>OZ009948.1:23253897-25753897 GCA_963932025.1 Erebia epiphron
CCCCGCCTCCGACGGCAGCGCCAGCAACAGCGCCGCTCCTGCACAAGCAGTACTCAACCGATTTTAAATTAAATTTGCACACCGTGTGCAGTAAGTAGAAATCTGTCATGGAGGTCACCATATTTTTTTACAAATGCCAATTAATTAGAAAAAGTTGCGACCAAGAGAAAATCTGTCAACAGCCCGACGGCTGACATAATTTACTGTTTACATCGGTATCATAGTGGTTATATTCTCTTTGATCGGTATTTCCATAATATTTCGATGCCATATTATGTTTGCCTGTGATGTGGGACATAATTTCGTGTATTAAAACCACACAGATTAAAACGTTAAACCTCTATTCGTCTATTAATTCCGACTGTCTTTTATGTCATATTTGTCAAGACAAACATAATAAATACAAGAAAACTTACAATTTTTTTTTAAACATTTTTAATATCTAACTGCTGTAGACAGACTGCTAAAAGCCTAAAAGATCAAGGTCTCAACTTAATTGTTAGTTCTAACCGTAGTTCCCCAGGCGAGGGTGCCAGCGAAAATACGGTCGTATTGGAGACTCATACTTATATATTGCTCCGCATACCGTGGACCGCTAAAAGAATAAATGTCTCTATCTTGAATCAACTTTCGGATTAGCACAAGACTGTCAGACCATTTGTTACCAAAAGATTCTGGGCTACTTTGGTCAACATTGCCCGCCGCCAACCTAGCAATCTGGACAAGCTTATAGTCGTAGGAAAGGTGGAGGGCAAAAGACCGCGCGGGCCGATCACCTAGCCGCTGGTCTGACCAGGTAAAGTCTTCCTCCCGCTTACTACTGCGATGCGAAAAGCCGAGGACAGGACGGAGTGGAGAGCTATCGTGTCGAGCGTCACAAGGTCACTGCAGAGCGGACACGACCTTACAGCAATGAAGAGTGCGACCGAGAAGAAGCTACCCGTGCGAAGCCGGGGCGGACCGCTAGTTATTGTAGAAGTATAGATGACGAACTTTACACGTTTTTGATATTGCTGCTTTGGGGTTATGCGAAACGACAGTTAATTTTGATTTGTGATGATTGAGAATGATGAACTAGATGGCACTTTTACCATTAAATATCACTATCTTGTAATGCACATTGGGATATAAGATCAACTCGTGTTTTTTCTGAAATTCAAAACGTGGTCCCAGTGATGTGATAGTGTTTTCAACCGACAGCATTCAGCACATAGCCACGCACCTGCGGCCAGCTCGGGGCAGTATCGCGGCAGCGGGCGCGGCGGCGGGGGCGGGCGGCGAGGCGCGGCGGGCGCGCGCCCGCTGCGGCGCCGCGCCCGCGCGCCGCGACGTGGACGCGCAGCGCGGCGGCGGTCCGGCGGCCAGGTCGAGCACGCCGATGACGGGCTTGGTGACGGTGCCCACGAGCCCCTTGCCCACGCCCGCGAAGAAGCCCGCCCACGCCCCTCCGCCGCCGCGCCCTCGTAGCTGTGCTTCACCAGCGACGTCATGCCGCCTGCGCGCGCGCCGCACAGACAGACAACACACACCAGATTAGTTACCTATGGTTCAGTTTAAACACCTGCATTATATCGAATATATAATGCAGGTGTTTAAACTGAATCCAGTGACAGTGCTGTGCAATTATAAAAATAAAAGCTCAGTGAGCCATAAAACTATTTATTTATCCAACTTATACCCAACAAAAGAATCCACTAAAGAAAGACCCTGCATACTCTTTAGAGCTGCTGCTGGACCTTAACAGCCTTTGAAAAATTAGTTGCGAAAATACATCGATACATTCAAGCGCTTATCTTTTCCTGGTATACAGCGTCGTCGGCCAGATATATGTAATGTAGAAACATCACGCAAAGCTTAGAAGTAGGTGTATTAATTCACGCAATATGCCGAGCCCGAGGCCGCGGAAGGCCGGCGGCGAGGTGCGCGCCCGCCGCAACCCGAGCGGATGCGGCGCCGCGTCTCCCTCGTGCGCCTCGTCGCCCACCACGCGCTCCAGCCCGTCGCCCAGCGTCTCTGCCGGGTACAGAACCTTATTAGCCTCATCGTCGTCATCATCTCAGCCTGCGAACGTTCACTGCTGCTGCTTGCCTTTCGCAAATAACGCCACCACATCTGGTTTATTAGTTTAACATCACCAACCCATCGCCGGCCCACTACGGAGCACGCAATAGCTCCTTGTGAAAAGGTCACGCCAAGGGACCACCATGCGGATGAAGTGCAAGCGCGTGAGTACCTCGTCTATCGGTTCTTCGAGCCATGTCCCCCATTTATTGAGTGGTTAAAACAATATGATAATCAAATATGGCAACGCTATAGAAAAAAATTAGAGCATCAATGAAATCTTGGCAAAAAATCGGCAACCGATTGTAGTGGAGCAACTTAAGAACACAATTAAGGACACAAGGGATAATAGTACCTGTGACTTTAGCAGCAGAGTTGGATATCCCATGGGTGACGTTCTTGAGCAGAGCGCCAACGTTGCCCTCCAGCAGCAGACCGGACACGCCCTCGGACACGTCCGCCACGAAGCCCAGCGGGTTGCCCAGGAAGTCCACCGAGCCCAGAATCTTCGCGGCTTGCCACTTCAGCTCCTGACACAAACCAAACCGACAACACAAATAAACAACTTTCCAATCATTAGTTGTCTAAAAAGTACCGTTAGCAATAATCATGGAATTGACAATGTTTATGTTTTAAATGAGCTTGTAGGAGCTCACATACTACCATGGATGACGTAAACATGACGCGGCCAAGTAAGCCAATCACGTGCCGCCGCCTGGATGACTATGACGAAGTTCTTTAGGAATTGTACTATCATATAGAACTTTCACCTAATACAGCTTGGCCCAGCTGGGAGCCCCGAGCATGGCAGTGGCTCAGAGGGAAGATCTTCCTATTGCCTCGTGAGCCTCGCTCCCGACAAGCTCGATCTCACATGTGGCACTCACGTCTTTGAAGTGCTGCAGCAGTTGTCGCGCGAGGCAGGCGGCGGTGTCGAAGCTGTGCGCGCGCACGAAGGGCTCCAGCTCCACGGCCGCGTCCTCGAAGCGGATGAACGTCAGCCCGAGCCGCCGCTTGAGCGCGCTCAGCTCGCCCTCCAGCTTGTTCGCCGTGAACATCGATAGCCGAATCTATGATAAGGATTAACGCTATTTACAACAACAACCTATTGTCTGCTTCTGAAACCTATCTATGGCGTTTGATAGGATTGGTCACAAAACTTTGTTGCTAAAACTAAACCACAAGATGCATCAGAAGACTTACACAGAACTCAGAGGGTATGCAAAAACAATGTGAAGTCACTATAATAACATGGTTCCAAAAGAGTTCTTAGATTCGCCATTGCATAAATTTAAAACAGAATTGGTTAAGCGTTTGCTAAGTTGTTATATTTACTTGAATAAAACCATTTGAATTAATTACGTCACCTGGCTGGGTATGATCTTGATGAGCGCGAAGTAGTATCTGGTGGCGTGCAGCGCCGTCAGCTCGTGCAGCACCCGCCGGGTCTCGAACTCCGCCTCGTCGGGCTCCTCCGCGTCTTCGGCCTCGCCTGCGGACACACTGGCGGCGCTCGGCGCGCTCGCCCCCGACTCCACCCACGACCACATTAGCAGGATCAGCCTGTATAATGTGATACCGTTTCTATATGCCAAGTGTAATTTCGAAGTTTAAAGATTCGGGCTGCAACTCGCAACTGATGGTATATGCCAAGTGCCAACATTCTGGTTGCAACTCGCTTTCAATCGTAACTGATGGCTAGTGTCCATACTCATTTTGACACCTTCATAGAACACTATTTTGTTTTGGAATACAATTTAATAATTACTTTATGAGCGTTATTAGATCATCCTATACGATATCCAAAAGAAAAGAAATATTGCCAAGGCAAGCCAACCCTTGTCAATAATTTATAAGCAAAATTCGTATCTTTCTTTGTTACATTAGCGGTTGTCATAAGTGTGACATGATAGCGCGCTGGATAGCAAGCAGTGGTTGCTTCTGCTCTCAGCGTTTCGATTCTCGTTGCTGAATGGACGGATGCCTTTCATAAATCCGGTGTCGATATGACTTTTAGGAAATTTCATCCAAAGCCGTAACACCTTAATTTTTATAGGATATATTTCGGTGAGTGTGTTTAGGAGCTTTACGATCTTGTATGCACCTTGTTTCACCTTTCTACCATCGTACCGCAAGTCATCGACGTTCGATCCACACGTACGAAACGCTTTGCGTCTTCATTCCTCATTCACATGGCTAGGGTCTGGAACACTCTACCAAAAAATGTGTTGCCCACCAATTACAATCCGGGTATCTTTAAATCAAGAGTGAATAGGCCCTCTAGGCAAGCGCGTCCCATCTCAGGCCGCATCATCATTTCCCATCAGGTGTGATTGTTGTCAAGCGTAAGCCTGCAGTGAAAAAATGTGTTAAAAAGTAGGGAGCATACTTCTCGTCGAGCCTAACAGCGATGGGGCGCAGCGCCACGATGAAGTGGTTGAAGTACACGGCGTTGTAGTTCCGCGGCGGCGCACGCTGCAGCTCCAGCGACACGTGCAGCGCGGGCAGACTCGCGCCGCTGCCGGCACTGCCCGCGCTGCCCGAGCGCGAGGGCAGGCAGTGCAGCAGCACCGGGCTGGGCGTGCTGGGCAGCTGGGGGCGGGGTACGCTCACGGTCACGTTACATACATAACGTTATAACGTCATATTGGTGTGTTCAAACTTGAAATACGCTATTAGGAAAAAATCTCATCCATACATCATGGGTAGAACACACACACATCTTCATTTAGATTTTAAAACTTAGATCCAGTGCTAATAAATGACTGACTTCAATGTGAGTTTTGTACAAGTGGAACGGATTTATGGCGTTTTATTTAGGACTATAAAAGTTTTTTCTATATTTAAATAAACTTTCACAAAGTGCAAGTGCATCTGTCACAAGCCACTGGTTTGGTAATTGGAAGAGAAAAAAAATTAAGAAGATTGCATTGCAATCGTTTCTACGACACGCGCAAAAGTATGTCAGAAATTTCATCATAAGGGGCAATTTAAGTACAGGTTAAACTATTAATTTGTACAACTCCGAACGATACTCGGTTAGTACTCAATATTCAATTTATTTCATGTAGGACACACATGTCACTTATGTTACGTCATGTTTTGACTCTACCAGTTCGGAAAGTAGTTTCTAATGAGAAGAAACGGGAAGAACTCAGCAGTTGCTCTTTTTTTTAAAATAGGATATCACTATAACAAGGTAACTATAACAGCAGACTGACCTGGTTGTCCCACTGCATGGAGTCGACGGTGAGCGCGAGGTGCGCGGTGTCGCGCGCGCGCGCCGCGTCCAGCCACACGCCCGCGCAGTGCGCGTACAGCAGCTCGGCGGGCGGCCAGCGCGCCACCAGCGACACGGACGCGCCGCCCAGCGCCACGCGCACGCCCCACTCGCCGCGCCCCGCCCGCCACCCCTCGCCCTCCTCTCGCTCCCCGTCCTCCTCGCTGCTGGCCAGCTGCTTGCACTCCTGTGCGCGAGGGGCGTTGGTGACAACTTAATCAAATCACCAACTCTTTATCAAACTTAAAACCGCGCTTCGAGTGTGGAAGTGTGTGAAATACATAGTTGTGACGTCATCAAATTACAACGCACCTTTTTTGTTTAATCTATAGTTCAAAACGGTTATCAAACTTTAAACTAACCGAGGATGTGAATTTTATTCTTTATTCTTTATTTGTGAAACATGCCTGGGGAGACATTACAGTTGCCCAATTCGTCTCCCCAGACTAAAAATACCTTAAAACTAAAATAAAATCAGACAAATATAAAACAAACGAAACTAACAAAAAAAGACATAATAAAATTAAAAATTAAAACTCAAATAAAAAAAAACATTTAAAACACTAAAATAAACCACATATCACTTACTTTCTAGCAAAGGTTTTATTTTATTTACGAGTTTGAGTGGTGGGGTATGTAAAATGTCTAGTTCCAAATTCTTTTTCGCTAAATCATTGAGCAAGCGCAGTGCACGAACCAGTGGAGCTTGCCCAGCCATTACTGTTCTGCAATAATTTAATGCAAATAATTTGCGACGACGCGCAGTTTCGTAGTCATCTGGTACATGCAGGTTTACAGAACTCAATATGGCTGAATTACTAGTTTTGCCCTGTACCAAATTAACCACGTATAGAAGTATAGCTATGTTGCGCCTCACTTCCAACCTATCATATCCTATCATTCCAAGGAGGAAGAGACTTGGATATATAGTAGGATAACCCACTGAATAGCCGTACTGTTTCCTGTATAACCATCTAATAAACTTCTTCTGTATTTTTTCGAGCATATCTATATATTTGGCTTCATATGGATTCCAAATAATAGCATTGCTCTCAAGTTTACTTCTCACAAAAGCGTTGTAGAGCAGTTTAATAGCAGCAATCCATTTAAAATGCTGCGCCTGACGGAGCACAAACCCTAAAATTCTATATGCTTTAGAACAGATATCTTGTATGTGTCCACGGAATGACAGATCTTCTGAAAAATTCGTGCCTAAATCCCTTATCGTAGTCACGCGCGATATATTCGATCCCCTAGCCAATAATTCGCAACTATCGGTGCTGCTTTCCGAGTAAAGGTGATGACAGTGCATTTTTTAATATTAAAAAACAACCTGTTCTCGTTACACCACTGCAAAACATTATCAATGTCCCCCTGAAGAATCTGGGCGTCAGAAGAGTGTTCAATCTTATAAAACAATTTTAGATCATCCGCAAATAATAAGCAATTAGCTCGGGTAACTGCATTTGGTAAATCATTAATTAGAATTAAAAATTCCAAAGGACCTAAATTGCTACCTTGACTAATGCCGGAATATGTATAGTAGGGTTCCGAGCGATACCCCTCATATTGTACGTACTGCTTCCGGTTTGCCAGGTAACTAGAAAAGAACTTAAGTAGAGACGGAGTAAAACCGACAGATGCAAACTTACTAAGAAGAACGTCATTATCAACTGCATCAAACGCTTTTTGAAAATCGAAGTAAGCCGCATCCACCTGCGCACCGCCATCTACAGCTCCAGTGACATAAGTCCAGAATGCTAACAAATTAGTGGTCGTGGAGCGTCCCGCTCTGAACCCATGTTGAGCTTCGGAAAGTTGGTACTCAAATTGTTTTCTTATACGGCACTCTATTATAGACTCAAACAACTTTCCAAAGACCGATAGAACAGCTATAGGCCTGAAATCATTTATTTCTGAACTAGGTTGCTTCTTAGGAACAGGCACTACTCTGGATGTTTTCCAAACTTCTGGATAATAAGAGTTTTTAAAGCATACATCGAAAATATAACGCAATGGTGCCAGATATATGTTGCTGCAATCTTTGATTATGTATGGTTGAATGCCATCTGGGCCAGCGGAACGTTTTGGTTTAAGTTTATTAAGTGCTCTACTTACATCGCCGCAATGTATAGACTCGATGTGTATCCGCTCGCTACCCCCATCACAAGCTTTCAACGTATCATTGACACACAGTTGTGGTGGTACTGGTGCGTAAACAGAACCAAAGTACTCAGCAAATAATCCTGCGCACTTTTCCCTTGGAACCAATTCCATTTAGGTCTTTTGGAAGACCCCCTATTTAATAATCAGTAAGAAATAATATATTTTTGCATAATTGTGGCATTTCTTCATTGTGGAAGTGTTTTGACGGTGAAATATATTGTGGTCATAGTTACCTATCTGTAGCATATAAAATGGCTACAATGTGGTGGTAATAGTGTAGCTAGGGTCCACTCACCTGGTCGGCGTGGTCCCGTATGCGCACGAGGCGCGTGGGCCCGTCCGCGCACAGCGTGACGGCGAGGCGGCCGGAGCCGGGGCGCAGCGTGTGCCACGCCACCGCCTGCTCCGCCGGCGCCGCGCCCGCGCCGCGCGCGCCCGCCAGCCCCAGCACCACGCGCCCGCCTGCGCGCGCGCACGCACAAACACACGTCAGGACGATTGTATTCGAGCCACCGCACGGCACTATACATATAGGTGACAACTCCGAGTGCCATCCATACCTATACTAATATTATAACTGCGAAAGGTTGGATAGATGGATATTTGTCACCCAATCATAACAGAACAACTGAACGGATTTGTATTATGACGTAGACATCCACTAAGAAAGGATTTCTGAAAAACTAACCCCTAAGGGGGGGTAAAATAGGGGTTTGAAATTTGTCTAGTCCACGAACGAAGTCGTGAGCAAAAGCTAGTATTTCTATATATACCCTTTACTTATTGAATGACATCGCTCAGAACGACGCACGTTTTGCAGACGACGACTTTTTGGCTATGTCGTCGATGACTCCTTGGCATCCTTATGTGGTCGACGTCCAGTCTGCTCGAACGAAACGGGTCTGGCTCTACGTTTCCAGCGCATGTATTTCATGCGACGTACAACTAAAGTACCTTCAAGGCAAGAGCGAACAGGCATCTTCTAAGCCAACCTAGACCTCATCATAACTTTGTATTAAGCATGATTGTCGTCAAGCGCAAGCCTATTCTATGAAAGCATACCGGGCGCGAGTCCCATGAGGCCGTGCTCGGGCTGCACGCACAGGTTTGCGTGCGCGCACGCCATGCGGCCGTCGCGCAGCAGCCGCCACGCCTGCGTGGACGCGCGCCGCCCGTCCGCGCGCCGCAGCACCAGCGCCGCCGCGCGCCCGGGACGCGGCGCCGCCTCCTCGATATCCAGCACCTGGACACGTTTCACTTGCTTTAGTAGTTTGTGATATAAGAGCGGTAAATAGGTTTTAATATACGAGTTTACTAATGTCAGCCCGATGACGCCAGTCGTGAGCTGGCTATCGTCACGCGTATGTAGAAACCTTAACGCCCGTGTATCACACAATATTTTTCAATACATTTGTGTGAGAACTTAAAATAAAAGTCGAGTAGGTAGGCACTAGGTACTAACAACTTTTCTCAGATCTAAAATACCTAATTGTTGATTTAATTTTAAGATTCCACATCACATCTACCACTCATGCCTCTGTAAGTGCATTTTCGAGCAAGTGTATTGAAAAATCATTTAACGTGAATAAATTCGGAACACGAATTCTTCACGACTCTAATTCATTTTTTTAATTCTAATTAACTTTTACAAGTGATTTTGAATTGTTTAGTGAATCTACCGCTGCGCTGGTTCGTTTTCCTACCGAGTAGAGCCAGCAAGAAACTTGGTGGTTGCTCTTTTTTAAATACAATTATTATAGTAAATATACAAGTAACTGAAGTCCCAAGCATAACTGTGGCGAGTTAAATCCGCTCTCTTTTATCGTTTACATGATCTTCCAACAGTATAATATATAGTATAGTATAGTATAGTATATATCTAACGACTTCATTTCTCAATAGCAGGGGCGGCCTACAGGTCGCCCACTCACGTTCCACGCGGCTTGGTGCCACTTACAGCCAAATGACTTGAGGTTGTGGATTATGCTGGACACGGCATTTCCGCGGGTTGGCATCGCGCCAAGACTTACGGATTTCACACTCACGTTCCAACTTTGGCTCGTAGGATCGGTGATCGTAGTCAAATGACGAGCTTACACACTGACTATGCTCACCAGCGCGTGCGGCGACAGCGCGTTGTCGTCTTGCAGCGCGTCGGTGGGCTGCGGCGGGGACGAGCCCTCGTGCACGAGCTGCTCGTTGGGCCCGCGCCGCCACAGCTGGGCCCTACCATACACATTCATCTAATTAAACAGTGTTTGTGAGACGGTTGAAAACCCGCCTGAGTTTTTTGAGGGCTCTTTTGGAAACCTCTTAGCTTTAGTTTAAAGATACCGTCGTTAATTATAACCATCACGTCTTATACTTTTTATACTTGACGTATTTTTACATTACGGGCACTGTGTAAGTACAACTTTGAATATATATATTTTGACTTTGACTAGTTTACTGCTCACTCGTACTGCCATAGCCCTCGTCCTCGGTGACAGCGCATCACGTCTTCGGTATCCGCGGCGCACAAAACGTACACTCAATAGCTTGGAGTAAATTGTTCTCGAAACTTCTCGAGTAATTCGTCTCTTCTTTCTTCCTTCTTCTCGATAAAACGATTGCTCGATACCAACTTTTATCAAAATCGGTTGAAAAGATGGGCCGTTAAAGCGCAGACAGATAGACACCCTTTCGCATTTATAGTATTAGTAAAGATTCAATTCACCTGTCACCGTATCGTTTGCGTGCGAGCTGCACCGGGTCGAGCCGATGGGAACCTCCAGCACGAGGACATCTGACTCGGGCGCCGCGGCGTCTGTCGGCGCGCCATCGCTGTCGCCAAATGAAATTTTCAAAAAGGACTAATTTTTGAGGAAAATTTACCCCAATTTCAGCCAGGTCACACTAACTTTTTTAAGCTTGTTCGGACATGTAGTTTCCACATTACTGGACCAAATTTTGGAGCAAGTCCTCAAGGGAAATATACTGGAGGCCTGCAGGATTACATTACCACAGTGTACTACTTAAATCATTGTTATGGTGATATGCAGACAAACAGAGAATTTGGTTTTCGTCGCCAGGTACGAAATAAAGTACCACCAGTACCAGATATATTTCAATTCTGTTGGATATACGCCCGGTTTTACACAAAGTTAATCATAATCATCATCAATCGTGGTACATGGGGCTCTTCAAGGCAGGTAAACAAATTTATCAAAAGCCGACAACGCATTGGCGGTTCCTCTGGTGCTACAAATGTTCATGGGCAGCGGTAATCAATTAACATTAGGTGACCCGCCTGTTCGCTATATATATATTTTTAAATAGTTCAGTGGTGAGATAGCACGGCTTCACGCACGTACCCGCCCGGCGGCGCGGCGGAGGCCGTGGCGACGAAGGCCACGTATATGAAGTTCTGATAGAGCAGCGTGTGCGTGTCGTGCAGCGCCGTCAGCGGCAGCGCCAGCCGCGGCCCGCCCGGCGCGCGCAGCGCCAGCGCGTTGGCGCCCTCGGGCTCCGGCAGCGCCCAGCGAGCGCGCGCGCCCGCGCTCACCACGCACTCCTCCGTGCACCCCACCTGCGCACGCACATTTATATATAGTTGACGACTTCGTCCGCGTCGTTTAAGTTTTTTTTTAGTCCCGCGAGAACTACTTCATTTTCTGGGATTAAAAGTAGCCTATGTCACTCTCTAGGTCCTCAACAATACTTATGCCGAAAATCACGATCCGTTGCGGCGTGATTGAAGGCCAAACCAACAACAAACAAACACACTTACGCATTAATAATATTATTGACCGAGCGAAGCGAAGGTCTCTGAGTCTACTTGAGTGAATTTGCACTTGTCCGTCTGTATTGTTGTTCTGAATTACTGAACTTAATTACTTCAGATTTAAATATAATATGTAAACCGATGGTCTCCAGCCGAATATGGCTTAAATAAAAATTCTTTCCAAAAAACCGACTTCCAAAGCCACTGTAAAGTATAATTTTGATTTCTACACACTATGTTGAAGTCGGACGAGCCTCACGCGTCAACTATGCCTATCTTTGTTATACTCGCCCGACTTCAACATATTGTGTAGAAATCAAAATTATTTTTTACTTTACAGTGGCTTTGGAAGTCGGCTTTTGGAAATAATTTTTTTTTAACTTTGTAGTATACCTACTCTAAATCCCTACGGCTTAGGAGTGCAGTACCATGCAGCATCAGAGTTGAAGAGTTGGAAATTGGGTTTAAGTATGAAGTCGTTACTTGAAACCTACAATATTAATTCACCATAAAAAAATCCTAAACCACTATGTTTAAGGAGTTCTGTACCCTGCAGCATTAGGTTTGAGGAGTTGGGTCTTGGGTATAAGTATGAAGTCGTTGCTTGACACCTACAATATTAATTCATCATAAAAAAATCTTAAATCGCTATTTTTAAGGAGTTCTGTACGCTACAGCATCAGGATTGAGGATTTGGAGGAGTTTTTTATGGGATCACCTTGTGAGCTTCCTCTAACCAATGAAAAAAATTTGTTCAAATCGGTTTAGAAACCACGGAGATATGCACCGACATACATTAAAAAAAAGATACGCGCCGAATTGAGAACCTCCTCTTTTTTTGAAGTCGGTTAAAAATTATAAAAATCTTTATTTCAGGGGGGCTCTCATAGAAGCGAATGCGTAGTAAAATATTTTTTATAGCGTTACATAAGGTTGCGGTATATCATTTTAAAGATAATTAGGAATAGGGTACAAAAAAAACCACTAGTATTAGTATGATTAAGTATGATTTTGTCCCCTCGCGGGTCAGTGAAGTGTGACGGACAGACGGAGTGTAGTTGGCACCTGATGGAACATGATGGCGACTGGTGCGCAGTTGTCGATGCGCAGCGGCGGCGGCGCGGCGCGCGCATCCGTCAGCACCACCAGCAGCGTGGCGCCCTGCGCGACCACCTCCACCCGCAGGATGTGGTACGCGCCGCCGCTCTCCCTGACAACGACCACACGCAACTGTCACACAAGAACTACTCCGAATATCACCCTTCCCCTATAGCCCATTAACGTTCCACTGCTGGGCACAGACATCCACTCTCATAGGAGAGGAATTAGAGCTTAAACATCCACCGCGCTGCTCCGATGCGGGTTGGCGGGCTTTCAGGACTATTACCATGTTAATGATCATAACCTGGACCGACGGCTTAATGTGCTCGCCGAGACACGGATATCACCCCTTGACAAGATGAAAATAATAATGATAATGTCCTCCCGACTGAATTCCGGCCACGGCAGCCTAACTTCACAGAGATTAGCCGTCTGCACGGGAGATATTATGGTGCACAAGTGTGTGCGCAAACAGGTGCACTCTCTGTTCCTTTACTCTTATAGCCCGATGGAATGGAAATTACGACACGACCGAGAGAGATCAGGCGCAGGACCGACGGGTTCACGTGTTCTCCGAGGCACGGGGGTAAAACACCACCAACTTCCTTATAACTCCGGACATACACACAGAAGAATAAATCTCCCACTTTCAGGAGGGATCAAACAGCTTTTGTAAGATTTACAAAATAACGCACATCGGGCGGCTTTGTCATCACTTAAGAACACATCTATGTCTTCCTTGCACAAAGGCCCGTGTGTCACATCCCAAAGAAACATAATCTCCTTATTGCATGGACCTATTCTAAGAGATATGGCTGCTTGCTTGCAGCCATACTTGGCTGCTTGCTTGCAGCCATACTTCTGGTTGATTGCGCTGGTTACTCTGACTGCAGTTTCTAAAGAGTAATGGGAAGTTAAAGGCTTAACATCAGAAAAAACATGGATTCAAGTTAAAAGCAGTTATATATACCTGCACGCGATGTGCAGGCTCCGTGCTTTGTCGATCCGGAAGCCCCCGGACCAGGCGGTGAGCGGTGAGCCCGCCTCCAGCACGCGCACGCACAGCAGCAGCTCCCGGTCCCAGCGCGCCCAGTGCCACGGCAGGTAGCAGCCCGCCACGGCCGACACGTGCGTGGCCATCGCGCCCGGATCGTTCTGACGGGCAAGACCAGACACTCCCTATACATGCAAAATGGCGTTTGTTGCGGTTATGCATGTTTCTACACTACCATGATGAATGGATGAAATTTAGTAAAGATATCGGATAATCTGAGGCCCAATAGTCTAAGCAAATCGTAATCATTTGACAGCTCAAAACGTATCACTCGAACTGTTTTCGAGGCCATACATGCTTCTTGACATGCAAGCATCTATGAACTCCAAAAATAGGTCGAATTATCCGTTTGACAAACGATTACGATAACCTTACAGTTACACAATCGGGGTGCTGAAGCATGATGTCAGATATGGTACTAAACGAACGAATGTATGAATTGATAAATGGATGACGGTTATTTGAGGGGTTTCAACTTGCGCGTTGTTCTCAGCATGAGCAAATGAATGACAATCAAACACTTTGACAGGGAGAAATAAAAAGTCGAATGAAGATCGGAAGTTCGGGACAGAAGGAAATTATAAAGCATTTGAATGGTCAGAAATGGAATATGTGCGACTCACGAGCGTGGTGGCGGTGCACTTCTGCGCGAACTGCAAACAATGCGACGTGTTGTTGTGCAGTTGATAGCGCGGCGAGAGCGTCACTATGTTGGTCCTCCGGTAGCGGCCGCGGCCTGCACGCACCGCCACGCCCACTGCGAACGCGCGCTCGCCTCGCTCGCCGCCCTCGCCGCCGCGGCACTCCAGCCGCTTGACGGTGATGCCCGGCCCCAGCCCGAAGGGGGAGCACCACTGTAAACACACCCACCAAATGTTTTACTTCGTCGACTTCTCATTGGAGAAAATAAACTTATACAAAGAAAATAAACTTTCGATACATTCTAAACATTGGTAAAGTTCATATCTCAAAAAAATTAGGAGGGGAAGGGAAAAAGAGAAAATAATAATGCGTGAACCTTTCGTATTAGTAGCATACCATGTAGTAACAGAGAATGACACAGACATGAGAGTTTGTACACATTAACATCGACCAATCTTTTTGCGTAAAAGCTACTCTATTTAACACTAATTTCAAGTCTGAATATTAATAACCCTTCCCTGGATTCAACGTGTCAGCTGTTTGTGTTCAATGTGTGGCGTGCATACTCCTAACCCCCCTGCCACACACTGCCCGAGAGGTATGGCGAGTAGCGTGGGACGTAGGCAGAGACGTCGTGTGGCAGCGATACTCGCCATAACCACGCTACGCGCTAAGTCCTCGCGCATCGCTCCCTGTTTTGTCGGTTTTTTGGGCGCGAGTCAAAGGACTGGCAATATGAGCGCGAGAGACCTGCCACACACTGCCGCTAACTCATTCGCGATCGAGCGCTTATAGAAGAATGACGTCGCAAAAAATCATGCCGTCGCCGCCGCTGCCGACCGACGCGGAATGGAGTAATGATAAAACGTTAATATTTATTGAAATAGAACATTAATAATTTAATTAATAATTAAATTAATTGAATAAAATAGAAATTCTATTCTGATAAACGTTAACGGAGATGGTAGATGACATCTATCACCATCTCCGTTAGCGAGGACGACGACGACGACGTATATTTTTTTTTTATTACATATATATAATTAGCTATGCTTAGACACAAGCATAGCGCGCACGCAGCCACAGTTTCAACCTCCATTGTGAGTTGTGACGTGTAGCAAGGGCGAATGACCTAGTGCAGAGCGTCGCGATTAATCGCGCGAGTAGAGCAGTGTGTGGCCACAGAGGGCAACTACGCGGCCGAGCGAGGACGTGCTACGCGGCAGCGCGAGGAGCATAGTCTGGCGGAGGCATTAGACGCTGGCAGGTCATTCATAGCTTCGAAGTCTATTTTTCAAATGTTCAAAATTCGAGGCATGCGCAGAATAACTGCGCTGTAAAGGAAGATGGCCATTACTACACAATCCATAATACGATAAGCATCTAGTAGCAGCTTTTAGCAACTCCTCTGCTTTGTATTTTTATATACCTGATATTCATATTGTAATGCAAATAAGAAACAATATATCTATTTTACCAGTGTTACACGCGTTTACTATGTTTTACGGAGTGTTTAGCCCTAGACGAGGCTACGAGATGAACATATCATCACCTCAAATGCACAAACTTCAAGATATGTTTACAATGCAACCTCAGCATTTTTCATATGCATATTTTATCTGCTGGTGTCAAGCTACAGCTATATCATGTAGACAGTTTATATTCTCCAGCCTTCTATGCGATCAGCGACGTACCTCGGAGGACGTCGCGAGTCCGGCGCCGAGCCGCAGCGAGACGGTGGGCCCGTCCCCGTCGGCGAAGGAGAAGGGCAGGGGCGCCACCATGCGCGCCACCTCGTGCTCGGCGAACTGGCCCGCCGCCTCCGCGCCGCCCTCCGCGCGCACCACCAGCGGCAGCCCTGTGCGGTTCACCACCCAGTACGCCGCCGAGATCGACACCTGCCGGGAAACGACGCGCGTCGGTACACTCCCTCTCAAACTTTATGACGTTTCGACAACGTCTGGGAAGTTAGCTGCGAGTGTAGACAGACAGACACACTTTCGCATTTATAATATTAGTATGGATTTGGATACCTTGATGCCGTCAGTCTTCTTGACGGTGACCCTCGCGTTCAGGTAGAGGCGGCGCGTCCGCTGGTCGCGCAGCTTGAGGCGCGCGCTGAACGAGCCGGAGCCCGCGGCGCCGCCCACGCTCAGCGCCGTGGACCAGCCGAACCCCTCCAGCTTCACGCACAGCTCCACACCCTCCTCCACGTTTACCTGACACAAGGAGGATTACAGGCTATCTTACATTGTTTAAAGAGATACGTAGTTTCCTATCAGTCGTTCGACCGAGGTCTCTGGACAGAGAAACTCTGCGGTACGACAGGGACGTGACAGAAGTACAGTCCGATTCAAACTTTATGACGTCTCGGCAACGTCTCGGAAGTTAGCCGCGAGTATAGGTTCGCGCAGGTACAGTCAACTGAACCGTCCCGCTGATATTTAACATTGTATTCTGCGCATCGAACCGCACGAAGTTCGATGATATTGAGAAGAAGTCATAAGCAAAAGCAGACAAATATATGTGGTACAACGCGTAGCTTGCGATATTCACTGCCCAATAAGCCAGCAATTCGCACCGGCACAACACCACACCACACAAATCTTCAAATTACTCTCAACGTACGTTTTGCTTCGACACAGGAGCAGCAACATCTCCTGAGATGTTGACTCAACAATGCACGAATGCAAAAGTACAACCGTGGATTTTCGAGCCAACAACTTCGAATTAAGCTTCTTGTTACTTTCAACTATACATCGGAATGGAACCTCTCCTAGCAACGAGGACGTGATACCTGATGGAAAGGCTGTGTACTGGCGGGGGCGAGCGTGCCGGTCACGTGGTCAGCGCGGTAATGCAGCTCAAGAGGTAGGAGGTTCTCGAGGCGGAGCGCAGGCACGAGCGTGAGCGTGTGCCCCGCCAATAGCTCCCCGCGGTCCGGGGGGAATCGCTCCCTCAGCACTACGCAGCAAAATCTGTACAAGAGATATTATGTATGGAGGGTTTTAAAGGTTTCGCACCTCTGGCGAGGTGTCAGAGACCTTTTTGTAGCGAGTATTGCTCTGAAAAGGATGCCAACTCACGATGGTCGTGAAATTGGATTTTTTTTTTCCGTGTGGGCAACACTGTTTCCAGTTTTGAATGGTCCGTCAATTTGTGTAAATATTAATGAAAATAAATAAATAAAGTTAAATTAAATGTCAGTATATTTTTCTTGAGATCAGTCAATCAAAAGTTTTGGGATCTTCGGCTACGCCTCGGGCCTCAAAGTACACCCTCGTAAGTAATATATCACTTTCTCCCCTCAGTGAAAAATGTACTATATTTGATTGGAACAATAGAAGTACACATGACATCAGGCGTGTATCGTCTCCCCCGATAAGAAGAAACACACCAAATTGAAGACGTAACATTGGTCTATCATTATTTCTGTATTTTTTTTGTTACATAGTCGGATCGACTACCTGTAGACGTAATCGTGCGGCGCCCTGCACTCGTGGTGCAGCAGAGCGCGCTCGGCGGCGGTGGCCGCGCCGCGCCAGTCGATGGCGGCGGGCGGCAGCGCGGGCACGGGCGCGGCGTGCACGCGCAGCAGCGGCCGCGCCCACACGGCGCCCGGCCGCGCCACCAGCGGCGCCGCCCAGCGCTCGCCCGCGCCCACCGTCACGCTGCGCACGCCGCCGCCGCTCCACGGACCTGCCCAGTGCCCACCGTTACACCCGTCTCACACTCCGACAGACATCTCACCCGGTGGTCGAAAATGTAACTAATGTTTATGCCTGTTAAGTTTTTGTTTTTATTTTATTTTCAATATATACTAGCGCCGCTGTCACCGGGTCAGATAAGTTTGACGGACTATACTACCCTTCAACTATATGGCTCGCATATATTTATGATGCCCACGCACGACTTCGAATTCGTGGAAAAAGTTTTTTTGAAATTTCCACTGAAATAGCCTATGTCACTCCCCAGGTCCTCAACTATATCCAACTTCGAGCCGTTGCTCTGTTGGGGCTTTATTGAAGGGCAAACCAACAAACAAACACACTCGCATTTATAATATTATTATAATTTGTGAGTTGTAAAATGTCATACTTTTATTTTATTAGTATTTTTACAGAGCATTGAATAATTAGTCAATCAATATTTGGGTCTGTCACATGTTATAAAAAATTATATGCCAGAAAATCTGACACGCGCTGAAAGACAACATCTAAGACTTTCCGTATCGAATTCGCCTGAGCAACATTTCGCAGCGTTTCTTCAGCTTACGTCAGAAATGTTTCCGACAAAATGACTAAATAACATAGGCGTAATATAAAATGTAGCCCTTGAAGTGCTTAAGCGCATTCTAGGGATTAACTAGTGACGTGTGACTTATGAAGACAGCCTTATGATGGATTCTGCTACTAAAATAAATACAATTTCAATCAACAGACAACAGATGAGGCAACCACTAACGAAATACTTTTTGAACCCTGATAATATGTGTAAAATACTCTAAGATGTCAATAAAACAAGAATAACGATATAAAGCGATGCACGTCGACACGACAACTAGGTAGTAGGTACCAAATGGTTAACAACCCATTCACATTCCAAACCGCCCCAATAATTAATTAATGGACTGACTTCAACAAAGAAAACTGTAGAAAACAAACTGTTGACTTAATAAACTCAAACTCCTTAAATTAACAAAAGAAGAAGGCTTAGCGAAGCTTTGCTAAGACATGACTACTACCTGTTCAGAAAGCATATTCTACTAAGGCGGCAAGAAACTCAGCAGCCTCTTACTTTACTATCTACTCTTGCTGTTTTCAAAGCGCAAAATATAACAATCTATGGCTATGACAATTGACAATATAACAAATTATAACAATCTTGTGGGCTGCTAAGTGCAAGGCTGATGGCTTTCATGCAACTTTGTCATAATTAATCTGCGCATAAAGCGTGAAACACACAGGAGAGGGCCGCGGTTCAGTACGGGTGTACGGTAGGAGTAATATCCTTGTAATAAGAACGACAACACACGGAAAGCGCGCCCCGCGCCCGACCCGCACTCGTCCCCTGTATATTTTGCCGTCAAATTTTGAAAGATGTTTGGTGTCTTCATTATTGTCAGCTGTTTGGAATGCGGCTGGGCGCTACTAGTCACCGCAGTTGACAAATATGGGGACGCTAGGCGCAACCCGGTGCAGGCACGCGGCGCCGAGCGCGGCGCGGCGCTGCAGGCCCGCGCAGGCGCTGCGCACGTGCGCCGCCGCGCTCCAGGCGTGCAGCAGGCTCCACAGCGCACGCTCTGGCGTGCCACACGCTCCGCGTTACACGCCGTCCTACGCGAGCGACGCGACACCACTCGATACCACTCCATACGAAATGAAAGAATTATCTACGCGACAACGTTGGCCACGTGAAGTTGATGTCGCATCGTATCGAATCGCATTAGTCGCTCACGTAGGACAATGCCTCAGTCATATTATGATCTACACAACATTTTAACAATAATTTGAGATATTTATTTAACTGGTTGAAAAATTGGCTCCTATTAGTTGAGCAAGCCTCTTTAGTAGCTATAGCATCTAGAGAAGAAAGTCAAGCTGGTCGAAAATCAGCTCTGCTTATGAAAATGCCATAGCGCAATAATATGCGAATAGGCATTCAACCTGGTTGTGATTTGCACTAAACCGACAATCGTATTATTGAAGATTTATTTTAGAGGTTTTATTATTAGTAAATGGCGTCAATGGGCGATAACGCTAATATTCAGTACAAGTTTTGACATTTGAGACCTAATTAATTTATCAATATCGCTCAACTAGTTTCCGTATGCTGAAGATTAAGCTATCTCCTCCAAAAACAGGAGCCCCATATTTCTCAAATGCGATAAACATTCGAAGATCTACAAATCTTTGGAACGAAGTTCCTTATGGGACGACGCGGAGAGGTACACTAGCCGGCAAAACACGTCCGAACACAAATGGTCATAAATATACTAGATTCTAAATTAAACTTTAATGCTTTAGTGTTAAGGTTTATATTTTAATTAAAAAAAAATCGTTTTCACTTCTATCAGCAGTCCCTATAACTGGCAATTTTAGTTTTATTGATAAAAATCAAAAACTACTTTAAAAATTATCTTAACACTTTTATTTTATTCACAATGATTCATAAAAATATATTTAATAAAATTAAAATATAAACCTTATCACTAAAGCACTAAAGTTTAACTCCGAATGTAGTATATTTATATTTAAGATCTTTTGTCTTCATAACAACGCGAGCATGTCGGCGACATGCATGTCGATGATGCCGGGAATCCACATTTTTACCCCCTACCAAAAAGTGCTCAACTACTACTTACTGCTACTGCGCGACTAAAGAAGTTTTCACTTAAAAATCATAATAAAAAATGTTTACCTGAATAATTATTTTCTTTTTACCTCGACCAGAACTTGAAATTTATATTTATGTAATAAGGAACTTCGTCCCTACTGGTGTCCCACGGCACCACACTTTTTTTTGTGATAAATAATTAAATAGAGGATCTCCCAAAAGTCGTAATATCTATTTCCTCTGTTACTTTTATGCTGAATAACCATTTTAAACTATCGATTGAAGTAAAAAAAGTGCGTCCTGAATTCTCCTTCTTATTTTTGATAATGGTTTCATACAAAACCCCATGCTAAGCACGCATTTGACGTTTGAAAAGAACTAATCGTCAAACACCCGAAGCTAGTCACCTTGCGCGGGCGCGTCGAGCCGCAGCTCCACGGGATGGGGCAGCCGGTTGAGCAGCTGCAGCGCCGAGCGCACCGTCACCAGCTTGCGCGCCGAGCCCTCCAGCGACACCTCTAGCACTACGCGCGCCTCCGCGCCCGTTTTCTGTGCACACGTCACACGGGGTTACACTTTAAACTTGCCCCTTACCCAAAATGTAAGAATACCGGACTTATCCACATCAATTGGAAAAGTTGCCGATGTCGCGGTTACCGTGTGCGTGATGTGCCGGAAGAACACGCCAACGCGGTCGACGCACACGGGGTCGGGCGGCGCCCAGCCGTCCAGCCGCAGCACGAGGCGCAGCAGCGGCGCCGGCGCCGCGTGCCGGCCGCGCGCGCGCCGCCCGCCGAACGAGAACGGCTCCGTGTCGCCGCCGCGCACCATCACCCACGAGTCGTCCGGCGTGCACGACGTGCACTCCGCGCTGCCCGACTCGCGCAACCTGCGCCACACAGTATTACACATCTAATGAACTCTTTATCATTAACTATAAAAGGCTTTGTCTTGAGTGACTGACAGACCACCTGAAGCCCAAACGGCTGAACGTAGAAATTTGCCACCGTGTGCGTGATATGCCTGAAGAACACGAAACGCGGTTAAAGCTGGTATCTGTGAGTAGCAAAAACAAAAATGGCAGATCTACTAAGCCGAAATGAATTTAGTTCGATAGCTGTGAATACAATTTTAAAGCGATGGAAAAAGGGAGAAACGTCTCGTAAAAGAACCTGTTAAATGATCTGGTGAAATGATAGCAGAACAATATAACTGATATCAACTGATATTTCACTGAGAAACTGGAAATTATAAGGAAGTGATCGCAAAAAAATACAATATGAAATTGCAATAAGGCGGCCTAGGCACGGTCTCACCAAGATATGTTTTTAGGTGTAGTTTAGAGGTGTCCTATTTACATAAGACTCCTTGTTATCGAGCACCAATACGTGGAAAGTAAAAAAATGTGTACTCACTCATCGGAGGTAGTGGTGAGCGTGGTGAACCACAGCCTCTGCCCCGTGAGATTGCGCAGCGCGTACGGCACGAAGGGCGAACGGCGGCGGTGGCCGGCCGGGCTGCCCTTCGGCGACTGTTCTGATGTCACCGTCTGAACGAGAAATCACAAGTTCCAACATGTAATTAATTTGGTAAAATTTATGTACTTCAAGGTGAGGCTATCGAGAGGTATGGTGAAGCACTAGCTGTTTCACTAGACGCCTCGAAGGCTTTCGACCGGGTCTGGCATGAAAGCCTTTTGAGCAAGCTTTCAGCCTATGGGATACCCGCTGGCTTCTGCGACTGGATATCGGACTTCCTGAGTGGACGATCATTTCGAGTAATCGTTGACGGCTCCTCATCTGATCTCATGGCGATCAATACCGGTGTCCCTCAGGGATCAGTTCTCTCTGCAACGCTTTTTTTGCTGCACATAAACGACATGCTAAAACCCGGTATCTTTGGGTATGCAGATGACAGCACGGTCACAGAGAGATATATGTCCGGTCCCCGAGCCAGTGGAGCTGAGATTCTTAAGCACAGAGAGGCTTTGGTAGAACGAGTCAACTTGACCTTGAAGGAGGTGTCCGACTGGAGTGACGCCAATCTCGTCAAGTTTAACGCTACCAAAACGCAAGCGTGTCTATTCACCGAATCATGAAACGGAGTTCATTCCCACTGACTCCGACTTTCCGAAATCTTTCTTCTTTCTTTCTTCTTCTTTCAACCTCAACTTTGGACAATGCATCGAATCCAAGGCAAAAACAGCAGGCAAGAAACTTGGCATCCTCAACAAAGTCAAGCGGTACTTCATGCCGGAACAGCTTCTTATTCTGTACCAAGCCCAAGTTCGATCGTGCATGGAGTACTGCAGCCATTTATGGGATGGCTCTGCCAAGTACCAGCTTGATGCATTGGATTCGGTGCATCGTCGCGCCAGGAGACTTATTGGTAACAAAGCGCTAGTCAGTTCAAAGCTGCAAAGCTTAGAACATCGGCGCAAAGTTGCCTGTCTGTCGGTATTCTACAGGGTATATTTCGGAGAGTGTGCTCAGGAGCTATTGGATCTGGTTCCTCCGTCACCTTTTTATTATCGAACCGCAAGGCATCGACTAAGTCTGCACCCTTACGCAGTCGAAATTCCGCGGGCTCGTACGAAGCGATTTGCTTCCTCGTTTCTAATTCGAACCGCTAGGATATGGAATGCCCTCCCGGCTTCCGTTTTCCCCTCCTCTTTTAATATAGGTACATTCAAATCAAGAGTGAATAGCCAGCTTCTAGGCAAGCGCGCTCCACCTTAGGCTGCATCACCACTTGCAACCAAGTCTGATTGCAGCCAAGCGCTAGCCTATATATTTAAAAAAAAAAAAAGTAAAGTTGCATGATACACCTTAATAGTTACGTTATGGTTAGGGCAATATAGACAAAATGGATTGTTTGTTAACCAAATATTTTCATCTTCACCTGTTTCTTTACAAAAGTATATAAAAGGAAAAGGTGACTGAGTGACTAACTGACTGACTGATTGACTGATATATCAAATGCACAGCTCAAACTACTGGAGGGCTCGGGCTGAAATTTGGCGAGCAGATAATATGGCGTAGATATCCGCTAAAAAGTAATTTTGAAAATTCAATCCCTAAGGCGGTTTGAAATTTATATGAAAATCGTACCTAACGTGAGCGAAGCCGCAGGCAAAAGATAGTTAAGTTATAAGTACCCAAATAAAGTGTTTGGTATCCGTAACTTTAACCGCGTGTCACAAAATTGAGCAAGAATTCTGATTTTCTCTAGTCTTGTCTGGAGGGGGTTGCCATGCCCCTAACAGGTTTGTCCGCTATCATCTTAGACTGCATCATCACTTACCAGGTGAGATTGCAGTTAAGGACTAACTTGTAATGGAATAAAAAAAAGAAAAAAGAATCGATGAAATGAAAGAAGAATGAAAAGCCCCTGTGGTCCGACCTGCGGCGCGTAATAGTCGGCGGTCCAGTTGCGTCGCACGAGGCGCGCGAGGTCGACGAGCGCGGACGTGACGTTGGTGTCGAGCGTGTCGGGCGAGCGCACGTCCACCTGCAGCCGCCCCAGCGACAGCCCGCTCGACAGAGTGTACTCCCAGCTTGTTTCGAACCTGTTCCGAACAGGATTACTTAGATAATTGGATAGACGAAGGCGTTACTTTGCGGAAGTCCATGATAATAAAGCGCCTGACAAACAATTCGACACATATATATTTAGACATGTATAGGAAAAAAGATTTTCGGTTTTTTCCTATACTTGTGCTGTGAGACCTTGCTTCTTGCTAAATTTCAAGATTCTAGGTCAACAGCAAGTACCCTATAGGTTTTGATTGATTGGCAAGTGTCAAAATATGCGGCATAAACGGCCGTATCTTTTGATTGCGTCGATTTAGAAGCTTGATTTTTTACAACTCCAAGTTTTTGATATTAATTTCAACCTGACACCTCCACGCATTCTCAAAAAAAACCGGCCAAGTGCGAGTCGGACTCGCGCACCGAGGGTTCCGTACTCAAGAAGTAGGTATAATTACCTTTGTTAATGAACCGCAAAACTAACTTTGTTTGTAGAGGTTTACTGTTAATATCAAAAAATTACGTTTGTTGTATGGGAGCCCCCCTTTAATATTTACTTTATTGATATTTAATTATTTATTTTGAAAGGTAATATACAAGTTAATATTCTGTGAAAATTTGAACCGTCTACCTGTTACCGTTTTTAATATTGAGCAAAAAAATACGAAAAAAACACGTTTATTGTATGGGGACTCCCCTTAATATATATATTTTTTAAATTTTTAGTATTTGTTGTTAAAGCGGCAACGGAAATACATCATTTGTGAAAATTTCAGCTTTCTAGCTATCACGGTCTATGAGATACAGCCTGGAGACAGACAGACAGACAGACAGACAGACAGACAGACAGACAGACAGACAGACAGACAGACAGACAGACAGACAGACAGCGGAGTCTTAGTAATAGGGTCCCGTTTTTACCCTTTGGGTACGGAACCCTAATATGGGTGGTGACAGTCAGACAGACGGACAACGAAGCGATCCTATAAGGGTTCCGTTTTTCCTCTTGAGATACGGAACCCTAAAAATGACAATATTCAGCATAATAATTTGAATAAAATTGGCGTCGACATTGGCAGCGGGTTCTCAAACGACTCCTCCAACTCTACACAAATGTAGATCACCTCCAGGGCTCCACGACGGGCTCCCACCCGGACAGCGTGCGGTTGTAGTAGTCGGCGCTGAGCTGCGCGCGCAGCCTGCCCGCCCCCGCGCCCGCGCCCGCGCCCGACCCCGCCCCGCCCGCCTCGCGAGCCGGCGTCGACACCAGCAGCGGGTCCTCGAACGACTCCTCCACCTTGCGCAGATCCTGGACACAATTATACAGAAGTAAACTTAGGCCCCCTTGCAGAAACGCCTGGTTATTCTTCTAACCTGGAGTTAGCTGCTACTTTGACAGAATTCGTATTAAACTTCTGTAAATATGTCAAATGTATTCCTGAGTAAAACTTAAACCGGCGTTTCTGCAAGCTGGTCTTACTCAAGCGTTGCCAGCCTACTGACTAAAATAAGGGTTTCCCCAAGTCTTTCCACGCGGAAAGGGCTCGAGCCGGCCAAAAAAAGCTTTATGTATACGGCATTAAGTGTGATAACGACGTCGCTCGCCTCGCATGGCGTGGCGAACAGGATGCTTATTCTTAGAGCTTACTCAACTTATAAATTACAAGTTTAAATCACCTCACCTGTTCCACTTGTAGGTCCACTAAAGAAACTTCGAGCAGTGGCACGTCCGAATCCAGGCAGTCGTCGATCACGCACAGTGTCACACATTCCGCATTCACCTGGGCACGCGACAAAACTCTGTTAAACTTTGTTTAAACAAGTATACATTACAAATTTAAAACAAACCCCGACATAATATGGAAGTAATAGATTTAAAAAGCTGATGACCTCCAGACGGATGAACAGATTTTCATGAAATATGGTTAAGAACACTCGGGATAAATTTATCTATGACACAAAATAAAACTAAACGAAAATCGGTTCATCCGTTTGAGCGCTATGATACCACAGACAGAAACACAAACAAACACGTTATAACACCCCTCTCTTTTTGCGTCGGGAATTAAAAATTAACAAGTTTCAGCTGGTGTTGAAATTATGTAGTCCGAATTCGGTCCTTTCGTTTCCGCCGTGCCTCGGAGAGCACGTTAAGCCATCGGTCCCGGTTATTGATAATAAGTTAGAAGCCGAAGCTATTATCACAAACATCTTACAAACCTGAGAACTGAAATAACACTCTTAGCTGAGTCGTATGCGGAAGGACCTAAGAGCCCACCGCATTACCATCCCAAGAAAACTCCTACCATTATGTGATTACTGGATAGGGGTTACGACCCTCAGCAATGACGGCGCATATAGAGAGGGAGAGAGGAAGAGAGAGAGATAGAGAGAGAGAGAGAGACTCTACCTGTATAGCCTTCAGCGCCCAGTGCGCGGGTTTCTCAGGCGGTGGCTTGGCGGCGTTGGCAGACCGCAGCCAGCGGGGCAGCGCCGCCACCCCCGCGGTGCCGTAGGGCGCCCCCACCCCCGCGCCCACACCCGCACTCGCCCGCATGTGCACGCTATTCGCGGGCGCACTCGATACCACCTGCTCTTCAGACTTGCCTAAAAACGTTTACCTTCACTCGATATTTATTTTTGTAAAAAACTGTGAGATACGGATTTGTCAGTTGTTTTAATCTACTCTCAAGTATAAAAAGGTATTAATTTGAACCCAGTAATCAATGAATCAATGTTTTATGACAGTTGGTTCTCAGGCGAACTTTGTATGGGGACAGAGCAATCTCCTTTCTAAGTTCAGCCGTTTGGCTGTAGGTTGTCTGCAGGGCGACCGCGTATCTTTTGCATCAATCATTGATGCATCCCAATCACCTCTGATTGGTTAACACTCTTCCACTATTGGGCGAAATCCATTGACGCAGCAAGAATACCATAAATTCAGCCAATCGGAGGTGATTGCGATGTATCAATAATTGATGCAAAAGATACGCGGTCGCCCTGCAGGTCACTGTGGATATTGATTATTATCTAATCAGAACACGGACATACCTGATAGCGCGACGCGCGCCTGCGCGGGCAGCGAGTGCAGCATGGCGGCAAACATACGCATGTCGTGGTACGACAGCCGCAGATTTAGCGCGCCGGCACAAACCTGCCGCACCAGTCATACTGTTAACTCAGCTCTACAGTTGGCAACACGACAACAAAGAGCTCGGCAGCATTTTTAAACTCGCAATTCATACT
Organism: Erebia epiphron; assembly: GCA_963932025.1. NCBI lineage: Eukaryota > Metazoa > Arthropoda > Insecta > Lepidoptera > Nymphalidae > Erebia > Erebia epiphron. The sequence continues at coordinate 23,281,077 of OZ009948.1, forward strand.
ACGAGTAATAGTATAAATGCGAAAGTGTGCCTGCTACGCTTTAACGGCCTTATACTCAAACGATTTTCGTAAAACTTGGTAAAAAAGATTGGATGCATCCCGGGGAAGGACATAGCGACATAAGTTGCGCACTCCGCACTAAGGATCAAATTGTCATGACGCCAAATGACTTAGGATGTGGATTATGGTGGGCGCGGTATTTCCGTGGTTTAGCAGTACTATATTGTGACATAAGTTAAATGACTTATGTTTAACCAGCTGATGTCCGCGACGTCACTCGCTTGTGTTAAGTTTTTTTTAATCCCGCGGGAACTCTTTAATTTTTCGGGATAAAAAGTAGCCTATGTGTTATTCCATCTATCTCTGTGAGAAATTCCATCCGGATCAGTTCAGTCGTTCTGGCGTGATTGGGTAACAAACATCCATCCATCCTTACAGCCATTCAAACTTCCGCAGCTTATGATATTAGTATAGATATGAATACGAACGTGCAGCACGTTGTCCGCGTGCAACGCCGCGTGCACGGCCGCCGGGTCCACGATAGAGAGCGCGGTCTCCTCCTCCAGCCCCAGCACGCACGAGAACACCTCCAGCTCGTTCAGCTCGCACACCACCGGCCGCGCCACGTCCGCCGGCCGGTACGTGATCACCGTCGTACTCTACCACATATCATACACAAATACGTCGAATTTTCAAAAATGGTGAAACATGTACACCTTCATATTTTTAACCGAAAGCTCAAATACCAAGTTTCGTGGCTATAACTTGAAAAATGAAGGACTTTCATACAAATATCATACGCAAAAATCATATTCAAAATGTCTTTCAGCGTAAATAAAAGATGGACTAAACGTTGGAACATGTTCGCCCTGAATAGGGATGATGACAACTCATCAGCAACTTTTTATCAAACTTAAAAACGCCCTTCTAGTATGGAAGTTTGTGCGAAATACATAGTTGTGACTTCATCAAATTTCAACGCACTTTTTTACTTAATTCGATATTTTAAAATGGTTACGACTAACCAAGAATGTGAATTTTAGGTTTTTTGGAACACCCTCTCTTGAATAAACAATAAGAAATAATTTATTTTTGACATAGGCATCATCCCAATTTTAATGCTTTGAACATTCCAAAGATGATTATACTCATGCTTTGTCCTCGAGATTAGCATTAGGTATACATGTAGTAGACACACGGTGTCGCCAATCTGCACTGTCTATTGAGTTTTTTTTTTTTTTTGCGGGTGATATCACTATTCACTAGTCATTAGGTACCTGCAATCTTCATTACACGTTCAGTGCTCCGCCAGTCTGCACGCGTTCGTTCGTACTGTGCATTTAAGTGTTCCTTTACAAAAAATAAACATGGGGAAACGTACTCGTGCCGTTTCCGAGGACTATGAATCTATAGCTAACAAAATTAGAAAATTGGAACAAAAATTAATGCGCACACGACGCAGAGATCGACGAAGAACACCGAGATCTTCAAGGCTGTCATCGTCTTCATCATCGGACACATCAAGATCATCATCACGCTCATCACGCTCAAAGTCCGCTTCAGGTTCGCGGTCACCGCTGCCGGACACAATACACATTGAAGGTAGATGAAATCTCATATACCCACAATATACTCGTTTTAAATCAATACTGCGGTTAACCTATGGGGTTATCACTCTATTGAAAAAAACGGCGTCTTTTTATTTACGTTGTACCACAATATGTTCGTTTTAAATCAATACTGCGGTTAACCTATGGGGTTATCACTCTATTGAAAAAACGGCGTCTTTTCATTTACGTTATAATATAGTGATGCGGGTAGTCTGTGGGATTTTCACTTCGCTATAAATGACGTAGTTAAATAAAAGTGATGATGCGGTCATTCTCTGGGGATGTCACTTCATTGCTTATTTTTATTATATGACACACCGACTCAAATAAAACGCAATAAATTACTAATGCGGCCAGCCTTAGGGGCTGTCACTTTACTAATAATTGCAGAAGTATAAAGTTGAAGATGCGGTCATCCTTTGGGGCTGTCACATAACCAAAATATACTATCTATATTTAATTCATTATCCAGGTGTGCCAATACCGGCGACCAGTGCCACTGCCGCCACCGATTGTGAGGCCGCGCCGTTAGCTTCCACCAGTGCTACTGCTGCCGCTGAGCTGCCCTCAGCCAGCGTTGCTCAGGCAGCGCCTGGTACATCAGCTCCTACCACCAGTGATGGAATCGACATGATGCCGTCCCCAGTAGACCCGACAGCGGCTCTGGACCGTGAACTCCTATTAATACTAGGAGAGGATCCTACGCAGGCAAAGTCGTACGGTGAACCGATTCAACCAGACCTTGCTATCCGTCTGCAGCATATAGCTAGGACGGGTTTGCAGAAAGATATCCGTAAGGAGCTCACAGATAAGTATTTACCGCCGGTAAACTGCACCTTGATTGAAGCGCCCTTTCTCAATCCGGAAGTGATTGCTGCTGTCCCCGAGGCGGTGGTTAAAAGAGATAAAGGTATAGAGATCAGACAAAAGCAACGCTCTTCCACAATATCATGTGTTGCTGAAGCAATCACTCTGCTAATGTCTTCCGAGCCGAAAAATACCGGTCTCATCCAAATCTTGATGGACGCAATTAAGCTTTTATGTGATAGCCAAAACATGGACTCAAATATTAGAAGAAGCTTCGTCCTGAACTGCCTTAAGAAAGACCTCAAAGATCAGTTACAAGCTACAAAAATTGATAAACTTCTCTTTGGCGAAGGCTTGGCTGAAACGTTAAAGGCTGCCAAAGCCATATCCAAATCCGGAGCTGACATGAAGCCAACATCTATGAAACAAACGCTGTGCCGGGGTGGAATAATAATTTAGAAAAATAAAATGAGAATGTAATAAAAAATGCAAAATGGAAAACTGTGAAAAGCGTTTATTGCGGAACTCTAAAAATGGGCACAGAGATACCGCGACTATGCTCAACGAGTAGGCACACAAATTTGTAGGGTCGTGGTGTAACGTGATGTCTGCTTTGACCTCGGTGGTAGTTAGGTACTCTCCTGGGTGATTGGCCGCGATGGTGAAGGTCGGCCCGGAGGTGAAGAACGCAGCAGATGGTCAACGTTGGGATCCCGAACGGTGCTGGTGTGACGTGGCTCGATGTTATACCACGACGATGTTGAAGTGCGAACGTTGCTCCTGGAATTGATAATACCGACTAGTTAACGTCTGGCATATCAATTCCGTCCTGGATCCGGCCCTGGCCTGTGTAGACCACAGGAGGTACTTTGGCGTGATAGAATTGTCGGTGTGGTGGATCCAGAACGGAGTTTACAATGAATATGATTTATTACTACTTGGCTGAAGGCCCAAAAAAATATGATAAGAAAAGATAAAATTGACTAATGAAAAAAATGAGGGTGTTTTAAAAATAAAAAAGATGATGCAATCTAATGGAAAGTTACGAACGAATTTTGATAAAACTATTTAAGAAATACTAAAACAAAGATTGCAATGGACAATTGAAATAATGATTTTACTAATTACTGAAATAAATTGACTAAAAAAAAAGTATAAAAAACTACGAACAATGAAAATGTCTACGATTTACGTGTTTTAGGTACCATTCAAAACTTACCCTAATGCGGGAGGAAAGTTGCACTGAATTTACATATTAAGATTTAAAAAAAAACGCATTTTAAATGGCGTCGCGTCCCAACTAGTGCGCTGAGACGCGACAAAAAGCATCACGCCCGATGCTAGAAGCGCACCGGGCCTGAATGAGGTTAGAACAATTAACCAACTTCAAGCCGCGGGTTCCGTCTATTGCTAATATCAGACCCTGGCAAAGTCGCGTTCGGAAATTGGTTGTAAATATACTTACTTATGTATCTTAATATATAAATAATAAATATAATTTTAGTAAAAACATGGCTTTAAATTATAAATAATTACATTATATATAAATAATACTTAAATATGTAACGCTTCGTTACATTACCCCGCTTCCCTCGTAAGGATTTTATTTTAAAAATAAAATCCGTACTTTCAAACTAAATTTACCTTTATACAATATCCTAACACATCTTTCATACTAACTTTCATACATTCGTATCTTTCGCCCATCCATATCCCTAAAATTCATCACCTTTCAAAAGAGCGTCTTGTAACTAGGCGCTAATGACTAGTGCGTCAAAGCTAAGCGCTACAAGACGCGGCCTGACATAACATGGAGTCATATGCCTAGTGCGGCCTATGACTCGGTTGCAAAAAGTAAAAATAATCTTATGGGCGAGAGTAAAGGTAACTAGCAACAAATACATATTGCAGAAGGCAATATAAAATATTTACGTAAAAAAAATATTCAAATAAAGTATATAATGCAATAAAATGTATAATATATTAATGTAATACACAAAATAGTTAAATATTAGAAAATATTCCTATAATAATCGAAAAAAAAAAATTAGGGGAAAGTTGTGAATGGTACAAAAAAATCTGAGAAAAAAATAATACTCCGTTCTGTTACAAAGAACTAAAACAGAACGTTTTGGTTTGTTATTAATAAAAAATGAACAGTAACAAAAAAAACTATTGAAAATGTTTGCAACTGGTGTGAATGCAGCGTTATAATCGCGTAGTATGTACTAGAACGTACATTACCACAAAAATTAAATTGGACAAAAAACCTTAATTATAAAATGGCGAAGCATGTACTAGCGCGCACAATACTCCAGCAGCAATTTCTAAAATGAGGTATGAACCAATAACAAAATAAAATAGAAGTTTGTACTAATGCGCACAAAACTTCTAAAATTATGAAAGAAAAAAAAAAGAACAATTTTTCTGCCAATTGTATCAAAACAAAAATAAAAAGTATTACAAAATTAACAATAACTAACAATGGCAACTAATAAGTACAACTGCTGCTTTCACCTCAGTTGCTGCAAACCAAAAAAAATAAAACGTTTTACAAACACAAACACACACCTTACAAAACTAACACTATACCACAAAAGTAAAAGCAGAAATCAACCACGTGAAGGGCGCCAGTGTGCCGGGGTGGAATAATAATTTAGAAAAATAAAATGAGAATGTAATAAAAAATGCAAAATGGAAAACTGTGAAAAGCGTTTATTGCGGAACTCTAAAAATGGGCACAGAGATACCGCGACTATGCTCAACGAGTAGGCACACAAATTTGTAGGGTCGTGGTGTAACGTGATGTCTGCTTTGACCTCGGTGGTAGTTAGGTACTCTCCTGGGTGATTGGCCGCGATGGTGAAGGTCGGCCCGGAGGTGAAGAACGCAGCAGATGGTCAACGTTGGGATCCCGAACGGTGCTGGTGTGACGTGGCTCGATGTTATACCACGACGATGTTGAAGTGCGAACGTTGCTCCTGGAATTGATAATACCGACTAGTTAACGTCTGGCATATCAATTCCGTCCTGGATCCGGCCCTGGCCTGTGTAGACCACAGGAGGTACTTTGGCGTGATAGAATTGTCGGTGTGGTGGATCCAGAACGGAGTTTACAATGAATATGATTTATTACTACTTGGCTGAAGGCCCAAAAAAATATGATAAGAAAAGATAAAATTGACTAATGAAAAAAATGAGGGTGTTTTAAAAAATAAAAAAGATGATGCAATCTAATGGAAAGTTACGAACGAATTTTGATAAAACTATTTAAGAAATACTAAAACAAAGATTGCAATGGACAATTGAAATAATGATTTTACTAATTACTGAAATAAATTGACTAAAAAAAAAGTATAAAAAACTACGAACAATGAAAATGTCTACGATTTACGTGTTTTAGGTACCATTCAAAACTTACCCTAATGCGGGAGGAAAGTTGCACTGAATTTACATATTAAGATTTAAAAAAAAAACGCATTTTAAATGGCGTCGCGTCCCAACTAGTGCGCTGAGACGCGACAAAAAGCATCACGCCCGATGCTAGAAGCGCACCGGGCCTGAATGAGGTTAGAACAATTAACCAACTTCAAGCCGCGGGTTCCGTCTATTGCTAATATCAGACCCTGGCAAAGTCGCGTTCGGAAATTGGTTGTAAATATACTTACTTATGTATCTTAATATATAAATAATAAATATAATTTTAGTAAAAACATGGCTTTAAATTATAAATAATTACATTATATATAAATAATACTTAAATATGTAACGCTTCGTTACAACGCCTGTACAAAAAAAGACGCCACAGAAACATTTAAACTGGCGTGCTCCTCCCCAGAACAACAGGCCGAAAGGGACTCAGAGGCCGAAGGCCTACAAGGATCGCCCCACCAGCTCATCGAAGCCGTCGTCGCGTCAAGCGCAGAATCGCAGCCGCAACCGCCACTAGACATGGTGAGTTACGCCGGTAGGCTTTCATACTTTTATGATCAATGGTCACTCATAACAAGCGACAATTTAATACTTTCTTGGATAGAGGGGTACAAAATACCCTTTTCCCGTCCAGTGAAACAAACAAACGTTCCTGCGACAAGAATGTTTTCTGCCACGGAAAAAATTAAATACGAACTTTCTATTCGTGATCTATTAAAAATAGGAGCTGTCACGGAATGTGAACCTTGCAAGGGTCAATTTCTATTTCTATCTTTATATATATTTTTAGTACCGAAACCTAATGGAAAATATAGGTTTATTCTAAACTTAAAATCATTAAATAAGTTTATTGATACTTCTCACTTCAAGCTTGAAGATTTGCGAACGGCCTTAAAACTTGTTTCTAGAGAATGTTTTAGGAGTACGGTAGATCTAAAAGATGCATATTTTTTGATACGCATTCATGATCATTCCAAAAAGTACCTCCGTTTTCAATTTGACAAGAAAATATATGAATTTAATGTTTTACCTTTTGGCCTGAATACTGCCCCTTTTGTTTTTACAAAGATCATGAAACCGGTAATCAGTTTACTGAGATCGTGTGGCCATTTATCAACGATATATCTAGATGATACTTTATTGATATCTAATAGTCTAAAATCATGTCTGGAAAACATTAACGACACAACTAGACTTTTCGAAGCCCTAGGTTTCATTATCAACACCGAAAAGAGTAATCTCTCCCCGAATACAACATGTAAATTCCTGGGTTTCATAATTGATTCCCAGAATCTAAAAGTCACCTTACCTCAAGAAAAAGTCTCAAGAATTAAAAGTGAAGTCAGTAAATTCCTTAGTATAAAACACTGTAAAGTTAGAGAATTCGCTCGTTTAGTGGGGCTACTTACCTCTGCCTGTCCAGCCGTTAAATACGGCTGGCTTTATACAAAAGAACTGGAGCGATGTAAACATTTAACCCTGAAAGGTGATACTAATTATGACAAACACATGAGCATTCCACCGTCAGTATTACCAGATCTTGAGTGGTGGTCTCATACGATGGTTAATCCCATGAATGATATTAAACAAAATGAGTTTTGTTTGGAAATCTATAGCGATGCCTCAACTACGCCTGTGGTGGGGAACGCGCTAGTGGGATGTGGACGGCCAGGGAACGTTCTCGACATATCAACTATTTAGAACTCTTAGCTGCCTTTTTTGGTTTGAAAATCTTTGCCAAATCTTTTCACGACTGTCAAATACTTTTGCGGATTGATAATACTACGGCGATTTCATATATAAACCGCATGGGAGGCGTCCAGTTCCCTCATCTCACAAACGTTACTAGGGAACTCTGGCAGTGGTGTGAAGCACGTAATCTAGACGTCTTCGCGTCATACATTAGCTCAGTCGATAATAATGTTGCGGATACAGAATCGCGACGTGTCCATCCAGATATTGAATGGGAGCTGTCAGATATTGCTTTTGAAAAAATTGTGCAACGTTTTGGAAATCCTGAAATTGACATATTTGCGAGTAGGCTGAACAAGAAATGTGCTAAATACATATCATGGCACAGAGACCCAGACGCTTTTATAATAGATGCGTTTACAATACCGTGGTCAGATCTTTATTTCTATAGTTTTCCACCATTTGCCGTTATATTGAAGGCACTGAGGAAAATTATTAATGACAAGGCTAAGGGAATCATGGTAGTCCCATTTTGGCCCACGCAACCATGGTACCCCTTATTTAAAAGTCTATTAATTTCTAAACCGCTGGTCTTACAGCCCTCTGACACTTTGATTATCTCCCATTCCAGCAATCGAGATGTGCATCGGAAGATTACCCTGGTTGCCGGGATGTTATCAGGACGTCACTCTTGAGAAGAGGTGTACCCCCAGCTTCCTTTCCTATAATGTTGGCATCACTTTCTGAAAACTCAGTAAAGCAGTACGACACATGCTTAAAAAAGTGGTTCATATTTTGCAAATCGAATAAAATCAATTTTTACTTGGGATCTGTACAAAGTATAATAATGTTTTTAACACAATTGTATGAGTGTGGTGCAAAATATGGAACTTTAAATAGTTGTAGATCAGCTCTTTCTCTCGTTCTCGGCCAAGAATTAACCAATAATGATCACATCAAGCGTTTCCTTAAGGGGGTGTTTAGATTGCGTCCACCGTTGCCCAAGTATAACACCACATGGGACACATCTATTGTACTTAATTTCTTAGCAAGTTGGTACCCCAACGAAACCTTAACTTTAGAAAATTTATCAAAAAAATTGGCAACTTTACTTGCTCTAACAACAGCACATAGAGTAAAAACAATCGCTAAGATTAATAAAAAATATAGAAATTCTACAAAATAAAATAAGCATAAAAATCCCAGACTTGATAAAATCCTCCCGTCCTGGAACAGCTCAGCCAGTGTTGATTCTTCCTACTTTTCATGAGCGGCCAGATATTTGTCCTGTTGTTACATTGCGCTGTTATATAAATGTAACGCAATCTTTGCGTTGTGATAATAATCTTTTTATAAGTATTAGGAAACCTCATAAATCCATCACATGTCAGACTTTGAGCAGATGGATTAAAACAACTCTAAGTAGTTGTGGAATAGATGTGTCCATTTTTACCGCCCATAGCACAAGAAATGCTGCTACTTCCAAAGCTCATAGTCTGGGGGTTAATTTAGACCTTATCAGAAAAACTGCAGGATGGAGCGGTAGCTCCCAAACATTTGGAAAATTTTATAATAGAATTATTGTAACTCAAAATGCTAATCGTGATGTCTCTTTCGCAAGAGGTATTATGAGTGATTCACTATGATAAAAAAAAAAAACATTAAAACTTATTTGATGTAAGCTAAAATATTTGATGATACATTTGTTGCTAGATAAATAAATCTATTGTTTCTTTGAAAGTTGATATTTTCACTCTCAACATCTACATGTATACCTAATGCTAATCTCGAGGACAAAGCATGAGTATAATTAATGATTAAACGAACTTACCTGTACGTGAAGTTCTATCATAATTATACGAAGGCTTTGTCCGAAGAGATTAGCAACCCACCCACTCCATTTAACATTTCCCGAATAATGAGACTATTTAACGTCATACATACCTACTTACCTTGTTAAATCTGCCTACCTTATATATTTTACAGTATATACATTCAAATATCAACTTTGACAAAGAATAATTGCTAGATGCTCCAAACTAAATGAAGATTGCAGGAACCTAATGACTAGTGAATAGTGATATCACCCGCAAAAAAAAAAAAACTCAATAGACAGTGCAGATTGGCGACACCGTGTGTCTACTACATGTATACCAAATGCTAATCTCTTCGGACAAAGCCTTCGTATAATTATGATAGAACTTCACGTACAGGTAAGTTCGTTTAATCATTAATTGATGAATGCTGTTCATAAAGTGAAAAAATAAATTCGCATCGTTCTAGCCCCCAATGACCTGACTGGCATTCGCCATTCGGTCCCGTATAGATAAAGAATCTGACACGTTCTCTCTATTACATACTCTGGTTCGCAAATAACACCCACCTTCAGTATAACGGCGTTGGTGTCCCACAGAGACGCGTCCTCCACCAGCACCAGCTGCGAGTCGGTGATGTTAAGCTTGAGCTCCACCACTCCGCCCTCCTCCCCCGCGCCCGCCCCCAGCCCCACCCCCGCCCCCGCAGGGCTGCCCGCGCCGCTGCCACTCCACTCGCCCTCGAAACTCTCCACCGACAAATCTTCTCTGCACAAAGTTATTTCATGGTTTCGAATAATAATTTTCAGTATAGAAGATCCGACTTTATGAGATTTACAATAAGCCTTGAGGTGTCGAGGAGCACCTAAAAGAAGCGAAGCTTCACCTCACTTACTCATATATAGATTCATTACCAAGCTCGTTTAACTTTTTACGAGTTAAGCTCATCCCACCTCTTAAAAACAGGCAAAACAAATATGGATGGTACCATTCAGAATTTCCCCCTCTTTTAATCGTTAGCATTTTTATGCCTTGATAATAATATTATGAAATGTGCTGGCGGCGCTCAAAAGATAGTAGAACAAACGACAAAATCCAGTTCGCTGATATTTTCAGTTATCTATTTCTTATATTTTGCTACACTTATTGCCATTGAATGGCTATTTTATCATCACGATCATCCATTAAACGACAAGCAATTACAATAAAAGACACAATCACAACAAGACAGAATCAAATATTCTTACAGGTGCTGTAGGTCGGGGTCCACGGCGGGCGGCGGCGGCTGCATGATGAACTGGTTGGCGGCCTCCCACCAGTCCAGGATGGCCATCAGACGCATATTGTTGACCAGGATTGTGTACGCCGACGAGTCTGGCCGTTTCCTATGGGAAACATGACATGCTCGAAGATAAGACAAGACAAAAGATGTTTATCCGAAATACAATTAGTAAAAAGTTTTTGAACGAAGAAATGTCATAAGACCGTGTTATGTGGTGATCCATGCAGGAGACCTTCGTCCACTTTTTTAATTTTTAGGACAACTAATAAGCAATCCAAATCCATTCCAATCACTTACGCAGGCGAAATTGCTCAGTCTACAACACCGACGCAATGTCGCCTGCTTATCGGTTTTTTATCGGATATACCATGGGGAGTGTGCTCTGGAACTTCACAACCTTGTTCCTCCTTCTCCGTTCTACCACAGAACAGCGAGAAACCGTGAGCGTTGGCACCCTTATGTGGTTGACGTCCAATTAGCTCGCACGAAGCGTTTTTGCTCGACGTTTCTGATACGAACCGCTAGGGTATGGAACACCCTCCCAGCGCACGTGTTTCCTGCTACTTATAACTTAAGTACCTTCAAGGCAAGAGTGAATAGGCATCTTCTAGGCAAGCGCGTTCCAACCTAGGCCTCATGATTGCTTTGCACGAAGCATGATTGTCCTCAAGCGCAAGCCTATCACGCAATATTAATAAAAAAGCGACTTAAAAAAAATACTTTTTAAACAACCGACTTCAAACTCCCGCGCCAACTTTAGATTTATTGTTGATATTTTAAAAACCGCTCGACTGATTTCGATAAAATTTATATGGGACCACATGGGAAGTATGCTCTTTCAAATAAAAAAAGAATCATCCAAATCGGTCCACCCAGTCAAAAGTTCTGAGGTAACAAAAAAAAAAAAATACAGTCGAATTGAGAACCTCCTCCTTTTTTTGAAGTCGGTTGAAAAAGCAAACAATAGGGAATATGCATAAAATTTAAATTTGTCTCAAATATTTTTTTCTAGATTCTTTATTGTCTTTACATTATACTTCAAAGGTATTTTTAGGGTTCCGTACCCAAAGGGTAAAAACGGGACCCTATTACTAAGACTCCGCTGTCTGTCTGTCTGTCTGTCTGTCTGTCTGTCTGTCTCCAGGCTGTATCTCATAGACCGTGATAGCTAGAAAGCTGAAATTTTCACAAATGATGTATTTCCGTTGCCGCTATACTAAAAATTTAAAATATATATATATTAAGGGGGGGTCCCCATACAATAAACGTGTTTTTTTCGTATTTTTTTGCTCAATATTAAAAACGGTAACAGGTAGACGGTTCAAATTTTCACAGAATATTAACTTGTATATTACCTTTCAAAATAAATAATTAAATATCAATAAAGTAAATATTAAAGGGGGGCTCCCATACAACAAACGTAATTTTTTGATATTAACAGTAAACCTCTACAAACAAAGTTAGTTTTGCGGTTCATTAACAAAGGTAATTATACCTACTTCTTGAGTACGGAACCCTCGGTGCGCGAGTCCGACTCGCACTTGGCCGGTTTTTTTTATTTAGTTATTATTTAAACCCAGAAAATATTAAATAGAAAGTGAAAAATAAGGGAGGCAAATTCAAACTTGCAAAACGCGTCACCATTGGTCGAAACGAAATGTGACGTAAATGGTCACGTCAGTGGATTTATCGGCGTCGATATTCATACTGTGTTAGTAGTGTTTGTGAGAAAAAATTGTTTAAAACTGTATTCCTGTGTGATTACTTGTTTATATATATATGTAGTCAATCTAGGACGATGACAGAAACTGGTTTTGTCAAAGCACAATCGGATAATCTACCGAAAATAGATGCATTTATGATGTCAGCATATTTTGCATCAAATCTCGATTTTACGAGCGCAGAGATCAAAGGAGTGAAAGCTGCAAGGTAATTATTATGTTACATGGTATATTTTAATCCATAACATAGATTTTAATGCATAAATATTTAAATAATACTTACAACTAAACATAACCTATACATAACCATTTGTCATTAAAATTGTTCCTAAACTCTTAATTTACGGGAGTGTCCCCGCCGAGACGAGCTAAGCGAAGCGAAAGGGCACAACCTAGGTACCTTTTCTCAGAGCGCTTCTTTGTTTTTTGAACCATTCATAACTTGGGTTTGGATTATAGTTAATGATTATAGTTATAGTAAATGATTGAGTATTGAGTACTTACGTTAAAATGATCTTCACAACAAAATACAACCGATAATGGAGCTAGATTATCCCTTCTCATCATCTTGCACCATTTTTCTCGTAATTTCGCATCGCGTGGAATACGAAAAAACCCTTTATCGGGTGTACTAAGAGTAGTATTTTTGCACTTCGGTACCATACAATACTTGTAAGAAGGTTTTTTAACTTCTTCCATAATTTGTGTACTTAGCAATTAAAACTGAAAATAATAATTATGAAGTAACTGAACTGAATCGCTATAGTAAACAAACACTGGACATAACCAATGACGTCATCAAAAGCGCGCGATTAATGGTGGCGTTTGAACGGCTCAAATTTATACTTAACTTTGAAACACCAATTACCGTAATTATTTAACTATTTTCAAACCTATTTATATTTTTTACTATGTGATAAAGATGTAAATGATTGATTTAAGAAATAAAAATAAATCATGCATATTCCCTATTACTGTCACTTATTTGGAATCCTTGTATACACGCATTTCTGAAAGTTGAGATACACCCTGTGAAATTCATAAAACAATAATTCTACACAGATTAATCAGACCATTTTAAGTCGAAATTGAATATTGTATTTATTCAAAATTGTGTCAGAAAATGAAGCAAGATGGCGCAAAAAAACATGCGTGGAGGAGTGCAGTCTCACCTGGCATGCACCTCGGCCTGCACGCTGTGCCTGTGGTCGGCCATGGGCTGCACGATGTGGCTGAACACGTTGCCGCGCCGGTTGGCCGGCTCAGCGGCGTAGCGCATATCGCTCACCAGGATCTCCTGTCAAACGTGTGACGACTTACTTACCAAAAAAATTATTCCTGGACTCCATTCTGAACCCTAATTATTCAACTACTATATTTATTATTGAAATCAACAGAAATAATAAGTAACCTCTAGGGCGTAGAAATTTTTTTAACTTACCTGTGAGACTAAATCGATATCTTGCGACAAATCCGAGTATGTTTCGAGCAGTAATCTTGACTTGATAAAGTTTATGCAGGCCAATGGCGGAGCGCCTTTCGATCCTCTCAGTTCCACACACACGTCCTGAAGGTCCAATTGCAGGGACCAAGTGATCCACACTTGGCAAGGCACGGGCGGTATTTGGGGTAAGGTGGGGAGGGGTGGCTCGAGCAATTCAGCGCAAGGCTCGGCCAAGTTGTGGGTTAGCACGCCGCGTATGAGGCGGTATTGCGCCACGTCTAGTGACGCTTGGAGTGTTGCCAGACGACCTTGGACCGTCATTTCTGGTACTGTATAAAAAATACAAATTATTTAATTCGTAGACTACCGTTACTGTTTATAGTCGCCATTTGAGGTAGTGAAATGTTTTAACAGATTTGGATTTGTCTTTTAGGTAACCTCGAAACCATAGATCGTTAATGGAGTAACTCTTCTCAGTTTTTCGTCGGGGCTACAATTTTCGGTTAAATCTATTTCACTTAATGATTGAACAAGAGAGATCATGTAGCTATTTTCTGCCTCGGATGTTTTATTGCGTCCATATCATAGGTTTAATAAAATGGATCAGATTTCAAATTTCCGTTGGAGTGAAGTACTTAATAATTCTAAAAATCTGTTTCAATATGAATGAATTGGGTACCTTCAATTCAAGAGTGAATAGGCAAGCGCGTTCCAACCTAGACCTCATTTTTGCACTAAGCATGACAGTCGTCAAGCGCAAGCCTATCTTGCCATGTGGAAAAGGTTCGTTACCGTTGTGCGTGTCGCCGCAGTTCCTCTCCACCTGCAGCGTGAGCTCTGCGGGCGCGGGCAGCAGCGGCGCGCCGCGGCGCCGCAGCCGCACGCCGCCCGCCGCGCCGCCCCGAGCCGCGCGCACGCACCACAGCGACAGGCCTTTCGCGTGGATCGTGCGCACGTCCAACACTTCACGCTCAGCTGCGGGCCAGTAAAGTTAACGTATAGACGTTGTGCTGCTCCACATCGCCTTTTCGTCTTTACTTAGAACAGGGAAAAACGTAAAAACTCTTCTAACATCCGTCGAAAGTGTGTCTGTCCACTCCACTACGCTTGACCAGCCTATCTTTAAACCGATTTTGATGTGGTATAGTGATAGATTGCATCCCGGGGGTGGACATAGGCAAATTTTTATCCTAGAAAATTAAAGAGTTCCCGCGGGAATAAAAAACTGAACTCACGCTGACGAAGTCGCGGGCATCATCTAATTTCCATTTCAAAGGAAATAAATCCATCAGCTTTGATTTCCATACGGAATGCCGGTACATTTTTCATTTTAGAACTCAGTTTTGAAGGCTAAATTAATGTTAATTTAGTGCCCAGCTACTAAAGTTCTGACCGACGCTTTTTATTCCCTGTAGCATTTCAACAACTTTATACGTACCATTATTGCCAACATTAGCGCTTCTGTTATGCGTTTTTAAAGAAAAAGTCTAAGTTTCTCCGACTACTAAAGGAGACAGCTATCATAGTACATACATTACATCGCGAGACCGGGAAGTACGCGTTTTTTGGTCGAGTGTTAGTCGGCTATATACGAGACCAGAAATGCTCTCCCGGTAGAGGTGTGTA
Organism: Erebia epiphron; assembly: GCA_963932025.1. NCBI lineage: Eukaryota > Metazoa > Arthropoda > Insecta > Lepidoptera > Nymphalidae > Erebia > Erebia epiphron. Next base: position 23,296,505 of record OZ009948.1, read on the forward strand.
TAGTGATTTTCTTAAAAATGAAACAAGTGACTTTTCTTTGGATTTCGGCGGAAGCAAATTATTTTTAGCTAATTCGGCCTCCGCTCTCAGAAAAGGAGGCGTACAATCTAAATCCATAATATCCTCACTCGAACTCATTTTTTCGTCACTTCTAAATAATAAATTATAACGATTAGGTATGTAGTTAATTCCCGCCTTTCAATATTATAAAGATAAAAAATAAAAATTATACTTTTATTTTTTTTTGCGCTGAGTGCTGAACGCATAATACGGTAGAGTTCCAATTTAAACTATTTAGGCCAAAGAACATTATAACAAGTTACAAGATATTCAGGAAGAAAGATTCCAAATTCAAACTTATGGTATGTAATGAAAATACATACATTCTTTACTGGCCTAGGCCGGGAAGTTTAACTTTCGAACTAATTTACAGGGTATGAAATGTGCACATTTTTTTGAAAAATCTATTACATGTTTCAGACAAACACAACTCACCGACAGTGGGATCTTGCAGTTTGCTGACAGTGCCCGGGTCGCCGGCGCGCTTGAAGCAGTTGTCCAGCAGCAGCATCTGCAGCTCGGCGGCCAGCGCGCTGCGGCTGCGGCTCGACACCGGCAGCACGATGACGGGCGCCTCGCACCGCACGCTCAGCCGCATGCGCTGCAGCCGCGACCAGTCCGGCGCCGCGCTGCTCACCTTCACGAGAACGTGAACAAGGGAAAACATTGTTATGAGAAAACAAAGACGGTTTATATGTCGGACAATGTTTACAGGTCGGCTCCGACGACATTTCCAACTGACATAATATAGTGCCAGCAACTTATTTGACCCGGTGGCTAGATTTTATTCCTGTTTAGTTCTTGTTTTTATTGTTTGGCGTGAATATGTCTTTAAAATTGCTTCCATAGGGACGCAATTAAAACAAACCGGCCAAGTGCGAGTCGGACTCGCGCACCGAGGGTTCCGTACAAACCAGTAGGTATATAAGTAAAAGTTACAGTATTTTTATTCCACTTATCTATTTTAATTTCAATTTAATACCTCTACGCGTTCATGCGGAAAGGGGTAGTAAGTTTAAAATTATTAAAAATATGCTTTTTATATTATGATGTAACTAAAAATTTATATACTTCGCAATTCTTCCTATATCTGTGCTATAAGACGTTGCTTCGTACCAAGTTTCAAGATTCTGAGTTCACGGGAAGTACCCTGTAGGTTTTGATTCCCTTGCGAGTGTCGAAAATTTGCATAAAAATATTTTTATTAAGTATATGATGTAACTAAAAATTTGATTTTTTCACAGCTCCAACGGACAGTAGACCTAAGTATTTGATATGAATTTCAGCTTGATACCTCCATGCGCTCCCGAGAAAAAGGGTCTTGACACACAGGCGGAGACAACGAAGTGATTCTATAAGGGTTCCGTTTTTTCCTTTTGAGGTACGGAACCCTAAAAACAATTGATAACAAAATCGGGGGATACAATTTAGTGTTTCAGCTACATATCTATCATCCCCATCCAAGTTTCAATTACACCGCTGGATAACTAAAGAATCAAAGAATTACGCTAAGTGAGGACTGTAACACATCGTGCGCGGCGGAGGGGCAAGCCCGCCATTTTAAAGGTCATTCTGCTGCGTTTCGAGATTTCCATTTCGTATAACTTTCGACTCGGTGAAGCTACAACGTTTATTCAAGTTTCAATCGTCAGCTCTCGTCAAAATCTACGTGTTGTTACATCCCTAGCTCCTATGGCGTATATTGCTGATCATTCATGTAGCATTTTGACCCAGTATTCGAGATTGACGCAAAACAATAATGTGTTAATCAGCAATATAATGCCTATAAAAACGGCTAATTAATTCTTAATCTCCAGTCGTTCTGGTAATTAGCCTAATTGCTATCCACCTACGGACCCGGTTTCGGCTTGCCGGACTGGACAGCAATAAAAGCTAAGCTCAAGAACCAAAAATACCGCCGAAAGACCTATTGGAGGTCTCCGCGAGTCGCGACAAGTGATCTAAGTAGTTAATCTTATTTATTTTGTGAGAATATTACAATTTTCTCTACTAATAAACTACAGTTCGAGTACTCGTGTTATTATTATTATTATTATTAAATTCTTTATTGCATAAAAAATGGACATATATACACAGAACATTATATAAACTTACAAACAAAAGGCGACCTTATCACTAAAGTGATCTCTGCCAGGCAACCTACATGAATGGACCGTACTTGCTGTGAGACGGGAAATTGCGTTGAATAAAATAAAATAAAAACAATTACATAAACGTACATTCTAATAGGTACATACTATAAACAGATAAAAATTATACATATAATACATATATATCTAAATATAATACATATTAAGTATATACATAAATATTACATTACATATTACTAATTTAAAATACCTAAACACAAATAATAATAGGTTTACAGCGACAGAAAGTGCTTTTTGACACGACTTTTAAAGGCCCCTAGAGATTTTGCTCGTCTGATATCAGCTGGGAGTGCGTTCCACATTAAGACTGCTTTTATGGTGAACGAGTCTGCGTATCCCTCGGCGTTACGTTTGGCGATTTTAAGTTTATTGTCACTGCCAGATCGCAAGGTATGCTGGATTGGAAAGGAGCTAAGGTACCTGAATCGTTCCTTTAGGTAAGGGGGCGACCATGGGTGGTAAAGAGTAGCATAAAGAACAGAGAGGACATGGAGATTACGCCTTTGTCTGATAGGGAGCCAGTTAAGTTTCCTCCTATATTCCGAAACATGATCGTACTTCCTTAGGCCGAAAATAAATCGAATGCATAAGTTTTGCAAGCGTTCTAACTTATTTAAAAGATCTTCGGTCAGGTCGAGATAACAGACATCGGCGTAATCAAGGATGGGGAGGAGAAGTGTATTAGCTAACAAAATCTTGGTTTTAATTGGCAAGAAGTTTTTCCACCTTTTAATAGAACCATAAGCGCCAAAGATTTTCTTACTAACCTCTGAAACTTGCGGTTTCCATGATAGATTGCTGTCTATGATAACTCCAAGATTTTTAACGGCATGACTATAAGCTAGCGCAGTACCATCAAAGACCACAGGTGGTAAAGCAGAGAAGTCAAGCTTAGACGTTTGTCTGGAGTTACCTATGATAATGACCTGTGATTTACTGGCATTCACTAGTAGACCAAAGGACTCACTCCAGCTGCAGACAATATTAAGTTCGTCGTTTAAGCGTTTAATAGCTTCAGATATCTGTTCAACAGGAGTGGTTACATACAGTTGGAAATCATCGGCATAAAGATGATATGGCAGGGAAAGGAGATTAGTGACCGTATTTATGAATATGGAAAAGAGCAAAGGAGAAAGGACACCACCCTGTGGAACACCAGCACTGAGACGACAGTAGGACGACAGTTTTTCTCTAACGCGTATACATTGCGACCGGTCAAATAGGTAAGACTTGAACCAACTGATAGAAGCAGAGGAAAACTTAATTGATTCAAGAATTGCTAAGAGAATATCCAGGTCGACGGTATTAAACGCGTTAGAGAAATCGAGCAGTGCTAAAATGGTTACCTGCTTGTTATCGATTCCAAACCGTATGTCATCACACACCTTGGTCAGTGCCGTAACAGTACTGTGCCCACGGCGGAACCCTGACTGAAAAGAACTAAGTATATTATTTCTATTCAGGAAAAGCGTGAGTTGGGAATGGATAATGCGTTCAAGGACCTTAGATAAAAAAGGGAGAATGGAAATCGGACGGTATTGGGAAAACAATAATGGTTTTGAAATTTTAGGTACAGGAATAACCTGAGCAATGCGCCAGCAACTGGGAAAGGTATAAGAAGAGAGGGAGTAGTTAAATAGATGACAGACGACATGTAGGATAGAGTCTAGACTTAATATAATCATCTTACGGCTAATGCCATCACTACCCATAGCATCTGATTTTACGGCAACAATATGCTTTTTTATTTCACTCGAACTGATTGTGCTAAAGTTGAAGAAGTCGTAGCTAGGTTTTGGAAGCATGTTAATGGAAGAGAGCGTTTCGAACTTTTTCAGTATATCAGTGGTGACGTTAGTGAAATGGCAGTTGAGGGCATCAATGTCTACATCATGAGATACGCCCTTTTGGTTCCTTCCAATACCCATAGACTCCAAAAATTTCCACACCTTTAACGTACTTTTGCCATCAACAGACGAGTGTATGTAATTACGTTGAGCATCTCTGCAGATTTTGTTACAACGATTACGCAGCTGTTTATACTTCAATAAATTCGGTTCAGTAGGTTTTAACTTATATTTTGATTTGGCAGCGTTCCGTTTATTCATTAGCAACTTTATATCGCGAGTAAGCCACGGTGCAGGTAAATGTTTTAATTTAATTGGACGAAAAGGAGCATGGATGTCAAACAAATCGGTTAAGAGAGAATTGAAGATAGAAATTTTGTCATCTAAGGTAGGAGCATTAAAAACGGAGTCCCAGTCTATGTTGTTTAAATCGCGCAAGAAGTTATCATTGTTGAAGTTTTTAAAGCTGCGTCGCATAACAACTGTTGATTTGATCTTAGGTGGGCGCACTCTGTATGATAAGTATACTAAATCATGGTACGAAAATGCTTCAGCAGATAATTGCCCATGCACATCTACGTATTCCTTATTAGAGACGATCACGAGATCAAGTTGTGAAGGAGTACAGTTCGGAAAGTAGTGGGTAGGGTTCGTTTGAAGCAAAGTCAGATTTGAGCTATTAATTATATGTTTAAGTTTATGCGCCCGCGAGTCATCTTTAACTAGGCAAGTATTGAAGTCACCCATGATGATGGTGTGATCAACATTAGGTAAATGATTCTCAAGTAATGTTTCAAACTCTTGGAAGTAGTCAATGCGAAGTGACGGACTGTAAAATACGCCTAAAAGCACTTTACGGCTGCCAAACAGTAGTTCCAAAAACAAGTGTTCAGATGATTCCGTATAAGCAGACGGGGATTTACTCATGATGGAAAAAGAAATATGACTACGCAGATAAATTGCAACCCCTCCACCACCTTTCCCCTCCCGGTCATTACGGATTAGATGGTAACCCGGGAGTGAGTAAGACGTTGAGGGGAGGCACGGCTTCAAAAATGTCTCCGACACCAGAATGGCATGGATGTTCTTAGTATCAAAAGAGGCTAAGAAATCTGGGAAATGGGCAGGAATACTTTGAGCATTCAAATGGACAACGTTAAAATTTTTCGGGAACCCGCTAAATGCAGAATCAAGGTGGGAGCTTAACGGTATTGAAGTACTATGAAAACTTTCATCTGACGAACAAACAGGAGAATAAAAAGAGTCATCATCAGAGCTATCGCTGTTTACAATATCTACAACACTATTTGTGAATATATTCATATTAGGTATAAATAAAATAAATAATATACAATATTAAACGTATATTTTTATAGATATATATAATAATAATAAATAGTAGGTTAGTCTAAAAGTTAGTATTTACAAAAACAACTATATAGATAAGCAAAATATACATATACCTACCTGCCAACAGCCTTAAACAAAGTAACACTCATTTTTGTTTATACATAAAACTTTAAAAAATTTGTTTAAATACATAAAACTTAAAGCCTAAACTACACAACCACAGTGGTTTTCAATGGTTGATTCTATACCTACTAAGATACCAAATTATACACAAGAACAGACAAACATAACAAACATAAATCTAGCATAAACCTTAAAAAAAAAAAAAAACTTCCTTGGGCTTACGGATAGAGTACAGTCTGTGATAATTATTAGGTATTGGTCTATTCCTTTCTCTGTCTACGGTGATAACAGTAATTGTCAATGTCAAGGGATAATTATTGAACTATGACAGATGGCATTTGGCAAGTTTGACGGCATACCAATAGTAAACAAACTTTACTAATAAAACTTTTGTGGGTAAACTAAACTAATTAAAACTAGTTAAATTACAAGCGAAAAGGTAAAAAAAAGAAAAACACCAGTAAGTTAAAGACATAGAAATTGTCAGTAAATCCGTCATTAGGCTGGATACTTGATAACAACTAATTATTTTTTGACAACCTGTTTGGTTCTTGAGGATTGTGAAGGACCGGCTTGGGGCTTGGAGGCACCTGCAACGGGTACAGCTGGAGCACCTGCAGCTACTTCACTATCACTTCCAGACGGAATGGAGCACAGCTCGGTCTTAGTAGTGATAGAATGGCGCTTACCATCAGACCCAACCACAATTATCTGGCCATCCTTAGTCCAGCATTTTGATATGCCAAACTGCTCTCTGGCTGCCATGAATGCTTCATGCCGGCTTCAGGGTAATCCCAGAGCCTTTGAGATTTCTTTTAGCGAACCAAATCTTGTTCCGCACTTGCAAATCATGGAATTTAACCAAAATAGCCCTAGGCTTTTCACCACCAACCTGCCCCATACGATGACACCGACTGATAGCCGTAGCAGTAAGCTCAGGCATTTGTAAATGTTGAGACACAACCTTGACAACCGCGGCAGACACATTCTCCTTCGCAGCCTCTGGGACGCCATGCATCAGGAGAATCTTCCTACGACTTCTGGTTTCTTGTTGATCCATCTGCTGGTTTAGAAGTTCCACCTGCCCCTGGAGACTCTTTAGTGCAGATAACACAAAATTCCGGAAGGAGCTAAATTGTGCTGCAATGTTAGATGTGGGACTGGCTGCTGGAATAGCAGACTGCAAGTTTTGTTGAAATTCAGCCATTGTTTTGTGAAAGTGTTGTGACAAATCATCCACAGTCTTCTTGAGCGATTCCATTGTGTGATAGTAATTAGTGTCACAAAATTCACTATGGATTACTACTTGTGTTTATTATGGATTAACCTTTAGGAGATACTGTTGACAGGTATGATGTTATTAGTACATAATACACTGAATATAAATCATTAAATTATTTAAATTCAATTATTTTAGTAGAGATGCAAAAAAAAACGTGTTTCTTATTTCACAACTACCCGCCGAAAAAACCGTGTTGTTTCCTTTATAACCACCGAGTGCTTGGGACTAACATTTGGTGTCAGAAGAAAGCGGGATTATTTCCCGTTGGACGCCTACTCCTGACGACGTCCACGATTCTCCAAGCCAAGCTGCCCGTGCTGCCGTTCCTGGTCTCTCTGACTGACGGACAGTCAAACCCCAGTTGGCCCCGAGAAGAAGACCAAGCTGTGCCAATCCTTATCGTGCCCGAGGATTCTCTGCCCAGCCGTAAGGTGCTGCCACCCGGTCCAGATTCCTACTTGATCACAACATCGCGACGAGGCGTGCGGAATAACCACGCGTGCGACCCAGATCGACTCACCCGGCGCGTGACCCAGTTCGACAGCAATGACACCGTTTCTCCTACTACTGTGAGTGATTTTAGTGCTATTAACTTGATAATTATTAATTATTTTCTGTTATTGCGTATAGGAAAGTATAGTAACATATTTTTATCATGGCAAAACGAGATGATTCCTTCACTTTTCCCGTCGAATCCATCAAAATGAATTTCAGTGACTTGACTCGGTTTATTAAACCCTTTGACGGTGACCGAAACAAGTTAACATCATTTATAAGAAACTGCGAAAATGCCCTTAACTTAGTAAATTCCACTCACGCTGAAATTTTATTTAAATTTATTCTATCACAATTAGAAGGGAAAGCAGATGCAGCCTGCTCATTAAAGGTATTTGATAACTGGTCGGAACTAAAACAATTTCTAAAAAGTAATTTTGGCGAAACTAAACACCGAAGCCACCTACTTTTAGACCTTCAAAATTGCAGAATGAAGCCTAATGAGACGATTTTACAAAACAGTACGCGTTTAGAGACCCATCTAACACGATTACAGACTGATATCTCCCATTCTACTAGGGACCCCAGTGAAGTAAAAGGACGACTAGCCAATACCGAAGACTTAGCCTTACACACATTCTTATTAGGATTACCAAACCATATATCAAATATTCTTAGAGGTAGGGACCCCAAAAACCTCGCGGAAGCGATTAATTTGGCTATCCAGGAAGAAAAATTTTACAATCTTGCTCAGACCTCTAAGGGTATAAAATATTACGATAAATCGGGACACACGGACAGACACTACTATTCTTATCGTCCACGTCTCACACATAACGCATCCTATTCTGCAAGTTTCCGACAAGGAAAATCACCTCCTCGTATTTCCAATACATATCATGCCCAAGAAAATCAAAGCACCCCTCATAATCCACAACCGTCCTCTCCTAGAAAAACAGTAATCTGCTGGTACTGCAAAAATATAGGCCACGAAATTAGCGAATGTCGCAAGAGGCAGTACAATAATGCCAATCGCCATAAATTTTCTAATCCCCCGCCTGAAACTGTTCATAACCTTTCAGAAAATATCCCATATGTCGATCCTGAGGAAGAGTTTTTAAACTAAACCGGATTCCGCGTTTGCGTCGCTCGGAATCCATTATACAAAACGACGCGGAATGCAACCACTGTTTCCATCGGTTTAATTCGCGATATTTAAAGCCTACTAATAATCAGTTTAGCACTAGAGAAGTCGCGGAACAAATACCGATAATTTCTATTACAGATTCCACTGTATCCGCAATTCCTCCTAATTATTTTAAGCCCACTGAGTCTACTAAATCTATTGAATCTATTAAAGCCACTGAATCTACTAAATCTATTGAACCTATTAAAGCCATTGAGTCTACTTTATCCGCTGAGTCTTCTAAGTTCACTGAGTCCAGTTATAATAATTCCAAACATTTCATTGAAAATACTATGTCTCCTAGTCCTAGAAACTCCTCCGAATCCATTTGTTCTAAACCGAACAAGTCTACCAAGTCTTTAAAACCCTCTATCAAGCAAAGTACATCAAAATCTACTATATCTTCTATATCCGTGTCACAAGTCAACAAACAGGGTAACCAGCCCCAAATTCATGACCGTGGACACCATGTTTCTATATCCTCTGTATCTATGTCGCGAGTCAACAAACAGGGTAACCAGCCCCAAATTCATGACCGTGGACATATTGATATTATTACCAATCCTACTAATATTTCAATAAAAAATTATAAAAAGAAAAAAAACCAACTCCATCATTTTTACTATAATTTCTCTGAATGCATTTTTCCCAAATCTATTAATTCTACAATATCCCTTCAATCTCATAATAATGTACATTTCCGGCCTACACTTCGATAACTTAGGAACACAATATTATCATAGTTTTAAGAATATTATACCTTTATTGATTTTTCTTATATAAGTAGGTAGAACCTCATATATAGACTATAAAAAATGTTATATACACAGTTCAAGACGACCAGAGACAGTTAGCATCTCTAATGAGAGAAAACATCCATATTATCTCTTCCACTATTAGTACATTTAATACGACTATTCAAAAACTAAATTATAACGAGCAAATACTTAACCAGAACACAGAAAAGTTAGATAAAATCTTAGAAAGTGTTATGCAAACCACTAATAAATTAGAAGCCTCATCACGTCTAACCATGACCTTCAGTGCACTAGAAAGCTCATTAATGACCTTAAATTTTAATCTTAAAGATATTATTGATGCAATACTGTTCGGTAAACAAAACTTGATTCACCCATCAGTATTATCCCCCACGCAGCTTTATAAAGAACTCAGCTCTAACAAGAATAAAGTTGCATATAATTTTCCCCTAGCTATTAATTTAGAAAACATGCACACTCTTTTAGACATATCCCGCATTTCTAGTTTCGTTACCGATACCAAATTAGTATTTGTTATTAGAATCCCATTGACTCTCTTACAAGAATATAACCTCTACCATGTTTATGCTCTCCCTACTGCACATGATATTAAAAATCCGCACTCATTTGCTTTGATAAATCCTACTACAAAATTCCTCGCAATAACAGACGATAAATTAATATACTCTACGATGGACTCAATGAGTGATTGCAAAACCCTAACGAGCAATAACTATCTGTGTAAATTAAGCAATGTACAATCCAGTGTTACAAATCCGATCTGTGAAGTGTCGATCTTAAGTGCATATATAAATAAAATACCGGACACATGTGATTATAAAATAATAATTAGTGATATTGACGTATGGCAAAAGATAAGTAATAATAAGTGGATATATGTTCAATGCGATATAACTAAGGTCTCTGTAAAATGTAACAATACACTTAACGACTACGATATTATTGGAACAGGAATTCTCAAGGTTCCGAAAGGATGCAAGGCTTTCCATAAGCTCTTACAATTTATTCCCTCAGTTGAGTATGAATCCAAACTTTATTTGCCAACCCCCAATTTTAACATTATAAATGACGATTGCTGTTCCAAAAAGAAAATAAATATTTCGCTTCCATATCTAACACCTATTAAATTGTCACATATAAACTTAGATTCCTTGCATTATGTCACACACTGTGTACCCCGCACCAAGGTACCCTAAACCACGTCGTACTTTCACTGTACTAAACTAAACGTATATATAAAAACCGTACCGATATTTGTATTGAACTGCCATCCTCATCGACTCGTCGCTGTATATCCATTTCTTGGGCGTAAAGGTATACCGCGATGCAATGGTATTACAGTGACATCTATGATTTCTACGAAGAACTAACTTAATATTTTAGGTATAAACTATGACTTCAATACACTATTAACTCATTAAATAAACATAATATAAAACTAATAAACTAATCCTAAACAATCTCAACATCCTCCGCCGCCAAGGACAATTTAGTCCTTGTTACATGCAATATGATCTGGAAAATCTTGGAGGGATGTACTTCCATCGCGTCTCTCGGTTATCTCGTGGACTTTGTAACTCTTTTGGAATTTTTTTTATTTCTTGTCTGCACAATAGGTTCAACAAGAGTGATTTATTTCTGTTCCAAGTAAAAGGTCTGGCAGAATCAGGATCATCAATGAAACAAGGAAGTGATGTATTCTCTCGAATTTCTGTTAAGTCATCGATCTTTGGATTAGCGGTGATGTCATTGTTTTTAGCACATAATTTACACGATTGATAGTATCTTTTTATACTTTTTGTTCCTTTAATAATCCAGTATTTTCCTTTCAGGTGAGTTGTCATTTGCTTAAATCCACCGTGTAAGGTTTTCAAATGAGCGTCTCGTACTATCAGTGGAAAAAGGACATTATCTTTAGTAAGAATGATGGGATGTTTTCTGTAAAGTTCCTTGTTTGTATTATTGTTCTTCAATCTAGTTCCTGCTCTTAAAACTCCATCATCATCCAGGTAAGGATTTAGTAGTAACAATCTATTTCTAGTACTTATTGCTTTACCATTTTGCCGGTTTTCTATTTCGTCAGGGAATTCCATGTGCTGAGCTATCTTCAAACATAAGGTAAGTGCTTCTTCTAACTCTTGATTTGTTTGAAGTTTTAACAATTTATCTTTCTTTTTCAGGTTCTTCGATCTTCGATAATGTACAACTTCATTTAGCAGTTCTTCTAATGATGAAAAGTTCTTCAACAAGGTAAGTTTTATTTCTTTTTCTTCTTCAGTTAAATTATTCTTCACACATTTTCTTACGCTAACTTGTTCTACTTCTGTTTCAGGTGTATCTTCGGCTGGTTTGAATGCTTCAATCATATTTTCTGTTGCTGATGGATCTATGTATCTTAATATTGAATCTTCTTCAAAATATTTATTGTACTCATTTTCTATTACTATTTTGTTTCTCTCTTTACTCTCTATGTTCTTAAATCTCTTTAATGCAATCTTTCTAGGATCTTCTGGTATTCTTGGATTATCTGAACGCAATGGTAAACTAACAATATGTCTCTCAACCTCTTGTTTCTCTAGCCCTTTATCATAAACTTCGTTTTTGTTAGTTTCCAATGTCTCTGTTTCTCCGAATCGAGGCAGCATGTGGTCTAGTTTCACGTTTAAATGCATGCTGACGACTTCGTGGCTCACAGAATCTCTCAATTGTAATCCTCCAGATATTATCCACCCAAGTTGTGTTTGCTGTGCTATTGGACTCGGTACTCCGTGATTGTTTTTAATAATGCCATTCATCAAAATCTCAGTATAGACGTTGACTCCAAGTAATAAATCTATGGGTCCTGGAATATTGTAATTCGGATCAGCGAGTTGTAAGCCCGTGAAATGAACCCAATTTCGACTATGAATTTTCGTAGCTGGCATTATTCCAGTCACTTGCTTCATGATAAATGCGGTACATCCAAATTCAACCTTGTGGTTCAATCGTGATGTGATCTGTAACTCCACCGCATGTCTAATCGAAGTTGACAATTTGCCAATCCCAGTGACCTGTCCCTTGACTTCTTTCTTTATCAATTGTAATCGTTTTACTGTTGACTCTGAAATAAACGATTCTTGAGAACATGGATCTATCAGAGCTCTGACTGTTTGATCTCCTTTACTCGTCTGAATGTTAACTAAGGCTGTAGCTAACAGTGTGTCATTGCTCTGGGTAGATACATGGGCTGAAATGGTTGGAGTACTTGCTGTATCATCTTCTTTCTTCTCTTGCTCTTGTGTATCGGTTCGGTCTTTGTTCTTTTGCTCTTGTGTATCAGTCCTGTCTATCTTCTTTTGCTTATTCTCGTGTAATAGGGTGTGGTGCTTCCTTCTACACTTATGGCAAGATGTATTATGTCTACAGGAGATTACGCTGTGTCCTGGCCATAAACAGTTGTAGCATAGTCTTTCGTTCTTCACAAACTCTGTTCTATCTGTTGGTTCTAGTTTAATAAACCCTTGACATTTGAAAATAATGTGTTCTCCCTTGCAGTAGGCACAAGAAGTTTCTGAAGAACTTGTCTCTGGTGCGGAGGTGTGAAAAGCTTTTGTTCTAACATTAGGCCTTTCTTTCGACTGTGTGGGTTCTATCATCTCCAATACTCTAAATTTTCCTTCAAGGAAGTTATGAAATGTCTTCCATGTTGGAAGCTCTTGCACTGGTAGACTCTTTAACTCTTCTTCCCATTCTTTGTGTGACTCGTGTTCTAATTTATTTACTATAATATGTATTAATATTGGATCCCAATTATCTATATTCACATCGTTGTTTTTCAGGTTACTGAGGCATTCTGTAGTGGTATCCAATAGATCTTTAATTCCCTTAGCTGTTGCATTAGTGAGTTTCTTTTGTTGCATTAATCTATTAAATATTGTGTTGATAATAACTCTTCTATTGTTGTATCTATCTTTCAGCGTGTTCCAAGCTACTTCATAGTTCTTATCTGCTATTGATATGTGCTTCAACAATTGTTCGGCTTCACCAGTTAAGCTTGTTTTCAAGTAATGCATCTTCTGTATGTTACTTAATGAATTATTGGAATGAATCAGCGATATATATATAAATCTTGAAAAGTATTCCAGTCGTTATAGTTCCCATTAAATTGTGGAATACTTATTTTAGGGAGTTTCACTTCTTGACTAGTATTTGCACTGCTAGAATTTTGTGATTGTTGTGCTGAATGCTGTGGTTGCATTTTTTCTAATACATCTGTCAATTCACATTTTGCTATAATATACTCTTCTTCACATTTAGAAAAAATATCATCATCAAAATATTCATGTCTTTTCCTTTGATCTAGCGTTGCAATCTTCAGTATCTCATTATGTGTACTTCGAAAAGCTTCCCAATATTTTTCTAAGTTTTCTAGTCTAATTTTTACATAGTTAACCGTTAATCTTGGCTTTGGCGTCTTTTTAAAATTAACTAATGTTTTTGTAATTGTAGACAAGTTATTATCTTGTAAAACACACAAAGATTCCATGGTGGTAACTTTAAGTTAAAGTTAACATCAATAAAAATGTCCTAAGTTCCCAATGTTACTATGTCCACAGTACACACTTGATCCCAATGTTCTAAGTTTAAGAAAACGTTGATTGCAAAGTCTGGACTTTAGCTTAAATAAACTATGTCGAAAATAAACGACAAAATATTTCAAAGTCCAAAATTCACCGCAAATAAACTATGTCCCAAAGCACAACACAATTTTTAAGTTCAAATTTCACCAATAATTTTCAAGTCTTTTTTAATAGAAAAATTATCAACGTTCTAAAATTTAATATTTTAACTAAGTCCAAAAGTCACTGATATTTTTTAAAGTCTTTTAAATAACTTTATCAAAGTTCCAAAATTTATGAAAAACTGACTTAAGTCTTTGACATTTAACTTTAACTAAACAAAGTTCAAATTCTACCCTGACATGCAGACAAACCCATCCAAATGCAATCCATTACTATGGGCACTTCACTTCACTAATCACTGTCACGTCACACACTCACAAACCGCCTATAACACACTGTCGTGGATGCTCAAAAACGAGTCTCGGCCTAAGTCCGACTCGATGGACCAATGTGTACCCCGCACCAAGGTACCCTAAACCACGTCGTACTTTCACTGTACTTAACTAAACTTATATATAAAAACCGTACCGATATTTGTATTGAACTGCCATCCTCATCGACTCGTCGCTGTATATCCATTTCTTGAGCGTAAAGGTATACCGCGATGCAATGGTATTACAGTGACATCTATGATTTCTACGAAGAACTAACTTAATATTTTAGGTATAAACTATGACTTCAATACACTATTAACTCATTAAATAAACATAATATAAAACTAATAAACTAATCCTAAACAATCTCAACACACACCGATTAAACCAAGTTAATGACGAAATAGAGAAAATCGAAAACCAGCCTTATCACATTAAATATGGAAGTTATTTTAGTATCCTAACGACTTTAGTAACCTTAACTGTAATAAGTTATATTTCTTATAAAATATTTAAATTTCTTTGTAATAGATCAAGGCGTAATAACATTCCAAGTTCTAATCCTGGCTGTTGTATACAGATTTTCAATAGTTGCCATTCTAACCCTGACAAAAATATCCGAGCAATTAATACTAGCTCCAATGTTGAAACTCGTAATAGGGGTTTTGACGCAACTAGTAACTCTGAGAGTTCTCCCAATAGTTTACGGAGAAACCTACAGTAAGAAAAATTGTATTACTAAATTATATCTACTATTTCATTTGTACTAGAGGAATTATTATATTATGTACCTAGTTACTTCGTTTTTCCTAGTTCTAAGAAAATATTATGTTGCTAATTTTATATTTCTAGATCACTTTAAATAATTCTTATCTACTTATTCTTAGTTCTTAATTCCTGTTAGCTGACATAGATAATTTGATAAATTTGTTTTTCTCTTTTGTTTGTTTTTCTCACAATTATAATGAATTTTATATTTCTAGTTCTTAGTTCATGTAAACGATATTTTTTAATTCTCTTTTTAAAATGTATGTAATAACGATAACATGATAATGGTACTATCAATTTTCTATTTCTTACAATTTTGTTTTTGTAATACTTAAATCACTTCATTCTACTCGCATCATCCCTTGATGCTCCGTCTTAAACGGGGGAGGTGTTACATCCCTAGCTACTATGGCGTATATTGCTGATCATTCATGTAGCATTTTGACCCAGTATTCGAGATTGACGCAAAACAATAATGTGTTAATCAGCAATATATTGCCTATAAAAACGGCTAATTAATTCTTAATCTCCAGTCGTTCTGGTAATTAGCCTAATTGCTATCCACCTACGGACCCGGTTTCGGCTTGCCGGACTGGACAGCAATAAAAGCTAAGCTCAAGAACCAAAAATACCGCCGAAAGACCTATTGGAGGTCTCCGCGAGTCGCGACAAGTGATCTAAGTAGTTAATCTTATTTATTTTGTGAGAATATTACAATTTTCTCTACTAATAAACTACAGTTCGAGTACTCGTGTTGTTTCCTTTATAACCACCGAGTGCTTGGGACTAACAGTGTAAACCCGGAGGACTTCTTATGATTATGACATACATAAATCATAATATTTTATAAAACCGGCCAAGTGCGAGTCGGACTCGCGCACCGAGGGTTCCGTACAAACCTGTAGTAAGATTTAAATGTTTTTTTTTAAATATTTGAGTTGATTGAATGAAAGGTAAATTGCGGTTTACGATTTATGACGTATTAAAAAAAAATTACTTACTAGATCTCGTTCAAACCAATTTTCGGTGGAAGTTTGCATGGAAATATATGTTGTAATGTACAACATATATTTTTTTTAGTTTTATAATTCTCTTATTTTAGAAGTTACGGGGGGGACGGGACACATTTTACCACTTTGGAAGTGTCTCTCGCACAAACTATTCAGTTTAGAAAAAAATGATATTACAAACCTCAATATCATTTTTGAAGACCTATCCATAGATACCCCACACCTATGGGTTAGATGAAAAAAAAAATTTTCAGTTTCAGTTCTAAGTATGGGGAACCCCCAAAATTTATTGTTTTTTTCTATTTTTGTGAGAAAATCTTAATGCGGTTTACAGAATACATCTACTTACCAAGTTTCAACAGTATAGCTCTTATAGTTTCGGAAAAAAGTGGCTGTGACATACGGACGGACAGACAGACAGACAGACAGACAGACAGACAGACAGACAGACATGACGAATCTATAAGGGTTCCGTTTTTGCCAAATTTGGCTACGGAACCCTAATAAAAACTATTAACTATTAACTAATTAACCCGTAAGGAGACGTATTCACGTACAACAAATGGCCGTGTCCATAACACAGCCACACCTCATTTTTTTAAATTAATATTGACGACGACTGTCGTTGACGCTGTCACCAGCAGGGCGACCGCGTATCTTTTGCATCAATCATTGATGCATCGCAATCACCTCCGATTGGCTGAATTTATGGTATTCTTGCTGCGTCAATGGATTTCGTCCAATAGTGGAAGAGTGTTAACCAATCTGAGGTGCATCAATGATTGATGCAAAAGATACGCGGTCGCCCTGCTGATCAGATATATTTGACATGGGAAAAAGCTGCTACCTCAAAGAACGTTTGACGTCCTATCATCCACGCTACCTGACAGCGGTGATGGAGTTTCGACAGAAGAAGTGAATCTTCATCAATTATTAATCTCCTAGCTCGACGATCTACGGCGGCAAGAGCCGCCAGCTGACACTTAGCAGAGCCGTCATAAAGGTGACTGCAGTTCTCCATGCACAACCGAACTTGGGCTTGATATAGGGTAACCAGTTGGCGTGGCGTGAAGTACTGCTTGACCATGTTACCAACAACCAACTTGGCTTTCTCTTCGATGGACTTCCAGAAGTTAATATTGGCCGTGATGTTGAGGCCTAGGAGATCAATGTGATAGATCAGTGATCACCTTCCGCCTCGCCTGCGCGAGCACGCGCCGCAACAGGCTGAAGTCCCGCGCGAAGGCCTGCAGCTCGAGCACGAAGCGGCGCGTGTGCACGTACGTAACGGGGCCCATCTGCAGCGACAGCCGAGTCTCGTGGCCCGCCGCCTTCGCCTCCGACGGACTTAACCTTAAAAAAAATAACACTAGTGGTTCGCCCCGAGCTGAGACCTCGCGGTATCGCCATAACAGAGCGCCATCTATTGACATCATTGTGAAGTTCTGTTAAAAATACTGAAGCTCATTAAAAATTAAATAAATTCGTTTCCTTATAATATTTATCTAATTTTAGTATTTGTTTTTCAAGTACAGGATATAATTCGAATAATTGATCAAGTATCAGGCTCAGCCTTTCAGAAAATTGAGAGTTCTGAGGTCAACTTTGGACGTTAGAATATCTCCACTTTGAAAGCCCCCCATTTCGTAAATTTTAGGGGAAAATTAAAAAAAAATATTACTATTAATACTCTATTCATAATTATCTTTAAAATGATATACCGCAACCCTATGTGACGCTATAAAAAATATTTTACTTCTTATTCGCTTCTATGAGAGCCCCCCTGAAATAAAGATTTTTATAACTTTTTAAGCCATATTCGGCAGGAGGTCATCGGTTTACGTATTATATTTAAATTTGAAGTAATTACGTTCAGTAATTCAGAAGTTATAAGGCTCTGACAGACGGACGGACAAGTGCGAATTCACTCGAGTCCTTCGCTTCGCTCGGTCAATAATAACTGAAGCAACGTGTTAACACCGCGCAAACTCCATATTCCAATTAATTTTTAATCGGAGGTTTTTAAATTATGTGCTCCATTAGACGAGCAACAAGTAATAGAAGAGTAAGAAGAAAAACTCTTACGCATGGATTGACCGATAATTGAGAACTTGTTGAGCTGATTTCAGTTTATTAATACCAAACTAAAACTTTCTGTAACGAGTACAATACCTTTGATAATGTATATCCAATGCGTGAGCAGTCCGCATCCTCAGTCGTTCACGCCAGAGCACGGCCCGTGGCGCCAGATCTGATAACGCAAGTGCTCCCAACGTGGCACGTACATCTCTCCCGGGCGCTTCATCTCTTACTCTAAGGCGAACGCGGGACACTAGAGCACGGCAGGCATCGCCGCGTACTCCGACCACAACGACGGACAGAGAGCGCACGTTCATTTCTATCTCAGTTGCACCTGACTCAACGGTAATCCTTGATTCGTTCGTGGATTCCTCTTCGGTGTTCGATACGGTTGAACCTAAGACCAACCAATAGATAAGACTGTGGTCAGTCAGAAGAGGACTGTGAGTTGTGACAGTTGAACATTAGTTCAAGTCACAAGTCAAGTAGAAGTCAATTTTAAATAGCAGCTGAGATAGAGTGCGCTGAAACCAGCACCTTTACTCTCGCAAAATTTTGTGTGACAACTTTAATATACTGATAATGGAAATAGACATCCATTAGACGGTATAAAAATTTTACAGACTTTTATGTTGAATCGAATGAAAATTTAGCGAAACAGGGAAGAATTTTGTAGAAAGGACTGATAAAGAAGGGTAAACTTAGCTCCAAGCGTACTCACTCTCACTAGTCGTGTTAGTGGCAGGCGCGGGTCTGTCGGGCTCGTCAGCCGCGACGCCGAAGAAGTCCAGCACCGCGACCCAGCTGTCGATACTGAGGACCAACTTCAGGCAGTTGAACTCCACTTTGGTCAATTTTGACACCTGCACGCAATGTCCCCGTATTACTACATCATATCATAAATAATTACATAATATGAGTATCCTAAATTACTTTTTACACCTCTAAAACAATAAAAAAGGTGGTTCATAAGAGAAAACCCCGATAACAACGCAACGTTAGCAAATTTCAGTCAAATAATTTTCACAGGAAAATATGGTAATGCATAAGTTAAAATGTGGATGTTGTGTCATTTTCTAACTACGAAGAAATTGTACGTCAATACAATTGAGAGGATTCCAGAAGAAATTTTTCGGAGCAAAAGAAAAAAAAAGAATAAGAAAAGCTCCCTTAATGGAAAGAGAGGCAGAGCCTCTGAAGGAGAGGTGGAGGAAAATCGTAGAGGAAGCCAAAACCCACAAAGGGTTGTAGCGCCGAACAAGGTAAGCATGAGATTGTACGAAATTGGTAAGGTTACGTTTGCGCTGCGAAAAATAGTGACATACATATAGTGACTGTATAACATGATCTCTAAACTAAACTTTAACTAGCAATATTTTTAACTAGCTATTACCCGCGGCTTCGCTCGCGTGGCTCAAGGGAACAATAACTGAGTTTTATGTGAAAAAATTGACAATTTTTGAAGTGAATGCTTCATTCGGCGCGTTGAGCACTTATTGGTAGGGGGTAAAAATGTGGAACGGTGACGGTCACGCGACAACATTCTTCTTAAGACAAAAGGTCTTAAGTATAAATAATATAGTAGATTCATAATTAAACTTTAATGCCTTTGTTTTAAGGTTTATATTTAAAAAAGTGATGTGTAACCGTGACTGACACCTCGCGTTGTTACGAAGACAAAAGGTCAATATAAATATAGTACATTAGTAATTAAACTTTAATGCCTTAGTTTTAAGGTATTATTCCCGGAAAAAAAATTACGTCTTAACTTAGTTACCGTATAATTGAAGGACAGATGTGTTTAAAGTAGCATACATATATCCCCCAGGAACTGTTGGTTACGGGATAAAAGTTACCTATATCACTTTCCAGCTCCTCAACTATACCTGTGCAAAAAATCACGTCAATCTGTAACTCCATTGCCGCCTAATTAAAGAACAAATGCGAGAAAAAGAGCATACTATCCCACAGGAACTGTTCGTTTTTCCGGGATAAAAAGTGGCCTATGTCACTCTCCAGGTCCTCAAATATACTATTGCAAAAAATAACGTCGATCCGTTGAAGCGTGATTGAAGGACAAACCAACAAACACTTTCGCATTTATAATATTAGTATGGATATAGGATATATAGGATATAGGATAAAGGTAGCACATGTTACTTTCCTGGTCCTAAAAAAATTGTTATTTCATTGCCTTATGACGGAAAAATACGTAAACATCAGCATGAGATCCCACAGGAACAGATTCTGGGACAAAAAGGAGCCTGTCACTCTCCATGTCCAAAACAAAAATCACGTTAATGTATTACTCCGTTGCCGTATGAGTGAATGATAATGAAAATCAGCATACTATCCCACAGGAACTGTTTGTTTTTCCGGGCCTATTTCACTCTCTAGGTCCTCAAATATACCCATGCAAAAAATCACGTCCATCCGTTGCGCCGTTCAAGCGTGATTGAAAGACAAACCAACAAACCAATAAACCAACAAACAAACTGACTTTCGCATTTATTGACCGAGCGAAGCGAAGGTCTCTGAGTCTACTTGAGTGAATTTGCACTTGTCCGTCCGTCCGTCCGTCCGTCTGTCAGAGCCTTATAACTTCTGAATTACTAAACGTAATTACCTCAAATTTAAATATTATGCATATAAACCGATAGCCTCCAGCCGAATATGGCTTAAAAAGTAATAAAAATATTTATTTCAGGGGGGCTCTCATAGAAGCGAATATGAAGAAAATATATTTTTATAGCGTTATATCATTTTGCGGGTTGCGGTATATCATTTTAAAGATAATTAGGAATAGAGTCCAAAAATATATTTTTTTTAATTTTCCCCTAAAATCGACGAAATCGGGGGGCTTTCAAAGTGGAGATTTTCTAACGTCCAATGTTGACCTCAGAACTTTAAATTATCTGAAATGCTGAGCCTGAAACTTGATCAATTATTTGAATTATATCCTGTACTTGAACAACAAATACTAAAATTAGATAAATATTCCGGGATAAAAAGTAGACTATGTGTTATTCTATCTCTATAGTTTTTTTTTATTTTATATATTATATGGAAACGAAATTATTTAATTTTTAATGAGCCTTAGTATTTACAACAGAACTTCACAATGATGTCAATAGATGGCGCCGCGAGGTCTCAGTTCGGGGCGAACCACTAGTAATATTATAGTATGGAGGTCGATATGGTACGGTTAGGTTATTCTGTATGAGATTGTACGAAATCGGTAAGTGTTTTTTTTATCGTAGAATAGGCTTGCACTTGACGTCAATCATGCTCGATACAAAGCGGCGATGAGGCCTAGGTTGGAGCGCGCTTGCTTGGAGAGTGGTGATACCTTGTTATAGTGCTGCGCGAAGTGCGGGTGCGCGGGGTGGCGGGTGTGCACGGACACGCACACCAGGTCGTCGCGCGGCGCGTGCTCCGGCGAGCACGGCGGCGTCGCGCACCCCGCCTCCGCCTTCTCCTCCGCGCTCCTCTTGTACTGCGGCCACAGGTTGACGACACACAAATGTGGAAATTATGCTTTTCATCTCTCTGGCTCGGGTAGCTCTAGCTACTGCTTAAAACCAGTGAGCAAAACTCGTTTTTACTCACTGGTTTTAAGCAGTGAGCATAAACAATTTTGCTCACTCAAATTGTACTCAATGAGAAATAGTATTTTGAATTTAGGCCACTGCGGATTCAGGTTTTTGGTTCCCGCGGGATCTCTTTAATTTTCCGGGATAAAAAGTGTTAAAGTGTGTTAAAGCCTATGTGTTATTGTTATATAATCTATATCTCTGTGCCAAATTTAATGCAGATCCGTTCAGCCGTTCTGGCGTGATTGAGTAACAAACATCCATCCATCAAACTTTCGCATTTATAATATTAGTATTAATATAGAAGTATAGATTAAATGGAAAAAACCTGTAAGAAGAGATACCAAATACCTCGATTTCATTGTAAAAATTCCTATTGAATTCTTGAACTTTTTTTTTAACTTTTGAAGAGACAACGACGAGTCTTGATTAACGTACCTCTCTATCGGTAGTCCTCTCCACGACGTTGAGTTGCGTCGGCAGCGAGGTGGACAGAGGCTTCATATAATGCAAGGAACTGACAGTGGAGCCGTCATCCGGGAACTCTGTCACGAAGTCAGGGCAGGACTTGGACACGAACACAGCTTTGGGCGGCATCGGTGGCGTGTGCGAAACCATCAGCATGCGGTGCTTCGAGTCCGGCTCCTTGGTCAGGTCCTCCATCGTGATGGAATGTAGTGACACCTGCGATCCGACATCGAAATATATTTATGTTTGCAATAAATTAATATTCTAAGTGCAAGACTCAAACCCATATTTTTTTATTCAAATAAACTTATCAGAAGTGCTATTGAATCGTCGAATGAATCTATTTCTGGTCCACAATGCCATTCCTACCGCAAAGAACCAGCAAAAAACTTGGTGGTTGATCTTTTGAAAAAATCAATTTACAATTACATCAATGTGTAGATACAAAAGTACCTAACTGCAGTCCTAAGCATTGCTGGAGCGAGTCAAATCGAGCGTGTCGGGTGACGCACTTAATTTTTTAATACTTTCATGTCAGGAGTATACTGAAAATCAGCGCCGGGTATCGGTAGTCAATGCCCAGAATAAGGCTGAGTTTGCGACCAATTGTGTTGTTGCTAGTCTTTTTCGTAGTTTATTTATTTATTTTCTTTTTAAGTCTTTTTTAAAATCTAACAATGTAAAACAATAAAGGATTTATTTATTTATCCACGCTCTTTTACCATTTACATAATCTTCAACAGTAAAAAAGTGAATGTTCTCTCGAATCATACCTGCAGCGTCGATTCGTAAGGGTGCATATGATCCCTCCTGAGGGAGAACTCGCGGAAGGTAAGCGCGACCAGGCTGCGCTCGCCCGCGCCAAGATCCGCGCGCAGCTCCACCGTGAAGTTGGCGAGCTCGAACGTCACTGTTCAAATCAATTTATTGAATTGAAGACGTTCTAGAAAATTCTAGAACTTTCTACATAGTCCACAAAAGCTATACAGGGCTACTTTTCGACCACCTGTATCAAACGTAGATAACATCTATATTATTTTCAAGGCAAAGTCTACAGGTAGAGCTTCCCTTCTTTATTCGTATCGATGTTGTAACTATCGCGTTTGCTTAGTTCAATTAAATTTTAGTTGTCCATGTTATATGCTGTGTAAGTGTATGCTTAAAGTGGCGAAATTACGCATGCAATTATAATATCGGACAGAAAACTTACCACTGTGTGCTTACATGAGTTTAGTAATTTATTGATCCTCTATAAATCAATAATATGTTATCCGCTTTTTGGCAATCAGTTGAATGAAAAGTATAACCATATATATGGAAATAGCTTTTGCCCGTAGCTTTGCTCACGTTAAGTTCATACAAATTATGAACCCCTATTTTACTCCATTAGGGGTTGAATTTTCAAAAATCCATTCTTAGCGTATGACGACGTCAAAAAAGCTGAATGCCAAATTTCAGCCTGATTCAATTTGAGCTGTGTGTTGATAGATCAGTCAGTCAAGTCCCCTTTTCCTTTTATATATTAAGAAAAAATATTCTTTACTGTTTTAAATTTATGTTTTACGTGTTCTATCTAGATTTCATCAGCTACAGTTTCCCTAAAGGGAGTATTTTTCAGATGACGTCTCAACAATGATACAGCAGCAAAGTGTACCGATAAGCGGCGTGTGCGCGTGCGCGGGAGGCGCGCGCGGCGCGGGCGGCGGCACGGCCAGCAGCGCGGCGCGCAGTGCGGGGTCCAGCTGCAGCACCGGCACCGCGGGCTCCACCACACACACCGGCTGACGACATAGTATTTCTAAAGTTAGTCTTTTATTTGTCCCATTGTGTGTCTTCGGAAATTCGAAAACCGGAAATTCAAGCAAAACGAAGAGCCTCTGATTTTACAAGTCGACAAAGTATACATTGTTTTATTTTAAACGGCTTAATCACCTCATTTCGGTGGAATCTGGGAAACTGGTATGAAGTTCGCTTAAGTCTAACACATGTTAATTCACTTAACACGACGTGTTAATGACCGTAAGAATAGTCATGACCATGGGAATAGTCATTTAACGTGAGAGGAAATTTCAAATTTATTCACACAAGTAGAGGCAATTCTTAATAGCCGCCCCTTGTTTCCCCTCTAATCCTAAGTAATTATCGTCACCTGTAATACCACATCACGGCAATGGTTTTGTGGAGATTTGGTAATAAGCCCCCCCCCCCCCCCCCCCCCCAGTTTTAATGCGTTAAAATAAATCGTAAAATGTTTACTACTTATTACAACTATACACAATAAAAGTCCATATACATAGCAGGCATATTAAGCATCTTTATATTTCAACAAACGGGGCGAAACCTCAGGCGGCGCTGGCGCCGGGGCGGCAGGCGAAGGTCCGTCAGTGACGTCAGCGGGGGCTGATTCCCCGAGCCAGTGCAGCGTCTCCAGCAGCTGCTCGTACTGTTCGCGGCTCGCGGTCACGTGCAGTCCGCCCACCACCTTACCGTCCACGGTGCACTGCGTGCGTATCAACAGTAAAAAAGTCAAGGAAAATTTTGACCTATCGAGTGAGCTTTTGAAACACCAACTACAACAAATACCATTGAGTTGAAAGTATAGCACGGCTTCCCCAAACAAGAAAAATTGTGTTCTATGAATCTGTCTACATAATATGACATGGACCATCAAATTATAACACTACTAGCTGATGCCCGTGACTTCGTACGCGTGGATTGAGGTTTTTTGGTTCTTTCGGGAACTCTTTCATTTTCCGGGATAAAAAGTAGCCTATGTGCTATTCCAGACTATAATCTATCTCAATGATCTCTGTGCCATATTTCATCCAGATCCATTCAGCCGTTGGGGCGTGATTGAGTAACAAACATCCATCCATACATCCATACATACATACATACACATACATCCATCCGTCCAAACTTTCGCATTAATAATATTTATTTGATTTGAATGAAATACTTCCATTAACAAATATAAACGGGATTCTAAAAATAAACATTATGAATCCATTTTTAGTGCTTTCGCCAACCGCAAAGAACCAGACCGAGCTTGTGAGACCAACTTGAGTGAATTTGCACTTGTCCGTCTGTCAGAGCCTTATAACTTCTAAATTACTGAACGTAATTACTTCAGATTTAAATATAATATGTAAACCGATGGCCTCCAGTCGAATATGGCTTAAAAAGTTATAAACATCTTTATTTCAGGGGGGCTCTCATAGAAGCGAATGCGAAGTAAAATATTTTTTTATCGCGTTACATAGGGTTGCGGTATATCATTTTAAAGATAATTAGGAATAGAGTGCAAAAATATTTTTTTTAAATTTTTCTCCTAAAATTGACGAAATGGTGGACTTTCAAAGTGGAGATTTTCTAACGTCCAAAGTTTACCTCAGAACTCTCAATTTTTTGAAAGGCTGAGCCTGAAACTTGATCAATTATTTGAATTATATCTGTACTTGAACAACAAATACTAAAATTAGATAAATATTATAAGGAAACGAATTTATTTAATTTTTAATGAGCTTCAGTATTTTTAACAGAACTTCACAATGATGTCAATAGATGGCGCTCTGTTATGCCGATACCGGGAGGTCTCAGTTCGAAGTGAACCACTAGTTTTATACTAGCTTTTGCCCGCAGCTTCGCTCGCGGTAAGTTTGATTTTTATAAAAATTTCAAACCCGCCTTTCAAATATGCCTACGTCATAAAAGCTATCTGCAT
The DNA here is from genome assembly GCA_963932025.1 of Erebia epiphron. Classification (NCBI taxonomy): domain Eukaryota; kingdom Metazoa; phylum Arthropoda; class Insecta; order Lepidoptera; family Nymphalidae; genus Erebia; species Erebia epiphron. The sequence goes on from OZ009948.1 coordinate 23,322,475, forward strand.
GCCAAACTTCAGCTCGATCCTTCCAGAAACAATATTTTAAAAAAAAAACGACCACACCACAGAAGTAAAACTTAGTAACTGGTTATGAGAGAAAGAGAGAAAGAAAATGTGTGCTCGCACCTCTCTCTCTTGCTCCCACAGTAATAAACAAAACGTAACTCTCTCTCTTTTCTATCTTCACTAACTATCTCTCAACTTACGTTCGCCTCGCCGATCACACTTTTTGTAACGCTCTCGTCACGCATTCGCCAGCTTACTCCCCAAGTCAAGCGTGCGTAAAGAAGTTTTACTTCAAAAAATAATGCAGAACGTCTTACCTGCGGTCCGTCATCGAGTTCGTCAAAAGAGACGGCGAGCTGCAGCGCCGTGTCGTGCAGCACGGGCAGGCCGCGCGCCGCGTCGTACACGTCCGCCATGCTGTCCGTCGCCGCGCACGCCTGCTGCTTGCGCAACTTGTCGCCCACGTCCAACTGGCACACAGATATTTATTTGTTCTGTAGGTTTCCAGTTAATCCTTGACTTTCCGACTGTCTGATTATAGACAGGTATTTTCCAAAGGCAATATCATACTAATATTATAAATGCGAAAGTGTGTTTGTTTGTTGATTTGTTGGTTTGTCCTTCAATCACGCCGCAAAGGAGCAACGGATCTACGTGATTTTTGGCATGGATATAGTTGAGGACCTGCCCCCCAATCGTGTGAGAATTGTCGCTTAAATCGTATAAGTTCGGCTTCAAAGTAAAATAAACCATAACAGCATAGAATTAGAGCTCAATTTCGTGTATCCATTCTCATACGTTTAGGTATGTACGATAGCCTAAACGTATAAGAATGGATACACGAAATTGACCTCTAATTCAATGATTTATGGTTTATTTTACTTTGAAGCCGAACTTATACGATTTGATCGGCAATCCTTACATGATTGCACCTCTGGAGAGTGACATAGGCTACTTTTTATCCCGGAAAATTAAGGAGTTCCCGGGGGAATTTAAAAAAACTTAAACCACGCGGACGTAGTCGCGGGCATCAGCTAGTTAGTAATATTATAGTTACGAAAGTTTGGATGTTTGTATGTTTATAAGTTTGGATGTTTGTTACAATTTCACGTTGCAAGGACTAAACACTACGTACACGGGGGGTATACTCACGGAGACTAGCGAAATGTCGCGCACGCGCACGCGGTACACGGCGCGCTGCGGCGCGGCCGGGCGGTTGGCGAGGCTCATGCGGCCCAGGTGCGCCACGAACACCTGAGTGCTGCGCGCAGCGCGCGGCAGCACCACCACCGGCGACTCCAGCTCCACGCTCAAGCTGACGCATTAACACATTCATATACCATTACTATATCGCAAGAATATGTTGGCTCTACTTTAAAGAGGCCTATGTCCAACAGAGGATGCATAACGGCTGATGATGTTAATGATGATATCGCATCATTTCCAAAGGAACACATTTGTACCGTTAATTCTACGACAACAGCACTTTTTCTATACTCCTGAAAAAGTATATTTAAGTATTATTATAAGTATTAAAACCAAAATTATAGATTTATTATTCCGAATAAGGTCAAGGTTAAATGTCTAAAAAAACAAGACGTTTATTGTTTAAATCTAGAGCGTCCACTTTCCTCTTTTAGGCACTACTCCATTTTGACGTTCCATTTTATCCATGCCTAATAATAATCTTGTAATCCTACATGAATACCATTTAAGTACCTTTGTCACTATATTATGAAAAGGAAATGTATGTTTTGTTTATAATTATTTTTTATGATGATTAATTTGAATTATGTTTCACTCAATGAAACGTGTTCGTTGATCGAACAAAGCATTTTTAGCGTTCAAAGCGTTGAAAGGAACGCCCTTTGACATTGCATGTGTCTGCCATCTGTGGTCGAATAGTTGCTCGCTAACCAAAACGTCTAGCGCCATCTAGTGAGGGAAAGCAGCAGTACAATGTAACGTGATTTATTAAAAGAATTACATAATTCTTGCAAATATAGTTTTATTATTCCAGCATTATAATCATCCATGCCCAAATAATGCAAAGCTTAATTTGTTCCTGAACAACGTGGTCGAATTGTTGAAAATAATTGTTAAGATTCGCTAACCACAACGTCTAGTGCCATCTAGTGTCGGAAAGCCCCAGTTATTTGGTGAAACTTTTCTTTGTTTTTCAGTTTTCTGAGCCTTTAGACCCCTGAAACGGTTTTATCTGAAAACTATAAAATATAACAATTGCAATAATAAAAAAATCTTTGCTGCACATTGATTGTTGACCTAGGCAAGCTCCCATAGTTCCACTGGTCAATTCCTTTTCAGGTTAGAATTTGAGTGTTAAGAAAAGTTCGGTGAAGAAAATAACTATCAACACAAATAACGAATTGACATTTAAAAAAATGTGCACAATGTTCGCACACTTGGAATAGAGTTTTTTGGATTTTAGAAACCCAAGAATAAATTTTTAAAGTGCTATGTACATCGTTAAATATGTAGGTACTAGATGGGCCCTTTCATAGAAAAAAGCCGGGCGTCCGACTTTCTGAGCACGTTCCACACCTGTCATAAGCCTGTCTTTGTCCGCGTCGTAGCGCAGTCACGATCGCTCGTCGTGTAGATAATTTGTTATTATTAAGTTAACATCTAAAGTCTTATTAGTTTGGCACTGTATTTTTTTATAATAAGGTAATTGTTTCAATTCACAATTATACATTTCCAAAAAAACCTTATTTAATATTTTTATCCATTACGCAATCATTTAATTTTCGCGGCAAACTGTATAATTTTTTTTTTTACTAACTGGCCTTACGGCTTCTATGGGTATGACAAAGTATGACCTATATTATCTATGACGGAGTCATGCGATTTCAATATGGAGAATCAAGCTTTCATTCAAGATGGCGCTATGTTGCAAGCAAGTTCCCGCTTTTCAGACTAGATGGCGTTGATGGCGTTGCTAAAAATACGACCACATTCTTTGTTTGACAGGGCCGCCAAATTGAGGTCGTTGGCTATTTACTTTAAAAACGAGTTTTTAATACTAAGAGACGGAACATAAATCGCGCTGACTGACCTGAGAACAATTTGCCTCGTGTCCCGGTCGGGCTCGTCCAGGGAGCAACCAGCGCTGGTGGTGCGGCGGCGAGGCGACACGCCTTCCGTAGACTGGGACAGTTTCGGATTCGAGTATAAACTTTCACCCCTGGGAACAACATAGGTTTAAGTAGTCCCCCTTTGTGAAGTGGCTCCACCTTTAGCGAATCCAACGTGACATCGTACGCCATAACAACTTGTAAAACGAAGTGTGTATCATTTCTGTATTTACAACCAAATCGAACTGGAACTAAGTGTGACGCAAACTAGGTACCTACACAATAGATAAATTCTTACATTTCAAATAATAGTATAAACAAATGTAATTTTGCATGCCTGATTATAAGGTGAAACATTTCTACTGCAAAAATAACATCTCATTGTAAAAAATGTTTCTGCAAATAAAGAATTTTGAATTTTAAACCGAGAAAGAAAAATGCATTGCTTGCACACGGTTTTAGCCATACCTGTGATGCACGAGTCCTATGGCCATGTCAGCGGCGGCGGCCCTGATGGAGCGCGCCAAGTTGGCCAGGTACTGCTGGAACTCGGCCACGCAAGACTGCAGCTCGCGCAGCAGCGGGCCCGAGTGCGTGTACCACACGCTGGCCACGCGCACCGACGCCGCAACCTCCACCACCTCCCCCGCTTCTGTCACATCGCACGATGGCTCTTCCGTTGCTACAACAATAGGCATGATGACTGATTTTGAAAAATGGTCAGATTATGTTCGGAGGTATCTACTATTTCGAAAAAATATCTTATTTCAGCAGAAAAATAAGGTTTGGTAGGTAAGGTTGGTGTAAAATTGGCATTTGAAATTTAAATTTTAAAATTCACGCCAAAATGCTTGCCGGTGTCATGGCGTCGTTTGTGACGTCACTATTGTTTTTACCAATGTATTCTGTGCAGTAAACAATAGTGTGATTGTCAAAGCTCGAAAACAAACAATTGTGACGTCATTCGCTTCTTGGTGTTTAATCCATCATGGCGGATGGCTGTATTTTATAGGTTTTTCTTTATCCAAATAAACAGCTATCTCACTCGAAATAGAAAAAAACTTGAGAGGTGTCATGGGACACCCGCATGGAACGAAGTACCAAAAGTTGTAACGACACTTTTTGCTATAGTTGTAAGCCATGCGGCGTGCGCGTGTTTCTCTGTGTAAATTTATTAGTGAAGGAATTGTAATAAAACGAACGAATAACTAGCCTATGTAACTATTGAAAACATAATTCTTTAAAATTATTTCGCCTTTTTATTTTCAACGACTTGAAGTCAACAACACAAGTAGTCATAGCAACCAAAATCATCTTTTCATAAAAAGTGTCTTTTTGTTTTCAACAACTTGAAGTCAACAACACAAGTAGTCATAGCAACCAAAAAGTGTCGTTACAACTTTTGGTCTTAATTTTTTCCACCTAGCCCCCTTTCGTAACGCGCGATAAGGAACTTCGTTCCAAAAAACATGCCTAATCCAAGCGGAAGAAGTCGCGGACACCGTGTAATCCTCGGTAAACTTACGCGAGTGATCGTCGTCGGTGGCCGGTCGAACGGTGCGCGATATGGTGAACAGCAGCGCCTTCTCGTCGCCGGAGGGCTCGTGCGGCGCGTGCTGCGCGTGCGCGGAGGGCGCGCGGCCCGCCGCCAGCACGCGCGAGTGCACGCCCGCGCGCTCTGATACAGACACGACCTGCACGCCGCCCAGGGAACCGCCCACCTCGATGCGCTCCCCGTCTGTTGCGCCACACATTAAATTCAAGTTGATTTACATTTATTATAGACCCACAAACATATCTAACCCGGTGGCCAAAATTTGAACTAGTTTTTATTCCTGTTTGTTTTTTTTTTTGTTGATGATAGCAACGCTGTCACCGGGTAAGATAAGTTTTCGGACTATAATTCGTTGTGAACACATCAGCATGCATTTAAGATTATTCCTATTACTAACAATTATTATACTAATTAAATTGAAGTTGAACTGGAGAACAGGCTCAATACAAATGCGACCACACTGCCAACGCTTAAAGCAATATCACTCAAAACGTCAGTGTCCCAAAATAGGGATTTTAATTCCTAAACACGAAAGTAAACAACAATGTGGCTTTAAGTGTTGGCAGTATGGCCCCTGAATATTACAAATTTTAGGATTCATCATACGAGTAATATTCACACGAAACAACACAGAATGAACTTTGAATGTCGCCTTATCCAAATCACTTACCGAGCGTGGCTTGTATCCGCGCGTCACCAACGGTGGCCGTTGCGATCTTGTTGGCGACAATGGCGCCCCCGCGCATGCCAGCTCGAAGCAAGAGGATTCCCAGTCGATGGAAATCAAACGTGATTTCTGTGCGCACGCGCTGTCATAAGATGAACATATCTTATGGATAACTTCAACGTGCCGATTGTATGTGAATAAGTGATTGAGACGCTCCCACTGCCTACTTCCCACCCGACACTTGAATAAACTTAAACAGTCTTCAGTCACACGTTTCAAAAACCCCTAGAGATGTATGACATAGTCATCATGGCAGAGACTTTTGGAAACCTCAATGCAATGTTCAATGGCCTCAGCAGTTTCTCAACAGGTGGGCCAAAAATATAATATGAGTAAGACGAAAGTTGTCTAACGCTCATGTTCCGCTTCGCCCAGTGATCGTTGAGAACTCCACACTCGATATTGTAGACGAGTATGTATACCTGGGACACACGGTGCAGCTGGGTAGGTCCAATTTCGAGAAGCAGGTTCACCGCCGAATCTATTTTGTTTTACCATAGCCAAAAGGCAGAACAATTGTTCTTTAATTTTTCGGCAATGGATCACTCGTTCAAGTATAGTGGGTGCAACGACGGTAAGGCAGAAGCCAATCAGCTCCACCAGGTCTCCAGGTTGCCTGATGTCATGTTGTTATACCTTAACGTCGTCGTCCGCAGCCGGCATGGAGAGCAGGCTCGCGCTGAGGGGTGGCGCGGGCGCGGCGGGAGCGGGCGCGGGGGGCGCGCGCCGCCCCGCGCTGCCCGCGACGCGGTGCGCAAAGCCGATCAGCTCCACTATGGTCTCTTGGTTGGCTATAGGATATCAAGATGTTATTGAGATCTGGTATATCAAAATCGTTCTTTTTAGGGTTCCGTACCAAAATGGTAAAATGGAACCCTTATGGTGCGACTTTCTCCGTCTGTCTGTCCGTCCGTCATACTCGATTATTTCAGTAACTACCGAAGCTATCGACATGAAATTTGGAATAGTTGTGTATATTAGTGGCCCAAAGACACTGGAATTAAAAAAATTGGAAATTATTTTTGTTCTTATTTAAAAAGGGGGGAAAATTTGAAATTTAAAAGTGAGATAACTGTACTGTGTGGGGTATCATATGAAAGGGTTTCCTTTGTACATTCTAAAACAGATTTTTAATTATTTTTAGTTATGATAGTTTTTGATTTATCGGGGAAAATGTCTAAAAAAATACCGTCCCCCCCCCCCCTTATCTCCGGAGTTTACCAATCGAAAAATTTGAAATAATTATGGTCAATAGAAATTTACGTATATTTTACAGGAAAACTATAGCCAATGCTCTAACTAGCATAGTTTTTTTGATATTAACAATAAACCTCTACAAACAAAGTTAGTCTTGCGGTTCATTAACAAAGGTAATTATTTATTAATAATGGTACGGAACCCTTCGTGCGCGAGTCCGACTCGCACTTGCCCGGTTTTTTTAATTTATAGACTTGCTGGAAGTAGAGATGCCGCCCAAGGTGGAGCGCGCTTGCCTAGAAGATGCTTATTCACTCTTGATTTGAAGATACCAATATTATAAGCGGATGGGAAACAGGAGCTGGAAGTGCGTTCCATATCGGTCCGAATTAGAAACGAGGAAGCAAATTGCGTACGAAGCAATGTAATGTGTGTGAGTTGTATCAGATAAAGGAACATAATTTTGTACTACATTATTTTGAAACTCACCTATCACATCCAAATTATTGAATAATATATTGGCTATGCGCAAATCTTCTGAATCTCCATCGCCTTTCACGAGGCAGAGTTCTACTGCAATTAAAGCTTCAGAGTCCACGACCCCAGGAGCCCCTCGGCCATTGACATTCGTCCAAATATCCCCTTCCACTCCCCAGGGGACATTATCAGCACCCCACGGCCCGCTCGTCCCCCAGTTTGACCCCGTATTGCCGAAAGCATTAGAACTGGCCCCAGCCATCCAGCTTGGTGCAGGACTTGTCCGGTCTTGTTCTACGGGGGCTAGTAATGAAAAGATTAAAATGGAAAAAAAATGGGTTAATTTAGGTGAAACTTAATTTATTACTATACATATACAAAATAATTCATTATAATCGACTCCAAATTCTTAAACACTCCAAATTAGATGATTTCTTTCTTTCTTTCTAATTCAAAGGTATGAGTCAGAGGTATTTTGGACACACAGTTGCAGAAAAATGCTACTTGATATAAGAAAAAAAAAAGATACGCGCCGAATTGAGAACCTCCTCCTTTTTAGGAAGTCGGTTAAAAAGAACGAATAGATTCAGTAAACCAAATAAGTGAGTGAGGTATGAGTCAGAGGTATTTTGGACACACAGTTGCAGAAAAATGCTACTTGATATAAGAAAAAAAAAGATACGCGCCGAATTGAGAACCTCCTCCTTTTTAGGAAGTCGGTTAAAAAGAACGAATAGATTCAGTAAACCGGGTTGGACTTGGGAGTGCTGCAGTTCTGTGGTACTAACGGTGCGCAGTGAGGTTGGTGGCGCTGTGCAGAGTGTAGAGCGCGTGAGTGAGCGCCAGCGGCGTGGGCGGCGGCGGCGCGGCGCGCGCGTCCGGCGACGCGGGCGACGTGGGCGACGTGGGCTCCGAGCCGCGGATGCTGCCCGACGCCGTGTCCATACTGATACAACAACGGAGGATTACAAACATCGTGCACACGTTTTCCTATTCGTACGCAACTTTACAAAGAAATAGGAGAAGATTATAAGAAGATCGACGAGTGGTCTAGTTACGACAACGTATATCTGTCGATTGTGATTGTTGATCGACGTTGACCCTAGTCGGTTAACTGGATAGGACTGGATAGGATAAAGACGAAATTCGGACTACCAAATTACATAATTTGGTAGTCTGAATTTCGTCTTTTCGATTCCTCCGAGCTTCGAAGAATACATTAAGCTGTCAGTCCCGGTTATTATCACTAACATCTGATAATAACCGTTAGTAACCTAAGAGTTGAAATAGTACTTTTATTCGAGTCGTATGCGGAAGGAGCTGGGAACTGCACGCACAGCACCGCGCGCACGCCGCACACCTGCACCTCGGCGATGAGGAATACGACGCAGAGAGAGAGATAAGATGCATAAGTACACACCCGACGTGCTTGTGGCTGGCGACGAGCAGCTCGAAGTCGGGCCCGTAGGTCTGCAGAGCGTCCACCAGCAGCAGCGAGTGCACGGACAGCGACAGCGCCGTGTCGGCCGCGCGCACGCACAGCGCCGCGCGCACGCCGCACACCTGCACCTCGGCGATGCTGCGCCCGAGCGACTGCACCTGCACCCAATTTACGGAATTCGCTTTAGGGTGCTGTGTATTTGTTTTGCGAGCCTAACCTTCATCATTATCATCATCATCTCAGCCTGCGGGCGTCCACTGCTGAGCATAGACCTTTCCTAAAGAACGCCACCACACCCGGTCCTCAACCTTCCTCATCCAGCCACCCTCTCTTCAGCGGTCTTCACACTAGAACTTTTCGGCTCCAGCGGCCATCGCTCCTTCGACAGGCATGGCCTGCCCACTACCATTTCAGCTTGCTAAGGGTTTGAGCTACGTCAGTGACCTTGGTTCTCGTACAGATCTCTTAATTTTTTAAATTAACACCCTAAAAAAGCCCTGTCCATAGATAGCTCTCTGAGCGACTTTAAATTTGTGGAGCAAGCCTTTTGTTAGTGTCCACGTTTCAGCGCCGTAAGTAAGGACGGGAAAGACACATTGATATTCGTGCCTAACCTTTGTAACGAAGCGTTACATATTTAAGTATTTAGTACTATACAAATCATGCCTACATGGTGGCAAGAATCCTTGCTGCATTTTCGCGCTGGATAGCCAGGCTGATAATTTTCGCAAAACATGAGCCAATCTGTCTGTGACCACATGAACCAATTATCGATAGGAGGCATACTTCTGCCGCTTGCCGGTTTCAGCAATATTGACGAATATAAAGTAAAATTTCCTATTAAATATTTATTGACAACTATTAAAGTGCTCGTCATGTATATGCAAAAGACTTTTACAGATATTAACTTGAGCAAAAAAACTTTAAAAAATCTATGGCCGCGGGGCGACTCGACTTGCTGACTTCAGGCTGCAATATACATCTGTACAAACACCTTAAATTCACAGCCCGAGAAAACGCTTGCATGTTCTGACATCACTCATCACACAAGTGAGATATACAAGCCGGAAAGTCGACCGATTCGAGTAATCAAATCATGGGTCACTATAGTCGTTAGAGGTTATTTCGTAGAGCGTTTTGCAGAAATATATTTTGTTCTCAGAATAAGTTTTATATAACATCAAAGGCCATCCAGCCCATCATCAACGCTCATCTCAGAAACAACTGTTGTGTTTCGATGGTCGACTAATCGATAGACTGTTTTGCGATTATGATGTGTATCAAATATCAAATCAAATCAATCAAATAATCAAATATCAAATAAATATTATAAATGCGAAAATTTGGATGGATGTATGGATGGATGTTTGTTACTCAATCATGCCCCAACGGCTGGAGGGATCTGGATGACACAAAGATAGATTATAGTCTCGAATAACACATGGCTACTTTTTATCCCGGAAAATTAAAGAGTTAAAACCGAAAAACCTCAATCCACGCGGATGAATTCGCGGGCATTAGCTAGTAATTTATAAAAGTTTCGCGTAAATTGGACAAATATTATTTATATGCTTATTTATTTAATTTGACACCGCGTTAAGTCAAGCAAGAAGTCCGTAAGAAAATGCGATAGTTTCCTGATTTAAGCATTAGTGATCGTACCTCGAGTGACATTTCATCGATGGCGAACTGGAGCATGAGTAAGGTCGCATTCTGGTTTACGGAGAAATCAGAGAAGTCCGTTTCGGTATTTTCGTTACTTTCCTCTTCCTCTTCTTCTTTCTGCCCTTCTTGATTCGGTGATCTGATCAGAAAAAGTGCCACATTAGTGTTCAAAAGTTTCGCCATTTATAAATTGGAAAAGCTTATGGCCATTTTTATATATAAATAATATGAAAATGCGAAAGTGTATCTGTTATTACAATGGGGTTGACATGAACTGCAGAATAAATACAAAAAAAAAAAGAGGTAAAAAAATGTGTCTGTGTAATCAATAGGGATGATGCCTATGTCAAAAATAAATTACTTTTTACTGATGATTAAATAGAGGGTCTTCCAAAAGACCTAAGTTTGATAACCATTTTAGACTATCGATTAAAGAATTGAAATTTGTGTTGAAATTCGATGACGTCACAACTATGTATTCCGTACAAACTTCCTTTCTAAAGAACGTTACGAAGTTTGATAAGGAGCTGCTGATTTGATTGAGTTGTCATCATTCCCATTGCTGATAACACGCAGCCCGCCCAGTGTTTTCGGCCGATATGATGTATGTAGGTGTGTGGGCGCTCACGGGTCCGAGTGCGGCGGCGCGAGCAGACGCGCGCGCGCCGCGACCGCGCGCACGGCCGCCAGCTTGTGCTCGCTGAGGTGCACCACGAGCGCGGGCAGCGAGCCGCACAGCGCCGCGCGCGGATACATCGGGTCCGCCGTCTGCACCACGCGCCGCTCCGCCTGCCCGATCAGGAGCCGCTCTAACACAACTTGTACCGGCGTCGCTTGGCCCGGTTTTTTTTATTCAGGCTCAAACAGTCCACAAAACAGTCCCACAAACTTATCTGATCCGGTGGCCAAAATTAGAACTAATTTTTATGCCAGTTTAGTTTACCTAAGGGCCCGTAACCTCTCGGGCAGGCCCAAGCCGTTTGCGGCTTAAAGTTATTCACCGGGGCACAGTGTTGCCTCGCGCCCCGCCCGTACCTCCGCTTGGCCCTCACGGGCCAAACGGAGACGGGCGTCTCCGTTTGGCCCGTTTGTTGTAGTTTTTGTTTTTATTTTTCATAATATATACTAGGGCCGCTGTCACCGGGTCAGATAAATTTGTCGAGCTATAATCAAAATAGCACGAACACACGAAGATATATAAAGTAGATTTGAAGCCAATCTTTTTTGTCGCTATTCCACTTAAAATTGCCGAGCGCAAGCGGACACCACTAGTTTCCGATCTCTCACTCTAATTTGTTAATCGAAATGGGATGGTTCACAACACAGTAGGTAGGATTTTTTCCCTGAAGGATCTCTAGACAAAGCTTTTCTTACACACAAAACAGGGAGCATTGAGTATGGAAAACTAGAAACATTTCTGTTCACGATTGTCTAGAAGCAATGTCGTGTACTGACCTGCAGCGATATGCTGAAGCGGTCGAGCAAGTGCAGCGCGGACGTGGCCTTGGTGTGAGCGTACTTCCAGTTGTCCCGCGCGCGCCCCACCAGGATCTGCAAGTCGCTCAGCTCGATCTTGTACCTTCACAGCAATACAAACCTTTTTATTTCCAGATCAATCGTTTAAGAAAATCTTTTAAGTTCAAATCGTAATCATTCGACAGCTTAAAACGTATTACTCGAACTGTTTAAGGAGTGCATTACATGCCTTTTGACGTGCAGGCATCTATACTCCTTATACAGAACTCTTTATACAGGTCGAATTATAAGTTTGACAACCGATTACGATTACGATTTCCTTACACAATCGGGGGGCAGGTCCCTGTTGCCAGCGATGTCAACAAAAGCTACTTTACTTCAGTTAATTCATAAAATGTACACAAGTATGTATCTACCCTGTTTCAAGAAAAACCGATTTCAACTCTGGCTGTATAGGGTTTTCGCACATTGGCGGTGGAAACAGTTCTGGTTTCGAATACTATAGCTAAAATAATTTAAATTAACTGATAATAAGAAATTTACATAAATGGGTTACATTGCAAATAGGAAAACTTTTGCAGAGTTAGACTTCTTGTACAAATAACCTGAAACGCATTATAAATGTATGTTCATATTATATGAAGTGGGGTTTGTGCGGTTTTGACATATTTTTATGTAAATACAAAACACCGCGGTCATATTACAGAACATTTGCTCTACGCCGAATCTTGTCTACTTGAGTGTTGAAACTCCTCTTCGACCATCAAAAGATCATCTCCCGAAGCTCATTTGTCTTTTTTTTTGTCTCGCACTTAAATTATCCTCTGACAAGGTGTCAGAACCCTTTTTGGTGCGAGCTTTCTCTGAAAAAAAGCAACAACTCATGATGGTCGTGAATAGGTGTGTTTATGTTTCACGTGTGTGTGTGTGTGTGTGTGTGTGTGTATGATTGTTAGTGCCCCTATCTCCAGCAGCCAATGTGCTCACCTGTCGTAGAGGCTGGTGTGAAGACGCGCGGCGTCCAGCTCGCGGCGCGTCGGCGACGACGGCGACAGCAGGCTGCCCGGCGGCGTCGAGCAGGGAGTCATGAACATCTCTGCCACCACAACAAGCATCCTCGTCACCACTACAACTCAATGCCGGCTCACTACCGACCACGAGACTTCTCTAACAACGAGAGGGCTCTGGCCGAGTGCGAATCGGCTGAATTCACACACCTTTGAGGACGTTATAAGGAACCCATAGCTATAGGCATGCAGGATTCCTCAGTGGTAGATTCACTCGACGATTCAAAAACACTTTTTAAAGTTTATTTGAATAAAAACATGACTTTGAGTTTTCATTCACTAATAAGTCATCAGTCAGCTTTAGTTTTAAGATACCGTGGTTAATTATCACCATCACATCTTATACTTTGTAAACGAGACGTTCATGTACCTAATTTGAATAAATATCCTTTGAGTTTGAGTTTAAAATATCTGACAATGATAGTTATATCGACAAAATTGTACTCGAAGTCGAGTCAAATTATTAAATAACAGCATTATAATTCAAAAAACCATGAATAATTCGATCCGAAATGTTTCGCCGAATTCCCGAAGTATAATGTCGACCAAAAGCATACCTTCATCTTCTTCAGTCGACTGATGTTTAACAGTAACTTCCTCGTCGGGTAGATCCGCGTTCGCCAGCCGCAGGCGGCCGAAGTCCACAACCAGTACGGACGCGTCCCGATCACACAAATCCTCCACGAAGAGAATCTGCGGCGCTGATATGTCCATTTCAATCTGCCACGACCGGCGCTCGTTCTGGAATCGAAAACATGACCTTTGTTTTATTGCAACGCAATGATGAGGTTTTAACACGCTTGCCTAAAAGATGCCTATTCACTCTTGCCTTGAAGTATTATGTTTGAGTACTAATTTTTCAACTTATCAAATATTTTTAACCCATACATTAGCAGGGCGACCGCTTATCTTTTGCATCAATCATTGATACATCGCAATCACCTCCGATTGGCTGAATTTATGGTATTCTTGCTGCGTCAATGGATTTCGTCCAATAGTGGAAGAGTGTTAACCAATCAGAGGTGATTGCGATGTATCAATGATTGATGCAAAAGATACGCGGTCGCCCTGCAGGTTCATTTTGCCATTTGACAAGTGACTGCCACAATGTGTTGCGAAAATTACTAACACACATTTAACAAATGGAAAGTTTAAGCAAAATATATTGTACAATGGTACAATGTGACTCATGTGCGTGCACACGTACGAGTGTACGTATGAGTAAGCGTATGAGTATGCGTGCAAAACGGATGATGACTTGAAAACCCCTCTTAGTATGGAAGTTTGTATGAAATATATAGTTGTGATGTAACGTCATCAAATGTATAGTTTAAATAAAATAAATAAAATCATACTTAAAACTAACCTAGGATGTGAAATTTAGGTCTTTTGGAAGCCCCTCTACTAAATAATTAGTAAGAAAGAATTTCTTTTTGACATAGGCATCACCCCAAATGTGCGTACGCGTGTGCGTACGAGTGAGCGTACAAGTGAGCGTACGCATGTGCGTACGAGTGTGAGTGGGCGCGTGCATGCTCGCGTGTCGGTACGCACCGGTCGGCGGTGGTTCGCGTTCCGGAGCAGGCGGTCCCAGTGGTGGTGCAGCGTGGCGCGCGTGGTGTGGCGCACGTGCGCGATGGCGCCCGCGCCCGCCGCCGCCCAGCGCCGCGCCCACTGTGCCGCCACCGGGCACCACACCACTTCCAGCGAGCTCGACTTCACGCGCAACCTGTCCCGACCGACAAACATTACCCACGATCCATGGTTCAGTCGGCGAACCAACAAAGCGTAAAACTTAAATCGCGATAAAACGCCAAAATTTAATAGTGTGACTTTGGTCAGACTGCTTTTTGACACGGCAACTTACCGTGCCGGATGATCCTAAGGCTGTGGATTATATTGGGCGTCGAATGAAACCGTCTAAGCATATGGGTCGGTTAGCCCGCTGCCATCTGAGATTGCATCATCACTTACCACCAGGTAAGATAGCAGCCAAGGGCCAACTTGTGTGGAATAGAATAAAAAACAAAGCCTCACTTGTAATCGCAGTTGAGGCCTGCGGGCCGCTTCTCGTAGGTCAGCTGGAACAGCGGCTCGTCCGTGGCGGCGGGCGCGGGCTGTGGGGGGTGCTGGCTCCTCCACCACGCGGCGGCGCTGGCGGCGGCGTTCATCGCGCTCAACCCCTCGCGAATCAACCCCTGGGGCGCCACCAGCACCGGGAAAAGCGTCTTGGGGGTGACTCGGTCCCGCAGACACACCGCGCCCAGCGACACGTGCAGCGCGTGCGCGCTCGCCCGCGGCCGCGACTCCAGCCTCACGCACACCACTGAAAATTGTAGCTCTAGGCCCTCGCCTTCCACTGGCGTTCCGTCCCCGTCGATTGCACTGGGAAATAAATGAGGGTCCCGATACTCAAACTGCTATTTACGATCGAGTTTCCTCTTAACCCTAACAATCTGATCTAAAAAGTAACAAGTAATAAAATTAAAAAATTTAAAAGAACCCACGACGAACTGCAGAGCTCCATTATACCTTTGACCTGTATAACTTTGAAACAACAATTAGAACTAAGCAAGCTTATATATTACATAATATCTAAAACACAAAACTGTATCTTTGACGGCTCAGTAGTTTTTTTGACCAGCGTGGTGGACTATGGCCAAACCCTTCTCTTTCCGAGGCGCGCTTGTCACGACAAATCAAAAGAGTCCAAATATGACGGGTTTACGATGAGTTCCTATGACCACCTCCTGGCTCCATCATGAGACCCTGGGCAGCACCTAGGTACAAAGTTCTTATCAAGACAAATCTAAAGAGTCCAAACGCAACGGGTATACGATGAGAATTTAAGGAGTTCCCATGATCGCTTCCTGACTCCATCATGAGACCCTGGACAGCATCTAAGTACAAAGTGCTTGTCACGAAAAATCAAAAGAGTCAAAATGTGACGGGTTTACGATGAGAACTTAAGGAGTTCCTATGACCACCTCCTGGCTCCATCATGATACCCTGGGCAGCATCTAAGTACAGGCTAAATATATCTAAAACAAAAAGCCCGCATCTAAATCAGCACAGTAGTTTTTGAGAAAAATGGTAACATATTGAAAAAATAAAATCATAGACTACAGCTCAGCTTTGTTGTCTATGGTCCTTAAATATATCTAAGAACCTTCTCACAAGCTATACACATCTAATGAAAAAAAAACGCATTTCAATCGGCCCAGTACTTTTTGGGAAAAATGGTAACATATCGAAATATTAAAATCATAGACTACAGCTCAGCTTGGTTGTCTATGGTCCTAAAATATATCTAAGAACCTTCTCTCAAGCTATACATATCTAATGCAATAAACCGCATCTCAATCGGCCCTGTACTTTTTGTGAAAAATGGTAACATATTAAAATCATAGACTACAGCTCAGCTTGGTTGTCTATGGTCCTAAAATATATCTAAGAACCTTTTCACAAGCTAAACATATCTAATGCAAAAAACCGCATCTCAATCGGCCCAGTACTTTTTGTGAAAATTTTTAACATATTGAAAAATTAAAATCATAGACTACAGCTCAGCTTAGTTGTCTATGGTCCTAAAATATATCTAAGAACCTTCTCTCAAGCTATAAACTAGTATTTCGCCCTGTGCGCGAGCTGCTAAAGCAGCTCACGGGTTGTGGTTAGACTTACAAGTAGTACAGATTTCACTGTACTAAACTGAATTCATTTATTATGGTGATAACAAAATAAATAAGAATGGCGCTGATTTTTTAAACCTTTGGTAAAAGTTTCCTGTTTCGTAACCCCAGGGAGTCCTAAATATCGATTTTGAACGAAATTGGTCATTTAACAAAGAATTTCAAAATGGCGCTGATTTTCTAAAATTTTGGTAACAGTTTCCTGTTTTGTGACCCCAGGGAGCCCTAAATATCGATTTTGAACAAAATCGGTTAATTAACAGAGAATTTCAAAATGGCGCTGATTTTTTTAAGTTTTGGCACCAGTTTCCTGTTTTTTGACCCCAGGAAGCCTTAAATATCGATTTTGAATGAAATCGGTCAATTAACAAAGAATTTCAAAATGGCGCTGATTTTTTTTTAATTTTGGTACCAGTTTCCTGTTTTGTAATCCCACGAAGTCCTAAATATCGATTTTGAACGAAATCGGTCAATAGGCATGATGACTGATTTTGAAAAATGGTCAGATTATGTTCGGAAGTATCTACTATTACGAAAAAATATCTTATTTCAGCAGAAAAATAAGGTTTGGTAGATAAAATTGGCATTTGAAATTAAAATTTTAAAATTCACGCCAAAACGTTCGGCGGTGTCATGGCGTCGTTTGTGACGTCACTATTGTTTTCACCAATGTACTCTGTGCAGTGTGCAGTAAACAATTGTGTGATTGTCAAAGCTCGAAAATAAACAATTGTGACGTCATTCGCTTCTTGGTGTTTTATCCAATATGGCGGATTGCTGTATTTTATAGTTCTATTTTATCAAAACAAATAGCAATCTCGCTCGAAATAGAATAATAAATACGTTTTTTATAATCCATTAATCCTACTTCATTAAATATTAAATAAATTCATAATTTCATTGATTCTTGGTTACTGTCATCATGCCTATTAACAAAGAATTTCAAAATGGCGCTGATTTTTTTAAATTTTGGTACCAGTTTCCTGTTTTGTAATCCCACGAAGTCCTAAATATCGATTTTGAACGAAATCGGTCAATTAACAAAGAATTTCAAAATGGCGCTGATTTTTTAAATTTTGCTACCAGTTTCCTGTTTTGTAACCCCAGGGAGTCCTAAATATCGATTTTGAACGAAATCGATCAATTAACAAAGAATTTCAAAATGGCGCTGATTTTTTAAATTTTGGTACCAGTTTCTGTTTTGTGGGGAGCCCTAAATATCGATTTTGAACGAAATCGGTCAATTAACAAAGAATTTCAAAATGGCGCTGATTTTTTTGAATTTTGGTACCAGTTTCCTGTTTTGTAATCGCACGAAGTCCTAAATGCAATAAACCGCATCTCAATCGGCCCAGTACTTTTTGTGAAAAATGGTAACAGTGGTTGAAAAATTAAGATCATATAGACTACAGCTCAGCTTTGTTGTCTATGGTCCTAAAATATATTTAGAAACCTTCTCACAAGCTATACACATCTAATGCAAAAAACCGCATCTCAATCGGCCCAGTACTTTTTGTGAAAAATGGTAACATATTGAAAAAATAAAATCATAGACTACAGCTCAGCTTTGTTGTCTATGGCCCTAAAATATATCTAAGAACCTTCTCACAAGCTATACACATCTAATGCAAAAAATCGCATCTCAATTGGCCCAGTACTTTTTGCGAAAATTATTAACATATTGAAAAATCAAAATCATAGACTAAAGCTCAGCTTAGTTGTCTATGGTCCTAAAATATGTCTAAGAACCTTCTCACAAGCTATACACATCTAATGAAAAAAACCGCATTTCAATAGGCCCAGTACTTTTTGTGAAAAATGGTAACAGTGGTTGAAAAATTAAGATCATAGACTACAGCTCAGCTTTGTTGTCTATGGTCCTAAAATATATCTAAGAACCTTCTCACAAGCTATACACATCTAATGCAAAAAACCGCATCTCAATCGGCCCAGTACTTTTTGTGAAAAATGGTAACATGTTGAAATATTAAAATCATAGACTACAGCTAAGCTTGGTTGTCTATGGTCCTAAAATATATCTAAGAACCTTCTCACAAGCTATACGTATCTAATGCAAAAAACCGCATCTCAATCGGCCCAGTACTTTTTGAGACAACAAACAAACAAACAAACAAACAAACAAACAAACAAACAAACAAACAAACAAACAAACAAACAAACAAACAAACAAACAAACAAACAAACAAACAAACAAACAAACAAACAAACAAACAAACAAACAAACAAACAAACAAACAAACAAACAAACAAACAAACAAACAAACAAACAAACAAACAAACAAACAAACAAACAAACAAACAAACAAACAAACAAACAAACAAACAAACAAACAAACAAACAAACAAACAAACAAACAAACAAACAAACAAACAAACAAACAAACAAACAAACAAACAAACAAACAAACAAACAAACAAACAAACAAACAAACAAACAAACAAACAAACAAACAAACAAACAAACAAACAAACAAACAAACAAACAAACAAACAAACAAACAAACAAACAAACAAACAAACAAACAAACAAACAAACAAACAAACAAACAAACAAACAAACAAACAAACAAACAAACAAACAAACAAACAAACAAACAAACAAACAAACAAACAAACAAACAAACAAACAAACAAACAAACAAACAAACAAACAAACAAACAAACAAACAAACAAACAAACAAACAAACAAACAAACAAACAAACAAACAAACAAACAAACAAACAAACAAACAAACAAACAAACAAACAAACAAACAAACAAACAAACAAACAAACAAACAAACAAACAAACAAACAAACAAACAAACAAACAAACAAACAAACAAACAAACAAACAAACAAACAAACAAACAAACAAACAAACAAACAAACAAACAAACAAACAAACAAACAAACAAACAAACAAACAAACAAACAAACAAACAAACAAACAAACAAACAAACAAACAAACAAACAAACAAACAAACAAACAAACAAACAAACAAACAAACAAACAAACAAACAAACAAACAAACAAACAAACAAACAAACAAACAAACAAACAAACAAACAAACAAACAAACAAACAAACAAACAAACAAACAAACAAACAAACAAACAAACAAACAAACAAACAAACAAACAAACAAACAAACAAACAAACAAACAAACAAACAAACAAACAAACAAACAAACAAACAAACAAACAAACAAACAAACAAACAAACAAACAAACAAACAAACAAACAAACAAACAAACAAACAAACAAACAAACAAACAAACAAACAAACAAACAAACAAACAAACAAACAAACAAACAAACAAACAAACAAACAAACAAACAAACAAACAAACAAACAAACAAACAAACAAACAAACAAACAAACAAACAAACAAACAAACAAACAAACAAACAAACAAACAAACAAACAAACAAACAAACAAACAAACAAACAAACAAACAAACAAACAAACAAACAAACAAACAAACAAACAAACAAACAAACAAACAAACAAACAAACAAACAAACAAACAAACAAACAAACAAACAAACAAACAAACAAACAAACAAACAAACAAACAAACAAACAAACAAACAAACAAACAAACAAACAAACAAACAAACAAACAAACAAACAAACAAACAAACAAACAAACAAACAAACAAACAAACAAACAAACAAACAAACAAACAAACAAACAAACAAACAAACAAACAAACAAACAAACAAACAAACAAACAAACAAACAAACAAACAAACAAACAAACAAACAAACAAACAAACAAACAAACAAACAAACAAACAAACAAACAAACAAACAAACAAACAAACAAACAAACAAACAAACAAACAAACAAACAAACAAACAAACAAACAAACAAACAAACAAACAAACAAACAAACAAACAAACAAACAAACAAACACACAACCTCTTAGGGCAAACACATATACCGTCTCCGCTTCGTCGAGGGTAAAAATAACCTGAAATAATTAGTTTTCGGCAGAACTTTTGCAATAGGCTATTTGACAACAATGAAAATATACCTGAAATTGTGGTAAATCTCACTAATAACAACGTAAATAAGCATATTTCACTTTATTTTAATCAAATATATTTTTTTTTTTCAGCAAAATAAGAGTTTAATAATGTTATAATTTTTGATATTTTACCTGTGACAGGAACGCCCTGTGATTGGTTGCAACTCTGGTGACGTCACACTCGAAAATTTGCGGGAAAACAACAGCTTTTTGTACTGATTTTTCTGAGTGTTTTGTTTGGCGGGCGTTTTATTTTATCTTTTAGCTATTTAAACAGTAATTTTCTGGTTAACTTTATAACTAAACATACTAAGGAAATAAATAATTAAGTATTTCAAATCGCAGAATGGAATCAAATTTTGTGCGAGCTGATAATAGCAACCTACCTAAGGTAGATGCTTTTATGGTTGCACTTTACTTTAAGAATAATGCTGATTATTATGGCGCGGAACTGAAAAACATAAAAACAGCAATGTAAGTACCTACCGCGTCGAACATATTAGTCCTTCCTTTATTTATTATAATCATTAATCATTATCTCATTTTAGTTTATGTTGACAAATACTCAGGAAGTTCATGGGAGTTCGGTTTATCATGGTGTTTTCTTTTGTTTTACAGTTCTGCAAGGGAATCCTATGGAGACGATGCGATTGGCTACGTCCAGTTACACAGAGAAAGTGGAGTTTGCACTGTGAAGTGTATAAAATATGCCCGGAGCATAAAGTCAGAACCAAAGCGTATAATGTGACGATGATCGTGAACACCATTCTTTCTGTTAAAATATATTAATTTTTATTAAATTTAAAGAAAAGCGAAGAAATTCAACTAAACTGTACGGTACTGTAGTCTATTTATATGCGTTTGACAATGTGTGACGTCACGAGTCAGATGACAAGCGCCATTACAAAATTGGCGTTTTTGGCGCGGTTTTGAAAATTGAAACTTTAAAAGTGGTTTTTAAAGGGAATTACATTAAATTTCCGCGAAATATCAATGTAATGTGCTTAATAGGTAGTAATAAATTCTTTAAAATCATTTTCAAAATTTAGTCAAATAGCCTATTCTAAATTCGATTTGGTTTTATTTTGCAAAACACTGAATTCAATTTTTTGCAAGACTTATTTTGAAATGTCGTATGCGATACTAATTCTTTTTGTCATCACGAAAACTGTAACCGTGAAAAATATTTTAATGAATTCAATTCATTGAGTGTGCCAAACCGAACAATTCATACCCAAAGCACTATTATGTATGAAGCACACCAATCTTACCCAATATCATGTTCTTCTGTCTCCGTACACAAATCCAAGGAGCCTCGCTGCAGTGTAAATTCAAAGAGCCCGAACACAGCATCCCGTCTCAGCAGCGTATTATCGTCGAGCGAGTCAGCTATCACGTCTAATATCTCGTCCTCCAGCCGCGATGTGGTGGTACTAGCGGTGGACACGGGAGCGGCGGCGGGCTGCGGGGCGCTGGGTGCCGGCTCGGCGTACCAGCCCCACCACTGCGGGAACCAGCGTACCAGCACGCTCCGTCCTGAGCTAGCCTGCTCTGGAGTAGATACTGGTGTCGAAATGGGCACTTTACGTATCGCCACCTGTGGGGCAATGTTTTTGGTTGATTAAGGAAAGGTAAGTGTTTTTCATCCACGTTTCAGAAATCATCTGCTACGAATGAAGTTTTTATGATAGCGCGCAACCAAAGACATTTAATATATCAGAAAAAAACTGAGGTTTAAGTGCATGTCCCAGAGCCTGTCCCTGAATGTTGAATAACCATTTTATACTACCGATTAAAGAAAAAAGTACGTCGAAATTTGATGAATTTACCATTAAGTATTTCATACAAAAACCCATACTGACCACGCGTTTTGACGTTTGAAAATAATTGCTGATTTGACTAGTATTCAAATGCGCAATAGGCATGGTGACTGATTTTGAAAAATGGTCAGATTATGTTCGGAAGTATCTACTATTTCGAAAAAATATCTTATTTCAGCAGAAAAATAAGGTTAAGTCGATAAAATTGGCATTTGAAATTTAAATTTTAAAATTCACGCCAAAACGTTCCTCGGTGTCATGGCGTCGTTTGTGACGTCACTATTGTTTTAACCAATGTACTCTGTGCAGTGTGCAGTAAACAATAGTGTGATTGTCAAAGCTCGAAAACAAACAATTGTGACGTCATTCACTTCTTGGTGTTTTGTCCAATATGGCGGATTGCTGTATTTTATAGTTTTATTCAATCAAAATAAATAGCAATCTCACTCGAAATAGAAAAAAAAATACGTTTTTTATAATCTATGAATCCTATTTCATTAAATAAATTCATAATTTCATTGATTCTTGGTTACTGTCATCATGCCTATTGCAGCATTCGTTCGGGCGGATCACCTCTCGTAAGGGTTTGAGCACATGCAGCGGCTGCCGCCACTCGAAGTCGTCCTTGGCGGCCTTGCGCTCGGGCGGCAGCGTGGCGGCCGGCTGGCACAGCGTCTGCAGGCACACGTCCACGTACTGGCGCGTCTGCTTGGCCGCTTCCACGCACTGATCCCAATTCGGCTTCGGATCCATCCCTGAGTACCGCGTACATCACAGCGTAAGCACACCGAGCTCATTTAAAATCTATTCTATTTTTTTTCTCCTGTCTATTTCTGTGTCTCGGCAATCAATTCAGGGTGGGTGGTGGATTTGTATTTCAGAGCAAGGTATCCGTACATTGACGGAATTCCTTATATTATGCTGAAGAATACTAATTGACCGAGCGAAGCGAAGGTCTCTGGGTCTACTTGAGTGAATTTGCACTTGTCCGTCCTAGGGTTGCCAACCATACTATAATACTATTATTATTGGTATTGTACTGTATTTCGGGTCTGCGTACTATATACTGTTGAAGAAGCACATAGTACGCAAAAATATTCCATAAAATACTATTTTTGTGAAGTGTACTATATTTTTTTATAGCTTAGTCCGAAAAATACTATATTTCGCTTAAGAAATGTTAGCAACCCTATCCGTTTGTCTGTCAGAGCCTTATAACTTCTGAATTACTGAACGTAATTACTTCAAATTTAAATATAATATGTAAACCGATGGCCTCCCGCCAAATATGGCTTAAAAAGTTATAAAAATCTTTATTTCAGGGGGGCTCTCATATAAGCGAATGCGAAGTAAAAGATTTTTTATAGCGTTACATATGGTTGCGGTATATCATTTAAAAGATAATTAGGAATAGTCTAAAAATATTTTTGTTTAAATTTTTCCCCTAAAATTGACGAAATGGGGGGCTTTCAAAGTGGTGATTTTCTAACGTCCAAAGTTGACCTCAGAACTCTCAATTTTCTGAAAGGCTAAGACTGAAACTTGATCAATTATTTGAATTATATCCTGTACTTGAACAACAAATACTAAAATTAGATAAATATTATAAGGAAACGAAATTATTTAATTTTTAATGAGATTTAGTATTTTTAACAGAACCTCACAATGATGTCAATAGATGGCGCTAATGTTAAGAGATAAATATTATATGGAAACGAAATTGTTTAATTTTTAATGGGCTTCAGCATTCAGTCAGTTTAACAGAACTTCACAATGATGTCAATAGATGGGGCTCTGTAAAAGTTTATTCGTTTTATGGATACCGCGAGGTCTCAGTTCGGGGCGAACCACTAGTATTATAAATGCGAAAGTTTAGATGTATGGATAGATGTTCGTTACTCAGTCACACCAGAACGACTGAACTGAAGAGGAATGATAGTCTGGGATAACACATAGGCTACTTTTTATCCCGGAAAATAAAAGAGTTCCCGCCCGAACCATAAACCTCAATCCACGCGGACGTCATCTAGTACTAAATTATTTTAAGGGCAACTGCTTCTCTACATAATACCTACTGAAAAACGAATTGTACATTGTCACCCGAAAAAAAACATGTAAGTCTTACACGTGTGATGCGGCAAATGCGCTTTGACCGCGTACCGCCACCAGTCGCGCGCGTGGCCGCGCAGCGCCGTGGCGGGCCGCAGCGCGCGGATCTCGCGCAGCCGCGCCACGCGCTCCAGCCCGCGCCCGCAGCCTACCATCTCGCTGTATTGACTCTGCAACAAATACACAACAGCTTTGGCGAATTGTTAAAACCTTGTCTTGAAGGGCTCAAATAGGGGATGAAAGTTTGTATGAAAGTCTGTCGTTAAACAATTACTTAATTAGAAC
The DNA here is from genome assembly GCA_963932025.1 of Erebia epiphron. Taxonomy (NCBI): domain Eukaryota; kingdom Metazoa; phylum Arthropoda; class Insecta; order Lepidoptera; family Nymphalidae; genus Erebia; species Erebia epiphron. Next base: position 23,347,126 of record OZ009948.1, read on the forward strand.
ATCGGTAACACTTTGGAAACCAAAGCAGGTACCGCTGACCTTTCGAAGTTATGTCCGTTCTAAACAATTACTTGCTATAACCATTGTAGTACAGAAGAATTACTCCACCAAGATGTTTAAATAAATAGGGACCCTTAATACGACGTAATAAAGTGCTATTCAGCTCGCACAGCGCTGCATGAGCGTAAGTTATCTTTTTAATTAAAATTTGTTAGGCCTAACTGCCTCGTTGGTCTAGTGGTTAGCATAGTCGACTGCGGATCACAAGGTCCTGGGTTCGATTCCCGGTCGGGCATAAAAGTTAGGTATTGGGTTTTTCAATTAAGAAATTCTCAGTGCCAGCCCGGAGTTGGAAGTTGGCGGTGTTTCACCCCCGTGCCTCGGAGAGCACGTTAAGCCGTCGGTCCCGGTTATTATCACTAACATGATAATAGTCGTTAAAGCCCGCCAACCTGCATTGGAGCAACGTGGTGGGTCTAAGCTCTAATTCCCGCTCTCCTATGAGAGTGGAGGCCAGTGCCCAGCAGTGGGAAGTTAATAGGCTGTAGTGATGATGATGATGATGAGGCTTAATATAGACGGGAAGGAAAACATCGTTAGATAACACGCATTAGTGAGAGTTCCCCATAATGTTCTCAATGGGATGCCAATCTGCACTTGGTGAAATATGGCTTAAAGCCTTGAGGGGAGATCTGAGCTCAGTAGCAAGCCTGAGAAGATGGTGTAGCGGTTACCACAGTGCAAAATAGATGGCGCTAATTGTATTTTCACCGCAGAATAAGATAATCGACTGAAAACTCATAAGTTAACACCATACAAGCCTGAATCACGATATCGAAGTTTTCTGAAAATAGCGCTATATATAGACCGTTGCAACTTACAACGGTCGGACCAGAAAGGTCCCCGGGCACAACACCAGCCCGGAGGAAGATCTTCCTATTGGTGCGGACGAGTACATACCACTCGCTCGTCCCACAATGGTAATGACTCGCATCTGTAACCCCACCGCCTTCCCATGCGGTGCGAACCAATGCGAACCACTAGGATATGGAACTCCGTTCCGGCTTTCGTTTTCCTTCCCCTTATAATATTGGTATCTTCAAATCAAGAGTGAATAGGCATCTTCTAGGCAAGCGCGCTCCACCTTAGGTTACATTACTATTTCCAGCAAGTCTGATTTTCCTATTGATTCTTTATTTCCTGCGGAAGCGCGGCCTAACGCTAGTCTACAAATTTAAAAAAAACGCGGCTGGGCGCCCGTCAGTACTCGCCCTTGACGTGTTCCCAGGGCACCTTCTCAACAGGCGCTGGACAAATGGGTTTTCTCTGTTTCTCGTTGTCTGAATACACTCACGTCGGTGAGCCTCAGCAGCACGCAGTCCAGCGTGAGGTGGCAGGCGAGTCGCGGGCGCGCGCGGTCTCGCAGCGGCTGCTCGCAGCGCTCGCGCCGCACGCGCGCGCTCGCCGTCGACGGCGCCAGGATGAACCGGTGTGCGCCCGCCCACGTCGCGCGCATGCGCTCCTGTGCACACATACAACATTATATAATATATACAAGCTGGAACCGTACCCTTAGCTCAAGATTCTACAGTTCGATTAAAACTTTATGACGTATTGGCAACGTCTCAGAAGTTTGCCGCGAGTGTAGGTTCGCGCACGTAAGGCAACTGAGGCGTCCCGCTGATAGTTAATACTATATTTATACTGCGCATCGAAACGCACGATATTCGATGATGTTGATAAGAAGTCATAAAGTTTGAATAGGACTGTACATCTCACCAACTTTGACCATAGTCAAGCGCCGAAACACTTTGGCGTCAGAGTAAAACAGACTATTTTGCACCACCAATTTAAATTTTTGAAATGTTTCCACTTGAAGCGTTGGTTGTGGAATGTGGACGTATGAATGAGCTTGAGCGCCGAAACAAAAATGAACTTGAGTTTCAGCGCCGCCACAGTGTTTCCACTCTCGAATATGCTCAACATCTATATGATTTAAAATCTTGTAGTAAGAGCACTGAATTATAAGAGGGTCTGAAATTATGCTAAAAGCAGTCTTTTCGTTTGAGAGCTCTTAAGAATGATTCGTCCTAATTTTTGGGTCAATCGTAACAATGTGATATTCATAACTTTGCACGTGCTAAGGGGGCAACTCGCCCGTTTCGAAAAAAATGGGGTTATTTGCCCCGCTGTCAGCGAGCGTCGCGCGACCTCTGCGGGCTGTCAGTGGTGTCGTGTGTCGGTATACTCACAGCGAGCTCGGCGAGCGTGCAAGCGGCCATCATTCCCTGGGGCACGGGCATGGGGTCCCAGTACACGGCCAGGTTGTGCAGCTCCAGCAGCTTGAACGAGCAGGGCTCCTCCACCGGCGTGAAGCCCCGTTGCCAGCGAGCGTCGCACGACTCCGCCGCCAGCGACTCCACGGCGAGACCGCACGCGAACGCGCGCCCCGGGCACGTTAGCGCGTCCTCGTAGCGGATGTGCACGTCGTTTAGCTTTAACTGCAGACCAAAAACAAGCTTGTAACTCGGGAACAAGAAGCCTTATTCGCTGTAAACCGCCGACGTCTTTACATGATTGTAAAGACTTAACAATCGTGAATTGTTGAGTCAACATCTAGGATTTCTGATGAATAATTTGGAAGTTTTGTGTACATGTTGTGCCAATGCAAATGTATGGTACCTGTAGGTTCTCCACGATGTTGGCGAGCAAGCCGGTGCCGTAGCTGAGCCAGGAGGAGTACGAGGCTGCATAGTAGCCCGCGTCGCTGGCCTCGTGCTCGGCGCGCCACTGCGCCTCCAGCGCGTCTAGCAGCGCCACTTTGCGCTCGTGAGCAATCGCAGCTTCCACGCCACTGTCCCACTAAGTAGACCAACGGGGAAAATTTTACTACAAGTTGAAGAGCAAGTGGACAGGTTTTAGGTTACATTCGAACTGCGAAAATTATTCGCGCGTTTTTTTTCGCAATTCTGTAACACTAGAAATCATATCGAGGTCGAATAAAATTCTCGAACTCGGTGCGAACTGCAAACATAGCCTTACTGTCTTTGCTGGTGGTTCAAAAAATGACGCGCCAAAAAGCACATGTATGGTTACCCATTGAATCAAAACCAATTGCATCAGTGTTGGGAAATCGTATTGGTTAGGAAATCATTTGTTTTTTTTCCACCAAATCACGTTGTTACTAGGGGGAACATGGTGGGTTCCAAACATGCCGAGAGGAGCCCACAGCAAACTCATAGTACTGAGTAACTATAACTAAGTTTAGACTTTTGAAATGGTTCAAATGCCTATGATTTCTGCAAGTTTCTGAAACTACTTTTAAGTAACTTTCATGAAATATTTACTTAACTTATTACTAACTAACTAACTAATGAAACATAATCAGAATTGGCTCAGCTGTGAAAAAGTAACAGACAGACAGAAAACACTTAATTAATATTATACTCGGTACTCAATTTATTTATAACATGTAGGATATACAGGTGTCTCTTATGTTATGTCATGTTTTGATCTTTAAAATATAAATCTTAAATCTGGGGTCACGGGATTGACCCCGCCAAGACGAGCGAAGCCAAAGACACGGGGCACTACCTACCTTTTCTCGAAGCGTTTCGTCGTATTTTCGAACCGTCATAGGTTCGGTCCGGATGACGCTAGAAAGCTGAAATTTTCAGGATAAGATGTCGTTGGCGGATTTACCAAATGTACCAAACATCAATTATCTAGCATTTATAGGTTCAGATTTATTGATACCTGAAATACGTCGATTTCGCACTGATTCACTGATGATGCAAATCTGACAGCATTTCCTCGTACTTTCGGACCGTTATAGCTTCGGTTTGGATGATGCTGGAAAGCTGAAATTTTCAGGATAAGATGCCGGTGGCAGACTTATTAAACTTACCAAGTATCAATCATCTAGCATTTATGGTTTCAGATTTATTGGCACCTGAAATACGTACTTAATCCATACTTTTGAGGGTTTTTTATTTTTACTAAATCACATGTTAATCAATACCTCTAGGTTACTTCTAAAAGTCCTAGAAAGCCTAAATTTGGTATGTAGGCTAGGAATTGCATGTGAACAATGGAATAATTAAGAAATTTTTTCGACCCCGAACCGCGGTGCCACTGATCCGAAACGGCGTGGTCGAGCATAATTTTTTTTTCCTTTTTTCGCCTACAATTATCCTGTATTTTGACAGAATGGTAGTGGTTTTTAAAGATGGCGGCTGTCGTGGTGGCCGTTCGGTTTGAGGTACGAAAAAACGCAATTTTAAAATTCAAATTTCTCACAGTTGGCAACGTCGGAGCGTTTCGACTTCTAGGGGGTGATTGTGTGTACTGACTCGAGGTGTGGATTGGGGAAACAAATTACCCCATTTCTCGGGAAATTTTCAAGATTTACCCCAAAAATTAAAAAAAATTGGTTGTCTGTAAAGTCGGTTTACTGACGATAGTTGAACGTGACAACGTCTTAAGAAAATACTGATGGAATTGTAGCATTTTTCAAAAGAAAATTTTAATTTCATTTGTTTAATAGATTTGTATGTATATAGAGAAGGAGGTAATTGGAAATCACTGCACTTGATACTCGATCAAAACATGTAAATGTACTATAATATAGCAGCTGTCCACGCAGACGCATCGCTCACTCAAGTAGGAGAGAGACGGATGTCGAACGCTGCCGAACGCAAAGGCCGATTGTGCCTCTTTGTCGCTCGTTCCGCGCTCTCGCTTGCACATCAAGCCTTACATGGAACGCCTCAGAGCGAGGTAACGCCGCATACGTCATCTTTTTTCGTGCGTGCAGCCGGCTATATCGAATTATAAGACGTTGTCACGTCAAAAATCTAAATACGTATTTTTTGCAAAATTCGAGTACGAGCAACCACGTGTCTCACTTGTACAAATGACATTTGGGTATTTTCGTCTCCGAGGTCTGTCAACACTGGAATAAATCAAAGTTAAAAGTGACTTTCGACATGTTCATTTTTCAGGGGCGATCATTTCAGCTAGGTGCGAGCGAGATTAAAAATTGAAAGGTTGTCAGGAGCGATACTATATCCTGTAGTTTACGGGAAAATTACAAAACTATGTAAAATGTTTCTGTTAAACGAGGTGGCGGCCTTTTTTGTATTATTTTTGTGTTTTTGAAAATTTTGATCACGATTTTGAGGCAGTTGGCCACATTTGGGAAAGTTGACATGTATGGATCGATTGTGTACCTCGACTGGAAGTATCGAAATATCTAAACAGTGTTGCCACATTTGGGGTAGTTTTCGAGATGTTCCCCAAAAATTTTTCTTTCACTGATGGCTTCGTATTGAAGTCAGAAAATATAACTTGAAGAAAAATATAGAGACAGCTGATGATTGAGGATTTCGGAGACGGGCAAAGAGCACGGCCAAGGTATTGAAGATAGGTGCTCGAACAAATGTCACTCGAAACCTCACCCAATTGGCGGTGAGTTTCAAAAAAAAACTCCAAAATGGTGGATTCAAGATGGCCGCCATACATATTTCGACAGTGTCTATCTCGGAGAGTATAAGAGGTGGAAGTGTGGTTTCGTGGCACGAGATGATCAGGACGAGGTCTATTTAGCGAAATGTGAAAAAATTCAATTGGCGGATTTTTTTTATACCAAATTATATAGGAAAAGACTGGGTACTTATATTTCCTTTTCAAACTTTGTTTTAATTAAAGGACTCTCTTTCTAACGAATCTTTGGGAGCAATAATATTGTGAAGCGAGTTGATGATTAAGGATTTCAGAGACGGGTGAAGAGCACGGCCGGAAGAAAGATGGGGTTGGACCAAATGCATGAAAATAAAAAAAACATAAAATAACGTCTACCAACCGCCTACCAACATACCCGCATACCGACATACCCATTTACCAACATACTCGCCTTACAACATAACCACCTACCAACATACCCGCCTATCACCGTACCCGCCTACAATCATACCCGCCTACCACCACACCCGCCTAACAACATACCCGCCTACCAACATACCCGTACGTAAACCCCAAATCGCACACATCCTGCAATTGTACTGTCGTCGATTTTCCATTATTATTATCATTATAGCGCTCCCTGTGATTACAAAACAGGAAACTGTTACCAAAATTTTAAAAAATCTGCGCCATTTTGAAATTTTTTGTTAATTGACTGATTTCGTTCAAAATCGATATTTAGGACTCCCTGGGCTTACATTATTATTATTATACTATATATAGCTCAATTACCACTCACTCACTCATTGACAGAATTGTTTCTCCTAGAAAGAGACAGTAAACGATACAATGATGTACGGGAGATGTGTTCGGGTGCGGGATGAGGGAAAGGAAAAACTATTGACATTTCGGAAAACAAGATGGCGGCCGACGTGATTCTCGCAACTCTTTTGTTTTCCAACCGATTTCGTTAAAACTCGCAACTATTGAAGAAATTAGTAAACGATCTATAGAAAAAGTGGAAAAAGTTGGAAAAACAAGATGGCGGCCGAGCCGTAGTGTTTTGAAATTTTTGATTTTTCGACCCCGAACCGCGGCGCCACAGATCCGAAACGGCGTGGTCGAGCATAATATTTTTTCCTTTTTTCGCCTACAATTATCCTGTATTTTGACAGAATGGGAGTAGTTTTCAAAAATTCAAGATGGCGGCTGTAGTAGCTGCCATTCGGTTTGAGGTACGAAAAAACGCAATTTTAAAATTCAAATTTCTCACAGTTGGCAACATCGGAGCGTTTCGACTTTTAGGGGGCGATTGCGTGTACTGACTCGAGGTATGGATTGGGGAAAAAAATTACCCCATTTCTCGGGAAGTTTTCAAGATTTACCCCAAAAATTAAAAAATCAAAATACGTATTTTTTGCAAAGTTCGAGTACGAGCAACCACGTGTCCCACTTGTACAAATGACATTTGGGTATTTTCGTCGCCGAGGTCTGGCAACACTGGAATTTATCAAAGAAAAAGTGATTTTCGACATGGTCTCTTTTCAGGAGCAATCATTTCGGCTGGGTGCGAGCGAGATGAAAAATTGAAACGTCATCAGGAGCGGTATATCCTGTAGTTTACGGGAAAATTATGAAACTAAGTAAAATGTTTATGTGAAACGAGGTGGCGGCCATTTTGTATTCTTTTTGTGTTTTTGAAAATTTCGATCACGATTTTGAGGCAGTTGGCAACATTTGGGAAAGTTGAAATGTATGGATCGATTGTGTATCTCGACCGGCAGTATCGAGGTATCTAAACAGTGTTGCCACATTTGGGGAAGTTTTCGAGATTTTCCCCAAAATCTTCCTCCTGTAAAATTTTGTATGAAAATTTTTTTTTCCACTGATGGCTTCTTATAGAAGTCAGAAAATTTAACTTGAAGAAAAATATGGAGACACCTGCTGATTGAGGATTTCGGAGACGGGTTAAGAGCACGGCCAAGGTATTGAAGATAGGTGGGGGGTGCTCGACCAAATGTCATTCGAAACTTCATCCAATAGACAATGAGCAAAAAAAAAATTCAAAATGGCGGATTTAAGATAGCTGCCATACAAATTTATTTGGTGTATATCTCAGAAAGTATAAAAGATGGAAGTGTGGTTTCTCGGCAAAAGATGATCAGGACCGAAGGTCTACTTGATGAACAGGAAAAAAATTCAAGATGGCGGATTTTTTTTTTTTTCATAGAAAATATATGGCAAATATTGAAGAGACTACAAGTGTAGAACTATGCAAGATTTTGAAACGGAAAGAGCCAGAAAACAATACAATGATGTACGAGAGATGTGTTCGAGTGCGGGATTCGAGTAAGGAAAAATTATGACATTTCGGAAAAACAAGATGGCGGCCGACGTGATCCTTGCAACTCTTTTGTTTTTCAATCGATTTCGTTAAAACTCGCAACTGTTGAAGAAATTAGTAAACAATCAATAAAAAAGTGGAAAAAAATTGGAACAACAAGATGGCGGCCGAGCCGTAGCGTTTTGAAATTTTTGATTTTTCGACCCCGAACCGCGGTGCCACTGATCCGAAACGGCGTGGTCGAGCATAATTTTTTTTTCCTTTTTTCGCCTACAATTATCCTGTATTTTGACAGAATGGTAGTGGTTTTTAAAGATGGCGGCTGTCGTGGTGGCCGTTCGGTTTGAGGTACGAAAAAACGCAATTTTAAAATTCAAATTTCTCACAGTTGGCAACGTCGGAGCGTTTCGACTTCTAGGGGGTGATTGTGTGTACTGACTCGAGGTATGGATTGGGGAAACAAATTACCCCATTTCTCGGGAAATTTTCAAGATTTACCCCAAAAATTAAAAAAAATTGGTTGTCTGTAAAGTCGGTTTACTGACGATAGTTGAACGTGACAACGTCTTAAGAAAATACTGATGGAATTGTAGCATTTTTCAAAAGAAAATTTTAATTTCATTTGTTTAATAGATTTGTATGTATATAGAGAAGGAGGTAATTGGAAATCACTGCACTTGATACTTGATCAAAACATGTAAATGTACTATAATATAGCAGCTGTCCACGCAGACGCATCGCTCACTCAAGTAGGAGAGAGACGGATGTCGAACGCTGCCGAACGCAAAGGCCGATTGTGCCTCTTTGTCGCTCGTTCCGCGCTCTCGCTTGCACATCAAGCCTTACATGGAACGCCTCAGAGCGAGGTAACGCCGCATACGTCATCTTTTTTCGTGCGTGCAGCCGGCTATATCGAATTATAAGACGTTGTCACGTCAAAAATCTAAATACGTATTTTTTGCAAAATTCGAGTACGAGCAACCACGTGTCTCACTTGTACAAATGACATTTGGGTATTTTCGTCTCCGAGGTCTGTCAACACTGGAATAAATCAAAGTTAAAAGTGACTTTCGACATGTTCATTTTTCAGGGGCGATCATTTCAGCTAGGTGCGAGCGAGATTAAAAATTGAAAGGTTGTCAGGAGCGATACTATATCCTGTAGTTTACGGGAAAATTACAAAACTATGTAAAATGTTTCTGTTAAACGAGGTGGCGGCCTTTTTTGTATTCTTTTTGTGTTTTTGAAAATTTTGATCACGATTTTGAGGCAGTTGGCCACATTTGGGAAAGTTGACATGTATGGATCGATTGTGTATCTCGACTGGAAGTATCGAAATATCTAAACAGTGTTGCCACATTTGGGGTAGTTTTCGAGATGTTCCCCAAAAATTTCCTCCTGTAAAATTTTTCTTTCACTGATGGCTTCGTATTGAAGTCAGAAAATATAACTTGAAGAAAAATATAGAGACAGCTGATGATTGAGGATTTCGGAGACGGGCAAAGAGCACGGCCAAGGTATTGAAGATAGGTGCTCGAACAAATGTCACTCGAAACCTCACCCAATTGGCGGTGAGTTTCAAAAAAAAACTCCAAAATGGTGGATTCAAGATGGCCGCCATACATATTTCGACAGTGTCTATCTCGGAGAGTATAAGAGGTGGAAGTGTGGTTTCGTGGCACGAGATGATCAGGACGAGGTCTATTTAGCGAAATGTGAAAAAATTCAATTGGCGGATTTTTTTTATACCAAATTATATAGGAAAAGACTGGGTACTTATATTTCCTTTTCAAACTTTGTTTTAATTAAAGGACTCTCTTTCTAACGAATCTTTGGGAGCAATAATATTGTGAAGCGAGTTGATGATTAAGGATTTCAGAGACGGGTGAAGAGCACGGCCGGAAGAAAGATGGGGTTGGACCAAATGCATGAAAATAAAAAAAACATAAAATAACGTCTACCAACCGCCTACCAACATACCCGCATACCGACATACCCATTTACCAACATACCCGCCTACCAACATACTCGCCTTACAACATAACCACCTACCAACATACCCGCCTATCACCGTACCCGCCTACAATCATACCCGCCTACCACCACACCCGCCTAACAACATACCCGTACGTAAACCCCAAATCGCACACATCCTGCAATTGTACTGTCGTCGATTTTCCATTATTATTATCATTATAGCGCTCCCTGTGATTACAAAACAGGAAACTGTTACCAAAATTTTAAAAAATCTGCGCCATTTTGAAATTTTTTGTTAATTGACTGATTTCGTTCAAAATCGATATTTAGGACTCCCTGGGCTTACATTATTATTATTATACTATATATAGCTCAATTACCACTCACTCACTCATTGACAGAATTGTTTCTCCTAGAAAGAGACAGTAAACGATACAATGATGTACGGGAGATGTGTTCGGGTGCGGGATGAGGGAAAGGAAAAACTATTGACATTTCGGAAAACAAGATGGCGGCCGACGTGATTCTCGCAACTCTTTTGTTTTCCAACCGATTTCGTTAAAACTCGCAACTATTGAAGAAATTAGTAAACGATCTATAGAAAAAGTGGAAAAAGTTGGAAAAACAAGATGGCGGCCGAGCCGTAGTGTTTTGAAATTTTTGATTTTTCGACCCCGAACCGCGGCGCCACAGATCCGAAACAGCGTGGTCGAGCATAATATTTTTTCCTTTTTTCGTCTACAATTATCCTGTATTTTGACAGAATGGGAGTAGTTTTCAAAAATTCAAGATGGCGGCTGTCGTGGCTGCCGTTCGGTTTGAGGTACGAAAAAACGCAATTTTAAAATTCAAATTTCTCACAGTTGGCAACGTCGGATCGTTTCGACTTCTAGGGGGCGATTGCGTGTACTGACTCGAGGTATGGATTGGGGAAAAAAATTACCCCATTTCTCGGGAAGTTATCAAGATTTACCCCAAAAATAAAAAAATCGAAATACGTATTTTTTGCAAAGTTCGAGTACGAGCAACCACGTATCCCACTTGTACAAATGACATTTGGGTATTTTCGTCGCCGAGGTCTGGCAACACTGGAATTTATCAAAGAAAAAGTGATTTTCGACATGGTCTCTTTTCAGGAGCAATCATTTCGGCTGGGTGCGAGCGAGATGAAAAATTGAAACGTCATCAGGAGCGGTATATCCTGTAGTTTACGGGAAAATTATGAAACTAAGTAAAATGTTTATGTGAAACGAGGTGGCGGCCATTTTGTATTCTTTTTGTGTTTTTGAAAATTTCGATCACGATTTTGAGGCAGTTGGCAACATTTGGGAAAGTTGAAATGTATGGTTCGATTGTGTATCTCGACCGGCAGTATCGAGATATTTAAACAGTGTTGCCACATTTGGGGTAGTTTTCGAGATTTTCCCCAAAAACTTCCTCCTGTAAAATTTTGTATGAAAAATTTTTTTTTCACTGATGGCTTCGTATAGAAGTAAGAAAATATAACTTGAGGAAAAATATGGAGACATCTGATGATTGAGGATTTCGGAGACGGGTTAAGAGCACGGCCAAGGTATTGAAGATAGGTGGGGGGTGCTCGACCAAATGTCATTCGAAACTTCATCCAATAGACAATGAGCAAAAAAAAAATTCAAAATGGTGGATTTAAGATGGCTGCCATACAAATTTATTTGGTGTCTATCTCAGAGAGTATAAAAGATGGAAGTGTGGTTTCTTGGCAAAAGATGATCAGGACCTGAAGGTCTACTTGATGAACAGGTAAAAAATTCAAGATGGCGGATTTTTTTTTTTTTCATAGAAAATATATGGCGAATATTGAAGAGACTACAAGTGTAGAACTATGCAAGATTTTGAAACGGAAAGAGCCAGAAAACAATACAATGATGTACGAGAGATGTGTTCGAGTGCGGGATTCGAGTAAGGAAAAATTATGACATTTCGGAAAAACAAGATGGCGGCCGACGTGATCCTTGCAACTCTTTTGTTTCCCAACCGATTTCGTTAAAACTCGCAACTGTTGAAGAAATTAGTAAACAATCAATAAAAAAAGTGGAAAAAATTGGAAAAAACAAGATGGCGGCCGAGCTGTAGTGATTTCAAATTTTATAAAGAAAAACAATCTATATTAAACTATATATAGCTCAATTACCACTCACTCACTCATTGACAGAATTGTTTCTCCTAGAAAGAGACAGAAAACGATACAATGACGTACGGGAGATGTGTTCGCGTGCGGGATGAGGGAAAGGAAAAACTATTGACATTTCGGAAAACAAGATGGCGGCCGACGTGATTCTCGCAACTCTTTTGTTTTCCAACCGATTTCGTTAAAACTCGCAACTATTGAAGAAATTTGTAAACGATCTATAGAAAAAGTGGAAAATGTTGGAAAAACAAGATGGCGGCCGAGCTGTAGTGTTTTGAAATTTTTGATTTTTCGACCCCGAACCGCGGCGCCACAGATCCGAAACGGCGTGGTCGAGCATAATTTTTTTTTCCCTATTTCGCCTACAATAATCCTGTATTTTGACAGAATGGGAGTGGTTTTTAAAGATGGCGGCTGTCGTGGTGGCCGTTCGGTTTGAGGTACGAAAAAACGCAATTTTAAAATTCAAATTTCTCACAGTTGGCAACGTCGGAGCGTTTCGACTTCTAGGGGGTGATTGTGTGTACTGACTCGAGGTATGGATTGGGGAAACAAATTACCCCATTTCTCGGGAAATTTTCAAGATTCACCCCAAAAATTAAAAAAAATTGGTTGTCTGTAAAGTCGGTTTACTGACGATAGTTGAACGTGACAACGTCTTAAGAAAATACTGATGGAATTGTAGCATTTTTCAAAAGAAAATTTTAATTTCATTTGTTTAATAGATTTGTATGTATATAGAGAAGGAGGTAATTGGAAATCACTGCACTTGATACTTGATCAAAACATGTAAATGTACTATAATATAGCAGCTGTCCACGCAGACGCATCGCTCACTCAAGTAGGAGAGAGACGGATGTCGAACGCTGCCGAACGCAAAGGCCGATTGTGCCTCTTTGTCGCTCGTTCCGCGCTCTCGCTTGCACATCAAGCCTTACATGGAACGCCTCAGAGCGAGGTAACGCCGCATACGTCATCTTTTTTCGTGCGTGCAGCCGGCTATATCGAATTATAAGACGTTGTCACGTCAAAAATCTAAATACGTATTTTTTGCAAAATTCGAGTACGAGCAACCACGTGTCTCACTTGTACAAATGACATTTGGGTATTTTCGTCTCCGAGGTCTGTCAACACTGGAATAAATCAAAGTTAAAAGTGACTTTCGACATGTTCATTTTTCAGGGGCGATCATTTCAGCTAGGTGCGAGCGAGATTAAAAATTGAAAGGTTGTCAGGAGCGATACTATATCCTGTAGTTTACGGGAAAATTACAAAACTATGTAAAATGTTTCTGTTAAACGAGGTGGCGGCCTTTTTTGTATTCTTTTTGTGTTTTTGAAAATTTTGATCACGATTTTGAGGCAGTTGGCCACATTTGGGAAAGTTGACATGTATGGATCGATTGTGTATCTCGACTGGAAGTATCGAAATATCTAAACAGTGTTGCCACATTTGGGGTAGTTTTCGAGATATTCCCCAAAAATTTCCTCCTGTAAAATTTTGTATGAAAAATTTTTCTTTCACTGATGGCTTCGTATTGAAGTCAGAAAATATAACTTGAAGAAAAATATAGAGACAGCTGATGATTGAGGATTTCGGAGACGGGCAAAGAGCACGGCCAAGGTATTGAAGATAGGTGCTCGAACAAATGTCACTCGAAACCTCACCCAATTGGTGGTGAGTTTCAAAAAAAAACTCCAAAATGGTGGATTCAAGATGGCCGCCATACATATTTCGACAGTGTCTATCTCGGAGAGTATAAGAGGTGGAAGTGTGGTTTCGTGGCACGAGATGATCAGGACGAGGAGGTCTATTTAGCGAAATGTGAAAAAATTCAATTGGCGGATTTTTTTTATACCAAATTATATAGGAAAAGACTGGGTACTTATATTTCCTTTTCAAACTTTGTTTTAATTAAAGGACTCTCTTTCTAACGAATCTTTGGGAGCAATAATATTGTGAAGCGAGTTGATGATTAAGGATTTCAGAGACGGGTGAAGAGCACGGCCGGAAGAAAGATGGGGTTGGACCAAATTCATGAAAATAAAAAAAACATAAAATAACGTCTACCAACCGCCTACCAACATACCCGCATACCGACATACCCATTTACCAACATACCCGCCTACCAACATACTCGCCTTACAACATAACCACCTACCTACATACCCGCCTATCACCGTACCCGCCTACAATCATACCCGCCTACCACCACACCCGCCTAACAACATACCCGCCTACCAACATACCCGTACGTAAACCCCAAATCGCACACATCCTGCAATTGTACTGTCGTCGATTTTCCATTATTATTATCATTATAGCGCTCCCTGTGATTACAAAACAGGAAACTGTTACCAAAATTTTAAAAAATCTGCGCCATTTTGAAATTTTTTGTTAATTGACTGATTTCGTTCAAAATCGATATTTAGGACTCCCTGGGCTTACAAAACCGGAAACAGATATCAAAACTTTAAAAAAAACAGCGTAATTTTGAAAATCTTTGTTAAGTGACTGATTTCGTTCAAAATCGATATTTAGGACTCCCTGGGATCACAAAACAGGAGACTGATATCAAAGTATTAAAAAATCAACGCCATTTTGAAATTCTTTGTTAATGGATCGATTTCGTTCAAAATCGATATTTGGGGCTCCCTGGGATCACAAAACAGGAAACTGTTACCAAAATTTATAAAATCAGCGTCATTTTGAAATTATTTGTTTACTGACCGGTTTCGTTCAAAATCGATATTTAGGGCTCCCTGGAAATACAAAACAGAAAACTGATACCAAAGTTTTAAAAAATCAGCGCCATTTTGAAATCATTTGTTTATCAACCGATTTAGTTCAAAATCGATATTTAGGACTCTCTGGGGTCACAAAACAGGATTCTGATACCAAAGTTTTAAAAAATTAGCGCCATTTTGAAATTCTTTGTTAATTGACTGAGTGCATTTAAAATTGATATTGAGGGCTCCCTGGGATTACAAAACAGGAAACTGATACCAAAGTTTTAAAAAATTAACATCATTTTGAAATTCTGTGTAAATTGACCGATTTCGATCAAAATCGATATTTAGGACTCCCTGGGGTTTCGAAACAGGAAAATTGATACCAAAATTTATAAAATCAGCGTCATTTTGAAATTAGTTGTTAATTGACTGAGTTCGTTCAAAATCGATATTTAGGACTCCCTGGGATTACAAAACAGGAAACTGATACCAAAGTAGAAAAAATCAGCGCCATTTTGAAATTCTTTGTAAATTGACCGATTTCGATCAGCATCGATAATTAGGAATCACTGGGGTTTCAAAACAGGAAAATTGATACCAAAATTTATAAAATCAGCGTCATTTTGAAAAGTGTTGTTAATTGTCTGATTTTGTTCAAAATCGATATTTAGGGCTCCCTCGGATTACAAAAAAGGAAACTGGTACCAAAATTTTAAAAAATCAGCACCATTTTGAAGTATTTTGTTAATTGACCGATTTCGTTCTTAATCGATATTTAGGACTCCCTGGGGTTACAGAACAGGAAACTGATACCAAAGTTTTAAAAAATCATCGCCAGTTTGAAATTCTTTGTTAATTGACCGATTTCGTTCAAAATCGATATTTAGGGCTCCCTCGGATTACAAATCAGGAAACAGTTACCGAAAATAAAAAAAAAAAATCAGCGCCATTTTGATATTCTTTGTTAATAGACCGATTTCGTTCTAAATCAATATTTAGGACTCCCTGGGATTAGAAAATAGGAAACTGTTACCAAAATTTAAAAAAACCAGCGCTATTTTGAAATTCTTTGTTTATTAACCGATTTCGTTCAAAATCGATATTTAAGGCTCCTTGGGGTTAACAACAGGAAACTGATACCAAAGTTTTAAAAATTCAGCGGCGCCATTTTGCAATTCTTTGTTGATTGACCGCTTTCGTTCAAAATCGATATATAAGGCTCCCTGGGATCACAAAACAGGAAACTGATATAAAAGTTTTAAAAATCTGCGAAATTTTGAAATTCTTTGTGATTTCGTTCAAAATCGATATTTAAGTCTCCCTGGTATTACAAAACAGTTAACTGATACTAAAGTTTTAAAAAATCAGCGCCATTGGTGTAAGCTTTGCGTATGCATTTATCGCAACAATGGTTATTTCTTTATTTCTTTCTTTCATTATTAGGTCCAATTAAGTTAAATCCTGAAAATTACAGGAACCTTTGAACGTACGACTTATCCTTTAGAAAGAAGAGAAAGAAAGAGAGCAAAAATATGGAACGAGTTGATGATTCAGAGTTTTGGAGACGGGTGATCAGCACAGCCAGGGTTTTTCCATAAAACTACCAACACACCCGCCTACCAACATACCCACCTGCGAACATACCCGTCTACCAACCTACCCGCCCACTAACATACTCGCCTACCAACATGCCCGCCTAATAAGATACCCGCCTACCAATATACCAGAGGTGCAGCAGTGTTCACAACAAATGTATCGTGTGCTATTAATGTCGATAAAATTGGTCATGCTTATATTTTTTATTATTTGAAAATTTTGGATAGTCATATTATACAGTTCTTTAATTTACTTACCTATACATCTATCAAAGTTTAACGCCTCGATACCTCATTGTAAAGTACTTGCTGATGGCCGCGACTTTGTCTGCGTGGTCGAACATAATATTTTTTCTTTTCAACCGACTTCAAAAAAAGGAGGAGGTTCTCGATTCGACTGTATTTTTTTTTTTTATTTTATGTTTGTTACCTCAGATCTTTTGACTGGGTGAACCGATTTGGATGATTCTTTTTTTATTTGAAAGAGCATACTTCCCATGTGGTCCCATATAAATTTTATTGAAATCGGTCGAGCGGTTTTAAAATATGAACAATGAAAGTTGGCGCGGGAGTTTGAAGTCGGTTGTTTAAAAAGTATTTTTTATATTAAATTATTTCGCCTACAATTATCCTGTATGTTGACAGAATGGGAGTGATTTTTAAAAATTCAAGTTGGTGGCTGTCATGGGGGTCGTCTGTTTGCGAGGTACGAAAAAACGCAATTTTAAAATTCAAATTTCTCACAGTTGGAAGCGTCGGAGCGTTTCGTCTTATACGTGGCGATGGTGTATACAGACCCGAGGTAGGTCAGATTGGGAAAATAAATACCCCCATTTCTCGGGAAAATTTCAAGATATACCCATATAAAAATCGAAAAACGTATTTTTTGCACAAATCGAGTACAAGCAACCACGTGTCTCACTTGTACGAATGACATTTAGGTATTTTTGTCGCAGAGGTCTTGCAACACTGGAATTTATCAAATTTAAAGTGATTTTCGACATGGTATTTTTTCAGGGGCAGATCATATTTCGGCTGGGTACAAAATTGAAAGTTCACGGGAAAATTATAAAACTATGTAAAATGTTTGTGAAACGAGATGGCGGCAATTTTGTATTCTTTTTGTGTCTTTGAAAATTTCGTTCACGTTTTTGAGGCAGTTAGCTGAAATAACATAATAATAGAGGTAGAAAAATTAAAATCAATGATCGCTGGGTAGTTTCATACAAAGCCGCTTACTCCTTATGTACAACTGTCAAATTAATATCGATGTGTCCACAGCTACTGCCGTTGTAAATTACCTATTTAAATATATTACAAAAGGCGCTGATCATTCTCGCGTAGCAGTTACCCGAAGATAGTGAAATAGGTTACGCGAGCTGCTTTAGCAGCTCGCGCACAGAGCGAAACACTAGTTATACTATATATAGCTCAATTACCACTCACTCATTGACAGAATTGTTTCTCCTAGAAAGAGACAGTAAACGATACAATGATGTACGGGAGATGTGTTCGGGTGCGGGATGAGGGAAAGGAAAAACTATTGACATTTCGGAACACAAGATGGCGGCCGACGTGATTCTCGCAACTCTTTTGTTTTCCAACCGATTTCGTTAAAACTCGCAACTATTGAAGAAATTAGTAAACGATCTATAGAAAAAGTGGAAAAAGTTGGAAAAACAAGATGGCGGCCGAGCCGTAGTGTTTTGAAATTTTTGATTTTTCGACCCCGAACCGCGGCGCCACAGATCCGAAACAGCGTGGTCGAGCATAATATTTTTTCCTTTTTTCGTCTACAATTATCCTGTATTTTGACAGAATGGGAGTGTGAATTGTGGAGTGTGTGTGGACAGAAGTGATTTTCGACATGGTCTCTTTTCAGGAGCAATCATTTCGGCTGGGTGCGAGCGAGATGAAAAATTGAAACGTCATCAGGAGCGGTATATCCTGTAGTTTACGGGAAAATTATGAAACTAAGTAAAATGTTTATGTGAAACGAGGTGGCGGCCATTTTGTATTCTTTTTGTGTTTTTGAAAATTTCGATCACGATTTTGAGGCAGTTGGCAACATTTGGGAAAGTTGAAATGTATGGATCGATTGTGTATCTCGACCGGCAGTATCGAGATATCTAAACAGTGTTGCCACATTTGGGGTAGTTTTCGAGATTTTCCCCAAAAACTTCCTCCTGTAAAATTTTGTATGAAAAATTTTTTTTTCACTGATGGCTTCGTATAGAAGTCAGAAAATATAACTTGAGGAAAAATATGGAGACATCTGATGATTGAGGATTTCGGAGACGGGTTAAGAGCACGGCCAAGGTATTGAAGATAGGTGGGGGGTGCTCGACCAAATGTCATTCGAAACTTCATCCAATAGACAATGAGCAAAAAAAAAATTCAAAATGGTGGATTTAAGATGGCTGCCATACAAATTTATTTGGTGTCAATCTCAGAGAGTATAAAAGATGGAAGTGTGGTTTCTTGGCAAAAGATGATCAGGACCTGAAGGTCTACTTGATGAACAGGTAAAAAATTCAAGATGGCGGAATTTTTTGTTTCATAGAAAATATATGGCGAATATTAAAGAGACTACAAGTGTAGAACTATGCAAGATTTTGAAACGGAAAGAGACAGAAAACAATACAATGATGTACGAGAGATGTGTTCGAGTGCGGGATTCGAGTAAGGAAAAATTATGACATTTCGGAAAAACAAGATGGCGGCCGACGTGATCCTTGCAACTCTTTTGTTTCCCAACCGATTTCGTTAAAACTCGCAACTGTTGAAGAAATTAGTAAACAATCAATAAAAAAAGTGGAAAAAATTGGAAAAACAAGATGGCGGCCGAGCTGTAGTGATTTCAAATTTTTGATTTTTCCGTTTTTGAGGCAGTTAGCTGAAATAACATATAGAGGTAGGAAAATTAAAATCAATGATCGTTGGGTAGTTTCATACAAAGCCGCCTCACTCCTTAAGTACACCTATCAAATTAATGTCGAAGTGTCCACAGCTACTGCCGTTGTATTTACCTATTTAAATATATTAAAAAAGGCGCTGATCATTCTCGCGTCGCAGTTACCCGAAGATAGTGAAATAGGTCACGCGAGCTGCTGTAGCAGCTCGCGCACAGAGCGAAACACTAGTCTATATATATAAAAGCGAAATACCACTCACTCACTCACTGACTAATCACGATATCTCAGGAACTATAAAGCGTACAGACTTGAAATTTGGAAGGTAGATTCCTTCTATGGTGTAGACGCCAGCTAAGAAAGGGTTTTGAGAAAATCCACCCCTAAAGGGTTAAAATAGGGGTTGGAAGTTTGTATGAAAGTCCTTTGTTTTTGAAGTAAGAGACTTGAAAATAGGCAATTAAGTTAATAGTTATAAATAATAAAAACCTGTATAAGCAATTTTACGAAAACGTACCCCAATAGGGGTGAAATGGGGGTTGGAAGCTTACATAAGGGTTCCAAGTTTTTGAAGTAAGAGACTTGAAAATCGGGATTTAGGTTATTAGTTTTAAGTTATAATAAACTGTATAAGCAATTTTAGGAATATCTATCCCACAGAGGGTGAAATGGGGGTTGTAAATTTGTATGAAAGTCCTATGTTTCTGAAGTTAGAGACTTGAAAATCGGGATTTAGTTTAATAGCTTTAAATAATAATAACCTGTAAAAGCAATTTTACGAAAATCCACCCCAAAAGGGGTGAAATGGGGGTGAAAGGTGTAACCTTACAAATTTAATGACTTTGAAGTATAGACATGAAAATCAGCATTTAATTTATCAGTTTTAAATAATTAAAAACCTGCATAAGATATATTATAAAGTGTCTATAGATAGGCTGTTGCAGCGGGAAAATTTCATTATCTCATAATAAATCAACAATTGTACGCGGACGAAGTCGCGGGCGACCTCTAGTCGGGTATGTAACGCTCAGCATCTTGACTAGGGTTTCGGTTCCGGGACGTCTCGTGTCTCGTGTCTCGAAGTCCCGGGACTTTTCGTAATTTTAGTTGTCTCGAGTCCCGGGACTTTCGGGTCGAGACTCGAGACCAGACAAGATTGTCGAAATTGTTATTTAATCATTTTTATTTTCAAATAATTGAAGGAGCCTAGCTGTTAGTTTAATGAATAATTACTTGGTCTACTACATAACTACTGAATACACAACATAATTTAATATAAAAAATTCTTTTTAAACAACCGACTTCAAACTCCCGCGCCAACTTTACAACAACAAGCACACGCTATACAAAGTACTTATTTTATTGTTGATATTTTAAAAACCGCTCGACCGATTTCGATAAAAATTTTATGGGACCACATGGGAAGTATGCCCTTTCAAATAAACAAAGAATCATCCAAATCGGTCCACCCAGTCAAAAGTTCTGAGGTAACAAACATTAAAAAAAAAACAGTCGAATTGAGAACCTCCTCCTTTTTTTTAAGCCGGTTGACAATAAATGCGTTTGCCGCGCACTGAACTGACTGACTGACTGACTTATATATCAACGCACAGCCTAAACCGCTGGTCCTAGAGACATGAAATTTAGAGGGTGTATTTTTTGTGAAGAGTAGGTATCCACTAAGAAAGGGTTTTTCGAAATTCCACCCCCAAAGGAGTTAAATAAGGGTTAAAAGTTTGAATGAAAGTCCGTCATTTTTAAAGTTATATATCCATGTAACTTAGTATTTGGGCTTCTGGTTTCAAATGATACGGACACGGATTTTCCCTTTTTTGAAATTTCTTGAGTTTGTCCTTCAATCACGCCGCAACAGAGCAACGGATCGACGCGATTTTTTGCATGGGTATAGCTGAGTACCTGGAGAGTGACGTAAGAAAAGCCCGGAAAATTAAGGAATGCCTGTGGGAATTCCTCGGAAAATGTGACTGCCTCGTTGGTCTAGTGGTTAGCATGTTTGACTGCGGCTGACGAGGTCCCGGGTTCGAGTCCCGGGTCGAGCCATAATAAGTGTTGGGTTTTTCTGACTAGAAATTCTCAGCACTAGCCCGGAGTTAGGAAGTTGGCGGTGTTTCACCCACGTGCCTCGGAGAGCACGTTAAGCCGTCGATCCCGGTTATTATCACTAACATGACAATAGTCGTTAAAGCCCGCCAACCCGCATTGGAGCAGCGTGGTGGGTCTAAGCTCTAATTCCCTCTCTCCTATGAGAGTGGAGGCCTGTGCCCAGCAGTGGGACGTTAATGGGCTATAGTGGTGGTGGTGGTGGGTGTGGGAATTAAAAAACCTATGCCACGCGAACGAAGTCGCGGGCGTCCGCTAGTAGGTAATAAAGTACTAGAGGTAGAATTACTAGATAATAGTAAAGTTTTAAAACTATAAGATTTAACTGCTTAAAAGAGAATTTTTGTGTGATTAAAAGAAATAAATAAAGCAATTATTAAGACGGAAATTAATGTAAAAATTATTAAGAGTTAATTTTCTGTTTAATAAATGTTGAGTTTACAAAAAATTTACTTTTTTAAATATGTTTTACCATAAATAAACTCAATTAAAATTCTTCAAATAAGGCTTCCAAAATCCCAGGAATTCCTGGGACTTTGGTTGTAGGCTGTCTCGTGACCCGGGACTTTGAAATTGTCGGTAATTCCCAAACCCAAATCTTGACATAAGGAAGAATAAATAACAGTGCCCAGCTAGTTTTGACCACTTTACCTTATCATGTCATTCTTTACACTATTTGACTAACAATCTTATCTGAGCACAAGTTCATATTCAAGGGTAAAGATTTGGATTTATAACCAAATATTTTTTAAGATATTACAAAACAAGAATGTAGTTTGATTAGATAATAATAAGAAAATTATATCAAGCAATCACTTTCCTTATATTTATAAACTGTAAGAGTTTTTATTTTCTAGGACATTTCTCTATTAGCTAGATGCATTTACACATTTGCAGAAGTATCAAGACTATCCTCAAACTGTACACACATCTCTATAGTCTAATCTTGCATTATGACATTAATGGTGCAGACCGGCCATTAAAATTGTAATGTAAAAAATAAATACATGCCAAATTGAGAATCTCCTCCTTTTTTGGAAGTCGGTTAAAAACCAATGACACCTTATTTGTCATAGAAAAATGAGTATTTTTCAGAATAACTGAAAAACAAGCAAAACTCTTTTGTAGTTGGCGATAAATACCTATCTCAATCCTTACAGTGGAAAGACATGTGCTGAAGTGGACTCAGGAATGAAAACTTACCTCATCTAGATTGACTGGAGCAGCCACTAGATACAGCTTCTCAATAGCTATGAGCCAGGGCGCTGAGCGTATCTGCCGCACCGGCACCTGCAGCTGAACCTTGCCTATGAACCCCGCCTTCACCTCAATGGGCAGCCCCAGGTGGCGCAGTGCATCTTTCTTTAGCGGGAGGTTCTCTAACTCTACTTTTCCTATGGAAGATAATTGTAAAGATGTTAAGTGAAGAATCAAAAATTATTAAATTACAAGATAATCTTCTCAATTTAGTAAGATCATTTCATTTGCATAGCATACCAGAAGGCAAGGAAATCTTAAGCTTATTCTATTAATTTGAAGTTAAATCGGCACATTATAAAGTATTACCCGACAAGAGCGCTACGCTCAGCTGATCCGTGTTCAAATTCTCCACATATTTGCCCAAGTAGTTGTTCAGAACCCATGCCACCAGACCTTCCAACATCGTGCATGGTCGTCTTCTTGGCAGTCTTGCGAATCAAACGCGCACTTTCTTCACACTCTGAACTCTGAACACTGATGAAAACTTGGTGTCTTTGATAAAAATGTTTGGCTATGTCTATAAATCCTCGGGAAATATTTAAAATTATTCCAGCATTGAAACACACATCATAATTGCCTGAGAGGCTTGTTATTTATTTGATGTTTCCTATTTCACATTATTTACTTTCCATCTTCAGTGTTTTTTTTTTGGTATGATTTTTTTCATAGAATTTTGACGTGTGTCAAAAGTGACATAATGTTTCCTTGACGTATCGGTCAAATACCTTTACGTTCCATACTAAGATAAAAAACGAAATAACAAAACATAGTAAAATAATTATTTTCTAATAGGTACTATTATAAGCAAGCTATTGAAATTATTTTATAGGCAATTTTGTTCAAGTCGATTTATCATTTAAAACTTTTTACTACTTACCTACAATGATTTTGATAATCTTCAAAACTTGACAATTCATTCCGTAAAACAAAACATGTCAGATGTTATTAAATTGTCAATGCTAAAAAGTAAATTAAATTATATTGAATTTAAATTTTTGTATTCATGTTTGTTTTGAGTCACAATTAATTAGAAATAATGAAATCAGTGCAAACGATGAGAAGATTTTGTAAGCTTTCAACGCCAAGTGTAAATGTATGCTGCCATAAAAAGCCGATAAGGTTACAGGTTCGATACAGTGCCTCAGTGGGATGTGCAAATTACAGGAGATTCTCCCCTATCCTCACAAGTATCCGAAATCTAGGCCTGGGACCAACCTCGAAGGACTTCGAGGAGCCAACGCAGATCTCAGGGCCCTTGACCAAAGTGCACGCTACTGAGCTAGTTCTACGATTAAACGACGAAGAACGAAAAATGTTATTTAATGCATTGCAAGAATTCACGTCAAATAAAATTAAAGAAGAATTTGAAGGTAACTTTAAATTCCTAACGTAACGTTAAAGTAGTACCGTTGTAGAGTCAACACTATACAACTTTGACCAATTTAGAGCTGTAGCGAACCGTATGTATTCGGTACTGAGTAACGGGTGCGCCATCCAGTACCGAGTAACGAAACGTTACTCACGAATGCATTTCGTTACTCGCATGCATTTTGTTACTCGCATTTTTCGTTGTATGGGTGAATTTAAAAACTTACGTTATTAAGAACCTATTTGTGGCTTTTTCATAGCATCTTATGAGGTATCAGAAGTAACGAGTAACGTAACGATACGATAGTAACGAGTACTAATTGTTATAGTAACGAATACATACGGGTACGCTTTTTTTCGTTACTTTTACACCTCTAGACCAATTCAGCCACTTCAAAAATAACACAATTTTTTTATAATGTATGTACTGTCGTGATCGTGTAGATTGGCAACATTTATTTATAATTTATAGAATGGCAATTCTGATTGTCATGATTTTATTTAAAAAAAGAATGTTGTATAATTTGTATAGGATCAGATAAATTTCAAGACACAGTATTTAATAATAATTATTTATTAGTGTGGCAATATTAAATAGCTGGTCACACCAAATACCGAACGAAAAGTGAGGTGACGCTGGTGGTGGGGCTGATAGCTACGGCCTCTCAAAAAATTAAGGATGCGTCAGATCATCGAGGCACGGACTGGAAGTAACACCTCTACAAAGTATTATTTCAACAGTACTTAATGTATTTTTTTACAGAGTATGTACCAGTAATATATTATGGTGAAAATTCTAAGTTACTTGGTAAATGTACAATATAATGTAATTGTAATGTTTTCCAGATAAATTGGCGGGTCAGCGATGGCGGTCTAAGCTGGGTAGGCCGAGCAAGGTACCCACATTAGGTGATGTCGACCCCACAGGCAGCTATTGTCCTGTACCAGAGGACTGGTTAAAGAAAAAATATGGTAAGCATCACTTATATTAGTGATTCACTCACCTCAACTTAATTCAACATTGGGGAGTAGCTATAGTTTGAGTCATGCCAAAAAGGTGTAAAAGCCAGAATTTTCAACACAATTGTAACTTTACTATCGTCCACTGTCATTGAAGATGCTCCGGTATTGGAGTGAAACGTGCATTGAGAGTAGTCTGGAAGATTTCTGTGCTGTGGTGAATATCACGGGCTGTAATTGCGGGATATAATACTGTACCACATAGATTTACCTATTGTCGCAGATTATAGCTTCATCAACTTAATTCATTGCTACCCCATTGACTAACTCAGAAACTAAGTAGGTACATACTTAAATTCAATTTAAGTATTGGAGTGAAACGTACGTTGAGAGTAGGCTGGAAGAATTCTGTGGTGTGGTGAATATCGCAGGCTGTAAGTGCGGGATACACAGGTACCACAGATTTACCTATTGTCACGGATTATAGCTTCATCAACTTTATTCATTGCTACCCCATTGACTAACTCAGAAACTAAGTACTTCAATTGAATTTATTTCTTTCTAAGTTACTTAATTACAAAAAATCTTGTTTATATTTTGCACCATTTTTAACAGACTTCCAATATGGAGGGGATTTGGCACGTATGTTTTTGTTCTTATTTTAAAGTAGATGATGCCCAGGACTTCGTCCATGTGAAGTAAAGATTTAATGATTCCCGCTGGAACTCCTTAATTTTCTGGGATAAAAAGTAGCCTATGTCCTTCCCCGGGATACAAACTATCCTCATACCACATCAAATTTGGTTGAATGTCTTAAAGCGTAGCACGTAGTGTAGCGTAACAGACAGACATACAGACCGACCCACTTTCGCATTTATAATATTAGTATGGATTTCCTTGTGTACTTTTTAAACTGATTTTCTAAATAAATAATATATTTTATTTCAGCTGCAAGTGTTCCAAAGCCCTCAACTAAAGAGTTATTCCACTGTAAGTATTGTTAACTTTTAAGTTTAACTATATTATCCATGCTAATTATATGTAAAATGTATATACTTAATTTACTTATTTATTATGTGTATTACACCCTTTTACAATAATATATGCACATTTCTGTGTTCCAGTGTCACTAGCAAACTCAATACCCTTCATTGGATTTGGTTTTTTGGACAATTTCATCATGATTATTGCTGTGAGTCAATCCATACTACTTAATATAAATGTATATGCAAAAGTGTGTCTGTCTGTCTGCTACTTTCATAGTCATTTCATTTGTCTGCCCATATGTTAACCAATTTTGTTGATATTTGCTACATGGATATGTGGTATCTTAAGGAACGACATATGCTATTTTTTATGTCGGAAAATTAAAGAGCTTCCGCAGGAATCAAATAAAAACAAAGGATGAAGTCGCGGGCATCATCAAGTATTCTATATTACATATACTCCATTCCTATGTGAAGTCACTTTTATGCAATTTGGTAAAATTAGCACTATTCAACTTTAAAATTACTTTTTTTTTTAATTATTACTATCCCCTCTATCATGCGATCAGCTGCGAGAGCTATGAACAGAAAATTTAAAATTACTTGTTTCTTTATTTCACTTACATGAATAAACCTCTGTGGAATGTATTACACATTCATCTCTCGCTTGCTTTAGTTAGTTTGAAGTTTGTTTGTGATTTGAATGTTTATGGCTATATACTTGTCCCTTTGACTTGTACACTTAGTATGCAGGTCAGTAAAGTTCTTGTTGTGTATTGGTACTTCAGATTTCAAGGCTTTATGAAATATTATTAGATTTTTGGCATTTCAATATGACTCAAAAAATCCATACTTAGTTATACTATAAGGTTCACCCGTGTTTGTGGTAGTGCATACATACACATTGTGTTGATATGCTCTGTGTGTATTTGAGAAATCGCTTTTGAGCTTACGCGCACTAGAATAAATTTGTTAAATAAACATAGGCAAACCGCCTTCGTAAAATAGAACAACTATACATTTTCAAAGCCCATCTGTTGAAGCGATGGTGATGTAATTTGGTATAGTATTTTTATTTTGTACCTAAGTGGCAATGACACTTTTAAGTTTTTGTGTGCTTTTATGTAATTTAATGTACCTAGCATTTGCGTATGTTACGCGACATACACTTCGTAAGTTATTCGTGTAAGCACTCCGATTCAAACTTTATGTCGTCTCGGCAACGTCTCAGAAGTTAGCCGCGAGTGTAGGCTCGCGCAGGTAAGTCAACTGAACCGTCCCTCTAATACATAATATTGTATTCTGCACATCGAAACCCACAATGTTCGTTGATGTTAATGCGAAGTCATAAAGTTTGAATCGGACTGTAATTGTGGCCGTAGATATAGAGATCTTGTGAATTGGTCTGAACTGCGTATTGTGATCAATGGGGATGATGCTTATATCAAAAATTATTTCTAACTGATTATTAAACAGAGGGTCTTCCAAAAGACCTAAAATTCACATCCCCGGCTAGTTTTAAGTTTGATAACTATCTTAAAATATAGATTTTAAAAAAAGTGCGTCGAAATTTTATGATGACACAGCTGAGAATTTCATACAACGTACATACTAGAGAGTCCCTATTCCAGGGCGACAGCATAGAGAGCAGCCTGAGCGCGTACATCACTCTGTCGACGATGGCGGCGGCGGCGCTGGGCAACACGTTCAGCGACGTGATCGGCATCGGCTCGTCGTACTACGTGGAGCGCGCCGCCGCCTGCGTGGGGCTGGGCGCGCCCAAGCTGTCGCCCGTGCAGCTCGACATGCCGGTCAGCCGCCGGTTCTCTAACATGGTGAGCATTTAAATATATATAAAAGTTAAAGGTGACTGACTGACTGACTTACTCTTATCAACGCTCAGCTAAAACCACTGGACGAATCGAGCTGAAATTTGGCATGCAGATAGCTATTATGACTTAGATATCCGCTAAGACACGATTTTTGTATATTCAACACTTAAGGTGGTAATAGGGGTCTGAAATTTGTATAGTCCAGACGGACGCTGTTGCTGGCTAGCTATATGAATCCATACTAATATTAAAAATGTGAAACTGAGTTTTCTCCTACTTGCTTAAAAATTGCTTCATTATTTTAAGAAAATACATTTATTAACATACATTGGAAACATACAGTAGAATTTTATTTTTATTATATCCGCATAATCTATATATATAAAATTCAAAATCCTGACTGACTGACTGACTTATATATCAACGAAACTTGGTATTTTGGCTTTCGTTAATAAATAATGAAGTACGTTTGTCACAGTTTTTCAAAATTCTACCCCCAAAGGGGTAAAATAGGGATTGAAAGTTAAAATCCTTCATTTTTCAAGTTATAGCCATGCAAGTTGGTATTTGGGCTTCTGGTTTAAAATAAAAAATACATCATCATCAGACTATTTCTATGCCACGCAAGGTTTTAGCGTGATTTAAGGAAAGTCAACGCCATCTATCGGCAATGTAGAAAAGCTTACCTGACAAATGTTGTTTATTGTTTCTTCACAAATTAGAGAAAAGTACAAGTCTTGGCCGAAATAAATAAAATCATTTGAATAAGGTACCTACTGAGATAGGTTGCATCCTTGGGATGGTCATAGATAAAGGTATTTATTTAGACTTAAGAGAAATTTAAATTTTTATTTTGTATTGTTTTATTTGTCAAGTATTGTTTTATTTTACGTGTTTTATTTAATGGACCTTGTTGCATGAAAGAAATGATTGAATGAAAGCAACTAATCACTGAGATCGAATAAGTAAACAAGCATAGTAATTTTTGCTTCAGGGCCGAGTGCTGGGCATCACACTAGGCTGTTTCTTGGGCATGATTCCACTGCTATTCAAAGACGACGAGAAAAAATCTGACGCCAAACAGAAATTAAATCATGAACCAAACTTAGTTAAATAAGATTGACCTTACACATATACATAGTACAAGAGTTCAAAATTAAAACCATTTGTATCATAGTTTTACGGTTAAAACAGTATAAAATTATTACATTATTTTGATCGTGAGCGACTATGTGTAGCAACAGAATCGGCAGCTTCGTGGGTGTCAAAAAATTCAATTAGTAGATACACTCTGCGATTCAATTAGCATTTATGATAGCCATATATTCCATATATTCTATAGTTGCCATTTTATAACTTACGACGACGAAATTGTTGTTGTTTCGGCGCCGAGGTCAGTTCAAACGCTAAGTGAAAAGAGTGGTTTTTTTTTGGTTCAGGGTAGTGGAATCTATGAATGTAATAAGGGTGTGTGTTACTATAAGACAAATATTTTGGTCGTGAGCTCTCGCACTATAAGTTTAAAAGATTATCACCCTGTATTATACATTTATCACTATATTATCTACTAGATATTACTTTATTTTATATTAATATTAAGTATGTACTTAGCGCAAGTCATTTAATCGCTTAATCCTGTATAGTGTAACATACTAGTGTAGTAATTGAAATATTATATTCAAGGTACTATTATAGATTTTTATTTTATAATTTTGTTTCAATCTTTCATGTATATTAAGAGAACAGCACAACTAATTGTTAGGTATATAGGTATGTCTATAGAATGCACGGTAGCAAAATATGTAAATTGATTATTATATTAATAAAACATTTCTAAGTAACAAGGTACGCTAGGTACTAACTCTGTTTAGTAATTTTACAAAAACTGGAAGAAGTACCATCATTTTCTCTGCATATTATTTATATATTTTTTTGGAAACAGTTTTATCTTTTATTGATAAGAGATGTTAGAAAGTGATAATAATCGAGATGGACACTTGGGCTAACGTTGCTTAGCCATTGTGATCGATTGATATTCGCTGTCACAACTACACGGCTACACGCCTCTTTGAACTCTTTCATTAAAGCTCGATTTTTAGTTTTTATAATTTAGTTAAGTTAAAAATTGATATTTTTAAGGCCTCGCAATAACTATGTGGTGTGATTAATGACAGTAGTTACATTGTGAAAATATTCCATTATATTGTTTTATAAATGGTGTAGAAAAATGTAAGTAAAACTAATAGTTCCGAATTAGTGAGACAAACACAAATTAAAGCCGGTTGTTATCTACATTTATCTTCTTCTCTACTTGACTGAAATAGGAACTGACAATCTCGCCTTTTAACTAAGTTTTGAAAAAGGAACGGAATTTTGGATTTTGTATGTAATGAACCTTTAAACAATAGGGTTAAGGTCCATATTACTCTGACGATATTCTAAAATCTATTAACTTTGTTAAACGACTTCCAAAAAAGGAGGAGGTTCTCAATTCAGCGCGTATCTTCTTTTTTTTTTAATGTATGTCGGTGCATATCTCCGTGGTTTCTAAACCGATTTGAACAATTTTTTTTTCATTGGCTAGAGGAAGCTCACGAGGTGGTCCCATAAAAAATTCTGACTCCAAATCCTCAATCCTGATGCTGTAGGTGTACCGTACTACATGAAATCATCAAAACTAATGAGTTAGGAAATTTTGATGGTGAATTCATATAGTAGGTATCAAGTACGTGTATACGATACAACTCTAAGTCCCAACTCCTCAACCCTGATGCTGTAGGGTACAGAACTCTTTAAAAATATCGATTTAAGATTTTTTTATGATGAATTATTATTGTAGGTGTCAAGCAACGACTTCATACTTAAGCCCACGTCCCAACTCCTCAACCCTGATGCTGCAGGGTACTGAACTCCTTAAACATAGTGGTTTAGGATTTTTTTATGATGAATTAATGTTGTAGGTGTGAAGCAACGACTTCATACTTAAACCCAAGTCCCAACTCCTCAACTCTGATGCTGCATGGTAGTTACTGCACTCCTAAGACGTAGGGATTTAGAGTACACTAAAAAGTTAAAAATAAAAATTCTTTCCAAAAAACCGACTTCCAAAGCCACTGTAAAGTAAAAAATAATTTTGATTTCTACACACTATGTTGAAGTCGGGCGAGTATAACAAATATAGGCATAGTTGACGCGTGACGCTCGAAAATTATTTTTTACTTTAGGTACAGTTGCTTTGGAAGTCGGTTTTTTGGAAATAATTTTTTTAGATGTTCAGCTGGTATGACGAGTGCCATTATAGAAACCAAGCACCGCTAATCAACCGCTCTCGCTCGCACACTTCACTCTGGAATACTGTGTAAGTGTGATCGAATGATTAAACTCAGCCCACTACATGATCACAGATTACTGCGCAGGCCGCACTCAGGGACAGCAATAAATTTTGCAAACCTTTTTAGCAAACCTACTCCCTAACTCAGTGGCTATCAAAAAATTAAAGTCACTGATAAATCATAGCATATGATGGCAAAACAATGATAAAGAGCATATATGCTTTTTATCCATTGTAGCTTTGCCATGAAATAAAAATAACAATATTACTTAGCAAACCTTCAATGGATAAATTAATAATACTAAGCAATTAGGGGCTCTAGGAGAAGTCAATGGGGATTCGTGAACTTTTTTCCACTTATCCCCATTGATGGGGAAAAGTGGAATAACCATATAATTTATGTACGTCATTCACATGTTCATTTTCATTCCGCGCGTGAGTTTGGTCAGAGCTATCTTAATTTCTAGTATAAATTCAATCTTTTTGGCGGCTAAGACTAGTGACTGCGGTCGCATAGTCGGTCTCGCGCACAGGCAACACAAGATATGAGCCTTGCGGATAGTTAACCTCTTGAGTTCTATATCAAAATGTAGGTAGTATTATAACAAACGCGATGGTATAGCATTGCTTACGATAAACCTGTGAAAAAAGAATAAAAAAATTGCCTGGTCAGGATTTTGATAGTCAAGCTCTTTTATGTGTATTTATCTTTTATTAAATAAAAATAAAAAGTATATTTCATCTGGTTAACAGATCGGTGAAGGTCGTGGTCTATCCGGCTCTAAGACCAATATGTCATTGCGGCAGGTGTAGTGCATTGTTCTCAGAGGCCAAAAAGATTCACAGAACACTTATAGATTGCATTGAACTGTACAGTTTTCACTTTTCACGTTCACATTACAGAATTGGAAACGATATGACTTTTAAGACTAGTCTATAATATGTATATCTTTTAGTATAAGCTATTGAAGAGTGAGAAGTCACTATTTAACTATTAGCAAAATGTATATTCTCAATACCTACAGACTTTTACAACCTTTACCTGATGCATGTATTATGCATTGCCTAGACTGCACTCTATTCCAGTTTAGAGATCAAAATGTTATTTGTTCGTACAATTGTAATTTATATTGAATTTAATTAGAGATAAGTTTCTTTATCAAATCTAAATGAATTTCATAGTTTAAATCATATCATAGCTAGCGTCAATCAAATATTCGTCTCTGAGCCAAGGTGCGAGTGCTTCTTTGCGCACAAACTGTCACAGTCCGTTCCATACTAGCGCGAAAATATGCTATTGCGACGCGTCCGCCCGAGTATATACGTACTCTGTGACGCGTCTTGCGGTCAACTTCAGATGCGACTAAATGATTGGCGCCAGCCTGCTATACATCTGTTACTTATTTGTTTGTTAAATCACTATCAATTTGTATTTTTGTCTTTGAAAGAATTAAAATGATTACTTGATGAGATACGATTTTTATATTTATTACCATCTAAAATGTACCAGAGTTAGAACTAGAGACAGCATAATTATGATATTCTTTCCGAGTTCATATTAATTTTTTTGCTTCTTAGCTGGTGTAGACATCTTCACCCGTGAATATGTTAGAGTGATAGGTAAGTAGGAATTTAATTTTATTAATCAAACACATTGAGGTTCGTAATTCAATTTTAATACTGTCTAAGAAATAATTACATAATTAGCTCAAATACAAAAGCAATTTACGCGACGCCCTGTGCACGCGAGTTAAAAAAATTGCTATCCTGAGTTCCGTAGATCGCTGATAGTAGAAACAAAACTTATAACAAAGTTGTACCGAAGCATTGTATTGCATATCTACTACTTATTTAAGATTACAACATTGATTCTCACGTTTCACAGCCTTTACCAATAGCTCTTAATGCAATATAACTAATCGAAAATCAATCTAAAGGTCGTCCTTGACTTTACTTACTTTTGTTAAGTTCTGTATACAAAATCTATCTATTAAAAATCTTGCCATTGAAAAATGACCATAATTTAAACGACAAATGGTGTAATTTGTGACATTGTGACGCTATGCTCCGCGAGTCAATGACGACCTTCAAAACTTGTCTCTACGGAACCCTCGCGTACAATTTTAAATACTAGTGATAGTTTAAATCAATATATTAGTCATACCTATAGGTACACATAATTGGTTCTTTTAAAATTATATTGAGATCCATTTGAATTACTACTAGCATTATATTATTTTGTTCTCATACTTACGACCAAACAATTTGTCGTTACGTAATTTAAATGTGGCCTCATAAAAGAGCCTGGTGCACATTGGCCCAACGTGTTCGCTCCATTCTTACACACGTATACGACAACTTGGCATACATTTGCGTCCAGCGCCTTCTGTGTGTTTTTGTGTAGACATCAAAGTAGTTATAGGCCTATTTATTACACTGCACTTTTCACAGGGTCCCTTACAATTGAATCAGTGTAGTGTAATAAGATTTAGGGAGAAAGGGTCCCTAATTTGGTCCTTATTGCTGTGTAATAAGCGACGCTCTAAGTAGCAGCCACGCCCAGCCTTACCACAGGGCCCTGTGAAAAGCGCAGTGTAATAGGCCTATAAGGTATTTGCAAGCAGCGCTAGCCCGCTGTCCTAGGTGAGCGACAAACGCGGCGACAGTGTCAAACAGTAGCTGACTCTGCACGTGGCCTACGTTGTCGCGTACATACGGCCGTCATTTTCTATGGCGTCGTATCGCGTCGCGTCGCGTCGCTTCTGTCGCTCACCTAGGAGCTAGGACAACGGGTCAACGTTAGCCGGTTAAAAGGAGCAATCAAAGTAACGTTAAACTTGTTGGACGCTCCGAGCTGGGGACAAGTAGCATCCGCTTTAGTGTTAAACAGGTAGCTTGGCGTTTATTATATACATCGATACTTGCATAAACAAGAACGTCAGAGTTCACGAAGTTTGGTTACATCTAAACATAATTTAAGAATGAAAAACCTTATTAGAATAAATTATGCTATTTACAAAACATAAGAGCAAGAATAATTACAACTACAACAGGAGTATCAAACTATCTAACTGACTCCAGGGGCCATATTGTTTCATTATTGTTGACTTTCGTGTTTTAGAATTATACAAAGCAAATACATGCCGCCAAGCGATTTAGCGTTCCGGTACGATGACGTGTAGAAACCGAATAGGAGCATGGGTTTTAATATAACTGCCATGCCCCTAACAGGTTAGCCCGCTACCATCTTAGAATGCATCATCACTTACCATCAGGTGAGATCGCAGTCAAGGGCTAACTTGAAGTGGATAAAAAAAAACTTATTTTAGAACGTTAAGGTACGTGACATCAAACTGTCATTTTGAGTAATATTACTTAAGTGTTGCTTTAAGCGTTGGCAGTATGGCCCCAGTATTGCAATCACATAATTAATATTGCTTCAAATCGACTAACCCTTTATATCAAACGCCGTTCTCTTCTCAGGTCATTGCCATTACTCTCGTAGTCCAACTGTGTGATTGCTAAACTGTATTTTTTCAGTCTGTTAATGTGTGTTTAACTGTGCGTCGGCCACTTAGTTTTGAACTGTGCGCATTTTTACTACTTATATTCATATTACTAGCTTATGTAGCGAGTAACACAACAAAGTGCGTTTTATTACCTTTTACATTGAGTTAACTTAATAATAAATTAATTAAATGGACAACGTTGAGGCTCAAGGCATACTGCGACAGAGGCAAGGCGACGCGACGTGTCTTTTCTTAAATGTTGCAATACACACTAAAGTTCATAACCATTACGCAATGTAGGTACGCGCGACAACCCACGAAACTTGTTCGTTACGTGTAGAAGATTGGTTACATTTTAGAAAAGACGCGTCTCTACGCTTCGACCCTGCGGCAGTGTGCCTTGAGCCTAACAAGCAACAAGGGACGACAGCTGACTAGAAGGCATTTTCAAATTAACATAGGTACTAATTGAGCTGGAGCTTTCGGAGGCGACATGGTGTTATCAGAAGCTGGTATATAACCGAAAGTCCATTATTACGGGTTGAATCTATGATTATATAATACATTTTCATTCATTCAGATATTCATCCCATCTCATGGTTAAAAAGGACCTAATACCTAGGACATTTCAACCTTTGGATATCACATGCAGAACATTAAGTAGATAAACTCGAAATTTGTAAGTCAGGGCTGGGATGTAAAATGAATAATTATAATGATTATAAAGTACATTTAAAATGTAATTTTTCCTCCAATGTAGTCAAAAACTTAAATAAAAATATAAAATACTGATTCACTTCAATAATCGCACTAGTAACAAAATATCACAACAATAAACAATACCGACACAATAAATTTAATGTAATTTAATATAACTTTTACTATATAGTAAAAACGTAAACAAAGTGTGTGATATAACGGTGTTCCTTGTTAAAAACTTTGTTTTTAAAGTTGTTTATAAAACTATGGTCCGGTTCCGGCGGTCATAAAGTAAACACATACGTTACCGTGCTCCGTAAATATCGAATAAAAAACAGTGTAAAGAGTGCTTTGCAAACGTCTTACGCCATAAGATCCGATAGATAAGCCATCGGGAAACACGATTAGGAAGTGATCTCTGTGCGAAACATATCTATTTGTCGTAAAAACTGCAATATTCTTCATTCAAAGACTTAACCTAAAAGTGCTATTCATATCAACCAACAGTGATACCAACTTAACCAACAAGTGTCAACTGTCTCTCCAACGTCATTTCGGCACTGACAGTTCAGACTATACGCCAATAGATTACACAGAGTTGCCACTTACGAAAAATGGAAAAGAGCATGGAGTTATTGCTGTCAAAACTAGACGAAAAATTCAATCAACAAACAAAAATAATCACTGCATCAGTGACACAATGTGTTATGGAAGCGTTAGACGAAAGACTTAAAACAATAGTAGAAGAAAATACCCAACTTAAAGCGAAAATATCGTCACTAGAACAGAAAATCAGCGTAATGGACAAGGAGAAACGGAAATACAACTTAGTGTTCTTTGGATTACAAGAGGCAGGAAAATCAGAAGCAGAGCTGGTAGACTACATTAAAGAAACAGTGATAGAAGCAGGAACACACCTGAACAGCCAAGAAATCAGTAACATATATAGAATTGGTAAAAAAGATACCAATGAGAATCGGCCTGTTATAGTGTCTATTACATCCAAGTGGAAAAAGCATATCATACTAAAGAACAAGAGAGGATTTCCACCAGGAATATTCGTAAAAGAAGATTTTCCTAAAGAAACTCTTGAAAAGAGGAAGCAGCTTCAAACCCAAGTCATAGAAGAAAAGAAAAAGGGAAATGTAGCCTATCTAAAATACGATAAAATAATTGTGAAAAAGCCAACAGACAAATCCAGGGACAAAAGAAAAAGGGAGGAGTCAGGCTCACCCAACTCGTCAACCCAGAAAAAAATTAACAATGAGGATACCCAGACACCACAAACTACCAAGGGAACTCCAAAAGAAATTATAAGACCGAATATTCTGAACTATGTTGCACGAGGCAGAACATCATCTTTATCTGACACTCCAAAAAACTTGTAATGACCACCGGCACCCAAAATCAAACCAAAACACAAACCACAACTTTAAATAAACCAACAACGGAAAAACACACCCCAAGCCGGCTGGTCACCGTGGGGGAAGAAGACCGCTACCCTCCAACAAACGAAACAAAACAGAAACGAAATGCAAATAATGTATATTTATGTACTTTGAACACACGAACGCTGAGAACACCAGAAAGTTTACAGGAGCTAGAGCTGGCAGTCGAAAATATGAAATGGGATGTCCTGGGTATAAGTGAGATGCGGAGAGTGGGTGAAGAAATTGAAGATAGGAGTCATTATGTTATGTTCTACAAGGGTGAAGTGGCTGGACACAGAGGAGTAGGCTTCATGATAAAGTCAAAACTCAAAAAACAAATTATTGGATTCGAAGGCATATCAGACCGAATAGCAATAGTTCACATGAACATATCCAACTATACAAAACAGTGGACCATTATCCAAGTTTATTCACCGACGGAACAAGCTAATGCAACAGATATAGAAAGGTTTTACAACAGTCTTAGCGAAGTTACTGAAAAATACTCGGATAACAATATAGTAATCATGGGAGATTTTAATGCTCAAGTAGGTGCTCAGACACCTGGAGAAGAACATGTAATAGGGAAATTTGGAAGAGGCAAACGAAGCAACAATGGTAAAAAACTGGTAGAGTTCCTGCTTGAACACAACTTAACGCTGCTAAACTCCATATTCCGCAAAAAACACAAAAATAAATGGACTTGGATATCTCCAGATGGAAAGGTTAGAAATGAGATAGACTACATCTTGTCTAACAAAGCAAGACTGTTCAGTGACACAAGTGTAATAAAAAACCTGAACTTCAATACCAACCATCGTATGGTGAGATGTTGTCTTTTTGGGCAGTCTTCAAGAAAACCTAGGCCGAAAGCGTTCCAAACTAATCACATACAAACGGTTAGCTATGAGAAGGTTCAAAAACATTCTACGGAGGATCTGATGGAAATTGTTACTTCCAATAAGAAACTAAGCGAAAAATATGCCAGAGTAGAAAGCAAGCTTCAAGAACAGATAAAATCAAAACCAGGTAAGAACAAAGAATCCCATCTAAGCCAAGAAACTCTAAAATTAATTGAAGATAGAAGGAATTTAATAGCAAAAAAGAAGAAGAAGGAAAATATTAAAAATATTTCACACTTAAGCAAATGCATTCGTGTAAATATGAGGAAAGACAGGAAAAATAGGAGAATCAAAACCCTAGAAAACCACATTATTAAAACGGGAGGCACACGAAAAGCTCTCAAGGAACTCAGAGAAAAGGGAAAAGAATGGATACCTAAGTTAAGAGACAAAGATCGACTAACCACTACACGCAGTACGATTCTAAACATTGCAACAGATTACTATCGCCGGTTATATTCCATTAAGCCAAATATAGAATCACCCAACAAAGAACTCAGACTGGAAAACTTAATAAAAAATATCGAAGAAGTACCACAAATACTAAAATCAGAAGTAGTAAAAGCTATAAATAGTCAAAAGATGGAAAAAGCTCCTGGCCCTGATAGAATTCCAAACGAATTGATACGAGGAACAGTTGACGAATTAAGTCCGATACTAACAAAGGTGTTCAACGAGATACTATTTACTGGCAACAGTCCAAACCAATGGGCAGAATCTCACATTATACTTCTATATAAGAAAGGTCCAAAGGATG
The DNA here is from genome assembly GCA_963932025.1 of Erebia epiphron. Taxonomy (NCBI): domain Eukaryota; kingdom Metazoa; phylum Arthropoda; class Insecta; order Lepidoptera; family Nymphalidae; genus Erebia; species Erebia epiphron. The sequence goes on from OZ009948.1 coordinate 23,385,471, forward strand.
ATATTGGAAATTACCGACCCATATCTCTCATCTCAAATGTATACAAGGTTTTTGCGAAAGTGATACTTAACAGAATATCGAACACTCTTGACGAAAACCAGCCCGCGGAACAGGCAGGGTTCAGGAAAAACTTTAGCACAATTGACCATATACACACCATCAAACAGCTCCTACAAAAATATAATGAGTACAACAAACCTATCTACCTAGCCTTCATAGATTACTCAAAAGCCTTCGACAGTCTTAATCATAGTTTTGTATGGCAAAGTCTTATGGAGCAAGGAGTACAGTATGCTTACGTAAATGTCATCAAAAAGATCTACAGCGTGAGTAAAGCTAGCATCAAGTTGGAATCTCTAGGAAATACTTTTCCAATCGACAGGGGAGTCAGGCAAGGCGACCCTCTCTCACCAAAGTTATTTTCAGCAGTACTAGAACAAATGTTTAGAAAATTGGATTGGAAGCATCTAGGGCTAAACATAAACGGATCGCGACTAAGCCATCTAAGATTTGCTGATGACCTGGTCATATTGGAGGAGAACCCAAAATTACTGGAATCCATGATACAAACGCTAGCAGAGAGAAGTCGTGAAGTAGGTTTGGAAATGAACTCGAGCAAAACAAAAATGATGCCAAACGCAACAGCTGCAGACATAATTGTCAACGGTCAGAAACTTGAATATGTCGAGGAATATGTTTATCTGGGTCAGATCATTTCCACAAGCGACCAAATGACCAAAGAAATTGACAAAAGAATTGCTACGGGGTGGAAAAGGTTTTGGGCCCTGAAAGAAATAATGAAAAGCAAGGAACTCAGCATCAAGATCAAGAAGAAAACTTTTGATACATGTATTCTTCCTTGCATTACGTACGGCTGTGAAACCTGGGCTTTGACAAAAAACCAAAGGGAAAAGCTTGCAAAATGTCAACGAGCCATGGAAAGGAGTATACTGGGACTAAAGTTAAAGGATAGAGTCCGGAATGTGGATATCAGACACAAAACTAAACTCACAGACATCCTTACACATATTGACCAACTAAAATGGAGATGGACAGGGCATATGCTCCGCTGTAAGCATGAAAAATGGAGCAAGCTTGTAACAGTCTGGTATCCAAGAGACGGGTCAAGAAGCCGAGGTCGCAAAGTGAGAAGATGGGAAGATGATTTGAAGTTGACTCTAGGTCCCCTTTGGTTAAGAATTGCAACTGACAGGAAACAGTGGAAGATGTTGGAGGAGGCCTATGCCGTAAGGCACACTGAAATTAGAGATATATTATGATCAATGCACCATGTGATTATTTAGTAGAATGAAAAATTGTAAAAATTTCAGAATAAAAGGCTTATTATTATTATTATTATTATTAATATAACTTTACAATAATTGTACGACATACCTAAAATTTGTAACTATGCTAATTATCCTATAAACTAATACAAATACTACAGTATTATCAAACAGAAAGGGAAAACTACGGCTACCTCCAGTCTCAACGGCGGTGTAAGTTTGCTTAAGACGCTCAACTGTTGATAAAACGCGATCGCTCAATTAGTAACAGTGGGCCACTGCGCACCGCCCACCGCCCACCTGCCCACCGGCGACTGGCCTCAAACTCGCGACAGGAATTATTCAGAAATAACGCGATATCGATTGAACCTTGCCATAGGCTACCTACGCTAGTGGCTTACGTAAAAATAAATAAACAGAAGTGACATCTTGTCTGTTAACAAACTGTAAAACTCTCTTCGCTTTCCTTTTGTTCGCGCTGCCTTGATCATAGAAATCTATTTTGATAAAAGAAAAACTCGTATGTAAATACTCAAACCCCCCTTGGATTTGGTACATCTTAAAACTTAAGGTTTTCGGTTTAAAGCCCCTAAACAAAGAACTGGTCGTCTACAGCTCAAGAACCATCGACACGTCTAAGGCTACGTTCGCACTGCGAAAAATATTCACGCGAATTGTATTCTCGCAGTTTGTATTTCGTGTACGGATTTCACCTACTCCGCACTGCGAAAGCGGTGTGCGTCATACAACTCCATACAGCACAAAATATTCACGCGAATATAATAATTCGTAACACACCGCGTTAAATTTGTATCAAACCAGTTTTTGCAAGTGCGTAGTATACCTCTATAAGATTCTAGTGTTACAGAATTGCGAAAATAAAAATCGCGAGAATGTTTTTCACGGTGCGCACGTAGCGTTACTGTATAGGACGTGTAGTGCGCGGCGCCGGTGCCGGTTATGTGAGCGTGGGAGGCGCGTGCGGCGCGTGCGGCGCGTGCGGCGCGTGCGGCGTCACCACGCGCTCGGTGCGCTCGTCGTCGGTCGCGTTCTGCTGCAGACTGGCGAACAGCGCGCTCGCGGCGCCCGCGCCCACCGCGCGCCACGCGCCGCGCGCGCCGCGCACCGCGTACCTGCAACAAAACATTGTATGTACTTCTACTAAACCTACTGCCTTTACTAATACTATAAAATATTTATACTGAGTATAAATGCAAAAGTTTGGATGCATTAATGTTTGTTACTACACGCCCGAAAGGCTGAACGGATTTGGATGAAATTGGGCACGGAGATAGATTATTTATAGTCTGGAATAACACGCAGCTTCCGCTCACCGCTGTGCACCGAAAATTACATCTTGCATTATTGCATAGATTCAAAATGTAACCAACATTACCTGGCCTCCTCGTAGCCGGAGCGCACGCCCAGGATGATGCTGAGCGCGGAGGCGTCCTGGCCGTGGCAGCCCGAATACCGGTATTGAGGCTTTTTGTCGAAGCGGCACCCGCCAGACTGCGCGCCTGCAACGCCCAGGGAAAGGTTCTAGCAATCGAACGGTCTCTGTCTAATCGTACATTTACAAGGCAACGGTCAATGCACGTCGTGAAACATAGTTCCAATTTTGGGCACCGAGTGAGATAAGTCGGTGGCGGCACGTACCGATGGGCATGATGCAGTCGAGCGTGAGCGCGCACTGGATCCACTGTCGCATGAGCGCGGGCACGGGCGCGCGCGCCGCCGCCAGCAGCCGCGTCGCGTCCAGCATCTGCACGAACAGGAAGTCGTCCGCGTCCGCGTGGAAGTAGTGGAACATGCGCGGGTGCGTCAGCGACGTCACGGCGGCGCGGCGCGGCCACGCCAGCACGCCCAGCGAGCCCTCGCCGCCGGCGGCGCGCTCCCACAGCGCCGCCAGCTCGCCCGCCGAGCCCGTCCAGCGCTGCGTCGTCTCGCAGTAGATCACCCCGCCCACGCGGCTCAGCGCGTGCTGCACGCGCAAGGTACTTTCATAAATAACGAGAAATTGGTCAAGTGCGAGTCAGACTCGCGCACAAAGGGTTCCGTACCACCACTCAATGTAAATTATGTTAGTTATAACAAGAAAAATGTCATAACAGCAAGTAATTATTATTATGGCGCTAAACTAAAACACTAAAAAAAATCCTAGTTATTTACTTAAAAGAGTCGCGCCGAATCGAGAACCTTCTTCACGAACACGAGGCGTCGTGGCGATGGGATACAATCCGATAGAAGCGAAACTTACTTGTACTTGTATCGCTCATTCACATAGGCGCTATAATCAGCGTCTATAAGGTACATTCAATCGCCGCGTTCGTTCGTTCATTTTTCAAGTTAGACCCGTTAGTAAACTTTGAATCCAAAACTATTTCACCAATACATTAGATATAACTTAAAAGGTAGTTAGAACTAGAACTAGATAGTTACAAATTATTGTGACACAATATCAGCGTTTGTGTTATCTTTATTCGTAACTAAATTAAATTCGTATCAAAAAGGACTAATCTAACTATAGCTCTTTATCATTTATCCGGATTATTTATAATGGAGAATCGCTTAAACGTATTGCTACAAATACTTATTGGCAAACCAATTGGAATTTAAACCTCTAATTCCCACACTCAAACCACTTAATCATCACTTCTCAGTGTATATTTATTACAGAATTTGGAATGAAATATAGTATGGATACGTGAATTACGAACAATCAAATCAATATTATAAATGCGAAAGTTTGGATGGATGTATGGATGGATGTTTGTTAGGTACTCAATCACGCCCGAACGGCTGAACGGATCTGGATGAAATTTGGCACAGAAGTAGATTATAGTCTGGAATAACACATAGGCTACTTTTTATCCCGGATAACTACGGAGTTCCCGCGTGAACCAAAAAACCTCAATCCACGCGGACGTAGGTAGTCGCGCATCGGGCATCAGTTAGTCTATGTATAACTTCCAATAAAAATATACCTACATATGCCAGCAATTACGACCGAATCAGAATCAAATCAAATCCAACATCAGTCGACCTGCGATGCGACGTTGGCGTGATTGCTTCTAATAAGGATCAAGAGACAATTCTCTTGATCCAAATTCTCATAACTCAATTAAATTCAACGCGTGTAACCAAATGTATTCATGAATAGTAGTGGCTCAAAGTCGTACGTCGCGGCCTCACACGTCGATCGCCCGCTACGACCGCGGCTATGACATATGGCACCACATGAGTGATGACTGTACGCGCTGATTTTATTAATTCCGTCTGCCCCACTGCCCACTGCAGATAGGCGAGCGATGAGCGGGTACTGACTACTGAGTATATAATTAGACAGATTTTATTTGTTGCTCATCTTGTCATAATCTCATGAAAAATAATTTGACTCTCGTGACGTTTATGTATCACTTTCTCAAACTGGATGTTTCGCTATATAATTTTCCGCGGCTCTTAGCTGGCAATTCACAACATTTTGTACCACCACCGAGCCAATTGAACCGCCAATGCTTTGAGGACAGAAAATAAACTACAGCCGGCTTCTAAAGCATTGAATAGTCCCTCGAATAGCCCCATATTGTAGTTTTGAATGACCTCGGCAGATGGAAGAGGCAGTGGCGTGCACAGGTTTCAAGCTAGGCATTAGTTAGTCAAAATACCTATTTACTAGCTGTTTTCGTTTAAAATGAGCATTGACGTATTTCCATTTGGGTAAGAAGTGCTTTTATGCCTCTATGACCTGCACGATAATGGAAAGAGGTCACCTGTGATTGGCTGACACTTTTTCTCTAATGGCTAGAAAAGTCAGTAGCAGCATCGATATCGTTGCAGAAAGAGTTTGTCTGAATGTCCGTTTCACAGTCCATACAATAATTTAACTGATTTTGGCAATATTTTGGGAGTCGGAATCAGAACTTATATACTTTCTTCAAAACTGGTATTTGGTACACTTTTTTGGAAATTAGCGAAGGGTCATATCAGCGCGATCCAGACGCTGAAGAGGAAATCCATTAAAGTCTAATAATTTTAGCCAAAACACAACTTCAATCAAATCTAATCAAACATTTACATTGGTGGGTCGAATAGTCACGATAAGTCAAATAAATTATTTCAATGAGCAATAGTTCAAGGGAAATCAATAGAAGTGTCACCACCACAGGGCCGAGCCCGCGTGTTATCTGGCTATATTGATTATCGATTAGACGCGCGATCGCTACCACTGTCCACGCAGTGATACCATCGGCTTGCGTGTCCCGATTGACAGCTTATCTGGGCCAGCTTTGGTAATACAAAATTATATTGGTGGCACTTCTAGATGTATATTGTATAGGATGTCAAGACTATTAGCCTATGTAATAGTAGGCTGTTTATATTATATCTTATTACTTATGATGGATATACACAGCTCGGATGCCGGCTCCCGGCTTTCAAAGGAGTACTCGGAGCCGGTGGCATCCAAGCGTTTAGCAAAGTGTCTGCAAAGACTCAAATGTTTAATCTGGAAATTTATCTAGTATTAGATTCAAAAGCGTCCACTGTCCTTGTGTTTCGCTAAAGGATTAGCTAAGAATAAGCCAATGAACGCCGATCTAATGTCTACATAATTTGAATAACGATCTTTTGTCTATACAGTTATCAATTGGCACTACAGTCACAGAAATCTTCTCGGCGCCGAAAGCCTGTTATACCGCGTCTCATTATTATACTCCGCCCTTATCCAAAACTTTTATGTCGGACTCGGTTACGATTTTGTATAATTTTTATTTCAGATTTCCAATATTTTCGTTTACGGTTACGGAGCTCTATAACAAGTTTAAAGTTACATGGAAATGAAGCGATTTTTTTATTTCATGAAGAATTACTTCAGTCATTTATGATAATAATATTATGTCCGGACTCCACCAATTCGGAAAGCCAATTCTATTGCGAAGAGCCGGCAAGAAGCCGCAAGTTACTAGCACAGTAACGATACGTAGATATACAATAATTATCGGCAGTGATAAGCCGCCGTGTTATCTCGGTCCTCACCTGGATGATAAGCGGGCGATACGCGGAGATGCTCTCGTCGCTGACGTGCGAGGGAAACTGGTTTAGGTCGAAGTCCACCACGGCGCACTTCGACGAGTTGCAGTAGCTGGACACCTGCGAGTTGACACTGGCTGTTAGTTGGTTGTGTGAAGAACGTAATAACTTATGAGTTCTAACTTAGAACAAAAATGGTTAGACAGCCAACGCTACACAATCAGCCGAATTGTTTTGGCACAGGGTTGCAGCATAGGAGCAAATGTTATCTTGTCGCCAGTTGCATAAAATGCACATATTAAACTATGTATTTTTAACTGGGCTCATTATTATCAACAGGAAAAATTAAAAATACAAATATAGAGGTTCAGACTTTCATTTCTTTTCTTTTCTTATCTTTTCTTTTTCTTTTTCTATTCTTCTTATCTTTTTCCTTATTTCTTTATTATTATTATTCTTACAAATTATGGTAGCATGGAGATAAATATGTAAGCAAGCATGTCAAGCATGAGATATTGTGTTGTTTTTAATATGCACTAGCTGATGCCAGTGACTTCATTTGTTTAAGTATCGTGTGGTTTAAGTATTTTTTTATTCCCACGGGAACTACTTAATTTTCTGGGATATAAAGTAGCCTATGTCACTCTCCAGGTCCTCAACTATACCCATGCCAAAAATCACGTCAATCTGTTGCTCCGTTGCGGCGTGATTGAAGGAGAAACCAATAAACCAACAAACTAACAAACAAACACAATTTCGCATTTATAATATTAGTATGATTTGAGGGCCTCACTGATTTAAATAGCCCGAAGGAAATCTGACTTATAGAATGTAATTATTAAATAGAGGATCCTGTTAAATTATATTTAATTGAAAGACTTAAAAGTATTCAACCATCTTTATTGAACTTTCTGACCAAAGACACATAGAACAAGGTAACAATCATAGACCATAGAACTATGTATATTGAAACTTGACAATGTAGTCACAGACTATATGAAACACCTCCCCTTTAAAATGAAAGCCTAGGGTGAGGTTTACATTTACACTTTAATACTATTCATGAAGCAATATTATTATTATTATGTAATCTTAATTTAATTACAAGTTCAATCTGGATCTAGGTTTAATTGAACGACCACTACGGGTTTGATAAGGAACTCTTTCAGAAAAATTACCACTGGTCTCCGGGGGAACACTTTGAGGAGTATTTGGTGGCAACACTTCTGGAATATCATTATCAAATTCTGGCATAAAATTATTTCTTTTATAGGTATAACAATCAGTGAATGACTTTCTCAAATGATGACTATTTCTTCGGAAAGGTTTAGAATTACAATCAGTTCTTATCCAGTATGACCTAGGTTCCTTACATTTCTTAACTACTATACCCTTTTTCCAGTGTGTATCTTTCCTAGTTCTGTAGACAATATTATCACCAGGTTTATATACTACTTCTTTAGTTTTTGAATGCTTATCATGTTGATATTTATTAATTTTCTGTTTTAAAATTAATAATTTGTGAATATTTGTTACAATTTTAGGCTCTAAATATGACAAAGTAATAGGAATATTTGATCTTAAATTTCTACTGTTTAAAATCTGAGAAGGAGACACAGATAAGCCAGATAAATTACTATTGTTATAATTCATAAGATAGTCACGGTAATCCTTACCATCCTCAATAGCTTTCTTTACCAAATTTTTACTTATGTTAACAGCTTTTTCAGCTAAACCATTACTTCTGGGATAATGAGGACTACTTGTGGTAATAGTTATATCCTTCTTTTTATAATACTCAAGACACTCTTGTGATTTAAATGGATTATTATCCGCAATAATTTCAAATGGATAGCCTAAACGAGTAAATACCTCTTGACAAGCATTAATTACAGATTTTGAAGTTTTATCCTTAATAGGTCTTATTTCTATCCAATGTGATAGATAGTCAATTATGATAAGATAGGATTTTCCTGCAAATTCCATTATGTCCATACCTACTTTATAATATCGGTACTTTGGTATAACATGTGGTAACAATGGCTCATGTACATTAGCCGGTCTAAATTTTTCACAAGTACGACACTTAGATATGAAATCCTGTATATCAGAGGACAAGTTTGGCCAGTAGAATAATTGACGGGCCTTAGAAATACACTTATTGATTCCTACATGTCCTTCATGTACTAATTCCATGACATATGAACGCAATGAACTTGGAACAACAATTCTATTTCCATAAAATAAAAATCCATCTTGAACAAACAACTGGTCTTTAAATTTAGCAAAATGTTGAAATATTTTAGTTAATTTCTTAGGCCAACCATGATAGAAGTAATTACATAATTTAGAGAGCACTGAATCATTATTAGTCTCATTACGGAAAATGGCCTTTCTTGTATCAGACATAGGCAAATGCTTAGACACTGTATGTACCATCTGCAACATATCCCTGTCATGTTCAACTATATTTAAACTATTTCTTGACAACATATCAGCAAAATGCACATATTTACCAGGCACATAGTATACATTTAATCTATACATTAACAATTTTAATCTTAACCTCTTCAGTCTAGGTGAACCAATCTTGCTAATTTGTTTACACATAATAGATACAATAGGTTTATGATCAGTCTGTATATCAACATCTGAACCATAAATGTATTTATGAAACTTTGTAGTGCCAAAATAAATTGCTAATAACTCCTTTTCAGTTTGTCCATAATTTAATTCAGCATTGTTCATAGATCTTGATACACAAGCAATCAACTTTAAATTACCAGACTCATCAGGTTGAAACAAGCAACAACCTAACCCTTTGCTTGATGCATCACATTGCAATATAATTTTCTTTTTAGAATCAAATGGACAAAGCGCTGGAGCACAACTAATTTTCTCTTTTAATTTGGCAAAAACTTGATCATGTAAAGGTAACCACAGAAACTCTACATTCTTTTTTAGCAATTGACACAGAGGAGACATTAACTCTGACATTTCTGGAACATACCGTCTAACATAGTTAAACGACCCTATAATTCTCAATAATTCATCCCTATTAGTTGGTGGTTTTAGCTTTAACAACGACTCAACTCTAGACTTATCAATTGACATACCATGTTCATTAAAGATTTGACCCACATATCTAACTTCGCGTTGTCTATACTGAAACTTTTTCTCATTGAACACAATACCTATTTCCTTAGCCTTTTTCATCACACTTAATAAAGCTTGATCATGTTCTTCCATAGAATTTCCCATAATTAATATATCATCAGCCCAAACAACTACATTTTTGAGTTTGTTAAAATGAGATTCAAGTACATCCTGAAACAATTCAGGTGCATTCATTAACCCATAGGGCAATACTAAGTATCTATAGACACCAAAGGGAGTAGAAAAACAACATTTCCATGATGAATTTTCATCTAAACTTAAGTGATGGAAACCTTCTGAAAGATCTAACACAGAAAAATATTTCTTACCATTCAATTTCAAAGCAAGCTCTTCTAAAGTTGGTAATGATTTAGGTTTCTTTATAATATATTTATTTAGATCAGAAGGATCTAAGCACAGTCTAATCTTTTTGTTGGGTTTTTCAACTAACACTATACGGTTAATACAAGAATTTTCATTGAGGTTATCAACCTTTACAATTGATTTTCTACTTTCAAGTCTATCTAGTTCACTCTTTAACGGATCTAAAAGACAATTAGGTATTCTTGAAGGTGGATGACAAATTTGCTCTGCAATAGGCTTAGTGGTTATACTATAGGTACCCGGTAACTTACCGACACCCTGAAATACATTTTTATGCTCAGATATAAACTTATCTTTTGATGAGACTGAACCACTCTCAGCACTATGCACTCTCTTTATTAAATTTAGAGAAATACATCCAGGTAAACCTAAAAGCATGGAGTGACAATCAACAATGACAAAATTTTCAAAACACTTCTCATTTTTATACTCACACATTAAATTTACCATGCCCACAGGTGAGACCTTGCTGCCTTCAAAAGATACCAACTGAATATTTGTTTTAATAAGTTTTAAATTTAACTTTTCATTTATTTGTTCGAATATACTTAATGGCATAATACTAATGTCGGCACCAGTGTCCAATTTACATTTGACAGGTCTATTTTCAATAAGTATAGTTTCTACCCACTCAGACTTGGTATTACACTTTGAAACTACCATATTACAGAATAAATTTTCATTATTTTCACTTTCAGAACTACTTTCACTTTGACACTGACTAACATTATTAACTTTTCTCTGCACTCTGCAGCTAATCGCAAAATGATTTTTCATACCACACTTTTTACATATTTTTCCAAAAGCTGGACATTCCCTTGGACCATGGAGAGTTTGACACCGACGACATTTAAATTTACCTTTAGACTTAGGCTTCTTTTTACTTCTATATTTATTTACATCAACCTCACATGTCGGGTTCATTTCCTTGACCTGTAGCTTACTCTGCTCTGAAGTTCTGCAGAAATTTGCTGCTTTTTCTAGTGTCAAGCCATCCAAACGCAGTAGTTGTTCCTGGGTGTTTTTATCGTAGACCCCTTGCACAATTTTGTCCCTCAACAATTGATCTTCAATAGACTCCTTAGAAGTGTCGCTAAAGTTGCAGTTTAGCATCAATTGTTTCACTTCAGTGAGAAAATTATCGAAGGTTTCTCCTTCCTTTTGCTTTCTGTCGTTAAATTTATATCTTTCAAAGACTTCGTTAGCACGTGGTTTGACGTACTTTTCTATGGCGTCCAGTACAAAGTTATAATCACCTGCCTTATCAACGGGTATAGGCAACGTAAGAAGCACACGTGCCGACTCCATCCCCAGCATATTTCTAAGTAAAGCAAGGCGAATTTTGTCACTTGCACCATCTTGCCTAGTGGACACAAGGTAATCTTCGAAACACGACCGCCATATTTTCCATTCCGCGGCGGCACCATTTGCCCGCAGATCAAAATTAGGTAAAACTTTAACATTTTTATCCATCGTAGTAGCCACAAACTTACCGGGAACATAGATGTGAAACTTGCAATATTTTCAGGACGGCTGCGCCATGTTAAATTATATTTAATTGAAAGACTTAAAAGTATTCAACCATCTTTATTGAACTTTCTGACCAAAGACACATAGAACAAGGTAACAATCATAGACCATAGAACTATGTATATTGAAACTTGACAATGTAGTCACAGACTATATGAAACAGATCCTCCTAAAGATATCATAAAATGATCAAAGTTTTCATGATAAATGAGCACACATTGACCATACTATCATTAATGTAGGGTGTCCATAAAAATGTAAAAGGATGGGCTACACCAGAAAACTGCTGGCTTTGCACTTTATTAACACTGGGGGTAGGGCAGACCAGTCAGATCCACAATTTTGGATAACATTGTCTTTCTTTTATTCACCATAATAATAATATATAACGCCGCCATGACGAATTGCATAAAAACACCCTACAGCACCCCTAATGGTTATCATGAAAAAGCCGTGTTTAAATGTTAATATCGTCAACAATTGACCACTGAATGATACAGTAGACTATAATATCATGAAATGATCAATTCTACCAGATTCTACTATGCGGGCACAGAAGTGTTTATATAGGCGTGGTTACCATGGCCAGGGAGTACGGCTTCAGGCCCAAGTTGTACACAAGCACAGTGTAGGGCAGGCTGGCGGCGGCGCGCACGAAGGCGACCACCAGCGCGTGCTGGTCGGCGCGCGCCGTGGTGACGAGCGCGGGCACGCTGGTGTTGCGCCAGGGCTCCGGCGCGCCCTCCAGCCCCACGAGCCGCAGGAAGCGCGCCTCGCGCACCAGCTGCTGCTGCTCCTCATCGCGCAGCTGCTCCTGGGGGAGAGACACCTGTTGCGTTGTGATATTCAGTTCATATCAATGATTTCAACACAAAACACTTCTTTGTACTTATTACAATAACAATATGCTTTTAAAATCTAAACTTTTATTATAAAGTAGATCATGCCTGCTACTAGATCCTTGTGGATTTAGGTTTTTGTGGTCCAGTGCGTCCAGTTTTCAGGGATATAAAGTAGCCTATGTCCTGATATGTAATCTATAGTCTATATGGGCTATGAAAAAAGCAGACAGACAAAGATAAGACACAGGTTCACATCAATATAATATCAAGTGTGGATACAAGTGTGTGGCAGACAATTTATGTGATGTAATCCTTTTCATGGCCCATCCATTTACTTAACTGATTATGATGAAATTCAGTACAGAGATAGCATGCATTAGGGCAGAGACATAGGCTACTTTGTTTTGGAGGCTTTACCCACAATCAGCAAATGAATGATTATGATTATGATTGTATCCCAAACTTTTCTTCTGTGTCTGTATGTCTACATTTTCAGAGAATGCTGGACAAATTTTGCTGAAATTTGCCAAAAAGTTAATTTATTAATTAGAGATAATACGCAAAGGAAATTTACCAAAAGAAAATATGTGAGACGCAAATGATATATTGACCAATTGGCTACCTAGCCTTTTGAGCCCAAGCTCAAAAGGCTAGGTAGCCAATTCATCTACTATATAAAAATAAGTCGGGTTTTCCTTCCTGACGCTATAACTCCAGAACGCACGAACCGATTTCCACGGTTTTGCATTTGTTGGAAAGGTCTCGGGCTCCTTGAGGTTTATAGCAAAGAAAATTCAGGAAAAATTTCAACAGAAAAGCGGGAAAATCTTTTTAGCGGGAAAGCCATCTGGTGGCGAAACGGAGTTCGCCGGGTTTGCTAGTCTATAATATAAAAATAAGTCGGATTTTCCTTCCTGATGCTATAACTCCAGAACGCACGAACCGATTTCCACGGTTTTGCATTCGTTGGAAAAGTTTCGGGCTCCGTGAGGTTTATAGCAAAGAAAATTTCAATAGCGGGAACGGGAACGGAAAACCGAATTTCACGCGGGCGGAGCCGCGGGCAAAAGCTAGTCATTTCTAAAAATGACATTTCTAAAAATGTGGCAAAGAATGCATCCAGCATTAAGTAGGAGGGCATGAGAGGACTGTGTGCAGTCTCCAAAAATGCCTTTGTCCAGCAGTGGACGCATACAGGCTGATGGATGGATAAATGCAAGTACTACATCCGACTTTATGAAGTTGTTAAGAAGATACTGACTTCAAGAGAAGTTTTTTCAGAAGTTTGATAACTTATAAAAGGCTGGCTTTAGAATTTGACATAAATTAGATGCAGTTTGGGCTCTAAAAGATCTATGTAAGGAACCCTAGGTTACTTAGATGTAAGTGTCGTTTAAAAAATTAAACTGTCAGGTTTTTTTTTATTCAAGTAAGTAGTATATTGACATGCTATGCAGATAAGTACCTGAAAATCCTTGATATGCTGATGGGTCTGTGTGACGATACTCTGAAACGATTGCGGCGGCTGCGAGTGGAATATTATCAGGAAAAGGCTTATTGCAAACACTGACGTAGAAAACAGCAAGAAGCTTTTGGTTTTCATGTTGATCACATTATCACCACGGTTTATACAAGTACTTTTACCATGTTTTATTATGAAGACACATTTCCTACATCTTCGTGCTTGTTCAAGTTATTTTGTAAAGTATAACAAAATCAATAACACTGACAAAAGCCTACACACCCCATAAAACTTAGTAAATAGTTGAAAATTTATTAGGTTTATTTAACCAACAGACGTTTGCAGGACTATAGTTTCTTTAGCGATAATCTATGAATGTCCCAAATCTATTAATTAAATAGTAAATTTAATAGTATTCGAATTACAGCACAGCACAAGCACAACCATTCAATTCAAATCTCTATTCTCTACATATTATATTCATGCTAATAATACGGCAAATTTTTTGACAAATGACAACTGACAAGTAACAGGGCCGCCACTGACAGTGAAGGTCATCGTTGGAAAGGCATCTAAGAATAAAGCGGCTGGGCGACCGCGTATCTTTTGCATCAGTCATTGATATATCGCAATCACCTCTGATTGGTTAACACTCTTCCACTATTGGACGAAATCCATTGACGCAGCAAGAATACCATAAATTCAGCCAATCGGAGGTGATTGCGATGTATCAATGATTGATATACCAAGTACTCTGTGGATTGATGCAAAAGTTACGGTCGCCCTGCAGTGCTCGCAGTGTATATCGGCAGGGCGACCGTGTATCTTTGAACATAACCGACAAAACTGTCGGCTGTCAATGTCAAAGTTTTAAGAGACAAAAGCAGTGTTTCCACAATGAGGGGAAATTCCCCATTTGAGGGGAAAATAGGGTCCATGGGGGAAGAAAAAGGGGAAATTGCGGGACATCATGGGTAAAACCTAGCATAAAATATTGCGGAAAATTTCGGAACTATATTTATGGACTACCGTGGACTAGCGTGTTGCCGTATAAAAGAAACAGTGACAACACGTGCAGGTGGCGTATAATTACCCTTATTTCCATTCTGTTTAAGGCCTAAAATATTATTCTGTGCTAAAATGTATGTGCTGATTGCATAAACTGACTTGGAATAAGAGGTGAGTATACAGCCCCAAGTTTTATAGATTTCTGGTGAGGCTATAAATAAAATACGAATCGTTTGATTATACTCATGATCATGCTCATGCTTATTCTAATTTTTTTTAGATTCGTTTGTAATGTTGGTAATTACAACGTAATTACCAACATTACAAAGTAAAGAAATTGACAGCTAGTGATGTGCAGTTTTATCAAAGTAATGATGTGCAAAGTCGACAAATTGTGTCGATGAAATTGTGTCGATGATGTCTTTATCGATTTTCGAAAATCTATAAAGACCTTTTTTTTTTTAGGTACTACACCAGGGCCAAAAGTAAAAACTATAGCAGAAAAATTTTTGAAGGGAAAAAAGCCCTGAAAAGGGGAAATTTGAATTGAGGCGCGGGGAAAGGAAATCATTAAAGTGGAAACACTGGACAAAAGACCACAAGACAAAACCTGACAAAACCTACCACTTATATCTTCCTACGATCATTTAATAGTGTATTATCTATGTACGATCATCCTACGATGAAGCGGCCGATGGTCGTGTAATCATCGTATCATTTGTTTATTTATACAAAGTACTCTGTGATTTGTTTATCAATCAGATCGTGGCTTGCAATACGTATCTTATGTTTTGGTTTTCTTCAAAGAAAGTGTTTTCGAAAAATTTATAATGTCAAATATATCGAAACGAAGAAAAGACGGCTCAAGAACCAAGATCAAGGTATTCAAAAGAGGTCATATTGTTAATCTCAACGTAGCAAAGCGAAAAGCGTATCTGAAGTATCTGAATAGAAAATAAGTGAAATAAGCAGCGTGGCTGACTTTCTTTAATACCTACAAAATTTTCAAACGTGTAATTTTAATGATTTGAAAGTAATTGCGATTTACTTATAGTCCATACTTCTACTACCATACATCCTTCGATAACGAGGTTATTAAACAAAAGGTCCTAATGACAGCATACTTTACGATAACAATGTGATAATAAGTTAATTGCAATAATTATTGTAACGTTGAACCTCGTGCTCGTGCGCGTGCTGGATTGTGGCTCATTTGCTGTAATTTTGTTGTTGCTGTCTGCGTAGAAACTACAATAACTTTATGTGTCTACTAGCTAATGCCCGCGACTTCGTACGCGTGGATCGAGGTTTTGTGGATCCCGCGGGAACTCTTTAATTTTCCGGGATAAAAAGTAGCCTATGTGTTAGTCCAGACTATAATATATCTCTGTGCCAAGTTTCATCCAGATCCGTTCAGCCGCTCTGGCGTGATTAAGTAACAAACATCCATTTCAGGTTATTTTGGTTCCCGCGGGAACTTCTTAATTTTCCGGGATAAAAAGTAGACTAAAGCTACTATATACTAAAGCTGAGCCAAAAGTAGCCTATGTGCTATTCCAGAATATAATCTATCTCTGTGCCAAATTTCAGCCAGATCCGTTCAGCCGTTGGGGCGTGATTGAGTAACAAACATCCATACATCCATACATCCATCCAAACTTTCGCATTTATAATATTAGTAAGATTTGATTGATGTGACTAACTGAACTTTCAATATAGGTAATTTTTGAATACATGTGTTTCTGATTATGACTCATATTAAATTATCGTAACGTCTTTACCAATGCAATAAAGACATAGGCTATGAACAAATATTTCAATAGTTGGTAACGTACCAACCTACCTTCAATGATTTTTTACTTTCACTTCAATATGTTCTACTTTATATTAGGTACTGAAAGTAATGTTACGAATGAGGCTTTCATAAGCTTTCTCTTTCCTACTGTCTTTTTAACAAGATGACTACTGGAAACTATAAAAGAAAACAAACAAACAAACAAAACAAACCCCCAAAAATAACATGCTGTGAAAGCGTTGCAGGCAGTAATATTAGTGTATGGATTATTTGTCTCCACAGAGCATAGGTGATCACAAGGAGTTTCTGAAGAGAATCACCAAAACCTTGTATTATGGAGAACTTCCCACTCTGCCCTGCTTGAGTCTCCCCGTCACTGGTATGCTACTTTATTATTATTAAATACTAGACAGTTCCTGTGACTTTGTTTGCGTGGATTAAGCTTTTCCAAATCCCGCGGGAACTCCTTAATTTTCGGGGATAAAAAGCCTAGCCTATATCCTTCCCTGGGATATAACCTACCCCAGTATCAAATTTCATCAAAATCGGTTGAATAGGTGGGTCGTAAAAGCATAGCACACAGACAGATTACTCTACCAGCATAGAGGAGCTGCCAAGTATTATTATTATTGTTCTGTTAACGCTGCATATAAAATAGAAATAAGTTTTATTATAGGTGTGGGTTTTATAAAACAGACACATCTGTTCCAGATTATCCTATAACCCACTTCCATCTAAGACTATTGTAAATAACCATAGGGTGAGTAGGTAATAAATAAAATATACTGTTGAGTCTTGCTAAAAGAAGTGAAAATGGTTCAATGGTTGGAAGAAGTAATATGGTTCATAGTCATGATATGCTTTTAAAAATATAATATACACCCTTTTTGAAATTGTATATTATGTATGCGTATTATTTTTAAAGTCACCTTGATAATTTGTACTATTTTTAAAGCAACCCTATGATGGTTTCTATGGAAATTAAATGTTTGGTACATTTTCTATTAAATAAGGCACCTCCAAAGCAGCTATTTGGTTAGATAGCTTTTTTGGTAGAAGTATGAATGTAATCTACATTCCATAAGAGATTGATTTGATTCCATAAGTCACACCTGAGTGTGTGTGTGTGTGTGTGTGTCCTGAGTGAGGACACACACACACACACACACACTCTGTCACTTATTGCAACACGACGGCGCAGAGATCTCGTGCGCGGCGTGGTCGGAGGCGCAGCGCGGGCGCTCGCTGCGGCGCCTGCACGCGGACGCGGCGGCGCGCATCGCGCGCGCGGCGTGCGTGTCGCCGTGCGCGCTCGTGCTGGCCGTGCTGTACCTCGAGCGCCTCAAGCGCTGCAACGCCGACTACCTCTGCGCCGCCGCCCCCGCCGATCTCTTTCTCGTCTCTCTGGTGAGTTGCGGCACCCCTGCACGCGCCCGGTGCCCCGCTAGCCCGCTGCATTGCTCTATCTAAACTTTTAAGATACGTTTCTCATATTAAAAGCGCTTATACTGCAAGTGCGAATGTGAGTTTATTTGTTATGCTTTCACGGCTCATCTTTTCAAACGATTTTTATGAAATTTGGTACCAACAGCTGACATAGAAAACACCAAGAGGCTACTTTTTATCCCAGATTATGGAGTTAAAGGAAAAAACCTTAAACCACGCGGACGCAGTAGTAGTCATCAGCTATAAACATGTATTTTGCCACAAACTGCGAAAAAGTGTACTGTGAGGGTAATGATAAAATTTAATCGATTGCAGCGAGAAAGTGGCAAAAGTGACGAAAGCGAGAAAGTAATCACAAATCGGATTACTCGCAAATGCACTGCTTTTCAGTCGTGTAAGCAACAGTAGCCTAATAGCGTCAATAGCCTAAATTTTTAATGTGTAAAGAGCACTATAGATCTTGGTAAAAAACTAAAGTTTACACATATGGAAATGTCGTAAAAACGTGTCTTTCAAGACACTACAAATAAGCCTTCACAATATATTTGGCAGGTTTACTGACGCAATACGATAGCTAGGGTTCAAATCAGCTGATTTTTATTAACAAAACCATTGATAGTCTGTCTGTTGTTTAAAATATCGCAATCGCAATAATTGCAGGTCGTTATAAAATAAGAATCACTCACATCAATTATTAAAAAAAACTAGACACAAAAATGGTAGGCGGTAGTAACTAGAACTTGCTGTAGTAACTAGTAGCTGTAGTGGTGACGAAAAAGTCAGTTTTATAAAATTATTTAAGCACATATTTTGACGACTGTATATTGTGTAGCGCTGTTGTCTTAAAGTGCCGAGGTCCCGGGTTCGATCCCCGGCAGAGTCAATTTGTTAATTTATAATTTCTGAATTTTCCCTGGTCTGGCCTGGTGGGAGGCTTCGGCCGTGGCTAGTTACCAACCTACCGGCAAAGACGTGCCGCCAAGCGATTTAGCGTTCCGGTACGATGCCGTGTAGAAACCAAATAGGGGTATGGGTTTAATATAACTGCCATGCCCCTAACAGGTTAGCCCGCTACCATCTTAGACTGCATCTTCACTTACCATCAGGTGAGATCGCAGTCAAGGGCTAATTTGTAGTGGTTAAAAAAAAACAAAAAAACAAACCTACTTAGAGCACTTGTATCGAAAACCTAAAATCACATGCCAATTTACTAGCTTATAGGAATGTCGAGCACAGTACCACGGGTGTTTCTCCGGCCATGTTATTGCGAAAATATAATTTACGTTCGCGGTTAGACTGTTTACGGGGAGATACTCATATCGAAGATCGGGTACGGGAAAAGCAGAGTAAGCAGATGGTTAGCGCGGGAGGAAGTCAGACAGATTTCAAAGTCGGTGATACCCTCTGCCCTCTGGGCTAGATCTTATACAGGTGGGAAGAAATGGAAAAAAGGGCGAGTAGATAAAGCGATGGGATCGCGTCATTATATCGTGGTAGGAGAAAACGGTTCACCGATTAAGAAACATGTTGACCAGCTTAAATATCGATGGATTAACACATATACCTAACCCAGATGTCTCAAATGTAGAAAGTCCGAGTACCTGTGGTCATGTATCCCTTACCAGTACGGAGCAACCCGGGGTTTCAAGTGAACCAAGTACCTCTAGGGAATCAACGGGGTCAACTCAGTCAGGCTCTTAGCAAAAGGTGGAACAGTCACCACAATCACCAGAACATGCACCTAGACATTTGAGGAAACCCGTACAAAGATTCGGTTTCGAGTTTGATTAGGATTAAGGTTATTAGAAGTAAAGTAGATTAAGGGTGGAGGTGTAATGTAGGGTAATAGACGTAAGTGCGGGTAGGCTAAGATATTGTGTCATCTTTTCGATTGAATGTTAATGTCAGCGGTCACCTCTCTCTCTCGCAATAAATGCCTAAGAGTCAGACGTGTTTCTTTTACTCGAATACATAATAATGTATCACCACCACCACCACTACAGCCCATTAACGTCCCACTGCTGGGCACAGGCCTCCATTCTCATAGGAGAGAGGGAATTAGAGCTTAGACCCACCACGCTGCTCCAATGCGGGTTGGCGGGCTTTAACGACTATTATCATGTTAGTGATAATAACCGGGACCGACGGCTTAACGTGCTCTCCGAGGCACGGGGGTGAACCACCGCCAACTTCCAACTCCGGGCTGGCACTGAGAATTTCTTAATTGAAAAACCCAATACCTAACAATTTTTATGCCCGACCGGGAATCGAACCCAGGACCTCGTGATCCGCAGTCGACTATGCTAACCGCTACACCAACGAGGCAGTCAATGTATATGAATGTATATGTAATAATGTATATGATAACGTAATATGATAATGCTGTAGAATGAAAAAGTCAATTCAAAAATGCCTAGAAGTTTAGAAATTTTGGTCCAAAAGTTACCTCTCTCGAATTTCTAACATGTTTTTACCCGAAAATCACCCGATTTTGGGGCAAATATTACAATTTCCAGCTTTAGTATACAGTATTCTGTGCTTCTACAAGTGCCCAAATAAGAGAAATAACTACTTAATACGTCCTAAATGGTTTAAAAACTGTACCCGTTATATTTTTGGAGAAGAATGAAATCCATTTTCCGGTGAGGCAAATTTATAGGACGAGAGCAGAGATGAGTGGAAGAAAATCATAACCAAGTTCCATACAGAGTTGTACCGCTAAAGGAAGTAAGTGAACGTTTGTTTGCAGATGGTAAGCAACAAGTTCCTGCAGGACGACGGCGAGGACGACGAGGTGATCTGCTCGGAGTGGGCGGCCTCGGGCGGCCTCCACCTCGCGCAGCTCAAGAAGCTGGAAGTGGAATTCCTTAATGCTATTGTAAGATTAATGTTACTTACAAATAACTCTATCTAAAACCTCTGTCTGTTCCCTAGAGGCGGCGCTAGTCACATGTTTATGCCATTATATTCAATAGGCTAAATAAAATAAAAATATCTTTAGGAGCGATTTAAATAATCTTTAACAGAGTAAAATTGGCGGGCTAAGTAACCAATCGATGATTTTAGTTTTAAATTTGTGCAAAGGCAGGTCAATAAGATCTTTAAATAATAAACAATGATTGATTGATTGATAATTAATTAATTCCCGCTATACTAATGGTTCAGATTCATTATATTGTACAATAATCGGCATTGCATAAATAATTGGTTTCCAACTAAAGTTGATCACATATTTTGCGAGTTTACTTATGCTTTAATACTAGTCAACTTTTAACCGACTTCCAAAAAAGGATGAGGTTCTCAATTCGGCGCGTATATTTTTTTAAATAGGTATTTATTGATGGATTTTTCAATCAAATAATAACGAATATTAACAATTTATACAAACCACTTTCATGAAATTAAGTAAATAAATAATGAGCTAAATCACATTAAAGCCAAGCAAATTATGATGACTGCTCTAAATATGTTGCTATCCATCTCTGCGAGGTGTCATCTCAGTTTAGATTACTTTAGCTCGCTACGATTTCCCGGCGTCTAAATTGCCAATTTAAACAAAGCATTGTATATTTCAGGATTGGAACGTGTTCGTGAGCGACAAGTCGTTCGAGGCGGGCCTGCGGTGGCTGGAGCGCGAGGTGGCGCTGCGGCAGGCGCGCGCGCGCGGCTTCTTCACGTACGCCGACCTGGCGGCCGCCTGCGACGCGCCGCTGCTGGCCGCCGTGGCGCGAGACGCCGCGCTCGCCCTCGCGGCCGTCGTCGCGCTCCTCGCGTCCGCCGTCGTGTTGGTGCTAGCGCACGGCGTCGCCGAAACCGCTGTATCTACCCACGTCGCCAGCCCACCCCCCCTCGAAACCCTCACCAACACGACACTCGAAACGCAAACCTACGATACTCTCTACGGTTTCAACGATGACCCATTACCGACCGGTTTCGACTGCTGCGACCGCTGGTCGAAATACCAGGAGAGCACGGAAACGAAGAGGAATTGGTTCGATGCGCTCGTCGTTTACGACTGGAAATCCTTCGAGCCGTGGTGGTCGAAAACTTCTGTCATGAACTGGTTGTACCAGAGTTCGTTGATTACACCCGTGCAAAGATGGCTAGAGAAGATACATTTGTACGCGGATGTTCTCTCGAAGGATGTTCATATCGATATTATACCGCGAAGAGTCGACCGGTGTGACGGCAACTCTAGATTCAGTGAAAGCAGATGCGTCCGCCAGCGGCTCGACCTCAGTAAACTGAGCGTTTTCATGGCGTCCATGTCTGACCGATAGACTTAATTCTGCCTTTCCACCAGGAAATGTGTATGAAACCCACCAACGGGGTAATTTCACTTTATAGCATAACTCATGTTACCGTTCTTTCCCTAAAGGTACAAGGCCGAGATGGGCGGCAAACTGCAAACCACAAGAATATGCTCAAAATTATTTTCATACGGTCTCATATAGGCGAGTAGTGTCCACCTGTGGTTTGCAGCCGTGATCTGCGGCTTGCAAGCTATAAAAACGAAGCGATCCTATTGGTTTGGTTTAACACATTACTAACGCATCTCTGGTGGACAGGCAAACTATAGCTGTCCTCACTAATATGCCCGCTTTACTGCATTCAAATGCAAATGTCGCCATGCGAGCTACAAGTGTGCGATCAGCGTTAATCTAACCTTACAACGAAACGCAGATTCAAATGGTTATTGGTATATTTATAATAAAAGCGCTCAAGTGAAAAGCAAATGATACTTACAATACTTCAAGTATTGTCTTTTAGATGGTATGGTAGTGTTAGGACTGAATACTGGAATACAAATTAATATTCAAAACCATCTATAGTCGTTTTAAGGGCTGGTGGAATGTCGTTCATGGACATTCCACCAGCCCTTCCCTTCCAGGTCCATTTAATTCGAAAAGATTATTGAAGACAAAAGCCGTAGAAAATAAAAACTACTAAGTTTGTTGCCCTACTGTTTTAGAAACAGACTTTACGAACTTGGAGCAATAGACAGTTACAGGAGGGGTTATAATCAGGGTTCCAATATTCGGTCATATTTAATTGTGTCCAATATCTATCTATAATAGTTGTTGCAATTTTAAAATTGGATTTGGTGACATCACCAATGAAAGAAAAAAATGTAAAATATTAATTTTAAATATTATCTTTTAGTTCGAGTGTAGACTTACCAAGATTACACTCCTTACGCATGATGTATTTGTACACATAAATAAGAAGTCATGTACGTTTTATTAGTAGGACTTTAACATCTTATCGTAAAAAACTAAACTTTGTTGTGAAACTCTATACTACTATGTATATATTTTTGTACGTGTTGTAATTAAATAAAAGGCATTTTCTTAAAGTAATGTTTTTATTTTTTATTATAAATACATAATATAAAATATCCTACAAAAATACGTCATAATACATAACTCGATTATTGAGCAATAAGTTATTAGTAAAAAATAGTAAATGCATTACTTACATGAAAAGAATTACCATAAATTATGAGTTATTTAAATGATTTAATACACCTAACTAAATTACTTTAATTATTAAGAACATGCTGAATGAACCTAATAGATCATTATTTTTCTACAGTCTTGGCTAAAGTTTTAAACCTGGTAGCACCCAAATTATTGCCCTAACAACCTAACCTGTTTACAGGATGGACTGATCTGTGTTTGTAAATTGTAGAAAACCTATTGAAATCGCATTGGCTCGAATTAGAATTGGTACGGTACATTCATTATCAATTATAATGCTCTACTGAACTGATATGATATTATTGTAGTGAAAACTTCTTTAGGCGCGTTGAGCACTTTTTGGTAGAGGGTAAAAATGTGGAATACGCGAGATCGACACCGTTCTTCTTAAGACAAAAATATGTCCTAAGTATAATAATATAGTACATTCCTAATTAAACTTTAATACCTTAGTTTTAAGGTTTATATTTGAAATATTATTATTATTAATTTTATTTTTTTATCAGAAAAAAAATATTTAAATATTCGTTTTCACTTCTATCGGCAGTCCCTATGACTGCCAATTTTTTATACAACTAGCTGGCCCGGCAGACCTTGTCCTGCATTTAACCCGATTACAGCGCAACCTACCGGGTCCAATTGTATATGTATATAAACCACTCCGGGACCCACTCAAACTCCATCAAAATCGGTCAAGCCGTTTATGAGTTTTAGCGAGACTAACGAGCAGCAATTCATATTTATATTTACAAAATATATAATCGGTACTGAGACTTAGACCAACCAACAGACAACGCACGGAAAACATATCACAATAATATTTTATTACGGTATACAACAATAGCCCATTGACGTAAGATTAGGCTAAAGTTAATAACCCCATAGCACCGAGGAAATTCCTTAAGTATCCCAGGGATCCCAGGGGGACTAGTATCTTGGATATAATAACTAAGGTAAGAGAATACCAATAAGATCTTTTAAAAATGTATCGAGTTCACTAAGTATAACAAAAATTACTATTGTGATCTTACCAGGCCACTGTTGTTAATTACAAATTAATTTCTGGTCTTTGGACTTCTTTAGATATTTTTTTAATGGATGTTTGGGACTTGCCATAATCACGCGTCTTTTTTGCGTAGCTTATTTTGTAAACGCTACGCGATTTTACGAGTGAGAGAGAGAGAACACTTCTACCGGACGTTCTTAACTGACATACATACTATTAACTAGAGATGCGCCGAATGTAGGTTCAACCGAATACGAATGTTCGGCCGAATATTCGGTCCAAAATGTACCGAACCGAATATTCGGCCGAATCATTCGGTTCAATTCTGCGCGGTAAACACGTTTGTACACGTCGGTACGGCGCTCTGCAAGAGCCGGGCGGCGTTTGCCACCGCCCCCTCTCTGCCTCGCGCTAGCATGGCTCGCTTAGTCGATGCATCGTTCTTTCGGTTACATATTGCAGTTCTCGCATAAATAATACTGTTCAAAAATTATCTCGCATCATAATTTAGCACTCTTAAATTTTAATTATTAAATATTATGTTGTTTAAGTATGATGATTATTAAAGGACATAATAGTAATCTTGAGAATCAGATTTAATTTTGCTAACATTGTCATTCGTCAAAAAACCACACTTCTTTAGTAATGAGTTAACCTTACTGTTTAATAAAATGTTCTTTTTTAAATATTAACATTAATTTAAATATTCGGTAATTATTCGGCAAATCAACCGAATATTCGGCCGAATACGAACATGAAAAAATATGCCGAATGTACCGAATACGAATATTCGGCCGAACATTCGGCGCATCTCTACTATTAACTTGGATACTACGCAGTGGCGTGCACAGCAAAGAGGTATAATAGCACCGCTTCCCTAATAGGTATCTACTTAACCAATGCCTGTCCGGATCCTGTGCACGCCACTGATAGTGCGTAACACTGTGTGTGCTTCAGTGCGCGTGGTGGTCGGTCGTCTCGTAGAGTCCGGGGTGCAGGTAGAGGCGGTTGTTGAAGCCCCAGCGGTCGACGGACGAGGTCTGGATGTGGAAGCGCGCGTGCAGCTGCTTGTCCACCAGCGTGAACAGCTTCTCCACGTGGCAGTCGTGCGCGCGCGCCGCGAACACCTCGCACAGCGCCTGGATGTACCACGAGCCCTCCATGTTGTCGCGGTACGACACGTTGCCTGCAACACACGCGCGCGGCGCGCGCTGTAGCGTGGCGCGGGAGGCGAGCGCTCCGCTGCCGAGCGTGTACTCAATTTTTTTAGTGTTCCAGACCCTAGCCATTCGAATAAAAAATCAAGACGGAAAGCGCTTCGTGCGTGTGGATGGAACGTTGACGACATAGGTGTGGAAACTCGCACGGCGTCTTGCGGTACGATGGTAAAAAAGTGAAGGAGGTACAAGATCGAAAAGCTCCTGAGCACACTCACCGAAATATATCCTATTGAATACCGATAGGTCAGCTACCTTACGGCGGTGATCCAAAGTTTGAAGTTTCGCCATAAGAGGTGAATCTTCGCCAATCAATCTCCTAGCCCAACGATCTACTGCGGCAAGAGCCGCCAGCTGATACTTAGCAGAGCCATCATAAAGGTGACTGCAGTACTCCATGCACGACCGAACCCGGGCGAAGGATATAGGGTAACCAGTTGGCATGGCGTGAAGTACTACTCGATCTTGTTAAGTTAGGTTAGCCCGCTACCATATTAGACTGCATCACCACTTACCATCAGGTGAGATCGCAGTCAAGGGCTAACTTGTAGTGGATTAAAAAAAAAGTTCTCACCTGGCAGCGTGGAGTGCGCGATGAGTATATCGGAGTAGATGCGGTCCCGCGGCCGGTCCTGCGCGGGCTCGGCGGGCGGCGCGTGGCGCGGCCGGTCGGGGCCGCCGCGCGGCTGCCCGTCCGCCACGGCGCGGCCGCGCCCCTGCCAGCCCGAGCGCGGCCGGGTCAGGTAGTCCTCGTTGGAACCCCTAGAACCCAGCCAATTCCATTGAAAAAAAAACAATGGGTGCATTTTGTTATCATTATAAAACTAACAGAAAAGAATTAGTAGCATTATGGAGTGTGGATGATATGGGTCTTATTTCGTTGTTATCGTCGTTTCAAACAATTGGTTCGAAAAGTCCACAGCTGGACGACGATCTCCCACAAGAATTTCCACAGAACATGCTGGGCGCGCGGGTATGCTCTGCTCGCGGCTTTCACGCCTCCCGCCGAAATCTCTTGAATGCTCGTCCCCTTCAGCAGACAACCACCACCACCACCACTACAGCCCATTAACGTCCCACTGCTGGGCACAGGCTTCCTCTCTCATAGGAGAGAGGGAATTAGAGCTTAGACCCACCACACTGCTCCAATGCGGGTTGGCGGGCTTTAACGACTATTAGTGATAATAACCGGGACCGACGGCTTAACGTGCTCTCCGAGGCACGGGGGTGAAACACCGCCAACTTTCTAACTCCGGGCTAGTGCTGAGAATTTCTAGTCAGAAAAACCAGACAACACCTCATAACAATCAAGAAGTTTTAAGTGAACAGGAAAAGCGGTAAAATTTCATATTTCTTCGTGATTGTGACATCGAAAATCCTCCCACCACCTTTATGCATTAAAAACACGCCATCATTTTATATTAAAAATGTATATCATGTCCGCAATCAGCACCCTAACGGATGTTGTTGTCAGGGCTAGAGTGTATCAGGTGTGGAACTTACCGACACAGCTGGAAGATAAACACTTTGGGGATGTCCCTCAGCGCGGGGAAGTTCTTGTTGTTGAAATGCTCCACAATCTCCGAGATCCGGATGAGCTTGCCGTCGTAGCAGCGGATGTCGTTGTCGGAGCTGCCCGTCAGCTCGTAGCCGTGCGAGGACACCACAATGAACACGCATTCAGTATCCACTATGACTTCCTTCAGGAACTTGAGCGTGTCCAGGGTTTCCTATTCCCAAACAAATTATGCATTAGTTGCAACCCGCCACCTTGGTGACCTTGATATGTAGGATTTACATTATCCCAAGCGGCAGAGAAGTCATAATAAGGAGCAAACTTGTCCCTTGTGGATCCTAAATCACGCAAGCTTCATTGTCACTTTATTCAGCTACACTTACAAACTTTTATTTACAGCTCTTACTTAAGCAAAATAGCAATTTCATAAACTTATGCACAAAACTCACACTTCTGGTGAGATTCTTGTAGGACAACACCTTGAAGCCCAGCTCGTTGAAGAGGTACTTCAAGTTGTCGCAGTCCACGTCCACGCCGTAGCGGTAGGGCTCCATGTTGTTGGGGAACTCTATGTAGCTGAACACCACGAGGAAGCCTCGGTTGCGGCCGCGAGTGCGATACAATTTTAAATCTGAGAATAACACATCAAATCCCTTTAAACACTTTTTCAGCAACAGAGTAGTGGTTATGTGGAACAAACTGCTCGATGATGTGGTGAATCAGTTCAAGAGCAGACGGGATAAACACTAACAAGTTTCCATATAGACGCATCAGTGAAAGCTGCCTAGCCTATTATTATAAACAATAATAATTATAACACACATTACCAGTGGCATAGTTAGACCTTAAGGTCAGGCTTAAAATATTCAATATTATGATCTGTAAATCAAGAATGAATACGCATATTTTAAGCAAGTGCGCTACACCAGGCTACATACATCAATACGCTTGTTTTATTGTAGCCAAGAGCTAGTCTAGAAATTTAAAAATAGTCTAGGCAATGGGGCGGTTTGTTGTATGGAGACCCCCGCATCAAATCCTCAGTCGTTGAAACTTGGCAGGGTTGTAGTATGGTATGAACTAATACTTATTCAAAAATATCCAACAAAAAATCGATCTGGAAGTTAGGTATTTATACTTAAAACTTAATATTTATGACTGAATATTTTATCGATTTCTTTTCAAAATAATAGTAGGTAGTATATTTACACTCAAACCCGAAATATCAAACGAAATAATCATGCAGAACACCGATATTTAAACCGATTTTATTATAAACCTAAACTGCGTTTACGCGATTATGTACCTTCCTGCTTTAACAATTATTAGGTAGGTATAGCATAAAAACCCTTACTTCCTTTATGATTTTTTATTGGATACCTATTTATAATATACGTTTAACTCATGATTCTTTATCATACTGTAAAGTTTCGTCGCCTGAGGAATTATTGTTGGGGACGACTAGCTTTATTGCCTAGAGTCTAGACTAAAAAGAAGTTCGTGTTTGGAAGTTTCTTTAAAATTATGCTCTGTTCAATCTTTTATTTTACTTTTGGCAGATGGAGTCAATGATGTTCTAACGCGTTACTAATTCGATTTTTGGTAACAATCGACTTTCTTTATGAAGAAGTTTTAATCGATTTGACGCACTGATCTTTGCTCAACATTTTTTTATTGTTTTATAAACATATCCAAGCGTTTAAATGGATAAAAGGGCACGTCGTCGCTTCACTATTGGAAAACGATTTGGGTCTATGGAGTATTGCATTTTTTTTTTGTCGATGCCGCCTGTCTATAATTATGACACTTCATGGGCGTGCTTATGTCAAAAGTAAAATAAATCGTTGGACAAATACTATAGAAGTGTTTTCGCGCTTCGTTCGCCCCTTTCGGTTGTGCCTTTTCGGCACCCTCAAAAAAAAAACACTGTCACATACTAGGTGCCTCATTCAGTGATTTTGCCTCGCATCCCACGTCTAAGTCTGTCGTTGCACTTTAAAATAAATAAAATCAACTTTTTGATAACATCAACAGTACCTATTGTAATTTTCATTTTATCAGAAACAAAAAGAGTAATATTAATATGAACTTCTCGACAATTTAATGGGTTGTATTGGATGTAAATAAACGAAAAATTCTATTTGGTACAAAATTCATATTCAGTGATCAAAGTCCTAAATATCTTGAATATCTTTAATGAAGTTGGCTAGGTATATTATGCACTTTTCAATTGAAAAGTGTTTGTGTCTTTTGTTATGGTACTGATAAATAGCAATGTGCATACCACCTCCATTGTCCTCCATGAATCTGGTGGACTTTACTACATGGAATTGTGGTATTTTAGAAGGATCCGGCATGTCCATACTGGGTGGCACAGTCGGGGGCTCCACGTGATCTGGAAACCATAATACATAATGTATCAATCAATAGGTGATTAATATATAGCATAGTTATCACCATCATTCACCCACATGTATTTTCTACCCACTTTTACTGGCTTCAACTCCAGTTTTCGACTTTTTCTTTTCAGTGCTCAGGCTGACAAAATTTTCGTTTGATTTCCTACCTGTAAGAAAATTAAATATTTTCACTGAGGGAAGAAAGTGACAGATTACAAACGGGGGTGTAATTTGAGGCCCGAGGCGCAGCAGTTGGGTTACACGCTAGTTAGGAATCGTACTGTCTCCCGAGTGATACATAGTGCTTTATACTACACCTGCGAGGAAAATAAGCGATAATACTTTAAAACTTCACTATCACTACTAGACTACATTTTGAGGATCTATTTTAGAAATTAAAAATTCAATTAACCACTACCACATATTTATACCGCAACTGACCAATATCTTTTTGCAAACAAATATTATTATTATTATTATTACAAATATTATAATTTTTAACTAATTATAATTTTAGGTTATAGAAAGCTGAGAGTTGATTAAGGGTCCAAGTACTGAAACATTGTTTTCTGTTCCGACGTTTTAGGATAGGAAAAATGAAAATTTCATTACTAAATTAATACAATTCGCTACTCAGTTAAATGAAGTATGACGTAATTAAAAAAAGTGGTCATAAAGTCGTATAGTAACTGCAGAAAATTATCGAGAAATTCATGGAAAACTCAAAAAAGGCGTTATCGCGTTCCGACTATTGTGATTTAATCTGAGACCTTATTTAAACAAAAGTTATTTCAAATTAATCATTAAAGATCAAGGAACACTTTAATTAAACAATATTTTCAATACAACTTAAAGTTTTTGTATAATCTGGTTCCAAAGATACCTCATACGAATTTTTCATACAAATTTACACTGTCTCGTCCAACCCAAATGTCAAAACTTATAGCCTAAGAGATAACTGTATTTGTGGTAACTATCTTTTGGTAACTATAATTATATCTCCTTATTATTAATTTCCATGTTTCAGATTTATGTTAGTATTATCACAGGTGGTCTAAGAGGTGATATACGAGTTATTTTGAAAACTTAAAAATTATAATACTCGTAACTTAAATGGGAGATATTTAAACACTACACATTATCACATGACACATCAAAGCGGCGACACTTGAGCTATTTTATGCATAACTTCTGTCAAGGTTCTTGAATATGTTTTAGGGCCATAGTCCACTAAGCTGAACTGCAATTTTGATTTTTATTTTTCAATATGTTTCCATTTTTCTGAAAAAGTACTGGGCTCATTGAGATGCGGTGTTTTGCATTAGATATGTATAGCTTGTGAAAAAGATATATTTTAAGTTATCGTGCTATCGTGCGCGCTGCTATCGTGTTTTTTTATTATGTTTTTTTTTTTTCTGGAAAACTACTTTGCTGATTTGGATGCGGTTTAAAAAAAAATATGTTGAGCTTCTGAGAAGGTTCTTAGATATGTTTTAGGGCCATAGTCTACCAAGCTGTGCTGCAATCGTGATTTGGTAGTGGTCATAGGAACTCCTTCTCATCGTAAACCCGTCGTGTTTGGACTCTTTTGATTTGTCTTGACAAGCGCTAACCTAGATGCTGTGGTCACAGGAACTCCAGTTTTTTATCCATTATATTTTATAACGTATTTTTTGAACTGATATATTTTAACATTTATTTATCAGAATATTAAAGTTTAACATAATTTGACACCTCTACTCATTACCATTTGGCCATAGTCGAACACGCTGGTCAAAAAACCTACTGAGCAGACAAAGATGCAGTTTTGTGTTGATAAAACTACTTCTGCGAAGATCTTATTGTTGTTACAAATTTATAAGGTCACAAATTATAATGGAGCGCTGCAGTACGTCGTGAGTTTTTTTTTAATTTTAATTTTATTATTTGACGTACTACTTGACGTACTTAACGACGTATTACGTCTTTGAGAGGCAATATCTAGTAAACGCCCCGATGAATAGAGTCAGTTATTGGTCATTTTTGGTAACAAAAACTCGTCTTTGAGCGGCGATAAGTAGTCAGGTCCCCAGCCGCTTGCAGGCAGACCATCACAAATTCCACCAGACGATAGTTACTGTTGTGAATGATGCACTTGATGAGAACTGACATTTATTATTACTGAAATATATAACAATACTATATAAAATTCACATCATCTTTCCCTTTTATTTTTTATGTAGATTATAAGTACATCTAGTTTTATTATAATTTTAAAATTGGCTTAGATATGTAATTATATTTAAACAATACCTACGTATCTAATCCTAATTTATTTTTACTGAAATACCAACATAACAATATTATATGAAAACCACATCAGCAGCTATCTCCTAGCCTATATATTTTTTGAAAGCTTGCCCCCTTAATGAACGTTATTAAATACTACCAACACTAGGGTTAAAAAGGCAAAGATCTATTTAGAATTCTAGACCATACAACCAATTCAGTCATCAATTTTTTTATTCCATGCCATTTTACACTCTCACCTCACTAGACACTCAAAAAAAAAGAAAAAAAGAGTGAAATTTTACTTCAGTGTAAATACTTACTTAGTTAATAAAAATTATAATTATTTTATCAGATAACATAAGATTAGATTATTATTATTTGATAAAAATTTAATTTTTTAGGGTTCCGTACCTCAAAAGATAAAAACGGAACCCTTATAGGATCACTTTGTTGTCCGCCGTCTGTGTTTCAAGACCCTTTTTCTCAGGAATGCATGGAGGTATCAAGCTGAAATTCATATCAAATACTCAGGTCTACTGTCCCTTGGAGCACACACTCGCAAGGGAATCAAAACCTACAGGATAAAGGAAAAATTGCGAAAAGCATAAATTTTTAGTTACATCATATTATAATAAAAATATTTTTATGCAAATTTTCGACACTCGCAAGGGAATCCAAACCTACAGGGTACTTCCCGTGAACTCAGAATCTTGAAATTTGGCACAAAGCAACGTCTTATAGCACAGTTAAAGGAAATATTGCGCACAGCATAAATTTTTAGTTACATCATATAATAAAAATATTTTTAATATTTTTAAACTTACTACCCCTTTCCTCACGAACGCGTAGAGGTATTAAATTAAAATTCATATCAAATACTCAGGTCTATAATACCGTTAAGCTGTAACAAACTACTGTCCCTTGGAGCTGTGAAAAAATCAAACTTCTAAGCCAACGCAATCAAAAGATACAGCCGTTTATGCTGCAAATTTTCGACACTCGCAAGGGAATCCAAACCTACAGGGTACTTCCCGTGAACTCAGAATCTTGAAATTTGGTACGAAGCAACATTTTAACTCTTAAAGCACAGATAAAGGAAAATTTATACTTACTATTGTTATGGATTATTATGTAAAGTAAAAAATAATTTTGATTTCTACACACTATGTTGAAGTCGGGCGAGTATAACAAAGATAGGCATAGTAGACGCGTCAGGCTCGCCCGACTTCAACATAGTGTGTAGAAATCAAAAATATTTTTTACTTTACAGTGGCTTTGGAAGTCGATTTTTTTAAAAGAATTTTTATTTTTTAATTTTTCGTGTATTAAATCCCTACGGCTTAGGAGTGCAGTACCATGCAGCATCAGAGTTAAGGAGTTGGAAATTAGGTTTGAGTATGAAGTCGTTGCTTGACACCTACAATATTAATTCACCATAAAAAATCCTAAATCACTATGTTTAAGGAGTTCTGTACGGTACAGCATCAGGGTTGAATTCACATTTTTATGATATGTTTTTTTTTTTTTGTGAATCACTGGATACTGAACTATAGTGTTATATTTTTGGAATCTACTCATCATTTTCTAGATGATGATTATATAGTTAATCTTATTTTCGATATATTTTTTTCAACTTTAGTCTTTAATGCAGAACCATGGTCGCCACATCAATTTTTTTTTAAATTTTACTTGCCTATGTCACCCGGAATAAGCTAGGGATTCTAACCATACCTCATTTATCAAAATCAGTTCAAGCATATAGAAGTTATGGTGGAATATACAAACTCACATACATGCATACATACGTACATACATACATGAACCCTGAAAACAATATACTCCTTTTTTCAGGCAGTCGTATAAAAAAAAAACACGCGCCGAATTGAGAACCTCCTCCTTTTTTATGAAGTCGATTAATAAAAATACCATAACTTTTACTGAAATACCTACAGGCTTGTACGGAACCCTCGGTGCGGGAGTCCGACTCGCACTTGGCCGGTTTTTTATCTATTACTGTTATGTTAGTCTTTTTATTCGACATTCATTTGAATATAACTCAATTCGAACATATTTCGCGCCCGAAGAGGCAATGTACCTATTTTTGCAATAAAATGATTTGATTTGATTTTGATTTCATTAAAATTTAAAAAAAAAAAGATACGCGTCGAATTGAGAACCTCCTCCTTTTTTGGAAGTCGGTTAAAAAGAACAGCGCATTAAAAATGTATTAACAATGAAATTTCATACATTTGTTCCACCTGATATTTGGTTGCTAGCAGCAATGATGTACATACTTTCTTCTTCGCAGGTGTAGTATAAAACAATATTCTAACCATTTACTTGCAATACTAAACTTAATTTCATAATAACATTCTAGTATAATATTTGAGGACAATCAGTTACAAATTTTGAACACATCACATTATGCGGTGGGTTCCAGGTCCTACCACATACAACTCGACTAAGAGTACTATTTCAACTCTCAGGTTTCTTATCATTATTACCTGATGTTGGTGATAATAACTGCTCTCCGAGGCACGGAGGAAACGAAAAGGCCATTATTTGCACTTCCAAATTTGGTCGCCCATAAAATGACAGTTAAGGTGAAAAATGTTATCATGAGATTTTTTAAGACAAATAGTACTATTAACAGTTACTAGTGCTAGGCAGGGGCTTGCGGGGCGGGCGTGTGTGTAGAGAGCTGTTAGGATCCAGGTCCCGCACCAGGTCCCAGTAGCCGGCCTCCGACAGTGCGTCCAGCAGGTGACCAAAGGCCTCGGGCCCACGCCGCATCACATCCACGTACAGCTGCCGCTTGCGCACCCTCACCTCTTTGTTTGTGTCCTACAATTGCCAAAACCCAAATGTTACACCTGTTTATTATGTACAATGTTACAATACAACCTGTCTACAATGTTAGCCAACTTTATTATTTTTCATCTACAAAACAAGTGAAATGCACGAATACCTCGAAATGCTTACAATTAGAGAAGAAATACATAGTAATACTAGAAAACATAGGTCCAGACTTGAATCTCATATGAATAGTCTGGCAGTATCACTTACCACATAAAGCAGTATCACTAGACTAAAAAGATCCACAGTTGAAGAACTGTCTCGTGACCAATAAAGCCAGCAAAAGCTTAATGAGAGGAGTTTCTTGAAGGAGTGACCTTCTCCCAACACTCAATGCACTCAAATGCTTATAGTTAAAATCTAAACTGATTGCAAGTTAGAGTACAAATAACAAAAAAAAAGATCTTATCTGGAGGATAAGTGATGTTACAATCTAAGATGATAATTAGCTAACTGCCATACCTCCATACAACTGCATATACCATATTATTATGGCAGTAATATAAAATTGAATTTTTTTATTAAAATTTAAAATCAAAATTTGTCAAATGGAGTGGGAAACTCAATTCCTACCAGGTGACCAAAGGCATCCTTCGACACCACTTGTTTTTAGTTAGAAAGATCTTACCTTATAAGGCTCAATCATTTGCTCGGAGAATACCCCTTTCTCATACAAGGCTGACACCATTAGGTCCAGGTCAGTTTGCTCCACGAGGGACACAAAGTTGCTCTGTATGGCCTTCCTATGCTCCTCCTGCATCTTGGCACCTGAGTGGAAACTATTATTATAGGACCGGGGAGTCACTCATCTTTGTCACCATTTCAACTCATTGCTGGCTCACTACTGAGCACAGGACCACCACACTGACAGAATGTGGATTGGCAGACTTTACATGTCTAAAGTCATTTTCACGCAGTTGGTAAGTTTCAGTTGTGGATTGTACTGACAAAAGATATTGACCTATGATATCTGAACTGATTCTGATAGTATAATAAGCATCATCTACTTGAGTTATAATCATAAGATGTAATCTAAATAAATCTAGTCCAGATGATTCATAGGTGGCGACTCATATCAAAGTGCAAATCACAAATACCAATTATTGTGGTTTGTGTTATCGAAATTACAATGTGTGAAGACACAACCACACGGGGTCACAGTAATACTTACGCTATTCATTAATGTCTAAATAAGTAAGTCTTTCCTGCCTGAAAAATTGATAGGTACTGAACTTCTGATAGCGAAAAAGAATCACTAAAACACTGAACCGTTGCTTCGATCCTACGTATTATATTATGACTAAGCTAAAGCACAGGCCCTAACTAAGAAAATACAAAACTTCTCACTTCTACCAGACTTTTAAAGTCTACATCATAGAAAAATATATACCTAACGGGGTCTACATATGGTCTACTTAAAATAATTGCCCCCACGACAAAGAGTACTTTGCATAAAAGAAATTAAAATAATTGCCCCACGATTACAAACGAAATCAACGCACGCATGTCGCACGGAAAAACCAAGTAAACAAAAGTCAAAACAAGGAATTATGAAATGTTAGGTACTTGTCTTTGAACGGAGGGTAGAGGCATAGACTATACGTATATGGTCTTTGATTAGATATGGAGGATCCTTTAGAAACTTTTAATACTGTCAACTGTAATGATATGATGATTGATGAGACTAAAACGTAGTGATTATCAAAGACTACAGGTGATTATACTCTTTGGATGAGACAAGTTATCCGGTTGATGCCGTGGGATTGCGTAACTTCTGCACTTTGATTTTAAATATATAAGTAATATATATAAAACTAGTAATTCGCTCTGTGCGCGAGCTGCTAAAGCAGCTCGCTCATCCTATTTCACTATCTTCGGGTAACTGCTACGCGAGAATGATCAGCGCATTTTGTAATATATATAAATAGGGTAATTTACAACGGCAGTAGCTGTGGACACTTCGTCTCTGGTTAACTTGTCTCTGACTTCGACATTAATTTGACAGTTGTACCTATGGAGTAAGGCGGCTTTGTATGAAACTACCCAACGATCCTTGATTTTAATTTTTCTACCTCTATATTATGTTATTTCAGCTAACATATTTTTTTTCGTTTTTCGCCTATAATTATCCTGTATTTTGATAGAATGGGAGTGGTTTTTAAAAATTCAAGACGGTGGCTGTCGTGGCTGCCGTTCGGTTTGAGGTACGAAAAAACAAAATTTTAAAATTCAAATTTCTCACAGTTGGCAACATCGGAGCGTTTCGACTTCTAAGGGGCGATTGTGTGTACTGACTCGAGGTATGAATTGGGGAAAAAAATTACCCCATTTCTCGGGAAATTTTTAAGATTTACCCCAAAAATAAAAAAATCGAAATACTTATTTTTTGCAAAGTTCGAGTACCAGCGACCACGTGGCCCACTTGCACGAATGACATTTGGGTATTTTTGTCGCCGAGGTCTGGCAACACTGGAAAAAGTGATTTTCGACATGGTCTCTTTTCAGGAGCAATCATTTCCGGTGGGAGCGAGCGAGATGAAAAATTGAAAGGTCATCAGGAGCGGTATATCCTGTAGTTCACGGGAAAATTATGACATTTTGTATTCTTTTTGTGTTTTTGAAAATTTCGTACACGATTTTGAGGCAGTTGGCAACATTTGGGAAAGTTATAATGTATGGATCACTTGTGTAGCTTGACCGGCAGTATTGAGATATCTAAACAGTGTTGCCACATTTGGGGTAGTTTTCGAGGTTTTCCCCAAAAATTTCCTCCTGTAAAATTTTGTATGAAAAATATTTTTTTCACTGATCGCTTCGTATAGAAGTCAGAAAATATAACTTGAAGAAAAATATGGAAACAGCTGTTGATTGAGGATTTTGGAGACGGGTTAAGAGCACGGCCAAGGTATTGAAGATAGGTAGGGGGTGCTCGACCAAATATCATTCGGAACTTCATCCAATACACAATGAGCAAAACAAAAAATTCAAAATGGCGGATTTAAGGTGGCTGCCATACAAATTTATTTGTTGTTTATCTCAGAAAGTATAAAAGATGGAAGAGTGGTCTCATGGCTAAAGATGATGAGGACCTGAAGGTCTACTTCATGAACAGAAAAAAATTAGAAATGGTGGATTTTTTTTTTCATAGAAAATATAATATGGCGAATATTGAAGAGACTACAAGTGTAGAACTATGCAAGATTTTGAAACGGAAAGAGACAGAAAACAATACAATGATGTATGAGAGATGTGTTCGAGTGTGGGATTCGAGTAAGGAAAAATTATGACATTTCGGAAAAACAAGATGGCGGCTGACGTGATTCTTGCAACTCTATTGTTTTCCAACCGATTTCGTTAAAACTCGTAACTGTTGAAGAAATTAGTAAACAATCAATAAAAAAATTGGAAAAACAAGATGGCGGCCGAGCTGTAGTGTGTTTTTAAAAATTCAAGATGGCGGCTATCGCGGCGGCCGTTCGGTTTGAGATACGAAAAAACGCAATTTTAAAATTTAAATTTCTCACAGT
This sequence comes from Erebia epiphron, assembly GCA_963932025.1. NCBI lineage: Eukaryota > Metazoa > Arthropoda > Insecta > Lepidoptera > Nymphalidae > Erebia > Erebia epiphron. The sequence goes on from OZ009948.1 coordinate 23,423,683, forward strand.
CGGCAACGTCGGAGCGTTTCAACTTCTACGGGGCGATTGTGTGTACAAACTTGAGGTATGGATTGGCGAAAAAACTTACTCCATTTCTCGGGAAATTTTCAAGATATACCCCAAAAATAAAAATATCGAAATACGTATTTTTTGCACAATTCGAGTACTAGCAACCACGTTTCTCACTTGTACGAATGACATTTAGGTATTTTTGTCGCCAATGTCTTGCAACACATGGTATTTTTTCAGGGGCGATCATATTTCGGCTGGGTAAAAAATTTAAAGTTCACGGGAAAATTATAAAACTATGTAAAATGTTTCTGTGAAACGAGATGGCGGCCATTTTGTATTCTTTTTGTGTCTTTGAAAATTTCGTTCACGTTTTTGAGGCAGTTAGCTAAAATAACATATAGAGGTAGAAAAATTAAAATCAATGATCGTTGGGTAGTTTCATACAAAGCCGCCTTACTCCTTAAAGTACAACTGTCAAATTAATGTCGAAGTGTCCACAGCTACTGCCGTTGTAAATTACCTATTTGAATATATTACAAAAGGCGCTGATCATTCTCGCGTCGCAGTTGCCAGTTACCCGAAGATAGTGAAATAGGTTAAGCGAGCTGCTTTAGCTGCAGCTCGCGCACAGAGCGAAACACTGGTAATTAGTAATGTGTATAAAATTAAAGGTACCTTGTCTATACTCCACAGAGTCACAACCACTATATTCAATGTACTCTGTGGTCACAACTCACAGTATTGGTAATATTACCGTGACAGAGTACCTTGTCTATATATGAAACTATACTCTGCTACATGTATAAGTCACCGTAAGATTGTAAAAACAGTAAGACTGTAATCTAACGCTTTTTTCGATAGATTGTAAACAGTCGAAAGATTGTGAACCGTTCTATGTTTAAAGTGTCAATTTTTGAAATATTCATAATATTATTTACGTTTTCTTGTCTCTTTCTTTTACGTTAGGTTAGGGTTCGACATAAATAATCAGTAGGTTCCAAAGAGATTAAGAGAATATAACCACTACGTTTTAGTAGGTTCTATCGGGTTAATAAACCTAACAGATTACAATCTTGAATCTACCAAAAAATAATCCGTTATAATGTAATCATTCGACAGTTTACAATTTCGCGAGTTAAATTATAATCTATCGGTTTTTACAATCTTACGGTGACATATAAACGACCAGAAAAAGAATTATACTCCTCTAATAGGTATTAATTTATTTTGGTCATACAGCTTTCATAACTCTGTTATTTTGATTTTTGATTTGGAAAAGAAAGTTGTTAAAATATAAATTTTAATTTCGGACGAGAATTTTGATTCTAAGAAAACATAATAATGTCTGCAATACTTCAGATATGTTTATTAACAGTTTTTTGTTTTGTCGTATGGGTCACCGCGTACGAGAAATCGGATATAATTTCTGCTAAAATTGAGGTAAGTAAGTAGTAAGTACGTGAACAAATCAATGAACTTTGTCGAAATGATTTTTCTTAATATTTATAATATTAAATAACACAGGCCTCTGTTGCTTCAGACTTGCAGTGGATGTTCACTAAACCGCCTTCCTGAAGTGAAAAGTTTTGTGATGATAGACGCCCCCCTTTACAACGTGTTTGTTGAATTCATCAGAGGCGCTCCACCAGAGCTAATTATCCTGGGAGAAGGTAACAAGGAACTGGAGCGAATCAATTTGTCCGGTCTTAGTCGCCAGGAGTGTAATGAACTTCTGCTCAACGCAGGTTTTGCAAAGAAAACTAAAAAGGAAGAGTTTTAAAATATAAAAAAATCCTAGTTCATAGTTATTGTACCTATATTGTATTTATGAAGTTCTTTATATAAGTGGTAAATGGTTTATGTACCTAATAATTTAAAATCAATACACACTTTTAATTTATCAACACTGCTTTCAGTGTGATGTATCCAGTTTCAGTGATGATGAATTAATATTAAATGACATTCCAGTACCTCTTTATTTTCTTACTATAGCTTACTTCCTCCAGCAGGGAATGTTATGTTTGCAACCCTTAGCAGATGGGGTGAGATAACATCTACATCTAAGCTTTTAGAGAGTATTGTCACAATATTGTCTGGGAAACACTTCCTTTACCTTGTCTTTCCTTTTTTGTATTTTTTTTAAATTATATCCCCACACAATATTTTAACCTATATTTACCTAAACCAAGCATTTAGTATTTTTTATTTCAATGAATGTTATTTATTTATATACCTACATACATCCTCTAAAAACGTTAAAGTTTATGGCAAGTTCACATTGCAATGATTAGTAAAGCTTTTATGATGGCTGAGTGTATATATATATATATATATTATATTAATGTATATTGAAAATTAAAATAAATCGTTTTCAAAAATTAAATCAGTTGATCAGAATAATCGCATTAGGACATGCTTGACTCAAGCTGCCAAAAGTTAAATAGGTATATGTTTGGACAGAGAATAATACCCCAGAATACAGTCCCTGGGAGTCCTGAGACTCCCTCTATTTCATCTGTCTACCTAGTGGGGTTCTGCCCAAAGAGCTTGGATACGTCTTACTGTTGTAAGACTGCCAACACTGCTTTCCAGCCTTCAAGATCCCGAAATGCCTCTACACATGACTCAATCCAGAAGAGGTTAAGGGAAATAGTTTGAGGGCAAAACAATAAAAGACATGTGTGTATAATGTTAATAAAGATATATTGTAGTGTGTCGGTCGCTATGGGCGCGCGCCGCTCAGGTGACGAGCGTGCAGTCGAGCTCCTCGTCGCGGCCGTCGGCCACGGCGCGCCGCAGCACGCGCGTCACCACGTCGCCCAGCGCCTCGCGCCCGCCCTCCTCCAGCAGCCCCATGCATTGCTGTGAACAACGGTCTCACCCATCAATAAATTATATATTACTAGCGGATGCCTGCGACTTCGTCTGCGTGGTTTAAGTTTTTTTTATTCCCGCGGGAACTACCTAATTTTCCGGGATAAAAAGTAGCCTATGTCACTCTCCAGGCCCTCAACTATACCTATACCAAAAATCACGTAGATCCGTTTCTCCTTTGCGGCGTGATTGAAGAACAAACCAATAAACCAACAAACACACTTTCGCATTTATAACATAAGTATGATTCAAGTTTAAATTTTAAAACACCTAAACAAATATACGGTGTCAGTAGCAAAATAAAGTTCTTGGAAATTTAAACATCAGACAAATATACTATATCTGTAGCAACATCAAAAACAGTTAAACAAATAAGCAATGACAAGGTAACGGTATCGATTTTGTAATAATTTTATTTTGTTGTTTGTGTTCTCTGCAGCCATAGACATTATTAAATTTACGGCTGCAGAGAACACTGCGAACAAATTAAGCATTTTATTGGTAGGTAAAATGCTTCTATTATTAAAAAGAAGGGTTTAGCAAAGCCTCTAATTCTTCCCTTCTTTTATCTGTGCTGGCTGGCCTGTCATAACATCGTTTGACTTTCAAGTAAAATGGCTATCCGACAATGGCTAGTATATGTAAAGGATGATATGACTATGAGTAGGTAGTACAGTGCGAAGGAACTCGCAAGCTTCGATGCTTGTTGCTTCACCTAGCATCGTGTGGGAAAGGAACAGACTCAGTGATGAACAAAGCAGATAGTGCACGCGCGTTTTGATACCTAGATAGTGAACAGGGAAGGGTTGAAAAGGCGTTCGGGAAGTTTTTACCAAAAAAAAAAAAAACTTAATGCAATGTATATTATGCAAAATAAAGTTCTGATGAATGAATAAACTATGCCTCTGGCAAACTATTTTGGAGTTCTCAATCTCCTAATCTTATTTATGATTTATTTACGCCGAAAGTTTGTGGCGGTTACCGCTGTGATAACTAGATGGCGCTGATCGCACATATGACGCACAGTACCGAAATCTAGATAAGTCTGCATCGCGGTATCAACTTACTTAGCGGTCGCGATTAGCGCCATCCATATATCACAGTGGTAACCGAGTGCAACAGCAGCACTGACCTGGTGGAAGGTGTCGTCGTGCGGCAGCCGCAGCACGGCCCGCAGCGCGAGCTCGGAGTTGGCGCGCACGTACGTGTTCTTCTCCTTGGTGCCGTTGACGAGCGCCGGGATGAGCGCGCGCAGCACGTCCGCGCCCGCGCCCGCCGCCTTGAGCGCGCCGCTGCGCCCCACCAGCGTGCTCGCGCGCGCCATCAGCTGCTTCACCTCGTTGCTGCTGTGATTCATGCTCTGTCAATTGAATGCCAATTTTGTTATTTACGGGTTAGCGCTTTATGACGAACTCCCTGTGCTGTGTTGAGCACTGTTGTCTTAACGTGGGAGGTCCCGGGTTCGATCCCCAGCAGGGTCGATTTGGGAGTTAATTTCTGAATATTTTCTGGTTTGGCCTGGTGGGAGGCTTCGACCGTGGCTAGTTGCCACCCTACCGGCAAAAGACGTGCCGCCGTTTAGCGTTCCGGTACGATGCCGTGTAGAAACCGATTAGGGTTATGGGTTTAATATAACTGCCATGCCCCCAACAGGTTAGCCCGCTACCATCTTAGACTGCATCATCACTTACCATCAGGTGAGATCGCAGTCAAGGGTTAACTTGTAGTGGATAAAAAAATGCTTGGCTATAATCAAGCCTCCCGATTGTGTAAGGAGATCGTAATCGTCAGTCAAACGTCATTGTACCGGCAATCGTGTGCCATCGAAAGTGGAGGCACCGTCGCGTCGTCTGTCGAATCCAAACTTGGCTACCGCCTACCAACTCCTTGTACAGATTTATTTCAGTCAATTAAGTTAAGAGATCGTGGGCAATAGAATAAGCCACACTTATAATAACTCATAACAGAGCTCACCCTGACAAACTGCGACAGTATATTCGGCGGCACGGGTCTGTCCTGCCCCAGCAGATAGCATATCAGGTACCCAATACCCCGCAATCCGTTGCACGCGATAGGTATCTTATCGCTCGCCAAATATCCTAATAACGCTTTATCTATTTTCTCTTCAAAGTGGTCCTTGTAAATCTGGTCGGGGGTTTCTTTGAGGGCTACGAAGAGCGCTGATGACCGTCCGTGGGTCAGCAGCCAGTCTTCGGTGGCGGGTGTGGGCTGTGTGGGGTTCCCTTGGGCGAGCACGTGGTGGAGCAAGGCTGCGTCCCTGTGGGCCGGCGCCAGGCAGTGGAGCAAGGCCCCCAGGCAGCCGCCGGCCGCGCTGCGAGGAGGGTCCTCCGGGTGCGCGAGCAACGCCGGGCACGTGAGCATAGCTAGCACTGTCAGAGCGAGTTGCTCCGACATTTTGTCCCCCCCGTTTGTTATGACGCTCCGTAAAGCTTGCAGCATTGTTTCTGTGGACAGGAGGTTCACCTTTTTGTTTAGCGTATAATCAGTAAATAGTAAAATTTTTTGAGTGGCATTTCTGTAAGTCGGCAAATTGTTTTGCAGAGTAAACTTAATTCTCGACTCCATTTAAAAAATCAATGAAGCAAAATCAAAAAAGTTTGTTTTTGAATTTATTCCAATACCAGCCAAATATTTTATTTATATCTCTCTGTACCAAATCGTCAGAATCGGTTGATCAGATGGTCGGAAAACGTAGCATGCAAACAAACAGACACATTTACACAATGAAAAATGAAGTACGGATTACTAACGAGTCATGAGATATGGGGTACAAAAACCATTGATACTCAAGTAGGTACTAGATGACGTGTCCTTTCACAGAAAAAAATTGCGCGTCCGACCAGTAGAGTGTAGAGCGCGCTCCATAACTGTATAAGCCTGTCCTTGTCCCCACCATAGCGCTGTCCCGCTTTTCAGACTAGATGGCGATAGTAAAATAAGTCCACATCGTTCGTTTGTCAGGGCCTGGTTACGTAATATAAGGTCGTCAGTAGAAACAAGCGTGTCCACCTTTAACGCTCAGGTCGTCCGCGTTCTTGACCCCGTTGTGCACCTCCATGAAGAGCGGGTCGGCGCGCGTGTGTATGAGCACGAGCTGCGCGAGCGCCGCGCCCGCCTTGACGCGCACGGGCCGGCTCGCGTCGCTCAGCCCCTTCACGAACGTCGTCTGCAGCTGCGGCAGGAACTGCTTCAGCATCACACCCACCTGCGACACGTTGTGACGACCGAACCGTGATCAATACTCAATAATCTATTTATTTTAAATTAATATATTTGAGCACACTTATTATTCTAAGTTTCAAGTGTAGGACGACTTCCAGCTCGCTGGACCGTGTTTGGTGGCACGCTCTCGAAAAGGCCTATGCCCAGCTGTGTATGCATACAGGCTGCTGGATGGATGGATAGATGGATGATCTTGATGATGATGGATCTTAGTTTCTAAATAGTTAAAGACTAATCACCATTTAAACGGTAAATGAACGAATAAACGATTTTTATTTACTAGATGATGCCCGCGGATTAGGATTCTTTGATTCCCGCGGGAACTCTCTAATTTTCCGGGATAAAAAGCCTATGTCCTTCCCCGGGATACAACCTATACCTGTACCAAATTTCATCAAAATCGGTTAAACGGATGAGCCGTGAAAGCATAGCAGACAGACAGACACACTTTCGCATTTATAAAATTAGTATGATTCGGGTACGTTAAAAGTCGGACCTTAGAAATTGTTACTTATAATAACTGTACGCGTAACGTACCTTGGACAGCAGCAGGCCCAGGGTCTCCAGCACGGCGGCTTTGACGCTGGCGTTGAACCTGTCTCCGAGGATCCGGATGAGCGGCCCCGTGATGTGCACGACGGAGGGCTGTATGGCGGCCGCGGTCGTCAGCCTGATCACCTCGCCCAGCATCAGCGCCGCGTTCTCCTTCTCCTCCGGTAGACCGTTCAGGATCGCTTCGCGGAACAACGGCAGGATTGGTGCTATACCCTGTGCAACACAAAGTTAATTAGAAAAATATATGGTTTACAAGTACGATATCATAATATAATGTGTTTGTATAATGTTTTCAATCACGCCGCATAAGTGCAAAAAAACAATACGTATAGTTCACGCGCGAGTTGAATGCAGAGCTTATTGTCACGTAGTGATTTTAATATCACTTGGATTATATTATGTGTTCCGTTCTACATCCAAAGTCCCTTTATATGAGAGAGTACACCTTTCCTTGCCACCGGAAGTCGCTAGAGGTCGCTGTTTTCCTCTTTCTGCCGTTCTCCAAGAGGTCCAATCTGTCAAAAAACTTATCCCTTCTCTATGCCTCCACTCAAGCCGCCATGTTTGATCATTGTTGCGTCTTTTCTAAAGCCGCGTGGATTACCTGGTCGCTATTTTAACAAAAAATTTATCGTTATACACTTAAAAGTGGTGTAAAAGTGAAAATGGATGAAAACAACACGCCCTCAAAGGCGCCTAGAAGACGTCATAGCCCAAGTTCGGACGATTCGTCAAAAACTTCAGAAAATGATAGCAGCTCGGCGCCGGCACCTTCGCCCCCGAAGAGGGCACGTCACGCACGTGGCAGGGATAGGTCCGCATCCCATGAGTCCGTCACAGCCGCGATGGAACAAAGATTTACAGCACTGTCTAACGACTTGGTGAGTCAGATTAATAATTTCTTACTAACAAGTTATAACAATTTTGCACAAATGACTCAAGCAGTGCCGGCGCCATCTTGTACCACGCTCCCGGCGCCATCTTGTACCACTCTCCCGGTGCAAGAAGAACAATTATTTTTGCGCCCTCCTGAATGTGCAAATAAAGCTTTTGAAAATATTTCTAACCTTGCTGTAGCGGTTAAGGAGCCAGTGGTCCCCAAAGCTGTGCCTGAGAGGGTTAGCATGCTTAATAATATGCAGCGTTTTGAGTCTACGGACTGGAATGCGGTCAGATATAATGACTCTCAAAAGAAGTATATTGCTTCGCCAGGTTTTGTTGAATTAAAAGTAAATGAGGAACTAAGAAGGTTTGAAGATCCGCATGGCCCGTTTAAATTGTCTCGCTTAGAGAGAACCTTTGCAGCTTTATCTAACGCTTTTATGGCTCAGAATGAGGCGGTTAACACGGCTTTGCAAGGCCTTATTGATTGGTCATCGTCGGCTGGAAATGAGCTTACTTCTCATACCATATATGAAAAGTTAAAAGTTTTATTTGGAAGTGAGTCTACATATAAAACAGTTTCACATGATGTTTTACAAATAATTTGTGGAAAACGGGCTGAAGTTATAGAAATGAGAAGAAGGGCAATCTTAAAAAATGTCAAAACCAAATACATGAAGGAAGACATAGAAAATATTCCACCCTCAGCGGAATACATTTTTCAGCCCGAGGGTTTGTCAAATTATATCCAAAAAATTGGAGGTTTATCTAAATTAGAGAAGCAGCCATATTCCCTGTCTACTCGGCCTCACTCACCGCTGCCATCTACATCAGGACTTAGAGATAACCCCCAACGCACTAATACGAAGAACCAATCTAACCAAGTATCTAAGAAACAAACTACTTTTCGACCCCGGGTGGATGATAACACTTCGAAAAGAAAGGGGGGGCAAAAATATAAGACATCTCGTAAACCAAATAAACACAAATGACCCTTCACAATTCACAGGGGGTTGTCTAAGACATTATGTAAAATGTTGGCTCCATTTCAATCCGCCCCCATCTATTCTAAAAATGATTTCAGGGGTCAGAATCCCATTCAATCAAATAGCACCATTGATTTTGCCATCAAAGGAAGCATTGTCACAGTTTCAGACACCAACAAGTTTGGAAATGTCAATTCAGATACAAAAAATGATTCAAAGTCACATTCTGGAGCCAGCCCCCTTAACTCCAAGTTTCATTTCTCCCCTTTTCATCATAACAAAAGAAAACAGAAAAAGTCGAGTTATTTTCAACTTGAAAGCCTTGAACCAGTACATGGAACCAAAACCGTTTCACCTTTTCAATCATCACCGCATGCCAGGGTTTTTACAAGAGAAGGACTGGATGGTAAAATTGGACTTAAGTCAAGCCTACTATCATTTACCAATTCAAGAACAACACAGATGTTACCTGCGTATCAGTTACGAAGGAAGGCTATACCAAATGACTTGCCTGCCGTTCGGCTTAGCAGTGGCACCAAAACTCTTTGCGTCGGTGACAAATTGGACAGCAGAAGTTCTTCGAAAGAAGGGATTCCGAATAGTGGTGTATCTGGACGATTACCTGTTAGTTCACCAGTGCAAATCAACTTTAAAGACTCAAATAAGCTCTGCAATCAACTTTTTGACCAGTCTAGGTTGGTGCATCAATCTCGAAAAGTCAATCATCACACCCACCAGGGTGATCGACTTTTTAGGAGTTACTTGGAATACACAACAGAACAGCAAAAGTTTTCCTATGGAAAAAGTCATCAAGATCAGCAGCTGTCTATCAACTCGTTTAGCTGCGGGCAGTTGGACCCTCAAGCAGGCACAACACCTCTTAGGGTATCTCAACTTTGCAACCTTCACCACCCTACGGGGAAGGTTACATTGCCGGACTCTGCAACGCCACAGCAACCGACTTCGTCGGAATCCTCTCTCTGCAGTCAGTTACTCGGAAAAGGTAAAGCTAGAACTGGAATGGTGGCTACGAAATATCGATCAACAGACACCTATACATCACCAGAAGATGCCAACAAATTATATAGTTACAGACGCTTCAGACATTCAGTGGGGAGCATTGGTAAACAACGAAGCCTTGTCAGGGCCTTGGACCCCCGACCAGAACCGTTGGCACTGCAACGCGAAGGAAATGTATGCGGTAATAGCAGCGATATCTTACAAAGCCCACCAGCTCAGAAATTCAGGGGTGATTCTTCAAAGCGACAACCAGACAGTAATAGCTTACATAAAAAACGAAGGTGGAACCAAGTCACAATTCCTTCTAGACTTGACAAAACAGCTCCTAGCGTTGGTGGACAGTATCAATGTGGTGCTTCTCCCTCACCATCTTCCAGGGGTGTACAACACGGAAGCCGATCGCCTATCGCGCAATCGCGCCGGATCCGAGTGGCGCTTAAGAGCAGAAGCAGTGAGTCAAATTTTCAATCTCTGGGGTGTTCCAGAAATAGATTTGTTCGCATCCCAAACCGCACATGTAGTACCAAATTATGTAACGCTCGACTTGACAGACTCGAACGCATACTTTCACGACGCGTTCAGCAGATGTTGGCATTACGACCTAGCTTGGGTGTTTCCACCCCCATGCCTTCTGCCTCAAGTTCTTCAACACCTAAATTCAGCGTCAGGTCATTTTGTGATAATAGCACCCAAATGGAAGAAACCCTTTTGGAGAACAGATTTGAAAGCCAGAGCAGTAACATGGCCCAGAAAGATTCGGGACTTAGAACTCAACCTAGTGGATACAGCAACGAATCTGCCTCCAGCACAAGTCAACACCTTAAAGCTGGAAGCCTGGCTCATTTTGGGTGGGATACATTAACATCTGATTGGTCGACCCAAGAAAAAGCTCTGCTTTCTACTTGCTGGAGAGCATCAACTGTAAAGACTTACATACCTATTTGGAACAAATGGTCTCTCTGGTGTGGGAAATTAGGACTGAATGCTCGCTCTCCAAGTCCATCGAGCGTGGCAAGGTACTTAGCAAGTTTATTCCTAACTGATAATTTGGCCTACCGTACTATTTTAGTTCACAAATCAGTAATCGCCTCAGTCTGTGAAACCCTTTCAGATATCAAAATATCTTCTAGTAATTTAGTAAAGCATATGCTAAAAGCAATTTCTATATCAAGGCCTATACGTCCTAAAGCACCTATTTGGGATGCTAGAATACTTATTGAATATTTAAAGAATAATGAACCTAATCCAAATAGTTTATTTGATGTGTCAAGAAGGGTTGCTACAATTCTTTTATTAGTTTCAGGCCGCAGAGTTCACGATTTAACTCTGTTGCATTGTGATTCCACTCATTTCGTAGATAACTCGAATAATATCATTCTATATCCACATTTTGGTTCTAAAACGGACTCTGTGTCACACCAACAGTCATGTTGGAAGTTGTTAGCTTGCCCTGATCGAAACCTTGACCCGGTTTATTGGTTGAGAGTCTTAAAAGACATTACTAATAATGTAAGAGGCTCAGTGACAAATTTATTTATCTCCATTAGAGAACCGGTCAGACCAGCCACTCCAACTATGATTGGGGGTTGGATTAAAAGACTTCTTGTTGAGGCAGGCATCCAAGCTACGCCGGGTAGTTTCAGGTCAGCAGTGACCTCTTTAAACTGGATAGAAAATTACCCAATTAATGATATCTTAGAGAAGGCTAACTGGCAACATGAATACACATTTAGAAAATTTTATCATAGAAATATTCAGCTTAATAATGATTCAAATGTGGTAGAAAAGTCTCTATCAAAATTTTTTGAAACATCAGCCTAACATATAACTATCTATCACATTGTTGCTTTCTCCTTATCACCCACTCAAGCCACCAGGAGATAACAAACAACTCTCATATAAAGGGACTTTGGATGTAGAACGGAACACATAATATAAAAATTTTACCTTGAAATAAAATTTGTATTATGTTTCCTGAGACATCCAAAGTCCCAATAATGGCTTCCTGGTGAAATTTAATATGAGAACAATGATCAAACATGGCGGCTTGAGTGGAGGCATAGAGAAGGGATAAGTTTTTTGACAGATTGGACCTCTTGGAGAACGGCAGAAAGAGGAAAACAGCGACCTCTAGCGACTTCCGGTGGCAAGGAAAGGTGTACTCTCTCATATAAAGGGACTTTGGATGTCTCAGGAAACATAATACAAATTTTATTTCAAGGTAAAATTTTTATATTGTATTCCTTAATATTGTTGAAAGTACTTTGGCGACATCTAGTGTCAAGGCGCAGAACGTGCGTGTGTCGATGCGCAGGAGTTCCCATAGATGGCGCTTGTTGTCTTTGGTCATAAGAACACGATGATATTATATTTCTTTTTCTATTAATATATTTTTTTTTATTATTAAAACATTGTTTTATTATATATTTTTCGAGTTTTTTTATTATTAACTAGTTCGTATATTTGACGAGTCTATGGTCGGAGCGTTCCCGAACGCAGCCATTCTTGCCGGTTGTCTATGTTGAATTTTCAGAAATGAGATTTTCCGCTAGCTTGATGATGGAGAGAGGTCCGAGGACCTTAGCTTTGAGCCCAGGCTTTGCCTGGGAAAAGGCAAATTTTCAATATGAAATCTAAGTTATCTTAACAATTGCCTATTTTTCCACATCAATTTTGGTGAGTGATAGGAAATTCGATATTCGATTTCACGTATCACATCTTTCTCAAGATGGCGTGCGTAGCTAAGGAAAAATTATAATTAATTAGTCGTGTTTGTTTTTTCCAGTTCCCATATTATCCCGCATTATTTTGAAGAGGGATGGGATGGGTGGACTGTCATTTAACCATTAAATGTTATTTAATTACAACATCGTAACAATAATTCTAGTCAACCGGTTATTGTAGATGACTGGTATGACAAAACATTTAATGGTTGCAAAATCAATCCAGAAAATTTTCCGAATTTTTGTATTTTGAACGATAAATTATATCGATACAGTAAATGTAAATACCAGCTTCTTAGCGAGTTCGACTGGAAAGAGGTAGTCCATAAGAACGACATTTTCAAAATTTTGAAGGAAAACCATGCAGATGCAACTGCAGGTCATTTTGGTGTTTTCAAAACTCATCGCAGATTGTCCCTCAGATATTTTTGGCGTGGTATGTACAAGGACGTGGTTGATTACGTTAAAAATTGTGATACTTGTTCTGCTTATAAACACACGACATCAGCCACTCCAGGTTTGTTAGGGAAGCCTAAAGTCTGAGAGAGACCATTTCAGGTTATTTCTGCTGATTTAGTTGGACCTTTGCCTAGGTCAAAATCAGGTTTTACGTTTCTTTTTGTAGTGACTTGTTGTTTTTCGAAATATACAATGTTGTTTCCGTTACGGCGTGCCACAGGTGCCGCTGTTGTTAAAGCGCTAGAGAATTTTGTATTTTTGAACCATAGTGTTCCAGAGACTGTAATTGTAGACAATGGGTCACAGTTCACAGGATCTGAATTCCGTAAACTCATTAAGCGTTATAATATTCCGAAATTACACTATACACCGTTGTACACTCCGCAAGTTAATCTTGTCGAGAGGTACAATAAGGTAGTTATGACTGCTGTAGCCGCTTTTGTGAAAGATAACCACAGGTCCTGGGATGAAAACCTGTATAAAGTCCAGTTCGCCATAAACAGTGCGGTTAATGTATCCACTGGATTCTCCCCGTTCTTCCTTGTTCACGCTAGAGAACCGGTTCTAAATGGTTCCTTCTATAAGGACACGGATAAGGAGTACGAGGCAGGAATTCCAAGGGAGGAATACGCTGGAAAGTTTGGAATTTTGGAAGATATATTTAGCCAGGTTAGGAAAAATTTGTTTCAGGCTCATGCAGAGAATGCAACGCATTACAATTTAAGGCGTAGGTCTGCAAGCTATTCTGTTGGGGACATAGTGTGGAAGAACACTTATACACAAAGCGACGCTACAAATTTTTTCGCAGCTAAGCTGGCACCTTAATATGAAAAGTGCAGAGTTGTCAAGGTTTTGTCACCTTTGGTTTATGAATTGGTTAGAGTGGCGGACAACCACCCAATAGGCACTTGGCATATTAAGGATATTAAGAAGTAGATATTAGCCATTACGTAGTTTGGTCTAAACTGTTTGAATATTTAAGTTTAACAATATTCAATTAGGAATTTTATGAGAGTAGTGATGTACTGAGTTAACAGTTACATTACCATGGTTCAGTTGAAGATGAATGTAGTTGATGTATGTAGGGATGCATGATGATGATTAGAATGCTTGTGATAGACCAACCGGAAGAGAGGTAACACGGTAAACATGCTAATATTGTACTTTGGGGATTATCCCCAAAGTACAATATTAGCATGTTTACGAAAGGGAGGGGTTTTGTTTTTTTTCGTTCTTCTTCTGGATAATGGATCTATTCCGTTACTTTTCCGATTCTGTTCAGGGATCTATTTTTCCAGGAAGTTATTTGGTTTTTTTTCCGATTCCGATTTGGTTATTTCCGAATGTGATAGCAAACGGTTGTATGACAGACATCCGATCACAAAGATTGTTCCGTACTTGTCGAATGACAAATTGACAAGGATTGTATGTGTCACCTCAGGCCCGACTGCATTCAACTCGCGCACGTACTATATAATGTTGGCTCTCTTCAGACCGCTAATAACTACTCAAATAGGCAATCAGATCATTTCCATACAACACAAGGTTTGAGCGAGATGCGATGAGCTTTCTTAACAAAAATCTGTTTATCGTTTCCTTGCAAATTATATACTACTCCGAGACTCCGAAAAGTATATAAGTCAGCCAAAATAACAATTCAAGCCCTCGTTCACTTAAAAAGGCTTCGGCTAGCGCCTCGTCCTTGCAATGTTTCTAGGTCGTAAATTGCTTTATTTCTGGCCTTGGCAGTAATAAAGTATTTATTCTCACCCGATAACAACAATTATTAATCATTACGCTTCCCTATAGGCGCTAATTGGGTCAATTGTTGCGTCTCCCCTGGCGCGTACCTTGGGCAGGCAGAATCCGGGCAGCGGTTCGCCCTTGAGGTCTGCGGCGGCGTAGCGCACCGCCTGGCGCACCTCCGACACGTAGCTGAGCTGCTTCTCGGTCTCGAGCATGCGCGTGAGCGCGGAGAGCGCCTCCCACGCCATCAGCAGCACGTCGCGCTCGCGCTCCGCGAACAGCAGCAGCAGCCCGCGCAGCAGCGCCGGCACGTGCGGGATGAGGTCGGCGCGCGTGTGCGTCACGAACGCGCACAGCAGCGTGGCCGCCGCGCGCCGCCTGCCCGCCGCCGCCGCGTCGCCGCCCGCCGCGCCCGCCGCGCCCGCGCGCACGCACTCCATTAGCGTGTCGATTATGCTGCATCAAAACAATACATTTTTAATGAAACTTCTTTAAAATTACACTATTCTTTCAGTTGTAGCAAAACGATTGAGTATTTTTTCTAATTTAGACCAGCGCTTGGCTGCAATCAGACTCACTGGCAAACGGTGGTGCCATACTGCATCACCGTTTACCAGTGAGTTTGATTGTGTTTGTGAGGTGCTGCACAGTTCACACTTGAAGATACTATTAAAAGGGGAAACCAGAAAGGCATAACATAATACAGCGGTTCGAATTACAAACGAAGATACAAATCGCTTCGTACACGTCCATGACCACAAAAATTATGGGACCGAAAGCATATATGTGTATTATTATATTATTATATACTCTCTATTTGTACCACAATAGAAAAAACACAGACTGATACAAAAGGCGGCCTTATCGCTTACTAGCGATCTCTACCAGGCAACCTTAGGGATAGGGAAAAAAGGAAAAAAGGACTGCAGGTGGTGTCATCCTATAACATACATACATTCGAATAGCTACATACTAATACATAATGTTTTTTATTGGTTTATGTATTAGTAAATTGTCTGATATATATATTATACTATAATTCAGTTTAGATAAGAAAAATAGTTAATATAATTTTTAAAGATGTCTTCAGTTTGAAAGATAATAGTTTTTACAGCATTTTTGAAAAAGTCTAGTGATTTTGACTGGCGTATGGTCAGTGGAAGTTCATTCCAAAGCTCAGTAACTTACACAGCGAACGAGTTACTATAAAACTTCGTTTTATGAGGAGGGATTTTCAGTGTTAAAGTTCGGCATGGTCTTAAGTTACATATCTATAAAACCCATATCTGTCAATACAGAGCTGGTGAAAACTGTAGACACTACCGGCATCCCTTTCTTACTACCAATCGACGCTACACAAAAACCAATAAAAGGGACAATTTAGACTTTAGAGTATAAGGGCGTACGCACCACCGGACCCCGGCGTCGTCGAGCACGGGCAGCAGCGCGTCGCGGCAGTACTCGAGCTCGCGCGCCTCCGCGGGCGTGCCGCGCGCCGCCACCAGCGCGCTCAGCAGCGCGGGCAGCACGCGCGGCAGGTGCCGCACGAGCGCGTTGCCCGCCGCCGCCGCCAGCGCCGACAGCGCGCGCGTATCCGCGCCGCCGCCGCCCGCGCCCGTCAGCACCGGCACCAGGTACGGCAGCACGGCGCGCGACTTGATCGCCATCACCTGCCACCACGGCACACCAGCGTTGTAAAACAACAATGTTATACACGCGAAAGAGGTTGAATATTTCAGCCTACTTACCGCCCCCCACTTTTTTTATTTTTGAAGTGAAACTTTTTTAGAACAGTAATTGTGATTTGAAAATTCCATGAAACGAAAAAGCGACACTAAAATGAGATAAATATATTCATAATAGGATGTCGTAGCCTGCGAGAAAATGAGATAAAAGTTATATTTGTCTCATTCTCTCGTAGGCTACTTTTCTGTAGTTTTACTTCTGCCGTGTGTGAATTGCGCACACGCACACAATTCTCACAGGATTTTAGTGGAAAATTGAGCGCTTCATAATCATAGTATAGACATATTTCTTCAATATAACTTTCTCAAACTAATAAAACCTCGGTCTTTAATTGACGTAAAAAAAATAACAACCAGAGGAAAAATCTTTGCACATTTACTGCTATAAGCAACGACCTCAATTTACACAGACGGGCCCTGTCAAAAAAAGAATCTGGACTTATTTTACTAACGCAATCTCGTCTGAAAAGCGGGACAGCGCTATGGCGGGGACAAGGACAGGCTTATACAGGTGAGGGGCATGCCCTACAAGTAGGACGTTCGAGTTTTTTCAATGGAAGGGCCCACCTAGTACCTACATACATAATATATATCGACGGCTATAAGCCTTCACAAATATACGGAGTAGTCAGCGCGCACCTGGCGCAGCCCGTCGAGCGTGGCGTCCGCGACGGCGGGGTCGGCGTGGCGCAGGTCGTCGAGCATGGGCGGCAGGATGTCATCCAGCGCCTTGTTGCCGATGGTGGCGTGCAGCGAGTCGAACGCGCGCGCCGCCGCCATGCGCACCTCGGGCAGCGAGTCGCACAGCGCCGTGCGCACCGTCGGCACCTGCCGTCGCACATCCGCACATCACACATCACACATCACCGCTGTGGTATAGCATGCCGGTCGTTACTTACTTGAACGATCATACAAACATATAACGTATTTGAAAAAAAAATGGCAGTCATACGGACTGCCAACAGGAATCAAAAAGAATATTTAAAATAACTAAAAAAATTAAAATTCTAAATATAAACCATAAAACTAAGCCATTAAAGTTTAATTATGAATGTACTATATTTATATTTAAGACCTTTTGTCTCCTTCGTAACACCGCGAAGCGACACCTCGTCACGCGTTTCGAAATTTTTACCCCCTACCAAGAAGTGCTATGAAACACTTTCGTCGCTCATATAGGATCATTTCACACTGTTCAGAATTTTGATGATTTAGGAAATCCTAAACAGTCCAACAATATGCTCGTGTTTTTTTTTATTAAAACACTAGCTGATGCCCGCGACTTCGTACGCGTGGATTGAGGTTTTTTGGTTCCCGCGGGAACTTTTCCATTTTTCGGGATAAAAAGTAGCCTATGTACTATTCCAGACTATAATCTATCTCTGTGCCAAATTTCATCCAGATCCGTTCAGCCGTTGGGGCGTGATTGAGTAACAAACATCCATCCATACATCCATCCATCCAAACTTTCACATTTATAATATTTATTTGATTACTCGAATACTTGAATTTGTCACTTTTATGAAAAGTAACTATTCTAATTAAAATTTATATTTTCGAAGCAAAGCCTAGAAAACAAAATGATTACAGTCCGATTTTTTTTAAGTAATCCAAATCCAAATAAAAAAATTGCATAATACACAAAAGTACCGAGTAATGGCCACACGCTTTATATTCAACTTACTATTATTTTTTGTTGATATCATACGGGCCGACAGCTATAAGGTTATCGGTGATAAGCCCCCCGCTAACTCACCAGTCCATCCGCGAAGCTGAGCACAGCATCTCGAGATGTGGAGGCGAGGATCTCCCCGAGCCCGATGCAGACGCCCTGCCGCTGGTCCGCGCGCTCCGAGCGAAGCCCGCGCTCCAGTATCGGCACTATATCCGGCAGCACGCGCTCTCCCAGCTGGATACATGAAAATACACTTTATTGCACACCAAATAAGATACAAAACAGAAGAACATAGACACATATAATATTATTATGGAATGAAGCTGTACAATAGATACCCCAACCCCAAATGAAATGGGATGTGGGCATGGCAAAGAAGAAGAAGAAGAAGCTGTACAATAGATAACTATATAAATGGTAATATTTTGCTCACGTTAACAACGAGCGTATGCTTGCAAAAGTGACTAAATCAGTTTTTTACTCAGTTCATTAAAACATGTTATATCCAACAAAAAATACCAGAGTGATAGCTCACCTTCCGAACCAAATCACCGAGTGTCCTCGCGGCCACCTGCCTCTTGTCGTAGCTGGTGGACGCCAAACAACCCAGTAACAAGTTGAACAGCGTCGGCAGGATTTCTCGAAGTGTTTTCGGCGTGTTTGTCACAACCACCTAAAAATACATCTTAATATAACTTTGTCTCTCTACCTCTAGTATAGATGGAGAGAGTAAGAGTAAGTATTTTTTTATTTAAAGTATTGAAATACAATGCTTATTTCTTTAAGGATATCTTGTGCAGTTTATGATATGTCTGGACTATACCACTAGTTCTGAAAGCAGATTCTACTAAAAAGAACTGGCAAGAAACTATTTGTATTGTAAAAACTTATAAATGAACAAATAGTTTATTTTCTGGAAACTTACAAAGTACAATAAAGACACAAAAGGGATGATGACAACTCAATCAAATCGGCAACTTTTTATCAAACTTAAAACGCGCTTCTACTATGGAAGTCTGTATGTAATACACGATGTCACGTCATCGTCATTTTTAATCTACAGTTTAAAATGGTTATCAAACTCAAAATTAAACGGCAATGTGGATTTTAGGGTTTTTGGAAGATTCTCTATTTAATAAATAATCAGTAAGAAACATTTATTTTTGACCTATCATCCCAATTGACATGTTTCGTCATTACGTACGTACCTTCCACACGTGCAAGGCCGCCTGTCTGACCATGAGCGCGACATCGCTCCTGCCCATATACAGTCCGGCCAGCACTCTGTTCCTCCGCTCCGGCCCTAACGCGTTGATGATAGCTTTGTGCGAGTGCTCAGTACCGAAGTTGTCGTCCTCGGACGCCGTCTCCGTGCTCATCTTCCCGGAGACGCCGGATATCCTGGAATTAATATTATTTGCTTGAAATTTTGTATGAAATGATGATTTTATGATTTATTTTTATTTGATTCACATTGAACAACTTGTGCCACTTATGATAAGTCGTAAGAATCTGCGGGATACACACTGTACTACATAGATTTGCCTATTGTCGCGGATTATAGCGAATTAAACTTTTAGTTCTTCATGAACAACAAAACATCTCACCTATACAGCAGATCGCCGAGCAGCTGCACAGAGCTGTACCGTATCCGCCAGTTGTCGTCGAACAGGCCGCGCTCCAGCTCCGGCAGCAGCAGCTGTATGGCGGACTCGGCGTACAGGTTTACTATCCTTTGCCCCGCCTTCAGCGCTGTTTCGCGCACGTATTCGTTCTCGTCGGCGAGCGCCTTGAGAATAGGGTTGATGATCTGGCCGATGTACGGCAGGAACTCATCAGTAAACGCGCCCGGCATGTATATGAACATCATTATGTAGCCGTCTTTGACGTGCGGCGCTATGTCCGTGCGCTCCGCTGTCGCTATTATATCTAGAAGAAACAAATAAATCTTTATTTGGGGATACAAGTACATGAAATAACAGACTTTATAAAGAAAAAAGTCGCGAAATGAGACTTGATCCCCAAAATGGTCGTCATTCAGCTTGTCTGGTGACATCTGGGAATGGATTAGTTTGTGGTTTGATTTCAAAATGTTTAACTGTGGAATAAGTTGAGTTTTGACAGTTTTTGTATAGGAAATTTTAACTTTATTTCTCTATGTGGACTTTGGATGGATCGAAAAATTTGTCATGAAATGATTACTTTAAAATAAAATCTAAATCTATCATTGATTATTATGAATTATGATGCTTAAAAGGACGCATTTTAAATAAGTAATTAGTAAATGCTGAGAAACTACAAAATTTCTTGACCACACATTTGAATATGTAGGAAAGTTGTGACTATGGTGTGTTCAAAATCAGCTTTTTTTGTATGTGTGTGTGTGTCTATGTGACGGTGACTACATTTTTAAGGTCTCCTTAACAATCATTATGAGATGTGACGGGAGACTCACTTGAAAAAGAGTGGCGTTAACCATTCGATCTCACTTGAATAGTGAATGATTAACACCACTTCGTTTAGATTTGTCTGTATATTGGCACAAGCTAGTGTGATGTACCGGGCATGATCTTGTGCAGCTTGTGCGAGCCGAGGCCGGCGACGACCTCGGAGAGGCCCTGCGCGGCGCCCGAGCGGTCCACGGACGAGGACTCGGAGGTGAGCGTGTGCATCAGCCACGGCAGCAGCTCCTCGAAGCTGCCCTCGCCCATGCCGCGCACCATGGCGCCCAGCGCGCGCGCCGACACCGACCGCACCTGCCCCCGTGCACGAGATTATACTCCGTCACGCCCGGATCTGACCCGGTGGCCGAAATTGGAACTAATTCTTATGCCTGATAAGTTTTTGATTTTATTTTTACCGACGACGGAACGTAGACAGTATAATATGTGTTTGCCCTAAGAGGTTGTGTGTTTGTTATTGCACTTTTTTGTTACCATTTTTATATTTAAATTCACTAGCGACGCAGTCACCGGGTCAGATCAGTTTGTGGGACTATACTCTGCGATATACTTATAAAAGAGATCCTTATAGACTACAATAAAATGGCGCGATACTCCAAGATTCAAAACGTTTGAAAGTATTTACAAAGCGCCACCCAAACTCACAACGGATGTGTGCGTGCTGAGACGGCCGTCAAACATTAATAAATCCAAGGATTTGTTGTCCTACACACATTGAGACAGTAATTTAGAGGGGCGTACCATGTTGTCGTCGTTAATCTCTACTGACAGACTGCATATCATCCGAAATCGTATAAACCCCGCAGATTATCGGAACTCTGCTTCAGATATCCACTTCAGATGCTCGCAGAGCAGTTACACAATTTCATGAATTGTTGTCTCGACTCTCGTTTAGCTTCTCAGTGATGAATGTAAATATGAGTGTAAAGTGAAGCACAAATTGTGGAATAATTGGCAATTTTAACCAAAAAACTGTGAAATCCTTTAATATTGAGCAGACTTTTAACAAAACTGTTTATTCATGTCTACATCGGATCCTGATTGGGCGCACACATATAGACTCACCTCAGGCACCGGATCCAGCAGCGAGCTCTTGAGGCCAGGGATGATGCTGGGCAGATACGGCATGAGATCCTTCTGGTCGGTCAGCGAGTACATATTGCCGATGATCTGCGCGGCCATCTTGCGCGTCTCGGTGCTGCGGTCGAGGAACGCTCGCTCCACCACGGGCATGATGAGCGCCAGGGAGGGCGCGTCGATGAAGTGCACGAACTTGGTGTCGAGCAGGGTCTGGAGGCAGAGCGATGTCTTGTTGGACGGGTCCTGTAGCGCTTGGAGGAGGACTGGCACGATCGCTGTAACAAATACAATGATTGGTAAGTAACTGTCATATAAAATAACGTTATTGAGGATTTCGGCTTCTGAAATCTGTAAAGAAGTATTTGTAGCATTTTACAAACACATTCCATGTAGGTAGGAAGATTTTCAAAAGGTACAGTTTTCGGTCCAGACAATACTCAACAACCCATTTAAAAGAGTTCACACAATCACTTGTCCAAATATGAAATGAAAATGCTGTGATCCTTATCTGGACATTACTGACAACTACAAATTTTAAGGATGTTATACAAAAAAAAATTTGGGTGCGTCTTTGGGTAAGCAAAAGAAAGAGAAGATTCTTATTCAATCTTATTACTACAGTATCAAAATATACATGTGCAGCTAAGCGAAATACACCATTGACAAACGTCAAATTATCGAGGAAGTTTGAAGAGTGCCTAACCTTGGATCTCGGGGTTCCGTATGACGGAGCCGATGACCTTCAACGCCTCGGCACCGGCTTCTTGGACGCGCATGTGCGAGTCGCTGAGCACTTCTATGAGCTTGGGCACGATGGACGGCAGACAGGAAGAGAGCTGTTTCGGAGCGCAGTACGCCATGGCTCCCAGCAACTCTATTGAACCTGCACCATGACAAAAGTAACTTTGATTGTCTATTCTGGAAAATTTAAAATGGCTTTCATAAAAGTGAAGTCTGCCAACGTTAACTAGGCCATTAGTCGTCTCGTCACCGCACGCACATTTTGCTAACTGTCCCCTGCGTAAAAATGAGTGCAAGCGTAGCAGACAGACACACTTTCGTATTTATAATATTAGTATGGATTGTGTTTCTCGGGAATCGCACGCACTGCGAGCTGTCGCCTCAGCGCCCCCTGCACTCACCCGCCTTAGTCCTCCAGTTGTCGTCCTGCAGAGCTTGCAGCAGGGACGGCAGCACCAGCTTGACGCCGTGCGCGGAGAGCCGGCTCATGATGAGCTTGGCGGTGTCGTCGGCCGCGGCGCGCACGTACTGCGAGCTGTCGCCGAAGCAGAGCAGCAAGTGAGGCAGCACGTGCACTATGTACGGCTCGAACAGACGGCCCAGCTTGCAGCACAGCATTTCGAAGCCGAACAGCGCACCTGAGCCAAAATACAGCTGAGATACAACTTCTCCTAATGTTTAAATTTACTTTTGTACCTGTGACATTACCCGGGTCACAGCTGAAAATCAGCGTTTTTTTTTCTATGCATTTTAGGGATAATATGACACAGGGCATAACGCTGAGCATACACCCCTTCCGGGTGGTGTCACAGACGAAAACGTTACATTTGTATCTAATTTTGTCTGTTTCTAAATTCCGGACCTGAGTGCCACCTCACCTAATTCAAAGATGATTTACTGGTGTCCAGAAGGGCTAACACTAGAGTTTAACATTTAGATGATCGCAATCACTTTCTCACTAATGGTTAAAATGAAATGCACAATTATAGCAAAAGTACAAAATAAACTATGGGCTAGCTAAAACCGTATCTTGTTTCTGCCTCATAACGGATCTGCAAAGAATTTTAACAAAAATAATGATTGATCGAATAAAGACAAGTAGATAATTTGACTGCAGCAGCAATTTGTTTTTTCAAAGCTATTTAAAAACATCCTATATCCCTCTACCCCCATTTTCCTTCTTGAAGTTCCTCCTATCAATATTTCACTGATTTAGCCTTACCTTCCCTGTATTTATAGTTCTTCTTTTCTTGTATGGCTTCCGTGAGTTTCCCCATCACATCCAGCTGTTTGAGCGACAGGATTCCGAGCCCCTTGATAATGCCAGCGATCCCGTACGCGGCACCCTACAACCAAATATGCTCTTACACAAACAAGGAACTAAATCCTTGTAGTGTGTTAAGTTAAACTAGAAAAATAGCGTTAATTTTAAGCAGGTACCACTTAACAGTATTCAACAAAGAGAGAAATTATACAAAAGGGTGCAAAGGCGGTCTAATGCTATCTCTTCCAGACAACCTTTTGGGAGAGGAGATTATCTACAAAAGCACAAGATAGTGATATTCCTATTGTTGTGACGTAACCATCATTAAGTCAGGCAGACACTACTCTTTTCCAAGCCGATCTGTCATCGCCTAATGCTACAGCTCGCCCCACGTAAGGCCGGCCGATCTTTTTCGCCTCATCAAGTATAGTACACCGCCAAGTCTGTTTTGGCCACCCGCGCTTTCTTGGACCTTGCGGGTTCCAATCCAACGCCTGCTTGGGTCAGGTGCCCGACGCAGTGTATGCCCGATCCAGTTCCCGATTCACTTGACTGACTTGACACTGCGGATGAATTAGTTCTAATTGATCTCCCATATATCGGAGTTAGGCTCACCTTCCTGTCGCCATACTTCTCAGCGGTGAGCAGTTGTTTCAGCAGCTTGTTCACGATCGTGGGGATATCGTCCTCGAGCGCAGGCGATGTCACCAAGTGTGGCAGGCAGTTGCTCACCGCCTCTTGTACCTGACATTATATATACAAATCAAAGACAAATTGCTGTTTTTTTATATTCACCTTCAAGTTAGCCCTTGACAGCGATCTCACCTGATAGTGATGATGCAGTCTAAGATAGTAGCGGGCTAACCTGTTAGGGGTATGGCTGTTATATTAAACCCACACCCCTAATCGGTTTCTACGCGGCATCATACCGGAACGCTAAACAGCTTGGCGGTACGTCTTTACGGGTAGTGTAAAAATTAAATACTCAAGTGATTATCAAACATTGAACTGTATTAGGATACGTTTAAGGGCAAACCACACAGCGAGCGGGCGCGGATCGGGCGCGGGTCGGGTCGGGTGCACGGCGGGTTAAATTCCTTGTATTTATATGGACGACATCACACAGAACGCGGGCGCGGGTCGGGCGCGTGGCGGGTGTCGCTGTGTGTTTTGCGCTTAAGTACTCAAAAATTGAGCTCCACCAGTCGACAAATACAATGGGAAGACATATTCGACAGTCGGTTTGCTAAAAATTCTGTCTGGAATTTCGGGATTGTAGCAATGGTGAAAAAAAATGTATATTGTCAATATATAGATTAGAATGGATAGAATGTGATGAGGCGGTATACCTGTTGGCTAGGAGTAGACAGTGCAGCGATGAGACGCAGCGCGATGGGTCGCACGCGCGCATCGTCGGGCGCCAGATGCCTAGCCAGGGATCCCACCAGCAGCACCACACACTGGCGCACCGCGTCGTATCCGCCGGACTTGGGCGCCGTGTCCAGGAATTGTTCGAACACGGGTAGCTGACTGCTCAAGGTTTCCTGTACCGAGATATTGTACTGTTTACTATCGAATAAACACTGCAAATCAAGTATAGAAGCAGACTTTACTATGCGGAAGTCCATGATAATGAAGGAACTAGAAGGTTAATTCTGTATAATCCGCCATATCAGGCTAATTTAAGTGGTACAGCGACAATGCGCATCGTCGAGTCAACATCTCCTGAAGATGGTCCGATCTTTGGAGTCAGAGTGAAACGTACATTGAGAATAATTTGGAAGATTTGTGTGGTGTGGTGTTGTGCCGGTGCGAATTGCTAGCTTATTGGGCGGTGAATACCGCAAGTTGCATGCTGTTGCGGATTATAGTGAACTAGATGATTCCTGAGACTTCGTCCGCGTAGACCAAGTTTTTTCGATTCCCGCGAGAACTCTTGAATTTTCTGTGATAAAAAGTAGCATATGTCCTTCCCCGGGATATAACCCATCCCTGTACCAAATATCATCAAAATCGGTTGAACAGATGGGCCGTGAAAGCGTAGCAGACAGACAGACAGACAGACACACTTTCGCATTTATATAATTAGTATGGATTAAGCTCCTTGTTTCTTGATTATCAAGGATTTCCGCAAAATAACTCCTGCTTCTATCCAATATTGTACTGTTTATTTTGGAATAAACACTGCATACCAATGGCCATTAGTTTGGTGAACACTGATGTGCAAGTGCCTATGTTAATTACAATTCATCCCCATATCCAGGATAACCCCCAAAAAATAAATGGTCAATGGTCATCATTATTTATTTATCAACTACCCATATGCTCATAGTCAGAAGATTGAACGCATGATATTGAGCATAGGAGCGACGGGACGCGAGACTTGAGAACAGAGTGCGCGCCCTCCCGCAGCCCGCTGCCGCCGAGCTACAAACAAACTTATCAGACCCGGTGACAAAAAAAAAATTGCCAGTTATAGGTAGGGACTGCCGATAGAAGTGAAAGCGACTTTTTTTAAATAAAAAATAAATAAAATATAAACCTTAACAATAAGGCTTTAAAGTTTAATTTCGGATGTAGTATTTAAGATCTTTTGTCTTCTTAACAACGCGAGCATGTCGCTGTTCGCGAGCATGTCGGAGCGTGGTGTCGGTGACGCGAATCCACAAGTTTACCCCCTACCAAAAAGTGCTCAACGCGCCTAAAGAAGTTTTCACTTTAAAAAACCAAACCAGAATAAAAATTAGTTCCAATTTTGGGCACCGGACCGGATAAGTTGGTGGGACTGTACACACCTTGCCGTGCAGGTCGACGAGCGCCATGGCCGCGGCGAGCATGGTGTCGCGCACTTGGTCGGCGCGGTCGGCGAGCGCGCGCTGCACGAAGAACGCCATGGCGTGCGGCACGGCAGCCGCGTCCACGCGCGGCGCCAGCGCCAGCAGCGCGCGCGCCACGCCGCGCCGCGCGTCCCACGCGTCCACCGCCGCCGTCTGCTCGTGCCCGAACTGGTCCAGCACCGCGGGGATCATCTGCACAACACGCGCTCTGGTTAGAGACTGTACACAACGACCTAATGGAGAACACCAGTGGAAATTATAGAATAGAATTTATTTTAATAGCTAATCGAATGCTGAAACACGCAGTAAAAGTACATACTTAAAATCTAACTCAATTAGCGCCTAAAATAAAATCTATCGTGACAAGGGATTGAACCTACGCCACAAACTAGCTATGAGACTTAAAATAAAATGATTTGAAACAACCAGTAGCAGTCTCGTTGAACGATGGGTGGTGGGATGTAGTTCCAGCACTTGGTGGCAACGCAACATACCGGCAGCTTCTCGTCGTATATCTGGTGCAGGCGCTGCAGCACAGCGGCGGCGGCAGCGGGCGGGTCGGGCGCGCGCCCCACCAGCGCCGCCAGCGCCGCGGCGGCCGCGCGCTGCAGCTCGTCCGCCGGGTGCTGCACCTGGTCCAACAGCAACGCGCGCACCTCCTCCGCCGCAACGGTGAGCCACTCTTCCGCGCGCGGCAGCTGCACCCACACCTCCTGTGCTAGCTTCCTAACCAAACATAATACGATAACTTTCTATAAAGCCACAAAGTTATCACTTACATGCACGCACGCACGTACATGCACTTAGACACGCACGCATACGCATGCGCACACGCCCACAAACGGAATTAAAATAGTAATAATTTAAAAAAACTGAAAAAACTCTAGAAAATGGTCTTATAGATTTCGTATTCGTAAGGAGTGTGAAATGTCAAAGTAGCATAATATTATATATAAGGTCATGTTGAATAGACACTAATTATTCTTCTCAGATGCCTTTCTTTTGCAGAAAATTGTATAATTTATCAACTATTCTAATTATTTATGTAATAAAATCCTTTTACATTTAATCCTTTTACATTTAAACTAAACGAGTTATTGAGCCACTTATTCACATAGCAACTTACTTGTTGTCCTCAGAAACGTCAAACGTCGCAATATACAGGCGCATGGTGAGGTTTAAGGCGTACTCCAGCTCTTCGAGGAAAGGCGGAATGCGTTCTACTACGCACAGCAGCGCGCGCAGAGCCGCGTCCCGGACCACCTGTTACAAAACAAAAACTATGTCTCTCAGACTTTCAAACGACAAACAATACAGAGTTTTCTATTTAAATAATTGATTGATGAGTAGTTAAAAATTCTTTTTGATATATAACACGTCTACATCTCTCTCTATACATCGTTATTATTTAATAATTAATAATATGCTCACTGCTGAGGGTCTTGACCCCTATCAAATTAATAACATAGTTTTAGATTTATGAAATGAAATGAAATGAAATACAATATTTCCAAATACAATATTAACAAGTAATTGTGGTCGAGGCCTTCTGTTAAGCATAAGAATACCTGTGTCAGAAGGCCTAGCTCTTCCAATTTTAACAATAATTAGGGTGGACGTACCATTTCCAAACCAGTAACCTGTAATTGACCATTTGCGTCTAAAGGTCAATATTTTAAGAATTGGCGCCAATATCTGTAGGTTTTTTAAGTCTGTGTTACTGTATCATATCTTTGAGAATCTAATGCTGTGAAATTGAGGTAAATGAATTAAAAAATATAGCTTTCTTTTTCATTTTTGTCGCCACGTATCTCGTTCACTCGCCGTTTATTTATATAGAAGATATTTTGGATTTTTTTTTTTTTTCAAGATTGTAACCCGGAAAAAAAATAATGATAAACAAATCGCATTTAAATAGCACTTTAGTTTTGCGAACAGCGACATCCTTTTGGAGTTGTGAACAATTTAGGAAATTAAGTTAGGGTGGAGCGTTAGATGGCGCTGTCATGCTTAAATCAATATTACAATATTTTTTACTTACTTCAAATAAATACATCACAACTTTTAAATTTCTTTAATAAATAAATAGAATGCGCAAGTATAGTTATGAGGAAATAGATAAACATTATTCAGAACATATAATAATAATATAAAAATAGTTCTTTTGTATGCTGTAGCAAAGAGAACGGAACGTCAAAGTGGGTAGCTCGGTATTGCTATATTAAAACCCGTTCTGCTTGGATTTGGGAAGGATATCTATGGATGCCATGTTTTCGAAAGCATAACATTATAAAAATAAAGAATAATTAACTTAGTAACTATTATAGGAAGTCCAGGCTTGTGGATAGAATTGTCCTTATGTAGTGATAACCATAAATTGTTGAAATGCGTTTGAGATTTGAAAAATCATTTGTTAGGAATTTTGTGACTGGAAAACGGTATCCCTATTTGGGAAGCGGTGATAGTTTTTTTCTGTGTGTCAGTTCTTTTCTTTTGGATCGAGATTCGCACAGCACGCCTGTTAAAATATGTAGATAAATACGTAAGGAAAATGTGATTGTGCATCCAAATATGCCATCAAACAAGTAGTAATAATTATTGTGAAATGACCCGTATAATTAAGAACCCCGAATGATACATATGTAAGAGGAACTAAAAGTAACGGGAGGTCGCGGGCGTTGACTGGCAAATGCTGGTCAGCATGGGAAAGTTACAAGTAAAAGCTAACCGTTAAAGGTTAAATATAATTTAAAACTAGGAAACTAGGAACTATGAAACTATGAAATTCTAGATTCATCATAGTCTATCAAGGAAGTTATTGTAATAGGTGTTAAAGCAAGGAGACACTCTTCCTACAATAGTGAGGGTTTGTTGAAGGGAGGACTTCGCTCAGATCAGGTGAACTCTTTTAAACTGTTATTCATCAGAAGGTTCTAGAAGTGAAAACCTGTGAAGTGTGGTTTATATCCGCAAGTTAAAAATTTGCCGGGACATTTGACGTATTGGAATTTCAGTGATCTTGTGCGAACCTGCAAAGACTGTACCCCTGGAAAATAGAGCTATAAGCCGAGCTTAATTTTTAGTTATTGTGTATTGCGCTCAAATACTAGGCGGCTGTCCGACCTAGAATTTGAGTTGCCGGCTATTGGCCTTCGTGCCCATATGTAGTAGGTTATAAGAAAATTTAACGTACAACAAATGCAAGGGTTATAGAATTAAGGAATTAAATACATATTTTGAGCAACCAACCCAAATTCTTTCATTCAAATATAAATTAAATAAGAAACAGAACAACTCCTACCAAAATTTTTGTGACCTGTCCCTCGCCCTGAGTTAATTAGCATATTTCATTTATTTAGCAATACAAGATCACAGTGGACGAGGGGCAACTGTTACAAAATGGCGCCCTGGGAATAAGTAATTATATAACATTTTGACAGGAAGTTTAACAGTTTTGCAATTTTGTGTATATCTCAGTTAATTAGTAGTATTATTGTGTATGTAGTGTACGGAGGATGCCCTGTGATTACATAAATTTTGATTTCCTGATTGTGTATATCTTAATATTGTTATATTTTGTTGAAAATTATACTATTGTGGTAGGAGTTGGATTTTTTTTCACTCATAGTTAAAAATAGATTTTTTAGGAATATTATTAAATAAAAATTAACATAAATTCTGTAAAATTGAGGTTGGTTGTTCTAAATCCTAGCCTAGGTGTTAATATACACTGTTTATTATATTGTCTATAGTATAAATCTGTTGTGCTAGTATTAACCTACTATATTGTATTGTACTGTATTGTATTATAACTAGCAAATGCCCGCGACTTCTTCCGCGTGGTTTAAGTTTTTTTCCCCACAGGTACTCCTTAATTTTCCGGTATAAAAATTAGCCTATATCACTCACCAGGTCCTCAGCTGTATACTCATGCAATAAATAAAGTTGATCGGTTGCTCTGTTGCGGCGTGATTGAAGGTCAAACTCTCTATTTAACATCCTTGGGGATAAAATGTACAAAAACTGTGAATCACATATTTAACTGAAAGCTCAAAGCCCAAGTTCCATGGCTATAACTTGAGAAATGAAGGACTTTTATTAAAACTTTCAACCCTTTTTCACCCCTTTGGGGTTCGAATTTTCAAAAATGTTGAAACACGTCCTTCATATTTAACCAAGAGCCCAAATGTAATTTTCATGGCTATAACCTGAGAAATGAAGGAATTTAATTAAATTTTTCAACCCCTATTTTACCCCTTTGGGGGTGGAATTTGGAAAAACTGTGACATACGTAGGTACTTCTTACGAGAGCCAAAGTACCAAGCTTCGTTGATATAACTTAAGAAATATCTTGAGAAATGAAGACCTTTTAAACCAAATTTCATCCCCTATTTCATACGTTTGGGGTCGAATTTTCAAAAACTGTGAAACACGTATTTCTTCATTTTTAACCCGCAGCACATATATCAAGTTTCATGGCTATAACTTGCTAAATGAAGGCCTTTCATATAAACTTTCTACCCCTATTTCACCCCGTTAAGGGTGGAATTTTGAAAAATTGTGACACATGTATTTCTTTATTTTTTACCTTAAGCCAAAATACCAAGTTTCGTTGATATAACTTGAGAAATATCTTGAGAAATGAAGTACTTTCATACAAACTTTCATCCCCTATTTCACCCCTTCGAGGGTAGAATTTTCAGAAACTGCGAAACACGTATTTCTTAATTTTTTACCGTTAGCTTATATAC
Source organism: Erebia epiphron (assembly GCA_963932025.1). NCBI lineage: Eukaryota > Metazoa > Arthropoda > Insecta > Lepidoptera > Nymphalidae > Erebia > Erebia epiphron. The sequence continues at coordinate 23,454,729 of OZ009948.1, forward strand.
CAAGTTTCATGGATATAACTTGAGAAATGACGGACTTTCATACAAACTTTCAACCCCTATTTCTTCCCCCCCCCCCACCCCCCCCCTAATTTCAAAATTTCACCCCCTTAGGGGTGGAATTTTGAAAAATCCTACCTTAGTGTGCGCCTAGGTCAAAAAAGGAACCTACTGTCAAAATTTCAAGTTTCTATCTCCAGCGGTTTAGGCTGTGCGTTGATATATAAGTCAGTCAGTCAGTCAGGACTTTGAATTTTATATATATAGATAATTGTAGAATACCTACTTTAAGTATTGACTTGCGAGTATAAACCAATAAGATTCTAAGCAAAGATGGAAAGAGTTATACAGTTTCACTCCTTGAGGAAGGATGAACTGACTTACGAGGTTAGCATTAGGTCAGAAACACCTGCTTCTACAACTGATGGTCTTAGACGACAACTGCGAAAATTAATGATAGAATGTCCCTCAGATGCAATATTAGAAACGGAATGTAGTATAGAAACTGAACTCAACATTATTTCAGAAAAATTAATTGAATTAAACACAATTTTAGAGAAGTGGGAGAAAAATAAAGAAAAAATTTCACTATCCCGAGCTAAAGCCTTGGGTTATCATCTTTATTATAGATTATCACGAGTTCAAACTTTAGATAAAACAAATAACTTAAAAAAAATTGAACTTAATAAAAATTTAGAAAAATTATTAGGAAAATTTGAAAATTTGTCGCCTTCAACAAGTACTAAGCAGTCAACAGAGGTGATTTCTGATACTGATCCTGCGCAGTCTCTAAATGTAGAATGTTCAGGGGAGAGGAATATTTCAAAATGGAATATAAAATTCAATGGAACTTCTTATCCTAGGTCCTTCATTGAACGTGTTGAAGAGTTAAAGTGTTGTTATGGTGTCTCAGAACAAAAATTATTTAATGCTGCAGCCCAATTATTTTCAGAGCAAGCTCTCTTATGGTTTAGAGGTATTAAAACTCAAGTGTCATCCTGGCAAGAATTAAAATCACTTATTTTGAAAGAATTTGAACCAGTCGATTATGATTATAGATTACAGAATGAAATTAAAACAAGGACTCAGGGTTTAGATGAACCAGTTCACATATATTTTTCCATAATGTCATGCCTGTTTAGTAGATTAAAAGAATCCTTACCCGAGGAAGAAAAATTAAAAATATTATCACATAACATTAGACCGTCCTTTTCACAACAATTAGCCTTAGTTGAAATTAAATCGGTGTTAGAGTTAAAAGAAAAGTGCACGTTGTTAGAGGCCGCAGCTCAAAGAGCAAATTTATTTGCAGAGCCAAATAAACAACATACTAGTATACTCAGTGCAGAATTTGGTTATAAACAAAAAAGTAAACAAATTTCAGAAATAGAAAACAAAAATAAAATGAATAAATCAGAAAATGCACCTACAAGTAAAAATCATATTGCAGAAATAAAACAAAATAATAAACCCCAATATTCTAGGAATAAGTATTATAATTCAAATAATCAACCCCATTATACAGGAAATGGTTCTTATTCAAATAATAACCCAAGATTTTCTACATATCAACAGTATGCTTCGAATAGAAATTATAGACCAAATTACTTTAATAAGCAACGTTTTGATACATTTAACAACGGACAAGGAAGATTCTATGAAAACAATAATTATAGAAAAAAACAATTAAAGTGCTACACTTGCCAAGAACCCGGGTTCACAAAGCGAACGTGTCCAAAGTGCAATAGTGTGGAACCTAATAAAGGAAAACCTATTATTGATTCAAAAAACTAATAGAGAAGAATTGTAGTACAAATTCAAATAAATATGCAAAATTAATACAAAAATTTTATAATTTAGACTCAATAGCTACAATTCGATTTACCCCAAAGAAAGATGACATTAGGCCTTATTTAAACTTTAAAATAAATAACCGAGAAGTAGTAGGCTTGTTAGATTCTGGAGCATGCATTTCAATTTTGGGAAACAACTGTCATAAACATTTTATAGACTGGGGTTACCAATTCAATAGCTATGTTGATAATTCTTGTAGTGTTGCAAACGGTGTAAAGTTGGAATCTGTAGGTCACATGTTCATTCCAGTTACATTTAATAACCTAACATGTGTTATCAAATTTTACATTATACCAACTATTGTATCAGATGTATATGATAATATTAGGGTGTGATTTTTGGAAATCATTTAACTTGGCCCCTGAAATATTTGAAAGTATTGATTATATAAACCCACCAAAAAAATCTCTGCGACGAAATTTCTAAACATAATATACATAGTATTCAACCATTCAATTCCTTGACTTCGGATCAACAGGAAATAGCTCAGGCTATTATTGAAAAATACAAAGATATTTCTTTTGAAAGGAAGGGATTAGGTAGGACACAGCTCGTAGAACATGTCATAGACACTGGAGATTCTCCACCAATTAGGACAAAACAGTATCCACTGTCACCCGAGAAAAAATCTGCCTTGCAGAGTGAATTAGACAGGATGTTAAACTTAGATGTGGTAGCACCGAGTGAAAGCCCATGGAATAATCCGGCAATATTAGTAAAGAAATCAAACGGTGATTGGCGATTTTGTCTTGATTGTAGAAAATTGAACGCTATTACAAAAGGAGATTCGTATTCTATCCCATATATACCACAGATATTAGACAGTCTCAAGGAAGCAAAATTTCTCTCAACAATAGATTTGTCCTCTTCCTTTTGGCAAATTCCCTTATCAGAGTCATCACAAGAAAAGACTAGTTTTACTGTACCTGGTCGTGGATTATATAAATTTCGTGTTATGCCATTTGGTTTAAGTAATGCTCCCGCTAGACAACAACGCCTCATGGATTTGTTGATAAATCAGAATTTTTGCAATGATATAGAAAATGGAAAGGTATTTTGCTACATAGATGACATAGTAATTTGTTCGTCAGATTTTTCCACACATTTGTTATTGCTAAATCGTGTGCTTGAAAAACTTAAAATGGCAAACCTCACAGTTGCATTTGAAAAGTGTAATTTTTTTAGAAATTCTATCAAATATTTGGGCTATGTAGTTGATGAACACGGTTTAAGAACCGACCCCGACAAAATTTCTGCCATTTTAAATTTTCCAATACCTACGAATGCGCATGAAGTAAAGGTATTTTTAGGAACGTGCTCATGGTACCGTCGTTTCATTAGGAATTTTTCCACCATCGCAGCACCCTTAAACAAGTTAACAAGCCGTGGGAAAGAAGCACCTAAATTTGAGTGGAGCGAAGCCGCAGAGCAGTCATTCACTACACTCAAGAATGCCTTAGTTTCCGCGCCAATCTTGGCTGTTCCAAATTTTGATAAACCATTTGTTGTTCATTGTGACGCTTCAGCGTACGGTATTGGGGGAATGCTTTCACAAGAAATCGAGGGTCATGATCATCCAATAGCTTATGTTAGCAGAGCCTTAAATAAATCAGAGAAAAATTATAGTGCTACTGAAAGAGAAGCGTTAGCGGTTATTTTTGCAGTAGAAAAGTTTCAAGCCTATTTAGGTTCACGTAAATTTAAAATCCCATCAAAAACATAAATGTAAAATGAGAGCCAAAATCCAAAATTGTGATATGTATATAATATATGCATTGGTTGTTGACTTCAGCGACAAAAGAAGTGAGATCTAAATGGGTGCCAAAGTTCAATGGTCAGTCCTGCAATTTATTTATAACAACATAAAATATTTTATAACAACTTAAAATATCATTTCTTCTTATAACTTAGGATAATATGTTGAAGACTAAGGCTTTGGCTTGGCTAGTTTCCATATACGAATTATTATTAAGTGGGTACCTAAAAGTACAGTTTCTACTAGCAAGCCAAATTTTCGGAAGAATAAAATAAGAACTTACAGCTTTACAACTTGCGAAGGCTATAATTCGTATATGAAAACTAGCCAAGCCAAAGCCTTAGTCTTCAACATATTATCCTAAGTTATAAGAAGAAATGATATTTTAAGTTGTTATAAAATATTTTATGTTGTTAAAAATAAATTGCAGGACTGACCATTGAACTTTGGCACCCATTTAGATCTCACTTCTTTTGTCGCTGAAGTCAACAACCAATGCATATATTATATACATATCACAATTTTGGATTTTGGCTCTCATTTTACATTTATGTTTTTGATGGGATATCATTTCTTTTTGTACAGAAATTATTGAACACAATCTCAAACTCAAAACATATTTATTCAAAATAGGTACCTACAAAGTACACCTTCTGAACTTACAGAGCATAAGACGTGATGGTGATAACTAACTACGGTATCTTAAAACTAAAGCTACGAGGGTTCCAAACGTGCCTTGGTCTGAGAAGAGCCCGCAACAAACTCAACTGTGTTTGTTTTATTATCACCATCTCACAAATATTTGAAATTATATATACAATATAACAGTTACATAATCAGCCGCTGTAACAATTCATACCCATGCCTTGCTATCATTCAAATAATCCTTTACACTGTAATAGGACTTTTCTATTAGTTCATTGATTTATTCATCTTCATATTAAATAGGTAATCCACTGTCGTTACATTATCAAGAAAGCTGCCGGTGCAACAATATCATTTCGATGGTGAGCCCACCCATGGTAACAACAGGTCTTAGCATCCTGTTTACACTCTGGTGACAATTTATGCACCTCAACGTAACGTAGGTACCCAAATTGCAAACAATGGTCATCCATGGAATATAGCGCGAAGTCGGCGAGATCGAATCCATATTATAGTATAGCAAAAGTTTTTAGTGAAACATTGAAAACAAGCACGGTAAACAGTCGATTTCACTAAAACCACTATAAACAATGATTAAAAATCACAATGACTGACAACTTGAACTGACGACTTCAAATACGTTTCTTCTTCTTTTCTGTCAATGACGTTTCGTTGCACAAAATGCGTGAATACGAAGGTAAGGTTTTAATGCAACTATATTATTATTCATTATTATTTACATTAAAATAATAATTATGTGTCATTTTCAATAGTTAACAACACAAAATAACGAATTTAAACAAAGACCTGCAGTATGATTTATGTAATAGGAGTTTTTTTTTTACTTAACAACTCTTGTTTTATTTAGTTGTGCATGCACTATGCGTAGAATGTAATGCAAGTTGCCGCAGGAAGTGGACGAGGGAGTTACTACCACCGCTGAAAGCAGTATTATTTCAAAGTAACGGTTGAATGTCACGTACTTTGACGTCCTTAAAATAATGATTATAACACTACAACATGAACGTCAACAATATTAAAATAATACGGCTTTAAGCGATGGTAGTATGCCCCGTGTCAGAGTTTTGATCTATCCGTAGGTAGATCATAAAAATGACGATTTTTGGACGTTTATATCTAAATAACCATTTGAGGTGTGCTTATGAAATTTGGAGCACATACGTATCTCGCGGGTCTCAATATATGAGCCAAATTTGACATGTTTAAGTGTAATAGTTTTTGAGTTATGAGGGGGTCAAAAGTGGCTCCAAATGGTTCGTGTAATATTACACACGGTGCTGCCAGTTCTTTCTTTTTTGGACTTTGGCTGGACACGCTTCCGCGTGTCTTGATTATAACAGATCATTCTTCTCTTAAATGGTTTTTAAACCTAGAAAACCCTTCAGGTAGACTAGCGCGCTGGGGATGTAGACTGTCTCAATACAACTTTGAGATCGAACACCGAAAAGGATCTGAAAATGTAGTTCCAGATGCCTTATCGCGACTCATGAAGGTAGAAGCAGTTCATGTAGCTTCATCGCCCACATCAAATGAAAGAGATGAATGGTATGAAAGGATATTTAATGGATGTAAACAAAACCCAACGCATTTTCCAAATTTTATTGTAAAGAATGACAGATTATATAGATTTAGTAAAGGTAAATACAACCTGTTGAGTGAATTCGACTGGAAGGAAGTAGTTAAAAGAGATAGGATAGAAAATATTATTAAACAAAATCATTGCGAACCTACAGCAGGACATTTTGGTGTTTTTAAAACACATAGACGTATCTGTTTAAGATATTATTGGCCAGGCATGTACAAAGATATTAAAGAATTTATAACAAAGTGTGATATTTGTAAGGCATATAAACATACAACACAGGCAAATTCTGGATTGATGGGAAAGCCAAAAATATGCTCTAGACCTTTCCAGGTAGTGTCATTGGACATAGTTGGTCCACTGCCACGATCCCGGTCAGGATATTGTTATTTATTAGTTGTTACATGTTGCTTTTCAAAATACACTCCTATATTCCCAATGCGTCGTACCACGGCTGCTCTTATAGCTAAAAATTTTGAAAATCACGTCATTTTGGCCCACGGGGTTCCTGAAACTGTAATCCTCGATAATGCGACTCACGTGACAGGTTCGGAACTCAAAAACTTATTTTCCCGTTATAACATCCCTAAACTACATTACTGTCCAAGATACGCTCCTCAAGTAAATTTAGTTGAGCGTTATAACAAAACAATAATGACAGCAATTGCCTCATACGTACAAGATAACCATCGTTCTTGGGATGAAAATTTATCAAAAATACAATTTGCAATAAATAGTGCCATAAATGAGTCGACAGGATTTTCTCCATTTTTTTTAGTACACGCCAGAGAACCCATAATAAATGGAAATTTTTATAAAGATACAGAGCGCGAATATAATGTAGGCATGCCTCGTGAGGATTATGCAGGAGAATTTGGACATTTAAGTCAAATTTTTAATCAGGTTAGAGAACATTTATTACAAGCTCACGCTAAAAATGCATTATAATATGAGACGCAGAAATGCAAAGTATAATGTAGGAGATATAGTTTGGAAAACTACGCATATACAGAGCGATGCTCAAAAGTTTAAAATGGCTAAATTAGCACCAAAATATGAAAAATGTAGAGTGAGCAAGGTATTATCTCCATTGGTTTATGAATTAGAAGCAATGGATGGACATCCTTTGGGATCCTGGCATATTAAAGATTTAAAAGCTTGAAAGACTGTTCTCATGATAAAAATCAACTCAAACAAGTGTATAATTATAATTTAGAGAATTAATTAAACACACAAATGTAAGGTCCGTGGTTGACATAAATCCATATGTCTACTACTAGTAAAGTTGAATGATGTATGAAAGGTACGTTGTGAAAGAAGATGTGGGAATGAATTTGCATGGGTTGATCAGTCGTGGTTGTAGTGGGAGAGTCACTTCCAAAGAAAAATATTTATATTATTGAAATACTGTATTACATAGCACACCATAGTGTGTTTTCACAACTTCTAGCAAGATATTGCATTATCCTTGCATAAATGAGGTTTCAATTTAGGAAATTGTGATTAGTCACATAGATATTAATATATAGTTACACTTAGTTATGTTGATTTTCCGTAGGCCTAGACGCATTGTAAACAGATCTCCTGATTACAATGATGCCAAGGAACAATGCAACAGTAGTTATCAGGTACTTAGGTAATACCTATATACATATATTTCTTTAAATATTACATTATTCGGTTAAATAATTGAAATACGGGTCATTTCACACAAATTCTAGAATAAGTCATTTCACATAAATTATTTAATAAGTTATTTCATACACATTATTCTTAAAAGTTAGTTAGAAATAGGTATTGTATTCTTTGATAGTTAGTTTGTTTGTTTAGTTGGTAGTTTTTTTTGTATTTCTTTAGCTTAGGAACATTAGGCTAAGGTTGCTCAAACATACGTTAGGTAAGTCATAAGTACTTACACATTATGGCTTGTTATTTCTGATTGGTTGTAAAGATATATTGGACAATATTTCTTATTGAAGGGATCGCTGGGGGCAGCGATTTTCCGTAGGAGGAGGGTATTGTAACCCGGAAAAAAAATAATGATAAACAAATCGCATTTAAATAGCACTTTAGTTTTGCGAACAGCGACATCCTTTTGGAGTTGTGAACAATTTAGGAAATTAAGTTAGGGTGGAGCGTTAGATGGCGCTGTCATGCTTAAATCAATATTACAATATTTTTTACTTACTTCAAATAAATACATCACAACTTTTAAATTTCTTTAATAAATAAATAGAATGCGCAAGTATAGTTATGAGGAAATAGATAAACATTATTCAGAACATATAATAATAATATAAAAATAGTTCTTTTGTATGCTGTAGCAAAGAGAACGGAACGTCAAAGTGGGTAGCTCGGTATTGCTATATTAAAACCCGTTCTGCTTGGATTTGGGAAGGATATCTATGGATGCCATGTTTTCGAAAGCTTAACATTATAAAAATAAAGAATAATTAACTTAGTAACTATTATAGGAAGTCCAGGCTTGTGGATAGAATTGTCCTTATGTAGTGATAACCATAAATTGTTGAAATGCGTTTGAGATTTGAAAAATCATTTGTTAGGAATTTTGTGACTGGAAAACGGTATCCCTATTTGGGAAGCGGTGATAGTTTTTTTCTGTGTGTCAGTTCTTTTCTTTTGGATCGAGATTCGCACAGCACGCCTGTTAAAATATGTAGATAAATACGTAAGGAAAATGTGATTGTGCATCCAAATATGCCATCAAACAAGTAGTAATAATTATTGTGAAATGACCCGTATAATTAAGAAACCCGAATGATACATATGTAAGTGGAACTAAAAGTAACGGGAGGTCGCGGGCGTTGACTGGCAAATGCTGGTCAGCATGGGAAAGTTACAAGTAAAAGCTAACCGTTAAAGGTTAAATATAATTTAAAACTAGGAAACTAGGAACTATGAAACTATGAAATTCTAGATTCATCATAGTCTATCAAGGAAGTTATTGTAATAGGTGTTAAAGCAAGGAGACACTCTTCCTACAATAGTGAGGGTTTGTTGAAGGGAGGACTTCGCTCAGATCAGCTGAACTCTTTAAACTGTTATTCATCAGAAGGTTCTAGAAGTGAAAACCTGTGAAGTGTGGTTTATATCCGCAAGTTAAAAATTTGCCGGGACATTTGACGTATTGGAATTTCAGTGATCTTGTGCGAACCTGCAAAGACTGTACCCCTGGAAAATAGAGCTATAAGCCGAGCTTAATTTTTAGTTATTGTGTATTGCGCTCAAATACTAGGCGGCTGTCCGACCTAGAATTTGAGTTGCCGGCTATTGGCCTTCGTGCCCATATGTAGTAGGTTATAAGAAAATTTAACGTACAACAAATGCAAGGGTTATAGAATTAAGGAATTAAATACATATTTTGAGCAACCAACCCAAATTCTTTCATTCAAATATAAATTAAATAAGAAACAGAACAACTCCTACCAAAATTTTTGTGACCTGTCCCTCGCCCTGAGTTAATTAGCATATTTCATTTATTTAGCAATACAAGATCACAGTGGACGAGGGGCAACTGTTACAAGATGGCGACCGACGCAATTACGCATTTGCGCAAAGGTATGCCACGGATCCATATTTATAATTATTACGTAGGTAATAACTAACATACTATAATTAGAATCATTTTTGTTCCAATAATTGTCAGGCCGCACCTTAATTCGGCCATTACGACATACCTCTAGCGGGCTCTGCAAGCCGTCCAGCAGACAAAGCACGTCTTCGTAGGAGAGCGGCGCGCGCGCAGCACATTGCGCCGTCTCCAGTAGCGCCACCGTGCACGCCGCCGCCACGCGCCCGCTGCTGCTGCCTGTCATATTATTACAACTTGTACGATAGATATACAGCGCGCTTGTTGTTGTATTCAAGTAGATGATTTTTTTTTCAAAACAAAAATACTTTCATTTTTAGGGTTCCATAGTCAACAACGTATCCTTATAGTTTCGCCATGTCTGTCCGCAGCTTAGCTGAGAGACTATTATTACTTTGCTTGGCTCAGTAAGTAAGGAGTTTGAGTATACTGGTAAATCTGCCATAGACCTATCTGAAGGTATTTTAAAGGGCAGGCCATACGGAGGGGTGGCCCTCTTGTGGCGTAGTGGCATCTTTAAGTCAGTGGCAGTCTTAAACTGTGATAGTATAAGACTATGTGCTATAAAAGCCACTCTAAGAAATGAGCAAGACATCATTATTTTTAGTATTTACATGCCAACAAATACACATGAAAATTTAGTTGAATTTACAAACTGTTTGGGTGAAATCAAGGCTATAATTGAAAGTAATGATGTCGAGTCGGTCTACATGTTAGGAGACTTTAATTCGCATCCGAATCAGCCCTTTTGGAATGAACTTTGTAGTTTTTGTTCAGATCAGACGTGGATTTGCGCGGACACTGAAATTTTAGGCTTAAATTCAAGTACTTTTACTTATAAGAGTGACATGAATGGTAGCTTACGCTGGCTGGATCACTGTTTAGTGACCCAGTCTGCCTGGCGGACGGTAATAAATGTTAGCGTTGGACATGATATCTATTGGTCGGACCATTTGCCACTTATTATCGAGTGTAATCTTAACTTAGTCGTCACGAAAACGTATTTAGAGGACAAGTTAATTGATAAAGTACAATGGGGTCATAGAACAGATGAACAGATCAATAGGTATCATGAAGAATGTAACAATAAGCTCAGAGATATATGTTTCCCCGAGCTTTTTACATCCTGTGGCGGAAAATTTTGCACTGAGCCGGAACACAAGCAGGGACTTGATAGTATGTATAAAGATATAGTTAGAATACTATCTCTCGCCGCGACCGTTACATATAAGAGCTATAAAGGAAACAAGAAAGGTCCTGTAGTTGGTTGGAATAAGCATGTTCGGAGCGCTCACTGTGAAGCTAGGTCGAAGTATCAAACTTGGTTACTTTACAATAAACCTAGGTCTGGAAAAATTTGGAACGACATGTGTGAGAGTCAGAAAATTTTCAAAAGTAGGTTAAGGTGGTGTCAAAACCACCAAGACGAAATTAAAATGGACATCATCGCCTCACACAGGGCCACTAAATATTTTACTAAGTTCTGGAAGTCAACTAATAAACTGAATGTTCGACCGAGCTTACCATTGACCGTTTCGGGCTGTGCCACGCAAAAAGATATCGCGAACTTGTTTAGGGATCACTTTAGGGTCTCATCGCCATTAGGGCCGTCGAGGAGGGTGCTCGATGCTGAGGTATGCCGTGACAGGGAGCTATTACGTTTTTCGGGTAAGCAAGTTGCTGAAATAATAAATAGAATGACCAGAGGAAAATCACCTGGACATGGCAACCTCAGCGTTGAACATCTGAAATACGCGGGCACTCATCTGCCTAGAGTATTGTCGATGTTTTATTCGCTCTGCGTTAGTCACTCGTATATCCCTGGTGACATGATGAGGACTTTAGTGGTCCCCATTGTAAAAAACAAGACCGGTGACATTTCCAACCAGTCCAATTATAGGCCTATTTCGCTTGCTACCATAATTGCAAAAGTGTTGGATAGTCTGTTGGACAGGAAACTTGGCGAGACGCTTCAATTTCATGATGCACAGTTTGGGTTTCGACCGGGACTCTCTACAGAAACCGCGATATTAAGCCTGAAACAGACTGTCCAATACTATACTGGCCGGAAAACGCCAGTGTATGCCTGTTTTCTTGATCTCTCCAAAGCCTTCGACTTAGTGTCATATGATGTGCTGTGGGAAAAAATGGAACGTGCGGGCGTACAGCCGGAGGTGCTCAGTATTATGCGGTTTTGGTATGCAAACCAGTTGAATAATGTCAGGTGGGGTAAGGAGCTCTCTGAACCGTACAGGTTGGAGTGCGGGGTGAGGCAGGGGGGGTTGACCTCGCCGAAGCTCTTCAACTTGTACGTGAACGAGCTGATCGTGGAACTCAGCAGCAAACCAGTCGGTTGCTGGATAGACGGCGTCTGCGTAAATAATCTTAGCTATGCTGACGACATGGTGTTGTTGGGTCCCACGGCCGGCTCGATTCGGGGAGTTGCTTAAATCCTGCGAGGAGTATGCGGCTACTCACGGGCTTGTGTATAATGTTGCCAAAAGTGAATACCTGATTTTTAAGGCCCCCCGTAAGCAAGTCCAATACACACCTAGTATTGCTCTTAATGGGACTTTACTCAAGCAAGTGACACAGTACAAATATCTAGGTCACTATGTTACGGAGGATCTTAAAGACCAGGTAGACATAGAACGAGAACGGAGAGCCTTAGCTGTAAGGTGTAACATGTTGGCCCGCAGGTTCGCCCGCTGTAGTAAGGAAGCGAAAATAACGCTATTCAAAGCTTATTGTCAGACCTGCTACACGGGGGGCCTGTGGACTAATTACACTCAAAAGGCTATAGATACTTTGAGAGTCCAGTACAACAATGGATTCAGGATACTGTTGGGCTTGCCGCGATTTTGCTCAGCATCAGGCATGTTTGCAGAGGCACGTACTGATGATTTCTATGCCATCATCAGAAAAAAGACTGCATCCCTCCTGGCAAGGCTGCGTTCAAGCCCAAGCAGTATCCTGATGATGATAGCGGGTAAATTAGAGTCACCGATCCTGCAACACTTTATTAAAGTCCTCGTTCGGTGACTTTGTTTTTATGTTTTTAAAGTAAAAATTATCCTAGAAATAAAATACTAACATAGTTTTTTAAGATTGTATTTTACTAACAACCATGGGCCTCTGTTGCCATAATAAAGAAAGTTATTATTATTATTATAATACTAGAAATCTGAAAGGACATTGATCATCAAAGTATGGGCTTTGGTTTCACATTCTATCACAATGTACTTTCATGAAACTTACCTCATTTGTAGGGTACAAAAATATCAATACATCCTCAAATTATTAAATCTGTAGTTCGACGGATTTGTGAGAATCAGGTTACAAATGTTCACGAATTTAGGTTACTTTTTTGACACGATAACGTCAATGATCAGCGTCTAGTTTAAAGTGTATTATCTATGATCAGCGTCCACGATCAGAAACCAAAGAGAATATAACCACTACGTGTCAGAAACGTCAATGATAGGGAAGGCCGGAAGGTGATCTGAGATCGATTAATCGACAAAATCCTTTTTGGACTAACAGAATCGATATTTTTAATCGATATTACGAAAGTGATGAATAATGTGTTAAGCCTTGTTTTATGTTTAAAATAGACCTAGGACACAATATTTAATGGTTAAATAATATTACCAAATTCTCATGATCGTTGTGACCGTCAGTCGCGTCTTATAATTATGCAGCGTACCTAGTAGGTACCGCGGCGCTTCATCAGATTTTTGTACCACATCCGAGAATTCAAGGTCGTGTCGTATATTATGGAACTATATACACCAAATACAGTGTGTCTCAAATACTGAAGTCTTTGGAGCGACTTGCATAAGCTGCGTCCGATAATTAAATATCTCTAAGCGATGATTAAAGAACATTGATTTATGCATCGATTATTTAGTTATGTAGGTATATTTCGCAATTGTCTTTGGATACTGGCAGCCCTTTGAAACGTCAAACGACATTAATGGATACAGGAAATGATAAAATCACTTGTTTCTTTACAAGATTTTTGTCCGGCGACGTTATGGTTTGGTATTTTAAAGGATTTTGTAAAAAATATAAACTTAGTTTTTGACACCAGTTTGAATCTGATACAAAACGAAACCAAGTTTGAGCAATCTCCTTTGGCATGGATATACATAATTATGAATCACGAAGACAAAGTGGTGAAATAAAATTTTACTCTGCGTCTCTCATAATGTGGGTGTCATTGGATGGGTCATTTAACAATATTGTGGGTGTGGGAAAACCATATTTCGATTCAGCGATCCGTTTGCGAAATATTAAGCTTAACAGTGCTAATTTTTGTTTTGTTACAGTCCAGGGCCTTTTTTTTCCAGGGTCCTTTACCAGCTAAAGTCTAAACATTTGTATTAGGATATGTGAATAAATTCAAGGCAGTAGTACAAAGTTAAAAGAACAACTATCACAGTTAAGTAGGCTGTACAAGTTTTCGAGTAATAGTCAACCAACAGATGTTTTATCGCGGTACATTTCAGAAATTAAACTTACCAATAAGATCGACCAGCAGTCGGAACATCTGGTCTATGGGGAAGAGTTGGGGATGGAGCTGGTCCCGCGAGAATATGTCGCTGGTGTCTCCGCGCAACGCCGCGTGCTGCGATATGATCGCCAGCCCGTTCACCATCATTGACTCGTTGGTGCGCGCCGTGCTGCTTGTTAACCCTGCAATAAAACAAGGAGTTTTTATTCAGTTCAACTGTCGTTTAGTACTAGTTCCATACTAATAATATTAATGCGAAAGTGTGTCTGTGTGTCTGCTGGCTTTCATGGCCCATCTTTTCAACCGTTTTCGATTAAATTAGGTATAAAGATACGTTTCTTCTCCAATATATCTTCAGAGATCTCCAATATGTCTTCTGGGATTTTATTATAAAAATGTATACTGTTGCTGACAAATGAATTACACAATTTTATTCTTATTTCTAGTATTGATATTATGACAGTAACTTGGCTAGAGGTGTTGTACAGCCAAGTGACCTTGTTTGAGCAGCGGGAACACGTAGCAGAACCCCGGCGCGGTGAAGTGGTTCGCGCGGGGCGCGCTGTCAGCGCCGTCAGTGGCGCCCTTCCTCGCGGCGGCGGTGTGTGCGTGCACCAGGTTGATAGTGCGGACGGTGGCTCTGGTGAGGTCCTCCTCCTCCCAGCTGGGCTCCAGGTCGCACTGGGGCTTGTATAACCTGCGTGACACATTTTATATTTGAGGGTAGATCACGCAACTATTTATTCGAAAATATTATATGCACAATTATATCCAAGGGTGTCACTTATACCCGAGGGCTGTATTTTTTAGGAAATAAATTTGGCACTTCCAAGATCCAAGGTTTCTCAAGGTGCTGATTATGGAAATGACGCCTATTTTCAGAAATTCATAAAGCTCAAGGAACGAGAAGCTTATTTCGCTATAATCCACCAGAGCAGACAGTTGTACTGCGTATAGCTTGCGATATTCACCGTCTAGTAAGCCAGCAATTCGCACCGGCACAACACCACACCACACAAGTCTTCAAAATTCTTCTCAACGCACGCTTCACTCCAACACTGCTTATGTTACGACAAAAATTACGTTAAATCTAAAGTCAAATGGCGGCCTTTAATCTTTTCACTTTTCACGTGAAAATCATCAATTTTTATACGGTTGTGAACGTGCTCTCCGCGCGGTCCCTCACCTGAGCGTGGTCCTGGCCACATGGTCGGCTAGTATCGGATGTTGCGGCAGTAGCGCGAGCCGCAGCTGCGCGTGCGCGGGCGCGAGGCGCGGCGCCGCCAGCGGGGAGCGCAGCGCGCCCAGTATAGCGCGCACCACGCGACGCGCGCGCACGCCCAGCGCGAGCGGCGACCCGCGGCTCGTCGCCTCCAACAGCTGCACGGCTTTCTCCACGCCGCTGTTTAGCTGACACGCGGACCAAATGTAACTATATATATACCATGTTACTGAGACAGCTTCGGAGTCCAAATTTAAAATTGACGGCAAGTTATTGATGCCATAACGCACACATTTTGCACTCATTGTAGTCACGACGCAAATATAATTGACTCGAGACTCTATTGAGGCACGGATTTCCGTTGGTTAGCATCGCAACAAAATTTGGCTTGCAAATTTCGCAACCACAATCAAGTCGTAGTTGTGTATCGTGACTTAAGGTAAATAACTTGAGTAAGCATATTGAATTATTATTTAGTTCAAGATGTACCAGTCAGGTGGATTTTTTAAACAGTTCTCAAAACCTACATGCCAAATCACAATTTACTAGACCCAGCTGTTTAAGCTTACGTCAGTGAGTATCGCCTTTTATGTGTGGTAGAAGACGCATTAGAGCTCATTCAGACTATGGACCTCCCGCAGACGATTTTATATTACAGACTTGATACTTATCAAATAGCTACTTACAACAGTCAATCTTTCTCGAATAGCATCTTCTTTGGCAAGTTGCGCTTTCATGGCCTCCTTCTGTTTGGCTGATAGAGGTACCTACAACGGAAATCTGAGTTTATAACTAAGTTATTGGGTAAACAAATTAACATAACATCTAAATGATAAGTGTAATTTGTGAATATTTAGATATTTGACCACATGTTTCTTTACAGTAGAAACTGCTATTTGAATTACTGATAGTCTTGAAATGTCATAAAAGTCACAAGTTTGCCTACATAAAATAAGTATTTTTGAATAGTTTTTTTAGTTGCGTCGATCTTGGTCACGTCAGAACTGCAATTGGAAGCTGCGACTGTCAGAACACTGGTGGCGATCAGATCGGATCTGAAAGCGTCGACGTGATACAGGGTTCTAAGGTTTTGCACAGTCCAAAAAAGATGGGGTGAAGATGGTCAGAATCGCATACCTCCTTCAGTTTGCCCTCCTTGCGTCGCTTTTCGTCGATCTCGCGCCTCAGTTGCAACTCCTCCAGTTGTTCCTTGTAGCTGTACGCCTTGCTCTCGCGCTTCAGGTTCATCTCTCGGTTCTCCTCATTGCTAGGTGACAAAAAATACCAATGAGGATGTTTTTAAGGAACGTGATCTGAGTCGCAAGCGCAATAGCCAATCAAAATCTCAACACTAAAAGATGTGTGTGAATGAAGATGGATGTCTCATTAAATCAACAGAGCCAAATGATTTGATATCTCATTTAAACTGGTGTGTATCTAAACGTTCATAGAATTTGGAAGGATTTTCTTAAATTCATTGAGCAAATGCATTACACAAAGAGATAGATGTTCCATTAATAACTCGTACCTGCTTGGGTACATCTATACAAATATTATAAATGCGAAAGTTCGGATGGATGGATGTATGGATGTATGGATGTATGGACGTATGGATGGATGTTTGTTACTCAATCACGCCAGAACTGCTGAACGGATCTGGATGAAATTTGGCACACAGCTAGATTATAGTTTGGAATAACACTTAAGGTACTTTTTATCCCAGAAAATTAAGGAATTCCCGCGGGAACCAAAAACCTCAATCCACGCGGACAAAGTCATCAGATAGACTAAGAGATAGCTGCACTTTTAGTAACTATCGCCAGAAAGGCTGATTCAGTATTAGGTGGGTGTAGGACTCTCCACTGTTGACAAAACACTCTCCACGGATGGGCCTTTCACTAGATATGGCCGCATAAAGACGGTTTATGGTTACCAAAAATGAACCATAACTAGAAAGGCTGATTCTTGTACAGCATTAAAGTATGCGCAGTACCTATGTAAACAGTATTAAAACTGACGCTATTCATCGGGCCTTTCACTAGATATCACCTCTCAAAGACGTTATGAACATACTTACTGTAAAAAAATATTAGCAATTATTATGTCGTCACATTGATTGCTGTTAAATAAATAATATAATAATTTTCTTCATAATTTTTAATAGCAATCAACGTGCTGCAGCGCCGCACCCACCGCCGCGTCGCCCGCGCCCGCAGCGCTGCAGCGCACCAGCGCGCGTCTACACCACGTTGCGCACTGTCCACTGCTACTCACCCAGGCACCGCGCTCTTGTCGTACAGGTGTCCGGGCGGCGTGAGGTACACGAAGTAGTCGTCGCGCGACACCTGCAGCAGCTCGGGCCGCTGCAGCGCCTCCAGCGCCGCGCCCACCGCCGCGTCGCCCGCGCCCGCAGCGCTGCAGCGCACCAGCGTCGACACCACGTTGCGCACTGTCTGTCGCCGTAACAATACAAAACCCCCCTCGAAACGGGCGCAACATCAGGCTGCGCGCAGTCAGCGCGTTGCCACTTTGTCGCCTGAACAGGCTCAAGAATAACCACTTCCACCAAAGACACACATAGGAACTCTTAATTTCATTGGTAGAGAGGACCCCGGACGGGTCACGTTGGTTTACTTAATTGAATGCCAAGAATACCAAGTGTTTGGAGTTTGTACTGCCTAATGTAGAGAATATTGATAAAATAATAATGATTATTGGGGATTAATACACTGAAAATTGTTAAGAGATCTTTTTAATCCACAAAACTGAGTATAATTATGGAATCAACTTAAAAATTTGACACAATTTACAATTGAGTCTTCTCGATTTAAGCATTAATATGTACCTTTAAAAAGAGAGTACATTTTAGTACCTTCTTGGAATAAGATATTTGATTTTTAATAGAAACAAAGCAATGATAGTTACCTCAGTGGGAGTGAAGCTGTCGATGTACAGCTGTTTGAGCTCGGCGAGATGCCTGGTGACCAGTCGACAGGCGTCCAGCCGCAGGTAGGCGACAAGCTTTATCCATGACTTGTTGTTCATTGCCTCCACAAAGGGGTAGTGGGAACACGGCAGAGCTTCTAGCGCTAATCTCTCTGCATCCTCCACTTTATAATCTAAAAGAAAATTAATATTTTGCAGAAAGATTGTTTTCGCAAAAAAAAAAATGTCAAGTACGAAACACCTTTATTATGTTTAGTTAAGAGCAAACTAAGAGGCGACCAATTTAGATCAGTAAAAATCGAAACGCGAAATGCAATGAGGACAAAATATACTATCCGTAATAAGATGTCGAAATTATAAAAAAACTAATAATATGACTCTACTCTCTCTCACTCTAGTTATAAATAGTAGATTATTAACCAAGGGGATAAAGCAGTGTCTTCTGTCGCGGGTGACGATTTAAATCGCGAGCGTAACGAAGGACTCGAGGTTTACTCCCGAGCGTAGCGAGGGTGTTAAAAACTTAAATCACGAGCGAAGCGAGGGATTTAAGACGAGTCCTGAGTGTAGCGAGGCATTTAAGTTCACCCAAGACTAAGACAGCTTTATCACCGAGGAAAATACTCTACTTTTCGTACCATTTACGAAAAAATTAACACAATAATAATATGAGATAAGCATTTAATAAAAATAATGACAATTAAAAGTTAAAGTTAACATTCGAAACATTGGTCCAATTATTGGTAGAGAGAGTTACATTTTTGTTTGGTACATTTATTGTTGACGAGTTGATTGATTTATTGTTGACGAGTTGATTTCTCTGTTCTTGCGTCTGAGGAACTATTTAGAACATTAACTTATTTATTAAAATCAATTAAAATAAACTTAACGTGTATTTGAAGAAAACAAAAACGCGGCAAATTCCTAGACTAATATTTTTTTGTCGGAAAAGCAAAGGCATCAAGCTCATACGGCCTCGTCGGTTTTCGTAATTTTATTTAATAATCATAACTGCATAATAAATGCGTATTCCTTTTTCAAAAAGATGTTTAATGCTTTATATACAAACTCAATGGTGTAAACACAGATGTAGTTCAGTATAAATTTCGGTAAGTATTCCAAATTTAAATCACATTCTCCCCCTAGAGGATGAATGCAATTCAGTACAATTTTCTTTCCCTGTTTTTAACAGATTAAAAATGACTATTGTTATGTTCGCTTTTTGTGGCATAGAATGTCACTTTTTTGAGCAAGTGGTACGAAAAATATATTTCATTTATCGAATCGTCATGAGCCACAATGTAAAAGGTAAGATTCTTGTAAAACATCGTGTATATAACAATAACACATTTACATAATATCATGTAGTAGAAATAGAACGTCTCACCTCTAAATGAACACAGTGCTTGAACACAATCCAAAATCATCTTCCCCGTTACATCCACTTTGTCCTCAGGAGGAGTCTTCTCTTTCACTGTAAATATCTTTCCTTCCTCCAGCACTTCATTCAACTTTTGCACTAAATGTCTAGCTAATAAGGCTCGATCTTCTCTGGCAAGTAGATCTTTAACTTCCTCTATACCGGCAGCCCGGACCGTTTTCACGGGGGATAGCAGGACTAGTATGAACGCCTTCATTACGGGTGAATTTTGATCATTGGCAACACTCTCGTACTTTTCCAAAACGGTTCTGCATAGCAACCCCACCTGTATTAGGACTATAAAGGGGTAAATGTTATAGTGCCTACCTTAGAGCAAATAAACAAACAACTACAATTTTTGAAACATTTATCAAATTTTATAAAGATCTGAAACTATTCCAAACTAAGTCAATTAAATAAGTTTGTAGAAAAACAAGCAATTGAATGATTCTAATATTATGTGCAATAATATAATCTGCAGTGAATTATTATTTTAAGATTTCCGTCCACTACAGAAATGTGTTCCAAGGCAAGCTTTTCTCGCAATAAAAATTAGATGATTGTTGTTGATAGTATTACAAAAGTGAGAAATCGCTTTGCGACCTATGGGCGGCACTGCTCGTATGTAGTGGACGCAAACTTTTAAATTGTTAAGCCCGTTCAGACGAGTGCATTTTTACGCCGGGCGTTGACGTTATTTTTGTGAATTCAAAGAGAACATAGAAAAGCGCGAGTGTGTTAAAACACAGGAGAATTCATGAGAATTGTTCTACTGTTCTAATTTTCTACTTTGAAATGGAAGAAATAACGCTAACGCCCGGCGTAAAAAAGCGCTCGTGCGAACGGAGGCAAAAAGCAAGGTTCGGTTGGAGTACCGTCGTCGGGCGCCGCGGCCAGCACCCGGTCATGCAGCAGCACGTGCTTCTGGTGGTGGGTGAGCGCCGCCCACACCGGCCCACACGTGGGCAACTCCTGCGCCGCGTCCAGCTGGGCAAGCGCCGCCATTGCGCATATGCCCTCGCTCACTACCAGGTGCTACAGGAAAATTCTCAGTTCGATAACCTATACTAGTGATTTTATTAAGTACTAGCTGATGCCCGCGACTTCGTCCGCGTGGTTTAAGTTTTTTGTTATTCCCGCGGGAACTCCTTAATTTTCCGGGATAAAAAATAGCCTATGTCACTCTCCAGGTCCTCAACTATACCCATGCCAAAAATCACGTCAATCCGTTGCTCCGTTGCGGCGTGATTGAAGGACAAACCAACAAACCAACAAACAAAGTGACTTTCGCATTTATAATATTAAGTATGATGATTTTAAATAGTTGTAAGTTCACTCGACGATTCGAAAGCACTTTTAATAAATTTATTTGAATAAAACATGAGTTTGTTTCTGAATATTTTTTTCCAGTATTATATAGAGAAGTTTGTTAGTATTTTTAAATGTATCCTGTATAACTGAAATACCAGGTTAGCCCATAGTTTTGAACATTCAAAAATAATAATTGTACAGTATCTGTTGACATTGACGTTGTGATATCAGCTGGTCACCTGTAAGGGTTGTTGCGCCGCTCTCTCCGCGGCGGCCAGCAGGAGCGGCCACAGCGCGGCCTTGTGCGCGGCGCCGCGCCGCAGCGCGCGCGACACCAGCGACGTGTACGCTATGCGCACCGTCTGCGTCGTGCTCTTCGCTGATAGGCCTTTCTGCAAAACACTAAACAGCTAACTTTCTCGGCTCCTAACACCGCTAATCCGAACTACGAAAAGCTTCGCACGAATTTTATTTTCACGATTTATATTACGTCTTTTTGTCAGCCCTAACGCAGACTACGGTCTATTTGGGCTGCAATTTACAAACGCCAGCCTGTGTTTTAGTCTAGTGCTTTGGTCTGCAAAATTGTGGCGTAATTTTGGATTCTTTTTAAAGGCATTATAAATAAATAAAAAATATTTCGCGTACGGAGTTCGGATTTCGCGCGAATTTTATTCGCATGTGCGTATACCCATTAGATTTCTAGTATAACAGAATAGCGGAAAAAAATTCGCGCGAATGTTTTTCGGAGTGCGGACGAACCCATGAAATTAAGGGCGTACGGTTAAACTCGCGCAGGTATCCAATCTGGACCTTAATTGTAAAATAATATGTATGTATGTGGAAACTTGTCGCACGCGTCTAATGAAAAAGTGCGGGCGTCTGAATTTTTTTTCGTAGAGTTGCAGTTTTTAATTAAGACTTACTGCTTGCGTTTTTAACGTACGCCATTACCAAATATTGTGCACCAAAATTTATAGAAATACACATCCTGACTAATGTTATAATATTAATAAAGTAAGTAAAAATAAATAAAGTGTGTCTGTCTATGTGCTCCACTTTCACGACCCGTCTGTCCTTGTGATTTTTAAATTTGACCTCTTTGGGGGTGGAATTTCGAAAATTCTTTCTTTAGTACACCTCTAGGGTTCAAAACGAATATTCTCTAAAAATTTCAAATTTTTACGTTCAGATGTTTGGGCTGTAGGTTGTCTGTCAGTCACTCAGGACAAAGCCTGTTATAGTTACTGATTAAGCATTTTTTAAATAAATTTTGTGTAGGTGAAGCTCCTTACCTTGTATATCTGCAAGATTTTCTCAGGCAAGACGGCGTCGAGGCTTCGGATCCAGCGGTACAGGGTCTCCAAGGCGACGCACAGGGTCCGCTCGTGCGACTCGCTGTCGAGCACGCGGCCCGTCTGCGAGACCACTTCGTCGAACAGCTTGAGCCTGTCTTCTGGGGACACCGCCAGCTCACTCAGTGTGCCCACACCCTGCGAGTTGCGGAAACTTAGTCAAACTCAAACTCATGTGAGAGACGAGTGACGAGTGGGTAGTGGAGACAACGCATATCAGTCGATTGCAATTGTTAAGCAAGTTTGACCCAAGTCGGTAACTGGAAGGGTGACCGAAATTGGAGGTTCAAGCCTCGGAGAGCAAGTCAAGCCGTCGGTCCCGGTTATCATCACTAACATCTGATTATATTTGTTACAAAAACTTTCAACTTTCAATACTCTTGGTCGATTCTTATGCTCACCACATTATTATCCCAAGAAACCTTCTACCATTATCTGATTAATGGAAAGGATTACGACCCTTAGTAATGAGGAATACGACACAGTGAAAGAAACTCATTTATTGCATGTAGGGCAATGTGTTTGTAAAAACTTAGGCTTTTATTACAATTTCATTTAGGGCCAAATGTTTAAGTTAAACTTTGAACTAAAGTTGTTAAGTTGAAACCTCAGCCTTAAACTTATCTATCTACGTTTACTTAGGTAAACCTACTTCAGCTCGTGCATCCTTACTGTTCCGGCTTCGTGCAAAGAAATGTTCCTCAGTTCAGACTCTTGGCCTGAGGACTCAATTTACTGTTGCTTTAGGGAAGCCAGATCTAGAATCACTACTGTTTATGTTATGTTCATATTTCTATGGGGCTAGTTGCCTGATTTAAACAAATAAATAAATAAAATTGGAAAAAGCAGTCCGCTCACATTCAACACGGCGATCTTATCCTCGCTGGAGGTGAGCTTGCCCGAGGCGCCATTGTAGTGCGCAAAGGCGTGCGTTACCAACGCCTTAGCCACGTCGGGCGCGGAGCAGCGGCGGGCGAGCGCGCCTAACGCCGCCAGCGCCTCCGCGCGCACCCATTCATCGCGCGAGTGCAGGTTTACTGCACAAACATGCAACGTCAAGTCATTCAAACAAAGAAACAAGCCCCTCTAGCCAAGTTAAACACAATTTGTGTCTATTCTCTTTCTATAATCGTTAACCCTTTAGTGGAGAAAAAATTAGTGATTAGTCTTTGGTTAGCGTTTTTAAAATCGATTGATTTTGCTAAAGCGTTAACGATTGAGAATAGACCCAAAACGTATACTGGCTAGAGGGGCTGAAGATTAATCGTAAAAGTTTTGCATGTGCTTGTTGAGAGTGCTTTGTTGAAGATTTTTGCTTGCTTTTCCTGCATGTTTAGAAGCGAAACAGAATGGACTGAATGGACACAATAAGGAATCAAACTTTCAAAGTTGAGTAAGTAGATAGATTCATTAAAATAGTACAAATTGGTATGAAAAGCTAGGTGTAAGTTGTGATAATTAATTATGGACAAATAAAATTAACACTGAATGGTACCTATGCTAAGTTTCATATCTCCCACATGACAAAGATATTTCTTTGAATATTTTATTTTATTTTATTTATTTGGCAACAAAAACAGATTACAATACTGATCTAACCTAAAGTCTTATCTAATAACATTTTAATCTTATTGTAATCCTACAGAGTTGCACTACATGAGTAAGGTTCTATCATGCAAAGTAAACCACAAAATAACAAACGGTTAATGATACCTAGTATAAGTAAAGCAAATACAGTGTTATCCTACTTAACTATTTTATACAATTTATATTTTATGAATTGAGATAACTTTGAGTTAAAAATATCAATATCATATTTTTCAATTTCATTATACAATCGACACATTCTTAAGAGAGGATTGTAATATGAAGTATTATTTCTACAAACTTCGAGTGAAAATGTTTTTGATCTACGGCATATAAGCCTGGTGTTTAATTTAATATGTATTTTATAAATATGTATATTATATATAGTAAATAGTAGTATTAAATAGTATATTAATAAATATGTTTAGCTACTCCAAATATAAGAAACTATATGAACTGCGACTGAGTATGTTAACTTTTTTTAATTCCCGCAGATTTAACTTAATATTCCAGGATAAAAGTAGCCTATGGTCTTCCCCAGGATACAACCTATCCCTGTACCAAATTTCATCAAAATTGGTTGAACAGGTGGGCCGTGAAAGCATAGCAGACAGACAGACAGACAGACACACTTTGGCATTTATAATATTGAACGAATGTGAACATAATGTGCTTACCAATCAAACTCTTGCCAATATCAACAGCTATACCATCCACTTGAATGTTCAAGTTCTCCAGAACAACCCCGACGGCTTGTATAATGGTCTCGGGGCTTCTCAGCATGGACTTGTGCAGGGCTGGCAGCAGCGCGTCTTGCACGTCAGATTTTTGCAGCAGGTGCAGTAAATCAGAGCAAGCCCTGATGTAGTTGGCGTTGGGGCGGCTTTTGACGCTTATCAGACTTTTTGTTAGGCTCTCCAGCATTTTGTTCTGGAAAAATTTACTCACTATATATTTTCTACTGGACTAAGTTTTTTCGATTACAGTGGGAACTCCTTAATTTTCCAGGATAAAAAGTAGTCTATGTCCTTCCCCGGGATACAACCTATCCCCGTGCCAAATTTCATCCAAATTGGTTGAACAGGTGGGCCGTGAAAGCGTAGCAGACAGACAGATGGACAGACACACTTTCGCATTAATTATATTATTAAGTATGGATAGTATGGATACCAATTTCTGTACCTAAGCAAATAGATCACTTAATGGAACTTATCTGATTTTAATAATTGTATTGGTTTATTATGGTTTGTCTAATTTAGAATGATAATTTTGGCAAATGCCAGTTGCATAGTACTGCTTCAGTCTGTCTCACTCCAGCCCTTCACTATTGCCAAAGACAATATATAAACCAGTATAAGACTGTTCTCTTCATACATTAAATCAAAGCTCGCTAAATGCGCATTAAAGTCGCCGGTACCTTGTAGTTCTTCGCATTATCTGAGATGGCGTAACTGTGCAAGCTGAAAAATAATTAATAACGAACATAGCTATTGCCATCTAACGAGTAGTAGTTGAATCATCAACTCGATCAAACTTACCTAGTGCCATCTAACGTATAGTTATATATCCATGACTGCCTCGTTGGTATAGTGGTTAGCATGTTGGACTGCGACCATAGATTAATTATAATACAGGTTTATATATTGTCTTTGACTGCGACCGACGAGGTCCCGGGTTCGAGTCCCGGGTCGGGCCATAACAAGTATTGGGTTTTTCTGGCAAGAAATTCTCAATACTAGCCCGGAGTTAGGAAGTTGGCGGTGTTTCAACCCCGTGCCTCGGAGAGCACGTAAACGTGTCTAATTATATATATTTTTTTAAAAACAATCTTGATCACTTGTTTTTATGTTTTTTAAAAGTATTTCTTATATATGTTAGTTATTCTTGTTTTTTGATTCTTTCACAAGTCAGCCCTTGACTGCGATTCAACCTGATGGTATTTGATGATGTAGCCTAAGATAGTAGTGGGCTAATAAGAAGGGGTATAACGGCTTGGTACTTATAATAAACCCCAAATCGATTTCTAGGTACGCTAAATCGCTTGGCAGCACTTGGCTTCGCCGGTAGGGTTATGCTAGCCATGACCGAAGGCTCTAAGCAGATCAGAACTAATGTGCCTATAGTTCTGAAGTAGGTAGACTCTAGAGTAATGGTAAATTTAGTTTTTTTATCAAGTATTTCTTGAATAATGCACAATACCTACTGTAAATATTTTTTCTTGATTATTACCTAAGTACCTACCTAAATTATATTGCCATCAACCAGACTTCTACTGTAATTAGCTAGCTATAAATAAAATAATTATCTATATTATATTTATTTACTAGATGATTCCCGCGACTACGTCCGCGTGGACCAAATTTTTTCGATTCCCGCGGGAACTCTTAAATTTTCCGGGATAAAAAGTAGCCTATGTCCTTCCGCGGGATACAATCTATCCCTGTACCAAATTTCATCAAAATCGGTTGAACAGATGGGCCGTGAAAGCGTAGCAGACAGACAGACAGATAGACATCCATACATCCATCCACAACTTATCTAATATTTTAATTTCAATTTAATACCTCTACGCGTTCATGCGGAAAGGGGAAGTAAGTTTAAAATTATTAAAAATATTTTTTTTCTTATATGACTAGATGATGCCCGCGACTTCGTCCGCGTGGATTGATGTTTTTTTTTATTCCCGCGGGAACTCTTGAACGCGGAAGCCTATGTCCTTCCCCGGGATGTAACCTATCTCTGTACCAAATTTCATCCAAATCGGTTGAACAGATGGGCCGTGAAAGCGTAGCAGACAGACAGACAGATAGACAGACAGACAGACAGACACACTTTCGCATTTATAATATTATAGTATGGAGTATGGATATAGTATGGAAGTATGGATGTAACTAAAAATTTATGCTTTTCGCAATTTTTCCTTTATCTGTGCTATAAGACGTTGCTTCGTACCAAATTTCAAGATTCTGGGTTCACGTGAAGTGCCCTGTAGGATTTGATTCCCTTGCGAGTGTCGAAATTTGCAGCAAATAATAATAATAATAATAACTTTTTATTTCAGGCTTCAACACCCATAACTTGTTAGTAACAATCACTTAACCTATGTTAGTAAAAAAACAACATAAAATACCTAAACTAACCTACCCTACTCTCAAACCTAAGCCTCGACACATTTACAGGTCTCTTTGAGGCCTCCTCATGAGAATGTGTGCACCATTCCAGCGCCTCCAGAGAGGGCTGTCCAGCTTAGTAGCCAACGTACTGAGGAGGGTGTTGGTGCTGCTCACTAGCCTGCACATCATAGACGCAGCACGCTTGCGCACGATCGCGTAGAAATCATCCACGCGAGCGTCCGCGAACATGGCCGACGCGCTGCAGTGTCGAGGCCTCCTCAGCACCGCCCTCAGCACATTGTTATATTGAACACGCAGAGCATTGTAGGTCCGCTGCGTATAGTCTATACACAGACTGCACGTGTAGAAAGACGGCAAAGCAAAAACGGCTGTAGATCTTTTGATTGTGTTAGCTTAGAAGTTTGATTTTTTCACAGCTCCAAGGGACAGTAGACCTGAGTAGGTATTTGATATGAATTCCAGCTAGGTACCTACCTCCATTTGTTCCTGAGAAAAAGGGTCTGGACACACAGACGGACGGACAACAAAGTGATCCTAGGGTTCAGTTTTTTTCCTTTTGAGGTACGGAACCCTAATTATTAAAAATATTTTAATTAAATGATATAACTAAAAATTTTTGCTTTTCGCAATTCTTCCTATACCTATATCTGTGCTATAAGACGTTGCTTCGTACCAAGTTTCAAGATTCTAAGTTCACGGGAAGTACCCTGTAGGTTTTGATTCCCTCGCGAGTGCAAGAAAAATCGAAAATTTGCAGCATAAACGGCTGTATCTTTTGACTGTGTAGGCTTTTAAGTTTGATTTTTTCACAGCTCTAAGGGACCGTAGACCTGATTGATATGAATTTCAGCTTGATACCTCCATACGTTCCTGAGAAAAAGGGTCTTGACACACAGACGGACGGACAACGAAGTGATCCTATAAGGGTTCCGTTTTTTCCTTTTGAGCTACGGAACCCTAAAAACACAATTCACTGAGCCGGCACCATAGATCTTACTCTTACTAATATTATAAATGCGAAAGTTTGGATGGATGTATGGATGTATGGATGTTTGTTACTCAATGACGCCCCAACAGCATAACGTATCTGGCTGAAATTTGGCACAGAAATAGATTATAGTCTTGAATAGGTAGCACATAGGCTACTTTTAATCCCGGAAAATTAAAGAGTTCCCGCGGGAACAAAAAAACCTCGATCCACGCATACGAAGTCGCGGGCATCAGCTAGTTAATTATAATACCAAGTACCAACCTGGTTTATAAGTATATCGTCTTTGGCCGGCACCAAAACAAGAGGAAAAAATTATTTTAGTGTATCGTCAGTTTGTGACGCCATCTATAGGAATGCAGCATAACTGCATGGTCCACTAGCTGATTTTATCATAAGAATACACAGAACTTGTTTCAAATCGAATTACTTCTGCAAGTTAATTTTGTTAAAATTAATTGAATGTATATTTGCTATTTGCTTAAGTGATTTTATCAAATTTTTGTATTTTGATAATTTTATATAAATAATTAATACAAACTGAACCAAGAAAATACGATATTTCACCGATTTTACTATAATCATTTGTCGAGCGAGCCTGGTAGCGCCACCTATCGATAGTATTAACCTAGAAAAATTTTTATATGGGAGTTAGCAATCTATACTTGGTTTATAATTAATCTATGCTATTGCTATACACCTCTCATTTGTCATATTATAATTATTGTCATCCTAACTTTGACCAAGCTAAGTAATAGCCTGATGGTTAAAACTTTAGCCTTCTAGTCAGGGATCAGGGTTCAATACACAGGCAAGCACATCAAACTTATTGCAAATATTATGTGTTTTAAACTGCATTATCACTATAGAAATCTCATGGACAATCCATTCCATGTACTCAAAAACCTCCATTTTTTTTTATTAATCACTGAAAGCAGGTTATACCTTATGTGCAGAGATGAGCGCATTGTCCCCCGTCTGTTTGACATGCCTACAGATTGCTGAGAAACCGACGCACACCTGCGGCCCCGAGTCGGTGGCTTGTGACAGTAACACGTTCACCCATTTTGACAGCCTCTCGCTGCCCATCGCTGACCATGAGTTGTGCAGCTAAAATGTCAAAGTACCAATGAAATCAGTATATCATTTTTTTTATACATCTTATGGTATTAAATAAGTTGAAATATTACACTTGTCATACAAATTCAAAAGTTCTTTATTTAAATAAACTTTTACAAGTGAATAATAATTAGATCTATGGATTTATTTCCAAATTTAATAAAACATACCAAAATGCATTGAAAATGAACAACAGCTTCTTGGTAGGAATGGCATTCCGAACCAGTAGATTCACTTGACAATTCAATAGCACTTGTTAAAGTCTACTTGAATAAAAAAGATTTGGGTACAAGATAGTTACCAACGAGTATCCCTTCTCATTTTTCTTCTTGTCCCCATAGGCAGTGACCACGGCGAAAAGGTTAGCCTGTGCCAGCACCAGGGTGCTGTAGTCCAACACATCTTCCGGGTGCTTCAGCGCTCCTTCCACCAGCACTGTGCTCCAGCGAAGCGCATACAAGCCTGTCTGACTGGTGTTTTTCCTTGATAAACAAATTGAATAAACTAAAATAAAATTCATACTACTTAAATCCCTAGAGATTATTGTGATTCATCATTGTTGTGTGCAAAGGATTGCTTAGACACTCGTAATAAGGTAACTTGTGTTGAGTGTCATCACCTTCCTCCGAACCTTTTACAAACTTGTTAATCTATATTTTCTAGATCTTAAAATTTACCAAGAATAAATTTTAATTTTAATTAAATTTCTATCATCATCATCATCACTACAGCCTATTAACGTCCCACTGCTGGGCACAGGCCTCCACTCTCATAGGAGAGCGGGAATTAGAGCTTAGACCCACCACGCTGCTCCAATGCGGGTTGGCGGGCTTTAACAATTACTATCATGTTAGTGATAATAACCAGGACTGATGGCTTAACGTGCTCTCCGAGGCACGGGGGTGAAACACCGCCAACTTCCAACTCCGGGCTGGCACTGAGAATTTCTTAATTGAAAAACCCAATACCTAACTTTTATGCCCGACCGGGAATCGAACCCAGGACCTCGATGATCCGCAGTCGACAATGCTAACCACTAGACCAACGAGGCAGTCAGACCAAAGAGGCAGTCAATAAATCTATACTAATATTATAAATGCAACAGTTTGGATGGATGTATGGATGTTTGTTACTCAATCACGCCAGAATGTCTGAACGGATCTGGATAAAATTTGGAACAGAGATAGATTACAGTCTGGAATAACACAGGCTACTTTTTATCCCGGAAAATTAATGAGTTCCTATGGGAACCAAAGAACCTCTAATGGATGTTTGTTACTCAATCAAGGCAGAACAGCTGAACAGATCTGAATGAAATTAGGCACAGAGATAGATTATACAAGTATGTAGACAAGTCACAGATATCAGCTAGTTATTATATAATTTCAAAAAAAGGTTCTTAGTATTTGTAAACGCTTTGATATTTTAAGGTAAATATCAAGTCTAAAAATGTAAAAATGTAAGGAACTCACGAGGGAGAAATGTTTCTCAGTTGTTCAGAAACTTCAAGCAGCGCGGGCACAAGGTTCTTCAGAGTCCATTCTGTGTGTTGTGTTGACAGGTAGGAGAGCAAACCCTTCACATAGGACTGAGATGTGGAGTCCCTATACCTGTTCAGTGTCAGTAGCAACACTCGGCACACAAAACGTACCGCTGGCTCTGTTATACCTGCACATTTATTTTAAAAATGTTACCTGTGGATGGCACTTATGTCAAATTTATTTTAAAGCCCTAGCAGTCAAAGTGACCTATATAAGGTGTAATTAACAGATATTAAACAGCCAAATATTTTAAGAATACTGTAAAAAATTATTCAAGGATATCTATAAATATAAAGCTCTAGGTTTGGAATTCAAATATCATTACCTATTTGTTTGAAATAAAATTAAAAAATATGTTAAAGCTGTAATTGTATGTTTCAGAATCCTCAGTTTAGAAAGAGGTTATGTTTAATATGTTACAGAAAATTCTAAGGAGGCATTGAAAATATTGTTTCTGGGTTCATTAGGCGTACCGGTGCCCAGTGACCCGCACATTGTTGCAAAATATTCAGGATCACTGCACTTCGCATAGGTGACACACTACATTAGTATGGATCAATAAAGCTGTCCCGGAGACCGACACAAATGTAAATACACTGTCTGAGGACTCTTTATATATGTTATTTACACTATTTCTTTTCTTACTGACCTGGAGTTGATAAAACATTCTGAATCTCCTCGATAACTTCACATCTCCCTTTCAAACTTGCGGTTTGAATTTTAAATGGAATATCCTTCAACCTCTTAAGTACCTGGCAATAAACACATCTGTTAGATATCCGGCAACACTCTGGTAAGATAAATCTCGTAAAGGTATCCAAATTACCTCGGAATCTGCCATTTTTTCAAACCATTCAGAATTTCAGAAAGAACGGCCTGCAAAAGAAGCACACGTCTTGATAGACATCACAGAGTAAAAAGAAAAGTTGTTGTCAAATGTCAACCATCAATGTCATGGTGACAGGCTGAGCCTCAGTCAAAGAGTATGTTCCGATCTTTGATTTTATATATATAATATACCACAGACATAATAAAGACCTCAATCAGACAAAGGTTCGGATCTATACTGCGAGCACTTTTCAGTGCTCTTATAGGCCTATTACACTGCACTATTCACAGGGCCCTTATGTTGCGTGGGCGTCGCCGCTATTTTTGTAGTCGCTATTACACTGCACCGATTATCGGGCCCTACCTAACAGTAACAGTGTGAACACAGAGTACTTTGTATAAATAGGAAGTGTGAACGA
The DNA here is from genome assembly GCA_963932025.1 of Erebia epiphron. Classification (NCBI taxonomy): domain Eukaryota; kingdom Metazoa; phylum Arthropoda; class Insecta; order Lepidoptera; family Nymphalidae; genus Erebia; species Erebia epiphron. The sequence continues at coordinate 23,486,580 of OZ009948.1, forward strand.
GAACGTCAAGAGAGTTGGACGTGTATCTTAAGCGCTTTATACACGGTCCATCTTGCTGTACGTTAGCTCAAGGCCGCGGTGCTGGATGTACCATACAGACTATCGTGCGCGCATCAAGCGTGAGCAGAATAAATCGAACGAATTGAGAGAACGTGTTTTAATTTATTTAAAATGCCACCTGTTTTATCAAAACGCCAAAAAATTTGAGTTCTTCTGGTGTTGTCAGCAGCAGCAGAAGAGAAGAAAAAAAATAGCAAGAGGTTTTGGATGAAAAAATTTTATCATAAACGTGCAAAGTATCTATATCTATACTTATAATAAAACTGTAACAGGTCCAATTCTGTACATTGAAGATATTTTGAAAAATTTTTTTTGGAGGGCACTCATTATTCGATACTGAAGCCAAATCTGTATTTTTTTTATTTTTGTCTGTCTGTCTGTCTGTCTGTCTGTCTGTCTGTCTGTCTGTCTGTCTGTCTGTCTGTCTGTCTGTCTGTCTGTCTGTCTGTCTGTCTGTCTGTCTGTCTGTCTGTCTGTCTGTCTGTCTGTATCTTGGCCGCGCATCACGCCGAAACTACTGAATGAATTCAAACGAAACTTGGCACGATTTGAGCTCATACTACGAGGTAGGACATAGGATACTTTTTATCCCGAAATTCTACCCCCGAAGGGGTAAAATAGGGGTTGAAAGTTTGTATGAAAGTCCTTAATTTCTCAAGTTATAGCCATGAAACTGGATATATGAGCTGCGGGTTGAAAATGAAAACATATTATGTTGTTCACAGTTTTTCAAAATTCTACCCCCGAAGGGGTGAAATAGGGGTTGAGAGTTTGTATGAAAATCCTTAATTTCTCAAGATATTCTCAAGTTATATAAACGATACTGGGTATTTTGGCTTTCGTTAAAAAATAAAGAATTACATGTGTCACAGTTTTTCAGAATTTACCCCCTAAAGTGGTAAAATAGGGGTTGAAAATTGGTATGAAAGCTATAGCCATGAAACTTGGTATATGAGCTGCGAATTGAAAACTCAGAAATACGTATTTCACAGTTTTTGAAAATTCGACCCCCAAAGGGGTGAAATAGGGGATGAAAGTTGGTATGAAAGGCCTTACTTTCTCAAGATATTTTAAACGAGTCTTGGTAAACGAGCTTTCGGTAAAAAATAATGAAGTACGTATGTCACAGTTTTTAACATTATCACTCTCGAAGGGGTAAAATAGGGGTCGGAAATTTGTATGAAAGTCCTTCATTTCCCAAGTTATAGCCATGAAACTTGGTATGTGAGCTACCGATTGAAAACAAAGAAATATGTGTTTCACAGTTTTTGAAAATTCTACCCCCAAAGGGGTGAAATAGAGAGTTGGTCCTTCAATCACGCCGCAACAGAGCAACGGGTATTTTGCACGGGTAGTTAAGGACCTGAAGAGTGGTATAGGCTACTTTTTATACCGGAAAATTAAGGTGTACCTGTGAGGAAAAAAACTTAAACCACGCGGACGAAGTCGCGGGCATCTGCTAGTACTCAAATAAATGTTAAAAAAAACAAATAAATAAATATAAAATAAAATCTTGAAAGTGTTTCACGATCCATTTTGACATGCAGTCACCTTGCGAAACAAGCTCTAAATGTTAAATCTGCTGTACAGCAAGTCTATACTTGATCAAGCACGCACGACGCAGGACTGCTCTGACGTACATCCGCCATATTCACTGTCTATCTGCACGACGTTCGCGGTGGCTCGCTGGATGCAAAATTGATCGTGCAAATCCAGCAAACAATTAATAATAATTATCGACGTACGTCAAGCCTATTCGCAGTCGTTTTGAATCGTGCATCGTGCATGACCTTGGCTGGACGTACAGCAAGATGGACCGTGTATAAAGCGCTTTAATATGTTTAATAACGTTCACTGATTATGGCACTCATGCTATCGAAGCGAAAAAAAGTAGTATCCATACTAATATTATAAATTAGATGATACCCGATACTTCGTCCACGTGGATCTCGTTTAGTATGGATGCAAAAGTGTGTCTGTATGTCTGTCTGTCTGCTACGATTTCAAGGCCTGCAGCGGCCCGCAGTCATCAGCAGGGGCTACCGGCTAAACGTGACAGCTACAGTGTAACAATCGCAATCACCCCTGATTGGTTAACACTCTTCCACTATTGGACAAAATCCATTGACGCAGCAAGAATACCATAAATTCAGCCAATCACAACAATTGATAGTGTAACAATGATTGATGCAGAAATTACGCAATCGCACTGGAAATTCGCAGGGCGACCGCGTATCTTTTGCATCAATCATTGATACATCGCAATCACCTCTGATTGGTTAACACTCTTCCACGATTGGACGAAATCCATTGACGCAGCAAGAATACCATAAATTCAGCCAATCACAACAATTGATAGTGTAACAATGATTGATGCAGAAATTACGCAATCGCACTGCAAATTCGCAGGGCGACCGCGTATCTTTTGCATCAATCATTGATACATCGCAATCACCTCTGATTGGTTAACACTCTTCCACGATTGGACGAAATCCATTGACGCAGCAAGAATACTATAAATTCAGCCAATCGGAGGTGATTGCGATGTGTCAGTGATTGAAGCAGAAGTTACGCGGTCGCCCTGTCGGTTTTTTTAGTCATATATAAATTTTGTTTTTGACTTTTGTTTTTATTTGGTTTAAATCATCTTTAGTCAATAAAGATTAAAATTCATGAAAAATATAATAAATCGGCACCACATCGGCACTAATTAACCACAGAGTACAGGTGATGAAAATCAAAGAGGTGATGACTGATGATATGAATTGATATTATGAAAAGACTATGAATACTGAACAATTTTTTTCCTTTATAAAGACTTCTTTCAGGTTATATTTTTCAGATGCAAAATAAAATGTCTTCAAGGCAAGAAAAGTTATCTGAATTACAGAACTATATCAAAGAAGTCGATAAAGAAGTAACAATGATATTACAAAGTTTGCAATGGGACAGAAAAAAAATATTACAGGTTAGTTTTTAGAGAGATTATGAGAGATTTCTATCAACTAAAGTTTTGATTTGTCTTTTGGAGGGGTTTGCTCGTATTGAGATAACACCGACAAGCTAAAGAGGGGTAGGTAGCCCCGTCCCATTCGTAGTTCCTGGCTTCTTTACATGAAACAGCAATGATTAAATCATACAACAATTTTTTGAATCAAATCTGGGCATGTCAGGTGAAAGTTAAATTCTTTGATCTAATAATTAAGTGATTCTTGAAATGGTGATATTAAACAGAATACCTGGGTGAGTTTGCTATGGGCTGTGCTCAGGCAAGTTTGAGTTTGTAACCCTCGTAGTATTTAAAAACATTGTATGAATGTATTTAAAAAAAAATGATTTGAATTTATAGTGATAGAATATTTTATAGTTTCAATGTAATCAAATATTTTATGTTAAAGAGTAAGCCAAAGAGTATGTGCAAGTATGACTCAAACCACAAAGTTCCTGTGGAGAAGCTTGAGGAGCATGAGGCCAGATGTGCTTTAAAGTCCCAGGGTTACGCTGATGATGATATATTCCTGCCCGATGTATTTGATGCTAATTCAAATACAGTTTTAAAACTCTGTGAGTATTGTTATTTGACTGGGAATACAGTAAAATTTTATAAGATGCAGAGTTAGCTCTTAACTGCGATCTCTCTTATTGCAAGGTATTTAGCAACTATACTCTCCAGTTCAGAACTGGTGCTTTTTTAGTTCATTAGTATATTGATATAAATTAGATTTTAATTCTCAAGCACTAAATGCTGTGACCTTGGGAATTTTTTATTCCAGTTTGATAAAATCCTAAATGCTTATTAAATGCATGTTTATATGTTTATTTGTTTGTCCATAAATCACACCACAACAGCACAATAGAGATACATAATTTTTGTATTTAGGACCTGGATCCTACTCCAAAAAAAGAATTCTACTCCAGCTAGAATCTTGCAGAAGCTGTTCACTTAATAAATTAATGTTATTTAGATCCATTTTCCTTGCAGCATCAGAAAACATTAAGGATATTATCAACTATGCATCCAAGACAGATCCAGTGTTCAACAGAGGTATTATATTATTATTGTTATTAAATCTGTAATGAAGTATTCACTTAAAATTTAATGCACATAAAACAATTTATTTATTAGATTTTTTATTTTTACAGTATTTTTCAATGAACTATTTGTCTTGGTCTTGAAAAACTATATCCTTTTTATAATGTATCCTTTATAAAATATTTTCAAAATTAATTAATTAATTCAGAGAGATCGTTGTATTATTTTTATAAATCATCAATTTGAACAGTGCTCATGTGATTAATTGAATATTGCAAAATGATGTTTCATTCTCAGAAAAGAGAATCATTTTCAATGTTTTTTTTACATAATTTTAGGGCTGTTCAATTTTGACTTTTGTGTCATTTACTAACCTAACCAACAAACTTATCTGACCCAGTGACAGTGTCGCTAGTAACTATGAAAAATAAAATAAAAACAAAGACTAAACAGGCATAAAAATTAGTTCCAATTTTGGCCACCGGGCCAGATAAGTCTGTGAGAATAATGAGGATACTTATGGTCAATTGCACCATCAAACCAAAATTTACCACCTAAAACCACTTTAGGTAACTAAAGTCAGGGTTCTTATATTTTGCCATGACTTATGATTGTGAGAATTCTGAACTATATCACTCAGCTCTTTGGTGTTCAAATTAAGTGTTAAGAAATTCAATTTCTGAACATAAGATGCGGGTATTATTTACACACATCTTTATAGTTTATTTGTATGTTTCTTGCTGGTACTTTGGTAGGAATGGTATTCCAAACGATTTAAAAGCACTTGTAAAAGTTAATTTGTATATAAAAGAATTTGAATTTATCATATACAATCTTTTCTTATTTGTTCGATAATTCTTCTGATGTAACGTAACATAGTCTCAACTCAACATCGAAGGTGATGTGAATGTGGGCCACACGCCACAGACTGCGGAGCGTTTGCAAGCGACGTACACGGCGGACGAGCGCCGAGCCATCTACGATGTGGTGATACATTCGCGGCCCGCGTGCGACGAGCTCGCTGACTTGGCTGTGGGGTGAGGATCGAGGATGCTTTCTTCTTATACTTCTTCTTCTTCGTATCCTGGAGTTATTTTCCGCACTTGGACTGGTCCGTCTGCTGCACGTGAAACCACTGGTGCAACTCCCGAGGATGATTTTTGAAAAGAACTGAGTTTCTTGTCGGTTCAGTATGGAAGTTTGTATGAAATACATACTTGTGACGTCATCAAATTACAGCGTACTTTTTTTTCTTTAATCGATACAGAATATGTGAATTTTAAGGTCTTTTGGAAGACCCTCTACTTAATAATCAGTAAGAAATAATAAATTTTTGATTAGGCATCATCCCTATTATTAATTAAATATGTTTGCAGAGAGGCGGGCAGTGCATCGCAGCCTCACACTCAGCGCAAGTCGAAGCTGGAGATGCTGGCGGAGCTGCGCGACATGAGGCGGCGCCGCGCCAAGTACAAGGTGGCCGCGCGCTCAAGAAACTACTCGCACACGCTGCGCGGACTCATCGACACACAGGTAATGCACGCGTGAGGAGTTGTTTTGAAAATAAGGCCTAAATAATTAAAAAACATTTTTAAAAACAAGCTTTTATCTTCCGCCATATTGAATTTATTGTGACGTCATTTTATTTTTCGTATTCTCAGCGAACCCTTTTAATAGATACTTACCCGTATCATGAGGGTGCATAAAAAATAACTAATCCTCCATCTTTAGATTAAGATTGACGACACTTAACTAGCGATGCATTCAATGCCATCCAAACTACACCCGTAAGCGTAACTAATTTCAGCTCAATCGGTTTTAAAATTCAGTTGTAAAGATTTGACCTAAACACACAAACATTGCAAGTTAAATAAAAGCTTATAAAAACCACTGCAAAGTAACAAGCAGAAGTTATTAATTAAAAACTGTAACCCGACTAGGAAAAATTTTTCAGACTTAAAATCATGAGTCATGAGTGACCCCTATGTTGAAGTCGGGCGGGCGTCCTTTTTTTAATTTTTATTTGCCACAATATAAACAATATTTTATTCACAGATGGAGGTGTATACCGAAGCACAAGGTCACAAATCTAAGTCGCACGACGTTTCCCACTGTAAAAATCTAAATTTTAATGAAGAACATTCAGACAAAAGTTTAGATAACGCAGCAGGCAGTAAAACTTATCATAGAGAGTTTGATAAAGATAGAAAAGATACAAATTGTGATAAGGATAGAAGAAATAACTACAGTGAAAATAAAAGAAAAGGTGATTATGATGATGATGATAAGTACTTACAAAGATTCGATAAACATCGATATCCATCTACAATGGAAGAAAGAGGAAAACAACACGATAGTTATAGAAGACGTGAAAGAAATCGCGATTCCTATAGAGACGTCGAAAAAGATCGATACCGTTCTTCAATAGAAGGAAGAAGACACGATAATTACGACAGAAGTAAGATACAAGAAAGAAACAGAGACACTGGTAGAGTAAAGATTGAAAAAGACGTAGACTATTCAACAGAAGACAGAGAAAAGCATTATAATAGTGATACGAGGAAGCAAGAAAGAAATAGAGGTACTTCTAGAGAAGAAATGGATTGCAGAAGATATGATAAAAGTACAAATGTAGATAGTAAAGGGATTTTTTTAAAGGAAGAAAGAGACAGTTCTAGTTCAAGGGACAATCAGAGATACCGTGATAGTGAAAGAGAGGAGAGTTATTATAATGAAAAATCGAGAGATAAGGGTAGAAGTGATAGGGAACATAAGCCTTATGATGATAACTATAAGAAACAGAGGGAATATTCAAATTATAGGGAGAAAAGAAAATAAAAAGTGTAATATTTTACAAAACTTATACAATAGTATAACTTTAAAAAACTAAATGTCTGCAAGGAGCTTTGTAATAGAGAATTTCGGATCAATAATTCATGCTGATGAAGTCGCGAAAACAAAACTACCATTGTTTGTTTAATTATTCTGGAAAATAAACGGCACTCAATTGTGTAATTCGATTTAATATCATAACATTTTGCTTAATCTCACCAACCAACCACCAACATAATCCTTTAAAATTATTTCGCTTTTATATTTTCAACAACTTGAAGTCAACAACACAAGTAGTCATAGCAACCAAAGTGTTAGGTAAGTTGATAAAAAATGCTATGCAATAGCTTTACCGCGGCAGTCTCCGAGTGCCACACGTCTTTTTTTTTTTCTATCAGTCGTTAGAGGAAGCTCTCGACGTGGTCCCATAAATAATTCCTGGATCCAAATCCCCAAACCCTGACACTAAAAAGTTAAAAATAAAAATTCTTTCCAAAAAACCGACTTTCAACGCCACTGTAAAGTACAAAATAATTTTGATTTCTTCCCACTATGTTGAAGTCTGGCGAGCCTGATGCGTCAACTTTGCTTATCCTTGTTATACCCGCCCGACTTCAACATAGTGGATAGAAATCAAAAATATTTTGTACTTTACAGTGGCGTTGGAAGTCGGTTTTTTGGAAAGAATTTTTTAAAGCAATTACTTGTGATGTTTTCTTACCTAAATAAAACACTGAGTCGATATTAGCAAATTTTGTCACAGAGGTAACTTGAGCTTGAGTTTTTGATTGTTATCCTTGGAAAATAAGCGGAGTTTTGAAAAAACGCCAAACTGACGAAGATTATGTTATATCAGTATAAGGTGCGGATTTACAGTAAGCTGCTGGAAACTAGTCGCTCGAGATTTTTCTGCGGAGATCTTTGCGAACTGAACCTCATCTTGACTGACCTAAGGTTGATTACTGACTTAAGGCTGGAATGGCTTTTAGGTATAATCTAATTCTAGCTCTTCTATATAACTAGTCTGATCCAATAGTTTTCAAATTCTACAAATATCGTAAGTAGTCTCATCACTAGGATCACGTCATCTTGTCGGCCACTTGACCAATAGTGATGGGAATATTGAAAGACGGCAATTTTGTAGATATTCCCATCATTAATAATCGAATGGCAGATGAGATTACGTGATATTATAAGACGTTAGAGAAGTTGAAAAAAAATAGATCTTCACTATTGGAACAGGCCGTAGATAAGAATTCGATTAGAAAATCATGAATGTCGTCATATTTAAATTACACCAATATCATCCAACGCAGCGTCAACTAAGTACCTAGCCGTCTGCAATGTGAGTTTAATTTCACGATGACACGCACCATCCATCATTAGTCAAGTACCTAGAGTTTCACCCATTAGCATAATGTTATTGTAGTGTTGAATGGTAAGCATGTTCGACTGCGGCTGGCGAGGTCCCGGGTTCGATTCCCGGGTCGGGCCACAGTGATTAAGTATTGGTTTTTCTGACAAGAATAGGTTGTGTAATAATAGTAGGTACTAAGCCTGGAGTTAGGAAGTTGGCGGTGGTTCACTTCAGCGCCTCGGAGAGTACGTAAAGCCGAGTCCTGTGCCTGATTTCTCTCCGGTCGTGTCGGAACGTCCTATCAGGCTCTGAGAGTAAAGATACAGAGAGTACACCTGTGTTTGAGCACACCTTACTTATATCGTTTGGTTGCTAAATACTTTTTTATTGGGCAAATTATAATACCTATGTACACTGGCCGAGATTAATTTGCTACTAACCGTTGAGTTACGTTCTCAATCTGCGAACTAGAATAATATTTCATCTTCATGAAATATACCTATCTATAGACTAAGGTGGAGATAGATATCGTCCAATCTGAAAATAAACGCAAAAAACGTTCCCGTAATTTCTACACTAACTAGTTAGTAGTTAGACATAGATACGGCCGTAGAATTCATGAACAAAAACTAAGTAAAAAGGTAATAACGACGTCCAATAAATATTGCTATACTTACTCCTACTTGGAATATGAGCGTAAACACATTGATAGCGCGTTCATTTTTAAATTAGTCGACTTCTTTACTTACTTACTTAGACTTACTAGGCAACTAACCCCGACGCCACCTGTGGGGTGAGGGTTCACAAGTCTACTCTAAAGAGCGCGATTATGCAAATGGAACGATAAAATTACCATGAAACACTCTACCACGCTGAACTATTTCTCTCACGTTTGCATACCTACTCATTATTTAAGATTTTATAGCGAAAAAACAGATCTCTATATGATTTTATTGAACAAAAAACGTTCTTTACGAGATAATAAGCGATGCCATAAAATTGATTTATTTAATGTTCCGTGTTGGGCGTTCGATCCATAGACAGTGGAATCAGTCTTAAAGACGTAATCTATGATTCGTTCATGCTAATTTGGCAATAACTTAAAAGAATGAGGACATAAAAAACTGTGTGCTTCTTTACAGTTATCAAGGATATTTATTTAAATATCCTTGATAACTGTGGTAAATGTTATATTATTATTAATACGTAAGTGTGTCTGTCTGTCTGCTACGCTTTCACGTCACGCCTAAATACCTATTATAAATGCGAAAGCAACTGTGAAAGTGTGTCTATCTGTCTGTCTGTCACTTGGTGATAGGAAGGTACGTCCTTGCGTAGTCCCTTAAAATAATCCCAGAAAATTGAAGAGTTCTCGCAAAAATCAAAAAACATGAATTCAAGTGGCGAAGTCGCGGTTATCTTCTCGTGTTGTATACCTAGATGTCAGCCAGATTGGTACGAGTAGTTAACTATAATGTAGGTGAGCTGGATTCATACGGGTTGATGCGCATGCAGCAAATCGCAATGAGAGTATGACGAGACCGCGCTGCTGTACCTAGCCCGTAGCCCGTAGCGACTAGCGAGCCGATCTGTACCTAATCTGTTTACAGAATATAGATTTTGGAAGGAGTCAGGAAGTTGGCGGTGTTTCACCCCCCTGCCTCAGAGAGAGCACGAAAACTGCCTGCCTGATCTTGCAGGAGAGCTTGCCCGTGATCTCTCTCCGGTCGTGTCGCATTTTCCATCCCATCGGGCTATGAGAATTGAGAGTAGGTAAAAGAACAGAGATTGCACATGTCTTTGCGAGTTTGCGCACACACTGCACTATACTACCTATCTCCCACGCAGATAGTTATTCTCTGGAGATTGGCCGCAGTGACCGAAATTCGGTCGGGAGAACATTATTCTGAAACGAGACGCATGCTCAATAGCGGACAGTAAGTATGTAGCGATGTTGAAACATTGTAACAAATTAGGTCCTTGGTTTGCCAGTTTAATTTCTCATTTCGCCTTTGCAAAAATAAATCGAAGCAAGAGAAAAATGCAAAAAGGATCCTAAAATACTGCGGGCGCGAGAAAAACAACCGTCGCACGCGCTCCAGCGAGCGCGCGCCGCGCCGGCCGCCGGGCCCGGGGTCAATTCATGTAGCCTAAGAGTTAATGCATCATTATGCTTAATAATATACTCAATGATCTTCAGTTTGAGTTATTTTTCGACAGCATAAAACGTGGGGACCTGGGCTGGAAAATTCGTACACGTGACGACGATGTGCTCTAACTAGAACTTTGCCAGTGATAGCTGATTGAGCATCGAATTGCAAATGGGACGACCTCTGGAGCAGTGGTGGGCGCTCGCGCTTTGAGCAACTCTATCTCTTTAAAAAAACCTACTTAGAATCTGCTTTCCGAACTGGTGGGTGAGTCCTGAACTCCTGACATAACACAAGTGGCACAAGTTGTCGTACCTACGTGACATAAACATTTCATTTCAAACAAACCGACTATGTACTTAGGTATTGGATAGAAGCAGGCGTTACTTTGCGGAAGTCCAGGATAATCAATGAACAAGAAGCTAAATTCGCTATAAATTATAATCCGCCAAAGCAGGCAAATACAGCGTGTAGCTTGTCACCGCCCATTCGCACCGGCACAACAACACAAAAATCTTCCAAATTATTCTCAACGTATAATTTGGATGATTTGTGTTCTTGTTCCTTCAAAAACCGACTAGGGCACCTATCTGTGTATCTCTCTCCCAAACTACTCAACAACAAAAGCCATCTCGTTGGGGTCCGCCGTCCGATGCGCCTCAGCGTCTCAGTGCCTCACCTCGCGCCTCGTCCGCGGCAGTCTACCCGCGACCTTCCTATCGTACAACCGTGTCTCGTACTACAGACGACAGGCTGCTTCAAAATCTCGCGGTACTAACTATACTTATACTAACCAACCGCCAGTGTGCGAGAATTTAAAGTTAATTTCTTTTTTCCGGCGTTTTTGTGTTGAACCAAGTGTGATGTGATTGATGGTGTGACTATGGAGTGATGTGATTTGAATGTTTTCGTTTTAAATTAGGTACTATAATAAACAACCCTTGAAGGGATATTGTTAGAGCGAATTTTTGAGGTGAGTTTTTATCTTTTTTTTTTTAATTTACCGCTAGTCATAATCGATTTCAAATCGACCATGTCTATAAAAACATTCCACACGTTTTTTAAAGATATAAGAAGGAGATATAATAACCATGATAGTAACCTAGACTTGTATTGGAATTCGATCCCCAACCTGTGTATGAGATTTGAGGATTTTACTTTACAATTTACGCAACATTTTTGAAAAACTATATTTGCCTTAGGGTAAAATAAACTATTTTTTGTCGGGCGGACAATAAGTCCGCGCGCGCATTTTTATGAGGAGCCGCACAGACCACCGCGGCACGACAAACATCGTTCATCCTGTCCTGCAACGCTGTATTGTTTGAATTTCTTTTATCAGTGGTAGAGTCGCTATTAACAAATTTAGACCATTCAATTTATAAGTCGGTCTACATAAAATAAATATTAACCGGGGTTCCGAAAATTTGCGGACCTTAAAAATATTGAATACTTTTTTATCGTAGAATAGAGAGTTTTTTTAGTTTAAAGATTGTGACCAATACAACCGAATTATTAAGAGCAATGTCTATTATAAGCTACTAGATGATTCCCGCGACTTCGTCCGCATGGATTTATGATTTTTGATTCCCGCGGGAACTCTTCAATTTTCCGGGATAGCCTATGTCCTTCCCTGGGATGTAACCTATCTCTGTACCAAATTTCATCAAAATCGGTTGAGTAGTTGGGCCGTGAAAGCGTAGCAGACAGACAGACACACTTTCGCATTTATAATATTAGTATGGATGTACATAATATTACAATAATTATAATTATAGTATAACGTGAGTGTAATAATACCCTTATGATTAAAAAGTCAGAGAGCGAGGGAAAGTGTCGATGCGCCCACTAACCGTCGTCGGATTCCATGCGTTTATAGATTTATATCTGCACCATCATACACTGCAATTCACGATAATAGTTAATTATAGTTCAAAAAATATGTTTGATTAAGATTATGATTACCTACGCAAAGTCGCAAGCAAGGATTCATAATATGCGGTTAACTAGTTCGTCTACCGAAGAATGCATTTAATAACATCATCAGATTTGACAACAATGGCGGAATTTATCAAGCTGATAGACTCTTGGAGCATTGAAATATATCTGAGGATAGGATGCATACAGTTTGAATATCTAGTATATACAAAGAATTAAAAAAATACTTTGCATTAATTTTCGGCACGTGCGGCGCGTATAAATGTGCGAACAGCTTTTAAATAAAATGCACTGTAATTTAACTGGGTAGGTTTGTTTTCATGACACAAACTAATGATTAAGGAATTAATAATAATTAAGGAACATGATTTTTGCTTATTATATTGCTTGTCTATTCCTTAACATATCGGCTATAAAACAAATAGGTACCTACCTAAGTAGTTTGTATTAGGATATCTATATATACATATAAAAAATGAATTCCTATTTCCCTTGGTCACGACATCACGCGCGGACGGCTGGACCAATTTCGCTAATTCTTTTTTTGTTGTATAGGTGAGGACCTAGAGAGTGACATAGGCTACTTTTTATCCCGGAAAATTAAGGAGTTCCCGCGGGAATGACAAAAAACTTAAACCACGCGGACGAAGTCGCGGGCATCAGCTAGTTATCTATATATATAAAATTCAAAGTCCTGACTGACTGACTGACTGACTTTTATATCAACGCACAGCCTAAGCCGCTGGAGTTAGAAACTTGAAATTTTGACAGTAGATTCCTTTTGTGACGTAGGCGCTCACAAAGAAAGGATTTTTCAAAAGTCCACCCCTAAGGGGGTGAAATAGGGGTTGAAAGTTTGTATGAAAGTCCGTCATTTCTAAAGTTATATCCATGAAACTTAGTATATGAGCTACCGGTAAAAAAATAAGAAATACGAGGTTCACAGTTTTGGAAAATTCTACCCTCGAAGGGGTGAAATAGGGGATGAAAGTTTGTATGAAAGTACTTCATTTCTCAGGATATTTCTCAAGTTATATCAACGAAACTTGGTATTTTGGCTTAAGGTAAAAAATAAAGAAGTTCCTACGTATGTCACAGTTTTTCAAAATTCCGCCCCCAGAGGGGTAAAATAGGGGTTAAAAATTTAAGCGAAAGTCCTTCATTTCCCAAGTTATAGCCATGCAACCTATCGTAGCATTTGGGCTTTTGGATAAATATGAAGACGCACGTGTTTCACTATTTTTGAAAATTCGACCCCGAAGGGATGAAATAGGGGATGAAGGTTTGTGTAAGAGTTCTTCGTTTCTCAAGATATTATTCAATTTATATCAACGAAACTTGGCATTTTGACTTTTTGTAAAAAAATAAAGAAGTACCTACATGTGTCACAGTTTTAAAATTCCACCCCCAAAACGGGTAAAATAGGGGTTGTAAGTTGGTATGAAAGTCATTCATTTTTCAAGTTAAAGCCATGAAACTCGGTAGGTATTTGAGCTTTCGGTTAAATATGACGAAGAACGTGTTGCACCATTTTTTGTTTTTTTGCATTAGTAGGTATACAGTTGAGGACCTGAGTGGAGAGTGAGTAGTGACATAGGCTACTTTTTATGCCGGAAAATTAAGGAGTAGATACCTGTGGGGAAAAAAAATTAAACCACGCGGACGAAGTCGAGGGCATCTGCCAGTTTGAAATGAATCCTTTCGTAATTAAATTGCTTACATAACAAATTGTTTCAATTTTGTCATCAGAACAATTATTTAAAGTCCATTCATTTTCTTAATTAGGCGTGAATAACTCTCGATTCGATTATAATTTGTGTTTTTAATTTTCCGGTTGATTACTATCAGAAGGTTTCTTATTCTACGAAACAGTTTCAGAGATTCAAGTCACTAGTATAACAAACAGAATTATTACCTATGGTCAATAAAGATATCTATTGAGAATTTTTTTTTTTGTAAAACTGTATTGTGGACAAATAAAAGCACGCGCCGAATTAAGAACCTCTTCCTTTTTGGAAGTTGGTTAAAAATGATTTGAACTATAGGTAATTTTATGGCAATGGATACTTTATAATATCCTCGTATACTTACCTACTCGTAGGAAAATAGACCCTTAAAGTGAGCATGAATCAACCACTTTTCACCCGAATGCAATGTAGAGTCGCCTTTAGTAAAGGTAAAATAAGATTTCATAATGTTAATTAGTTAACGGTAAGTGACCGCTTTTAAATAATAAGTTGAACGTTTGAATCAGATATAGGTACTTAAGTAGTGCTTGATACTTAATTATATTAAATCTGCATCAGTGCATGAGTAGAAAACGCGTCTACTCCCTGCGGAAAAGTGGAGCGGAGAAAGCATAACAAATGCACGCATGCTTTATTACAAATATTCAACAGAAACAGTATGAAAATACTTATATGTTTATAAATGTCAGTATTTTACTTGCCAAATGTGAATCTTAACATGAATAGATACCATATACTTACTTAACGTGGGTTTTGTACCTACATGGTATTATGAACGCGACAGTTTACAACATTCCTAGTAAGATTACAATCCAACGGCCTTTACAATCTTACAGTGACATATATATGTGAGAACTTTGTTCCGTTGACCTTAAAAATTACTATGTTCGAATTGAAAATCGTTCAATTCGCGCACCTACTGTACTTTAGATGCCCTGGGAAGATGGCCCAGTATATACACCTTTGGGATTGTCAAGGCTTTTCATAATATTTTACTTTAATACTTAAGTAATATAGGCGCTAATTACCGAGTGTTGAAAACATCTTTATAAAAGATGGTGACCTCTAAACAACTATTTTAGTTGGTACTTATAATTTTTTAATTTCTTTGGGTACAACTGAAGTACAAATGTTGATTCCGTAGATTCCGTCCAAAATAGAAAAAAATCCGTGACTAAAAATGTGTGTACAAGAACTGTATGTCATATATCTAACGTCCATATAAGTGATAGATACCAAGTTGCAGAAATCTAACTAAGTAGCTATTAAAATGCCATTTAATCAAATCCAGGTCAGTTTTGACCACTCTAACACTCCGAGCCGACAGAATACGAATAGGTTCCCTTTACGGCAGCCGTGGACAGCGATAGATAGACAAGTATATGATATTATATGGAATATGGATCTAATTAAGACTTCCACATTAATTAATACCGAAACCCGTTCGACACTGGCGAGACAATGGGCGCTTGGAGTTCCCAGGCAACGCTTATTTGGAGACGGAATGCTGCAGCCGACAACCAAATCAGTTCCTAAAGTCCATGCACACGAACCACCATTAGCGTCAGCCACAAGTGGTGATAAAGCGTATAGGTAGGGTGGTAAAGCGCTGATAGATAGTGGTCACTGGTCAAGACTTTACGGCATTTTATTCAGGGGTCTAATCTAATCTCAGGCACGCACATTTAACTTTTTGAAGTACTTAATGAACTTTTAAGCAATTGCAATAGCAAATATACATGATTGTACCTACATGCCTGAGAGTTCTCCATATTGTTCTCAAAGGTCTGCACTTGGTCAGCGTGGTGGACTACAGTCTATTATTAAAATTTATTAAACTCTTCTCATTCAGAGAGGAAATTCCTGCTCAGTAGCTGGCCAGCGAAGGGTTGAGAAGATGGTGTTAAGTGGCTGACTAAATCATTATAACCCTCGTTTGTACTTTGTTGCACAGGGCTACAGACTAGCCTGAATTTTAATTCGCTGTGAGTAGTTGTATACCTGTTGACGCTTTGTTGATACTTTGTGCTGACACTGTTGGAATTCAGAAGGGCTTATTCTACTACTAGATGATGCCTGCGACTTCGTCCGCGTGGCTTAAGATGTTTTGATTCCCGCGGGAATTCTTTAATTTTCCGGTATATAGGTATATAGCGTGCAGCCTGTGTCCTTCCCCGGAATGCAACCTACTTCTGTATCAAATTTCGTCAAAATTGCATAGCATACAGACTTCGCATTTATAATATTAGTATGGATCTTTGGTCAGAAATATGAGAAGCGCAATCCATCACAGAGCACGCTATAAGTAGCGTAAATGTTTGAACTAAATACTTACTGTGCAGTGTGGGCAGTACCACAGCGAGTGAAGACGCTCGCTGCGACTGGTCCGTGTGTGGGGGACACTTATCTCTTGCACATTCAAATCTGAGCTTTAAGAGGACCGGGATATTTGTAAACAAGTCGCTTTTAATTAAGTATGTAGATTTTTATTTATTATTATAATAAATGATTGTTGTGAATTCGCACGGTCAGCTTATTTGGCTTTTTGTTTGAATGTACGGTTAATGTTGTAGACATTTCAGGTTTAGTGTTCATTAATTAATATCGTACTTTGAATTAATTAATATATTTTTAATTATTTCTTAATTAATGTTAATTATAATGTTTGTGTGAGTTATAAACACCTACTGTGTAACTGACGGCATGAAAACTTGAATGTGCCTCAGTTGTTATTAATTGAGCTGCAAGCCACCTTCAACCTTATTACTATACTAACGGTGATATTTAATTATTATCTTATTACCTTTTCGAGTTAGAGATGCTATAGCAGATTCCCCATCCCGTGGGAGACGCAACTGAAACATAAGTCATTTTGTACTATCTGTACTGTTTGATCTTTCAAAAGGAGAAACTGATTCTCAAGTCTTCTTCTCCTCGTCCCACGCCCCACGCTATTTGGGGTAGTGACTATTATAAGTATGTGTGGAAAACAGAGTTTCAAGTATCAACGTCATATTAATGGGAATAGAGAACTAAAAAATAAGAAACTTGAAATTTTAAATGCTCCCATTTTCTTTCTGATGCAGGGGTTCTGAGAACTTATTTTGAGGATCGATAACGGATTCTGTAAAAAAGAAACATCTAATTTCACGCGGACGAAGAAAAAGTTGCTTGTTGCTAGAACAACGGCCGGTAGAAATAAAAACTAAACCTTACCACAGAATAATAACTAGTTGACCTTACTTACGAGAAACTCTGCGCGCGTTGAAGTCTTCTCTAGGTGGGCACTAATATAACATTCTTTCTTATCTTTTTTTATTTTTCTTACAAATTTTAAAACAATCCAACGTGTATTTAATCAAATATACGTTTGATATTCTTTTATATTATTATTTGACGTAATTATTACGCACCGACCCCTAAATATACCTAACGAACTTTAATATGCTTGCCTCTAATTAAGGCGTGCTTTCCTTTCTCGTCTAATCTATTAAAGGTGAACTATAATAATGCCCTTTTCCTATACAAAACAGCTTTAGATATGGCATCCTGTTTTTTAACTTATTTTCTATAAGTATTTTTGGAATATTAAACTCTATGACCTATGTTACAAGGTACACATCAAGTTTTCTGATTTATTTTTATAGCTGACTTTATCAGGATACTGATGAATTGAACTTTATGACTTACTGTTTAAAGTTTGTTATCGTGTGTTAAAATGTAAATGTTTTAGTGATTATTATCCCAAATCTCGCACCCTCCTAACGGATGCGTTAGAAGACCGTTGCTGGTATCGGAGCATGCGAGGTGATTATGTTTATTGAGAGTTTTTTTAATAGTGACGGTATAGTGAGATGGTAACGGAAATTAGATTTATTAATTAATGATAGAGTTATATTTATACCTACAAAAACGATCAGTAGTCTAATGTTAGAGTTAGGTAGAAGCTGATGATGACCCAGGCCATGTACAGTAGCTATTTCAATAATAAAGAAAACTTAAAGGCACCTAAAATAAGCTCTTGAAGTTTAGATCAGTACTAGCTGATGCCCGCGACTTCGTCCGCGTGGAATAAGTTTTTTGAATTCCCGCGGGAACTCCTCAATTTTGCGGAATAAAAAGTACTCTCCAGGTCCTCAACTATACCCATGAAAAAAATCACGTCGATCCGTTGCTCCGTTGCGGCGTGATTGAAGGACAAACCAACAAACCAACAAACCAACAAACTAACAAACAAACTGACTTTCGCATTTATAATATTAGTATGAAGTATGATTGTCAAGTATGTAAACCAAATTTTTTTTTAAAGTATTATATTTATATGTCACCGTAAGATTGTAAAAACCGTTAGATTATAATCTAACTCGCGTAATTGTAAACTGTCGAATGATTACAATATAACGGATTATTTTTCGGTAGATTTTTTATCTCAGTGCGGCTTTATTGACGAGTGTTCTTTCTGATGACAAACACGAGACTGAATTGCGATTGGAAACCTTTTCGCGTTTTGGATCTCTTTCGGTTCGGACACTTTTTAGCGCTGACCCGAAGTCCACGTATTATTAAGTCAATGCCTTTACATCATAATAACTTGTAAATGGCGTGAAGTGTGTATCATTTCTGTTTGTGTGTAATAAAGTGTTTTACTTATTTACTTGACATACTGCATACCTATACCTACCTACCGAGCTGTGTATAAAAAGTTAAATATAACTTGCAACGTTTTTATCGAAACGAAAATCGCAAGCAACCTGTTAATGTTACACACAACAAGACAAGTGAAATACGCAGTGTTAGGTCCCTACTCCCTACTCCCGGTGCCTGCAGCATCCCTGTATCTCAGACAAGGCTTGCGTCTACCTCGTGTGCGTCTATCAAGCGAGACGGTCTTACTTATTATTCTCTTGACTCTATTTCATTACTCACCGTGAGTTATAAAACTATTAAAAGTAGGATTTATGGATTCGAAATTTCACGCAGATTAAATTTTGCAACAATTTTAGGTATATTTTTTACTTTGTCGGCGTGATTAATATGTATAATGCCAAATTACGGCTTTGTAGTACTAAGGGCCTCTTGGTAAGGCACAGACAGACAGGCAGACAGAAAGACGGACGGACGGATATGGCGAAACTATATTGGGGGTATTGTTGCCTACGGAACTTTAAAAATACCTCAGTATACGCTCACTTCGCATGCGCTTGATACAATCACTATAGTAAACAAGCTGATGCCCGCGACTTTGTCCGCGTGGATTAAGGTTTTTTGGCTAGTCTGGTTTCCCGCAGGAACTCCTTAATTTTACGGAATAAAAGCCAGTAAAAGTAAGTTAAAGTAAGTAAGTTAAAGTAGCCTGCCTATCACTGCTAATCCAGATTATAATCTATCTCTGTGCCAAATTTCATGCGGGAAGATCAGCGGTTCTGACGCGATTGAGTAACAATTATCCATACATCCAATATCCATCCATCCAAACTATCGCATTTATAATATTAATATAAAAGTATAAATAATAAACATTACTTAATATTGCTACAACTGTGTGACTACTTTAAATCTCAGAAATCTCACGTAGCGTGAGACGTGCCTACCATGATGCATTCTAACTTACATTAAGTTTTTTCTTTTAAAATATTTAGCAATTGGAGAGGCATTGTGTTGTGTCCGCACGAGTCAATCGCGCACAATTTACGCGCGATTGTTGGGCTGGGTACTGGGTAGGTATTGTCCGGCGTTGTGCGCCCGCGCATTATGGCACACAATACATTACACACGCAATGCTGCGCTGTTGTGCCTTCACTCTGCCCGCACGCTTTTGTTTATGACCCTAAACAAAAATAAAGTATGTGAGCGAACGACCTCTACTTATTTACTACTACTTGATGCCCGCGACTTCGTCCACGTTGATTAAAATTCTATGATTCCCGCGGGAACTTCTTCGTTCCCAGGATAAAAAGTAGCCTTCCCCGGTATGTAACCTATCTCTGTACCACATTTCATCATTGGTTGAGTAGTTGGGTCGTGAAAATGTAGCAGAGAGACAGACAGAAACACCTTCGCATTTATAATATTATTAGTATGGACTAGATGATTCCCGCAACTTCGTCAGCGTGGATTTATGTTTTTTGATTCTCGCGGGAACTTTTCAATTTTCCGGGATAAACAATTGCCTATGTCCTTCCCTGGGATAAAATCTATCTCTGCACCAAATTTCATCAAAATCGGTTGAGTAGTTGGGCCGTGAAAGCGTAGCAGACAGACAGACAGACAGACAGACAGACAGACAGACATACAGACAGACATACAGACACACTTTCGCATTTATAATATTATAGTATGGATTCAAGCTGTAGGTCAAAAGGGATTATTTGTGCGGTTCGCCAAGGTTACTTGTATTGTTGTTGGGTAAACTCGTAGTTTCGGTGACTGTGACGTTATAACCCGGGTCACAGTTGAAAATCGTTGATTTTCAGTATAGAAAAAAGCTGAGCAGTACCTGTACCAGTACCCATTCTGGGTAGTCATACCGATTATTACGTACGTATGATAAATGTTTCCAGAAAACCATCTGTTTAGCTCGACAGTAGGTACCTATAGATCGGGGGACACGGACATATTTTATTTCTCGTGCACATCTCGTGCCTTTAAATCCCTCACTATACACAATCCTTCGCTAACTCGGGGTTCAAACTAGGCACTCGTAACAAAAACGAACTTTGCTATCTTGTTGAACTAATAACTATTTTAAAAGAAAAATCGAAGCAGGTATATAATTATTATTTCAATATCTTTCTATATCTTGCTTATTTCATGGAAATTAGTTTTAGCAATAACAACTATTAAGAACATACCTGTACTGAATACTTCATAGCCGCCAGATATCTACCGATTATGCACATAAATAACGAGTTATTCGGCTACAAAGAGCCATTAAAATTTTAAGCCGATTATGATAACAAAAATCGATCGATCGTAAACATTTATTATAAGGAAATGGTCCATAGAGCAAGCACAAAAGCCATCCTCTCGATAATATCGACACAAAGCCGTCCGATCGTAAAATAGTGAGAAATATAGAGCATCCGACGAGTAGAGTAGAGTTGGGCAAACGTAATGTTTGGTTGACGTTTACGACGTGATGTAAATAAACCGTAACAATCGAATTATTGCACTACACAAGCGCACTTAATCACGCCTCTCAATTTAGAAGAGGTAGCGATATTAAAATTGTCATCCCAAGAATACTCAGTCCATTATGTGATTACATAGATCCTCAACAATGTGTAATATAATGCAGAGAAAGAGTGATATTAAAGGTCATATTATAACAATAAACAAGTATCGTAATTGCACTTAGTTATCATTGTGTGCCGATAAGATCTCATTTTGGTAAAAATACATTCTTGGAAAAATATTCTAATTTAAAAACTAAGAATTTTTGCAGACGATCTACTTATAATTTTATTAACGTCTCTTTCCAACGGATCCGTTATTGTGTTTACAACAGAACAAGAGTTTGAAAATGCAAGGGAGATGTTTTGCTACTGAACGAAAACAGATTTGAGTTTGAAAGAAAAAGAAGTAAGTAAGTACCTCTGGTTTTAATTATTGTCCTTGTTTTTTTTTTTTGTACGACTGACTGCCTGAAAAAAGGAGTATATTCTTTTCAGGGTTCATGTATGTATGTTTTCGTACCACTTGCTCAAAAAAGTGACATTCTATGCCACAAAAAGCGAACATAACAATAGTCATTTTTAATCTGTTATAAACAGGGAAAGAAAATTGTACTGAATTTCATTCATCCTCTAGGGGGAGAATGTGATTTAAATTTGGAATAAGTACTTACCGAAATTTATACTGAACTACATCTGTGTTTACACCATTGAGTTTGTATAATATAAAACATGTCTTTTTGAAAAAGGAATACGCATTATTATGCAGTTATGATTATTAAATAAAATTACGAAAACCGACGAGGCCGTATGAGCTTGATGCCTTTGCTTTTCCGACAAAAAAATATTAGTCTAGGAATTTGCCGCGTTTTTATTTTCTTCAAATACATAAAAGTTAAGTTTATTTTAATTTATTTTTATAACAATGTTCTAAAAATACGTTACGATGTTAAATCAAAGCGACAGTGACAGTGAATTGTCGGATTCCATCAGTGCAAATGCTGCCGCAATTATAAATAATTTGCTTCCAACAAAATCCAAGGAATATTATTTAAAAACTTATGAACTCTCTCTATCAATAATTGGACCAATGTTTTGAATGTTACCTTTTACTTTTAATTGTCATTATTTTTAATAAATGCTTATCTCATATTATTATTGTATTAATTTTTTCGCAAATGGTACGAAAAGTAGAGTATTTTCCTCGGTGATAAAGCTGTCTTAGTCTTGGGTGAACTTAAATCCCTCGCTACACTCGCGATTTAAATCGTCACCCGCGACAGAAGACACTGCTTTATCCCCTTGGTTAATAATCTACTAATGTATGTGAGTTTGTATATTCCACCATAACTTCTATACGCCTGAACCGATATTGATAAATGAGGTATCGCTAGAATCCCTAGCTTATTCCGGGTGACATAGGCTAGCAAAATTTAAAAAAAATTGATGGATGACCATGGTTCCGCTCTAAAGACTAAAGTTGAAAAACAAATTCGAAAATAAGATTAACTAAGTATATTATAATCATCATCTAGAAAATGATGAGTAGATTTCAAAACTATATAACACTTAATTCAATATCCAGTGATTCACAAAAAATATCATTTATTATAAATGTGAATAAGATTCCAAAGGTACCTATAATTAATGACTGTGATATCGTTACGTAGTAGCAGTGGTAGCCGTACTTCCATTCGAGGGGGATTTTTTATTACACGACTGCCCAAAAAAGGAGTGTTATGTTTTCAGGGTTCGTGTATGCGTGTTTATGGCAGAGCAGTCGTATTTTTTAATAATTTTAATTATATTCACTTCTTAGATTTCTCTTATAAAATTGACAATCACCATCACGCCCCATAGTTGTTAAATTTAACATAATTATACTAACATAAAATTCAAAAATGGTACTTACAGATATACAAGTCTTATCTTCTAGATAGCTAACTATCCATACTAATATTATAAATGCGAAAGTGTATCTGTCTGTCTGTCTGTCTGCTACGCTTTCACGGCCCATCTGTTCAACCAGGGATAGGTTATATCCCGGGGAAGGACATAGGCTATTTTTTATCTCGAAAAATTCAAGAGTTCCCGCGGGAATCGAAAAACTTGGTCCGCACGGACGAAGTCGCGGGAATCATCTAGCTGTAAATAACTCTAAATCACAATGTAATTCACACATTTATTATTGTCGCTTGATTTTAACACTTGCACCATCAGTTATGATTAATCCATTGTAAAGACTAGTTCAAGAGCGGATTTTATTTGAGGGTCGCTCCCTACGAGTAGCTTTCTCTGCAAGCCGTGGAATTCAGAGTTTGATGGACTTCCACAATAGAGCTCTGATTTTGATGGCAATAATGCAGTGTAAGCGTTGGAAGATCCGTCATTAATATGTGTCTACCGTTGAATTCATTTACGACTGAGCCGAATTAAAGCGTTTTTATTAACATATTCGGGTATTATGTGATATTTCACTGTCACGATGATATAGTGCTCCGTAAGGCGCTTATAACTTTCTCTTCTATTATAGTATCTTTTCCTTCGAACTGATGATTTCTGAGCTAGCGAAACTCTGTCTGTAACTTCCCTTTAATAATATGATCCAGCGGTAATAACCGAATTTACATTACCGAGCCTTCAGGACATACTTAGGCTTTATCCTGGAAAATTAGAAATTCATACGAATACCTAAATCTTCGCGGTTAAAGTAGCCGGTATCATCTGGTAATATAATAAACTCATATATAGGTACTTATCATATGCAGGCGTTCATAAAAGGAGACTTGTTTTGATTCTATCTCCAGTTCACAAAATAGATTTTATTGAAGCGCGCTCCAACACATACTTTTTTTAGGGTTCCGTAACAAAATGGTAAAATGGAACCCTTATGGTGCGACTTTCTCCGTCTGTCTGTCCGTCTGTCCGTCCGTCACACTCGATTATTTCAGTAACTACCGAAGCTATCGACATGAAATTTGGAATACTTGTATATATTAGTGGCCCAAAGACACTGGAATTAAAAAAAATTGGAAATTATTTTTGTTCTTATTTAAAAAGGGGGGAAAATCGGAGGGTTGAAATTTAAAAGTGAGATAACTGTACTGTGTGGGATATCATATGAAAGGGTTTACTTTGTACATTCTAAAACAGATTTTTAATTATTTTTAGTCATGATAGTTTTTGATTTATCGGGGAAAAAGTCTAAAAAAATACCGTCCGTCCCCCCTTATCTCCGGAGTTTACCAATTGAAAAATCTGAAATAATTATGGTCAATAGGAATTTATGTATATTTTACAGGAAAACTATAGCCAATGCTCTAACTAGCATAGTTTTTTTGATATTAACAGTAAACCTCGTACTCGTCGTCAAATAAACATATTGGTTTTTGCCTGATTGTTTTGCTTCAGTACCTACTTCTTGAGTACGGAACCCTCGGTGCGCGAGTCCGACTCGCACTTGGCCGGTTTTATTTCGCTTTATCATTGCTTTGTATTAAGTAGGTATATGATTGTCGTCAAGCACACGCCTATTCTTAGATTTAAAAAAAAACTACTAAACCTACTGCAGTTTTATAAAAAACACATACTTTTCGAGTTCTAAAAGGTACGTATAGTATATATATTCTGTGGTTATATTTTCTGTGGTTTAATACTTAATAATCACAATAAAATGTATAATAACCTATAGCATTCTTCATCACTTACCATCAGGTGAGATCGCAGTCAAGGGCTAACTTGTAGTGGATAAAAAAAACGTATCTACGAAAGAACATGGTCGTTCAAGGTACTAAAATTCTACATCAATGCTCGTTCATCACAGTCGCACTCCGGCGAGCTTTTTAACATATTTCAGCGTAAAGCTCCGTGATCTATGTTAGGAAACAAAAACCGGTACGAAGACGAGCTCCTGATGGTGTCCCTTACTTTTCCTATTAATCAGAAATCTAAGTTTTTCTTAGATCGATTACTTCGTGATTCTCAGTTATCTTCGTGATCTTTACAGGATTTTTAAAAAACAAGTCCACGCGGATGAAGTCGTAGGCATAATCGAGTTACATGATATTTTATTACACATACTTACACTAGATGATACCGGCGACTTCGCCAGCGTGAATTAAATTTTTTCATTCGCGCGGAAACTCTTTAATTTTCCAGGATAAAAGGTAGCTTATGTCCTTCTTCGAAATCTAACCTATTCCCGGAGCCGGAAAGTGTAGCAGACAGACGGGCAGACACACATGCCATTTATACATATTATGCAAATAAAGTATTTGAATCTGAATCTGAATCTATAATATTAGTATGGATACCTACTTACTTTTTTTTGTGTGTTCTACTTGACCGGGACTAACACCGCGGGCCGTCACCCGATACTTCCTCTGCACCTATTTATTTGCAACAAATCTTTCTATGTCAACTCGTTTTAATCTAGTCTTTACAGTTTAATCATTCTGTCCGTACGTTGATGTCCATTGTTGTATGATTTATGTATGCCTGTCTGTTATTCTGTTCCGATTTAATTTCAAATATTTTGTATTTGAAGGGTGTATTGTGTTCAACAAACACGTTTCAAAGCCACCCCATTTTTTTAAAGCTTTGTTGGGAATACGAATGGTAGCTTTTCAGAAAAACAAAGTCGTACCTATAGGTAAGTAATGAATATACCTAATTAAAATTATTAAAAAATACGACTGCTCTGCCGCAGCCCGTATTGAATTTTCAAAAATTTATAGCCCGTGTCAATCGGGATATTGAACTATAGTGTTATATATTTTTGTAATCTACTCATCATTTTCTAGATGATGATTATATAGTTAATCTTATTTTCGAATATTTTTTTTCAACTTTAGTCTTTAATGCGGGACCATGGTCACCCCATAATTTTTTTGAAAACTTTACTAGCCTGTGTCACCCGGAATAAGCTAGGGATTTTTACGATACCTCATTTATCAAAATCGGTTCAGACGTATACAAGTTATGGAGGAATATACAAACTCACATACATACATACATACATACATACATACATACATACATACATACATACATACATGAACCCTGAAAACAATATACTCTTTTTTTCAGGCAGTCGTATAAAAAAGAAGGAGCTCCCGCAAATCGATTTTTATTGTAACGTACCTATTTAAATACTATATCGTCGTATTTTCAACATTGATAGACGTTTACTGTCGAAATATGTCTCTTGTTAGGACTATCACCCTTCACGATGGACAAAACCTAAGCACAAACAGCAACGACTCCCTGCTTGGTAGTCATCTGTTAGGCCCAGTACCCTCCAAAGCGGAGATGAGCAAACCATCTACATTTTTAAAAGATTATGTGAAATAATTATCACGTCACCCATCAACATTCTAATTGTTTTGCTAAAACAGTTCGCTTTCGTGGATTCCAGGCTAAACTAATTCTGCACTCTTGACTCTTTCTAATCTTGACTTGACTAATTCTGCACTCTTGACTCTCTGTTGTTGAGTGAACTTAAACTCTTGTTAATAGGTAGGTATTCTATGCACATTACCTAGATATTCGTTCAAGAGTTTCTTAAACTGTGTTGAACCTAAATTTGCTGCGAAGAAAAAAAACAGATAGGTAATAAGAGTAGATTTTTTCACTGATCAGAATCCTTGATACCCTTTTATAGAGCTAACAAGTGCTTAGTTGCGTATCTAAAATGCCGTTAAGTAGCAATGCTGAAGGACCGTGCAGTTCTGTAGGCTGGTAATGGTACAGGCAGCTCTAATGAGCAGTGCGCCGGAAGTTCTAACTAATGTTAATTATTGACTTGGCTTCGGCTTCTAGCATAGGCAATGGAGAAAACACTTTGTTTTCATTTGATGTACAGTGATTCGATCAAAGAAATGCTCAAAGAAAAAAGAGGAATTTTTTCATTCCCTTAGTTTTATTAAAGAAAAAAAATGAAAGAGATATTTAGAAATAGATACTTAAAAAATAACCGGTGGTAGAGTTACAGACGTAACTTAAGTGACACAAGACCATTGTACTACGAGCAATAAATAAAATGAGCTTGTGTTTTAAGTACACACGAAACTATAAAATTAGGTACTTACAGTTAACTAAGAAAAAAAAGAAAATTCGACTTTAGAGGTAAATTGACCGTTTAAAACGATATTCCACGGAAAATTCTTAATTATACCTACCCGTACAATTTTTTGCGTTTAGATATAAATATACCTATAATGCCAAGGTTAAACTTGAACTCTTGAGATTATTACATAGCTGGTTTGTTGATTACTAAAACAATTTGATTTAATAATGAAACATAAAGCTCCGCCTAGCCATAATGAAGTTGACCAGTTGCATGTCAGGCAGACGTTACGTGAAGGTTACCGTTAAACTTTGAATATCGTCAAGAAAAGAAAAATGAGGTAAGCCAACCAACGCTTTAAATTTATGAATGTAGAGTTATACAGATGGTTATAAGTTTAGGAAGACATGTCGTACCTACCTACCTACTTCCGTAGTTGTTTGGACTGTTGATCTCATTGCTTGGTTTCACTAGTGGGCCCAGTAAGATTTTCAAAAAGTAATAATGGTTTCACTAAAAGTTTCACTACATTGGTAAAAAGTTAAAGAAGTTTACTTAAGCTAAGTAAAAATGTTATCTCATAAGCTTACGATGAAACTGGATATTTTTAGGTAGCAAGGTACTTTACCTTTATAAAATTTGAAGTTAAATTTTCTCACCAAAACACAGCTACTTTGGGTTAGCACAAGTCATGCTACGGTACTACGAGCACTGACTTGTGCAAACAAATTTTTAGATTCACAAGTTTAACTTTTACGAATGTCTGGGTCGGCTTCGGGCCGTTACGTTACCGCCTACCGGCAAAGCCGTGCCGTGCCGTCAAGAGATTTAGCGTTCCGATACGATGCGGTGTAGATACCAGTTAGGGGTATGGGTTCAATGTAACTGCTACACCCCTTACAGTTTAGCCATTCTAAGACTGCATACTCGCTTTACACCAGGTGAGATCGCAGTCAAGGGCTAACCTGTAGTGGGAATAAAATACTTTAACCAGCTGGCTGGCTACCTACGTCGTACCCTTAGGCTTTATCATACATAATATGTCTCATGAACGATTCCTACAGTTACAAGTAAGTAGGTATAAGCTGTAATGTGGGCGATAACAATACGCATTAGGATATCCTGCAGTTAATAGAAAACTCGTCTTTATCTGTGACACGGTCCGATGAACTCACACGAGCGCGGAGCTGCTCGTAGCCGTATACCTACGCTATTAAAGTGGCCATAATACGGGCGCTTAATAATATTACCCATTATGGCAAAAAAACAACATTTTAAACTCGAATTTTAAGTAGGTAGTTCACTTACAGCCAACGACCTGTGTGTATACTAGTTAATTCTAGTAATAACACGTAGAGTAACTAGCTGATGCCCGCGAATTCGTCCGCGTGGTTTATTCCCGCGAGAACTTTTTAATTTTCCGGAATAGAAAGATGTAACCTTTCTCTATACCAAATTACATCAGGATCGGTTGAGAATGAGCCGTTCAAGCGTAGCAGACAGACACATAGAGTCATAGACAGACAGATACACTTTCGCATTATTAGTATGGATAGGCAAGAAATCAGGCCGGATATTACGAAATTCCCACGGGGACAAAGCCGCGGGCTAGCGCTAGTTCTCCCATACAAATAGATATTTGTTTCTCCACGTCATGGGGGCACTGAACGTAACGTGAACATCGTATTCGTAACGTAGTAGGGGAGCCTCACTCGTAAATTCCTATGAGCTGGCAGTCGATCACGTAAACGTTTTTGCTCGAGTTTCTCTCCGCGGTGGCAGATCGAAAGTGGCTGTAATAACCCCTCATTTCGTGATCGATGCCGCCGTGTGTATGTAATTCATGATGAATTTTACAACACATTACGACGTATTATTTTCTGATCGCGTAATAGATCGGTAAACATACGATTCCAATTTTATTCTAGAATACCTAGATGATGCACGCGACTTTGTCCACATGAATTTAGGTTTTTAATAAATCTATTGTGCACTTTGCACATGCGATCTCACCTGGTGGTAGTAGATGATGCAGTCTAAGATGCTAGCGGCTAACTTGTTACGGGTATGGCAGTTATAGATATTATATTAAACCCATGCCTCGTTGGTCTAGTGGTTAGCATGTTCGGCTACGGCTGACGTGGTCCCGGGTTCGAGTCCCGGGTCGGGCCATAATAATTATTGGATTTTTCTAACAAGAAATTCTCAGGACTAGCCCGGAGTTAGGAACTTGGCGGTATTTCACCCCCGTTCCTCGGAGAGCACGTTGAGCTGTCGGTCCTGCGCCTGATCTCTTTTCGGTCGTGTCGGGTTTTCCGTCCCATCGGGCTATGAGAGTAAAGGAACAGAGAGTGCACCTGTGTACGCGCACACACATGCACACTATAATATCACCCGCGCAGATGGCTAATCTCTCAGGAGATTGGCCACCGTGGCCGAAATTCGGTCGGGAGGACATTATTAAACCCATACCTGTGCCCATACCCCTAATTCGCTTCTATTTTCCGGTAATAGTAACTAGCCACGCTCAAAACCTTCCAGGAATTAGAACTTCCCAAACTGACCCAGCAAGAAATTGAACCCGGGACCTCCTATGGAACCCTCGTAAATTTAGTTTTAAGATACCTTTACTGATTATCACCATTATATTTTATAAATAAGTGGACGTCAATAAGTGTAGTATATCTACCTAAATTGAATAGAACATTATTAGATTTGAAGACGACAGCGCTCACCACTGCACCAGGGAGGTCATCAAAACTTTTCGGAATCAAGAATAGTCTAGCTGTGTCCGTGTCTGGAGAAGCGGTGGGTGTACCGAATTTCGTCGAAATCTAAAGGCTGTGTAGATGTGACAGATAGGCAGACAAAAGCCATACGATATTACATAAGTATCACGAGATCACGTTGATAAACTAAGACACTTTTATTTAAACGTACAGATAGAGGCAGCTAAATTTATATATTCTAATAATTAATTAAACCTGTATTTAAGTTAGTGAATTATTTCGTTCTATTACCTACATTTATTGTTTAATTTTATTTAACAGTTTCGCGTTTTTTATTATAATTTTCATGGTTTTTTTGGGTGTGTATTTTAATTTAAGTTTTACTTATATCTTTTTTTTGGTTTTATAAGTTAGTTGTGCAATATTCTATAGTCTAATAATTTAATATAAAAAATTCTTTTTAAACAACCGACTTCAAACTCCCGCGCCAACTTTACAACAAGCACACGCTATACAAAGTATGTATGTATGTATATTGTATGTATATACTTTATTGTACACCACGAAAATAAAAAAATCACATGTTACAAACAAGAAAACAACAATAAGTAAAACAGTAAGAAAGTACTTATTTTATTGTTGATATTTTAAAAACCACTCGACCGATTTCGATAAAATTTATATGGGACCACACGGGAAGTATGCCCTTTCAAATAAAAAAAGAATCATCCAAATCGGTTCACACAGTCAAAAGTTCTGAGGTAACAAACATAAAAAAAAATAAAAAAATAATGTCGAATTGAGAACCTCCTCCTTTTTTGAAGTCGGTTGAAAATGTAAGGCAAAGGGCGCAGCGCAATTTTTGTACAATCAAATAGAACCGGAGCAAACCGAAAACCAGCGCTGAGCATTGTTATCAATGCTCAGTAGTGCTGAGTTTGCTACCCATTGTACATTGTTAGATTTTATTTTACTTTTTTTTTTGGCGCAGGATTTAGTTTATAAGTGTTTAAATGTATAAAATCTAGCAATAAGATACAATAAAGCTTTTATTTATTTATTATTTATTTATTTAAGTGATAGGAGTTTCTCTTAAGGGCTGGGTTCAGAATTCGAAATGAAGAGATCCGCAGGAGAACCAACGTCACTGACATAATTTTTATAATTTTATTACAGTGCTTCACACACGAGGATAGTTTCTAAACTTACTTAAACATGCATATCAAAAATTCTCCTCGGAATCGGCGGATCCTGCCGGTTCCGCGAATTTTTGATATGCATGTTTAAGTAAGTCACTGGCATAGTTCAAACCATTAGTAAGTCGAAGTGGCAGTGTCTTGTCGCAGGAGCCGTATGCCGAAAACTTCTATTGAGGGCTACCGTTTTTATGCTCACTAGTTGGCGCCACTTGCGAGTAAGGTCCTGAAGTATAGCTGTATATTCGGTAAACAAGCATATTTCTGAAAAAAAGAAGTCTTTTTTAAATAGTAAACATACAGGAACCAGGGAAATACTAACCTATGAATTAGCTGTTCGAAAGAATCCGCTTAATTTTGCACCTATTTTTCTTAGCTACGCTTTCAAAGCACAGAGCACTGGCATTCTTTGGCACGTATCTTACATCTTCCATAACTAATCGGTTATTGCTAAATATTCATAACATTAATTAAATAATTAGACCCGCGATAAAAGCCCAGTGATATTTGACATTTCGGGGACCTCACACTACACTAGCGCCCCTAGCGGCGAATTTAAACGCGGTAGCCCTGATTAGGTGAGCGCAGTGTAGCAGTGTACCTACGCCTTGCGGAAGGGGCCAACGATATGAAGGTGGCGGCAAGTAGGTAGGTAATGATGGTGATGATTATATTATGTTGAATTTGTTATAGTTTAGTGTAAACACTTTCATTGTCACATTGTATAGTTTACATAAACTAATTAGTTACGCTTATTTTGAAACAAATTATCTTTTCCATGCTTTTAAAAGGTAGCACGCCAAAAATTGACATCGGCTAAGCATCGGCTAGGCTATAGGGCGTGGTTATGGCGTGATAATGGACTCAGGTAATGGCTGGGCCGGTGTTGGTTGACAGCCATAATGACAGCGTCGGTCAACTTTGCCTTTCGTGGTGCTTACCACGGCTATAAAACAATCAAATAAGTACAATATTGTTATGCTAACATGTGAGTGGCAAGCCTAGGTAGCCATAATAAGGTAGACAAGATACCTAAACACTGTGACTAGTCTATACATTAGTTCTTTTGGATTAGACTGCTATTGGCCTAATGTTGAACGTTTGGATAAAGGATTGTAATCTATACTAGTACTTATTATAAATGCGAAAGTGTGTGTTTGTCTGTCTGCTAGGCTTTCGCCTACAGACACGGCCCATCCTTTCAACCGGTTTTGACTAAACTTGTTACAGAAATAGGTTGTATCCCGGGGCTACCTATACGTAGTACTTTTTTCGGAGAAATTATAGCATTCCTGCTGAGATCAAAATGCCTTAATCCAAGCGGACGAAGTCACTGGCAACATCTAGTTAATAATATTTTCCTGTGGAGTTTGAACAACAAAACATCGGTTTGAAAACTTTTTTTAGGCATATATTACAAACTTATTTGACCCGGCGGCAGCGTCGCTAAAGAGAAATACACACAAAAACAAAAACTAAACAGGCACAAAATTTGTTCCAATTTTAGCCACCGGGTCAGATAAGATTGTGGGACTATATAGATGGCTCATGAGCAAACGTACCAGTAACAGCGGATGCATATCAGCTTATTAAGATTTTAGATCCGATTGGCCGTTCTTAACTTTACTGGAAATCAACTAAGATAAGGCTGAGTTGCAAGTGTATATTATGACAGTTTTATCCAGGTTGATTAACCCCCCTTACACGAGTTACAAGTTGCAAAACTTCTGATTAACATTTCCCATCATAATGTAAAGTCTTGACAGGCAACAAATTGCTTAATGACTTATAGGCGGGCGTGTGGCAGTGGTAATAGGCGCATGGTAATAGGTTGTCTTGAAGCGTAATGACAGCTGCGGTCCTCACGTCCCGACCTGCCGCTACTGTGATGCAGTGTCAGCTATAACAAGGCTATAGGCTACAGGAGATTAAAGATTAATACCTACAAATTGGTCGTAATATCAAGTTAACGAGCTATTATATCACACGTTTTACCTAAGTTGCATCAGGCGTACTACAGTAAGTATGTGTAGATGCGACGTACGTAAATATATTATGTTTATTTTCATGATTTCATATTTTTATTTTATCTTTTAACGTTATATCTAAATCCGAAAAAGAAAAAAGCTCTCAGGTAATTGCAGAGTGTCCAGTGTCAAGTAGGTAATTATTATATTAGACCGTGTTACAGACCAAATCATCGGGATGTCATTCGGGCTTTTGTCTGACCAAGATTCTGAGTTTTGGGCCTAGTTTGAGCCAGTTTCATGGGTTCAATACTCCGTAAACATCGTTCGCCATGTAGGTATGTGAATATGCGATGAACAGCAGGTATGACAAAGATATCGCTTACACTTCTGTGAGGAGCAACTTTTCAAGTGTGCCCACCAGAAACAAGCTACCACCAGTACCTACTTAGCAATCCTTCATAAGAAAACAGAGTGAAAAGCTTTCTATTACAGATGTCAGCA
Organism: Erebia epiphron; assembly: GCA_963932025.1. Lineage (NCBI taxonomy): Eukaryota > Metazoa > Arthropoda > Insecta > Lepidoptera > Nymphalidae > Erebia > Erebia epiphron. The sequence goes on from OZ009948.1 coordinate 23,520,333, forward strand.
AAAAAGCAGCCATGACGCTAAAGAGTCGAAGTTAAAACTACAAATTGTCTACGTATAAGTAACTGTGTACCAGTGTTCCTACAGGAGACTTGCAAGGAGCAAGGGCCCTTAGCGTGGGAGAGCTCCCACAACGGTCAACGCCGGTCGCGCTCGAGCGGGCCGGCACCTGCCCGGCACTGCACGGTCACGGCCCGCCGCCGGCGCGATAACCCGGCAAATTGGAGCTGCATTGTTACAACTTTCGGCCGTGTCGCATACATCCGCGGCACTGCGTGGCCTACGAAGTCTAGCGGACAAGTATCTACTCACTCAATTCTCAATTTGTTTGTTTCATGTGGGGCAAACAAGGCAATTGTATGCTAACGGCTTACCACGACTCTACCACCGTATCATCATGACTGTTATAAAATTGTACTAGAGGAGTTCGCCTGGCCTATTTATTTGATTATTTTATTTTATTGCCGGAGAGAATGTTAAGCCGATGGTTTATCATTTCTATAACTCTCTTTTTGCATTTGATCTATCTCCAGTTGTGATGGATTTTCCGTCCAGTCAGGCTATTAGAGTAAGGGAATAGAGTGTTGTTGTGTATTCGCATTCACTGCACTGCAGTGGTCGTGCACTATTAATATCACTAGTGAAGATTAGCCGCCGTGGCCGAAATTTGATCGGGATTCTGGAGATCATTATACCTACTTATTATTATTACTTCAGAATCCAAATCACCAGTGAGACACATAAAAATATTTCTCCTTACTGTGGTAATAGTACAGACCTAGGTATTCTGTGAGTCTACCACCGGTTCGGAATACTTAGATGCTAACTGAGAAAAACCGACAGGACCCTAAGCAGTAGCTATTTGTCACCAAAATGCTGCGAGATATTAATTAATAATAAGTACTTATTATTAATTAATATTGTAACATCACGTACTTAATTAAACACAGAACATAATATGAGTGTCAACCAGCCAAATACTAGATGGCGCCACCAGTAGGTTACCTCGCGCTCGCGTTTTGTATATCCGTAGGGATAAGTTGGCCACCGCGGCCAGCCTTCGACATACATCGGAGGCCGACGCGCCCGGCTCGCTGATGGCTGCCGCCAACCAGCCAGGGCAGACGGGCAAACGCCGCCATAGGCGCGGCAAGCGCGCTCAAGCGCGCCAAGGCGCGCCGCCAACCACACAACCTGCCGCTCCGCCCACTGCACCGCGCGCCGCGCCTCCGGCCGCACCACGTGCTGCACCACCTGCCGCACCACGCACGGCACCGCCCACCGCGCCACGCGCCGCACCGCCCACCGCGCCGCGCGCCGCACCACCCACCGCGCCACGCGCCGCACCGCCTACCGCGCCGCAGCCCACGCAGCGCAGCACGTCCAAGCCCACCGTGGTCGCCGCTAGGGCTTCCAATACCGGGATCCCGGTATTAGCTAATACCGGGATCCCGGACTTTTTTCGTCGGTTTTCAATACCGGTATTGAAATGTCTAATACCGGAATACCGGTATTGGCGACACTATAAACGAAACAGTGTTTATTGCATATATTTCTTGGTACATGCCACTGTATTTTATTCGGCTATGTTTAAAATTTGTATTTATTCATATTAGCTCAAAAAGAACGCCTTAATTGCTTAAAACCAGTGATGAAAAGTAGTTTTTGTTCACTCAGGGGGAAAAATTAGTGTTTGAATTTAGATCCCTGTGGCTTGGCATTTCTATTTCATTGTCTCTCAAAACGTTCACAAATTTGTTTTATAACTAATACATATTTTATTATGGCGTATTTTCTATTAATAAATAGCTATTGAATTTAAGATTAATTTGTGTTCTGACAAAATTATCGTTTTCTTCGACTTCGATCGACTTTTAACAAAAATATCGTTTATCATATTTTAGTAGTCACTATACATTTTACTATAGCGTTTTAACGCTCAACGACCTCAGCAGAGTTTCTCAACAGCTGAGCCTACAAATGAATATAAGCTAGACGAAGATCATGTCTAATGCTCACGTTCAGCCCCACCCAGTGTTAGTTGAGAACACTGCACTCGAAATTGTTGATGAGTACATAAGATACTTGGGACATACAGTCCAGTTAGGTAGGTCCAGTTTCGAGAAAGTGGTCAACCGCCGAATCCAACTTTGCTGGGCAGCGTTTGGGAAACCTCGACATCTTCTCGTCCAAAATTCCTCAGTGCCTGAAGACGAAAGTTTTCGAACAGTGCGTGTTGCCAGTGATGACTTACGTCTCCGAAATATGGTCGCTAACTATGGACCGGATAAGAAGGCTCAGGGTCACTCAGCGGGCGATGGAGAGAGTTCGCCAGATGCTAGGCTATGCTTGGAGTATCCCTGCGTGATCAAATGAAATACGTCAGAAATAAGGAGATGCGTAGACGAACCAGAGTAACCGACATAGCTCGAAGAGTTGCCAAGCTTAAGTGGCAATGGACGGGGCGGGGCACATAGTTCGTAGAACCGATAGGCGTTGGGATCCCAAAGTGCTTGAATGGCGGCCTCGCACCGGGAAGCGCAGCGTTGGACTACTCCCCACTAGGTGGATGTCCATCCACCTCTCAAGCGTGTAGCTGGTAGCCGCTGGAAACAAGCGGCACAAGACCGTGCTCTGTGGAGATTCATGCAGGAGGCCTTCGTCTAGCAGTGGACGTCTATAGGTTAAGACGACGACAATGATAGTGGTTTAAATTACAATTTTCGGCACTTATTTCACTAATTATTTACCAGCTTATTCATTTCTTAATATTTATTTAATTATGAGTGTAAATTGAGAAAGTGCGTCATAAATACTTAATATTGAAAGTTCAAAATTTGGAGGCTATAAATATATATTTTCGTAAGACTTTATCCAAAAGTAGTTCTATATTGAAAATCATACAACTTTATATACCTGGGTTCCAACATAACTAACACCGGGTCATGTGAGGTGGAAATCAGGAGGCGGATTGGAATAGCCAAAAGTGCCATGTCACAGCTGCATAAAGACTTGGAGGGACAAACAGATATCAATCAACACCAAAATGCGTCTTGTTCGCACACTTATATTCCCGATTTTTATGTATGCAGCTGAGACATGGACAATAAAAGCTGCTGACCGACATCGCATTGACGCTTTCGAGATGTGGTGCTGGAGGAGAATGCTTCGGATACCTTGGACAGCACACAGAACCAACGCATCGATCCTCAAACAGCTGAAAATTACAAAAAGGCTATCAACCACCGTCTCCAGAGGATCCTTGGTTATTTCGTCCACATTGGCAGAAGGGAGGGACACAATCTTGAAAGGATTGTCATTACTGGCAAAGTGGAAGGTAAGAGACCTCGGGGACGTAGCCCGATGCGTTGGTCAGATCAAATCCGTACCGCTCTCGATAGCAAGGTCCGCGAAGCCCTGCATGTCGCAGAAAACCGAGCAATATGGTGCGACATCGTTCATAGAAGGATTATTGGTGGAAGGGGTCACGACCCTCAGTAATTGGGGAATACGATGCAAGGAGGATAATAGAGTGAAGGAGTTATTAAACGTTTCATGAGACAATGAAATAGACATGCCAATCCACAGTGTAAATAAAAATCAACCACAGAATTTGAGCAGCATTTTGAGTTGATTTGGTGAAAAAATGTTTTTATGAAAAAACTTTGTTATGGTGCCGTTAGCTTCAGAAAGTACTAATTTGAAGTTAAAAAGCATCTACGCCAATTTAATTTTTTTCCAATACCGGGATCCCGGGATCCCGGTATTGAAAAAAATCTTTCCGGTATTAATACCGGTATTGAAAAAAACCGGTATTCGAAAGCCCTAGTCGCCGCCCCCGCAGGGGGGACGAAGGCGAAGCGAGTGACGCCCCTGGACCCCAGGATTATCATGGTCATCAACACACTAAACCAGGTGCTGATGGCCATCCAGGAACAGCGGGATCCCATCCCGCTGATTCTGAGCTGCATCACGGAGCTCTGCGCCTCTTATGGCTGAGCTCCGTATTGTATTTTGGAATGCCGACGGGCTCTCACAACAGAAAACCCGTCTCCTCAAGACCGTGCTTTCTCAGCGTCGAGTGGACATCGGCCTGATCTGCGAGACTCACCTCAGACCAGTAGACAAGTTGAAAGTTCCTGGATACTATGTCTACCGGGAGGACCACACCTCGCCGATCGGGACTGCTTATAGGGGATTAGCAGTCTTGGTCCGTCGGAATGTCATCCACCAACCGCTGCCAGTACCACAGCTGCAGTCGTCGTACGCCCTAGGCGTGGAGATCTGCATTGACCGCCAGCCCACCCGAGTGTTCGCCTTCTACAAGCCGCCGCAGAATCGACTCGCAGTAGCTGATGTCCGCATCTTGCTGGACTCGCCGCTGCCCACGATCCTCGCTGGCGACTTCAACGCGAAGCACACGGCGTGGAACTCCAACCTTGTGAGCCCAGATGGCAGACGCCTCCTGGACGATGCAGACCGCCACGGCTATGAGGTGCTAGGACCAGAGGTCCCAACGCACTACCCGTACTGTGCAGCCCTCACACCAGACGTCATCGACATAGCAGTCGCTCATGGCTTAGCCGCCGCCCCGTCACTTGACGTGCTGGATGACCACCTCATCTCTGACCACCAAGCAGTCCTCATGACGCTGAATACGATACCGATGACGTCATCGCCGCCTTCCCCCAAACATCGCCAGGACTGGCGAATCTTCGCCGAACACATGGCCGAACATTCGCCGTCCTTTAGAGTGGAGAGTCCTGCAGACGTCGACCGACTCGCCACGGACCTCAGCGCAGTAATGTCCAACGCGCTTCGAGAGTCCAGACTCGACGCTGCATCCACTCGCAGGCTACCCCAGCTCCCCACCCGCATACAGGCGATGATAGAGGAGAAGAGGAAGCTGCGAAGGCAATGGCAAATCCTGCGGTGCCCGACCATGAAGACCCGGCTGAACGCTCTGGCCGCCAGGATATCAGACGCACTGGAAACGGTAGCGGACGAATCTTGGTACTCCGCCATCGAGCGAGCCGGCGACGACTGGTCCGGCATGCACCGCCTCTGCCGCCAACTCTCCGGGAAGCCCTCTCCGATTAGACCCCTCATGGCCAGTGACGGAACCCCACGTTACCGTGCCGAGGATCGAGCGGAGATATTCGCGGACTACCTGGAGACGCAGTTTACACCCAACCCGACTGCAGATGTGCAACACATAGAGACCATCGAGCGACACGTGGAGGACTACTTCGCGTCGCCGATACCACCGACAGAAGACCCCGTCGTGTTCTCCCCCGGACAAGTCCACAGGATGATTCGGCGAACTAAACTGCGCAAGGCCCCCGGTCCCGACCGAGTCACCAATGAAGCCCTGCGTCACCTACCCCTGCGAGCCATCGCGACGCTGACGCGGCTTTTCAACGGCATCCTCCGTACCGGGCACTTCCCATCGTCGTGGAAGCTCGGCCGAGTCATCCTGATTCCCAAGCAAGGCAAGAACATCATGCTGCCTGGGAGTTACCGTCCCATCACTCTTCTGTCGGCTACCTCGAAAGTCTTCGAGAAGCTATTGCTGCTGCACATCACGCCCCACCTTCAGCCACGCGACGAACAGTTCGGGTTCCGTGCCGAACACTCCACCACACTGCAAGTGGCGAGAGTACTGCACCACCTTGCTTCCGCCTACAACAAGCGAGAGCAGTCAGTCGCAGTATTCCTCGACATGGAGAAGGCGTTCGATCGCGTCTGGCACGCCGGGCTAGTATACAAGCTGTCCACGTCTACTACTCCGCGCCGAGTAGTCAAGACTGTGGCCACCTTCCTGCAAGACAGACGTTTTCAAGTGGCGGTTGAAGACGCCCTGTCCACGGAGCGCCCCATCAGAGCCGGTGTGCCCCAGGGAAGCTGCCTGTCGCCCGTCTGTTACAGCAGATATACGGACGACATACCAGTCGCGGACAGCGTCATACTAGCGCTGTACGCCGACGACGCGGCATTCATCACCACCTCGCTCAATGCCCCGCATGCAGCGCTGAAGATGCAGCGAACACTGGATGCACTTCCCACATGGCTGAAGGACTGGAGACTCAAGGTCAACGTGGCGAAGACTCAGGCGATTTCCATCGGGCGAGCGCGACTACTACCGCCCCCGATGTCACTCATGGGCGAGAGCGTCGAATGGTCCCCGCAGGCCAAGTACCTTGGCGTGACCATCGACAGGACCCTCTCGATTCGGCCCCATGTAAAGAACGTGGTCGACCAGACGCGCGCTGCGCGGAACCTCCTCCGCCCCGTGCTAGCGTCCCACCTGCCTCTCCGTACGAAGCTGTGCGTCTACAAGACGTACATTCGCACGCGACTCACTTACGCGGCCCCTGCGTGGTTCGCGCTAACCAGCGAAGCGGGCCGCAAGTCGCTGCGAGCGCAGCAGTCACTGTCACTCCGTACCATCTCCGGAGCACCACGCTTCGTACGGAATCAGGTCATCTCCAGAGACCTGCACATGGAGAGCCTGGACGACTTCGTTCGCCGCCTGAGTTCCTCTCTGTTCGCGCGCGCCGACGGAGCGCGATCCCAGCACCTGCGTGGCATCGCGCCATACCATCGGCGACCACCGGACAAAAGAGGCCTGCCACGAGACCTAGTCCCCTAGGACAGACTGCTTCCTCGCCACTGGCTGACGGGCGCCCATCGGTACACTACCGGCGGGCTCGACCTCGCTGAGTGGCGGGCGAAGCCCATCACGGTCATACCACCCTGCAGCAGTCCGCAGATCGCTCGCGACACCACGCGGGCTTGATCGCACTGCAGCAGGATATTCCCGGACATACAACCCCGGACATGACACCATGGACCAAACCGGTCCCACCCATCGCCCCGCCTGTAGTCGCAGGCGGCGTTTTAAACCACTGCAGGGGGCCATCGCCCCGATCAGTTACCCCGAGGCCTGTGGAGGCCTGCGTGGAAGACCCGAGAGAGCCTTCGACATTCGAACCGCAAGCTTACTGCAGTGCTTCAGCGAGCGCTTTCCATAAGGAGACACTCGCCGGACTCTGTAGTCAAGTCAGTTAATCGTAGTATAGGGTTGTGCTTCCGACTGACGCTTCCACTGCGTGGGACGGCAGTAAGGGACTCAACTCTCGTACCCATTGTACTTACTTATAAGTATTCTTTCAATAAAACGTGTTTCGCTGTTACCTCGACTCGACCTTCGACTCTCGCACACACCCCCCCCCCTTTACAATATTAATTAACGCTAATTATTGTGCTAGGACTTCAGAAAAAATATCTAAAGCTTGAGTTGCTTGCGAGCAAAGCTGATATTGCAAGCTTGTAAAGAATAATAGCTAGTTACAACCAGCCAAGAGGAACAAAAGGATGCAGTTTTACAACAATAACAACAGCAAGATAATAGTTGTGATATTGGCTCACTTCCCAGCGATGGTGATGAAACTCTTGATTGACAGGCTAGATGCGTTCCGCCGAACCGGCACGATAAATCATACTTACAGCTCACTTGCACACATGACACAACCGATAAAGTTATCATTATCAGCCTGTTGCAGTGTAATGAGTATAATAGGTTCTAGATTCTAGATTAAACTATCTCCAACGACTTTGAAGGGTTTCTTGATTGTTTCGTCATAACTTCGAAACTGTGTGCCGAACGCATCAACAGGTTTAGTAAGCGATTCTTAAGTATCATAGAGTTCATGTTGATTTACTGTAATTATCATATCATACTAATCTATCTATATGAAATATGAGGTAGGAAAGTACTACAGAGTATCCTCAGAGAATATAATATTATTGCAGAGTATAGATAATATATGTTATTAGAGTAATTATCACGTTATCGCCATCGAATTTTATAACCTCTCTGATGTATTAAAAAGGTATTTGAAATTTAAAATAACTTTAAAGCCTCTCTCATGTCATTCATGCTGATGAATATATCATACGACTGTCCTATTTTACCTACCAACGATTTTTTTATTTAAATATTTTTTCCACGACGTCGTAGGGAGCTAGACAATAGACATTCTGCACCTATATTTTTGTTAGTTAAATAATTGCCTAAATCTATGCTATATATAGCCAAGCCATAGCTGAAGTACCTACAAACGGTAACAAATTAACGGAAAAGGGTTTAGGAACTACGTATTATTTAATATGTGGTTTAATTGGGTCATTATGTGTTCAAAAATCAAAGAGGATAATTTACATAAATTTATTACGTAGTTAAGTTGAAGAACCATTAAACGTAATTTAACTGTACCATTAATTACGTGTATCCTTAAAAACGAAACTCGTACTCTCAACTTCGTAAGTATAATAAAGAGTCGTAATGTGTCTCCAGAGTGGGGCAGAGTACCTACCTAAGGAAACTGCAAATTATCGAGAGAAATCCTGACAACGATTAGCGGGGGCTGTTAACCCGACATCGATTGATATCGTCTGACCAAAGGTGATTACCACATCGTTCACTCTGTTAGGTACTACCTACTTACTGAATACCGATTTACAAGAGACCCAGGTAGCTCTAAATAGGATACCTTCTTATTTGGTTATTATAAACTTGTTACTTGGTTATTATAAACTTATACATATAATGCAGGTACGGATGTACCCATCTCTAAATAATTTAATATAAAAAATTCTTTTTAAACAACCGACTTCAAACTCCCGCGCCAACTTTACAACAACAAGCACACGCCATACAAAGTACTTATTTTATTGTTGATATTTTAAAAACCGCTCGACCGATTTCGATAAAATTTATATGGGACCACATGGAAAGTATGCCCTTTCAAATAAAAAAAGAATCATTCAAATCGGTCCACCCAATCAAAAGTTCTGAGGTAACAAACATAAAAAAAAAAAAACAGTCGAATTGAGAACCTCCTCCTTTTTTTGAAGTCGGTTGAAAATATAATAATAGACTAGTAGTGATTCCCCCCGAACTGAGAACTCGCGGTATCGCCATAACAGAGCGCCATCTATGGACATCATTGTGAAGTTCTGTTAAAAATACTGAAGCTCATTAAAAATTAAGTAATTTCGTTTCCATATAATATTTATCGAATTTTAGTATTTGTTGTTCAAGTACAGGATATAATTCAAATAATTGATCAAGTTTCAGGCGACCTTTCAGAAAATTGAGAGTTCTGAGGTCAACTTTGGACGTTAGAAAATCTCCACTTTGGAAGCCTCCCATTTCGTCAATTTTTGGGGAAAAATTAAAAAAAATATATTTTTCGTACCACTTGCTCAAAAAAGTGACATTAGATGCCACAAATAGCGAACATAACAATAGTCATTTTTATTCTATTAAAAACAGGGAAAGAAAATTGTACTGAATTTCATTCATCCTCTAGGGGGAGAATGTGAATTAAATTTGGAATACTTACCGATACTGAACTACATCTGTGTTTACACCATTGAGTTTGTATATAAAGCATTAAACATCTTTTTGAAAAAGGAATACGCATTTATTATGCAGTTATGATTATTAAATAAAATTACGAAAACCGACGAGGCCGTATGAGCTTGATGCCTTTGCTTTTCCGACAAAAAAATATTAGTCCAGGAATTTGCCGCGTTTTTGTTTTCTTCAAATACATAAACATTAAGTTTATTTTTATTTATTTTTATAAATAAGTTAATGTTATAAACAGTTCCTCAGACGCAAGAACAGAGAAATACTCAAATCAACTCATCAACAATAAATGTACCAAACAAAAATGTAACTCTCTCTATCAATAATTGGACCAATGTTTCGAATGTTAACTTTTACTTTTAATTGTCATTATTTTTAATAAATGCTTAACACATTCGCTGCGGCAGCATTGGATCCTAAACCTACGGCTCGTGCGGTACGAGACAAATACTGCCCGTATCTATATTTCCTGATATGCGTTACGACCTCTATTTTGCCGTACCGGAACCTGACTTTCAAAGTCCATGGAGACGTGGAAACTCACCATATCAATGGGTTTTTTGAACAAATCGATAGGCTACATCCTCGTGTATACCTAGCTGCGGTAGCCCCGGGTTCTCTATGATATTTCGAAAGATACAGAGATTTTTCAAAATCAGTCATTTACGGCAATATATATGCCGTATAGCATAGAAGTTAAAAAATTGCTAGGGATGGGTTTACTTCTGAAATGACAATCGATATTTTAAAGATATTCTTTATTAAAGACACAACAAATTTAAGTGTATAAATCAACATAATTCTTCATAATTAGTCAACATAATAATTACTCTTACAAGTACCTATCGCCAATTTAAAAAAATATATTTAAATATAAAAAAAATTAAAATAAAAAGCAGTCACTCATGTAAGTTTAGTACAAATACACTGATTAATAAATAAATAATAATAAATACAAATAGGTTTTTTAAATTTTGATTCATATTAGGGTACCAAATTATTATTGACCGAGCGAAGCGAAGGTCTCTGAGTCTACTTGGGTGAATTAGCACTTGTCCGTCCGTCTGTCAGAGCCTTATAACTTCTGAATTGCTGAACGTAATTACTTCAAATTTAAATATAATATGTAAATCGATGGCCTCCCGCCGAATATGGCTTAAAAAGTTTTAAAAATCTTTATTTCAGGGGGGCTCTCATAGAAGCGAATGCGAAGTAAAATATTTTTTATAGCGTTACATAGGGTTGCAGTATATCATTTTAAAGATAATTAAGAATAGAGTCCAAAAATATATTTTTTTGAATTTTTCCCCTAAAATTGACGAAATGGGAGGCTTTCAAAGTAGCGATTTTCTAACGTCCAAAGTTGACCTCAGAACTCTCAATTTTCTGAACTCTCAAGCCTGAAACTTGATCAATTATTTGAATTATATCCTGTACTTGAACAACAAATACTAAAATTAGATAAATATTATAAGGAAACGAAATTATTTAATTTTTAATGATGATGATATTTTTAACAGAACTTCACACTGATGTCAATATATGGCGCTCTGTGAAACCGCGAGGTCTCAGTTCGGGGCGAACCACTAGTAATTACTTTTTATTTTTAATCTATGATGAGATAATAAATTTTAAAAAGTAGGTAATTCCCTTACTCATATCATGTTTTTTACGTGAAAGTCTCGTCGCGTAGTTTTTTGCATAAAAAATATCGAGCACTTACGGCCAACACTAATGCAAACTGCGAGGCCGCGCGGACGCATGCAGTGAGGCGCGGGGTTGGGGGGGTACGGCAAGATAGTCGCCGTACCGCACTGAATAAAAATAATTACCTTGCTGTGCGTTACGGCAACTATTTTGCCGTACATTATTAGTATACAATATCATTATATTAAAAGCAACCATATAGAAAAAATCACTGTCTCTTTCCTACACGTACGGGAACATAGATAAATCACCCCCGCACCGTGCGCAAAACAAGGAAAACTAGCTGCCGCACTGGCTGACCGTCAAATACGGCAAAATACTTGCCGTAACGCAGCGAAAGTGTTAACTCATATTATTATTGTGTTAATTTTTTCGCAAATGGTACGAAAAGTAGAGTATTTTCCTCGGTGACAAAGCTGTCTTAGTCTTGGGTGAACTTAAATCGTCACCCGCGAGCGCGACAGAAGACACTGCTTTATCCCCTTGGTCAATAATCTACTATTTGGACTCTTTTCGTAATTATCTTTAAAATGATATCCATACCGCAACCCTATAATATGCGAAGTAAAATAAAAATATTTTACTTCGCATTCGATTCTATTATATTTTTATAACTTTTTAAGCCGCATACGGCTGGAGGCCATCGGCTTACATATTATATAATTTACATTTGAAGTAAGTAATTACGTTCAGTAATTCAGAACCAAGTTATAAGGCTCTGACAGACGGACGGACGGACGGACGGACAAGTGCAAATTCACTCAAGTAGATTCAGAGACTTTCGCTTCGCTCGGTCAATTATTATTCAACACAGGGGTAATGCAATATCTTACGTTACGGGCGTCGGGATAAATCCCAAGCGTAATGAGGGATATTAGAGTAATCCCGAGCGTAGCGAGGGTACTTTGCATCTTGAATAGCGGGGTTTTTTTTTTTTTTTTTTTTTTTTTTTTTTTTTTTTTTTTTTTTTATACTAGTACCTCCAACATGGGGGAAGGAGACTGTTTTTACTGTTTGTAATTACTACTCTTTCATACCAGTTCTATCAATTATACTTCTCGCACTTTCATTCTTCATACTATTTCTTTCTTTCATTCATTCACTTGCACACTCTGGGTAAGTTCCCATCTAATTTGACTATTATATCTTTACTATTTATTTCTATAACTCAGAGACGGGAGTGGGGTTGGGAAAGGGAAGTTTCATTTTTTTAATATTTACAATTTTTCCTTAATACTTTTTACAATTTTTCTTATCCTATTTTACAAAATTTTTATAACAACTTAAACTTAACTATTCTCCTACAGTTAACTACATTCACTTATATGTTACTACTAATATAATCACTATATCTAGTTAACATATTATTTTACGACTTATTTCTATTATTAACAATTATACATATTTTCTTACAATAGTGTAGGAAACAGTCTCTATATTTTACATTTGTTACAATTTCTGGCAGTGTATTTTTACTTAATTTTATTCCTATTTTACATTCCATGTTGTATCTTTCATGGCCATGGACAGGGCAGTCCAGAAGGACGTGAAAGACAGACTCCAAACATCCAGGGTCGCAGATGCAAGACGGACTCTCCTTGCACTTGAAACGATGCAAGTACTCGGAGAATCCGCCGTGCCCCGTCAACACCTGGGTGACAAATCTATCCACCTTTATTTTGCCGATGGTCCGGTATGCGGCTATCGCGTCAGGGAAAAATACCTTCGTGACGCCAGCCGTTTCACCGGCCTGGTACCGCTGGTTCCATTCATCAAGCGACTGCATACGAATGCTTCGCTTGATGAATGAAACCGGGCAGCTGTCGTAGTCAAAAGCGCGTTTGGACTTTAGCGCAGCTTCCTTAGCCAGATAGTCGGCACGCTCGTTCCCCTCCAGCCCCGCGTGGGCTTTGATCCAGAACAAACTTATATGTTTGTCCTGGAGCAAAGCCCTGCGCAGATGGTCCCGCGCTTCGACGGCCAGGGGATGAAGGGCCTCTGGATTAATTGTTGTCTGCAGTGCCGACAAGGAGTCGGAATATATTCCAACTGAACTGGTCAATTTGTCTGCAGCCATCCGCGTCGCCCTGCATATCGCCAGAAGTTCCGCCTGGTAAACCGTGCAAAAGGACGGCAAGGCAAGCTTGAGGGTTTTGGTTTCGGCGGCGCCACTCCATACGGATAGCGCCGCACCCACTTTGCCCTCAATCTTGCTGCCGTCTGTAAAGATGTTAAAGTCATGGTCATTGTTGTTCATGAGTTGCTCCTGGTCCACCAAACACTTGAACTCGAGGTCGATATGCTGAGCGGGATGCGGGGACTGTAAAGCCGAGGACATCCGCTCCACCTCCCGATCCCCTATCGCACGCTGGGGCACCCCTCTTCTCGCACCATACAGTGCCGCGGCTTCGCGGATGCGCAGGTCGAGAGGGAGTATCCCAGCAAGCAACAGTGCTGAGTTCAGGGAGGTAGTGCGGTATGCCCTGCACAGTTTCTGCGCAAAGCCTCGCTGGACCACATTTAGCTGCTTGCGAATGCCAAGCTTATTCACGGCCGGCGCCCAAACGGCAGCCGCATACAGCATCACGGGCTCAACCACCGCTCTGTAGATAGCGCGGATGACTTCGGGGTGGAGGCCCCAGCTCGCCTTCGCGGCTCTCGAAAGCTGGGAATAAAAGGCGATTGCTTTTTTACAAACAGTCGCGACGTGCTTGTTAAAGGTGAGGCGATGGTCTAGGACGACTCCCAGTAGCCTGAGCTCTCTGACCATGCCAATGTCGACCCCTCCCATGTGGAGACGTGGGGTGTCATGCTTCAGTTTGCGTGTGATGATCATCGCATTTGTCTTTTGCGGCGCAAACCTCAACTTGTTAAGAACTCCCCACTTCCTCACATGTTCGAGGGCGGCATTGGCACGGTGTTCGATCTCATGAGCCGTCTCACCCTCAAAGACCAGCACCACATCGTCAGCGAATGCCTGCACATAGTGATTTCCAGCCTCCAACTCCCGAATAGCGGGGTTTGGGGGCGCCCAAGACGAAGACAGCATTGCCCCTACGTTGAATAGTCCACTTTTCACACTTCGCGAGACCATAAAATTAAGGCTAATGTTTTGTTACTGATTCTTAACAAAATAAATTGTCTTGACCTCTGAAATCGGGCTATTGGCACGTTTGTAGTTTTCCATTTGCAGAAATCTTCTTATGCTTTTAAATATCTGTCTGTAGAAGTAGGTATAGGGTTATTTTATAACTGAGGCTCCTATGTGACATAATGCAAGTGATTAATCATATTTAGGTGCATCTCTAAGTATTGTACTTAAATGAGAAGACAAATTGTAATGTCAAATTGCCGATAAGTGAATATTTTATTACCTAAGCTTTTTTTATGGACTCTATCAAACTGAAGTAGTCACGATAAAGTAAACAAGTAGCGGTAAAGTAACAAGAAACAACAGTTAAACTGAATTAACATAGTACCTAAATGATAAAATCTATTAGATTTTTTGACGCGGACGTAACATTATAATTCGCACTACTTAACTTTTATGAAGTCTAATAGTAGGTAGGTATATGAATCGCCATTCTTCATATTCATAATTTATTGTTTTTTTATTCAAAATTGAGTATTTCAATTATAATTTATGAGTTACTTATTACGGTTTCCTTGATTCGGAAGTTAAAAACTTCCAAGAAATAATACCTACCTAAGTGAATCTGCGCACGCACAAAAATATATGTTAGTTGTGTTGCTTTATCGACATATTTATAGCTACGCTACACCTGCACATCTTTTACGAAGTACATTTTGAGCTTTTGACTGTTTTGAACTAAGACTGAAACTTACCTACCTATCGTTAATTTACTGGTTTTGAGTTTGCACTAAAACTTCTTAAACTTGATGGGTTCTTAAATTTCAAAATCACTTTAATTAAGACCAAAAGTTGGGGAAATTAAACAGAATCTACCTATTTCAACAATTTGACTCAACACCCGTATCTACCAATAAAATTGCATATAATTATATATAGGCTATTTATGTACCTACATTATACAAGATAGGTAAATTATATCAGTTTATTTATAAAATTTTAGATATGTAAAAAAAAAAAAGAGAGTACCTTACTTATAGCAAACATTATTTATAGCAAAGGTTATTATTTGTAGCTCTCGAGCTTTGATATATTTTGTGTGGTGTGGTGGTGGTGTTGCTTGCTTAGATAGGTAAATTTCTATTTGAAACACAATTATTTACTTAATTAAGCTTTGTACTTAATTTTGAGTTTGCTACTTAATTAAGAGTTTGTAAAGAAAATAAAATAAGCACACGAAATATTAGCTAAACAGGAAATAAATATAACCTTACATTGGAAAGCGGAAACTCTCATAAAAAAATTCATATCATCGGCCGAGCTGGCTATCTAGCGTCTAACATACTAAACATTATAATTGTGGTCATTTAACGCTATGAATTATTCATTGCATACGTATCTAATTAAATTCTTGTAGACAATCCCACTTTTAGGGGCTTTACACAATTTTTCGCAATGAAATAAAATGATCTCAAATGTAAGTAATTACTAAGTTTACTTATGCTATTATTTTAATGATGCTGAAAAATCTAAAACATCTAAGATCTCTTACCGCATACGTACACCGACTACATTATTTGAAAAACTTCATATGTGTTGATTGGGCTTCTAAAGATCCCGTAAAAAATTGCAATATCAGAAAGTTTCTAAACAAGTATAGTGGTGTAAGTTGACTAGTGACTTGTGTGTTTTATATTATCATGCTAGTCAGTTGGTTTCTCATTTTGCGCATATTCTATAAAATTAGGTATAAAATAAAATAAAAACTTCCAGACTTTCAAGCCCGGGGCGAAATATAAAAACCACAATCGGAGGTCCGCTTACGTGCGAATAAGTATGATTGGTCCCTCAGTGGGATCACTTGTGCTGCGGTCTGTTATTATGTGGAATAATAAAAGTAAAAAGTAAGACGCCACGGCCTGGGTCGCGAGTCGCGACCGGTTCTGAGACGGCTATCAGTTTGGGCTGCCGGGGAAATTGCCCGGGATACGATGTGGGGCGCCCGTTGTGGCTGGGGATCTCGATTACTTGCTCCTGTCATGCGAGGCGCTCTCTACCTCATGTCACGAATCACGACTAACTATTAAGTTACGGAATGTTAGTGACACAGGTTAAAGTACAGTTCGCTTTATAAAATTACGTAAAAGGTAAAAGTTTGATTATTATATTACTAGCTGATGCCCGCGACTCCGTCCGCGTGGTTTAAGTTTTTTTGATTCCCGCGGGAACTCCTTTATTTTCCGGGACAAAAATCACGTCGATCCGTTGCTCCGTTGCGGCGTGATTGACGGACAAACCAACAAACAAACACACTTTCGCATTTATAATATTAGTGTGAAGTATGATATGATATAGACAGAAAAACAAATTATAGGGACAAAAATCAAATCCAAATGTTTAAAAAGACAGTATCATTAGGTAATAATATGGGGCACGTACACTAGCGCGACAGGACCAAATGTCTGTCCCAGGCGCTTTGCGTAGACGTTTGTCCTCCAGTCCAGTCCAAAGTGTGTCACACTCTTAGTTCAACAGGTTGCTTTGAGGTTCAGTGCTTGGTCAGGCCAAGCATTTCATAACTTGCATTTTTGACATTCATCGTTCCAAAAGCCATCGATGTACCTATCGATGCCACAAACATATTGTAGGCAGGAAAAATGAGTAGGTACTTCCACTCGAGCGAATCCGGGGCAGATCGGTATATAAGGAGTAGGTTGTATTAATAAATAAGAATTATAAAACTCCTTTCCTGCACGTCACAAATTCGCTGGGATGTAAGTACGTGCTGTGTGCACTAAATTAATAACAATTTATAACAAGGGCGTACAGGCAGCCCTGCTCTGCTGTCCGTCTCGCAGGAGCCCTGCTGGCATGTTGTAGGTGTAGGTACTCCGGCGAGCCCGTAAATCAAATGTCATGTCACAGCCATGTTTGTGAGACGCCATTGATGTAGAAATCTAAGAGAAGTTGGTTGAAAATATTTTCGTAAAAAGACCCGCTATTTTATAAATGCGAAAGTGTGTTTATTTGTTGGTCTGTCCTTTAATCGCGCCGCAACAAGCAACGGATCGACGAGATTTTCGGCATGGGTATAGTTGAGGACCTGGAGAGTGACATAGACTACCTGTTATCCCGGAAAATTAAGGAGTTCCCGAGGGAATCAAAACAAACTGAAACCACGCGGACGAAGTCGCGGGCATCAGTTAATTATCATTATGAATTTCGACTAACTACATAATATATCAACTTTGTTGGAATCTTACTAATATTATAAATAAGAAAGTTTGCGTTATTATAAATGCGGAAACCAAAAATCCTCAATCCACGCGGATGAAGTCGCGGGCATCAGCTAGTAAAATTATAAGGGCGAAAACACACTACGGACAGTTCAAGTCTGAATAAAACTTAGTCCATATAAAGGAGCGCGCGCGGACTTTTTTCGTCCCTTGACATGCAAGAACAACAATTCCTTATTTCCTACCAATATTAAGAATGCGAATCTGTATTTTTCTGTTGGATTGTCCTTCTATCACGCCGTAATGGAGCAATGGATCGATGTTATTGTTAGCATGGATACCTATCTAAGACAAATAACTTGAAAGTGACATTTTACTCTATGCTTTTCTTGGGTAAACTCAGAAAATCAAAGAGTTCACCCGGGATGCGGACGCGACTGCGGCAGCTAGCATTTTAAAGTTAAAAAATTGATTCCTTACCGGATAGCAAGGCTTGTAAAAACCACTTTCGTTATTGGAAAAGATCAGAATTTGTAGATTATAATAATCCTTTAAACGTGTGGAAAATCAATGAGAACATAAACTCTCTTCTAGTTACGTTTCTGAGGTGCTTAGATGCAGTCTATCTTTGACGTGTTATATCTATGTGGGAAACACTCGATCGGTATCAATAATGCATGTTTTGTTATACAGGCTACACCGCCACGGCTTATATGATTTATCAGTTGTTTGCCCCTCAGGCAGCGACTTCCACCGCTAATCAGTGGGGCGACGCTATACGATCGCTCATCGTCTGAGAAATGCCTTGTAAGCGTCGCGTCGTTCGTAACATTGACATTGAAATGGTCAAGGAATCATAGAGAGAAGGCAAGTTGACTGATTAGTTAGCTTTCTACACACCTGCCTCCATTTATTGCAGAATTGCAACGCGTCCGTATTACAAGGGTCTAAAAGCAAACTAACCTCATACTCCATAGCAAAAAGATCTATTAATCAGAACGACCCGTAGATGCTTACATTTTTTATCGTATCGATAACAGGAAGCTTTTTAAAGCCAACGGCACTGAGGCGGTGAGCGGTGACGCCAGTTGTGAGCCGTCGGGCAACAGACGGTGAACAATGAACATCGACCCTAATCTCCCTGAAGATTATAAATTTCATAATGTGACAGTTATAATGGACCCTAGTACTGATAACGATTTATACTCCAACAATGTCACGTGCTCTTTGGATATTCATTAGCATTGGCATTAGTTAGTTTATAGTCTAAAGGGTATTTTTAGTTTTCGTTTATGTGTCGTAGATTCAGATTAAAAGTAGATTTAGGGTATAGGCGTACTGCGGAATTTCACCGCGCGATTTTACCTACCAGCTGTTAACGGAAAAGCTGCACCGAATATTGCTACAGTCAATATTGTTGTGATTGGCTGAATTTACTGTATTTTTCCTGCAATAATGCATTTTCCCAAGTGAGCGTCGCCAATGGTGATCGCGATCGCCAGTCGCAAAGTGTTCTCCTTAGTTAGCTGTAATTTTACCGTAATAGAACCTCTGCACAATTCTGCCAATGCGTTGCAAATTCATCTTACACGTTCCACACTGTACATTTAAAGGATGGTTGGTCTTAAACATCTCAACTTAGCCAAAATTTGATGACTGGCTAGATTCTATTCAAATCTTAGAGCAAGGGTGATAAATTGATAAAACAACAACATCAAAAACAAACAAATCATCAAATGTATGCGTATTAGACATTATAGTATCTCATAGCAAATTGGTGCCTTGGAGATGTGGTGCTGGAGGCGCCTTTAAAAGATACCCTGGACAGCCTTTCGAACAAACAACTCAATCCTAAAAGAACTTAAAATAAAAGAAAGGCTATCGTCGACTGTGCAATTGCGAATTCTGAAGTTCTTTGGCCACATCTCCAGAAATAAAGGGTCAATTGAGCGCCTGGTGGTACAGGGTCATGTGGAAGAAAAGCGAGCCAGAGGACGTTCACCTACTCGATGGACAGACCTAATAAAAAGTGTGACCCAGAAAACTGTGCTGGAGTCCCTCCCGTCCTCCCGCAATGCTACCAATCGAGACAAGTGGAGGAGCATCGCGCGGGAGGCGGTGCGACCCAATTTAAAGAAGACCGATGACGAGCGTACCAGTATCACCCCAGCAGCCACGACTACTCTGTCAAGAGTGTACGACTGAGAAGAAGAGAAAATCTGAAGCTAAATAATTTATTTGTAAAAAAAGTACCTAGTTTTTGATAGGAGGCCAAGAAGATTAATCAAGGCGAACAAAGAGCATAGTCTTAATAGGCTTCAAATGATATAAACGAGGAAGCAGAAATGTACCGGGATCACTATCCTCGCTCGCGGCAGCGGGTATGCTGTAATAGCTTATGAACAGCTATTGCAGCAAAGTGCCTGATGCCTATAATACCCACGCGCAGTCATAATAATAGGCATATGCCAGCTTGGTAAACAAAACTTGTAATCTTGAGATAATAAATTGAATACCTGAGTAACTATGTAATTCGGTAATTCGCTAAGGCCCACTGGACTCTGTGGCTTGGACTCAGGCTAGAGTAGACTGGGTGGCTTTCCGTGGCGTATTTCAACTCTACCACAAAATATAACACTACCGCTTGGTCCCGGCTCTACAAACAGCAATGGGACCAAGGCGACCATGACCATGACCAATATCTAGTTGTAGAGTGTACTGTGTAGGCAGTAGACGTCTATTGGTTGACGATTACCACGACGAATACGTGTACCCTTTTATGCGAAATCTTCCAGGCTTGCGTGCAAATTCCTGATTAAGTTAAATTTTGTGTGATGCTGCCACTTTTGGACACGTTTATTCCAGGGTTGACATGAAAAGGACAGCAAAGTTTTGACTCTTAACTAACTTTTGGTTATGCGCAATTAGGTAGTTGCTGCAGTAGGTGTTGTTTTCTGGTGCTCATTTTAAAACAGTACTAAAATCGTACCTTTACATTCACGTATTTGAGCATAACTCAAAATATACAACTTAATGCCCTCACACTTGACTAAATATTTGGACATCGTGCTCGAAGCATCGTTAAGGTACCTATTCATAGTCATTATTAATTTTACCTCATAGTGAGACAAGATCGACAGACGTTGCTTGACGAATTGGGTATTTTTTATACTGTATGGCTTGTTTTGATTTTTTACAGAGTTTAAAATACGAGATGTTGACCTTCGTTTGCTTCTCTATAATATAAGTTTAATTGCTTAAAAATGCAAATGAGTCAGAAAAGCTAGAAATGCGTGGCCGAGGATCGAACCCCTGGACACCCTATTAAGAAGCCGGTGTCAAAATCACTAGGTTATTTATCTAAGTAGAATTTTTTGGCACAGAAACTAACGAAATCCTCTTAAAACAATGACTAATTAGGAACAAGGTACACCCCATGTAACTAGATCTTCAATACAAGATAGCAAGGTCGTTAAGGTATGCCAACTCGTAATCAGATATGATATAAGAGCCCCCTGATGCAAGAAAGAAAAGACCTTGCGTTTTATTTTTATACAGTGTCAAATCGTCAACAATCCATTTTTTGTGTGATGATTAAAGATTGAACAAAAACTTGTGGCAGCCTAAGCACAACCAATGCGACAACGCTCGTGGGTTTTATTGACTTCTTCCTCTTGTTTGTTCACTGTTAATGCGTGTCGCGTCACTCACCTTAAAAATGCTTTCCAAACATTTCAATGGGCATAAAGCAGAGGGTAAGTGTCACTGTTCCACGTCACGCATCACGTGTATATTCGGAGATAGACTTTATAGTGGAATGGAACGGATTCAGTCCGTCCACATATTGATCGCGATCGGAGCGTTGATTATAGCCGACAAATCGTTTTAGTTATTGACAAGCGAGAATTTGTCGCGCTGATTGTGCTCGGGCCGCAGGTGTTAGATGTTGCGAATGACTGATTACAACACGATGCATTTTCGGTTGTTTTGCATCTTAAATTACTTCGCAAAGTACCTAATCAATTCAGTAGCTGCTCCAATATTTTTACATTTGGCAATGATTGCAACGGGTAGGATTTCAATAGATAAATTGACTTTTTATTGAAAATTTAATAGAGTTAATTTAATAGAGTTTCAAACAATAGGCGATCGGTGTGCGCCAAAACAAAAACTTTAAATAATAGAATATTCTGCAAAAAACTTCTACATTGGACGCGTAGAACCAGCTAAATAAAATATTGTATCTTTTTTTGCCGGAAAGTAACGTCTATTCTCGGCTGTTTTGAGTTTATAAGGTTTAGCTTCATTTTTCCAGACTTTGATCTTCTTTAAAAAATTTAAAAGAATTTCACTGAATTTTTAACATTGTATTTCTATTAGAATAAATTGAAGAATTGGCGCAAGATTGAAATTGGGATGAAATGTTTAACCAACTATTGGCTTTCCAGTTTCCTACGTCAGTTTTTTTCCAATTTTTATGTTATAGTGTAACGCGTGTAGTGTGCTGGCTGTGGACGATTAAAATTTAAAATAAATAAAGCTTTTGTAGTTTCATAATTCTAGGTTGTACCTACACGTATTCGGTATCCACCCTCCTCCAAACTCCCAGTCCACGCTCCTAGAGTGCTAGTGATGTCATAGTCAGTATAGTGATGTATCCCGCGGCATACCGACACTACACTCGCGTTTTCAAAGCCTACTTCAACGGCGAGTTGTTTGTCGCAGGTCTGATGTGCGCTCCGGCACCAGGCCAGCATGTCGGCGGTGATGAGCACGCTCTCCATGATCAGCGGCGGGCGGCGCGCGCACCGCAAGCTTGCCAGGTAACGTGCACAATAAGAATCAGACATTATTGCATGGTACAAATAATATTAGGATTTGAAGATTTATTCCACCATAACTACTAAATGCCTGAACAGATTTGGATGTATGGGGTATCGTTAGGTTCCTAACATCCTCGTATATTTTTTTTTTAATTCAATATATAATAATAATAATACGCAGCATTTTTTTTAAATTAAGTTCACTAATATTATATCCATAACCCACTTTGTACCAGCAGACTCAGATCTATGGAGGGTGGCGTATAGCCCCTGGTTTCTTATATGGTGCTTCTTGAAAACTGCTTTAGAAACAGGAAAACAGAATTGTTATATCGACAGCGAAGCGAGCGCGTTAATTCTTCTTAGCAGAAACAAATACAAATTGTTTCAAGTTTTGGAGGCCCATTAAACCAAACGCTCCACTTGTAGGGTGGTAAATGCCCACGGCAAAGGCCTCTCTCTAGACTAGAGACAATTTTCAAATTAAAACCTCCCGAATTTGCCCAGTCGAGAATCAAAACTTCTAAGACTTTTAGCAATTACCTACTACTGCGTCATTTACGAGTGTAAGAACATGTTCCTATGTTTTTATGGCAACTTGATAGTAGGTATCTAAATCTTCCCAAGAGTGCATTCGGTGCCCACGCAATGCGCTTATCTACCTAAAATCCCACGAGACGGAGAATACGAGTAGATATAACATAGTGATAGAAAATTCCTCGCGTTTTTACCACCATCGTTGCGTGCCTGGTATTGTGAACAATGTCGTGAAAAATGGCTAGCACAATCAGTTCTAACTAGCAAATTTAAAAGCTGTTTCTTTGCGGACGTTTGGAAATGTACAGGAAAATAAAATAACTAAGAACTGAACTTTAGCTTAATTCATCCAACTTTCAAATTTCTTACCTAAATGAGTAGGTACAGGTGCCTGACAGGCCTTAGCTGGCATTTAAAGCTAAGGCCTGTCAGGCACCTGTACTCATTTTTCATTGAGGCCGGAAAATACTTAGATATCGAGCCTTTACCGCCGAGTAAGCGACATTTTTACCTAAACTAGCTGATGCCCGCGACTTCGTCCGCGTGGATGGAAATTTATTGGTTCCCGTGGGAACTTATTTATTTTCCGCCTATGTGTTATGCACTATAATCTGTCTCTGTGCCAAATTTCATCCAGATCCGTTCAACCATTCTGGCGTGATTGAGTAACACACATCCATCCATCCAAAGTTTCGCATTTATGATATGATTTATTTATGATAGTAAAGATAGTGTTTTTACCGCAAACAATATTTTGAAATATTGTTGTTGAATTTAACTAGGGCACGCCGACATAATATTATGAGACTTATTCTCAACAGACAGTAACTTTTATGGTAGGTAAGAAAAAAGGCATATTCAGGTCTTACTTGGTGCTTGACCCAAACAAACTTGGCGGCGTACGGTTCTGGGATGAGGTCAAGGGCGCAGCTTCTAACGGCTAACCGCTTGAGATAGCGCAACATAGTAGACGCTCTCTGCCCCACAGGGGGGGGGGGGGGGGCATAGGACATCAACACTTGGTGCTTGAAGATCACTGATTGACTGCTGTAATCTGATATTCACTTGAATATTTTCAAATTCACACTTCTTGACGAGAATTAAGTAGGTATATCAGGTTACTTCACAAGGTTGTGAGCAGTACCGGATCACTGTTTTTCATCATAAGAATGGAAACGAGATCCGGTCAAGAACGCAGCTTCTTGGACAGAGAATGTACCTGAGTAAGAAAAATAGCTTTAGTTTTACTCACGCTCTCTTCTCCGGTTGGAGTAAGAAACCAAAGGGGAGTGATATTATATTCTTTACGACAAATGACTCGTCGACAGGTTTTAATATTAAAGGTAAAGTTGAATTTTATTTATCTCTAGAATTTCAGTTTCAAAGATACATTCTTACCTACATCCTAGTTAAATTCAGTATTCGTGTAGCTTAATTACTGGAAATATCTAAAAACCCGTTTAGGAGTATGGGTTAAATACAATTGTCATACCCTTAATAGGTGAGGTTACCCCGCTACCATCTTAGACTACATCATCAGGTACCAGACGAGATCGCAGTCCAGGGCTAGTATGTAGTGGAATAAAAATAGACATAAAACAAGAAACCCGTTTCGTTCCCGGAGAAAATTTTGAAAAAAGTGTTTGTTTGAGATGAGGACTCATTTAGGACCTGCTTACTTTCGACCCTTGATAATGTCAGTAATGGTGTGTATTTTTGTTGTCAGCTCGCGCAAGTCCGGGCAGTTCAGCGACGCGGGCGAGGAGCGCGGCCGGAGCCAGCATGACCTCAGCAAGCAGCAGCGGTCGGCGTCCCTCGTAAGTGTCTATACGTTTACCCTCTACTACTCTCCTTCTCAGAGTTGCACTCTTTTTTTTATTCATGGACTAAGCGCTTGTCTAAGGTATGGCGCGCTTGCCGAGAAGATGCCAATTTACTCTTGACAGAGTGGCAATGAATGCTGACGATGCACTTCAGTCTTCGGGCTTGGGGTCGCCCCGCCTTCCGCGCAACGCACCTCCAGTTGTGACTTGTGACTATAGTAGATCACAAAATCTTTAAGCTGTTCCTTACACCTACCATCTACCTACCACGACACGTTCGTTGGGCCCAATTCTTTGATTTCAGAGATAGATAAAAATAAATAACAGGTCTGACTGAAAATTCAATTGCACTCTACCAAGTCCCGATACTAAATAATTACCTATTCAATTTGAGTGAGTGCAAATAGTTACTCTATCGCACGTATTTTTATCGCAGGTACAACTTACGTTCTACATATTTTTATATTAAAAAAGCCTTAGTTACCTTATACCTAATTAACAGGTCAAAAAATTACGTATGCTTAGTATCCAGCGTGAGAAACTTCATTTATGGTAATCAGTTTGTATTTATTTGAGTAATAGTTCAGCTGACCACGCAACTGATCGTTGCTCAAGAGTTCAACTGGTTGAACGCGAATCGAATTGTCTCGTGGGCGGCGCGCGTGGATGTCTCTAGTATCTATTGACAAGAACTGTAATTGATAACCTTTAAAACGAGGGATTTTTTTTACCCGAGTAGTGTACGGTAAAGCCAAAAGGAAGGGTTTTTATGATCCCAAAAAAAGTTACAATGTTCCCAGAAAAAGTTACGATAGCATTACCAGATGTAGGTAAACCTAAACATTTTGGTAGTTTGGGGATTTAGGTGTAATTACTCGTAGGTTGGTTTTAGCTTCTGAGTGGTGATACGTTTAAATCTGAATCTGATCTTACTTAATGGCGCGTGTTAGAATTTCATTTTATTCATCGTTTTATTGGTAATCTGAAGTCTTATTTACGGTTTAACGAGTTTGTGTCCGCCTCTACGATGTTTACAATCAATTGATTTACTGACGATGGCCCCTTCATTATTAACTTCGCTCGTAGTGATCAAATGGAGGTAGGAACTTATGATGTAGTTACTTAACTGTTGTTTAGAATTCTTTCGATTATAAAAATTGGCAAAGATTTATTTTTTACCATACCATTATTAACCCACCAAGTTAAGATAGGTACTCTTGGAGTATCTTCCTATCATGGTCTGAGGATTTTTGATTCTAACGTCACTATCAAAGAGGATGCCTCTATTCTAGACTCTTATATGGAATGTTATAATTTAATCGACTGTCTAGTGGCGTATTGCTATCCGTGCACCGCGTCGTCTTTATGACTCGATCCATCAAATCAAGCGTTGATTAGTTGCTTTAAGTGCTAGAAGGTATTTACAAATGATAAATGACAGCCATAAAATAAAACTGTAGAGAAGATAATACCTCGTTGGTTTTAGAGTTCAGTAGCTGAATTTATTACTTTTTAAAGCTTTACTGTATAAAGCTACCTATCTACGGGGTAGATCTCTTGACTCTATTTAAGAGATCTTTAGATCTAAAGAAACAATTGGATCTAATCGTTAACCTGTTTTACTTTTCAAATACTTAATTAAAATTAATATAAAATTAATAAATTGGGATAGCAAATAAAACTACATATATATATCTACCTACATATTTACTCAGGCACGTAGGTATATCATCTATTTGTAGGCGTTAGCCTACATGTTAATGAGATACAATATGGAACCCTCTACCACACTAGAGATATATTATAAAGTACCTACACATCACCCCAATCTTAACTTTAGTCAGTTTGTATCAAAGTTCGAGCATTTTCGTAGCCTCAGTTTACGGCGAGAGGCCGGTCTCGTCCGTCAAGAATGTGTAAAATGCAATTAGCCGATCTCACACGACGGTTCCTCGCTTTTTCTCCTCTTCTCGGAACCTCTCCACGTAAAAACCGATTTTCTAATCCGCTCCAATAATTGAGCATTAAATTTTTTTCCGGCACAATCCGAAAGCCGAATATCCACGAAGGAAGCTAAGCTATTACCTATCTAGGTAAATACTTATTTACCTAATATTTAGAATAGTGGTATATTTTTCTGCTCCATTGATTTCCACCACGATTGAGGGTTTGCTAAGCTCGCAATGAACTAATAACAAGTAACAACCCTTGTATAGAAAAGGATAGAATTTTTAAGATTTAGATATTTAAAGTTTAACTTTTTCAGGAGCTTTGAATAGTCAATCTGAAAACAAACCTTGTGTCGTTTTCAGATTGAATATTCAAAAGTGACTTCCTGGGGGTTCCTGGTTCCTGAAGGTGGGATTGATTTCCTGGGGGAGGTATCGTGTCATGAAGGATTTATACCATTTAAAACCGCGTCGACGGCCAAACTTAGCGCATATTGGGAGGCGGCAATATCTCAATATAACGAACGAACGCATCGATGCATTTCGGCGCTTAACACCCTAAACTGCAAGCTGTAATGAGTGCAGTTTATCTCCCCAAGATCACTTAATGGATGGAAAAAGAAGAATAATAATTGTAATCGCCCGAAATCAGTCTATTGTCATGATTCCATGAACCTTAGCTAGCAGCGTATAGCTACTTTCTTAGTGGACAATGCACTTTACGCTCATTAGGATGCTGGCATTTTAATAGCAGAGTAAAGAAATCATCAGCCCACTAATTAAAAACTAGAAAGCTTTAAATTTTTACGCTTAAAAATAAAAATGAACCTTTTTGTTTTTTTTCCTTTTTTATGAATAGGTAGGTAAGTACCTATTGTCAGTTTTGTGTTTAAAATTGATTTGAAATTTAAGAAAATGATAAAAGATTGTTAGTTTATTATTTATTGATGAATGTTTAATTAGACGGATATTTGACTCATTCGATGAATGAATGAATGAATGAAAAAACTTTATTATTGCACACCAAAAAAGTTACATGAAAAATAACAAAGTATATATTATCAAAACTAACATGGTAGTATGCAAAGGCGGCCTTATTGCTGCAAGCAATCTCACGATGTATTTCACTCGGTTCGTTCTTTGGCGGGGATACGCCATATTGAAATAATTAACGAGTATTTTGACGTTTGAAAGTCAGTCTCCTGCCGGCAGACTCAGCGATTATTGAATACTTTTGTGTTTAGATCGCAATTTGATTTAGAGCTTAGCAGTAGCAACTGCAGTCTGATCAAATGATTAATTGCTGATGTTGTGATTGTGATGTTTTGGCCAAGTTTTATACATTAAATCTCTCGTGAACCCGCTAAGTACGCGTTGTGACCATTCGCTCGTGCAAGTTTTAAAGAGAGAAAAAACATATTCTAAAAGTAATTTTAATTATTTGCCCACTTCTGGAATTATACTTACACTATAGTTATATAAAAATAATCTCAACTGTTAAATAGACAGGCTCGAACGCATAACAGGGAAAGAAACCATTGTGACATAGACATCAGCCGATAGATCCATGCATTGCGATACCTAATTTTAAAGAAAATAAATTAAATTTACAAGAGTAATTAAAATGATTGAATGAAGTAGTCATAACCAAAGGTTTAGTTTTTTAATTAGATAATTTTTCTTACCTTACAATTGTAAACACATATGTAATTATTACAACTGCACATCAAGCAATATAAAAAGCAGCGTATTGAAACCGTAACAACTGACATGCACACACACACGTGTCTCCGCCGGCCAAAGCAAGAACATGCTAATTATCTAATTACACCCACTGCAATTGTAACGTGAAATTGTCTAGGCGTAGGTACCTACCTACTCGTATCAAGCTACCTAGGACTTAGTCATCATGATTATGAGACTTGTTCTTATCGATGATGCGCTTTCGTTTGTTGTGTCGAATATACGCTTAACGCTACATAGAAAATAGTAGTTACATTTACATAGATATTATGAAAGAAATGTAATGAATAAGTAAGTACAAAATATACATAAAATAATATGAAGTATGTATAAACAGAAAATCGTCGTTCTAAATGCACAAGCTAGAAAAAAATGTAGGCTTCATATTGCTATGAAGCATCAGAGTAACCTTAATAAAATAGGTACCCAAAACACAAATTAAGCAAAAGTTCTTTGTCTGATTTTGATGATTAATGTAAGGAAAAATAAAAATATGCTTGAACGAGATATTAGTTCGAACCACCGAGTAGTTTCGAACACTTGAAAAAATTAATCAAGATTATTTTGGTATTGAATGCAAGAAGCAACTAACAAGGTTATTGATTAAAAAAATTGACTAATCACATAAATTAAAATGTGAGGTGTTATTTACCTACTAAACGTTTTTAAAGTGTTCTAAATGAGGCACTTGAATGGTGTGCAAATAATGCTCGGTCCGTATTGCGAGACCATCGTTCTTGCATGACTTGTTGTATACCTACGTAGATCTTGATGTAAGTATGTACATACTACATACATAGGTACCTATCTTGTAGAGTGTTGGAGGGGGTTGTATTCACTAGTTGTTAATTCCTATATTCCTATAAAACTTGGTTGCCTGGAAGAGATCGCGTCAAAGCGATAAGGCCGCCATTTGTACCGATTTTTCTTTTCTTATTTTAATGTTGTTACAAGTATGTATGTCGACATTTGTTTGACACTGACGACATTTGTTTGTCAAATCGAGTAGGCCACGCCAGCTGAAAGAAGTGGTTGTATCGCGAGGTGTGAAAAGTAGAGTATTCACCGTAGGGGTAATGCTGTATTAATCTTGGGCGCCCCTAATTCCCGCGCTACTCTCAGGATTCTAGATGCAACACCCTCGCTACGCTCGGGAGTTACTCTAAAATCCCTCGTTCCGCTTGGGATTTATCCCGGCGCCCGTGACATAATACATCGCATTGCCCCCGTGGTGAATAATCTACTATTTGTTTTCTGAAATAGGGCAGTAATTAAGTAGTTTTAAAATTGTTTACCTACATTTTTCCTCAATAGTTTTCTAATCTTTGACACTTGACTATAACGTACTGACATTGACGGCCGGCTTGACGTTGACGTAGCGGTAATGTTGCAAGTTAATAAATATCGTTTAAGTCGTAACGTTACATAGAATAATTTTGATAACGTTATTCTTTGCTTAGTAGAGTAACGTTCCTCGTACATTGATATTACTATAACTATTGTGTTTTTGTATCGCTATTTTTTACTTTAAGTTTTTAGTATTTTGGCAATTTAGTTACTTAGCTTAATTTTAATTCATTTTTTATTTTTTTTGTTTTTGTTCTTTGTTTTTAAGCCTTTTGTTAGTTGTTCTGATATCTCTGATGTTATATATTTTTATAATTGTGTTAATCTCTTTCAGACTACTGGCGGGTTAGGAATCCTTGTATTTATTTGTTTTTTTTATTAATTTTATTTAATATTTAGTTTTTAAGTAATATTTTTATTTATTATATATTTATTATTATAAAATTAATACGATGTCGTTTGATAACATTAGTATTGCTAGTGATGATACTGGTGAATTTTATTCTTTGCCGTCAATTGATGATTCATCTAGTGAGGTTAGCTTTCACAGTACAATATCTTCTATTCCGCTAAATGATGCCCTTAATTCATATTTCTCAGAGTCTCTGAAAAATTTCAATGTAGTTCATTTAAATGCACAAAGTATTCCGGCTCACTTTCCCGATATGCTTGCGTCTTTTGAGTCACGTAACATTCACGCTATTCTTGTTTCCGAATCTTGGTTAAAACCATGTTTACCATCTACTTCTTACTCATTACCAGGGTTTCATCTCATTCGCAATGACCGCATTGGTAGGGTGGGTGGAGGTGTGGCGATTTACCTCCGCTCTTATATTCCATTCTCTGTTGTAAGTTTGTCCACCCAGCCTCCTCCTTCTAATGCGGTTGAGCATTTGTTCATTGAAGTCTCACTGTCCCATACTAAAATTCTTCTTGGCGTTTGTTACAGTCCTTCTCTCAATATAGATTATTTCTCTTCCTTTGAACTTTTATTAGAAAAACTAACCCCGTCATATAGTCACACCATAATTATGGGTGATTTTAACACATGCCTTCTTAAAAATGACAATCGGTGTAAAAAGATTCAGTCGGTTACTGATGCGTGTAACCTACATATATTGCCACTCTCTGCTACTCATAATTTACCAGATTGTGTCCCATCTCTTCTAGACCTCATTATTGTTTCCTCGCCAGATTTTGTTCTGAAGTTTGGTCAGCACGAGGCTGATGCTTTTTCCCACCATGATCTCTTATATCTTTCATATAAAGTCCGTCCTCCTAAAGCAAAATCGAGAATCCTTCTGCAACGTAATTTTAGTGGAATGGACAAAGAACTTCTTTTGGAAGATGCCCGTCAGTTGGATTGGTCAGTTGTTTTAAATGCTGCTACCCTCGACATGAAAGTTGAATTGTTTAATTCCTTCCTCATACAACTATATGATATTCATGCTCCAGTTAAGCCAATTAAAATAAAACAGTTACCTGCGCCCTGGCTGACTGACGATCTAAAGTGCCTTATCTTGAAGAAAGGCTTCGCCAAAAGCAAGCTTAAGGCTGAATACTCTGATAGAAATCTGCGGAGGTATAACAAAGCTCGGAATCGCTGCAATACATCGTGTAGGGATGCACAACGACGCCACATTCATAAATCAGTCGAAAACGGCGACCCAGCCAAAGTTTGGAAGTTTCTTGAAACTCTTGGAGTTGGCAAAGCATCCCCTCGTTCGCCTCATCAGAATATTGATATTGAACTTCTTAACCAACATTTTACTTCTTCTAGTACAATAGACAGCTCGGATAAAGACCGCACGCTGAATATTCTTTCTTCTTTGCCAACTCCTGCTTTCCAACCGTTTAATTTCACTCCTTTCACTGAATGTGATGTTAAAAAGAACATATTATCAGTCTCGTCTAATACCGTGGGTGATGACAGTGTAAGTCGTAATATGATCTTACCAATCCTTGAAGTTGCTACTCCTATCCTTACCCATATCCTGAATGTATCTATCTCTACGTCTATATTTCCCGAAGCTTGGAAAAATGCTCATATAATTCCTCTCCCAAAAAAGGCTCATGCTTTACATTTTTCCGAATTTAGCCCTATCTCTTTTCTCCCATTTCTGTCCAAAGTATTAGAAAAGCTTGTTTTCCATCAATTAAATCTCTTTCTTAACAGAAATTGCCTTTTGAATCCCTTTCAGTCTGGTTTCCGGACAGGTCATAGTACGACTACAGCGCTGGTTAAAGTTACTGACGACATTCGACGGGGAATGGATAATAAACAGCTCACCGTGTTGGTATTGTTAGATTTTAGCAATGCCTTCAATTCCGTTGATTTTGACATCTTGTTGAGTCTGTTGCGTTCTATTAACATATCTCCACCAGTGATAGGATGGTTTCAGAGTTATCTTAGGGGTCGTCGGCAGCGTATTCGCATTGAAGATAAGTTTTCTTCTTGGTGTGAAACACTGGCTGGCGTACCTCAGGGTGGTGTGTTGTCGCCTTTACTATTTGCTATTTTCATTAATTCAATTTCCCAGAAAATTACTTCTCTCTATCACATGTATGCAGATGATCTCCAAGTTTATTCACAGTCAACTCTTGAAGATCTGCCTAACGCCATTTCTACTATTAATAGTGACCTGGCGGCTATCAATGAATGGAGTAAGTGCTATGGTCTAAAGGTAAATCCTTCTAAGTCCCAGGCTATTATTATTGGTGGTTCTGGCATGATTTCCAGAGTTGACTGGGATAACCTTCCGCCAGTTTCATTAAATAGCATTACTATTCCTTATAGTACTACCGTCAAAAATCTTGGTGTACATTTTGATACTACTTTATCTTGGTCTCATCATTTAAAAGAAGTCAGTAGGAAAACTTTTGCAGCCATGGGTTCACTAAGGCGTCTGCGTTCTTTTCTTCCAATTCCTACTAAGATTATGTTAGCACAATCTCTACTGCTCTCCATTCTCGATTATGCGGACGCAAGCTATCTTGATTTAACTGAGGACCAACTAAATAAACTTGAGCGAATTCAAAATTTAGCTATTAGGTTTATATTTGGTTTGCGCAAATATGACCATGTCTCCGAATTTCGTTCAAAGCTCAAGTGGTTACCCATTCGATTTCGCCGGAATCTGCATATTGTTTCTCTTCTGTACTGTGTATTGTTCTATCCCATGACTCCTGGTCATTTAAAGGATAAGTTTAAATATCTTGGGCATGACAGACCTGATAGGGTCCTTCGGTCGGCCGGTAAACTTATTCTTGAGGTGCCTACGCATCGGACTAAATATTTCCAAAGTTCATTTGCACTCAGGGCCACTAGTCTATGGAATGAACTTCCCCCACATATTCATCGTGCTAAAACCCTTAATAAGTTTAAAATTGACGTTAAAAATTATTACTTATCTCTTTGTTATCAATAGTAACGACATATTTATTGTTTCCTTTCTTATATTTATTTATGTATTTATTGGTATGTCTATTTAGTTTATGTATGTCTATTATTATTATTTTGTATATATTAGTTTATCATAATATGTTATA
Source organism: Erebia epiphron (assembly GCA_963932025.1). Classification (NCBI taxonomy): domain Eukaryota; kingdom Metazoa; phylum Arthropoda; class Insecta; order Lepidoptera; family Nymphalidae; genus Erebia; species Erebia epiphron. The sequence goes on from OZ009948.1 coordinate 23,553,574, forward strand.
CTATATGGTATTGGTTAGTTTATTTAGCTATTAGCGTTTAAGTTTATTATTATTTTTGCACCACCTCCCTTTATCCTTCTTTTCATTTTCTCCCTGATGTTAAGGTTGTCTGGAAGAGATCGCTGCTTAGCGATAAGACCGCCTTATTGTACCTACTTATTGTTGTTTTCTTGTTTGTAACATGTGATTTTTTTATTTTCGTGGTGTAGGTACAATAAAGTATATACATACATACATACATACATGTATTTCTCGTGTTTTTGGTGTATAATAAAGAATATTTCATTCATTCATTTTCATTCATTGATGGCCTTCTTCGGGCTAGGCTGATAACCTCGAATATGAACTTGGTAGGTATGAAGTCGATTCGCTCCGTTGAGCGACCAAGTGCAACTGTTCAAATATGACTCATTGAAAGTGTGTCTACGGAATTAAATGGAATGTTTTGGAATGAAAATATTGATTAATTAATTTATTTATTTGATTCCACTACAAGTTAGCCCTTGACTGTGCGATCTCACCTGATGGTAAGTGATGATGCAGTATAAGATACATAGTAGTTGGCCAGCGGGCTTGGCCCGCTACTATCTTATACTGGCCCAGTAAACTTGTAAACATTTAATCGGTTTCTACACGGCATCGTACCGGGACTGCCGGAACGCTAAATTGATTGGCGGTACGTCTTTGTCGGTAGGGCGGTATCCGGCCACAGCCAAACCACCAGAAGTATTTTATTTCCTGTAGCTAGGACAACTTGTGTCACTTATAGGTACTCTACTAGAAATGCGAACTAAACAATTTCTACTGAGATAAGCAAAAAACTGATTTTTCCGCATCAACATTTACCTGTTATTAATACCAGGTATTGTTAATTTTTAGGATCCATTAGTTAGACCGCCGACCTAAATTATGTTCGAAATGCAAAATGCCTTTTTGATTTTCCTGATGAAATAGTCGTTCATCAATTTCAGGAGACTAATCTATACTTTCTATACTACTATACTATCTTATATATAAAATTCTCGTGTCACAATTTTCGTTCCCACATACTCTTCCGAAACGGCTTGACCGATTCTCATGAAATTTTGTGAGCATATTGAGTAGGTCTGAGAATCGGCCAACATCTATTTTTCATACCTCCACGCGGACGGAGTCGCGGGCATCAGCTAGTAATATTATAAATGCGAAAGTTTGGATGGATGGATGTGTTACTCAATCACCCTAGAACAGCTGATAGGATTTGAACGAAATTTGGCACAGGCTATAATCTATCTAGATCATAGCCTGAAATAATATATAGGCTACTTTTTATCCCGGAAAATTAAGTAGTTTCCGCGGGAACCAAAAAACCTCAATCCACGCGAACGAAGTCGCGGGCATCAGTTAGTAGTTTATAAAGATTTCAATTTAATCTTTGCAAAAATTCAGGAAAAATCCTACTATACGTTGAATGTCCGAGAAATACCTATAAACACCGGAAAGACATTTATATTTTGACTCTTTCAATGGAAACTTCCCAAGAATTAATTAGCGTAGAGCACAGCTTGAAAATATTTCATAAGAAGCATTCATCCTTTGAGAGTAAAAAGTATACTTCTCAGCAGTCAGCACGGGCGTGCAGTAGGGTTAGCATAAGATAATACATAGGTATCACCAACGAGAACTCTCAGGCATGCGCGATTCCTCGCGATGTTTTCCTTCACCAGTAAAGCAAAGGATAGATATATATTTCAATTACATAAATAAAAAAATCCTTTCTTGGCTACATTTTAGGTAGGTATACAAAAGAGGTGTTACAAGTAAAATAGAAACTAAGCCATAATCTGCCAAGCAATTTCATGCAAACTTTTGTCGTAATAAAACCTATGTAGGTACAGCTCGTACCTATCTAAGTAACTGCGATAAGTTAGAGGTGCGTGCTCAAGAAATGGATCTCGGACCATCCGAATACGAGGCCGAGAATCGAAAGAACGAAAAAGAAAAGTCTTACGCACTAGGCAATCACTGCTTTTCGGTGATGACCGCTACCAACGTTGGTGTGGTGTAATTTTTCATGCTAGCCGTACAGGTCGGCGTCCGGCGCTGGGCATACGCCGACGGCACAAAGGGAGGGCCCTTTGCCCGACACCAATTACCATAACTTTTAAGACATTCCGTTTCATTGTTGCAGCAAACCCTGGAGCACGGAGGGGTCGTCAACCTCGAGAGCTTGGAGGCCAAGGTTCGTATGGCTGCAGCCCACACTGCGAAATATTTACGCGTGGCCAGAATCTTTTCTTTAATACCGAGATATCAAAAAGACAGTCGACAGACACAGAAAGTGTAATTGAAATCGTTATTTTTTTCAATTTTAGTCAGCGATCTTTTATATAGTGACTCTAGTATAAACGTCGCTACCTACAGTAAATCTAGATGCTGAAATTAAAGTAGATATCTAATGCTATGTTTTCCTCCATTTCGAGCTAGTTTCGAGCCAAAAAGGGTAAGTATCTTAAAACTAAAGCTAAAGGTTCCTGCAATATGAGACTAATGCAGACACGGCTTTACACCCATTTTTAATTCATTCCTCTCTTAGTGTTTTTAATTCAGAAACAAATTTATTGACATACATTTAAAATGGTGTCGTAGTACCAAAACTGAAGATAGTAGAATAAACATTTTACATTTTTCATTGTCTTTACGAAAAATGTTTTAAGACGTACGTCTATTAAAGTATTTAACGGTGACTACAATTACAGTGTAATTATTTAACATTATACAGATTAGGTATAATTTAGGTACACTAATTGTTCGTTAAATGGCAGTGTTGCCATTTTCAGTAGCGGTAAAAGGTAATAATAATGTATGAATGTAGCTAGTTAGTAGCAGAGTTTGTTGTTAGTAGTTAGAGTTAGTTAGGGTATCTATTCCCCTTGTTGTGCCCACAACAATTTTGAAATTATTACAATAATTGTGTGAAGAGCGTATCTTAAGTTCTTTCTATGCAATTAAGTAACACTTCAACAGATAAGTAAATCTTCGTTAATTCATCTCATAGATACTTAAAGATAAACTGAGCCACACCTAGCTACAGTCTCCTGAACGACTCGTGTGAAACACACAAACTGTTGTTAACTATACAAAACAATCGGACGATCGGTGGGAAAGCGAAGATTAGGCACTGGGGCCATAAATATACAACGCCTTTTCCGAGATTGTCAAATGAGCTGTCGGCTTTACTGTTATTAACTGAGTAGTTTGATCATTTTCTACTTACCTAGCCACTATAATAGGATGATGGAAATAACAACCTAAAACTGTGATCGTAAAAGCATTGTAAGGTAAATGGGCATAGTTGGTAAAAATAACATTAATTTGGGGTTTAAGTATTATTTTAAACCTTATTTTATTTCGGAAAATCTATCTTTTGGCGAAAAGACTCTCAGAACTCAGATTTACCTTATCTAAACAAAATTGAAGTGAGAGCTTGTTAAGCGCTTACATCATATTCTAAATTTCAGTACCTACTGGGATGAAACCTATGTAGTCTGTGCCTCTGTACCAAATGTCGTCAAATTCGGTGGAACAGATGGACCGTAAAAGCGTAGAAGACAGACAGACGCACTTTCGCATTTATAACGTTAAGTATGAAGTATATTATGGATGTACTTGTATTTATTTCCCAGGTTCATATTATGCCCTGAGAGGGTCTACTAGCTCCTAAGTATTTTCAGAAAATATGACTAGGGAAATAAAGAAGGGTCAAAATCTATAACCTCTCTGGCTATTGCGAATCGAAATAAGTAAGTCATTAGTACCTACTTGTAGGTCACTGATGACCGATGAATGATGAGTCAGAAAAACTAGCGGATATAGCTCCTACATAAATTCAATAAATATTTAGCTAGACGTTGCATATTTATATTATAGGATTTAATCAGGTAATTACAGGCAAGTGCCTGGTGCCTACCTACTCGTAGAGCCAAGCCGGTGCAGTCAAGGTTACATGCTGGAGCCGTATGCAACGAAGCGTGCGCAGGAAACCGTAACCACTGACCACTTCCCAGATCATTTTAATACAAGTTATAACACACCATTATAACATCATTGAGGTTCCTGTAACATGGTGTTCATTATAGGTTGATCATAATTCACACTAAAAACTTATGGCTATACCTAACCAAATTACTAATAATCATACCGTATTCCGACCTACCTTGACAAAATTTGGCGTACCTAGATATTTACATCCTGTGGAATGACATAGGATATGTTTCATCCCAGAAATCAAAAAGATCCCATGTGATTTGATAAAAAAAACTAAACGAGCTCAGACGAAGTCGCGGAAAAATAGTACGTGCTACGTACCTACCACAGAAAACGTGAATCCCACGGGAAAACAGAAATATTTTAAAAGTACGGACGATGTTGTTATTAATAGTATTGTGATATAGGTACCTACGCCGCGAGGAAATCCCGGAAGTTAGTTATTTATAGTTGACGCTAACTACAGTTGTAAATATAGCTTGGACTGGACAACGGTACAGGGTCGTTACGCATTTACAAGTGATCTAGGAGACAGTCGTACAACTGCCTGCAGGCTACCCTACTTGCAGGGCTACCAGATGAATAGGTACTTGAAAGTCCTGAGAAAAAACTTATTTTCTTATAGAAGTCCTGAGATTTTATCACGAGTCTTGCTGACTCATCACGCCACGAGAGCGCTATTTAAATTAGTATATCATGTTTTTTTAATGTTTAAAAGACGATTATGGTTTGTCTTTTGTATCTATATCTTTTTAATTTAAAAAAACTGAATAAGTAATCTACTGTATTTAAAACAGAAAAAACCTTAGATCTCCGAAATTCGGTCGCATCCTGTTGAGAGTCCCAATATTCTGTAATCTCAGGACAAATCCTGAGATATGGCAACCCTAGTAGACTGCAGGCATTGATGTATAATTTTAGTATAACTGCAGGTAACTCGACGTCAGAATACCTATTTAGCGAGTAATGCGACGGCCGACGGCCCCGGGGCACCAGGGGCAATGTTACGCTGCATTCGCCACGTGCCTGTGCCACGATCTATGAGTACATTTAGGTACTTTATTATAATGATATTGTGAACTAGATGATGCGCGCGACTTCGTTCACGTGGATTTGGTTTTTTCCGGGCGAATTTACCCCGGACAATTAAGGAGTTAATTATCCGGGGTCAATTCCGGGGTACTAGCAAGCAGACTGATAGACAGGCACATATTTTATATGCAAAAGTGTGTCTTGTAACGGATAAACAATTGGGCCTCCTCGTGTAGGAGGTCCGGCTTTCCAAAATAAGAATCCTGGCACGCAACTCCAACTTTTCAAGATGCCCGTTTTAACTAAATATCAATATCACTTAATTTAACGGTAAAAAACATCTCGAGGAAACCGGTATGCCTGAAAGTTACTCATCATGTTCTCCAGGTGTATAAAGTCTACCAATCCGAACTTTATTAGTGTTGTGGACTAAGGCTTATTCTGAGAGGAGCTTCCGCTACCAGTAGGTCAGTGGGTCAGCGAGGGGTTGGTATTATGAACGGCCAGGACACGAATCCTTTCCATTCACAATTCGTGCTAACTGCCGGTAAATCTGTGATGAGAATGAAAAAACTTAAGAACGTCGTAAGTGCAGGGCAAAGAGGGGAAAATGGGTATCTTTGAAAATTTCCAGCGATTCGTTTACAGTCAGGTAAGACGAAACAGATAATATTATTGTCTTGTGTTGCAGATGGCCAGTATCGAGGTGTCGCTGGCGGGCGTGGGTTCGCGGCGCCGAAGCGCGGGCGCGCGCGACGCCACCAGGGAGCTGGACGCGCTGCGGGCCGCGCTCGCAGACAAAGACACGCTCATACAGAGGTACTGCAACAGGTTGCGTGAGGCTTAATGGACCTTCTCAGCCTCTCTTAGAGTCCACGTCACCTTATTACGCAAAAGCTTACGTGATATGCCAGGCAGAGTTAGATGAATTACACCCCTAAATGTAGCAAATGGTCAAATACCACCGCACCCAAAGTTTCTCGGTTTTTGATCGCACCCTAGTCCTTTCATCCCCCGCTATTAGATGCTTGGTTTTCTTCTACCTCTCGTTAATATCCGTAGGCATCCTCCTTCTTCTGCAAATATTCATGGGCGGCGGAAATCACTTAACATCAGACCCGCCTGCTCGTTTGGACTGCTTGCTTTAAAGGATACAAAACATACAACCTGTGCGTGATCTCAATACTAACCTTCATTTTGGATTGACGTCACATTGACTGTGAGTGTGAGTTACTTCACTAAAATTAAAATATTTTCTTCTATGCCTCTAGTCTAAAGAAGCAGCTCAGCGCATCCCTGAGCGCGGCGCGATTGGCTGCACACGTGTCCTCGCCCGCGCCCAACCGAGATGAAAGCACCTCCCTCTCACAAGATGAGCGACGAGCCTTAGAGGAGCGGGCGACGGCGGTGCGCGCTGAGCTCGAGACCAGGAAGGCCAACATACTGGAGCTGAAGCGACGCTTGGAGAAGACTCATGTTACTGAGTGAGTGCCCGAACTATACTAGAAGTTAGAACTTTATATACGTCAAGAAGAAATCATACCCACATTCGGATTCTATCCTTCAGGGAAACACCTGATATAGTCTCCTGCATTGCTCTTGGGGATCAGATCTCTTGTAAGTGTCCACGTTTCAGCGCCATCATTATTAATTATATTAATTTATTTAAGGAACATAGACACGCGCATCGAGCAAGCCGAGCTGCAGTACCAGGTGGGGCGCGAGGAGCTGGAGCTGCTAACGCTGACCGAGCAGGCGCGCGCGCTCGCTCTGCTCATCGAGCAGGCGGACGCCGCGCACCGCACCACGCTCTACAGGTCAGCTGCAGTCATGACTTCTGATCAGTAACATAGACACGTGCAATGAGCGAGCCCAGCTGCAGTATCATTGTGTCAGTAATCTCTAAACTTCTTAACTAAAATCTCTTTACTAAAGAACTACATTGGCATGGGAATTGAAGATATAAAAATATTTCCATCCACAAAAATATTACAAGTACAATACTGCAGAAAAAAGCAATTTTTTTTAGACTTGTCAATTTTATTTGTGAGAATGTGTATACCCAATCGGCACCAATATCTGCAAAGTATAGATTTGCAATTTCAACAAAATTTATTAGCGTCACACTGGTCACACTGCAAGTGTTATTTACTTTAGACTTCGGGCCCACATTGGGCGCCAAATTAAGCTTCAGGCAAAAACTGCGCCCAAAGTGGGGTAAAACATTGAAAACTTATTTTGTTTTGATTGTATCATAGATTATAGTAGCATAGATCATAGATATGGAAGTTATAGCCAGCGAAGCGATAAGCAGGGCATGACACGCGCATGATTTGGTCATGGCAGTGAAGCCGACAGTTGAAAGAAACATGTCACGCGTGATAAGATGGCAATAAATATTTGTTAAAGTAGGCTGTTATGGCCAAAATTAGAATGCTGTTTAACAACGTTTTGGTAACGGCATGTATACGTGATCCAACTTGCAATTCAATTGTAAAATATAACCTTCTTACATGAATCTAATTACTAGTTTTGGTGGCTTTCAAAACGTTCAACAAAAGCTTTAACTCACAATTATAATCAGGGCTTACTACCATCGCTTCAAGCAGTATTATTTTAATATTGTTGGCGCTCTTGTTTCAGAATTATAATCCTTATCCGCGACAGTCATATAAAACTGACATTTTAAAATAATACTTACTGCTTGAAGGGATGGTAGTAAGTCCACTGATACTAGGTGATTCTCGCAAATTCGCCAACATACGAATATATTTAGATTTTTGGATATCCTGTAGGATGTCTTTCCCTAGGTTGCAACTTGCAACGTATCTCCGTAGCGAATTATCACTTTCGCATTGATAATATTACTATGGATTAGGATTAGTATTTTATAATTCGTATAATATCTGCTAATGTGTCAAACATCGTTAAAACAAGTTGTATAACTTTGACTGGGGAGTTAATTAGTTTACTCAACTTTTTGTAACACTTTAACATAGGCATAATGAGGCCGTGTAGTGTATTACATGATTTAATGGCTATTGAGACCAATTGCAAACAACTATGTGAGACAGATTTTTAGCAACTTTACACTGTAGTGCATATATAAACCACTTTTTGTCGAAATATTGTAAAATTCCCAACGGTCAGTGCCAGCCTAATCGGTGGTGCCAGCCAACGATTCTAACCCAACTTGTTTTAGTCGACTAAAGCATGCTATGATCTCTCAGGGATCGCATGGAAGCACTGTGCGCACCTGCGCAGTGAATTATCGATTTATTTGGAGTTTGGACTTTGATGGTACAACTAGCTATTTACTGCTAGCAACTGCTGCTTTGACAGTTCACAACACCTACTAGCTATTCAATGCAGGCGCGCTAGTCGGTCGTCGCCAGTCGGCCACCCTTCCGTTTCTATTACAATTCAAATTCAAATTCAAATGATTTTTATTCAAATAAACTTTTTACATGTGCTTATGAATAGTCAAATGCATCTACCACTGGTTCGGAATGCCGTTCCTACCGAGAAGAACCAGCAAGAAACTCGGTGGTTGCTCTTTTGAAAAAAAATATATGGTATGTTTACAATAATCATACACATACATAAGTAACCGCAATCCTGAGCATTGCTGGAGCGAGTCAAATCCATGCGCCTTTATCAAAAATATAATCTTCGACAGTATAATAAGCTTTTTTCAGGAGCATTTTTTTAATGGTTAATTTAAACTTGTGTAAAGGCAAGTTTATAATAGGTTGAGGAATTTTGTTAAAGAAGAGTATGCTCATTCCCACGAACGAATTATATAATACACCTTATGGTTAAATCTTAATAAGTAACTTAAGGCTACTTAATTAAACACCCTAGATACACTGATACATTTGTTAGTTGAAGTTTATCGGGGACGCTTGGGGTCCAGATAGATTATTATAAAAAAACTTGAATTTACTATGTTAAAGTTTCATTAAAATGTTTATTTAGCTCAGCGGAACAAGGGGGTTCACGGAATCTGACTCACTATTTTGAGAACACTGAATTTAAAACCACTAAATGTTCGGAATAAAAAAAAAAGATTTCCTTACTTGCTGAATGTGAATTTGGGGTCACCTGAATACATGGATCCGGAACTTGGTCTACTTCCAGGGAACGGCCTCGTCAGTTCACCAACCCAAATCCTTGGAATGCATTCATCATGAGAATTCCCAATCTCGGAAATATATCGAGGATATCAAAATATAAAAATGAATCGTCTCAGTAGTAAATTAACAAAAGGAAACATAAAACGGAAATAACGAAAACCCTGAAACAAAAGAGAAGCGGGTTTAACAAAAGGCATTTTGACACCATAAATGTGTACAATTATCCACTTCACACAACTTACCAAGGACATCCTGTAAATTGAACATTCCAGGACAGTCCACCCATCCCATCTCTCTTCAAAATAATACGGGATAATATGGGAACTGGAAAAAACAAACACGACTAATTAATTATAATTTTTCCTTAGCTACGCACGCCATCTTGAGAAAGATGTGATACGTGAAATCGAATATCGAATTTCCTATCACTCACCAAAATTGATGTGGAAAAATAGGCAATTGTTAAGATGACTATAACAACAGCATTATTGTTAATTTTCCAGGCGAAGCCATGGAGAAAAAACTCGAACAGAGAGATATCCCGAAAAACGGCTATCACATGTTGAGTGCTCGACGGGAATCTGACATCTGAATCTTCGGTGTTGCCATAGACCCACAGCGAGTGTGGCCGCATTCTGAAATGCTCCACCATAGACTAACGTGAATTCCAATAATAAAAAAAACTCGAAAAATATATAACAAAACAATGTTTTAATAATAATAAAAAATATATTCATAGAAAAAGAAATATAATATCATCGTGTTCTTATGACCAAAGACAACAAGCGCCATCTATGGGAAATCCTGCGCATCGACCGAACACGTTCTGCGCCTTGACACTAGATGTCGCTAAGGTACTTTCAACAATATTAAGGAATACAATATAATCCAAGTGATATTAAAATCACTACGTGACATTATTTGGATCACTTTTGCTACCTGATTTAAAAAGAGGGATCAATTTGTAATATATTTCATAAGGTCAGGATAAGATCCCAAATCCACAGACTCATTAAAAATTTGAGCAAGATATGGCGCAATAACATCAATAACATTGCAGATCATTTTCACTGATATGCCCCATAGATCTGTCGTTTTTTTGCATTGTAAAGATTTAAATGTTTTTATAATATCATAGGGGGTCACATACTCAAACTTAAACTTAACACTGCACTCAGAGACATTACTACTGAGAATTTTGTTGGAATTTTGTACTTGAGAAGTTTTGTAGGCAATAGATAGGTAGGTATGTCTATAAACCTATATACAGGCACTACTGTCTAGAGGTCGGTTCACCTGAAATAAAATAAAATGTGTCGCTAAATGAGAACATGGCATTTCGTTACATGACTAATTATTATTTATGTATTGAGACCGTACGATTAGACTTACCGACAAAAAGTGTTCGGGCCGTGTAAATTGTGACGGTTTTTTAGGTAAGCCGTTAAGATGTAACGATAAACGCGTACAAATCGCCAGTTCATTGTTACATTGATTACGCCACACGCCCCATTGTCCGGGGGGCGGAGACGATCTCCTTGCTTTCTTTGATTCTTTTATGCAGACGCTAATCTATGGGAACGATCTCGGAAGCCGAATGTGGGTTAATCCGTCAATAGTGGAGAGTGCAGATGCAGCGAGCAGCAATTAAGATACCAGTGGTTTATTACTTAGTTGCAGGAAACAGAAAGTTGCTAAACTCTCAGACTCTGTCTGACCAACAGAATTGTTGAGAACAACGAAGAATTGCAGAATCGAAAAGGTGGTCTCATATCTTAAATTTAATAATTACCATGTGATATGATGCATTACACAAGCGGATTCCTAATTCTGTAATGTAGGTAACTACTTAGGTGGAAGTGGGATAACTAATCTAAAACAGATATGGCAGTTTTCGCCTCAATCATCGGCTTTTACGCGACATCGAATCGGAACTCCGTCAGGGCCTAATAATTATGGTGACTACTGAGTACCTACTGACTGAAGTAGCTGGCATCAAATGGATGCAAACAGCCAAGAATTGTCAACTTTGACGCAATCTAAAGAGGCCTCCAGTGGATACTAAGGCCTGAAGATGACTATTAGGTACCTACTGACTAGAAAACTTTCCTCCAGACAAGACATGAAGTCAGGGTTAAAAATAAAAGTGACGAACATATCTAAGTTTGATGATACAGTCAAGCCTTTTTTTCACAACCACTCCATAGTTTTTGTAATTTCATATCTCTTACCTACTTATATAGGAGTGTCATGATTTTCTGTGATATTTTTTAAGAATATAATGTTTATAATCAATAACATGTATGTAAGAATTTAATCAATGTATGTTGATAATTTAATTTCTTATTTTTAAGGTTTCAAAGCATTTTGAATTTTGTTGTAAAACGTCAACTACCTAATTGAAAATTCCTATTACAATGTAAAAAATTATTTGAAAAAGAAAATGGGTGGGTATGAATTGTTCTAGTGGCTAATCATGTAATTGTTGAAATTATAAATTTAATTATTAAGTAATTTACGATATTTGTTAGATGGTGATACAAAAGAAAAAAAAACCGGCTGAGTTTGTTGTGGGCTCTTCTCAGACCAGGGCGCGTTTGGAACCCTCGTAGCTTTAGTTTTAAGATACCGTAACTGATTATCACCATCATGTTTTATAATTAATGTACAGTGTACCTAATTTGATCGATACGTTCGTCAGACAAAAACGATTACTATTGATTTGTATAAAGAATTTAATTCTAATTTAATTAATTAATTATTTAGGTAAATAGCGATAAATTTGAAAGTGTTTTGTGTGTCAAATTAATTATGTTTCGAGCTACGTTCCTAAAAATTGATTTGTAAATAACTGGCTTACTTTCATATTTACAATATTTTAATTATTGTGCACCGGGAGGTTGCCCAAAAGTGGATGGCCGAATGTCATGATTTTCTAGTTTTATATTCTGTGGCACGACATTCGCAATAAATATAAGGCCATAAAGGACTTGAATCCAGAGCCCTAGAACAAATTAATTAAAAAAGAATGGTATTCTGGGGCCAATGAGTTGGTTTCCCGCCAATTGAGAGCGGAGGAAAAAAGAAAAACGGAGCATGGAAGGATTGTCGAAAAATAATCAAATTAGGTACTCTAGAAACTAGAAAGTAATATTATTGAGAGGAAAAAAGAAAAACGGAGCATGGAAGGATTGTCGAAAAATAATCAAATTAGGTACTCTAGAAACTAGAAAGTAATATTATTGGGAGGAATAAAGTATATAAATGGACATTGGGTTTTTGATTTATAAAAGGAGGTACACTTATGCAGGACAAAGAAAGATACACAAATCCGATAAAGCATAAGTAAGTGAATATATGAACGTTTCCCATCGTGTTACAAGGCATACCGTTAAATAATTACGGTTTCGTGTTACAATACGCCGCGTAATAAGATCGCGAGGCGTCGGATAGCCCCCCATTCTTGAGCCATCGCCGCCGGCGCCCGTGGTACCTGGAAGCAGAACTGGAATAAAGGCCTAACTTTTTTGACGACCTATTCAAAAGTTTCCCACCAACTCGAACTTAGTTGCTACTTGCTATACGTGATTCGATAACGGTGGAACGCGTCTTGGAACTTGGATTACATTCGATTTGCTGATGTAAATTGGCCGTCAAATTGTAATTGAGTTGGTGAATGACTGAAAACTGATGTTTCCCAATTTTATACTAAGCTATTTTAGTACTAGCTGCATCAGCTAACTCGGATAAGGATCTTTTATCTTTGAAATTTCAGGCTAAAATCGTTATGTAGAGTAATGGTCAAAACTGTCACTGTACGTCAAGATTGGTTCAGCATTCATGAGCCGTGAAGGGTAACAGACAGACACTTTCGTATTTAAAAAATAAGTATGTAAATAAATGTACTTATGTAGAACAGTAGTTGTGCGGAAATCTTCACATGAAACCAACGGATTCGAAGAAACCTATTTTGACAAGCCATTACGCTTTTCCCATCGACGCGGACGTGCGCGGTGCGGCATGATTGATATCGGCAGAACCCGTTGCACTATTTCTTATGATGTCGGTTGACAGTTGACACCTCACTCAATCATCGTGGTTTATAATATAGATGAGAGATCACACGCTTCTTGCGCGAAACTAATGGGTGAAAATGATTACTCGCTGTAAAGGGAGCAAAAACTTTGATGGATGCGGTAGCTAATTAATAAATCCATACTTAAGCACCTCATGCGAAAGTGTGTCTGTCTATCTGCTTTCACGGCCCATCTGTTAAAGAGATTTTGATGAATTTGTTACAAAGATAAGTTTTATTCTGGAAATCACCTTTCTAGGTACAAAGAAAGTAAAATACTTGGCTCAGATTTAATTTTTATTAACCACTTTTGGTTTCATTACCATAGTGGTTGTACCTAACTAGTTATTATAGAGTGAGAATTTTTACAATGCAACAGCAATTTTCGACTGCGTAAGTAGGTAGGCATAGTAGTTCTTAAGTGATGTTGTGAAAGCAAAATTGTAGGTCGGAGTCTGCGGTCGACTCGCTATGGTTACTCTTACTAAGTATTATCTTGTGGTCATGGTAAAAGAAGGCATTCAATTTTGTCACTGACGGGGTGATCCAAGGACCAAGAGTGATCTTGCTTATGGGTGATCGCACTTCCAAGCTGCTCGGACTACATTGCAATTTGCAATCATGGATTGAAGCAATCAAGACAGGCTTACCTACCTATATGTATAACAGCTAATTGACTGCATGGCATCGCAAAGCACAGAATAACTGAGAAGATCACTTCGTGGCTTTAATAGTATTCAACAAAACATGCAATAGGTTCTTAAATATCCACAGCACAAAACTGGTAACAATCGATGTTGATCAATAAAATAAACATTTTTAGAACAAATTTAGGTCTAACTCCACAGGATAACTCCTTTTCTGGAGTTTCCTTTTACAATCTCAGTAAAAACCATCATGGAAAGGCATCAGCAAAGTCGTTCTTTGACCGTTAATGTGAGCATTCGATCCATTTACTGAATTTTATCGCTTTCCTAGGTTTACAAAGTGAAAACAAAAAGTGATGCCCGCGACTTCGTTCGCGTGGATTAAGCTTTTTAATTCCCGTGGGAACTCCGTAATTTTCCGGAATAAAATTAGCTTATGTCCTTCCCCGGGATACAAAATATCCTGTACCAAATTTCATCAAAATCGGTTGAAAGGATGGGCCGTGAAAGTGTAGCAGACAGACACACTTTCGCATATATAATATTAGTATGGATTTTTGATCCTAAGTTAACGTTAATAAAGCTGATTTTACATTCTGATGAGTTGCAATGGCAATCATACTAATATTATAAAGGCGAAAGTGTGTTTGTTTGTTGGTTTGTCCTTCAATCACGCCGCAACGGAGCAACGGATCGACGTGATTTTTGGCATGGGTATAGTTGAGGACCTGGAGAGAGACATAGGCTACTTTTTATCCCGGAATCAAAAAACTTAAACCACGCGGACGAAGTCGTGGGCATCAGCTAGTGGATTATATACGATCGAGTGCTATGCGCAACTCGGTGGCTATGCGCAAGCGCACAAGATTACTCAGGTACCCTTATTTGGCGCTGACGACTTAGGTATCAATCTCGAGATTATATGCACTTTTTTCTTTGTTTCTAATATTATTGCTATATCTACTCCAATTAAAAAAGATAAAAATTTGACACCATATAAAAGCAGTTTTACTTATCTCAAAATTGTGATTTGACGCCTTTTGTCTCTGGTCTAGTGTGGTGGCGGCTTAGGCCATGGCTAGTGCCTATTGTTTTGTTAGCTCGCGACTTGCGTCCAACTCGCGAGTCGCGTCCTCTACAAGGCGAGCGCGCGCGGAACGCGTTACGCGACCGGTTTCGATTCAATTACCTACCAATTCACACCATCTTGGATTCGATCTCATCGTTTTTGCGGTCAGAGCGTTTGTTTCTTGTGCGAATGCATTTAACATAAATGCTCCTGCACAATTTGTAAATGCGCTACATAGCACCACAGATAATAGAGATACGATGCGATAAGATAATCTGAGGATAGGACAATTTGATAAAAAGAAAGCTTTATTGATTTTTTTTAAATTGTACCATCTGCTCTACTATTTATTGGAAACTATGGAAGTATATTTAATTATTAAGGTACCTATATAACCTTTTGTACGTTTTTTTCATTTGAAAACTCAGCCAAGCGTAGCCGCACTCTAATGGCCCGTTTACATTAGGTACTATAATATGGCGATAGTGAAAATAAAAAAGCATCCGCGCGAACGACATGGTTTTATCCTGTTGGCTAGTGTGTCCGGCTATATAAAAGTTAATGACGCGGCCTTTCTGATCGCCAGATAAGTATTTTTTAAGTTTTTTGTGCAAATTTGTGCAAAATGATTGCGATCGAATACGGCCAATTCATACAAAATTGTCTGTGATAGAAAAGAGCTTGTAGTCAAATATAGCCAAACCAATGTCAGCAGCGGTGCTGCGGTTAGCGTCGGCTTCGGCCACTTCAATGGTCTCACGTTCCCCGCATGAGCTCGCGAAGCGGCCGGCGCGGCGTGGGAAATGACCAACCCACGCTTTTTGTTTGAACTCTACATTCACAGATATTTGGAAAGGTAGAGCGGCTATTTAGGAAATCATTTCATACCAAAATTATTTTTTATCTTTAACTGCAACTATAAAATACATAAAATTATAATATTTATAGTCCTACCAACTTATCTGGCCCGGTGACCAAAACTGGAACAATTTTTTATAAGTACCTACCTGTTTAGATTGCTGTTTTGGTTTGTTTTTATATTAATATACACTAACGACGCTGTCACCGGGTCAGATAAGTTTGTGGGTCTATACCTACTTATCCAATGTCATTGAGGAAATAGTAATCAGTAGTACCTAGAGACCTGGAAACCGCTTTGATTTGACAAAATTTGAGAATGTCGGTCCCTGTTTTAAAATAAGTATAAATAGTGTAAGCATAATTCCAGAAGTGAGCAAATAATTTAAAATTACTTTTAAATGTTTGTACTCTCTTCAAAACGTGCACGAGCGAATGGTCACAACGTGTAGTGGTTTCACGAGAGATTTAATGTAAACAAAAGTATAATACTTGGCCAAAGCATCACAACAACAATAAATTAATCATTTGATCAGACTGCAGTTGCTACTGCTAAGCCCTAAATCAAATTGCGATCTATACACAAAAGTATTCAATAATCGCTGAGTCTGCCGGTAGGAGACTAATTTTCAAACGTCAAAGTATTCGTATTTATGCAAATTATTTCAATATGGCGTATCCCCGCCAAAGAACGAACCGAGTGAAATACATCGAATGAGTCAAATATCTGTCTAATTAAACATTCATCAATAAATAAATATACAATCTTTTATCTTTTCTAAAAATTCAATTCAAATTTAAAAGCAAAGCTGACAATAGTAACTTTCACTTTTTCAACTAGATGGGTAGATATGGTTCATAAAACTTGATACGGAAAATGCGCCAAATGGCTTCTTTTTCTCAGTGTATTCTTTTGTCCAATATGCTGCAAATATATCTTCCAAATATCTTGTAACGTTTAGCATGGTTTAACACCACTCCCGCAAATAGCCGGGGCTTCGATAAATAATCGCTAATGTGGTTAAAATAGTATTGAAGCAATAAACATTGTTTGTAAAAAGATTCCATTTAGAATGCTGGTGTAAAAAAATACTTTATTTTTTTTACCTACTTTCTTACTATTTGTTGGTTTGATAATATAAATGTGAAAATGATTTTCTTTTAAATCACGCGTATACGAAGTATCATTTAGTATATTATTATAACCGGCATAAAATCACAAGCAGACAAAATAGATCCCTACCCTTCATAAAAAATGATCATCAACTTTTAATTGAACGCATTAGGTTGGATATTGCGTATAAGTACCTACTAAGCCGAGCTATAATGTTTTTATAGCTCCACGCGTAAACAATCCACCGTTTTCGCATGAAACTCCTACATTACATTGCAAGTTGTTTTATAGCCTTTTAAGGCTGCCACATAATGTTTTGCAATAGGGTGCAAATATACCTACAACATCTATGAAGAAATAAGAAATATCACCTGCTTATTAAGTAGATGCCTAGGTATTACTTTAACAAATGTTCTAAAACAAACAGCATAAATTGCTCATTGCAGTGAGCTTTTTAGATTGCCTTCCGCTAATAGTAAGTGATATTAAAATGCACAAAACGCTATGTGCGTTACTTCGAAGAAAGCCACATAAGTAAGAAGACCTCCGGAAGCCCGTGGATAGATTCAATCGAACCACGCACCGCCCAAATAGGAGGCCGAGGTCTTAACCACTAGGCTGACTAGACTATCATCGCTTTCCCGCTCGTTTCAGCTTTCCGAGCCCTGACATAACAATATAATCTTCTCATATTTTCGAACTTTGATTTATGATGTACCTACGAATAGAGGTGGCAGGCGGCAGCCCTATCCCCAATAAGTACTTACAATGTACAAGGCCCTGAGAATGGGGCGTAGGTGCCTGGCACTAGACCTTCGTACAATCAGTAGAGGGGACTTGGTTTTCGTAACAATTCGGAGTACTTAGGTAGGTATTTCAACAAATGATAAGTATTGATTCAATTACCACGAGTGATTGGTAGGCGCCTACATAATAGACTAGACACGTGGGAAGATGCTATGAACAAACTTATTTCAACACCGTACTGCATGGCAATAATAATCTAGGTACACGTATTTGAAAAATAAAATACGGTCGGACAGACAGAATGATATTATTGATATTTCCATGAACTATAGTATGGAGTGGAGCCCTAAAAACAGAGTATTAACAGTCTCTGGCTGATTAAGTATGAAACCTTTGGACAGGTGTGCGTAGGTCTAGGTGCTACCGTAGCAGCAAAACCACAAATTAAATAATTGTCACGATACCCTTTACTATGGGTAAAATGCCTAAATGGGTTAATTTTATATAGGTACCTACCTAGTTTGTTTTGGCAATGCTACACAAATCATACTTAATCATTAATATTATATTGCGAAAGTGTGTTTGTTTGTTGGTGTAGATATTGGTTTGTTGGTTAACATCCACATCCATCTCATTGTTAACCATCTGGGGCCGACCTTGTTTCTGGTCTACATTAATGGATTATGTAACCTTGGTTTAAATAATGGTCAGGTTTTCTCATATGCTGATGATACCGCTATTGTGTTTTCTGGCAGCTCCTGGGAAGAGGTCCAGAGGACGAGTGAGGAAGGCCTCGCTAAGATATCTGCTTGGCTTAATTCAAATTTATTAACCCTTAATGTAACTAAAACTAATTATATTTGTTTTTCGATTAAGAATAATATGCAACCAAATAAGGATTTAACTGTTAAGATACATAATTGTGGAGACACCTATAGTCAAACTTGCTCTTGTTCATCTATAAATAAAGTAACTTCTACTAAATATCTGGGTGTTATCCTAGATCAAAGATTGTCCTGGTATCCTCAATTAGAACTTGCGGCTAGCAGGGTAAGGAAACTGACCTGGATTTTCAAGAAATTGAGACACATCGCCCCAACTGACTTACTAAATAAAATATACGTAGCTCTTGCCCAATCAATCATTACATACTGTATACCAGTTTGGGGAGGTGCTGCTAAGACTAGATTCATTCAAGTAGAAAGAGCTCAGCGTTTTTTATTGAAGGTAATGTATTTTAAGCCTTATCGATACCATACTGATATGTTATATTCAATAAGTAATGTACTAACAGTTAGGCAATTATATGTTCTCTTCGTTATCCTAAAGTTACACAAAACCCTATATTTTGATCCAAGTACTTTAAACAGAAGAACAAATAATACTGTTGTGGAACTAGTCCATACAAGATCAGCCTTTGCTGGGTATCAATACCGACATAAATCTACTTACTTATATAATAAGGTTAACAAAATCCTGAATATTTACCCAAAGAAAATTCATGACTGTAAAAGAGCACTTAAAAACTGGCTAAAAACACTATCTTTTGATGAAACGGAGGCTCTTCTGCAGATTGTTCGGTAGGTGTAACTGTGGTTTTAACTTGAATATACATGGATACGCACACTCATACAATACACACACACACACACACACACACACACACACACAAACACATTTGCATGCCTGCATGATTATAACTTGTATCAAAAATTGTATCAATATTTCTTTAATGTAATTATTGTTAAAATTGGAAGAGCTAGGCCTTCTGACACAGGTATTCTTATGCTTAACAGAAGGCCTCGGCCACAATTACTTGTTAATATTGTATTTGGAAATAAATCATTTCATTTCATTTTTTCATTTCAACCATCGTTGAACAATAGGCACTATCCCATGTAAAATATGGTCACGCAGCGGTCAGCGAACCGAATGCCCCCACGTGCCCTCCACCCTAAGTAGGTCCTCGCATTGCCCTGAGGCCTGAACATAACACATCATAGCGTCGTAACGAGAGTATCGCGACTGGATCAGCAATATCGCGGTCCAGGCCCCGCGGTCAGTGCTCCGCGAGGCCTGGGCCCCGGGGCGTCACGACTCACGACTACAATACCTTGAGACATACAGGGCTACCACACTAACGTTGTCAAGCCCATGTAGTAAAGTTGGGAGTATTTATAGATGTAGCAGTTCTGTCATAAGCGGAAAGCTGACTCTAGGCGCCCCGAACAAGCAGGCAGCTTCTCCTTAAAAAGCTCAGTCTTAGGTTCACTCAATACTCAATTTATTTATTACGTGTAGGACATAGGTACAGCTGGTGGTTTATGTTAGATAGGTACGTCATGTTTTGATTCTACCGCCGGTACGGAAAGCAGTTTCTACTGAGAAGAGCTCATCTCTCACTCTCACTTTCACCATAGATGGTTTTGGTTAACGTTAGATTTGACCACCTAAAAATTCACTTTGGGTTGCGAATATTTCCCTTCTAAAATAAATAAAAAAACTATGAAACTCGAAACTTATGTCCAGTCTTCGATCCGCCATATTTAATTTATGATGACGTCACATATTCAAAGTGTTTTCAAGTTTATTTTGTCCAACAGCACGGTTCGAGAGTGCGGAGGCAACGCCGTGGTGGTCGCAGCGGAGGCGCGCGACAATGTGTGGAGCGCCGCGTCTAGGGGCTCCGGTGTGAACGTCGACTGGACGGAGCACCCTGCGATGAAGCCCGGCGACAGGTAGGTTCGATAAATTTATAAAAACCGGCCAAGTGCGGGTCGAGCCACGCGCAGAGGGTTCAACTAACAAAGTACACATTATATTCCCGAGATTCTATTTTATCGATACCCTCTTTGGTATCTACACGGTTATTAAGGTAATCTACAATCTATTAAAGAAGTCCAATGGATTTAATAAAGATGATAAGTTAAGCGTTTAAAAAGGTGTGAACGCAGTAAAGCGCAGCTCTAGACACCAGAGTCCATAAAAATAGTAAGTAGGTATATTGTGTGCTTATAGGGGTGAAACAAGACGATTTCAGACGAGGGTGAAACGAAGGCTGGCATCTCCCGAAATCTGAAATCGTGTTCCATCCCGTGGCGCACCCACTATTTTTCATATTATAATCTGCATTAAAAGTGCGAGTTTTATTAAAATTGTATTTCTGATTTATTTTAGTTGCTAGGTTGTTGTTTACATATATCAGTTTAGTTGATGGATAAAATGACAATTAAAAAGGTTTGAAATAATTAATAAACAAAAGATAATCTGACAGGATTGAAAGGAGGGCTGCTACGTCATTCAGCGTCACTTTCTGCTCTAGGGCATAAAGTAATGGTTTTCTGCTCGCTGCATGACGTATTCGTCTGAAATTTACTAGTTTCAGTTCAATGCAGGTTATATGAAAACCTATTTAAGTAGCAGCGAAACGCGTCGGTTACTACTTATTTTTACGTCGGTTCCTTACATTGTAAATTTTCCTTCGCAGAATACTAGAAGTGAACGGCACACCGACGCTGTGCTGCAGTCAGGACGAGTTCCGTCGCGCCGCAACCAGCGCCACCCCGGCGCGCCTCGTGCTGCTGCGGCCGCAGCACGCAACGCCACAAGCACTGGCCTTTACACAGGTTGGCACAGATTTGTACCGCTGTCCTTATAACCTGCCCTGGTATGAGTGGTAGGAGACTTCGGTCGGGGCTAGTTACCACCCTACCGGCAAAGACGTGCCGCCAAGTGATTAAGCGTTCCGGTACGATGCCGTGTAGAAACCGATTAGGGGTATGAGTTTTTAATATAACTGCCATACCCCTAACAGGTTAGCTATCATCTTAGACTGCATCATCACTTACCATCAGGTGAGATCGCAGTCATGGGCTAACTTGTAGTTGATTAAAAAAACATCCGCCTTGAGAAGAAGTGTTATGTTATTAGACTAAAATTACACTTTCTCTTCCAATTTCTTTTGAATATCAGCCATGTTCCCTTTCTCTCTAAGCGTATAAAAATAACATACCTACATTTGAATTTAATGCAACTCCTAAGTTTTATACGAATCCCATGTAGGAGCCTCATGACCCGTTGTCCTAGGTCAGCGACAGAAGCGACGCGACGAAAAGCGACTCTATAGAAAACTGACGCGGCGACTGTCACTTTCTATGGCGTAGCATCGCGTCGCATGGGCTTCTGTCGCTCACAACGGGTCAGCCTGTTCACGAAACGCGTCGCAACGCAATATGCATGCTGCGCTGGTGGGAAGACACAGTTAGAAGACGCACACGCTGTGAGGAGGTTCAAGTGAATTGTAATTTATTAGAATGAAGCGGCATCTCTTCGCGCCGAGCTGGGGGCGCTGCGGGCGGCGGCGGAGGACGCGGAGCGCGCCAAGGAGGGGCTGCGCTGCGACAACACGCGCCTCACGCACCGCATCTCCTACCTCGAGGAGCAGGTCGCTGAACTGCTCAACAGGCATCCACAGGTGTTGACACTTTAATACGCTAACTATGGAGCTTTTTTTGGCCAAAGGCTACGGCTGTATTGATTCTACAAATTTTCCGCAGGCCAAACTGTGCCGAGTCCTCTCCAATTTTAAACTCGCGTTGCAGAAACTGTACTAAACTACTCGAGCAAGTCTACTCTGATATTATAGTAAGTAATAAACATTTATCTATCTTTTCAGCTACAATCCGTAAGCAGTAACGACAGTTGCATAACAGTGAACAAAACGAAGAAAAACGTGACCAGCATCAACATAACAACGGAACCGCACCAAAAAACGAGCCCGAAGTCCGAAGTGCAGGTTTTCCAGAAAGGACCAGACATTACAGCTATTGTCGCCAAATTGCCAGGACTGGACGGCGCAGAGGCTAACTTGCCAGTTCTTAGGCCGCGGTCCAATGCATCCGGTGCCTCCTCCAGGGTAGCAACTTCCCCGAGAACATCACCAACGCCTAATAGAAGATCGCACAGTTCCCATAGTCTCGAGCATAGAGCGGGCCGCATACGACATTCCTTATCACATCACTGCATACACGACTACAGCGCCGAAACCGACGCAGCCATCCGAATGATAGAGAGAAACCAAAGACACATGGAGAAGCAGCGCATGAAGACAGATAGATTCAGCAGATCCAGAACAGAAGAACATTTCCGATCTGACAGTGATCTGGACAAAGATCTGCGATACAAGGAAGAACCTATTGTGTGCGACCAAAGACGTAGCGAAATCAAGAAAGCGGCTGAAAGAATAGAGGAGAGCATCAAGAAAACAAACTGGGCAGAAAGAAAGACTATGTCAATAATTGAGCAACTCAAACGCTCGCAACGTCTACGTAAAATAAAGAAAAACGAAAGCACTGAAAACATACAGGTAGAAGCTGAGAGGCAATACAGTTACAACAGGATAGATGGCAAAGTGTTAGAGAACGCCCACAAATCCAGTCGAAGATCGTCAAAATTGCACTCTCGTAGTGCCAAGTCTTCAGAATTCGAATCTGAATGTTCAGACTATCCAAACGGCGATGTTTACAGCAGTTCACCGCGGTTAGACTGCGGGTCGGAAAGTTGTTCAAGGATAAGCCATTATATTAAAAACGAGGACCGTGAAGAACTCAAAAGACCTACTCCTCCTAGAAAACCGATGCGATTATCTCTGCATAAAGCGAGGAGTGCTCATTCTCTAATGAACGGGAGTGAATCCGAGACGACCAGCAGACCACCTTCGGAAGCCCAAAACGGGGATACAGGACAGATATCGCATTGTAAAAGGCCAGTGAAAAGGACGCACGTGAATGACAAATGGGCGCGAGAGAGGATCCGGGACGGTGGTCGAGCGACGCCGCGGCCCGCGAGGAAAGTGTTGAACGGTTTGTCGGCGTGCGAAGCGCCCGCCGCCGACGACTTGTACCCCGAGTCTATGCACGTCACCACCAGGACGCATGGCAAATGGTGCTAGCGGCCGATCGATAGACTTAAAGCTTACACCTATCAGGGGGTCTACTCTCTTTCTCTGAAACGAAACTTCGCAAACGAACGAAATTTAAACGAAATTTCGATAACTCCTCTACTCTATTTCGTTTTCGGACACGCAGACGAATTACGGATCCGTAGACAATTTTCGTGACCGATTGGATTGAACGATTTTGTGTCGGTCTAATAACCGACTAATTAGAAGAGTACTGGCACAACTCTTCAAATAATTGCCGACTGAGTCTGTAATTCCCAACAAACTCTAAATCGGGAATTTGGCTTATATTGAGTTGATTGCGCAGGCGGCGCCGTACTCTTCTACGCTCTAAACGTTCTTCACGTAGAGCAGCCTCTATTAAAAGCATTCTTGTAGCCATTTCAAAGCAATTTCTGACAAAATTTACACTAACAAAGCACAAACGAAAATCAAAAGATAACACTTTTGGTTTCGTTGATTTGAGGTTAAAATTCCGAACAATCATCTGTCAAATTCAAATTTTCGTTCGCAACATTTACGAATTAGAGTAAGTTTAGAAAATTAAACGTCGGAACATTTTCGTTCGAACGAAACTTCGGAACGAAAACGAAAACCGTGGTAGAAAATACGCGAAATTACGATCGAAATTTCGTTTTTCGTTGAATTAGAGTAGACCTCCAGCATTTTTCTCCAATTACAGATGAAGTTTACAACAAGCCTCGACGCAGAATTGCGATTTATGGTAGTGGTAAAAGAACATACCATTCGAATTTGTTTTCAGCGTGCTGATATTTGTGTGACAATAATAGATCTAGATATATTTTAATATTTACATATTGTATACGTTTTAATGCAATTTATAAATAAGAACAACTTTAAAATAAATGCGTTTTCAAACACAAAGGTCATGCCCAAGCAAAATACTGCAGGGTCTCGTACACGAGTACGACTCACGTCACCTATATAGTCCCAAAAACTTATCCGGCGGCAGCATCGCTAGTAAATATTAAAAATAAAACCGAAAAGGCATAAAAATTAGTTCCAGTTTGGCCACCGGGCCAGATAAGTTTGTGTGACTATACTTCAGTACTTAGTGCCCAAAAAAGAGATTAATATGACTAACAACACACTGCCAACACCTGAAGCGACGTTTTGTCGGTTAATCTGTCGACTCGGATGTAGCAAATGTACCGTATGAGGCTATTAATAAAATTGTTTATTCTAGGGAACAAATATCCCTTTACACGCGTCTACAGAAATAGTGCGAGGTAACGCGACGTCGCCCGACATCTGAGGTGCAATCATGGCCGATCAAATCATAAAAGTTCGGCTTCAAAGTAAAATAAACCATAACAGCATTGAATTAGAGCTCAATTTCGTGTATCCATTGCACCTCTGGTCTTGACCCGTTGTCCTAGGTGAGCGATAAAAGCGACGTGATGCCACCATAGTATACAAAATGACAGACGTATCTACGCGACAACGTAGGCCACGTGAAGGGTCACCCGTTGTCCTGGGGGATACTGTTTGATACTGTCGAGTCGCGTCGACGTTACGTCTACGTTGTCGCGTCTGTCATTTTCTATGGCGTCGTATCGCGTCGCGTCGCTTCTGTCGGTCACTTAGGACAACGGGTCACACGCTTTTCTCGTGCACATTACTTCGTCAGACTACCAATTGTTCGGCGTCAGCTTTCGCTAGACCTCGCAATGCATGTCTGACGACTGCATAATCAGCCGTACTGCGTAAATCGGGCGACTTCGCGCGTTATATTTGGACAAAAGGCGCGGGCAATTTGTTCCCGAATACAATTAATACACGACATCAACTTTTGTAAATATTAATTATAAATTCAGCACCCACCGTTAAATACTCACCTTTGTAAAATGTATTTATAGAGAGAAAATTAAAAGAAACTAGTATTTCAGACAACAACAGCGTTTTATTGAACATTCCTATCCAAATGATTAGGGAGTGTTCGCAACGTATACCTATACATAATATTAAATTCAGTTTGATCAGAGTCACTAACCCCCGTTCACACGGACGCTTTTCTAACGTTAAACGCATTAAAAAGGGTAGAATTAAGAACACAAGTCAATTTTCTCCAATATGCAATTAAAACGGTGAACTCATGCATTTTTACGCTTTTCATACGCGCGTTAGAAAAGCGCCCGTGTGAACGAGCGTTTAATTTTGTGAGTGAAATAAACTCACCAGAAGTTGGCGTCTAAGTATGCGTGTGTTTCCACGGAGCGGTTGTCACCCGCGGCCGCGGCGGTTGCGGAACAGCTGGAGTCATATTTTTTTTTTTTTTTTTATATGTATAGCTAGCAAACGAGCAGGCGGGTCACCTGATGGTAAGTGATTACCGCCGCCCATGAACATTTGCAGCACCAGAGGAACCGCCAATGCGTTGCTGGCTTTTGAGAAATTTGTTTATCCTCCCTTTGAAGAGCCCCATATTATAATCATGAGGAAACATAGACGATGGAAGCTGGTTCCACAATTTGCGGGTACGTGGCAGAAATGACCTGGAATAACGGGTGGTGGAAGAGGGCCAGGCATCCAGGTGGTGAGGATGGAATTTGATTCTGCGACGTAGGGTACGACTGGAGAACACGGAAGGTGGTATTAGATTGAATAACTCCTCAGAACACTCCCCATTGTAGAGACGATAGAACACACAAAGAGAACTAACGTCTCTTCGGTGCTCTAGGGACTCCAGCATGCAAGTAATATTGGGATTATCTACGAGTCGAACTGCCCGCCTTTGAATCCGGTCAAATGGAAGGAGCTGGTACTGGGGTGCTCCGGCCCAGAGGTGAGAGCAGTACTCCATGTGGGGCCGAACTTGCGCTTTATACAGCAGAAGCCTATGCTTAGGCGCAAAGTATCTTTTTGCTCTGTTGAGCACCCCGAGTTTTTTGGAGGCTAGTTTGGCTTTACCTTCCAGATGTTCGCGGAACTGGACTTCGTTCGATATACTAACACCGAGGATCCCAATGCTGTTAGATGGGGTCAGGGGAGTGTTCTGGAAGAGTATAGAGGTGTTAAAGGGGGTCTTTTTTGCCGAAAACGCGCATACTTGTGTCTTGGTGGGGTTGAAGTGCACAATATTTTGTGAGCCCCACTGTGATACTTGGTCGAGACAAGACTCTATGTTCGACACAAGCGTATTTCTACACTCCTCCAGCTGAGCGCGAGAAAGCTGAGCACGACCTTTATATAAGGCATCGCCCGTACTGTCGTCCGCGTAACAATGAACATTGTTATTTTGTAACATGTCATTAATATGCAGTATGAACAGCGTGGGTGAAAGCACAGATCCTTGCGGAACGCCAGCATTGATGGGCTTCAATTCAGAGCAAAAACCGTCAACTACGACTTTGATGCTGCGCCCGTTCAAAAAACTGGCGATCCAATCGCACAGATTCTCGGGAAGTCCGTAGGAAGGCAATTTGGACAGAAGTGCCTTATGCCAAACCCGGTCGAAGGCCTTTGCAATATCCAGGCTGACTGCCAAAGCTTCTCCCTTGCTTTCAATTGCCTCCGCCCAGCGGTGAGTAAGGTAAGCTAGGAGATCACCAGCTGATCGACCGTGGCGAAAGCCATACTGACGATCACTAATCAGCTGGTGCTCTTCCAGGTACTGAAGCATTTGGGTGTTAATTATATGCTCCATAACCTTTGAGAGCAGGGAGGTTATCGCGATAGGCCTGTAGTTCGATGGGTCTGAATGATCACCCTTCTTTGGAATAGGGTGGACTAAGGCAGTCTTCCATGAAGACGGAACAGTGCCGGAGGAGTAAGACCGCCGAAACAGACGCGTTAATACCGGAGTCAACTCGGGAGCACACATTTTAAGCACTACGGCAGGGATACCGTCAGGCCCGCTCGCCTTGTTGACGTCGAGAGAAAGGAGCGTTTTACGCACAGCGCTCTGAGTGAAGCGAATGTCACTGAGCGAACTTTGACACCGTGGGATGGATGGTGGTGTTCTCCCTCCATCATCAAGTGTCGAGTTACCAGCGAAGAGAGAGCCTAAGATATCTGCTTTCTCCTTGGCGGTGTGGGCTAGCGTATCGTCCGGTTTTCGTAGAGGTGGAAAGGTTGAGCGGCAGAAGTTGCCCTGTATGGCTTTGGCAAGGGACCAGAATGCACGGGTGCCAGAAGGCAATGCGGCAAGTCTGTGCCCAATTCTGTCAATGTGCAGGAACTTTGCCCTGGCGATGGCATTTTTATATGATCTGGAGGCAGCATTATAGCTTTTCTTCAGATTAACTGCGTTAGGATCTTTATTACTTTGTGCTGAAGACCAAGATTGGTAGGAACTATGCTTTTGGCGATTAGCCTTATTGCACATCCCATTGAACCACTTCTTAGCACGTTCTCCAATGGGTATTAATGAGTTGGGAATGTAACATTCCATACCCTGGAGTATAACGTCGGCCACGGCTTCAGCACAGGTGTTAGAGTCGTCATCCGAAAAGCAAAGCTGCGCCCAGGGATACGAGGCATAAAACTCACGTAGTCCATCCCAGTCCGCTGACTTGTAGTGCCACACTCGACGGGTACCGGCCACAGGGGTGCGAACGGTGGATGGAAGTTGCACGGATGTCTGTACCAAGCAGTGATCAGATGATCCCAAGGGAGCATCGACGACCACTTGGTAGCCGGTAGGGTGAGTGGTGAGGAAGAGATCCAAAATTGATGGAGTGTGATCAGCGATATCGAGTATCCGAGTTGGTACAGAGACTAGTTGAGTGAGGTCATATGCCAGGACGAAGTTGTGAGCCGTCGTTCCCGCGTGATCGGTGATACGCGATCCTAGCCATTCCACGTGGTGGGCGTTGAAGTCCCCTAGGATCACCACCTCCGCGGAGGGAATATGCTCTAGCACATAGTCTATCGCTAGTTGGATGTGCTCGAAAAGTCGATCCGTTTCAGCGTTACCGCTATGGGATCTGTACAGGCACGCGTAGACCCGGGTTTGACCGCCGTAATCCACGCGCAACCAGAGAAAGGACAGATCCCCGACCTCAAGTCTATGCAATCGTTGACCACAAATGTCCCCTCTGATGAACACGCACACACCTGCTCGCGGCGAAAAGGCATGTTCTAGTTTGTAACCGGGGTAGTTCAAATATGATGTATCGTCAGGGGGTGAAATCTGGGTCTCGGTCAGGAAGAGTAAGGCGGGTTTTACCGTTTCAAGGTGGTGATGAACGGCGTTAAGGTTGGAGTGTAAGCCTCTGATGTTACAAAAGTTCACACAGAGTGTGGAACGAGGCGCCGCTGTAGAACGTTTTTTTCTGCTTTTAAATTTCATTATTAATGGGGGCAAAAACAAAGGGGGACGAACGAACCGTGCAGTGCTGGTGGTCACCAGGTCAAAGAAGAGGAACCAGCCGCCCTCGATTGCTCAGGTTGTGTGAGTTACTGGTACGGGGGACGGAAGGGCCCCCAATCCGATCCGCTGAATGACCGGCGGGTTCCACTCCGGTCTCCCACTCCGGCACTCCGGTCATTCACCGGGCTTTTTTCGTCGGTGGCGGGACAGCCTCCTAAGACGGGACATCCTAGGTTCGGGTCCCCTACGGACCAACGGGCGGCCAGCGGACAACCGTTTCATCGGGTCTCCCTGGACCCCGCGCCAATATATCACGCCTACGCAAGCGGGAAGGACATTCTGCCCCACTACGGACCCAAAGGCCACCCACACTGCACTAACTCACGACACCGCAAGTTTATGCGGTTCAGCAGCCGCCGCGGTTGCGGAAACGCCCGCATACTTACTTCACAGAAGAATTAAAAGGTCTGAAAAATTCTGGGTGCATGCATATTAAGAAGTAAGCAAAGAAGCAAGAAAAGTAATTGCGAACCAAGCATTCGCAGAGCACGCGGGCGACTGTCGCCACTCGCCAAGCTCGCGGTTAAAGTGAGATTTATGTTATAACATAGGTCTTACTCGTTCTTCAGTCTGTATATGCTGAGCAATAGTGGCGCTATCCGCTTTTCGAATAAAGTTGATCTCACAGTGACGCAAGGGTCAATAGAGTCGCACGCAACGAAATTTTACACTTTAAATGCTATTGAAATCAGCATTACGAGTCGGCCGCGTCACACGGTCCACGGATCTCAGCGGGAGAAATTCAGATATTATTGAGGTCTTTTGCATTTTCATTAGGGAGTGTAAATGAAAATTCGCGCCTTTTCATTACTGATCAGATAAACCTTTATTTACTTTAACGCTTATTCTAGTGAGCGTAATTTCACTCAAAAAATTACCCTCCAGCTTTACATACAGTACAAAATAATACATCCATATCCATACTAATATTATAAATGCGAAAGTGTGTCTGTCTGTCTGTCTGTCTGTCTGCTACGCTTTCACGGCCTAACTACTCAACCGATTTGGATGAAATTTGGTACAGAGATAGGTTACATCCCGGGGAAGGACATAGGCTATTTTTATCCTGGAAAATTTATGAGTTCCCGCGGGAATAAAAAAACATCAATCCACGCGGACGAAGTCGCGGGCATCATCTAGTTATTAATAATTTATCAACTAAACACATTCAATAAACTTATATAATTGCAACGAAAACAAATGACTAAAAATTAATAATATTTACATCAATATAAACAAATTCTTAAGTCTCCGTAGGCGCACACTACAAGGACCGCGACGCGTTAAACCTTTTCATCATGCGTTATCCATTCGGGTTTGCGTGTGAAATAATGCATCGGTGTGAAAAAAGTAAACGCGTTAGTGACCACAAAATACAGTCCCACAAACTTATCTGACCCGGTGGCCTAAATTGGAACTAATTTTTATGCCTGTTTAGTTTTTGTTTTTAATATTTTATCTTTCATATAAACTAGCGACGCTGACACCGGGTCAGATAAGTTTCACGGACTATATCCTGATCTGGATTGAGGAGTGACACGCTGCGTGTTGCGGTCCGCCCGAGTGTGCGTAAACCTTAATTTCTAGCACTTATAAGTTCGTGTAGACTGATACATCAATAGATCCAAGACCCGCTTGCAGAAACGCCGGGTCATCTTTTTTGCCCAGAGTTAACTGCTACTTTGACAGAATTCCTATAAAACTTTTGTCAAAATTTCAAATTGATTCAGGGACGGTTGTCTAAAAATGACAGCTACAGTGAAACGATCTCAATCACCTCTGATTGGTTAACATTATTCCACTAGTGGCCAAATCCACTGACGCTGACAAAATCTCTGCAAGCGGGCACTAGATCATCTAGCACGTGGACGACAATGCCCCCGTGTAGAATCTACAGCAGACAAGCTACGGTCTCATAGGACAGCGATGCTTCACCATAGCGGTATTAAACTGTCATTTGTATGAAGGCAACCAATTCAGTACCAGTAATACAGATTCGTGTTATAGTCTGTCCGCGTTAAGAAATAGTATCTCTTCGTCTGTTCAAGCCGAGCCCGACCAATGAAGACGCGAGAAAGCTGAAAGATTTTAGATTTCTTGCAACTTGATTGGTCGGCGGGCGTTCCGACAGCGATGAAGCACTATTTTCTTAACGCGAACAGACTATAATTAATAAAAGAGGTTACGGTTTTGAACCCCGCTCTCTAGAAAACTACGCCGTTTCCTAGGAGATCATGGCGTCACGAAAACAACTAAGTCTTAATTATTGTTCTACAAAACTGCAGCTTTTCAAGCAATTTCTCTACAGTATCTAGAAAGATCCGAAACGGAATCAGTTTCTGGGCCTTTGAAAAATTCGTAAAACTATACAAACTCTCCTAAGAAAAATTAACCTGATAAGGACTAGACTAGGTTTACAAAAAGTATTAAAGTGAATGTTGACTAATACATATTTTTCATTGGCTACCAGAAAAATCTTTACATTAAATATTAGTTGGGCTACGGTGGCGTAATTTGTGTTTGATTATTATTATAATTCATTTTTACCGTGGATCCCTAGATTCTGATATACCCTTACACATCCTACTTAGTTAAGTTCATCTAAATCGAGACTAATATTCAATATCAACGCAATGTACGCATGTTTATTGACTAAAAAAATACTATAAAACTTAGTTTGAGAACTAACACATTCTTTTTTAGATATTTTTAGACAACAATATGAAGTATGGTATTTGATTGACTTTCGGCAGATTGGTTAAAGCAGTCAAAATTTAAATGTATATTAAGGTTACAACCTACTATATGTGAATGTCTTAAGTCTAATCGATTTTAATGGATTGAAGTATTTTTTACGTAAACATTTAAACACAAAAACGGCATATGGATGGTATTTTAAATAAACTTTACTTACAGAGAAATACATTTTGACAGATTTGATACAAACACAATATCAAACTCTTCAATCATGTTAATAAGCGATTGAAAAATCAGGCCTAAGATAACAGAGATAGAATATTGTGTGGAGAGCCGCAAATATTTGGAAGAGCTACAAAAAATTTTAAATGGGTATTCAGAATTAGGTATAATAAATTCATTAAAACTTCACCGTTAAATAATTTTATGCTTAACTAAACATAATTATATAAATCAATGACAAGATAGTAAATTGCTTACATACAATACACGGTCATAGACAAAGAACGCGGGATATGCAAATGGTGGTTCTTTTATCTATTCTTTTATCTTTGGTTTTGTTCATGTTTCATATGATTAGCTAAGATACGGAATCCGGCGTCGGTGTTTTCTGCCACATAAATAGTCTCACTCACTCACTTATAAAGTGACTCAGTGTTAGAATCACATTGTTTTGAGTTTGGTTTGCAACAAAATAAATACTACAATTAGAATGGTAGTATTGATTTTGGTTCACAGTTAGAGCTTGCGTTAAAAGTGAATTAAACGTTGGCGAAGTAGAATTGCGTTCTCTCGACGTTCTTTCTCTATGACCGTGTAAAAATAATAAATCACTAGTTATTCAGTCCTTACGTATAATAGAAATATACTCTCAGTACCCTTACCTCGAGATTTAAAATCACCGCAACGTTGAGTGTTTTCGAGCGATAAATACAGTACCGTTGGACCGTAACGAACTTGAGCTCTAATATGAGGATATCAAGGTCTATTTTACTTTAACGCCAAAGTGTTTTGACGCTCACCGTCGGTTTGTATTTTAAACCTTGTGGTAAGGGTACAGGGCGCTTGTGGACATGACCGATTCGAATCCGAGGAAATAAGGACAAGGACAATTCAATGAATAAGGTTATTAAAGTGCCTTATTTCGGACACCATTTTCTCTTTTTCGAATCAGCAAAGGAGCCCTTACCTATAATTATCGAGACTTACCTATCAAATCCTAAGAGCATTCTTCAAACAATTCCTTCTCGATTATTGAATATAATAATATTTAATTTTATTGTTAATATTGTAACATCTAGAAATGGTTAACTTCTCAATTTGTTGTGATCCGCCTTAAAACTCGAAACAGCGGCCCAGGTTGACAAATCTAGAAAAAAATGATCCAAATTGTAAAAATATAAAACTTCAGATAGACACATAGGTAATCTGTTTTTGATATTCGTATATCCGAAATTAATCGAAAATCAAGCATTCAGTTAGAGAGAGAAAAAAAACAGAAATAGGTCAGAGTCAAATGATGTAGGCGTCTAGACAGATCAATCCTATGGGATACCAGGGTCGAGACGGGGAGATTGTAATTTACATGGAATGATAACTATTTCATGAGAACATTTAAAACAACTGTGTAGTTTTAAAGGTTGACGGACAATGGATATTTGTGTAAATGGAAGTATTAAATGGAATTTTGAAACTATACCTACTTATATTGTAAATGTAAAAGTTTGGATAGATGGATGGATGGATGTTTGTTACTCAATCACGCCGAACGGCTGAACGGATCTGGATGGAATTCGGCACATAGATTATTTTTATCATGGAAAATTAAAGAGTTCTCCCGGGAAACAAAAAATCTCAATCAACGCGGACGACGTCGCGGGCATCAGCTAGTACTTACATACAAAAAAATAGGAATATTATTAAGTAAAATAAGGTAGGAAAAATACAACAAAAATACACATGTGAATCTCGTGCGTGTGCGCGTGTACTCACTTCTTGAGCGCGTGCGGCAGCGGCAGCTCGCGCACGGCCTGCTTCATGAGGTAGGAGAGCCGCGCGCGCCGCGCGTCGCCGCCCTGCGCCACGCGGCGCCGCACGCGCTCGCGGTGCGCCAGCTCCTCGGCCGACGCCGACCAGCGCGACGGCCCTGGCGGACGAGCGGCACACATCAACCAACGAACCAACTACAAGTTTCATTCGCTATAACCCGCCAAAACAGACGAATCTATTCGAGTGGAGAAGGATCATGTGGTTATGATATTCGAGCTAATCCATACTAATATTATAAATGCGAAAGTGTCTGTCTGTCTGTCTGCTACGCTTTCACGGCCCATCTGTTCAACCGATTTTGATGAAATTTGGTACAGGGGTAGGTTGTATCCCGGGGAAGGACATAGGCTACTTCTTATCCCGGAAAATTTAAGAAATCCCGCGGGAATCGAAAAAAATTTGGTCCACGCGGACGAAGTCGCGGGAATCATCTAGTATATTATAAATACGAAAGCGTGTCAGTCAGTCTAACGCTGCCTGTACGCTTTCACGGCTTATCTGTCTAACCGATTTTTATGAAATTTGGTAGGTACAGGGATACGCTGTATGATGTATCCCAGAGAAAATTTTAAAAAATACTTTTAACAAAAATAAAATACTTTTCAGTCCGGAAAATTGAAGTTCCCGCGAGAATGAAAAAATCTCACTCTCGCGGACGAAGTCGCGGGCATAAATAATCTGGTAAATTATAAGCATATTTCAGCCGTAAGATTGACCGTCCATATAATAACTAAGGCCAAGCCCTTTTCACTCGGTGTGGAGCGTCGTGCTCAACACCGAGCCGGCAACGGCACAACGGGTCGACACGACGACAGCACGCTACTCACTGTCCGCGGAGCCCTCGGCGTCCTCGGTGGGGCAGTCGGAGTGCAGAGGGCTATCGGTGTCAGAGTTCTCGCTCTTGCTCTGTCCGGACGACGACCCGCTGGGCGAAGCCTCCCCTGAGCAATCAAGTAGATTATTTATTATTCGCTGATGCGCTTAAACGAAGATGAGTGAATATGTCACCGTAAGATTGCAAAGGCCGTTGGATTATAACCTAACTAGCGATATTGTAAACTGTCGACAGATTACAATTTAACGCATTATTTTTCGGTAGATTGTAATCTGTTAGGTATATTAACCCGATAAAACCTTAGTTACCTTAAGGGCATTACCTGGTTATTTCTCTTGAACCCTAACTTAACCTACAAGAAAGAGACAAGAAAACGTAAATACAATGAATATTTCAAAAATTGACACTCTGAACATTGAACGGTTCACAATCTGTCGACAGTTTACAATATCGCTAGTTGGATTACAATCTAACGGTTTTTGCAATCATACGATGACAAATACAAAAAGATGAAACAGAATATACTAACATTTGGGATAATTTAAAAAAATAGTTTACTCAAATTTAATTTAAGTAAGTACTTATATTTTTAATTTAAAAAAAAGTGTGTGTGTGCAATTCACTCACGACAGAAGTGAAACTTCCGAAAAGTAGCCTTCGAGAGAATGAGATAAATATAACTTGTATCTCATTCTCTCGCAGGCTAAATCGGATTATGAATATGTTTGTCTCTCTTTAGTGTCACTTTTTCGTTCATCGAGTTTTCAAATCACAACAATTCTAAAGTTTCACTTTAAAGTTATTTATATTACCAGTCAGCAAGCCACGTCAAGTCAGGCTGTCAGAGTCAAAGAATTCAATGGCTAGAATTCTTGTTTACCAGTTTATTGAACGATAGAGAAAATCTTGGCAAACAGGAGTTCTGTTGAAATCTGGTAATAAGTGCGGAAACCTGCTCAAGGGGAAGAAAGGTACAAAGAGAGCGAGGGCTTTACTTGTAACCTAGCTGATGCCCGAATTTTGTTTAAGTTTTTTTTATTCCCACAGGAACTTCTTCATTTTCTAGGCAAAAAAGTAGCCTATGTCACTCTCCAGGTTCTCAACTATACCTATGCCAAAAATCACGTCAATCCGTTGCTCTGTTGCGGCGTGATTGAAGCGCAAACCAACAAACAAACACACTTTCATATCATCAATCAAATAAATATTATAAATGCGAAAGTTTGGATGGATGGATGTATGAATGGATGTTTGTTACTCAATCACGCCCCAACGGTGGAACAGATCTGGCTGAAATTTGACACAGAGATAGATTATAGTCTGGAATAGCACATAGGCTACTTTTCAACCCGGAAAATTAAGGAGTTCCCGCGGGAACCAAAAAACCTCAAACCACGCAGACGAAGTCGCGGGCATTCGCTAGTTTATACTATTAGTATGAGCACACTAAAAGCACTGAACTCACCTATCCCGCTGTCCAGCTTCTGCCTCTTGGGCTTGCTATTACTTGGGTCAGTGTCCTCCTCACTGGCCTCCACCGAGTCGCGCCTGGTCTCGTCCCAGGCCATCTCTTCACCGGTGGCGGCCATCTTGCCCAGGTCTATCTCCACCTCTGAGGGCATGCCGGGCGGGTCTGAACGGGGGTGGGCTCTTTGTGGACCCTGCAATCAAATCAAATCAATCAAATAAATATTATAAATGCGACAGTTTGGATGGATGGATGGATGGATGGATGGATGGATGGATGGATGTATGGATGTATGGATGGATTGTTTGTTACTCAATCACACCCAAACGGCTGAACGGATCTGGATGAAATTTGGCACAGAGGTAGATTATAGTCTGGAATAACCCATAGGCTACTTTTTATCCCAGAAAACTAAGGAGTTCCCGATGGAACCAAAAAACCTAAATCCTCGGGGACGTAGTCGCGGGCACCAGCTAGTATATTATAATTGATTATTATAATTAATTCTAGACACTAAACAATCTCTTACCCGATTAGCATAATTTTCAATGGCTTCTCGTACCATCGTGTCTAGAGAAGTCCTGGTGACGCTATTATCAGCTTCGGCGCTCGAAGTGGACGGCCCGGGGTCACTGTCACACTGAAACGTCATCACGGGTTCGCGCGGTGTTCCAAACAGCGTCCTAGTGCGCCCCGACTTGCGACTGTTACTACATTTATCCTCATCTGTACTATTCGCTCTTGGCCTACGCTTGTCATCCGGATTACCAGCCTCCGAAACAGCTTTGCCACCTGATTTGTTATCAGATGTTGAAGTACTAGCAGCGTTATCTGGATCATCAGGTCTTGAATCAGTAGTATTATTGTTACTACAACCTCTATCATTATTGTGATTATCAACCCACCATCGCATACCTGCAGTAGTGTTAATATATGGATATTCACTAAAAGATTTGTCAAATCTTTTTCTTAAATATTCTTCATCATCTGAGTCTATACAAGCCCCTCCCAGTAGACCATTACTAAGAACGCTACCACGAATTCTAGGAATATCATCATTTAAATTATCTGAGTCTATACGCTTGCTACCGGGATCATCATTTAGGAAGTCTGGGAATTGTTCTGCGGCTGGAAGCCTATCTGGGTTATCATTGACCTGGTTGTGGTTGTCAGGTTGATCATTGTTTTGGTTGTGATTGTCTTGGTTGTGATTGTCTTGGTTGAGATTATCTTGGTTATCATTGCCGTGGTTGCGGTTCTCTTGGCTATCATTGTGTTGGTTGCGGTTATCTTGGTTGTCATTATCTTCGTTGGGGTTATCCTGGGGCTCGTTGTCTGTGTCTGGGCGGTCTGGGGTGTCGTCGTCTTCTTCCTCGGAGTCGGAAGGCGTGATGCGGTCGAAGCGCAGAGCGCCGGCGCCGCGGTTCTGCCCCATACTGATGACCAGGCTCAGCAGAGCATTCATTTCGTTTGCTCCATTCTCGCTATCCAAATCGTGGAGTACATTGAGGCCCTCTGGGAAAAGAAATCGGGGTTTTGAAATTATTTCTTTCATGTAGGCATATAATGGTTTCTTTCCAGTTAAAAGCAGTTTTAGTTTTAAGGCAGACTTGCACAACACTGTTTAAACTGATTTAGTTCAATTTTGTGATGCTGTCACTTTTTGATTAGCTAATTCTGGGGTTGACATGAAAAGGACAGGTACAAAAGATTTAACTTGAACACACTTGAACAACCTTGTGTAAGTGGGCCTGGTTTTTTTCAGATTTTGACAATTTAAAAACTTAAGGCAAAATACAGTCACTTAACTATTGGAAAGCTCCTATACTTTTTTTAAGTAAAGGTCTTAGTCACCCATAGTCTTAAATCTTACTTACTTATATCGCGAAAGGGAGGAGGCTAGTTGTTCCAGCATTTTGTGACAATATAAATCCAAGTTTTAAAAGTTTCAGTATACCTTTGATAAATGTGGCTAATGTCCGGACAAAATGTCAGTAATCTTACTGTCAAGACTTGGTTTTTTATTGTAATATACCAAATTTTAGAGAGTAAAATGGCAAAAACAGCTAGTATATTTGCTCCCCCATGTGGACTCACCGAGTTCGCCCTCTGGCTCGAGAGGGATGCAGATGCGGCGCGGGCAGGCGGCGGGCGGCGGCGGGCGCGGCGGCTCGCGCAGCTCGGGGTGGCGCCGCGTGAGGCCGCCGCGCATCGACTCGCGGATGGACGCGCGGGCGAGGTACATCAGCCTCACGGGCGTCTGCTTGTCTGGAATCGCGCATCCTATTACAACTGCTCAAAGGGGTTCGCAGCTGAAGTAACAATACAATACAGTACAATAATAGTTCGCACAACCAATAGACGTTCACGAATAGGGATAATGCCTATGTCAAAAATAAATTATTTCTTACTGATTATTAAATAAAGAGTCTTCCAAAAGACCTAAAATTCACATCTTCCGTTAATTTCAAGATTGTTGATCATTTTAAAGGAAAGATTAAAAAAAAGTTTAAATTTGATGACGTCATAACTATGAATTTCATACAAAATTCCATACTACAAGCGCGTTTATTTATTTGATTAAGTGTTGCTGATTTGATTGAATTGTCATCATCCATAATCCTTTTTATTTTAACCATAATGAAATTTAACAATTATATAATATATTGCAAGTTGTGGCAACCTCTAACTGGGTTTACATCAATGAATAATGGGGCTGATTCTGTAGTGCACAATCTCTAAACTAATTAGAGCATTACAAATATTGCTAACCCTTTCATAATACTTCCTACGGAAAGGGACAGAACTAGAATTAAAGCTGCCATTTTAGTTTAGTTTAGAGATTGTGTTACACAGAGTCAGCCCCATTATCTAGCTATATTTTCCCAGTTTATTGTATTTTAAATTTGTAACCTGTTGGATGTCCTAAATTAATTAAAATGAGCTTAAAGGGTCAGCAGTGTGCATACCTAGGTTAACTTTGTCGTCGGCCTCCTCAGCGGTGGGTATGCGCAGCGTCGCGAAGCTCACGTTGAGCAGATTGCGCGACGTCCACTTGTCGTCGGCCACGCGCCGCACTTGCAGCAGCGTGTCGTTCAGCGGCATCACCAGTATTCCTCCCACCTGCACCGCGGACATGTTACTTTACACATATATGCTGTAATTTATGATAGGCTAAGCAGCTTTCGCTGATGCGCCTATATCAAATCTTGTGCTTTGTCTCCAAGTACTTATCCAGTCTGTCCTTGAACTGATTTACAGAGGTTGACATCGCCACATCCCCGGGCAGTTTGTTGCACATGACCACTACTCTGTTGCTCAAAAAGTGTTTAAAAGGATTTGAAGATGCCAATTGATGACGCAGCTTTCGATCGTGTCCTCTTAGACCGGGGTTCCTTTTTGTTACAAATATTTCCTGCATATTTGGGACATTATAGTAGTATGTTTTTTCCCTATAATCCGCATTCCCTATAAACAGCAGACAAATCTATGGGGTACAGCATGTATCTTGCACGTGTGGCTTGCAATATTCGGCCAGAAATTTGGACTGCTGTTTCTAAAAACTTAAAATTTTGCATGTTGGTTCTCTTTTTAAGATCAAACCTCACAAAAATAATTTTAAGATATTGAACCCTAGAGAAACCAAGGTATGTCAGCTAGCCTAATAATCACATTATACATGGGTCAAAATGTATTTTTAGTCAAGTCATATTATAAAAAACAACAACAACAAAGTCAAAGACTAAATTAAAATTACAAAGGCGTCAATGGCACTATAATAGGGAAAAACAGACAAAAATATCCAGAGCCCCACTTAATTATTATCCCAAGGAGAACCGTGCCAAGTGCCAATATGTTTTTAATAGAAGACACAAGAGGGACTTTTTTTATCTGCTACATAATAGCCATTGATCGCAATCTCACTTGATGGTAACTGAACAGTCTAAGATGGTAGCGGGCTAATCTGTTAAGAGCATGGCATGTTAAGACAACAGCGCTCAACACTGCGCCAGGGAGGTCGTTACACAGAGGAACAATATCTACAATAAGCTCCCAGAAGACATGTTGAAGATGTTCTCTGAATAAGCTCAAAGTTAATGTAAAACGTAAACTCATTGAAAAACTTATTACCATGTAAAGGATTACTTAAATGACAAGGAAGCTTGGCAATAATTTGCTCTAATGGCTCTGATAGTTCCTTAGTTACGATGATTTGTGAGATGGTGATAATGGTGATGGTTTAAATATCTGGGGGTAACTCTAGATAACAAGCTCAACTGGAAGAAACAAATAGACACGAAAATACAAAAAACAACAATAATCCTAAATCAATGCAAACGCATGATCGGGAAAACCTGAGGTCTAATACCAAAGATAATGGTTTGGCTGTATCTGACAGTTGTAAGAAGCTCATCAACATACGCGTGACTAGTATGGTGGCCCAGAACGCTTCAGACGAAAACCCAACAGGAACTACAAAAATTCCAAAGACAAGCATGCCTAGCGATCACTAGCTGCATGAGCACCACCCCAACAGATGCTTTAGAGGTAATACTGGGAATCCCCCCCCCCCCTACATCTTCAATAAAAGAAGAAGCTACCCTCGCAGCGCTAAGGATTAAGACTTATGGGCTGTGGAAAGATACAAACACAACACACACCCGGATACTGTCAGGTGAGAACATGAAGTGTCCACTGTTAGGATGGATCTGTGACAAAACACGGAAGGAACACATAATCGAGAAAGATTATGAGATCAACATCTCAGATACCGTAATACACAAAAATACTATAGATACGATAGACGTTTACACAGACAGGTCAAAAACCAGCCAGGGAACTGGTGCAGGAGTGTACTGTCTTGGTAAGAATAACTCTGTTTTTCAAGAATAATTCTGTTTTTAACGCACTACAAACACCAACAAAATCAAACCTAGTATAACTCGGCTGGGTTAAAGGTCACAGCGACAACATAGGTAACGACGCAGCCGACGAACTAGCTCGACGAGCCTCAAACCTGAAAGTAATGGGACCGGAACCGATAGTTCCAATACCATTCAGTGAGTACAAGACTTGGTTAAAACAACAAACAGTAGGTACTCATGCCGAACTTTGTGCAAACACCACCAGCTGTAGACAAACAAAAGAGGCTATACCCAGCCCAAACCAACGCCTAACTAAGAAACTACTGCAATTAAACAGAGCTAAACTCAGGACGGCTGTAGGCATGATAACAGGACACTGTGACAACAAACACCTATATGTTCTAGGTATAACCGACAGCCCTCTGTGCAGAGCCTGCATGGAGAGCGAGGAGACACCAAGACACGTACTACTCGAGTGCAGTGCTGTAACCACTCAACGAGAAGCCTACATTGGCTCCCCAGCAACACTACCGGAAGTCCTTGCCGACCTGGGCGGCCTGCTTGGATTCTGGAGTGAGCTCGGCTGGCTGGAGTGATCCAGCGGGGAGTCGCACCGGAGGTCTCACGCACAACGGGCACCTATGCTTAAGTGCGGAAAAGCCCAGAGAAAGAAGAAGAAGAAGAGATGGTGATAATGAAAAAAAAATCCGGCTGAGTTTGTTGTGGGCTTTTCTCAGACCAGGGCTCATTTGGAACACCTGTAGCTTTAGTTTTAAGATACCGTAACTAATTATCACGATCATGTTTTATAAGCAATTGACGTCAATATGTGTACCTACAGTGTACCTAAATTGAATAAATGATTATTTGATTTGATTTATAAGTTACTTTAATGAGCCTCTTGAAATAGTCCTCGTACTCTGCCGGGCAGCCCGCGCCGCAGTACACACGGTCGTATCCGCACAGGAGCTGGCTCAAACACAACCCGTTACCTGAGTGGAACATAATAACGATTACTTATTTGATCTGTTTGATAAGTCTACTCTAGTCAACACATTATTTTTGTTATATTAACTCTGCCAAATCTGAAACTGATTTCAATTAATACTAATATTATAAATACCAAAGTGTGTCTGTCAGTGTGCTACGCTTTAACCGCCCACCTTAGCAACCGATTTTGACGAAATTTGCTACAGACGTAGGTTGTGTCCTGTATAGTAGGATGTAGGCTACTACCCCCGAAAATTAAGGAGTTCATGCGGGAATTAAGAACTTAAGTAACGCGGACATAGTCGCAGCCATCATTTAGTTTAAGTAATTATATTTAGCAGTTCCCTAGACATAACTTGCAAATAAGTCACGATCATCTTCCACACATAATTACTTACTGATTTTAGGTCGCCTAAAAATAATACTAAATAATAAACAGCAACAACAATACATTTTGCAAAATTATTTCAATATATAAAGCAATCCCTGTTGATACATGGTAACAATGAAAAGGTTGTTATTATTCAATTCAAGAATTTTCTCAATAATGTATTAATATAGAATAAATGAATGCGCAGTTAAAATAAGTAAACATCAAACAAAGTAGAATCAACTGATTTAAGGCTTATTTTGTGGTTTAATGACATAATAGAATGTTCGTAATACGGTATATATGTATATTACTAGCTGATGCCAGCGACTTCGTCTGCGTGGTTTAAATTATTTTAAATTCCCCTGGTAACTCCTTAATTTTCCGGGAAAAAAGTAGCATATGTCACTCTCCAGGTCCTCAACTATACCCATGCCAAAAATCACGTCGATCCATTGCTCCATTGCGGCATGATTGAAGGACAAACCAACAAACAAACACACTTTCGCATTTATAATATTAGTATGAAATGATGTCACTTAATATTGCAAAAATCGTTAGATATATATATATATATATATATATATATATATATATATATTATATAGGAGATTCACTTTACAATTCAAAAGCACTTGTAAAAGTTTATCTGAATGAAAACATTTGAATTATATTAGAATTTTCATAAACAAATTAGAGATGATTCTTGCAATGTTTTTGTTATAACTCTAAGATAATATAATTATTATTATTTTATTATCAAGTTTATTTGTTTGACCTATCATGATAAAAATTTGTGAAACTATAATCAAGTTGCCTAAAAGCAGTTGTTAGCAAGCACGGTCACAAAATATTTGTTAGAGTACTAGATGACGCCTGTGAACTTAGGTTTTTAAAATCCAGTTCCAGCCTTTCTCCATCCTGGGATTCAAATTATCGCTGTACAAAATTTTGTCAAAAT
This sequence comes from Erebia epiphron, assembly GCA_963932025.1. NCBI lineage: Eukaryota > Metazoa > Arthropoda > Insecta > Lepidoptera > Nymphalidae > Erebia > Erebia epiphron. The sequence goes on from OZ009948.1 coordinate 23,596,867, forward strand.
CTAATAATAAAATTGGTAACAGAGGAGGAAAAGGTAACAGAAGTATAATCAGAACATACATAAACATTCGCTTGAAAATATGTATTCAGAATGCCAATATTTTTACATTACTGCATCAACCAGCTCTACGCACCATGAGTGTTGTAATCAATAAATGCAACAGACTTTAAAATGCATCATTTACAATGCCAAATAGTTATTAAGTATGATAAAAATAAAACCAATAAAACAATGCATTAAAAATGTGACAGTATTATACAATGTGCTGAATTGTGGCAGCCCTGAGAAACTCACCATGATAAAACTTTGGCTCGCAGAAATCAAAGTCATCCAATATAGCAGAGTTTTCAAAGAACAGTCTTATCTTCTTTGTAGCGTATTCCACCACTGCCGGGTGCACCTCCACTCCGTGGCTGATCCCCGCAGTGCCCAGGATTAGGCCTGCCAGGGTGCTGAGGTACCCAGTCCCTGAGCCAACGTTCAGGAAGGAGAGACCTGGCTTCAGCTCTAGTCCTTCCATCACCTCACTGTCAGGCAACGAGGAAACAAATGCACTTAGAAATGGAGCCTTCCCAAATCTAAGTTAGTGGTTCCCTAGATACCCAAAACATTTTAACAATCATATGTAACCATATTATTAATATATAAAGTTACAAATATTTTACAAGATTGACTATTATAATATTTTGTACAAAGTTGTTTTTAAGAAAAATGAGCATTATAGAAGAATTCCATCTTTGTATATAGTGGCATAGCATACATACATTCTAATAAAATACCAATACAAAAAAGTTACAAATAAAATAAACCCACAAAACCATTTTAGGCCAAGACAATAAAGCAATGTAAAATATATCTAAGAGGCCTACCTATAAATACATGGCGAAGACAAGTGCAGTGGCCCATTCCGCCAGGCCAGGTCCTTGTAGGCCTGCTCCCGTGCCTCTGGCGTCATGTACTCAGCGCGATCTAGCGCACGGAACACCTTCTCAACCTCCTTCGAGCGGATGTAGTTCCCACTCATTAAATTGTCTATCAACTCATCGTTATCACGACCCGAACTCACGGCGCCCCCCATTTTGTATGTTCGCACTTCGCCCCAAATACTTCTTCACCCTCGATTTGTGACGTCACAGTTGTTTTTCAATCTATCTTTTGTAAAACACCAATCACCACCATATTGCCCTAGGGTGGAATATCTTTTTAAAATGCTCTCAGATTACTTAGCCTTTAAAATAGGCTTTAGAAAATGAGATTGCCTAACGCCCCGAAATGTTACGAGAAATATACTTTTTTTCTGGACGGTGATCAGAGACAGCTCAATGTTTGAAAACATGTTAGGTACTCAGATGTTATTTGTTACTTCATACTTGTGTCTCTGTCTCACAGATCAGGTATTATTTACTACGTAACTCTGTCTCTCTCTGTCTGTGATGCATTCAATCTCTATATACCTAATCAAAGCATTCAATGTACTCTGTGCTGTGATGAAAACAAATATTTTCAGTTTTCACTTTACAATCACTTGTCTCTGGATTTGAGTTGTATGTTTGTGGCTCTAAGTTGACTTGAACCCAGAGCCGTAAACCAGTTAAATAAATAAATAAAAAATAAACTAATTTTTGTATTATCTGGCTTAATAGCTCTGGGCTCCAGCCCTTTTACAGCCTACGTGGAACGTATATTAACGTAGACAGAGAGAGGTATATAGACCAAGCCATATCTCCTTTTCACTCCCACATGAAAGAGATGCAGTGTTGGGATGTTACAAGATAGAATGAGAAAAAATATGTTTTCTTCTATCCCTTTCTGCGTGTCATGGGTATTGTGCTTATTGCCACAAATTATGACGTTTGTATGACTTTTGGGAGGTGTTTCAAAATATTACCTATCCCTTTCGGTTACAGGCTGTCCTTGATTCTATAGGTTAATTATTCTATGTATATTAATTTATTTTTCTGCCAACAATCACACAGTCACACAAGTATGCTTTTTTCAAAGCTTTTTTTCATAATATAAAGCGACTTTGTCAGCGGGTCAGTTGTTGTTCTGCTCTACACTACAATAAGTTTTCGTGGGACTTACATATTATTACACACATTATAGTCCGATAGTCGATATATTACTTGTCTCTGGTCGATATATCCTATGTAGTTATCTGTGGTCTATATTTTCGTTACTAATTGTCTCTTATTTACTCTGTGTTGTGTATTTACATTTTACTTGTCTCTGATTTTGTGATCAAGTAAAATTCAGTAAAATTCTGGGGTAGAAATAATTAAATTTTATAATGTTTTGTCACTTTTAAGTTTTTAAGATCGCTGTGCTTTGTCCTAACGTTGATAAATTAAGAGTGCTAAGCGTATTCCTCACATAAATAATAATTAAAATCAATCGTGCTCTAAACTAATTGGATTTCAAAAGTTTCAGTCTCGAAGTGTGTATGTGTCGTTGATAGTGTTGTGGAAGATAATAGTTCTGTGAGTGACGTAATATAGAAAAAAGTTAGCGGTGTAATGGCAGAGACGAGTGAGGCGAAACCCAGCGCTTCGGCGCCCGGCGGCGATGCTGGGGGCGAGGAGGAAAAACGGGACGAGCGGATGCTGGAGTGCAACATCTGTCTCGACACAGCTCGAGATGCTGTCGTCAGTATGTGTGGACATCTGTTTTGGTGAGATTTACCTTAATATACACCCGCATGATGCTCATGATAAGCAGCTTTTGTCAAATTATACGAAACGGTGTCTATCTGGTGAGATCTTAAACAATTTGGCTGAAACTGCATCTCACCTTAGATAGTCTTCATGTTGCTTTGATACAAACTGGAATTAAATAGAATCCCACCTCTATGTACTAGAATCTAGATCATCGTCTAAATCTGTTGCCAGCCCACTCCTCACCATGGGCCTTATCTTAGTACTAGCTATTGCCTGCGACTTCGTCTGTGTGGATTACGGTTTTTTATTCCCGCAGTACTTAACTCTCTTATTTCCCAGGTTAAAACCAGACCAACTCACTTTTGCATTTATCATAATATTACTAAGTATGGATTTTTCTTCTTCGGAGGGAGGCCTTTGCCCAGTTGTGGGGCAGTACAGGCTGGATTAGATTAGATGGATTTTTAACAAAACCTGAAATACCAAGTAGGATTTAACTTGAAAAATAATGGACTTTCATACAAACTCTCACCCCCTATTTAACCCCCTGTGTATATTAGAAAACACTCACGTGGTATTTAGAAAAATCCTTCAAAAGTAAACCTCTCAAAATGTACATCCATTCTGCCGTTTGGGCTGCAGGTTGTTTGTCAGTTACTCTTATGATTATACAAAGCCTTTTATAATTATTGATGACAAGGAATTAGGCCATACTTCACCACACTAGACAAGTGAGGATATGAACACCTCACACATCTTTGAGAGCATTAAGAGAACTCAGTCAAGGAGGTTTCGTCATAATATTTCCTTTACCATTAAAGTAAGAGCAAAGATAAACGTGCATACTCAGGATTTTGAATCTTGACTTCCAGAACAGTAGCACAAAGTTATAACCAGGTTTTAAAGTCTTTAACACCTTTGCCGCTTCTCACACACACACACACAAAATAAGTTGCCCCAAAAAAGTTTTTTTAATGTAAGTTGATATTTAAGTTGAATTGAAGTCACTTGTATGTTTTGTTTTATGTTTGGTTTTGTTTGAGAGTTTGTAGAACACAACTTTTATCAGAATATAAATCATATCATACTAATATTATAAATGCAAGTGTGAGTCTGTCTGTCTGCTACACTTTCACGGCCCATCTTTTCAACCAATTTTGATCAAATTTGTAACAGGGATAGGTTGCATCCCGGGAAGAACATATACTTTTTAATACATTAATTAAGGAGTTCCCACAGGAATAAAAAAAACTCAATAAAGCAGTCAAAGTCCATGCTGGCAGCTAGCCTGTTTTATGCCGCTCAAGTTCTATTTGGTCTTTTATTGTGGGTTTGAAAAAAAAACCTGAGTTTATTTCCTCCAGTTGGCCGTGCCTACACCAGTGGTTGGAGACGAGGCCCAGCCGGCAGGTGTGTCCCGTGTGCAAGGCAGCTATCAGCAGGGAGAAGGTCATTCCCCTTTACGGCAGAGGCAACACAAAGCAAGAGGACCCAAGAAACAAGGTGACATTTATTATTTACCTACAAACATTTTGGATGAATGTGATGACATTCGTAACACAGTATTAGTGTACTGGGGGTTTCCAAGTGACTACTATTGTTTAATTAAAATTTAACTTTTGAATCACCCATGAACATGTAAGAACTACCCATTAAATGCAAAAGTGGATTTATTTGTTGGTTTGACCTTCAATCACCCCACAATGCTGCTTTGCATGAAGGTAGTTTTTTGTGATTCCACTACAAGTTAGCATATATTATAGTAGCAGGCTAACCTGTTAGGGCTATGGCAGTTATATTAAAACCCATACCACTATATTAATCGGTTTCTACACATAATGGTAACGGAACGCTAAATCGCTTGGTGATACGTCATTGGCGGTAGGGTAGTAACTAGCAGCGGCTGAAGCCTCCCATCAAATATTTGGAGAATGACTAAAGGCTCTACTTTTTATCCTGGAAAAAAGAAGGTTCCAAAGGATTTTTAAAACTAAATCAACGCAGACAAAGTTGTGGTCATTATCTATTTTTACAGTAAGAAGACATTTCACTGTCACTGTTTAAAGCTTTATAATTTAAATTATTTAGCATTATGTTAATTAAGAATATAGAAGTAAGTAGGTATCCACTTAAACAGTTATTGACCTCAGCTTTATGATTATTTTATTAGCATGTCTTGCGGGTTGTATAGTATTTAGTGGTCCATACAATCACATATTAAAAATGTTTTGCATATTAAATAATATGAATTAAATTATAAATGCGAAAGTTTTTTTATCTGCCGCTTACGTTTTTGATGGCGACAAAGACAGCTTGAAACCCAAGGTCGTGTATACGACCATGACTAGGTACGACATAATGAGCAAAAGCAGACTATTTTTCAATTGTCTAAATAACATCGCGCGTCATTAGTGACGTACATAAGATACTTATTAGTATATAAAGTAATTCACGAAATGTGTGACCCATTCCAATTTTCAAGGACATTCATTACTCACAATAAATAAATTATTGCAATCGAAATTTCGAAACGCGACGTATCGACTCGTGGATATATCTTTCGATACCTTCGCCGTAATTTCGTGGGTGAATGCTTTTCTCGTCTGATTAGGCACGTTTTGAATAATATACAATATAATATGGCGAATGCATCTTTGGCTTTGTGCGACCGATTAATTTCGAGTTTTCAGGGTACTCCCTCCTTGCTCCCACTGTTCAAGTTTGGGACTAAACTAGGTATAATCAATATAAAGTTGACTATTCGTTCACATGATGACGTTTAAGGGGCTAATTATTACATACCATCATCGTTTCAGCCCTTATTATGATGATGATGAAAAAGTACAATAAACATTACTTAATATATTTACTACTAGCTGATGCCCGCGACTTGTCCGCGTGGATTGAGGTTTTTGGTTCCCGCGGGAACTCTTTAATTTTCCGGTATAAAAAGTAACCTACGTGTTATTCCAGACTATGATCTATCTCTGTGCCAAATTTCAGCCAGATCCGTTCAACTTCAGCCGTTGGGGCGTGATTGAGTAACAAACATCTATCCATCCATCCATCCAAACTTTCGCATTTATAATATTAGTATAGATAGTATATTATATAGTAGGTATATTATAGTATGGTATAGATTAATTACACTTAAAGCTTTATCAAGCGGAATAAATAGATGAGACCATTTACCAATCAAAATGATAAATAGCGAAATTTTTTCTTTCTTTGAAATTCGATGCTCCTAGTAGCAAGAATAATTTGAAAATCACAATACATTTATATATACAAACTGAAGGAAGGACACATGATAATATTATGTGCATACATTCTATTGAACAGTTATATTTAGACGTCCCTTTATTCACTCCCACTGCGCCTCGTTATAAGTTTATAATGCTGTCTCCACACATGGATATTCGTATTTGCGTATAATTGCTATATTTGGCAAATAACATCCATGTGTATAATTATTATTATAATAGAGCAGTAATGACATTCTTGTGACATACTTCATCTATTCAACCCGGCTCACTACTGATCATCGTCTCCTCTCAGAATTAGAAGGGCTTGGCAATAGTCCACCACGCTGTTTAATTGCGGATCAAAAGACTTTACACACCTAAGAGAACATTATGAAGAACTCTCGCCCATGCAGATTTCCTCACAATGTTTTCCTTCATCGTTCAAACAAATGATATATTTAAGCCCGGCCATACACGGACTGCACGAGCAGTTAGCCAGTGATCAACATACACGGACCGCTCTTGCAGTCAAAGTCAACAGCTTGAAGCTACCATTGAGAACTGCTGCCAACCACCCGAAGCAGTCGCAACTGCTCGGGCGGTTCCATGTATGTGTGTACGTAGAAGACTGTAGTTCACTATATGCAGTCGCAGCTTGAAGCTGTCCGTGTATCGCCGGCCTTATTGCTTAAAACTGAAATGGACGCCATACGTTTTATCGCCGTTTTTTGTGTCACACTTAGGTAGATTATAAATCGGTAAAGAAAATAGATATGACGTACGCTAATATTTATTATATGAATCCTCTTAACACATAGTAAGTATACTGTGTGTACATAGTATACTGTGTTTACATACTATTTGTGTCATTGATCTCTGAGAGCGCGAATTTTTTTTCTTATTTTTGCTAGGTACGTGACCATCTTCTTCTTCTTCTTTTCCTTTTGAGGTTTCAGTCCCTTATGTCCTGTATCACTGCGACCGTTTCCGATCTATTGTGATATGACCTCCATTTTTAAATTTCCTCGCCAATGTCTGCTTCAGTCAGGAACAGCAGCATTTTCTTGACTGGAATACGGGAAGCATCCTCTGGGTTAATAATATGTTTGCCCAGATGGATGCTTCGTTTATGCATTAGAGCGGGACATTGGCAGATAATATGCATCGGAGTCTCACAGGATTCCTGGCATAGTCTGCAGATATCCGTGTCCCTAAGCTTAAGGTTAAACATGTGTCTGTTAAGACCGCAGTGACCTGTTAAAGCTCGTGCTAAAATGCGTAGGTTTTTCCTGCTGAGCGCTAGCGCCTCGGAGGCGGCCTTCTTATTGAAGGTTCTGACTAGCGCCTTTGAATGGTTTAGACCACGTAAGTTTCTCCACCGAGTGAGTGTTTCATAGAAGCAGTAGGTTAGCAGGGTGAGCTGCACCAGGCTTTTAGGTATACCGCAGACCGGCTCTGGTCCGATCTGCCTTACCTTAGCGCCCGTTTTAGCCAGGGTATCGGCGTTTTCATTGCCGGCTATACCCATATGCCCTGGAACCCAGCGAAGAACCACCTTGTTGCTACGGGCCAGGGTGGTTAGTTTGTCCCTGCAGCAGTCAACCAGTCTGGAGGTAATTACCTCTGACGATAAGGCTGATAGAGCTGCCTGGCTATCCGAGTGGATGTAAATAGTTTTGTTGCCGTAGTTCTCCTGCAGGATAGTTTCCGCACAAATTATTATGGCGTAAACCTCCGCTTGGAATATGGATGAGTAGACTCCCAGGTTACGGTAGAGCTTAGCCCGGGGTTTCTCTCCATAAATTCCACAACCTACGTCCTTGCCCGACTTCGAGCCATCGGTGTACCATTTGATGCTGCCCGATGGCCAAGTGATTCTGTTGTTTAGCCAGTCATCCCTATCCGGAATTTCTACCTTATAGGGCCTTTGGAAGTAGTGTTTAGGGGCCATCATATCGGATGGCATTCCTAAAATCGGGATCTCAAGCAACGAGTTATGAAAGTCCCTCAGTGCCCGGGAGATCCAGTTTTCCTTCCTTTGGCAGGTGATCCTGTATAAACTCATTCTCGCCTCCTTCCTCAGAAATATGTGGAGAGGAGGTAAATTTAGAAGAGCTTCCAGGGCTGCTCCTGGCGATGTGTTCATAGCTCCAGTAATAAGCAGGCAGGCGGTTCTTTGAAGGCTGCCAAGCTTATTCTGGGTAGTAATCTGTGTCGTTTTGCTACACCAGACTGCTGAGGCGTAGGTTATCATTGGCCTCACCACCGCTGTGTAGAGCCAGAAGGTGACTTTTGGTTTTAGTCCCCATCTGTCCCCTGCTAAACGACCGCAGACTCCTAGTGCCATTTTGGCCTTTTTGAGTACACCATCAACATGTGTGTTCCAGGTTAGTTTCTGGTCTAAGGTAATTCCCAGGTACTTAACCTCTGTTGAAAATGGTATACTCTTATTGTTTAGCTTAGGCGACTCGAGCTTGTCGAGGTTGTGCCTCCTAGTGAATGGAACTATAACTGTTTTCTCCGCATTTACAGTTAGCTCGTTATCTCTACACCATTTATCGATGATGAGGAGTGCTCTCTGAATAAGGTGCGAGAGCATGCTTTGACAGCTCCCTCGCACCGTGACTACCAGGTCATCGGCATATCCCTGAGTGTCAATACGGAGCACAGCCATCTTCTGCAGAAGCTGGTCAACGGCAAGAGTCCACAGCAGAGGCGATAACACGCCCCCCTGTGGGCATCCCCTCGTCGTGAGCACCTCCGCAGAGACGTTATTTAGCTCAAGCTTGGCTATGCGGTTTGAAAGCATTGCCTCCACCCACCTGATGGTAGTCGTGTCGGCCTGTTTGTTAGTCAGCCCGCCCACCAGTGTGCGGATGGGGGTGTTATCAAATGCGCCTTCAATATCCAGGAAAGCCGCAAGAGCGATTTCTTTGTCCTCCAGTGCCTTTTCAATCTTGTCAACAAGGTTGAGCAGGGCAGTTTCCGTGGACCGCCCCTTGCAGTAGGCATGCTGGGTATGGTGAATGGGTCTCTCAATTAGAAGCGCATCCCTTAGATACCTGTCAAGCACCTTCTCCATTGTTTTTAAAAGAAATGAGGAGAGGCTTATTGGTCTAAAGGACTTCGGCAATTCGTAGTCCTTCTTTCCCGCTTTCGGTATGAATATGACTTTTACTTTAGTCCAAGAGTCTGGTATATATCCCCAGGCGTAACTTGCCCTGAAGATCTTAACCAGGAGTGGGATTAGCAGGTCCACACCTTTCTGCAGGAGAAGAGGCGTGATACCATCCATCCCACTGGATTTGTTTGCGTTAAAGGAGTTAACAGCCCACTTCACAGCTCCGGGTCTGAACACAATGGCAGCTCTCTTCCAGTCCTCTGCTCGAGGTCTGCTGGGAGTGCTCGCCAAAGTATTCCTGTCTTCAAGAGAAACAGCCCCCGGGAAGTGCGTACTGGCCAATAACTCAAGAGTTTCCTTCTCGTTAGAAGTGAACGATCCATCTGGTTTTTTTAAAAGACCCAGAGGGTTAGAGTTGGCCTTAGCGAGCATTTTATGGAGTCTAGCGCCTTGAGGTAAACTATCAATTTCCTCGCAGAATTTCCTCCATGATGCTCTTTTGGCCCTTCTGATTTCCTTGCTATATTCCGTCAGGGCCTTCCTATAAGTCTCCCACTCCTTGGTTCTCTTGGCCCTGTTAAAGAGTTTCCGTGTTTTGTCACGGAGCCGCTTTAGTTTTGAGCTCCACCACGGCGCCTTTCGCTTCGTTGTCCTGACCTTTAGGGGACAGCTGTCCTCGAAGGCGTTTATCACCCCCTCGGTGACAGCCGTCACCGCAGCATCAAGACATTCTGGCGTTTTGATACTTTTAGGGGCACGTCCCAAGTTGGTCTCCAGCTTACTGTGGTAGTCCACCCAGGAGGTGCACCTAGGGTCCCTAAAAGTGATTGTTTCTATGTGAGGGGATGTTGCCAGTCCAAAGCAAATGTGCCTGTGGTCTGACAAAGAGGCTTCCGCACTGACCTTCCAGTCCATTATCTTCCTAGCAAGGTCATTAGTTGCGAAAGTGATGTCTAAAACTTCTTGCCTGGCTCTTGTAACAAAGGTTGGGGTGCACCCTTTGTTCAGGAGCTGGAAGCAGTTTGCGAGGAGGAAGTCATAAAGGTACTCACCCCTCTCGTTGGTATTGCTGCTTCCCCAGTTCTCGTGGTGGGCGTTTGCGTCGCAGCCCACGAGTAGCTCCGCGTTGTGTCTCCGAGCGTATTCTGCCACCGGAAACAGTTCAGCTGCGGGGTTTTTGTTCTCACCGGGTAGGTAGGCTGAGCAGACAATGGTCCTCCTGCCCTCCCATCCCTTGAGATCGACATAGGCCGCTACCAGGTCATCAGTACAGAGTTCTGGAACAGGCAGAAAGTTAATGTTTTTGTTGAAAACAATGCAGGCTCTGGGCCTGCTTCCGTTGGTGTGCGATAATAACTTACCCCCAGCGTTCAGGCCCAGAATATTGGATTTTGACACCCAGGGTTCCTGTATTAGGGCGATGTCTACTCTGCCCTCAACAAGGCAACGCTCCATGACAGCGGACGATGCGGTCGCGTGATGGAGGTTGGCTTGCAGGAACCTCACCGGGGTGCCCGAAGAAGCCATTACTTGGCTCTTTTGATGAAGGGTTGGGTCCGAGTACTACCTCCCTCCGGTTGAGTCCCTGAATGTCCTCGCTCGGTTGGAGTTTCCCCCGATTCCTTACCCCTCATCCTCCTCTTCTGCTTCTTTTTGCCCTTCCTGGGGCCGACAGCCGCGCCCGCAGTCCCCGCGGCCCCACCTCCTGTTCCGCTCGGTCCGGGGTTGGAATTCGCACCGTTCGCAGAGCGTCCCGGCGGGTTCCCACCCAAGCCGCTGGGTCCAGGCATGGCGGTTGTAGAGCTGAGACCCGCAGATGCAGGCCCCGCCCTCCCGCCGCCTGAACCACTTGGACACGGGCTAGATCCCGCACGGTTCGCCCCGCGTCCCAGCGGTTTCCTTCCCAGACCGCTCGGCCCAGGGGTGACAGCGCCGGGGCCCGCAGGCGCAGCCGCGCTAGCCCCCGTCCGGGACGATGGTTGCTCACCTCTGAGCCGGAACTCCAGCTTCTTACAGCCCAGATTGGCTCTAAAGTTGCTGGCCCGGAGGATATCAGCGGACTCTTCGTCAATGCCGTACACTGCAAGAGTGCCCGAATCAACCTTCGTCTCGCTGACAACCCTCCAGTGCTCAGCACTCAGCTCCACGTTCTGATACGAGATCATGAACATTGCGTCGGTGGCATTCCCCGCTTCCAGCGAGGGAATTACCACCGATGCAGTCCACGGTCTCGGTAACTCATTCTCGTGGAGAATTGAGAGCCGAGCCTCCGGCCAGGGCTTGCAGGTCTCGATCCACCTCACAAGCCAGTCCTTGCTCTCCTGGTTGTCACAGGTGATGAGCAGCCATCCTGGCCTGTGAGAGATTGAATTGAAACTTGGTCCACGCCCTGTCTTGGCGTGCTGAAGTTTTCGTCCCTCCGCGCAAATCGCCTTGCTGATGGACGCATGAACCAAGTTCATTTGTTCCTCCGTCATCCGTTCGGAATGTTTGATTCCCACCTTGACGGAGCTAGTGACGTCTCTGTAGCTGGGGGTAGGAGCTTCCCTTCCCTCCGGCGTTGAGGACGTTTTAGTGGCTTTTTTGGGCTGCTCCTTTGGAGATTCCTCCTCCGACCTGCCCCTTTTCAGGTTACTGGTCGGCTTCTGGGAAGGTGGAGGGCCCTTAACCTGCTGGCTGACAATACAAAGGGCTTCCTCCATGGAGTGCCCTTCGTCAACTAGCTTCCAAAATCGCCTACGCGCCGCGCCGCTCAGTTTTCTGAAGGCGTCGCTTTGCCTAAACGATTTGGTTGTTTGTGAAGAGACCGGAGTATTCACAGGCATGCCCGAGGCGACATTGCCCCCAGCGTCCTGATCCACACCGGTCATATCGATATCAGGCTGAGCAGAGTCCACCAAGTTCCCCTGCTCAGTCTGTGCAGCTACAGGTTCCGCAGAATTCGAGTTCCTCCGCGGCTCCTGAGCAAAGTCAGGAGTAGCAAAGTCCTCCGAGATCCTCTGCTGCTCCTGTGAGTTGCCACCTGAGGTGGCTTGAAAAAGCTGTATGTTATTTAAATCCATGCAGTTCCCACGAGTAGCTAGGGAAATACAGACGTCACAGACGACAGAGCCCCGCATGCCGCCTGAAGGGCAGATACTACCTCGATTCGCCCCGGTTTCGAGGAGACAACCGTTTGAGACTGAGCACCCCCCCAGCCACGCATCCATCGGCACGGTGCGTATGACACCTTGGATTGGGGATTTTTAGAGGTTTACTCCTCAGCAAAACGGCAGTAGGTTTCAGTTACATCTGTTTCAGAAGGAACCAGACCAATAACAGGCAGCAACCGCGTGAAGGATGACCGACCGCCTTACCTAGGGGATCCAGGTGACCTGCACTCCCCCCTAGGTCATTCGCCAAATCCAGCTCCAGAAGGGTGCTGGAAATAGAGATGAAGCCATGCTATTATTCACCAACTCATACCATGGCCTCAACTCCGCCCTATTGTACGTGACCATAATAATATAAACATATAAACGCACTAGCTGATGCCCGCAACTTTGTCCGCGTGGATTGAGGACAAAGTTGCGGGCATCAGCTAGTGCATTTTTGGTTCCCGCGGGAACTCTTTAATTTTCCCGTATAAAAAAAACCGGCCAAGTGCGAGTCGGACTCGCGCACCGAGGGTTCCGTACAAACCTGTAATAAGTTTTAAATTAAATGTTTTTTTTTAAAATTTGAGTTGATTGAATGAAAGGTAAATTGCGATTTACGATTAATGACGTATTAAAAAAAACTACTTACTTGATCTCGTTCAAACCAATTTTCGGTGGTAGTTTGCATGGTAATGTACAACATATATTTTTTTAGTTTTATCATTCTCTTATTTTAGAAGTTACGGGGGGGGGGACACACATTTTACCACTTTGGAAGTGTCTCTCGCGCAAACTATTCAGTTTAGAAAAAAATGATATTACAAACCTCAATATCATTTTTGAAGACCTATCCATAGATACCCCACACCTATGGGTTAGATGAAAAAAAAATTTTTGAGTTTCAGTTCTAAGTATGGGGAACCCCAAAATTTATTGTTTTTTTTCTATTTTTGTAAGAAAATCTTAATGCGGTTTACAGAATACATCTACTTACCAAGTTTCAACAGTATAGCTCTTATAGTTTCGGAAAAAAGTGGCTGTGACATACGGACGGACAGACAGACAGACAGACATGACGAATCTATAAGGGTTCCGTTTTTGCCAAATTTGGCTACGGAACCCTAAAAAGTAGCATATGTGCTATTCCAGACCATAATCGTGCCAACTGCCAAATTTCAGCCAGATCCGTTCAGCCGTCGGGGCGTGATTGAGTAACAAACATTCATACATCCATCCACACATCCATACATCCATCCGAACTTTCGCATTTATAATATTAGTAAGAAGTAAGATAGTAAGAAATAAGATTGAATACGTGTTACCTTCCATTATATGATGATGAATAAAGCTGGCGAACAAATCAGCCCCCCGATTGTGTAAGGAAATCGTAATCGTTTGACAGCTTAAAACGTATTACTCGACCTGTTTATAGAATTGTACATTCTCTTTGACGTCCAGTCATCTATAAACTCCTTAAACAGGTCGGATTACCCGTTTGACAAACGATGACGATTTCCTTACTCAATCGGGGGGCTGTTTTATAATAGTTCATGTTACGCTGCTGCCTGGAGATAGAACAAATTGGTTGGGCAGTCCGCCTATTGAGAGGTGTGTTCCCCCGCACAGGTGCCGCCGCGGCCGGCGGGGCAGCGCACGGAGCCCGAGAGCGCGGGCGGCTTCCCGGGCTTCGGCTTCGGCGAGGGCTTCCACATGTCCTTCGGCATCGGCGCCTTCCCCTTCGGCGTCTTCACATCCACATTCAACTTCGGCGACCCCAGGCCTAGCGCCGGTATGGTATTTTTTTACGATAATTATAATCTTTGTTAAACTGAATATTCATCTTTATAGACAAAGAGGGGATACAGAAAATCAACTTGCTAGAAACCGGCATAAACTAGTAAGTAATGCCGCTATGTTGATTTCCAAGACCATATATATCTCATGGAGTTTTCAAAGAGTGTAAAACTTTAACTTTATAACAATGAATAATGAAAATAAAATAAAATTATAAACTTAGACGATGTTACAGAAAGCCTTCGTGTATAAATCGGACTTGCACTTAACCGGTTTTTAATATCAGTGCTATTTAATTGCTTAATACGCAAATAACTCCAAAAAGGTTATAATGCATGTCCAATGATCAGCCGATTAAGAGGCGCACGTCTATACCACTACTAGGCTATCCTTTCACTTGGCTAGCACTAACTATAAAAAGTGATGAGTAAAACATAGATAGGATATTCAAATGTATGTGTATTATAATTCCTGAGGCCAGCTTAAAATTCATAGCCTAGCCAATTGTGAAGCCATTCCGCCAACGTGTCGACACTTGCACGCCAAAAGCGGTGAGGTATGCTTAATTAGCGGCCTTGGCCAATGTGTACAGGCTGGGGTTAATGCCTATACATGATTAGGTATTTACTTGAACTTTTTTTTTAAATTCAAATTAATTGCTTTTGAATTGTCGAGTGAATCTACCACTGGTTCGGAATGACGGAGAAAGAAGAACCAGCAAGAAAAGTATTTGTGGCTGCTTTTAAAAAAAACCATTTACAATTACGCCAATGTGAACACACATAACTAATGTTACTAGAATAACTTTATTTTTTTCACTAATACAAATCCACACTAATGTTATTAATGCGGAACTGTGTCTGTCTGCTACGCTTTCACGGCCCACCTGTTCAACCGATTTTGATGAAATGTGGTATGGATATAGTTTGTATCCCGGGGAAGGACATAGGTAACTTTTATCCCGGAAAATTAAAGAGTTCCCGCGGGAATCAAAAAATCTTAATCCACGCGGACGAAGTCGCGGGCATCATCTAGTTAAACAGTACCTAAGTATACTGTAAATTAAGAGGCCGGGGAGCGGCGTTCGCAACTTCTATTCGAACTGCAAATATAAATTTGGTGGTTATATTGCTATCTCTATTTGGCTGATGACACATGATCGCGTGCAAGCGCGATAGCAATATGAGCGTACAGAGTTTGTTATACATTTTGGTCTTCTTCCGTGAATACCAAAAATGATGAATGAAAAATTATTGTGTTTTTAACTTCGTGTAGTTATTCTGTAACTTGACAATATAGGCTATGTTCCTGATCAATTAGTACGTGAGATATCGTTGGGTTTAATATGAAACAAATAAGGAGAAAACATGTTATTTATGTCTTAAAAACATGCGAAACGCAATGTGCTTACATTTAATTTTGGGAAAGTATTTTGAAAAGATAATTATCCAGGGACCTAGATAAATACAAGTTCAATCTTAATAATAAAGAAAAGAAAAAGAAAGAAAAATAGTTTATTCACCAGTGGTGTCACAGACAAAACTAGATACAAATGTAACACTTTCGTCTGTGACACCACCCAGAAAGGGTGTACAGCTCAGCGTTTGCCCTGCGTCATATGCCCATGAATGCATACAAAACAAGGCGCTGATTTTCAGCTGTGACCCCGGGTGACGTCACAGTTACAACAAAACAAAATAAATAAATAAAAGTAAATAAAAGTAGTTTATAAATATACGATAAAGAAGGTCGGTCAGCTTCATACAAACTGTGACCTGATTGTAAAGTGTCGCGACCATAAATGACCTAAGGTGGGATCGATTGATAATATAGCAGTGTATTAAATCTAATGATTCTTTTTTTTTTAAAAGCCGGAATTTGCTGGTAAATTCATGTTTGGTTTTGAGGTTAGGATTGAATACGACACCGGCGCCATCATTCAAAAACAACCATAATAGGTAGGTACTCCAGTATATTATGTCTTTCATTTATTTTGGAGTATAAGCCATTTTTGCTTTTTCGATGTTGGTTTTTAGTTAGTTCATTTTCGATGTTTGCCGTAGAAGCATCGATGTTTTTAAGAACAATGGTGCATCCATAGAAAAGGATGTTTATAGGACTGGCAACCCTCGTGATTTCAGATTTTGAATTTGATTTGAGTTTTGACGATACTCTTTGACTGATGACAGCTGTCACTTGACGTTGACGTCTGCGATCCGTTTCATATAATTTTTGCTGTTACACAAAATTATTCACACATGAAACACATTAAACAAGATAAAAACTGTAGATAACTGCATTAGATTACGTGATGAAACGAAACCTAGTGATGAATTATGGTGCACAGATTAAATAATATATCTAAAGGTGTGTTCAGAAACATTAATACGATCCGATATGGTATTTTGCAATTATTTTATTTTTTATTCCGGCTTTAATAAAAAAATATAATGGTTGTACTTAAATGCCCCTTTAATCACCTATATTTTGCCATTGTATTTATCAATGGTCGCTTTCATTTTTGGTCAGGTCATATTTGGCCATCCTTCTTTATAATAATAAATATAAAAGTCATTATACAAGTAAATATGACACATAATTATATAACATACCTATACATAATATTGAAGCACTGAAATATCGGCCGCTATATTTTCGAATTCAGTCTGTTTAGACAGCAGAAATCTTTTTAACTTTTTAATAAATGTAATTTTACTCCGGGAATCGCGTATCGGGGGAGGAATATTATTCCAGCATCGGGTTGCGGCATATTTAAAACTACCCCTGAAAGCGGCAGTGCAGTGGTGTGGAATACTCAAAATCTTACGCACCCCCCTAAAATGCTCCCTACCCTCGTACAGCCTCCCTAACTTATCATATATATAATCGCATAATATGGTGGAAATATTCTCGAATTACAAATTATTTTGGTATTACGTATGGGCAATTCGCCCTCCGCCGGCCCGTTAAGTTATTCTTAGGTCTTTGATATGGAACACAAATGAATATTAATAGGTATAAGAATAATACTTTTAGCAGTCTATGTAAGTATGTATGTTTGTTTGTTTGTGTATATTCCAAAGTAGCGCCTAAACTACTGAGCCGATTTTGACGAAAACATGTAGAGCAGACAGACAGACGGACATGGTCGCATCTTATGTGTTTGTTATGTGGGTAGCCAGCCGTCAAGTTTTATATTCCCACAAACCTCGTATCTTCAGTTTTTTAGATACCGTATTTTACATAGATTTAATAGTCCGTCAAACTTATCTGACCCGGCGGCCAAAATTTTTAGTTTTTGCTTTAATTTTATTTTTCACTAGATGATGCCCGCGACTTCGTCGCGTGGATTAAGGTTTTTGATTCCCGCGGGAACTCCTTAATTTTCCGGGATAAAAAGTAGACTATGTCCTTCCCCGGGATATAACCTATCCCTGTACCAAATTTCATCAAAATCGGTTGAACAGATGGGCCGTGAAAGCGTAGCAGATAGACAGACAGACACACTTTCGCATTTATAATATTAGTATGGTTTAGTATTGATATAAACTAACATTTTATTAACATTACTTTTAATTACATATACGGCCGAGTTTCTTAACATGTATGTATATTCTTGGATGTTGCGAAATGTCACTCATTAAACTGGGCTGACTTGTTTTCTTAGTGAAAGGTTTTACCATCTGTGTTGGTATGATCATTGATCACCTTGAACTTGTTTTTTTTTTTAATTTGGTTGCTGGTCTACTAGGGTCTACTGTAAGAGGCGCAAACTCATGAACTTGGTAGACATAAATTTATGATCGAAAGCTATCGATTTTGTAGAACTAGGGGTATCTAATCTACTTGGTCCTATAAATAATAATTTATAACTTATTGTAAATACGGTATAAAATGTAAATACCTTTCTTATGTAAAAAAAAAACATTGGTGTATTCAGACGGCCAGCATATTCTGAGGCAGGTTACACAGAACGGCATACCCAACAATGCACGCGGGCTGCGCGCGTCGGTTGGCAGTTGTGTCGACTGCACTAACGACTCAATACGACGCAACAGTATCATACAGTAGCTGAATTATAGCAGTATTTTGTCGCATAGATAGTCATTTTCTATGGAGTCGTATCATGTCGCGTCGCTTTCATCGCTCAGCTAGGACAGCGGGTAACAGTGTTGTTGTGTTTGCAGCACCGCGCGGCACGGCCCAGTTCGAGGAAGAGCAGTTTCTGTCAAAGATATTCCTGTGGGTGGCCATCCTCTTCGTGCTGTGGCTCGTCTTCGCGTGACGGCCGCTGCGACGCAACCGCCGTGCCTCGCGGGACTCAACCCGTGCCTCGCGGGACTCAACACGTATCTCGCGTGACTCAACCCGTGCCTCGCAGGACATGTGCCCCGCAACACAATCACCCCCGTACGGCGCTAGTCACGTACAAAAATACAAATTCAGCATTTCAACTAAACTTTCCAGCATCAGTTAAAGTTTAATGAAAATTTTCGCGCTCGTTCCGCTCTAGTTAATAAACGATGACTAATAACTATTATAATTACTATTATAAGAATATTTCTTTTCGGTTTTCCAAGCTATGATTCTAAAATAAATTATAACCTCTTTTTCCTTAACTATGTAGGTATAAAAAATTTAATTGTAAATGTATGTGTAAAACAAGTAGGTACAGTCCGATTCAAACTTTATGGCTTCTTCTCAACATCATCGCACTTCGTGCGGTTCGATGCGCAGAATACAATGTTAAATATCAGCGGGACGGTTCAGTTGACTGTACCTGCGCGAACCTATACTCGCGGCTAACTTCCGAGACGTCATAAAGTTTGAATGGGACTGTACCTTCGCTGAAACGCGTGTGTTGCGTGCTTTGCATGGCGGATAGGACGTTAGTGTGAGCTATCGATGTAATCTCGTTACCAATTTGTTTGCCTCATCGATAAATATGTGCTAGATCGCAGATCGACGTGATTTTTTGCATGGGTATAGTTGAGGACTTGGAGAGTGAAATAGGCTACTTCTAATCGGATTCATGGAGAGTTCCCGCAGGAATTGAAAAGCTCATTCCACGCGGACGAATTCGCGGGTATCAGCTAGTTCAAATCAAAATCGATCATTGATAAAGTTGCTTACAGCCGAACACTGAACTTCTTACGGTTGTCAGAGTAGATAATTGTTTCTGATACTTACATATTTTTGCAAATACAGCTTATATCAAAAATCAGTTATTTAGCGTTTGAAGTATTGTTGCTATATTGTACTACTAGATGATGCCCGCGACTTCGTGCGCGTTGATCAGGTAATTTTTTTTAATTCCCGCAGGAACTCTTTAATTTTCCGTTGTAAAAAGTAGCATGTCTTTCTCCGGAATGCAGCTTATCTCTGTACCAAATTTCATCAAAATCGATTGAAAAGATGGTCCTTTAAAGCGCAGCAGACAGAGACACTTTCAGACAGGCATTTATAATATTAGAATGGATTTATAATTAATTCATTAAAAAATTAAGATGAGATTGAAAATTTCGCTGCAGCTGTGTTCGCTAAGTGTGTTTGTGGAACGTTCCACAAACTTAACTGACCCGGTGACTGCGTTGGTAAAATAATATTAAAAACTAAACAGACATTAAAAAAGTTAAAAAAAAACACCGGGCCATATAAGTTGGTGGGTCTAGGTATAATTATAAATGTCTTACTTCACCTTTACTTTAAAAAAATTAAAGATAGTTTGATTTGATATTTATATTTGAATATATAAAGGGCCTTTTAATAATTGATATGTATAATATAATTTTATCGTATATTTCTTTACATTATACTAAACTAAATTGTATGTATCTCTTGCAAATTGAGTATTCAGATCGCCAGTACAAAAGTGGCCTAAGTCCTAACTCACATTTTCTTAAGCAATAATAAAGGGCCTATCCTTGACCTTATCGCCTTTAAAATGCATTTGCAAAAGTGGCGTAACTCAAATGTATAAATATTCCCTTACATTTATAGTTAGGCAACTTTTGCTAAGAGGCCACAAATGTGTTCAGTTGACTGCAGAAGCGACCTTGTATTGGGGAAACTATAGTGTAAAGTAGTCCTTAGAACCCTAGAGTTTTTATATTTTCCGAAATACAGTTAATTGTATAATTCCTTCATACTTTTATTAGCCAGCCTAACTTGTTAAAACTAGGTAGAATGGAAGGCATATAATATTATGTACCTATGCATAATAATTATTATTATAAGTACAAGAACGTTGATTGAGTAAAAAAAACATCCCACAACTTAACGGTTTGTTGTAAAACATTCACATGTCGTAATTCGTGTCATAGCACTTCTTACAGCAGGAAATATTAAGCTTTTTATATTCAAAAAACTAATAAGTAGGTAATTTCCGAACAACCTTAGAGCTTTCGCGATTTATGGATGTTTTAAAAGGAACCACAGCGTGTTTTGAGCAATTTTGTTTCAATAAGCGTTGTTTGTTTGAGTGTAAGTTCCCGTTGTGCCAGGTGAGTGATGAAAGCGACGCCACGCATCGCAACGCGACTCTAAAACATAACAAACTTATCTACGCGACAACGCATGCCACGTGTCAGGTACTGTTTGATACTGTCGCATCGTGTCGCGTTGCCGCGTTTGTCGCTGACCCGTTGTCCTAGACCTAGACCGACCATCACAGCCGCGGACATCATCCAGTTGTAATATAAATGTACAGCTACAAGTGTGAAAATACCACTTTTTTATAATGTTTTAATTCGGTAGAAAGTTTATTTTTAATATTCCTGTAATGTAAGTGTATATATTTGATTTCCAAATGTTTTGATGTAAATTATTTGAATAAAAATAAACATGCTATCATCTGTGTTCTTTATTTAAAAACTCGTCGGATAGTGAGTTAAAATTGGCATTTTATCATTTAATATTGTGCCTTTCGACAGAAATAAAACACATTAAAACACGCGATGTTAATGACGCAACCACAACAAAGTTGTATCGATAACATCTCGCTATAAACTAACTCAGCGATTTAGCTCTTAACAAACTGAGATTAACTATGGACATAGTTTACTGTGATAAGATTTGTTCCGTTGACTTAATTAATTTAAGTAGGTACCGCCCACAACCACCACTACAGCGCATTAACGTCCTCACTGCTGGGCACAGGCCTCCACTCTCAGGAGAGAGGGAATAACAGCTTAGACCCACCACGCTGTTCCAATGCGGGTTGGCGGGCTTTAACAACTTATCATGTTAGTGATAATAATCGGGACCGACGGCTGGTCTCCGAGGCACGGTGGTAACTCAACCCAATACCTACCTAAACCTAATAGTATAGATACAGATCAAAAGACATAAACATATTGTGTGAAGACTACTAGGTTGTTTCTCTCGATTTTCGATCTTATTTCAATGATGGTAAAGTGCAAAATGCTCCATGCTGTGCTTTGCCTGCCAATGAGAAGACGTATAGTCCCCAAAGACCATACACTTACTAGGTACCAGAACCTTATCTGAGCTGATGACGGCGTCGCCTAGTATCTATTAAAAAATAAAATTAAAAACAAAACTAAATACAAATATTAGATCCAATTTTGTTCAGCGTGCTACACACAGACCACCCAAGATCCGTGGAAGTACTATTTTAATCATACTAATATTATAAATGCGAAAGTCACTTTGTTTGTTGGTTTGTCCTTCAATCACGCCGCAACGGAGCAACGGATTGACGTGATTTTTGGCATGGGTATAGTTGAGGACCTGGAGAGTGACATAGGCTACTTTTTATCCCGGAAAATTAAGGAGTTCCCGCGGGAATAACAAAAAACTTAAACCACGCGGATGAAGTCGCGGGCATCAGCTAGTAAGTGTATAATTTATGTGGCAATAATTGAAATCAAACAAACATTTTCAGTCACTCAATTTATTTATCATAGTAACAAACAACGCATAGTACCTATTCTGTAGTTTTAACATAAGTAAATTGAGTAATAATGACTACAAATCAATATAGTGGAGCTGATTCTGTAGTGCACAATCTCTAAAATAAACTAAAATGATAGCATTAAAAATATTGTTAACCCTTTCATAATACTCCCTGCGGAAAGGGACAGAATTAGATTTAAAGGTTAATTTTAGTTTAGAGATTGTGTTATACAGAATTGGCCACATTGTTTCACATATTTATACACTTGCACACATTCAGAACTTAATTGGTTTGCTTCTGAGTGTCCAATGTGTAACAAATTATTATTTATCTGGTTTAAGTTACAGCAAAATAATTGATAACAAATTAAACATATGATCAAGATCCTATATGATGTATAATTATTATTAAATGTTTAAGGTTAGACTAGTTGACCTGCCCCGGATTAGTAGGTACGATAAACAAAACATGTGAACCATCCACACTAATATAATAAATGCGATACTGAGTTTGTCACTCCATCTTGTCAGTCTTTAACCTTTTCATAGAACCTCCGATTAAATTCAGAATATTTAATTGTTATTTGAACCGACAGAAATCATCAAGTTACAGTATTACTAAAAGAATAAGAATTCTCAGACTTAACTTTATCATTCACCAATTTTAAAGTATAAAAAATTAGGAAAGCATCAATTCTTGTCTCTAATTTTAGAAATCTTAACTATATCTAAAATATAACTTAAAGTAATATAATAATAACTATATGGTGCAATAGCACAATGCAAATTGACACCAATTTCGACTTCAATAAACCATTATAACAAACTTAAATAACATGAAAGAAATAGTGCATGCTAATTGATAGAATATTCGGCTTAAATCTTATACGAACACTACACGCCCAATTACGGGTTATGGCGATCCTAGACGTTACGTATCGCGATTCCTTGCGATTGTTAAGCGAATATAACAAATAAAATTCCACCATACATTGTTTTCGTGTAACTTTAACTATTTACGCAGCCGCACGCCACGGAAGCTCTCAGATGAGACAATTTTTCCCGACTTCATTCACATTATTGCAATTTTCGTAGGGATCTCTTTTTTTTTTTAAATAAAAATATATAGCCTATGTTACTCGCTGATAAAATAGCTTTTTATAGGTGAAAGATTTTTAATATCGGTTGAGTAGTTTTTGAGTTTATCCATAACAAACAAACAATCAAATCTGTCCTCTTTTTTATAATATTTGAACATCAAAAAGTGTACAGGGACCATACTGCCAACGCGTAAGGCCATAATGTTTCATTATTGTTGCGTGTTTTAGAACAATTATTATAATTTAGGAACGTCAAGGTACGTGACATCAAACCGTCATTTTGAGTAATATTGCTTGAGTATTGCTTTAAGCGTTGGCCCGGCAGTATGGACTCAGTGTACCTTATTAGAATTTGAAACAGATGAAGTCTACAAGTATCGTCATATAGTATTGAGCAAGAATCACGCCCCAACGGCTGAACGGATCTGGCTGAAATTTGACACAGGGATAGATTATAATCTGGAATAGCACATAGGCTACTTTCTATCCCGGAAAATTAACGAGTTCCCGTGGGAACCAAAAAACCTCAAACCACGCAGACGAAGTCGCGGGAATACGCTAATGTCATTTAAGAATGTTTTCGGTACTACATAATTCTTACACCACAAAACATACATCAATATCATATTGTACATCATAACAATATTGAACACTGACAGTCATTATTTCGAAACTGAAGAATTTTCGGAAATAAAAATTGGGCGACTTTTTGTGTAGGTG
Organism: Erebia epiphron; assembly: GCA_963932025.1. Lineage (NCBI taxonomy): Eukaryota > Metazoa > Arthropoda > Insecta > Lepidoptera > Nymphalidae > Erebia > Erebia epiphron. Next base: position 23,620,558 of record OZ009948.1, read on the forward strand.
CGTAAATTTGGAACGTTTTTGTGTTCGTATTTTGTTTGAAAAACCATAACGCATCCAGCAGAGATTTTACACCTGTTTGGTAAGGTGTAAATTCCAGTCAAGAAGATTGTATGGGTAAAAAGTCGTAGAACGCCCAAAATAATCGAAGCTTCTACGTTTTTCGATCAAAGTAATTTTGACTAAACTGGACTGGACCATTTAGTGATTCAGTAAGTGTAAAGAAGTCTAGTAAAATATTAATTTTTTATTTTGTATGTCGCTCGCAAGTAAACACAATACTGGTGATGTTTTTGTTCTTATTTCACTCCCCAGTGGCGAAGCCGAAACGCCCGTTAGCAAGTTTCGCTTCATTTGTTTCAGTGCAATCAGTAAATTTCACTTACAACACAAATTAGTATAGCACATATTTTGATAATATCTACTCTAAATCGATACCGTACAGTTTAAGCGTCCTATCCATACTGGTGGAAGCCAAGTACTGAGCGTTCTTACCGAACCTCACTCCAGTTGCTGATGCTGTGTGCTCGTTGAAGACTTTGAGTTCCTGCCATTGTCTGCACAAGTATACGCGGACATCCGTACCAGCGATGGCCAAGTATGTACCGCTCTGATCGAAGCACAGCTCCTTAATAGCGTAACCTTCTTCCAACTGGATGGTCTTAAAGTTCTTCAGCTTGCGGAGATCCCAAAGTTTGACACAGGCGTCCTCAGCCGCTGTAGCTAAGTAATATCCGTTTTCTGAGAAGGATATGGAGGTGACGGGGCCCAGATGTCCAGGGAAGTTGGCTACGTTGCTCTGTTCCTTCAAGTCCCAGATCTTGACCTGGGAGTTTTCGGTTCCGGTGCCGAAGATCAAACCGTCCGGATGGAATTGGGCGGTTGTGAGGCTGACGCCTGATGCGTCGCTAACCTGTAGAGGGAAGAGCATTGGAAATTTAAAAACTGTATGCAATGAATGTATAAAATAATAGTGGTTACAGCTTCTCAGTTCTCCTCTGTTGAGAAACAATTTACTTACCTTCAATATCAGCTTTTACGAAGTTGACGAAGGCTTATAAAATGAAGGTTCTTGGGAAAATGGTAAAACATACAAACCCAATGCATATAATATGTTCCGTTGCGATTGAATAGTTTCCCTTTCCACAAACGTGAAATTAACTTTACTTCTATCACACCAGAATGGCTGAACGGATCTGGATGAAATTTGGCACAGAGATAGATTACAGTCTGGAATAACACATAGGCTTTTTGTCTCGTGAAGAACTTACTATAGAAATGATCCTATGAAGTAAGGCTACTTTTTATCCCGGAATATTAAAGAGTTCCCACGGGAACCAAAAAACCTCAATCCACTAGTTCTCAAACCAGCTAGTTAAGTTATAACTGTTTTATATACCTTGGTGAGCAGTGCCCCGGTGCGTATGTCTGAGAAGGCCCAGTGCTGGTCCGTGGAAGTGGACAGAACGTAGTCGCCCGTGGGGTGCAGAGACAGGCCCGTCACAGGACCGTCGTGCGACCGGAGCAGGACCGTCGTTTGAGACCTGGAAAAGAGAATTCATACAGCTAGTCTGTTTAATAAGTCAGTTTACATAGAAATTTTAGGACAACATTAAATTGCATTCTGACAACACCGATAATTGCTATCAAGTACTTTTGAAGATTCGGCCTGTTTCTCACATTTATTTGATTCATAGATGATTCTTTCAGTGTTGCAATAAGCTATTTTTCAATTACCTAGTAATTTACCCATGTGAACTGACTTATTGAACAGACCCTAGATTCTTAGTAACTGATGAGAACCTGTAATTTAAATAAGTTATGCACCAAATTGTGTACCTTCTTTTTTTTTTGATGAAAAATATTGAGGAGTAGAAAAACCATTAATAAATCGTTAACACGACAGGAACAAAGTGCTGTACCACCTTAAAAGGGACCACGTATCTTGTTGCCTAGGTCTTTTAAGATCAAATTATACATTTATTTCTTTATCTTTAACTATACGGCGCAACTGACAGCAAAATTTGCGTCTAAGGTTGGCCATACACGGACCGCTCTCACAGTCATAAGTCAACAGCTACCATTGATAACCGCTGCGAACTGCCCGAAGCAGTTTCAACTGCTCGGCCCATGTTATCTGTATACAATGTCTAATTGTAATTTGTTTTTTGTATTGTAATGTACTTATGTAATTAGTTGTATAACGGATTTTCCGTCCCATCAGGCTATGAGAGTAAAGGAACAGAGAGTGCACCTGTGTATGCGCTACACACTTGAGCACTATAATATCTCCCGCGCAGATGGCTAATCTCTCTGGAGATAGGCCGCCGTGGCCGAAATTCGGTCGGGAGGACATTATTATTATTATTATTAGTTGTATAAAAAAATATAGCAAGTATAAGCAAAAACCGAAACACGTGTCGAATATTTTCACATGAGGAATATTTACACAATTTCAAATTTTTTAAATTGAAAACTTGTGATGTTATGAGCTTGCTGTGATGCATCATGGTCCTAGCATGACCATGGTCACCGCAAGTGTTGAGGTCCGCCAGAACACAGCGCGAGCACGCCAGCGTTAGTAAGGGGTCATCCATAAAGTAAGTCACACTAATTTCGCGGCTTTTGAACCCCTCCCCCGTCTTTGTCACAGTTGGTCAAATTTGTGAGACCCCCCCTCCCTAGTGTGTTTCAAATTATTAACCCTATGAGGATGGCCACCACTTCACTTGCTGCGTGTGCTCGTGTCACGTAGAGGCTAGGGGGCTGAACACACTCACGTGGGCACGTTCCACACGCGGATGGTGTGGTCGGGCGAGGCGGTGATGACGGTGTCTTCGTCAGGGTGGTAGATGACGCGCGTCACCTTCTTGGTGTGGCCCTTGAGGATGGCCACCACTTGCTCCGTATCCTTGTTGAACACGGTCGCGTTCCGGTCGTTGCCGCCCGTCAGCAGCCGGCTGTGGTCCGACGGGTTGATGTCCAGAGCCAGGATTCCTGGCACGCTCGCAGAGTGGAGACCCTGCCACCAAACACAGTATTATTAACGGTACACAAATAAGTAAGCTTTATTACTAGTTGGCCTGCTACTTTAAGCTCTTGGGGGTGGAATGTCCAAAATAATATGTTCACAAACAGCTACCTAAAATAGGTTTCACAGGCGGCGACGCGAAGTTGCATGTTGCTTAGCACTGAGCTAAAATTTTTCAAAAATTTTATCAACTCAGTGCAGTAAGACCAACTGTGTGGCACACTGTTTGTAGTACAATTTTATAAGATATTTTTTTTTTTTAAATAATAATAAAATCTTTATTTAGAAACATTAACCAAGGACTTAAAAACATATATGAATGATAATCCTACAAAAGTTAAAAACTGCATTGCAGTGATTATCGCCCTCCACAAACAATGTACAGTGTTTCATGTTAGATTTAAGACAGTGGTTACCAAAATTAAACTATATTATTAATATTAAGTTTCACATATTCATTTTTTTTTTGTAGTAAGTAACGAACAAAAAATTTAGAAATAAAGATTTAGAGACAAAAATTTAGAAATTTACTTATAAATTATTAAAATTTACTTAATTGTTTGCTAATACAAGACATACAAGACATAGACAAGTGGGAATAGCTGTGTTAGCTCAAGGAATGTATTTTAAAATATTACGAGAGTGTTGTGGTGTTGTGTATGTAATGTATGACAGATTTATAACAGATAGTCCAAGTACCACCTTTTACAAGTTCGTGACCAACAAGTATACCACGGACAAATAAAGAACAGGGACACAAAATTATAAGACTAAAACCTAACGGAGTCCTCGCTTGCAATGGGGAGGGGCACTTCACACACAGTGAAGAGACCAGCTGGCCAGAGTAAAGGTGAGTGAACACGTACGGGATGCGAGGCGAGCGCGAGGAAGGAGCGTATCTGGTCGGGCCCCAGCAGCCCCTCGGGCACGGTGCGGCCGCGGCGCTTGCGCTCCTGCGTCAGCGCCGTCGCGCGCTCCTGCAGCCGCGACACCACCTCCGCGGACATGCCCACCGCCACCGCGCCGCCCGCGCTCGCGCCGCTCTCCACCTGGCATAACACAACATTTCGAGAGAATAATTTAATATAAAAAATTCTTTTTAAACAACCGACTTCAAACTCCCGCGCCAACTTTACAACAACAAGCACACGCTATACAAAGTACTTATTTTATTGTTGATATTTTAAAAACCGCTCGACTCATCCAAAGAAAGAATCATCCAAATCGGTCCACCCAGTCAAAAGTTCTGAGGTAACAAACATATACAGTCGAATTGAGAACCTCCTCCTTTTTTTGAAGTCGGTTGAAAAAAATTGTGTTATTTAACTATGATAAATTACGGTTGTCTAGAGTCGGTTTACGGACAATAGTTTTACGTGATAACTAGAAGTTCTCTCGCGCGCTCGCGTGGCGGCGTTCCAGTAGCAGAACTATTCGAACCGCTAGCTCTGACGTCACGCGAGAAGAGAGATAAATGTGTCACAAGCCAACACTTGGGCCAACGCTGGACACGCTCAGGCTCAGACGGAACATGACACTTTTTCGTACGTGCAGCCGGTGTTTTCGATTTATAAGACGTTATCACGTCAATAAACACACACACACAACCTAGTTAAACAAAGTTAACAAGTTTAAGGCCTGGAGTCGTCGACTACAGCCAAATTGCATCAAATTAAGTCACACTTATTTACGCACTTTATTTACTTATTGCCTTTAAAAAAAATCGGTTAAGAAACCACGGAGATATGCACCGACATACATTTAAAAAATAAAAATACGCGCCGAATTAAAAACCTCCTCCTGTTTTGGAAGTTGGTTAAAAATTAACAAAGTTAGACCACAGCATTAGAATAAAATGCTGAGGCTGATGTAATTTCCAATGCAATGCAATGCATAGACTGTATTTAAATAGTTTGAAATAATAACACAAATCTTAAAACAAGTCTCAATACAAAGTGTATAACTGTGTGGCATATCAAAATAGGGAAAGAGTGAAAGTGCCATACCGCATTCGCCGGCTGTGGCGCCACGATGCCTGCTTGCGGCTTGAGCGTGGCGAGCGCCTCTCTGGCCGCTGTCACCTCCTTAGTGAGGCGCGCGATCACGCGACACGCCGCGTCGTGCTGGTACAACGCGTGACTTAGCTCCTGCAGGCATAGATAAATAATACACTCTCCTATACTGCACAATGGATTAAAAATGGTGGGGCATCAAACAATTAATGCTGACCATTTATAGCTAGTAAATTGTCTCGTAAAACTCAAATTTAACTGTGATTGTGAAATATGCTGGCCAAATTTTGGGGAGACGACTACGATAATCCAAATAAGAATTAAAAGTTTCATTCGCTAAATTATAGCAAATTAAACTTCTAATTCCTTCATTACCATGGACTTCTGCAAAGTAACACTGGCTGCAGCTTCTATCCAATACTTGACAATAATCCAGTTGCAAGTCATAAGGTGTAATGACATTCTGGGCATGAAATTGGAATGATTTATGTCACGTAGGACAACTTGTGCCACTTATAAGTGGCAAGAATCTACCACCGGTTCGAAAAGCTGATTCTTCTTAGAACAGCTGCCAAGAAACTCAACAGTTGCTTTTATCATAAACAGAAAAATGTTACACTTCGTAAATAATATACAATGCAATACATTATGTAACAAGTATTACACTGACTCGTGGGTTGCTGGATGCGAAGCCATTTGCTTCCATGCAACTTTGTCATTGAGAAAATCATATCAAATAGTATAATACTTAAGAGATGCTGTTTAGTCTTTAAATTTATGCAATGGAAAATCCAGAAACTCTTTTGGAATGCATTACCTGTCTAGCAGTCTGGAGCTGCTGTCTCTGAGTGAACGTGTGCAGCATCAGAGCATCCCACTCATCCTGCATGCTCTTTAGGGTGGCAGGGATGGACGTGGCACTGGGGGGCTTGGGCTTCACTATAGCAGGAGCTGTACACAAGAATCTCTACTGTGTTATAATGAACGGCTTAGCTAAAGGTTTAATTTATTTACTTTAAGTTTTCTTTATTTCTAAGCTCTTTTTCATGAGGGGTTTTTCTTCCCAAGATTCTAGAGATAATCATTATTTTTTTGCTAATTTATTAGAAACTATATGATTCCCGTGACTTCGTCCGCGTGGACCGTTTTTTCGATTCCTGCGGGAGCTCTTGAATTTTCCGGGATAAAAAGTAGCCTATGTCCTTCCCCGGGATACAACCTCCCTGTACCAAATTTCATTAAAATCGGTTGAACAGATAAATTTTTTGATTCCCGCAGGAACCTTTGAAATTTCCGGGATAAAAAGTAGCCTATGTCCTTCCCTGGGATACAACCTATCCCTGTACCAAATTTCATGAAAATCCGTTGAATAGATGGGCCGTGAAAGTGTAGCAGACAGACAGACACACTTTTGCATTTATAATATTAGTATGGATATGGTTGGTTGTAAACTGGAATAGTTTCAAACAAGAAAATCATAATATAAGAAACTCAAATGTATGTATTTTATCTCTGAGTATTTCGTTAATATTTGATGTAAGTACTCACTCTTAATTTCAATAAGGTCTTCAACCCTCAGCTCTTTTCCACTGATAGGATCGACGCCATTTTCTATTATGTATTTCTCAATAATACGCCTCTCAAATACGGCCCCCGAACACGGGGACACCACGGGGACTTCGGGCACCTCATTAGATACTGAGGAAATTAGGTTATGTTAGTCTATACAATATACAAATGAGATCTCAAAAATTGAGTTCAAAACACCTTCGTTCTCAAGTTTCATTATTAAATAATATTAATATTCAGATAAAACAAGTATTATCATGTAAAAACACAAAGTATTGTCCAAAATTCCAAATATCAGCCGGTTTCTGAAGCCACCGTCTTATTGTAAATATTAGTGCCGCAACTAGAACTTTAGCGTAAATACGTACTTGCACAATAAAGAGCCATGATATTAATTCATATAATTTAGCTTGAAATTATCGAATAGGTAATAATTATCACAATTCACAACAAAAACAATTCCCTGAGTTCGTGAGGAATCAAGAATCGAGCACAATAATTAATTAATTACAAACAGTTACAAAGACAAAGTAGAAGTACTCTGTGCAAAGTGCAAACATCAGGCAAACATAGCAACGGCAACAGAGACAAGCAGGCGACCGCGTAACTTTTGCAACAATCATTGATACATCGCAATCACCTCTGAATGGTTAATACTCTTCCACTATTGGACGAAATCCATTGACGCAGCAAGAATACCATAAATTCAGCCAATCGGCGGTGATTGCGATGTATCGATGATTGATGCAAAAGTTACGCGGTCGCCCTGCAGTTAACCAAAAAACGGCAAGTTGAGTTGTTTATATTCAATTCAATTCAATATCATTTATTCAATATAGGTACACTGTAGGTACACTTATTGACGTTAAAAATTTTGTTAAAAATTACTTACTTAAAAAAAAAACACGATGGTGATAATCGGTTACGGTATCTTAAAACTAAAGCTACGAGGGTTCCAAACGCGCCCTGGGCCCGTATTCTCTAACTCAGTGACTATCAAAAATGAAAGCCACTGACATATATGTAATATCCATTGAAGGTTTACTATGAAATAAAAAGTAACATTTCATAGTAAACCTTCAATGGATATTACATATATGTCAGTGGCTTTCATTTTTGATAGTCACTGAGTTAGAGAATACGGGCCGGTCTGAGAAGAGCCCACAACAAACTCAGCCAGGGTTTTTTTTTTCATTATCACCATCTCACAAATAATCTTAACTAAGGAACTATCAGAGCCATTAGAGCAAATTATTGCCAAGCTTCCTTGTCATTCAAGTAATCCTGGTAATTAGCCTAATTGCTATCCACCTACGGACCCGGTTTCGGCCTGCCGGACTGAACAGCAATAAAAGCTAAGCTCAAGAACCAAAAATACCGCCGAAAGACCTTTTGGAGGTCTCCGCGAGTCGCGACAAGTGATCTAAGTAGTTAATCTTATTTATTTTGTGAGAATATTACAATTTTCTCTACTAATAAACTACAGTTCGAGTACTCGTGTTGTTGAACATGATCATAGAATACTATAACCCTAACGGGAACATGATTGTATCATCATTGTTACAGTACCAATTGTTGTGATTGGCTGAATCTATGGTATTTTTGCTGCGTCAATGCATTTTGTCCAATAGTGGAAGAATGCTAACCAATCAGAGGTGATTGCGATGTATCAATGATTGATGCAAAAGATACGCGGTCGCCCTGCAGTGTAACGATCGCAATCATCGCAATCACCTCTAGCTTCTTAGGTTAGCATTTCTCCATTTAGGTTTCTTTTTGCCCGACTGTGGAACGCACAGGGTTATGTGTTCATCAGTCCATATATGTTTGTATGTTCCTTGCAGGACAGCTACAGCCTAAACGCGCAGACCGATTTTGATGATTCTTGCACCAGTTTGTGCCGAATATGTCATTAGAGTGTCACTGTGGAAGCCAAATTTGAGAAAAAACTAAATGGCGCCCTCTAGAGGCCATAATGTAACAAATAAAAAAATAAAAGTCGATGGACTATGGCAAGTGGGGTATCGATGAAAAGGTCTTGCAAAATCATAGTTGGGTTTCCTTGATCATTTTCTCATTTTAACAATCATTTAGGATTTACGAGGTTTCAAAGGTTGCATTACTTTGTGTCACATTACAGAAAAAACGGCTGAACCGATTTTGATAGTAATTGCAATAATAGATTTGTTTGGTCCGAGTGTCACAACGGAGGCCGAATTTGAGAAAAACAAAATGGCGTCGACTGGAAGCCAATTAATAAATGAAAGTCGATAGGCTAAGCAAGTGGGGTATCGTTAGATAGGTCTTTTAAAATCACACCTAGGTTCCTTAAATCATGTTTCCGTGTAAATGATAATTTACGAGGTCGAAAAGGGCATAAAAAGTTAGGTATTGGGTTTTTCAATTAAGAAATTCTCAGTGCCAGCCCGGAGTTGGAAGTTGGCGGTGTTTCACCCCCGTGCCTCGGAGAGCACGTTAAGCTGTCGGTCCCGGCTATTATCACTAACATGATAATAGTCGTTAAAACCCGCCAACCCGCATTGGAGCAGCGTGGTGGGTCTAAGCTCTAATTCCCGCTCTCCTATGAGAGTGGAGACCTGTGCCCAGCAGTGGGACGTTAATAGGCTGTAGTGATGATGATGATGATGATGAAAAGGAAATGTTCAAAGTTCCTACTCATATCAACTTCCTCTGTCAAACTAGGTGGATTATCTCAAAAACCACTCAACCGATTTTAAAACTTATATCACTTATAGAAAGCTACATTATTAACAAGTAAAATAGGCTATACTTTATTTCCAAAGAAATTAGAGATCCGTACGAAAATTGCAATAATGTTAGTTAAGTCGGAAAAAATCATCTCATCTGAGAGCTTACGTGGCGTGCGCTGCCTAAATCGTTAAAATTACACGACAACGTATGGTGGAAACGTTAATCTCAAAAAGTCCGCGATAGCATATAACTATCGTTTAAGGTTGGCTCACAATAACCATTTTTATGTTTTTCTAATTTGGCCTAAACAGTGCTTTACTTGCGAAGGTGTTTTTATCAACATAGTATTAATCGACAATTCCTTATCAAAATAAATATCTTACTCATCTTAAGTATTTAATTTAGATAACAATTGTCCTTTACAGCATTCAATTTAAATGAATATCTTATGAGATCTCGTAGAAATATAGTAACCTACAACAGAAAATGACGCGGCCGGCAGCGGATAGGTAAGGGTGAAGGTGGGGCGTACTCTCACATATTACGGTAGTACTCGTAACACATCATTGTAATACCTAAGCTAAATGTGACGAAATAACAAGTATCAAAAAACTTGATGATTTGTACTCCTTCAATCGATCAATCAATAAATTCATCAATGACACATGCAGCGCATATTCGACTAACATAACATATGACTAGACAATCTTGCATTGTAAGGTCGACATCTCCTGAAGATGCTCCGGTGTCGGGGCGAAACGTGCGTCGAGAATAGTATAAAAGTCTTGTGTGGTGGTGCATGTGAGTGGTGGTGGCATTGCTTGCTTGGGAACTTAGCTTTCTTGCTTGGTTGGGAAGGTAAACGGTGCTTCTCTTGTAACTGCATGCTTGACCATACAGAATTTTTTTTTCTGTTGGCGGATTATAGCAAAATAATTGTATTCTTTTCTTGCTATTAAAATATTGTTTCCGGGTCCACTTAGCTATAAACTAAATACTAAATAAATAAATATGCCCACTACGTAGTAAATACGTACAAATTGTGTTTTTGTTCAAATACTTAAGGGCGTGTTTGCAAATCCCTTGAGATATTGGAGTTTTCAGTACATTTTGTGACTGTTGCACAAAACAAAACGAGCCCAATTTCGATACATTTAGCTCTACGCGTCTAGGAGTTCCAGTAGTGGTCGTCGAAGTTACCTTCAGGTCACTCCATAAAGTCTTGAGGTAAGATCTCATCATAACTAACAAATTGAGTCCAAATTCGACACACCTAGCTCTACTTATCTAGGAGTTCCAGTAGTGGATGTCGAAGTATACCTTCAGGTCACTCTACCAAGTCTTGAGGTAAGATCTCATCATAACTAACAAAACGAGCCCAATTTCGATACATTTAGCTCTACGCGTCTAGGAGTTCCAGTAGTGGTCGTCAAAGTATACCTTCAGGGCCCGTATTCTCTAACTCAGTGACTATCAAAAATGAAAGCCACTGACATAAATGTAATATCCATTGGAGGTTTACTATGAAATAAAAAGTAACATTTCATAGTAAACTTTCAATGGATATTACATATATGTCAGTGGCTTTCATTTTTGATAGTCACTGAGTTAGAGAATACGGGCCCAGGTCACTCCACCAAGTCTTGAGGTAAGATCTCATCATAACTAACAAATTGAGTCCAAATTCGATACACCTTGCTCTACGCGTCTAGGAGTTCCAGTAGTGTTTGTCGAAGTATACCTTCAGGTCACTCCACCAAGACTTGAGGTAAGATCTCATGATAACTAACAAATTGAGTCCAAATTCGATACACCTAGCTCTACGCGTCTAGGAGTTCCAGTAGTGGTCGTCGAAGTATACCTTCAGGTCACTCCACCGAGTCTTGAGGTAAGATCTCATCATAACTAGCAAAACGAGCCCAAATTCGATACACCTAGCTCTACGCGTCTAGGAATTCCAGTAGTGGATGTCGAAGTATACCTTCAGGTCACTCTACCAAGTCTTGAGGTAAGATCTCATCATAACTAACAAAACGAGCCCAATTTCGATACATTTAGCTCTACGCGTCTAGGAGTTCCAGTAGTGGTCGTCAAAGTATACCTTCAGGGCCCGTATTCTCTAACTCAGTGACTATCAAAAATGAAAGCCACTGACATAAATGTAATATCCATTGGAGGTTTACTATGAAATAAAAAGTAACATTTCATAGTAAACTTTCAATGGATATTACATATATGTCAGTGGCTTTCATTTTTGATAGTCACTGAGTTAGAGAATACGGGCCCAGGTCACTCCACCAAGTCTTGAGGTAAGATCTCATCATAACTAACAAAACGAGCCCAATTTCGATACATTTAGCTCTACGCGTCTAGGAGTTCCAGTAGTGGTCGTCAAAGTATACCTTCAGGGCCCGTATTCTCTAACTCAGTGACTATCAAAAATGAAAGCCACTGACATAAATGTACTGACACGTCCAATAGCGTAACGCTATTGGACGTCCAATACCTTAACGTGCGATTGCGCCTTAATAAATTTTATTAATATTATACGATTAAATTGATAATAATGAAATACTTCAATTCATGTCTTGTTTTATACTTTTTGGTATCCAAGCAGTCGGGTTTTTTGTTCTTTTTAAATTACTTTTTTATTTCAAACTTTTTAGTTAAGCATTTACCGTTAATAGGGGACGTTTTATCTGCTTGAAGTAGCATCAATTATCTATTCTGTGGTAGCACCAAAGGTACTAATAAGTATTTTGTATAAGAAGTAGTAATAAGAAGTGGATTAATTTATTCGTAATGACGAGCGGTGATCACCATAACCATCATCAAATTTGCATATGTTATAATGCTAATATTAATTTGGTAAAGTTTGTAAATCTGCTATTTTTCCTAAAAATGAGCTCATTAATTTTCGAGAGTCCTATCGCATTGACGTAACGAGACCTCGCCAATGAACGGCCACTTACGAAAATGCCCGTAGACAATGCAAAAAAGTATTTAGGACGGATTTCCGAAACGGATAGGTATGAAATCGCACTACTACAGATGCTTCATTCCCACGTTACGTAGTAACTAATGCTTGATCTGTGATTCCCACGCACACACATGCACGGATAAGCTGCGTTGAATCAACTTGTATCGCGTATCGATCGAAGTCAAATGTCGATATATATTTATTATTTTTTGTTTTATCTATTTTTTATTTCCGGACTTTAGGCTCGTTTTGTTATTTATAATGAGATCATAGCTCAAGACTTGGTGGAGTGACCTGTAGGTATACTTCGACGACTACTACTGGAATTCCTAGACGCGTAGAGCTAGATGTATCGAATTTGGGCTCGTTTTGCTAGTTATGATGAGATCTTACCTCAAGACTCGGTGGAGTGACCTGAAGGTATACTTCGACGACCACTACTGGAACTCCTAGACGCGTAGAGCTAGGTGTATCGAATTTGGACTCAATTTGTTAGTTATCATGAGATCTTACCTCAAGTCTTGGTGGAGTGACCTGAAGGTATACTTCGACAAACACTACTGGAACTCCTAGACGCGTAGAGCTAGGTGTATCGAATTTGGACTCAATTTGTTAGTTATGATGAGATCTTATCTCAAGACTTGGTGGAGTGACCTGGGCCCGTATTCTCTAACTCAGTGACTATCAAAAATGAAAGCCACTGACATAAATGTAATATCCATTGGAGGTTTACTATGAAATAAAAAGTAACATTTCATAGTAAACTTTCAATGGATATTACATATATGTCAGTGGCTTTCATTTTTGATAGTCACTGAGTTAGAGAATACGGGCCCAGGTCACTCCACCAAGTCTTGAGGTAAGATCTCATCATAACTAACAAATTGAGTCCAAATTCGATACACCTAGCTCTACGCGTCTAGGAGTTCCAGTAGTGTTTGTCGAAGTATACCTTCAGGTCACTCCACCAAGACTTGAGGTAAGATCTCATGATAACTAACAAATTGAGTCCAAATTCGATACACCTAGCTCTACGCGTCTAGGAGTTCCAGTAGTGGTCGTCGAAGTATACCTTCAGGTCACTCCACCGAGTCTTGAGGTAAGATCTCATCATAACTAGCAAAACGAGCCCAAATTCGATACACCTAGCTCTACGCGTCTAGGAATTCCAGTAGTGGATGTCGAAGTATACCTTCAGGTCACTCTACCAAGTCTTGAGGTAAGATCTCATCATAACTAACAAAACGAGCCCAATTTCGATACATTTAGCTCTACGCGTCTAGGAGTTCCAGTAGCGGTCGTCAAAGTATACCTTCAGGGCCCGTATTCTCTAACTCAGTGACTATCAAAAATGAAAGCCACTGACATAAATGTAATATCCATTGGAGGTTTACTATGAAATAAAAAGTAACATTTCATAGTAAACTTTCAATGGATATTACATATATGTCAGTGGCTTTCATTTTTGATAGTCACTGAGTTAGAGAATACGGGCCCAGGTCACTCCACCAAGTCTTGAGGTAAGATCTCATCATAACTAACAAAACGAGCCCAATTTCGATACATTTAGCTCTACGCGTCTAGGAGTTCCAGTAGTGGTCGTCAAAGTATACCTTCAGGGCCCGTATTCTCTAACTCAGTGACTATCAAAAATGAAAGCCACTGACATAAATGTACTGACACGTCCAATAGCGTAACGCTATTGGACGTCCAATACCTTAACGTGCGATTGCGCCTTAATAAATTTTATTAATATTATACGATTAAATTGATAATAATGAAATACTTCAATTCATGTCTTGTTTTATACTTTTTGGTATCCAAGCAGTCGGGTTTTTTGTTCTTTTTAAATTACTTTTTTATTTCAAACTTTTTAGTTAAGCATTTACCGTTAATAGGGGACGTTTTATCTGCTTGAAGTAGCATCAATTATCTATTCTGTGGTAGCACCAAAGGTACTAATAAGTATTTTGTATAAGAAGTAGTAATAAGAAGTGGATTAATTTATTCGTAATGACGAGCGGTGATCACCATAACCATCATCAAATTTGCATATTATGTTATAATGCTAATATTAATTTGGTAAAGTTTGTAAATCTGCTATTTTTCCTAAAAATGAGCTCATTAATTTTCGAGAGTCCTATCGCATTGACGTAACGAGACCTCGCCAATGAACGGCCACTTACGAAAATGCCCGTAGACAATGCAAAAAAGTATTTAGGACGGATTTCCGAAACGGATAGGTATGAAATCGCACTACTACAGATGCTTCATTCCCACGTTACGTAGTAACTAATGCTTGATCTGTGATTCCCACGCACACACATGCACGGATAAGCTGCGTTGAATCAACTTGTATCGCGTATCGATCGAAGTCAAATGTCGATATATATTTATTATTTTTTGTTTTATCTATTTTTTATTTCCGGACTTTAGGCTCGTTTTGTTATTTATAATGAGATCATAGCTCAAGACTTGGTGGAGTGACCTGTAGGTATACTTCGACGACTACTACTGGAATTCCTAGACGCGTAGAGCTAGATGTATCGAATTTGGGCTCGTTTTGCTAGTTATGATGAGATCTTACCTCAAAACTCGGTGGAGTGACCTGAAGGTATACTTCGACGACCACTACTGGAACTCCTAGACGCGTAGAGCTAGGTGTATCGAATTTGGACTCAATTTGTTAGTTATCATGAGATCTTACCTCAAGTCTTGGTGGAGTGACCTGAAGGTATACTTCGACAAACACTACTGGAACTCCTAGACGCGTAGAGCTAGGTGTATCGAATTTGGACTCAATTTGTTAGTTATGATGAGATCTTACCTCAAGACTTGGTGGAGTGACCTGGGCCCGTATTCTCTAACTCAGTGACTATCAAAAATGAAAGCCACTGACATAAATGTAATATCCATTTGAGGTTTACTATGAAATAAAAAGTAACATTTCATAGTAAACTTTCAATGGATATTACATATATGTCAGTGGCTTTCATTTTTGATAGTCACTGAGTTAGAGAATACGGACCCAGGTCACTCCACCAAGTCTTGAGGTAAGATCTCATCATAACTAACAATTGAGTCCAAATTCGATACACCTAGCTCTACGCGTCTAGGAGTTCCAGTAGTGTTTGTCGAGTATACCTTCAGGTCACTCCACCAAGACTTGAGGTAAGATCTCATGATAACTAACAAATTGAGTCCAAATTCGATACACCTAGCTCTACGCGTCTAGGAGTTCCAGTAGTGGTCGTCGAAGTATACCTTCAGGTCACTCCACCGAGTCTTGAGGTAAGATCTCATCATAACTAGCAAAACGAGCCCAAATTCGATACATCTAGCTCTACGCGTCTAGGAATTCCAGTAGTAGTCGTCGAAGTATACCTACAGGTCACTCCACCAAGTCTTGAGCTATGATCTCATTATAAATAACAAAACGAGCCTAAAGTCCGGAAATAAAAAATAGATAAAACAAAAAATAATAAATATATATCGACATTTGACTTCGATCGATACGCGATACAAGTTGATTCAACGCAGCCTTATCCGTGCATGTGTGTGCGTGGGAATCACAGATCAAGCATTAGTTACTACGTAACGTGGGAATGAAGCATCTGTAGTAGTGCGATTTCATACCTATCCGTTTCGGAAATCGCCCTAAATACTTTTTTGCATTGTCTACGGGCATTTTCGTAAGTGGCCGTTCATTGGCGAGGTCTCGTTACGTCAATGCGATAGGACTCTCGAAAATTAATGAGCTCATTTTTAGGAAAAATAGCAGATTTACAAACTTTACCAAATTAATATTAGCATTATAACTTATGCAAATTTGATGATGGTTATGGTGATCACCGCTCGTCATTACGAATAAATTAATCCACTTCTTATTACTACTTCTTATACAAAATACTTATTAGTACCTTTGGTGCTACCACAGAATAGATAATTGATGCTACTTCAAGCAGATAAAACGTCCCCTATTAACGGTAAATGCTTAACTAAAAAGTTTGAAATAAAAAAGTAGCAGTCGGGTTTTTTGTTAATTTAAATTAATTTTTTTAGGTTAGCAATTTTTCCACTATTGGCCAAAATCCATTGACACCTTTGATTAGATTGACACAGCAAAAATACCATAGATTCAAATGAGATTCAACGACTCGAAACAATTGAGACTGTAACAATGATTGATGCAGGTTTTACACAATCGCCCTGCTGGTCCAGAGACAAGTAACATAAAGATCTGGGTCTCTCTCTGGACTCTTCTCCATTTTCTCTTTGACAGCTGTTTGAAAAAAAGCATACTTACTCTATGCTTTTTTCAAACATTTAGAGGTATTACTAGGGTAGAGGTAAGGAGAATAATCTTTTATGGGAGAATCAGAAAAGTTGAAAGTGTACAGTGGTTGCAATAAATAACAGTTCATATAATTGTCAAATAAAGTAGTTATTTATTAAAAATTTCAAAACCTTACGTTGTACAAAATAATGGTCAATGTTTTTTTCCTTGTTTATTTCTCAAACTTAGTCTAATAATAATTGGCGCTTTAATTTTTGAGGGCGCTTTCTTCTTTTACCCTGATGCTAATGTGGCGCCCCCAATTTAATGCATTTCAACCTGTGATTTCGACGGACACATTTCAAATACACAGACGATTCTCCTCTTTGATTAAAAAGGAGATTCTCCTTACCTCTACCGTCCATTCATTTTTCAAACTTCAAAATTTAATTTTTTTTTATCTTGTTTTACGGCTCTGGGTTCCAGCTCTTTTGAGAGGACTCAAGTAATATTATTTCTCACTCTAACTTATAGCAAAGAGCGAGAGCGAGTTATTTATTTATGGTATTTTATTGGGGAATTCCCCCAAAAACAGATTGCATTTTAAGCCGGAAACTTTAGAAAGGTTCCTGAGAGGAAAAACCACAAAGTACAACAATAAAATAAAGTCCGTCAAACTTATCATAGAGTAGTATGGTTTATAGAAACTTATCTCGTCTCAACCGGTGGCCTTCGCTGTGTAAATGAAAAATAAAATAAAAATAAAAACAAAAACTAAACAGGCTTGTAGATTACACATACAACTTATTATAGGTACCAATAGGTACCTTTAGGCATCTTCTAGGCAAGCTGAAATGAAAAGAAAGTAAGACTTTTCAAAAGATTTATTATAATTAATTATTTTAGAACATTATGCACCAAGTAAATGGCACAATTTTAGCACTAGACATTGTGTGTAAAAACTTACAATATGTATACTAAACTATATGAATACATAATTAAAAAGAGTTTATTTACAGTTCTATTTCAATTAAAGGTACTAATTTTAATAAAGAGTAGGTACCTTAGCGCTCATGGGATAGTAAAATTAATTAGTTGGAAGGAAATAACAAAATAGTAGTCAAATTATACACTTAAGTATAGCATTTAAGTTTTAGGTAGGTGTACTTACATACCTAATTTTTAGATTGATTTTCTAGTAAAGATTTGGTTTTAAAAGGATTCAATTTTTTTTAGTGATTTCAACTGAAAAATAAAAATATATACCTACCATAATTTTCTACTTGAGACTTAAAATTAAAAACATACTACCAACACTACACTATCCACATGAAATAAAATAAAGGATTGATACTTAGGTAAGTACCTATATAGTTTAAGAAATTCATACTAAAAATATTTTTATTATTAGTAAGGAACACAAGAAAATCAAGAAAATACAATCAATGTTAACATCTAAAGGATTTAACTAAAATGTAACTTTCTGGCTAACTTATTTTATAATAATTATAATATAACTAACTATAATACCTAAAACATAACTTGATTGCACTAAGTACCTATTTACAAAAAAATATTTATACTTTAAAAAGTTGACTTCACCAAAATATAGATTTCGGTTTAATAATATTTTATTCACATCTACTAACTACAATGCGATCAAAGTAAGAATGGGAAAGTCAATGACTTCAATCTGCCCCCCAATCATGTAAGAATTGTCGATTAAATCGTATAAGTTCGGCTTCAAAGTAAAATAAACCATTAATTCATTGAATTTGAGCTCAATTTCGTGTATCCATTCTCATACGTTTAGGTATGTACGATAGCCTAAACGTATAAGAATGGATACACGAAATTGACCTCTATTTCAATGCTTTATGGTTTATTTTACTTTGAAGTCGAACTTATACGATTTGATCGGCAATCCTTACATGATTGCACCCCTGATCTGTCACTTGAAAATAGCAGTTTTCGATTGTTGCAAGGAAATTGAATTATTTATTGCAATAATTTGTTTGTGAATTGACAGCCAAGTCAGCCAAGCCAGGAAAGTTATTCCTATTCTTAGTTTAAAAGCAAGAATTAAGAAAAGGGTTTTGAATATTTTAGCCTACCTACTGTCCTTCAATTTTTATTTTTTTGTCAAAATAGCGGCCACTCATAGAACCTGTATTAATCAATAGCTGGTGTTAATGCAAACAAGTGTTATATGAGACAAAATCTTCCAAGTGGCAGGATTCCGAGATATAATCTATGCAAGTTATACTCTACTTAATAATGGTGCCGCCAGCACAGCTTTAATAGTTTGAATATATTTATTGTAAAGTGACAGGTTTCCAAGATTTATATCTTGGAAACCTGTCACTTTACAAGATTTTGTCCATACAAATATATTCAAACCCCTGTAACAATATCTTCTTTGGTTTGGTTTAATTAATAAAATGTGTACTTATAATTATTTAGTATTTGTATAAAAGTATATGAATGGATGGTATAAAAGTGAACATTTTGGATACAATTTCATAATTTTTGATTAATACATAGTGAGTTAGTATGTACTTTACTTTTAGATCATAAAATGAAGATCATTATTTAATTAAACGAATACTTGAAAGAATTTTAAAATTCTTTACAGCTATTTTTAAAAGGTTCCAGAAAGTTTCGTATTGTAGGTATACAATCACAACCTCAAACCTTGGTTTTTGTGCTAATAGCTTATGATACAAAATAAACAGCTTTACTAGCCTACTTCAATAATATTGTCGAGAAAGTTAACAGTGCCAATATTACCACCATCTGTAAAGGCCAATCTTCACTCAGGTGACGGCCATTCACAGGGGACAGCCCGCAAATGACTTCATATAACTACATAAAAACATTGATGTGGATATTCCACGCAGTCTCTTTGATGTGGACAATAAAAGGCATGACACCTTCCATGCTATTGTTCTGAGGAGACAAATCAAAACAATGCAATGCTAAAATTCCACCACACTCACACACCATATACTGGTGTACTTTGTAGTTGTGTGAATGCCAGCTGAGAAGTTTCAAGTAGAGCCAAGATATAATCCCTGCCAATTGGCTGATAAGTGTATCAGCAAATCAGTGGTGCACTGTATAATACTGGTCAATATTTATAGCACAAAATACGGGACATTTCTTTTTATAGTCATGTAGATATTTTACATTTCATATTTCTATTAAAATCCAAGTCCATATTGTAAAAATGATTTTACAAGATAAAACGGTTTTCATAACATCAAGTTAGTTTAAAAACACAGATGTTTTAACCAAAAAGTTGTCAGAGATTTAACATAAAAGCAAAATATGCAAGAACATCTAACATCAACATAAGTATGTAGATAGAAAATGAGCAAAAAATCATAAACATAATAAATTTGTTGTACAGTCCATGCCATGAGCATGTACATAATTTAACATTAACAACATTTTGATATGTCCATTTATTAAAATAAAAATTGACTTCGTCTGTTCATTAGGTATTAACTTTAAAGAAAAATAAACGAAAGTTTATATCTAAATCATAGCTTGAGACACTACAGCACAAAACTGGTAATTTGGTTCACAACCAACACTACATCATAGTTCACTCTAGTACATAAGAGAAGATGCTGCAGAGCTCTTAAATCACGAAAGCCAGTCTCCCAGATAGAACATGAACACACACTTTGACACCAGGTCCTAGTCTATGGGATCTTATGCAACACTAGGATGGTATCTCAGTCACAATTCAAACTAGCATATAGTTAGTATAGTAGTATAGTAACTCAACTGCATATACTTTTGACATCAGGCCCCACTCCAGGGAATGTTTGGCAACACTAGGATGGTAGCACAGAACACAGTGACAGTTCACACTAGCACATACACAGTGCCCTGGACCACGAGAGCCTGTTGCACAGCTGGATACACTTTGACACCAGGCCCTTTTCTTGGGGATGTTATGCAACACTAGTATGGTAGATTCAGTTGAAGATTCAAAAGCACTAGTCAAAGGCAACTTGAATAAAAAAATTAGAGTTTGATGGTATCATAGGGCACAGTCACAGTTTATGACGTTTGTGTAGACGGAGCCCTGGATCATGAGAGCTTGTAGTGCAGCTGGTGCACAGCTGCATACACTGACACCAAGCCCTAATCTTGGGGATCACACTAAGTAGGTCACATTTCACACCAGCGCTAGGAGCGCGCGGCGCAGCGCAGGCGGCGTAGCTGGCGCACGAATGCATGCACTTTGACACCACGCCCTACTTTCGGGGATGTACAACACACAATGTAGAGCACAGTTCACATTTCACACCAGCACTAGGAGCGCGCGGCGCAGCGCCTCGGATCACGAGAGCTGGCGGCGCAGCTGGCGCACGGCCGCGTACACCTTGACGGCGGGCCCGAGCCGCAGCCGCAGGCACGACACCAGCTCGTCGCACGACGCCATCACCAGCTCGGCGCCCGACACGCGCGCCGCCGCCGCCGCCGCGCCCGCCGCCGCGCCGCCCACGCGCGACACCAGCGCAGCCACGTCCTTCTGCAATGCACAAAAATTGGTGTGCATACATCAAAAAAAATACAATTCGCAGTTAACTTAAGTCGCAATATAAATCAAAGATTTTATCTTGAGTGTGGATGTGAATCAATGACTTCAATTTACATAGATGGGCCCTGTCAAACATGTGGGCGTATTTTACAACGCCATCTAGTCTGAAAAGTGGGAACTTGCGTGCAACATATGCGCCATCGTGAAAATCGAAAACGTATGACTCAGTCATAGATAATATCGGTTATAGTCATAGAAGCCGTAAGGCCAGTGTTAGTAAAAAAAAATTATCATACAGTTGAGCACGGAAATTAAATGATTGCGTAATGGATAAAAATATTAAATAGGAAGACTAAATAACGTTTTTTTGGAAATGTATAATTATTGTGAATTGAAACACTTACCTTAAAATAAAAATTATACAGCGTCAAGTCTAATTTAGACTTTAAATGTTAACAATTAAATAACAAATTATCTACACGACGAGCGACCGTCACAGGTAGGACAAAGACAGATTAGGAACGCGCTCTCAAAGTCGGACGCCAGACTTTTTTCTATGAAATGACCCATCTAGTACTTACCTACATATATGTTTACCGATGATGTGAATGGATTGCGATGATGATGAGGGTTGATGATAGTAGATCAAGCTCATACTAATAAACCAAAATTAAGCTTTAAGTATCGGTCAATCTATGCTTCTGATACTTGAGCACCTGTAATCTCATAATACGGGCCGTAGACACTAACCTGTGTCCAGGAGTCCGGGTCTGGCGGCAAAGCGAGGTCGGCCACGTGCCTCGCGAGGAGCGCGCGTGGCATGGCGGGAGCGGGCGAGCGCGAGGGGGAGTGGCGCGGAGCGGAGCGTTGCTGCGCGGAGTGGCGCGAGGGGAGCGCAGGAGACTCGCGGCGGGAGCTGGCGCGAGTTCGCTCCTCACTGCCACTGCCGCGCCAGCGCTTGCCGCCACTACTTGACACCGACTCGTCGTCTGATACCTGTGAAAAAACCAATTATAAAATATAGGTATTTTCAGTTTTGTTAAATCACATCTTTAAGTGTACAGCAAACCAACTTTGAATAAAGATAGTTTGATTTATTTGATAGATCAAAAATAGATAGATATTTATTGTGTTGATGTCTTGGATGAAATAAACATTGTTGTAGATCTATTGCTTTCGCAGTCAAGATGTTATTTTAGTTAAGGTTAGAGATGGTGTTTAACAGAATTGGCCTCAGTGTCGCCATGTTATAATCATGAAACTGGCAAAGTGCATTGTGGCACGTGTGCCATTAATGTGTATTATTGCTTACCAGATCATTTCTGGAAACTTCTTCAACTCTTTTGTGTTTAGGCGGTCGTCCTCTTGGAAGCCTAGGCATTAAACAAATATAATAAGTTTTTAGTTTTAGAGCTTTATTTATTTCATTCAACTCATAAAAGTTATTTGTCAATGTGGCTACTCACTTTTCTTTGGGTGCATCGCTGTTTGGTGTACTCGTCGAAATGATTGATTTAGGTTTACTTTGTGCCCTGGAAACAAAAATATAACACTGAATATACACTTACACTATTTCATCATCATCATCATCACTACAGCCTATTAACGTCCCACTGCTGGGCACAGGCCTCCACTCTCATAGGAGAGCGGGAATTAGAGCTTAGACCCACCACGCTGCTCCAATGCGGGTTGGCGGGCTTTAACGACTATTATCATGTTAGTGATAATAACCGGGACCGACGGCTTAACGTGCTCTCCGAGGCACGGGGGTGAAGCACCGCCAACTTCCAACTCCGGGCTGGCACTGAGAATTTCTTAATTGAAAAACCCAATACCTAACTTTTATGCCCGACCGGGAATCGAACCCAGGACCTCGTGATCCGCAGTCAACTATGCTAACCACTAGACCAACGAGGCAGTTATTACACTATTTATTGTACACTTATTTTAGAAACTTCATTAGAATTATGTTCAGAATGAAGATCTCTCCAAATAACAAAATATACCAATTGATAAAGGCCTATTATGTGTAAAAACAATTTCAAGTCATCAGTGAAAGCAAAAAAAAAAAAAGTGGTAGCCAAGAGAGAAGTGAACATTGAGATTTTTCAAAAATGTAAGTTTGCCATCTCGGATTAAAAATGGATATCTTATTTATATTAGTCATTATATTATATTAGTCATTTTGCTTATGTCAAAAGACTGAAGTGACTAGATGGAGGCTAAAATTTTTGTCCATTTACGGCATTAGCTGATCTCAATCGACGGGGCCTCGAGAGTTCGCATAGGTACTCGCAATAACTGTGGACTATGGTGGGCACGGGATTTCGCTCACCCGTTGTTCTAGGTGAGCGACAGAACCGACGCGACGCCATAAGACGCCATAAAAAATGACAGATGTATCTACGCGACAACGTAGCTCATGTGAAGGGTCGGCTACTGTTTGATACGGTCGCGTCACGTCGCGTTGCCGCGTTTGTCGCTCACCTTGGCTTAAAACAAATGACTTAACAGCCAGCTTAACATTATTACAGCTGATACTTCAGCCACCTCCAGATGACCCGTTGCATTCGGTGAAGCAATGCCCTGTTGCACGTCAGCGACAAAGCGACGCGACTGTTCGCCTGTGTACCTGTGCAGGCGGTCGGGCGGCGAGATGGGTCGCTGCGCGCGGTACGGGCACGCGGACGCGGCGCCGTGCTGCTTGTGCGAGCCGCCGCGCACCGAGCCCAGCCCCCGGCAGCCGCCCACGCCGCACGGACCGCTGATGCGCAGCTCCTCCGCCGCTGTACACAATAGCGGTCATTTAGTACTGTACTGTAGTAGTAGTTTAAGTTACAGTCGTTAATTATCACCATTACGTCTTATACTTTGTATACTTGACGCTCATAGTATTCAGTGTAGATATAGTCCCACAAACTTATCTGACCCGGTGACAGCGTCACTAGTATATTAGGAAAACACCCAAAAAACCGATCGAAATCGACGATATTTGTTACTCAATCACACCAGAAATTTGGCACAGAGATAGAGTATAGTAAAATTTAAGAGTTCCTGAGGGAACCAAAAAACCGCAATCCACGCGGACGAATTCATCAGCCAGTAATGCAATAAGCGAAACAATAGGTATTATATAACGACAAGTATTATAGAACTCACTGAGCGGCGGTTCCAGCGGGTGCCCGGTCTTGAGGCACCAGCCCACGGGGTGTATGTCGGGCGAGTCGTCGTCGAGCCAGCACGCGAGCTCGTCGGGCCAGCCGTCGAACGACACGCGCACCTGGTGGCCCTTCACCGCGCTGATCGTCGCCACGCGGATCAGGAACGGCACCTGCACGTACACCGACACGACATTGTCAGAGGTGCATTTATGTACGAGCGATCAAATCGTCCATCATTCTGTATCCATCCTCATATGTTTAGGTATGTACGATACCGTAAACGTATGAGAATGGATACACGAAATCGAGCTCTAATTCAATCATGTTATGTTTATTTTACTTTGAAGCCGAACTTTTTGATCGACAATTGTTAAAAATAATCGCACCTCAGTAAAGCGGAAAGCCTTAACTAGAAATAGTTTAGTTTAAAAAAATACTTAGGTCATACTGAAAGTTTCTGGATTCCGATAAATAAGACCAGATATTATATATATGATGCATTTATTGTTTTTCGGAGTATATGCCCTCGCTATTTACGCATTTTTGATTTAGGCCACAGCGAAAATCGTTAGAAAATCACTGGGTGAAAATTTTCACTACCTGAAGTCATTGCAATGGCGACACAGAATTTTCTAAAGGCCGCTACGAAGGAAAATCAAATGACAGTCTCGCAAATTAAAAAGTAACATTTTCCCAGAGAGTTCAATTTTCGGATCCCACACTTGCTTTTTTATTTTTTTTATTGTAAGCGACCGGTTCCAGTAACTTTCAGTATACCCCACGTATAGTTACGTAGCCGTGGTGTCACCTGAATGCCTTGCAATGAATTGTAATTCATTGCAAGGCATTCAGCATTATGCTGAGCTGATACCTTTTTTCAAGTCGATGCCACACACGATAAGCGTTATCATAGTGCTTCTATGACTTGATCATGAGTCTAATGCTCAGGTTTTTCCCGTTTGACAGGGCGCGTCTATGTGAATTGAAGTCGTTGGCGAGAACAGAGTCACACTCACCCTGCGGTCGACGACCTCCAGCTTCATCCCCGGCTTAAAGCCGATCGGCGGGCGCGTCTTGAAGGCGCGGGGCGGCGCCGCGCTCGACATCGTCTCCGACAGGTAGCTCTCCCATGAGAAAGACGACGGGTCCTTGAAGTCTGTGGACAGGAAGCCTCAGCTCAACTCAACACCTAAGATTCAGTAAATAGAGAAAGAGTAGATGCAAACGCAGAGGGGATGCGCATTATGTCGTGGCGGCATTCGTCGTGCGACGAATGTGCGCGGGAATGAGTCAGCCTGTAGGCTGTTAACCTCAGGCTCAGGCTCAGGCATCCTCGCGCCAGGCGGCGTAAGACCAGTCTGCTCTAGCAGCCACGAACATTTTCAGATTAATGCCACGTCATAATCCTCAAACATTATTTTTATTTTTAAATTTTTTTTATCCCATTTGAAGTGCGCTCTGCTGTGGTCCAACGGGTTGCGGCTATTTAGTATGAGTCTTACTTGAGACCCGACATCGCGTAGAGTAGCCAAAGGGCTTTGTCAAACTGAATAAAACTAAGTTTGAGTATAAAGAACACACCGTAGCCACTAAGTAGCCTTCTCTATCTACTCGCACTCTGCAAGTAGGCGTTGTGCCTTATTCAAACTTCTAGATGACGCCCGCGACTTCATCAGCGCGGATTAAGTTTTTTATAGCCTCGCACTCTGCAAGTAGGCGTTGTGCCTTATTCAAACTTCTAGATGACGCCCGCGACTTCATCAGCGCGGATTAAGTTTTTTATAGCCTCGCACTCTGCAAGTAGGCGTTGTGCCTTATTCAAACTTCTAGATGACGCCCGCGACTTCATCAGCGCGGATTAAGTTTTTTATAGCCTCGCACTCTGCAAGTAGGCGTTGTGCCTTATTCAAACTTCTAGATGACGCCCGCGACTTCATCAGCGCGGATTAAGTTTTTTATAGCCTCGCACTCTGCAAGTAGGCGTTGTGCCTTATTCAAACTTCTAGATGACGCCCGCGACTTCATCAGCGCGGATTAAGTTTTTTATAGCCTCGCACTCTGCAAGTAGGCGTTGTGCCTTATTCAAACTTCTAGATGACGCCCGCGACTTCATCAGCGCGGATTAAGTTTTTTATAGCCTCGCACTCTGCAAGTAGGCGTTGTGCCTTATTCAAACTTCTAGATGACGCCCGCGACTTCATCAGCGCGGATTAAGTTTTTTATAGCCTCGCACTCTGCAAGTAGGCGTTGTGCCTTATTCAAACTTCTAGATGACGCCCGCGACTTCATCAGCGCGGATTAAGTTTTTTATAGCCTAAGTTCTTCCTAGGGGTGCAAGTTGCAACCTATCTCTATACCGAATTTCATCAAAATCGGTTGAAAAGATGGGCCGTGAAAGCGTATTGCAGACAGAAAGACACACTTTCGCATTTATAATACTAGATGATGCCCGCGACTCCGTCCGCGTGGTTTTTGATTCCCGCGGGAACTCTTTAATTTTCCTTGATAAAAAGTAGCATATGTCCTTCCCCGGGATACAAACTATCCCTATAACAAATTTAATAAACATCGGTTGAACAGATGGGCCGTGAAAGCGTAGCAGACAAACAGACACACTTTCGCATTTATAATATTAGTATGGATATCCTCTCCCGAGATAAGCAGTTTTCTTTTTTATCACAATCTATATCCATTGCACCTGATAACGACTGCATCTGACAGTGATAAGAGATGTTTTAGTTGATTAAAAAAAGTATTTCTTTGAACTGAATCCATAGTCATTGCATTAATCAGCAAAACATTTTTTTTTGTACGATGGATAAATGTTTACGAACGAAACTGCGAGGACAGGCTCATTTCAAACTCAAATTAAACATAACAAGATACGTAACCAAAGCAATTCCATACGATAATAATAATAAATTGACTCACGCGAAATTATCAAAACCGTATTTCATATCCCACTCAACGTTAAACCATCAATAACATGACTAGTAACCATTAAATTGGCTTCTATTTAGCAAGAAGTTAACTCGAATTATCTATTATCAATCCGCGATGTAAACTAAATGTGAATTAACATAGGTCCGTTCAGGTCGAGTGTTGGTAGGCAACTGGTGTCTGGTAGTGTTTTGAAGGCGACTCGGTAACGTTGTTCGTAAACAGCGCAACGATTAAATTGTAGATACTTAATTATCCTCGTTAGGTAATGTAGAAATCGAGTGTTATTTTTCTTATTTTACCAAATTTAGAACTGCTTTGTGTTAAATCATGGTTCGACTTGTTTATCTTAGTATTTTGGTTGCCTAATGCCTATCTATACTTGTATTATGTGCGTTATGACCTCTATTTTCACTATTGAAATAAAAATATAATAAATATTCTTGTATATCCCAAGCTTCCTAGTTATAAATGAGTTTAAATAAACAAAATAAATTCATCAGCATCACATCAGAAATAAAGAAAGTTGAAAGTAGTAAAGCAACAATTTTGTAAATAACTACCTTATAAAAAGAAAAATAAAGAATAAGCTAATGGCCGTGAGAGTTTTAATAAAAATAGCATAGGACCTCTTTTATTTTCCGGGATAAAAATAATCACATGTTCGCCTCAAGGACACAAGGCGTCTATTTTCATAGATACACACAAAAATGATAGACATTCATACAAACTTTCATCTTTCACCCTCTATTTAGTTCTCTCGAGGGCGGAATTTCTAATGCTATCTCTGTGCCTTCGTCAAGGCCGTACAAGCAGACACTGTTAAAAAGAGAATAGATAAATAGAAAACAGGCACATTTTTGCAATTTTAATGTATTTTATAGAATATTGATGGAATTTACCTTTATCTTTATTCTATAAAAGAATGCCAAGAAATAGAAAGATTATTATTCGAATAATCTTTTTCAATCGCTTTTGAATCGTCAAGCGAAATTACAACTGAAAATGATTTATCTCATAAGTCTACACTCAACATCATTTTCCTATAATGTAGAGTTTTTATTTTATTAGTGAATTAGTGAATAATAATGATGATGGTCACTTCTTCTCTCATTTGTGTAAGTTCTTACAGCTAGTACGAGTACCGAGTAATGAGACGGCACGATACATTGATAACAAAACGAGTTTGCGCTCAACCTAAATAAATTCTTTACGAAGCACGTGCCACTTGACCATGTCAGTCTTACCAAACAACTGTTTCAAAGTTACTCTGACCTAATAAATAAATTAGCTGACTTTACTCGAGTGGAGTTTTTTAAAATCGGGATGGAAGTACAATTTCTAAGAATCCTGAAACATATTTCATAGTTTTGAACCGAAAGCTCAAACACCAATTTTCAAAAAATCCGGCCTCTTCCTTGTCTACATAATAAACGGAACCGTTCTGCAAAGTGTCAGCTTTCTAGGTCCAAGGGTGTATGTATGCCGTGCGTTGATAAAACATTTGCACGTAAAATATGAACGTGCGAGGTTTTTTTCCTTATTTTTCTCAAACGCTAATAGTCATAATCAACGTTCCAAGACAGTTATTATTGTTGTTTTCTTATACAAAGTTTATTTTTCGAAAAATCTACAAAACAGTATTCATAACTTTTTCACCCCTATTTATTATGGGGGCCTGGCCTGAGCCTCATGCTTGGGCTTACTTTCGAAACATATTTGTGATTTTACTGAAGGACTTCCGAAGATTAGGAGGCCTGGGCCGGTATTTCAAATCAATAATAAAAAATAAACAAAACAATTTGTAGACAATACCTATTTATACAAGAGATACTTACATAATGACTACAGCACTATTTTATTTTATTTTGCGAGATAGGCTTGTGCTTGATGACAATCGTGCTTAGTGCAAAACAATGATGAGGTCTAGGTTGGAACGCGCTTGCCTAGAAGATGCCTATTCACTCTTGCCTTGAATTTTTGTGTGTTTTTTTTTAAATAATTATGCTTCACGGATCAAAATAAAAAAAATAAAAACTCTGTTAGCCGTGAGTTGACTAGACTGACTCTAGCGGCTTTCCCAGGTACACTAAACACCGACGAACTTTATTTTACGTGTAAATATTATCTATATTTACACGTAAAATGATTATGCTAATAAAGCCTATTCTGCCTTCCGGCTTCACACGCGGAGTGCGACCTTCAAGCACGTGTAGATGCATTTTTTTTTTAATTAACTTTAATTTACGATTTATTTTTGATCTAACCTGTAGTAACTATTATTTAATCGGTGGCTGTGTACAGTCTAGCGCATTCCACCACGTAATAATTAACAACAAAGTGTTACTTCTAGTTTCAAGTTTTCAGTTTCATAAAGAAAATAGTTTTCTCACACAGTACCCTTGACACAAGATTTTAAGCACTGTGGTGTTAAAGTAAAATTTATATAATATGAAAAGCCAGAGGTTACGGATTCACCTCGCTAATTTTGTGGCTTTGGGGAGAATTTATATTCTTTATTCATTTTTATATTTATTTTTATTTATTGCACGATCCTGTGGTCTTGTTTATTGATCAATTCAGCAGAGGTCTGTAAGAGAATGCGTTACCAATAACAGTACCTACTTAACAGTACTGTAGTTTTTTTCTTATTTATTATAATCAATAAAGATCTAAATATATAAAAGGAAAAGGACTGACTGACTGATCTATAAACACACTTTTCAAACCACTGGACGAATCGGACTGAAATTTGGCATGTACACAGCTACTATGACGTAGACATTCGCTAAGAAAGTACATATTTTTGAAAATTCAACCCCTAAGCTGGTAAAATAGGGGTTTGAAATTTGTGTAGTCTACGCAAATTCGCGGGCATAATTTATTTGGATAAATACAGTTGGGCACACTCTAGGTGGAGAGCCAGGCAATATCGTGCGCAAAATTCTCGACTGGAATCCTCAGCGAAAAATAAAGCGTGGTCGACCCGAACAAACTTGGCGGCGTACGGTTCTGGCGGAAGTCGCTATTAGGGATGACCTGGGATGAAGTCATGGATGAAACTTCGAACCTCTTGAGATGGCGCAACACTGTAAACGCACTCTGCCCCACTGGGGGGACATAGGATATCATACTAATATTATAAATGCGAAAGTGTGTTTGTTTGTTGGTTTGTCCTTCAATCACGCCGCAACGGAGGAACGGATCGACGTGATTTTTAACATGGGTATAGTTGAGGACCTGGAGAGTGACATAGGCCTCTATTTATCACGGAAAATTACGTAGTTCCCGCGGGAATCGAAAAACAAACTTAAACCACGCGGACGAAGTCGCGGGCATCAGCTAGTTTAAACATAAAACTCACAGTTGGGTGGGGTCAGACTGACGCCGTTCTCCTCGGCCCAGCCCACGGGGTGTATGTACGGCGAGGCGGGGTCGACCCAGCAGTCGTACACTTCGTCCCAGCTGTCGAAGCTGACCAGCAGCCTGTTGTCCAGCATGTCCGCCACGGTGGCCGGACAGACCATGTCGTTGTGCCGGTCCTCGGCTTCCAGCTTCATGCCGATACGGAATCCGTTGGGCTTCACCATCTGATAGAGAACACATCTGATTAAAAAAAAGCAATGGCAAAAATAATAGGTATAGTTCACGAGTGCGCGTGGTCCATGGTTGTGTTATAGTAATATCTATACACATTTGTATACTTACATGTAAAATGTAAATGTGTGCGTGTATATGATTGCGCGTACGACTGACCACTTCGAGGGGTCGTAAACTTACGCAATGTGCATAACTATAAGTAAAGCTCACGCACACTTTGTATGCAGGTCAATTCAATACTTCTTCTTGAAGTTTTTCACTCAAAATTAGTACACTATACACTTTTTGACCGTCAATTGAATATAAATAAGTGATGGTGATAATAACCCGCCCATCCGCATTGGAGCAGCGTGGTGGGTCTAAGCTCTAATTCCCTCTCTCCTATGAGAGTGGAGGCCTGTGCCCATGCGTCAATCTGCAACGCTTCACAGCCTAACTGTTCATACGATTTTGACGAATCTTGGGACAGAGATAGATTACATCCCAACATAGGATATTATATTTTATACCGTAAAATTAAGCAGTTCCCAAGGGATTTTTGAAATTCTAACTCCACGTGAACGAAGTCGCGGGCGTCATTTAGTGTTAAAATAATTGCATTTAGCAAATTTAAAGCAACACTTTGTCATACGTTCTAATAGAAACCATCATGCGTTATTGTGTAGTGAATTTAACGAAACGTGCAGTAATCGGCAAACTTTGAAGCCCTTCTGAACAAAAAGCCTTTTGATATGCAGAGCGCAAATGAGTAACGACGCGGGTTGCTCTCAAATGCGTCGTTTGAACTCACTGGTGGTCGAAAATAGTGATAAAGATTACCAATTACTGTAACATATTCTAAATGACATTAAGAAAGCCTGCAGCGTTACTTACAGCAGACGTGACATGTGGGAAAAGATGCCTCGGCGCTGTGACAGCCCGCATCTGCTTTAGGTACAGCGGCCACGAGAACGTGGCGGAGTCGTAGCCCGCGGGCGGCTTCAGCGGGCGGCCGTTCTTCTCGCACCAGCCCGCGGGGAAGATGTCGATACAGTCCGCGTTCACCCAGAAGTCGTACATATCCGGATACTCGTCAAAATGCAGCCGCATCCGGTAGCCCTGCACTTCGGCGACAGAAACCACGCAGAACAACGAAGGGTGCTGCGGATCTATCGCCTCCATTCGCATCCCAACCTTAAACCCATTTTTATTATAAGGAAACGGATCTTTAAAGAGCTTCACGGGCGCGGCTTTCGCTTTACAAACGTCCAAGTACCGCATCCACGAGAAACCGTTCTTCCCGCACATCCACGGATACTTCTCGTTCTCGACCGAATCCTCCCCTATTTTCATTATCTCAGACATCTGAGTGTCACTTGTTGCAGAATCGTAGTGCTTTAGAGGAACCTTGTCGCCTTTACTTTCCAGAATCATGTCCGAGTCCGACAGCTGTTTTCTCATGAGCAATTTCTTCATCTTGTTCCTTTTCTTGGCCAATTCTATCCTTTCCCTATCCTTTTTCTTTTGCTCTATCTTCTGGACCTCGGTTTGGCACGTGGAGCTACAGAAGTTGGGCGTTATAAACTCGGCTGCCATACCGTGGCACCCACAACCGTCGCACTTGTATAGGTCTTCGGGAGAAGTCGACTTTTTCTCCTTACTCGTCTCTATTCTCTGCTTCAGTGGAGTGTGGTATTTGGTGTTCGAATTACTGCCGCCGGCGTTTTGCTGTTCTTCCATAACATCGATAAGACCGAATTCATTCGTGCGAAAGTGAAGATTACTGCCTCGGAGCTGCGCTATCCCGTTTTTCCATAACAAACCAGGAGGGTCTTCTTCTAATGTAGGATCATGTTCCCTTACCTTTATTTCATCTTTAAATTCATAGGCATCTATTTTCTGATAGTACACTTCGTTAGGTTTGTCGTCAACTTTCTCCTTGTATTCTTCAGGGTCAGAGTCACCCAGGTTAACTTTGGCTTCGAGATCTTTATCAAGCTTTTCGTCGCAGAAAAGCGATGGCACCCGATGGTCGTCGTTATTATCGGAATCTAAATTTTCGTCCGATTTTGATTGATTAATAACTTTTGTAGGTGGTAAATTTAATTTCACATTTTTGCTTGTCATATTCTCCGTACACAGTGATATTCGACGCTTGATATTGTTGGCGGTTATGGTTTTTCTATCGCTGTTATCGGAATAGGATCGCCGCAGAATTGCAGGCGCCGCGATGGGAACGGGAGCCACGTCATTTCTGTCGAGCAGGTTTCTATTCAAAAGGCTCTTGCCTTTCTCTGGTATGGCCAAGGTAAAGGATTTTTCTCGCGTCATTCCACCTTCATCATCCGCTATCGACACAGTGTAAATATCATCATTCATAGAAGCATTGGTCTCGGGTATAGACAACGTGTACTCGCCTTGCTCGCCCGTGGGTTCCGCTCTAGATCCTGGTATTGAAATAGTGAATGTTTTGTCTGTTTTGTTTGGGCTCTGGGGCACACAATTATCTTTCCCGTTAACGTTAACTAGTTTAGCCAATGGCTGCAGAGGTGGCATGTCTGAGGTTTCCACTGACGTGTCCCTCATGACTGTGATGTTTCCTTGGGGATCGTTCTGTATCTGTCCATTGGCTATCTGGAGGTTTATTATTGGGCCCTTGGAAGCCATAGTTGCTGGCAGAGTCACCGGTAGAATAAACTTGGTGTTTTGCATTTTGGGCATGTTCATGGGGGTCAGGAATAGTTTTTGATTGTTTGAATTCACATTTGTTTGATTGCTCGAGATAAGGATCGATTGATTTTCTGACATAGTTTTAGTGGTTGGCTTTTTAACAGAGCCCAAGTATGCTATAGCTTGCTTCCCCTGTGTTACAGGTGCAATGCTTACTGGGACCATCATTTTGTCATTAGTTTTTGGTTTTTGAATCACTATCGGCTGAGCAGTGTTAGCTGGTGCGAGTATAGATTTGCTTTGTCCAGGCAACTTAGGAGCAATGTTGGGTTTGGTACCAACGTTTGATATTAAATGTATATTTGAATTATTTGTGACCTGAAATACAAAAGTGTTGTCAGAATATGCTCCAGTCTTGTTAGTGCATGGTATCATATAACTAATATTAAGTTATAAGCCAATGTATAATAATTATAGTGTGTTTATTTTACTATGATAAAAATGGTAAACCTTACCTGAGAATTCATAAAAAATATTCTACAAAAAGATATAACTTATGTATTCAACTAAAAAAGTTGCATGAGGGCATCAATTAAAAAATACGCTAATTATATTAATTTCAGAGGCCAAGTGACAGATACTAGACTAGTTTGCTCAATCATTTCCATTATCATACTGGTATCACATTATTGTCAAAAAAATTGAGCTGAATGCACATAAAAAATAAATTTCAAGTACAAACACTATGTTCATCATTATAAATTATCATATTAGTTCGATTACACCATTTATGGCAATGCTATCTTTAAATTTGCTCACCAAATATCTAGTAAAGTGAGTGGAACAAGTCACTATTCTTAAACCATAATTAAGATTTTAAGACAAAATTTGGTAAAAAGGAGAAGAACCCTGACTATTGTAACGTGGTTGTTTTTAGGTGTTTAAATTTAACAATAACTATTACCATTGATGATTAACCCTTAGAAATGCAATGCTAATATACATATAGCTTTAAAATCAATAATTATAAATCTCATCCAATAATAAATTACTAGACAATTATTATTTATTAAATATGATGGAATGTTACTAATGTAATAACAATATACAAAATTGTAAGATACATAGTTGCTCAAGTTGCAAGCCAAGTATAAGAAAGTTTTATGAGTGACAAAATAATATTTTTTAAAGCAAACCTAATCATTCGCAAAAGTTTAAAACATTGATTATGAATCATATTTTTTTTTCTTATTATGATTCTTACAAACTTTTCATAACAAACATTATTTTATAATATTTTTAAAAGCGGTCTATAAATAATAATATATAGAAAAATATCATTATAATTATTATCATGTGTTGTATGTACATAGACATTGTTCTGTCAATAAAAAAAACTAGTTATTGGCCTCATTTTGTGAAGTTAACATAAGAATACTAAAACTAACAAGTTTATATAATTACAAACAGCACTACAATTTCAAGTAACATGAAATAGTACTCACAGGTCTTCTGACAATGATCTGCGGTGGGTTTCCACTAGTGCTGGCTTGGCTTATCACTTCTGTACTGGTCACAGGCTTCAATCCAGTGGGGGTCTGTATATACACAACATGAGGCACCGTTCGGGGAGCTCCCCGTAGCTGCACTGTGCCAGCACCTCCAGCGTTAGGCAGTGCCAGTTGAATCGAGTTACTAGACGAGTTAGGAATTTGCATTACAGTCGAGTTGGAACCGACTTGCATTTGTGCCACCGATGTGGGCTTGTTCATCTTGACCTGAACCCCAGAGTCTGGGAGCTGAAGCTGTGCAGAAGTGGACACGTTCATTTCTGAGCTACCATCGAAGTTAGTAGATCGGGGATTGGAGCCCATGTGCACATGAATAATGGAGCTGTGGAGAGGCTGAGTGTTCTGCAGTAGAGGCATGGAGGGGAGTTGGAGGCTCTGGTTAGCTGTGGGGATGCTGAGCGGGACGTTGATGGTGTCCCCGGCTGGCATCTGCACGGGGATGTTAGTGGTGGCGGACACCTGCAGCGGCAGACTCACCGGCGCCATCTGCACGGGCACGTTGATGTTGCTGGGCGCACCCGGCAGCTGCACGGGCACGTGCACCGTTGACAGCTGCAGGGGGTAGGGGGAGCTGCCCGAGTGCAGTTTCATGGGAGCGAGGGAGTGGCTCACGAGACCGTGGCTGAGCGACATCGAGCTCTGCGGCGCCGGCACCGAGGACACGATCATACTGCTCGTGATTGGCGCCTGAAAAACCGTAAACGATGTCATTGAGGACGAATTCATTTGCGCCTATCGGAAACGAAGTGTTTCGACACTCACGCGTAACGTGTTCAATAGCACATTCTGCTGAGAGTTGCTCTGAGCCAGATTGCCGCTCGTGGAGGTGCTGGTTGCCTTTAATAATCTTTTTTTCAGAATTTCCGTTTTCGGATCGTCAAAGTTTTGAAGTGAATTACACTGCTGTCTCTCCATTTCTCGCCCCGAAAAACGTAAGCGAAACCATTACCGATGTTTAATTATCATTTATATTTCATTATTGACGACCTGCAATGCAAGAATAAATAAAAATTTGTATTCTAAAAATCGTCTCAAAGCACTGCTCGTTCATGTTTCACAGACAGTCGTAACAAAAGTTGTCCCATGTAATGAACTCAAAATAATAAAAGTAAATTATTATGAGCTAAATTATATTTAAAGAAAATACTACAATTTTCTTTTGCGAGTATCGCACATATCAATATTGTGCAGCTACTTTTGTGGATCCACAACCTTTAAAAAGAAAAGTTCATAAAACAGTAAAACATTATATTATTGCTTACCTTTTACTATATTAATATGTATAGCGTTTTCACAGGTATTATTCTGAGGAAATCATTAAGATTATCCTTTTGTAAACCATTAAAGAAAAATAAAATTCAGTCAGCAAAGCGACAAATTTTACCTGCCTACCTCAACTGGTAATAATTGCTGACAACATAGCCAAAATAAACAAGCAGCTGTTAAGTTGGTACTTTCAAATATTTTGACCAATCGCTAGCTAGCATTCCTATGACGAAGCTTTCGCGCCCGATTATTCAGCTAAAAAAATTAGACTGATTTGTTTTAGCAAAAATACTATATTTCACCTATTTGCAAGAAAATATTTGGTGATTGTGACTTGATGATGGTCTCGTTTAATTATTGTTTATAAATAAATTAAAATGTAGGAGCATATAATATTATTTTTTTAAATGTTTTGAAAAGTTGAATAATTAGTACTTATTATATATTAAATGGGTACGAAATATTTCAATATTACGTAATGAAGCCAATGGAAAGGGGATATTTTTACCCCTTTAGAAGTAATTAATTTCATGATTCATATCAAAACAATTTATACCCTCGTATTTTGTTTTAAATAAAATAAATAGTTTCATATTCTTTTCAGAGGGCATGTCAAAGATTAGAAAATGGTTGGAAGACGGAAATAGAACATGAACAAGTTTCCATTATCATCTTCCCGCTACGAGTTTCCGTTACAGACGTTCGGATACACGTACCTACTCCTACTCAACTAACAAATTGTAGACCTGTTGTAGACCAAAAGAGCTTTCGTAGAATTTGAGGGGCGGTTCGCAAGGCAACCTTGACGGAACCAGAGAAATACTGAAATACGGAAAAGAGAGAAATGTTTTAAAACAAATTCTTTCAAAATATCGGATCATGCCCCAGTACTCTCTACAGAGAATTCTCTCTGTAAAGATGCATGCAATATAATTAATATTTTGAGTTGTCTATGGTTTTTGTAAGAGCCTTTAAAACCAAAGGTAAGAGCATTGTCTGTGACTGTCACTACTGTGCTTTTTGATTGTTTAAATTATTTATGAGAGGATGTGTCTTATCATATTTTTCTGGTAAGTATAAATGGCGTAATGGGCGGAGCTTAAGGTGGGGGGGTTAGGGCTGCTATTATCGATATTTGTATACTCGATATAAAATTATCACAAATATACTTAATAAATATTGAAACATAATATTTTGTGAAAAATACCAGTATTCGTATTTTAAAATGAACTATCTGATGCCCGCGACTCCGTCCGCGTGAATCGAGGTTTTTTGTTTCCCGCGGTAACTCTTGAATTTTCCGGAAAAAAATTAGTCTAGAAAGATGATAGTCTAGAAAAGCACATAGGCTTCTTTTTCATCTCAAATGGATGTTTGTTACTCAATCACGCCATAACAACTTAACGGATCTGGATGTAATTTGGCACAGAGATAGATTATAGTCTGGAATAACACATAGGCTACTTTTTATCCCGGAAAATTAAAGAGTTCCTGCGGGAACCGCAAAACCTCAATCCACGCGGACGAAGTCGCGGGCATTAGCTAGTATAAATAATAAAAGTAGACTGATTTTAAAAATGATTTATTTCTAAAATTTATAGATGAAAAAAAGCAATTGATAACATTACAGTATACAGACTGTAAGAGACAATCCAGAAGTAGGTATTTATGAGACACTTTTAATATATTTGTACACGTGTAGAGGTTCCAAGAGAGATTTAATGTAATGAGATAAAAGATGGCTAAACTTACAGATAATATTCATTTGATCCGGCCACGATTGCTATCGTTAAGCTCTAAATCAAAATGCGATCTAAACACAAAAGTATTCAATAATCGCTGAGTATGCCGGCAGGAGACTAAATTACCATCGTTCAAACACTCGTATTTATACTAACTATTTTCAATATGGCGTCTGCATCTGCAGATTAAATCGAATGACATGAAACGACTCAAATTGACAGATATTATACTTTCTGTTTCATGAGGTATCATGACAAACAGTAATAATGCTAATAATACATAAAACTTCTTGCTCTTCTTCTTCTTAAACAGCATTTATATCGGCCCAGTCGTTTTTCAGAAAAATGGTACCTAATCATGATCGGAGGGCCTCTTGTTGGCCAGCGTAGCGGACTATGGCTGAACCCTTCTCATGCCAAGAGCTGGAAGCTCCTACTCAGTAGGAGGCGCTGGCTGGATAAAATGATGAGTAAAAATATAATCATGATGCAACGCCCCCGTGTTAGCCAGCTTGGTGGACTATGGCCAAACCGTTTTCATTCCGAGAAGAGACTCATGCTTAAGTGAGCCTGCAATATTGGGTTGAAGTATTCTGTATTCTGTTTTGAGAAACATCGTCATTAGTTTCTGGACACAAGTTGAGTTTCAATTCTTGCAAGGGTTGCCTTGCCTGTTGCCCAGGTGGTAAATTATTATTATTATTATGACATCCCACTACTGAGCACTTCACCATAGTTGATTACATAAAACTACAACAAAATTACATAAAAATATTCACAAAACAAGAAATTAGTCACAGCCGAAACACCGGAAGCACAAAATACGCCATTTATAGTTAGCAAAACTTCAAAAAATTGGCTTCAATAGCTAAATTTGATGACGTCATATGACAATTGCGCGACATGTTCACGCAATAACATAATATACCTGTCTCGTTCTAATAACGTAGCTTTCATTATGTAAGAAAAGTCAAAACATATTAAGCTTCGCGATGCCAGCAGCGACCAGAGACATGGAAATACCCTATTTCTGGTCGAACCATCAAACTACATCACACAATATATTTTGTTGCCTTGCTCTGAATCTCCCTCCTTACCCCACCTATCCTCTAAACACCTATCACTAAAAACTAGGAAGATCGAAACCCACCTTACATTCAATAATCTATTCATTTATATTTTAAATACTAGATGATGCCCGCGACTTCGTCCGCGTGGATTAAGATTTTATGATTCCTGCTGGAATCTTTAATTTTCCGGGATAACAAGTAGTCTTTGTCCTTCCCAGGGTACAATCTTCAATCTTCACCGGGATCAATCCCTGTACCAAATTTCATCAAAATCGGTTGAGTAGATGGGCCGTGAATGCGTAGCAGACAGACAGACAAGCACACTTTCGCATTCATATAGTATGGATTTGTCCACGACACGAACTAGACTTACAAATGATAAAGATAGATTGAGCACTTTGAAATTGAAGCATTATAATAATAATAATAATTTCTACTGGGATCGGTCGGTTATCACTGATAGGTTTATTGCTGCCAGTAGACCTGACATAGCGTTAGTCGACCGCTCAGCGCGCCGAGCAATAATTGTTGATGTTACTATTCCGCATGACGATAACCTGGTGAAAGCAGAAAAGGAAAAAGTATCAAAATACTTGGACCTTGCTCACGAGGTTACCGCCATGTGGAATGTTGACTCAACAATCATTGTACCATTGGTTGTATCAGTTAACGGTCTTATTGCAAAAAGTTTCGATCAACACCTCAAGAAGCTTTCGCTTGGTTGTTGGATTAAGGGTCGGATACAGAAGGCGGTTATCCTTGAGACGGCGCGAATTGTGAAGAAGTTCCTCTCTCTGGAGCCCTGACCACTAGCTGCTTGGGTCTTTAAGGCCCCGTAGTGGGTGGAAGTTTTATAGAACTATTTTTAAATGTGTTTTGTATAGTATTTTTATATACATATTTATGTAAAACGTATTTAGAAATAATTTAATATAAATGTGTACAAATAAATGGGAGAATAATTTAATAATTTATTTATTTCTTAAATTATTTAAAAACTATAGAACGGTAACAACTGCGTTAGTTTGAAACTGTGTTGCAGTTGCTAACGCCCACCTCCAGATTACAATAAATTATTAGGAACATTATACATAAAATAAAGAACTGTGTGTATGTGTATGTGAGTGTGTGTGTGCGAGAGAGAGAGAGTTATCACGTTACTTGTCTCTGCTCGTACACAGAGAAAGAATTTATTCTGTGTCTCTGCTTATCGCTATCCCGCTTAGACTAGGCAGTAGGCCATTACAAAAAGTCGGACTCGTAGTGTCGGATCATAAACAAAGAAGTTCGGTCTTTGGGTCAAAACTATTTTATAGAAGCCAGAGCTGAAAAGCCGGTCAAAAATTAATATCTATTTTTATAATTTTTTTTCAAATTCATCAAAACATGTCAAGTGATGTCAATTATTGTCAAAACAAGCTATGAAAGTGATTTTGCCACAAATGAATTTATAAAATTCTCTAAAATTCAAATTTCATTTCATTATTCTAAGCAAAAAAAAATTATGAAAAGTTTTGAACCATATTAATGGTTATCAAAAGTTCGTGTCGATTCTTTAAATTGCTTACATTGAAGAAGTGTATCGTGTAGGTATGGAAGTATTTTGCAAGATACATATTACATTTATTTGTGAGCAACTTAGTTATGTTTCCTTCAATTTTGAGCACAACTTTCCATTGCAATATCGCACTAATCAGATCATTAAAAGTTGAAGTGGCACCATACAATAATGTTTGTTTTGTTTTTGTGATGCACACATCGTCGTAATTCTAAGGACTTAAGACTCACTTCAAACGTTTATCGTCTTAATATAAAATAATTAAGGGTGCGTAATGAATATAATAAATTCCACTATTTATTGGTGATCCTGTCGTGAACACAATCCATGCAACTGAGTCGAAATTGCGGTAGGCACTTTCGATCCAGTAGGTAAATCGTTATTCTTCTAAAGTATGTCATAGTAATGACAATGAATTTAAGGGTTCCTTATACTTCAATGTGGTTAAAATTCTATTGGACCCAATCTCTAAACTATTATGACAGCACATATTACTGTACTGTACTCTCTAGAGCTGTAGCGAACCGTATGTATTCGGTACTGAGTAACGGGTGCGCCATCCAGTACCGAGTAACGAAATGTTACTCACGAATGCATTTCGTTACTCGCATGCATTTTGTTACTCGCATTTTTCGTTGTATGGGTGAATTTAAAAACTTACGTTATAAAGAACCTATTTGTGGCTTTTTCATAGCATCTTATGAGGTATCAGAAGTAACGAGTAACGTAACGATACGATAGTAACGAGTACTAATTGTTATAGTAACGAATACATACGGGTACGCATTTTTTCGTTACTTTTACACCTCTAATACTCTCTGCTGCAAGGGACAGCACAAGATATTTTAGGCCTGTCAATTTAGTTGTTTATAGTTTGTGTTCAACAGAGTTTTTCACAATGTTGTTCAATAATTTTGTGATCAGGTACACAGACTGATGTAGAGGATCAACATGAGTAGTCAGCACCAGTACATGTTGGTGAACAACCCATCCAGCTCAGGAGTGGGGGATATTGAACACATCAGTAAGTACCTAGCCAGATACTAAAACACAGTATAGATATCACCGTAAAATTGCAAAAACCGTTAGATTGTAGAAATTGTAAACTGTCGACAGATTACAATTTAATGCATAATTTTTCGGTAGATTGTAATCCTTTACGTATATTAACCCGATAAAACCTAAGTGTTTTTTATGTCGAACTCTAACCTAACCTACAAGAAAGAGACAAGAAAACGTAAATACAACGAATATTTGAAAATTGACACTCAGAATATTGAACAGTTCACAATCTGTCGACAGTTTACAATTTTGCTACCTAAGTAGCGGTAGTTACAATCTAACGATTTTTGCAACGGTTTTTACGGTGACATATATACACAATTTTGTGTATATCTTGAATATTTTGTTTTTAGGGTTCCGTACCTCAAAAGGAAAAAACGGAACCCTTATAGGATCACTTTGTTGTCCGTCCGTCTGTGTGTCAAGGCCCTTTTTCTCAGGAACGCATGGAGGTATCAAACTGAAATTCATATCAAATACTCAGATCTACTGTCCCTTGGAGCTGTAAAAATCAAACTTCTAAGCGAACACAATCAAAAGATACAGCCGTTTATGCTGCAAATTTTCGACACTCGCAAGCATAGCTGGGCACCGTTAATCAAATAGTTAACTTCGTTAATCGTTAATCCGCTACAAAAAAAGTTAGCTTCGTTAAATGTTAAAGCGTTACATTTCGGAAGAATTAACACAAGTTAACGTTAATCGTTAATCCGTTAATATGTGTAAAATTGCATTTTATATAGTTGTGTTAGTGAACTTATAAAACCTGTTGGTTTAGCCTTTAATAATTACTACACAGTACCACAGCACAGTACATTTTTTCTCTCTAACTATATTACACTGCACTCTTCTTTATCAATTAACAACACGCAAAATATGATCACTGACAGTAATTTATAATAACAACAAACAAACAAACAAAACAGTAAACACTCGTCACTCTAAGCACCGGCGCTAAGTAATGAAATGATCAAACGAAACAAATCTCTTCACAGTTTTCTTTCTCACTCGCACGCGCCGGCAAAATATATCTATAGTATAGCGGATAGAATCAGGCGTTACTTTGCGGAAGTTCATGATTTAGCAAGAAAATAATACAATTATTTTGCTATAATCCGCCAATTGTTGGCGGATTATAGCAAAATAATTGTATTCGTTTCTTGCTATATCTAGTATAGTTTTTGTTTCGCGCCGCGTGGCAGTGAGTGCACTGCCACGCGGCGCCCAGCACTTGTCTTGTCAAGTTGTCGGTGCCGTGCGGTAACTACTAACTATTAGGCATTGGATTAACGATTAACGGACTTCTGCATATTAACGGAAGTTAACGTGTCCGTTAACATTTTTAAAAGTTAACTTAAAAGTTAATCCGTTAATCAAAATGTTAACTTCGTTAATTAACGATTAACGGATTAACGAGTTAATGCCCAGCTATGCTCGCAAGGGAATCATAACCTACAGGGTACTTCCCATAAACTCAGAATCTTGAAATTTTGTACGAAGCAACGTTTTATAGCACAGATAAAGGAAAAATTGCGATAAGCATAAATTTTTAGTTACATCATATAGGTAATAAAATATTTTTAATAATTTAAAACAGGTTTGGACGGAACCCTCTGTGCGCGAGTCCGACTTGCACTTGGCCGGTTTTTTTAATCTAAACTAATATTATAAATGTGAAAGTGTCAATGGATGGATGTTTGTTAATGACTCCAGAGCTGTTTTCTATCTACTTTCCCACGCGAACCAAAAAACCTCAATCCATACAGTCATGGGCATTAGCTAGTATGCCATAAAGAAAGCTTCCCTGCAGGTCACCTGTCAGAGCACATAGGCTCCCTGTGCCTGTCGTCAGAGTACTCTGATGTGACGCTCATTGTGGAGGGGCAGCGCATCCCGGCGCACAAGGTCATTCTCGCCGCCAGCAGCGACTACTTCCGCGCGCTGCTCTATGGCGGCATGAGGGAGGCCAACCAGGTAAGGGAAGCCCTAACACCTGATATCCCTAATCACTTGCAACAGACCTCCAACTGGAGGTTTAACCTACCCAGTAGGAAGAAAGAAGAACCCTTGATACTACAAAAATTACTACTACTGATAATAAAATAGTACAGGGAAAGAAGTGCAGCCAAGGGATTTAGCGTTCTGGTATGATGCTATCCAGAACCAAATATGGGTTAAATATAACTGCCATGCCTCTTACAGGTTAGCCCGCTACCATTTTAGACTGCATCATCATATACCATCGGGTGAAACACAGTCAAGGACTAACTTGTAGTGGATAAAAAAATAGTGTCTATATTTTTTGAAACCCCAAAAAAGGTGTTTTGTCTCACCACTTTGTACTCTATGACACTCACTGCATTGTAACTTCAAAAGGGTTCAATTTGCATGCAAGGTTTTACTCTAAGTAGTGTTGAGAGGATTTTTAATCTATTAGAACTTTTAATTCTAACTTGTACTATCAATAATTTATTATTGAATGCTAAGAAAACAAAGTGCTTAGAGTTTGTTCTACCTAATGTAAATAATATTACAAAACCATAATGATAAATGGAGAAACACTAAAAGTGGAGAACTCCACAGTTTTTTTGGGGGTGACCTTGGACAATAAGCTTCAATGGGGCGCTCATATAGAGACACTAGTGGGAAAACTTAGCTCAGCTGCTTTTGCTGTTAGGAAAATAAGACAGTTTACCGATATTGAAACGGCTAGGCTTGTCTACTTTGCCTATTTTCACAGCGTCATGCCTTACGGCATTTTATTGTGGGGCAGAGCAGCTGATATCTAAACAATTTTTATATTGCAGAAAAGAGCCACCCGTTCTATTTATAAACTCGAATCACGCGAATCACTTCGTGAAAAATTTAAAGAGATTGGTGTTCTTACGTTGCCTTCACAATACATACCTATACAATAATATAGTCTTTGTTAGGCAGAACATTAATCATTAAATGCAAATATGTAGCTGATACTCACAATCTATGTACTAGAAACCGCCATAAGCTAGTAACAGCGTCATATCGTGTGCGTAAGGTGCAGAAATCCTTTGTGGAGTCGAGTTTACGTTTTTATAACATGGTTCCAAAAGAGTTTCTAGATTTGCCATTACATAAATTTAAGGACTGTGTCAAACAGCATTTGTTAAGTCGAGCTTCTTATACTATCGACGATTTTATTAACGACTAGC
Source organism: Erebia epiphron (assembly GCA_963932025.1). Taxonomy (NCBI): domain Eukaryota; kingdom Metazoa; phylum Arthropoda; class Insecta; order Lepidoptera; family Nymphalidae; genus Erebia; species Erebia epiphron. The sequence continues at coordinate 23,665,500 of OZ009948.1, forward strand.
GGTCCGCCCCGGCTTCGCACGGGTAGCACTTGATCAAAATAGTCCATACCCAATAATGGTCAATGGAAAACTTAACCCTCTACAATACGGTTTCACACCGCAAAGAAGTACTGAGGATGCACTTTATAACGCTATAGACTTAGCCAGGGATGGTTTGCAGCGAAAGGAGATAGTTGTCATGGTGTCCTTAGACATTGAGGGCGCTTTTGACAATGCGTGGTGGCCAGCCATCTTGAGGGCGCTTCATAAAAGTGGGGTGGACATGGCATTGTTGAGATTGATCTCCAGCTACCTGTCAGATAGGTCTATCAATTTGACGTACATGGGACACGAGATATGTAGGGAGACAAACAAAGGCTGCATACAGGGGTCAACTTGCGGTCCGTTGTTATGGAACGTACAGTTGAATCCTCTGCTGGAGCAATCCTCTCTCTTAGATGCACATGTTCAAGCTTTTGCAGACGATATCCTGATAGTTGCATCTGGGAAGAACGCTCAAGTGGTTGAAAATAAGATTAATACCGCCTTGGACCTTATCTCAAACTGGGGCAAAAATCACAAAATGAGTTTTGCTGTACATAAAACACAGGCGATGATCATCACGAGGAAGCACAAATATGACGTACCACGTATTAAGCTTTCAGGCACAACCCTACAATTCTCGGACACTATGAAAGTACTAGGGCTAACCATTGACCGAACTCTAAATTTTAAACAGCACATCGCCAACGTATGTCATAAAGCAATTAACATTTATAAAATGGTTGCAAGAGCAGTAAAGACCAATTGGGGGCTAAGCCCAGATATCACAAGGACCATTTATTTTGCTGTGGTAGAACCAGTTATTCTTTATGCGGCAAGCGTGTGGGCCCCAGTAGCTAGAAGAAAATATGCAGTAAAAAGGCTGGACAGTCTAACCAGAATGTTTTGCATCAAAATTACAAGAGCTCACAGAACTACCTCACTAGTCTCCAGTGCCCTATTAGCTCGCGTTCTACCCCTTCATTTGAGAATCCGCGAACAGGCAGACCTGTATGAAATCAAACGAGGGAAACCTATAGACTGTCTCCCAGGAAAGAGGCTAGAAATGCGGGTGAACCCCTTCTATTTAGCACATCCCGCGGAACGTATTTCTATCCCATACCGAAACATCTCCAGTTTTGAGGACTTAGAATCGATAGAGAATAACTGGCTGAAGATTTATACCGACGGCAGCAAATTGGGTGGGAAGGTTGGCGCAGCGGTCACATGCTGGCAAGCAGATAAAGAAACATATAAGATGACCTTTAGATTGGAGAGTTACTGCAGTGTTTACCAGGCGGAACTGGTTGCGATCCTACAAGCTGTCTTATACCTCAAAAAAGAAAAGGCAAACGGCAACATTTTGAGTGATTCTCGGTCGGCTTTGGATGCGCTTAGCTCATATACCCCAGAACACCCATTAGTGAGAGAGATCCAAGATCAAGTAAAAGCATATACTCTCGATATAAAATTTTACTGGATCAAAGCCCATATAGGATTAGGTGGCAACGAAAGGGCTGATGAGCTAGCCAAAAAAGCAACGTTACTTGACGAAGGGGAAATAATATACAACCAAATCCCGATATCGTTTGCTAAACGCCACATTAGGAACAACTCAATAAAAACCTGGCAACAAATGTATTCGGAAGCTCCTACTGGCTCTGTCACAAAGACTTTTCTTCCAGATGTCGAAGTTGCTTACAAAATCCTAGGGAAACTTAGTCTAACTAACATAAGAACGCAACTATTAACTGGTCATTGTGGGATTAAGTTTTATCTTCATAGATTTAGGCTCACTGGAAGTCCAGCTTGCCCTTGTGATGATGTAAGCGAGGAAACCATATTACACATTTTATTATCTTGCCCTCGCTTTGGAGCACAACGATTAGACTGTGAGCTCAGGCTGGGCTTCCAGTTGACTTCATATAGTTTGCGCACTGCGATAGAGGATGACAACTGCCGAACTCATTTCTTTGCCTTTGCTGAAAAATCACTTAGAATAGCTGCAAAAGGAAATGGGGCAACTGCGCTTTAAGCTATAGAAGTGTTATAGTATTACTAGTAATAGTGAGTATATAATGTATGTAGGGAAAAATACAAAGTTAAGTTGTATGAAATAAATCGAAAAATAGAGAATTGAAAAAAGTGATAAAAGAAAAAGTAATAAAAAAGAAAAAGAATTATTAACACGTAGTAGGTAATACTTTAATACTGTACTATAGTAAAGGAAGGTAATAATGGCTCAGCTATAGTATAGTGACGGTCGAGTTGGACGTTCATATTTTTTTTACAGAAAGACCTTGATGTGGTAAGCCTTGCACTAAAATATTTTACTGCGGAACTCAATAGTTTTCGAGATATAATTTTTTGAAAATTCGTAAATGTTCACTACTTTTCACTATTTCTTACGACATTTGCCATAGATTACAGACTCATTGACGTTTAGTTGGCGTACTAAAGTTTCGTTTTACGTATTAAAATCCGTTCCAAACATGAAAAGTATCATAAAATGTCAATAATCGTATTCAAACCATAGATAATGTCTATACCGATTATTGGAACGGAACGCGTGCGTTGGCGCCAAATTCAAATCTATGAGTCATCGTTTTACGCGCTTTTCAAGGTTAAAGGTTGAGAAGGTTAAAGTAGGTACAATTAATTAAAAGGTATAAATGTCGGTTCTAGTTATAATTAGGTACTTCAGCATGTGATAGGCAAAACCGAATCAGCACACCCCGACTCCACGCAGTCTTGTCTGCCCTACCCCTAGAGTGTTTTTTTTAAGCGCGAAGCCAGAAGCGAGTCTTCTGGCGTAGCCCATTCTATTTAAGGAGGATTCTTGGAGGGGGTGAGAGGGAGAGGGTGAAGTCTAAGGAGTTTTCCTAGCGTCCCCACCTCTCCCCCTTACTCCCCCTCCCCCTCTAAAGTATGTATTTTAGTCATTATTACGATAAAATTACTTCATAATTTCAAAACTTTAAAAATTTATTTTTCGAAAACTATTGCGTTCCGCACTTTTTCCCTTGGAGGGGGGTTCCCCCCGTCCCACCCTTCCCCCTCCCCCCTCCCCTGCCCCCTCCGTCACCGTCACTATACTATAGCCCAACCGTAATAATTATTGGAACTGCACCTATAATGTACGGTATGAAATATTTAAAATTATAAGACTAATTATAATTAATACTCTAGTAAAAAAAGGTGCCGCCTCATCAAAAGCGGCAGTAACTGTAAAGTTTATGCCAAAAAAAAAAAAAAAAATAATGGTCAGTCGGCACTGAGACGAACAACTCCACCATACGTTCTCAAATTTTGTTCAGCAAACCGCGGTGAACGCACCAGCACTTGAGTCTCCAATACGACGTATTTTCGCTGCCCTCGCCTGGGAACTATGTTTAGAACTAACAACTAAGTTGATTCCTGGCTCTTTTAGGCATTTCGCAGTCTGTCTACAACAGTTAGATATTAAAATGTTTAAAAAAATGTTAGTAAGTTCTCTTGTATTTATTATGTTTGTCTTGACAAATATGACATAAAAGTGTCTTGACAAATATGACGTAAAAGACAGTCTGAATTAATAGACGAATAGAGGTTTAACGTAAAAAGTTAAATTAGGTGAATTTAGGTAGAATCCAGCTTTCCGAACCAATGGTAGAGTCTTGACTCTTGACGTATCATAAGTGACAGAAGTTGTCCTATGTGTAATGAATAAATCATTTATCATTTATCACTCGTACAGTTATAAAAATCATAGATAATACACTAATATACCAGAAAAATGAAGACCCAGTTTTCTTGTAACGTTCATTACGTAATTTTGATATATTATTTAACTAAAATTAATGGCTAGACCACCTAATATGTTAATTAAGGTTATGTCTATTGAGTATTATTTTTACTATCCAGGCAGAGGTGGAATTGCAGGCTCCAGTACAGGCTTTTAAAGCTCTATTGCGCTATGTTTACTCTGGTAAGTGAAGTTGAACATTTTTTTTTGAATTTATGAATTTATAAAACCACATGAATCCCTTAGATGAATGAATGAATTTCAAGGAAATAGGTATTCTTACAGTAGCCTCGATATATATTTACAGTAATTTAAAAGTTTAAGAACTCCATTAAAAATATGCCCCTGAAAAAGACTTATTATACTGTTAAAGATTATATAAATGATAAAAGAGCATGGATTTGACTCGCTCCAGCAATGCTTAGGACTGCGGTTACTTATGTATTCACATGGATGGAATTGTTTTTTTTTGGTTGTCAGTTGATGGACTTAATGTAAATGTTTTTTTTTTTAATAGAGCAACCACAGATCTTTTTGCTGTTTCTTCTCGGTAGGATGGCACCGACCATTCCAAACCAGTGGTAGATTCTCTCGACTATTCAAAACTTGTTAAAAGTCTACTTGAATAAAAAATATTTGACTTGCATAGACACATTGGCCCTTGTCATATCAGGGAGACAGCATTAAGGCCGGGAGCCGCAGCAGAAAAGGCTGAAACCGGCAAGCGGCGGAAGTATGCCTCTCTCATAGAGAGTTACATATTTGTTCCGTTTGCCGTGGAGACCCTGGGGCCATGGAGTCTCAGTGGCAAAATTTTTTTACGAGATATTTCACCGCGTTTAATTGCCTCATCTGGCGACAGAAGGGCTGGCTCATTTTTTGCGCAAAGGATCAGCCTGGCTGTCCAGCGCGAAAATACAGCCAGCATTCTTGCCACCATTCCACGCGGGCATGATTTATATAGTAATTAAGTTAGGCTAGCTAGCATTAAGTTGTTTTGATTTTGAGTTGTCTGTCTGTTCACACGGTCCAGGTCACATGGGGCTGTCGCTGCTGCGCGAGGACACAGTGCTGGACATGCTGGGCCTGGCGCACCAGTTCAACTTCCAGGAGCTGGAGGCCGCCATCTCTGACTACCTGCGCCAGATCCTCGTGCTCAGGAACGTCTGCGCCGTGCTCGACGCTGCTAGGTATCGACTAGATAGATATAGTCCCACAAACTTGTCTAACCCGAAAAATTAGGGAGTTCCTGTGGGAATTTAAAAAAACTTATTTCACGCAGACGAAGGCCACGGACATCTGCTAAAAATAAAATAAAATAAAAACAAAAACTTAACAGGCATAAAAATAAGTTCAAATTTTTCCTACCAGGCCAGATTAGTTTATGGGACTATAGATACATAGATAAATGATTTATTTGCCCATTAAAATCATTTATGAACAAATGAGGCAATGTGAGTATTATTTGATTTTATCACTGTAAGAGAGAAATCCATATCTACCATCCATACTATCCATACTAATATTATAAATGCGAAAATGTGTCTGTCTGTCTGTCTGCTACGCTTTCACGGCACAACTACTCAACCGATTTTGATGAAATTTGGTACAAAGATAGTTTAAATCCTGGGGAAGGACATAGTCTACTTTTCCTGCGAGAATCAAAAAAACTTAATCCACACGGACAAATTCGCGGGCATCATCTGGTAATCTTATAAGTATAATGGTGTTTTAGGCTGTACGGCTTAGAGGCTCTGATGGACTACTGCTACAAGTTCCTGGACAGAAACGCGACTGAAGTGCTGCAGCACGACACTTTCCTGCAACTCTCTGTTGTGAGTATAACTACCTCATTCTGACTCACTATACATGCTTTCCCAAGTAAGAAATAAGGTTCCCTATCAAAAGGTCTAAGAAGCATAATGACTAGAACAGTCTAATGAGCAATATGTCTAATTAGTAATTTATGTCTTAATTAGTGAAACATCCATTTAGAAAAACGGACATCTATCGAACGGTGTATAGAATAAAATATCTAATGAGCAAATTAGGCTTTTTTTTTCTTTTCGATATACACTGCAAGCACTGTAAGGTGTGACGTCAATTTAGTATACTGCGAAGCCATTTCTTTATAGTTAGCTATACTGGTTACTGTTTAAAATGGAACGCAGTCCGCAATGAGAGCACCTTACCTCGAAAATGCCATTGCTCTCAGTACAAAAAATGGCGACTATTTATGATTTCCCTAGGATACTGCAGTCCATAACGGAAAGAATCTCTCCCCAGTAAGAGCAATGAACAGAGCTCGCAGTGTATATCGGAACATACCCGTAATAACCGCCTAATAGCGCCATCTGTTGTATGTAGTTGATGTATCACTACACCTTAAATAGTTGAAAAACAAGAAAGTAAATTAATATGTTGATACCTGAAGAAACGTTCCGTATTCATAGGAAGCTCTGCAAGGCCTGTTGGAGCGGGACTCGTTCTTCGCGCCCGAAGCGGAGATCTTCAAAGCGGTGTGCAGCTGGTTCAACGCCAACCAGCAGTGGGTCAAGTCTGACAGTGGCATGGCTCAAGTTGTGAGTATGCTAAACCTTTATATAGGTAACCAGGTGACACTCTCGTCTTTGAACACGTGGAGTTACGTTTTTTTAAATCCTGCGTAAACTCCTTGATTTTCCGAGATAAAACATCGACTATGCGGCCATGATAAATGATAAATGATTTATATATTTCATGTAGGACCACTTGTGTCACTTATGATACGTTAAAGACTCTACCACCGGTTCGGAATTGTGTTTATACTGAGAACAGCCAGCAAGAAACTCAGCAGTTACTCTTTTCTTAAAAAAGAAAAAGGTTACAGTATTATGTAAACAATACAATACATACATCAAGTATAACACTGACTTGTGGGTTACTGGATGCAAAGCCGGTTGCTTCCATGCAACTTTGTCAGTCAGAAAATCATCGAAAACCTCGACTTAACAAATGCTGTTTAATACAGTCTTTATATTTATGTAATGGTAAATCTAGAAATTCTTTGGGAACCATGTTATAAAAGCGTACACTCGACCCCACAAAGGATTTCTGCACCTTGCGTACACGATATGACGCTGTTACAAGCTTATGGCGGTTTTTAGTACATCGATTGTGAGTATCGCTTTTTTTCTTATAAAGATTAATGTTCCGCCTGACAAAGACTATATTATTGTAAATGTATTGTAAAGGCACCGTAAGTATACCAACCTCTTTAAATTTCTACGAAGTGATTCGCGTGATTCGAGTTTATAAATAGAACGGGTGGCTCTTTTCTGCAATATAAAAATTGTTTGGAGGATATCAGCTGCTCTGCCCCACAATAAAATGCCGTAAGTCATGACGCTGTGGAAATAGGCAAAGTAGACAAGCCTAGCCGTTTCAATATCGGTAAACTGTCTTATTTTCCTGACAGCAAAAGCAGCCGAGCTAAATTTACCCGCTAGTGTCGCTATGTTCTAGATATGCAAGCTATCTCAGTCTATACTAATGTTTTAAATGCGAAAGTTTGGATGGATGAGATGGATGTTTGTTACTCAATCACGCCAGAACGGCTGAATGGAACTGGATGAAATTTGGCACAGAGATATATTATAGTCTTTTTATCCCGAAAAATTCAAGAGTTCCTGCGGGAACCAAAAAACCCTCAATCCATAGGGACGAAGTCGCGTGCATCAGCTAGTAAGTTAAATTTATGATGGTGATAATCAGTTACGGAATCTTAAAACTAAAACTACGAGGGTTGCAAACGAACCCTGGTCAGTGCCCACAACAAACTCATCCGGGTCTGAGTTAACCAACGACCTCAATTTACATAGACGCGCCCTGTCAAACAATGAATGTGGATTTATTTTACTAACGCCATCTTATCTGAAAAGCAGGACAGCCCTTTGGCGGTGTCAAGGACAGGCTTATACAAGTGAGGGGCATGTACTACAAGTCGTTTTCTATGAAAGGGCTCATCTAGAACCTACATAAATATATCGATGCAGTTAAGTACTTCAGAAGTCCAAAGATCCTTGATTCTGTTGCAGGAAAAGATCCTGAAGTGCGTCCGGCTGACGCTGATGAGTCTAGAGGAGCTATTGACCGTGGTGCGGCCCTTCTCGCTCGTCACTCCGGACATGCTGCTGGACGCCATACAGGAGAAGACGCAGACCAAGAGCACTGATCTCCGCCACCGGGGACTGCTGGGTGAGCTTTGCGTCATCGTGACCCCTTTCCTTTCCATTAATCAACATAATGGCAGTTGCATCACAATTTTCTTGGGATAATAATGCGGTGGGTTTCATGTCCTTCTGCATATGATTCAACTAAGAGTACTATTCCAAATCTTAGGTTTATAACGATTATTATCAGATATTAGTGATATTAACCAGAACCGACGGCTTAACGTGCTCTCTGTGGCACGGAGGAAATGATAAGGCCAAATTCGGACTTCCAAATTCGGTCAACCATCCAGTTATCGACGTTACTTAACAATCGCAACAATCGCAGTTGTCGCAACTAGGCAACGCAGTTTTGTAAATTAAACTTGTTCCAGTGCCGGAAGAGAACGTAGCGACAATGAAGCGCGGCGCGCGCGTCATCGCCGGCGACATGCGCTCGGCCTTGCTCGATGGCGATACGGATACGTACGACATGGAGCGAGGATACACCAGGCACACCATATCCGACGCGCCCGACAACCCGGGCATCATCGTGCGACTCGCCACCACCACCATCATCAACCATATCAGGCTCCTGCTCTGGGACCGCGACAACAGGTGAGCAAAAATAAAAAAAACTCGATGGCAATACGGATACGTACGACATAGAGCGAGGATACACCAGGCACACCATATCCGACGCGCCCGACAACCCGGGCATCATCGTGCGACTCGCCACCACCACCATCATCAACCATATCAGGCTCCTGCTCTGGGACCGCGACAACAGGTGAGCAAAAATAAAAAAAACTCGATGGCAATACGGATACGTACGACATAGAGCGAGGATACACCAGGCACACCATATCCGACGCGCCTCACAACTCGGGCATCATCGTGCGACTCGCCACCACCACCATCATCAACCTTATCAGGCTCCTGCTCTGGGACCGCGACAACAGGTGAGCAAAAATAAAAAAAACTCGATGGCGATACGGATACGTACGACATAGAGCTAGGATACACCAGGCACACCATATCCGACGCGCCTCACAACTCTGGCATCATCGTGCGACTCGCCACCACCACCATCATCAACCATTTCAGCCTCCTGCTCCACCATCATCAACCATTTCAGCCTCCTGCTCTGGGACCGCGACAACAGGTGAAACTGAATGAATTCCAACCCTCTGGCAGGAGGGTTGGCCGTGGCTGTTGTCCCACCAACCTAAACTTAAACTCAAATCTTTTTTATTTTCAAGTAGACTTCGACAAGTGCTTTTGAATCGTCGAGTGAACCTACCACTGGTTAGTACCGAGAAGAACCAGCAAGAAACTCAGTTGCCAAAATTGGAACAAATTTTTGTGCCTGTTTAGTTTTAGATTTTTTTTTAATATCTACTAGCGACGCTGTCACCGGGTCAGATAATTTTGTGGGACTATAGTTGCTGTGTTGTTTTTTCGGCTGTGCATTGATTCGTTTAACTTTTCATTTTGCGTACTATACTTTTATTACGTTCCCTGTTAGTTTTATGTTGAATAACCATTTTAAACTATCGATTAAAGTAAAAAAATTGGTTGCCTGTAAAGTCGGTATACGGGCGAAAGTTTTACGTGACAACGTATGTCTGTCTCTCTCGCTCTTAGGCAGGCTAACCATGCCCGAGTGGAAGGGACGCGTGCCTCTCACTCGCTCTCATTGTGAGCGCATAACGTGAGCGGAGCGTAACGCAGTTTCTTGAAGTGTCACCCGGCAAACCAATTTATAAGACGTTGTCACGTCAAAAAGTGCGTCATACTTTGATGACGTCACAATTATCTAATTCAAAATTCTATACTAAGCACGCGTTCTGACGTTTGTAAAAAAAAGTGTCTGATTTGACAAATGGTCTAATACCCGTTTGCACGCAGATCGTACGCGTACTACATCGAGGTGTCTGTGGACCAGAAGGACTGGGTGCGTGTGATCGATCATAAACTTTGATGACGTCACAATTATTTCATACAAAATCCCACACTAAGCACGCGTTCTGACGTTTGAAAAAAAAGTGTCTGATTTGACTCGTTGTCAAATACCTGATTGTATGTAGGGTATATAGGGTATGTAGGGTAGTGTTGTCTCTGTATATAAAAAGTGTCCGTCGAAATGCATTCAATTGGGGGCGCGACCTATCATCAGGGTAAATTTAAAAGGAAGCGACAAATATTATTAGAGTAGGTTTGAGAAATAAACAAGGAAAGAAAACATTCATCATTATTTTGTGCAACGCAAATTGTTGAAATTTTTAATAAATAACTACTTTAGTAGACAATTACAATAAAATTATATTAATTTTTTTAACTCAGCATATGCAGCATATGTCACTTTACTTCATCAACAAATGCTACATTCATACCCTATCTCTACACACCAGTGCCATTGTGGGAGTTTTTTGAACTGTTATTTATAGCAACCATTGGACACTTTTTCAACTTTTCTCCCATAAGAGATAACACTCCTTCTCATCTACCCTCCATACCCGCTTGTTGCACGCAGATCGTACGCGTACTTCATCGAGGTGTCAGTGGACCAAAAGGACTGGGTGCGTGTGATCGACCACAGCAACTTCTTCTGCCGCTCGTGGCAGAACCTGTACTTCGAGCCGCGCGTCGTGCTCTACATTAAGATCGTTGGCACTAGCAACACTGTCAACAAGGTGAGGGCAACACATCACATCACACACACATGCTTTTGATTAGTTAAATGAATCTACCACTAGTTCGGAATACCGTTTCTACCGACACAAACCAGCCAGAAAATCGGAGGTTGCTCTTTTGAAAAAAAAAATTACATTAATGTAAAGATACATAAGTAATCGCAGTCCTGAGCATTGCTGGAGCGAATCCATGCTCTTTTATCATTTATATAATCTTCAACAGTATAATGGATTTCTTAAACTTGTGTAAAGGCAAGTTTATAACAGGTTTTGGAATTTTATTATAGAATAGAATGCTCATTCCCATAAACGACCTTTGGACTTTCTTGAGTCCTAGCCAAGTTACATACGTTTCGAGTCTATTCTCTTTCTATAATCGTTAACGCTTTAGCGGAGAGGAAAAATAATAATAATAATAATAATAGCCTATAATACCGTTTTTAATCAATTTCGCTAAAGCGTTAACGATTGTAAAAAGAGATTTGACACAAAACGTATGTGACTTGGCTAGGGGAGCAGCCGAATAAGTTTTTTAAATTCCCACAGGAACTCCTTAATTTTCCTGGATAAAAAGTAGCCTGTGTCACAGTCCAGATCCACAACTATACCCATGCCAAAAATCACGTCGATCCGTTGCTCTATTGTGGCGCGATTGAAGGACAAACCAACAAACAAACACACTTTCGCATTTATAATACTTTCTCAAACATGCATGGAAATATTGTCATTATTTTCGAAAAAAGAACACGCGAAGTATCGAATTTTCGGACAAAGAAAATCAAATCCATTGCAGGAGCGTTTTTTGAATTTGGAACATTACAACGCTCCTGCAATGTTGTATGAAACGGCGTGCCGGGGTTATTAAATACTCTTTGATAAGTAAAATGAGTTCCAACGGTTCACAGAGTGAAATGGAGATTGATTGTACTCCACCAGATTTAAGATCAGAAGCCAAATTATTGGCAATGGAAAACCTGCTTCCAGCGAAGTCCAAAGAAAAATAATGAAAGTATATGAAAATATTATGAGTTGGAAAAACGAGAAAAAAGTGAACATTTTCTCCGAAACAGTATTTTTGGCGTATTTTAATGAGATTGCTAAAACTAAAAAGCCATCTTTTTAGTTTTAGCAATCTCATTAAAAAAAAATTACATTATGGGCAATTTATTCCATGCTGAAATGTACAGTTCATGTTAAAAAGGGCATTAACTTGAAAAATTATGGGAACTTAACTACTTTTCTTAAACGACAATCAACCGGATTCAAAAGCAAGAAATCGAAAATTTTTACTGGCGAAAACATAAAGCAATTTTATTTCCCTGCATTCTTTTGAGAAAAGCACTATATATGCCTCGGCGGAAAAGGCAATTGCCTGTCTCGTATTAGTGAAGTCCTCGCCTACGACTCGGCCTTAAAACTCATACTCGACCTGCAATTGCCAATTTCCCAGCCTTTGCAATAATGTAGTATGATGATGTACGTTGCAGGTATTCCACGCGGTATCACTGGAGGCGATGCACACGGCGCGCGTGCCGCCACTGCGCGACGGACTGGTTTGTCCCACTCACAACGTCGCTACACTGGACCTCTCCGCCGTCGTCATCGAGGGCATCAGGTGAGTGCCACCACTACAGCCCATTAACGTCCCACAGCTGGGCACAGGCCTCCACTCTCATAGGAGACAGGGATTTTTTATCATCAACTTTTCGTTATGCCCATATTGGATCAAATCAAATATTTTTTATTCAAGTAGACTTTTGCAAATAGTCGAGTGAATCTACCACTGGTTCGGAATGCCGTTCCTACCGAGAAGATTCAACAAGAAACTCGGATGATGTATTATGTGATACTTGCTCCTAGCCGTTCCCGCAACGCCCTCCTCAACGGCGACACGGAGCACTATGACTGGGAGCAGGGCTACACATGCCACCAGCTGGGCTCCGGAGCCATAGTGGTACAACTAGCGCAGCCCTATCTGCTGTCCTCTATCCGGATGCTGCTGTGGGACTGTGATTACCGACACTACTCCTATTACGTGGAAGTCTCGCTCAACTATTGGCATTGGGACATGGTGGCTGACCGTACGAGGGATCCATGCCGGTAAGATAAAGAAGATTTTTGTGTTTTTTCAGGACTTCAAGATCCTTTATAGGATATATTTAAGGACTTGAAAAACTTTTTTTGGGCCTTGGGGACCTTTTGCGGGACTTGTGGATCTATTTCGGGACATGGGAATCTATTTTGCTGATTGTGGGTGTGTTTCTAAACTTGGGAATGTAGTTTGGGACTTGGAGACGATTCCTAGACCTATTTTGCGATCAACTCTGGTTCTGGAGTTTATTCTGGATTTTGGAAACGACTCCGTGATCAATTTGTGCCCTAAAAACCTTAAGTGGGTTATATTTCGGAACTTCGACGTATATCTTGGAACTCTAAGAGCCTGAATTCTAGAACCGAGCTGAGAGAACTCTCTTGGGACATTATTGAATGTGAATGCTGGACTTGCAGGTCATGGCAAGTGATCTACTTCACGCCGCGGCCCGTCTCCATCATCCGTATCGTCGGCACCAACAACACCGTTAATGAAGTAAGTGATTCACATGTTTGCTCCTTGCGTCATGCGTTTGTTCCTTGGCGGTCTTTCTTGACTATTGGTACATCTTTTCTTCTTTCTATGTTTGTCTTTGTTATTTTATCGTGCGGTATGAACAAATATTTTTAATATTAACAGATTTTGCCATTGTTTTTGGCAAAACTTTTATTTCCGGTCGTCAAGGGATTTTTCGGAAACCTAAATCCATCCAGTAAACAAAAAAATAAATAAAATATCTGATTTATTTGGGGGCTTTTCTTCAAAAAACAAAGAACGTCAGCACCATCGTTCCCTGTGAGAAACTTATACCAAACTATTTCTATTACTTAATTATCTTAATTTAAAATCAAAAAGCATTCTGGCTGCCTCACCAATTATTTTGAGGACTGGAAAGGGACTTTGGCTAAAAATTACAATATTTTACTTGACTTATGTGTTTGTCAGGTATTCCACCTGGTGCACCTAGAGTGTCCGGCGCAAGTGGAGGAGGCGCGCGAGGACCCCGCCGCCAAGAAGCAGCGGCCGTCGCGCGAGCGGGCAGCGAGCGGCAGCAGGCGCAGCCCGCCTGAAGGTGAGCTACATACTTGACAGAGATGGCGATAATAAAAAAAACTGTGGTATCGTAGGACACCAGATAGAAACGAAGTTCCTTATTACATAAATATTCATTTCAAGTTCTATTTTTACGATTTTTTTTTTGTTTTTTTTTTAATTAAAATAAAATAAAAATATAAACCTTAACACTAAAGAATTAAAGTTTAATTTCGAATGTAGCATATTTAAATTTAAGACCTTTTGTCTTCGTAATAAAAATTTTCGTTACGGACGTATTTTGCCGGCTAAGGTACCCCTCCGCATCGTCCCATAAGGAACTTCGTTCCAAAACCCGGCTGAGTTTGTTGTGGGCTCTTCTCAGACCTGTAGGGTTGTGCATGCGCACAACGCATAAAATTATGTCTACCCGTTATCTCTATTTGTCTATCGAAGCTAACATAGTTACTTGTCTCGTTACGTCAAAAGTAGAGATAAAGGTAATATTTCTTATCTGTGGTATTTTTCTCTACGAACCTTTACATGCCGACTTTTTAGGGTTCCGTATACAAATTTGGCAAGAACGGAACCCTTATAGATTCGTCATGTTTGTCTGTCTGTCTGTCCGTCCGTATGTCACAGCCACTTTTTTCCGAAACTATAAGAACTATACTGTTGAAACTTGGTAAGTAGATGTATTCTGTGAACCGCATTAAGATTTTCTTACAAAAATAGAAAAAAAAAACAATAAATTTTGGGGGTTCCCCATACTTAGAACTGAAACTCAAAAATTTTTTTTTCATCTAACCCATACGTGTGGAGTATCTATGGATAGGTCTTCAAAAATGATATTGAGGTATGTAATATCATTTTTTTCTAAACTGAATAGTTTGCGCGAGAGACACTTCCAAAGTGGTAAAATGTGTCGTCGTCGTCCCCCCCCTGTAACTTCTAAAATAAGAGAATGATAAAACTAAAAAAAATATATGATGTACATTACCATGCAAACTTCCACCGAAAATTGGTTTGAACGAGATCTAGTAAGTAGTTTTTTTTTAATACGTTATAAATCGTAAACCGCAATTTACCTTTCATTCAATCAACTCAAATATTTAAAATAAATTTTTTTTTAATAAATTAAAACTTACTACAGGTTTGTACGGAACCCTCGGTGCGCGAGTCCGACTCGCACTTGGCCGGTTTTTTTTTCTTGTAATATACCGTATTTTGTGCATGTTAGGGTAAACGAAAAATTAGTCGGCAACGACAGCATCTCTCTCTCTCGTCACGAGACAATCTCGTTGTGTACATGCTAAGCACACAGAGCGCGTTTGGAAACCTCGTAGCTTTAGTTTTAAGATATCGTGGTATATTATCACCATCACCTCTTATACTTTGTAAACGTGACGTTCAGAAGGTGTACGTGTAATTTACCTATTTTGAATAACTAGTGGTTCCCCCCAAACTGAGACCTCGCGGTATCCATAAAACGAATAAACTTTTACAGAGCCCCATCTATTGACATCATTGTGAAGTTCTGTTAAACTGACTGAATGCTGAAGCCCATTAAAAATTAAACAATTTCGTTTCCATATAATATTTATCTCTTAACATTAGCGCCGTCTATTGACATCATTGTGAGGTTCTGTTAAAAATAGTGAACATTAAATAATTTCGTTTCCTTATAATTTTATCTCATTTTAGTATTTGTTGTTCAGGATATAATTCAAATAATTGAACAAGTTTCAGACTCAGCCTTTCAGAAAATATTGTAATAGTTAACTTTGACCATTAGCGCCATCTATTGACATCATTGTGAGGTTCTGTTAAAAATACTAAATCTCATTAAAAATTAAATAATTTCGTTTCCTTATAATATTTATCTAATTTTAGTATTTGTTGTTCAAGTACAGGATATAATTCAAATAATTGATCAAGTTTCAGTCTTAGCCTTTCAGAAAATTGAGAGTTCTGAGGTCAACTTTGGACGTTAGAAAATCATCACTTTGAAAGCCCCCCATTTCGTCAATTTTAGGGGAAAAATTTAAACAAAAATATTTTTAGACTATTCCTAATTATCTTTAAAATGATATACCGCAACCCTATGTAACGCTATAAAAAATCTTTTACTTCGCATTCGCTTCTATGAGAGCCCCCCTGAAATAAAGATTTTTATAACTTTTTAAGCCATATTTGGCGGGAGGCCATCGGTTTACATATTATATTTATATTTGAAGTAATTACGTTCAGTAATTCAGATGTTATAAGGCTCTGACAGACAAACGGATAGGGTTGCTAACATTTCTTAAGCGAAATATAGTATTTTTCGGACTAAGCTATAAAAAAATATAGTACACTTCACAAAAATAGTATTTTATGGAATATTTTTGCGTACTATGTGCTTCTTCAACAGTATATATTACGCAGACCCGAAATACAGTACAATACCAATAATAATAGTATGGTTGGCAACCCTAGGACGGACAAGTGCAAATTCACTCAAGTAGACTCAGAAACCTTCGCTTCGCTCGGTGAAATATACTTTGAGTTTTGAGTTTGACAGGGAACCATCAGCGAGCCTTCCACAGCAAAATTGTAATTAGCGGGAAAAGGAGTGTGTAGACAAACTCAAACTTATCTATTTTTATTCAAATAAACTTTTAAAAGTTATTTTGAATCGTCGAGTGTAACTACCACCATCGAGAAGAACCAGCAAGAAACTCGGTGATTGAATAAAAATTGAGTTTGAAGGGTTTAGTTGTTGAGTTGCTGATTTGATTAGTTGACAAATACCCGATCACAGATATTTAGTAAAATTTTAAATTAATCTAAATATAATTCGTTATTATTTAATAATAATAAACACAATTTGCTTTATGTTGCAGGTCTTAGCCTGTTCAAATTTGAACTAAGTATGATCTTATATTACTTTTAATGTTAGATCGTTGCTTTGTTTTTGTTTTAATGTGTAAATGTTCAAAACTAAACACCTGCGACTTCGCTCGCGTAGATTTAGCTTTTAAACATACCGAGGGAAGACGGCTGTACAAAATTTTATTTCGCCCAAAGCTGTGAATTCACACTCACGGTGAATTATATGTACATTAGCTTAATAGGTCACTATGATGTTAGAAAGTAGAAACAATGAACGTGTGTCCAGGTACCGGCACCCCCGAGCCCCGCGCCCGCACGCCGTCCCCCGCGGGCGAGGGGGAGTCCTCCGGCGGGGAGGGGCCGCCCTCCCCGCCCGCCGCGCCCGCGCGCCGCGCCCTCCCGCCCGCCGAGACCGCCACCGAGGCCGAGGAGGGCTACGACGACTGAACCCTCGGGACAACACTAGTGCACCCTATTGCTTCCCACTAACCAACATGCACTCGCCACTAATTGGAGAGGTACAGTTTGATTCAATCGTTTTGTCAGCTGTGAAAGTGACAGTAAATTCAGTAATTTTGGTTATTTTCAATCTATACTAATATTATGATTGCGAAAGTTTGGATGGATGTTTGTTACTCAATCACGCCAGAACGGCTGAAAGGTCTGGATGAAATTTGGCACACAGATAGAATATACTTTGGAATAACACATAAGCTACTTTTTATGCCGGAAAATTAAAGAGTTCCTGCAGGAACTAAAAACCTCAATCCACACAGACTAAGTTGCGGGCATCTAAAGAACATTTTATTGAAAATATAGGAATAGCTTTGGATTTAAGCTTAATTATGTTATACAAGTTCCTTTACTTAACAAAACAAAAATATATTTATGAGTAAAGAAATACGTAAAAAGTAACAAAGATCAAAGAATTTAACATTATGTAGTTTGCACTGAATATCTGTTATTATAATCTCTTTTTTTAGGAGATTATAATGAATATAACATAATTATTATCCATATGAATGTGTTGTGAACTTTTCTAATTTTCTGTCGTTATTCATTGATTATATTATTTAGTTTGTAAGTAGTTTAGTAATTTCTAGTCTGTTAAAATGTTCTGCCTCCATATTCTCTAACTCTGGCTATCAAAGAATTAAAGACACTGACATATTATATTTTTTAACCATTGAAGGTTTACTATGAAATTTTATGTTATTAATTCATAATAAACCTTCAATGGATTAAAAATGTATGTCAGTGGCTTTAATTTTTTTATAGTCATTGAATTAGAGAATAGAGGGCCTCGTGTGCCTGCCTGCCTGGGCTGGAAGCGCATTGGCTAGTGTCACACTTTTTACGCGTCTCGAAAGTTTAAAAAGTGAGCAGTCACATACTTTCAAAATGTGCTTGTTTAAGGGTATGTTCCGATATACACTGCAAGCACTGTTCAGTGCTCTTACTGGGGATAAATTCGTTCCGTTATGGACTGACAGTATCCTAGGGAAGTATAATATGACTTCATAAATCGTCGCCATTTTTGTACTGTGAGTAATGGCGTTTTCGAGGCAACGTGATCTCAGTGCCGCAACTGTGTTACGTTTTAAACAGTAACCAGTATAGGAACGGCTTCGCAGTATACTAAATTGACGTCACACATTACAGTGCTCGCAGTGTATACCGGAACATACCCATCAACTCCTGCTTATAACTTCCAACTGTGTCCATTTTATTATCGAGTTATGCAGGAATTTTGCATGCGATCTATCGAGCAAATATGCAAGCCTTAAATAGTGAACCATGTTACCTTCGCATACTATTTGTGTGTTTTAATTTATTCCGTTCTAATTTATGCCTTGTAAGTTTTAGCTGTATGTTATCTATGTTTATATTCTCAAAATGTACCATTGCTATGAAACTTTTCAGTTTAGTTTTAAGACAGTGTTTGTATATTTGTCTTGTATCCCTCTGTCGAATCCTGATTAATGGTAATTAATGCCAGAAGTTAAATATTAAGTTTGGGTAGCAGTTTTATTATAAGAAGGAATAAATTCTTGGCTTTTATATCGAGTCTTATGGTAAATATATAATTAATTTCATGTATCTGGATGGATCTTCACAGAGATATTAATATGCCAAGTAGATAAAGAGGAAAGGCAATGTCAGTTTGCGATTTGCAGATGATTCACGTACTGTATAAGCACTAACCTATGGCATGATATGGCTATGTAAGCATGTACTTAATTATGAGCAAAATATTTTAAATCTAATAATTTTATATGTCGTGGTCTAGGAAGCTGGTATAGTTTCCTTTCTCTCCTGATGTTGTTTTGTTTCTGGCCAATTCTGTTTTATCACAATATCTAAACTAAAATGACAGCTTTAAATCTAGTTTTGTCCCTTTCCGCAGGTGCCTAACCTAACCCTTATGAAAGGGTTAGCAATATTTTTAATGCTGAGAAGTTGTACAGAATCAGCCCTATTAGCTAACTAATTGGTAGAATTAATAAATTAGTTTTTCTGGATATGTCTCACACTTCTGTTGGAAAACCACCCAAATAAATCAGCATTAGTCCATTACCAGTTTAACATTAAGAAAATTGTTTTGTATCTGTACTTAGTTTATAAGAGAATGGGTAACATTATGTACTGTGATAAAAAAAAGTTTGTATGAACTGCTAAGTTGATGGTAATAATAGTTTAGAGTTAATTTTGATTATTATGTAGATGCTATCAGTAAGGCAAGTTTTATTGAGCTTTTATTTTAATAAAAATAGATTGTAATATTGTATTGGCCTTTTTATTTACCAGCCATTTTTATAGTTAATCAACTTTAAATTTCTAGGCCCTCTGGTGGATCTATCTAGGATTTTGAATGGATACTAGTTACTATTATAGTAATCAAAAGGATGGACAACTTAACATCAAAAACTTTATCAAAATCAATTTTGAAGTTTTTGTAAATAAATGGACAAAGAAAGTAAAGTAATGTGTCTAATTAGTACACACGCTTAACTAAATCCGCTGGTGGTTAACATGTTTGACTGCGGCCAACGAGGTCCCGGGTTCGAGTCCCAGTTCAGGCCATAATTAAGTATTGGGTTTTTCTGACTAGAAAATTCTTAATACTAGTCTGGAGTTAGGACATTGGCTGTGTTTCACCACATTAACACGTTGGTCCCAGTTATTATCTATAACATGATAATAGTTGTTAAAGCCCACGTGTTGGTGGCACTGGATAGACAAGTATAAACTAAATTTTTATGAATAAATTTTATTTACTACTAACAATAATTCAAATTTAAGCTTTACTAAGTCACTTGTGAACCTCTTTCTCTGACTATAGCTCTATTCTTCTTAAGCAGGGTACTCGCCTCTACAATATCAGGGTTATTTTCCTCTGCATACTCATCTAGCCGTTTTCTCAACAAGTGCTTCAACTCATCAATGGATTGTCCTTTCAGGGCTGATATCCCAATAATATCTTCAAACTTAATTATTTTATTTGGCCTTATTTCTTCTGGAATGTCTTTGATGACATTATTCATATTACTGAGGGCTTCTTTGACTTGTAAAAATGTATCATTTGCATCCGGCAAGTCCAATTTATTTACAGCTAATATGGCAGGCTTGTCTAACAACTCTTCATCATAGAGCTCTAGTTCTTTGTTGAGAAGCAATATTGTTTCCAAACACGTTCTGAATGGGTACTTATGGCTCAATTTAAAACCTTGAACATCAGCTATGAATAGTAGCAGTTTGGTTCGCTCAACATGCTTCAAGAATTTATGACCCAGACCAACATTGATGTGTGCACCCTCTATAAGACCAGGTAGATCTGCTATAGATATCTGTCTCAGATCCTCATACTGTATAATGCCTTTGTTAGGTTTTATCGTTGTGAATGGGTAATTTGCTATCCTAGGCTTTGCTCTGGATATAGCTCGTAATAAAGAACTTTTTCCTGCGTTTGGGAACCCTACGAGGCCAATATCAGCGATTAGTTTTAAATCTAAACGTATGTGATGCACTTGACCAAAATGCCCAAGAAAGTTATTGTCCTTGTTGCCTCCAGGGCCACCGCGCGCTACTATTAGCGTCTGATCTTCTTTGTCAATCGACCCTAAAACTTGACCATCTTCTCTGTACACTGTGACGCCGAGCGGAACCTCGAGCTTCACGTCTGCGCCGGGAGTACCCACAATCTTCGCTTTACGACTATCTTCGCCGTGTCCTGCAGTAATAGTTTTGCCTCGATATTTATTCATAATAGACTTCAAGTTGGAATCTTCTTTGCCCACACAATAAACACATCCTCCTTGGCCGCCAAGTCCGCCAAATTTTGGAGTCCCAGTTCCCCCTGTACCTCCTTTTACGTGAATTCTTACTGTATCGATAAACTTACTGAGAAGAAATTTCCGCGGGCGCTTAAATTCTTTAAGTGCAAAACAAGTTTTGCTGAGGAAAACCATTTTCAACCAAGAATCATAATAATTAATAATTTATTGATTGAAATTATTTAGCAAGAAATTGGTTGTTTGTTTTGAGGTTATGTTTTTCATATTTTTATGTCAATGTCAACTCACTAATTAATTGAAGATTGACATCGTTTTTTTGTCTGATTGACATTTGACATTTTGTAGTGCTTTTTTCTTTATTAAGTCTGTGGCTTTGGTTGAGAAATGTTGGGTTGGCATATTTTCCATAGAGTAAAATATTTTCCCTTGGATCAACTTGCTGAAAAGATTTGGGTTACGAACACACTGTCAACTACTGTTTTTTCAAAATATCAACTTGTTCTATTATAGGTATCAAACACACTATCATGGACCTAATATTGTATATCAGGTCCATGCACACTATTAGCATTATTAATTTATCTATGCCGATTGGATTAGAGTTAAGGAGGATGTAAAAAGTGTCCGTCGAAATGCATTTAATTGGGGGCGCCACATTAGCATCAGGGTAAATTTAAAAGGAAGCACCAAATATTAGAGTAGGTTTGAGAAATAAACAAGGAAAGAAACAAGGTTGAAATAATAAATAACTATTAACTACTTTAGTCGACAATTATATAATTTTTTTTAACTCGGCATACTTCACTTTGCCTACACCAGCACCACTGTGGAAGATTTTTGAAGTGTTATTTAAAGGTTATTTACAGCAACCACTGGACACTTTTTTAACTTTTCTCCCATAAGAGATGACACTCCTTAACTCTACCCTCCATATTTTTCGGTGGGTTAGGGCCAACGACCTCAATTTACATAGACGGGCCCTGTCAAACAAAGAATGTGGGCGTATTTTTAGCAACGCCATCAACGCCATCTAGTCTGAAAAGCGGGAACTTGCTTGCAAAATCTTGAATGAAAGCTTGAAAACGTATGACTCGGTCATAGATAATATAGGTCATAGCCATAGAAGCCGTAAAGCCAGTTAGTAAAAAAAAAAATTTGTTTATGTAATGGATAAAAATATTAAATAGGAAGAATAAATAACGTTTTTATGGAAATTGATTTTGAATTGGTGAATTGAAACACTTACCTTAAAATAAAAATTATACCTTGTCAAACTAATTACCCTTTAGTTTAATTCAAGACAAAAAAGACAAGACAAAAAGACAAAAAAGACAAGACAAGACAAGACAAAAAAGACAAGACAAGACAAGACAAAAAAGACAGCGCTACGATGGGGACAAAGACAGGTTAGGAACGCGCTCTCAAAGTCGGTCGCCCGACCTTTTTCTATGAAAGGGCCCATCTAGTACCTACATATATATCGATGGCCGGGGCGTTTAATTAATGTACTCTGCACTCTGCAGGGCGACCGCCATAGTAATCTATAATTATTTGTGGGGACCTCTGGTGGGGACCGCGTAGGTATCTTTTGCATCAATAGCCTTGGGTTGACACTAGAGGTGTAAAAGTAACGAAAAAAAGCGTACCCGTATGTATTCATTACTATAACAATTAGTACTCGTTACTATCGTATCGTTACGTTACTCGTTACTTCTGATACCTCATAAGATGCTATGAAAAAGCCACAAATAGGTTCTTTATAACGTAAGTATTTAAATTCACCCATACAACGAAAAATGCAAGTAACAAAATGCATGCGAGTAACGAAATGCATTCGTGAGTAACGTTTCGTTACTCGGTACTGGATGGCGCACCCGTTACTCAGTACCGAATACATACGGTTCGCTACAGCTCTAGTTGACACTTTTTTAGAAAAGTCAAGTCAAAACTCAAAACAAATAGCCGTGCAAAGTTGTGAAATTGTTTTGATTTATAATTATAAAGCGAAACCCAAGTGTTACAATAAAAATTACAACACATATGTATAGTGAATAGTTTACATAAAATCATATCATAAGTTAGTTTATTATTTCTTTAGATTTTTAGTCATAAGTTTATTGTAGTCATAAGTTTATTTTAAAAAGCTCACGGTTTTCCTCAAATATTTTTACCGATGTATGAATTAAAATATTATATTATACTGTGTTTTTTATCACAATTAGTTCCCTATATTTCATGTAGTGACGGCGATCGATCGCCTTTCTATCAAAAATGTTTGCAAAAGTGTAAAAACACCAACTGCACTTCAGGTAATTAAAAGCTGTATTCTCTTACATTTTCAAGTTATTAACTTTTGTTTTAGTCCTCAATAGTTCAGCTGTTATCGTTATGATGCTGTTAGAGATTAGTTGCGACTTTTTAGCCCAGAGAATGAAAGAGTTCCCAATGGGAACTCCATGAGTTTCCTTACCCATTAGTTTGCCAAGGACTGGGTAAAAAACAAGTATTTGGCCCTGGTAGAGTCCGCAGAGTTTAATCCACACAGTATGTTCATGACCTAGGTTTATCAATAACCAGATGATGTCTGCAACTTTGTCTAAGTTGATTACGTTTTTTTTATTCCTGGGTGAACTCCTTAATTTTCCAGGATAGCATATTATGTCCTTCCACCGGTTGCAACTTGTCTCTATTCCAAATTATCAATTAGTATGGATTAATATCAGATGGAGCGTTTACTGGTGAGGCGGCGATGTTACAAGAGGCGTGGGACTGGCTGCTGGGCTGGGGCTGCGAGGACGAGTGCCGCTACCACTGTATGTGGCGCACAGTGCAGGGCTACCAGGAGAGGGGATATCAGATACCTAAGTTTCATGGAAAAGTATGCATTATTCTCTCTTTGTCATTGAGTTATTACTTCTGCTGCTGTTCTTGGCAGCAGGCAGTAATAGTCAGGAACTATAGATGGTAGTGATCACAATACATTGGTAAAGGTCAAAGTGACACTGGGTCTCCAGAAGCTCTGCAGCCTCATGCAGATTAAGGATACATGCAATCTTCACAGTCTTTTTTTGAGTGCATTAATTTCAGTGCATTACATATATTTTTTTAGTTCTCTATTATATGAATTAGTGCTAATTTGGGTGTACACAACCTCAACTTAATAAAATTCATATTTTGTATTTGCATAAGAGTTACTCTTGTATCTCTTACTGAATATGGGCTACTGTAGACCTGTCAATTTAGTTTACATTAGAGATTTGCATCCACTAAACATCAAATTAGCACCAAAGATCAGAGATCTGCAGCTAATAATATGAAAATGAAATGACTTATTTCAAGTAGGACAACTTGTGCCACTTTTGATTAATCTCCAAGAATCTACCACCGTTTCGGAAAGCTGAGTGTACTTAAAAGAGCTAGCAAGAAACTCAACAGTTGCTCTTTTCACAAACAAAAAAATGTAATATTATGTTCTCTTGTCAACCAGTGGCCGTTCAGAAGGATCCTGGGAGTTCAGGAGCCCGCCTCAGCCTTTGCGTCAGTGCTAAATCTGCTTATACACATCTACATGTACAGGAAAATCATCCGGGAGTTCCCTTTCAAGGACACACCTATGATCCTGTTCTGGCATTGTTTTGCTTGGGTGAGGCATATATAAACCTACTAGCGAATGCCCACGACGTCGTCTGCGTGGTTTGAGGTTTTTTGGTTCCCGCGGAAACTCTTTAATTTTCCGGGATAAAAATATGTGCCAGACTATAATCTATCTCTGTGCCAAATTTTAGCCAGATCCGTTCAGACGTTGGGGCGTGATTGAGTAACAAACATCCATACATCCATCCAAACTTTCACATTTGTAATATTAGTAAGATAAGATAAGATCCCTTCTTGAATAATATTTAGATACAAATAACGTCTTTTATTACGTAACGTATAAATGGTGACTGACTGATCTAAATGCTCAGTTCATGAAATTTGGTATGCAGATAGCTTTTATGAGGTAGACATCCTCTAAGAAAGGATTTTTGAAAATTCGACTCCTAAGGGGTGAAATAGGAGTTTGAAATTTGTGTAGTCCACGCGGACGAAGTCGTAGTAGTCGTAACGTAGTTTCATTATAGAAAGCGTCGCGGTCGCTTACCTCAAATACATTAATTACTATTCAAAGAAGTGTATAAGTGTCGCCTCCCAAGTATCGCGGACGCGTACCTCGAAGTCCACCTTATTTCATACAATGAAAAAAAAAGCGAAAGTATATATAATTATGTTTGTTACCGTTTCACTAATAAGCAGCTGAAACCCGTTGGTCAGACTAGTCTAACCATTAATCTGACCACTGGGTCAGTAGTCAAGGCCTGAATCTGAAGTTGGTCTTTCCCCAGGTGTGCATAAACGCATGGCTGTGGTCGACAGTGTTCCATACGCGAGATAAGTTCTTCACGGAGTTTATGGACTATGCGGGCGCTCTGTCCATGGTGATGATGCTGCTCATTGCGGCCATCGTGCGGTAAGCACTAGCAAGCAAGTATAGTGCGGTACCTTTAATAGGCATGATGACAGTAACCAAGAATCAATGAAATTGTGAATTTATCTAATGAAATAGAATTCATGGATTATAAAAAACGTATTTATTTTTCTATTTCGAGTGAGATTGCTATTTATTTTGATATAATAAAACTATAAAATACAGCAATCCGCCATATTGGATAAAACACCAAGAAGCGAATGACGTCACAATTGTTTGTATTCGAGCTTTGAAAATCACTCTATTGTTTACTGCACACTGCACAGAGAACATTGGTAAAAACAATAGTGACGTCACAAACGACGCCATGACACCGCCGAACGTTTTGGCGTGAATTTTAAAATTTAAATTTCAAATGCCAATTTTATCTACCAAACCTTATTTTTCTGCTGAAATAAGATATTTTTTCGAAATAGTAGACACTTCCGAACATAATCTGACCATTTTTCAAAATCAGTCATCATGCCTATTATATCTGCCACCGCCAAATCGTCTATCCGCTGTATTACATAGCGGATAGACGTGACGATCATAACTACAAGTTATGATTCATAACTACAAGTTTTACAAATTGGCACCGTTTTGTAATGCGGCGGCTTAAAGTTTATCGATAATAATAATAATAAATTTAGCGATACCTTTTTTTATTCACTACAAGTTAGCCCTTGACTGCCTGCGATTTTACCTGATGGTAAGTGATGATGCAGTCTAAAATGGTAGCGGGCTAAATCGCTTGGCGGCACGTCTCTGCCGGTAGGGTGGTAACTAGCCACGGCCGAAGCCTCCCACCAGGCCAGGCCAGGGAAAATTCAAAAATTATAAATTCCCAAATTGACCTTGCCGGGGATCGAATCCGGGACCTCCGCAGATTAAGTCAACAGCGCTCAACACTGCGCCACGGAGTTCGTGAAAAAAGTGATGGTAATATGCCCCCAGACCGACTGACGGGTTGGCATTTGTCAACTTATCAACAAGATAGTTGGTTGCCTGGTAGAGATCACTGTAAAGTGATAAGGCCGCCACTAGTACCATAGCTTAGTTTTATTGTAATTGTTTATAAGTATGTGTTTCTTGGTGTACAATAATAGTCTCTTGTATTTAAACTAGGGTTGTAACGGAACCTCGTTTCCGCCTCCGTAAGTGCGGAACTTTCGCAAGAAATTGTACCTACTTCCGCTTCCGCATTTTTTTTTGCGGAGTTGTAACGGAGGTTTATTTACGTTGATCTACAATCTGAGAGGTACAAATCGAAGCAGATGTCGTCAGTTATACCATTACAACAAGCAAAAAGGCAATAGTCCTAAGAAAAATCCTCAAAAAAAAAATGTGGGATTCATCGCATTCTATAGCACAGAAAATGAACGATGTGATCTGAGAGATCCACCTCCGCCTCCGTTAACCTCCGCATCCGCGGAGGCAAAGATCCTTCACCTCCGCATCCGCCTCTGTTTCCGCTAAGAACGCATCCGTTACAACCCTAATTTAAACCGCTATATTCCAGCATGCTGCACGGGCGAGGGCGCGCTTTAGCGGCGACAGCGGCGTGCCCGCTGGCGCTGTACTACGCGGCGCACGCGCAGTATCTGTACGCGGGCCGCGTCGACTACGACTATAACATGCGAGTCAACGTGCTCTTCGGTGAGGTGCCATTATTTACTAGATTACTAGATGATGATGATAGATGGGGTTTAATTTTTTTTGATTCCCACGGGGAACCTTTAATATTCCGGGATAAAAAGCTTATGTCCTTCCCCGGGATGTAGACTACATCTATATCAAAACTAAATGGTTCACCAAAATCGATTGAAAAGATGGGCCGCGAAAGCGTAGCAGACAGACAGACATCGCATTCGCATTTATAATTTTGTTATCCTGGAAAATTAAAGAATTCCCGCGGGAATCAAAAACCACGCGGACGAAGTCGCGGGCATCATCTAGTATGGAATATAATACCGAATCGCAGGAAGGTGTCCGTTTGGCACTTGCTCTGTCTTCTTCTTCACAAATTTTTTATCTGTCGCCTTTGTCCCTTCTTATTACCCTTGGTTGGGCATTGATCAAGTATCTACCTTAGGCTGTATCACCACTTGCTAGGATGTCTTATTGCAGCCAAGTGCTAACAAAAAGTGTGTGTGTGCAATTCACACATGGCAGAAGTGAAACTTCAGAAAAGTAGCCTACGAGCTAATGAGATAAATATAACTTGTATTCTATCTGATTCTCTCGCAGGCTAAATCCTATTATGAATATGTTTATCTCATTTTGGTGTCTCTTTTTCGTTTCATCGAATTTTCAAATCGCAACGATTCTAAAGAAGTATCACTTCAAAGAACAACTGTCACGTATCCCAAGGGTTGTCGACTATAATTTAGCCACGTCACTGTGTTTCCACACAGGCGTGACGGGCTCAGCCCTGTGGCTGCTGTGGTCATGGCGCCAGTACGCCCTAGGGCGCCGCTACGTGTGGCGGCTGGTGCTGTTCACGGCACTGTCGGGCGTTTTCCTCACCATGGAGCTGTGGGACTTCGCCCCGCGCCGCGGCTGGGACGCGCACGCCCTGTGGCATCTCACCACCGCGCTGCTGCCGGCCCTGTTCTACAGGTTGGACCCTTTTGCTATGCTAATATATAATATACACGAAATACAACTTACACACTAATCACGATATCTCAAGAACTACAAAGCATACAAACTTGTTTGAAAGGTAGGTTTTTAATGGCGGCTCAACTCAGAAGCAAAGAAACGGTTTTATAAACATTCACCACTAAGGGTGAAATAATCTCATAGGAAATCAAAAACTGAACGTGGAGGAAGTCGCGGGCGACCACTAGTAATAATATATATGGCTTACTAAGGGATTTTAACAAAATCCACGCTGATGAAGTCATGGGGGCAAATTTAGGGCAGATTCCTTCAACTCCTAATAACTTTTAACCTAACCTATGAATTGAATCATAATTTCTTTATTCGTAGGTTAAACGTTACTCGAAGTTCAAGAAATCGGCCCCAAGTCTGTTATATTGGTTCTGATATACACGTCTTGCCCGCAGGTTCGTGATCGACGATCTGAGATATCTGCGACAGTTGAGCGTCAAGAGTGACCTGAAGTTACCTTAGGTAGTAGTCCTAGTGCTAGGCTATATTCACTAGCGATATTAAATCAAAAATAAACCTCTAGTCGAACATTTACGAGAATTTTATTTAACTGGCACAGAACATTACATAAATAAATAACTGTTGAATAAAGTATTTAGCACAATTAGCCTGGACGGGATATTTTTCTAAAATTAGTTAAAAAGGTAAACAACAATTGGCAACTATGTATTGCAATGAGGACTTTTTGGCGCAAATT
This sequence comes from Erebia epiphron, assembly GCA_963932025.1. Classification (NCBI taxonomy): domain Eukaryota; kingdom Metazoa; phylum Arthropoda; class Insecta; order Lepidoptera; family Nymphalidae; genus Erebia; species Erebia epiphron. The sequence goes on from OZ009948.1 coordinate 23,694,361, forward strand.
CACGGCAATTATTCAAAACTGATACAGAAAAACCAAATTTAGGGAAGACCAAAACCCTCGTTAATACAAGTTTTGTATTGTTTCGTTTCTTCGATACATTTTCTGGGATTTGTTACCTTTTTGTTAAATACAGATCTATAAGGCAAAATAGTTTACTGCATACAATCTGTGAAGCATATTTCATACAAAATCTCCCACCTCGGCTAAAATGTTTTAAATGCTCAAAAAACCGTCTTAAATTTTTAAACGAACACATCAATTCTCTAATATGAATTTCTTCCACTGTTCTCCACAATTTGCTAGTTTATGTTTCTTGAACCAACCCGGCTTGTCTTTCGCAGCGCCATCCTTTATTTCATGGAGCGTATGCATTGACTGTTCACTTATCCGCGCTATAGATTTAACATATTTGAGTGGGCTTGGCTTGTTGTCAACTAATACGCTTCTAGCTTCGTAGTTATTCCAATACACAGGACGAGAATCTTTTAAAGGTGATTGTTTGGAAAAAGGTCGTTCGGAGGTATACTTCCTTTCTTGCTGTTTGTCAAACATGATTCGTTCGTTCCACTGCCGCCTGTACTCTTGCTCCAAATACGGCGACCTTCTACCTTTCTCGTGTAATGGTTTATTGAATGTATTTTGTTCCGCTGATTTTATTTTTGAATAACTTTGGTGTTTGTACTTCGGCCGCAGCACGGCTGTCCTGCCGCTGTAGATAGTTTCGTAATCGTCAGAGTCACTCGCTTCGGAAACTTCATTTTCGTTTTCTATTTGCTGGCCTATTTTTCTTTTTTTAAACATTTTTACCGAATTAAACATTCTTTTCAACAGACCTTTCCTTTCATTTTTAGGCTGAAATTGAACAAATTAATCATTATTGGCTATACAATAATGTGTATTCAATAATAACTTATTGTAATCTCAAGTATTTACCTGTGTTTCGAATTCCTTAATGTCGACGATGTCTTCTTCTTCAGTGGCATCGCTGGAGTCATCAGTTTCTTCATCGTCTTCAATAATAGTCTCAGTGCTGTGCTGTTCAAATCTATGTAATATTTTATCATGGTTTGGTCCCTTTGATTTAGATTTATCGTAATAGCGTGCCTCTATCCTTCGTGCCGTGTCTTTCGGTGGGGTGCCGGCTCTGTTGTATACTAATTTACTATTGCTCGATACATTTGAAGACATTAACGTTTCTACTTCAACATCTCGTTTATCTACAACTGTGCCGGCACTTCTCACGGCTTTTATATTGCTTTCGTTTATAAAATGATTTTTAGTCGATTTTACATCGTCATACTCGCTCACGGAGTTCTCTTTTGTTGGGAAGTCCATGGTCACAGCCATAGACTTATAAATTTCTTTGATGAGCTTTTCTGTTTCGTTGTTTCCAGCGTTCTTTTCTATCTCTCCGGCTTTCTCTCTGTCTGTGTTAGTGGCGGCCGCGGCTTGCTTATGTTTTGTTGATTTATGAGAACTACTTTTGTAATAACAGGCGCATAATCGTCGTCCGGACGAGGGATGAACGAATACTGGGAAGTTTTGTAAATACTTTAAAGAAGGTTGGTATGGCGGCACACCCGCTAAGAAACATTGGCCAGCCGAAAGTTGTCGTGAACAAGAATGCAAGTAAGGGTTTGCGTTATAAGAATTGTTGTAAGTGAAGCTATGGAGTAGAGTCGATTGGCCCTGCATGTTATTTTGCGAAGCTCCTTTTTGCACAACCGCATCTTTTTTCTCCGTTTTTTCCATAGAACCGTTTACTTTTGAATTTGTTTTAACCTCTGCCAGAACGGACTGCAAAATACTTTTTATCTGATTTAAAGTTGATTCCGTTTTGTTGTCATTTGGAATTAACTCTAGTTGTGTACTCTGGTTGTTGAGGAGCAAATTCGTGTTCAAATCATCTGTTTCAATTGATTCGTTTTTGAGCACAATCGTTTTGACGGGTTCAATTTTTTTTACCTTAGCTGAGGAGAAAGAGTCATTCTTGTTAATTTCACTGTAATCAATAGAACATATCTTTGTTGGAGTTATCTTACTTGCTTCATGAACTTGTTTATTGATTCGCTTTTGCTCCACGTTACATTGCTCTAATTTTCCTTGCTGCTTTATTGTTTGGACGGGTAAGTTATCACGTCGTTTAAGACGACTTTCAGCTTGGTATTTGACCGTTTTGGGGTCGTTTCGATATTTGCTGCGAAATTGTTCTGGCCAACATTTTATTTCCACGTTCCTTTTAGGTAAATTACCTTCCTTATGGAACTTGTTTGTGAATTCTTTTACAGGAACAACGTCATAGAGATTTGAATCATAGTATGTTTTGTTTTCGTAGTTCGGTTCGCACTGAGTTATTTTGTTTATGAAATCGAAACCTTTCGGCATATAGTTATCGATATTTTGAAATCGTCCGTGGCAGCACGAACACACGTCGGATTCATACAGACGCGAAGGTGCAAAGTTTTCGCTAGTATCTCTGCAAACTGGTCGTGTAAAATGACTAGTGTCTGAAAACTCCTGGATGACAAATTTTGGATCATATTGTTTTCTCATTACATTATCTAAATATGTGTGGCCTATTGACACGGTGTTGGAATCCAGAGATTCAAAAGGGTCCAGCGAGGAATACGCATTGAAAGGATTGTTTTCGGTATGTTGGGCAAAATATACTAGGTGTGTTTTCAGTTTACTCTTTCCTCTGTACACTTTTTTCTTTCTCTTCGGTTTTTTAAAAAGATTACTGTAATAACGTTCGGCTGCTGCGAGTTTACGTTCGGCCTCGGCGATATTTCTAACTGCGTTGTCTGGATCAGGGTTTTCATGAGAGCTAGTACTACAACATGGATGTTCTTCTTTATCCATTGTGGCGGGTAGCACAAAGGAGACGTTTGATTTCCTGTGCCGGGAGGCGCCGCTGCCGCTATGGGAAGGCTTGTACCGTGACCTGTCGCTCCTTAGCGACCTATCGCTGGAATAACCTACGGTTTTAGACTGATTGGCGTAAGACCCTCCGTATAGAATGGTGTTCACTACCGTACCGCCTGTATTGATCTTACTAGATTTATCACCAGTTGCGCCATCCTTTTCACCGACTGCACCGCTCTTATCACCAACTACACCGCTCTTGTTACCACCTACACCGCTCTTATCACCAACTACACCGCTCTTATCACCTGATACTCCGCTCTTATCACCTAATAGCCCGCTCTTATCCCCAACCGCACCGCTCTTGTCCCCAACTGCACCACTTTTATCCCCAAATACACCGCTCTTATCCCCAACTGCACCGTCATTTGCACCAACTGCACCACTCCTTTTCGCGGTTGCACCACTTTCTGAACCACTTTTCAAAGGTTCGAATGGTCCTAGTGGCGGTGCTACTTGCGCCGACGGCTTTGATTTTGACGACTTGCTATGGTGTCTGACCGTTTCCTGCAGTTGCCTTTCTAAAAATTGGATTTTTGCTTGTAAATCAGACACATCGATGGGGATACATGAAATGATTTTAACTTCAGTCTGTGACGGAGTGTTTCCTGCAAAATAAAAATAATCGTTAATTTTATTAGTCACTTAATTTACTAAATAAGTAAAAGAAAACACAGTCAAACTCTTTCATTGCATTACACGCGACCGCCCGCCGCGCCGCATCTATCCTGTAGGAGTTTCGAAAGATCCTTGTCTACGTTATAAGTCCTGTACAAAATTTGAGTAAGTCCAAGCGATTGAGCTGGACGTTGATCATTTAGTGAGTACGTGAGTTTTCTTTCCACATTTTGTAGAGATAAACTACCTCTTCAGGCGTGTAATAGATATTACAAAAGCAATGCAATAGCAATGGTAAAAAATGTCTTGTAAGCTATTACAGAAGTAAAATAAAGTGCTCACCCAAATTGAAAGCAACTCTGCGTAAGAAGTGCTCGATACCTTTGAAGCGTTGCTTGTAGGGTTTGTTCAATTTAACATCACTGGAAAATGATATATATGGTTGAAGTAATCTAAGGACTATACTTATTGCTATGTATTCACTCTAACTATTTACATCTTCCATAACAATGTTGGGGACTTTTTTGCCATAATAATGGGTTGGGCCCCCGCATCTTTATACAAACGATTAAAGCAACTAAAAATCTTCTTATATGCAATATAATTAGGTAATATCGCTTCATCGTTCATCAGATTGCAATGAAACTTTGTACAGTTGTTTTTGGCACTTATGTTTAAGGTTACTAAGCAAGCCAGGTCGCAAGCAAATGTCAGGCATAAAGTAACTAGTAGTGTAAAATAAAAACAATACAAACTTGCCTCATGGTTGCTCAATGAATTTGGCTATCTATTAAAAACTGATAATTTCATTTTCTTGTCTCTGAAATTGTTGTAAATTTATTCCTAAAAATATTTCATATAATATTTTAACGGAATGTTAATTTTGGACATATTATGAACTGACAATTTAAACTTTTTTAATTCTATTAAAGTTGAGTAGCCATAGAGCTTGGAAACTTCTTTGGAATAAATAAGCACAGAGCATCCCTGTTCGATTATTATATTATTATAAAATCTACCTTTATGGTTTAACAAAAATATCGCCAGTAATTTCAAATTATTATGGGATATCGTGTTTTGGTTCACGCCACAATGACGGAACCTATTTGACTGAAATTAGGAATCTTATAGAAGACTATATATTAAACATTATATCTCGGATAATTCAAAAGTTCAACTGGCAATAACTATAACCGAATCCACGCGGACAAAGTCACGGGCATCATCTAGTAGTTTTTATAGGTCCTTGCTAGTAGAATATAAAAACATCCTACTTGAAACCTCGTCAGGAAGATCGCAACGGGCCTAAATACATGGTTCCTTTCATGTTAAACACTTTTTTTGGACTACGCTAGGCTAGGCTACGCCAAAATGGGCACAAGTATTTCGTATTTTCTTAATTAAGTATATTGACGACCACCTTAAAAACATTCTGACAAACAAGAAGACAAAAAAAAGATGTTTCAATTTAAACAAGAAACGCACAGGTAAAATACAAATAAATACAAATTCACAGGAACATCCGGGGCCGATACATCTTCGGTGGGTTGCCGTAGCTAGACTTGTCTTTCCCAAGTAGAGTTCGCACTATCAAGTTTCTGGGCGAGAAAGGGTTCTTTTTGTAGAACAGTTTCTTCATCATCGCGTTTTTCATGTTCATGTCCCCTTGGGTTAGTTGCTTTTGCATTTTCATAGAAAAGTTCATAGTGTCGTTGTCGTTTTGCTTAGCCTTCTCTTGTAAACTCTTCCAAAAGTTTGGCTTCTCTTTCACGGGAGCGTTGTATCGGGAGGATTCTTGCTCCTGCTGTGTTACAGCTGTTGGTATCTTCTTCGCGAGTTTCTGCAGAATAGACACTTTTCTTTCACTCTGCGTGCCTATGCTTTTCACTTCGATCTCTTTGAGACACAGAGGCACTTGTGGAATCTGGTTGTAATGGCGGTCGTAGTTGGCATAGGGCGAAGTTGGATGTTTTGGGTTGTAATGTGGAGCCGGAGCGTGGTCGTGATGGTGTGGGTTGTGAGTATAGTAATCGGGAGGTGACGGGTGCTGGTAACTAGCCCTGGGTTCATAGCTGTGGCAGCAGTCGTGGCGAGGAGTGCCGCAGCAGTGTGGCGAGGGTACCGGCGGTGGGCGGTAGTACTCTTGGCCGTGCATCGCGTAGCTCTGAACGTGCTGCCTGAAGGGAGGCTTCGGCTTCACTTCCACCTCCACTGTACTCTCACTCTCGCTCATTTCTTCGATTACATCCTTTTTCTTCTTTCTGAATAGTCTCCACGGATTGAGCACTTTTGTCAATTTGGCTCGTTTTACCTGAAAAATATTTTTGATATTATAAAGTAACTGATTGCTTTAGATACATCATTACATACACATTATTCCGATAGGTGCTAATCCAATGCTGTACTACTAGAATTCTGCGTACTAGAATTTTATTAAAATAATGTGAGCGAGTGCATTGTATTTATTGAATAGTTGCTATTTTTCATGCAAAATAATTACCTTTTCTCCAGGAACATCTGTACTTATGTCGGTTTCAGTAGACGAATGAGTCGCTTCCAAGCTTAGCTTCTCCAATATAGTATCCGAGTAACTAGCGTTCGTGTTGTAAGTATCCGAAGCTATTCTTGACCCGATAGCTTCACAGCTTTTAGAGTAGTACTTAAGGTGAGGCGTTCCAACATTAGCGTCATGTTTTGAGGCTTTACTACTGCCGCCTACGTATCTACTAGTTTCCTTTCTGTCAAACAATCGATCATTTTTTGATCTAGCGCTGTGGTCCTCGTTGCCACATCCTTCTGTCGTCCGGGGTGATTTTGGTTTTTGTGACACGAATTTATATATTTCCTTTATTAGCTCCTGGGTTACGTTGTTAGTATTAACTTCTTCAGGTTTGTGATCATGAGGTGAGTCTTTATTGAGGCAGCCGTGCTCTTTAGAAGTTTTAGCACACACAGCGCAAGTGTAACTAGGACTCGGTATTATGTAGCCGTTTTGCATGCAGTTCATAGGACACATGGGAAGTATGGGGTAACAGCACGGGTTAGGAAAGGCCGGCATATACGGCGATACACCGCATTGCCCGACGCCGTAGTTAAAACTGTGGCCACTATTCGGTATTATATTAGAGTTTGTCCTGGTACCTTGATGCTGAGTCAGCTGTTTGTTTTCAATTTTACTCGTGCCGTCTGAGCTATTACTACCCGATGATTCTTTTTTTATTTCAAGTAAAAATGTTCTCAGTATGTCTTTGATTTCGCAAAGCGTCTTGTCGGTTTTGTCTACACTTGAGTCTGTCAACTGTGTGTTTAGTGTGGTGTCATTATTTGGTATGTTAACTTGTTCGTTAGCGAAATTAGGATACTGAAGACTGCTCATCGTTCCAACGTCTTCATGAATTGGAGCAGATTTCTGACACTTGGCGCTGCTATGGATTTCAGCTTGCGCTCTTTGGTGATATGAAACGGAAGATACATCACTTTCCACCACGTTTGTGACTTTCTTTCGGAACTCACGCGTGGGCGAGTTCCTTCGGCTCTGATGCCTACCTTTGCATAAGCAATCCTCATAGTCCGCATACTGTTGTACTTTTAAATTTAACCTCGGTCTATGGCTTTTCGGGGAGGGTGGGACTTCTCTTAAACATTGATATGCAATCGTATTATCTTCTATGAATTTTCTTCTTGCCTTCGGGCTTGATTTTTCCCTTACAGGAACAACATCATATAAAGCTGAATTATTATAATCGTCAATGCGATCTCTTTCAAGTTTATGTCTTCTGTGTTTCTTAGAACTGTAGAGACGCGTGTCGCAAATGCTTCTCATGTCACTGAGATCGGTATGACGTACATAGCTGTGTCTCTTCCTTCTGCAATCATCGAAGCAGCACGAACATAACTCTATGCCTTCTTGGATCTCATTACGCACCGTAAACTCTTGGTCGCGACAAACTGGGGCTGAAAACTGACTAAAATCAGAGTCTCTCCTACCAAATAATTTAACAGGTCGATATTGTCTTTTTATAATGTCAGCTATGAAGTCTTTATCGACTTCGGAATAAACCCGTTTGGTTCTCTTCGTTTTGTATCTATCATCGAATCCTCTTTCATGATTTCTTAAAAGTTTCTTAACAGTTTCTCTATCTCTTTGTTGCTTTAAAACCAACTGTTCGGTATATTCTTTACTCGTAGCTCTCTTTTCATGTCGGTGACTAGAACATCCGGGTTTGGAGTAGTGCTTATTTCCCGGCTCTACCAAAGAGTGAAAGCTACTTGTAGAATAAATTGGTCCTATTGTTTTATATTTAGAACGTGTTCTTCCTCGATCAAGTAAATCAATATCGTGTCCTTCACGCCTTTTCCTCCGAAACTCATTATTGTTTTGATTAAATTGAAAATCTTGAATATTTTGGGCGATTCTTTGATTTGCCATATCGTCATGTTGAGTATCGGTTACGATTTTGGATTTCTCATCGGGCTTGCGATGCTGGCTATCCGAAGACTTGTATAAAAGTTTAGTTTCTACCTCATTAGCATCTGTATCACAGGTTTCCTGTTGGTTTATAGATCCGTCATCCCTCTGCGATCGCGCAACGGAATTTTGTGACTCCTTTCTGAAACTGTGCTCGAGACAAGTTAAGTCTCGACAGTGCTTGCTGACTTTGTTTAGCTGCTGCTCTATGTCTGTTATTTTGCTTTTCAGATCTGATACGCTGACTTCGATACTTGAACTTGTTTTAGTACCCGCCTGAGATGAAGTTCCTGTAGTCACAAAAAAAGATGTAGCAATAATCTATGAATTACTATTGTCCCGTCGATGATAATACTATAAGACAAAGAAATCTTTCGGTGATAATCAAATGCGGTGATAGCCTAGTGGTTAAGACGTTGGGCTCCTAATTGGTGCATCCAAAAATCGATCCCTTGGTACGCACCTCATGCTTTTCTAAGTTGTGCGTTTTATTCAAATTACTTTATACTTACATTTGTATAATGAGGAAACCTACAGGCAGAGTGAAGTTTCCCAATCTGATCTTGGCCTGTGTGGTGGACTATGACCTAAACTCTAAAAGAAGATTCGTGCTCAGTAGTGAGCCGGAATTGGGTAGAGACGGTGCTTTTTTCTAGGAGATGCACAAAACTTACCCAATGCTCTCCGTACGAAGGCCTTGATGGCGCGGTATCTGCGCTTGGTGCGAGGCGATATGCGGCGGCGCGGGGTGCGAAGGGGCATAACCTTCCGCTAGCCACTATTTCAAACACAACATTCGTTAAGTAAGTATACTCGTAAATAATATATAATAGTGGCCTATTTCGTGCTCCAGGTTTTCATATGCAATCCTGCAAACCTACAATCGTCGTCACGCCATAGATGTCCACTGCTTGACATAAAACTCTTGTAGAGACTGCTACGTCTACCTGGTGGGGGGTCTGCTGACGCTGCGTTTTCCAATACCTTGGGACCCCAACGTCTATCGTTTCATTACTGTGCTTACGATACCCGTGTAAAAAAGCCATTAAAAGTACATCTTACCAAGAATCAAACATGAAAAATTTAGTTCTGTTGTAAAATTTCTGTGACATAGTAAAATCTAAATTTCATATTATATATCTATTTTTCTTTTATTAATATAGGTATCTTTTTAATTCCAAATATTTGCTCTTACAGTATAAAGTTTTTTATTGAACTAATTGAAATTGTTTGACTTTTGAATTTCATTACTAGACAGTTTTCAATCTATGGTTTTCATGATTGATTGACAAACTGATATGACTATGCCAGGATTCTAAAAAATTAAATCCATAATAATTTTGTACAGTGATTTAAAAATGCTTGAAGTTCGAAGGTAGGTACAAAAATAATATTAAAATTTCATATAGCTTTTAAATTACATAGAAGTCCTTAGGGACTCCCTAAGGACCCAATTTATTTATTATGCCTACCTGTTATTAGTAACAGGTAGGCATAATAAATAAATTGGGATAAAAGTAAACTTAGTATAACTTTACATGTAACTTATGGAACTCTGTAGAGACAAGATCTTTGACAAGATAGACTAAATAAATTCTACCTCAAAAAAACTTGACTGTCTTAAATGACTTAGGGGACGTACATGTCACGAACCATTTTTTTAAATAAAAACATTCGGCCGGGATTAAAAAAACATGCTTTCGAAATTCTTTAGACCGTTATACCCTTGCGCCAGATCTCTTCTAGTTCCGAATACCGGAGTTAAGAGACTGGTCCACCAAAGCGAGGCGCGGTATAGCGATCTGATACCCGCGTCGCAATACGATGTACCCTTACCGAAGAAACTGCATATCACTTACGCCTTGAAGCACTACTGGGAGCTCATACCGCTCGCCCTCGTCACCCTTACCAGCCTTACCATCCTGACATGCTCCATAGCATGGGCTTTTTTCCATAAGGTTAGTATCAGAAATAGTGGGTGACACTTGGCTTCCTAGTCGCGGGTTCTGTTTTCGATCAGGCGCTTAACCGACGTCTTTATGTGCTTTCCGAGGCACGGGGGTGAAACCAGCGCCAACTTCCTAACACCGGGCTGAGAATTTGGGGCTGGGAATCAAGAGCGGGATCTCGTCGTCGAACATGCTTTGTGGAGCTGTGCTTGTGTGCATTTAAAGAAATTAAATATCAGATCTAAAGAGTGAACCATGAAAACATAGTGAGACCGAGAGATCTTCATAATGTTCTCAAAGGTGTGTGAAGTCTGCCAATCTGCATTTGGCCCATGACCAGCATGGTGGACAGTGGCCAAACCATTTTCATTCTGAGAAGAGATTAGAGTGCTCAATAGCTCAGTGGGCGTGCACAGGTTTTGAAGCTAAGGTAAACATTAGCTAGTCAGAATACCTAATTATTGCAAAACTAGATAATGCCGGCGACTTGTCCGCGTGGAGTATTTTTTTTATTTCCGGGGGAACCCCTTAAGCTCTCCTTAGCTTATGACCTTCCCTGCAATTCAACCTATACCTGTAGGTACCAAATTTAATCAAAATCGGTTGAACAGATGGGCCATGAAAGCGTAGCAGACAGACATACAGACACACTTTCGAATTCATAATAAAGTAGGGATGAGCATTGACGTAATTTCAATTTGGGTAAGCAGTGCCTTTATGCCTCTATGAACTCCACGCCACTGGTGAGTTGTGAGCCGGCATCGGGCAGTGGCGTGCAGTTCGTAGAGGCATAAAAATACTGCTTACCCAAATAGAAATATGTAAATGCTCATTTTTCATCATCAAAGCAGCATCAAAGAGGTATTCTGACCAATTAATGCCTACCCCAGCTTCTGTGCACGCTGCCATCGGGTCGAAGTGAATATGATGGTGTAGAGCTGTAGGCAGTAGAGAGTGCAGCGGTGTTTTCCGTCAGGTGGACGCGGTGTACACGACGCACAACCGCTCGAACATCTCTCGCACGATGGATCTGCGGAACCCGTCTGTGCACAAGATCATCATCATCAACCAGCGCTACGAGCCGTGGCCCGAGATGCAGGACTCGCTCGACAAGATGAAAATGGCGGAGAAACGCGCGTTAGTGCGTCTGCAGTCCTGCAGCCACGCTTAACACGGAGTAAACTTGCCTTACTTACAGTCTGATTCAAATTTAATGACGTCTTGGAAGTTAGCCGCGAGTGTAAGCTCGCGCAGATAAGTTAACTGAACCGTCCCGCTGTTATAGTTCTTGAAATTCACCAGTGTGCGTGGCTCATGGTTGTGTTAAAATCCTATCTGTATAGGTACATTTGTAGTGTAAATGTGTGCGTAGGTACGACTGACCGCTCTGAGGCACGCACACTTACGCGACGTGCTTAACTACAAGTATGTACCTAAAGTTCACGCGCGCTCTTGAATTGCAAGAACTTTAACTAAGTAATAATGTATTCTGCGCATCGAAACGCACGATGTTCGATGAAAGGTATAAAGTTTGAATCAGACTGTACCTTACTAGTTTTACACACGGCGACATTTTTACACAATATTGGTATATATACATAAGAACGACTCTATACTTTATTATGCTTTTTACTACGAATAGACAAGTTTTATAAATTGTTATATTATGTGAGGTAATTTTTGTCTTGTTTGTATTGAAAATCTTATTAAAATTTTTGAAGACTTTATTTCATTTGTTCCTTTTTCCTAAGTTTTGTGTTAGCTGTGGTTTTAGCGATTTATCCTTGACTAGTTCGAACATGTGCTGCAAACTTGTCGAGTGTTTGTTTCACAAGGACCACACACCCACATGCAACCCGCTTGCTCGCTATTATCTAGAAAAAATAAGGTTTTAAAGGGCTTTGCTTAAAGAATTGTGGAGCGTTGAATAAAACTAACAAAATTGTTCAGAGATATTTTATTGTCATTCACAAGTGCATTCACTAGCTCTACAATGTTTTATACACAGAAATTCATAAATTTTATCGCCCGCAATGGATGTGTCACGTGACTGTTTTATTCTTTCTAATAAGCTACTGAACCTCTCTGGGCGAGTTTGACTCGCGCTTGGCGGGTTTCTTTATCGTTTGCATGCTACGCTCAAGTCCGCTTATCACCATTGCTCACAACTTTAACAAGAATTTTAACAAATAAAATCTAAATTAATGGCTAACTACTACAAATAATAACTACTAGTAAGCTCTTACGAGTGGAATGTCCAATAAATATTAAATAAGGCAACAAACTTATTAAGTGTACACGGCCAAATATGCTCAACTACTACTTAGATTTTAGGTGCATCTCAAAGACAAAACAAGTATTTTTGTTTCGGTGCAAACGTGAGGGCTGTGATCTCACAAGTGGTCCCTTTGGGAAAGGTAGATTTGGGAATCTAAAATTTCCAAATTGTCACTGCTAGATACTTACGACCCTACTAGCAAAGCCGTACCGCTAAGCTATTACAGTTTATTTCGTCAAGGTCTGCATCCGTATACAGTTAAAATTCCACGGACGCGTACTAAGCGATTTGCTTCCTCGTTTCTAATTCGAACTGCTAGAATATGGAACGCCCTTCTGGCTTCTATTAACGGAAGGAATTGGTATCTTCAAATCAAGAGTGAATAGGCATATTCTTTGGCTGCATCACTACTTCCAGCCCAAGTCTGATTCTAGTTATAAATAAATAAAAACGTCCCACAAACTTATCTGGCCCTGTGGCCAAAATTGGGACTAATTTTTATAACTTGTTTAGTTTTTTTAAATTCATAATATTTAACAACTTTAAATGTGATAACAGCGACGCTGTCACCGGGTCAAATAGGTTTATGGGAATTTACATTCTGATACGATTCCGCGTAGTAAGCGATAAGGGGTATGGGTTTAATAAACCAACCAAATGTCTAATGACCGTCCATGTCTATTCAATGTTCCCTCTTCACATAGAACCAGGTAAGATCACGAGTCTCTATACTATACTGATCAGGGTTAATTTGTTCAATAATTCAAAATGTTATTTACAAGTTACCAAAACATACGGTCTCCTCTAAAACAAAAATTGAGATGCATTTTAAGAAGCGTTATAGTGTTTGGGAATGCAGGTCTATTGCTAACTGATATTATACAGCTAAGCTAAGAAAGTTGAAGGCGGTTAGGTATTTTCTGTATTAGACTGGATCAACGTAACGTCCGTACCTTAAAGGAGTAAAACATATTATTAACTAGTGTTCAAAAAACGAAACTAGCTAAGATGAATAGCAAAAGTTGATGACGTCATCAGTCCGCATTTCTCTCATACTAAAAGTGCGTTTTGGCGTTTGATTAAGAGTTGCAGATTTGATTATAGTTCCACTAAATTATCTGACCCGGTGACAGCGAGCTAGTAGATATGAAAAATAAAATAAAAACGAAAACTAAAGAGGCATAAAAAATTCGTGTCTAATCATAGATAATACACTATAGGTGTCTATTTTGGCCCCGGGTCAGATAAGGTTGACGGAATATAGCTGGCTTGTCCCTCGGTGTAATAAGCTCATGTTCCCGACTCGGGGTGAATTTTCCCATCCGGGAAAAGTATGCCCGAGGCGGGAAGTAAGTCCCTCTTTCAACTTTCGTGGCGCATGCCCTACCATAAAGTTGACACAAAATTCGCTGGACTAATACAACTTATTTGTCTACACAAAGTGTTGAAGTATATTGCAGTTGTACTATTTGTCCCATTTACACAATTATTGAGAGTATTTTTTTTATATTTACAAACTAGAATCTACAACGTTTTATACAATTTTCAGAGAGTATTTTAATTATTTTAGTTTACATTCTTATTTTGTGCTTCGGATCACAATCGAATAATCAATAGCTGATATAATGATAATATTTTTAAGTTAAAACATATTTCTACAAAAAAACAACCATAAGATTTCTTTACAATATTTTTCAGAGTTGAAAAATCATAACGCATAGTTTCTGAGAAATATTAATGTTACTATTATTTATATAATATATAAGCTAAAACAGACTTGCATTTATCTTTACGTATACTTTATTGTATAATATTACTTATACGCTCTGGATCCGGTAATAATACTATTATACTACTATACTATATCATGATAGAAAAACAGTTTAAAATAAGTAACAATAACTTTATTGTTATTTATTCATAAAGCCAATTTGGCAAGACGTTACTTAATACAAATAATTAAGTAATTAAAATGACGAATATTATATATGCTACAGTACTCGAGTACAAGTTACAATCATAATATACGTAAAGCATAGAGTGACTTACTTGTAATATTTAAAATAATTAGATATTCGATTTCAGTGACTTAGAAATTTGTAAATTATCAAAAGGTAATTAACATACCTAAATATATCTTAATTGAAACAATGTACATGTATCTACATTTCTACTACGTAGAGTAATTTTATTCATAAGCTTATTTTGTATAATTTAGCACTAAGTATTTACATTGATAAGTTTTGATAAGTATTTCATTGACTTTTGAGAAATAATAAACTTAAACATATTGTGATTTAAGTACATAGGGTGCAAGAAAGTAGGTATTCTTTATGATGTAAGCATATTTATGTTATATGCATAAGGAAAGTCTTTATGGACACTAATTAATTGTTTCCGGATCTTGCAAAATATAGTCAGTCTTGGATAACATTTTAGCATATGCTAAAATCAAATAATTTATACATGGTCAATGGGCATATAATAATTATAATAGTTATACAAATTTCTACCAATTTAGTAGAAAAGTGAAAGTCGCATTAGTCTATTAAGTGGGTTTCCATACTTGTTTAATGGAGTATTTTTCATAGGAAACAAGTTAAAATGTGTATTCCATTATCTGTACAGTTTTATATACGAACTATATAATGACAAAAAAAGATGGATTTAAAGGAAATATATCCGTATAATCCGTGCATAATTCCTACTCTCAGTCTTATTTGGTCACAAATTAATGATCATTTCATATACAAATATCGAGCCATTTTAAATGATTCTTTCTTCAAAATTTATTTCTTTAATTTTTTTAAATGAAAACATGGGTATGGCTACTGACTAGTAGAAAATGCCACTACAAGTTTCGTAAATAAATATGATAGTTGTCAAAGACAAGCCTATCTTGCAAATAAATGAATGATAAAATACCTGCAGAACTTTTATTTACTACTTACTCGTACCAAATATTTTAATTTATATTTAAAAGTCATATTTAAAAGTCAAAATGAATGAGTTAACCGTCCTTCGTATAAAAGCTTACTTCTGCGGACCTTCATGAATCTCGAACGAGACTAGAAAATAATATAATAATATTTTATTAGCTACCAAAAACTACTCTCGCGACCTAACCACCCACCGCGAACATGGGTCGAGTACTAACTAAAGTAAAGTTTATATATATTCTTGGAGTATCCCTACATGATCAGATCAGAAACGAGGAGATCCGTAACAGAACCAAATTAACTGATATAGCTCGAGTTCCCAAGCTTAAGCGGCAATGGGCGGGGTACATAGTTCGTAAACCGATAGGCATTAGGGTCTCAAAATAGCGCCCTCGCACTAGAAATCGCAGCGTTGGACGACCCCCCCACTAGGTGGACGGACGATCTCAAGCGAGTAGCTGCGAGCCGCTGGAAACAAGCGGCACTAGATCGTGTTCTGTGAAGATCCATGCAGGAGACTTTCGACCAGCAGTAGAAGTCTATAGGTCGAAGTTGGTATACTACAGATAACCGACGTCGTTATACCAAAGTAAATAAAGCTTTATTTGAGCTCTATTCAGGAAAGACACCGCACCTACGCGATGAGCCTTGCATCTTAATCACTGGAAAATAATCGAATGAAGAGGAGAGGGAGTTGATACATTCCCTAATTCTTATAATACTTCAGATTCACTAATACTGGAGCTCGCTACAAGTACCGTATCCCTAATTTTCATTGAAAATTCTGTATAAATAAAGCAAGGCCTGGATCCTTCAAATCAAGTCACAGAGCTTGATAAGTATTAAACTAGTCCAAGACTACATAAATAGTCAGTATTATCGGTGTCGGAAATTTCGAGTTATGAATATTTCTCGTGCTCCTCCGCTTTTTCTATGAATCGAATTTGTTATAGATCTATTTCTTTTTCAAGTCGAACATCTCGAGTCATAAGAATTTCTTGGATTCTTCTCGAGTTGTCGACGTTTCTCGAGTCATCGATAAGTCTCAATTTTCACCGTCACACGATTATTCGATACGTCAATTGTGAGCCGCCCGTTTCCCTTGCATGTAGCCCTCCCATCTTTTGGCCGTGTTTATCAAAATCGGGTCAGGGTCCAAGCTAGCTAGAAGGTACAACTGATTCACATGAGTCGCGTGGTAGTCCCATCTGGCAATATTGGGGCTGACTCCAAGGGTGAAATGTCTTAGGTCGTAGAAACTGCCGCTTCCCGTGTCGAACAGTGGGAGCAAGGCTTTAAGAGATACCATCCCATCGTCGAACATCTTCTTCGCTAGAGATATGGAGTTCTCACCTTCGATGACGTGGAGATCGTACAGGCCGAGCAGGGTGTATATGAAACCGTTTAGAACGAATAGGGGCGGTTTGGTCGGGTATTCTTCGTACCTGGAAGCGAAAAAGGCAAAACTTTTATACTGTTCAGTTATATTCAGTATTTCCTCAATTTATGTGGCATTATTTGTGGCGTAGTTACTATGTAGTCCTGTTTGGATGTATAAAACTCATGTTCTACGAAATGAGTCAGCTAAATAACGCACAGCAACTTCCTGACTTTTCGGCATAACTCTCTATACGCCACGGTAACCTAGATCGCGTGACAAACTTCAGAGGGAATTGAGAAGGAGATGGGATCCCTCGTAATGTTTTAGGGGAAATCTGGCTTAACCATAGGTTTACGGTACGTTTACAGTTACACGGAAACATCCAATTCTTTGCAGTTACTGTTTTTTGTAAGACCCGATATAGGGCATCAGTATTTCAATACATGTGTTTACACAAGCTCGGATCAAGAACCAGTGGAGTCCAGTTCGACAGAACCGTAGGATCCTGCGTTTCTGAATCCGATAATGAGTAGATCCGAAAAAACTTGACGCCGTGTAAACGGACTGTTACATTGGTCCTTTTAGAGTTAACTCGCGTCGCCGCTGCGCAGGTACAGCACAGAAGTAGAGTCTCACCACAGGTATTTGTCCATCCACATCGCCTTGACCCCGCCGGCGTGGCTCGGCACGTCCAGCAGGTGCAGGGCTCGCTGCGCCGCGCGCAGGTAGCTCGCGTCGCCGCTGCGCAGGTACAGCACAGAAGTAGAGTCTCACCACAGGTATTTGTCCATCCACATCGCCTTGACCCCGCCGGCGTGGCTCGGCACGTCCAGCAGGTGCAGGGCTCGCTGCGCCGCGCGCAGGTAGCTCGCGTCGCCGCTGCGCAGGTACAGCACAGAAGTAGAGTCTCACCACAGGTATTTGTCCATCCACATCGCCTTGACCCCGCCGGCGTGGCTCGGCACGTCCAGCAGGTGCAGGGCTCGCTGCGCCGCGCGCAGGTAGCTCGCGTCGCCGCTGCGCAGGTACAGCACAGAAGTAGAGTCTCACCACAGGTATTTGTCCATCCACATCGCCTTGACCCCGCCGGCGTGGCTCGGCACGTCCAGCAGGTGCAGGGCTCGCTGCGCCGCGCGCAGGTAGCTCGCGTCGCCGCTGCGCAGGTACAGCACAGAAGTAGAGTCTCACCACAGGTATTTGTCCATCCACATCGCCTTGACCCCGCCGGCGTGGCTCGGCACGTCCAGCAGGTGCAGGGCTCGCTGCGCCGCGCGCAGGTAGCTCGCGTCGCCGCTGCGGTGGTACGCTCGAGACAGCACCGAGATCGCGTGGCCTTGACTCATTGCCGAGTGCCTGCGCACACAACAGTTACATTACAGTCTTGTACTGACTGAATGTACGTATTTGACGCTACTCCTAGATGTTGTTATACTAACCACATATAAAGTAGCTAGATCTGACAAACCATGAGTTACACAAGCTGTTGTCCAACAAGAAAATTTACATTTCAGGGGCCTTACTATGAGCTCTTATAGCAGGACAGATATTGAACTGCACTTAACTTCAAGGCACTGAACTGGTAGGCAGACACTGCATTGAACTGTGCTGCAGTTCAATTTCTGTCTTGCTTTAAGAGCTCATAGTAAGGCCCCTGTTCTGTTAGACTTAAAATTAACATATTCAGGGCCTTATTGTATCTGTGGTGGTGGACGCCAGACTGGCAATTTTAGTCTAGGATAGAGCACTGTGTAAAAATCACACCGACTGGCGTGTTTGTGTGAATTGCTAAATAAAAGTATAATTAAATGGATAACCGAGTTTCCTTCTGATAGTTCACTCACTTTGAATTTTATGGTTGTATTGCTTTAGCTTGATTCAAAATTATTATCACACGATTTGCACCAATGGTCGACCATATTGAAAAGTTTTATTAAGACAAAGACGCCACAGGAAATTGTCCTTGGTCTTGTCATTTATGATTATTGTTGTCCCTTATTTATAAAGTTAAGTTCAAATTATTAAGTCTATGGTTGTTTTAACAATTTCATTTCAGAACTGCTCTACTGCGATTCATAGTCAAAAGACTTGAGCAAGGTGTATAAGCTATACAGCCACCGATTAGAGACGAGAACGAACTAGAGGCCGCATAGGCTCGTGACTCCATCGCTCCGCCTCAAGAAAGTCAGAAGGTCACTCGTCACTCGTGGGAATGAGCATTCTATTCTATAATCAAATTCCACAACCTATTAAACTTGCCTTTACACAAGTTTAAGAAATCCATTAAAAGTATGCTCCTGAAAAAAGCTTATTATACTGTTGAAGATTACATAATCTGATACATAAATGATAAAAGAGCATAGACTCGCTCCAGCAATGGTCAAGGTCAGCGTTCATTTATGTATCTATAAATTGTTTTAATTGTAAATGACTTTATTTAAAAGAGCAACCACCGAGTTTCTTGCTGGTCCTTCTCCGTATGGAATGGTCCGAACCAGTGGTAGATTCACTCGACGATTCAAAAGCACTTGTAATAAGTTTATTTGAATAAAAAAATATGTGTTTGAGTTTGATTTAATATCTGGATAGCTCAATAATAAAGGTCCTCAATTTAGTAAGTGACTCACCATCCAGGCTTGAGGTCAGGCGCGGCGGGCGCTAGCCTCCTCCGCGCGTGCACGGGCCAGCCGCCGCGCGCCCGCTGCGCGCCCACCAGCCAGCGCGCGGCCGCGAAGAAGTGCGCCATGTGCGACGACGACGACACGCGCACGTCGCCGAGCGCGCCCGACCCGCTCAGGATTATACTCGATATCTGAACACGGCACGACGAGAAACGTACTGGTATATGGTGGCTATTGACGGCAAGCCACTGTCACAGAAAAATGACAGAGAAAAACGACCGTATTGAGCGATCGATCACATTCATCACTACAGCCTATTAACGTACCACTGCTGGGCACAGGCCTCCACTCTCATAGGAGAGCGGGAATTAGAGCTTAGACCCACCACGCTGCTCCAATGCGGGTTGGCGGGCTTTGACGATTATTATCATGTTAGTGATAATAACCGGGACCGACGGCTTAACGTGCTCTCCGAGGCACGGGGGTGAAACACCCCCAACTTCCAACTCCGGGCTGGCACTGAGAATTTCTTAATTGAAAAACCCAATACCCAACTTTTATGCCCGACCGGGAATCGAACCCAGGACCTCGATGATCCGCAGTCGACTATGGTAACCACGAGACCAACGAGGCAGGATCGATCACATTAGCGTCAAAAAAATAATAGGACCCTAAATATCTTTTTAAAGTTACAAATTCAGTACAATCGATTTGATCGCTTCGTTCACTTGAACAGTTTAGCTGTTAGCGAGTGGCGAAAGTGCCGTAGTGAAATACTTCTAAGGTAAGGTAATCCATACAAATATTATAAATGCGAAAGTGTTTAGCTGTCTTCTATGCTTTCACGGTCCGTCTTTTCAACCGATTTTGATGAAATTTGGTATAAAAGTAGGGTGTATCGCGGGAATAAAAACACATAATAAATGCGGCCGAAGTCGTAGGCATGATCTAATGCATAAATAAATAAATAAAGGTAATACGGCACAGCTGATAGCTAAATTAATGTGCTTTTTTTTTCTTTCTGCAATTTGACGAAAGTGTGTAATATATCTACGTACCTTAAATTTATTTCTAGGAGATTTTTGTTTAGGCCGGTCTTGCAAAGCCCAACCTTTTTGCATATCAATAATCAGGTCCCTGGTGAGCCGACGCCATTTCTTATCCACGCCGATGCCGTAGTAAATGTGGTCCTCCTGCAAATGCATCGTACTAAATTAAAAGCAAGTTAAATTGACAAGTAGATAGTTCTATGACACAGCATGGTATTAACTATTAAGTACTAGCTGATGCCCGCGTGGAATAAGTTTTTTTAATTCCCACGGGAACACCTTAATTTTATATCAGTCAATTGTGATTGTTAAGCAACGTTGACCCAAGTCGGTAACTGGATGGGTAACCGAATTTGAAGGTTCAAATTTCGCCTTTTTGTTTCCTCCATGCCTCGGAGAGCACGTCAAGCCGTCGGTCCCAGTTATTATCACTTAGATCTGATAATAATCGTTACAAAAAACCTAGGAGTTTCAATACTCTTAGTGGTTTCGTATGCGGAAGGACGTGGTTACCCACCGCATTATTATCCCAAGAAAACTCCTACCATTATGTGATTGATGGAAAGGGGTCGCGACCCTCAGTAATGAGGAATACGACGCAGAAAGAGAGAGGGACCCCATATAACAGTAAATAACCAAGGAAAATGTACACTCAAGGTTGTTATATCTTTAACTAACCTGTGCGTATATCAACTGCAAACTCGTCACATAGTGCAAATAAACAGTCTCCTTCTTATCCTTGTTCTGTAACACCACCGTCATCGAAGAGTTAGGCTTCAGCATAAGGTCCATGCTCAGCACAAAGTCCTGACTGATATTCACTTTCAACCACACTTGGCTGGACACGTGATCCGTTGTCGAGAATCTCAGGACATTTGCCCTGAGTTCCGGATCGTACTCTCTTGCCATGACAGCGTCGGTACTGACTATCCACTTTTCTTGAAACTTCTCCCCGTCATCTAAGATCCTTATCCTTGGTTCTGGTTCAGTAATGTTCTTGCTGTAATGCGCTAACCCGAACTGTGCTATTTGGGTCGGATAGAAAAACCCTTTCGGTTCCCATTGAGTGGAAACTGGGACACCTTCGATGCCGCTGATGCATTTGACTCGGTCGCGGACTTCGACGTTGTAGTTTTCGAATGTCGCGAATGTTCCGCGCGGGTCGTATTTCTTCTTCGGATGGTACACTTTGCTGTAACTGTGGGACCATTCGAACTTTTCCACGCCGTCTACTGAAGTTATTTTGCCGTATATCTGCCGACGAGAAAGTAAGCGTTAAAAAATATTGACCGATTTAAAAAGTATTAGGCATCGATATACGAGTATATCGGTTTTTAATTCGACGTATGTCTTTTTAAGGATGTTACTCCATTATGTATTTTTTGAAATGACATAATGGAGTAACATCCTTAAAAAGACATACGTCTTTATTACCATTATGTATTACATTGAAATTTGTTTAATAAGGGTGGTAGTTTGCTCAGTTTAGTTGATTTCTGCTGATGATGGTGTTAATGGTAGTTCGATTACGGTAAAATGACAGCTACTTTGTGACGATCGCTATCACATTTTATCAGGGACACTTTTAAATTAAATATTCTTGCAGAAAGAAAACCCAATTCAGCCAATTTAAATTGTACATTGAGATTGCAGCAATGATTGAAACATTTCAATATTTTTTTTTTCCAATTCCCTAAGTTACAATGCCAACTTTGTGAAATCGTGGCTAATTTCTGTCACTTGAATAAAATACATGAACAACTTATAAGCGATATAAGTACGTATTGGACGAAGTTAGAAGGTATTGAACTGGACTTTTAGGTCAAGTTTCGATTGCTTTACGTGATAAGCTTCAAAGCAAATATTTGTTGGCACGATTAAAAGGTCATTCTGGTCAAGTAGTAAAATAATTTGATTAGGTAAGGTATTGGATTACAAAATGTACGTATTGCGCAAGATTTATTAATAGCCGAATACTTAAATACTACTTCCTTTAAAAATATGTTTGGAGTATGATGAAGGTTTTGAATACCTCCCTGGCGCAATGGTGAACGCTGGTAGGTCCAACGTCTCTGATTGGATTCCCGGCGGGGACAATTTGGAGATTTATAATTTCGCCACCAAGAGCTTTTGCGTTCCGACTAGGGGTATGGGTTTATTATGTATAGCGCTGTGTTAATTGCGCGTGAAAATGCAAAGACCCTTCTTCTTCTTCTTCTTCCTCTGGGCTTTTCCGCACTTAAGCACTGGTGCCCGCTGTGCGTGAGACCTCCGGTGCGACTCCCCGCTGGATCACTCCAGCCAGCCGAGCTCACTCCAGAATCCAAGCAGGCCGCCCAGGTCGGCAAGGACTTCCGGGAGTGTTGCTGGGGAGCCAATGTAGGCTTCTCGTTGAGTGGTTACAGCACTACACTCGAGTAGTACGTGTCTTGGTGTCTCCTCGCTCTCCATGCAGGCTCTGCACAGAGGGCTGTCGGTTATACCTAGAACATATAGGTGTTTGTTAAGTGGACAGTGTCCTGTTATCATGCCTACGGCCGTCCTGAGTTTAGCTCTGTTTAATTGCAGTAGTTTCTTAGTTAGGCGTTGATTCGGGCTGGGTATAGCCTCTTTTGTTTGTCTACAGCTGGTGGTGTTTGCCCAAAGTTCGGCATGAGTACCTACTGTTTGTCGTTTTAACCAAGTTTTGTACTCACTGAATGGTATTGGAACAATCGGTTCAGGTCCCATTACCTTCAGGTTTGAGGCTCGTCGAGCTAGTTCGTCGGCTGCGTCGTTACCTATGTTGTCGCTGTGACCTTTAACCCAGCTAAGTGATACTAGGTTTGATTTTGTTAGTGTTTGTAGTGCGTTATGGCAATCCAGTACGAGCTTGGATGAGGTTGTACTTTTGGCTAGAGCTCGCAGGACTGCCTGACTATCACTAAAAATGTTAATATGAAAGTTTGTTACCTGTCTGTCGGCCATTGCCATGGCCGCCGCAGTGATGCCGACGCACTCCGCTTGAAAAACAGAGTTATTCTTACCGAGCGCGCGAGCAATATGTATGTTTAGTTCGGGACAGTACACTCCTGCACCGGTTCCCTGGCTGGTTTTTGACCCGTCTGTGTAAACGTCTATCGTATCTGTAGTATTTTTGTGTATTCTGGTATCTGAGATGTTGATCTCATAGTCTTTCTCAATTATATGTTCCTTCCGTGTTTTTTCACAGATCCATCCTAACAGTGGACTTTTCATGTTCTCACCTGACAGTATCCGGGTGTGTGTTGTGTTTGTATCTTTCCACAGCCCATAAGTCTTAATCCTTAGCGCTGCGAGGGTAGCTTCTTCTTTTATATGAAGATGTAGGGGGGGGATTCCCAGTATTACCTCTAAAGCATCTGTTGGGGTGGTGCTCATGCAGCTAGTGATCGCTAGGCATGCTTGTCTTTGGAATTTTTGTAGTTCCTGTTGGGTTGTCGTCTGAAGTGTTCTGGGCCACCATACTAGTGACGCGTATGTTAGAGAGCTTCTTACCACTGTCAGATACAGCCAGAGCATTATCTTTGGTTTTAGACCCCAGGTTTTCCCGATCATGCGTTTGCATTGATTTAGGATTATTGTTGTTTTTTGTATTTTCGTGTCTATGTGTTTCTTCCAGTTGAGCTTAGTATCTAGAGTTACCCCCAGATATTTGACTTCTGTTGATGGTGTTAGATTTGTACCGAAGAGTGTTGGCATTCTTGGTACATCTGGTTTCCTTTTGTTTGTGAACAGTACTAGTTCGGTCTTTTTTGGGTTCACTGTTAGTTCATTGTCTTTGCACCATTTCTCTAAGAGCCTCAGTGCATCTTGCATTATTGCACAAAGTGTGTTTTCGTGTTTGCCACCTATTAGAATCGTTATGTCATCTGCATAACCTATGGTGTAGAATCCGTTGTTGTTCATTTTTGTTATCAAGCTGTCAACGACCAGGTTCCACAGGATTGGAGATAACACTCCTCCTTGCGGGCATGCAAAGACCCTAATAGTTCTACTAATATAACTCAAATTAAGTTAGTAGTTCGTATTAGGGTCTATTATGCAAAGACCCTAATACGAACTACTAATATAACTCAAATGCCTACTAATTGAATCGGCAACTCTTTATCAAACTTCAAACCGAACTCTAAGTATGGAAGCTTGAGTTTGGAGGTTGGAAGGTCGAGTGTACGCTTGTATAACATGATACCAAAATAGTTTCTGGATTTGCCATTGCATAAATTTAAAGACTATGTTAATCAGCATCTTTTAAGTCGAGGTTATTACACAAACATCAATAACAAAGTTGCATGGACAGCAACCGGCTTCGCATCCGGCAACCCATCAAATCAGTGTAATACTTGTTAAGTAACGTATGATGCATTGTATAGTTCTTTTGCAATTTTTTTTCAGTTTATAAAAAGAGCAACTGCTGAGTTTCTTGCCGATTCTTCTCAGTAGAATCTTTCAGAAACGGTGGTGGAATCTTGCTTACGGCTTATCATAAGTGGCACAAGTTGCCACCAATAAGAAGTCATTTAATTTGATAAGAAAAATTGCTGGTTTGTTTATCGATAATTTAAAACGGTATAAAGGACGTCTATAATAATGCCAGAAATAATTTATTTTTCTCATCCCTATTATACGCAAAATAAACAAACATTATAATACCAAAGTTCAATTCAATCTTGTTCGTTACTGTTCGTAATCTACGTACAGTATCAATTCTCCTTCACATAAACTACAGCGGGATTGAAAACTTCAGTCCCGGGAGAGTTCGCCCGGTTAGTGAACACGCGATACGATAGGAACGCTAACATTATTAAAGCGAATACATTATATAAGATCATACATTTTAAGTTAATAATACGACCTATTAAAGCCAGATAACCATAGATGACGCCCGTGACTTCATCAAATTTAAACCCACATATGTTTATATTCAAATTTTACAAGCGCTTTTGAATCTACCACTGGTACGGAATGTCATACGTATCGGGAAGAGCCAGCTAAAAAGCCGGCGGTTGATCTTGCGGCGGTGAAATTTGTTAAAAAGTGTGTCCTATGTTCATACGCGTCGTATAGTATGCGACCTATCTCTGTATCAAATTTCGTCAAAATCGGATGAACAGATTGAAAGTGAAGCAGACAAATAGACAAACAGACAGACTCTTTGGCGTTTATAATATTAGTTTGAATTAATGTAATCTGATCAGAAATATCAATTGTAATTGTGTAATGTATTTTATAAAGAAAATAGGCAATAACAGTTCACAACGTTTATTCTTCCATATTGACAGACCGCCCTCTGACCAGAGAGTATCACGCTTCTCTTACACTCGGTATTATCGGTATAATAAGGCCTTCAATACACCACAATCCTCCACCATAATCCAAGTTGCTTAGTAACTAACCGTAATTATTCTAATTTTTAAGTCTACAACTACGCATGGGACGGCCCTTGGGCACTGCACTGAGAGTTGACTTAGGCGAGGATATGGCTTTCGGAGGATTACAAAAGTTATCCTCGCCCGGTACTCCCGTCGCCGACGTCTCGAACCCGTTCTTTGGCTCTACTCCACTGGTATCTCCTTTTTGCCCTATCTCTGCGTCGTTCTCCCCTAGATCCTTAGGTTTTTCTGATTTGGCAGGAGAAGAGGTGCTTTGTTTCAATGCCGAAGAATCAGAATCCTGTGTTCCCAAATCCCCAGGACCTACCAAAGAAAACCGTGACCTCCGTTTTAGCTGATCGACATGTCGGTGTATTTGATTTCCGTCCTGGTCTTTAATCTTAAAATTATTTCGCCCTAACCGATCTACGACCGTACCTGGAGACCACTTTTCCCCCTTTAAATAATTTCTATACCAAACTTTCTCGCCCTCATTCACTCTCCTATCCACTCCGCCTGCAGCTTCCACTTGTCGATTTTTAGCTTGCTGAGCTTTGGCTTCCCTGTCCGGTTTAAGAGCGTCTAGGCGAGTCCGTAATCTCCTATTCATCATTAACATGGCTGGACTCTCACTGGTTGTAGAGTGATCGGTATTTCTGTAGTATAAAAGAAATTTCTGCAGTGCCCTATCTACATTACATTTTTCCGAGACGGCCTTCCTAATTACTCTCTTTAGCGTTTTAACGGCATTTTCAGCCGCCCCGTTCGATGATGGGTGATACGGTGCTGTAAATACGTGTTCAATGCCATCCGAACTAAGGAATTGTTCAAGGTCCTTGCTAGTAAAAGGCGGTCCATTGTCCGTTATGACCTGTCGCGGAAAACCCCATCTACTCCATAACTCACTTAGTTTACCTATAGTACTATTCGCCGATGTACTCGGAACTTGAAAGACCTCTAACCATTTCGACATCGAATCCACTGCGACTAGGTACATTCGACCGAAAATCGGCCCCATAAAATCCAAATGAACCCGAGTCCAAGGTTTAGAGGCGTACGGCCAAGGCCGCGGCGCTTGATGTGACGGCGCGTCTCCATGGGCCGCACACACTGCGCAAGCCCGGCATTGCGCATCTATTGCCTCATCTATCCCCGGAAACCATACGTAACTACGTGCGAGAGCCTTTGACTTCGCTATACCCATGTGAGGTTCATGAATTGTACTAAGAACCCTATCTCGATAAGACGTAGGTATAATGACCCGATGACCCCACATAATGCAGCCAATCTCCTCATACAATTCGCCCTTTCTATTAAAATATGGTTGCATTGCCGCTACCTCACATTCCGAGGGCCAACCATCCCGAATATAACTTAAAATCCTAGCTAAAATTGGATCACTTCTAGTTCCGTTTTTGATATCATTATAATCGAGTAACAACGCTTCTTGTGCTAGGTGTAAAAATGTTTGTTCCGGAATTTTATTACTAATTTTCCCATTTGATTTTACCGGCAACCGCGACAACCCATCTGCACTGTTCTCGTTTGTTTTTATATATTCAATGTTGTAGGTATACGCAGATAAAATTACCGCCCATCGTTGCATGCGACTCGCTGCCATGGCGGGTATCCCTGTGTGAGGTCCAAAAATTGATACCAACGGTTTATGGTCTGTACGTAAAGTAAAGTGTCGGCCGTAAATGTATTGATGAAACTTTTTCATACAAAAAATAATAGCGAGAGCTTCCCGGTGAATTTGTGAATAATTCTTTTCTGCGTCGCTAAGCGTCCGTGAAATGAATGCGACCGGCCGCTCCCCGCCCGGCCCCGGCTGCGACAGCACGCCCCCGACGCCGCGAGCGCTCGCATCGCACGTCACTATTAATGGCTTATTAGGGTCATAATGACTAAGAACTTCCATACTTGTTAATATTTTTTTTACTTTAACAAACGTGTCTTCACATTCCTCCGACCATTTCCATTCTATGTTTTTTTTTAAAAGATTATACAAAGGTACTAAAATTGCACTGAAATTTTTAACGAATTTTGCAAAGAAGTTAAGTAGCCCTAATAAGGAACGTAGCTCCGGTACATTTTGTGGCCTCTGCATGTTCTTTATAGCCTCTATTTTTGCGGGATCTGCTTTGATACCGTCTTTTGACACAATATACCCTAAGTATGTTACTTCATCTACCAGAAAGACACATTTACTTCTTTTTAATTTCAACCCATTATCCCGTAACCGCTTAAAAACGGCCTCTAAAGCCTCTAAATGTTCCTCCCATGTTTTACCCCCGACGATGACGTCATCTAAAAACGTTTGTACATTAGGGATCCCCTGAAGCAGAGAGCACATTATTCGTTGGAAGATACCTGGACTGGAAGCTAGACCAAAAACCAATCTGTTGTACTTAAATAGACCACGGTGAGTATTTATAACTGTATAAATGTTCGAATTATCGAGCTCTATTTGATTGTAAGCCTGCGAAAGATCAATTTTACTGAAAAACTGTGCCCCATTCAACCCTACGAGTACGTCATCTATCTTAGGCAACGGATATCTGTCGACCAGCAAAACGGGGTTTAAAGTAGCCTTGTAGTCCGCGCAAATACGAAGCGTTCCATCCGGCTTATTTATAGGTACCAGTGGCGAGGCCCATTCCGAGCATTCGACGGGCTCGATGACCCCGGCGCGCAACATCTCGTCGAGCTCGGCGTCGATGCGGTCGCGCAGAGCATACGGTACCGGGCGAGCACGGTGAAACACGGGCACTGCGCCGTCCCGCACACGCAAGCATGCCTTTCCTCCTGTGTAGCGCCCAAGTCCGCCACTGAATAACTCCTTATACCTGTCGAGCAACATTACAATTTTATCCTTCGAAGCTTTACCGTTAGATTCAACTACATGATTACAAGTAAACATAGGTATAGTTATTTGTAACTCGGTTAACCATTGTCTACCTAGTAGCGAGGTGGTACCTCCTTCTATCACAAATAATTCTAAAGAACCTTGCTTATTACCATAACGAACATTTGGTTTGATAAATCCTAATGGTTTTATGTGCGAACCATCATAAAATTTAAATCTAGTCATACACTCTTCCATTGGTCTATTATAAAAATATCTATCATACATTTTCTTGCTAATGCAAGAAACAGCTGTCCCAGTGTCGACCTCCATCTTAATATCCACATTGTCAATATTTACTATTAAACTCACCGCCTTGTAACTGTTCAAGCTGAGATGATATAGGTCCTCTTCCAATTCTGTCTCCTCGGATGACTCACTGTTCACCTCGCCAAAGTGCACAGTATCTGTTTTAGATCCATACCGCCCTTTATTTGTAGGTCCTTGACGGCCACAAACCCGGCGGATATGGCCTCGTTCTTTACAGGCACTGCATACAAAATTTCTATAGCGGCACCTTCCGTAATCATGGTTCCTGGCTCCACACCCTTTACAGTGTGTATAGGTTACCTCCCCGGCAGGCCTCGGCGAGCTAGATCCCGCCGCTCCTTGGCCCTGCCGTCGCCCGCGAGTGCGGCTGAGCGCTACCGCATTCACTGCACTAGCCGCCGCTTCTCCGCTCGTCGTGTTCACCGCAGCCCCCGGCTCCACCGCCGCTGCGTCTCGTTCTGCCGCTTCCAACGCGTTGGCCATCTTCACCGCGTTAACAAACGACAGGTCGTCTGGTTCCGCGAATAAACGCTGTCTAATAAGGTCGCTCTTCAACCCGCATACAAATTGATCTCTCAGGTTATCACTCAAGCTGTCATTAAATTTACAATTCCGCGATAGATTTTTAAGTTCCGCCACATAACTAGCGATGTTTTCTCCCGCGTTTTGCCTTCTTTGCCTAAAGCGAAATCTCTCGGCTAGTACCGATGGCGTTGGTTGTAAATGCTGACGTAACAACTCCACTGCCTCAGTGTAACGTAATTCAGCTGGTTTCTTTGGGCTTGCGAGATTCATCAACAACTCGTACGCTTGATCCCCCATCGACGCAATCATAATAGGTAATTTAGTGTCATTTTCCACTTTGTTAACTTTGAAATACATATCAAGTCTATCCACGTACGATGACCACGTCCCCCTTTTTAAATCGAATTCGTTCAACTTCCCGATAGACATTTTGGCGGTGGTATTATTTTAAAAGTCACCTTATACTCTAAAGTTCTAAACTAAATAAATTAATTATTATAATCCCAACTCGTTCGCCACTGTAATGTATTTTATAAAGAAAATAGGCAATAACAGTTCACAACGTTTATTCTTCCATATTGACAGACCGCCCTCTGACCAGAGAGTATCACGCTTCTCTTACACTCGGTATTATCGGTATAATAAGGCCTTCAATACACCACAATTCATAATATTAGAGGGATTTTAAGATTTTACTTGAGCAATAAATAAAGCGTAACCTCAGTCTACATGTACGGCACAGTTCAAAGGAAACAAAACGAGGGACACCCTATTTAAATAAGAGCTTTTAATGGCATAACTTGATACCTCTATCATTGATGAAGGCCTAAAAACAGCTGATCGGTTTGGCGTCAGTGAATTGCTGAGGTAAATTTCTCCAGGAGGATTTCTACCGTCGCATAAAGCAGTATTGTTTCAAAATATCAGTTTCATGTCACAAACCTTGACATCCCTAAAATATATTAATAATTCTAAAACAAAACCGTCAACAATATTGAAACAATACAGCTTTAAGCGATGGTAGTATTCCCCCAGGTTTTGCTAAAGCCTATGAGGTTTACTTGAAAAGCGTCATACTCACCTCAAAATACTTGTGTATGAAGGAGAATGGCACATAGACCTGTTCGCGATCCCGCAGACACGCCACCGAGTAATCGCCGTTGATCCAGCACTCGATCTCATCGCGCGCGCGCTCCGCCAACGCGTTGGACAGCACTGGACCCTCTGTACAACGAATACATTTTGCTAAACAAACTTTGATATAGAATAAGCAGTAAGTTTTAATTACTAGATGATGCCCGCAACTTCAATTAAATTAAAATTAGTTGAACAGATGGGCCGTCAAAACGTAGCAGAAAGACAGACAGACAGACAGACCAACTTTCACATTTATAATATTAGTACAGATTAAAATGTGTAGTTAATAGTATAGATTAAATTCAGAGGTGCCAATTTCTGGATGTGAATCCAGTCATATCAGTTTTGTTCGTGTTAAGTGTAGCCTATGCCACACGGACCATATAAACAAATCGATTGACACCTCATTCTTCAAAATCGGATCATTAGTTTAGGCACTACGGTGGAACATACATAAATACAAAAAACATGCATACATAGATTGCTAAAATCATAACCCTTCCTTTTGGCTTTGCTGCAGTCTGGTAAAACCACCAGAAGAGTCGTCACTGATGCTGAAGAACAGGTCCACCTTAGTTTAGCTTCAAAAGCTTATATTTTGTATTTAAACAGAAATTTGTAAATGGATGCCATCTGTAGTATAATGAGAATGCCTATATATTAAATTGTGTACCTAACAATAACTTAAGATGTATTGTATAATATTTATTGTTTAATGTGTAATTGTAAGAATGAAGTCATTCTTATTCTTATATGATAAAGTTTCTGTAAAACTTTTGAATAATTTAAGATCTAAAATGAATCAAAGACAGGACAAATATCAACCCAATCAGTACAGATAAAGTAGCTTATTTGAACATTATCTTTTGCCTGTGATTTCATCTATAATAGCTTTGCTAGTCGTCAGAAGCCAAAGAGTACTAACTCCTGATGTTATTCATATATTGCAGTACTGGGAAGGGCGACAAGAGAAGGTTTCAGTCCATATATCACCAGGAGCATCCCAGGGAAGTCAAGCATGTCAATAACCTGTCGAGAATCATGAGGATTTCCTCCTGCCTAGAAAAAAGAAGGAGTACTGACTGGGTCTCCGCGCCATGTCTCCGCAGCGGCCCCAGTACAGCGTGACGAGCAGCACACCGCCGCACAGCGCCGCCAGTGCCATGCGCATATTGAGCCGCACCAGCATCATCATGACCACCTGTGGGACAGCATTCAAGTTACTGCATGATGCCCACAATTTCGTCCGCATAGATTAAGGTTTTTGATTACAAAATCTTGCCATGTGTTATTCAAGGGTAAGTAAGTAAGCACTGTCTATTTCAAATTTCAGTCAAGTTGGTTCAGTTGTTGTGGTGTGAGGAAACAACAAACAACATCGGAACTTTTACATTCATAATATTAGAAAGATTTCCTTGCTTCATCATCTTCACAACTCACATCACAGTAATTGATGCTATGTACCAGAAACAATATAATACAAAAAGGTATAATGTTTATGTTTTTTAACATATTTCTTTCTCTCTTTGACTCGTTATTTCATAAAAAGGTTTACGGCTCAGGCAAATAGAACGGTACAACATAAAACATAACAGGCATAGAACTATTCAAAAACTATTCGACATAGGTTTACGTAGGCGTTTTAAATAATTTAACGTTTGTTGACATGGATCTTGAGGTATTTACTTGAACAGCTTGTAATTGCGGCAATACAGAATGACATATTCAAGTGAAGTGCCAAATGAAGGAATTTAATAAAATATACGTACTCAAAACACTGTGATCCATCCGTTTCGTTGTATGAAGTGATGTGGACACTTCTAGGCGAATTTAATCACATTATTAGTAACACAAGTTCGTGCAAAACTAATGCGCATCTAGTTAGCTTTCTCTTTTAGTATTAGCTCAAATATTTACATTAAAAACGTTGAAATTAGTCACTGAATACCCGTATATATAATAATGTACTCTGTGTCACTGAAGTCTGAACGGTGCATTGTCGTGCTTCTTGGACTAGGTACCTACTCATAAGTCAACTAAGGGTATGTTCCGAAATACACTGCAAGCACTGTAAGGTGTGACGTCAATTTAGTATACCTACTGCGAAACCGTTCCTTTATAGTTAGCTACACTGGTCACTGTTTAAAACGGAACGCAGTCAGCACTGAGAGCACCTTACCTCGAAAACGCCAGTGCTGAGTGCTCACAAAATTCAAATTCAAAATTTCTTTATTTGTTGAAATAGGTAAAAGTAAGTTGGTACATTATAAAATTCTAGAAACACTATTTCATGCCTTACATAACTAGGCGTACAAATTTGGTCTTAAACTCAAAACAAATTAAGTAATATAATGGCGACGATTTATGACGTCATATATTTCCCTAGGATACTGCGGCACTATACTGTCACTCCATAGTGGAACGAATTTCTCCCCAGTAAACTGAACAGTGCTCTCAGTGTATATCGGAACATAGGGTTGGTCAAGTCATAACTCATAACTCAAATGACATTTGTTTGTGGTAAACTTTGACATTGACATCTCACAAGGACAGTAACTTTTTTTATTGTCTAAGGACTTAGATTCTTGCTTTTTCTAAACAGGATTTGAGCACTCAGTGCAATAGGTACCAGAAAGGGGTATTACCTGACATAACGACCGGTTTCTGAATTGAGAATTTCATGTTGAGTCTGTCTCAAAGACTACTTAAGGATGAATTAAGCAAATTTTTGTTTCTGAATTGATATTGTGTAAGGTTTGGAACTTGCTGTTTTTGCTTTCATGCTTAATTCAGAAACCGGCCCAATATCAATTCAGAAACAATTGCATAATTAGTCCTCAAGTAGGTAATCTTTGAGACAGACTCAACATGAAATTCTCAATTCAGAAACCGGCCGTAATTATTCAACTCTAGTCTCTGCAACTAATCAATCCATCCATTTGAACTTTATTAATTAATAAGTAGTTAGGTAGGTATTCTATTCATTTTTTTAAACTTCCTCAAAAACATTTTTGAATCTAACTACACTAGTGTCCTTTAAAATTATATTTTTCCTTAAAGTAGGTATGGCAGCCCCTTACAGATCGCATTTTGTTAATCCATACTTTAATCCATACTTCCACTCCATACTAATAATATAAATGCGAAAGTGTGTCTGTCTGTCTGGTTACGTCCCGGGGAAGGACATAGGCTTTTTATCCCTGAAAATTGAAAAGTTCCCGCGGGAATCAAAAAACATCAATAGTCGCGGGCATCATCAGCTAGTTTATCATAATTATTTAAAATACTTAGTTAAAACGCGTTCGATTATCTACATAAATTACCTATCTACTTACACTCTACTCATTAAAATGTAACTATAATATATATTATCTCTCTTTAGGCGGTAGATTACATCACGTAATTACAAACAGCTGCTGGTAGTGACAGAATTCACGCTTACCGCTGAAAATCAACTCTACAATCAAGTTTATGCTTTTATTTCACAGTTCGTTATTCATTGTTTGTCTCCCCAGCATATAAATACCAACTTATCTAGTTCCTCAGTGCAATAGGTGCACGGTAGGCGACCAGTTCTGACGGCTAGTCCAAAATTATAATACGCGATTAACGCTATTATGAAAAGGTAAATTAAAGTTTAGAGTAGCGTGATGACTCTTACTGCAAGGGTAGTTTAGAAAGGCGGAAGGGTGTAAATGTCGCATCGAAGCGATTCGCAATTCGGTTCGTTCCCGTTGTAGAGCTACCATATTCTGTCAGTATTTTTAGGATTGGCCCAGTTGGATGATTTAATTTAAAATTAGATATTCCAGAGATGAAAATAATAAAATAATGATGTGTTTTAAATACGAGTATAATATGAAATGAAAATCTTTTATGCAAGATGAAATTAAATGTAAAATTTGCAACATGTGACTTACGAAAATTATACCTTTTGTCTAGCGCGAGGCTTCGGCCATGGCTAGTTACCACCCTACCGGCAAATATGTGTGTTTTAAAGTACCTGTACGATGCTGTGTAGAAACCGATTAGGGGTATGGGTTTAATAACTGCGTTACCGCATAAGTATACCTTGCGCCCCGTCACTTGTATATATATCACCGTAAAGTTGTAAAAACCGATAGATTATAATCTAAGTAGCGAGATTGTTGAAATATGTAATGCAATTAAACGGTGACAATCGATTTTGTATGAACTATGATAAAAGCGGGCCGAGATTTTTAATACAGTTCGGTGAAATCGTTACGACTTAGTATAACACCAGATGATGCCCACAACTTCGTCCGCGAGGTTAAAGTATTTTTTCCCGCGGGAATGTACCAAATTTATGTTTGTACCAAATTTCATCTAAATCGGGGGCCGTTAAAGCGTATTAGACAGTCAGACAGACACACATTTGCATTTATAATATTAGTATGGATGTTACAGCTGTTTTACGGCCGGCCGTTGTTAATTACCTGCCTATCAAGAAGTTTCAGATGACCTGGTTTCTTATTATTTTCTGTATGTCATTATATGTGAGCTACTCGTAAGTGTACGTGTACAATTTATTTTTCATTTTTAGGGTTCCGTAGCCAAATGTGGCAAAAACGGAACCCTACCCCACTTTTTTCCGAAACTATAAGAACTATACTGTTGAAACTTGGTAAGTAGATGTATTATGTGAACCGCACTATGATTTTCTTACAAAAATAGAAAAAAAAACAGTAAATTTTGGGGGTTCCCCATACTTAGAACTGAAACTCAAAAATTTTTTTTTCATCTAACCCATACGTGTATCTATGGATAGGTCTTCAAAAATGAAAGTGGTAAAATGTCCCCCCCCCCCCCCCCCGTAACTTCTAAAATAATGATGTACATGCATGCAAACTTCCACCGAAAATTGGTTTGAACGAGATCTAGTAAGTAGTTTTTTTAATAATTTAAAACTTACTACATGTTTGTACGGAACCCTCGGTGCGCGAGTTCGACTCGCACTTGGCCGGTTTTTTTGACATACGAGATGAACAATCCGCGCTGTGTTTCGTATATGTAACTGCACTGCACAACTTAAGACTTTCTTCCATGAAACATTGTCACATCTAAAGCGCGCCACTTGTCTTTACAAACTAATCCAAATTATTATATTATTGTACATTCTTATTGAAAAGATACATGTATGCGTACACCAAATGCGTATTATGTACTTATTGGTTATTATCTATAAGATCAAGGCAATATGATGTTATGAGTGCAGCTGTCCCGAGTCGGGCAGGTGTTGGATGGTCACCGTGGTGGATTGTGGCGTGCGGCGAAGGAGGTCAGTGTGCGCGGGAAGTGGGTCAGGGCGGATGCACCGGGCGCTCGGGCGCGTTCGGGCGGGCTCGGCGCGGCTCGGTGGCGCAGGCGCGCGGCGCGCATCGATCTTCGCCCACGCGGCGCACCGCCGAGAGCTCCGCGAGTCGCGACGCGAATCCCGGGCTGTGCCCCTCGAAGATGGCGGCGTGAGCGCGCGCCCGCGGCCTCCGGCGGTCATGCCGCGATGGCCAGAGAGGTAACCGCGCGCGACCGGCGCCGCGCCGAGCTCTTGCGTAACCGGCGACCCCCGACACGCCCGCAGACATGGTTATTATCCCTCCGCCGCGAACACCCACGCTTCTCACCCGGCGCCAGCCCCACGGTCCCGCCCGCGGCACCAGTGTTAGTGATGGTGGTGGTGCAGGAGGTTGCCGCAGCCACACTCCGTCCCGCTCGCGCGCGCCGCGCTTCCGTGCGCGCGTCCCTCTCGCTCTGCCGTACACCGTTGCACATGCAACCATCATTATTCAAAATCTGTGCCAGATTACATACTATCCTTATGTGAATCGAGCCTTTTCATGTTTAGAACTATTGATTAGTTTCTGCTTCACCTCTGCCTTCAGGATTTCATTTAAGACTACATAGTAGATAACATATACATGTGTGGTATTTTAAAACGAAACTGATTTTACTTTTCGTTCGTTTATTTAACGATGAAAATTTTAAATGCTGCGTTATTTAAAGAAACAAGTTCTTAATTTACAGCTACGTCATCGTTATAGCGATACGTGTGAATAAAAATCAAAAGTTTGAGTGTTTAAAAATGAGTAGAAATGAAGAAAATAGTGCAGTGTTCTTTGGCACATGCGTGAGACGTAGCCCTGTAGCACCGTAGCACCGTAGCAGCGGTTGCTCGTAGCGCTCCGCGTAGCTCCTCAGTTCTCGCTCGCTATACAGTCGATATCATTTTTAGGGTTCCGTAGCCAAATTTGGCAAAAACGGAACCCTTATAGATTCGTCATGTCTGTCTGTCTGTCTGTCTGTCTGTCTGTCTGTCTGTCTGTCTGTCTGTCTGTCTGTCCGTCAGTATGTCACAGCCACTTTTATCCGAAACTATAAGAGCTATACTGTTGAAACTTGGTAAGTAGATGTATTCTGTAAACCGCATTAAGATTTTCTTACAAAAATAGAAAAAAAAACAATAAATTTTGGGGCTCCCCATACTTAGAACTGAAACTCAAAATTTTTTTTTTCATCTAACCCATAGGTGTGGGGTATCTATGGATAGGTCTTCAAAAATGATATTGAGGTTTGTAATATCATTTCTTTCTAAACTGAATAGTTTGCGCGAGAGACACTTCCAAAGTGGTAAAATGTGTGTCCCCCCCCCCGTAACTTCTAAAATAAGAGAATGATAAAACTAAAAAAAATATATGTTGTACATTACCATGCAAACTTCCACCGAAAATTGGTTTTTTTAAAAATTTGTCATCTACGTAGGATGCGAGTGAAAAGTGTGTATTTTGGCGTCAAAAACATATGTTTGTGTGTTAGTTCAGTCTAGTCATAAACTGCAGAACCAAGGCTCTTAGATATAGTTTACAGCAAGAAGAAGTAGGGAATGCTGCAACACAGGTTTTTTCGTAAATGATTAAGTATTTACATTCTTTTTTGCAAACATGTATATGGTATTGTAATATACATACTGACTTACTTTTATTAAATTCGAATTGTCTCAAATTCAACGGCAATAATTTCGGAGAAAAATAAGAGCAAACACAGGTGCACTCTCTGTTCCTTTACTCTCATAGCCCGATGGGACGGAAAATCCGACACGACCGGAGAGAGATCAGGTGCAGGACCGACGGCTTTATGTACTCTCCGAGGCACAGGGGTGAAACACTGCCAACTTCCTAACTCCAGGCTAGTAGGTACTAAGAAATTGTAGTCAGAAAAACCCAATACTTAATTGTTGCCCGACCTGGGATTCGAACCCGGGACCACGTCAGCCTCATCGAACATGCTAACCACTAGACCAACGAGGCAAAAAAGATGATATAGTACTAGGTACCAGTCAGTCGGTTGTCATTGTTAAATTCTTGTTTTTGGTGGGAGGTTTCGGCTGTGGCTAGTAACCCTACCGCCAAAGACGTACCACTAAGCATTTACGCGTTCTTGAACGATGCCCTTTAGGCACCGATTAGGGATATGGGTTTCGTATAACTGCCATGCCTACCCTTAACAGGTTAGCTCGCTTCCATCTTAGACTGCATCGATCATCAATTACCACCAGATAAAAAGTAGCCAAGGCTCTAATAAACTAACACTGGATTTATTTTTGAAACATTCCGTTGGATTTGGGAACTCTTTGATTTTCCGAGATAAAAGGTATCCTTTTCCGTCATCAACCTATACCTGTACCATATTTCGTCAAAATTGGTTATATAGATGGGCCACAAAAGCGTATCTGACAGACGAATAGGCACACTTTTACACTTAAGTATTTAATATATAAGCCTAGGACTGCGAAAACATAAACCTTACGATTTTAAAACGGCTTCCTATATTTCCTGAGCTGTCGAATTTAACCCTAATTGAGGCATTACATTTGATATATAATACCTATGTTTTTGATTACTCTTTCTATGTAAAGGTTTAGCCGTAGGCGTGGTAAAATCATACTTAGTTAATTTACACCAGGATAAATGTAAGTAAAATGGATCAAAAGTTCCTATAATGTAATCTGATAATCAACGTTTTCCCGAACAGCGATATTCGCGTTTATGGAAACTTTATGAGAAGATTAATGCTAAGCCAAAGAATTAACATGATCCCCCGCTCCGGTAGTGTGTCACGATCAGGCGATGTGGTTTTGTTAATGTCTACATCCTTACATGATACTTTGTAACGAACTAGTTATTCGCAGTTTTAATAAAAAAAGAAGAGGTCGAAATTCCGTCTGCCTACATCTAGAAATAGGACAACTATGAAAGTAGCTGTTTATAAATATAAAAATCAAGCATCATCTGAAATAATATTTTTGGCCTTTTCTTGTTCCTAATTTGTGTATATAAATGATCTACTCCTACGTCACTTACCCGTCACGTTATACATATATTCGCAGGTCGTTAGCCCTATACCAAACAAAATCTGACGATGTAAATATTGTACTGGTATTTTTTTAAGTTTACCTGAATTTTCCTTTCAAAATGTCTGTTACACACCCACACATTCTAGTCTCCTTTGTTTTCCAAAGCACGATAATTTTACCTTTTATTTTCTATATCTTGACATTATCATATTGTTCTTTAGATAATTGGACGTCAATAAGTGTACCTACAATGTACCTAATTTGAATAAATAAATATTGATTGAGTGATATCCATACTTCCATACTCATATTATAAAAACGCATTTATGTGTGTCTGTCTGTCTGCTACGCTTTAACGGCCCATATTTTCAACTGATTTTGACGAAAATTTGTATAAAGATAGGTTGCATCCCGGGGAAGGACATAAGGACCGAAGAGTAAAGAGTTCACGCGGGAATAATATACTTAAACTTAATAAGCACGGATGAAGTTGCGCGCATCACCTAGTACCTAATTCATAAGTACCTACTAATTCACGATTCCTTCTACAGTGTACAATATACATCTCTGTTCTATTTAGCTCCATTTAATGAAGACGTACAAATTCACACCACAAGGGTTTCCCTATCAGACCTGTCAAAACAAGTGCAAAGATTCTATGATAGTAGGAAGTTAGGTAGGTACTAATTCAATTACCTATGACGTAAAACCTAGATTATGTGACCGTAATAAAATAAAGGTTGTCTGTAAAAGATTGCTTGTAACAATAAGACCCCCTTCGCACTCTACTGTTGCTACTGTGTAGTTTCTTTTTTTGCCATATAAAACGTAATAAAATGTTCCTTTGGAACAGTACTGGATCACTGGGTGCAAAACTTATATCATACGTAGTTAATGAAGTCAATCAGTCAGTTAATAAATCTTTCAGTATAAAATAGTTGTTTAAAGTAAGCATCAATTTTTACAAAAATATTTTAA
Source organism: Erebia epiphron (assembly GCA_963932025.1). Taxonomy (NCBI): domain Eukaryota; kingdom Metazoa; phylum Arthropoda; class Insecta; order Lepidoptera; family Nymphalidae; genus Erebia; species Erebia epiphron. The sequence goes on from OZ009948.1 coordinate 23,734,162, forward strand.
TGATGTATCTACTCTTATACCATTTTTTAAATTCCCGTAATATATAAAAAAAACGTTTAACGTCTAACGTTTTTTAACCGAAGCCAAGACTGCGTTTAGGAGAGCCATTCAAGCTGTCAAGCGTCAAGACGTCCTCAAGGAATTTCCGAGCGCAGGACAAGAGCTCTCCAGAAAAATACATAGGTACAACTTAAGTTTATACCCTGCAATTACACGTGCTTGCTCCAATTACCGCCCCTGCGGCGTAAGCTGTGACCTTTATATCTTTTTATTTACAGCTTTATACGGCTAATTTTAAACACGTACTTCCGCCACAAGCTTCGTACAAGTCACAATATTGTTTGTTCAGTAGCTTGAATAATATATAGCACGTTTTAACTGTGTTTTAACGTGTAAAGGAAAATACCGCCCGCTACCATCTTATACTGCATCATCGCGTCAGATCGCAGTCAAGGGCTAACTTGTGTTGGATAAAAAAATGACTGCTCTTCTTTTCTATCATTAGTCCGTCACTGTGGCGAATTCTGTATAACACAAACTCTAAATTAAACTAAAATGACAGCTGTAAACTTACTGAGCAATCTCTACCAGGCAACCTTTGGTGAGAGGATTGAACAAGATGTGTGGGGTAGTGTGGCACAATAGAATACACGTTATTATTAGTAGGTGAGCAAATAATATAAAACATACTAGACGTATTGTATATTCATACATTACATATAAATAAAATAAATAAATATAGATAACAATATATATTATACATAAACATATATATTGGGGCTGATTCTGTGTAACACAATCTCTAAACTAAACTAAAATGGCAGCTTTAATTCTAGTTCTGTCCCTTTCCGTAGGAAGTATTATGAAAGGGTTAGCAATATTTGTAATGCTCTAATTAGTTTAGAGATTGTGCACTACAGAATCAGCCCCAATGTATACATAAGTTACACATAATATTATGTAAATAATATTACATAAGTAATAAGTATAGTAACGAATTACGATAGAAATATAATTTAGTTATAATGGCACGACTTGGTCAAGGAAATATTCCTTGAGACTATTTTTAAAAATAGGTAAGGATTTGGAGTCTCTAATATTTTTGGGTAAAGAATTTCATAACTGCACAGCATACACCGTATTATTAGTAGTAGTAGAGAGTATTATGAAAGGGTTAGCAATATAAATAGAGCTGCCATTTTAGTTTAGTTTAGAGATGGTGTATAACAGAATTGACCTCACTATTCTAATCCCCTGAACATTTAAACGTGGCACAGTTTAGGGTAGAATCAAGGCTGAGTTCACACGAGTGTTTGTTGCAAGCTGTCAAGCGTCAAGAGTCAAGACGCCCTTGAGGCGTTTCCGAGTCCACGACGAACGCTCTCCAGCCGCGTGCATAATATTGCACTCGGTGCATACGTGTTCTTGCTCCAATTAATAAGAAAATCTAAATGAAGGAACGAGAAGTTTAATTCGCTATCCGCAACAATAGGTAAATCTATGTATCCCGCACTTATATAGCCTGCGATATTCACGACTAAACTTCTATACTAAAATTTCTAGCTCCTTCATCATCATGGACTTCCGCAAAGTAACTGCTTCAATTCAATATTAGAAAATCTAAAGCTGTTTCATATCGCCTTTTATGTCATTGTATCATGGTCAATAGTATATTGTGTGCTTAGGGGTGTCAAAGCAAGACGATTTAAGACGAGGCTGGCATCACCCGAAATCTGATATTGTGTTTCATCCCTTGGCGCACACACTATTTTTCATATAATCTGCATTCAAAGTGCGAGTTTTATTAAAATTGTACCCATTTCTTATTTATTTTAGTTGCTAGTTTGTTGTTTACAAATATCATATACTAACGACCGGTTTCTGAATTGAGAATTTCATGTTGAGTCTGTCTCAAAGACTACTTAAGGACAGCAAATTTTTTTTTCTGAATTGATATTGTGTAACTGTAAGGTTTGAGAGTTGGAATTTAATTGATATTTTTGCTTGAATGCTTAATTTAGAAACCGGCCCAATATCAATTCAGAAACCGGCCGTTAATATCTGTTTACTTGATGGGTAAAATGACAATTAAAAAGGTTTGAAATAAAAATAAAAATTCTTTCCAAAAAACCGACTTCCAAAGCCACTGTAAAGTAAAAAAATAATTTTGATTTCTACACACTATGTTGAAGTCGGGCGAGTATAATAAAGATAGGCATAGTTGACGCGTACGGTTTTTTAGAAAGAATTTTTAGGGTTCCGTACCAAAATGGTAAAATGGAACCCTTATGGTGCGACTTTCTCCGTCTGTCTGTCCGTCTGTCCGTCCGTCACACTCGATTATTTCAGTAACTACCAAAGCTATCGACATGAAATTTGGAATAGTTGTGTATATTAGTGGCCCAAAGACACTGGAGTTAAAAAAAATTGGAAATTATTTTTGTTCTTATTTAAAAAGGAGGGAAAATCGGAGGGTAGAAATTTAACAGTGAGATAACTGTACTGTGTGGGATATCATATGAAAGGGTTTACTTTGTACATTCTAAAACAGATTTTTAATTATTATTAATCATGATGGTTTTTGATTTATCGGGGAAAAAGTCTAAAAAAATACCGTTCCCCCCCCTTATCTCCGGAGTTTACCAATCGAAAAATCTGAAATAATTATGGTCAATAGGAATTTATGTATATTTTACAGGAAAACTATAGCCAATGCTCTAACTAGCATAGTTTTTTTTATATTAACAGTAAACCTCTACAAACAAAGTTAGTTTTGCGGTTCATTTACAAAGGTAATTATTACCGTCAAAGATAGGGTTAAACGCAAGTTCTTCTAAGTACTCGTCGTCAAATAAACATATTGGTTTTTGCCTGATTGTTTTGCTTCAGTACCTACTTCTTGAGTACGGAACCCTCGGTGCGCGAGTCCGACTCGCACTTGACCGGTTTTTTTATTTTTAACTTTTTGGTGTACTCTAAATCCCTACGGCTTAGGAGTGCAGTACCATGCAGCATCAGGGTTGAGGAGTTGGGACTTGGGTTTAAGTATGAAGTCGTTGCTTGGTACCTACAATGTTAATTCATCATAAAAAAATCCTAAATCGCTATTTTCAAGGAGTTCTGTACCCTACAGCATCAGGGTTATCGTAAACACGTGACTTGATACCTACTATAATATGAATTCACCATCAAAATTTCCTTACTTACTAGTTTTGAGGATTTCATGTAGTACGATACACCTACAGCATCAGGATTGAGGATTTGGAGTCAAAATTTTTTATGGGACGACCTCGCGAGCTTCCTCTAACCAATGGAAAAAAAATTGGTCAAATCGGTTTAGAAACCACGGAGATATGCACCGACATACATTTAAAAAAAACATACGCGCCGAATTGAGAACCTCCTCCTTTTTTGGAAGTCAGTTAAAAATATACTCTGACAGTATTGAAAGGAGGGCTGCTACGTCATTCGCATGACAATATTCTTTTCGACGTTGTATTCGTCTGGAATTGACTATGAATAGTTTCAGGTGGCTCAACAGGCATTGAAACTCGCCTTTTTAATGCAGGTTATATGAACTGCCTCGTTGGTCTAGTGGTTAGCATAGTCGCCTGCGGATCACGAGGTTCTGGGTTCGATTCCCGGTCGGGCTTAAAAGTTAGGTATTGCGTTAAATTCTCAGTGCCAGCCCGGAGTTGGAAGTTGGCGGTGTTTCACCCCCGTGCCTCGGAGAGCACGTTAAGCCGTCGATCCCGGTTATTATCACTAACATGATAGTAGTCGTTAAAGCCCGCCAACCCGCATTGGAGCAGCGTGGTGGGTCTAAGCTCTAATTCCCGCTCTCCTATGAGAGTGGAGGCCTGTGCCCAGCTGTGGGACGTTAATAGGCGGTAGTGATGATATATGAAAAAATATTTAATAGTGTTCGTTTAGTTAGAAAATCTTTAATAATCGGGGAAAGTGTACATTGAATTACACGTACCTACTAAATTTACAAAATCCATATACTTATATCCATACTTAATATTATAAATGCGAAAGTGTGTCTGTCTGCTACGCTTTCACGGCCCATCTTTTCAACCGATTTGGATGAAATTTGCTATAGTCTAGATAGGTTGTATCACGGGGAAGACACAGGACAATTTTTATCCCGAAAAAATAGGAGTTCCCGCGGAGAAAAAATACCTCATCCACATGTATGTATTTACGAAAATAATACATAATTTTTAAGGCCCAATTGCACAAGGACTCTTAAATTTATTGAAAATAATACAATAGAACTTAATACTTATCAGTAATTATCTGCTAGTATTGTCCGTATGTTTTTCATATTATAATACACTTCACACACACTTTCACACACGTAACTTATTTATTCATCAAAAATATACCAATTTAACACTTACACATACACAATAATATATAAGCACACACACGACCTTCATAAAAATACTTAAAGATAACCTTAAAACTATTAACACTATTATTAGAACCTATATTCACATAATTATCATGAATTTCCAACTATTAAACAGCTTTATCTATCTGCTTAACCACAATTTTAGATACACTCTAATTCCTTTCAGTGTGTCTCAGTATGGATAGCTCTCTTACTACTCAGAATGAAACAGACGATATAGAAATTGGACGAGCGATTCAATGCGACATTGAGGATCTAACCAAACACATACCTGTAAAAAAAACCGGCCAAGTGCGAGTCGGACTCGCGCACCGAGGGTTCCGTACTCAAGAAGTAGGTATAATTACCTTTGTTAATGAACCGCAAAACTAACTTTGTTTGTAGAGGTTTACTGTTAATATCAAAAAATTACGTTTGTTGTATGGGGGCCCCCCTTTAATATTTACTTTATTGATATTTAATTATTTATTTTGAAAGGTAATATACAAGTTAATATTCTGTAAAAATTTGAACCGTCTACCTGTTACCGTTTTTAATATTGAGCAAAAAAATACGAAAAAAACACGTTTATTGTATGGGGACCCCCCTTAATATATATATTTTTTTAATTTTTAGTATTTGTTGTTATAGCGGCAACGGAAATACATCATTTGTGAAAATTTCAGCTTTCTAGCTATCACGGTCTATGAGATACAGCCTGGAGACAGACAGACAGACAGACAGACAGACAGCGGAGTCTTAGTAATAGGGTCCCGTTTTTACCCTTTGGGTACGGAACCCTAAAAAAGAACGAATTGACCATTATATCTCAAAATATTAGAAGTGTATATAGTAACATTCAAGATTTATATTTAAATATTAAAGCATTAAACTTTGACCCAGATATTATCATTCTTACTGAATGTAGACTTAACTCCAATAAATCCGTTCCTGATATTGACAATTATACTTCACACATTACAACAAAACACATTAATCAGAATGACGGAGTTGTAGTTTATGTAAAAAAAGATATCTTTGTTACATCTGCTAAGGAAATTAACATGCAACATGCATCTTGTATACAATTAACCACCTGTAACAGTGTAATTCTCGGTATCTACCGTTCACCTTCTAATACTTATGCTGATCAATTTATAAATTCACTGAACTTACACCTAGAAACATTAGATTGCCGTAAAACTATTATATTAACAGGGGACATTAACATAAACATTTTACCTAAGGAAATTGAACAAGCTCACGAGCGTAATAATAGACTTAACTATCTCAATATGTTATCCTCACATAGCCTGATGCCAGGTCATACTCTACCAACGAGGGAAAGTAATTGTCTGGACCATTTTATGATCAAACTTGACAAAAATACAGTAACTGCACAAATAGCTGTTTTAAACACAACAATTACCGACCATTCTATGATATTCCTTTGCCTGACCGTAGAAACCCCCAAACATAAATCAAATAATAAAATTAAAACAGTGACAGACTTTAACGCAGCACTCTTAAGTCTAGCTCAGAAAAACTTACCTGAGTTATTGTTCTGTTATGACCCATGCCTCGTAACTGATAAATTAATAAACAGCTTAATTGAATCACTGGCTCAAAACACCAGCACAGTGAAGGTCCCTAGATGTAAACGGGTGATAAAACCATGGATTACTCCTGGTATTTTGAGATGCATAAGGAACAGAAATAACATGCAAAAAAAAGTCCGTTCAGATCCTTACAACGAAATTTTAAAAATTAGTTATAGTAGATATCGAAATTTCTGTAATAATGTAATTAAAAAGTTAAAACGTTCTTATGACAGAAAACAGTTGGAAGCATCGCTCAAAAATTCAAAAAATCCTATGGTCCAATATAAAATCAGTAACTAACATGAATAATAGAAAAACCGATAATACTCAATTATTAAATATAAAGTCTTCTCCTATTGAGTCAGCGGATTATATTAATAAATACTTTGCCAACATAGGGAAACATTTAGCCGAGGATATTATAGCACGTGGACATACTGTGGAGACCGATGAGACTCATAAGGTACAGCTAAATTCTTTTGGGTTGTTGGATACTGATATTGAGGAAGTGAATGATGTACTTATGAATCTTAAAACGAATAGCGCCCCTGGCTGGGATAACATCCCTTCTGAGTTCCTTAAGCTTGCAAAGGAGCAGGTAGCTCCTATTATCTGCCATTTAATTAATCTTTGTTTTAATAAGGGTATATTTCCCACACCACTTAAACGATCCAATATAACTCCTGTTCACAAGAGTGGAGACAGAGACGATGTAAATAATTTTCGGCCAATTTCTGTTTTACCTTCGATTTCCAAAATAATAGAAAATATTATGAATGTACGATTACTGAAATACTTGAACAAATATCAGCTTCTCTCTGACACTCAATATGGTTTCAGACATGGAAAATCCACAGAAGATGCCATCATAGCCCTTACTACGTTTATAGATCAACAACTCGATAGCGGTAAAAAATGTATCGGGGTGTTTCTCGATCTAAAAAAAGCTTTCGATACTGTCTCTGTCCCCATTCTTGTGAAAAAGTTAGAAAATATAGGTCCCTCTGGCTCTTTTTAAAGACTCACTGGACGTACCCAGAGAGTCAAAATTGGGTATATTGGTATAACAAAGTAAAGATCTCGATATCTCTTACGGTGTGCCACAGGGCAGTGTCTTAGGACCTACGTTGTTCTTAATCTATATCAATGAACTTTGTGATCTAAAACTAAATAACGCTAAAATCTTTTCATATGCCGATGATACTGCAATAGTATTTACTGATACTTCTTGGGAAAAAGTTAAAACTGTAACGGAACTGGGACTGGCTAAAGTCGCTAATTGGCTGACAATAAATTTACTAACTCTTAACAAGGAAAAAACTAATTATATATGTTTCTCAATCAACAGCAGCACTCAGCCAAATGGCGATTATAGGATAATATTGCACGCCCCTAACTGTAAGATTGATTGTAATATATGTTCCAGCATCAGTAGGGTAAACTCAATTAAGTATTTAGGTATTATAATAGATCAAAGGTTATCTTGGCAGGGACAAATTGAAGTTATTAGCAGCAGAATAAGAAAATTAATTTGGATATTTAAGATGTTAAGACATATAGCCTCTAAGGACCTACTAAAAAAAATTTATATTGCTTTGGCTCAATCAATACTAATCTTCTTCTTTCCCATGCCCTCATCCCATTTCATTTGAGGTCGGGCCTCCTTGTACGTAGGCGCCAGGACTTTCTGTCCTGGGTTGTCCCCTAGATCCATACTTATTTAAATATTTAAAAGGAAAAGCTGACTGACTGACTGCTCTATCAACGCATAGCTCAAACAGATTGGGAAAGGACTTGACCAGTGCCACTATGGGAGCTTGCCTAGGTGTCAACAATCAATGTGCAACAATGATTTCTTTATTATTGTAATTGTAATATTTTATAGTTTTCAGATAAAAAAGTTTCAGGTGTCTGAAGGCTCTAAAAACTGAGAAAATAAATAAAAAAGGTTTCACCAAAAACTGCTTTCCCACACTAGATGGCGCTAGTTATTGTTGTGAGCGAGTCTAAAAAAATATTTTCAAGTATGATTTCTTTATTATTGTAATTGTTATATTTTATAATTTTCAGATAAAAAGTTTCAGGAGTCTGAAGGCTCTGAAAACTGAGAAAATAAATAAAAAGGTTTCACCAAAAAACTGCTTTCCTACACTAGATGGCGCTAGACGTTTGGTTAGCGAGTTCAACTATTCAACCACAGATGGCAGACAGATGGAATGTCAAAGGGCGTTCCTTTAAACGCAGTGGTTATTTCAAAATGCTTTGTTCGATCAATTACACGTTTCATTGAGGCTTGTCAACAAATAAAAATAATTAAATTAACAAAACATACATTTTCCTTTTCTTAATGTAGTGACAGAGGTACTTAGATGGTATTCATGTAATGGATTACAAGATTATTATTAGACAACGATAAAATGGAACGTCAAAATGGAGTAGTTCCTAAAAGAGGAAAGCGGATGCTCAAGAATTAATCAATAAACGTATTGTTTTTTTTAGATATTTTAACCTTGACCTTTTTCGGAATAATAAATCCATAGTAATTTCGGTTTTAATTTTTAAACCTTACTGTAAAAACGGAAATCCTGCACATTGTCCCGAATCGGAGGGCAGTTTCTGGTCATGTCCTTTGTCATACATATAGCTACAAGGTATATAAGAAAGGGTTTTTGAAAATTCTACCTAAGAGGTTAGAATAAGGCTTTGAAATCTGTAAAATCGAATCTAACCTGAGCGAAGCCGTGGGTAAGAGCTAGTTATATTTAATATAATGAGCTGATGCCCGCAACTTCACGTGGTTTAAGCTTTTTTTAAATTCCCGGGAACTCCTTCATTTTCTGGGTAAAAAAGTAGCCAACATCACTCTCCAGGTCCTCAACGATACCCAGGCTAAAAATCACGTCGATCCGTTGCTTTGTTGCGGCGTGATTGAAGGACAAACCAACTTTTTCACTTTCGCATTTATAATCTTACTAATATTATAAATGCGAAAGTTTGGATGGATGTATGGATGTTTGTTACTCAATCACGCCCCAATGGCTGAACGGATCTGGCTGAAATTTAGCACAGAGATTTATTGTAGTCTGGAATAGCACATAGGCTTTTTATCCCGGAAAATTAAAGGCTTTTTTTCCCGCGGGAACCAAAAAAAGTGCTCAACGCGCCCAAAGAAGTTTTCATTTCAATAAAACTTGTATTTCACATTGATCCATATTAATATTATAAATGTAAAAGTATTTTGTTTGAACGTTTGCTACGTTTTCACAGCCCATTATTTTAACCGAGTTTGAAATTTAGTACAGACTAGCGGACGCCCGCGACTTCGTTCGCGTAGCTTAAGTTTTCAATTCCCACAGACACTCCTTAATTTTCCGGGATAAAATAAATATGTCACTCTCTAGGTCCTCATCTTTACCCATGCAAGAAATTACGTCGAACTGTTATACTGTTGCGGCGTGATTGAAAGACAAACTCTCTATTTAACGTCCTTGAGGATAAAATTTTCGAAAAATGTGATACACGTAATTTTTTATTTTAAACCAGAAGCCCTATCTAGTTTCGTTGATATAACTTGAAAAATATCTTGAGAAAAGAATGCCTTTCACACCAACTTTCATCCCCTATTTCTGCCCTTTGGGGGCGAATTTTCATAAACTGTGAAATACGTATTTCTTCATTTTCAACCCGCAGCTCATATACCAAGTTTCATGTCTATAACTTAAAAACCGACGGACTTTCATACAAACTTTCAACCCCTATTTTACCCCTTTGGGGGTGAAATTTCGAAAAGAACTTTCTTAGTGGATTTAGTCTTCACAAAGAACACACTCTCTAAATTTCATGTCTATAGGACCAGTGGTTTGGGCTGTGCGTTGATATATAAGTCAGCCAGTCAGGAATTTTATATATATAGATATAGGCATCCCGAATAAGAGCTAGGAATGCTACTAAATACTAAAGAGTCCCGCGAAATCAAATCACAAATAGTTCAGTTCACAATAGGTATTAATTTACTTATTATAGGTATTGTGCTATTGAAAAGTTTTTTCGATAGACTCATCTCGTAGACCGTCTACGAGCTACGGCGTAGTGTGTTTATTTAAAAAAGTGTGGCTAACTTTTTAATTTAATTAAATTTAATTAGTAATATGTTCTTTTTATAAACTTCATAATAATAGTTGTCAACTGAATGAAGTTTATATAGAAAGAACATGTTACTTTGTATAAAAATAAGGAGTTGTAATTTCTTCTGTGTTAAGCACGATGTGAAACTGTCAAACTCTTGGTGAGTCAACGTATCATCAATCGTAAAACATAGTTGGTCACAGTAATTGTAGTAAGTAAGGCCGAAAAGTGCATTATCGGGGTTGCTAATTCCGAAGATGTTACGGTTACGGCACCGGGCAGGGCGCTGCAGTGCGGGCCGAGGCCTCGGCGGGCGGGCGGGGGGAGGAGGGGGGGGGGGACATCACTGATGGGAGGGGGGACGGGGTAAGGCCGCGACCCGGTCACGAGTCACGAGTCGCGAGTCGACAGTGCGGTCGCGGCGCTCGCCGGCGCACCGCGCCGCCTGCTTCCCCAATATAACCTATAATGTGACTCGTCGAAACCGCTTGTACCCATATTTACGGTTACGATTATAAAAATGAATTTAGTAATGACAACAGAGAGTGATTTTAGCGCTTACTATTTTAAAAACTAGCTAGATAAATGTTCCCAATTATACAGTCTAGGGTATACTTATAAGAATTTTTTACAAGTTATTCAGTGGATTTTTTGAAGGAGTTTCCGACGCTATCGTTCGGGTTGTGCTCGGAGTTTTCAAAACTTTATACTTCATATTTTTGCGCTAGTTAGGAATATATTGCTTGTAGGTACATCCGCAAAGTTGATTCACTTTCTTCACTTTTTGGTTACATACATCATCCAAACATTCTACACTGAATAAGTTAAATTTGTCTTGGACATTTTAAAAAAGTACTTAAACATGAGAGAGACTACAACTAATTGTAATAAAAATTGTTCCAAACGGAAAGTGACTTTAAAGTGAAATAAAGTGTGAGTGAGTGCACCGTGAAAATGATAGTCGAAATACAAGAGGTAACTTTGCCGATAACCACTCATGCACTACCACCATCATTCCATGGCGAACTATAATTGTAAATACATAGTCCCTTACCTATTGGTTTTATTTGCGGCGTATTATTTTTGAATTGACATAAGTGAAATGATTAGAACGAATCACTTTTCTACTTTTATTTTTTGATCATTGTGTTTCGATCACTTAATTCCTTACACATGGAGCATATTATAATCTATTATTTGCAGTACAACCCCGCTTCATAGAAAAAATACAGAATGTTTTTGACGTTCATTACCTCGCCTCAGGAAATCAGCTGATCCCTATGACACTGTCGAAACTAAACCTCCTGTCACTGACGCCTGTTGATTGTTGATCCGGGTGTTCCACGTTTGGGAAGGGGGCAGTGGACAGTGGGCTAGTCCAGTCTAGATTAAAGATCGTTCGGACGATGTCAGTAGGTCAACGCACAGTGCGTGCGGTGAGGGGCGTGTCAGTGAGGAGGCGCGCGGGGAGGTTGCGGGGGTTGCGGGCGGGTCGCGGGGGGAGGGGGCACAGGTCGCTCGGGCGTTGCACCGCTGCATCCAGTGCAGGCTCTACGGACGGCGGCTACGACGTAGCCGCTACGCCGTAGCACCTACACTATGCATGATTTTGATTATGCTTTGTATTAATATAGTACGATTTTGATCATTTGATGACATATTTTACGTCCATGCATATTTTATGATACTGGAGTCATAACAATGTCGAATGCCATGAAATGTCATAAATAATGTTTTGGTTTGGGAATTGAGTGAATGCTAATTATATGGATCATTTTCTTATATTATTTAAAAAATATTTAATTTTTCTTTAGATCTCTTGACAACAATTTGACTAAGTTGAAAGTGTAATCAAATTAATTGTGACTTAATAAAAGGATATTTTAATTAGGCAGAGGGGAGTCTGATATTTTTTCTTAAATATTCAATCTGCTTTAATTTTAAAATGCCACATTACAAAACATAACGCCATTGCATCTAGATTATAAACCCTGCTTTTAGAGAACCTAACAATATCCCTACTAGTACGTACTAACTTGCTAACTTTAATTATCTTAAATGTATGGTATAAACTACTTAAATAGTCCTTTACGAGTTGGTTGAGTATGTGTGTTTATTTGTATGTGTGTGTGAGTGTTAATGTTAACGCGATTTTATTAAAATATCAATTACTGCTTTCAATGCTTAAACACGTAAATTCATAATAATAATAATAAACTGTAGTTTATTATTACAAAATTATAGTAATAAATTAGTATAATTGATGGCAGTCATTTCTAATTGCGTGTAACTTATGAATCTTTAAAGAGTAGTATTACTTACTGATTATAATCATACACATTAATATTATAAATGCGAAAGCTTGTCAATCTGTTCATAGCCCTTACACGACGTATTTACGTACATTTACGTACTAGCTGATGCCCGCGACTTCGTCCGCGTGGTTTAAGTTTTTTGTTAATCCCGCGGGAACTCCTTAATTTTCCGGGATATAAAGTAGCCTATGTCACTCTCCAGGTCCTCAACTATACCCATGCCAAAAATCACGTCAATCCGTTGCTCCGTTGCGGCGTGATTGAAGGACATACCAACAAACCAACAAACAAACTGACTTTAGCATTTATAATATTAGTTTACGTATTAAGAGCATTACGCAGTAAAAATCGGTAGTTTTTGAAGTTTAGTATTTGAAACTTGACAATAATATGTGTTTTACGTGTTTTTGCAAAGAGCATGTACTAAAATTTTGTTAAGCGTGTATCTGAAGACTTAGACCAGAATAAGAATAGTGAGTGGACGATTGATTGGTGTGTAATGTTATAGATTTTGAATCTAGGAATGTGTGAGTATAGGAACGTGTCTTACTATGTGTGTTTCTGGAATTAGTGGGAGTTTATTTAGTGGGAGTCAGCATGAGTGTGTTTCTGAAATTAGTGGGTATGTGTGTGAGTGTGCATGATTGTACAAGTATCCGAACACTGAGGGTTTACTACCATCTTAGCAGTATTATTTCACGTACCTTGATCAATTAATGACAGTTTAATGTCACGTACCTTGACATCCCTAAAAATATAAGGATTATAATTCTACAACACGAACGTCAACAATATTAAAACAATACGGCTAAATATGCGATGGTAGTATGGCCCCTGATAATTAAATGCTACAAGTTTTGAGATAATTAAGGCTGAGAATAAAGTGGTGTTTTTGTTAACAGGAGGTTAGAGGGAAGAGGCCTTTTAAGATATGGGACAGTTCTCGAAACGTGAGGAAGGGGCTGGTGGTGACTAGCTTCGAGGAGCTCATACACAGAGGTCGGTAATGCAGGCTCATCAAATAAATATTATAAATGCGAAAGTTTGGATGTACGGATGGACTAGCTGATGCCCGCGACTACGTCCGCGTGGATTGAGGTTTTTTGGTTCCCGCGGGAACTCCTTAGTTTTCCGGGATAAAAAGCCCGATAGCCTATGTGTTATTCCAGACTATAATCTATCTCTGTGCCAAATTTCATCCAGATCCGTTCAGCCGTTGGGGCGTGATTGAGTAACAAACATCCATCCATACATATCAAATAATCAAATATCAAATAAATATTACAAAATAGGAAAGTTTGGATGGATGGATGGATGGAAAATGAAAGAGTTCCCGCGGGAACGAACAAACCTCAATCCACGCGTACGAAGTCGCGGGCATAAGCTAGTTTAATCATATTTAAGACTGGATGATGCTAGCGACTTCGTAAATTAACTTTTTATAATTCATGTGAGAACTTCTTAATTTTCCAGTATAAAACGTAGCCTATAATCTATATGTCCTTCCTCGGGGTGTAATAAGTTTAATTGAACTAAGTTCAGTCGTCGATAAATTACGTCGAACGATTTAACCATTAGGGTTCCTGCTGGTTTTTCTTAGTAGAATCTCAAATTTCACTACATTATATATGGATGTAAAAAGTCGCCCATTTGAAATCAACGAATCACCTTTAAATTCATGTTAAGTATTTTTATTTTTACAAATAGTACTTTGCAATCTAATATAGGTACTAAAATTCTACATCAATGATTATATTGTTCACTAGCTGATGCCCGCGACTTCGTCCGCGTGGTTTAAGTTTTTTGTTATTCCCGCGGGAACTCCATAATTTTCCGGGATAAAAAGTAGCCTATGTCACTCTCCAGGGCCTCACCTATACAACAAAAAAAGAATTAGCGAAATTGGTCCAGCCGTTCACGCGTGATGCCGTGACCAAGGAAAATAGGGATTCATTTTTATATATATAGATAATATGTTTACGAGGCCAGCTATATACGAGACCAGAAATGCTCTCCCGGTCGAGGTGTGTATAGAGCTTTTCTAAAAAATGAAACAAGTGACTTTTTTTTAATCAATCAAATCAAATATCAAATCATCAATAATCATCAATAATCAATCAATATCAATAATCAATAATCAATCAATCAATAATCAATCAATCAATATCAATCAATCAATATAAATATTATAAATGCGAAAGTTTGGATGGATGTCTGGATGGATGTATGGATGTATGGATGTTTGTTACTCAATCACGCCCCAACGTCTGAACGGATCTGACTGAAATTTGGCATAGGGATAGATTATAGTCTGGAATAGCACATAGGCTACTTTTATCCCGGAAAATTAAAGAGTTCCCGCGGGAATCATACAAATGTATCTGTTCAACTGATTCTGATAAAATTTGGTACAGGGATAGGTTGTATCCCGGGGAAGGACGTAAGCTACTTTTTATCCCGGAAAATTAAGGAGTTCCCGCGGGAACCAAAAAACCTCAAACCACGCGGACGAAGTCGCGGGCATTCGCTAGTATATTATATTATGTAATTAAAAGAAAGTAAATAAAAAAGCAACCTACTTAAGAAATATTCAAAGTTAAATTAGTTATATTTGAATTACTAATTGAAATTGTAATTGGTTTTCCGGGTACATTTATGTTTGTTTGTACGTCGGAATGTAAGGATTGGTCTTGGGAATTAACTATTATACTTTTAAAATTTTTTTTGCGCTGTGAGTGCTGAACGCGTAATACGGTAGAGTTCCAAATTTAAACTATTTAGGCCAAAGAAAATTTTAACAAGTTACAAGATATTCAGGAAGAAAGATTCCAAATTCAAACTTATGATATGTTCTCAGCGGGCGCGGCCAACTCGATTTTCGAAAACCGAAGCCGTGGCCCACTAGATTCGCACTGAGACGAACTTCATTTGTTTGTCAAATCGAGTAGGCCACGCTAGCTGAAAGAAGTAGCTATATAGGCCGTGGCCCACTAGATTCCACTGAGATGAACTTCGTTTGTTTGTCAAATCGAGTAGGCCACGCCAGCTGAAAGAATATGTACTGAAAATACATAGTACATTCTTTACTGGCCTAGGCCGGGAAGTTTAACTTTCGAACTCATTTACAGGGTATGAAATGTGCACATTTCATATCATTTTTTAGAAAAATAATTTGCAATACCTACATTCTTCTTCTCAGTAGAATCTCATAAATTGTCTTACATTATAATATACATTATACATATTTTTGAGTCAGTTTAGGTTTTTGAAATTCCACAAAACTAGTCTAAACGGATATAGCTTTGAATGCATTTTCACTGGTGGCGTGTAAACGTTGCAGGCAAGGAGAAGTTGTCTGTAGCGGCGAGCGAGCCGGTGCGGCTGGTGCTGGAGAGCGACGGCACGCAGGTGGAGGACGGCGACTACTGGCGCACGCTGCCGCCCAACACCGTGCTGCTGCTGCTGCGCGCTGGCGAGCGATGGTACCCCACCGGCGTCGACGTCATCAAGGCGGGTGAGTGCTCACACCACACTCGTAGCGACAGTGGCGCCCCGACCGCTAGCCGTGATACAGCACGACATCTGTTCCGTTTCAGCGATATCGGCGATCCCGAAGATCGTGTGCGAGACGATACACGCGCTCGAGCTGCACGATGAAACGCCTTCATGGAAAATCATGGACAACAAGGGGCGAGTCACGGTGGTGCTGCACTGGGACCAGCGGCCGCAGGCGTCGCCGGCCGCGCGCTCGCCGTCGCGCCAGGCCAAGCCGGACCGGCGGCCGTCGCTCGTGATCCAGACGTCGCTGGAGCGCGGGCAGCCGCCGCCGCCGCACATCACCGTCGTGAACCACGACGAGCCGGGGCCGGCGCGCGCGCGCCTGTCCCGCGCACCCTCCTCGCTCGAGCAGCACGTGCACACGGCGGAGTGCCGCGCCGCGCCGCCGCCGCACGCGCACCGCCCCGCCTCCGACGAGTGCGACTTCCACTGCTGCGCGCTGCACGAGGAGGGCCGCCGCATCGCCGTGCACAAGAGCGTCGCCACCTCGCCCATCCAGGACGCGCAGCCGCGCGCCTCGCCGCAGGGCCGGCCCAAGGGCCACGTGCGCTTCCTGGACGCGGAGGCGGCGCGCCGCGGCGGCGAGCGCGACTCGTCCGAGAGCGAGACCGAGAACACGCTCGTCGAGGACGAGGCGGTCACGTCCGAGAAGTTCCTGCTGCTGATCGACCAGCTGAGCGTGGACCAGAAGCGGCACCTCACCATCAAGGACATCGGCATCATCCTCGAGCGGCTCAGCTCCAAGATCCTGGACGTGGAGCGGCTCGACCGCGAGTCCGAGTCGGACGACTGCTACAACTGGACCATCAAGGCGACGATCCGCGGCGACGCGATGCGCGAGCTGGGCGTCATCTACAACGGCAACTACTACGCGATCAGCGAGCACCCCGGCTACCGGGAGGAGAACGAGGAGGCGGGCGACGAGGGCGAGGAGGAGGAGGAGGAGGACCGGCTCTGATCGGGCCTGTGCGGCGCCGCCGTGCCCGCCGCCGCCGCGCTGCGCCTGGCGCTGTGCCGCGTGGCCGCGCGCTGAGCGCCGCACACCCCCGCACCGCCGTACCACGTGCCCGGCCCTAGTTTATAATAGCGAAATTGAATAAGCAAAACTGACTTCCTATCGATCCCTAAGACGATACATCGTCGGAAGAGTTTTCGAGTCGATATTGTACACACTTTCGCGAGAGAACAATCGAATAATATTTACCTACTGTAGCGTATTGTGTATCGATTTATCCGACCTTGTGGAACAGCAGCACAAATATTTATCATCGACGTTATTGTCTATAGTAATAGGTAATAATAAATTATAGACGAGTTAGTGACGAATGCGAAGTACTTTCATCTATCGGCCGTTTGATCAATGTTCAGTAAGAGGTACCTAACTATTATCCCCGTAGACACGTGGTAGGCCTAAGAGTCCGTGCAGTACACGTGTTATAGTCTTTCCATTGTCTACATCTGAGTATTAAAACTGAGACACCATGAAGTATCTTCTTGTGGATAAGACATAAAACACATTAAATATAGCGAAATTGTCTCAAGCACCTGCTGCAATATGCTCAGACGTACGTACGCCGTAATTGTATGTATTCGGGAGTCGTTGTTATACGACGAATAATTAGCTGTCGTGGTAGATAAAGAGAATAAACTTAATTAATTATATTATTGTAATGAGATGATTCTAGCTGTGCGGAGATAGACTGAGGAGCGATCGCTCTTAATGCATTATTTTTAACAAACAATAAGGGTGTACCTCAGTGATTGTAATTTATTTGTAACACACTCCGAAAAGTGTCCAACAAAAAATAAACTCACGGTGACTTACGAGTTACGGTTATACCATCACTATCGTTGTATTGTATCATCACTGAGATTCAGAGCCCACGGAAATTTTGAATCTATACTGAAGTAATTCGTAGGTACATGGGGTGCTGTAGCACCCTATCCTGAAATTTATTTTATTTTAATTACTAGCGAATGCCCGCAACTTCGTCTGCGTGGTTTGAGGAAAACCTTAACAAAACAGGTTGCAATTTAAACATGGACAAAATACAAGAACGAAAATCGGTTACCCAAATGGTACAGGGTGCTACTACACAGTACACTCGATTCGATTACTTTTATTTAATATTTATCCACTACAAGTTAGCCCTTGACTGCGATCTCACCTGGTGGTAAAAAATAATGTAGTCTAAAACGGTAGCGGGCTTTAACCTGATAAAGGTATGGCAATTATATTATATATTACCCCATACCCGTAATCGTACACTTATACAGGGCATCGTACCGGTCTTTTCCGGTAGGTATCAAGCCACGGCTGAAGCCTCCCACCAGAAAAATACTTTATCAAAATATTCGTGCCAAAGCCTCTTTAATTCAGTTCGTGTGAACTGAATATGATATGATGATGGGAGTATTTGTTGAACACTATCCGTAGTGTTGCCGGTGTCATGAAAGAAATCCCATATTGTATCTTATAAATACATTTTACATAATAAATTATATTGCATAAACATGCGACTGCAGCGTTGTCTATAGAGGACTTCTTTCGTGACACGGACTTCAACTTTAATTAATTAGGTAAATGTCCACTGAGCTGAAATGAATTGACATGCACATCAGCCGAACGTAGGGCTGTGCTGCAGGCTTATCATGCGCACAACGAGATATCTCGCGACGAGACAGAGAGATGTTGTCGTGGCCGGCTAATATCTCGTTTACCCTAACATACACAAAATCTGGAATATTACAAGAAAAAATAGTCGGCATTTAAGGGTTTGTAGAGAAAATTACCACAGATAAGAAATATTACTTTTATCTTTACTTTTGACGTAACGAGACAAGTAACCATGATAGCTTCAGTAGACAAATAGAGATAACGGGTAGACGTTATTTTACTCGTTGTGCGCATCATTCCGTTATATCACCATTTGTCTACCGAAGCTATCATGGTTACTTGTCTCGTTACGTCAAAAGTAAAGACTTATGTAATATTTCTTATCCGTGGTATTTTTCTCTACGAACTCTTACATGCCGACAATTTTTTCTTGTAATATAGGTACTTACCGGATTTTGTACATGTTAGGGTAAACGAGAAATTAGCCGGCATCGACAACATCTCTCTCTCCCGTCGCGAGATATCTCGTTGTGCGCATGCTAAGCCTGTACGTGAGCGTGCGAGTGAATGAGGAACTCACGCACACTTCATGCGTCTCAGGGAAGACGCGTGGAATACGGTTTCATAGATATTAATAAAGCGTTTAGCTAATAAACTGAGTGTTTAAAAAGAGGTTGTAACTAAAAATACGAATATACCGTCACCGCAATGAGTCATGTGCCAAATTGGTATTTGGTAGTCGTAAGTCGATTCTTGTATATGTAAGCTCTATGATATATCGGTAGTCATTATTGTATAATGTTTTTAATTTTTGTATAGTACCGATAACGTAACACGAATGTATGATATATTGAGGACTAATAAGTTTTTCAGCCCCACTGGGTGCCATGAAATAAGCATAAAATGTATAGTTATTTAAGGTGTAATATTACGATTATTAAAAATTATTATCGAATAATGCGCCCTGCATTGAGGCCGGGTGCACATACAAGAGTATTATGTTTTGAGTCGAACGTGTGTATACATTTTGGTGTACGAAAACCAGTGTCATAATATTTTGTGTGCTGTCTGTTTTTTTAGTGACATGCGTTTACAACGGTTCATGAAAGCTCTATATATACTAAAAACATTTTTTCACATTTCGCTATCAATTCGCTTTGTCTATCCAAGTTATCAAATAACAAACATTACTAAGTATTTGTAGTTTAAAATGAGTTTTAGAACAAAAGTTTATTAGTTCCGTGAAGATTTGAATTTTTGGAGAGTATCAGTTATTCGCTACCAAGCGCTTGGAAGGTTTTTATTTCTAAATAAATGGTAGACTTTAAAGGCATATACATATAAGTTTAAAAATTAATTGATTAAACATGGTATACAGCGACAATTTTTTTACTATTTGACCAGAAAATAAGTAAATTAAATTAAGTATCATGAACCGATTATTAATGTTATAAATACTTTGATAACAATTTTGATGTTTTGGTACGTGTAAATTAATAATATGATTTTATTTTAAGGTTTGATATTGTGACTTGTCTTTATTAATTCTAATTAAATAATTTCTAAAATACTATTGCTATAAAAAAATTAGGTGAAGCTATTTTAAAATGTGGCTGAGTTTGATGAAGGAATAACGGGACTTTGCGAAAATATAAAAATTAACTTTATTATTATTAGAAATTTTAAAAAAATAACATAAAATAATCACATGTTGGTCGTAGAAACGAATGTTACAAATAAAGAACAGCTCAATATATTCTTCTTTTGAAATACCAGTGACTTCAAATGTATAGGTAATCGTTATTATTTAAATAATATAAAGTATAAATAATATATAAGTATATTTGAACGTTGTAAAGGAAAATAATTTGAATCAGTAACCTAATCGATAGCAATAATTTTTAAATTATTTTCCATGTTATCCCGTAATTTATAAACAAATAAACAGTGGGATAAACTAGGTATTTTTTTCTTACTGAAATTCCTAAAGCTCAAGCTAAGCATTGGATTTGAGTGGGAGTGTGCACGTCAACATTGAAAAGTGAAAAGACCACGGCCACAGTATTATACAGTATTGTAACTCGGCCTTGTCCTTGAATTAAGTACCTATAGCTGCGCGGTACGTACACACGCGATAGGGCTGCCCGCCTACAGTACTTATTTTAATTTCATCTACCTACCTGAGTTTCTTGAGATTTGTAATCCAAAAAGCAAAGATGTGAATGAGATTTAACGTTATTTTATTTACCTACCAAAAGACCACTTAAATCTAATATAGGTACAAAACTCTAAAGCACTTTACGCCGTTAGAGTTCAGATTTTGTTATTCGTTTTATATTGTAGGTATTTGTAATACTTGTTCCACCCTATCCACTTATTAATTTACTAACCCAAGTTTTTTACTCGATGAAAAAAGCGAAATAACTACCTATTAGTAAAAGAAACAAATTGCGTACTAGTAGGTACCTACTTATAGTATAAACATTATTTTATATTCTTATCTTTCGGAGTACCCAGGTCACGGTAATATTATGTATCCTACTCGTCATATTAAATATGTACTTAAACTTATTTTTAGTCAAAAAATCGCGCGGTTATTGTTAAAAAAACAAAACACCGTCCGTTCGTCACTGCGGCACAGTCGCGACGCGACTGTCTGCATGCCAAGCGCGTGCTGAGACAGGCCTGTGTCACTCCGCGTGTAGGTATTAAAAACATACCTACAGGCGGCGGCCATTGCGCAAGGTCCAATCTAGTAGGCTGCCGCAAGCGAAAAAAGACACGCGCGCGCGCTATTTGTTCGACCACGTTCAACTTTCTCGATAATTGCAAAATGGACACAAAATGAAAAAAAAGCAAAAAGATACTGTGCAGTATTTGTTAAAATAGTTGCTTAGTATTGTTTAAATACGGATCGAGATCGAAATTTAACTTTTTTTTGGTTGCCTAAAGACGCTGACAGGTAAGATCTACTTTGATTGGATTATATTATGTTCCTATTTGAAATGAAATTAATTCAAAATACAAACCCTTTCTCCTCTTGTTCAACAAAGTACTATTCCAATACCCTAAAAGTATTTAAAAGTACATTAAAGACATTTTAGTCGTTTCATTCGAGTTGCATTTCATTTGTCGTATTCATTTATAAACGAATTTATTAGTGAGGTAACAATGATACAATTATTATGTTTCGTCCGAAACAAAAAATCGGATGATTAAAATATAACGGATTATTATTCGGTAGATTGTAATCTGTTAGGTTTATTAACCCGATAGAACCTAAGTGCCCGGCCTGCGGCCGGGCACTACTTGGTTATTTATGTCGAACCCTAACCTGACCTACAAGAAAGAGACAAGAAAACGTAAATACAATGAATATTTCAAAAATTGACACTTAAAACATTGAACGGTTCACAATCTTTCGACTGTTTACAATCTATCGAAAAAAAAAGCGTTAGATTACAATCTTACGGTTTTTACAATCTTACGGTGACATATACATAATATTACCGTGCCACGGCGCAGCGTAGATCGGTTTGTCTCACAAATTCAACGCTCGGCTTACTCCGCGCGAACTGTACGGTGCATTGACTCATTGTTATTATAATTACGATATTTCTTGTGCCATTTTTTTGTGATTATTAATATTAGAGGATCTTCCAACCTGCTCTACGTTTATGTCGAATATAGATAACAGATAACGTAACAAGTCAGTTTATCATACAGCCATCTAAATAATTAAGTATATTACCTACGTTGAATTTATTGTTTTTAATTGTTTTCCTATTTTAAGATTTGTTTGTACAGCTTGTAAGTCTATGATGTTTAAAGTTTATCGTTGTTTGTGTTTAAATATTTTATGTAAAAAAATGCCAAACTCAATAATGTGACATATTATTCCCATAAAATTATATGGTTCAATGTTTTATTATGAATAAATATATAATAATATATAAACGTACCTAAATATAAAAACAAACAAGTTCTAGTTCACATAACTAAATAATTTGTAGAACTAAGTAAATGACCATTATTTAGTTCCGTTTTATATTGGCCACGGAACGAGGAATCTGCTTTTTCTATGTTCTGTGATTTTGGACATTCAACCCTTGAAAGGCGTAAAGAAAAGTTTGTACGGAATTTTTTATTATATACTTACATTGATACTTAGTTACAATTAGTTATTATGTTCACAATATTTATAAGATATAATTGGGGATACCTAACTATGGTAATTGTTTATTCAGATATAAATAGAATAACAAAAACATAAGTCGCTATTTCATGGCTGTGAAACGAATTTTCTAAAAGCATTTGGACGTTTTCACGCCTTAATCTATAAATGGCCATTTTCGACGCCCTAAGTACCTATTTGTTAGTTGCTCAATAGGTATGGACTATTGCCGATGAGAGTTTATATTAGATTCGTAAAATAGAACCTAGATTAGAGACCTAAACTATTCAGACCTAAATTATACAGATAACTTCTAAGCAACTTTATGATTATAATAAAGATCACAAAACAAAAATTTTAAAAAATCAATGGAAATGGGATCACCCTAAAATGAAAAGCATTTGGTAAAGCCCAACACCGTTGTCCCCCGTTCCGAGATGGGGATAGCGGTAGGCAAATTGAATGAAAACCCGTTGTTCCTGATACAGGGACCCGGCCTACGGGGAAAACGGTTATATCTACAGGATTTTCACGTATCGTTGTTCCTTGTATATTTATGGCCAAATGTGGCCCAAGATTATCTGCGCACCCTGATTCCACGCAGTATTTTGTCTATCCTACCCTTTAGACTATTAAAAATATCAAAGTTATCTAAGCGATATTTCTGGATATAGCTCGCTAAAACTTGATACCGCTCGAGCTGCCTGTTAATTTTTGACAATTTCATTCCACTATTTCAACGAAAACAGCTGGTACCGGACAACGGGAAGATATTTCAATGATTCAGCTACCGCAGTCCGCTTTCTTCGACGACACTCTCAACGATATTTTCAGCGATTCAATGAAACGCTTACTTACGAGTACCTTACTTACGTACCTACTCGTATATCGCATAAAATCCATGTCTTTTGACTATTAAACTTTCATGAGCATCTTTATTATTTTGCTTGCATTGAAAATTTATGAACTCTTCTGTTCTATCAGCGTCTCAATGCTTGCTTATACTTATTCGAATGGAATAGCAATTAGAAAGTTAAGTGCACCACAATAATAATAGGTAGCATTATGTATGAATTAATGCGATGCGTAATAACTGTGCCATAATAATTATTGGACACTGCCATTAAAATTAATGCAATCACAGATGGACCTTAAAAACCTAATCAGTACCTATGTTAAACTTGAAAGTGTACGTATTAAAATAAAACTTCACATTTTGTAACTTAGGTAACTGCAACTCAAATGTAAAATAGCAGCGTTTCTTTTCAAATTAGACATTAAGAAATGAAGTCACTGTTGTTATTTCCAAAGTGCAAAAAGAATAGGTAGGTACGGCTAATCGATACTTCTCAAATAAAGCTTAAAACTATAAATAATAATAATAATTACTTAATGTAATCCACAAAGAATGAAAGCACGTCTAGAAGATAATTTAAATGTGCCAATGGTTTTTTATGGAGTTGTCATTTTGAAAGCAATTGCTAAAGAACGAACTCCAGCTGTGGTTTATTTGTATTTATATTTTAGGTCTATTTGCGTGAATAAATTTAACAAGAAAGAATGTTGTAGTCATCGTTTTTTATTGTATGAAAACATACTACAAAAAAACGGTTAACCAGTCGAGCAAAATTATAATAGGACCTATTCTATTGGAATTTGTAACTATCTCAGACTTACTTAGCTCGTCTTTGATTGTAATTATATACACTGTAGTGTTTACTTAAATTAGTTTATTACTTACTTATTTATTTTATAAAATGTAGGTACTTACTTATCTAAGATTGTGTGTTCAAGTGCCAAGATGTGTATTTTGTATTTTTTTTAATTTAAATATCCAAGTCTTTACATTGTGCCATGGTTACATAACAACAACATATTTTTACTTGTTGTGGTGTTAAAAATATTGGTGTATAATAATATCTAACAAAAACAACAAAAAGCAAATATCTATCTACCTATAGGTATATTTATTTTAATATTTTCAAGAGTTAATTTGTTTACCTGCATACCTCTTAGATAGGTACGGTACACCTCATTTTTATTTGATCTAAAAAAGTGGTGAAATATTTTTTTTCATTTTCACTTATTATGTCTGTGTTCATATTACGGTTCATACTTAATAAGTTCGTTGCACACCAATTACCTTAATAAAAAAATATGATGTTAACACTTGGATATTTTTCGAAATTGACAATATTTTAATATGTTTTAGATATTGTATTTTAGTGTTGAAATTATTTCATTAATTTACGTAACGACAACTGTGAGAACCGGATTCTGTTAGTAACATTAAGCAACATCTCGTAAAAACTTCACTGCCACTAATTTAAAATAAAATATTGGAAACGAATATAAAGGCGTTTTATTGAATAATGATAATATCGTTTATTTTGATTCGAGATGCGAAGGATACGCAAAAGAACAATAACCTGTACGTTTTTATTCATTTTTGACCGACTTCTAAAAAAGGAGGAGGGTTTCAATTCGGCGCGTTTTTTTTAGCAGTATAATTTTTTTTTTTTTTGTCTCATGGACCGAATTCCGCACCAACGTTTCTATCCTCCAAGAACTCGGCAATAACGGCATTAAGCAACGCGGCTTTCATCGCTAGTACAGAGTCGCATATGTACCTACTTAAATTTTTTGGACACGTTTCCCGTCGTGAAAATGACTCCATCGAGCGCCTCGTCGTGCAGGGCAAGGTCCTGGGCACCAGAGGGCGAGGAAGGTCACCCATGCGATGGACCGACCAAATTAAGTCCGCTGTTGGCGGTTCATTGCACGAGTGTACCAGGCTGTCGGCCAGTAGGGAGAAGTGGCGGATGCTCGTGAGGCGCATAACATCTGCCACTAAAGCCGACACTTCGTGATGACCACGACCACTCTGGCAAGAGTGTTGCGACGAAGAAGAATAATTTTTAGCGGGAGTTTTAAATTTACCGCGTTAAAGTGACTTCGAGGCTATGGGTTCAAGCTTTTTGGGGCTACAAACATTTCAAACAGTTGCTCAGTGTTTGCTATTGAAACCATTTTTGTACCTACCTTCCATTTTTTGTTGAGATCTCAGGATTATATTATAGAGTTTAGCATTACTATCCATAAACCAAATAATAAGTTAAAAAAGTCAATGGACTGGACTATTAGTCCTGAAAGGAGGACATCCCTATAAATTATTGTCACAGACATTTCCTTAATTTTATTGTCTATGATTTCGATATTCGGTTTGACATTTTCACAGACCATACAATCAATCTTTGAGCAAAGCGGGCCGCCTCACCAGCCAAACGTTAGCAGTATGAGTACAGAGTACCAACAGAGTACTAACGCTACGTTTTGTGCCTATAGTCCTGTGCTATAGTCGCCTTCAGTCCATATTCGACAGTGCTCGGAAATTGATCGTAAAAAAACGAAAAATATGCCTCTTTGCAGCATTAAATGGCGTGGAAAGAGAAGCAATACCTCCTAGCTATGCAAAGGATGGGATAGCACTTCATAATTAAGTGTTGTTATTTAATAATAAATAAAAATCATTAATACGCAAAAAAAATAAAATACCTAGTTAAAATATGTACAAAAATGAAAAGGAACCCGTTGATGTCTTTCAGTTTTTCTTTGTCTTTCACATGTAGTTCTACATATCTCTGTCTCTTCCACGCATTGCCCAGTGTAGCCTGTGCAACTATCGATAAATTATATCGATAGCCTTAGACTACTTGAATGTCAATAAACTAATTTATTTAGTAAAAATTTATATTTCATTAAATTCCGAAAAATTGGATATTATAGAAGAAGAATAAACTGATATTAATTTAATATATATTACAAGCAGGCCCTGCCGCGTCTTTCGGGCCGGCCCGGATCCTAGAACTCGATTGCAGCGCCCCCTACAGGGCTTAATTGTGAAATGTATAAAACATTCCGGGTCCAACTAAAACACACTCAAAAATTTCCATCAGAATCGGTCCAGCCGTTTTGAAGTGATGCGAGAATGTACATTTCGGCAATTTTTTAATAAATTATACTTATATCAGATAATCCGTACTAATATTATAAACGTATGTAAGTATGGATGTATGGATGTTTGTTACTCTTTCACGCAAAACAAAAACTACTGAACGGATCTGAATTAAATTTGTCACATACCTAGATAGATTTTAGTCTGCAACACAAAGGCTACTGCTTATCCCGGAAAATTAAAGAGTTCCCGCGGGAACCAAAAAACCTTAATACACGCGGACGAAGTCGCGGACATCACCTAGTTATCTATAATTATACATATGGTTCATTGTATTTTGCTGTTTGAATAAAATGATTTGTACCTATTGATTTTCCAATACTGGTAATATAATATATCAGACTTTATCGATATATTATCCGTCGCGCAGCGGGCAGCCCAAGTGCTGCGGTAACATAATTATATAACTGTGTATACTGTATAGTTGACCTTGAACCAGCCAGTAAAAAATGCCATTATTACCTCATCCCCCCGCCCCCGCCTGAAAGTGGTGAGATGTGTTTCAAAGCGAAAATTAAATTAGGCATTTATACTCGGTGAGACAGTAATAGATGATTTCGATATTCGATATGTTTGACCAGAGACAAGTCCATAGAGTAAAGTAATGGACAAGTGAGTTTGACATTTTAAATTTTAATGATTAATCCACCACACAAACCACAAACAACCAACAGGCAACAACATTGAACAAAAGATTGAACATCTTGATCTTGCGTTACCATTTATTATTATTGGTGTTTTATTGCATTTCCAAGCATTGATGCGAAATGAAAGTGCCCCAAAACGAGTCGATGAAGGACAAGTAAACTTCGGGGATCGACGAAACAAGTGACAAGATGATCGGTTTGAACGCAGTGCCATTATGTGCACTCAGTGGGGAATCTCGAAACTTGCTATCCGAACGTTTAAACCCAAGAAAAGTGCTGCCAATTCGTAGCCCCGATGAAATTACTAGACACAGGTACTTACACTTTGCGTATAATGTGATAACCTTGTAACCTCGTACGCCGCGATATTTTATTTGCACTAACATAGTCGTAGGAACGTATTTATGTTTGTAGTCCAGATTGACACGATAATCCTGTGAGTTTTCGTTTCTCTGTTTGTAGATATTTAGTTTTTCTCTAATGGAATATAATATTCACAACCTATGCAATCGACAAACAATGATTTATAGCCAGCATACCTACTGATTGACTGAATTTTTTAGTTCAGTAAAATCTTTTAATATTTGTGTAGATCTAGCTAGGTTTTTAAGTAGGTTATGAGTGAGTGTCTCTCAGTGAAGAATAAGCAATGTGGGAATGTA
The DNA here is from genome assembly GCA_963932025.1 of Erebia epiphron. NCBI lineage: Eukaryota > Metazoa > Arthropoda > Insecta > Lepidoptera > Nymphalidae > Erebia > Erebia epiphron. Next base: position 23,762,275 of record OZ009948.1, read on the forward strand.
GCATCAAGGTTTGATGCACTGTGAAGTGACTATTTAAGGCATCAGGACCCTGATTAAAATTTTGATGAGGCAAAGTCCTGATAATCCACTGTGGGGCTGCAGCAGATGTAGTTTCAACATGGCTGGAATACACAGGCACAAAGTTCCAATCTTTTCAGCCTCGGTTGTCTTTCATGGGTAACAATGTGCACTGCCTACCCAATGAACAATATTTCATTGCCTTCCTCTGTCATTTATATATTTTCCGTCTTTGTTATCAACCAATAGACATCCACTGCTGGACATAGATGACACAACACATGACAGTCTTGTACCTCTTGGATCCAGGGATTCACTGCAACTTGATGTTGTCTGTCCACTAAGTAGGGGTCTGCCAACGCTGCACTGTCCAGTGAGATGTTGCCATTCCAGCACTTTAGGACCCTAACCTTTATGTTTCAGTCTTTTATTTATTCAATTAAATTTTTGAAGGGTTATCTTCCAAAACATCTATAAGCTTTGGTACATAAAATACATTGTAAGTATATATTCTAGAGATTGGCGGGGTGTTGCATCTCTTGTGCCCATATCCGCAGAAGCTGCGGCCAGCATAAATGAGGTTCAAGACAAAATTGGCAAAGTGCTTGATGTGTGGATAAACAAGAATGATGGTACTGCTAACGTAAGCCGATTGTTGGACATTCTGCAGTTGCTGGACAGATATGATGTGTGTGAAGACTTGCTGGAACTAGCAAGAGACAACAAGCTTTTAAGTAAGTTTTACTTTAATACTAGTTTATTTCCATTATGATTAAAATCAGGTGTATTATACACTGGATTTAATATCAGGTATTTATAAAATCTAGTCAGACATCATTGATTTTCTGGGATAAAAAGTATCCTCATATAATAACATCCATCCACAAGATGCAAGCTCAAAGTAGTCTGTGAAAATTTTGTCCATATTGGTTCTTCAGCGGGTTAGTCATGGTGTCGGATGGAACTTTTTCATAATATCAAGGATAACATCAAAGTCAAGGTATGTTTATTAAAAATTGGTTCCTACACAGTACACTTTATGAACCTCAAGTGTATAAAGTACTAGAGGTCGCCCGCGACTTCGTCCGCGTACAATTGTTGATGTCCTATGAGATTATGAAATTTTCCCGCTGCAAACAGCCTATCTATAGACGCTTTATATAGCTTATGCAGGATTATTATTATTTAAAACTGATAACTTAAATGCTGATTTTCATGTCAATATTTCAGTCATAAAATTTGTTTGTAACCTTTCACCCCCATTTCACCCCTTTTGGGGTGGATTTTCGTAATATTGATTTTACAGGTTATTATTATTTAAAGCTAATAACCTAAATCCCGAATTTCAAGTCTCTAACTTCAGAAACATAGGACTTTCATACAAACTTACAACCCCCATTTCACCCTCTGTGGGGTAGATTTTCCTAAAATTGCTTATACAGTTTATTATAACTTAAAACTAATAACCTAAATCCCGATTTTCAAGTCTCTTACTTCAAAAACTTGGAACCCTTATGTAAGTTCCTAACCCCCATTTCCCCCCCTATTGGGGTACATTTTCGTAAAATTGCTTATACAGGTTTTTATTATTTATAACTAATAACTTAATTGCCAATTTTCATGTCTCTAACTTCAAAAACAAAGGACTTTCATACAAACTTCCAACCCCTATTTTAACCCCTTAGGGGTGGATTTTCTCAAAACCCTTTCTTAGCTGGCGTCTACATCATAGAAGGAATCTACCTTCCAAATTTCAAGTCTGTACGCCTTATAGTTCCTGAGATATCGTGATTAGTCAGTGAGTGGTATTTCGCTTTTATATATATAGAAGAAGATAGAAGATACTCGTAAGACGTGATGGTGATAATTAACGACAGTATCTTAAAACTTTTTTTATAGTTACTAAGTAGCCTTCCTAAATAATAGCCTCCTAATATATTTCAATTTGGGTTTTTAACTGTGTTATCATATTTTATTGTTTTCTTGAACCTTTGCCCCTGTTAAATGGTAGATCTACAGATTTTATTGGGGGACATATTTCTTATTATCTTAAGGAAGAAATAAAAACTAGTTCTTAAAAATCGTAAACCACGCACAATTTTATCTATTACAGGGCAAGAGAATCACAATAATAATAATGCACAGATTGTGATTGCCGTTGATGGGTCAGATGAGAATATAATCACATATGATGACAAACTTTTTGGGAGCCCTCAACGGTACCATGCATATGTGTTGTATGCTAAGGAGGACAAGATTTTTGTCGAAGAACTACTCACAAGAATGAGAAGTGAAGGGTTCAAGGTAATTATGAATTTGAATTTTGTAACAAAATACAAATTCTGCTGTTGTTTAATTTCTAACTAGATTATGCCCGCAAGTTCGTTCGTGTGAATTAAGTCTTTTCAATGCCACGGGAACTCTTTAGTTTTCAGTAAATACAGTAATGTATTAGTGTGTAGTATGTGTTATGTAAATACAGTAAATGCCCATTATGGGAACAAGCTAGTAGTGAATAAAGTATTATTCTATTCTAGTAAGAATAGAATAAAATAGAATTTATTTTATTAGCTGACCCAACACATAGTAATTGTAGATCACAGTAAACATAGATACACAGAAGGTAGTTAAAATCTAACATAAAATTAATAGCATCTAAAATGTGTCGTGCTAATGAGGGCTACCGTTTTTATGCTCACTAGTTGGCGCCACTTGCGAGTAAGGTCCTGAAGTATAGCTGTATATTCGGTAAACAAGCATATTTCTGAAAAAAAGAACTCTTTTTTAAATAGTAAACATACAGGAACCAGGGAAATACTAACCTATGAATTAGCTGTTCGAAAGAATCTGCTTAATTTTGCACCTATTTTTCTTAGCTACGCTTTCAAAGCACAGAGCACTGGCATTCTTTGGCACGTATCTTACATCTTCCATAATTAATCGGTTATTGCTAAATATTCATAACAATAATTAAATAATTAGACCCGCGATAAAAGCCCAGTGATATTTGACATTTCGGGGACCTCACACTACACTAGCGCCCCTAGCGGCGAATTTAAACGCTGTAGCCCTGATTGAAGGGCCCCAAACTCAGCTGAATGTTGTGGGTACAAAATGTAACCACAACGCTGTTATTCTGTCAGGGCCAGAATGAAGGAAGTTCAAGTGTTAGTGACATACGTATTATCAGGAGATTTGAAAATTGGTGTATTTTATAGATTTCGACGTGCTCTTTCCGAATAATCACTTTGCCACCTCGTATTTTTGCCGCTCGCGTCGCCATATTGGAAAAATGGCGCCGAAACAGTTTTTTGACAATAACTCCTATCAGACCAATTTTACGATGAAAATAGTTATGTAATAAATTAAACTAGAGAAAATTTCCTACAATTTAAGTAGTAACGTTTTTTTTGTAAAAACAATAGTTTAAGGACGCATTTCCGAAACGGATAGGTATGAAATTGCACTACTACACATGCTTCATTCCCACGCACACACATGCACGGATAAGCAGCGTTGAACCAACTTGTATCGATATTTCGATATATTATTATTTATTGTTCTAGCTATTTTTATTTCCGGACTTTAGGCTCGTTTTGTTATTTATAATGAGATCTTAGCTCAAGACTTGGTGGAGTGAATAGTGGTGGGAAAAAATACACGCGATTTTTATTTAATTTCTTGTACTATTTTTAATATTTTTCTTACCAAAATTTGGAGGTGAACATATCTGCTAACAAATGGTATTTTTTAATGTCAAAAGATCGGCATATTTACAGTAAAAAATGTACCTAAAGTCTACCCCTAAATCTTCAATTTTGAGTGAAGAGGTGAGGGAAAATCATTTTTATAGTATTAAAATTAAGATTTTTTACAAAGTTATTACCAAAAATTGGAGATATAGGATCAATCTATGTATAGTAATTTTTAGTTAAATCTTATTTTGCTTGACTTAGTCACAAAATGTACTGAAAACTCCAATACTTTAAGGGATTTGCAAATGCGCCCTTAAGCGTACAAGAGCCGCAAACCAAAACCTAAATTCATCTTCCACAGTTTAAATAAATTTGTATTGTGGGTGTTTTACAAGTTCTTTATTTAAGCTAAATTAGATTGACTTGGCTAAATCTAATCTGGACTATATAGTTTAATTTAAGACATAACTTCATACTGTAGCATCCAATAATTTTCCAGCTGTGCACTGAGGAGGACCTGCTGCCGGGCCACGCGACCCAGTTCGAGCCGGTGTCGAGGCTCATATCTGAGCGCTGTCGCTACATCATACTGGTGTATTCACCGGACTTCCTAATGAGCCCCGCCATCGTTTTCTACATGAACCTGGCGCAGGCCGACGCTATCAGTGAGCTGGTTACACTTATTTGTACCCCTCGTAGCTTTAGCGTTAAGATAACGTGGTTAATTATCACCATCATATCTTATACTTTGTAAAGGTACTGTGTGTAGGTACTAATTTTGAATAAATATAGGTGACTTTGAGTGAGTTTGTAGACTGGAATTTTACTCCATTTATTTAAATAATTTGACTATAATAAGATCACTCGAACGTTAGGTTCGATTTTCATAAAAATTTCAAAGCCCTATTTTACCCCCATAGAGGTTGAATTTTCAAAAATCCTCTCTTAGCAGATGCCCCTGTTATGAAAGCTATCTGTATGCCAAACAGCCCAATCTGTCCAGTGGTTTGAGCTGTGTGTTGATAGATCAGTCAGTTAGTCACCTTTTCCTTTTATATATTTAGACTAATCTCTACGCTCAGTTTGGCACTAAGTACTGACAACATCAGTTTTTGTGCATAAAGGATTTGTTTGTCAGAGACTCAACTCAGATTTGCCTCTGGTTGCAGACAAGAAGCAGAGCAAGATAATACCTCTGATGTACCGCGAGTGTGAGCTGCCGCGTCACCTGGCGTTCTACCACAACCTGCGCTACCCGCACCCACAGAACGGCAGGCGACCCCCGTACAACTTCTGGGAGCGCCTGTCCTACTCGCTGCGCATCGTCGACCGGCCCAGGTGAGCTGCACCCACATCGCAGCCCCCACTAAATAGTATACGGGTATAATGAGCAACTGCGCTCAGACAGTTTTTCCTCAGTGCCTATCCCATTACTATTAAGAGGTCAATGGTGCCAAGTCTGAATAACAAAATCTCTAAACTAAACTAAAATGACAGATTTAATTCTAGTGCTGCCCCTCTCCGCAGTACGAGTTACGAGAACGGGGCAGCAATATAAATAATGCTGTCATTGTAGTTTAGTTCATAGATGGTGTACAACAAAATCGGCCCCAATGTCGAAAATAAACTGTTAACTCTACTGTAACTTAGAAGTACTTCATGTAAAGTGTTGTCTCTCTTTTTTACAGGTCGAATAGCACAGAAACGACCCATTCAAAGATAAAAATAGTCGAAGAAACAAACACACAGAATATGACGAACGGGTATCAACAAGAGAAAGAGTACAAAAACCACCTGGCCCTCCCGGAGATACCTACTGGAGCATCTTCTTTAATAGACTTGAGTTCGATACATTTAGAGATACCCTCAATGCATTCCTTCGAAACAAAATCTTTGAGTAGTTCCAGTACTAGTGAGGTCAAGAAGAAAAAGAAATATGGACCGATCAGGAAATTCATCAACACCTTTAGGGGGAAAAAACCGAAGAAAGCGATCGCTGTTGAAAATTAAATTGAAACCCATATTGAATTTGTGCTAAAAGGAAAGTATAAACTGCTGTGCTCTAAAATATAGGGACAGTGAAGCCAATTGTGTATAACACAATCTCTAAACTAAACTAAAATTACAGCTTTAAAGCAGTATTTTTAATGTTGTCATTTTAGTTTAGTTTAGACAATAGAGATTGTGCACTACATAATCAGTCCCATTATCAACTTAAGAAATTAACATTAAATCACCAAAATGTCGATATTCAGCGTTCGTGACTAGTAATCTGTGGTTTGCGACCCATTGCTACGTTCCTGAAAAAGCTTACGCGAAGCCGGTTATAAGGACTAAAACAAATACGATCCTTAAGGATATTTTTGAATGTGATAATGCGACAATTTTTAGCCGGTAGGGCTGCAGGTTAAAACGAGACAGATTTATGTTAATCACATCAGTCCATCTCGTTTTAACTCTAAGTCCAAGTCAAAGTACTATAGATCTCAGCATTAGACTCGGTGTGGTGATTGTCGACTGCGCCAATTATTATTTTTGAGTCGATTTTTTGATCGCCAGTTAATGGTTAATGTATAATGGCAATACCAAAATCAGCCTTTAGGAAAATTAAATCGAAAATGAAACAAAAAATAAATATATATTCTTACTTCTCTAGGAAGAAAATAAGTTCTTATAACATGATGTACAGTACACAAAATGACCATGATTTCGCATATCACAGTGTATATTATTATGTTATTGACTAGTTTAAGACAAAGTACTCACAATTACCATATTAATGAAATTGCTCAAAACTATTTTGGCATCTCATTGTTGCTCCTGGTCTAAAATCCATATTAGGGCTGCCTAATAACATCAGGCCAAGTAAAGTTGAAGTCCGACGCTCTTAAGGATCTCTTACCATGTTCAAACTTTTATATTATAAATGCGAAAGTGTGTTTGTTTGTCCTTCAATCGCGTGGCAACATACGCGATGGGTATAGCTGTTGAAGATCGGATAGTGACATTAGCTATTATTCATCCCGGAAAATTTATTCCTTGGTAATATATTTTTTAAACCGTAAACCACGTGGACGGATTCACCGGGATCAGCCGATAGAAATATAATATTGAACAAACAGGTTATGTATACTTACGTGGGACTATGCTATAATTCGTGACAATAAAGTAATGATTGAAAACGGCGGCCTAAGAGCCTATGCACACGGCGTATTTTTATACGCGTTTGCAGTTCAAAGTTCCCGTTGCCCTAGGTAAGCGACAGAAGCGACGCCACGCGATGTGATGCGATTCGAAAGAAAACAGATCTACATGACATCTGTCATTTTCTATGGCGTCTTATCGCGTCGCATGTCGTCGCGTCGCTTCCGTCGCTCAGATATTTGATATTTTTATTGACGCTAGTTAAGATATTTGCGTACATTCGAATTAGCACCATAATATGTAATTAAATTGTATAATATTATAATGTTATGTACATACTTCGTCATATTGAAACGCAACAAAGTTACCTTACAGTTAAAATACTATAAAGAATTTATCCAGGGTGCTTCCAAACAATGTTATATTCAAATCGTTTACTATTGTAAATAAACAATATTTTGTTGATTCCGTACTTTGTAATATACATATACATATAATACAAAGCATAGAAGTTTATTAACTGTACATTTTTTAACGACTAAGTATTACAAATTGAAATTATTATGTTATGTATTTTAATAAAAAACTTATCTGAATTATTCTTTTATTTTTATTCAGAACTAGTGGACCCGGCAGACGTGCTGCCCTGAAATTAGAAACCCATTGCAGCGCCCCCTACCGGGTCCGATTGTGAATATAATCAATCCCAGGATCCACTAAAACACTCACAAAAAAATCTATCAAAATCGGTCCAGCCGTTCTGAAGTGATGGGAGAGAGATACATTTCGGCAGTTGATTTTTTTTATATAGATTCTTCGTTGCGCCGCTTTTGGTCGGTCGATTCCAATTAAAATTTTAAAAATATTTGATGTACAGCAATCAAGTTGGTTTATTTTTAAGTATTGATAGAGATAACTTACGTCGTTAATTTACAAATATCATGATGGGACTTTGCGAACGGGTTTTTTTTTAAAGTCTGTTTCCGCTAGATCTTTAATATTCCTTTATTTATATTCCCTTTCATAATACTACCTGCGGAAAGGGGCAGCACTAGATTTAAAGCTGTCATTTTAGTTTAGAGATTTTGTTATACAGAATTGACCCAATATCTGAGGAAAATAAAAGAAATCTTCAACAAAATATAAAATTTACTATATTTTTGTTACATATTCACAATACATTAATTTTATTGATCCTAACAAAGTGATCACTGCCGCAGCTGGCCAGTAGCGTTTCGCCGTTCGTTTCGGCGTCGAGTTGCCGCGGCCTGAAGAACAACCGTTTCACTGTTAAATGATGCGCCATGCTGGAACAACGAAACAATAACTAAAGTGTCGATTTTTCGTCGTACTTTCTTCCAAGAGAGTTGCCCAATGGCCAATGAAATATTTACTTGCTATAATATTTTTTTATTAATGATAAAATCCATATTATTATTATAAATGCGAAAACGTGTCTGTCTGCTACGCTTTCACGGTTCATCTGTTTAACCTGTTTTGATGGATAGGGTGTATCCCAGGGAAGGACATAGGCTACTTTTACCTAAGAAAATTTAAGTTTCCGCGGGAATGAAATAAACTTAATTCACGCGGGCATTATCTAGTTGATTATTATTATTACGAGTACTAACAGTGTTTAAGGTCTACTGTTACTAACACTTTTTATGGATTCCAATGGATCTGAAATAAAAGTTTGTTTATTTACTAGCTGATGCCCGCGACCTCGTCCGTATGTTTTTTTTGCCTATGTCCTTCCCCGGTATACAACCTATCCCTGTACCAATTTTCATCAAAATCAGTTCAACAGATGAGCCGTGGAAGCGTAGCAGACAGACAGACACACTTTCGGATTTATAATATTAGTAATGATTATTGTAAGGGCGATTACTTGTTGTCCAGTTCGCGCAGCAAGCTCCAAGTCAGATCAAACCCGTATACCCTGATGGCTCCGGTGTCCAGCCCCACTGCCACTATTCTCACATCCGCCTCCACCGGGGCGAACGCTAGCGCGGTCACTGAATCGGTTGATTCCAGTGGTTTACCTGTAATAATAATTGTTACAGACCAAATACAAGACAAAGAATGTGGACCTATTTTACTAACGCCATCTAGTCTGAAAAGCGGGACAGCGCTATGGCGGGGACAAGGACGGGGCTATGCAGGTTAGGAGCGTGCTCTAAAGGTTGGACGCCCAATTTGTTTCTTATGAAAGGGCCCATCTAGTACCTACATATATATCGATGTTACAGACATGTTATACACAATACACTAATACCACAACGTTGAAAAATTAATCTGTAGCGGTTACCACAGTGTAAACTAGATGTCGCTAATTGTATCTACATCACGGGATAGATAATAATCGACTGAAAACTTTACAAGCCTGAATCGTGATATCGAAGTTTCTGAGAAAAGTGCAATGGATGCTGGCCAATAGCGGAAGAGTAAATTTAGATCTCTGATTGGTTCACCAATTATTTTCCGGCTGCTACTCTGTAGCGATTATTTTCATGGCCCCGGGCGATAAATGATGCAGCCTAAGATCGGTTTCGGCTAGTTACAACCCTACCGACGAAGACGTGCCGCCAAGCGATTTTAGCGTTCCGGTACGATGCCGTGTAGAAACCGGTTAGGGGTATAGGTTTAATATAACAGCCATACTCCTAAGAGGTTAGCCCGCTACCATTTTAGACTGCATCATTACTAGGTGAGGTCGCAGTCAAGGGCTAACTTTTAGTGGAATAGAAGCAAGGGTATTGGCTCAGCGTTGATGAGTCAGCGAGTTAGGATTTTTTTTAATGGTATGAGAAGTTAAGGAGCTATGGTAACACAGCTGATAATATCAATCGGCTTACCTAGCAAACTGTAGTCTTTTAGAGATGAGTCGCTAGTTGTGTCTGTTTTGGACCACACGCAAACCTGCAAAATACAAATGAGATATGATTATAGCTGTCAGCTGTGCATCGGAGCATCTTCAGATGTTGACTTGTGTTGTGTTGTTGAAGACAATCGTAAATTGTGCATTGTGTCTTTACAATCGAGTCGAGTTATTGTCGAGTCAACATTTCCTGAGGATGCTCCCGTGTCGGAGTGAAACATACATTGAGAATTTTGGAAGATTTGTGTGAACTGCCTCTACTCTCTACTTGGCGACTAAATTGATCAAGACATTTGTACCCTATAAACTAAAAAAAAATAAAAACACGCAAAACCTTTTTATTGACTGTACTTGAGATTTGAACAATAGTCTAAATGATGATAAATGATTTATTATGTTATAAATGATAATATATATTTATTTCATGTAGGACAACTTGTGCCACTTATGATACGTCAAGACTTCCACCGGTTCGGTAAGATGGTTCTACTGAGAAGAGCCGGCAAGAAACACAGCAGTTGCTCTTTTCTCAAAAAAGAAAAGTTTACAATCAGTAACAATACAACACATACATTACGTTACAAATGAGTTTGTACAAACTTACCTTTCCATCTCTAGAGCCAGTACTGAACACACTGTTATCATGCGCCCACGCACAACACCAAATGATCCGTGTATTACAAATTGAAATTATTATGTTATGTATTTTAATAAAAAACTTATCTGAATTATTCTTTTATTTTTATTCAGAACTAGTGGACCCGGCAGACGTGCTGCCCTGAAATTAGAAACCCATTGCAGCGCCCCCTACCGGGTCCGATTGTGAATATAATCAATCCCAGGATCCACTAAAACACTCACAAAAAAATCTATCAAAATCGGTCCAGCCGTTCTGAAGTGATGGGAGAGAGATACATTTCGGCAGTTGATTTTTTTTATATAGATTCTTCGTTGCGCCGCTTTTGGTCGGTCGATTCCAATTAAAATTTTAAAAATATTTGATGTACAGCAATCAAGTTGGTTTATTTTTAAGTATTGATAGAGATAACTTACGTCGTTAATTTACAAATATCATGATGGGACTTTGCGAACGGGTTTTTTTTTAAAGTCTGTTTCCGCTAGATCTTTAATATTCCTTTATTTATATTCCCTTTCATAATACTACCTGCGGAAAGGGGCAGCACTAGATTTAAAGCTGTCATTTTAGTTTAGAGATTTTGTTATACAGAATTGACCCAATATCTGAGGAAAATAAAAGAAATCTTCAACAAAATATAAAATTTACTATATTTTTGTTACATATTCACAATACATTAATTTTATTGATCCTAACAAAGTGATCACTGCCGCAGCTGGCCAGTAGCGTTTCGCCGTTCGTTTCGGCGTCGAGTTGCCGCGGCCTGAAGAACAACCGTTTCACTGTTAAATGATGCGCCATGCTGGAACAACGAAACAATAACTAAAGTGTCGATTTTTCGTCGTACTTTCTTCCAAGAGAGTTGCCCAATGGCCAATGAAATATTTACTTGCTATAATATTTTTTTATTAATGATAAAATCCATATTATTATTATAAATGCGAAAACGTGTCTGTCTGCTACGCTTTCACGGTTCATCTGTTTAACCTGTTTTGATGGATAGGGTGTATCCCAGGGAAGGACATAGGCTACTTTTACCTAAGAAAATTTAAGTTTCCGCGGGAATGAAATAAACTTAATTCACGCGGGCATTATCTAGTTGATTATTATTATTACGAGTACTAACAGTGTTTAAGGTCTACTGTTACTAACACTTTTTATGGATTCCAATGGATCTGAAATAAAAGTTTGTTTATTTACTAGCTGATGCCCGCGACCTCGTCCGTATGTTTTTTTTGCCTATGTCCTTCCCCGGTATACAACCTATCCCTGTACCAATTTTCATCAAAATCAGTTCAACAGATGAGCCGTGGAAGCGTAGCAGACAGACAGACACACTTTCGGATTTATAATATTAGTAATGATTATTGTAAGGGCGATTACTTGTTGTCCAGTTCGCGCAGCAAGCTCCAAGTCAGATCAAACCCGTATACCCTGATGGCTCCGGTGTCCAGCCCCACTGCCACTATTCTCACATCCGCCTCCACCGGGGCGAACGCTAGCGCGGTCACTGAATCGGTTGATTCCAGTGGTTTACCTGTAATAATAATTGTTACAGACCAAATACAAGACAAAGAATGTGGACCTATTTTACTAACGCCATCTAGTCTGAAAAGCGGGACAGCGCTATGGCGGGGACAAGGACGGGGCTATGCAGGTTAGGAGCGTGCTCTAAAGGTTGGACGCCCAATTTGTTTCTTATGAAAGTACCTACATATATATCGATGTTACAGACATGTTATACACAATACACTAATACCACAACGTTGAAAAATTAATCTGTAGCGGTTACCACAGTGTAAACTAGATGTCGCTAATTGTATCTACATCACGGGATAGATAATAATCGACTGAAAACTTTACAAGCCTGAATCGTGATATCGAAGTTTCTGAGAAAAGTGCAATGGATGCTGGCCAATAGCGGAAGAGTAAATTTAGATCTCTGATTGGTTCACCAATTATTTTCCGGCTGCTACTCTGTAGCGATTATTTTCATGGCCCCGGGCGATAAATGATGCAGCCTAAGATCGGTTTCGGCTAGTTACAACCCTACCGACGAAGACGTGCCGCCAAGCGATTTTAGCGTTCCGGTACGATGCCGTGTAGAAACCGGTTAGGGGTATAGGTTTAATATAACAGCCATACTCCTAAGAGGTTAGCCCGCTACCATTTTAGACTGCATCATTACTAGGTGAGGTCGCAGTCAAGGGCTAACTTTTAGTGGAATAGAAGCAAGGGTATTGGCTCAGCGTTGATGAGTCAGCGAGTTAGGATTTTTTTTAATGGTATGAGAAGTTAAGGAGCTATGGTAACACAGCTGATAATATCAATCGGCTTACCTAGCAAACTGTAGTCTTTTAGAGATGAGTCGCTAGTTGTGTCTGTTTTGGACCACACGCAAACCTGCAAAATACAAATGAGATATGATTATAGCTGTCAGCTGTGCATCGGAGCATCTTCAGATGTTGACTTGTGTTGTGTTGTTGAAGACAATCGTAAATTGTGCATTGTGTCTTTACAATCGAGTCGAGTTATTGTCGAGTCAACATTTCCTGAGGATGCTCCCGTGTCGGAGTGAAACATACATTGAGAATTTTGGAAGATTTGTGTGAACTGCCTCTACTCTCTACTTGGCGACTAAATTGATCAAGACATTTGTACCCTATAAACTAAAAAAAAATAAAAACACGCAAAACCTTTTTATTGACTGTACTTGAGATTTGAACAATAGTCTAAATGATGATAAATGATTTATTATGTTATAAATGATAATATATATTTATTTCATGTAGGACAACTTGTGCCACTTATGATACGTCAAGACTTCCACCGGTTCGGTAAGATGGTTCTACTGAGAAGAGCCGGCAAGAAACACAGCAGTTGCTCTTTTCTCAAAAAAGAAAAGTTTACAATCAGTAACAATACAACACATACATTACGTTACAAATGAGTTTGTACAAACTTACCTTTCCATCTCTAGAGCCAGTACTGAACACACTGTTATCATGCGCCCACGCACAACACCAAATGATCCGTGTATGTACTCCGTTCTTCTTGTCCGTGCTAGCGGCCATGTCGAAAGAGTTTGAACCATCTGCCCGTTGGTATAAAGTCCACCTTCGGTCGCGGGACACGGAGAGCAGTTTTTGGCTGTCCGGTGAGAACGCGAGCTGGGTGACGGTCAGCTGGTGCGATATTAGCTTTTGGATTTGGTTCCAGGTTTTGGTTTCCCTGTCAAAGTAAATTAATATAATATTAATTTACTTTAACAGGTTATATTTTTGTTATTAACGATGACAAACAAACTAGACGATTTGAATAATTTTATTACAGTGCTTCACACACGAGGAAAGTTTATGAACTTACTTAAATTAAATAAATATCAAAAATTTGCGGAACCGGCAGGATTTGAACCTGCGTCTCTCTGGGAATCGCGCCCTGAGTAGCGATATATTGCAGAATCGGGACCGGACCAACGACGTCCGCACGACACAGAGCGACTCCCTTTTCGCCCAACATGCTGCAGCGCACGTGACCGATGCTACATAGATGTAATAATAGAGAATCAAAGCCGTGATGGTCGATCTGCCCGGAGTGAACCCATGTTCACTGGGAGATATCTCCATCGCTGGAAGGAGGAGGGGGACGACACAGTGTGTTCTGTATCAGAGCCTCTGCGAGTGTACACAGAGCGATGACAGCTCAGCACTCACCACAGGAGCACGGCCGCGTGCTCCGCAGTGGTCGCTCTACAGGCGGAGGCCACTAGGCCGCCGTCAGGGCTCGCGTCCACGCAGTACACCTCGTAGCCGTGGCCGTACAGCTTGCGCGCTTCCGGCCACAGGGTGTTTTGCATCAGAGTCTCCTCCGTTGGGGGCTCTGCAAGTTTACGCCATAACTAGTATTATGTACTAGTGGACTGGCTGTCATTGTCCAGTCCTAGAACCCGATTGCAGCGCCACCAGGTCAAATTGGGAATCTAAACCGCCCACTCAAACAACACAAACTTCACCGGCCTAGACACTATCTCGGCGCGTGACGGCCAAGCCCCCCCTAGCCAAGTTACATCGTTTCGTGTCTATTTTCATTCTATAATCGTTAACACTGGAGCGGAAAGAAAAAAATAAGTGAACAGCCTATCGTTAGCATTTTTAGCCTTAACTTAAGGGCCTCTAGCCTTCAAGGCAAATCAAGACTTAAAGTGCCACCAGGGCACTTAGTGTGAGATCTATAGAGCGAACGTTGACTTTGCTTAGACTTAAGACATGGTTAAAACGAGACAGATTTATGTTACTCACATAAGTCCACCACGTTTTAACTCTAAGTAAAGTCTGAGCTCAGTCAAAGTACGCTCTATAGATCTCAGTATTAGATTGCCTCGCGCACCGTCTGACCAAACTTCTTTATGATATTTTTTTGGAAAACTTAAGAATGGTGCTATTAGGATAATAAAAATAGGTTTATTTTTTTCCTCTCATGATTACAGTCACTCGAGAGAAAAGAATGCTAACTGTCATCCTAATAGCATCTAGATAGGATTGTACTCCCGAACATTATTAAACAGTTACTGTCATCATGCCTATAGAATCTGATCTCCGGACCGGTGGTGAAATCCTGACTTATCATAAGTGAAAAAAGTCGCACATTTTGGAATGAAAGTTCCTTATGGGACGATGCGGAGGTACCCTTCTGAATCGTTACTGACATTTTTTGCCGGCGGCAAAAAATGTCAGTAACGAAAATGCGTGGATTAAGTTTTTTATGTGACAATAGGCTATTTTGTATCCCGGAAAGCAGTTCGCGCGGGAATCAAAAAAACTTACACCACGCGGATGAAGTCGCGGGCATCAGCTATTAACTTAATAATTGAGTAATGATTACCATGCAGTTCCACGGGCACGAAGTATCCATCGTTGTCGTCCGCCGCCCCCGCGCCCCGCGCGCTGAACACCGCTTTGTTGGACAGACCCAGGGATGGCACTGATGCTCCCTCGGGACCTGGGAGCAGACACTGTGCTCAAACCTGGAGCTTTACCACGGAACAAGAAACTTAATCTAAATACATACTAATATTATAAATGCGTGTCTCTTTGTTTCCTTCATTTTCAGATTCAGAAGAGATGAAATATCAGTTGTGGACTACGGCGTAGCGGTAGGATGTCTCCAACTCGCACCGACTACTATAACACCCATACTAATAATATAAATGCGAAAGTGTCTGTCTGTCTGATACGCTTTCACGGCCCATCCGTTCAACCGATTTTGATGAAATTTGGTTTAGGGATAGTTTGTAACTTTGTATCCCGGGGAAGGACGTAGGCTACTCTACTCTTTTCCAAGCCGATCTGTCGGACGCCTTATGCTTTAGCTCGCCCTACGTAAGGCCGGCCGATCTTTTTTGCCTCATCAAGTATAGTACGCCGACAAGTCTGTTTTGGCCGCTCACGTTTTCTTTGACCTTGCGGGTTCCAATCCAACGCCTGCTTGTGTATATGGTCGGATTTGAGGATCTACGGGTTGTTCATGACATAGTTTCCATAGGTCTATGTTGGAAATACTACATGTTGGACCGATGTTCTACTACTATAGAACGCTTTTTCGAAATCAACAAAGATGGATAAACTTCTCTTACTCAGAAGCGAACTCGGAAGCCTGTTCTAATCTGATGCGCAACGTATTGATTTGGTCAACACAGGATCTACCGGGGCGAAAACCTCATTACGAAGTAATGGCTCGACCACCTTCGAGAGACGATTTAAAATTATTTTACAAAGAACCTGAGATGACGCAGGAACTAAAGTTATGCCAAGCCAATTATTACATATGCTCAAATCTCCCTTTTTGGGGACTGTTACTAGAAGACCCGTTCTCCCTTCGTTAGAAAGTAGTAGTACTAATATTCTCGCTATCCCAGATGCGATGAATAGAGGGAGTAAGGATTCCTGCAGCTAGAGGAATATCTGCTTTAAGCATTTCCGCCGATATTAAATCTGCACCAGGAGATTTACCGTCCTTTAAGGTTGACAGAGCGTTACATATCTCATCAAAAGAAGGAGGATCGACATCTATATTAAAGAGTGCTGGAGCCCTTACCAGACAAGCGAGATGGAACTTCTTCATTGCTTTGAGACGCGGCATTACGGAAAACTTCTCTAAAATGTTCGCACCACCGGTTAAGTTGTTCAGCCGATGTTGTAATCAGTTCGCCTTGTTTTGAACGCAACGGTTTCTTTTTCACGCGTGATTTGCCAACCAAGGTGTTCGTGACTTGGTACAAGTGACTTATGTTACCCGTTTCGAAAGCCGCCTGAGCTTCCGCTGCCAGAAGATCAGTACGTGCCCGAAGCTCCCTACGCTTGCTACGATAGATTGCTTTACGTAGGCCACTATAACGTTGTCTTAGCTCGTTCTTAGTCGCCTCGTCATTGCTTGAAATTAGTTGCAATTTTGTGTTTTTCCTCTGTTCAATAAGATCCCAGGTAGCCTGTGATATTTCATCCTCACTTTTAGATGCGCGAACGCCCTAATACTACTGATCCAGCCTATGTGTAAGCGGTTTTGATATTTTTCCATTCTGCACCTAGGTCACCTGTCGCTGAATGCAATGCTGCAAAACTATTCCTTACCTTAATAAGCGAACTTATACGCAAGCATCTCTAGTCTATACTCATATTATAAAGAGGTAAAGTTTGTTAGTTTGTGTCGTTGTAGGGGGTAATCTCTGGATCTACTGAACCGATTTTGAAAATTCTGGTACCAATAGAAAGCTGCATTATTTGTGAGTGTCATCATATTATGCTATATATTAACCCGAAAAATTAGGGAGTTCCCGTGGAAATTTAAAAAACTTATGTCACGCGGACGATGTCGCGGGCATCTGCTAGTGGCTAATAAATGGGTTGCAACCAGATGGGTGCCCATCGCAAATATTTTATATAGAAATATTGTAGGCGAGAGCGCCGACTCACCGTCCGCGTCGTCAGCGGCGAGTGTTCCGCCCGCGATGTTGCGGAAGTTCCGCGTGAAGTTGTGCGGCGCGCGGAACACGCGCAGCACTTTCTCCTCCGCAGCGGAGACGAAGGCGGTGGGCGACACTAGCGCTATGGACGCCATGTCGTAACCGTGGACTTGCGGGCGGGCTATCTCGTGCCACTGGGTGCCGCTACCTATAATAAATGTAAAACATTGTGAATGTAAACTTTAGATAACGTTCGCACTGCGGAATATTTAATTTTGTTTTTTCTAATTCTAATCTAAAAAAAAGAAAAAATAATAATAATAATAAATTATAAAAATATTTCAAATATAAACCACAAAACTAAGGCACGAAGTGTTCACTTCAAAAAATCATTGTACTGCTGTGTTACCATCGGCCCTCCGCCAGGGCGCGTGCAGCCTCGTGGTCTGGTCCAGGGACACGCTCACTAGGTACCGACCCTGACTCTCCCAACGGATATCCTCCACCGCGCCAAAATGCCCGCCTACCACCACGCTGGGCTGCCACTGGCTCGACTCCTGGAGGAGCAAAATCTATACTAATGTCATGGATGCAAAAGTGTGCCTGTCTGTTTGTTTGTCTGCTACACTTTCACGGCCCATCTAATCAACCATTTTTGATGAAGTTTGGTCATAGGCTTGGTTGATAGGCTGCATCCCCAGGGAAGGACATAGTCTAATTTGTTTAATAGTTGATTTGGGATAACTTAATCCATGCGGATTGCGGACGAAGTCGCGGGCATCACCAAGTCTTCCATAAGTGGGTCTATTTAATGCGGATAAACAAATTCATTTTCGAGACGGCAATGTTTTGGCGGTTCCTCCGGTATTCCTCGATAGCATCAGGTGACCTACGCTTACTCTGAGTTTTAACATTGCTCTAAACCCATGCAGTTAAGGTTCATTGGTGAGCTCTCACGTCAATCAATCGTATTTGCATTGTTAAAACTCAGAGTAAGCGTACTGCTTGCTATAAGTACACATAAAAAAGTAAAAAGTAGGCGAGGAAGAGGCGATCTCATTGAAACATATAAAATACTGAACAACTACTATAATGTCCCAAATATGGAGGAAATATTTTTAACCAAAAGGAACCCCGGTCTAAGAGGACACGATCGAGAGCTGTGTCATAAATTGGCATCGTCAACTCCTTTTAAACACTTTTTGAGCAACAGAGTAGTGATCATGTGAACAAACTACCCGGGGATGTGGCGATGTCAACCTCTGTAAATCAGTTCAAGGACAGACTGGATAAGTACTTGGAGACAAAGCACAAGATCTGATATAGGCGCATCAGCAAAAGCTGCCTAGCCTATTATAAATAATAATAATAATAAAAAAAAACACAAAAATGCAATAATATTATCGTAAATACGTGGGCTATTCTCTTACTTTGTCGTATCTCCATATATGCAGCGATCCGTTGTACCCGTGACCGAGAAACGCGTCGGGTCCGAACCGACTGCCGTAGTACCCCAGCCCGCTCCCCCCCACTTCCCCCACTCTCACGTGCTCCGTCCACGCCCCACCGTCGCTCTCCGGCTGCCATATTATGAGGGTCTTGTCCAGAGATGATGACAGGAGGCGGTAGGTTGGCTGGTTTGTTTCTGGAAGAAATACCCTCACCCATAACTACGACCTTTCATAGAATATCCATTCTTATCTGTTCTTATTCTGATCTTATAGTTAATCCTAGTGCTGAACACTTATTATCAAAAGAGTTCAATTTAATTATTTGAAAAAAAAAAAACATGCCTTCATTAAAAAAACACAATTAAGACTGTTTTCTCACAAATGTATTGAAAATGTTGTGTGATACACGGGCGTTAAGGTTTTTACAAACTCACGAGTTTGTAAAAATCTACCATAGCCGTTTTGATTTACAGTAAAATCTTTCAAATACGAGTACTTATTTGCTTTTACGGCCATAGTCATTTTGTCATACAAAGGCTGTAAGACGATAATTTAACAGGTCAGTACTGTCTTATGTCGTATCACGATTACGGCCGTAGTATGTAATAATATAACAGCTAGAACAGTTGCCTGCTAAAACAAAAATAAAACATTTAATCAATTTTCATTTAGAGATGCGTAAAAGACTTAAATAAATAACATTAATGAAATTAATTATACAATAAGCTTACTTGTATGTCTAGTTAAAGATGATATCTGTTTTTTATGATACTGGTAACACTGGTGTATACAAAATTCAATTCAATTCTAAACCACAATCAAAATGTAGCACTTAATGTAACTAAGTATATGTTCCGATATACACTGAGAGCACTGTTCAGTGCTCTTACTGGGGAGAAATTCGTCCCGTTATGGACTGCCGCAGTATCCTAGGGAAATATATGACGTCATAAATCGTCGCCATTTTTGTACTGTGAGCACTGGCGTTTTCGAGGTAAGGTGCTCTCAGTGCTGGCTGCGTTCCGTTTTATACAGTGACCAGTATAGCTAACTATAAAGGAACGGTTTCGCAGTATACTAAATTAACGTCACACCTTACAGTGCTCACAGTGTATTTCGGAACATACCCTAAATCACTAGGTATCCCCAAATGAGCTAAATTTTTATTTGTAATCTTTTAAATTTAGTACCATTTACTTTTTTAATTTTCTCGCTATTTGTCGCTCTCAGCTTTGATTAGCCATAGAGCCTTGTCTTCATGCCAAGCAGTAAAACACTCTGGACAAAGGCTAGGCGTTGTAATACAGTCCGGACATCGATATCTAGTTTCCTTCTTCACATTCTGGCTCGAACATTGCTTACATTTGAGAAATTTATACTTTCTTTTGTAATTTTCTGGTGTAGGTATTAATTCTGGCCAATGGTTTGCGAGATTCTCACTGGCAGGACTCACGGTCTTCGAAATTATGTGATATCTTCGACCACTAGATGCGGCTGTGAAAATAGAAAGGTACTACGTTAGATATATGGAGTTATGGATACTTCTTAAAGGTCCAAAACGATGCTAGGAGCATGAAAAGGATAGATTCATTCACCGTAGTGAAAAAGATAGCAACAAAGCAATGTTAGCAACAAGAAAAAATCACTTATAATTCAGTCTACTTAACTGCTTCGCTAAACACCATACAATTGTGATAGCAAATAAGACACAAAATGTGATAATGTACTTACTTTGATAAAATAATGTAGAACGTAAAGTGACGAGTAAAAGTATCCCGCACGTGCGGATGCCGTCGTGCCGTGCGTCACTTTTTCACCTTCACATTTGCATTTGGTCAATGGAATTTGGTTGTGTGTTAATGTGTAACACATGCACACACAAAAACAAATACGCAAAGTAATCAATGAAAAGGTGTAAATTTTTGAAATCTACACTTCTATATACTATGCTTCTTCTAAACTAATAATATTATAAATGCGAAAGTTTGGATGAATGGATGGATGTTACTCAATTACACAAGAACGGCTGAACGGATCTGGATGAAATTTGACACAAAGATAGATTATAGTCTGTGAACCAAAAAACCTCAGTCCATGCGGACGAAGCCGCGAGCATCAGCTAGTATTACAATACTTACCATTATCAAGAGTGGTCTGCCACTGCACGCCATACACCCAGCCCTCGTGGCCCGCGAGCACCGCGTCCAGCTTCACTGACCACTTCACTGTGTATGCCTCAAACAATTTCTCTTCAACCTTGATACCTGACACTGGCGCATCTTCATAGCGCTGGATCTTCCACAGGCGGATGTATGTGTCTTGAGAGGCGGACGCTAGCATTAATGTATTACCATCTGTAAATTAGATAGACCTGGTAGAGTTAAACGTAAGAGCCATGAGAGACACATGCATAATTAAATAAATTGAGTACCTATTGAGAATTGAAAAAGTAGTAAGTGTCAAGTAGAAGTTCATTCTAAAAAAATATGGTAAAACTATCATTTTTAAAAGAAACCAAAATGTTATTCTATCAGTTTCACAACCGAAGGTTATTCACAACAAGAACAAGCTTTAAAGAAATAAATAAAATTTTGAAAAAAATAAATTAGAAGAGAATAAAAAAAAAAAAATTGGTTTACACCCTCCATAATTTTTCTTAATCTTTTAAATATGTTTTCTTCAGCACTTTTATTTTAAATTACATACAAATTATAATTAAAACTAAAACTTTAACAATTTTAGAAAATTTCTAACAAATGTATGTATACTTTCTTTGCCAAATACCCAAAGGTTTGCTAAAAATTGAATTAAAAAGAACGATATTCATAAAATTTAAATATCAGTATTTTAAAAATCATAAGGTTTGGAAAAAAACCGGCCAAGTGCGAGTCGGACTCGCGCACCGAGGGTTCCGTACTCAAGAAGTAGGTATAATTACCTTTGTTAATGAACCGCAAAACTAACTTTGTTTGTAGAGGTTTACTGTTAATATCAAAAAATTACGTTTGTTGTATGGGAGCCCCCCTTTAATATTTACTTTATTGATATTTAATTATTTATTTTGAAAGGTAATATACAAGTTAATATTCTGTGAAAATTTGAACCGTCTACCTGTTACCGTTTTTAATATTGAGCAAAAAAATACGAAAAAAACACGTTTATTGTATGGGGACCCCCCTTAATATATATATTTTTTTAATTTTTAGTATTTGTTGTTATAGCGGCAACGGAAATACATCACTTGTGAAAATTTCAGCTTTCTAGCTATCACGGTCTATGAGATACAGCCTGGAGACAGACAGACAGACAGACAGACAGACAGACAGACAGACAGACAGACAGACAGACAGACAGACAGACAGACAGACAGACAGACAGCGGAGTCTTAGTAATAGGGTCCCGTTTTTACCCTTTGGGTACGGAACCCTAAAAAGGTAGTTTGCAAAATTATGACTGAAGAACCTTTTCTGACCACTTAGGTTAGGGATTTCTTATTTGCCCTAGATAATCACATAATGGACATAAAATAAGTCTTACCAACATTCAACACATCAAGCCCTCTCACCCAGTCTTCATGCCCCGCCAACATGTGCACTCTGTGATACTGTTGGTCTTCCTGTTCCACAAATATGTGCACCTTGTGGTCATCCAGAGCACAAAACAATACGGGCCTATTGACTGAGGGCAGCATGCAGCTGTGGAGGGTGAGAGCCAGCCCTGACTGGAGGTTGATCCTTTGTTTCACTGTTGTGGTACCTGTAAAAAATTGTGAGGGAGACTACATACTAGGGTATTATAGAAAGTGATCTTTCCATTGCCCATCTGTTATTTTTGTATAATTAGTATGTAAAGTTTAAATAATATATTGTATTTCTTTGTATTTTTATGTTTTGTGTAGCAATAAAGAGTTTAACTATAGATCTACCTGTTTAACAAATTCATACTGACAAAGTTGAAGGCATCATTAGTATCAAATAAAAGGTATGTGATGCTTAAGAGTACAAGAGTTCATGTATTTAGTAGTGCAGCAGACTTCATACACCTTTGATAACATCACAGGGAAGGACATTCCCTGGATACTTTTTATCCCAGAAAATTATGTAGTTTCCGCAGGAATCAAGAAACCTTAATCCAAGTGGACAAAGTCACAGGCATCATATAGTTTACCAATTAATTAGTTGTGAACTGTTGGTCAGTAAAAATTTATTTATTTATTAAATCAACTATCATAGGATAAGCCTGATCATCTTACTATCTTACTAATATTATAAATGTGAAAGTTTGGATGGATGTATGGATGGATGGATGTATGGATGTTTGTTACTCAATCACGCCCAAACAGCTTAACAGATCTGGCTGAAATTTGGCACAGAGATAGATTATAGTCTGGAATAGCACATAGACTACTTTTAATTCCAGAAAATTGAAGAGTTCCCATGGGAACCACAAAACCTCGATCCACGCGTAAGAAGTTGCAGGCATCAGCTAGTAACCCAAATAATGCACCTATGTTGTCTCATTAAAATAAATAAATCTTTACTTTCATTAATAAATTATTAATTCATTTATTCATTTACTTACCATCTATTCTCTCCCAAACACACACACTAGAGTCAATAGACCCTGTATAAACCAACAAATTGTTTCCATCAACATATACACCATGGATACAAGTCACTCCATCTTTGTGTTCCACCAAACTACTGGAAACCTTCCATGATCCATTCTCTAAAGTCCAGATAGCGGCGGTCTTGTCGGCTGAGCATGATAGCAGCTCTGTGCAGGTATTATCAGATTTTTGGAGCCACTTTACTGAGTTTACTTGTGATTTGTGATGGCTGAGGACTGTGAGTGGATCATTGTTTTTGATATGCTGAAATGAAATAAAAAGGATGATTATAGCATCGCAAAAGACTTCCACTGCTGGGCATAAGCCATCCCTAATGAACATTATGCCTTCCCCTTCCAACCACTTAGATCATTCTTTTTTATTGTTGGTTGGTAAATTATGTACTTATTGTGGAAGGATTTTGAGGTAGGGGTTCCCGGACCTATAGGCTAAACAGAAAGATATGAGTATATATCTGTTTAGCCCATAGGTTCGGGAAGATTATAATATAAAGTCTGTAGTTATAAATGCCATAATTATGTATTTCGAGGACATCATAAACATTATTAGCTTCATAAAGCTTAAGTTGTATTGTTGCTAAGCTTAGTAACGCAGTTTTTAAAGAGAAGTTTTACTTTATTATTCACAAAATAAATATGAAAACATAACTTTACCGTATCGTAAATACCCACTGCATTGCAAGCACCGAAACATATAAAATCTTCGTTGTTCCAATCAGCTATATCTGGAGTGCGGTTGCACGCTGCTGAAGTATATACTTGATCCACTGATATCTTCATAATATTTTAATATATTGTAATAATATCACTAACCGCGAGACCACTTAATTTGTTTTCTAGGTTGGTGTCAGTTGGTGTTGGTAACTCACAGAGTACATTATATATAGTGGTAACTGCTTACTGCTTGAACTGCTTCTGCTTGTCAATTCAATTTTCAAGTTTCAACTTTTTAGGTTATTGTTTTGACATTTGCTGTCCAAAGTTGTATCTGTTTAGTTTTAGTCACCATAGACAAGAGTAACAGGTTGCACCATAGAGTGAGTACATAGGGTTGACCAACATTTCATACGACGTAACTGAGATTTGGACTATTTGCAACATAATATTTCTTCTTCTGTTAGTTATCAAGTTACTGGCTTCATGCTCTCCCGTCTAAGCATTTAGGCACTCTGTAGGACCACCTCACTCTGACGATTGCGGTTGGTCTTCGACTTGGCGCCAAGTTACAACAGCCACATTGAGCCACATCTTTGCCACTGCGGTGGGGCAGTGGACGCGTATGGCCATCACGGGCTTTCTTGTGTTAAAAGTGCCGGTCGTCTTTCGCGACATGCTTCCCTGAACGACATCATTCGTAGGTCTCTTGCCACCGCTAAAGTGCCTGCAGTATTAGAGCCTAATGGCTTGGCGCGCAGTGATGGTAAGAGACCTGACGGGATGACTCTTGTTCCGTGGAAGCAAGGAAGGTCGCTTGTTTGGGATGCCACATGCGTGGATACGCTAGCGTTATCCCACTTGCAGGCGTCCTCCGTGTCAGCGGGGGCGGTGGCCACTAATGCAGAAAGAGCCAAGAGGCGCAAGTATGAAATTATTGAAAATAATTTCATTTTTGTGCCTTTTGGTGTTGAAACCCTGGGGTCGTGGGGCGAAGATGCCAGATCCTTTTTTAAGGATCTATCTTCTCGTCTCACAGAGTCCACAGGTGACCGGAGGGCTGGCAGTTACCTCGGCCAACATATAAGTTTGGCTATTCAGCGGGGTAACGCAGCCAGCGTTCTGGGCACACTGCCTCATTGCAGCGGGATGGATGATATTTTTAATGTTTAGTTTTTAGTTTTTAATTTAACTAGTTTTTAATTTAGATTTAATTTAGATTTTAATTTTATCTACTTATATGTTCTTACTTACCTAGTTTTCCAATAAATATTTTAGATGTGCCTACTTCTGGGCACACTGCCTCATTGCAGCGGGATGGATGATATTTTTAATGTTTAGTTTTTAGTTTTTAATTTAGTTTTTAATTTAGATTTAATTTAGATTTTAATTTTATCTACTTATATGTTCTTACTTAACTAGTTTTCCAATAAATATTTTAGATGTGCCTACTATATTTATGGTCTTCTTCTTCTTATTTTTTTACCTGTAGTTTTGTTTCGGCGGGAAATGGGCCAAAAAGTCAAAACCTTGAGTCAAAACAAATCAATGACATTTTATATTTTTTTAACAAACTAGTGAATTAAATTGAAAAATTTTGGCATACCTACCTCTAAATTTAAAAATGCCTGAAGTTATGGTGTATGGTATTCCAGTAAGTTTCCCTTTCGAGCCTTACGATGTCCAAAAGGCGTACATGGAAAAAGTTATTGAGAGCCTACAGAATAACACAAATGCGTTGTTGGAGTCACCTACAGGAACCGGGAAGACCCTCAGCTTGCTATGCTCTTCGCTGGCGTGGTTGTTGGTAAAGAAGGCTCAGTTACAAATGAATGCTCAGCTCGGGAACTTCTCTGAGCATAGCGGTTTTAGCGGCAACTTACGGGACAATTTGAATAACGCAACTGCGGGAAAAGGGAAGGATAATACGACATGGGGTATGCCAAAAATTATTTATTCTTCCAGAACACATTCACAGCTCACACAAGCTATGCAGGAATTAAAAAGGTCCAGCTACAGGCACGTCAAAGCATCAGTACTCGGTTCCAGAGATCAGATGTGTATCCACCCAGAAGTTTCAAAAGAAACCAACAATATGAACAAAGTACACATGTGCCAGTTAAAAGTTAAATCTCGTACTTGTCATTTTTACAACAATGTAGAATCAAAGAAGGAAGATAGATCTGTAAAAGGTGATGAGATTTTAGACATAGAAGATTTAGTTAGTGCAGGTAAGAAATTAAAATGCTGTCCATATTATCTATCAAAAGAGCTCAAACAAGAAGCTGATATAATTTTTATGCCATACAATTACTTATTAGATCCAAAATCGAGGAAGGCTAATGGTGTTGAACTTTTAAATAACATAATTATTCTTGATGAGGCACATAATGTAGAGAAAATGTGTGAGGAGTCTGCTTCCTTGCAAATTAGAACAACTGATGTTGCATTGTGCATTGATGAAATTACTCATGTTATGAAATCATTTGTCGAAGGGGCTGAGGAGCAGATGGATGCAACTATGGATGCAAACCAGCCTAAAGATTTCACCTGTGATGACTTATGCATATTGAAAGAAATGATGCTGGCTTTAGAAAAAGCTATAGATGAGATAAATGTGGGTGCAGAAGGCACTACCTTTCCTGGTGGCTTTATTTTTGAGCTCCTTGCTAAAGCAGAGATCAAGGATCATAACCAACTTTCTGTGATTACTTTAATAGAAAATCTTATTCAATACCTGTCTACAGCAAGTGCATCTCCATTCCAAAGAAAAGGGAATGGACTACAAAAGATTGTTGATTTATTAAATGTTGTCTTCAGTGGCACTACACATAGTTATAAAGAAAGAGTAAAGCTATGTTACAAGGTTCACATACAAATAGAAGATAAGAAGAATAACAAAAAGACAGATAGCTGGGGTGCACTCAAAACTGCAAGTAGTAAATTTGCTGAAAGAGTACTGAGTTACTGGTGCTTCAGCCCCGGATTTGGTATGAAACTGTTACTAGATCAAAATGTCAGGAGTATTATTTTAACTAGTGGTACTTTGGCACCACTAAAACCCCTAATATCAGAATTAGGGATACCAATTGGAGTACAGCTAGAAAATCCACATATTGTTAAGTCAAACCAGATCTATGTGAAGATTATAAGTCAAGGTCCTGATGGGGTCACATTGAATTCAAATTATCAAAATCGGGATAATCCAAAATACATCTCTTCTTTGGGAAGAACTATCTTAAGTTTCGCCAGAGTTATACCTGATGGCTTGTTAGTTTTCTTTCCATCATATCCCATTATGGCAAAATGTCAGGAAATGTGGCAGGCTGAGGGTATCTGGTCAAGCATTACCAATATAAAACCTATATTTGTAGAGCCCCAGAGAAAAGACACTTTTAATACCATCATTAATGATTATTACAGCAAAATAAGTGACGCAAGCAGTAAAGGAGCTTGTTTCATGGCAGTTTGTAGAGGTAAAGTGTCGGAAGGTTTAGATTTTGCTGATATGAATGGAAGGGCTGTAATTATAACAGGGTTGCCATTTCCTCCGCTTAAGGATCCAAGAATAATTTTGAAAAAGAAATATCTAGAAGAAGTAAGAGTTAAACACAAGGAATATTTGTCTGGTGATGAATGGTATTCCTTAGAAGCCACCAGAGCAGTGAATCAAGCCATAGGAAGAGTTATCAGACACCAGAATGATTATGGAGCCATTCTACTCTGTGACAGTAGGTTCAATAATCCAAAATTGAAAGGCCAATTGTCTGCCTGGTTGAGAGACTACATAAATGTATCCAACAAGTTTGGTGAGACAGTCGGTGAGATTTGCAGGTTTTTCAAAACTGCTGAAACATCTTTACCAGCTCCTAAACTAAAACCTTTAATGCCACATGAACCAAATACTACCTACAATGAAAGCAGTAGTACTAGTTTAACAGGGGTTTCATTTCCTGTGGCAAATGTGAGAGCAATTAGTAAAGATTCCAGTAAAAAGTCTGTCAGTCAGTATCCAAACTCAAATGAAGTGTACGCAGATTTCTCAATGGACTTCTACAAGAATGCACAATCTTCATCTTATGTTAATGAGTTCAAGCCTAAAGAAACTAAGGATCTATTTAGTGCATTAGACAGTAGTAGTGATTCTACACAAATAACAATACAGTCAATGGTTACAATGCATAAGAGAAATGCAGAAGAATCTAATATTAGTACAGTGTCCAAGAAAAAGAAGTTAAAAATCAAAGCTTTTGGTTTTGAAGAAAATTTGAATGGCAGCGAAAAAATTGTTGATACAGTTGTAGAAAGAGTAGCTCCAACGTCTTTGATTGATTTTGTTAAAGAAATAAAAACTTATTTGGATCAAGAAAATTATAAGAAATTTCAATTCGCGATTTCTTCATATAAAAAGGAAGGAGATTATGATTTATTTCTCACTACATTATCTGGTTTATTGGAGAATAGAAAATTGTTTTATTTATTTAAAGGCATGAAAAGATTTTTAAAAGAAAATCATAAAAATAGTTTTCAAGAATACTGTGATAATGTAAAGTTTCAAAGTTGACATGTACTTAGTCTTATTTAGAGAAATAGGTATAGTTTTAAGTAGGTAAATATTATTATGGTTTTTATTTTTAAGCTATTGCATAGCTTCTATTGCGGGCCTTGAGCGTGGAGACCGAATCTAGAAATTCCGTAACGAAAAAACCTTCCTAAAGCTTTTTTTGCTATGACTACTTGTGTTGTTGACTTCAAGTTTTTGAAAATAAAGACTATTTTTATGCAAAGATGATGTTGGTTGCTATGACTACTTGTGTTGTTGAAAATATAAAGGGGAAATAATTTTAAAGAATTATGTTTTCAATAGTCCGGGGTGTCCAAGGGGAATCAAAAATTTTTGATTCCCCTTGGACACCCGGACTATTGAAAACAGTGATAAAAAATGCTATGCAATAGCTTTACCGCGGCAGTCTCCGAGTGCCACACGTCTTTTCTTATTTGTAAGAATTTTAAGTATGACCTAAAAATTATAATGCAATGTTTAACTTTCAAAATTTGTGTCTGTATTTTAAACAATTTGTCTGTCTGTATTTTAAATTTTGATTCTACAATAAATTATTTAAAACTGATAATAAAAGGACTGGTTTCTGTTTAAGATATTGTTTTATTAAAACTACCCTTACTAAGTTATAAACTAAAATACATTCTTCGGAGCTTCATTAATCTTATCCTTTATTTCTACAGAGTTAATTCTCAGCATAGTTTGTTGTGCTCTTTGAAAATTTATCCTCATGAACTGCTTCCTACGTTTCTTCTTGAAATGTGTCTTTGTGTGTGACAGGCCCTTTGATATAATAGTGGCTGTTACTGTTACGAGGCCAGGTTGGACCAATGGTCGGCCAATAAGAGAAAAATCTTTGGAAGCAGCTAACAAGACCTTGTCCAACGTAATCTTATCACCAATGTTTGGTGGCCAATAACCTTCCACTACTAGTAAATCGCCGTCCGTGACACGCCACTGTTTACCAAGCAAATGTACTATGGCGAAACTGCGATGTGATTTCTCTTCAATTAGTTTGTTACATGTTGTTATTACATCCTTTGTTATATCTGCAGCTGGCTGGTTCTGGGCTGGAGCATTCTGAGTTATAAATCGAGAGAGAATTCCACCTGAAACAAAAATATTATCGTTTTACTATATATCTAACTACTTATTTGGAATAATAAGTACCAATGTAATATTGTCTTCTTGATTATACCTTGACTATTAAATACACTAGCGAGACGTTGTAAGCCGGCCCTGATCATAGCTATTGATAATAATTTTATCCGTAAATCTTATTAATTAAAATATAACATTTCTGCGAACATAACCTTTAAAGTTTAAACACAATTTGACAATGACAAATGACCAAATCACAACAAACTGACACTGACAACAAGCCATAGACAAAAGATCAACTTTTTGCAATGGACTTTTTAGGCGTTCTTCACTCTATCTTCTATTAAAAAAAAAAAAAAAAATTGTAGTAGTTCAACTGATTGGTATAAACCGCTGAACAAGTAGAAATAAAATAGTTTAACTCACCGAAACTAAATGAATTAAAATCAAAATGCATATCTATACCATTGACTTGTATATGTCACCGTAAGATTATAAAAACCGTAAGATTGTAATCTAACGCTTTTTTTTTCGATAGATTGTAAACAGTCGAAAGATTGTGAACCGTTCAATGTTTTAAGTGTCAATTTTTGAAATATTCATTGTATTTACGACATAAATAATCAAGTTAGGGTTCGACATATATAATCAAGTACACTTCAAGGCACTTAGGTTCTATCGAGTATCGGGTTAATAAACCTAACAGATTACAATCTACCGAAAAATAATCCGTTATTGTAATCATTCGACAATTTACAATTTCGCGAGTTAGATTATAATCGAACGGTTTTTACAATCTTACGGTGACACATACATAACTTTATGTTAGTGATCCATACTAATATAATAAACTAGATGATGCCAACGACTTCGTCCGCGTGGATTAGGATTTTTTGATTCCCGTGGGAACTCTTTAATTATCCGGGATATAAAATAGCCTATTGTCACATAAAAATCTTACTCCACGCATTTTCGTTACGAACGTTTTTTGCCGGCTCCTTCGGTCCTTCCCCGGGATACAAACTATCCCCATACCTACCAAATTTCATTAAAATCGGTTGAACAGGGGGGTTACTATGAGCTCTTTAAATGGGATGTGAAAGCGAAGGAGACAGACAGTCAGACAGACAGACAGACACACTATCGCATTTATAATATTAGTATGGATGCGAAAGTGTGTCCGTCTGCTACCCTTTTACGGTTCAACTGTTTAACCGATTTTGATGAGATTTGGTACAGACATAGGTTGCAACTTATGCTACTTTTATGACGGAAAATTAAAGAGGAATTTAACCTTAATCCACGTGGACAAAGTCGAGTTATCTAGTTAAGTATTATACCTAATCACATATCACTTAACACTTCACATCACACGAATATTATAAAAGCGAAAGTGTGTATGTGTGTAGGTCTTAAATGGAAAAACTACTGGACGTATTTGGCTGAAATTTAGAATGGAGATAGATTATACCTACCATGGATGAATACATATGCAACTTTTTATCCCGGAGTTCCCGCAAGAACCAAAAATTCAGTTCGCGCGGACGAAGTCGCGGGACTCTTCGTATCAGAGGCGTCTCTAGCCCTTATAGCGCCCGTGTGCAACCAGTACCCTGGCGCCCTCTAGTCTAGTAGGAGCAGGGTCAAAATGGAATACTAACAGTTATATTTTCAAACGGAAATTCGGATGCAAATGGTGCAATTTTAAATGATGTCGGGAAGCAAAAAGTTTTAGGGGTTATGAGAATAAAAAAATCACAACTTTGTAGTTCTTTAGTTCTTTCAAAAATATTTAATTTAAAAACTATTATAGTTACTAACAAACAGGACGCTCGTACACACAAATATATATATATATATATATATATACATATATATATATCTCGACTATATATATATACATAGTCTATCCTATCACACTCCGACGGAGAGCCGGGCTGGATGAAACTATTAGGGTTCCTACGAAGCTGACATGTAGCAAAAATCCAAACACATTCTAATGCTCTTTCCAATAGAAATGCAGTAGTTACTTAGCTTTTTCTCGAGAGGACGTTGATTTATTCAGAAATCAATTTACTTTCCCACGTCGTTCTAGTTAAGGTAGAGCCGAGGTATGGTACTTACTAACTAGCAGCTGGCGTGCTTTTCCCAGTATTTTTGTGCACTTATGTACATTAACTCGCAACGCTACATTAAATTAAAAACTTCGAGCGCAATTTTATCTTGTGGGTAGGGAATTACCTATTGCAAGATTCAGCGTTCCGGCACGATGCCACGAGGACGAAGTCGCGGGCATCAGGTAGTGGTTTTCAAATTAAACTTGCAGCATGCGCAGATGATAATAAATTATTATACAGCTCTGAATATTCAGTAATTTGTCAGGTCTGTGAGCTGGTGGAACGAATACTGTATTTTGGCCACAAACTGGTGACACTTTGTAAATAATACGTGCTTGTGTAATTTACTGCTATTTTTGGCAATTATAAAAATCGTGTTATGAGTTAAGTACATTGAATTATAATGTACCAACTAAAAAGTCTATTAAGTTGCAGTTAGTTTACAGTTTATTGGCCGATTTTCTCATACCTACTTGGCGAAATTTGAGTTTTTCGCTGAGCCCCAATTCCATTCCACCTTGCAGGTGTGCGTTGCGCCTTAGCCCAGCTTAGGTCATAAACAGGCTTATTCAACAAAGCCGGAGAGCAAGTAGCACGCAGTGCGCCTATTAGCGAAGGATGAATAATTACGGCGTACTGTACGTACAGTTAAAACTGCAGGTAAAACGTGTCAAGGTTTTTTTGAGCTCGAAATAGAACTTCTGCTTTAGTTCGCTATATTTTGTATGTAGGCCTGTAATCATTGAAGACTTGTATGAAATATTTCATACTAGCCGATGTCCGCGACTTCGTCCCCGCCGAATAAGCTTTAAAAATCCCGTGGGAACTCGTCCATTTTCCGGGGTAAAAAGTAGCCCATTTTACTCTCCAGGTCCTCAACTATACCTATGCAAAAAATCACGTCGTTCCATTGGTCTGTTGCGGCGTGATTGAAGTACAAACCGATAAACCAACAAACAAACACACTTTCACATCTTGTACGAGTATGATCCATTAAAGTAATTTTAATCATTTTGAACCGGCGCCAGTCCGCGGTTACGCTCCCGTGCGAATTGGGTAATTGTAAATAGTCAAATCTGCAACTCTTTTACCGAGTTTCTTGCTGGTTTTTCTTGGTAGGACCATTGGTAGATTCACTCAACGATTCAAAAAGTAAATATAACAACCGTTCCGGGAACGGACATATCCATTACTAATATTATAAATGCGAAAGTGTGTCTGTCTGTCTGTCTGCTACGCTTTCGGCCCATCTGTTCAACCGATTTTGATGAAATTTGGTACAGGGATAGGCTAGGATTAGGTTGTATCCCGGGGAAGGACATAGGCTACTTTATCCCGGAAAATTCAAGAGTTCCCGCGGGAATCAAACAAATTAATCCACGCGGACGAAGTCGCGGGAATCATCTAGTTTGATATAATTCAAATTCGACTTGCTTTTGAGAGTAATTTGGGCACTCGAGAGCTGGTGTTTTTTTAGTTAAAATGTGAGACGTTAACAATTATTTAACTTTAACTGTGCGTAAATATGACATTTTAGTAATTAGATGTGAAGTCGTGATATTAATATATTCTCGAAAGTTATAAAAACACGCCGAATCGAGAACCTCCTCATTATTTGGAAGGAGCAGCGTGGTGGGTCTAAAGCTCTAATTCCCTCTCTCCTATGAGAGTGGAGACCTGTGCCCAGCTGTGGGACGTTAATGGGCTGTAGTGATGGCGGTAATAACGTAAATCTGAAGAGTAACACTAACGCCTCGGCATTGTGCAAAGTCCTAATTTGCTCTCAACGAAAATATTTTTAATCCAAGTAAAAATTGTTTAGAGCGCATAACACTTTTTCAACAAAACACGCCTAAGATTCTATTAAAAGCACGAGAATACAAAATGGAGCAATATAGCCTCGCGTTTATTCCGAAACCGGGTAGGTTTTTCAGGGCGTCCGCTCGGGCGTTTCCGTGGGCGCTCGGGCGGCTTCGCCCGCGTCTGGGGCGCGTTGGCATGGCAACGGGCGGCACGCGGAGCGCCTCGCCCGCCGAAAATAAACACCGAAAGGCCTCTGGCACCTCTGGGCCTCACGTGACGTTCGGTTGCGCAAAACTAGGGAACCTCGTGTCTACATGTGTAAACTAGTACGGGAAATAAAATAGCTGCGGGTGGAATTGTTCCGTCATTTTATACCCACTTTACTCAAATTCAGGGCGGAAAACTTATCACCATTTCGTAAAAAATATTAATTTATGATAATACCATTTTTCGATTCAGAATTGATGAGCTATTGGTTTTTGTTTATAGAACACGGATGATATTTTGTTTTATCGTGCTAATTTATATAATATCTAATCAATAATCATAATTTGAGTGTATTTTACGAAATGACACATCACCTGATGTGGAAAAGATGTGGAGGTTTTGACTCCTCGCTGCGTTCGGATAAGGATTAGGTTCGGCTGGCAAAAAGGTTGTGGAAACTTGTGAAAACGGGGGTGCTGTTTGCTGGGCCCGGGGCGGGCGCGGGGTGGGGGTGCGGCGGCGGTGGTGGGGGGAGTTGTGTGATTGTGTGTCGGGGTGTGCGTGCGCGCGCAGTCCGCCTCAGTCGCTGGGCGGCGCGGGCCGGCGCACGGTCGATAGCTGCCGGCACGGGCACGGCCATGGTGCGCGACGCGTGCACGCGCAACCCGCCTCGACGCGCGGTGTGAGTGTTGTGTGGTGTGGACGCTAGCCCCGACGGCGTCTTGTGCTTTCGGTTAGTATGCCTAGCCCTAGCCGCCAATCAATCGACACTCAACAGCGTTGATTACGTATGAGTGTGACACGACCAGGTGCTGATTGTTTTCGACCGGGATTTCAGATGAAATGAGATGACTGTTTTTCAACAAAATACATTCATTTTTCAGGAGCAATACTGAAAGATGATTAAAATGACCGATTTTGTAACCATTTCTCACAAACAAATCTATAAATAATTACTATCCTGTACGAGCTTATGTACTTAGCTCATAAATATGAGAAATGGTGAGAAGCCACGCGGTTCTTAATTTCATGTATTGTAATTAGGTCATTCGTCAAATTATTCGAACCGAACATGTGCTTTTATTCCGGCCGCTACCATTTGACACTCAACAGCGTTGATTAAGCATGAGTGTGACACGACTAGGTACTCTAGGTAGAGCTTGTTTTCGACCAGGAATGAGATATCATTCCCGGTCAAAAAAATTAATGCATTTTGTTGAGATAACAGAACTACTGATTACTGTTGCTTGTATATTACTGTTTTCTCAACAAAATACATTCATCTTTTTCAATTTATTTTTTCTGAGGTCTATATCTAATTTTATAATAATTTCTCTGAAAAATTAATAACTAAATAAGAATCACGCCGTAGGTACTTGCGTATGTAGCTTAGGTAAATGAGATAAATACGGTACTTAATTAGGTCATTCGTCAAATATTCTGAACCGAACATGTGCTTTATTCTGGCAGCTATCAATCGACACTCAACAGCATTGATTGAGTACAAGTGTGATACGACCAGGGTATTATTAGAGATTGTTTTTGAACTGTAATGAGATATAGATTTTGTTTAATTGAATGCTGAAAAGAAAGCTGCTTTTCACTGCCATGTTTTCAAGGTCCAAACCAAACCAAATTCGACATTATAAAATACAATATTCTCACATATAAATCATGACAAATTAGTCACCAAACTCAGTAATATCTCGATTTAAAGAGGATATGGGTGCATAATCTCACCTATAGTTAATAATATGCAGCAACGCCGTTCTCATAGTCGTGCAGTCTAATTAGGGCATTCTTCAAATTAATTATTTGAACCGAACACGTGTTTTAGGTTTTGGCCGCTACCGACCGACCTGGCGTTGATTATTTAGTGGTATAAGCGCTATACGACCAGTTGAAGATTGATTTCAACCGGAATGAGGTCTCCAAACAAGACGTAATCTGTGTCGTAACTATTTCATTACCAGCTACATAATACAGGTTTTTTTAGAAACGGTCAGCAAGGCGAAAATTTGAAGGCTCTATGATTTTGTTCCAAGATCCAATTTAGAGCCAAACCAAATGCCACATCTTAATATCCAGTACTAGATAATGCCCGTGACTTTGTCCGCGTATATTTGGGTTTAAAATCCTATGGAAACTCTCTCCATTGGGAAAAATCATCTCCAATTGGTCAACAAACTAATAACTATCGTATCTTGTAGATGGTATAATAGGTACATAACTACGAGCACCATAGGAAATTCAAAGTCAAAGTCAAATAATATTTATTCAATTTAGGTAGGTACACTACAGTTATTTATTGACAATAATTATTCTTTTTTTTATAATACTTAGTTTTTCACTTATGATAATGTAAATTAAGACCCTGATTGTCAATAGAGGCAGTTAGAACGAAAAAGCATTACGGAGGAAAAAAATTGTCTAGCGGACATTAAGTTCACTTTCATATAGAGCTGCACACACTGCGCGCAAGATAAAACATCGTTTCGCAACGATACTTACGTTTCGCGCAGATGTTTTGTCTTGCATATTTTAAGTGTCTATTTTAATGACAGATTTATAAAAAAAAGCTCATATAATGTTATTTAACTTAAAATGTTTCAAAATTAAAATATCATGGCCTCAGAACGGTTAGGAGTCACGCGGTTTTCAGTTTTATGCATTCTAATTAGAACATTCATCATCGCCGTACATTCGCATGCAGCGCTCGTAGCAAATTCGCAGTCACGTAGCGTCCTCGTAGCACCGTAGCACTGAAACAGCCGGTCACAGGGATTTAGGTTTTATACGCGTTCGAATTTAAATTTTGCGGTTGTGTGGCCTAGTTGCGACAGGTTTGACGACCTCATTGGCGCAGTGGTGAGAGCTACGTTGTTCTCACTCAGTCACCTACGTAAATGAATGGTTCCCTGGGCTGAGATATTATCTGTCATCATACTAATATTAAAAATGCCAAAATGTGTTTTTTGTTGGTTCATTGGTTTGTCCTTCAATCACACCGCAATAGAGCACCGGATCGACGTGATTTTTGCATAGGTATAGTTGAGGACCTAGAGAGAGACACAGGCTACTTTTTATCCCGGAAAATCAAGGAGATGTCGTGGGAATTTAAAAAAAACTTATACGACGCGGACTAAGTCGCGGGCATCAGTTGGTCTGTTTATATTTTGTAAATGGCATCGTATTAGAACGCTACGTCGTTTGGTGGCACGTTTTGTCGGTAGGGTGGTAACCAGGCACAGCTGAAGCCTCCCACCAGACCAGACCAGAGAAAATTCGGAAATTATAAATTCCCAAATTTACCCCGCCGAGAATCGAACCTGGAACCTGCCACACCACTGTACCAGGGTGCGTCTATGCGTCCAGTCCTTATGTCCATCTGTCTGTCTGCTACCTTTTCATGGCCCATCCCAGTAATCTTTGTTAAGGGGGGGCTAAACAAAGACATAATATCATAGAGTTCTCACGGGATTAAAAAACAAAAACGCTCAATCGTGGAAATTAGAGCGAATATTTTCAGTTATACTTTTTGTCACTTCTTTTAAGGCTTATAATGTTAATTGCCTCCTGTTGTGATAGAAGAGCTGGCTAATTTTTTGCGTAAAGAATCATCCTGGCTATCCAGCGTGGAAATACAGCCAGTATTCTTGCCATTATTATCATTACAATTTTTTAGAGATTCGTATAATTATTGCTAGGTACTAGCTAGCTGTCCGAGAACTGTTCACTACGCCAATATTAGAGTTCAGACTAGACATTAGTCTGAAAGTTTTGGCGTAGTTCAGTAAACTTCCGATAGATGCCGCTGCGCGCCACAAGTTCACGACTCAGCCCGACCGCCGGAGATTATTACAAGTGATAAAGATTTGACATTCCATTTGCATTTTTGGATCGGGTTCAAGTTTAAAAAAAGTTTCAGACATAAATATGTATATTTTTATCAGTTTTGTTTGGAGAAAAATATGAATTTTAAAATTATTTTCAAATTGCCGTGCAGTTATCAGAATAAGTAAATGGGTCGAGCGGTTTTCTTAACGAAG
The DNA here is from genome assembly GCA_963932025.1 of Erebia epiphron. Lineage (NCBI taxonomy): Eukaryota > Metazoa > Arthropoda > Insecta > Lepidoptera > Nymphalidae > Erebia > Erebia epiphron. The sequence goes on from OZ009948.1 coordinate 23,800,177, forward strand.
AAAAATGTATTTTTAAAACTTTACTAATTTAAGAGTTCCCGGGTTGATAAAAATGTTTGCATAATCATTAGTTTTTGCTTTATGTATCTTCTTAACGTGTGATTTCAAAAGTTTATCAAAGACTAGTAGGTGCCCTTGACTTAATTCGCGTGGAACCTATTTTTGTGCCAAATTTCGTCAAAATCGGCAACAAAGGTGACCCGTGGAACAGTGACCGATACTGTCGTTTTTATAATATTGGACGATGCCCGCGACTTTGTCCGCATAGATAATTATATATGGGTTTTATGAATGTTGTGGGATTTTCTGGGATAAAAATTAGCTTATATCCGTATCTAGATTGCAAGCTATCCCTACACCAAAATTCCTCTTGATATACAAAAGGATAAACAGACCGACACCATCTTATCGACCCATTGCCAGCTCTCTACTGAGCACGGGTCTCCTCTCGGAATGAGAAGGGTTTGGCGGTAGTCCACCACGCTGGCCAAGTGCGGATTGGCAGACTTCACACACCTTCGAGAACATTATGAAGAATCATATATCTGCGGCATCTGCATGCCGCAGAGTTTCCTTTCACCTCACGATGTTTTCTTTCACCGTTCGAAGCAGGCTTAAAACGCACATAACTTCGAAAGTTAGAGGTGGGTGTGGGATCGAACCCACGACCCCGTACAGGAGTCAGGAGGTTGGGTGTCTCAGACCGATATAGTATCAATAAATTACAGCTAAAACCGCTTGGCCTAGTAATATGAGATTTCAATATACCAAGATTTTCTCTAGACCAGGCTAAGGGCAAAAATACACTTCGGACAAAAAGTTTAGTCTTTCGGGCATTTTACATATTATATGGAAATGCGACATGATATACGTGTTTTCCATAAGACGCGTTTCATAGGTGTTTCCCGCGGACATATTGTCCTGTTTTGTCCTTGTGTATAGGTATATTCCACCCGAGGAATATCTTATACCTCATGTACCTTTCAAGATAAAGATAATAGATATCTATTTTCGGCCTCAGTCATGGGTCTCCGTCCAACATACGTAAATCATGAACTGATTACCGGATTGGGTCGTAAAATTTAATCTTATTTTCCATTAGCCGTTGCTAGAAAAATAAAACGTAGGTAATGTAATTTGTCTAAATTCAAGGTTCATCTACGATCGAGATTATAGTTTTAAGATATAAACTTTTGAACGTCAATCGTCCTTATATAATAAATGCAAAAAAGTGTTTGTTTGTTGGTTTGTCCTTCAATCACGCCGAAAAAGAGCAACTGATTGACGTGATTGTTTGCATGGGCATAGCTGAGAATATGGAGAGTGACATAGACAACTACTTTTTATACTTTTTATCCCTGAAAGGAGTTCCCGTGAGAATAATGTCAGTTTCTTTATTCCACCATAACTTCCAAATGTCTGAATAGATTTGGATGTACATGTATGGTATCGTCGAATCCTTGCATCATCCCGAGTAGCACTGGCTATATTTTTTTTAAAATTCTCTGTTCGTGTTTTTTAATATTTTTAGTTAATTATAGCTTGTTATTGTACCCGTACCGACACATATGGATGTCAGTTTCTTTATTCCACCATAACTTCCAAATGTCTGAATAGATTTGGATGTACATGTATGGTATCGTCGAATCCTTGCATCATCCCGAGTAGCACTGGCTATAATTTTTTTTAAATTCTCCGTTCGTGTTTTTTTAATATTTTTAGTTAATTATAGCTTGTTATTGTACCCGTACCGACACATATGGGGAGACCTTTATCTAATGTGAAGTTAAACGTGGGAGTATCCTCAGGAGCATTTCCATCGACCGATTATAAAGTACACCTCACTGCGTTTAATAACTGCCATCAAAGCTATATAAAGCGTGTGGCTAATTTGTTTATCGGTCATATTCACCCGCAGATTACGTTGCCTGCCATTGCCGAGTTCAAATCTAGAGCTGTTACCTTGCGCGTTGAGCTTGAGTACCTTTGATGAGTCACTAAATTTTAGTGACTTTCAACAACATTTTAGTGACTAAAATGTTGTTGAAAGAACGATTGTAAGGATCTTTGATCTTTCCATGCAATAGCCGATGCGATTTGGATTCGTCACTATCGTCAACCGATAGACGTCCACTTGTGGTAAGTGTTTAGAGACTTTCACAAAATTATGGCGCTTAAATAAACTAGTTAGGTACACTTTAAGCTGGAAAAGAATAAGAGCTCTCATCTCTCTTCTCTCTTATCAACATATTGCCGGCTCACTGCTGAGCAAGAGTCTCCTCTCAGGATGAGAAGGGTTTGGCTATTGTCTACCGCGCTGGCCAAGCGCGGATTGGCAGATTAACACACTTTCGAGAACATTATGACGATCTCTCAGGTATGTAGTTTTTCTCACTTTGTTTTCATTTGCCGTTTTAAAGCAAGTGATATTTAACTTCTTAAAGTTGCAAGTACGTGCCCGGGAATCGAACCCACGACCCCGTACATGAGGTCGGGTATCTTAACCGCTAGGTTATCACCACTTCATCAGAATGGCGTTTTTAAAATCTTCAATCAATGCGAAAATGTCTGATGGGCGTAACCTACTTGCTAGTACATAACGCTATCATTAATACTTAATTCGAGTTCATATTTTATTTTGTAGACCAATTAATGGCATGAAGATTCTAACACCACTAATCAATCTTAGATCTTAAGCAACATCCTCTATCATTGACGTATTCAAGAGATAGGTATATCTTTCATCACGACAAAAAGTAATATCGAGACATCTTCAAATCGGCTTATAGTGCACCGAGGCATTTTGTCAGAGCGCACACATCTTACTTTACAATCGATTTTATTGCTGCATTCGTAAGGGATATACTTAAGGGCGCAGCGTTCCTGTTGTAAGGAATTCTACAGAGAGGGAAACATTTTAAAACTAAATTGGAGGAATTTATCAATGTTCGATGGGAGATGTCAACAAATTGTTTAGGAAATAAGCATTATAGGTATTGTATTAGGTGTTAATTGAAAAAGTGTAAAATGTGAAGTGTAAGTGTGTTAATTTATAATAATGTCCTAAATGTTGCACGCCATAAATGGCTGAATGCATGCTCATGTGTTTACAACCTTAGGCTGCATCACTTCTTGCCAGCAAGTCTGATTGCAGCCAAGCGCCAGTCTATAAATTAAAACAAAAATAACTCTACACCGCATCACACTGGATAGGGTGGCAAATAGCCTCAGCCGAAGCCACCTGACATATATGTCTCTCTCTGTGTGTAAATAAAACTGCCTAACTATCATAGAACTTAACCCCACGGCGTTGACTATAATGTCAGTTTTTACGACTATCAAGAGGGCAGAGGTATAGGGCCTATAAACAAATTTGTTGGGTATTATAAGGTTTCAACGCTGTCATTAAGATCATTAAACCATTACTTTATTATGTAACGGCCAGGCATTTTCAGGCCATCCCTTAGGACTTAACGTGGAGTATTAAAATTGAGTGAAAAGCTCTTTTATAACCGACTAATAGACTCACTAATTTAGCTAATCTAGTGGTTGAGCGGATTTTCAAAATAATAGTTTAAAATGTCCCAATTTATTTAAAGCACTAAGCTGTAATAATGAATCTAATATTTCAAATGGATACGTGATATATTTTCGACTTTAGGTGACTAATTGGTGTCAATTTTGCTGCACATAAAATATCTCATGTGGAGAATAGATTGATATTTTCATCTGAATTCGTTTACTGGGATTAGAATTGTATAGTAATCATAAGTTTTCCAAGCTTTAAGTTTCAAGCTTTATAAGTAAGTTTAAAAAATAACTAGATGATGCCCGCGACTTCGGCCGCGTGAATTAAGGTTTATGATGCCCGCGGGAACTCTTTAATTTTCCGGGATAAAGGTAACAATCAATCAATCAATCAAGTCATTTATTCAATAAAGGTACACTGTAGGTACACTTATTGACTTTAAAAATTACTTACTTATAAAACGTGATGGTGATAATCGGTTACGGTATCTTAAAACTTAAGCTACGAGGGTTCCAAACGCGCCCTGGTCTGAGAAGAGCCCACAACAAACTCAGCCGGGGTTTTTTTTTATTATCACCATCTCACAAATCATCTTAATTAAGGAACTATCAGAGCCATTAGAGCAAATTATTGCCAAGCTTCCTTGTCGTAGCCTATGTGTTATTCCAGACTATAATCTATCTCTGTGCCAAATTTCATCCAGATTTTTTCAGCCTTTCTGGCGAGATTGAGTAACAAACATCCATCAATCCATCCGTTCAAACTTTTGCATTTATAATATTAGTGGAAATGACTAGTGACAATTAATAGGTACCTCTTTAAAAAAGCTAAAACAACTCAAACCAATCAGAGTTCGGCGATGTAATCTCCGAGACGACAGGGGAATAGGGGAGGCTAACTAGATTTGCTAGTCATACAACGATCTAATTGATCGTCTATTGCATTTCGGAGTGGCCAATCGAAGACAAAGTTGTAATTAAAATGAATCGTCACAGTTCAAACTCCGAGTAGACTAATGTATTCGGAATAGGCGATTAGTTTTATCGTTATTATGATTTCATTTCTGAAGTTGCTGGGTACGGGTTACGCCAATTGCATCTTGAAATGAAATTAAATCTTTATTTCATGTCGGACAACTTATAAACAAACTAGCTTTCTTTAAATAAGAAGGCCACGGCTTCGTCTGCGTGGATTAAGGCTTTTTGGTTCCCGCGGAAACTATTTAATTTTCCGGGATAAAAAGTAGCCTATATGTTATCCCAGACTATAATCTATCTCTGTGCCAAATTTCATCCAGATCTGTTTTTTGAGTAGCAAACATCCATCCATCCAAACTTTCATATTAATAGATAATATTAGTATATATTATGCTCATTCCTTGTTAAACTTCCATTTACAATATAAATGACTACAAAAACTATTCTATTTTGCAGTGGACGCTTGTCTTGAGCAACCCTGGCGGCCATTACAAAAACCGTCGGTGTGTTTAACGGGGGCAATAAAAACCTTATAACGTCCCACTAATTTGTTTATTGCTACTGTTTACTGTGCTACTGTACTACTTGCCCGCAGATTACGTTAAGTGTTTTAATTACTGGAGACAGCGTATTTATGTTTACAACTTTTAGTTTGTTACCGTATAGCCTCGCATCCACTAGGCAACAATTGACCGGCCGCTTTCTGAATTGAGAATTTCATGTTGAGTCTGTCTCAAAGACTACTTAAGGACTAATTAAGCAAATTTTTGTTTCTGAATTGATATTGTGTAAGGTTTGAGAGTTGGAACTTGCTGTTTTTGCTTGAATGCATAATTCAGAAACCAGCCCAATATCAATTACGAAACAAAAATTTGCCTAATTAGTCCTTAAGTAGTCTTTGAGACAGACTCAACATGAAATTCTCATTCCAGAAACCGGCCGTTAGGCTACTTTTTATCCCGGACAATTAAGGAGTTCCCGTGGGATTTAAAGATATTATTCCATGCGGAAGAAGTCTCGGGCATCAGCTAGTTTAATAAGTGGGATGTCCCGATTCTAAATTGTCACTTTTCTATTCTAGTGGGAAAATTGTATATTAATGCTCGTAGCTCGTAGACAATCCGTAGTATTCTTGACACAAAATGTATAGAAATTATTATGTTTCCACATTTTTTATTTTGTATAGCAGTGGGGAGATTTTATAACAGCGGTACGCGGAACGGTTCGAATGTATTATTTATTTTGAGCGAACAAATTACGTATTCGGTTGGTCTGTTGGAAATGGAACTGCCACTACGAATCAATTCCAGAAATATTGTATTTGCGAAGAGCGATGTCAATTATAAAAATTGAAATCATTCCAATTTGAAAAAAATAAAAAAAATGTTTCGTTTCAAATACACGTTGTATAAACGTGAAATTATGATTCCCGAAGGTATATCTCAAAGTGTGTCACGTATAAAATATACAGTGGGATATTTTAAATCAAATAATGTTAGCAAGGTTGAAACGGAACGAGTACGGCGTGAATGCAGTGGCGGGCGCTACTTCCGCGCGTGACGTCACCGCCCGCCCTGACGCAGCGCTGCAACTCTCTATCCGCCCGCCCTGACCCCCTTTCCCGCCCGCCGCTCGCCGCTCGACGCTCCACGCTAAGCGCTTACACTGAAGCCGCAAAGATCGACGATGACTAAACGAATTCAGATAAACTCTTGTTCAATTATGATATTTTATAGCTTAAATGACTTTTTCAATCGTCACAATACTAGGACTATAAAAATTAAACAATTCTAAATAAATTTGATATATAATAATAACCATTGTCATTACTAATTATTATAATCTGTTGTACCAATTAATAATTGTTTGAATCAATTAAAGTGTGTCTGTGTGTCTGCTACGTTTTAACGGCCCATCTTTTCAACTCATTTTGATGAAATTCGGTATAGGTTACTCGTACATCCCGGGGAAGGACAAAAGCTAATTTTTAGCCCGGATAGTTGCGAAGATCCCAGGGAGTTACAAAACTTAATCCACGCGGACGAAGTCGCAGGCATCATCTTGTAAATAATATAAAAGCCTACATGGTAGAATATTTTTTCAAAGATTTTATTATATTGTGCCGGGGTGGAATTAATATAATAATTTAGAAAAATAAAAGGAGAATGTAATGAAAATGCAAAATGGAAAACTGTGAAAAGTGTTTATTGCGGAACTCTAAAAATGGGCGCAGAGATACCGCGACTATGCTCAACGAGTAGGCACACAAATTTGTAGGGTCGTGGTGTAACGTGATGTCTGCTTTGACCTCGGTGGTAGTTAGGTACTCTCCTGGGTGATTGGCCGCGATGGTGAAGGTCGGCCCGGAGGTGAAGAACGCAGCAGATGGTCAACGTTGGGATCCCGAACGGTGCTGGTGTGGTGTGGCTAGATGGTCAGCCAGCAGGATGGTATAGTGCGAACGTTGCTCCTGGAATTGATAATACCGACTAGTTAACGTCTGGCATATCAATTCCGTCCTGGATCCGGCCCTGGCCTATGTAGACCACAGGAGGTACTTTTGCGTGATAGAATTGTCGGTGTGGTGGATCCAGAACGGAGTTTACAATGAGTATGAATTATGATTTGGCTGAAGGCCCAAAAATATGAAAGCAAAGATAAAATTTAACTAATGAACAAACTGAGGGTGTTTTGAAAAATAAAAAGGATGATGCAATCTATTGGAAAGTTACGAACGAATTTTGATAAAACTATTTAAGAAATACTAAAACAAAGATTGCAATGGACAATTGAAATAATGATTTTACCAATTACTCAAATAAATTCACAAAATAAGAATAAAAAAAAAACTATAAGCAATTTTGGAAGAAAATTACTACAATTTACGTGTTTTAGGTACCATTCAAAACTTACCCTAATGCGGGAGAAAAGTTGCACTGAATTTATATATTAAGATTTAAAAAAAACGCATTTTAAATGGCGTCGCGTCCCAACTAGTGCGCTGAGACGCGACAAAAAGCATCACGCCCGATGCTAGAAGCGCACCGGGCCTGAATGAGGTTAGAACAATTAACCAACTTCAAGCCGCGGGTTCCGTCTATTGCTAATATCAGACGCTAGCAAAGTCGCGTTCGTAAATTGGTTGTAAATATACTTACTTATGTATCTTAATATTATATAAATAATAAATATAATTTTAATAAAAACATGGCTTTAAATGATAAATAATTACATTTTAAATAAATAATACTTAAATATGTAACGCTTCGTTACAATATTAAATTAGAATAAAATTAAATCATTTACATTTTACACACTACTAAAACTAAACACTAAAAACTAAAAACCTAATCTAAAAGACCGCTACCAGTGGGCAGCGTGCCCAGAATGCTGGCAGCATTGCCGCGTTGAACAGCTATGCTCACTCGCTGAGCGAAATATATACATGGTAGAACGTATTTACTACTGTTTTGTTTCTTTTTTCACTTCCAGGTTTATGCGGCAAGGTTGCCGGTGTGAACAGCACTCCAACAGCACTTCACACGGGAACTGTTAAACAGCTTTTGAAATATTATTATAATAGCGGTGACTGTTATTTTAAACTTTCGTATTTAAAGTTCACAAGGTTAAAAAGCTTTCGTACGCTTTTGTTGAGTAGTATTAAAAATGTTAACAAAAATATTTGTATTTTATACTCCCTTGTTCTTTTGATGACCTCCCAGTGTTGAGCGCTGTTGTGTTAACGTGGGAGGTCTCGGGCCAATTTGGGAATTTGTAATTTCTAAATTTTCTCTGGTCTGGTCTGCTGGGAGGCTTCGTCCTTACTTATTTACCACCCTACCTGCAAAGACGTACCGCCAAACGACTTAGCATTCCGGTATGATGCCGTGTAGAAACTGACGAGGGGTATGGGTTTAATATGTATAGCTGCCATACCCCTAACAGGTTAGCCTGCTACCATCTTAGACTGCATCACTACTTACCATCAGGTGAGATCGCAGTGAAGGGCTAAACTTGTAATGGAATAAAAAAAATACTCTACAAACTGTGAAAATGTATTTTTACGTAATTTTAGTGTCCACTACACTAAATCTACCAAGATAACTCTGGCAACTTACTTTTAAAGCGAGTTAACGTCTACGAGTTTTGTATAATATTAAAACAGAGAATCATATACCTATGATCATCATCAGATCATCAGAGAATCATATGTCATATACTTATGATTTCATTCACAAATACATACTTCTCAATCGGTCGGTATCTTAGAAGTACGAGTATATAATTATAAAATATTATTTTCCTACAATAGAGAAAGCTCACCAATGTGAAAAAATGGGTAACGTGATTCGAGGACAAGTAAAAACTTTTTTGACGAGCTCCCCACTTTAGTCGCGATGACCGACTTTAAGCCTCTTTATTATTCAAACGAACTTCGTCGTATTCATCCGAAGAATACCCGACTTTTACCTAATAGTATTATGTTTAATCGTAACATTATGTCCTTTTGTCTTGTCCTGGACCTGTCATATCTATTATATTATTCTCTCTACTTTAATACATTTGAGGCAAAAATTACGCGTCACTTACTGTTATATGGAGCCTGATCTCTCTCCGGTCGTGTCGGGTTTTCCGTTCCATCGGGCTACGAGAGTAAAGCAACAGAGAGTGCACCTGTGTTTACGCACACACTTGTGCTCCATAATCACGGAATAGGTAGTAGGACAGCTGCTATAATATTTCCCACGCAGATGGGTAATCTCTTGAGATAGGCCGCTGTGGCCGAAATTCGGTGGGGAGGACATTATTATAGAATATGGATACACTAGATCGCGTTAAAGTTAGATAGTTACCATTTGAATTAAATTGATCAAGCGCCAGCTCATCAAGCATCATCTTAACAAGTAACTACATACAAATCGTAGTTGACTCTAAGCGAACGAATAGGTAAAAAATCTTCCACAAGGCCCTGAAACAAGCGCGACTCGATTCGTCTATAGTCAACTACGGGCTTTAATGTGAAATGTTTATTTCGCGTAGGACAGTTTGTGCCACTTAGCAAATGTCGTGACTCGACCACCGGTTCGGAAGACAGATTCTACTTAGAAGAACCGGCGAGTAACCCAGCGGTTGCTCTTTAAAAAAAAAGAAAAGAATATAGCAATATGTAGCTTATTCACAATACACACGCAATGTAAGTAACAAGAATGCGAAGCTAATTTCTTCCATGCAACTTTGTCATTAAGAAATTCATCAATAGTGTAATAGCCTCGGCTTAACAAATGCTGTTTTACACAGTCTTTAAATGTATGCAATGGAAAATCTTAGAACTCTTTTGGTGCCATGTTATAAAAGCGTACACTCGACTCCACAAATAATTGAACGCTGCTACTGTCTGAAACCGTTTAATTACAGTTACGAGCTAAAACGTGTGGAATATTTTAAAAAAAAAAAACCGGCCAAGTGCGAGTCGGACTCGCGCACCGAGGGTTCCGTACAAACCTGTAAAAAGTTTTAAATTAAATGTTTTTTTTACAAATTTGAGTTGATTGAATGAAAGGTAAATTGCGATTTACGATTAATGACGTATTAAAAAAAAACTACTTACTTGATCTCGTTCAAACCAATTTTCGGTGGTAGTTTGCATGGTAATGTACAACATATATTTTTTTTAGTTTTATCATTCTCTTATTTTAGAAGTTACGGGGGGGGGGACACACATTTTACCACTTTGGAAGTGTCTCTCGCGCAAACTATTCAGTTTAGAAAAAAATGATATTACAAACCTCAATATCATTTTTGAAGACCTATCCATAGATACCCCACACCTATGGGTTAGATGAAAAAAAAATTTTTGAGTTTCAGTTCTAAGTATGGGGAACCCCAAAATTTATTGTTTTTTTTTCTATTTTTGTAAGAAAATCTTAATGCGGTTTACAGAATACATCTACTTACCAAGTTTCAACAGTATAGCTCTTATAGTTTCGGAAAAAAGTGGCTGTGACATACGGACGGACAGACAGACAGACATGACGAATCTATAAGGGTTCCGTTTTTGCCAAATTTGGCTACGGAACCCTAAAAACAAACTCTGAAACAAAAAAATACATAATGAGATCCACGGTATTTCCTTTTCGGATTACAACGCTGCCCAAAACACACACCTGGTCGCTCGTTTTCAACAAAACCGCTCAGAAAACCCCACAAAAATAAATGAACAATGTAAATACTAAATACTCCACCTCAATACGGCGTTGCAGCTATTCAAATAATAGAAGTCATGATAATATAAATTCAGCGTTGAAATTCAGTTCCGTGTACGCAAACATTGCACGATTCCACCATATTTTACATTTTGGGTCGGTGATAACGCGGCGCGGGTTAGTATATACCTACTTAATTAAGCCATGCCATTATTAACGTTATGACGTTTGCTTACAGTTGTATTTGAATACGTATAATATATTTTTAGCTTCGTTTCATTGTTGTATCAGGTGGTTGTACTGCAAAAAGATTATATTTAATATCAGTTTGTATGTGACTTTTAATAAAAATATTTAACTTTATTCTTAGGTACTAAATTTGTCAGTAAATTAGGTCAGTAGCGTTGATCTGTATGTAATTGTAACGACTCTGTGGAAATGTATCTCCTTAGGTCGTGGTTCAACAGTGGTATGCAGGCTGATAATATGACAATGAAGACGATTAAATGAGAACCTGTGTCAGTTTATTTGTCATGCAAACGTATATTAAATCAATCTATCAATCAATAAATTTATTGATTTCTGAATAGTGTACATTTGAGGTAGATTAATATAAAAGTGCTCCTATTCTATTACAGTGTGGTGTACAAATATCTTTATTTTATATAATTCTATTAATAACCAAAAGATAAATTGTAATTAATGTCCTAGTTAGTCATACTTCATATCATACTAATAAAATTATAAATGCGAAAGTGTGTTTGTTTGTTGGTTTGCCCTTCAATCACGCCGCAACGGAGAAACGGATCGACGTGATTTTCGGCATCGGTATAGCTAAGGACCTGGAAGTGACATAGGCTCCTTTTTATCCCGGTAAATTAGGGAGTTCCCGCGGGAATCAAAAAAACTTAAACCACGCGGACAAGTCGCGGGTATCAGCTAGTATATAATAAATGCCGATATATGCGATATATAATAAATGCAGTATAACAAATGCCGATTGTTGCCGAAATGTCGATTGAAATATTGCTGATTTGTGTATAAACAAATATAACTCCAAGTAAATAAGCTCAAAATCATACAGGGGCTTTGATTGAAACTCATATGCTTTGCTTACCTACTATAGGCACTAGAAATAGGCTGACGTACGGTTCTCCGGAAATAAACGCCGGGTCACGGACGGTTCCGGACCGCCTGCGAGGGCGAAAGTGATTTATTTTTAAATCCTTCAATTACATTTTATTTTCTACGTAATTCTGTCGCTGTGCGCGCACTGAGAAAAATGTGAAGCTGAAAGCGCTTCAATAACGGCCGATTTAGTTGGTAATAAGGCAAAAAACCGACCAAACGTAAATAAGAACAAAAACGCCTTCCTACGTAGAAAGCGTTATACGCCTTCCAGCGTAAGGTGAATCTAACATGAACCGAGACCGTAAGTTACGCTCTAAGACCACGTTTTTAGTCGTACTATTGAACAGATTAGCTTTAATGAACGTTAGCTTTAATTAGCGTTAAACGTGGTCAGTCAGTTAGAAATCGAAGGCCTGACTATGGCATTTGACTTCCGTAAGGCGATTTTAGCGGTAATAAGGATTGTTCAAAGAACACACGTGGTACTTTCTCAGGGCAATATCCGACGCATCTTAAGTCATAATTGATTTCTCATATGGCGCTTTGCGTCTTTTGTTACTGTGCTTTATGCTTTCTATAAAGCGTTTTGAAATTACTTTGTAAAGCGTTTTCTATTGTAGGTGGGGCGATATTCGTCTTTTTGACCATATCAGACCCCGTCCGATAGTGCGTTTTTGCCTTCTTTTAAGATGTTTAAGAATGTTTCATACAGTTATATTTAAAGTTCTGTAAGGTATATTATGCTTCATTTACAAACGAAAACGTCTTATGCTAAAGCGTTTTTCACCTTCTTGACGTTGTTTTCGTCGCTTCATACACATATATCAAACATTCAATAAGGTCTATTATGCTTTATTTACGAACAAAAACGTTTTATATTATAATTCGCCGTAGGCCAGAATTCCATTTTTCTCAGTGCGGAATCTAGGAAAAGTTTCCTTTTATATTAGTACAAAGAAAATTAAAAAGAAATGATAATCATAGTTCGGACTAAACTCCAACTATGCCAATTCCATGATAGATAAGTCTAGGCAATAACTATAGTTAAGCGTATCAATCCTTGCGTTTATAATGATATTGATTTTGTAGGTATTTTTTGTAAAAAAATATAACATTTAGATGTGGATTAAATTAATTCATAAAATTAAATTTTTTATTTAATATAATTAATTGAAATTGATCTAAGTTTTATAAATCAAAAAAGTAAGTGCTGTGGTAAGTCCACGCTGGAAGTTAAGAACTTAAGACCAAGATCCTAGAGCCATGAAGCCAACAATTCAAAAATAAAACGCAGTTACAAAAACGCGCCTTAGTTAAAAGTTTCATTGAGTTATTCTTATAGGTAATTAAATTACCTATAATTGAGAGTGGTTTAAGAGTAATGAAATAATAAAATTAAATCAACTACATATATTAGGTCATTGTATGTGAAAAAAACTGCACAATTAATAGCCGCCTAGCTCGAAGCAACGAGTATGTACATAGAACTCATCTAGTGTCTACATACTCGAGTTTTATTTTTATGTTTTCTCACAAATGTATTAAAAAACGTCGTGTGATACACGGGCGTTAGGGTTTCTACATACGCGTGACGATAGTCAACTCGTGTGTAAAAACCTACTTTCCGCTCTTATATCACATACTACTATTGTTGAGCTGTAAGAATATCAAGGTAAATCAATTTGTAAATTGAAACGATGTAAATGGCATACTTCTGCCCCGTTCCAAAGCTCCTTTTGCTAGATGATTGGAATTGCAACGGCCGCAAAAACGACCACGTTTCACGAATCGGGACGCAGCTCGAAACAGCACGGCCGGCAGACCGTGAACGCGCCGCTGCAGCACGGACAAACGTTTTGTCAAATGCTAATCGAAAGTAGCGCGCTATTGGGAATCTGGCAAATTGCGAATTGGAATTTAACCGTTAAAATTCATTTAGAACTGAAAATCGAAGCTGAATCTGAAAACTACAATGTAGGTTCTAGGATGTGAAATTAGTAGGTACTTTTACCTAGCACTATTAAGCATATTAGTTTCGTTCGGGTAGCAATTAACTTAAACTATTAAAAAAAAATCTTCTAATAGTGTTTCTTAATTAAAGCGAGTAAAAGAATAGTATCAGAGTACTGTAAAATCTAGGTCGCTATTAAGGGCGAAACCACACTACGGGTAGGATAATATGATGAAAAGTCCACGTGAAATCTTTGAGGACCTCCTAGGTGCAGTGGTGAGCGTTGCCGTCTTATAAGCAGGAGGTCTCGTGTTCAATTACCGTTGAGGGTAATTTGGGAATTTCTCTCTATCTAGTTTGGTTTGGTGGGCTACGCTTTGTTGCTATGTTACCACCATGCTACCACGATATCGGTGAAGACGTACCGCCAAACGATTAAGCGTTCCGGTACGATGCCGTGTAAAAACCGAGGTATGGGTTTAATTTAACCGCCATACCAGATTAGCTCGCTACCATCTTAGATTGCAACATCACTTACCACCAGATGAGATCGCAGTCAAAGGCTAACTTGTATCAATAAAAAAACGCCCACGGTTATGGGAAATACGTCCTGTCGCGCTGGTTTGTGCAGCTCTGACGTTGCGCGCTGACGGTTTGAATTATGCTGAGGGCTTACTACCTTCACTTAAAGCGATATTATTGTGATATTGTTGACGTTCTTGGTTTTAAACAGTAATCCTTATTTTAAGGACATCAAGATACCTACGTCATGTACAACAACAATAATAAAAATTAATGGTGTAATAAGAACGTAAATCATACTAATCTTATAAATACGTACTTAATATTATAAATGTGAAAGTGTTTTTGTTTTTTGTTGATTTGTCTTTAAATTAGGCCGCAAGAGAGCAATGGATCAACGTGATTTTTGCATGGGTTTACTTGAGCACCTGGAGTATCATGGCCTACTTATTATCCCAGAATATTTAGGAGTTCCCGCGGGAATAAAAAAAAACTTATTCCTAGCGGACGCTGTCGCGGGCATCAGCAATTATTAAAATAATACTGTTTTAAGCGATAGCAGTAAGCCCTCTGTCCGTAGTGTGGTTACGCCCTAAATGACCCCACGTAGGTGAGGCATCGCTTATTGCTGCGCGCGCTTGCCTCCGGAAATAGACGGCAGGTCACGGACAGACGCGAGGTGAAAGCGAAAGTGATTTATTTCCAAAATCTCGGAACTTATTTCTATAGCTGTACTGCAGTGTTTTTCCTATTTAAGACTAGCTTTTTCCCGCAGCTTCGCTCACGTTAAGTTCAATTTTCATACAAATTTCTAACCCCTATTTTACAGCCGGCTGGCAAAAATTCAAAGGCAACGTAATTTAGAGTCATATTCTCTCAACAGAATACATTTTTTTCTTCAATATTACCTTGTGGTAAGCGTCGACGTTCATTTCAGATGCTAGCTTTAGGAAGGGCTTGTCTAGCGGATTAAAGGACTCCCACATAATTAGCGCCCACAGTAGCGTGAAAAGACAAAACGTCTTTTCCCTCCGACGTGGACGTTTTGCACACATGATCTGGTTCCTAAAGTGTTTTCGCTGCAAGTGGGTGTTGACTCATGTACATTCCTCAATCATATTGAATTATGGGCCATTACAAGGCTCTTGCCAATTTTTGTCGCCAGCTCTCGGACTATAACATCCAGATGTCCGAGTCCGAGATGATAGTCCGAGAGCTATCTATGAAAATCGAGTTTTTATTGGTGGGTTTGACACAAATCCCTAATTTAACAACGTAGCATATTATCCCTGGTGGGAACGCATTATAGTGGTCTTATTACAAGAAACTGTCATTAAACTCGTGGGTTGTAAATGGGATAGACGGACAAAATGTTTGTTTTATGCAGTCGAAATTCCGCGGACTCGTACGAAGCGATTTACTTCCTCGTTCCTAATTCGAACCGCTAGGATATAGAATGCCCTTCCGGCTTCCGTTTTCCCCTCCTCTTTTAATCAAGAGTGAATAACCAGAAGTTTAATTTGCTATAATCCGCTACAGAGGGCAAATCTATGTGGTACAGTGCGTATCGTGAACTTGCAGCCCGCGATATTCACCACACCACATAAACCCTCCTAAATACCCTCAACGTACGTTTCACTCCGCTACCGGAGCATCTTCAGAAGATGTTGACTCTACTATGCACGATTGTAAATTGTCTCTAAAGAACTGTCTTTACTGTCTGTTCATTGTAGAGTAAACCGGCAATCGGTTGGAAAGATGATGTTGACTTTTACAAATATACAAACAAACGAACAAACTACTACAAATTTACTATAGTACAGAAGATGAAAAGAGGTTTATATCATACATCATAGCATCATATTATATTTCATTTTAATCTGTATATATAAAAGCGAAATACCACTCACTCTCTCATTCACTCGCTCATTAATCACGATATCTCAGGCACTATTCAAGCATACAAACTTGCCGGTTCCTTCTGTGGCGTAGACATCAGCTAAGAAACTGTTTTGAGAAAATTAACCGTTTGAGGGGGTGACATGGGGATTGGAAGGTTACATAAAAATAGTACGCACACAAAGTCGCGGGCGACCTCTAGTAATTTATAAACGCGAATGTGACTTTATTTGTTTGAAGCGAGTTACGACACACAGCAACTAGTTCACAGCCTATATTTTCAACCAATTCTACGTCTGTTCCAAATTTCGTTGGAACAGACGTAGAATGTGTCTCGAGGATTTGTCCCGGAAAATTAAGGATTTAAAAATGGACTAAAAGTCGCGGGCATCAGCTAGTCGTCACAGTAAATTACTTAAGTACAAAATCAATTATGAACAATCCGCCGCGCTGGTGATTCATTCGATTCGAAACCGTTGCCACTTAATGGACGGTGATTGTATATTAATTTTCAATTTATTACATCATCCCCCCCTCGCATTGTTTGTATTGTGATTAATTGCTACAACTTGGGCACAGGTTGTTTTGGTACTGGGTTTACTTAGTTAAAAGTTATAATCCGCAGATTGAAATGTGGTTCTATGTGAATTAATGAATTATTATTTTAGTACTAGTATTTTATTAATATAATAGAAAACAAGTACAAAACAGGTACAAAATATTAATATAACAATACATATTATAACAATATAACAGACATTCCAAAATGATTGTCATAACTACCAGGTCAGCAAACATCTAAAGACTTTCTTTAGGAAGGCTTTTATTTCTAACCTCGTGGACGGTAACAGGAAAGAGATCTGCCAAGGATACTTCCCGTTGTCCTAGATGACCGACAGAAGCGACGCCACGCGACGCGACACGATAAGACGCCATAGAAAATGTCAGACGACGCCAGTCATTGGAAATGGCCGTGGTCGCGTAGACTCGTATCAAATCGTATCGTAGACTCGTATTAGACGCGTATCAAACAGTAACTCTGACCCTTGTTGGAAATAGTATTTAATCTCAATTCTCATTCCATCAAGACAACAGGCTGGAGAAAAAAAAGTTAATGTTCGCTTTTTGTACCTACTGATGTTTCTATTGTTGTCACTCTCTGTAGAAAAATGATTGTAACACGTTTTAGTTAAATAAATATTTTTACTTAATTGGGTTATCAGTGGCTTTTATTAACCCTTCACGTGGCCTATTTGGCCATATTCCTTAAAAATGAATGATATTCCCACGTTATTCAATTATCAACCACGTTATCCATACTAATATTATAAATGCGAAAGTGTGTCTGTCTGTCTGCTACGCTTTCACGGCCCAACTACTCAACCGATTTTGATGAAATTTGGTACAGAGATAGGGTACATCCCGGGGAAGGACATTTTATCCCGGAAAATTGAAGAGTTCCCGCGGGAATCAAAAAAATGTATCTGTTCAACCGATTTTGATGAAATTTGGTACAGGGAGAGGTTGTACCCCGGGGAAGGACATAGGTTGCTTTTTATCCCGGAAAATTGAAGAGTTCCCGCGGGAATAAAAAAAAGCAATCCACGCGGACGAAGTCGCGGGTATCATCTAGTTCATAATATTTTCAGTATAAACTTAATCAATTATGGACAATGCGACGCGCTGTTGAATCATTCGATTTGAGACTGTTGCCAAGTAATGGACAGAGATTGTGTACAAATTACATTGTTTTATTAAATCAGGCCCCTCGCCTGCGTATTGTTTGTATTGTGATTAATTGCAACTTGGGTACAGGTTGTTTTCATACCGGATTTACTTAAAGTTTATTTTGAGTGGGAATACGATTTGAGATAATTTTGGGGCAGAATGGGAAAAGTATATGAGCAGAGGTGGGAACATTTGCCCCAAAAAGTATTTTAGGTGTGAATCCCGACTGAGCTTTCGTTTGTTATGTTCACGCATTGTCCGTGAAAAATTATGTTTTAAATTCTTACTTCAATACCGCAACCTATCGCCGGTCCACTACTGGGCGTGACCACAGGTCTTACGGAATTACAGGGCAATTGTTCACCACGCTGGTAAATTAAAAATTTGCAAGGCGATATTTTTCTTTCTCTCATTTATTTCTCTCTCTCTGCGTATCGTTTTCCTCATTGCTGTGGGTCCATACCCTTTTCCATTGATCACAATATAATGTTAGGAGTTTTCTTGGTACAATGATGCAGTGCTGCCTTAGTACTTACGCAATTTATTATATTATATAAACATACAATATAAGATGGTTTGGCGAAGAAGTAAACATAATTATGACAAGAAAAGTCAGTTAATTTTTCACAATTATTCCAGGAATAAAACATGTAGCCCCTATAATAAAGTTTTAGTACCAATTTCTAAATAACGAGCGTTTATACCTAATTTACTCGGTGGCGAAGGAAAACACCGTGAATCTGCATAATATCGTGAAAGAAATTATAAGCCAAATTACCCTGTATGCGCAGGCAAGTGAAGCCTTAAATCCCTTTGTTAGTGCAGTGAAGGCCCCGTTACATACGGGGACGCTTGAAGAATATTATTCTTCCTCGAATTAAAATGCGATTATATCCTTTTTATTGTATATCGAAGAAGATATTTTCACTGGTCTGGTCTGGTCGAAGGCTTCGGCCGTGGCTAGTTACCACCCTACCGGCAAAGACGTACCGTCAAGCGATTTAGAGTTCCGGTACGACGCCGTGTAGAAACCGACTAGGGTTTAATATAACTGGCATACCCCTAACAGGTTAGCCCGCTACCATCTTCTGCATCATCACTTACCGTTAGGTGAGATCGCAGTCAAGGGCTAACTTATAGTGGAATAAAAAAAAGAAGGCAAACAAATTAATGAAAAGATTTTAAAAACTATTACAAATTATATTTCCAAAAAATACATGTCGTCCAAATGTCGTCCTTAATGGGCATGGTGCCCGATACACTGGCGCTATTACCTCGTTGAACAGCAAGGCTAAGCCGTTGGGATAAATAAGCGAAATATGCTATTATTCTTCATTTACAACCTCTCTCACTGCCAAGGATACAGATGTCATAAGAGATAAGTGCTTCCCTGTCTACGATTTTTTGCCTTCATGTTTTTTAAAATTCTTGCTGCATTATAAAAAAATACACGTGAGTTAAAAGACGACCTCCCCGACGGAGCAGGCAGCATCGTGGTCAGGAATATTCTGGGTTTGATTCCTTCCTTCTTCCTTTGGAGACAATTTTGGAATTTATAATTTTCATAAATACCACAATTTTTTTCATTTTGTATTCCAATTATTTATTTTCATTGGTTTGGTCTGGTGTGAGGCTTCGACCAAATATTATGGATTTTGGGTAATTTACGCAAGAGGATAAAAGAGTAGGTACAAGGGTTACCCAAGGAACGCTTAAGTTTATTAATGGGTGCAATTAATTCTGATCTGGTTTAAATCCAGGCAGTAATAACAAACTCTTAGAAACGCTGGCTAGCTTGTACTCAGGAGCTTAATTAAAAATTCTAAAGAAATCAAGGCGTCACAAATGCGTAAGAACTCAAATGCGGAACCGTTTTATTAAGGCCTAGAACAAATCAGCGGAATTCCGCGAGCGGAAATCTTCGGTTTTCTTTTTCGCTATACAATGTTGGAATGTTAGTAAGTACCCTCGTTTATAGATATACCTACTACGAGTACATGTGCGGAAGAAAGAAGAAAAATTTGCAAGTGGCATGTTTTTTGAATTAGTCGTTTACTGGATGGGGTGACCTAGAAGCGGTCACCCCATCCACCACCATACCACTAACTTGCCACCCTTATGGGTGGCAAGTTAGTGGTAGGTATAAGTTAAGGATAGGAGAATAGGAGATTAGGTTTGGGCCCTCATAAATGAGAGAGAAATAATGCTAATTGATATTCATATTCACTGTTCAGGAGTAATCAACCAAACAATCAATATATCTTTCATGTGGTACAAAAAACGTTCTTTATTTAGTGTTGGTACACTGTACAGTATTTGGATGTCAGTAAAATATAAGAAGTGATAGTGGCAATAATATGGTACCCTAAAACTAAAGCTGCTAGTCCTACGCTTATGGCTGTCCCAAATTTTGTTATTTTGCTCTATAAATTATTGTGTTGTCACTATAATTCTGGCACACACTCAATCTGGTGACCGGACAAAGTCTCCCTTGTGATTTTATTTTACACATTTAACCATTTCAATATTGGCACCGTTTCAGCCCTTTAATTTTTAAGACCGTCAATAAAATGCTTTGTTGTTCCCATAGATTTAGCATTGGCTCTATCTACGATAATAAACATAATTGTTTTTCTCCTAAAACTGAATTGCAAGAATAACCTTTTTTGATCATACCAATAAGGGTCGTTATCAAATGGTGTCACGGCAATAAACATAATTGCTTATCTCCTAAAATTGCAGTGCAAAATTGAGCTGTTTAGCTACACAAATAAGGGTAAATTTTGCCTGGATTTGCAATGTAACATGTCAAGTTTATTTCTCATCTTCATCGTTAAAGCTCGGGAGTGGAGGCTGGATGATAAGATGCGAATCTTAAAGTTATGCGATTATCTTTTTATTTGCGTGAATTCGTCGCGGAAAATTTGACTAAAATTTCAGTCTTGTTTATTTAATGATTTTATTTTTTAAGGCTGGCTTTAGCGAAAGTTTTTCAGTAAAGAAGTTGGTGAGTACATGCATTTTTGAAGTGGCTTGCTTGGCTTTAAATTCATTTTTCAATTATTAAGATTTGCTATTCTAAGTATTCTAAGACGTTTTGCCAATATAGCAAAACATCTTTTAGTTTATAAATTTGCGATAAAAGACTTTGAAGTTCGGCTGATAGGGTTGTGACTACTTGCAATCAGACCAGAGACAAATTGGAAATTATAAATTCATAATTTGGTTTAGAATCGAACCTAGGACCTCCTGCGTAAAAGATCACAGCGAACACTATCAGACCAGAGGAGTCATCAAAAATACACAATTTGTAGGCAGAGGGATCCTCTCCGGGCCTCCACTCATTAAAGAGAGCGATATGGAGCTTACAGCCCTGAGCCACGCGTGCACGAACCTTACAAGAATGCGTGATAAATTGTAAACATAAATCTGAGGCAACTTTACGAGGAAACCTCAACGTACCGGAATGTATTCGAACCATCAAGAACTCTACTATTGAATGTCCTAGAGTTAATGGTACTTTTCACATTAAAAAAAGATCATTATACATCAGAAAGGTTGTTACGATAAAAATTAGCAAGAATATATCGGTCTCAATTAAAATAGTACGTAAAAATCCTTCAAAATCCCTCGAATTTCCCTCCAATTCTTTATCACCGCTGCTATTTCTACATTAAAACCTATTTTAAATTCTGTGAGTGTAGTACCATATCTAAAATGGCAATCATTTGTCCCGATTGCTAGACAGATCTCTACATAAAATCGAGTAGATAAAAGCACTGCAAAGTGGTTTCTGTGAGACGGATGCCAGTAATCGACTGTCGCGGGAACCGATCGCGGCGATTTGTCGGTCGTGTGTGTACGCCCTTAGCTGAAACTTTATCCACTTCATTCGTGGTTCGAAGTTTCAATTATTGGAATTCGAGAAGAATGGTGGTAGTAAGAGTGGAGTGGAGATCGATTGTTGATAATAAATTATTAATGTATCACAAAATCATTACTTTCGCCCATAGCGTAAAATAAATAAATACATAAATCAAAATAAATATATTTTGATTTATTTTAAAAAAACTGTTATTTATATATGTTTTTTAAACATGTCAAAATCATTCTTTTAGTTTATTGCTATTGGATTATCATAATTGCTGTTTTGGATTATAATATAACTGGCTAATGCGCGCGACTTCGTCTACGTGGATTGAGGATTTGGTTCTCGCGGGAACTCTTTATTTTTTAGGGATTACTTTTATCCCGTGTTACCCTGATTACGTTATCTATGTGTTATTTCAGACTATAATCTATCTCTGTACCAAATTTCATCCACATCCGTTCCGCCGTTCAGGTGTGAAGTAACAAACATTTTTTAAAGTTTGCATAGTGAAACAAAAGAAATGTAGTTAATTAAGGAACTAATATAATTATCACATTCGCTGCGGCAGCATTGGATCCTAAACCTACGGCTCGTGCGGTACGAGACAAATACTGCCCGTATCTATATTTCCTGATATGCGTTACGACCTCTATTTTGCCGTACCGGAACCTGACTTTCAAAGTCCATGGAGACGTGGAAACTCACCATATCAATGGGTTTTTTGAACAAATCGATAGGCTACATCCTCGTGTATACCTAGCTGCGGTAGCCCCGGGTTCTCTATGATATTTCGAAAGATACAGAGATTTTTCAAAATCAGTCATTTACGGCAATATATATGCCGTATAGCATAGAAGTTAAAAAATTGCTAGGGATGGGTTTACTTCTGAAATGACAATCGATATTTTAAAGATATTCTTTATTAAAGACACAACAAATTTAAGTGTATAAATCAACATAATTCTTCATAATTAGTCAACATAATAATTACTCTTACAAGTACCTATCGCCAATTTAAAAAAATATATTTAAATATAAAAAAAATTAAAATAAAAAGCAGTCACTCATGTAAGTTTAGTACAAATACACTGATTAATAAATAAATAATAATAAATACAAATAGGTTTTTTAAATTTTGATTCATATTAGGGTACCAAATTATTATTGACCGAGCGAAGCGAAGGTCTCTGAGTCTACTTGGGTGAATTGGCACTTGTCCGTCCGTCTGTCAGAGCCTTATAACTTCTGAATTGCTGAACGTAATTACTTCAAATTTAAATATAATATGTAAATCGATGGCCTCCCGCCGAATATGGCTTAAAAAGTTTTAAAAATCTTTATTTCAGGGGGGCTCTCATAGAAGCGAATGCGAAGTAAAATATTTTTTATAGCGTTACATAGGGTTGCAGTATATCATTTTAAAGATAATTAAGAATAGAGTCCAAAAATATTTTTTTTTGAATTTTTCCCCTAAAATTGACGAAATGGGAGGCTTTCAAAGTAGCGATTTTCTAACGTCCAAAGTTGACCTCAGAACTCTCAATTTTCTGAACTCTCAAGCCTGAAACTTGATCAATTATTTGAATTATATCCTGTACTTGAACAACAAATACTAAAATTAGATAAATATTATAAGGAAACGAAATTATTTAATTTTTAATGATGATGATATTTTTAACAGAACTTCACACTGATGTCAATATATGGCGCTCTGTGAAACCGCGAGGTCTCAGTTCGGGGCGAACTACTAGTAATTACTTTTACTAGTAATTATTTTTTTAGATCATATTAGGAACTTTAACGAAATAAAATAAATTTTAAAAAGTAGGTAATTCCCTTACTCATATCATGTTTTTTACGTGAAAGTCTCGTCGCGTAGTTTTTTGCATAAAAAATATCGAGCACTTACGGCCAACACTAATGCAAACTGCGTGGCCGCGCGGACGCATGCAGTGAGGCGCGGGGTTGGGGGGGTACGGCAAGATAGTCGCCGTACCGCACTGAATAAAAATAATTACCTTGCTGTGCGTTACGGCAACTATTTTGCCGTACATTATTAGTATACAATATCATTATATTAAAAGCAACCATATAGAAAAAATCACTGTCTCTTTCCTACACGTACGGGAACATAGATAAATCACCCCCGCACCGTGCGCAAAACAAGGAAAACTAGCTGCCGCACTGGCTGACCGTCAAATACGGCAAAATACTTGCCGTAACGCAGCGAAAGTGTTATTGTAGTTTTAATATATCTGATAAGAATACTAAGTTCGTTTTAATATAATATAACTAAAAAAAAACAGAGAGATACAATAATTACAATTTCTTAAAATAATATTTAAAATCCTAGAAAACTAGAATGGTTTTCTACTTTTCTAGGACTCAGTAATATACTAGAATGTAAGCTGAGTTCTCGTTATCAATATCGAAGTATCGATGTAATATTTCACTGGAATCTGTCGTTTACGTATCACCGCTCTTCGAAAAACTTCACTCACTCTATTCAGGATACAATTTTACGCGAAAAATTGATTCAATTTGCGTTTCTACGAAGTGATCTTAGTTTTCCCGTGTATGGATGTTGCTTCGATATATTTTGTTCTCACATTTTTTATCGTACACTCATAGTACATCGAGTTTGCAACCTTTTTTATATTGTATCTATTTTTGTTATGATTTTGTGCTCCCATTTTCGCCCTAATTTGGTCGTATTTTATTCTAATTCTATGGTGAGGTGATGCAGTCTAAAATGGTAGCGAGCTAACCTTTTAGGGGTATGCTAGTTAAATGAAACCCATACTCTTAATCGGCTAAAAGGTTCCCTCGTAGGTTTAGTTTTAAGATTCCGTAGTTAATTACCATTACAGCCTTATACTTTGTATAATAATTGACCTTCAAAAAGTGTACCTACTGTGTAGGTACCAATTTTGAACAAACTTTGATTCCATGATTCCATCTCGTACCGGAACGCTAAATCGCTTGGCGGCACGTTCCTGCCGGTAGGTGGTAATTAGTAGCGACTGAAACCCTGGGAGGATTGGATACAGATTTTTTTGTTCGGTTGCCATAATTTTTCATCGCCTCACCAAGAGGCCCGAAATATTGAGCATTTTAGAAATATGAAGTAAGTGTTCTGTAGCAGATGCCTCTAATGAGTTTTTAACCTAGTATGTGCGATGATGATTGAGGGACGAGTGGCCTAGTTGCGACAACGCATATCAGTCAATAGCGATTGTTTAGCAACGTTGTTCCAAGTCGGTAACTGGTTGGGTGACCAAATTTGGCTTTCTCGTTTCCTCCGTGCCTCGGAGAGCACGTTAAGCCGTCGGTCCCGGTTATTATCACTAACATCTGATAATAACAGTTAGTAACCTAAGAGTTGAAATAGTATAATCTTAGTCGAGTCGTATGCGGAGGGACCTAGGAACCCACCGCATTATTATCCCAAGAAAAACCCCTGCCATTATGTGATTAATGGAAAGGGGTCACGACTCTGCAATGAGGAATACGACGCATTGAGGAGGAGAGTGCAATGATAATAATCTGTGGTAGAATTTTTGAATTAAAAGTAACAGCAAACAAGCTGGCTTTATTTCAACGACACAGAAGTGCGGTATATTTGTTTTGGCAGCTCTGACACAATTTATAACTCCCCCGGAGCGCTGGAGCTCTGTGTCCCCCAATCGCATTATCCTAAGTTTCAGTGGAATCCATACTTAATATTATAAATGCGAAAGTGTGTCTGTCTGTCTGTCTGTCCGTCTGTCTGTCTGTCTGTCTGTCTGCTACGCTTTCACGGCCCATCTATTCAACCGATTTTGATGAAATTTGGTACAGGGATAGATCGAATCCCGGGGAAGGACATAGACTACTTTTTATCCCGGAAAATTCGAGTTCCCGCGGGAAACAAAAAAGTTTATCTGTCAAACCGATTTTGATGAAATTCGGTACAGGGATAGGTGGTGTCCCGGGGAAGGACATACGCTACATTTTATCCCGGAAAATTCAAGAGTTCCCGCGGGAATCAAAAACCTTAATCTACGGGGACGAAGTCACGGGCATCATCTAGTACCAAATAATTGTAATTAGTGCTCAGACTAACGTAATTGGTGTATGCAGTTTCTTTGCTACTGGTAATTGGTTTCTCTGTGACTTGTTTCGTATTTTAGCTCATATATTATAACGAGGCGCATATGGATAGTGTCTGTATGAAAATGGGGTCCTTCCTACCGCTAGTTTCCTATGCGAGCTTGTATGTGGTTTGTCCTGCAACAGAGCTATGGCTTGACTTTTTCTTGCACGGGGTTCGTGGTTATACAACTTACTAGTAATTCCGGAAAACTAAAGAGCTCTCAAAGATTCAAAAACGGCCCATCTTTTCAAATTTCAACCGATTTTGATGAAATTTTGAATAGAGGTTACATCCTGGGGAAGGACATATGCTACTTTTTAACTCGGAAAATTAAGGAGTTTCTCCGGGAGTTAAAAAAACTTAATTCACACAAACAAAGTCACGGGCATCATCTAGTATTTTATATACACCGTTGAGATTAGCTTCCGTGACCGAATTTAGGTCAGAAGTAGGTACATAAAGTTTTTCCAAAAAGCCACACATCACCTGATCGAGCCGCTCATACTGTGCGGTCAACAAGCCCTCAACAAGTTCAAACTGTGACAAAGTTGGGGCGTAAAATCGTTATTGTCATCACACGTCCGCAGTAAATAAGCTGCGGGCAATAAAAAACTTTTAAACGAAAAACCCCCGACTCGACCGCGATTCACTAAGGCGATGTAATCAGTGAAATCTTGGCCAGTTTTAAATCTTATACACACGGACCCGACTACCTATTTCTAACTTTGCCTGGTGGAAGACTGGTTGTGGCAATTTAGCACCGTGGAAAAGCCGTGTTGCGAATAGATTTCGATATTATTTAGAGTTATATGTTACTAGCTGATGCCCGCGACTTCGTCCGCGTGGTATAAGTTTTTTTTATTCCTGCGGAAAGTCCTTAATTTTCCGGGATAAAAAGTTACTTATGGCACTCTCCAGGTCCTCAACTATACCCATGCCACAAATCACGTCGATCCGTTGCTCCGTTGCAGCGTGATTGTAGGACAACCCAACAAACAAACAGACTTTCGCTACGATGTATCCTATCCAGGCTAGCCTAAACTTTAGACTTTAGACGTTACTTTCCTTAAGTTGTTATCGAAAAGCAATTTCCATGCTTTGGGAGTACCCGGGCTCTACAATGTTCTAGAATAAAGCGAATTGTGGATAATTAGACCAGCTTTATGAGACCACGTCTGTAATTAAGGAGGAGTTTTCTCCACTTGACAATGAAACGAGTCAAAGTTTATTAGAATTTACTTTTTTTTTTTGGTTTTGGTTGAATAGCAGGTTGGATTGTAAGTTAGTCCGGTGTGTAGTGGCTTTCTAAAGAGATTTATTTATCTGCACATTTTCCGCCTGTGACGTTGTTAAGGGCAGATTTATATTCCATAATATTTAAGGGCTCTTAGCGTTTCTTTGTTTCTGGTTAGATTATTTTGACGTAATAAATTGCTTCATGTTATTACGGTAGATGAAATTGTAATCTCTTAATATTTTGTTTGATTTTTATGTATGTTTTACTTTTAAATATATACTTACAATATCGTAAGCAAATAATTTAGGTATGATTTTAATGATTTTGTTGTGGTTGCGACAAAGCTCAGTTTTCTTATGCAAAAACATCTTGCACTTCGGTGTTGTCTGGACATTGGAAAAGGTACAGAACAGATAAAGGTGACAGACAGTTTCAGGTACAAATTGTACTACTTATTATAAAATCGTTATTATATTATGGTTAAGTAGTTTGCCTGTTCATTCGTCATCATGCAAAAAAAAAATATAGTAAAAATAAAAACAGAATCAGATGAACCATTAAAAGATTTCATTTGTGCATTAAGTAAATTAAGAATATTAACTATTTAGCTGATGCCCGAAATTCGGCTGCGTGGAAAAAAAACCGGGATGAAAAGTAGCCTATGTCCTTCCCCGGGATGCAAGCTATCTCTGTACCTTTCAGTTGAACATACAAGAAAGTTTAGGTAATATTTTCACTGGAAGTTAAAAAAATACAGTAAATTAAAAGTCTTCAAAATAATATAACCAAGCCTTTTTGGAGAGTAATTTTTAAATGATTTTAATATGAAAATGGATTCCCGTACAGAGTTCACCGTACGTGTACCTTTCATTCGGCTCGCTGAGCGTTTAAGCCCTACACTCTCGGAGCTTAATCATTATCGCCCGATCTTTTCAACAGGGGCTGCCTCATTAAACGAGTGGTAGGCGTTATTTGATCAGCTTTTTTATCAATAGGTATGTATAAATCGTGCTTGTTGCCAGTGATGACTTAAATAAAAGCTTTATTTCTATTCCTAATTTTACACATTTTTTAAATTTTATCATTATTATCTACTAGCCCGCGTCTTCGTCCGCGTGGTTTAAGTTTTTTTTTGATTCTTTAATTGAATTTGAAAAGATGACTTACGGCTCATAAACATAAGCGATCATTTCAAAAAAGTTTTTAGTTCCACTTCCATCTGTTTGAGTTGAGCGTAGGTATAACTGTGCGCCGCCATATATTATTACCGTTAAACTACAGGAGTACCCAAGAATTAAGGAAATGTGTAAAATTATTTTCTTTATACTATATAGCCTGCCAACCCGCATTGGGGCAGCGTGGTGGGTCTAAGCTCTAATTCCCTCTCTCCTATGAGAGTGGAGGCCTGTGCCCAGCAGTGGGACGTTAATGGGCTGTAGTGGTGGTGGTGGTAAAATTATTAATTACACTTTCTAGGTAATGGGCAAAATTTCACCCATAAATAATTGAGCATCCAGGAATTGCTCATGAGGAAATATTTGATACAATGGGGAGGGACAGGCAAAGCTAATCGCAGATGGCGCCACCCTCGCTGGTAACTGTCAGGTTCATTTGCGTACATAATTGAGGTAATTAGGCTTCCAATTTTAATTGAATCTGGGAAAAAACCAGTGTATGTGCTCTTGCCATTATAATCGGCAGGTCTAAAGTGAGCGCTACATAACCTAGCCGAAGAACTGGGTTTCCAATTTTACTGGCGCAAGGCTTTGCCATAGCAGGAAAACGGAATGCAGAACATTTAGGCATTAAAATGAATTAATCTAAGAAAATGAAACTATCGCGTAAAAAATATATGGTGTTTGACAGGTAAACAACACCAGCGACGATGCGACACCTCGCGGGATAAATTGGCAGTGTCTTTCCCCATTCCGTGGAAATATATGTAATTAATTAAAATTATTTTTCAAATTCCCTTCTGATTTTACGAAATATTAGTTTATAGCGGATGACATACATTTGTACATTATAATATATAGATTAATTATGAATGCAGGTACAATTAGATATCTGGCTGGATCTAGATTAACGGTAAACGCCGTAACGAAAGCACGTAGTGCGTATTTGCAATGCAAATCGATGACGTCTCTCCTTAGCCAAACAGAACGTTAAGCTCATTGGCCGCAAATACAATTATAACTGCTAAGCTTGATGCCTATTGGCTGGATAAATATAGTATGCAGAATCGCCAGGGTGGTAAATATTTTGAGCTATTTTTCAACTACCTCTATGTATTTCTCTCTCTTCAGTCGGCCCCGTATGTAATGTGCAAGCCCTGGCATCAATCGACAACCCTTGAACGATTATAGCGTTCTGGGGTATTACCACAGAAAGTACGCCTTACTACCATCGCTTAAGGCCGTTTTATTTTAATATTGTTGACGTTCGTGTTTTAGAATTATAATCCTTATTCTAGGGATGTCAAGATTTGTAACATAATGCTGTCATTTTGAAATAATACTGCTTTGTGGTGGAAATCCCCCTGCCTCGTTCAGAGGGCTTACTACTATCGCTTCAAAGCAGTATTATATCAATATTGTTGACGCTCTTGTTTCAGAATTATTATAATCTTCACTTTAGGGACATCAAGGTACGGTTAAGCCATGGTAGTAAGTGCACTGGCCTTGTCCTACGTCAGCGACAAACGCGACAACGCGACGCAACAGCATCAAACAGTTGCGGACCCTTCACGTGGCCTATGTTCTCTCATGGATAAGTTTGTCATTTTCTATGCAGTAGTACCACGTCGTGTCCCGTCGCTTTTCTCGCTCACCAAGGACTCACTCAAGCTACCAGAACAAGAGATACCCGTTGGTAGCTCCGGTTCTGGTAGTTTGAGACCACTTTCGACTTTGACTTTGACTTGAAAGTGACTTTACAAAAACAATGTCAGTAATAACAAAAAAAAATCGACATCGCCTGGTTAGATACCTAGTTCATGCATTCTCTGATAGAGGTTATGTCTTTTTTGCTTTATGTAATGCTTTTAAAATCTTGAGGAAGTTTCGGAGGCTGAGAAATCGTAATAAGTATCTGAGGTGCAATCATGTATGTAGGTAGGTATGCACGATACCCTAAACGTTTAAAAAATTGAGCTCTAATTCAATGCTGTTATGGTTTATTTTACTTTGAAGCCAAACTTAGACGATTTGATCGACAATTCTTGCATAATGGGGGGGGGGGGGGGGCAGGTCTTTGACGAGTTGTCACATACAGGGTGCTTGGTTGATATGGGTCAGAACTATCAAAGCGAAATAGATTTTATTATTTGGAATCGTAAACATAAGATAGATTAGAAAATATTTCACAAAAAAATCATTGCAATTTTGCGACCGATCCTTGTTGTCATAATTTAAAAAAAAAAAAAACATTTCTTGCTTACGTTTATAATTACGGGTTAATTTTTAATTACAAATGTTAAAGGCATTTCTTTTTTTTTCATCACCAATTTCTTTAAGCCAAAGCCAGTGAGTCCATTGGACCCTGCCGCGGACCGAACCCGGGACATTCCAATTTATATACCGCTCACTACACCAGGGAGGTAGTCAAAAAGACTTTGTTGTCTTTGTGCAATTACCTCCACGTTTATTTCAGTAACATATTCATCCATGTCAACCGAATCGCGTTGCGAATACCCTGCTTTCACTCAAAATAAAATGTGGAGCCTCGCTTGTATTCTAGGCAGGTCTGTTGAATGCGTCTTCTTTACATTCCGTGTTATTATGTTAATGTGTTTTGTTTCCATGCAAATGTTTTGCAATTCTTTGTTTTAAAGCGTCTACAATTTTTTAATGTGTCATGTATAATTTATGTTCGTGAAACTTATTTGTTGTTTATATGCATAGATTTTTCCTTTCAAATTGGATTAGATAGATAAATAAAGGAAAAACTGAAAATAAATTCGGTCTACTAAATATTATTACGTAGGTTATAGTAGGTGTACCAGTTAGAACGTCCATAAATTGGGTTCGTCGACTCTGCCCCACCAAATCATCCCACCGCCACCACAGTGGGGCAACGGGACCCTATTCCTAATGTAACTATACGTATCTTACTATTCAGTGGAAAATAGGTAATTATTAAAAAAAAAAAATTATAATAATAAAATAATAGTAAAGTAATATTTAAACGATAATAGAATGGTAGTATAGTATGGGTGTATATGATTACGCGACTACAAGCTTACGGAGAAGTTTCCCGTCGTTCCGACCACTCGCCAAGGGTGGGTATGGCGGTGGTGTAGGGAACTAGTGTGTTCGCTGTCGCGCCGTTGGTAACATGTTGCGTCTGGTAAGAGAAGTTGGGCGATACATAAAAATCAATATATTGAGCAGGTATATTTGCAATAGATCGTTTGAACGCACTGTGTTGTTGGATGCTGTCTAATGTGAGGACCCTTAGCGGACCTAGCTTGAGAGCATCCGACGAAATCTTATCTGCCTCTGATGGATTTATATAAGTACATATCATAACTACAACATTATTATCGCAGGTCGGGTCAGGCCTGTGGGGCGTACGGTGTCAGCACGGCTGGTTCTGTCTGGATGTCTACCTAGTTGGACGTTCAGATGGGATTGGTTTGTTGTTGAATCAGAGAGCTTGCTTTCTGAGCGCAGTGCAGTTCGAGTATACTTCTACGTTCCGCAAAACGTCTGACTTTATCTTGCGATCTACTTATCTAAATTACGTACGTCGTTCGCAATTCTCGAACGATAACTGACCATGGTTGGAAGGACGCTGTTTCTTATTGCCGAAGGTTGGATTATGCGTACGTTGCGCCTGATATCTTACTACATTTTGCACTACGCTTGTTCAGCCTCGACACTTCATAGTTTCATGGATTCACAACCCATGTTACTTGTAAAAGCATAGCTTCACGACCTATGCTGCGGCACATTGGCTAAAAACCATGTTACGCACAAACGACATTCTATCACCCATGGTGGTTCCGCGCTGTATTTGGTATAACATTCTATTACTGAAGGGTGCATCACGCCTGTGGCTCTGTTACGTTGCGACGAACGACCCTGCAGTGCGTCCGGTGTATCCTTGAAACCTATTACAGGTATATGTGGGAGTGCACCACTCTAAAAATGCAATTATCCAGCTATACGCTGACATAAGTGGAACGCACCACTCTAAAGTATGCTCGTACATACGTTGCGCTGGCCTTCACGATTGATGACCAAGTGGTTAAAGGGGGGGGGGGGGGGGCTGTTGACTTTTGCTATTCTTAGAGATGTATTAGTCCATGTATTAATGTGCCTCTTGGGGTACCGAAGGAGGGAAGATGTCTACCGCTGGTGGCGGGGAGGAGCTAGGCAGCCATCATTTATTTTTTTAGAAATATAAATGATGCCATACAAAGCATCTTCCTTTTCTTTTTAAAAGGTTATAAAAGGAAGGTGCTACCACTTGTGTTAGTTCGTAAATATCCCGAAGAGATTTATCTCTTCGCGATCACGTTACTTAATGCCTGTTTTAAGTTAACTGAATTACATCTAAATCGGTGTATAAGCGAGTCGTTGGGTTGATTGAATTCGAGGCTTTCGAAACTCTAAAAGATCTTGGTTTATTATGGACACAGCAATGTTGTGAGGGTCTTACTGCTAGATGTATCACGTGCCATTTTAAAGAAATATTGAATATTATAAGTAGAGAGAGGTGTAGATGCTTAGGGACCCCGTCAGGTTGGTTACACTAAGCCTTCGCTGTCCGTACGTCCGTCCGTCTGTCAGAGGGCTGTATCTCGTAATAGCTAGACAGTTGAAATTTTTACAGAATGTATATTTCTATTGCTTCTATCAAATAAATATTATAAATGCGAATATAATAGCTGCTATAGCAAGTAATGAAAATAAACTATAGTTATAAATTAAAGCCCATACAATAAACTTGTGTTTAAAAATGTGTACAGCGTTTAAATCTTGTACGATGGTACGAAATCCTTCATGTGCGAGTCTGACTCGAACTTGGCTGGATTATTTAACATACTAATAAAACATGTTTATAAAGAAAAAGTTGCCACTTGACTTTCTACTTGTATATTTATGATGAAAATATAGCTGTCTGCATATAGAACCGTGGCATTAAGCTCTGCACATTTTGTATGTCCTGGCCATATATCTAAATTCAACCTGGTAACAAGATTTGCGACGGAGGATTGCGGGAACGAGCGATTTAGGGGTCCACAGGTGTAATAAGTGGGGCTAATCAACCGGGCCGACTTAAGCCGGGTACTCACCAGCGAGCCGCTGCCGTCACCGTTGCAATTTACTGTTACCAAAATTAATCATAGTGTGATAAGTTGCATACCTACAGCGATTACGCACTATGCTTGCATGCAGCATACGATTAAATGAAGATTTTTTTCACAATTCCATCGTAAATCAGTAGTTTTGTTGGCGCTCACAGCACACTCGTATAGACATTGAGTGAGAAGCT
Source organism: Erebia epiphron (assembly GCA_963932025.1). Lineage (NCBI taxonomy): Eukaryota > Metazoa > Arthropoda > Insecta > Lepidoptera > Nymphalidae > Erebia > Erebia epiphron. The sequence goes on from OZ009948.1 coordinate 23,833,861, forward strand.
TTGTCGTGCTGCGAACCTACGACTATTCTCGAATGTTAATTAATGTCATAATTTTCTCTATAGGTGAGAAAGTATATTTTTAGATAGACTGATAATAATTTATTGGTAAATTATCGTTTAAGCTCTTGTTTACGGCACATCTTTACTGTGTATACATCCGGAAGTGATATGCGTGGATCTCTTAGAAACGAGAAACGAGTTAGGGGCAAAGGGATGAGATAGCTGGTAAACAAATAAGCAATGGTCCGATGCTAAAAACAAAGAGATATAACAACTCTTCGGTTACAAGTATGGTGGACATCGTGTACACACCATAACCTTGTCACTGTATCATGGTTATGGGTAAAACTCACTGGTGAATACCCAGCTTTAAATTCGGATCACTATCCGCACCTGTGGAGAGGGGGAGGGTAGGGGGGCATAAATGGAGGGCAAAGTTCCGTTTGACGTTACCTATGTGGGGATTATTAAATAGTTTTGCACTGACAAGGATTCTTGGCCAAGTTTCTTGGGTTTACTTTGTATGGTAACAGTTTTATTCTTAGTGAAATATAGTGAAAATGTAAATTTTAATAATACTCAGCAGTATGAATTAAATAAGCCCATTACTTAATTGCTTATTGAAAGAGCAACTGCCAAATTTCCTGTCGTCTCTTCTTAGCAGAATCAATTTTTGTTATCTAATAGATATTGTGTACAGTAGAATACTCTTAGACAATCAACATACTCCCGAAGGGTTTTGGAATTAACTTGATCCACGTGGTCAAAGTCACGAGCATCAGCTAGAAAACTAGAATCTTTTATATTTCTTTTACTTATTAGAAGAGTCTTCTCTATACCTATAGAGAACGCGAGGAGAAGTTTTCCCATTCTTTAGGCTGTTCCATTACATGATGGCTGAAGATTAATATCTTTCATCGTGGATCGATAATCGTTTTGGCGGGAACTGAGCAAACAGGACGTGACGTCACGAGGAGCAGCGCACCGGATGTTACATGGGACGCGGAAGTTGTATAGATTCGTTTATTGTCGTCTGACTATAAATAGCCTGATTATAACAATAATAAAAATTAAAAAGTTAAAAAACCCGACTGCGGAAATAAAATTGTTTTTCTGTCCCAATGCTGGTTGGTGGGCTTTAACGACTATTATCATGTTAGTAATAATAACCGGGACCGACGCGACGGCTTAACGTGCTCTCCGAAGCACGGAGGTGAAACACCGCCAACTTCCTAACTCCGGGCTAGTACTGAGAATTTGTAGAGAAAACCATCACTTAATTGTGGCCCAACACGGGACTCGAACCCGATCTACTTATATACATTTTGATGAAAATAAAACCAAAAAGAATTTGCTCATTCGCGTAAAGGAACTGGCAAAGTATTGGGCCAGCGTCCACAATGTTATACTAAGATTATTTTAGTTGGCAGCGGCTTGATTGATCAGTTGTTTGACGAGGAGTCGAGGAAAATGAATGAGACATTTATTGGTTTATGATGATGTATTTTCGTTACGGCATTCGTCTACTTTGCAGAAGAGGACGGCGATGCGTGTGGCTTATGGCAACGCATATTATAATTAGTTTGTAATTGATAACTAGCTAACTAACTATGTGACACACATCCTTCTGTATTTTGGTTTTTGGTAAATAAAATACTACCCTATTTCAACCCTTTGGGGGTAGAATTTTCAAAAATGGCGAAACACGTATTTCTTTATTTTAAACCAGAAGCCCAAATACCAACTTTCATGGTTATAACTTGAGAAATGAAGGACTTTCATACAAACTTCTAACCCCTATTTACCCCATTGGGGGTAGAATTTTGAAAAACTGTGACAAACGTACTTATTTTTTTTACCGAAAGCCAAAATTCCAAGTTTCGTTGATATAACTTGATATATATCTTGAGAAAGGCCTTTCATACCAACTTTCATCCCCTATTTCACCCCTTTGGCGGGTCGAATTTTCAAAAACTGTGAAACACGTATTTCTTAATTTTTTACCGGTAGCTCACATACCAAGTTTCATGGATATATGTATAAATTGAGAAATGACCGACTTTCATACAAACTTTCAACCCCTGTTTCACCCTCTTAGGGGTGGAATTTTGAATAATCCTTCCTTATTGAGCGCCTACGTTACAAAAGGAAGCTACTATCAAAATTTCAAGTCTCTAACCCCAGCGGTTTAGGCTGTGCGTTGATATATATGTCAGTCAGTCAGGACTTTGAATTTTATATATATAGATTAGTATAGATTATATCTGCAAACTTTCTACTTTGTAGGGTTAAGAGTTAAGAGTTTTTAGGGCATTGGTGAGACAGTGAGTGTGTGATCCAGAATCTTTTGTATCTATTGTGTGAAGGTTGATTTGAAATATATATAAATTCTACATGGATGAAAAAAAATAAATCAATTAAGTATATGTCTTTTAAAGAAATCGAATGATTAATTAAAGAATTAATTTAGGTACAATTCTGAGGTGACCATCCTAAACTGGTATATGGAGCAGTCCTTTTGACAAAATGGAAAATGATTTCCATTTGGGCTTGGGAAACAATGGAAGGAAGTAAATCACAGGCGTCTCTGTTGCGGGACGCCGGCTGATTGATCGCTTCCTTGGGACGGGGCCTTGGGAAACTGTTATGACATTCAGTGTTCTTTGAAAGGAAACTTCTTAAAGGTTTTTGCTCTACGTTTCTGATACGAACCGCTTAGGTGTGGATGCCTTTCCAGCCACGTGTAACTCAAGGTGAATAGGCATTTTCTGGCAAGTGCGCTCCAATCTAGACCATTGCTTTGCATTAATGAAAAAATCAGAAGCTTAATTCGCTATAATCCGCCAGAGAAGGCAAATCTATTTGGTACAGTGCGAATCTCGAACCTGATGCCCTCGACATTCACCACACCACATAAACCCTCAAAAATACCCTCAAAGTACGTTTCACTCGGATACCGGAGCATCTTCAGGAGAGTTGCCTGCCTTCCTCTTGCCTCCTGCCTTTGTATTAAGCATGATTGTTGTCAAGCGCAAGCTTATCATACTAAAATTATAAAAACCGGAAGTGGGTTTGTTTGTTAGTTTGTCCTTCAATCATGCCGCAACAGAGCAACGGATTGACGTGATTTTTGGATGGGTATAATTGAGGACGTTGACTTTTTATCCCTCAAAATTGAGGACTTCCAGGGACCATTTCATCAACAGATTTTGCTGAAATTTGGTACAGATATAGTTTATATTTTGGTGAAGGACATAGGCTATTTTTTATCCCGGAGATATAATTAAAAAGTGCCCGCGGTAATAAAAAAAAACTTAACGCGGACGAAGTCGCGGGCATCCTCTAGTATAATCAGTGAAATAATTTCATTTATTTATGATGTTCAATTAAATTCTGTGGATTGGATGTCATTCACGCCTTTAAAAGCTAACAACAAAGAAATGGAACTCGAAAAATAGGCAGTCAATCAAGTGAAAACTAAAATGATCATAACGCAGCATTGTTTGGGAACAATTGTTTTCACAGCTGAGTTATTATTCCACCTTATACTTTTACTCAAGTGATGATTGTGCTCTTTTGTTTGCTTGATGAAAGTAACAGAACTTATTTCTCGTCTTATTATTATTTCAAGTTCAGATGGAGTAGCTGGAGTTATTCTGAGGAAAAACACGGAAAGATCTGGGCAACCGCCGAATCGTTTTTGGAAGGAAATCCCTGTCATAATGTGATTAATAGAAAGGTTCATGATCCTCAGCAATGAGGAATACGATGCTCACAAAGAGAGGAATTAACAACTTACAAATTACAATAATTGTAGCTAAAATACGGATAGGTTAAATCAGTTATCACGAAAAAGTACTGAAATTAAAAGTAAAGAATTCGGATTTTATTTATTTTATATCTCAGATATTTTACCTTTATCAACGCTACTTCTTTTATCAACAATCTAAAACCACAGACAAAATACCATAAATAAAATACAAGAGACTAACAAAAGGAACAAGCGTCCGCCCCTTTAAAATATTATTGTAGAAATATAGATGCTTATCATTTATTAGAGCCTCTTAGAGTTCCCGTTATCAAAGATGCATCAGATACGGGTCTTGAGGACCAGCCGCGAGGGAGGGCACGAAGTGTACAAGTCATACAACCGAATTTTATGTATACTAAAATGGTAACAAAACAAATTTTAGCGTTAATAGTCTAGCCGAGCAATGTGAGTCGGCAATGTGTTGAATTTATGTGATGATGTTATTGATAAGTGTTTAAATGATTTTATTCGAACCTCTTAAATTTCGAGTTATCATAGATGTATCAGATACGGGTTTCGAGGACGAAGTGCGCAAGTCATGAAAGCGAATTTTTATGTACACTAAAATGGCAATGAAACCAATTTTAGCGCTAATACTCTAGTGGTTAACCCCGACCTCCTATTGGGTGGTTGCGGGTTCGATCCCCGGGCATGCACCTTTTTCTTTTCGTAGATATGTGCGTTTTAAGAAAATAAATATCATTTGTCTTTCTGAGAGGAGACTCGTACTAAGCTGGCAATGTGTTGAATTTATGTGATAATGATAATGATGATAGATGTTTGTCATTTTATTAGAACATCTTAAAGTTCCCGTTATCAAAGATGCATCAGATACGGAGGACCAGCCGCGAGGGAGGGCACTAAGTGTACAAGTCATAAAAGTGAATTTTTACGTACACTAAAATGGCAATGAAACAAATTTTTATGGACGTTAGATGCTAGTTCCGTTAAGCACGTCGTAAAAGTTGGTGTTTTGTATTTCATTTTATTTATACTGAGCTGCTTTCTGGCAATTTGTTGGGGAATGCCATTTTGAAATGTTCCAATTCAGTGACTACGAGAAAAAATTGAGTGTAAAGAAATCAGTTATTCATCCAGCAGCTTGCAAAGACATTGCATAGGTCTTTTTATTAGAAACTAGATGATGTCTGCGATTTCGTTCGCGTGGATTAAAGTTTTTAGGATTAAGGTTCCCGCGGGAACTCTTAAATTCTCCAGGATAAAAATCTATTTATATATCTATCAAACTATCCCTATAACAAATTTAATCAAAATCGGTTGAGTAGGTGGGCCATGAAAGCGTAGCAGAGAGAGACAGACACACTTCCGCATTTATGGTATTAGTACAGAGATATAGTCAGCTCCGTCTTCACACTACCTAATATCCAACAAGAAAATGAATTATAGTATAGTTTTTGTAGAAATCGGCAGTAAACCTTTTCAAACCAATTTAGTTTTGAGGTCCTAAATAAAATCCTCTGATACCCGATCCCACCAACAATGCCTAAGCCCATTCATCATCATCATCATCATCACTACAGCCTATTAACATCCCACTGCTGGGCACAGGCCTCCACTCTCATAGGAGAGCGGGAATTAGAGCTTAGACCCACCACGCTGCTCCAATGCGGGTTGGCGGGCTTTAACGACTATTATCATGTTAGTGATAATAACCGGGACCGACGGCTTAACGTGCTCTCCGAGGCACGGGGGTGAAACACCGCCCACTTCCAACTCCGGGCTGGCACTGAGAATTTCTTAATTGAAAAACCCAATACCTTATTTTTATGCCCGACCGGGAATCGAACCCAGGACCTCGTGATCCGCAGTCGACTATGCTATCCACTAGACCAACGAGGCAGTATTTGGGCCTAAGCCCATTAGGCGGCAGTTATTGCACGTGAAAACGTAAGTACAGTAGGTACACGTGCGTAAGTTTTCACGCGTAATAGCTATGGGTACATATTGTACGTGGTCATAAGTGTTCCCTAAAATGTAAGCATTGTTGGTGAAATCGGGCATAAGATCCTCATTTTCTTTCCTAGCTACGGAGCCCGGGCGACACTGACTCGCATTTGTCCGGTTTTAATGTATGAAAATTCACGATACCTTTTTTGTTTCAGGATTCTTTTTCAATAATGCGGCAGTCTAATGGAGTCTAGCTTAGGCAGAAGGAAAGCCGGTAAGTCAGATTTAGCTATTTTTTGCTCCACGCCACGTCACCGACGTAAATCAAGACGTGTGGTGAAAGTATACGGACGTTGATCGATTGATTCTTTCTGTGTTCTGTTGATGGTTTGATGCGTGTGTATTTTTAACAACTAGATAATGTGTTTTCTCTATTCAGTAGTGGTTTGCCAAACATATCTATCTATACTAATGTTATAAATGCGAAAGTTTGGATGGATGGATGTTTGTTACTCAATTACGCCAGAACGGCTGAACGGATCTGGATCAAATTTGGCAAAGAGATTTTAGTCTGGAATAACACATAGCCTACTTTTTATTCCGGAAAATTAAAGAGTTCCCACGCCAACCAAAATACCTCAATCCACGGGGACCAAGTCACGGGCATCACCTTCGTTCGTTATTTAGTTGTATCACAGAATATAGGTAATAGTAGTACGTTATATGGTATTTTGCATCTGTCCGTCTGTTAAAGCATCATAGCTTCTGAATGAATACACATTACATTGTAATTCAGGGACGTTAAGCTGAGTAAATACTGAAATTACTACAGTATACATATACATACTACATATATTAAAGTCAATATCAATTATTCAATATAGGTACACTGTAGGTACACTTATTGACGTTAAAAATTACTTACTTAAAAAAAACATGGTGTTGATAATCGGTTACGGTATCTTAAAACTAAAGCTAGGTTCCAAACGCGCCCTGGTCTGAGAAGAGCCCACAACAAACTCAGCCGGGTTTTTTTTTCATTATTTTACTATCATAAAATTAATAAACTTTTTACAACGCACACGGCAAAAGAAAGAAAAAGACCTTTCTTTTACCCCTCTTACCTTTTTTCATTTACGGACGCCGCTAACATATTATACAATTTAAAGTAGGACCACAGAATAGGTAACAGTATGGTAGGACCGTCCAAACGGATAGGGCGCAAGTTTTCAGTTCAGGGTGAGCCGTGAACCACTAGTTAGGGATACGCGAAGGGAAAAACTATGTTTCCTATACCATTAATAAGGATTTAGAAATAAATTTAAAAAAGTTATCTACTGATTTGGCTATTGTAATAGCTGTCATATATCTGTCGCAGTCATCTGGTTTAATCTGCTATTTGATTGAATGACTAGCGCGTTCATTGAATGACAACATTCAATTGAATGACTAAAGGACAACTCGTCAAGTTGTTTGATGTAACGTTCAACGTCTTGACTGAACGTCATCTAGCATAGTCGTTGAATGGGATATAGTCGACTTTGTAATGTTTGGTTATTGTAATCTGTTAGGTATATTAACCCGATAAAACCTAAGTGCCCGGCCGCAATTTATGTAGAACCCTAACCTAACCTACAAGAAAGAGACAAGAAAACTAAAATTCAATTTACGTCCGCTCTGTTCAAAGGGCTATGTTACAATCCGCTAACTAGTTGGACGTTGAGTGACAAGACGTTCGGTTAGTCATTCAATTGAATGTTGTCATTCAATGAACGCGCTAGTCATTCAATCAAATAGCAGATTAAACCAGATGACTGCTAAATATCCAAATCTATGCGAACTTGACAACTAGTAAAAGATAGGCGTCCTATTAGAGTAACCAGTATAAATTACAAATTTAAAACAACCCCCGACATAATATGGAAGTACCAAACAGATTAGGAAAAAAGCCGATGACCTTCAGACGGATGATCAGATTTTCATAAAACATGGCTAAGAACACTCGGGATAAAATTATCTATGACACAAAAAAACTAAACGAAATGCGGTTCATCCGTTTGGGCGCTACGATACCACAGACAGATATACAAATAGATACGTTAAACATATAACAGCCCTCTCTTTTTGTGTCGGGGGTTAAAAATAAATTGAAATAACAAATTGTTACTCAAATGAAAGTCGCCATTTTTTGCCCAATACGGCTGTAAATCAAGACACACCGCAAAAGCCTCGTGACGTTGATCGATTGATTCTTTGTTGTGTTCGGTTGATGTATGCATATTTTTAAAAAATTGTGTTATTCATTCCATTCCTAATGGGAGACTTTTAGTTTTGTTCAAGGAAATATTATTTGATGTGGAAAACGAGTATGAAGTAAATTGAGATTGAATCCCGCAAAAGTTGTGCGAGTGCCGTTGTTCAAAATTGTCAAATAAGATTTGTTTCGTCGTGGCGTCTGCGTTGAAAGGTTAATTCTTCGGTTAGCATAAACGACTGCAGATCACGAGGTCCTAGGTTCTATTTCCGGACGGGCACAAAAATTGTTAGGTATTGGGGTTTTCAGTTAGGAAATTCTTAGTGCCAGCCCGGAGTTGGGAGTTGGCAGTGAGTCACCCTCGTGCTTGAGAGAGGATGTTAAGCCGTCGGTTTCGGTTATTATCACTAACAATATTATAATACTCGTTAAAGCCTGCCAACCCGCATTGGAGCAGCGTGATGGGTCTACGCTCTAATTCGCTCTCTCCTATGTGAATGGAGGCCTGTGCCCAGCAGTGGGGCATTAATGGGCTGTAGTGGTGGTGGTGGTGGTAAATCAAGCTGCTACACACCTATTAAAATAATTCTAGGGATACGATATAAATATCAAAATTTGGTTGAAGATCTATTCCTTATCATAAAGGCCTAATTTTTAGGGTTCCGTACCCAAAGGGTAAAAACGGGACCCTATTACTAAGACTCTGCTGTCTGTCTGTCTGTCTGTCTGTCTGTCTCCAGGCTGTATCTCATAGACCTTGATAGCTAGAAAGCTGAAATTTTCACAAATGATGTATTTCCGTTGCCGCTATAACAACAAATACTAAAAATTAAAAAAATATATATATTAAGGGGGGTCCCCATACAATAAACGTGTTTTTTTCGTATTTTTTTGCTCAATATTAAAAACGGTAACAGGTAGACGGTTCAAATTTTCACAGAATATTAACTTGTATATTACCTTTCAAAATAAATAATTAAATATCAATAAAGTAAATATTAAAGGGGGGCTCCCATACAACAAACGTAATTTTTTGATATTAACAGTAAACCTCTACAAACAAAGTTAGTTTTGCGGTTCATTAACAAAGGTAATTATACCTACTTCTTGAGTACGGAACCCTCGGTGCGCGAGTCCGACTCGCACTTGGCCGGTTTTTTTAGTAGTGCATTATAAAAATCACTTCTGACGCGAGCCGAGGGAATGCCCATCTTTGAAAATATCTATCTGCATTCATCACTAAAATTATTTGCTAATGATTTCATCATTACTATTTCACTCACACATTCATAAATTTCGAATTTACGAACCAAGTTTCTTGCTGGTTCTTCTCGGTAGGAATGACATTCCGGACCAGTAGTAGATTTACTCGACGATTCAAAAGCACTTGTAATAAGTTTATAGAATAAATTAAAAAAATTAAAAGATAAGTATATAAATATATATTATGTAGGTTCATACAACACATTCATTTTCATTTTACATTAGTTGTGTAGCCCATGTTACCCAACAAAAAATTTAGAGGCTGACTGTTACTTTTGGCCACTATCCAATATACATAGTGTTTTCAATCTCATCTCTCTCTCAAATGTATTACAATCATGTACAATTAATAATTATTTAGCTAAAATAACACAACCATTGCAGAATAGTCCTACAGTTTTTTTATCTACTAAAAGTTTGCTCTTGACGTCAATCTCAACTGATTGTAAGTAATGATGCAGTGTAAGATGGTAGCGGGCTGACCAGTGACCTGTTAGGGGTATGGCCCACCAGGCCAGACCAGAGAAAATTCAGAAATTATAAATTTCCAAATTGACCCTGCCGGGAATCGAACTCGGGGCCTCTCACGTTAAGACAACAGCACTCAACACTGCGCCAGGGAGGTTTAGTGTCGAATATGTTTAGTTTGGTCGCTGCGTCAGCACTGGGAGCTCGGCTGTGCGTTACGTGTGTAAATCAAGACGCAGCACAAAAGCGGCGCGACACTGATTGATTGATTCTTGTGTTGTGTGCTCAGTTGACGCGTGTATACACTTACCAACTAATGCTTTGCGTACACACGCTCAAATTGGTCTATTTTCATAGTTGATAGGTATAATACCGTTAGTAAAATAGTATCAGGGTACTTTTCCATACTTTCCAGAGACGTGCTACGTGTGTGCTACGTTGCTGAGCTACGGATGTGTGTTAAACCCACCAATAAGAGCGCTCGATTTTAGCTCTGACAATCAAGCGCTCCTACTGAGGCCATACTGCCAACGCTTAAAGCAGTACTTAAACAATATTACTCAAAATAACAGTTTGATGTCACGTACCTACCTTGACGTTCATAGTAGCGGGCAAACCTGCTAGGGGCATGACAGTTTTATTAAACACATTCCCCTACGCTCAATCGCTTGGCGGTACGTCTTTGCCGGCAGGGTGGTAACTTGCCACGGCCGAAGCCTCCCACCAGGCCAGACCAGGGAATATTCAGAAATTGTAAATCAATCGGTTTCTACACGGCGTTAACTTATCGTCCTGAAGTAGGAACGGCAGGTAACATTGTGAGTTTAAAATTGTGGGTGAAGATTTATCCTCCGGGACGTCCGCTAAGCGTCCCGGGATGATTGTTCACCCCGGGACAGCGGCTTAATGAAATAAAGAAAAGACTACGATTCCCTAACATCAACCGTGGCGGTTTTTAATTGTTTTTCTGTTTAATTTTGGAGTTGGAGTGGTGACTCTGCCTTCTACTGTCCTTTGTGAAGTTTTGGTTTAGACTTTAGTCCAGCATGCTGGCTAGGTATTGATTGGCAGTTTTCGCAGTAATTTTCTAAGTGATATTTCCTTCACTGTTATATCAATCAATCAATCAATCATTTATTCAATTTAGGTACACTCCACTACCACCACTACAGCCCATTAACGTCCCACTGCTGGGCACAGGCCTCCAATCTCATAGGAGAGAGGGATTTAGAGCTTAGACCCAACACGCTGCTTCAATGCGGGTTGGCGGGCTTTAACGACTATTATCATGTTAGTGATAATAACCGGGACCGACGGCTTAACGTGCTCTCCGAGGCACGGAGGTGTAACATCTCCAACTTCCTAACTCCGGGCTAGTACTGAGAATTTCTAGTCAGAAAAACCCAATACTTAAACATTGCCCGACGCGGGACTCGAACCCAGGACCTCGTCGGCCGCAGTCGAACATGTCAACCACTAGACCATCGAGGCAGGCGGCTTTATATACAGAATTACCTTTTCAGCGCTGACGCAACGATGAAGCAAACGAGGTACACTGTAGGTACACATATTGACGTCCATTATTATTACTTACATATAAAACATGATGGTGATAATTAGTAACGGTATCTTAAAACTAAAGCTACGAGGCTTCCAAACACGCCCTGGTCTGAGAAGAGCCCACAACAAACTCAGCCGGGTTTTTTCTATTTATTTACTAGCTGATGCCCGCGACTCCGTCCGCGCGGAGGTATGAAAAATAGATAGTAGCCGATTCTCAGACCTACTGAATATGCTCACAAAATTTCATGAGAATCGGTCAAGCCGTTTCAGAGGAGTTGTGACACGAAAATTGTGACACGAGAATTTTATATATAAGATTAAGTAGTCTTTACTAATATAATAAATGCGGAATTGTGTTTCTTTGTTGGTTTGTCCTTCAATCACGCGATTGTTTGCTATGCTTTAACGACCGATCTTTTCAACCAGTTTTATAATATTTGGTACAGGTTGTATCCCGGGGAAGGACGCAGGCTAATTTTAATCCCGGAAAATCCAGGAGTTCCCACGGTTATTAAAAAACTTAATCAACCAGGACGTAGTCCCGGGCATCATCTAGTATAAGTATTATAATTGTTTAGAGCTTACATAACTCCGAAATTTTAGATAGTTTATAACGAAGTAATTTAACGGGTTTTTGTCACGTTCGTTACGTACGTTTTTAACCTACTTCCAAAAAAGGAAGAAGTTCTCAATTCGGAGCGTAGTTTTCATGTATGTCGGTGCATACCTATCTCCGTGGTTTCTGAACCGATTTGAAAAAAAAAATCTATCAGTAGTTAGAGGAAGCTCTCGAGGTGGTCCCATAAAAAATTCTGACTCCAAATCCTCAACCCTGATACTAAAAAGTTAAAAATAATTAATTTTTTTTCCAAAAAAACGACTTCCAAAGCCACTGTAAAGTAATAAATAATTTTGATTTCTATACACTTTGTTGAAATCTGCCCCACGATTATGTAAGGAAATCGTAATCGTAATCGTTTGTCAAATGGATAATTCAACCAACTTAAGGAGTTCATAGATGCCTGCACGTCAAAAAGCATGTATGAACTCCTTAAACAGTTCGAGTAATACGTGTTAAAGCAGTCAAAACATTACGATTTGCTTAGACAATTGGGCCTCAGGTCCTCGCGTTCGGTTCTGAAGAACCTCAATACGGGATCGAGTTATCAGCACGTAAACCAAACAGCAGTGTTTTACATCAGCAGTGGTTAGACATCCTCAAAGTTGCGTAAAACTTTGAAAAACCTTCGGTCCACTCCGCGCTCTCCGTCAATAATTGATAATGGATGTCATCATTGTTACAGCGGTGATTGATTGGCGCTCGGTTTATAAAATAAGCCGTCATATCATTTGACTTATCCGCCCAATGAACGCCTAATTTATGATGAGGAACTTCTTCAAGAGCGATGAAAATGTTTAAAAAGCCCTGAAAATTTTCTTGGCTACTTTAGCTATCTACTGATTGATACTTTATTCTTTTTTCTCTTCAAAGGTTATCCTATCAGGTTAGTTCTATGTCCATTTATATAGAAAAGACTAGATGATGCCCGCGACTTCGTACGCGTGAATTTAGTTTTTTTATTCCCGCGGGAAATCCTTAAATTTTCGAAAAATAAAGTAGTGTATGTCCTTAACAGGGATACAATCTACATCTATACCCAATTTCTTCAAAATCAGTTGAAAAGAAGAGCCGTGAAAGTGTAGCAGACAGACAGAAACTTAATGCCTGAAAGAGATCGCTTAAAAGCGGTAAGGCCACCATTTGTACTGCTTTTGTTTTCTTATTTTATTGTTTAAGTGTATTTCTCCTGTATTTTTGTGTACAATTAAGAATATTTCATTCATTCATTCATTCAGACACTAAATACTGGAAATTAAATTAAATCAGGAGACAGTTTAAATCCTAACCCACTGTTTGCACCTCGTTACGTCACTAGGAAGTCCGGGACGTAAAGGACACTTTACGGTCGCAACGTTAAACACGTGCCGTTAACACAAATTACCGCACTCGTAACGCGACGCTTAGCGACCTCTGGCGAGCGACCGCTTTGGAATAATGATTATTGTCAACTCGTGATCTAGAAACTTTTCTTTTTTCAACCATCTTTAAAATTTAACGTATATTTTTTACTAGTTGATGCCCGGGACTTCGCCCGCGTGAAATAAGTTTTATTAATTCCCACGGGAACATTCCCACCTTAATTTTCCGAGATTAAAAATTGCATGTTACTCTCCAGGCCCTCAATCGTTCTCTGTTGTACCTGTCAGTCCATCGCTCTGTTGCGGAATGATTAAAGGACAAACCTACAAACCAACAGTCAAACTCACGGGTTGGAAGCGGGTCGGGGTATAAAATTATGGCCCGACCCGTTTCCGACCCGTCAGAAAAACCCAATACTAAATAGTATTGGGTTTTTCTGACAATAAATTCTCAGAGTATTAGCCAGGAGTAAGGAAGTAGACGGTGATTCACCCCTGTGCCTCAGAGAGCTCGTAAAGCCGTCGGTCCTACACTTGATCCCTCTCCGGTCGTTTCGGATTTTCCGTCCCATCGGCCTATGCGGGTAAAGGAACAAAGAGTGCATCTGTGTTGTGCATACACTTGTGCACTATAATATCTCCTGCGCAGATTGTTCACCGCCTGTGGAGATTGGCCGCTGTGGCCGATATTCAGTCGGGAGGACATTTTCATTTTCATGCAGTTGTGCACTTTAATATCTCCTGAGTAGTTAGTTAGTTCCACTGCCGTAGCCAGTGTCACTCGTTCTGGCGGGAGACATTTTTAATTAATATCTCTGTAGGAACTGAGAATATAATGAGAAAGTGCAGTTCAAAGCATTGTTTGATTGTGGGTACATTTTCGACGACCTCCCTGGCACAGTGGTGAGCGCTGTTGTCTTAACGGGATTCCCGCTAGGGTCGATTAGGGAATTTCTAATCTCTGAATGTTCTCTGGTCTAGCCATAAGGCCAGGGAGGCTATCGCTAGGCTAGTTGACCACCTTAACGCCAAGCGATTTAGGTTTCCGGTACCATACCGTGTAGACACGGAATAGGCGTATGGGCTTAGTGAAACTGTCATACCTCTTACAGCTTAGCCCGCCACCATCACAGACTGCCTCATCACTCACCACCAGGTGAGATTGCAGTCAAGGGCTAACTTGTTTTTGTACCTATACCACTTCACAATTTCACCTTACTCACTTTCAAGGAAGCCTGGAAGAGATTTCTTTTTAGAGATAAGCTTTACATTTGTCCACTTTTTTCTATTAGTTTTAGACAATCTTTTGTGAAAAAATAATAAAAATAAAATAAATAACTAAGAGAGAGAGAGAGAGAGACCTGACGGGATGACTCTTGTTCCGTGGAAGCAAGGAAGGTCGCTTGTTTGGGATGCCACATGCGTGGATACGCTAGCGTTATCCCACTTGCAGGCGTCCTTCATGACAGCGGGGGCGGCGGCCACTAATGCAGAAAGAGCCAAGAGGCGCAAGTATGAAATTATTGAAAATAATTTCATTTTTGTGCCTTTTGGTGTTGAAACCCTGGGGTCGTGGGGCGAAGATGCTAGATCCTTTTTTAAGGATCTATCTTCTCGTCTCACAGAGTCCACAGGTGACCGGAGGGCTGGCAGTTACCTCGGCCAACATATAAGTTTGGCTATTCAGCGGGGTAACGCAGCCAGCGTTCTGGGCACACTGCCTCATTGCAGCGGGATAGATGATATTTTTAATGTTTAGTTTTTAGTTTTTAATTTAGGTTTAATTTAGAATTTAATGATTTGTATTTTTAATAATTACTTAATAAATTTATGCCTACCAGTAAGAAAAATAAGTAAAAAAAAAAAAAAAATAACTTGTAATGCAATTGATGTAGAATTTTAGTACCTATTTCAATGTGTAATGGCATTAAAAAAAAACATGACTAGCAGATGCCCGCGACTTCGTCCGCGTGAAATAGGTTTTTTAAATTCCCACGGGAACTTCCTAATTTTTCGGGTTAATATATAAGTTATGATACTCACAAATAATGTGGATTTCTATTGGTACCAGAATTGTCAAAATCGGTTCAGTAGATCCAGAGATTAGCCCCTACAACGTCACAAACTCGCAAACTTTACCTCTTTATAATATTAGTCTAGATGTATAAAAAAATCACGAGAGTGAAGCCGGGTAGGACATCTAGTTAATAAGCTCTACATTCTAGTTATTATTCCAAAAAACGTGCAATATCATAACAGATTCTAGCAACGGCAGAGAAAAGTTAGACTCTACGAAATCTGGAGTTGGAAATTTTCAAGTGAGTAAGTTTTTGAACGCACCGAAGCAGTCGGAAAAAACTCGCGAAGTTTACAACACTTTATAATATGTACTACAGCAGTAAACATGTTTTGCTGGCATCTCGTATCGGGAGAGTACGGTGACCTAGGACTAAACAGACTGTACCTATTTCAGACTGAAGTTCCGAATATAAATTTAGTATTTTTTTAACTATTTTTATTAAACTTTTTTTAATCGTTCCGATTATTTAATTTAGATGCAGATTATCTATTTTTCTCTATAATTCAGATAAAAACTAGATTGTAGTGTCACAGCCCGCGAATTCCTTTGCGTGAAAGGTAAATGATAGCCTAAATCCCAGAGATGGATATAAGGTTCAAATAATTCCTATAGGATATTTTAAAATCAGCAGGCTGAAGGACGGTCCTATATGCTTGCCGGTACGACCTTCAGCCCGCGGCTTGAGCGAATAAATAAAGAAAGTGGCGGGAAAAGAATGGTTGAGGAAGACCACAGACCATACAACCAATTGACTGAGCATAGGGTGCCCCCTCACCAGCCAAACGTTAGCACTATCAGTACTAACGCTACGTTTTGTCCCTATAGCCGCCCTCAGTCCGCATTCGACCGTGCTCGGAAATTGATCGAGTAAAAAACGAAAAATAGGCCTCTCCGTAGCATTAAATGGCGTGGAAAGAGAAGCAATACCTCCAGCTATGTAAAGGATGGAATAAGATTACATAAGTAAGTGTAGTTTTGTAATAATAAATGAAAATCATCAATACGCAAAAAAATAAAAAACATAAAAATATTTACCAAAATGAAAAGGAACCCGTTGATGTCTTTCAGATTTTCTTTGTCTTTCACATGTAGTTCTACATATCTCCGTCTCTTCCACGCATAGCCCAGTGTAGCCCGTGTAACTATCGATAAATTATATCGATAGCCTTAGACTACTTGAATGCCAATAAATTAATTTACTGAGTAAAAACTTATATTTCATTAAATTCCGAACAATTCTGAAGTTTAAGAACAGGTTAGATGTCTATTATTTATTTGATTAAAAGTTGTTGTTGAAAACTTGTTCTTTAGTATAGAACTTGGGCACTTGGGCAATTTAAAAAAAAATCATATAATTATCAGATAATTATTTATAATCATACATATGGTTGTCTTTTGCTGTTTGAATAAAATTATTTGTATTGATTTTCCAATGGTAATTTTTATCGACATATTTTTGTCGCGCAGCGGGCAGCCCAAGTGCCGCGGTAACATATACTTTGTACTTATAACTGTGTAAAGTTGACCTTGAGCCAGCCAATAAGAAATGCTATTATTACCTCGTCCCCCACCTGAAAGTGGTGAGATGTGTTTCAAAGCGAAAATGTGGCTATTAACTCTCAATAGGTTTACTACTCGGTGAGGAAGACGGAGGAACATGTTTAGTAGCGATCTCGGAAAGGCCTATGTCTATAGATTACATTTTTACTTCATACAAACTTTTCAAAACACGACATACAACGACCCCAAAATATAAATATGGGGGGATTTAGTAACTAAAATAAATAATAATAAATATAATAGGCTCAAGTCGACACTAACTGTACTGTCAAAACGTTTCGGGGTGCATAATGCGGATCTGGCGATACATTAATCACGCGAGACAAAAGGTTGATGCTGCATTGTTATGATGCTCACCCCCAGGAAATAATGGGGAGGGGGGGGCGTAAACTGTGTCATATCATACACTTGTCATTGCTAATTTACCCTAAATTGTAGCACCTAAACTTATTCAGCTGTCAGAGCGGTTTATCGTCCCACCAACTTATCTGACCCGGTGGCCAAAAATGGAACTAATTTGAAATTCTAGGTATTCTGACTAACTAATGCCTGTCCTAGCTTGAAACCCTGTGCATGCCACTGGTGGGACTATAATAATAACTTACACAACTGTATTTATTTAGTTTACTGTATTTAAGAGATTTATTATACCTAGTTATCATAATATCTTGTTTTTCAAAGAGCAACTGCTAAGCATAGATTTAGGATTGGCGGAGCGAGACCAATCCTAAATATATGCTGCTAAGTTTCTTGCCGGCTCTTCTCAGTAGAATCAGCTTACCGAACCGGTGGTAGAGTAAAAACATGACGTAACATATGAGACACCTGTATGTCCTATATGTTATAAATAAATTGAGTATTGAGATAATCCTTACTAATATTATAAATGGGAAAGTGAGTTTGTTTGTATGTTTGTTCCGCTTTCACGCCGTAACTACTGAACCGATTGCTTTGAAATTTTGCAGACATAAAGTTAGAAGTCCGGATTAAATAATAGGGTACTTTTTATCCCGGAAAATTAAAGAGTTCCCGCGGGAACTAAAACTCCTCAATCCACGCGGACGAAGTCGCGGGTATCAGCTAGTTTTGAATATTTTGAAAAAAGAGGCTGCACCACGTTTTGTTATTTTTACAACTTTGTCATGAGTTTCTGTATCACAACATAAAATTGTGTCAATTGATTTTGTTTAGATTAACAAATCCTCATAACTGCATGAGAAGATATGTTTTAAGGATTTAGAGCTTAAGCTAAACTAACACGTAGGTAGCAACTTTGGATAAATAGGTGTTCGTAACTCCGTACGTAATGTTGTTCTTCCATAAACGATATGTCATGAAATTCTGCAAAGTAATGCTTGTTTTCATCACTCTTCTCGGTAATTTAACCTATTTTACTTATTAGGACTCCTCCAAACCCACCCCTTATTGTAAAATACATCTATAATGATATTTCCTGAACAAGTAAGCGAGCTAAGTGAGCTTTAGGGTACTTTAGGTAAATGATAAGCTAATTTCTCGCTTGGAAAGTTAGTCTTCTATATCCGAGAATGTCATGAAATTCAGCAAAGATACATCTATGTCTATAAACCTCGTTGGAAAGTTGCTAGTGGAGAGAAGAGAATGGATGAGTTCTTAGCGAATAGCTCAAAAATATAAGGAAGAAAAGCAAGCTGTTTTGGTAAATCGTAAAATGTGTTGTATAATGGGTCTCATGCAAATACCGAGTAGGTCATGAAATTCTGCATAGTAATGCTTGTTTTAATCAATCTTCTTGCTAATTAGTGCTGGATATTCTATTAGGGCACGTCCAAACTCTGAGCGTGGAATATGGCTGAATGCATCTAACGTTTGGTGCAGTAACCTGTAGTATCAGAGTTAAAGTCAGGACCTGAATTTCTATGGCATACAATATCAGGATTGAGGATGCAGAAGTTTGTTGAGATCATCATCAAGTTAAAAAAATTACACAAATCGGTTAGAAATCTGCGCGAAGTTTGTGTATGTATACATTTAAAAAAACACGTGTACGTGATGGCAAATGTAGAATAATGGTCCATAGATGAGTTTGTCATAAAATTCTGCAAAGTAATGTACCTAATACTTTACAGATTTTCATCAATCTTGTTAAAAATAGCTCGAGAAATCATAACGGTGTTACGTGAAACGAAACATGAGCCAAGTTAAATTTTACTATTATATGACGTGTGTGATGGTATTTGTAAAATTATGTTCCTAGTTTTCCTAACACCATGGAATTTTGCAAAGTAATGCTGACACCGATCAATCTTCTTGGTAATTTGAGCTATTTGATTAGGGCCCGTCCACACCCAGCTTTTGTAAAATAGCTCTGGAAATACGATGGATATAACGTTAAGTACGGAAACGAGCTAAAGGAGCTACTTAAGCTAAATGAAAGCAAGGCTTCAATTTACAATTTTAATATAAGAGCCTGTTTTGTTGTTGCTTTTTTTTAGTTTTGCATCAATGAATATTCTTTCAGAACCATTACGATGTTCTTATTATAGAAAAGTGATCGAATCGTTTTCATAAAATGTTGCGTTAGAACGAAAATAGTATGGACCGGACGGGATTCAACGTTTGCGTTAAAGGGGACCGAAGTTTGGTCGTGTCGCGCTAGTTTGTGCGACTAATATAAAAATTGAGTGAATTTTTTATCCTCGAGATAAAATTTATTTCTTACTGCTTAGGTAGTTTTACACTAGAATGATATGAATTATGACTATTAAGCTTTGATTTTGGATGTATTTCTACCAGTGATCGAACCCGAGAAATAAACCGTACTGCCTTTCCCCCTAGCCGTAAACCGCTGTCCAGTTTTATCATGCCTCTGCACGCCCTAATCCCTTCCATTGTTTTCACTTTACATAATATTATAACAGCCCACGTATATTGTTAAATACATACATACGACAACTCAACTGCTTATATAAATACTAGCCGATGCTCGCGACTTCGTCCGTGTGTAATAAGAGTTTTTTAATATCCACGGGAACTCCTTAATTTTTTTTTGACATTGGCAACATCCCAATTCAGCAATATTCAAAGACAAAAAAAATATGGCATTCGAGGCCATACAACTTCCCAGTTCCTATATAATATTTCCCATACAGTCCATGGGCTATTACAATATAAAATAAGAGTTAGTTCCATTATCCGTGAGAAGTTTGAAATAGAAAAACTTACGTCGTTAGTGGCCGGCCTTATAGGTTCTCATGGACTTGCTTGTGTATGGGACACCTCAGTTGTGATATTGAATCATAGCCCGTATATGTATCACTTTAAGGGTGATTGCTACGCCTATGTTGTTTCGAACAATTTATCGAGGTTCTCGTACATCATTTTCGTTTTATCGACACGTCCTTTTTCTGTAGGATCGCCATATGAAAAGGGATAGGAACAGGATAGTTTTGTACAGATACCAGAATGAACACCTTGGGTCCATCGACCTCTAGCGTCGCTTGACTTATGAGCAATCTAATGAAGTTGCCCAACAATGCGCTTAACTCAGAGGTCGCTGAGTGACAGGTGTTTTTTTAACACTCATTAAAGTTAGCGACCATGTTTTGGATACATGTGTACCGTGACATTCACCATTGAAAACATTGGATTTTCGATAAAAACACCGAATATATTCGTACGAATCAATTGAGGATTGCTAAAGTGCTTCATTTGCAAATTAGTTTTTGACTCATGATAAACCCCTCCCCCCCAATCTGATTAATTTAGAGTTGATAGACTTTTACAGGAAAAATAAAACGAAGTTTCCAACTAGTATAGTTTTCTAGGAATCCGCAGTAAAAATTTACACACAAACCTAGTTTTAGGCTCAATTTCTTAATTTCTTTCCAAGTCACGGAACCCTCGGTGTGTGAGTCTGTCTCACACTTGTCTGGTTTTTCTTTCCTTCATATTCCAAGGAGCCTGTGATTGATGGTCACGCCATTACATAGGGATGTTATTTATATAAAATAGTGAAATACATCGGGTTGCAAGATGGCCCCTGCTCCGCGGTGATAAGTTATTGCTCGTTACCTGGGTAAATACGAGGAACGTAATGTAAGGGGGGGACAGTTTTTTTGTTTCGTAATGGCTTCTATTTATTACTATGTGGTTGCAAGGACAATCATTTACTTTTTATTTTAGTAGTAGATACATCTAATTACTTATAATAACATGAAACAGTTAGGTACCTACTTATCCTTAATATCTTGGCTCTGTCATAGCGTTAATGATCGATTTTTTTTTAATCCACTACAAGTTAGCCCTTGACTGCGATCTCACCTGATGGTAAGTGATAATGCAGTCTAAGATGGTAGCGGGCTAACCTGTTAGGGGCATGGCAGTTAAAATAAACCCATACCCCTATTCGGTTTCTACACGGCATCGTACCGGAACGCTAAATCGCTTGGCGGCACGTCTTTGCCGGTAGGGTGGTAACTAGCCACGGCCTCCCACCAGGCCAGACCAGGGAAAATTCAGAAATTATAAATTCCCAAATCGACCCTGCCGGGGATCGAACCCGGGACCTCCACACGTTAAAACAACAGCGCTACACACTGCGCCACGGAGGTCGTCAAAATGATTAATAAATGATTTTTATTTATTGCATAAAATTGGCAAAATTGAGTTTTTAAAGCAATATATGTAACTATATCAAACGGTGAAACATGTATGCTTGAAAAAATAATAATAAAAAAAAAAAAAAGATACGCGCCGAATTGAGAACCTCCTCCTTTTTTGGAAGTCGGTTAAAAATGCTTAAGCAGCTAAATTTGACGGATCTCATAACACAGTTTAAAAAAATCTCTGCATGGATAAAATCTTTAAAAATACCCCTAAGTTTACCTTAAGCAATTTTTGTCCTAATTATTGAAACTAATAATTTGCTCTAAAAATATTACATAAACTTACAACTCCTACATTGAATTGAGAATGCCTGAATCCCATTTACTGTCGCATACGTTTTTAAATAACTCGTCTGTAAAAATAAAATGAAAAATATTGACCACCGAATTGACTACCCAAAAAATAATAATTAAAGAGTTGAACACGAAAGAATGTGGCAGATAGACGGAAGGATACGTCACTTCCGCATTCATACCGCGTTTATATCGCGTTATTAAGTACCTGTAATGCCTACATAGTATGAGTATTGAGTATTGAGATTGAGTATTAGGGGATAATAAATGGAATGGATTTTAAGTTAACATTTATTAACAGGTGGCTGTTTATTGCCTGTTATTTTTCGTACTCTCCTACGTAGCAGTCACATTTTCAAATGTGGAGGAACAAGCGAAAGCCTTTGCTGTGAAAACTTGCCGTGTGCTGGTGTTTTTTATTCGGATTAAGTCCGGTGTCCACAGAGCTTGTCGTTCAGCCTTTGTATTTCAATTCGCAACAACGTTACGCCTGCCAACATGGTGTTTAAAAATACAGGTGCTTTTATTTTCTGTAGGCCATACTTGACCAGAACCTCACTTCTTCGTCGTCAACCGATAGAAGTCTACTGCTGTGAACATAGGTCTCTTGCAACGACTTCCCCATTAGTCTTGCCTCGAGAGGGGGGGGAGGGGTTCAACCAATGCCGTGGTGCGGGGTCGACATCCCTTTCAAAATGACTTTGAATTTGAGATTTAATAATTTCTGAATTTTGACTGGCCTAGCTGGTTTTTATTTTTTAATTTGTAGAATAAGCGCTTGGCTGCAATGAGACTTGCTGGCCAGTAGTGATACAGCCTGAGGTGAAGCACGCTTGCATAAAAGATACCTATTCTCTTTGGATTTGAGGAACTTACTGGCAAAGAGGGGCGCCTACCATACCATGTAGAATAAGAAGTTACAATGGTTCAATATATCTTAAGTTTAGCCCGCTACCATCTAAGAATTTTAAATACAATTTTTTATTTTATGAATAAGTACTTATACAAGATACATCAAATAAATCAAATAAATATTATAAATGCGAAAGTTTGGATGTATGGATGGATGGATGTTTGTTACTCAATCAAGCCCCAACGGCTGAACGGATCTGGATGAAATTTGGCACAGAGATAGATTATAGTCTGGAATAGCACATAGCTACTTTTTATCCTGGAAAATGAAAGAGTTCTCGCGGGAACCAAAAAACCTCAATCCACGCGTACGAAGTCGCGGGCATCAGCTAGTTAAAATCTAAAAAACTAAACATTAAAAATATCATCTAAAAATGTTTCATTATTTACCACGGCGAGGTCGCAGTCAGTTTAACTAGTAGAGGAAAAAAATAATTACCGACGTGATATTATTTCTATAGAAAGTTCTCAGCCAAAACTCCAGAGAGAATATTAGTGATATCTGAGACTCAACAGGTTACCCGCGGGGTGTGCTTGTGTCAATACCGCTTCCTTAATCGAATTAAAAATGTGCAACTAGTAAGAACCTGAACGCTGATATTACCTACCGTAGGTCACGTATCCATCTATACACGCGGATGATGTCGCGGGCACAAGCTAGTTACCTAAATGTATGAAAGGAAAAGGTGACTGACTGAGCTTTCAACGCACTGCTCAAACCACTGGATGGACGGCATTATATTAATAATATTATTATGGGTAATAATAATGTCTTCCGGACCGAATTTCAGCCACGGCTGCCGATTGGTAGCCCCGCGCAGATGACTTATCTCTGGAAATCTGCGCGAGAGATAAATAGTGCACAAGTGTGTGCGCAAACACAGGTGCACTCTCTGTTCCTTTGTTTCATAACCCGATGGGACGGAAAATTCGACAAGACTGGAGAGGAATCAGGTGTAGGACCGGCGGTTTTACGTGCTCTCCGTGTCACGGGATGAAACCAACTTCATTACTCCGGGCTATAGTACTCTGAGAATTTATTGTCTGAAAAACTCAATACTTAATTATGGCCCGACCCGGTTCTCGAACCAGGGACCTCGTCAGCCGTAGTCGAACATGATAACCAAGACCAACGAGGCAGTCATCCATCTATATTATGTACTTGAAGATACCTGCGACTTCGTAAAAGTCAAAGTCTCCTAATCCTAAGGTTGCCTGAAGAGAGTACTTCCTTCTGTATATTTTTGTTCCTTAATAAAAAGTTTTCTTTCTTTTATAGTGTTGTGGTGTACAAATAAAGTGTAAACCATCCATCCATACTAATATTATAAATGCGAAAGTGTGTCTGTCTGTCTGTCCGTCTGTCTGTTTGTCTGTCTGTCTGTCTGCTACGCTTTCACGGCCCAACTACTCAACCGATTTTGATGAAATTTGGTACAGAGATAGGTTACATCCCAGGGAAGGACATAGGCTACTTTTTATCCCGGAAAATTGAAGAGTTCCCGCGGGAATCAAAAAAATGTATCTGTTCAACCGATTTTGATGAAATTTGGTACAATGACAGGTTGTATACCGGGGAAGGACATAGGCTACTTTTTATCCCGGAAAATTGAAGAGTTCCCGCGGGAATCAAAAAACATAAATCCACGCGGACGAAGTCGCGGGAATCATCTAGTAATCTAATAAAGTCTAAAGTCATTTATTCAAATTTAGCAGCACTTTACTGTATAATGGGGCTGATTCTGTAGTGCACAATCTCTAAACTAAAATGACAGCATCAAAAATATTGCTAACCCTTTCATAATACTCCCTGCGTAAAAGGACAAAACTAAATTTAAAGCTGTCATTTAAGTTTAGTTTAGAGATTGTGATAAACAGAATTGGTCACAGTGACTCCTCCCAGAGTGTGAGGGGTTTGACTATAGTTCGCACCGCGCTAGTCATTTATCGATGTTCAAATTGTGTACAGATTGTACACTATTTCAATGTCCAGCGTGGTGGACTATGCCGGCCAAGTCTATGCCACTCAAGTAGACTCAGACACACACACACTATTGCCGGACCGGCAATAGTGTGTGTGTGTCTGAGTCTACTTGAGTGAATTTGCACTTGTCCGTCCGTCCGTCCGTCCGTCCGTCTGTCAGAGCCTTATAACTTCTGAATTACTGAACGTAAGTACTTCAAATTTGAATATTAAACATATAAACCGAATATGGCTCCACCGAACTCCACCGAACTGCAGCCGAATATGGCTTAAAAAGTAATAAAAATCTTTATTTCAGGGGGGCTCTCATAGAAGCGAATATGAAGAAAAAATATTTTTATAGCGTTACATAGAGTTGCGGTATATCATTTTAAAGATAATGAAGAATAGAGTCCAAAAATATATTTTTTTTAATTTTTCCCTTAAAATTGACGAAATGGGGGGCTTTCAAAGTGGAGATTTTCTAACGTTCAAAGTTGACCTCAGAACTCTTATTTAATTTTTAATGAGCCTTAGTATTTACAACAGAACTTCACAATGACGTCAATAGATGGCGCCGCGAGGTCTCAGTTCGGGGCGAACCACTAGTGTAATATTTGTAGCATGTTACGGCGAGGCGTTTCAAAGCCAACAAAATAGACGCGACTGTAAGAGCCGCGTTTCATATAGAATTCATTAGACAGCCCAATAGCATCCCCGGGGCTTTGTTTTGTGACAGCCACAGACGTAAGGAAAACGATAGAAGGAGCTCTCACCTACAAACATGTTCTAAAGACAGTTGCTAGCACATTAGCACATCTAATTCGTATGCCTTGCGCAGGATTTGCTAGTACGTAAACGTATTAAGTATTGTAAACGATGCTTATATAATAAACGATGATAGCCTGGTGGTTAAGACTTCAGCCTCCTATTCGCAGGTCTGTGGATCCCAGGCACGTCCCTCTAACATCTTGTAGATATGTGCGATCCAAGTAATTCAATGTCACGCTTATCTAACGGTAATGAAATATTATAGCGCTTTTAACCAGACAGATGGTAAGTATTAGTGATGTGCCGGATTGTTAAAAATGCATATCCGCGGATACGGATCTGGATACGAATATTAACTTTTACTCAATCGGTGTCGGTGCGCGTGACCTTGAAACTCACTACGATAAATGTTTGCAATATAAAGGTGCCAAATTTTTGATTTTAAGAAATAAAAAATAATCTGAATGGAATTTAATAGTTTTTCATTGCTACCTAATCACATGTATTATGGAATTTCATCTTTGTATTGAAAACTAGCTGATGCCCGCGAATCCGTCCGCGTGGAATATGTTTTTTTTTATTCCCAATTGGGACTCCTTTATTTTCCGGGAAAAAAGTAGCCTATGTCACTCTCCAGATCCTAAACTATACCCATGCCAAAAATAACGTTGATCCGTTGCTCCGTTGCCGCGTGATTGAAGGACAAACCAACAAACAAACACACTTTCGCATTTATAATATTAAGTATGAAGTATGATTAGTAAGGTAAAAGATCCGTCAAAAAATTAACGGATATGGATACGGATACGGATACGGATACGGATATCCGGTACATCACTAGTAGGTATAGGCTAGCTTTGCTTTGTAGATAATTGAGAATATACTTGCCGAATAAAACCTTATCATACAGTACTTTTTGAAAATCAACTCATATACACTTGGTACATTTTTTCGATGGGCTCGATTCGTTCACTCTTAGCACTATCATGAAACGCGTGTAGTGCTACTCGTAGATGTGCAATCAGCTTTGTCAGTTTTTTTTTCATTCCTGATATTGACAAGATTTCTGTCTACCTTTTACCTCTAGTCCGTGTTTATGACATGATGCAGCTTGTCTGGCGTATTTGACAAAATGAAACAAGCCTTTCTTTCCAAATAACGTGCACTTTTTATGGCGTAACTTTTCTGTAATGAGTACAGTTGGTATGTAACTGTACACTTTTCTGTAATGAGTCCCTTCCAGCCTCATTTTCTATTGATGCTGGAAAGGACTCATCCATCCAGCGTATCCTTTGATTTAAAGTCTTTTCATTTCTTAGAGCTATGTCTCAGCCACTAGCCTGTTAATTAAATTTTAGGTCTTATATACGTATCTTATTAGACTATTAGGTATGGTATGGCTGTAGACTCACACTGGCACAAGGTTAAGTATCTATCTTTAAAAATCTTTGAAAAAATTGTAACTATTCCAGTATAGTTAATACCAATCACTTTTAATTGATTGACTGCACCTCTCTCGCCAGAATCCACTGTGGCAGAACGTTTTTTTTAATTAAATTTTAACCACTACAAGTGCTCTTGACTGCCATCTCACCGGACGGTACGTGATGATGCAGTCTAACATGGTAGCGGGCTGACCTGTTAGGGGCTTGGCAGTAATATTAAACTCATACCCCTATTGGGTTTCTACACGGCATCGTATCGAAACGCTTAATCGCTTGGCGGCACGTCTTTGCCTGTAGGGTGGTTACTAGCCATGGCCGAAGCCTGCCACCTGGCCAGACCGGGGAAATTCAGAAATTATAAATTCCCAAATTGACCCTGCCGGGGATCGAACCCTGGACCTCCGCGCGTTAAGACAACAGCTCTCAACACTGCGCCACGGAGATCGTCAAAATAAATACAGCCAATCACTACCATTGAGATAATAACAATGATTGATGCAGGTTTTCCGGAATCGGTCTATTTATCACTCTGTCACTGGCCACTGTCGTAATATGAACCTGCCTGAATGTGTTTGTTTGTCCGATAGAGATAAATATACATGCGGTTATATCAAAAGTAAGGAACATGCTAGATGGCTAATATAAACATAGTAAAACACTTTATTAACACTCAAATACCGTATGCAGCTGAATTTACGTCAAACGCTACCGTATACTACAAACTTATACTCTCTTGCCTCATATAAAATACCCGCCAGTCCCAATAGTGTAGTAGAGAAATAAACTCATGAAATGCCTTACACCCAGACAGCGTATTGCAATTTAGCTCGTATTATAATAAAATTAAGGTTAAAATACGAGTATTTGAGCTCTTATGGCACGTCTACTGCTTCTAAGTTGCTGGTGTCCTGGTAGTCAAAAATTTAAGAGCTCAGACATGTGGACATGTTTATTCGGGAAGCATCGGCACGCATCCGAGAAGCACGTGGAAATGGGAACGTGAATGCCTTAATTTGGTGTCGATATTTTATTGTTTTTATGTAGTGAAGTACCTGTTTCTACCTACATACATTTTGATATCGATGTATAAAGGAACGGGTTAGGCGGTTGTGATCATGTTGTGAAAGGTTGACACTCCCAGAGAAGAGTCGAGTTTGCTTATAGGCTCTGCTATACCTATTTGTTTATTTCTTAACTACAAAAAAACCGGCCAAGTGCGAGTCGGACTCGCGCACCGAGGGTTCCGTACAAACCTGTAGTAAGTTTTAAATTAAATGTTTTTTTTAAATATTTGAGTTGATTGAATGAAAGGTAAATTGCGGTTTACGATTTATGACGTATTAAAAAAAAACTACTTACTAGATCTCGTTCAAACCAATTTTCGGTGGAAGTTTGCATGGTAATGTACAACATATATTTTTTTTAGTTTTATCATTCTCTTATTTTAGAAGTTACGGGGGGGGGGACACACATTTTACCACTTTGGAAGTGTCTCTCGCGCAAACTATTCAGTTTAGAAAAAAATGATATTACAAACCTCAATATCATTTTTGAAGACCTATCCATAGATACCCCACACCTATGGGTTACATGAAAAAAAAATTTTTGAGTTTCAGTTCTAAGTATGGGGAACCCCCAAAATTTACTGTATTTTTTCTATTTTTGTAAGAAAATCTTAATGCGGTTTACAGAATACATCTACTTACCAAGTTTCAACAGTATAGCTCTTATAGTTTCGGAAAAAAGTGGCTGTGACATACGGACGGACAGACAGACAGACAGACAGACAGACAGACAGACAGACAGACAGACAGACAGACAGACAGACAGACATGACGAATCTATAAGGGTTCCGTTTTTGCCAAATTTGGCTACGGAACCCTAAAAAGGCCTTTGTTAACTGAGGTTTACATTATTTTAATTACATAATTTTACTGTCTTAACTACTGCTTAAATTTAAATCAGTAGCAATTTAAATATGTCAAAAATGGCTGGATGTTTATGACATAATATTGTAATCATGTACTTAAGTACACAACTTTTAGTCCAACTAACCTAACCGTTTGCCTATTTACCTATTCAGATGAAATTTGGTTTACGTATTGACTTGTGTACATAGTGTAGTTCGTGAATTGACGAAATTAAAGTGTGTTCGGGTATTGAATTTATATGAACGTGCATGCGGATATTATTTGAACTGTTTAGTTCGTGAAATACTTGTTATAGTGTTTTCTGTATTCCTTAGCACACATTTATTATTTATTTTATTTCTTAAACATGTTTACAATAATTAACTTACAAAGTAACTTAAATCCTACAAAACTGTTTTCACAGTTTGACTGTAGGAATACAGTCTCAGTTTCTATATTCAATACTAAATACTATACATAATAATTACTTATTGCTTACTTCTTAATACAATACAATACTAAATGCTTACTTACATAATAATAGTTATGCATTAATGTGCTCGATCTATGTCAGTCTACCGATTATGTATAGGATCATATAAAACATGGGTGATCTGTAATCTGCTTTATCACTGCACTTCCCAGTGCTCAGCGAGTCAAGAGTTGCCAACTTTGTAGACTTTTCGCTTGTTCTTTGCGAATTTAAAGTCTTAACAAGCCGGTCTGCTCGTTTACGGCGAAAGCTCCTCGGGTAATGGTTGGGTATTGTGACATAAATTATACACTTATAAAGCTCTTTTACAGCCTGTAATTTTATACGGAAGTACGCTCTTTGAAATGGCTAATTTCAAGGGTTATT
Organism: Erebia epiphron; assembly: GCA_963932025.1. NCBI lineage: Eukaryota > Metazoa > Arthropoda > Insecta > Lepidoptera > Nymphalidae > Erebia > Erebia epiphron. Next base: position 23,863,548 of record OZ009948.1, read on the forward strand.
TCGGTAGCAACGAGGATGTTAAACAAAATTCGTTTTGGTCAAAACTCACGAAAATTTTAAAACTTGGAAACTTGACATTTACGGTTTCAGAGAAAACTAGGATTTGAATAAAGAAAGAAAGATCGTATTGAATAATATAGATTTAACTAGCTGATGGCCGCGACTTCGTCTACGTGAATTGAGGTTTTTTGTTTGGCCAATGTGTTATTGCGGACTGTAATCTGTCTCTGTGCCAAATTTCATCCAGATCCGTTCAGCCGTTCAAGCGTGATTGAGAAACAAACATCCATACATCCATCCATCCATAAACTGTTACATTTATTATATTAGTATAGACACGTGTAAAAAACATACAACTGTATTTTTAAAATCTATTGTAGGTATTTTAGGTATTTGTAGGTATTTTAGCAAGCTTTGCTATTTCAGCCTGTCTTAACTAAAGCTATCACCCTTTCCAGTGTCGCAAAACATTCTATTTCCTAGACTTCTTATATAAAAACAAACAAAACCAAACAACTTAATCCACTTCACCATTATTTATGTTACTTACTTTACCAGATAAGTGAATTAAACTTGCACTAAGACAGAATGCATTCAAAGAAAACGAATTTCACGATCGCTCAGGCACCTCCATTAATCAGGGCCGGAGGAATTGAACTGCAGACCCTAATTAGCTTTACAAATCCGCCGATCCTTTACCCGGGGATATCTTGGATACTTTCTAACATAAGATTTTAGTTTGAGTTTATTAAGCTTTAAGTAACTGGAATTTGTTCAACCAGTGAGGGTGCTCTTTTTTAAGTAAAATATACAGGCTAGCGCTTGGCTGCAATCAGACCTGCTTGCAAGTGGTGATGCAGCCTAAGGTGGAGCGCGCTTGCCTAGAAGATGATGATTTAAAAATGCCCTATTAAAAGAGGCTAGGAAAATGAAAGTCAGAAGGGAATCATTACTTCAGAAATCCTTAGTAATCGATTTTGTATTGAAATCTATATTAAGGAGTTTCTTAGTACCTAATGATTAAATGAAACCGAGTGCGCAGTTTAAGTTTTTCTTAAATTTTGTGGTTAACGTTGCAACCGACACAGAATTTAGCTGTCGCATTTATACGTCATAATTTTTTAAATTACTCTATTATAATATCTACGAAGTCTTTTAATGAAAAATGTCCACAGTATATAAATTTAAAATGTCACAAATAGACTTTTAAAAGCTCAATTAAATTGCAAAAAGCTTTAGCTCACAGTCGTATAGACTGCGCCAAATTAAATAAACTGCTATACGTAAAACACGACTGCAACGATATACTGCATGAAATTAAGTATTTAAGAAAACACTACCATAAAATACCTAAAAGGTATGGGTGATATTATTGAATACTATATTTTAACTAGCGGACGCCCGCGACTTCGCGGGGCATAAGTTTTTTAATTCCCATAGGCATTCCTTAATTTTCCGGGATAAAAACAACCCATAAAAACAAACACGTCGATCTGTTGCTCTGTTGCGGCGTGATTGAAGGACTATTTAACTTCCTTCAGGATAGAATTTATAAAAACTGTGAATTATGTATTTTATAATTTTAACCGGTAGCCCAAATATGAAGTTTCATATTTGGGCTATAACTTGAAAAATCCGGCCTTTTACACCAACTTACAACCCCTATTTTACCCGTTTGGGGGTAGAATTTTGAAAAACTGTTATACACGTACTTCTTTATTTTACCGAAAGCCAAAATACCTAGTTTCGTTGTTAATATTTTTTAAGTTATACTTAAAAAATATCTTGATTAAATGAAGGACATTCATCCCCTATTTCACCCCTTTGGGGTCGAATTTTCAAAAATGGTGAAACACGTACTTCTGCATATCTAACTGAAAGCCTAAATGCTAAGTTTGATGGCTATAACTTGAGAAATGAAGGACTTTCATACAAACTTTCAACCCCTATTTTACCCCTTTGGGGGTGGAATTTTGAAAAACTGTACCACACTGACTTCTTTATTTATTACCTAAAGCCAAAACACCAAGTTACGTTGATACAACTTGAGAAAAATCTTGAGAAATGGAGGACTTTCATATAAACTTTCATCCCCTATTTCACCCCTTCGGGGGTAGAATTTTCAAAAACTGTGAAACACGTATTTCTTTATTTTTTACCGACAGCTCATATACCAAGTTTCATGGGTATAACTTGAGAAATGACGGACTTTCATACAAACTTTCAAAACCTATTTCCCTTAGGGGTGAAATTTTGAAAAATCCATCCTTAGTGAGCGCCTACGTCACAAAAGGAAGCTACTGTCAAAATTTCAAGTCTCTTACCCTAGCGGTTTAGGCTGTGCGTTGATATATAAGTCAGTCAGTCAGTCAGTCAGGACTTTGAATTTTATATATATAGATAGATTTGAGTCCGATATTGAACCGCTCCGTTATAATGTTGATCGCACACCATGGTTCCATCTGATGAGTAGTTTCGGCGATGGAGGATGAAACAGCAAGCCAATCGCTATCAGATTACTCACACTTTAAATCTATACATTATAAAAAGAGAAAAGTCCTGACTCACACACTCCATCACTGACAGACTCACCAACGCCCTGCCCGGAACCTTGGACTTAGAAAGCTGAAAATCTTAACAGAAGTTTCCTTCCTATTATAGATTAAGCAATATGGCTGGAATGGCCGATCACTAGTTGTAATAGCACCTCCCTGACGCAGTTTTAGCACTGTTGTCTTAACGTGCGGAGGTCCCGGGTTCGATCTCCGGCAGGGTTAATTAGGGAGTTTATAATTTCTGAATTTTTCCTGGTCTGCCCTGGAGGGAGGCTGCGGCCGTTACCACCCTACCGGCAAAGACGTGTCGCCAAGCGATTTAGCATCCCGACGATGCCGTGTAGAAACCAATAAGGGGTATGGGTTAATTATAACTGCCATTCCCCTAAGAGGTTGGCTCGCTTCCATCTTAGACTGCATCATCTCTTACCATCAGGTGAGATCGCTGTCAAGGGCTAACTTGTAGTGGGTTAAAACCGGCCAAGTGCGAGTCGAACTCGCGCACCGAGGGTTCCGTACAAACTGTAACGTGGTAGGCCGTCTACGATGTGGTGGCCGGCCCTTGGAGCTATGAAAAAATCAAGCTGCTAAGTCAACGCAATCAAAAGATACAGCCGTTTATGCTGCAAATTTTCGACACTCGCAAGGGAATCAAAACCTACCCTATATAGGGTACCTACTTCCCGTAAACTCAGAAACATGAAATTTGGTACGAAGCAACTCCATAAAGCACAGATATAGGAATAATTGCGAAAAGCGTAAAGTCTTTGTTACATAATATAATAACAATATTTTTATAATTTTAAACTTGTTTAAAATTATAAAAAAATATATTTGGCGTTGCTTCGTACCAAATTTCAAGATTCTGAATTTACGGGTTGTACCCTGTAGGCTACAAACAAGTCTAAAATTAATGAAAATATTTTTTTTATATGATGTAACTAAAAATTTATGCTTTTCGCAATTTTACCTTTATCTGTGCTATAAAACGTACAAAACTTCAAGATTCCGAGTTCACGTTTTGATTCCCTTGCGCCCCTTGCGAGTGTCGAAAATGAAAATTCGCAGCATAAACGGCTATACCTTTTGATTGCGTTGGCTTAGAAGTTTGATTTTTCACAGCTCCAAGGGACAGTAGATCTTAGTATTTGATATGAATTTCAGCTTGATACCTCGATGCGTTCCTGAGAAAAAAAGGGTCTTGACACACAGACGGATGGACAACAAAGTGAGGATCACTTTGTTGTCCATAAGGGGTTTTTTCCTTTTGACGTACGGAACCCTAAAAAAAACTAGATTGAATAAATAACTTTATTACGTTTTATTTAACGGTTGTTTCTTACCTAAGGGTACCTACCTTGGTTATTGGGACAGAATTGGTGTGTGAGATCAGCCTTAGATTATATTGGAGTTATATAAAAGATTTAATCACGAAATACCGATAACGAAAGAGTTCCGCGAGCGAATATGTATCAAGTTTGCGGTTAACGAAGGCATTGTGGAACTTTAACGAGCCACTTCTTTGATTGTCTGCTTTTATTTGTACGTGAATCAAATTTATATTTATTTTATTCATATGGAATTCGCTGGCCTAAATAATTTTCTTGTGATAAGTACACTGACCTTTGGCACAACAGCTCGCTTAAAATGCAGATTTTCTGAAAATTATTTCTTCACTTCCTTGCTTGACCTTCACGTCTTAGTTTTTTTATCCCACAACAAGTCCTTGCGATCTCACCCGATGGTAAGTGATGATGCAGTCTAAGATGGTAGCAGTCTAACCTGTTAGGGGTATGGCAGTTACATTAAACCCATACCCTACCCTAGTCGGTTTCTGCATGGCATCGTAGCGGAACGCTAAATCGCTAGGTACGTCTTTGCTGGTAGGGTGGTAACAAGCCTCCCACCAGACCAGACCAGAGAAAATTCAGGAATTACAATTCCCATATTAACCATGCCGGGAATCAATTCCCGGCATGGGTGAATAATATATTAAACCCAGGACCTCCCATGTTAAGACAACAGCGCTCAATACTGGGCCTGGGAGATCGTCAAACAAACATCTTAAAATTGTATAATAAGTCCCCCTAGCCAAATTACATACGTTTCGTGTCTATTAACTTTCTATTAGTATAATCTATGTGCCCTGCCCATTGCCACTTAAGCTTGCCACTCTGCGAGCTATGTCAGTTACTCTTGTTCTCCTAAGGATCTCCTCATTTCTGATTTGATCACGTATGGGTACTCCAATTGCCAGTAATATAGCATAAAAGCCAGGAAAATCCCTTTGAGGTTGTTTACGTGCTGCATAGAAAACCCATTTCCCACGTATGATGTCATAAATTGAATTTCCCTCAACCGCCAAAGAGTTAAGGGCGTCGTAAACTTTTTACTACCTGGAACCTGGAAGCGTCGCTGCACTAGCCAAGGTCTGTGTGCTTAGTATGAGACCTTACATCTCATCAACGGGCAATGATGATAGAATTTCAGTGTTGGCATACGATAATGTCAGAGTAAAATTGACTTAAAGCTCTTCGACTTAACTTCAAAAATTCTTTACCACTATTAAATCCAAACACTAGTTATACACTCAATTGTTATTTATTGCTTAATTTATCTCACAGACCCAGTGGTAATTTTGACATTACGCACCGATCTCCCCCAACCGCCTCAATACGCGCTGTCATTGTCGAGAGCCATAGAGGTAGATAGACCATGGTTTTTAATCTGTCAATGTCAGTCTAACACCACCAATGCTAATTTTTAAAAGGCTAAAAAACAAGTCTTTCATCGTCTCTCGACGCTGCGCTCGAAAACTATCAACGCGTATGAGTTGTAAATCTTATAATAACCCTAATATACTTAATGTACGTGGGTCGTTTATGAAATATAGATCTTATCAGAATGCAAAAAGGACTCGGCTTTTTCACTTAGAAATAAAAATGTAGTTAATACTTGATGAGATGATGCACGTGGCTTAAGTATATTTCTTAATTCTCTTGGGAACAACTTCATTTTCCGGGATGATAAGTAAAATTTGGTACAAAGGTTGCATTTTTATTAGAAAATCAACGAGTTAATACGAGTTTTTCAATAACTTAAATCCACACGGACGAAGTTGCAGGCATCACCTACACACTACTCAAAATTTCCTTCAGTGGGTAGTTAATACTTGATTACATAATTATATGATTAGCTCATTATTCTTTCAATATAATTCCCCAGTAACATTGCAGTAATCGGCTCAGTTATAAATTAAGAGATAATTTGATAACAAATAATATATCATGAGCGGAACACTAGATTATAGTTTGCTACACAAATACATTTTGTTCGCCCAAATCCAATTAATGAGTAATGAATCTAAACGGTTTTCCACATGGCACTTAATATTATGAATGCGTAAGTGTGTTTATTTGTTGGTTTGCGTTGGGTTGTTGGTTTGTCTTTCAATCCACCACAACAGCCATTAACGTCTCATTGCTGGATATAGGCCTCCACTCTCATAGGAGAGAGGGAGTTAGAGCTTAGAACCACCACGCTGCTCCATTGCGGGTTAGCGGGCTTTAATGACTATTATCATGTTAGTGATAATAACCGGGACCGACGGCTTAACGTGCTCTCCGAAGTAAGGGGGTGAAACACCACCAACTTCCTAACTCCGGCCTAGTACTGAGAATTTCTAATCAGAAAAACCCAATACTTAACTAATTATGGCCCGAACTGGGACTCAAACCCGGGACCCGCAATTGAACGTGCTAACCACTAGACCAACGAGGCACACGAGTCAACGAGTCGTTCGATCACGCCGCTACAAAGCAGAGGATCGACGAAATTTTTGCAAGGGTATAGTTGAAGATCTGGAGAGTCACATAGGCTACTTTTATCCCGGAAAATTAAGGAGTTCCTGTGGATCACGCGGACGAAGTCGTGGGCATCAGCTAGTGATCTATACAATAATTATAGTTTAGTGGTTAAAATTACTGTGTAGGAGTAAAAAGACCCGAGTTTCTTTCACGGTTGGGTTTATTTTGATTTTGTTTATTAGATCTGAGTATTTCTTCAGTTTAATTTACCTAAAGATTTTTAACACTAGATAAAGCGGCATCGTTACTGGCGTTTTTTATTTTTCATTTATTCAAGACAATCATACGAATATTATAAATGCGAAAGTGTTTGTTTGTTGGTTTGTCCTTCAATCCCGCCGCAACGGAGTAACGGATCGACGTGATTTGGCATGGGTATCGTTGAGGATCTGGAGAGTAACATAGGCTACTTTTTATCTCGGAAAATTAAGGAGTTCCCGCGGGAATAAAAACAACTTAAACCACGCGAGCGAAGTCGCGGGCATCAGCTAGTGATCAATATGGATGGCGCTTATTTTATGGCTAACATTAGAGATAAGATTAAAAAATAGTCATTAAGATAAAATATGTAGTTGACATTCCTTTTAAGTGCCACTGATATACACATGATTCACTTTTTAGGGTTCCGTAGCCAAATTTGGCAAAAACGGAACCCTTATAGATTCGTCATGTCTGTCTGTCTGTCCGTCCGTATGTCACAGCCACTTTTTTCCGAAACTGTAAGAACTATACTGTTGAAACTTGGTAAGTAGATGTATTCTGTGAACCGCATTAAGATTTTCTTACAAAAATAGAAAAGAAAACAATAGGGGGTTCCCCATACTTCAAAATTTTTTTTTTCATCTAACCCATACGTGTGGGGTATCTATGGATAGGTCTTCAAAAATGATATTGAGGTTTGTAATATCATTTTATTCTAAAGTGAATAGTTTGCGCGAGACGCACTTCCTAAGTGATAAAACGTGTGTCCCTCTAACTTCTAAAATAAGAGAATGATAAAACTAAAAAAAATATATGATGTACATTACCATGCAAACTTCCACCGAAAATTGGTTTGAACGAGATCTAGTTAGTAGTTTTTTTTAATAATTTAAAACTTACTACATGTTTGTACGGAACCCTCGGTGCGCGAGTCCGACTCGCACTTGGCCGGTTTTTTATTTGAAATTTTTTTATTATAGAACAGCTGAATATTATGTGTACCAACATTGCCAATAAATTCTCACGTGATTTAAGAAAAATAATAGAAATCTATACTTCTCTATAAATATTATAAAGGCGAAAGTTTGAATGGATGTATGAATGTATGGATGGATGTTTGTTACTCATTCACGGTATAACGGCTAAACAGATCTAGATAAAATTTGGCACAGAGATAGATTATAGTCTGGAATAACATAAAGGCTACTTTTTATCCCGGAAAATTAAAGAGTTCCATAAGGAATAAAATCACCTCAATCCGCGTGGACGAAGTCGCGGGCATCAGTTAGTGAATCATAAAAAGTAGCTCAGTTTCTCACGCACGATACTTAATGGAGGATTCAAGACAGTTATACCTACATCAATTTGTCTACAGAACTTGGACATTTTTCTCGCGTGAAATGTATGGAATTTCGCCGAAATCACATCTGGCACATGGAATTGGAATCGCATTATGTTTATTTCACATTCGGTAGTAGATATGTGTTTGAGAGCTGGTAAAAGATTACTGCGTCTCTGATATCTCAGGAGTATCGTCTCTGCCAAAAGTGGATTTGTTCTTCATCTTTTTATTCTATACATTCAGTTTGCTAAACTTGTAAAAGTCTGTAATACTTATAACGTAGCGTATGTGTTGTGGATTGTCTACATATTGTAATATTTTTCTTTTTATGAAAAGAGCAACTGCTGAGTTTCTTGCCGGCTCTTCTCAGTAGAATCACCTTTCCGAACCAGCGGTAGAGTAAAGAGTCTTGACTTACCATGAGTGATACAAGTTGTATGCTACGTGAAATGAATAAATTATTTATCATTTGTTACCTCTTTGTTTCAAAAATTTCTTTCTCGAGTCTAATAATTATTATTATAAAATTCACATCGTAGACATCTCAACTGATAGCCGTACATTGCTTGAAGGTATCCTGCAAGGATCTCCACGAATCACGATATTCAATAAAAAAGCAGAATTGCAACTCGGGACGCAATTCGTTTCTTAACCGACTTCCAAAAAAGGAGGAGGCTCTCAATTTGGCGCGTTTTTTTTTGTACCTTTGTCGGTGCATATCTCCGTGGTTTCTGAACTGATTTGATAAATTCTATCAGTCGTTAGAGGAAGCTCTCGAGGTGGTCCCATAAAAAATTCTGACTCCAAATCCTCAACCCTGACACTAAAAAGTTAAAAATAAAAATTCTTTCCAAAAAACCGACTTCCAACGCCACTGTAAAGTACAAAACAATTTTGATTTCTACCCACTAGGTATGTTGAAATCGGGCGAGTCTGATGCGTCAACTTTGCTTATCCTTGTTATACCTGCCCGTCTTCAACATAGTGGACAGAAAACAAAATTATTTTGTACTTTACAGTGGCGTTGGAAGTCGGTTTTTTGGAAAGAATTTTTTCTTTAAAGATGTGCATTAATAAAAACAATATGTACGAAAGGGGATATTTAAAAATAATACATGTTACTTTTCAATTTTAAAAAATATTTTATTTTGTATTTGTATCTCACAGAGACAAATTAATTAAGTAAACAGATTTGGAAAATTTATTTACATCTGGGAGCGGAACAACTGAGGGTCAATTAATCGACCTACCTTGCGGTTACTATTCATCCAACTTTAAAGGTCAAATTGTTATTGTTATTATTCAATAAATCCAATCACAAATAACCGATAAAAGACATAGCAGAACATCATTGACCATTGATATTATAACGCAAAAATTTCAACAAATAAATGGCGCTTTAACAATCGAAACAAGTATAACCTATTCTCGTGAACCTGATCCGATGTTTAAACGTGAAAAGGAAAGAAAAATAGCAGAATATGGCTGATCATCGTTATCTCTTCTCACAGTTTAAAGCTGTTCTCGAGAAAAAGGAGTTCCGCAAAAATCTGAATTCTACTTTGGGCCTACGATAGTGATACCCCATAACTATAATATATGGATGGTTTCATGAAGTTTAACATAATCTCCTCTAAAATCTTCAATAACACACTAAGCAAGTAACATGAAAATAAATTAATAAATAAAACAATCAAATACTGTTTTACACTGTAGTAACTTCAACAAATGGGTCACTGTTCCATTCTATTACATTGTAGTTACTCCACACGAAGTTCCCTTTCAGAGTCAAAGGCGCTTCCAACGCCAGATATAATATCGCCTTAGCGCCTTCCTCGAACACTTTCGTAGATTTTCTATCTTCACGACTAGTAACGTTCCCTGGATTCACACAGTTGATTACTATACCTTTATCCGACCATTGTCTGTGTTGTAGAAATGTAACAGCACTTAACGCAACCTTGCTAAAAGCAGTAACACTTTTACCCCAACCTTCTGTTTTCTCAACTCCTTTTCTAGCAGCTTCCTCATACTCTTGAATGATCGCCACCAATTCATCTTCAGTAAGTTCTGGGTTACTTATTCTCTTTCTTATAACTTCATTTTCAATTGTAGTTAAAAGCCCGGCTGGTCCGGCTACATTGACAACTCTAGCGTTTTCCGTTAGTAAAGGATATACAAGCTTCCCAAAGTTTATGTATCCATAGAAATTGACGCTCAATGTCCTCCTTACTTTCTCGAAATGCGACAAATGCCTTTCCGTGGGAACATAGTCTGTTATATTGATCAATAATTCAATCCTTTCGTCCTGATCTTGTATGTGATGCCTAAACTTTATAATGCTTTTCGTGTACGCTACATCGACTCTGAAATATTCAAGGTTCGCTCCGGTTTTTTTCAAGACTTCGTGAATGTTGTACCCGGTAGACTCGTCCTCGGCTGTGAAGTATATTTTTCCATTGTAAACTTTGGTTAGCTTCTTTAACACTTGGTAGCCGAGATTGCTGGCCGCTCCGACGACGATAGCAACGTTAATCATAGCGTCTGAAATAATACTAGCCACAAATACAGTGATAACGTTATCGGAGGCCATCGCATCCCGCACTCTTATCAGGAAAATGACAAGCGATCGTAGTATAGTGCGAGATAAGTTTTCCTGCGAGAGTGTGAATTTTATCGAGGGTCTGAGATAAGGTGATGCTGCGAATATGATGCGGGTTTTTAATAAAATATCGGGTATTTGGTGTTGTACATCCAAAATGAGTAAAAGTTCTTGACCCAAATATAATCATAGCTGTTACGTCTGTGCAGCTCGCTGCGGCATGATGCTGAGTTTGAGACCTGACACATATTAAGTAATATGTTAGTCTGTTAATAATCATTTAATTAGTTTGACTAAAATGTGTGTGGAATTCAGCCGATAAAAATCGTAAGATTTTAGTAGTACGAAGATAATTTATATCGTAATAGAGTTAGATAAAACGTTTGCAGTGGCCATGCTTAATCAGTCTGTCGTCATTAACCTTATCTCAGTTTAATATAAACAGGGTCAGTGCTTAATAATAATAAAGTAATATTCAAACTAATTGAAGTCTTACTACCTTATTTTATACCTTAAAACTTATAGCATATTATCTTCTTCTTCTAAATATAAGGAAAAGGTGAATGACTGACTGACTGACTGATCTATATATGTATAAGATATCCGTCAACTTTTTATCACCAAACCGCAAGGCATCCAAGGTCTGCACGAAATTCCGCGGACTCGTACGAAGCTATTTGCTTCCTCGTTCCTAATTCGAACCGCTAGTATATGGAATGCCCTTCCGGCTTACGTTTTCCCCTCCTTTTTTAATAAAGGTACGTTTAAATCAAGAGTGAATAGGCATCTTCTAGGCAACCGCGCTCCATTTTAGGCTTCATCATCACTTGCAAACAAGTCTGATTGCAGCCAAGCGCTAGCCTATACATTTTAAAAAACCGGGCAAGTGCGAGTCGGACTCGCGCACGAAGGGTTCCGTACCATTATTAATAAATAATTACCTTTGTTAATGAACCGCAAGACTAACTTTGTTTGTAGAGGTTTATTGTTAATATCAAAAAAACTATGCTAGTTAGAGCATTGGCTATAGTTTTCCTGTAAAATATACGTAAATTCCTATTGACCATAATTATTTCAAATTTTTCGATTGGTAAACTCCGGAGATAAGGGGGGGGGGAACGGTATTTTTTTAGACATTTTCCCCGATAAATCAAAAACTATCATAACTAAAAATAATTAAAAATCTGTTTTAGAATGTACAAAGTAAAATCTTTCGTATGATACCCCACACAGTACAGTTATCTCACTTTCAAATTTCAACCCTCAGATTTTCCCCCCTTTTAAAATAAGAACAAAAATAATTTCCAATTTTTTTTAATTCCAGTGTCTTTGGGCCACTAATATACACAACTATTCCAAATTTCATGTCGATAGATAGCTTTGGTAGTTACTGAAATAATCGAGTGTGACGGACGGACAGACGGACAGACGGACAGACGGACAGACGGACAGACAGACGGAGAAAGTCGCACCATAAGGGTTCCATTTTACCATTTTGGTACGGAACCCTAAAAATACGGTGGAAATGAAAATTCCAACTTTAAACCTCCTTTATCCATCCAGTTAGATTCAGATTCAGATTCAGATTCATTTATTTGCATTTAACATGAACAATACAATAATTGACATGTCACCCCGTTAGGGCATATGCAGTTTGAGTGACAGGAGCTTCGAAATTATTATTTTTATGTGTATATTATTATTTCTCAGTTGATACTTAATACTGTCTTGAAATTATCGGAATAAATTATTTATTTATGTCATGAAAAAAACGTAGTTGCTTAGTTACTGGAGTCAAGTTAAAAAATAATAATTTCGAATAACAATTTTGAATAATATTTCTATGTATTTACTTATTACAAAATTTTGACAATCGATCTACAATTTGACAATTCAATAATTACAATGGGCAAAAATAAAATAAATAAAATGCCATAAACAATTTTAGTCATACATCACAATTCACAATGTCAATTACAAAAGTAAAAGGATTAAAAAGTAAGAAGAATATGTCAAAATAATAAATAATTAATAAGTCACTAAGTACGTATAATTATGAAAATGTCAAAATATTATGATGTACAATATAGCAATGGTTAGCGGTTTATTATTCTGTAAAATATTCATTTATCGTATAATAGCACCTATTTATTAAATATTCCTTTAACTTGCGGTAAAAAGTAGGATCATTTTCAATTTTTTTAATGCCATCTGGTAGTTTATTATATATTGTTACTGCTCTCGAAAGCGGGCTTTTAGCAAACATAGTCATATTGCATTTAGGTATCGCCAAACGGGTTTTATCCTTGTTCCGAGTGTTGAAGTTTTGATTTCGTTTAATTTCCTTAAATAGGTGTGGATTTTTTCGTACGAATTTAGAAATTTCATAAATGTATATACATGACAAGGTTAATAGTTTTTCTTTAATAAAGAAAGGCCTACAACTTTCACGTCGTTTTATATTAACTAGAATGCGAAGACATTTCTTTTGCAGGACGAACAGTTGATTGAAGTTTGTACTATCCCCCCAGACAACTATGCCGTAACGAAACCAGGCATATGCGTATGAGTAATATGTTGATAGGGCTGTCTCAAAATTGGTTTTCCTTTTTATAACGCTTAGGGCATAGATGAATTTCGAGATTTTATTGGTTAAGTCTTTTAAATGGGTTTTCCAGTTTATATGGGTGTCTATAGATAGTCCTAGTAGTTTAAAATGGTTTACCTCTTCTATATCTACTTCATCTGATTGCAGTTTTAGACATAATGGTTGTTTTTGGTATGGTCTGAATTGGATAATTTTAGTTTTTTTGAAGTTTATTTCTAAGTTTATATTAATAAGCCAGGTTTTGACGTTATTCAAAGTTTCGTTTAACAGCAAAATAGCGTCGTTACTATTTGTGCAATTGAATATAATGGAAATATCGTCCGCAAACATGATACATAAGCCTTGTTGTACTATATTTGGTAAGTTATCTAAATATGCTAGAAAAAGGACACACCCTAAAACGCTTTAAATAGATGAATTAGTTGTTATTATATTAGAGGCAACGTTTGTGAATTCCGCTTTTTTTGTATTATATTCTTCAATTTCAACGTATTGTTTTCGATTTGAGAAATAAGATGCAAACCACTTATGCGTATTACCGCGTATTCCCATTTGGAATAATTTTTCGAGTAGAACTTTGTGGGAAACTTTATCATATGCTTTCGTCATATCGAGTAGCAACCCTACTGCGTATTTCTTATCATTGATGTAATTCAGTATCTCTTGGACATATTTGGCCACTGCGAGTGTGGTCGAGTGATTTTTTCGGAAGCCGTATTGGTTTTCGTTTAGTAGTTTAAATTTTTCGAAAAATTTGTATATTCGGTTTGTCATAGCTTTTTCAAAGATTTTAGAAATACTCGGAAGCAATGCAATGGGTCGGTATTGGCTTGGGTCCTTAGGGTTTCCTACTTTTTTTAGAATTGGTTTAATTTTTGCGATTTTAAGTAGATCCGGAAAAACGCCTTCTTCAAAGGACTGATTTATTAGCATCGTTATTGGTGATGTTAGCTGATACAAACATGCCTTTATTAGAGAAATAGGTACATCATCGCATCCGAAACTATGTTTATTACTCATTTTACGCACCATGGCAATGACCTCCGATTCAGTCACCGGGCTGCAATAAAATGAGTTTAGTGAAGACATACGCGCATCCTCCTCGGAGCGATGCCTTTGAATGGCGGGGGACACGCTGATCGTATTTTTTTGTTTATCAGGGTTTCCTACCGATGCAAAATAGTTATTGAAAGTGTTCGCTACTTCGGCCGCTGAGGTGATTTGCTTGTTTTGAATGAACAGAGTGATGTTGCGTTTTAGTTTCCCGCTTTTTTTATTTGTTTTTTCTTGAACGAGTTTCCACATCGTTTTGTTTTTATTTTTTGATAGTTTTAATCGCTGTATATAGCTTAGTTTATCGCAGATTTTAACACATTTACCTAATAACTTTGAGTACCGTTTAAAAATACTTTTTAAGGTTTTGTTGTTTGATTGATTCAGCATTATCTTTAATATACGCTTATTTTTACATGAAATTCTAAGGCCTGTAGTAAGAGTTTTTTTTGAGTTTTTTGGTATATGTTTAATTCTTTTTTTCGGTATATGCTTATTTAAATGTTCACAAAGTAAGTTTGAAAAAGTATTGCAGTTTTCATTCACGGTTTTGTTTTTGATAATTTTTTATTGCAATTAATGTTCTGGATAGATTCTTTAAAAAAAGTTATATTTGTTTTATTGAATATTCTTGTAGTAAAATAATAGGCATCAGAGATTTGGCATTTTAAGTTCGGGGTAATTATATTGCATTCTATGGCTTTGTGGTCGGAAATACCATGATCAACGACCGAGATATCAAGGTTATTATTTATGTTAGTAAATAATAGATCGATGCAAGTTGACGAATTATGTGTTTCTCTAGTAGGTACTTTAATCTGCTGTTGTAAATTTTTTTGTAACATTATTTGGCTCAGTCGTAGGCTATTGTTTGTTTGGCTTAGGTAATATATATTAAAATTTCCGCCTATGATAATTTGTATGTTATTTTTGTTCGAACGTATAGGATTTTTATTAAGTACATCTTCTAAAAATTCGAAAAAGGTGTCAATATTTCGATCGCTCCTGTAAATATTAACAATTAAAACATTTAATTTCGGTATCTCTATTGCACAACATTCCACAAAGAACTCACGTGATAGTGTCGTAATGTCATCCCTTTCCTTGTATTCGATTCCTTTCTGCAGGAGTATTGCGGTTACACCTCCTTGGAAGGTTTTCCTGTAAAAGCCTGATACAACATCGTAGCCATCTATTTTAATTAAGTCTTTTTGGTCTGCTGATATCCAGGTTTCAGTAATACAGGCTACTTGGATTTTATTATCATTCAGAAGGCTACTCACCAGATAGTATTTATTTTTTAAGCTTTGGACATTTTGGAAAAGTATTTTATAAGGGTCGAAAGGTATGGTTCTTTGATGGTTCAGTTTTCTTTCCAGGCAGAGGTTCCTGTTGAGGTTCCGGTTCTGATAAAGAAATTTGTTCTATTTGGCTAAAATTAGTTTCAGGTGTGCGCTGGCACAGATCATAAGTCATTATGCTTTCTCTTCCGTTTATTATTAATTTATTATTTCGTATTATTGCGTGTTTTCCTTGTTGGCGTGCTTCTACGAGTCTTTTCTTTAGTTCTTTTCTTTCTTGTAAAGTTTCTCGGTTTAGTTATTAACTTGGGTGAAGGTTTCTTAACAATTTACTACTAGAGCACACGCCCCTCATAATATATATCTATTGTAAGAAGTCTAAATCAGCAAATACCTACACTTGCACATTCTTTATTTACACGAGTAATATCTTAGTAGTTAGTAGTGTATCATCCATTTGATTCAGTATACATGCTCCAATTCAAAGGAAAACCATTAATATTTATTGCTTTTACAAACAAACATATCTCCGTCTGTGTGTTGTTTTTCAATTTATTTTGTGAAGTTTCCAATCCTTCTTGTCTTCTATTCTTGATGGCATAATGTATAGGATTGAAATGCTCAATTTATTTTTAACATGTAGGACAAACAGGTGTCTCTCATGTTACGTCATAATATTTTGACTCTACCACCGTTCGGAAGATAAAATATACTGAGAAGAGCCCAATTGAAAATCAGCAAAAGCAAGACATTACATTCTAGTATTTGAACCCTTCTTAAAAGGAAATAATAAGTATGGTAATTGAATGTGCTATTACATTTCGACAAAAGTTAAATGGCCCTTTGCTTCCCGGTGCGGCGGAAGTGCCCTGGGAAACTTCCGGTATATCTAATGTGCTAGGTATATGAGTAGCTACTATCAATATGTATTAATTAACTTTAACTGAACCGCTTCTTCGATGAAGAGGCTATAGCTTATTTGGTTGTGGATCATAAGGTCGTAGGTTCGAGTCTCGAGGTAATTTTTAGGGTTCCGTACCTCAAGAGGAAAAAAGGAACACTTACAAGATTCTACCTAGGACCCTGTCTATTTGTCATCCACCTTTTCTCGGGAACTCGTGGAGGTATCAAGTTGAAATTAATACTTACCTAACATAATAATATAATACTACGGTCTACTCATAATAATATACATAATAAATACTAGTCTACGGTCCCTTGGAGCTGTAGAAAACTCAAGCTTCTAAATCAACGCAACCAGAATATACGGCCGCTTAAATGACGCATATTTTGTTCCTAATCTTATTTTAAACCTATAGGGATAGGCAAACTACCCGTTGACCTAGTATCTTGAAATTTGGCAAAAAGCAAGGTCTCACAGCACAAGTACAGGAAAAATCCGAAAATTCTTTCTTTCTTTCTATTTTTAAGCCTATCAACTCTGCTACACATTTTATTTTCAGCCGTTTAACAATAAGGTCTTAATACTAAACTCCTACACATTTTAAGCCAAGGATCCGTAATCAAATAGGTAAATAGTAATTAACTGAAAATCTATCTGTCATTCGATTTCTCAGTCTGGCGCCAGCTGAAAGTCAGTTTTATATACAGAACCATTATAGAACTACCTACATTTTCAAGTCTGTCATTGAGGATGTTAAAGGTCGTAAACAAGTCTGTTGGAGAAAACTCCGTCGATGTTGTCAATTTTACAGCTCTCTTGGAACACGATTTTGTAGGGTGACAACGCTGTAATTTGATTGGTAGTGGTACTATACGATTTTACATTAAAATCACGATTGGCTAAAAAAAGTTATCATTTAAAGATATTAAACATTTAGTAACGTTTATCAAACGCAGTCCTTTTGCGCAGTTATTCAAACAGTTATTCTAAATATATAAAAGGTAAAGATGACTGACTGACTGATCTATCAACGCACAGCTCAAACCACTGGACGGATCGGGCTGAAATTTAGCTTACAGGTAGCTTTTTTACCGTAGGCATCCGCCAAGAAAGAATTTTTGAAAATTCAACCTTTATGGGGGTAACATACGGTTTTGAAAATTGTATGTAAATCGAACCTAACGTAAGCGCAGCCGCGCAGCGCGCAGCAGCGCAGCGCGGGTAAAAGCTAGTTACTTATTCAGTTTTAGTCAGTACTAGTACTGAACAGACAATCGCACTAAAACCAGAGTTCCTTATTCTGGAATTCAACCCACCAAAGATCATAGACTCTGATAGTGATATATATGAGATGAATACGACCTACACCTATCTGATAACCGAAGCCGTCTTCCCTAGCCCAGTGGTGAGTGCGGGGGTCAAAAGTGGAAGGTCCCAAGATCAATCCCTCTGAATTTTCTCTGTGGGGGAGGCTTTGGCCGTGGCTAGTTACCCTGCCGATAAATACGTGTCGCCAAGTGATAGCGTTCTGGTATAATACGATGACGAAGCCACTGATTTCTTGGTGCTTCAATAAACTAATACATATTTAAATAAAATAATAAATAAAATTATATTTAAATAAAATAATACACTAGTGCTATCGTCCTGTATAAGGATTTAAAAAGATGGTGTCCCTAAGATGAAAAACTTTTGGTGACCCTGCTAGCCTATAAACTTTCATTGTTTTTAAACCAGTCGATATAATATGACGATAGTGACTATGTACATTGTACGCCACTTCGGATCTTTTATGTCTCGTTATTTGACAATGGTTCAGATAAAATATTATTCTTATGATTCCTTCCATCACATTAATTCATACGGGGTTGAATGGTCTGTGATATGGGAAAATCGACCGTAGGGTTGACGGTTATGATTAAATTTTGAAAGTTTTAGCTTGCGTTGCGGTTATGTGATGAGTACTTTGTTTTTCAGTGTCTGCGTTTATGTATGAGATTCATGATTTCGTTGGTCATTCTTAGCTTTGTTACTTTTACATAATTTGGTTCTAAGCAATTACTTTTACATATCAATTTGCTCGATTAAATCAATAAATAAACCTTTAACATTAATGCATTATAGATTGCGTCATAAAAAATGTATATTCAATGACCCAACCAACCAACCAATCGGTTAAGAGTTTTTTTAAATTCCCACGGGAACTCACTTTTGCTGGCCTATGTCACTAACCAGGTCCTCAATTATACCCATACAAAAAATCACGTCGATCCGTTGCACTGTTGCGACATGATTTATGGAAATATCAACAACAAACACACTTTCCCATTTAAAATATTAATAATAAGTAATTGCGAAAATGTGTTGGTTTGTAAACTATTTGTTTCCACATATTATCCCGGAAAATTCCCGAGTTCCCGTGGGAATAAAAAATCTTTATTCCGCGCGGACGAAATCGCGGGCTAGTATAAAATAAGTTTGAGAATGAGATTCGAATGTGAGTAATATCCATACATCCAGCATCCATATATCCAGCATTGCATTCATGCAAGAGCATAACAGTTCATCGATGAAAAGAAAATGGAAGGCAGTTCTTTATTTAATTTTCTTTTACCCCTGGGCTTTGTGCTACATTGGCGTCTAGTTAGTATTCAATTCGTGAGGTGCATTCGACATCGCAGCCGAGCTTTTGACCTCATCAAGTTCTGAGAACCGCTCGCTTGCAAACCTTACCTACTTTAGAATCTTCTAGTACGTACCTGACTCTTTGATAAATTCAATCAAAAATTTTAGCATCCTAATATTGAATGCAAATATAACGGCAAAATGTATTCATGGTTATAGGGGATATTCAGATTTCAAGATTTGAAAATACTCTCTTATTACTTCAAAATACTCTATAGTAAATGATGATGATGATTTTTTTTCTATTTATGATCTAGTTAAATTTTGGATTGATTTTGGAAGATTGGATTGGGAATGTTAACGTCATCTTAAATTATAGTCTGGACGGTTAAACTCACTCTTATTTATGGAGCTGCACACACTAACGCGGGAGGAGATAACCTCGTTCTCTCCCGACGCGGATGTTTCGCACAGATGATTTTTCCTGTCGGCCCCTGGTGGCTGTAAATTGCCGTGTAGAAAGCGATTAGAGTAATGGGTTAATATAACTGCCATGCCTAATTAGGTTAGCCCGCTACCGTCTTAGGCTGTGTCATCAATTACTACCAGGTGAGATCAATATGAAAGACTAAGACAAATAGTTTCTTATTTGACTCTCAAGTCTTTCACCAATAAATACCTCGTTACTCTGTTACACTACAGCGTGTTTGAGAAAATCCAACAAACAATCACACATTCGCATGAAGTAAAACTAAATATATCAAAAATCTATGTATCGGAAAAAAAACTTACTAAAATAATAAAACCAGCTTCTCAAAACGACTTTTAGGTATGATATTTTGGCATCTTTGCTAAATCTGATTCCCAGCATGGAACGCCGTAGTCTTGGACGAATCAAACACGTCGTGGTATAACAAATACAGGAAAAATGATAAATTATTATACCAGCTTGTGAAACGCCGTTTATAATGTTTAGGCATTTTTGCTAAATCTTATTTTTTTGCATGGAGAGCCGTAGTATAAAAAATACTATGATAAAATAGATAAAATAATAATACCAACTTCTGAAACGATGTTTATAATATTTTGGCATTTTTGCTAAATCTAATTCTCAACATAAAAAACACTACGATAAAATTAAATATATAACAGTTTTAGTACGTAGTATGTGTTAATTGTAGCTCCAAGCACGCGAAAATGCAATTACATTTAGCGAACCGAGTGAATAGTATGCAAAAATGTGTATTTTTAACCCATTTTAATGTATATCAAACTGCGGGTTTTATTTAACTCTTCAATTTGGTACTTTATTGCTTGTACATTGCTACATAATAAATACTAGTTATTGCGATGTTGGACATAGTTTTATTGCTATGAATATAAATACCTAATTTTTTTGCTGTACACTGGATTTTATTTCGTTACTAGCTGATGCCCACGGCTTCCATCGCGCGTTTTAAGTTGTTTTTTATTTCTGCGAGAACTCCATAATTATCCGGGATAAAAAGTAGTCTATGTCCTTCCCCGGGACGCAATTTATATCTGTACATCAAAATCGGTTGAATAGAGCCTTGAAGCGTTGCAGACAGACAGACACACTTTCGCATTTATAATATTCATATATGCTTCAAATAAATATATTGCGACCAGTGTAAAAATAAACGTGTTTTTCTATTCTTTTCTTTTTTGCAAGTATATTAAAAGTTATGGCGGTTGCTTAGAAGTTTTGATTGACGTTTATTGCTTTGAGATAGTGAACAAAAGAATTATTAAGTGTCCCTTGGAGTTCGCGAAGGGTGCTCTACGTGGGCCCTTTTAATAGCTTAAGGGAAAATTGGAACAGGAAAAACGGAAGTATACACTTGTTTGGTGTGTAAAGATCTTCTAAAAGAAAAAGTGTGTCTTTTAATGTCATCTTTAAGAGTTATGACAAAAAATGAATCCATACTTATATAATGCATGCGACAGAGTGTCTGTCTGTCTATCTGCCTGTCTGTGTCTCCTACGCTTTAAAGGCCCATCTTTTCAACCAATTTTTGATAAAATTTGCAATTCCTTGACCTGCAATCTCACATACCCCTCACTAATCTGTTGCTGCACGACAGCACACCGGTTTAAATATTGGATAGAGGCAAGCGTTACTTTGCGGAAGTCCATCATAATGAAGGAACCAGAAGTTTAATTTGCTACATAATATAATCTATGTGGTACAGTGATTAATTATATTATATATTTTAATGTCATATAATATTTTATAACATTATATATATAATATAATTAATCACTGTACCACATAGATCTTTAATCTTATAGGTTTAAATTGGCTCCGGCTATTGACGCTTGACTAGCCGTCATCGCGTCCTGAAAACACGGAGTTCAAGAGTGTATGGTGAAAAGCTTAAGCCAGGGAGTTTAAGTTTTTATCACAGTAACAGTCATTAAAATATGTTCCAATTTCCAATTTGCAAGTTCCAATTTCGGCCACCGGGTCAGATAAGTTAATAGGCCTGTAAGTAGATTTATTTCTCGTTAAAAAAGGTAAGTATATAGTTACTCGTATAGCTCTAAAGCTATTGCGTAGCGCCACAGCTTTGTCGGCAGTAAATATACACATAAGCCTTCAACCAGACAAACCACACCTACTTCAAAGACAAGACTTTTACCTCTCACTTCTGATAACACGATCCCCAGGTGGATAGATCTCAGCATGGCCGAGGTAATAGCTCGTGGAATAATATATCCTTATTTATTATTAAAGCGGCCACTACAGGAGTGTGTACGTGACACTTTTATTAGATAGTTTATGAGCAAATCTGAGGGAATATGCAATTGGACGTTACGGTTTTTATATGAAAAAAATAATGTGAAAAATTTCTTTGATCTCCTTGGGGAATTATATTATTTTTCATAACTATATATATTTATTACTATATATATTTTCATAACTCGACTGACTCGTTGGTCTAGTGGTTAGCATGTTCGGCTGCGGTAGAAGATGTCTCAGGTTCGAGTCCCGGGTCGGGCCATAACATGTATTAGATTTCCTGACAAGACATTCTGTGTACTTACTTTAATTAGGAAGTTGGCGGAATGTTTACGTTGACTTACGTAAGAAGAAAAAAATTGTTATGACTCTATTGTTACATTTCGGAAACAAAAATTTTCAAGATCATGTATATTGTGGTACTGTAAGGAGGGTAATTAGGGCAGAATGGAAATTACCCGGATTCGAAAGTAATCACCCACTTACAAAGTTACAGAATGGTAAAATGTACCTATCAAGGGAGATGGAATAATACAAGTTCTTTGTTCAGGCAAACTTTACTGTTGGTATATATAATATAATACACCTTATTGTTAAATCTTAATAAGTAACTTAAGGCTACTTAATTAAACACCCTAGATACACAGATACTTAAGTTAATGAAAATTTATCGGGGACGCTTAGGGTCCAGAATATAGATTATTATAAAAACCTTGAATTTATTATTATTATTATTATTATTAAACTCTTTATTTGTACCACACATAACAAAAGTAAAATACAGAAAACATAAAATAAAACAAAGAAGTACAAAGGGCGGCCTTATTGCTAAGTAGCAATTTCTTCCAGGCAACCTTATTAGGAGAACACAAGGAAACAATTAGACTGCAGGTGGCGCAAAATTATACTAATACTACATACAAAAAAAAAGATATTACATAACAATACATAGACAACAATACACAAATATCTTAATACATACAATGCATACATATATTATAAACTAACAAATATTATTATACATATAAATACCATAATATGAACTTAAATATACAATTACATACATATACATACAATAAAATTAAATATAAACTAAAGTCGTCTTCAATTAGCAAGGCAATACGTCCTAAGAGCATTTTTGAACAAGCCCAGCGATTTCGACTGTCTTATATTCAGTGGGAGTGCATTCCACAGTTCAATTGCCTGCACAGTGAACGAATTTCCAAAAAATTTGGTTTTATGTGAAGGCATTTTCAGAGTAAGCGTTCGACAAGTTCTCATGTCTGACTGCACCCCAATAAATTGAAACTTCTCTTTAAGATAAGAAGGAGTTTTTAGGTGAAATAAAACACAGTACAGAAGAGAGAGAACATGCATATCCCGGCGACGGCGAATAGGGAGCCACTTGAGCTTTTGGCGGAATTCAGATACGTGGTCATATTTGCGTAAGCCAAATATGAACCGAATAGCGAGATTTTGAAGTCGCTCAAGTTTGTTAAGTTGGTCCTGGGTCAAATTAAGAAAGCTTGCATCACCATAATCGAGAATAGAGAGAAGGAGAGATTGTGCTAACATAACTTTGGTTGGAATTGGCAAAATATTGCGCAATCGGCGCAGCGAGCTCATGACAGCAAATGTTTTTCTGCTAATTTCCTTAACCTGTACAGACCAGGATAGTTCAGAATCTAAATGTATACCGAGATCTTTAACAGAGGCGCAGTAAGGTATAGAAACACCATTAAACACAATCGGTGGGAGGCCTTGCAAATCAACTCTGGAAATGAACCCTGGACTGCCAATAATAATTGCCTGGGATTTGGCAGGATTCACACAAAGCCCATATTGTTTACTCCACCCAGAAATGGCAGCAAGGTCACTATTTATGGCGGAAATGGCCGAACCAAGTTCCTCCAGAGGTGCAGACCGATAAATTTGGATATCATCTGCATACATGTGATAGAGAGAAGAGATATATGGAGTGATAGAATTAATGAAAATAGCAAATAATAAAGGAGACAACACGCCACCCTGAGGTACCCCGGCCGTCACATCACACCACGACGAAAAGGTCTCGTCGATTCGAATGCGCTGACGACGACCATTGAGGTAACTCCGAAACCAATCAATCACCGACGGGGCCATGTTAAAAGATGAACGTAACATACTCAGCAAAATATCGTAATCCACAGCATTAAATGCATTGCTAAAATCAAGCAACGTTAAAATTGTGAGCTGTTTATTATCCATTGCCCAACGAATGTCATCGGTAACCTTGACTAGCGCTGTAACCGTACTATGACCAGGACGAAATCCAGATTGCAAAGGACTGAGAAGACAGTGCTTATTAAGGAATAGACTTAGCTGCTGATAGACTAACTTCTCAAGAACTTTTGAGAGAAATGGTAAAATAGAAATGGGACGAAAATCATTTACAGATGATGGTTTTAGTTTTTTGGGAAGAGGAATAATTTGTGCATTCTTCCATGCATCAGGAAATTCGCTGGTGCTAATAGAACAATTCAAAATGTGGGTAAGAGTAGGAGAGACAACGTCAAGGATAGGAACAATCATATTACGGCTGACGCTGTCAGTACCGATAGCATTCGATGAGATAGACAATACGTTCTTCTTAACATCACACTCGGAGAATGACTCGAAACTAAATGGAAGAAAGTCAGGAGTTGATGATGATGAAAGAATACTAATAGTGCACTGTTTTTCGTCACTATCAATTACATCACAAGTAGAAAAGTGTTTATTAAGGAGATCAATATCAATATTAATAGAAGGTTTATGGGATGCTTTACCTACTCCAAGTGACTCGAGAAATTTCCAGGTTTTAGCAGTATTGCCATGTTCGACTGACTTATGTATGTGGCGTCGTTGAGCATCTCTACACAATGTATTACAGCGATTCCGAGCTTTATGGTATTTGAGCCGGTTGGCGTCGGAGTCATTTAATTTAAATTTAAATTTGGCAGAATTCTTTTTATCCATGGAGATTTTAATCTCGTCCGATAGCCACGGGGCCGGTAAATGTTTTATTTTAACTGGTCTTAAAGGAGCATGCGTATCGTAGAGCTGTGTCACCAAGGCGTTAAAAATGTCAACTTTACGGTCAATCGGTTCAACACCCCTGATAGCATCCCAGTTTAAATGCTTAGCGTCATCGCAAAGACGACCCTTGTCAATCCCTCCAAAGTTACGCTGCAGAAGAATTCTCGATTTGGCTTTGGGAGGACGTAATTTGTACGAAAGATAAATCAAATCATGATAAGAGAAAGCGTCAGCCGAACACTGCCCATGCTTAAAGACGAAATCCGGAGAAGAGACCATAATTAGATCGAGAAGAGAGGGAGTACAGCCCGGAGAGAAGTGAGTAGCAGAGAGGGGTAGGACATGTAAATTACAGGAATCTACTGCAGTCAAAAGTTTCTTACTCCGATAATCGTCCCTGAGCAAGCAGGTATTAAAATCTCCCATAATAATAGTTTGGCTGTACGAGGGAACTACCTTTTCTAATAAATTTTCAAAGGAATGAAAGTAATTAGGTTGAGAGGGAGGAGAGTAAAATACACCAAGAAGGATTTTAGTATGTGATAATGAAACTTCCACTAATAAGTGCTCGGCCGCATCGGGTTCAGGAGGCTGTGAAGACGAACTAACAATAGCGAAAGGAAAGTGAGATCGCAAGTAGATTGCTACTCCACCACCTCCCTTACCAACACGGTCATTGCGAATAAGTCGAAAACCAGGCAGCGAATATGACGTTGAGGGTAAGCAGGTTTTAAGCCAGGATTCGGAGACTAGAATAGCATGTAAATTGAGAGATTCAAAAGACGCAAGCATGTCAGGATAATGAGCCGGGATACTTTGTGCATTTATATGAACGACATTGAAGTTTTTCATTTACTATTTTAAAGTTTCTTTAAATTGTTTATTTAGCTCAGCGGAAAGGGGTTCACGGAATCTGACTCACTATTTTGAGAACACTGAATTTAAAACCACTATATGTTCGGAAAGGAACAAAAAAAAGAAGATTTCCTTACTTGCTGAATGTGAATTTGGGGTCACCTGAATACATGGATCAGGAACGTGGTCTACTTCCAGGGAACGGCCTCGTCAGCTTACCAACCCAAATCCTTGGACTGCATTTATCACCGGAGAAAGCATCGACGAGAATTCCCAATCTCGGAAATATATCGAGGATATCAAAATATAAAAATGAATCGTCTCAGTAGTAATAATAGCAAAAATAAATTAACGACAGAAAACCCTGAAACAAAAGAGAAGCGAGTTTAACAAAAGGCATTTTGACACAATCCACGTGTACAATTATCCACTTCACACAACTTACCAAGGACATCCTGTAAATTGAACATTCCAGGATAGTCCACCCATCCCAACCTTCTTCAAAATAATACGGGATAATATGGGAACTGGAAAAACAAACAAGACTAATTAATTATAATTTTCCTTAGCTACGTACGCCATCTTGAGAAAGATGTCATACGTGAAATCGAATATCGAATTTTCTAACACTCACCAAAATTGATGTGGAAAAATAGGCAATTGTTAAGATGACTAAAACAACAGCATTATTGTTAATTTTCCAGGCGAAGCCATGGAGAAAACTGGAATCAGAGATATCCCGACAAACGGCTATCACATGTTGAGCGCTCGACGGAAATCTGATCTCTGACAATTCGGTGTTGCCATAGACCCACAGCGAGTGTGGCCGCATTCTGAAATGCTCCACCATAGACTAACGTGAATTCCAATAATTAAAAAAAACTCGAAAAATATATAATAAAACAATAATTTAATAATAAAAAAAATATTAAAGAGAAAAAAAAAAAAAATATCATCGTGTTCCTATGACCAAAGACAACAAGCGCCATCTATGGGAAATCCTGCGCATCGACTCAACACGTTGTGAGCCTTGACACTAGATGTCGCTAAGGTACTTTCAACAATATTAAGGAATACAATATAATCCAAGTGATATTAAAATCACTCCGTGACAGTACTTAATTAGGTTTTTGAATATTGATAACTTAATTTGTTAATAGCACACTTAATGAACCTACCACTAGTCTGGAATGCCGTTCATAACTAGTAGATAGTTTCTACACGGTATCGTTTCGTATTAAAAAAATGTAAATCAAAATATATTTAACAAATAATATGCTCATCTCAAATTAAACAATATCTAAAAACCTCTATCCTGAAGAAAGTATAATGTGGCGTGGCTCGGAGGACTCACTTATCTTTTTACTACTAACGTTTAGAACTACTTCTTAGAAAGTGTAACTGTAAGACGTCACTCCAGAATTTATTCAAGAAATGTTTTCTCAAAGGAATGGTTTATCTATAAGTATAATTATGTTTAACAAGATGATTCCCGCGACTTCGTCCGTGTGGACTAAGTTTTTTCGATTCCTGCAGGAACTCCTTATTTGTGCGGCATAAAAAGTAGCCTATGTGCTATTCCAGTCTAGTCGCGGGCATCAGCTATAGTATTATATAAGTCAATGTTATACTTCTTCTTGCTTGCTTCAATCTTAGACAGTCTTACTCACCAGCGCACGTGCTTAAAAAATTGTAGATCAGGGCTAAGAAATTATATGAGAAATCTGCAAACGAGTCTATAAAAGCCATAAATCTATGCGGCAAAAACTAGTTACAAGGTGAAAGGTCACATCGTACATCGCACGCCAGATAGGTAACTCTTTATTTTTATTTAATTCTTGGCTTCCGATTGATGGTAAATTCACTCGACTATTCAAAAGCACTTGCTAAAAGTCTACTTGAATAAAAAATATTTGATTTGATTCAGACCTGCTTGCTGCTTCACCTTATGCTGGATACTTAACTCATTGTTAAGTATCCAGCATAAAGTAAAGCGCGCTTGCATAGAAGTTGCCTATTCCGTCTTGATAGATCAGTACCTATTTATTTATTATTATTTTATTGGACACAGGAACAGGAAATGGGCTACAAGAAATAAACATAATCAAAGCTTTGCATGCATAGACGGTTTTATCACTAAGAGCGATCCCTCACAGACAACCTATATTATTATATAATATACTAGCTGATGTCCGCGACTACGTCCGCGTGGATTGAGGTTTTTTGGTTAACGCGGGAACTCCTTAATTTTCCGGGATAAAAAGAAGCCTATGCGCTATTCCAGACTATAATCTATCTCTGTGCCAAATTTCAGCCAGATCCATTCAGCCATTGGCGCGTGATTGAGTAACAAACATCCATACATCCATCTAAACTTTCGCATTTATAATATTAGTAAGATTAAAAGTGGAAAAAAGGGAAAGTCGGAAGGTTTTTTTTTGCAAAAATCTATATCCTAGCGGTTCAAATTAGAGACAAGTCCATGTAACAACAGTAACGTTCAACACAACAGTGCTTCTATGCAGATTGGTTTCCCCAGAATGGATAGCATCGGGTATGCAGACCTGAATCAAGTCGCGCAACTTGCAAAGATGCATAATTCAGCGTGTATTGTCCCAGCGGGGGCTTATCTTTGAGCAAACATTAATTTTAACGAGCCGCCTCAATGGGGCTCCGATATTGTTGGGAAATGTACGTTCGATCTTGGCGAGATTCGATAGGCCTGAATCAGCCTGAATGTATTATGACAGCTCCGGGCGATGCTGTAGAAAATGTTGATTAGGGTTTCGTGGCAAAATCCAATATGAAGGCTCAGGGTCACTCAGCGGGCGATAGAGAGGGCTGTGCTCGTAGTGTTCCTACGCGATCAAATCAATAATGAGATCTGTTGGAGGTTCAGAGAGTTACCAATATAGCTCGAAGGATCACTAAGATTACGTGGATGTACGGATCACATAGTTCGAAGAAACTTTAAGCATTGGGGTCTCAAGGTGCTTGAATGGCAGTCTCACACCGGAAAACTCAGCGTTGAACGTCCCGCGATCAGGTGGAGAGACTTTTTTTGTCTACTACTAATTTTATGTACTATACGATGACGATCTTTAGACGCGACCTTGACGAAGTGGTTAGCACTGTGGTCTTGGCCGAAGCTGTGGTCTTATGAGTGGTAGATCCCAGGTTCTATTACTAGCAGAGGCTAGGAATTCCGTTGTCATCTCCACCACCACCTCCATCGCCAGTATCTCCTCTAAGAATGGAAGTGGTTTTGGCCATAGTCCACCACGTTGCCTAAGTGCGCATTGTGAATGGGGATATAGTGGGTGTTCAGCCGTTCTTGTTAACATTTGAATAGGGTTTATATCCAAGTGTATTAACGCAGGTCGGGGTGACGTCATAAGAAACATTAAATGGCCGAGCAAATGGGCAGTCATTATCCCTTCGGCGGCATCCAGAGCATCTTTAATATCATTATCACTGATATTATCAGCTGTGATGAGAATGGCTCAATCAATGAAAGCAATCTAATTTAGACCTCTTTGTTTGAATGAAAGGTTTCATATACCTCATTTTATCTTTCTTATTAAACAAAGAAAGGGACTGTGATACCGCATATCATTTGATTGTGCTGGGTAAGCAATATTGACCCAAATCGCTGGATGAGTTATTAAGAGCTTGACGCCCCCAGCTCTTTGCCTCGCAAGCACGTTAAGCTATTGGTCCCCGTTTATTCAAATTGAAATGTTTTATATTGAATTAATAAACTTCTACAAGGGATTTTGGAGCGTCTAGTGAATCTATAACCTATTCGAAATACTACCTAAATATTTTTCTTCTTTCCCCAACTTTTCTCTTTATATTATACGCACTGCCTTTCAACCCTGCCCCTATTACCGAAGGTTAACTGGAAGAGAATACCTCTTTGTACTCTCTTTAAAACTTGCACGAGCGAATGGTCACAACGTGTAGCGTGTAGGTTCCACGAGCGCACTAGTGCAAAAAATAAATATGAATATTATATTGCATGGCTTTGTAGACTAATAATAATGTATGGTGATGATATTTTAATCACCCAAAAGTGGTAAAAAAAAACAGTCGTACTTTCCTAGACGTAATTTTCGTCGAGTTTTGTACATTGTTTTTTATGTGTAATAAAGACCTTAAAACAAAACAAAAACAAACGCAGATGAAGTCGCGGACATCAGCTAGCGAAGAAAACAACTTAGAGAAAAATGGAACCCGAGATGCAGTTTGACCCCAATTCCATGCAGTTGAAGTCAAAACTTATACCTATAATATGCTAGTAGGTACATACCTACTGAAATTGATGCAGCGAATAAAAAAAGCGAATGGAGCTTTTGCATAAGACATGATGCAAAGTACGCTTGCATTTTTGTACAATGAAATCCGAATATAATCCGCTGGCCTAATGCCAGCTAGTTTTAAAATGATAATGGATCGAATAAAAATAAATGTGGTTTTAGGTAGTTAGTACAACGATTTGGTACATGAGATTTTTAGCGCGATATTTCTCTCGCTAATTGGAGTTCCGGGAGCTTTTTTGTGACCAATCTATACTAATATTACAAATGCGAAAGTTTGGATGGATGTTTGTTACTCAATCACGCCAGAACGGCTGAACGGATCTGGATGAAATTTGGCACGGATTGATTGTAATAGCCCGGCTGAGTTTGTTGTGAGCTCTTCCCAGACCAGGGCACGCTACGAACCCTCGAAGCTTTAGTTTTAAGATACCGTGGTTAATTATCACTATCACGTCATATACTTCTGAACGTCAAGTATACAATACTTGACGTTCAGAAGGTGTACTTGTGTGAGTACCAATTTTGAATAAATATACTTTAAGTTTTTTATAAAAGCCCCTAAATAAATAAAGAAATAATAAAAAGTATTTTTCTTTTTTAAAAGTAGAAGTATTAAGTTTGAGTTCAATAGATATTTCGATTAGCAAGCTATAAACAACATTTTAAACTCGGTTAGTGGTTTAGTATATCTCAATCAGTCTTAAATCAGAATCTGTGTGACGAAGCCCACTAAAAGCCCCCGCGGGGCTTCCACAACCGTTGCTCGGTTACTATGAGATTAATCGATAGTTTAATTACTGGGAGACCTGGCTTAGCGGGAACCAACTTTGGATATGCATTATAATCTTTTAGGAGTTTGAAAGGTTTCTAATTAATTGGATCGTTAGGACTAGCTTAGTGGAGATATTTTGTTAAATTTTGGCGATTTAACGAATAAATCTTCTCTGTCCATAGGAATACTGTTTGGGTATTGAGAAATAAATTGAAGTGTTATCGCTCTTCATAATACAACAAATGTTGATAACGCATCATTCGATTGCGATTGTTGAGCAACGTTGATCGTTGTCGATAGCTTGATAGGTGACTGGTTTTGAAAGTCTGAATGTCCAAATATGAGCATTACCTTAGATTCAAAGATTGGAAACTTCAATGGAGCACCCATATAACAACTCTTGCGGGTAAACTCAGCTCTGCTGCTTACGCTGTCAGAATGATTCGACAGTTTACTGACGTTCAAACTGCAAAAATTGTATATTTTGCTTACTTTATTACCTATTCTGTGGTATTATGTCTTACGGAATCTTACTATGGGGTGAAGCGGTAGATTTGACTCTCTTCAGCAATGTTTACGACAGCGGTTACTTACGAGTATGTATCTACACATTGATGTAATTGTGATTTTTTTTAAAAAGAGCAACCACCGAGTTTCTTTCTAGTTTTTCTCAATAGAAATAAGACTCCGAACCAGTGGTAGATTCACTCGACTGATCAAAAGCACTTGTCAAATTGTACTTTATTAAAAAAGTTTTGTATTAAGAGAAATCGACTGTATTATGCACTACTGCAACTAGGCCACTATTTTCTCGCTTCGAAATTACTACAATCGGCTTGCTCAATTTTCCTAGAAAAAAAAAGTATATTTACCTCCAATCTAGCTGCCTTCCCTGTACTCTTCGCCTCTTCCGTGCTGGAAGCAATTCAGGTGCGCCAACCGAGCGTGAAGATAAAAGCGAATGTGCCAATATCCTTTATGGCTAGCGATTCACATTGCATCCCGTACAGCGCTATGAAATTATATTTGAACGCAGCGAGAAGCCAGCGACATCTCTAGCATGGTAGTAAACCTATTGTTTTTTAAACAGGATTTCGGTGGTTTCATTCCCTCTACATTGGAGGACAAAGGAGGAGGAAGGACATTGAGAATGGCTAATTTGAATTTAATCCTGATTTAATCTGGTGAAAAATTTGGCCTGAGATTTACCTACCATACTGACAAACCTGTGCCGAAAATCTGTAACTAATTTGCATGTCAAACCATTGGCTGTATAGGAACTCGGAATTGTTCATCTAGGTTCCCTCCATTTTCTATAATTTCTAAGTTTCTCGTTTGAATGATTGATAAACCTAAATCTACGCACGAAATCTAGCTTTGTAATAAAACTAGATGCGTAAGTTGTGACCTATTTGATATTATGAAATTACCAGACGATGCCCGTGACTCCATCAATGTGGATTAAGGTTAAAAAAACCTGTGGTAACTCTTTCTTTTTCCGGAATGAAAACCCTATGCCACTCTACTTAGCAGTACTTGCATAAAATCACGTCGATTTGTGACTCCATTACGGCGTGATTGAAGGACCAACAAAACAAACACATTTTGGCATTTATAATACTACTAGGAAGTAAGATGTCAATTGGATTGATCTACTATAAGACGTAAGATAAGATATTAGATGGAACATAAAGAGAAATATAGGACTTCACAACTTCTAAACAAGTAAAAAGTGAGAACGAGATACGAGAACGATAATATCTTGAAAACATAGAAGTAAGTTGCGATGTACCTACTTGTGTACAGAGTAGTACAGACGTGTTAACGTAACTGGCAGTGTCGGCATGACGAATAGTCTACTCTGTGTCACATCCAGACGGCTTGATGCCGCAGCTGCAACACTACGACAAACATATTACATGTTTAACCTATTTGATATAAGATATTATGAGATGATACTACAGAACAGCGAATTCTTTTGTTATGTGGATGTTATCAAAATACGAGAATATTCTTGCTGCAAGTCAGTGTGAATTTTGTGAGTAAAGTAACTAAAAACACTTTAATAAACAAAAAAAAAAATGATATATACTTCGTGATACAATTTACAAGTTGTTATGCCGTAAAGGCGGCCTTATAACTGCCAGTGATCTCTTCCAGGGAACCGATATGAATTTTGGTTTTAACAATCCTTGGGTATTTTTCTTTTTGCGTGATAAAGAGTACCTACCATACGTCAATCTCCAGGTCGTACGCTATACCCATGCAAGAAATCACTTCGATTCGTGACTCTATTATGGCGTGATTGTAAGACAACAAAATTTAACACATTTTCGTTTTTAAAGGAATTACGAAAGAATGTCAATTGTATGAACTTTAAAAAAATGGCGCTATTTAATAAAACAGTAAGTACCTATTTCTCTTACAACCTTATCCATCCATCCATCAGCCCGTTTGCATCCACTGTTGCCAACAGCCTGTTGGACGTAGGCCTACTCGAGAGCGCGCCACCTTACAACCTTATACCACAGAATAGGTAATAGTACGTCTTGTACTTCCGCCAAAATCTCCGCCTCGACTATAATTATCGACGTAGCGCACTGGTTTCAAAAAATCATATTATAGACAAGGGAACGTGTAGCATGATGCGTCCACGTTCCAATAAATGTTACCTGACCATTACCGTGCAAGTTTGTAATATTCGATTTAAATGCATAGTGGCCAGCCGACCTAATGCGCGCGCTGAGAATACTGCACTTTGAAAATATTTCATCTCTAATATTGTAATACAATACTGTTATTTAGTCTCTACTGAAAAATCCATCCACAAAACCTTTTTAGATCTCATCATCATCATCATCATACACCCATCGCCGTCTCACTGGTGAGCACGAGTCTCCCTTTCAGAATGAGAAGGGTTAAGGCCATACTCTACCACGCTGGCCAAATGTGGATTTACAAACTTTGAGAGAGCTTTGGGTGCAAGTCAGTACCATTTTTTGAGAAAACCGGGAAAAAGTAACGGACAAACATTTTTTTTATTCCACTACAAGTTAGCCCTTGACTGCGATATCACCTGACGTGATAGTAAGTGACGATGCAGGCTAAGATAACCTAACCTAACCGAACCTAATTACTAACCTGCTGTAAGGTAAGATGCGGGCTAACCAGCTGTTAGGGGTATGACAGTTATAATATTAAACTCATACCCCTAGTCGGTTTCTACACGGCATCGTACCGGAACTCTTAACCGCTTGGCGACACAGACAGATACACATTCTAATTTAAAATAATGGTATGGATTCACAATTGCAATTTTTTCCAACAGATCTGATCACTTTCAAGAACTGACCTCGAACTACGAAAAGTTATGAGTGGCATAATCATATTTTTACACCTCTTACAATTTGGCTTTGCCGAATAGTAGCAGGACAAAGGGATTTGATACGGCGCGGGAGATAAATTATTACGTAATGTAACCAGATGTCGGGCGCACGTACGCGTAACTTTTTGCGTGTCTGAGCTGTAAGAGTCGTTATTATGCGCAACCATTACGTGCTCTTTTGGATGGTAAATGGCCGTTTTGACTTTATTAACACCTATCGATGCCACCGTTTAGGGTCATTTTATTCCACTACAAGTTAGTCCTTGACTGCGATCTCACCTGATGGTAAGTGATGATGCAGTCTACGATGGTAGCGGGCCAACCTGTTAGGGGTATGGGTGTTATATTAAACTCATACCTCAAGTCGGTTTCTACACGGCATCGTACCGGAACGCTCAATCGCTTGGCGGTACGTTTTTGCCGGTAGGGTGGTTACTAGCCACGGTCGAATCAACCCACCAGACCAGACCAGAGAAAATTCGGAAATTATAAATTCCCAAACGTTGCCAAAATTTGCGGGGAATCAAACCCGGGTTCTCCAACAAAGAGACCACAGCGCTCACCACTGCGCCAGGGAGGTCGTCACACACCGGTTCATATAACTTCCTTAAACTTACCAGGTTAGACTGCATCATTATTAATTATCATCAGGATAGCTTTTTTTCTCTTGTTTTGTTTATGTCTGTCCGTTGGTACGAACTCTATCGCTACTCCGGAATTAATATTTTAACTACAAATTAACTCAATAGACATTCTACAGTGACTTGTGTTAAACACGAATTGTTCTATCAGGGATAATGCGCATAATGTCTACATAGCTGTTTCATTTCGCTAACAAGTTCCCGAGAAATCCTATTATACGCCAACTTTGCCGTGTATAAACAGACATACACGTGCGGTCTCGTTATATTCCCAGTTAGGTGTATATTATGTGCAGTTTCTAGAAAGCTTATCATGCTTTGTGCAGTCTGTGTCGAATCAAATCATTTTCTATTTACCTAAATGAGTAAAGGCTTCCAGTTCCAGAACAGTGTTCTATCACTGGTTATTTTTTTTTAATATATAGGCAAGCGCTTGGCTGCAATCAGACTTGCTTGCAAGTGGTGATGTAGACACAGAATAGATGCAGCCTAAGATGGAGCGCGCTTGCCTAGAAGATGCCTATTTACTCTTGATTTGAAGGTACTATAGGTATATAACTATATTAAAAGAGGAGGGGAAAACGGAAGCCGGAAGGGCATTCCATGAAGGAAGGAAGGGCAGGGAAGGTATGAATGCAATTCATGCTGGAATTAGAACTAGCAGGAAACCCGGTTGTGGCTCTTTAATATCTCGTTTTTCTAATAATATATAAGTCTTATCATCATCATCACCTCAATCCTTCATCGGTCCAATACTGATCACCACGGCATTATACTTAGTATTATCAAACTTATAATTTTTATTCAAATAAACTTATATTAAAAGTGATTTCGAATCGTCGAGTGAATCTACCACTAGTTAGGAATGCCATTCGCACCGAGAAGAACGAGCAAGAAACTCGGTGGTTGCTCTTTTTAAATTATCAAAAATTACAATTGTAATTATTGAGATAACTGTAGTACCAAGAATAGCTGGAGCGAGTCAAATCCACGCTCATTTATCGTTTACATAATCTGAATACGTTTTTACATAAGATGAATAAAAAACATTTGAATTGGAATTTAAAAAAAAACACACACACACGTATGTCAAGTCTTGCGGTTAGTTTTATTTTAATTTAAGTAAATTGTTTTGTAATTTTAGATAATGGTTAAGGATATCTGTATAGCTGTTTTGTTGTGTTGGAGGTGGGCGTTGACGGCTGAAACGCAGTTTATACTTTTTTAGCCATCATCGTTCTTAAAAATAAGAGTTTACAGTTCTTAGTTTACAGTACAGAAATAAATAAATTTCAATTTCAATTTATGTATATGTTAAAACTAATATTACATTTTTTTTAGGTTTAAGAGTTTGTTTTAGTATGTCTTGGGGCTTAGATCAAAACGACACAAAACATGCCTCGTACCTTTTCACCAGAGCATAATAATGTAGACAAAGTATGTACCCATTTCGCCCTATCCGTTGGGTAAGGGTTGCCTTTGCAGCGACAAGATCGATTGGTCCGTGTAGCGTGGAATTTGTAATTTTGGGACTTCATAAACAAATTCGACAAACCATAAAGCTATCAAATGAACTGCCTTTCGGAATTACGTTTCGGGTCGCAACTGGGGGCGTATGGTATGAGGGCTGTCCCATCTTGTATTTTATTTACTTGGATTTTTTAAACCACTCATATTTTTTGGGTCAACTTACAAAATGTCAGAATTATTTTAGGTCAGTGGTTAAGTAGTTTACATCATAGCCGGGTTACTATTGAGCACGAATCTCCTCTTAGAATGAGAAGGATTTGGCCACAGTCCACCATGCTGGTCAAGTTCAGATTAGCTGACAATACATAATCAGCTTGTATTCATTATTCCAGTATCAGGGGTCATACTGCCACCGCTTAAAACAATACTTAAGCAATTTTACTTAAAATTACAGTTTGATGTCACGTACCTTGACGTTCCTATAATTTTAATTAAAATTCTAAAACACGAAAGTCAATAATAATGAAACAATATGGCTTTAAGTGTGGCCAGTATGGCCCCAGCTAGTTTAATATAAAATTAAAATATAATTATTTAAGCACCCCGGCTTCGCATGGCTGACCACTCATTATTAAATTTTATTCATGACATTCATAAACAGTCTCAAACAGATACCTAGAAGATTGACTTAGTAGATAGATAGATAGTTAATTTATTAGTACTTGTGTACTTGTAGGTCTATTTGTGTTAATACAACGGGAAATCAATTGTAAGGTCTAGGTACATCCAAAGTAGCGTCTAATCCTGCAGACTAGCTGTAGTCATTAGCGTAAGGCTAGGATTAAGCCAAGACTTGCGACTCAAGCCCGCTTCCCATTGGACGTGTTCGTCATAGTATTACATAAATTGGGGACAACTATTGTTTTTTTTTTTGGGATTATTAAATAAAGGCTCTCCCAAAACTCGTAATATCCACGTCCCCTGTTAGTTTTATGTTTGAAAACCATTTTAAACTGTCGATTGAAGTAAAAAAGTGTAAACATTCATGCTTCCTTAGTTCCGTTCACCGAGTAGTAATATGTAGTTGCATGGTTATGATCTGTGGTTCCTTTCCTTCACCGTAAGTGAAAATTGCTTTGAATGCACATATTAAATCGGAAAGGAATGCGCGCCCGAGGATCAAACCCCCGACCCCCGACCCCGACCCCGGTTGAGTCATTAAGTTACAGATTCTGTATCACAGCTGTATCAGTTTCAGGGTCACAGCTGAAAATCAGCACCTCGCACAAAACGTGCAAATGCAAGTTTGTTGTAAGTGCAAGTTTTGATGGAGGGAGCCGTACACCCATTCCGGGTGGTGTCACAGACAAGCATTATATTATGATATACGATAGTATGATAAATGATTTGTTTGTTTGTGACACCATCATTGAATAAACAGATATTATTTCTTTTTTTCTTTTGTATAATATAGCAAAATGTCTTTTGTTTCAGATTCATGTCTTGCGCTGCACACACACGCTATGTTATCCGATACACGTGAGTTAGCTCTCATCCTCATTCAAATACCTGCTTTATTATTAAGATTTTTTTTTTCTTATAATCTTCAAGATACATTACTTTAAAATATACTCGAGAGAGAAACCAAGCATGATAAAGTTCCACTTAAAATCCCTACAAATTATTAGTGTCGATAATAATTCAGTTATTTACCAAAGCTATAAAACACTTAAGGGAACACTTAAGAACTATGGAAATACCTATAATCCCCAGTTACCTTGTAAGTATACGCTGTTTAGGGGCAATTTGACGGTATATGCGTGGCCCCAGGGCAAATAGGCGAACTTAATCGATGATGGATGTCGATGAATAAATTACACGGTCGTTAATAGGCGCGGGATGTTTGGAAAATGACTGAAATGGGAATCTAGTCGTAACATACATGTTTGTATAAATCTGTTGTGTACTGAAAAGCCAGACTATTAATATTAACTAGCGGTCCGCCCCGGCTACGCACGGGTAATTGTACCTAATATGTAATTTTGTCGTGAAAAAAAAAAAACAAAGTAAACAATTTACAGATGAGGTATTTACATTGGTAATGTTACATAATTTCTATTATATTAAAGCACCCGTCGGTATCCGTTTGTGATCCCCAGGTGGCACGCGATTGCGACACGTAGGTATTCTCTCTGACTGCAAGATGATTTTCATTTTCAAATGAAGATTCTCCAATACGACATATTGTCACTGCGCTCGCCTGGGAACTACTATCTACTATGTTAAGAAAGTTGAGACCTTGATCTTTTAGGCTTTTCGCAGTCTGTCTACAGCAGTTAGATATTAAAATGTTTAAAAACAATGTTGGTAAGTTTTCTTGTATTTATTATGTTTGTCTTGACAAATATGACATAAAAGACAGTCTGAATTGATAGACGAATAGGTGAATTTTTCGACTTAATTCAAATTATTGCCATTTTCGTAAGGGTCTCTAATTTTTTCAAAATAAAATATAGCCTATGTTACTGGCTGATAATGTAGCTTTCTATAGGTGAAAGAATTTTTAAAATCGGTTGAGTAGTTTTTGAGTTTATCCATTACAAACAAACAAACAAACAAATAAACAAACAAACAATTTTTTCCTCTTTATAATATTAGTTTAGACTAGATGATTCCCGCGACTTCGTCCGCGTAGTCTAAGATTTTTCGATTTTCGATTTTTGAACTTAATTTTCCGGGATAAAAAGTAGCGTAGTAACGATTTTGGTTTCCTTCCCGGGGAAGGAAAACAAAATCGGTTGAATATCGGTGGGCCGTGAAAGCGTAGCAGTCAGCAGACAGACAGGCAGACACACTGTCGCATTTATAATATTAGCATGGATTAGTTAGTAACAATGCTATATGTCTCTCGCGGCTTCTGCCACGCTTTGATGAAAAGCGTTCGCACTGGCGGTTACTACCATCGCATAAAACAGTATTATTTCCCTAAGTTGAAGTAAATGTAAGTCAATAAAAAGAAAATGGCCACAATTTGATACTTACATAGTTTCGGAGCAGTCCGCGGACAAACATACATACACCGATAAAATTTTGAAATTTGTTTGGAAGCCCAATAGATTTATCATATCCATACTAATATTATAAATCCGAAAGTGTGTCTGTCTGTCTGTCTGCTACGCTTTCACGGCTCATCCGTTCAACCGATTTAAATGAAATTTGGTACAGTATCTCGGGGAAGGACCTGGCTACTTTTTACTCGGAAAATTAAGGAGTTCCTGCGGGAATCAAAAATCCTAATCAACGCGGACGAACTTACGGGAATCATCAAGCATGAATATATTGCAGTTCTTATATTAATACATACATACGTGTCGAATAACTTCTTTTTTTAATCGGTTAAAACATACGTTGATTTGCGTAGCACACGACTTGTCGACAAATCAGATTCAATCAAACCTAAATAAATTTAGTTCAAACAGCATTAAGACACCGAGCGTTTTCTCACGAAATAACATAGAAGGGAAGAACATTTTTATAAGCCAAGCAAACACCTAATGAAGGTTTAAATGTTTGCGAGTTCACAGTCGGCTGCCTCGGGCTTTTCCAGAAAATTCCGGACTCCGAGTTGATTGCAGCATGCGCACCGACGCGCAAAATTGTGTATGTGTGTAGGGTTTATGAATATTACTACTTTTTATGTGTTGGAGTAGGTTTTGCGTACCTTAGGTTTTGAGGCTTCTACTGAACTTCAAAATCCATACTTCCATATTAATTCAATTCAATTCAATATCATTTATTCAATATAGGTACACTGTAGGTACACTTATTGACGTTAAAAATTACTTACTTAAAAAAACACGATGGTGATAATCGGTTACGGTATCTTAAAACTAAAGCTACGAGGGTTCCAAACGCGCCCTGGTCTGAGAAGAGCCCACAACAAACTCAGCCGGGGGTTTTTTTTTTCATTATCACCATCTCACAAATAATCTTAACTAAGGAACTATCAGAGCCATTAGAGCAAATTATTGCCAAGCTTCCTTGTCATTCAAGTAATCCTTCACATGGTAATAAGATTTTTCAATGAGTTTACGTTTTACATTAACTTTGAACTTATTCAGAGACATCTTCAACATGTCTTCTGGGAGCTTATTGTAGAAGCGGACACTGCTTCCCACAAACGAATTGCTAGTTTTACAAAGCCTAGAAGCAGGCATTACAAGTTTATTTTTATTTCTAGTATTGACATTATGACAATCACTTTTCTTCTTGAATTTATCAATGTGTTTATGCACGTATACTAAATTTTCAAATATATATTGGTTGTGCACTGTCATAATATTGATTTCTTTAAATTTATCTCTTAATGACTCTCGTGGTCCCATATTATATATGGCTCGAACAGCCCTTTTCTGCAGTACAAAAACAGAATTAATATCAGCAGCATTACCCCATAATAATATACCATATGACATAATGCTGTGAAAGTAACCAAAATAAACTAATCTCGCCGTTTCTATATCTGTCAACTGGCGGATCTTTTTAACCGCGTATGCAGCAGAACTAAGTCTGTTCGATAAGTCATCTATATGATGGCCCCATTGGAGTTTAGCATCTAACGTTATTCCGAGAAAAACAGCGGTATCCACTAAATCTAATTCCTCATGATCAAGCTGTACAGTGGTTTTTACCTGTTTGACATTAGGTAATGTAAATTTGATACACTTTGTCTTTTTACCATTGAGTAGTAGGTTATTAGCTTCAAACCACTGTACCACTTTAGTGAGAGAATTGTTTACTTCGTCAAGAGTAGTTTCGTAACGGTTTATTTTAAACAAAAGTGATGTATCATCAGCAAACAATACTATCCCATGATTATCCTTGGCAAGGTAAGGAAGATCGTTAATATAAATGAGGAATAGAAAAGGCCCTAAAATTGAACCTTGTGGAACCCCCATTTTTACAATCGATCCGGAAGACCGCTTTCCATTGACGTCTACCTTTTGCATCCTATTTTTTAAGTAGGAATCCATCATATCCAGTGCTACACCCCTAATTCCATAATGGTGCAGTTTTCTGACTAATGTTTCGTGATCAACACAATCAAAAGCCTTGGATAAATCACAGAAAACACCAAGTGCATCACGTGACTCCTCCCAGGCTTCGAATATATTTTGAATTAACTCAACACCAGCATCGATTGTTGAGCGACCCCGTGTAAATCCAAACTGTTTACTATGTAATAAGTCATTATTACAAAAATGTTTAAGCAATTGAATTAATATAAATTTTTCAAATATTTTACTAAAAGTGGGTAGTACAGATATCGGTCTAAAGTTAGCGGGGTCATTGGTACTACCTGATTTGAATAGAGGAATTATTTTACTGTGCTTCATTAAGTCAGGAAACTCACCACAATCAATACAATTATTAAATATTAAAGCTAACTCGGGTGCAACGATATCAATCAATGATTGTACAACGTTAACGGAAATGCCCCACAAATCATTTGTCTTCTTATTGTTAATTAATTTGAAAGCTTTAATAACGTCAGAGCAGTTAACGTGACAGAATTTGAAAACGTTATTACATTCAGCCACGTTATCCTCCAGTAAAGTAAGAGCGGCATTTGGTGAGGAGTTCAACGATTCTGTGGTAGAAACAGGAATATCCGTAAAGAAGTCTTCAAAAACAGAAGCAACTTCGGAGTCCGAAGTTACAGGTGTATTACCGACATTAAGTTTAAATTCACAATTTTTCCGTGTTGCTCTTCCTGTTTCTTCATTCACTATGTTCCAAGTAGTTTTGATTACATTGGAGCTATTTTTTATCTTAGTTTGAATATGTTTTGATTTAGCCACAATGCAATCTCTTTTAAATTTCTTGGAAAACAGTTGAACATGCTGCTTGAACTCATCACTAGTATCATACTGTCGCTCCGCATACAATTCATATAATTTTTGCCTACTTCTGTGTAATTCATTAATATTATAAATGCGAAAGTGTGTATGTCTGCCAGTCTGTCTGTCTGTCTGCTAGGCTTTCACGGCCCAACTTATATATGTACAAGAATAAATGATATGATATGATAACTACTGAACCGATTTTGATGAAATTTGGTACAGTGACAGGTTACATCCCTTTGTTTAGCTTAAAGGATGCATATCTAAGTATGGTTTCCCATAGATTACGTTATTTGAAACTAAATTATGCTCATGACATTACAGAGATTCGCACAGCTGCATACCTAGATTAAAGTCAGATTTCTAAGCTAACTTTTCTAATATATTTGAGCTTTTAGCTTCATCATCATAATATCAGTTTGCGGACGTCTACTGCTGAACAAATGCACCCTGTACTGAGTGAATATACTCGTACCTAATCCTCAGCCTATCGTTATCCATCCATCTTTGCTATAGTAGGGTGGTAATAATTAGCCCCGGTGGAAGCCTCCAACCAGACCACACCAAAAGAAACAGTGCTTTTATAGAAACATGTTACAGGTTAGGTAACTACAGATAAAATTATGTGTTACATTAATTATTAGTTACAAATAATTTTAAGCTTATTTATCCCTTTAATGGTTTGTGGGGTCCTAATATTGATATCC
Organism: Erebia epiphron; assembly: GCA_963932025.1. NCBI lineage: Eukaryota > Metazoa > Arthropoda > Insecta > Lepidoptera > Nymphalidae > Erebia > Erebia epiphron. The sequence goes on from OZ009948.1 coordinate 23,906,481, forward strand.
AAGTTAATTATAAATTTCAATATGGACCGTGCCGGGGATCAAACACAGGACTTCCCAATTGTAAGACCACTACGCGCATCACTGCGCCGGGGAGGTCTTTGAAAGTTAATTAGCAAAACAACCTGCCAAAACCAGTTTAGATGTTATAGGTATACTTATTTTGCGGTATATAAGTTATTATTATAGGAACTATTTTGGAATATTAATTTGAGCCTATAAATAATTACTGAGGGAAACTGAGGCCTGAAGTAATCCAGAATCGTTCATACACCTTTGACATTCTAAAATAATTTACCTGAAATGGCCAAGTATTATAATTAGAAGTTACGAGTAGATCTACTATTTTGGTAACGAATAAAGGTCAAACCACTACCTTTATAATATGTCAAGTAGAATAATTTATCAATTGACTAGCTGATGTTCGTGAATTCGTTCACGTGGATTAAGTTTTTTCAATTCCCGCGGGAACTCTGTAATTATCCGAGATAAAAAGTAGCCTATGTGTTATTCCAGACTATAATCTACCTCTGTGCCAAATTTCATCCAGATTCTTTCAGCCGTTCTGGCGTGATTAGTATAGATTTCTATTATTTTTTTAAAATCATGTGAGAATTTATTGGCAATGTAGGTACATAACATAATATTCAGCTGTTCTATATTTTAAAACTATAAATTCTTATTTGTAATATTAGTATAGATTAAATTGGATAGATTTACACAATTTATTCTCCAGGTCCAAAGGGAATTCCCCGTGAAGTGTTATCCGAATTGTTGGAGCCAATACCCCGCCAGCGCAGAGGCTTGCGGTGTATGACGGAATGCAATATCACTTAGGGGCAGCTCAGTATAACTATGTCCAAATGGGTATTCCAATGCTGGTCTGGTATCCAATCGTTGTGACATAGCTGCGTTACATGTGGGAGGGTAGTAATCTATATAATCGGGAACAGTGTAAGAGACATGGCTGCCTTTGTCTGTGGTTTCTTGCTAGTTTTTCTTGGCATTCCGAACTAGTGGTAGATTCATATGACGATACAAAACTTTATTTGAATAAACACATTTGAATTTTTGTATCACAATTATTTTGTAATCATTAAATTCAACATAAACTACTTAAAATTACGAGCAGCAAACAGCGAAGGAAATGGGTATGAAATCCTAGATACAGTTACCTAACTAGTTTTATTTTTATTACCTAACAGACCCAACCACCCAGGCAAATGGTCAAATCATTACTTAGTAAGTTTCTAGCAAGTGAGCATAAATGCAGATTATATTTGTGTGGTTAAATGTAAGCTTTTTTGGAAATATTTAAATCTATAGGATATCGAATTGTACTTTATTTACCAGGAACCATACTGCCAACGTTTAAGCCATATTGTTTCATTATTGTTGTACTTTACTTACTTGTACTTTCGTGTTTTAGAATTATTATCCTTATTTTAGCATGGTCAATGTACGTGACATCAAACTTTAATTTTGAGTAGTACCTATTGCTTTAAGCGTTGGCAGTATGGCCCCAGCTTTGAGATACCTTTCAATTGTCATCTGCTGAGCAGTTTATAAACAGTGATCGTGTGTGTTTTCACTAACTGATGCCCGTGACTTCGTCAGCGTGGTTAATGTATTTTTCATTCCCGAGGGCCTATGTCGCAGCGTGATTGAAAGACAAACCAGCGAACAAACACACTTTCACATTTAGTGACAAGTAGTCAGTAGTCAGTTTACTAAACTTCTCCTTGTCCATGGCTAAGCGGAATAGCTCTCCGACTGTTTTTATACCAGTCTAATCCCATAGTTACGTAGCCATGATGTCTGCCTTCTTCCCACGCCTCTTTTTCCAGCGATTTTACCCATCGTTATAGTCTGCAGCAGGCGGTACCTATTGTGTCGTAAAATGTGGCCTAGGTAGGTACGAGATCTTACGCTGCTTGATAGTTTTAAAGTAACTCCGTCTTCTTCTGCATGCGGGCAAGAACCTCAATGTTAGACACTTTACCCGTCCAGCTTATGCGGAGCATCCTGCGATATATTAATGTATAGACACTCTTAATATACTCGTATAGCCGAGAATATCCAAGGCAAGAATAATATTAACGGTTATAGGAACCGCAAAAGCCAGTCATCCATAAACGATGCAGTTAATTTTACTAGTGTAGCGTGTAATGAAATGCTGGATCCCTCCATAGGAGTCCTATGCTATATCAAATTTACGAGGCCATAAAAGCTCAACTCTATATCTTTAATATTAACAAATCTTGGATTTATTTTAAAATCTTTTTCATTAACTCGTTTACAACTTTTTAGTTTAAATATATAAAACGGAAAGGTGACTGGCTGACTGACTGACTGATCTATCAACGCATAGCTAAAATCACTGGACGGATCATATGAAATTTGGTATGCCGATAGATATTATGACGTAGACATCCTCTAAGAAAGGATTTTCAAAAATTCAACCCTTGAGGGGGTAAATTAGGTGTTTGAAATTCGTGTAGTCCACACGGACGAAGTCGCGGGCATAAGCTAGTAACTCATAAACGAGGCGTTTGTATTTTTAGTTGCAACATAATTTTGGAATATTATAATTAAAATCATATTATTTTCATTCATTCATCTCAAGCCAACGCTGACCCACTACTGTGCACGGGTTCAACTCAGAATGAGAAGAATGGTTAGTCCACCACGCTGGCAAAGTGCAGATTGGCAGACTTTACTCAACTTTGAAAACATTATAAATAAAGGACTGGTTCGGTCTGGTGGAGAGGCTTTGGCCATGGCTAGTTACCACTCTACTGGCAAAGACGTGTAACACCAAACGATTTAGCGTTCCGGTACGATGCCGTGTAGAAACCGATAGGGGTATGGGTTTAATATAACTGCCCTACCCCTAACAAGTTAGGCCGGTACCATCTTATAGACTGCATCGATACTTACAATGAGGTGTGTTCGCAGGCAAAAATATCATGCACGTTTCCTATATTTTTCTTCACTCTCGAAGCAAGTAATTAAAGTAATTGCTTCAAATACCATAAAATTTATTAACAGCCCATTCATTTTATATTGTTTGTAGTAGAACAAGAGAGGAATGAATTGTGGTAATTCCCGCATTTTCAGTTCTCAAATATGTACCATACCATCACGTAAAGTGCAGCGATCCGGTTGAAAATATTCGCCGCCATTTTAAAGTTTTATTCTCGACGTGGTTTATGTGCTTTCTCTGTGAAAGTGTAGGGAATATTGTATAAAACCACATTTCGTTGGGTGTTTCATACATGGTTAATACTAGATCTTACGGAGATGTAGACAGGAAGATATTATGTTATTCGTGGCAAATTCCGTACAAAACATATACTGCAAAATAGATACATTTTGTACCGAAGTGCAACATGATAGGTAGGCTTGTATTGTGACACTAGCGGACGCCCGCGACTTCGTTCGCGTAGCTTAAGTTTTTTAATTTCCACATACACTCCTTAATTTTCCGGAATAAAATAAATATATCACTCTCCAGGTCCTGTCACTTTCCAGGTCCATGCAAAAACTTACGTCGAACTGTTGCTCTGTTATGGCGTCATTGAAGGACAAACTCTCTATTTAACGTGCTTGGGGATAAAATTTTCAAAAACTGTGAAAAACGTATTTTTTTATTTTAAACCAGAAGCCCAAATACCAACTTTCATGGCTATAACTTGAAAAATGAAGGACTTTCATATAAACTTTTAACCCCTATTTTACCCCTTCAGGAGTAACATTTTGGAAAAACTGTGACACTTGTAAGTCTTTATTTTTTACCGAAACCCAAAAGACCACTGGATGCGCGGCCTCGACTTAACAAATGCTGTATAACACAGTCTTTAAATTTAAGTAATGGTAAATCTAGACACTCTTTGGGAACCATGTTATAAAGGCGTACATTTGACCCAGCAAAGGATTTCTGCACCTTACGCACACGTTATTATGACGCTGTTACAAGCTTATGGCGGTTTCTAGTGCTTATAGAACCTAGGTATTGGATGGTTATTAGGTAGCCATATAATCCACCAACCCAAAAAGACGTGTGGCACTCGGAGACTGCCGCGGTAAAGCTATTGCATAGCATTTTTTATCAACATTTGAGGTAGTTTGATTCCCCATGGACACCCGGACTATTGAAAACATAATTCTTTAAAATTATTTCGCCTTTATATTTTCAACAACTTGAAGTCAACAACACAAGAAGTCATAGCAACCAAAATCATCTTTTCATAAAAATAGTCTTTTTATTTTCAACAACTTGAAGTCAACAATACAAGTAGGTAGTCATAGCAACCAAAGTGTTAGGTTTTTTTTCGTTACGGAATTTCTGGATTCGGTCTCCACGCTCAAGGCCCGCGATAGAAGCTATGCAATAGCTTAATAAGTATAGGCCCCTAGAGAATATAAATAACTGTCAATCAATAAACCCGAGTTTAACATTTTATTGTTCACTATAAATCCACCACGAACTCTCGATTTACAGCCAATTCCCAGCAAAAAGCTCACTTTGCGTAAAGTATCGTTAACATTTTTGTACTGATACGCGTATTGAAGGGGCTCTATACATGAACCACGTTGAATCAGTGGGGTAAGTACAAGTTAAAAAGAAAGAAAGAAAAATAAACTATTTACATAATTGTTTATTTTTCTATGAAATACTAGCTGATGCCCGCGACTCCGTCCGCGTGGAGGTATGAAAAATAAATAGTAGCCGATTCTCATACCTACTGAATATACATATGAAATTTCATCAAAATCGGTCAAGCTGTTTCGGAGGAGTATAAACACTAAAACTGTGCCACAAGAATTTTATATATTAGAAAGAAGATGTAACTATGAGTTATCTCGGTGCTTCCACTACTCGAGTATTTAAACTTGCCCTTAGTAATACAAATCCAGAAAACAGGTACTTCAACATTTCATGATTATTGTTATGCCTCGTTAACATACAAGAGGATACTGCATTGAGTTTTTGGCGAAACTATGATTTCGAGTATCAAAACATAACGCTTACGTAACCTTAAGCTAAAGTGGCGTTATATAAGTTTGGCGACCTGTTGTGCAGTAGGTACGGTGCAGTGTTGAGCGCTGTTGTCTTCGTGCGGAGGTCCCGGGTTCGATCCCCAGCAGGGTCAGTTTAGGAATTTATGATTTCTGAATTTTCCCTGGTCTGGCCTGGTGGGAGGCTTCGGCTGAGGTTAGTTACCACCCTGCCGGTAAAGACGTGCCGCCAAGTGATTTAGCGTTCCGGTACGATGCCGTGTAGACACCGATTAGGGGTATGGGTTAAATATAGCTGCCATGCCCGTTAGGTTAGCCCGTTACTATCTTAGACTGCATCATCACTTACCATCAGGTGAGATCGCAGTAGGTACTGTTCTCAGGGCTATCTTGTAGTAGATAAAAAAAGTGAATTTAAACTACCTTGCCTCGTTTGAGTTTTGAGTAAGTCCATTCATCTAAGCGTTATGGTCTTTCGATATGGTCAATCGCGATTAGAAAACTATCAACGTTGCCGAGATGAGCAAGTTCATACTAAGGGTATTGGTAAGGATTATGGATTTTATACAAGGTTAATAAACAGATTTTAATTTGTTTTATGCATGCACAGTTATCACGATCGCTCGGATCACGTACTATGGGTATAGAGCAGCAGGGGTCTTCTCCGGCTGGGTTGTGAGGGCCAAGCGGGGGTAATGGCTTCGAGGCCTGGCCTTATTACCCGGGTGGGGCGCGAGGTAACTTTGTACCCCGGTGAATATCTTTTAGCCTTGATTTGCTAGGGCATGCCTTGAAGACTACGGGCCCCAGGCCGGATGTCGTGTTCGGTGTTGGGTCCATACTGCGGGTGCCGTCGTCGCCGCCGCGTGCAGACGTGAATAGAGTTTGCTATTTTTTTTTCTCGCAACAAGTTAGCCCTTGATTGCGTTCTCACCAGGTGATGTTATTAAATATCATTGTTTGGGAATGGATTCCCAAGTATAGTATCACGGGGAAGGACATATCCTGGGAAACTTAGCAGTTCCCGCGGGAATATAAAAAATCTAAATATATAAAAGGAACTGGTGACTGACTGACTGATCTATCAACGTATAGCTCAAACCACAGGGTGGATAGCTGAGGTATGGTAAACAGATAGATATTATGATGTAGGCATCCGCTAAGAAAGGATTTTTGAAAATTCAACCCCATCGAATCGAATCGTGGTCAAATACGAACAAATAAACGATGGTCAAGTCGAGTTTAACGTTAGTCGAACCTTCATACAAACAGAAGTCACGGGCATAATCTAGTCAATCAATATTAAATATCATTAAATCATCAAATCAATCAAATTCAAATCCATACTAATATTATAAATGCGAAAGTTTGGATGGATGGATGTATGGATGGATGTTTGTTACTCAATCACGCTCAAGGGCTTAACGGATCTGGATGAAATTTGGCACAGAGATAGATTATAGTCTGGAATAACACATAGGCTACTTTTTATCCCGGAAAATTATAGAGTTCCCGCGAGAACCCAAAAACCTCAATTCACGCGGACGAAGTCGCGGGCATTAGCTAGTAGTTACATAATTATAGTTCTAACAATTTCAAAGGGAAGATACAAAGTCAAGGTACCTTATTATATTCTCGTGACGTCAGCATCACATATTACGTCCACATAATGAAAGATGGCGCAAAGATATTTGCTCTGGACTCATCCAAGCGCGAGCTAAGGCCTCGTTAGGCCTCGCTAATTGTACTTTTTAGGGTTCCGTACCTCAAAGGAAAAAAGGAACCTTTATATAGGATCACACAGATATTTAGTTGAAATAAATACCAAATACTGAGGTTTACGGTCCCTAGGAGCTGTAAAAATTTATATAGCTTCTAAGTTTTCACAATCAAAATTTTTATGCCGTATATTTTGACACTCGCCAGTAAATCAAAACTTATAGGGAACTGCCAATTGACATAGAATTATGAAATTTGGCAAGAAGCAAGTTCTCTTAGCACAAGTAAAGAAAAAAATCCGAAAATAATTAATTTAAAGTTAAATTACATACATTTTTTCAATTGTTCTTCAATCCCTAAGCCTAATCTTTTCGGTAATGATCGATGCTTTCATAGTTTATGAACTTCAGTAATTCAGTAATGTAAACTAAGTACATACAAGTTTGTACGGAACCCTCGTGTCAGACTTGACACGCACTTGGTTTTTTTTTATTACTATTTACCCTTTTCTACCCTTGCCCCCTCTCCCACTGCACCCATCGCCCGTGAAACTGCGCCCTTTGTGCGAAAGACAATATGAGCCTTTAATTTATTTACAAAACCTTGTGTGAGTGACTTGTTTTCACATTTTTTACCACGAGCAACTTTTTATGTTCTGTGTTCAGTAGGAACCAACTAAGGTTAAAACACGTTATGGATATTACAGGACAAAACGTCCACGCGAAACACTCGCTTCGGAGAAGCACGTTTTTTACTGTCGGGGTAGTCAGCAGCTCCATATAAAAAACTAGATGATTCTCGCGAATTCGTCAGCGTGGATTTATGTTTTTTGATTCCCGCGGGAATTCTTTAATTTTCTGGGATAAAAAGTAGCCTATGTCCTTCCCTGGGATGTAACCTATCTCTGTACCAAATTTCATCAAAATCGGTTGAGTAGTTGGGCCCTGAAAGCGTAGCAGACAGACAGACAGACACACACTTTCGCATTTATAATATTAAGTATGGATATGGAAATGCACATGCGGACTTTTTGAGCACCAGACCAATTTTTCTGTGTAGTGTGTTCACCCTAAACGGTTACTTCAAAATATTGAATTTTTAAGGTATTTATTACTAGATGATGCCCGTCTATTCATCCACATGGTTTTGGGTCTATAATTTCATTTTCTGAGCTATAAACGCCCAGCCTAATAATATGTAATTATTCATGTGTTTTTAGTGCAGATAAAATATTATTTATTTTATTTAAATAACAAAATCCATACATTATAATAACATTAAAATCTAAATCAAATAATCAATCAAATAATAATTAATTAATTAATTAATCAAATAAATATTATAAATGCGAAAGTTTGGATGGATGGATGTTTGTTACTCAATCACGCCGCAACGGCTGAACGGATCTGGATGAAATTTGACACAGAGATAGATTATAGTCTGGAATAGCACATAAGCTACTTTTTATCCCGGAAAATTAAGGAGTTCCCACGGGAACCAAAAAACCGCAATCCACGCGGACGAAGTCGCGGGCATTCGCTAGTTAAAAACTAAAAACTAATTATGTAACTTTTTTGGTTACATAATTCTCTGTCTTTATTAGTTTGAATTAATTTAGCGTTTGAGAATCAGCCCTTATTTGTCTGTATGTCGCTCTTTAGAATTTCCAGTAAACATTTACTTAAATCCTGTTTCAGTGCAGTACGTGATTGAACTCCCAAACTAATATGACAGACACACATACACTCATGTATACATACAGTTTACATACAAAGCGAATGTGATTTCGCGTCGAGGCCAGGTGTCCGCCGACGACTTCCATTTCCGCTTCCCCGTCCCCATTGCCTCGCGTCCTCACCCCGCACCCAGCTTAAGCCTGAGACAAACATAACGCGGCAGCGTGATGACAGCAAACCAGTGCGATACCGCTTTATTGTGGTTCTTCAACGCAGCGTTGCAAAAGCGAAATAGATAAGGTGTGTGTTCGACTAGCTGTGGAATGCTGAAAAGCAATAAAATTATATTGCAAGGATATGTATGATCTACGTCATATATCATTCACGGCGAGTGCCCACGTCATAAAAATAGCCAACGGATAAAATCTCAAGGCTCACCACAGTGCTTTAAATATTTATAGATTTGGTATAGAACTATTAGCCAGTGCGAGTCTGATTTTTATACAACTTATCTGAAATTTTTTATTAATTGTGCAATACCTTGTCAATAAAATAAGCAATATGTTGAGAAAAATCACTTTGCAATTCAGTCTAAGTATCAAAGTACTAAATGACTTCGTCGACGTGGATTTATCGCACAGACAGAGCGACACATTTGCATTTATAATATTAAGTTTGGATTAGGTTTAAGTCTATAATATTTTAGGAACGTTTTCAGGATTTAGTACTCTAGTGTAGTTACGGCCAGTGCGAACTCGTAGAGCTACCTACACTCGAGTAGATCTAAATTTTACGCGAACTGTAATTTCTGATTTTATACCATTGTAGCTGCCTTAACGCGTTTTGTGTGTTTCGGGCTTAATAGTCCCAAAATGCTGAGCTGCAATTTTGAACGTCAACATCTTTTTAATGTGAAATATGATTTATATACAAGCTTCCGCACAAAATGCTAAAAGTTATATTGCGATAAAAATGCACGCACCTCACTATTATGTTATTAAGTTTCCTGCTATTTTTCGTACGTAACGCACGTTTTTAGGATTCCGTAGCCAAATTTGGCAAAAACGGAACCTTTATAGATTCGTCATGTCTGTCTGTCTGTCTGTCTGTCTGTCTGTCTGTCTGTCTGTCTGTCTGTCTGTCTGTCTGTCTGTCTGTCTGTCTGTCTGTCTGTCTGTCTGTCTGTCTGTCTGTCTGTCTGTCTGTCTGTCTGTCTGTCTGTCTGTCCGTCCGTATGTCACAGCCACTTTTTTCCGAAACTATAAGAACTATACTGTTGAAACTTGGTAAGTAGATGTATTCTGTGAACCGCATTAAGATTTTCTTACAAAAATAGAAAAAAAACAATAAATTTTGGGGTTCCCCATACTTAGAACTGAAACTCAATTTTTTTTTTCATCTAACGGCTAACCCATACGGGGTATCTATGGATAGGTCTTCAAAAATGATATTGAGGTTTGTAATATCATTTTTTTCTAAACTGAATAGTTTGCGCGAGAGACACTTCCAAAGTGATAAAATGTGTCCCCCCCCCTGTAACTTCTAAAATAAGAGAATGATAAAACTAAAAAAAATATATGATGTACATTACCATGCAAACTTCCACCGAAAATTGGTTTGAACGAGATCTAGTAAGTAGTTTTTATAATAATTTAAAATTTACTACATGTTTGTACGGAACCCTCGGTGCGCGAGTCCGACTCGCACTTGGCCGGTTTTTCATTATTTGACACAAAAGTCCGTATTTTCAGAGTTAATCTAACAAATAATAATGTCAAATTAACTTTTGTTCTCAATAATCTTTTATAAGGAGTGTGAAATTTCCCAATCAGCACTTAGCCAGAGTGTTAGACTATTAAATACTGGAATGGCTGATTGAGATGATCATGAGCAAAGTACCACATTATTAACTCACATGTTTTGTTGGAAGTTTCGAACCCGTCCGGGGTCCTTATTCATGAACCTGTTAACGCGACACGGCGGCTAAACGTTGACTACGCGCAGCCAGACGTTCTGCCGGTTTCGAAAGACTAGATGCTGCCCCCAGTATGGAAACCGCAGCTATGATGATGATGAGTTGCTGAGAATCGACAACACGCCGTCTCCATTATTATGACAATGAATCATTTTTCGTCGTCGTCGTCATCTCAACCTATAGACGTCCACGGCTGGACGAAGGTCTCCTGCATGGATCGCCACAGAGCACGGACTTGTGCCGCTTGTTTCCAGCGGCTCCCAGCTGCACGCTTGAGATCGTCCGTCCACCTAGTGGGGGGTCGTCCAACGCTGCGCTTCCCGGTGCGAGGCCGCCAGTCAAGTACTTTGGGACCCCAACGCCTCTCGAATAATTTTTACTAACGCTTAATTACTTAAAACTTTACTTTTATACACTCCGATACACCAGCCGAAACGCAAAGTAATTTCTAAATTTAATAAACCTCTCCAGAATCTGTATTAAAGGGGATCAATATTCAAAATTTAATAAACGTAATTTTCGCCATTCCGTCAAAATAAACGGAGTAAGTCACTGGACCTGAAGCGACTCCAACAAAAGCTTTGAAAGGCACTTTAAAGTTGATCTTCGAGAAGTTCATTATTTCGCACCGGCTTTTCGGCGGCTGATTATCTCGGTTTAAATGATAATCTGCTTTAACACCTTTGTATAAAGTTCGTTTTTAAATAAACTCCAGGTTTACTCTAGTCGGAGTTAATATAGAAGGATGGTTTGATAAAATCTCTGTAGCATAGCGGTCACCTTAAGTCTGAGGTTCTATTCGCCTTTAAAAGTTAACACAATTTAGGGCCAAATCAGACAAAACGTCTGAGCAAAACATTCGCGTCACAGAGGTCGTACCCATGCAAAAATCACGTCGATGGTGCGGCGTGATTGAAGGACAAACCAACACACTTTCGCATTATAATATTAGTATGAAGTATGATACGCAGAGCAATTATTTTCTGTCCGTAGCGTTCCAGTATATTATAGCCTATGTGCGTCTCCGGGATGCAAGCTATCTCTGTACCAAAAGTTCGTCAAAATCGGCTTGACAGATGGGCCATACCAATACATACAGAGTACCTAGACAGACATACAGACACACTTTCTTATTTATGAAGTTAAGTATGGATTACCTTTGGTGTGAAAATTATCTTGATTCTGACAGTGACAGTATTTTTTTGGTTATAGGATATTATAGCCAACAAATTAAAGCTCTTGGGTGCGAGCGAAAATCTACTCACTAGCGTTGGAAAAAGGGTTCATTTTCAATTAAGCCACGTTGTTTGTCGGCGTTATAGAAAGTCGGTGATGCCTGCTTTGTGACTGGACATTGGCGGCATGATTGAGCGAGCTATCAGGTGGAAAGTATGTGCCGTGTGGGGACAATGGGGCGGACGGTGGCTATTAGCGATAAATTAATAGTATCGACACGATGCGGGAGGAGACTCGTACTCAGTAGTAAGCCAATGGGTTGATCGACAAAGCGATGGGCTTAGCTAATTATATAGGTGTGTCACTGTAAAATTGTAAAAACCGTTAGATTGTAATCTAACGCATTTTAAGAATGTAAACCGTCGAAAGATTGTGAACTGTTCAATTTTCTGTGTGAACTGTTCCGTGTGAGTGTAAATTTTTGAAATATTCATTGTATTTACGTTTTCTTGTCTCTTTCTTGTAGGTAAGGTTAGGGTTCGACATAAATAATCAGGTAGGGCACTTAGGTTTTAAATCGGGTTAATGTACCTAACAGATTACAATGTACCGAAAAATAATGCATTAAATTGTAATCTTTCGACAGTTTCTAATCTCGCTAGTTAGATTATAATCTAACGGGTCTACGGTGACATATACAAAACTTTATAAGAAAAGCCTAAGTGAACAAAAGTTTTTGACGCTATCGTTAAAATCATTAGGGTTGATGCACATTGGCCATTTTAGTTATTGGTGAATTCAGCATCTGAAACAACTGATTCCAGCAGTTTAGACTTTCTTGAGAGTTGAAGGTGCAAACGGGAGCATTTGAGTATTTAATTGCTGCTGACATGCTAGAGTTTTTTTTAAAAGGTTAGGCTGCTTGAGCATCAGTACGCTTCGATAATGGCAGCTAATCTCAGCCAAGCATAAACCTTCAGAGATACACATTGAGCATTTTCGTTATTCAATAAGTCTCTTAGAAATACTCGATCTCCTTTTGTATTCTAATTTCACTTATATATAAGCTAGTAGCCGGTGTGTGCCGAACCTTAAGCACTAGTCTGCAGGTAAAATAACAATACTCTTTTTAAAACACACTTCTTCATAAGAAAGAGAAAATAATAAGAACAGTTTCGGAATAAAATAACCTAAAAATAACAGGCTGTTTGTCTTCCCGCTGCAAGACAAAGGCTCGACTTAACGAGGCCTCGGGCTCTGCAACGCAACGCCCCACCACAGCTGTTTCAAGAGATACTTCTTTCCAACCAGTCGATCCATGGAGACGTCTTTGTATTAGTAGCTCAGTCTATGGTTGTCTAATTTAGGATGATAATTTTGAAAGATGTTAGGTAAAGGACAAGAGTGAGACAGACTGAAGTAGTACTATGCAAATGGCATCTGCCGAAATGATCATCCTAATTTAGACAAATCATAAGATACGTTCTTTTCAACCAGTCATAATATGACGGAGATTTCGAGCTAGAGCAACGCTGCGGAGTGAAGGTCTTGCCCACTACAGAGGCGCGACGCGACGCGGCATACTATATTCCTAGTACAATTATGCCGCAGTGCATCTCTATGCCTCCCCGGCCTAGGGGAGACGCCAGGATTGAAAAAATCCTGATGTCTCCATGTGATCCAAGGGGCCAATCAGGGGAGACACAAGTCCGGGACCGCCGCGTGGAGCCAGCTCCATATTTATTTTATTTTTATTTTTTTATTTTTATTTATTGGGGACGATTAACAATTACACATTGAATCTTATTATCTAAACAAAAACAAAATATTAACAAATGTGCAATCCACTACACCATCCACGGGTTAACAATTTGAAGTTTTGAAAATGAAGGCGACACAATGTATTGAACTTATCTGAATTATATATGTTATGCTACAATAATATATACTTATGCTAAAATGCAACACAAAAATTTAAATTTACTGCTAACAATATATAAATAATTAATAAACAGAAAACCATAAGAAAATAGAATAGAGAAGATGAGTTACAGAAATGGTAACAGCCTCTTATCCAACGTAGGTACACAAACCCAGATGTCTGTGTACAAACCTTATAAAAAAAAAAAAAAAACCTTATAAAAATTGTTTTTCTCTCAAAATTTTGATGACAGCCTTTTTATATCTGCCCTCAGACAGAGCAAAAATATCAACATTGTCAAAGCTTCTGTTGTATTCTTCGACAAGTCGACGCATAGGTGAGCGCTTGCCAGCATTGTTTCGGCAGAATTTAACAGCGAAAAGATTATAAGCACGCACCTGTCGTCGACTTGCGTTCCTGACAACATTAAGAGAAACCTTGCTAACCAAGTCAGTGCAGTCATATAAACTCATACAAAGAATATTTGCCTGTACGTGCCGCGCCGCGCCGTGGAACTGTGGTGGGGCTAGACCTTGGCAGTGACACTGACGGGGGAGAGTATTTCCAAGCTATAATTTCCAATAAAAAATTCTGTCACTCTAGCACAAAATCAGAGATCTCTTGTCGAGATAACGGTTTTCTTGTACACTTTTTTCCTCTTTTCTACTTTCTTTATATATTTTGGAACAAAAAAATATTATATTTAAAAAATATGAAGCAGCTTGGGTGTGTACTAAAGCGTTCTGTGTAGGTGAACGCCCATACAAACCTGGAAACTGGATCCAGGATACTATGTGTGGGTGTCGGCCCAATGAGAATATAATATTATACACACACGCTGTGGTAACACAATAGTGAGGAAAACCTTACGAAAATATTTTTTTTTTTTTTGGTATACATCCGAATTCGGGTGAACCTCTTTCACATAGATATTGTACCTGATAAACTAAATAATTGTAGTTACACCCTATTTTTTTCGGATTTATGTGCATTTAAAGCAATTGAATCACTTGCGTTAACGATAAAGGAAAGGAAATCTGCATGTCTCTGAGTTCTCTATAATGTTTTCATAATATGTAAACTTATGCGTAAGTATATTATGTATAAGAAATTAACTTGCCAGGATCTTGTGCAAACATGTGGTGCTAGTAATGAAACAATTACTTGTTTGCACTTTCGTTTAATACATAAGTCTACAAAACTTTGATAAATAAGAACCTCACGAACATATTTTTTCGTCACTATTTAAGCCGCTACTCTATACAGATAAAAATTGCGGGTGACAGGTACTTAACGCACGAAAAGAATCTAAAAAGCCTCGCCGGGTGGAAAAAAATATATAAGTTCCCATAAAAGCCGAAGCCGGGGCCGTATCAAATTAATAAAGTGAGTTACAAAGCCACTCAGCTCTGGAGCGCCATATTGGATCGGGGAAGAGTGCAATGAATCAATTCAACGGCTTGATGCCTTGTAATATTCATGCCGTACATCCTTGCTTCAATAATGGTAACTTCACATTATGAGTAGATACGATTTATTGACATACTAGCTGATACCCGCGACTTCGTACTCGTGGATTGATTTTTCTTAGTTCCCACAGGAACTCTTTAGTTTTCCGAGATTAACAGGAGCCTATGTGTTATTCCAGACAATAATCTATCTCTGAACCAAATTTCGACCAGATCCGTTCAGCCCTTCTGGCGTCATTGAGTTATAAAAATCCATCATTTCATCCAAACGTTCGCACAGTTGAAATAGATTTATCATTTAACGTCTTTTATAAGAAATAATTTACTTTTGACATAGGCAACAACCCTATTCCTTTCAATATGCTAAAACATATTCCATAGTACGAGTTAGACATAAGCCGATAAGTCCACTGAAAATACTATAGTGCAGACGGCTTATAACTATATTACTATCGGAAATAGAAATACTGTACCCACTGATGCAATACGGCTTGGCATACGAAAATGCGCGCCGTACATTTCTACGCTGGTACTTGACAGATGTAGGACGCAATCTGTCAATAATGCATCTCAATCCTGGTTAGACTGGAGTAGACATGAGAGGAGATTGTTGTTCTAAAGTTAATCACACATTTGACATTAGCGCCGGACGTGTCGCAAGTATAAACGTCGTTAAAATACAAAATGCGCAGTCTCATACCTAATGTAATAGATTTTTTTTTAAATATCATAAAGTACTAACAACAGTTAGTACTTTATGATATTTAAGTTACTACTAAAGTTACGATCTAGCCTACGAGTAAATAAAGCTAATGAGTAACATTATTTTAAACTAAACTTATACTATAAAATTATATCTAAGAATTGGTCCATTGACTTATCTTAGTTTACGCTAGTTTTTATTATGAGACACTGTGTTCTTGTGTTCTTTGCATTGCACTTAGCACTACACTTTCACTTCACTACACTAATTCGAAGGGCTTAGTCCTTTTAAGTCTACGCACTAAATCTGTATTGTCGAGGAGCTGGATGGCCTTGACGTTATGTAATAGAAATAATGTTCTATTTTTGATTAACGTTTGTAAAATCACGGGAGAATTCTTTGATATCCTGGGATAATAGTTAGCCTATATCACTCCAGGGCCTCAACTATACCCATGCAATAATCATGTCCATCCATGTCTCCGTTCAAAAATTATATTTTTCATAGAGATACATAAACTGAAAATGCTATGGTGTAATCGGCTTATATAAAAAATAACATTACTTAATATCGAAAAAATACTGTACCCATTGATGCAATACGGTTTGGCGTACAAAAATGCGCCGTACATTTCCACGCTGGAAATACGAAGGCACTTGACAGATGTGGGACGCAATCTGTCAATACTGCTTCTCAATCCTTGTTAGAGTGGAGTAGACATAAGAGGAGATTGTTGTTCTAAAGCTAATCACACATTTGACGTTAGCGCTGGACGTATCGCAAATTTTGACTGTCATTAACGTCCGTCGTCAGGATACAAGCTAACTCTTTAGTCAAAATCGGTTTAACGGATGGGCCGATTAAATATATGGGTTTAATACTACTGCCATAACCGTAACAGGTTAGCCCGCTACCATCTTAGACTGCACTTACCATCACGTCAAGGGCTAACTTGAATAAAAAAAATGGGCCATAAAAAGGTACCAGACAGACAGATACTTTTGTAACCAGTATAAAAAAGACAAGTCCCAATACCCTCACTCTTTTCAATATGACTGCTTCATCCATGCTCAGCTCTAACCATTAAATGCAGAAAGCAGAAGTTTTGTTCAGGGAAAGGGGGCCCTTTATTATGTGGACAAGGAATAAGGGAAGATATTTCTAAATTCCTACGGGATCGGGAATTAAACAGATTTACTCTTTTGCTTTAAATTTACCATATTTCCATAAATATATGAGACTACTTATTTGGCATATGAGTACATAATAATAATCACTAATAATAAAAAAAATCAGTACTTTTCGAAAATTATATTTTCACTTCGAAGTTGCCCACGGGAGCGAAGTATTGGATGTTCGCCAGTTTATCACATTAGTGCCTATTGATTCTGATGTCATTTAATTGGAAAAGTTACATTGTAGCTTGTGAACTACAAAATATACGGCTTGCGGATATAGTAATAATATTATGTGCGATCGCTCTAAATATTCAGGTACCTATTATAATAAATTGAAAGCTTCCGATACTAAAAAGCTTCAATCTATTTTCATACAGAGCTTAATATGAAATTCTTATATCCATTTTATGTAGACGATTACAAATACCTAACATCTTAAAAATGCATAGTTATTGAAGCGCCATGCAACTATCGTGCTTATCATTTCAAGTCTTGTAGAAGTTTAAATTATCGCTAGCCCGGGTAGGGCGGGGCTGTGACACGCATGCG
Organism: Erebia epiphron; assembly: GCA_963932025.1. Taxonomy (NCBI): domain Eukaryota; kingdom Metazoa; phylum Arthropoda; class Insecta; order Lepidoptera; family Nymphalidae; genus Erebia; species Erebia epiphron. Next base: position 23,923,866 of record OZ009948.1, read on the forward strand.
TCAAACAGTTTCTATACACGGCACCGTTTCTCAGAATCCCAGGCAAAATCTATTAAAAAAATCGGTCTCTGATATTATTAAATAAATTACGAAATTATAAAAATTTCAAGAAAACTTGAAAGTACAAAGTTAATTTATTTCAGTAACTTTTCTAAAAAAATCCTAATCAAAAATTAGATTATAATAATAGGTTGAAGATAAAAAATGTTGTCAAATGCTCAAATAAGACTTCAGAAACTGTCGATGAAAAAGAACCTATTAAAAAAAAGAGAACTCCAGTTACGTAATGGGGTAGAAAATGTAGGAGAGGGGGAAAGCGCGGCAATTCGATGTCCCCGCGTCAGTTAGCGGCCGGTTGCAGTGCGCGTCGGACGTGCATTATGCGCGGTCGGTGATGGTTACCACGCGACATGACTGAAGCCCGCAAAAAGTTGCCTATGTGTGATGGGTAGGTGGTAAATCGTGAAGTGATTGGATATATACGGTGATTAACTATTGTACTGTGACAATGATTAATGTTGTATTTATGATTTTATAGTGATCATTGGTGAGTTTAAATCATAATTAAGAAACCAATTAAATTATAATAAGAAACCAATTAAATTATAACTAGGGATTTTACTATAACTTAATTAACTGTTAAAAATATTACATTAATAATATAATTAAATATAATTTAAAAAATAAATAAATTAATATAAGTTAAGTGGAATATATATGTAGCGGTTTTCAATTTTGAGTTACCGTCACTTAGTTATGCTATTAAAAGTTTGGAACACCGTTTTCTCTGGTTTTTTGTCCGTTTTTTAAAACTCTCAAGGGTTCTTATATTTAATGCATCGACGGCGAAGCTAAAAAAGTAGAGCACAGCCAGTACGCGGTTAGCGGCTAGAAATAAAAAGCGCCTACAGTTTTTAATGAAGAATTTGCCTTATATTTAAATTTTTTACTATAAAATTTCATTCAGGATTTTATTTTATTCCAGTAGTTCCAGGTAAAAATTATAATAAAACCTAAAAAAGTGTATTTAAGTGCCACTTTTTGAATGCGAATTTTTTCATGAATTTATTTGATTGCGTGAATTCTGTTTAGTCAATTGCTTCTCATTGGTGAGGATATGACCCATTTACATGAATCACGTAATGGTATTTGGAATAAATTATAGATAATGGTTAATACTTAGACGTTAACAATAATAATAAAATATAATATTAAATGTTGGTGACAATCCTGGAACCGACGGTCTTTCAACCTTTTTGAAGGAAGAAATTTATAAGTATATATTTTGACCTCCAGGTAGGGCACCTACTAACACAAGTAGGGAATCATTTTAATATCCTATCCCGGAAAATTTAAAGATTTGTCATGGTATTTCGAACAAATTCATTTAGAAACAGAATAAAATAAAAATAACTTGTTTCACCTCGCCTCCGCTAAGGAAACACAAAGTTATAATTGAATTTTGTTCAAGTTCTATTGAGGCGAACCTGTAACAATTAAACCTAGGTCTTTGCTACGGGCGTAGAACGAGTTGCGTAGCAATTACCGCTACGACGTAGAGGGCATGTTAATCTTGACGCTTAGAAAATTTTCAGTTTAATAATTATTGTAGTAAATAATTAATAAAATTAAATAAAATATTGCTTGCCTCGTTGTCTAAATAGCTTTAAAACACTAATTGTGAAGTTCATCAGAGGCGTAACTAAAATAGTGAAGCAATTCCAATTTTCATATTTATTACGCTTCCATTCAGCGTACCTTTGAAACTTCACAATGATTAAATTCCTATAACACAATATGTTACCTACATATTTCCGTGTGAACTTTTGGTTTTATTGAAAATATTTACAAATTAATGAAACGCATACGCGTTGTTTCATTGTTGTTGGAACATGAGAGTGATCACATCTCCAATATAAGTTTCTTGCCGGTTCTTCTCAGTAGAAACCGGTGTTAGAATCATGACATTTCATAATAATTGGCACAATTTGTCCTTCGTGAAATAAACAAATCATTTATCAGAATATCAGCTGATGCAGTATTTACTAATTCAAAATACTAGTATTTTTAGATTAGCAATTTTTATGAATAAATTATTTTGCAAGTTAGAAAGTAACGTTTATTTTTATGAATGTCTCTCTTATATATCGAACTGGAACACAAATCCATACTAATATTATAAATGCGAAAGTGTGTCTGTCTGTCTGTCTGCTACGTTTTCTCGGACCATCTTTTCAACTGATTTTGATGAAATTTAGTACAGAGGCAGTTTGCATCCCGAGGAAGGAGATAGGCTAATTTTACGGAAAATTAACGATTTCCAGCGGGAATCAAAAACCTTAATTAAATTTAAAAAAAAATAAGATTTTGTCAAAATCAGTTGAAAAGATGGGTTGACAGAAAGACAGACAGATAGACACACTTTCGCATTTTTATAATATTAGTATGGATTAAAGCCTCTGAAATAATATACTGCTTTGCGTATCGTCACGTACGGCACATTATAGCAATAGATGTGCAATCAGTATTCAGTACCAGCACCGAAATCCAAGTTTAAAATAAAATTACCGTTAACCGCTAGTGATGCGCTCGTAAACATGGCATTGTTTTAATTAAAAACGGTTCAAATACATTTATTTTAATTCTCTTTAAGTGGTTTGCGTTCCGAAAGCACCGCACGCGGTTGTAACAGTAATAGCAAGAATTTATCAATTATAAATTGACCGATTTTAATTATACTACCAGTAATGTAGAATCGGTTTGATTGGGTATACTCTGTAATTAAAGTGAGTACTTACTTTTACTTATTTAACAAACAAATTAGTAAAGTTACTTTGTTTTTTTCTGCTATAAATGTTGAATAATTATCCTATTTTGTCTCTTCTTATTACCAAAATATTATATTCAAAGTGGGTAATGTATAGTTTTAAAATACGTTTAAAAACGAAATACAAGAGAGAATATAGTGATTCTTCTGAAATTTAAGGCTACGTGAGTCCCAAACGTTAATCCTAAAACACAAAAAAAAACTACCTATGTCGGTTACAGACTTTGTAACCATCCAACCGATGTGCCCCAAACCAGCATTTATACATTTCATTAGATCGGCAATAATGCGAAGATGGTTTTAGTCCATTAAAATTATTTTAAAATTTCCTTTTTTAGGGTTCCGTACCTCAAAAGGAAAAAACGGAACCCTTATAGGATCACTTCGTTGTCCGTCCGTCTGTGTGTTAAGATCCTTTTTCTCAGGAACGCATGCAGGTATCAAGCTGAAATTCATATCAAATACTCAGGTCTACTGTCAATTGGAGCTGTGAAAAAATCAAACTTTAAAGCCAACACAATCAAAAGATACAGCCGTTTATGCTGCAAATTTTCGAATTTTCTTGCACTCGCAAGGGAATCAAAACCTACAGGGTACTTCCCGTGAACTCAGAATCTTGAAATTTGGTTTGGATGGTATGGTACGAAACAACGTCTTATAGCACAGTATAGGAAGGATTGCGAAAAACATAAATTTTTAGTTACATCATATAATAAAAATATTTTTATGCAAATTTTCGACACTCGTAAGGGTATCAAATTCAAATACTCAGGTCTACTGTCCCTTGGAGCTGTAAAAAAATGAAACTTCTAAGCCAAAACAATCAAAAGATACAGCCGTTTATGCTGCAAATTTCGACACTCGCAAGGGAATCAAAACCTACAGGGTACTTCCCGTGAACTCAGAATCTTGAAACTTGGTACGAAGCAACGTCTTACAGCACAGATATAGGAAGAATTGCGAAAAACATAACTTTTTAGTTACATCATATAATACAAATATTTTTAATAATTTTAAACTTACTACCCCTTTGCGCATGAACGCGTAGAGGTATTAAATTGAAATTAAAATAGATAAGTGGAATAAAAATAATATAACTTTTACTTATATACCTACAGGTTTGTACGGAACCCTCGGTGTGCGAGTCCGACTCGCACTTGGCCGGTTTTTTAGCGTATGAGCACACGCCGAGTATTCGCTAGTAATACATATATTACCTACCATGGCACGAAATCTTTTGATAAAAATGTGGTGAGCTGCGATATCCAAACTCATAGTACCAAAATAGTAAATTTTCACGATTATTATCAGACGTTAGTAATGCTAACTGGGACCAATAGTAGAAAAAAATGCTGAATTAAGGCCACCAAAGTTAAATTACCGTTAATCGGCTTGGATTTATGCAATGGATCGATACCCACGGTCGCAACTAGCCTACACCGTCCTTGAAGAGCTTTTATGCACCAAGTTTAAAAATAAATTTTACTAGCCAAGTACGTGTTCCTCTTTTGACCCTTTTGTCGCGCAAATTGTCCTCAATCACGAGGACGCTTTGACACGACAAAAACTAGTGTGTCACGACACCTTTGTGCCGGGCTTCTGTGTGACACAGCGTAATTAAATACAATTTATGTGTAAAACTAGCCTTCGTTATCATAAAGTCACGACATAAAACACTTTTATAGTTAATACCTAAAGCTTACCTGAAGATTCTTAAATATTGGTCTTCAAATATTTTTTTCATCCCACCATCTCGGAAAGAGTATTTTTAATCTTCGATATCTGAATGCAAAAGCCGTTATTATCCTCTTGAGGATAAAGTAAATTGAATTTAGAACATCGTGTGCACGTTAGTAAATATCACTCGTCTATGAAGTTTGTGAATTCAAAACATCATTAAAACCTATTTACTTCTACCTCTATGGTGCCGAATTTCCATACAACCTTTTTAATTTGTTAAAAACTCACACTCGTAACCTTCTTGGTGTACTTTTTTAATTTGCTTTGCGCGCACCATTTTCTTTCACGTCATGTCATTTCCTCGCTGAAGTGGGATGAAAAGTTACGTGTTGCACTCGAGTGAAAAGATTTTTCACTTCGTGCCCTTTTGATTCCCTCGCTGACGCTCAGGATTCTAATTTTTGAACCACTCGCTGCGCTCGTGATTCAATTTTAGAATCCTTCGCTTGCTCGGTCATCAAAATTGAGCACGCGGTTAAAAAACAACTTTTCAATCTTGTATAACAAATAACTATTATTATTAGCGTACATTAAGCTATGTCGTTCTATGGTAAAGTCGGATTATCGCCATATTTGACGACCTCCGTGGCGCAGTGTGTAGCGCTGTTGTCTTAACGTGCGGAGGTCCCGGGTTCGATCCCCGGCAGGGTCAATTTGGGAATTTATAGTTTCTGAATTTTCCTTGGTGGGAGGCTTCGGCCGTGGCTAGTTACCACCCTAGCGGCAAAGACGTGCCGCCAAGCGATTTAGCGTTCCGGTACGATGCCTGTAGAAACCGATTAGAGTTATGGGTTTAATATAACTGCCATGCCCCTAACAGGTTAGCCCGCTACTATCTTAGACTGCATGATCACTTACCATCAGGTGAGATCGCAGTCAAGGGCTAACTTGTAGTGGATTAAAAAAAAAATTAAACCCTGATAGTGCATAAATAGACAATGCACCTATGATAAAGCACAAACTTGTGCTCTATAGTATTCCTTGTGTAATTGTGTAGTAGTTTAAAATATTTTGATATTTTAAACTAAAATAGGGCTGAAATATAAATTCGGGATTGCTACAGACATTTATTAATACAAAAGCGAACTGATGACCGACAATGGCGTCCATATACAGCCGCCATACCTTCAAAACACGTACATTTGAGTTCAATACTCAAGTAAATGGCTCCTTTTCATGTCGAACTCTCTTTTCAAATTCAGTCGCAGATCTCTAAAATATAAAATAACATGAATCGATTCTACCGTTTCCCCCTTTTTCATATTAACGATGACGGAAATTCGCAATATGTCACGCTGTTACTCCCGCACTTCATTTTGTCTCGAGAGCCCCGTAACCATCTTTAGATGATCTTTTGCACGCTTCCGAAATCTTTCACACGGATCTGTTCTGCGTTGATATAAAACATTGGGAAAGTTCAAGATATTTTGGTCGCTAAGTGTAACACTTGGACAGTTTCCAAAGTGTCCGAAACGTATCTACTCGCCGTGTCATACCGGTTTCGGTTATTTTTAATATTTAATGAAATTTTTGTTGACAGTAATGTTGAACCAATCTTTTTGATTTGTATCGAAATGACCGAAAGACTGATGACGGAAGACGTTATTTTTAACCCCCGACGCAAAAAGAGAGGGGTGCTATAAGTTTTTCGTGTCTGCTTGTGTATCTGTCTGTGGTATCGTAGAGCCCAAACGGATGGACCGATTTTCGTGCAAGGCCGTAAAAGCGTAAGCAGATAGATAGACAGACACACTTTTGCATTTAGTATGGAAGAGGAAGAGAAGATAAAATATTAGTATGGATGTATGGATTCACCAAAAAGAATGAAATGACGACTCTTAGAAAGTAACAACCATTTCCCAGTCGAAATCGTGAATGAAAGCTAGGTGGTCATCCATGGGTGCATGAAACGCAAAGGTAGAAGTCGTGTGTCGGATTAATAATTGTATTCATCCCTCCACTTTGAGAGTGAACTTATAGTCTAAGATCCGTATATAACCAAGACCTTCACCGAGCTGTTTAATGGATGAAACCTACTTTTTATTTTTATTTAGGAATAGATAAATACACCTAAAATAGGTTGACTATCAAAATACGGTCCGGGCTATTTTTAAATTAATTAATATTAATTAACTTTTTTTTGTCAAGTTTATTGTAGTCAATGATATACCATCGCGTTTGTTATAAAATTACCTATTTTTTTATATATAACTCAAGCGGTTCCGATCCATTAAGTTACCTATGGACTATGGTGGTTGTATATGGTAACAATTAACATAGTCCATAGGTAACATAACTTTTCGGCAACTCGCTCATATGACTCTGTCAGCGAGAGATTGTAAGCTCCAACGGGCTTAATCTGATTTGTGGCGCTTTGTACTACCGTTCCGTTGAATGGCGTTACCTGTGCCGGTGTGGAATGAGATTAATAAATATTTTGTATGAAACAATAACCACGAATTTGCAATATTGCAAATTGTCCCAGTGGTTAATTAATCTAAATTTGACGACCTCCCTGGCGCAGTGGCGCTGTTGTCTTAACGTGGGTGGTCGCGGGTTCAATTCCTGGCAGGGTCAATTTGGGAATTTATAATTTCTGAAATTTCTCTGGTCTGTTCTGGTGGGGGGAGGCTTCTGACGTGGCTAGTTACCATTCTACCGGCAAAGACGTACGGCCAAGCGGTTAAGCGTTCCGGTACCAATTCGTGTAGAAACCGACTAGGGATACGGGTTTAACTACCATACCCCTAACAGGTTAGCCCGCTATCATCTTAGACTGCATCATCACTTACCATCAGGTGTGATGATAGCCAACTTCTAGTGGAACTAAAAAAAAGCCAGACTAGACCAAGAATAATTTAGAAAATATTAATGCCTAAATTGACTCTGCTGGATATAGAACCCGGAACCTCCCACATATAAGACCACATTGTTCACCGCTGCGCCTAAGTAGTCATTAAAATGATTAAGTTTGGTCACGATTCTTGATTTCGCGTGCAGTTCAACTGACGTGCGACACGCTACCAGGAAGCTTACTACTGTCGAAAACTTTAAAGCATTATTATTTTAATATTATTCATATTCTTGTTTCAGAATAATAATCCTTATTTTAGGGACGTCGCGGTTCATCATATAAAACTGAAATTTCCAAATAATCCTGTTTTAAGCAATGCCAGTAAGTCCACTGCACCTGTTGAGTCGGGTTGGTGAATAAATAATCAGAAACAGATGTTCAATGTTACTGCATTTGAATACGGGGAGTCGTAAAGGTACGGTTTATGACGGTATGTTATTGGTTTATTATTGCTAAGCAATAAAATTGAATGGGTATGATGCGCCGGCTTCTGAGCCCTGACTTTGTAAGTTTTTGTGTAATACAATTTGATACCTGTATTATTGCCAAAAATCTATTTTAAAACTTACCTTTATAGAAGTTGAAGATTGATTGATGACACCCAAAACACCCCTAGTACCTAGAGGGTACCTGCAATTTCAAAAGAGTAATTACTGAGTTTCTTGCTGGTTCTTCTCGGTAGGAAGTGGCATTCCGAACCAGTGGTAGATTCACTCGACTATTCAGAAGCACTTGTGTCTTTGTCAAGTCTCATACCCTGTCTACTGGCATACTGACATACCCCTAACAGTTTAGGCCGCTGTCGTCTTAGACTACATCATCACTTACCATCAGATGTGATCGCAGTCAAGGGCTAACTTGTAGTGGAATTAAAAAAACAAAGCCAGACCTCATCAAGGAAAATTCAGTAATTATAAGTTCCCAAATTGACCCTGCCGGGGATCGAACCTGGGACCTCCGGCTCAACACTGCGCCTCGGAGGTCGTCAGGTTTCCACGATAAGACTGCATTTTTAACGATAACTTAAAAAAATGTGTGAAAGTCTAGCCTCACTACAAAATTGCGATGCGGTACGTAGCGGCAAGTATTTTTTGTGCAATTATGTCTCAGTGCAGCTCCGTGCCGCCCAGCTCCATACAAACTCATTCAAAGAATTCTTGCCGCAACGCGCCGTGCATCTGTAGTAGGGCTAGAACTTCAAGAAGCGGGTAGGTGAGGAAAGCGCAGGACAATGTTTTGTTGAACGCTCTCGAAATGTTTAGCAGGCTGATGGAATGAATGAAAAAAAATTAGAATAATATTACCATGCGTAGGTATTCAGATACTTTTACAGTTTTTAATATGACATGGTATTGAGCAATATAAAATGTTGCCAGAGTGAACATTGATGAAAATTCAGGCATGTTGAAAAACAGCACATAGAAATGACATGAAAGAATGTATTGGTGCTTCAATTCTTTGCGCAGTATACGCTTCGTGGTACAACTCAACCTACATTCCGCTTCATAAAAACCCCATCCAGGGTGCACTGACAGACAATTTTTCCCGTATTTTCTCTATATTTCGCGCCACTCCAATGTTGCTGTTTGATGAATTTTTTCCTCTAACTATACAAAGTAATCTTTACGAGAGTCATCAAGCAGCGTTTAGCTATTTTTGACTTATAACTCGAAGCAAACTGATAGATATTGCAACATTGCCTTTACATAGTAATGAAACTTGCAATTTGTTAACTTGGCATCAAACTGTTCTCTTGAATAATTTTATTTTTAAATTCTAACGTATATAATTCCCTGTTATCATAGTCTGGAAACGAAAATACTTTTTATTTTTCAATAAGATCATCCCGGCGACTTCGTCCGCGTGGATAAAGATTTTTGATTCATACGGGAACTCTTGAATTTTCCGGGATAAAAAGTAGCCTATGTCCTTCCCCGGGATACAAAAAATTAAGGAGTTCCCGCGAGAATCGAAAAAACTTAATGCACGCGGACAAAGTCGCGGGCATCATCTAGTTCATAATATATTTTATTAAATTTTCATAACTTCAATACTTACATTTTTATCAGAATACAAATCTCAAATGATTTCATAATAATATTTCTTGCAGTTTCTTCCTTTTATGAATCCATAACCTATTTCTATTTCACTATGCAAACAATATTTTAAGTTCAATTCATTGTGGTCTTTGAATTGGAATTTTTAATCTCGCCGCGGACGGTTCGAATGCATTAAAAATATAAATCCACGTCCGCAACACAGACATTTGCCTGAATGGAAAGTTAACTACTTCAGAAAATATAAACCCCGTTATTTCTTGCACAGAAGATTCTTTTGTTACAATAGGGGAAAACTTGTTTACATTAGAGACTGCATCTGATGGGGTCCAGACAGCAATCAAGCTAGAATCCACCAAGGGATAGGCGCCAGCGGGTGTTAATATTTGTAGAATAGACTAGAACAATCTTTATTGGCAGCTATTACACACAAAATGTTCAAAATAAATAAACATTAAAATGATTATAATATATTATAGAAGTGAGAGTGTCAGTAATAAAAATGCATTAAATCTTGCATTAATACATTAAGTCTTGTTCAATCATTATAATTTGGTTATTCTTCAAGGCGTAATGTTGGGGTTATTTCAAGTAGATTTCAATCTCATGTATTTCGCTTAAGCCTCATTATTGTAAGTTTAAGTAAATATGATTGTAACCAGTTTAGTGGCCCAAATAAAAAAAAAACTTTCGCATATTTTGATTAATTAGTCGTCGTTTCTTTAACAGCCAACGAGCCCGCATACGCCCGTCACTCGCACCAAACGCAATGTGAGTCGACAGTTGATTGCGTTCGTCCTGAATTTTAAGAACACCGTGTTGTCCCGCGTTTTGCATTTACAACACAGAATTCATTAGTGGGCGCTTTGAGCACACGTCACGCAAACGAACGCCTTATTATTATGCTGCTAAAGGCGTAAATAGTCAGCACGTCGCATGATGATTTACATGAATCAGGCGTAGCTTTAGTTTTATGTGTTTCTGTGTCATTAAATTGTGTACAGAGGAATGTATAGGTACTCCTGTTAGGCTGCTTTTCCACAAGGGATATGTATGGAACCCACGCAAAGGATCGCTTTATTTTCATAGTTCAGGGGACTTACTACCATCGATTATAGCAGCAATAGATTATGAACCCACGACTTTGTCTGCGTGGATTGAGTTTTTTTTTATTTCTCTTTAGTTTTCCGGGATGAAAAATAAAGATAGACCGTTAAAGCTTAGCAGACAGACAGTTAGACACAATCGCATTTATAATATTATTTTAGGGGCGTCAGGGTACGTCATTTATAAAACTGCTTTAAGAGGTGGTAGTAAGCCAGCAGTGCTCATTGGATTGTTTTGTTTGTTTTAGATTCTTTATTGTACAAAAAAACTCACTACACAAAGATATCCTTTGGTTATGTCGACCTCCGTGGCGCAGTGTAGAGCGCTGTTGTCTTAACGTGCGGAGGTCCCGGGTTTGATCCCCGGCAGGGTCAATTTGGGAATTTATGATTTCTGATTTTTCCCCGGTCTGGCCTGGTGGGAGGCTTTGGCCGTGGCTAGTTACCACCCTACCGGCAAAGACGTGCCGCCAAGCGATTTAGCATTCCGGTACGATGCCGTGTAGAAACCGAATAGGGGCATGGGTTTAATATAACTACCATTCCCCTAACAGGTTAGCCCGCTACCATCTTAGACTGCATCATGACTTAACATCATGAGATCGCAGTCTAGGGCTAACTTGTAGTGGTTAAAAAAAACATGGTGATAGAATAGTGCGTATATAAATAGAAAGAGGTTGGGATCAAAGAAACATATTTTCATTGATAGACATTTACTGCTTGAAATATACTTTTACCGGTCGAGGCACTGGTACCCTCGTTTGATATCCTCTCATTGTCTTCCTCTGAGATATCAAACAAGTCGCAGGAAGCCACTGAATCAAGCTAAGCGGCGCCAGACCACGGCATGCGAAAGTGTTTGCAGGAAGTCTAGACGGAAGAACAGAAGTCTTTGCTTTAGCTTTGACTTCGAGCTACCCGATCATCTCTGGTGGGAATACAGCTTTATTATGTCATCACGTGGCTTTGTATACGGTTCACGTGTTTGATGTTGCAAACAATTTATTATTCTTTGTGTAGAAAACATGAATGTATATTGTATTTCACACGATGTAGCCATTGCTGCCATTCGCATGTGGTTTTTGCTCTCACTTTGAAAAATATCGTTGTTAAATCGACCTCTGAAAATATAAAAATAAGAAAAATTGGATGCAGGATAGGTGACTGCCTCGTTGGTTTAGTGGTTAGCATGTTTGACTGCGGCTGACGAGGTCCCGGGTTCGAGTCCCGCGTCGGGCCATAATAAGTGTTGGGTTTTTCTGACTAGAAATTCTCAGCACTAGCCCGGAGTTAGGAAGTCGGCGGTGTTTCACCCCCGTGCCTCGGAGAGCACGTTAAGCCGTCGGTCCCGGTTATTATCACTAACATGATAATAGTCGTTAAAGCCCGCCAACCCGCATTGGAGCAGCGTGGTGGGTCTAAGCTCTAATTCCCTCTCTCCTATGAGAGTGGAGGCCTGTGCCCAGCTGTGGGACGTTAATGGGCTGTAGTGGTGGTGGTGGTGGATGTAGGTATCTTTTAACATTTATTATTTTGGTTAATTAGGCTAGGGACTTCATGGCCGAGTATCAACGAATGCCTAGTGTAGTAAAGATAGTATAATTAAGCACCAATGCGCGCTTTTGTAATATCAGACGTATTTGTAAAGCATTGTGGTATAATTTACGTTGGTTAGGTGCTCTCGAGATAATATTATGTCGAGATAATGTCATGACCATCATCATATTCTGTATCCGTTGACAGTCAACTACTGAGCTAAGATCAGAATAAGATCTCAAGATTATATTATAACGCGGAATGGCATTCCGAACCAGTGGTAAACCCACTCGACGAGTCAAAGTCTACTCGAATAAAAAAGATTTGAGTTTGAGTTTGAGTTTTAAATACCTAGCAGACTTCGCATACCTATGGTACAACACTCATATTTCTTCACGATGTTTTCCTTCCTTATTTTAGCAAGTTGATAAATTGCTTAGAACGCACGTAATTCTGAAAAAGAAAAGTTGAATTTCCAGGATTCGAAAGCTTGACACCTGAATAGGAATGCTGAAGGCTTAACTACATGCGCATTCAACGCTTAGAGATATACCTACATACTCATCATTATCATCACTACAGCCTATTAACGTCCCACTGCTGGGCACAGGCCTCCACTCTCATAGGAGAGCGGGAATTAGAGCTTAGACCCACCACGCTGCTCCAATGCGGGTTGGCGGGCTTTAACGATTATTATCATGTTAGCGATAATAACCGGGACCGACGGCTTAACGTGCTCTCCGAGGCACGGTGGTGGAACACCGCCAACTTCCAACTCCGGGCTGGCACTGAGAATTTCTTAATTGAAAAACCCAATACCTAACTTTTATGCCCGACCGGGAATGGAACCCAGGACCTCGTGATCCTCAGTCGACTATGCTAACCACTAGACCAACGAGGCAGTCACCTACATACTACACGAAATTATTTGCGTATAATTAAAAAGTATCTATAGCCAGACATATTATGTACCCACATCTCAACTGTTTGGTTTTAATAACACCGATCTCAAATTATCACAACAGAAGCAAATTATTATTAAGATAACATCGGACGGGTCGGCGCCTGAGGGTTTGGGTATTTTAGAAATTAGGTACAGCTTGTATTGATTATTGGAACAGTTGCGAAGGGACCAACTAACACGATCCGGCAGAGCTCAAATTTCTTAAGAGATATGCTGATTTATTAAAATAACTTGCTGATGCCCGCGAATTCGTCCCCGAGGATTGAGGATTTTTGGTTCACGTCACTTTTTAATTTTCGGGATAAATATTAGCCTTTAGGTTATATATCTCTGTGCCAAATTTCAATTTCAATGTGCGATCTGGGTGTTGAGTGTTGAGTATAATATAATCATCATCTAGAAAATTATGAGTAGATTCCAAAAATATACAACACTATAGTTCAATATCCAGTGATTCACAAAAAATATAATTTAATAAAAATGTGAATAAGATTCTAATGGTAATTAATTCAATACGGGCTACGGAAGAGCAGTCGTATTTTTTTTAATAATTTTAATTATATTCACTTGTTCAGGCAGTCGTATAAAGAGAAAATACGTATTTTATGATGATTAAGATTAATACTCAAGACACAAGTATAAATTACAAATTTAAAACAACCCCCGACCTTAATATGGAAGTAACAGATCAAGAAAAAAGCTGATGAAATTCAGACGGATGAACAGATTTTCATGAAATATGGATAAGAACACTCGGGATAAAATATAAATATTTGAATTTAGATAATATATTTGTCGATAATAATTATAATAGGTTTAAAATATTATTCGTTAGTTTTTAGAGTTTATTTTTTGTGTCGGGGGGGTTTTCAAAAAATTTTAATTTTACTTTTATTTTATCTTTTATAAAATAGGTATGATTGAAGTAATACGGTACCAAATTTCGAATCGATAGGACATATGGAAGGTAGTCAGATCCCCATCAACTATTAAAGAGCTGATTATCTTCAAACGACTGAACAAACTTTCATGAAACATAGCTAAGGACACTCGGGATAAAATTATCTATGACACAAAAAAAACTGAACGAAAATCGGTCCATCCGTTTGGGCTCTACGATACCACAGACAGATACGCAAACAGATACGTTAAACTTATAACACCCCTCTCTTTTTGCGTCGGGGGTTAAAAATATGAGCAGAAACGACACGAGTTTTCGATAGCTAAGTACTAGGTAATTCGTTAAACTTTGTCGGACGTTTTTTACGAGAGGGTAAGTTCGCACAAAGTTAGTTTTCGAATTCGCTTTTTATATTGTCAGGTAATCTGTCTGTGTCTTTTGTCGCTATGATGACAATAATTATTGTTATCTCTTTTTCTGCGTAAGTTTTTTGGATAATTTCCATTTAAGATTTCTTATTTATCATGACTGATATAATATTTTATAGATATGAATATAATATGCGTAATTAGTCTAATTACAACCGCAGATTAAATAATATTTCTAGGTACTTAAGGAGAATAGTGTAATTTCGTCCGCAGGTTTCCAATGTAAAAACATAAAATTATGATTTGATTGATTGATATTGATTTGATACCTAATTTATGATTACAAGAATTATACTACATCATTTTCTTCTTCTTTTTTCTTCTTTATGAGCCTTTTTTCATCCATTGTTGGACATAAGCCTCCTCATGTGCACGCCACTCTTCCCGATGTCAGGCAAGCCTCCTCCACGTTTTCCCCGCAAGCTTGGTGATGTCGTCAGACCAATGAGATGGTTGTCTTACTACATCATCTAAATATTTCTAACAATTGAAACACAATTTTCAACAGAACAAGAACATAATCCCAACAGAGACGTGGCAATGACGATCCGATTGCGCGGACAATCAATCAAGACGCAGAAACAATTAAATCAATGGCCTCACAGACCTGAGGGCTGGGTGTTAACCCTCCACTGACGAGGGTGCCTCTAATCGAAGATAAACCCGTCCATCGGCACGCTGACTTGCCTGAGCTTGCTGTAGCCTTGCTTCTGGAATTTTCCTTGTAATTATATTTCACATATGATCCTGCGACTTCGTCCGTGTGAATGTATAGGTTTTTGATTCCCGCGGTAACTCTTTCATTTTCCGGGATAAAAGTATGTCTTTCCCTAATATACAACCTATCTCTGTACGAAGTTTCACCAAACTCGGTTAAATAGATGAACCGTTAAAGCTTGAGATACAAAGATAGACAGACAGACTTTCACATTTCGCATATTAGTATAGAATACATAGAGTAGTTCTGCCTTACTCCACAGCTTACTCACTGACTGACTGAATCACTTGACGGCACGTCTTTTGCCGGTAGGTGACCTACTAAGCATGCACCGTTACTGTCCATATTATCATCTATTTTTTTTTAAATGTGATTCATACCTGCTACATCTTTGCGAATGACGCGGTTCTCTTCTCGCTGAGCTACTGAAAACTACTTGGAAGCAGAAAGATAGAACGTTTAACGCAGTTTTGTCTCGTACGATTTTCCCAAATTTCCACGCCAGTTTTATCGAACCAAAAAAAAACCATGTTCTAATAAACTTTTTAAATAACCTCGGTTAGAGGCATAATAATAGATTATAACTTTTTTCAATAAAGTGATAGAGAAAAAGGTAGAACGAAATTAAACCTCATTTGAAATAGAGAACAAATTGAAAGTACAGACCGTTGTCGGGGCTTGGGATTTGAAGCGACCTAAATATGGGACCCTTTTCAATAATAATGTCGACTGTCACTATGCTGGAGACTTAACAAATTGACATAATCCATACTAATAATATTATAAATGCAAAAGTGTGTCTGTCTGTCCGTCTGTCTGTCTGTCTGTCTGTCTGTCTGTCTGTCTGTCTGTCTGTCTGTCTGTCTGTCTGTCTGCCTGCTACGCTTTCACGGTTCATCTGTTTACCAATTTTAATGAAATTTCGTACAGGGATAGGTTATATCCCGGGGAAGGACATAGGCTACTTTTTATCCCGGAAAATGAAAAAGTTCCCGCGGGAATAAAAAAACCTTATTCCACGGGGACAAAGTCGCGGGCGTCATCTAGTACTGTATAATTATCTCTATGTTTTCTTGCTGGTTCTTCTCGGTAGGAATGGCTTTCCGAACCAGTGGTAGATTCAATCGACGATTTAAAAGTACTTGTAAAAGTTGATTTGAATAAAAATCATTTGAATTTGAATTTGAATTTGGAAATCACATTACATTCTACGACTTCAATTGACATAGACGGGCCCTGTCAAACAAATAATGTGAACTTATTTTACTAACGCCATCTAGTCTGAAAAGCGGGACAGCGCTACATTGTTGACAAAGACAGGCATATACAAGTGAGGGGCACGCCCTACAAGTCGGACGTCCGACATTTTCTATGAAAGGGCCCATCTTATACCTAATCTTGTGAAACGTCCCTAATAATTATAATTTACTAGCTACTGTCCGTGACTTTGTCCGCGTGGATTGAGGTTGGAGGTCCGCGGGAACTCTTTAATTTTTCGGGATAAAAAGTAGCCTGTATGTTATTCCAGACTATAATCTATCTCTGTGGCAAATTTCATCCAGATCCGTTTACCCATTCTGGCGTGATTGAGTAACAACCATACATCCATCCATACATCCATCCATCCGTCCGTCCATCCATCCATCCAAACTTTCGCATTTATAATATTAGTATAGAAGTATAGATTAATTCTTTCAATTAATTATGCCTGCAGCACAATCGTAAAATTAATAATATTTCGTCCGCGTGGATACATTTCTAGGATGCAAGAAATCACATCGACGTTGCTATATTGTGACGTTATTGAAGGACAAACAAACGAGCAAGCTCACTCACTTTAGCTATTTATGCAACTGTATCGTAATGAGGGTCATTTTAATTCGAGTGCTGTTTTTTGACACGAGGCTTGCCGAGTATCAAAATAGGATAGTACGAGAATTAAAATGACTAATTACGTACAGTTGCATACAAGATTTTATCTACGACAAGGACGTCTTTATAATTTTTTACTTTATAAATTAATAAAAAAGTCAAATCAATCAAGTGCCAGAACCCAGAGCCGCTAAGCTATAGGTATCCTATTTATGAAGATAACCATATCGATACAGCTACGACTCATAACGATACAGCTTCCATACAACGAACTGTATCGTTATGAGAAGCAAACACGAAAGAGGGTTCAATTCGATATAGTTGTCAAATTCGAAATTGGAACTTTTCGATGCTGGAGTAGATAAATTAATTTATAGTATAAGTAAGTACAGAAGTACGGATATTACCTATTTCGAATGATGTTCGAATGTGACGAATTGAATAAATTCGTTCGACCGGATGCAATCAGTTCAGTAAATGCCCATACAATTTCGACTAGAGCGTCCAATATTATACAAGGTGATATCGATAAATCAGGCTTTAAATCAACACACCCAGTTAACAGTGCTTTGTCGGTGCCAGGTCGAATTATTGCAATATCCTGGAATCCACCAAAACGCTCTGTTTGCCCGTACCCTTACCACACGTTTTTAAATCACACCTACGTTGATCGTATTCGAGAGTTCGAACATATTGGCGTCAAAGTAATATGGACTTGATTTAAGGTCTTCTCTTAAGGGCCAAGCGGGGGAACGGGCCTCGAGGCATGGTTTCCTTACCCGGGTGAGGTGCAGGGTAACAATATCCCGGTGTTTCTTTTAACTGGTTTTCCCAGCTAATGCCATCTTGGGCAGAGTCCTCTAGCCAAATTCAGTACAAATAGAAATTACGTATCGTTTCCGATTGGAGCGCTGGTTGTGAATGGTTAAACGAAGTTGAGCCGGAAAACAATGCAGTTAAGGTTCATTTTACTTTGACGCCCATGTGTTTGAATGCTCGAATACGCTATCTAGGTATGATTTAAGAACTGGCGGTAAGGGTACGAGCTATTTGAGCCGTGTTTGAGCCCGCTGTCAGGCGTGACAATCAATACTCCCGGGTCAAACGTGGTGTAACATTTGTTTGTCGAGTTCCTTTGATCCGGGCCGTGCACTTGTCGGGTTGCGTTGTTTTATTTGTTGACAAATTGGCCTATAACTATGAACTTACCAGGTAGTTAGCGTTAAGCAAAAAGCATGTTAGCTATGTTAGTTAGCAAATAAATCATAAGTCATAAATATTTATTCAATTTAGGTAGGTCATCTACACTTATTGACGTCCAGTTACATAAAAATATGATGGTGATAATCTGTTACGGTATCTCAAAACGAGGGTTCCAAACGCGCCCTGGTCTGAGAAGAGCCCACAATAAACTTAGCCGGGTGCCGTTCGTTTTTTGTAGTTTTTACCATAAAATTATACTTTTATTCAGTCAGTATATGTATATGTAGTTCGATAGACTAATATCAACATACAGCGCACAACAGTCAAGGGTCCAGTGACCAGATTTAACATATAGATTTTTTTACAACGTAATCTACTTATTACCTACTACTGTATACGAGTCTCCTCTTAGAAAGAGAGAAAAAAGGGTTTGGCATAGTCCACCACGTTGGCCAATTGTTCATTGGAAGACTTCGCTCACCTTTATTATTTGGCGGACTAGTTCCTGCATTACCATTGACTTCCGCAAAGTAACACGCAGGTGTAACTTTGCGGAATACTTAAATAGGATAGATAGAAGCAGTTCTGTCCAATATTATTATTGATATCATGAAACTGTCATATTATAACTAGAGTCCTCTAATAACCCAATATACCTACGTAAAATCTATAAACCACTTCGTTATCCCGAAAGCACATAACAATTTACAACAAATAGTTTAACAACTATTCCGCCACCAAATAAACCTTCCGTCTTAACTCAACTCACTTAGTTACTCCCTAAATGAACACATATTTTGTCAAAATGAAGTAGTCAATACAATGTTACACATAGTTGATAGGTGATGAACTTTGAAATGAACATCTTAGGCGCGCTTTGAATAAGACCGCACTGGCAATATAGTTGGGTTAAAGTGTCAATAGTTTAACAATTAAATAGTAATGGTTGATTGCAGTAGTGATAATTAATATATTATCTTCCATTGCATAGCTACGGCTATAAATGCCATATATCGCAGCTAGATTTTATAACATAAAATGCAAAGAACACCACTGCCTTGCAATAATATAGATTTTTTGAAGTGAAACTTCTTTAGAATCGTTGTGATTTGAAAATTCGATGAAACGAAAAACCGGCACTAAAAAGAGACCAAAATATTCATAATTATTTAGCCTGCCAGAAAATGAGATAGAATACAAGTTATATTTGTCTCATTCTCTAAAAAAAATCAAAATTCAAAATTCAAATGATTTTTATTCAAATAGACTTTTTACAAGTTCTTATGAATAGTCAAATGAATCTACCTACCACTGGTTCGGAATGCCGTTCCTACCGAGAAGAACCAGCAACTCGGTGGTTGCTCTTTTGAAAAAAAAAATAGTATATGGTATGTTTACAATAATCTACATACAACATATACAGATACATAAGTAACCACTGTCCTGAGCATTGCTGGAGCGAGTCAAATCCATGCGCCTTTATCTATAATCTATATATATAAAATTCAAAGTCCTGACTGACTGACTGACTTATATATCAACGCAAAGCCTAAACCGCTAGGGTTAGAGACTTGAAATTTTGACAGTAGCTTCCTTTTTTAACGTAGGCGCTCACTAAGGAAGGATTTTTCAAAATTCCACCCCTAAGAGGGTGAAATAGGGGATGAAAGTTTATATGAAAGTCCTTCATTTCTTAAGATATTTCTCAAGTTGTATCAACGAAACTTGGTATTTTGGCTTAGGTAATAAATAAAGATGTACGTGTAGCACAGTTTTTCAAAATTCCATCCCTAAAGGGGTAAAATAGAGGTTGAAAGTTTGTATGAAAGTCCTTCATTTCTCAAGTTATAGTGACGAAACTTAGCATTTGGGCTTTCAGTTAGATATGCAGAAGTACGTGTTTCACCATTTTTGAAAATTCGACACCCAAAGGGGTGGAATAGGGGATGAAAGTCCTTCATTTATCAACATATTTTTCAAGTTATAAGTTATAACAACGAAACTTGGTATTTTGGCTTTCGGTATAATATAAAGAAGTACGTGTGTAACAGTTTTTCCAAATTCCACCCCCAAACGGGTAAAATGGGGGTTGTAAGTTGGTGTAAAAGGCCGGCGTTTTTCGAGTTAAAAAGCCGTGAAACTTGATATTTGGGCCACCGGTTTAAATTATGAAATACATAATTCACAGTTTTTATAAATTCTATCCCAAAGGACGTTATATAGTCCTTCAATCACGCCGCAACAGAGCAACGGATCGACGGGTTTTTTTTTAATGGATTCTTCCCGGAAAATTAAGGAATGCCTATGGGAATTAAAAAACTTATGCCACGCGAACGAAGTCGCGGGCGTCCGCTAGTTATATATAAAATTCAAAGTCCTGACTGACTGACTGACTGACTGACTTATATATCAACGCACAGCCTAAACTGTTGGTCCTAGAGACATGAAATTTGGAGAGTGTGTTCTTTGTGAAGACTAGGTATCCACTAAGAAAGGGTTTTTCGAAATTCCACTTCCAAAGGGGTCAAATAGGGGTTTAAAGTTTGTATGAAAGTTCGTCGTTTTTCAAGTTATAGCCATGAAACTTGGTATATGAGCTGCGGGTTAAAAATGAAGAAAGACGTGTTTCACAGTTTTTGAAAATTCCACCCCCAAAGGGGTGAAACAGGGGATGAAAAAGGCCTTTATTTCTCAAGATATTTTTCAAGCTATATCAACGAAACTTGGTATTTTGGCTTTCGGTTAAAAATAACTAAGAACACTTGTCACAGTTTTTCAAAATTCTACCCCCAAAGGGGTAAAATAGGGGTTGAAAGTTTGTATGGAAGTTCGTCGTTTTTTAAGCTGCTATACTACTTACAGCCATGAAACTTGTATTTGGGCTTCCGCTAATGATGAAATACGGATTTTACAATTTTTGAATTTTCTATCCCCAAGGACGTCAAATAGAGAGTTTGTCCTTCAATCACGCCGCAACAGAGCAACGGATCGACGTGATTTTTTGCATGGGTATAATTGGGTACTTAGAGAGAGAGTTATTTTAGCCCGGAAAATTAAGGCGCACCTGTGGGAATTAAAAAACTTAAGCCACGCGAACAAAGTCGCGGGCGTCTTCTAGTCATTAATATAATCTTCGACAGTATAATAAGCTTTTTTTAGGAGCATTTTTTTAATTTTTTTAAGCAAGTTTATAATAGGTTGAGGAATTTTGTTAAAGAATAGTATGCTCATTCCCACGAACGACCTTCGGACTTTATTGAGGCGAAGCGATGGAGTCACGAGCTTATATGGCGGTTTCTAGTTGGCCTATCGTGCAGATCGCAGATTCTTTTGTAATTCTGAATGTGCTGTTTTACAAAGATTAGATTACTGTAAATATACTGCGAGGCTACTGTAAGAATACCTATTTCCTTGAATTTCTCCCTAAGGGATTCACGTGGCTTTAAATTATAAATTGCACGTATTGCCCTTTTTTGTAATACAAATATTTTTTGAATATCTGCCGCTTTACCCCACAGCAAGATTCCGTAAGACATAATACTATGAAAATATACAATATTTGAAATTGCAAAGATTGAATATTTTGCTTATTTTCATAGTATTATGTCTTACGGAATCTTGCTGTGGGGTAAAGCGGCAGATATTCAAAAAATATTTCTATTACAAATTCGTAGGCTATTTTGTTGAAGTTTCACTTCTGCCGTGTGTGAATTGCACACACACACTTTTTTTTTCAAAAAACTTATAGCCAGTGTCACTCGGAATTCTAACGATATACCAAATCTGTTGAGTCGTTTAAAAGTTATGGTGAAATAAAGAAACTATCATACATATATGAATCCCGTTAACATTACAGTCCTTTTTTGGGCAGTCGTGCAATTAATTTAAAGTAAATAGCACACTTTCACAATACAAATAACCAAATCCCACTTCATTCCGTAGAACAGGTATACGGAACCTAGAGGATTGATGGTGGCCGTATTTATTCAGAGTTCCTTTTGTGGGGAGCACCTGAGACGGATAATTAATGCAGAGGCAGACGCTTATTGATTGTGGGTGCTTTACGAAACTATAGGTCTACGAATGAGTCTATGTTAAAACTAATATAGTACCTACAGTGAGTGGCGTACACAGGGTTTGAATTTTTGAAGCTAGGGTAGGCATTAGTTAGTTAGAATGCCTGATTGTCATGATCGAAAATGAGTATTGGCGTAATTTCCATTTGGGTAAGCGGCGCTTTTATGTCTACAGTACCTATCTAGTTTTCAACCGACTTCAAAAAAAGGAGGAGGTTCTCAATTCGACTGTATTTTTTTAAAATGTTTGTTACCTTAGAACTTTTGACTGGGTGGACCGATTTGGATGATTCTTTTTTTATTTGAATTTATTATTGAATTTATTTTATTTACTTTCCATGTGGTCCCATATAAATTTTATCGAAATCGGTCGAGCGGTTTTTAAAATATCAACAATAAAATAAGTACTTTGTATAGCGTGTGCTTGTTGTTGTGAAGTTGGCGCGGGAGTTTGAAGTTGGTTGTTTAAAAAGTATTTTTTATATTAAATTATTTTTGTCCAATGTGCAGTGCGAAGTACCCTCTAGCAAGCCAAGTAAAGCAATTGAGCGTTCCGGTACGATGCCATAAAAACCGATTGGGGGTAACTATGTATTTATTATAACTGCCATACCCCAAACAGGTTAGCTTGTTAACATTTTATCATCATCATTTACGAAGCACGTAAGATTGCAGTCAAGGGCTAGGCTTAACAATATTTTTTGTTAAGCTTTAATTTTTAAAAGAGATTGTTTAATTACGGTAAAACCTTGTCAGCACAGCCGTCATGCGGCGTATTTTACGCTACGTACACTCTTTACTCTTTGTTAGGACTACAGTAAACTTAAAGTATGTTTTTTCATGAGAAAGTATAACAAGTAAAAGGTTTTGCGTTAGTAATGTTGATTAATTTATAAATAAGTACCTCTTGTGTACGTTTTATGAAGAAAATAATAAAAGTACCTAAGCCGTTTTCTAAGAAAAAAAAGCAGCTGCCCTAACAAACGTTTGAATAATAAAATGTATAATACGGGAAAAATAATAAGCTTTACGGGTTAAATCTATGGTTTTTTTAAAAAAAGTGCTAGTATCCAAACTAATATTATAAAGAGGAAAGATTTGTTTGTTTGTTTGTTTGAATGGGTAAAGTCGAAAACTACTCAACCGATTTTAAAAATGATTTCACTCATAGAAAGCTACTTGAACAGCGAGTAAGGCAACAAACAGCGGCTAGGTATATTTTATTTTTAAAAAAATAAGGGATCCCTACGAAAATCGCAGCATAGAATAAAGTAACGCGCAACAGAAATAAGTGGGGAAGCGCGACCTGCAGTGGGAGGAGGTGATTATGAGATATCGAAGTGCTAAAGTAAAACCTGGCTACTGGCCGACTGACTATTATTGGGTATGGACTATTATGATGATTATTCGCCCGTGCGGAGCCGAGGAGGACCGCTAGTTAATTCATAAAAGTCTCGTACAAATTTAAGGTGTCTTTTCAAAGCATGTCGTTCTACCATGACAGCCCACTATTTATTTTCAGGTGATAGATAATTCAAATCTTTGCTTATCATACTGCATACTAATATAAATGCGGAAGTGTGTTTGTCTGTTGGTTTATTGATTTGTTAGCTTGTCATTCAATGACATCGCAATAGAGCAACTGATCGACTGTTTTTGCCTGGAGAGTGACATGAGCTGTTCCCGACAACGACAAGGAGTTCCCATGGGAATTTAAAAAAAAAATCGAAGACGAAGTCACGGGCATCGGCTTGTTATTATATAATGAAAAAAAATGTGGCGTCAGCCTATTTAGCTTAAGGAAAAGGAAATTTAAAAAAAATAATTAATCACAGCCTGACTCCATAGGTTTAATGTTCACTTAATCTGTTATGATTATTTTTTTATCTCAAAACATTTATATTAGATGCCTCTTAAAATATAAAGTGCTCATGAAATAATGAAACGCAAGAAATGCAAAAATTTACATTACAATTAAAAGTAGCCAATTCAAACAAGGCAAAACAAAATGGCGGAGTATCTCATAGCAATTAGCGAGTCGGCACTCTCTCTTTGATGTGATTATTAAATTTTAATCCTTAATTACAACAGAGAATATGGAGTGTCGCATTAATGAGGATCGTTGGAATGGAAAAAATCGTTCCTAATTGGATTGTTTATTAATGGAGAGATCTTAGGGTGAAAACATATATATATTTATATTTTATATGTAGTGTGTTTTCGCCCTTCGCTATCTTAATTTTGATCAATGGCATTAAAATTAAAACCTTAATATGTAATAACACTTTAAATCATCATGACCACCATTTTGAGCCATCGTCATCGGCTTCCTTATCCCAGAATGAGAAGGGTTTAGGCCATACTCTACCACGCTAACTCTAAACTCTATTTACCCCCTTAGGGGTTAAATTTTCAAAAATCCTTTCTTAACGGATGCGCCTACGTCATAAAAGCTATATGTATGCCTTATTTTAGCCTGATCCGTTCAGTGGTGGAGCTGTGCATTGATAGATCAGTCAGTCAGTCAGTCACCTGATCGTCACCTTTCCTTTTATATGTTGATTCCCGCAGAAACTCCTTAACTTACCGGGATTAAAAGTAGCCTATGTCCTTCCCCGGGATACAATCTACCCCTGTACCAAATTTATAAAAAATTGGTTGAGCAGATGGGCCGTGAAAGCGTAGCAGACACACGTTCATATTTATAATATTAGTATGGATTTAGATTTTAAAAAGCCCTAGAACCGGACTTCAGCTACTCGATAGATAAGTACATTAAGCCTGCGTATCTATTGTAAACGATCCCTTAATCCTCATAGAACGTCAGATCACGCTAATTAGCGGCGGAACCCACAAAGCTGCATTATTCAAAGCCCCGCGTACAGGGACCATTAGCGGATTGAGGCTCTGTCGCGAACAGTTCCACTACAACTTTGTTATGATAAGCACAGGCTAACTACCATCGCTTGAAGCAGTATTACTTCAAAATGGCAGTTTTATGTCCGTACCTTGACGTCCTAAAATAAGGATTATAATTCTAAAACACGAACGACAACAATAATAAAACAATACGAATTTAAGCGATGGTAGTAAGGGCCCAGTTCCACTACAACATTGTTATGATAAGTTCAGGGGGGTTACTAGCGTCGCTCAAAGCAGTATTACTTCAAAATGACAGTTTGATATCACACTTGATGGTGCCTGCAATTTCATCCGTGTGGGTTAAGGTTTTTCGGGATAAAAAGTAGCCTATGTCACTCTCCAGGTCCTCAACTATATCCATGCCAAAAACCACGTCGATCCGTTGCTCCGTTACAGCGTGATTGATGGATAAGCCAACAAACAAACACACTTTCGCATTTATAATATTAGTATGATTTTAGGGGCGTCAAGGTGTGTCATGCAAAACGTCAATTACCTATACTACTTTGACCGATGGTAGTTAGCCCTCTGTAGACTTATCGGTACCAAATTGCAATCTAAATGCACTACCTAGATATACGTGACAGTATATAGCCGTAAATGGTTCCCACGCAACTGGCTGTGAATAATGAACCCTGCACCGGATTGCAGACTAGTATAGACCACTCATTTGCATCACGAGCTAACACTGGGGAGGTTACTTTGATAATGAAATATTTGATGACATACATAAGAGCTCTCTGCATCTGTTACCTGATTACTCGGGGTCGTTACAAAAGTTGTCAGAACTTTTGTTAATCTATACTAATACTAGAGGTTGCCCGCGACTTCGTCCGCGTACAATTATTGATTTCCTATGAGATTATGTAATTTTCCCGCTGCAAACAGCCTATCTATAGAGGCTTTATATAGCTTATGCAGGTTTTTTTGCTGATTTTCATGTCTAATAGGTTCAAAGTCATAAAATTTGTATGTAACCTTTCACCCCCATTTCACCCCTTTTGGGGTGGATGCTCGTAAAATTACTTATACAGGTTATTATTATTTAAAGCTAATAACCTAAATCCCGATTTTCAAGTCTCTAACTTCAGAAACATAGGACTTTCATACAAACTTACAACCCCCATTTTACCCTCTGTGGGGTAGATTTTCATAAAATTGCTTATGCAGTTTATTATAACTTAAAACTAATAACCTAAATCCCGATTTTCAAGTTTCTTACTGCAAAAAATTGGAACCCTTATGCAAGTTTCCAACCCCCATTTCACCCCTATTGGGGTACATTTTCGTAAAATTGCTTATACAGGTTTTTATTATTTATAACTAATAACTTAATTACCAATTTTCATGCGTATAACTTCAGCAACAAAGGACTTTCATACAAACTTCCAACCCCTATTTTAACCCCTTAGGGGTGAATTTTTTTTTTTTTTTATCCACTACAAGTTAGCCCTTGACTGCGATCTCACCTGATGGTAAGTGATGATGCAGTCTAAGATGGTAGCGGGCTAACCTGTTAGGGGCATGGCAGTTATATTAAACCCATAGGTACCCCTATTCGGTTTCTACACGGCATCGTATACCGGAACGCTAAATCGCTTGGCGATTATTTCTCAAAACCCTTTCTTAGTCTACTTCTAGTCTCCCTTTCTCCCTTCCCTTTCTAGTCTACACCGTAGAAGGAATCTACCTTCCAAATTTCAAGTCTGTACGCTTTATAGTTCCTGAGATATCGTGATTAGTCAGTGAGTGAGTGAGTGAGTGGTATTTCGCTTTTATATATATAGAAGAAGAAGATAGAAGAAGATTATAAATACGAAAGTTTGGATGGATGAATGTTTGTTACTCAATCACGCCAGAACTGCTGAACGGATATGAATGAAATTTGGCACAGCGGCACATTGGCTATAACTAATAAAGTCGGGAATAACAAACAGGCTACTTTTTATCCTGGAAAATTAAAGAGTTCCCGCGGGAACCAAAAAACCTCAATCCACGCGGACGATATTAGCATCAGCTAGTTACCCATATTTAGAGGTAGTAATCCAGTGGGCTCCTTGTTCCACACACAAATTGTTATTGCATTTATATGTATAATGCTGGTAAGGCATGCGTAAGCATCATACTTCATACTAATATTATAAATGCGAAAGTCACTTTGTTTGTTGGTTTGTCCTTCAATCACGCAGCAACGGAGCAACGGATTGACGTGATTTTTGGCATGGGTATAGTTGAGGACCTGGAGAGTGACATAGGCTACATTTTATCCTGGAAAATTAAGGAGTTCCCGCGGGAATAACAAAAAACTTAAACCACGCGGACGAAGTCACGGGCATCAGCTAGTTTAATATAATCTGTAAACTATTTTAGGAAGGGCTTTCTGAACCTTTGGATGAAATTCGTCCAAGTCTGTTAATTTGACAACTCGAAAGCACTTTTAAAATTTTATTTGAACAAAAAACCTATTCTTGGCATATAACAAAAGGACGAATTCAAGCTATAATTAACAGAACGTAATAAATCTTAGTAGTAGTACGAGAGAGTCGAGAGAAAAGTCGCAGTAAAGACATAATTAGTTTGTCGACTAAAATGCTAGCTTTCTCGAGCAAGGTGCCTCTACAGACGTGTCAAAGGCGAATGCTTGATATCAACCTCGTATCTGGAATATCTGGAATGAAATTCTCAGAAGAAGTAAAGATAGAGACGAGAGAAAAGTCACAGTTAAGACATAATTAGTTTGCCGACTAAAATGTTAGTTTCTCGAGCAAGGTGCCTCGACGGAAGTGTCAAAGGCGAATGCTTGATATCAACTATCTGAAATATCCGCTTTGTTCAACAACTTTTGCTCTCTGAGAGTCTTATTTATATTGTCTGTAACTTAACATTTGTAGGTAAAAGACTAGATCTTTGCTAGACTTCTACACATAATGAAATTAAATATATAAATGAGTGAAGACTGCCTCGTTGCGGATCACGAGGTCCTGGGTTCGATTCACGGTCGGGCATAAAAATTGTTAGGTATTGGGTTTTTCAGATAAGAAATTCTCAGTTCCAGCCCGGAGTTGGAAGTTGGCAGTGTTTGACTCCCGAACCTCGGAGAGCACGCTAAGCCGTGGGTCCCGGTTATTATCAGTAACATGCTAATAGCCGTTACAGCCCGCCAACCCACATTGGAGCAGCATGGTGAGCTTAAGCTCTAACTCCCTCTGAAGTACTTTGTGTGATTAGAGGTCGCGACCCTCACCATTGAGCTTCTCGAACATTCGTCGAGAGCAGCACTGAGAACTTCTCAGAAAATCTTATCTTGTTTCACAAATTTTCCTACTTATTTATTCCTTTGAATATACCGTTTCCACTCGGATATCGCATGAAATGGGAGTATCTCTCGAACTTTGAAATTCAAGTAACTGGTTTATTTAAACAGCGTTATATCGGGGTAACTTTTGCCTGTAGAACAAATCACGTGACGCGAAAACTCCGGAACAGTGTTTGCGTTAGGCCTAATGGAAGGTCACATTCCAGGGGCATTCCGTTACGCAAGACTAGCGTCTATGCTGGGTCCAAATATAAGGGCTCTTTCATATTACACAATGTTATAAAACACCTTATTGACGCTTAGACGACCTGAGATTTCGAATATCAATTAATTTATATCTTCTACTTTATCTGTACTAAAATTCTACATCTATGGTCATCCTATTTATAGTCTATTACGCTGGCATGTTGGATTTGGAATTATTTCAAAACCAATTATTTTATTTCCTATTCAATCATTAAGTCCGACTCTCAGAATCAATTAATTTATTTATTCAATTCCACCAACTGCTACGAAACTTACATCTAAATAAACTAGGTACTTTACACGGAGCGGTATGATTTTACTAAAGGGTGATGAGAAAGAAATGCTGTTAAAGCATAATATATTTTATTTTAACTCAAATGCTCTGGAACTATACCAACGGGAACATTGATTCTTAGATAGAAAGATAGACAATTTTAAACTTTATTACTTTGCATTTAAAACTCAAAATCGACCACTTAAGGGTTACAGCCTTTCATTCAAGTTAAAGGACGGTAGATATGTTCTTCCAACTTCCAAACTCCAGACTATTACTGAGAATGTATTGTCATAAAAACCCAGTACTTAATTATGACCCAACATGATAACGACCCTGGGTTCGCATCATCCGCAGCTGAACAAGCTAACCGCTTGTCCAACGAGCGGCCAATCTCCAGAGAGATAAGCCATCTGCGCGGGAGTGTATAGTGTATAGTGCACAAGTGTGTGCTCAAACACAGGTACATTTTCTGTTCCTTAACTCTCATAACCCGATGGGACAGACAATCTGACATGACCGGAGAGAGATCAGGCGCAAGATCGACAGCTTTACGTGCTCTCCGAGGCACAGGGGTGAAACACCGCCAACTTCCTAACTCCACTATTATTACCTATTCTGTGCTAGGTAATACTGAGAATTTCTTATCAGCAAAACCCAATACTTAATAATGGCTCAACCCGGGATTCGAACCTGGGACCTCGTTAGCCGCAGTCGAACATGCTAACCACTAGACCAATGAGGTTGTTACCCATCTATTGTTCGTTGACTTGTAGATTTACTCGTACATGCGTATAGTGATTGTTATGCTGATTGCGAGTGAGTTACGCAATAACAACTCCGTATGATGTGTCAGAACAAATTACAAAGTCCTCCAGATATTATGCTTGGCGGAATCTTGCTTCATATATACTGTACTGGAGGCTTCCCGGCAAACTTTGTGATTCAACTAACCTGATTATTTAAATTGCGTTGCGTATCACACTGACACGGTTACACTAACTTTTCCACGCCAAACATATTACTAGACACGAGAAGGGAGAATAATATAGCTCTTGCGCGCGACTTCGTCCGCGTGGACTACACTAATTTCAGATCCCTATTTTACCCCCTTAGGGGATGAATTTTTCGAAAATCATTCTTAGCGAACATCCGCTAAGAAATAATTTTTGAGCATTCGAACATCAAAATTACATTCGATTTTTGAATGGAATTTGGAATACAGAATAGCTATAATGAAAATGAAATGAAATGTATGTGAGTGTATTTTTGCTAAGCGCTCACGGCCCATCATTTCAACCTATTTTGATGAAATTTGATACAGAATTAGTTTATATCTCGGTAAATTAAGCAGTTATAATTGTACGGATTTGGCTGAAAATTTAAATGGAACTAGCTTATAACCTGAAATTACATCTTCAGCTGGACTTTGTCCTGGTAAATAAAAGGTACCCGCAGAAATAATAAAATCTTAATCCACTCGTACAAGTAGAGCTAGCAAGGTGCAAACTATCAGGAGTTAACAGATTTACATAATTCAATACAAAAGCCTCTGAGCCATGGACTATCAACAACTTTTATTGGATTTACATTTTCTTGCAGAGCTTTCTCCAGCTTTTTCGCACAGGGGGCATACTTAAATCCTTATTTAAGGGACGTCAAAGTACGTGACATAACACTGACATTACAAAATAATACTGCTTAGTGCTTTAAGCAATGGCAGTTCGCTACCAGGTTACGAGCTTACAAAGCCTAACTGCGGACGTGTAGCTGTTCAGGCTCTACGATAGTGTAGAGGGTCTACGAAAAAGCTATTTCCGGAATTTTCTACTTTCATATCCGGGACTTGAGCGTAGGTAAAGTATGCTTTTAAATAAAACACAAACTAGCTTTTCCCTTGATTTCGTCACTTCACGTTACTTTTGACGTTGATTTAGGTATAATTAAAACCAGTTGATTTCCAGAGATTTTTTTCGCTCAAAAGAAGCTCTTTCTATGCCAAATTTCATCGTCATAGGTGCGGTTTTTTCGTTCTAAAAATAATAACAGGCGAACACACTTTTTCACATTAGTGTACATGTTTAGGCACACAATGGGGCAAATAAAACACTAACTTTAGAAATTAGTGGCTTTAGTGGATGGAAAACGAATCATAAAGTTAAGCATAGTATCGATAACGCCTGCCATATTTCAAAAGCAATTATTGTATCCCAAACTAGTATCCTAAAGTGACAGGGCGTTTGCCATTTGTCATAGTTATTTCATGAGCGGTGGGCGGAATATGCAATTCACTTTCGTTATTCTAGGTCCAAGAATTTAGATGTAAATAAGTGGTTCCAACTAGGCAACAGAGTACTAACAGAGAGAGCATTAGCGGATTGAGTGTCGGTCGAATCCACTGAAATTGCCTGCTCTGTGACCGCATCCACCGCAGATGAAGTGCTACTTGCATTTAGATTGATCAAAGCAATCGCATGGCAGTGACTGTACGGATCTCAAGTGCTTCTGATATATATTTTTTTCTTCTTTATGCATTTGGAATAGCAAAGATTGGGAGTAAATTCTTATTCCAATTTTATTTACACTCAATCAAGTTTATGTTTACACTAAAACGAAATGGCTCTGTAAACATTAATTAATGAATGAATAACAAATAAATAAATAATAATAATATTATTTCGTGCAACGATTTGCCCTAGACTATCTATGATTCTAGTTAACCAAATAGGTACGTCGTCTTTTGGATGAAATTTCTGACTGTTTTTTCTTGGTGAAATCATACATGAGACAAAACCTGAAATTTCATGACCCAGAAAAGCTGTTAAAAAGAAAGCAGAAAAGTTATCAGATGCCAGATACCCAGTTTTACTTTTCAGTATAATTATAGAATTTCTTACTTCTCTTGTCATGTGAAGTTACAAGGTTGATGATCATGGTTGATTGCAAACATGATGAGCAATGATGATACCTACAGTTCTACGTTTTAATTTTGGTAACCATTCTATGCCTCTGACTGCCTCGTTGGTCTAGTGGTTAGCATAGTCGACTGCGGATCACGAGGTCCTGGGTTCGATTCCCGGTCGGGCATAAAAGTTAAATGGGTTTTTCAATTAAGAAATTCTCAGTGCCAGCCCGGAGTTGGAAGTTGGCGGTGTTTCACCCCCGTGCCTCGGAGAGCACGTTAAGCCGTCGGTCCCGGTTATTATCACTAACATGTTAGTGATAATAACCGGGACCATATTTGAACTCCATTACCAAGGTGCCATATTTGAACTCTTCATTGTGAAATTATTGAACCAGCTGAACTTTATTGAAATAATATTTGAAATACTAGTTTTACGCGACTAGTTTCAAATAGATTTACTTTGCAAATTGTGTTAGATACGAATTCAATTGTGAACATACACAGGACTGACTTATTCTTTTAGAGTTAGATTTTCTTCAAGGTGACTCTTGTGACTGCCTTGTTGGTCTAGTGCTTAGCATGTTTGACTGCGGCTGCCCAGGTTCGATTCTCGGGTCGGGCCAAGTGTTGGTTTTTTCTGACTAGAAATTCTCAGTACTAGCCCGGAGTTAGGAAGTTTGCGGTTTTTCACCCCCGTGCCTTGGAGAGCACGTTAAGACGTAAGTCCCGGTTATTATCACTAACATGATAATAGTCGTTAAAGCCCGCCAACCCGCATTGGAGCAGCGTGGTGGGTCTAAGCTCTAATTCCCGATCTCCTATGAGAGTGGAGGCCTGTGCCCAGCAGTGGGACGTTAATAGGCTGTAGTGATGATGATGATGATGAACCATTCTATAGAATAAAGAAAAAAAGCGTGTTGAAATTTGATGACGTCACAGTTTATGTATTTCATACTACTAGAAGCGCGTTTTTAGGGTTCCGTAGCCAAATTTGGCAAAAACGGAGCCCTTATAGATTCGTCATGTCTGTCTGTCTGTCTGTCCGTCCGTATGTCACAGCCACTTTTTTCCGAAACTATAAGAACTATACTGTTGAAACTTGGTAAGTAGATGTATTCTGTGAACCGCATTAAGATTTTCTTACAAAAATAGAAAAAAAAACATAAAATTTTGGGGTTCCCCATACTTAGAACTGAAACTCAAAAAATTTTTTTTCATCCAACCCATACGTGTGGGGTATCTATAGATAGGTCTTCAAAAATGATATTGAGGTTTGTAATATAATTTTTTTCTAAACTGAATAGTTTGCGCGAGAGACACTACCAAAGTGGTAAAATGTGTGTCCCCCCCCCTGTAACTTCTAAAATAAGAGAATAATAAAACTAATAAAAATATATGATGTACATTACCATGCAAACTTCCACCGAAAATTAATTTGAACGAGATCTAGTAAGTAGTTTTTTTTTAATACGTCATAAATCGTAAACCGCAATTTACCTTTCATTCAATCAACTCATTCAACAACTCAACAACATTAATATTTAAAATAAAAATATTTTTAATAATTTAAAACTTACTACAGGTTTGTACGGAACCCTCGGTGCGCGAGTCCGACTCGCACTTGGCCGGTTTTTAGAAAGAGTTGCTTATTAGATTAAGTTGTCATCTATTCCATGGCTTTATGTATGCCGGCAAGTTCAAATTTTTTAAATTGTTTTCTAATTTTAATATGTTTTGATAATCAACTATTTTTTTTTAAATCTTTATTTTATAAGGTTTTGTCCCTTTGGGTTTGAAGAGGCTGAGCCTTTAAAAAAATTAAGGCGTATTTTTCATAAAAATGAAACGCCACTGAGCAAAAAGCTGTAAGCACATTATCAGAAAGTAATAAGTTTTTACACCCATCTGCCTTGGGACGTAAGAGCCCTCAGGGCTTAACGATTTCATCTGTTCAATCACGAAGTTTGATCTGAACTCCCTAAGTGCTTCCATGTTAGAGTATGACGCCTTACATTAACATAGCTTTAAAGCCTCTTCAGTGAAACCAGAGTTATAATTGTATGCAAGTTTAGAACTTGAATTTTAGGTTGTGTTTTATTTATTAACATAATTACGAGTAAATGTAAAAAACCGGCCAAGTGCGAGTCGGACTCACGCACCGAGGGTTCCGTACAAACCTGTAGTAAGTTTTAAATTAGGTATTAAAAATATTTTTATTTTTAATATTTGAGTTGTTTGAATGAAAGGTAAATTGCGGTTTACGATTTATGACGTATTAAAAAAAACTACTTACTAGATCTCGTTCAAACCAATTTTCGGTGGAAGTTTGCATGGTTATGTAAATCATATATTTTTTTAGTTTTATCATTCTCTTATTTTAGAAGTTACAGGGGGGGGGGACACATTTTACCACTTTGGAGTGTCTCTCGCGCAAACTATTCAGTTTAGAAAAAAATGATATTACAAACCTCAATATCATTTTTGAAGACCTATCCATAGATACCCCACATGTATGGGTTAGATGAAAAAAAAATTTTTGAGTTTCAGTTCTAAGTATGGGGAACCCCAAAATTTATTGTTTTTTTTATATTTTTGTAAGAAAATTTTAATGCGGTTCACAGAATACATCTACTTACCAAGTTTCAACAGTATAGTTCTTATAGTTTCGGGAAAAAATGGCTGTGACATGCGGACCGACAGACAGACAGACATGACGAATCTATAAGGGTTCCGTTTTTGCCAAATTTGGCTACGGAACCCTAAAAACACACTTATTTATGACGAAAACGAAAGTTTATAATAATTATGCATACGCGCATACTAGCCTGATAGAACAAGACTTTTTTCCCGTTCCTTTAAGGACAAAACCCTAGCTCTCTGCCTTTACATTCTGTTCTCTGCCCTAACTCTAGTGTTTTTGTAAAGTAAAATTTTTGCCATAGTCCACGAAGTCACTTGTATAGACTAAGTGTATCCAAACGGCTCAGGGGGTTACTATCACTTAAAGCAATATAATTTCACAATGTCAGTTTAAAGTCTCATACGTTGATTTCTCTAAAATACCTAATATTAAAACAATACGGCTTTAAGCTATAATAGTAGCATGCTCACTGATTTAAACCATTTTGAGTTTTGACTGATATTTTTTCAAAAAACTTCTTTTGACGAACCTCTTTAGCAGTAAACTTTTGATTGCTTTTTCTGTGTAGTTTTGATCGCATGTGAGAATTCTGACTGTAACGTATTCCAAAGTAGCAAGTTCAATAAAATAACTAAACTTAACTCAAATATTTGAACTTTGAACCTTTTATGAAGACTTACCTAAGATCGACCCATCCCAAGTTTGGATTGCACGGGAACAAAGATGAACTTTGGTAATAATCGTGATTATCCTGACTTTTTATCGTTTCTGAAGAGCTGAAGTGTTCGACGTTATAATAAGCGAACTTTTGACTAATAACTCGATTTTATTGCGTTCCTTTTGAATATTAATACATTTTACTTACACAGCGTAAACGTATGTACTTATCCATACAGTGAATCGACGCCCGTTACCATGGCAGGCACTATTAAATTTTCTGAGTAATTGAAGTTTATTTCGCTCAGTACAACGTGGGTGAATTAAATTCGGTACTGTATGTAGGTATGTATACCAACATACAGTGTCGCATTGCAATTACATTAGAGAAACTGCGAGTAACTCAACTTCTGGCTGGAATAAGTTTGACTAAATAGCATGAGGAAGGTATGAAGTTTGCTTATTTCATACATAAGCATAAGTGTGTCTGTCTGTATGCTACGCTTTCACGGCCCATTTTTTCAGCATATTTTGACAGTTTTCGCTACCGATTGCATCCCGGAATTCCTTGATGTTCCGGGATAAAAAGTAAAAGTTTCCTTCCCCGAAATATAACCTCCCTCTATACCATCAAAATTGATTAAAAAAAGTAGTCCGTTGGAGCGTAGCAGACAGACAGACAGATATAGAAATATAGAAAGAAAAAAAAAGATCAAAACACAAGTATTTTGAGACAAGATTTACTTGAAAATGTTGCCACTTTCAAGCCTAGACGGCCTTACAGTTCCAAGAAGCCATGTTCCATTAAGTTTATTAGCTCATCACTGCATCGTCGATTTCCACGTGAGATCTCAGCCCATCGTAAACCGGTCAAAGATAACAAAAGGAAAATCGAAAGAATCGAAGAAATCAAGAAAGAAGTTACATCTATCTATATCTGCCAACAATTCAGTTAGGATCACATATGAGCCAAATCCAGTACGTTTAGTCCCAGTTTTAACAGAACGAGCAAATTCGATTGGTCGTATCGAGAGTTCGATCATAATTGCGTCTAAGTAAGATTGACTCAAACTCCCTTGATTTAAAATCACTAATTCAACACAACCGATTTTAATTTCCATTTGAAATCGCTCGCTGCGAATGCATACACGAATAATCTAGCAACTCAAAACTCGTTCTCAAAGTATATTTATTCAAAATAGGTACCTACACAGTACACCTTCTGAATGTCACGTTTACAATAGTATATTGTGACGTGATGGTGATAACTAACCACGGTATCTTAAAACTAAAGCTATGAGGGTTCCAAACGCGCCCTGGTCTGAGCAGAGCGAGCCCACAACAAACCCAGCTGGGTTTTTTTTATTGTCACCGTCTAGCAAGTTTCGTAAATTAATTAGATTTAAAATTATAACAATCACATTAATAGCCTTTGGAACTCTAAAACAATACTGTTAAGCTTTATTTTAGTTTGTCGCCAATGTGTTCAAACCCTCAGAATACGGTCTTTCGAAATTGCAGTGTAAAAAAATTAAGCGTACAGACCCTCACAAAGCTGGATAGACCGTCGCTTTACGATCCATAGCTCCAATACGATTCGGCTTTACATTTACAGCTTTCCTACGTTTGTCGCATTCCGACGATTGGATACCTGTTTATGATATCTTGGTTCTAACTTGAGGGATTTTATTTTGAAGGCTGTATTTGATTTAAACCATACTATATATTCTTCTCTTCTTCGGGTGCCTCTCTGATCAACGAAGGTTGGCAGTCAGCTTTGTATACTCTTCTCGGTTCTTCGCAAGGCGAAATAATTCTGCGGCACTTGTGATTCCGGTCCACTCCCGTATGTTGCGAAGCCAAGACTTTTTTCTGCGACCAACGCCTCTCTTTCCGGCAACTTTTCCCATCATGATGAGCTGTAGGAGTTCGTATCTTTCGTGCCTGAACACGTGCCCCAAATATGCGACTTTTCTCATCTTGACAATCTGCAAAAGTTTGCGTGTTTGATTGACGCGTCGCAGAACTTCCTCATTCGTGACTTTATGAGTCCAGCTAATGGCCAGCATACGCCTATATGCCCACATCTCAAACGCTTCTATCCGTTTCCTGAGGTCTTCTTTAACCGTCCACGCCTCACATCCGTAGAAGTATGGGCCAGATGTAGCACTGTAGGAGTTGAATGCGCAGAGAGATCTTAAGTTTGCGATTGCAGAGAACTTTCTTCATACTGGTAAAGGTACTACGAGATATTCCAATCCGAGTCTTAATTTCCTGATCGCTGTTCCATGTTTAATTCAGCCAAGTACCTTAATATTTGTATTTGCGCACTCTCTCCAGTTTTTGGCCAGCTACTGTGATGTTAACGTCGTCGATACTATTTTTAGATACAACCATGACTTTCGTCTTTGAATGTTCATCCTCAGACCAGCTTTTTCACTGCACTCATTAACTCGGGTGACAATACTAGGAGTATATATTATGACACTGCAAATAAAAACGTATGTTAAGTGTATCTTATATTTTGACCAATGGTGTAAGTAGAGTTCACAAGAGTTCACCACCACCACCACTACAGCCCATTAACGTCCCACTTCACCACCACCACCACTACAGCCCATTAACGTCCCACTGCTATACTCGTGTGGCACGGGCCTCCACTCTCATAGGAAAGAGGGAATTAGAGCTTAGACCCACCACACTGCTCCAATGCGAGTTGGCGGGCTTTAACGACTATTATCATGTTAGTGATAATAACCGGGACTTACGTCTTAACGTGCTCTCCAAGGCACGGGGGTGAAAAACCGCAAACTTCCTAACTCCGGGCTAGTACTGAGAATTTCTAGTCAGAAAAAACCAACACTTGGCCCGACCCGAGAATCGAACCTGGGCAGCCGCAGTCAAACATGCTAAGCACTAGACCAACGAGGCAGTCACAAGAGTCACCTTGAAGAAAATCTAACTCTAAAACAATAAGTCACTCCTGTGTATGTTCACAATTGAATTCGTATCTAACACAATTTGCAAAGTAAATCTATTTGAAACTAGTCGCGTAAAACTAGTATTTCAAATATTATTTCAATAAAGTTCAGCTGGTTCAAATATGGCACCTTGGTAAAGTGTCACATACAGACTCATCGGTCAATCGCAGTTTATGAACTTGAGAAGTGTTCGAAGTATATTGTACACTACATTGATCGTGAAAAATATCTTGCAAGAAGAATTATGTTGAAAGTTGAAACAAACGTGCTACTTACTTAGAATTCTTTTTTACTAGATGATGCCCGCGACTTCGTTCGCGTTGATTAAATAATTTCTTATTCTTAATTGTCAAGGATATAAGTAGCCTATGTCCTTCTCCGAGATGCAACCTATCTCTGGATTTGTTTATAGATACAGTCGTTTTATCTAGATACATTCTAAGTCGATTGCTCATTGAATTACATTTTCAGATCGTAAACTTGTACCGGTTCGAGAGAGCCAAAGAAAAAAATTCTCTTAACATTTTTCTTTTTTTTTCTTTGGAAGCCGCTGTTGTTCATTTATCACAACAGTATCAACGTGTACTTCGTCGTGGACGGTTCCTTCCGCCGACGGAGAGATGTCTCAGCGAGATTAGGAGCACTTTTCAGCGTTTCGCAGATAGTATCGAGCGCTGTTTGTTACGAGAGGAAATTCGGACGTCCATCTGATAAAATATATAATGAAAAACATTTTTTGCTTATTCTTTTAACCGTTGTAGCTGAATGTATCCGTTTTATGAAAACCGTTTTACCGTGAAATTAAAAAAAAAAATTAAAAAGTGTGTATCAGCTCCGACGCACGACTGGTGTTTACTCCTTACGAACGATTATAAAATACATAGATTACAATAAATGAGGGTAAATAAACGAATTTCTTATATTACTGAAGGCATGCTTGATACATTTATTTATTTTATTTATATATTCATAGTCATGGAATCATTAAAAGTGTTACCATGGAAACATAAACATAACGTAACGTAATGGAGAAAGTTTAATTTTACTCCCCGTAAATTTTCATACCCCGGGCTTGAAAATCGATGATGAAATATGAATATCGATTTTTATACGACTGCCTGAAAAAAGGAGTATATTGTTTTCAGGGTTCATGTAATGTATGTATGTATGTATGAATGTATGTATGTATGTGAGTTTGTATATTCCACCATAACTTCTATACGCCTGAACCGATTTTGATAAATGAGGTATCGTTAAAATCCCTAGCTTATTCCGGGTGACATAGGCTTGTAAAATAAAATAAAATAATGATGGGGTGACCATGGTTCCGCATTAAAGACTAAAGTTAAGAAAAAATATTCGAAAATAAGATTAACTATATAATCATCATCTAGAAAATGATGAGTAGATTCCAAAAATATATAACACTATAGTTCAATATCCAGTGATTCACAAAAAATATCATTTAATAAAAATGTGAATAAGATTCCAAAGGTAAATAATGACTGTGGTATCGTTACGTAGTAGCAGAGCAGTGGTAGCCGTACTTCCATTCGAGGGGGATTTTGGATTACACGACTGCCCAAAAAAGTGTTATGTTTTCAGGGTTCGTGTATGTATGTGTGTCTACGGCAGAACAGTCGTATTTTTTAATAATTTTAATTATATTCACTTCTCTAGTAGTAAACTCCAAAAACGTAAACCACGAGGAAAAAGTCGCTGGCATCAACCAGTAAAAAATACGTCTACCTATAAAGATTTTCTTTTCAAGAAATCCTCTAAATTATTCTCAGCCCAGTTGGTACACTTTTTGAAGCCGTTAAAACCTACAGGTTTAATTAAAAGCTATTACAGTCCAGAACTATTTAAGTTGTGTAAGGTATTCAAATCTAATTACATCATTTAGGACAGGCTGAAGTGCTTTTGTCCTTGAATGAATAGACGACCCTTTGCCGTGTTGGTGACACTTCTATACAAGCCGCCATATTGAAATGTTGAGTAATCGATGAAATGTTTAATGAAGCGTGGGTTTTCTTAATTTATTTGCATTATATTATCCCAGTATTCTTAATGGCTGTATTTCTAGGAGAATAAACTACTTAGCAACTATTACAATATTATCATACAGTTTTTGGTTTGATTATAAGTACATAGTTATTAAATATGGTCGTTTACAACAACGTTGATGACCGACTATTATATTATATTACTAGATGATGTCTGCGACTTCTTCCGCGTGGATGAGGTTTTTTCTCCGCGGGAACTCCTTAATTTTCCTGGGATTCAACCTATCTCTATACCAAATTTCATCAAAGTTGATTGAAAATATGGACTGTTAAAGCGTAGCACCGACAGATGGACAGAGAGTCAGACACAATTTCGTATTTATAATACTAGTATAGATTTGATTACTAAGCATAAAATTACTTGTATAATTCCTTAAGTGTCTTTCCGTCTGTTACCTTTCCACGCCCGTTTAATCCATTTCGATGAAATTTGGTACAGAGAACTATTCCGGGACAGATATTGACACCTTTTTATCCCGAAATATTCTCTTAATCCACGTAGACAAAGTCGCGCGAATCATCTGGAATTTGAATAAAGATCTGACATAATAGGAGCCTGTACTCAGAGCGCACCTATTTGAAACAAAAAAGTAAGTATTACCAACGAAAAGTTAACGATTCAAATGAACTCGCAAATTCCAACGTGAACGCGAATATTTTAAGGACGAGCATGAAAAAACAAGCTCCTAACAAGAAATTACATAGTTAAGGTATTTTATTGCGAAATTTAAAGCCCGGTTGTTCCCATTTAAATATTTATTTCCAGCGGTTAAAAATAAACTCCATTTTGTTATTCAGAAATTTGTTTTCAATGCAGTTTTATACTAGAAGCATTTTCGCGTAAATGCAGTCCGATTCATTCTTGCAGTAAAGAAAAACGCTCAACCCATTTTAAATGAAGCCAAGGTACAATAGACCCAGTATATATCTGCATTTTACAGCCGTGGTCAGTAGTTCTAATCCCTCTAATATATACCTCTCTAATTATTAAAGTAATACGAACTTTTCTATGAATATGTGGCGAATTAGATTTATTTTAGGTACTGCAAACATCTATGTGTGTAGAAAGAATGCGGCCACGAAAATCCTCTTTTCTAAAAAAATGATATGAAATTTTCATTTCATACCCTGTAAATGACTTCGAAAATTAAACTTCCCGGCCTAGGCCAGTAAAGAATGTATGTATTTTCATGACATATCATAAATTTGAATTTGGAATCTTTCTTCCTGAATATCTTGTAACTTGTTATAATGTTCTTTTGCCTAAATAGCTTAAATTTGGAACTCTACCGTATTACGCGTTCAGCACTCCAAGCGCAAAAAAAAAAATTAAAAGTATAATATTTATTTTTTCTCGACCAGAAAACGCGTACTTCCCGGTCTCGCGATGTAATGTACTATAAACTTATCATTCGCTTCAATAGGGACTATGCCGATGTCAAAAATAAATTATTCCTTGCTGTTTAAAAAATAGAGGGTCTTCCAAAAGACCTAAAATTCACATCCTCGGTTAGTTTAAGGTTTGACTACCATTTTGAACGTTGAAATTTGATGACGTCACAACTATATATTTCATACGAAATTCCATACTGGAGGCGCGTTGGATAAAGAGTTGCTGATTTGATTGAGTTGTCATCATCTTTTTTTCATCTTCGTCGTTTCTTGACGGCATTTTTTATTGCAGGCTTACAACAATCATACTTTTAATTAGTAATACTGAGTGCTAGGTTGGCGCACGCTTGCCTAAAAGATGCCTATTCACACTTTCCTTGTAGGTGTTCAGGTTATAGGTACATGAAACACAGGTGCAGAATGGGAGATACGTTCCATTCTTTCGTATTTGGCATCGTATATGTGCATTGGCCACATGTATAAAATTATTACACTTACGCTGTAGTAAA
Source organism: Erebia epiphron (assembly GCA_963932025.1). Classification (NCBI taxonomy): domain Eukaryota; kingdom Metazoa; phylum Arthropoda; class Insecta; order Lepidoptera; family Nymphalidae; genus Erebia; species Erebia epiphron. The sequence goes on from OZ009948.1 coordinate 23,966,057, forward strand.
ACGTTTGTATGTTTGTCCCCAGGTGAAGGCGAGCCCGGGGGCGCGCGGGGGCGGTGCGCGGGCGCGGTGTCGCGCGGCATGCGGCGCCGCCCGCTGCTGCTGCTGCTGCTGGCGTTGCTGCGCACGCACGGCCTGCTAGCCGCGTCCGGAGGTGAGTGCTGCCCTTTACACCTCTTACATCACCATCATCGGCGCTAAAGCCCTTTATGAAAAGAAAGATAGAAAAATAGTTTATTCACCAGTAGTATCACAGATATAAAAACAGATACAAATGTATTTAACACTTTCGTCTGTTACACATCCCAGAAAGGGTTTACAGCTCAGCGTCATATGCCCATAAATGCATACAAACCTGTGAACCTGGGTCCTGGCCCGGCCGGGTTTATAGGCCCGGCCCAGCTCCAGAAGATTTCTCCATCTATCTCGATCATTCGCGCTCGTTATCCAGCTTCTTAAACCAATCAGTTCTGCGTCTTGGCTAACCACATCAAACCATCGAAGTTTTGGTCGACCTCTTACACACCTGCCTCTTTGTTCTAGTGGTTAGCATGTTCGACTGCGGCTCACGAGGCCTAGGTTCGATTTCCGGGTCGGGTTGTAAATAATTAAGTTATTTCCGATAAAAAGTAGGCCTATATCCTTCCCATAGGAAAATTAAACAGTCCCCGCGGGCTTGATCCACGCGGACGAAGTCGCCGGCATCAGCTAGTATCATCTAAACATTGTTCCCCAAATAAGCAAAAGCGAGATATACAATATTGAGTGCGTAGAACTCATTAAACGGACCTCCTTTTGACCTCGAACAAAAAATCCTCGCCGCTGACTGAGCAGTAATCCATTGTAGCATCTCCGATATGTAGCCGCGTCATTGTGGGCGATTAGTGCGATACGGGAACAACCCCAGACATGTTGTAGATACAGACGCTCCTCGGTCTTGTGGCTTGTATGCGTCATGTCATTTATGCCTATGTGACGTATGAGTTAGTCGCATTGAAGTTGTTATACTATATAATTAACATTAAACTTTAAAGACATTATAATTAACTTTACAGTTGTAGCCTGAGCAGTAATCTATTGCAGCATCTCCGATATGTAGCCGCGTCATTGTGGGCGATTAGCGCGATACGGGAACAACCCCAGCCATGTTGTAGATACAGACGCTACACAATCTTGTGGCTTGTAGGCGTCATGTCATTTATGCCTATAAGATGTATGAGTTAGTCGCACTGAATTTGTTATACTGGAATTCACTACTCTGTGACACGTTTGAATATGAAATTTTTATGTTGAGTGTTGACTCTTATTGCTCTTGTTCATTTCTCAATCCATACCCCGTACTTATTTTGTACATTAAAGCGTATATATCTGTCTGTAACCTTTAGAGGGGTCCACCCGCTTAGCCGATTTTGAAGCAATGAAATAGCTTGCATCCCGTAGACGGACACTGAAAGATAGAAAATCAATTTATTCGCCAATGGTGTCACAGACAAAACACTCTTGAGATGTAACAATTTCATTTGTGACACCACTCAGAACGGGTGTACAGCTCAGGGTCTAGCAATGCATTGGAAATGAAAAAATGAAAATGAAATGATTTATTTCACGTAGTACAACTTGTGCCACTTATGATAAGTTGTAAGAATCTACCACCGGTTCCTAAACATACTTCAACATGCATCAAATCAAAATCAAAAATCAAAATGCTTTTTATTCAAATAAACTTTTACAAGTGCTTTTGAATCGTTAAGTGAATCTACCACTGGTTCGGAATGCCATATCAAAAATATGTCATTCCTCGTTCAATGAGTTCCATCGAATATGGGCCTTGAAAGTAGTTTCGATACTGCAATGTATCGCTACTGGATGGCATAAACAGTCGCGTTAGAAGACTGGATTACAGATGCCTATCTCAAATTTCGGCACTGGTAGGTAAGTGAACCGTGGCCTAGTGGTCAAGGCGCTCAGGGCGCGATTCCCAGAGATAAGCAGGTTCAAATCCTGCCGGTTCCGGAATTTTTGATATGCATGTTTAGGTAAGTTTAGAAACTATCCTCGTGTGTGAAGCACTGTAATAAAATTATAAAATTTACCACCGGTTCGTAACATTGTATGCCAATACGCATACAAAGCAAGGTGCATGTTTTCAGCTGTGACCCGGGTGACGTCACAGTTACAAAACTTGATTACTGGTTACTTTTTATCCCACAAAATGATTTTCAAAATGATTGATCCACTCATATTGTAAAGTTGTAATTGTAATATGTGTTGTCAAGTTGTAATTGTAGTTGTAGGTAATTTTGTAGCCAGAGGAGACGAATTGGCCGACTGTTAAGTCTTCCCTGGCATGTTTTTCATAAATAATAAAGAATAAAGAATAAAGAATATTAATTGCATGAGTACTTAAAACATTCTTGTAAGAGAGTGTTCATCAGTACTTTAATAATTATGCCGCTGACTATGCATTTATTATACATCATTTTATTATCTTCGGTAACGAAGTAGCCATTGTTATGATACAAAAATATACAACTCATGTTTGTAATACGCCCAAGGGAATATGATTAATATAAAGTAAAAAGTTGTATTGAATAAATCATTTTGTCTTTTGCGAGACACAATTAAAATTAAGTATTGTATTAATTAAGTATTATATTGTATCTGTAATAATTTTGCACGCCATATGATTGGCAGATTGTGGCTCGAAACTATAATATTACTATTGTAACAGCTCTTTTGTTGTACCTACAATCAGCAAATAAATAAATGATTATGATTATGATTATGATTTACCACTCTCTTCAGTGAAATAAATTCATAATTTAGAATAACCGAGATTTATTTAAATCAATTCATGATTTTATGATCGTGATTAATTTGTTAATCGGAACTTGGCCTAGGACACTTCCATGCGCCTCGATACTATGTTATTTTTTCAAATGTGATAGGTGAAATTGGGTCTGTCTATGAGTTACCTTTTCACGGCCTAAATGCAGAACCGTAGTATGATATAAATTCACTCAACGATTCAATGACTATGTGAATAAAAAACATTTGAGTTGAGTTTAATTGACGCTTCAACAGCTTGTACCTATCCCGTAAACGTAAGTAAAAAACAAATTGCATACGTAGGAAGTAGTGGGCTTCGTCATAATTCGCAATCCCATTTGACCATTCAATAGCCGCTACATTAAATTTGGAGGAATATCCCAGCAAGTTTATGTACAACGTGGGTCAACCAAAATGGTCCAACCATTTTAATTTCTACACAGCTACAGCAGTCTCCGTATTTCGTGCCGACTGTAGCTCGTGGTGTACCCCATTCATTTATCAGAGGCAGCCCTGTCCACAGAGCATTTGTACCGAGCGGCGCTGAAGCGCTGCAATTCAGCGCACTCTCCACACCGCACATTTGTTTGATTGAAACACCCGAATACTCGATAGGCTTAGCTTTGAAACACGTTGTACACTATACGGCTTTATAGCTACTTTCTAGTAAAACCGTCCTAAGCGTCGTGGGTAGACCATCGTTTATGCCTTTACCGGACAAGCGACGCGTTTTACGCGACCTATTAAGACAGCAAGACCGGCCTATCTTTTAAACCGATTTTGATAAAATTTGGTACAGGGATGGGTTGCATCTCGGGGAAGGACATAGGCTACTTTTGATCCCGGAAAATTAAAGAGTTCCCGCGTGAACAAAATAACGCAATCCACGCGGACGAAGTCGCGGGCATCAGCAAGTGACGTGATAGTTTCTCCGTCTCCACCTGGACATCGGACCTGCAGGGGTAGCATGCGCACAACGAGTAAAATAATATATCTATTCATTTTCTCTCGTTATCTCTATTTGTCTACCGAAGCTAACATGGTTACACATATGACTTGTCTCGTTACGCAAAAAGTAGAGGTAACAGCAATATTTCTCATCTGTGGTATTTTTCTCTACGAAACCGACAATTTTTTTCTCGTAATGTAGCGGATTTTGTGCATAAATAAACGAGAAATTAGCCGGCAACGGCAACATCTTTTTCTCTTGTCGCGAGATATCTCGTTGTGCGCATGTTAAGCACTACCTTGTTCACAGACAGTGGCGGCTTTAGGAGGTGGCAAGCAGGGCAATCGCCCGGGGCCTCGCTCTTGCAGGGGCCTCGCGCCCTTTCTCAACAGCGCTACAGCCCAAGTAGAAAAAGTCAATAGGTACTAATGTGTATTTGAATCTCGCGCCTCGCAAATATCTACGGCCCAGAGCCTCGCAATAGCTAAGACCGCCCCTGTCCACAGATCTACGACACCGAACCATTGCTGAAACGTTGCAATACAGCACACTGTCCATAAAACCCATCCGTTTGATTGAAACGCTGAATGTTCAATGGGCTTAACTTTAACGTGGAACTGTTGAATAGTTTATAGAATGGAAAACGGTCAATTAACTTGATGCTGACTGTTTTTTTCGAATATATATAAATTGGGACTGAATTACGGTACTATAACTGTTGTGACGAAACAATCGAATTTTCGAAGTTGATTGCATCTTTTTTACGTTTTTCTATTACAGGTGAGACCGTTTTATTTATTTGTAGGTAAAAAAGTAAGTTTTAATAAATCAATCCAAACCTATTTTTTTCTTAATAGGTACCTAAGTCACAAGGTCACAAGTTCGATTCCTGGTAGGAGCATATTAGAAATTTTAATTGGAAACCAATTAGACTAGACCACATATTTTGTTGTCTTTGTCAATGTAGGTACCATTTTGTCCTACGTGAGCGACAAACGCGACTTCGCGACGCGATACGACGCGATGCCACAGTATCAAACAGTAGCTCCTTCACGTGGTCGCGTAGACAAATTTGTCATTTTCTATGGCGTCGAATCGCGTCGTGGAGTCGCATTTGTCGCTCACCTAGGACAACGGGTTACACTGTACTGTCACTTACCACCCGGAGAGATTTCCTATAGCACATATTGTATTATATGGGCTATATACCGCTATTTACGTAATGTGGCCTAAAAGCCAATAAACAAATAAATCGAAGCCCACAAAATATCCCGCAATACTAACAAAACCAACGCAAACACAATCAAACTGTTCTAAATAAATATAGATAAACAAATTTATGCTATGCTGTTATATAATACATATTCTAAATATAAACAACCAACTCAATGTTGTTGGAATTCTGGAACACAATAATATGATTGAAACTGAATTATTGAAATCACAGGAACAAGGGGGCGTGTAGCTATGCTATATATAGTTTAGCTAATATATTACATACAGTTAGGCTACTTCGTATTGATACTAATTCATACTCGTAGACACACATACCTACATACACAAGTTTGGATGGGTGGATGTATGGATGTATGGATGGATATGTTACTCAATCACGCCCCAACGGCTGAACGGATCTGGATGAAATTTAGCACAGAGATAGATCATAGTCTGGAATAACACATTGGCTACTTTTTATCCCGGAAAATTAAAGAGTTCCCGCGGGAACCGAAAAAACCTCAATCCACGTGGACGAAGTCGCGGGCAGACGAAGTCCTGGCTAGATCCTTACCTCGAAAGGATTATTTGTTTTCTTCTGGCTGGTCTTCTGTTGGTAGCCATTCTCACTAGATTATAAAAATTGGACGCGTTCGACTCCCTCAGTTCGTCAGACCACCTAGTTGGTTAACGGCCTCTCATCTCTTTTGCCCTCACATCCATACTAATATTATAAATGCGAAAGTGTGTCTGTTTGTCTGTCTATCTGTCTGTCTGTCTGTCTGTCTGTCTGCTACGCTTTCACGGCCTAACTACTCAACCGATTTTGATTAAATTTGGTACAGAGATAGTTTACATCCCGGGGAAGGACATAGGCTACTTTTTATCCCGGAAAATTGAAGAGTTCCCGCGGGAATCAAAAAAATGTACCGATTCAACCGATTTTGTTGAAATTTGGTACAGGGATAGGTTGTATCCCGGGGAAGGACGTAGCGTACTTTTTATCCCGGAAAATTTAAGAGTTCCGGCGGGAATCAAAAAACATCAATCCACGCGGACGAAGTCGCGGGCATCATCTAGTAGGTACATACATAGACTGCTAAAATCACAACTCTCCCTTTTGGTTTTGCCGTAGTCGGGTAAAAATGAAACTATACAGAATGAATGAAAGGATTATTTTTTTTCATTTTTCGATGTCAAAATATATATAACTAGTGGTTCGCCCCGAACTTCGACCTCGCGGTTTCCATGAAACGAATAAACTTTTACAGAGCGCCATCTATTGACATCATTGTGCAGTTCTGTTAAAAATACTGAAGCTCATTAAAAATTAAATAATTTTGTTTCCTTATAATATTTATCTAATTTAAGTATTTGTTGTTCAAGTACGTACAGGATATAATTCAAATAGTTGATCAAGTTTCAGGCTCAGCCTTTCAGAAAATTGAGAGTTCTGAGGTCAACTTTGGACGTTAGAAAATCGCCACTTTGAAAGCCCCCCATTTCGTTAATTTTAGGAGAAAAATTTTAAAAAATATATTTTTGCCACTATTCCTAATTATGCTATAAAAATATTATACTTCGCATTCGCTTCTATGAGAGCCCCGCTGAAATAAAGATTTTTATAACTTTTTAAGCCATATTCGGCTGGAGGCTATCATTTTACATATTACATATTAAATTTAAATTTGAAGTAATTACGTTCAGTAATTCAGAAGTTATAAGGCTCTGGCAGACGGACGGACGGACGGACAAGTGCAAATTCACTCAAGTAGAGTCAGAGACCTTCGCTTCGCTCGGTTAAATATATGGGTACGTGCTTGTACTTTACGGCATTCATTCACTGATTGAACAATATCACTCATCGAAAGACTTAATTACTATTACAGACTACAGAGTGGATTAACGAAGGAGAAGCAACGAGCTGAGATCGGGCGAAAGATAGAATTGCGCCATTTTGTGAAATCACGTTAACCCTAAAGAACAATAGAGACGCTTAAATGTTAAATTGAATTTATCAATAGGGTTTCTGTAGAGGTTTTCTTGCATGATTTTTGAGGCGGAAACATAGTTTTGGAATGAAAAGCCACAGCTTTTATCTTAATCTAAATCGCATTTTTAAAATGAAGCAGGTCTTTAAATATCGGCTTAATTAAGTTGTATTTATTTAAAACATAATATAATACAAGAAATATTTATTTATTTATTTACTTTATTCTTATATAAATGTGCAATTATGTATCTATCTGCTACGCTTTCATGGACCATTTGTTAACCCAATTTTGACGAAATTTGGTACAGAGATTGAGAAACACATAACATAGAAAAGAGTTCTCACGGGAATTTGGAAAAATCTGCATCCACATGAACGAAGTCGCAGGCACCATCTTATAGTGAAATAAATGATACTACTAATACAAGAAGGAGCAAAAATCAATGTACCAAATAAATGAAGTCGCGGGAAATGCCTAGCGCTATTTTAAATTCATCGGTTTGTTTTTACACGTTTAAAGGAATAGAATAATATTAATGTTATTAGAGGATGGTTTGGGAAAAGTAAACTTTCAAGATTTTCTTCGATATTCCCGCTAGGTATATACTTTACCCCAGATTTTACCGCACCGGTTATCTTAGGTAGGTTCTGTTCCAGATTTCAAAATATATTATTTTTCTAATCATTACCTATCTCGTATGTAAGTGCACTGACACACTATCGATAGGACCAGACCATAATTCAGCACGAAACGCTTGCGTGCATGGAATACACGTTTCATCGTAGTGCGTTGTTCTGTGCAGTGCGCGCCCGGACTCTTTGTCCGCCAGATACAAAAACAAGCAAGTGAATATAATTAAAATTATTAAAAAATACGACTGCTCTGCCGTAGACACACACACAAACACGAACCCTGAAAACATAACACTCCTTTTTTGGGCAGTCGTGTAATATAAAATCCCCCTCGAATGGAAGTAATACTGCTACTACGTAACGATACCACATTCATTAATTACCTTTGGAATCTTATTCACATTTTTATTAAATGATATTTTTTTGTGAATCACTGGATTTTGAACTATTATATATTTTTGGAATCTGCTTATCATTTTCTTGATGATGATTATATTTAATCTTATTTTAGAATATATTTTTATAACATTAGTCTTTAATGCGGAACCATGGTCACCCCATCAATTTTTTTTAAAATTTTACTAGCTTATGTCACCCGGAATAAGCTAGGGATTCTAACGATACCTCATTTTTTTAAATCAGTTCAGGCGTATAGAAGTTATGGTGGAATATACAAACTCACATACATACATACATACATACATACATACATACATACATACATACATACATACATACATACATACATACATACATACATACATACATACATACATACATATATACATACATACATACATACATGAACCCTGAAAACAATACATACTCCTTTTTTCAGGCAGTCGTATAAAAAAACCGTGAAAAGCAGTGATATGTTTGTTTAAGTGTTTTTTTTTAACTGAAACGGGTACTCAAACACTTTTAATGGACTTAAAAAGCGTTACAGCTACGTCTTTTACCAAAAAACGTCTTACAATACTGGACAAAAGTTATAGTAGTGGATATTGGCCCTAAAACCGGACGACTTTTAAGAAAGTTACAGATAATGAGAGATAATGTCGAATTGCAGTAATTATATGTAAATTGGGGACAGCGCCGTTTTCTATGTAATTGCCTATCCGAAGTTGCTTCCCACTGTTCTTCAAAGGCTACCTACCTAATTCCATTAGGCCTATATTTTGTCGAGTTCAAGAGTTGCTCCGTTTTATTAGAAGGTTTCGGACCTCTCACTTAAGGGTGCTTCCAGACCAGCGTAAAGTGATGTGTAAAGCTAGGTAACCTGTTCTACATTTCGGAAATCACATATAGCTTGCATAAATGCCTCGTAGATTTAGTTTTAAGATACTGTAACTGATTATCACCAACATGTCTCAGATGTTAGTGGAGGTCAATAAATGCACAGTGTACCTAAATTGAATAAATAAATATTGATTGATTGACAAAGTGGTTCCGTTGGAGGAATAAAGTCCGGAAAATGATTTTTAGTGGTTAAATAATTTGAAAGCGCTTTTTATATCTTATTTGAGTTACAAAATAGCTTTAAAATCTATTTTAATATAGCAAAATGATATAATTTTGAGTACTCAACGAAATTCTGCGGTTTGGTGTTCAAATCTATGACAATTTAATGCAGAACATGATCGTTTTGAACTGCAAACCCCTTATACACATCTAATGTGAGTATAATATTCGAGAATCTGCGAGAATATAGTGATTTGCGTTTGCTCTACTTTCTGAGACACATATTAATATATTCGCAAGAATAGGATCACGTAACTGTTTGATATGTTAGCATGTAATATCAGAAACTGCAGTTATCAGCTAAATTAAAGAATCTGCTGAATGATGTTCAGCTGATCTCCAATCTTAAACCAATCAACAAACCAACAATCAAATACACTTTTTTATTTATAATATTAGTATGATTGTACTCGTAATAGGTTTGTGAAGTTAGTTGATACACAACTTTACGCTGATCTGGGCTACGCCTTAGGTTGAACTACTCCTTGAATTGTTTCGTCCGGGCAAGGCGAATGTAGGTCGCAGGAGTACTGTAGACCTTTGCAAATGTTCCTGAATGTAGACGTCGAGGTATAAGCACAGAATAGGTAATAGTATGTCTGAACGTGTTGATGAATACAAGGTGTTCTTGTTGCTTCAGAGTTACTACTATAAATGTACCTTAGGTTGATCTTTCATATTTTTTTCAATCCATCGCCAGCCCACTATTGAGCACGGGGGGCACGAGTCAGAATCCATACTAATATTATAAACGTGAAAGTGTGTCTGTCTGTATGCCTGTCTGTCTGCTCACGGCCCATTTTTTCAACTTATTTCGATGAAATTTCGTATAGGGGTAGGTTACATCCCGGGAAAGGATATAGGATTTATCGCGGAAAATTAAGGAGTTCCCCCGGGAAATAAAAAAATTGCATGCACTAGTTTACTGTAAAACTTTCACATTTGATTGGCAATTGACGATAAAGGTGAGAGATTTTCTCGAAGCTTGTACTTGATACCATCTGTAATTTATTTCGCTTAAAATCTCTTAGAGTTTAGCAACAAAGTTGTGCCACTGGGCAGAAAAGTTTTTTTACAAAGTTGTTTTTAACTTTCACGGTTCTTAAATCATTAAAAATATTGCAATGCTCGTAGAGGAGTAAAATTTATGCCCTACTAATATTATAAAAGCGAAAGTTTGGATTGGCAAATTTCATCCAGACCTGTTCAGCCTTTCTGGCGTGATTGAGTTACAAATATCCATCCATCCGAATCCAAACTTTCGCATTTATAATATCAGTAAAAATAAAAGGAATAAATAACTCTTAAAATGATTTTGACCATTTGTCCACCCACTGTTCTAATTTAGGGTTGTCTATGGGTACGTAAAAGAATAAACGATGCAACCTTGCAACAACTTCGTAGACAAAGTATCCATAAAGTTATCGAAAACTATTGCCTAAGTATTCCGTGTAACACTTACGCCACAGGGGCATCCCTACTTGGACGACTGCCAGTCTTCTTAAAGCAACACGATGCATACATTTTGCAATCTTATCGCTCTATAAATAAAGGTCATAATGTAATGGCGAAATCGTTGTTTTCCATTAGGGTACCAGCTTATGCGTGTTTGTGTGAAAAATCAATGTTCCACTCATTTTTATCTGCTTGTTCGAATCGTAGATAATTTTTTGGCTTAAAATCTTAATCCATTTCCGTATTGTAATTTAGTGCTACCACAGATTTTTATTGCATTTACGTATTTTTTACTTTGTTTTATCCCTAACGTAAGTACGTAAAATATTGGGAGTAGTTTTTAGGACTATTGGAATTTTATTCATAAACATGAAAGTATTCTGTCCCATATTATTCAAAAAATATAGATTGCACGGTAAAATAAGAAAACTTGCCGATACAATTTCCAATCAATTAATATTTCAAATATTAAAAAAAAATACCAAGTTTAGCAAAAAAAATATTGCTAGTTTTTCTGCCTGCATGTTTTGTTTTAGAAACGGGCTATACATAATGACAAATAATACTAAAGACCTATAACTTGTAGATACTAATTAAATACTAATAAATAATAGATACTAATTAAATACAGGGGCACCTGGTACCTCAGATGTGCGCCACTATAGTGGTATCGTGTCTGAGAGGCCCGGAGTCCCAACACTAGCTGAGTGGCTTACCTGTTTGTTGCACTGCTGTACAATACAGTTGATTTTGTATGTGTTTAGTTTAAGTTTATTTCTGTGCAGTGCCTCAAATAAAGATTTTTCTTTCTTTCTTTATAAATATTTTCAATGTTTTGCCTTTTAAAAAAAGCAACTGCTGAGTTTCTTGTCGGCTCTTCTCAGTAGAATAGTGACACCTGTAGAGACATCTGTAAATCCTACATGTTATAAAGCTCAAGGTTTGATATTTTCTTGTATCCTTAGAAAATATTTTTTTTCTCGCTAAGTATTAATCTCTATTAATTGTATGGATTCACAAAAGTTTCTTTAAATAAAGTTAAGCTCTTTAAATTTAAATTAAGTTGAGTTAAGTTCTTTAAATAAAGTAATAAGCTATATCACTTGTAATGTATGAAATGGTTCCGTGGTTCCGGGGAGTTACAAAGTTGAACTGCAGCCGTGCTTCGAATATCAACTGAACTTGCAGTTACACTAAAAGCTTCGCTTTGTGTTCAAAAGGTTGATACGAGAAGTCAAAGGAAACTACGCAAGAAATACAGAAGAATATTAATAATCATCACAGAAGATTCAATTCAAATACAAAGTTGAAATTAAATGAAATGTCTTATTTCACGTTCGGCAACTTGTACCATTTATGTTAAGGACTTCACCTATTGGGTCGGCAAAAAAGTTTTTTTTAATCCACTACTACGTTCCTTGAGTGCGATCTCACCTGATGGTAAGTGATGATGCACTCTAAGATGGTAGCGGGCTAACCTGTTAGGGGCATGGCAGTTATATTAAACCCATACCCGTATTCGGTTTCTACACGGCATCGTACCGGAACACTAAATCGCTTGGCGGCACGTCTTTGCCGGTAGGGTGGTAACTAGCCACGGCCGGTGGCCGAAGCCACCAGGCATTCTACTTAAAGTCAATTGTTCTGGTGGAAGCAAGCGTTACTTTGCGGAAGTCCATGATAGCCAAAGAACAAGAAGTTTGATTCGCTATAACCCCGCTAAAATAGACAAATCTATGTAGTAGGTACAACGTACATAATACGATACGCATTGCCCGACTTTCACTTCTAAGCATGCAGGAAAAGCAAGCAACCAAGCAAGCAATACGCATGACTACCACACAACACCACACACATTTTTGAAAGCACTCCCAACGCACGTTTGCGGACGATCGGACATCGGAGCATCTTCAGGAGATGTTAACTCGATAATGTTTTTGTCTTACAATATAATGTCTCCTTCTAATATTTTCATACTTAGTACTTTTTCTATCCCTAAATTTTACTATTAAAAATTCTATGCTGCTGTATAGGGACGAGTGGCCTAGTTGTGACAACGCATATCAGTCGATTGCGATTGTTAAGCAACGTTGACCCAAGTCGGTTACCGAATTGGGGACCGAATTATATAAAATTCAATTCAGTCCTGACTGACTGACTGACTGATGACTAGGTATCCAATAAGAAAGGGTTTTCCGAAATTCCACCCCCAAAGGAGTAAAATAGGGGTTGAAAGTTCGTATGAAAGTCCGTCGTTTTTCAAGTTATAGCCATGAAACTTGGTATATGGGCTTTTGGTTTAAAATAAAAAAATACGTGTTTCACAGTTTTTGAAAATTTTATTCTCAAGGACGTTAAATAGAGAGTTTGTCTTTCACGCTCGCATCACGCTGCAACAGAGCAACAGTACGACGTGATTTCTTTCATGGGTATAGATGAGGACCTGAAGAGTGACATATTTATTTAATCCCGGAAAATTAAGGAGTGCCTGTGGGAATTAAAAAACTTAAGCAACGCGAACGAAGTCGCGGGCGTCCGCTAGTAATCGTTACAAAATCCTTCTTATTCGAGTCGTAGGTATGCGGAAGGACGTGGGAATCCACCGCATCATAATTATCCTAAGAAAACCGGCCAAGTGCGAGTCGGACTCGCGCACCGAGGGTTCCGTACTCAAGAAATAGGTATAATTATCTTTGTTAATGAACCGCAAAACTAACTTTGTTTGTAGAGGTTTACTGTTAATATCAAAAAATTACGTTTGTTGTATGGGAGCCCCCCTTTAATATTTACTTTATTGATATTTAATTATTTATTTTGAAAGGTAATATACAAGTTAATATTCTGTGAAAATTTGAACCGTCTACCTGTTACCGTTTTTAATATTGAGCAAAAAAATACGAAAAAAACACGTTTATTGTATGGGGACCCCCCTTAATATATATATTTTTTTAATTTTTAGTATTTGTTGTTATAGCGGCAACGGAAATACATCATTTGTGAAAATTTCAGCTTTCTAGCTATCACGGTCTATGAGATACAGCCTGGAGACAGACAGACAGACAGACAGACAGACAGACAGACAGACAGACAGACAGCGGAGTCTTAGTAATAGGGTCCCGTTTTTACCCTTTGGGTACGGAACCCTAAAAAATGATCCTATGGTTGTGATTTATGAAGTGGGGGCACGACTCTCAGTAATGAGGAATACGACGCAAAGAGAGAAAGAGCTAGCTGTCTGTATAATTATTGTCCGTTGTTCGAATTCAAATCACCATCGCAAATTCAGTCAATACATTTCACTCGTCGCACGTCTATAGAAACCGCGCCGGTTCCACGCGGCTCGCGAATAATGACCCCAATTCAAGGATTTATTCATCTCCTCGGTAAATAGAGCGTGCATAATACGTGTTACGTAATCGATTCATGTTTGTTACCTAATATTTATTACTAGCTGATGCCCGCGACTTCGTACGCGTGGATTGAGGTTTTTGGTTCCCGCGGGAACTCTTTCATTTTCCGTGATAAAAAGTAGCCTATGTATAATACCAGACTATAATCTTTCTCTGTGCCAAATTTCATCCAAATCCGTTCAGCCGTTGGGGCGTGATTGAGTAACATCCATCCATACCTCCATCCATCCATCCATCCATACCTCCATCCATCCATCCATCCATACCTCCATCCATACATCCATCCATCCAAACTTTCGCATTTTTAATATTAATTTGATTATTTGATGATGTATTTTTTCGGAAACCTTTCAGCTACTATACAATTATAGAAGAAAAATAAAGTCAATTACAAGTTTTCACAGTTAAAGGTTAAAAGAGTTTTTAGATATATCGGGGTTAATATCTGTACAGATTTTTGATGAAGATTGATAACAATAGAATAAATTTCAAAAATTCCTAGCTGTAATGGCAAGGCAGGACTCTCTCTTCGGTTCCGAAATCTAAACCGTGTCCGCATTGTTTTTGTTTGCTCGTATTGGCGATCTATTAATTAGTTGAAATTACATGTTGTTACAGTTTTTAAGCAGTAATATATTTTCATGCGGTTATTTTGCAACACAATTTTGGGTACATCTGTACTAATATTATAAATGCGAAAGTTTGGATGGACTATGGCTCCATAGTCTTTACGGTGACGAACAAATATGTTATCCTCGGAGAAGACTACTAATTATTTGAGAGTTAAATTTTAGTTAAGTATGATTTCTGTTTTTGGCACTACATGCCTCTGAATCGCTAGGCTAAGATTAAGAAGTCCTAGTTGTATAATTGCTATAACCAAAGGAAGTGATTAGCAAATCCAACTTCTTTCAGCAGTTAACAAAGATGAACCTGAACAATGAATGTACAGCGTATTCATGATCAGTTATTACCGTTTCTATCGCAGAGGGACTTAATTTAATCCCGTTAATTATACAGTAATAACCGTGTCCCTATATCTATGGCTTCATGAGATTACGCAGTCGCGGCGTCACGTTTTAATTGTTTTAATGAGAACGCGAATGATTGATAGCCAAATCCACCACTGTTTCTAGATTCTCATATTATACCTAATGCTTTTTAGGGTTCCGTACCAAAATGGTAAAATGGAACCCTTATGGTGCGACTTTCTCCGTCTGTCCGTCCGTCACACTCGATTATTTCAGTAACTACCGAAGCTATCGACATGAAGTTTGGAATAGTTGTGTATATTAGTGGCCCAAAGACACTGGAATTAAAAAAAATTGGAAATTATTTTTGTTCTTATTTAAAAGGGGGGAAAATCGGAGGGTTGAAATTTAAAAGTGAGATAACTGTACTGTGTGGGGTATCATATGAAAGAGTTTACTTTGTACATTCTAAAACAGATTTTTAATTATTTTTAGTCATGATAGTTTTTGATTTATCGGGGAAAAGTCTAAAAAAATACCGTCCCCCCCCCCCCCCCCCCCCCTTATCTCCGGAGTTTACCAATCGAAAAATCTGAAATAATTATGTTCAATAGGAATTTATGTATATTTTACAGGAAAACTATAGCCAATGCTCTAACTAGCATAGTTTTTTTGATATTAACAGTAAACCTCTACAAACAAAGTTAGTTTTGCGGTTCATTAACAAAGGTAATTATTACCGTTTTACATCTTTGGTCGTTACAGTTTTAGTCGTGTTACGTCTACAGTATTACGAACGAATCTTAAAAGTACCTAGCTATCACCTACCTACCTAGGGATCACAAAACAGGAGACTGATATCAAAGTATTAAAAAATCAACGCCATTTTGAAATTATTTGTTTACGTTACGTTACGATATTTAGGGCTCCCTGGAAATACAAAACAGAAAACTGAAACCAAAGAAACCTTTTACAATTTTTATTTTAAAATATTTTTTTTAATACGTCATAAATCGTAAACTGCAATTTACCTTTCATACAATCAACTCAAATATTTAAAATAAAAATATTTTTAATAATTTAAAACTTACTACAGGTTTCTACGAAACCCTCGGTGCGCGAGTCCGACTCGCACTTGGCCGGTTTTTTATCATTAACGGGCCATATGATTTTGCGATTTTTAAATACTTTTTATTAGATATGTGCTTTTTGAATATTTAATCTAAATTGATTGTGTGACAGAAACCGTACAGACAACGGAAGCTTAGTAGATGCCTTTTCTCTCTATTGCCTAAGTATTTCCATAATACGTTCCAAGCAAGCGCGTTCTAAGCAAGCGCGTTCCAATCTAGACCTCATCATTGCTTTGCACTAAGCATTATTGTCGTCAAGCACAAGCCTAAGTTGCAATAAAAAAACTCCGAGGGTTCCGTACAAACCTGTAGTAAGTTTTAAATTATTAAAAATATTTTTATTTTAAATATTTGAGTTGATTGAATGAAAGGTAAATTGCGGTTTACGATTTATGACGTATTAAAAAAAAACTACTTACTAGATCTCGTTCAAACCAATTTTCGGTGGAAGTTTGCATGGTAATGTACATCATATATTTCCATATTTATCCATAGATCATAGATATAACGTATGGGTTAGATGAAAAAACACTTTTTGAGTTTCAGTTCTAAGCGTGGGGAACCCCCAAAATTTATTGTTTTTTTCTATTTTTATAAGAAAATCTTAATGCGGTTCACAGAATACATCTACTTACCAAGTTTCAACGGTATAGTTCTTGTAGTTTCGGAAAAAAGTGGCTGTGACATACGGACGGACAGACAGACAGACAGACATGACGAATCTATAAGGGTACCGTTTTTGCCTAATTTGGCTATGGAACCCTAAAAAGTACATAACTTCAAAAAGAAAAACATCAGTTACCATTCGACTAGGAAGCTGGGCTCAATCACTAGGTTATCAACAGCTTTTTTATCGTCCCATATATAGGCGGAAACGATACAAAATCGATTATGCAAAACGGAGCGGTGCGACAAATTCCGTCGTGACTCGAAATAAAAGATTTCCATCGCCATACATTACCTGTAAACCTCATTTTTAAGCCGTATCCACACTTCCTGATCTTCCCGCGCGGCCATTATGCCCGCCCCCTCGTTTCGGGGCAATTTGCATAATTTTTCCTTCCCGAATTTTCAGTTATTTTCATTTATCCCCCGTTTAACGTGTAGCAGAGCGTTCCCGGTTGCTCGTCCCTTCGTTATGGACGTTATGGGTATATTAGCGCTGTTAGGTTGAGTACGCACTACGCCAATTAGAATATAATCTGGAAATGATTTGCCCTATAATTTATTGGTTGCTTGTAGTATTAATTAATTCGCATAAGTGGCTACTTAAAGAAAATCTACTCAATCTATTTTAAACGAGACTTAAAGGCGTGGACATAATATATAGAAGGTACACAAAAAGTCGTTTGAAAAAAGACGCACGTAAATTAAAATATACAAGAACTTATGCAAGAACGTATAGAAGAACTTCATGTACGCGTCGTCGTTCTACTCGTAAGTGTATTATAGAGGCAATTAGACACCCTTTCGCATCTTTTTATATAAGTAGGTATGGATTCTATATCGACTGATTTATGAGTGTTTAACTTGAAGTAGAAAGGTTTACCAATAACACACATTTAGAATTCGTCACTTAATGTTGCATGTGACTTCATCCGCAAGTATTTAGGTTTTTCAAAAGCCCGCTCTTTGCCATAATTTATATCACTCTAAGGTTCTCAACTATACCAGAGATGAGCAAGTTACCATAACTCTGTCTATGCCCATGCGAAAAACACGTCATTTTGTTGCTCTTCTGCGGCCTGGATAGAAAGACAAACCTACAAGCACACTTTGGAATTTACAATATAGGTAGTTATAATTTTGTTTTCATTTATTATTCTCTGACAGTAAACAAATATTAAATTTAATTAAATATTAAATTTAATTAGGTACCTATCTAATATTCACAACATCCGAGCGCTCTAATTAGCTATTAGAAAGTTCATTAAGCAAAATTAATTCATTAGTAACTTCCCAGTTTAAGGGTCTCTAGTTCAAAATTTTGCTTTTTGCTTTTGATGTAAATCATATTAGAGTAATTAATATTTACCGTCGGGTATTTAGTGATTTTAATTTTTTTTTGATCGGATCAATTTGTTTTTTGATTATCTAAATGTGTGCAATTAAATTTCCTTTCGGCTTATAATTCCGTGGCGTGTTGCTATTGATTTTAATACAGTATCTTAAAAAAAAAGATTCCGACGAATTGAGAACCTCCTCCTTTTTTGAAGTCGGTTAAAAATATAATATGCACCAGACCTCTAGAAATTTCAACCAATTATTTAAAGTTAACTACATAAAAATCCATGTCTGCGGCCGAAAAGGATAATTTTTATTACCAAAATCCAATTCAAACTTTTTGATTTTCCACTATAATAATTCATGTATGATTAAAACATAATAATAATATTATATAATGCCTATGTCATTCTCCACGTGTACAACTACAGCCATGTAAAGTATCGCGTCGATCCGTTGCTCTATTGCGGCGTGATTGAGGGACAAAACAAACTTTTGCATTAATAAAGTAACTGGATGATTCCCGCGACTTCGTCCGCGTGGACCAAATTTTTTCGATTCCCGCGGGAACTCTTAAATTTTCCGGGATAAAAAGTAGCCTATGTCCTTCCCCGGGATACAACCTACCCCTGTTGTGACGTGGTAGGCCGTCACAGAATAATGAGGTGTAGGTATTAGGTATTTTTACTTCAGACTTAAGATACAATGTTACACTGTACCAAATTTCATTCAAATCGGTTGAACAGATGGGCCGTGAAAGCGTAGCAGACAGACAGACAGACAGACAGACAGACACACTTTCGCATTTATAATATTAGTATGGATTAGTATGGATAGTATGGCTATGGATTATTCTAAATACAAAAGTTTGTGGTTTCAGTAATCACCAGTAGGTGTTTTCATTTTCGGTAGCGGTCCCCTCACAACCTGTATATCAACTGCCACATGTAAGACGGATCATCCCTTGAGGACGGCTCCACCGATTTGGCTGTTTTCTTTCTCGTTGTGTTCGTAATTGTGAGGACAAGCCTAATAATATAATCTAATATAATTTTAACGACCTCTCTAACACAGTGTTGAGCGCTGTTGCCTTAACGTGCGGAGGCCCCGGGTTCGATCCCCGGCAGGGACAATTTGGGAATTCATAATTTCTGAATTTTCCCTGGTCTGGTCTGGCCGCCCGTGGCTAGTTACCACGCTATCGGCAAAGTCGTACCGCCAAGCAATTAAGCGTTCCGATACGATGCCGTGTAGAAACCGACTAGGGGTATGGGTTTAATATAACTGCCATACATACCCGTGGTACCTACCAGTGGTAGATTCAAAAGTCCTACTTGTAAAAGTTTATTTGAATAAAAATAATTTGAATTTGAATTTGAATTTAACAGGTTAGCCCGCTACCGTCTTAGACTGCACTTACCATCAGGTGAGATCGCATTCAAGGGCTTACTTGTAGTGGAATAAAAAAATAAACCATAGCTGGTAAATAAAGGAGTTAATAAGAAGCAAAAATAGCAATCCAAAACAGCTGAAACAAGGCCCCGACTCGTGTTCAAACAGAGCCAGCACAAAGCTTCCAAATTCACAACACTCGGTTTTTAATATCTATTAATCCATCGCCATTCAACATCTTAAGCACAGGGTTGAAACAAAGAAAGTTATTAATGTTTGCGCCCATTGTCTTCGGCGTGACGCGTTGCCAACGTAACTTGACATCTCGGGCCTAAGCTTTTGTTAGCCAGGTGTAAAGCGGCAGGGGTCAGGCTGGCTGGTTTATACATTTACTAAACTACACTGCCATTGTCCGTCTTGAGAGGATATTCTCCCCGTTTAGTTTGTTTTACCCCAGAATCTAAACGCACCTCTTTGTCTAGTCGATCGCTAGATTGAAACTGAGGTAATTACTATGGAATATGGTACAAGTTATTTACGTTTTACACTAGGTACCTAAAGCATGTATCTGCAAGCCTTCAGAGATTGAATTTATATAAAGTCAAAAACCAACCAAGTAACACAGGCAAGAACGTATGTCTACGATGTAATATTATGGTGTTTCTTTATTTCAACTTGGGTCACTACTTTACGTGTCATTTCTTTTTATTATATTTCAACGTTTAAACTATCGTGTGTAAGATTCATTATAACTATAAATATATCACCGGTTGTAATTCACTACTTTTGTCGGATAATGTCCGACTAGTTTCACCAGTCATCGTTCAGCTGCCGTGTCGCGCGAACAGGCTCATCAATAAGGGCCCCGGACGGGTTCGAAACTAGTCGGGCATTTTCCGACAAAACTAGTGAGTTATTTTCGGATTGCATATGCTGTGTAGGTCCTACTAGCCGTTACAGCGTCACCGGGGGTTGAGCGAACGCTAGGCGTCACCGAGAAATGAGCTCTAGGGCTCGAAGACATCGCGGGGGCTTCCTAAGGGCGCCTCCTGTGAGGCTCGGATCTCGGCTTAGGATAACGTTGGGACGAATGGGAGGTTGGTCGGACTAGACTAGTCCGCACGCCCCCGAGGCCGTGGGTTGAATCCACTTTCGGGTGACGTAAGATATCGGGGGAATCTATGGCTAGTGAGTTACAACCGGTGATATATTTACAGTTATACTCGTAATTCCACTAGCTGTATAAATTAATTACTTTCACACACTACGAGTTGTACAAGACCTCGCTACCCCGATATCAATTGCTGGTACCGGGCACGCCATTACAGCCTCGTTCCCGTCGCTCGTTAGCCCAAATCGCGTATTACTCTTTATAGTCCGTTCTCAACAATAATGTTGTGGAACTGAGCTGCTAGCAACTAGTCTAGTTATCGCCTGTTTTTTATTAGAACCCTCTTTAGTAACAGCTGACGCTGTAATTACTCAAAATATTTGGTGAGAAATAGTGTTTTTATTTCTTCTCACCAAATTATATATTATTTTGGGATCTGAGCCCTGTGTATAATTTTTCATCTTCAGTTAACTATGTCAAATCATGATTTTCTTTAGTAACGACAGAGTTATGCGGAGTTTAGGAGCAACCTGACAAAGTTATACTCCCTAGGTACTCTGGATTTTTGTGAAAGAAAGAAAGAAAATATATTTATTCATCGATGGTGTCACAAACAAACATATGTATGTCTGTATGATCTGTCATCACAACATTTTTTTAATAAGTACTTAAAGTAGTAATTAATCATCTGAACTCAAACTGGAATATCCTCAATTTCTGACCTCTTTCAATACTTAAGACAAGACCCAGGAATTCATACTTTTTTATATAATTTTTCCCTAAGGATGCAAAAAAAATTCAAAAATTTTTGCAAGTTCGCCATTTTTCATTATGTTTAAAACTAAAATGATAATATACAATTCAAATATTATATGAATAATGAATTTTATATCAGGTAATTAAAATTTTTACCCTTTCAATATTAAGAACCCCCTCCTAAATACAATTAAAATATACGTGATACCGGTGATAGCTGGACTATTTCCTCGGGGCAGTTTATACCCACAACATTATTGTGGAGCGGGTCGTAAAGGATTATACACGGTTTGGGCTAACGAGCTAGGAAAACGAGACTTTGAAGTACGGTGGCCATAATAAAGCCGACCGAGGGACAGTGGGTCAATAGCAGTACGTTGTAACATTGATTGTTAATTGTCGGGGATTCGACAGATGGCCGTGTTGATCCTTCGGGAATTGGAATTGTGAGAGATTTAACAGGTTGTTTTTCTTGTTACTACGAGATTTTAGTGTTGTTGGTAAGGAAAGCACTTTTTTACGAAATTTTTTGGATAATGGATTATAATATTAGGACGATAAAATAATTTATTCGTTTTCTTGTTGTGTTTCGTGAGTTATTTTGATTGTTCATTGATGTACATGAAATTTGATTTTTGAAGTAGATACTATAATGCAAATTTGAATTTACATATTTAGGATTTTTTCCTATAAATACTTTAAGCGTATTAATTTCCGAAACAATATTTTAAATCGTTTTTAAACTTAGCAATATTATCAGTAACTTTACGTTGAGTAGAGCTATTTTAAAAATCCACTATTGCATTGCCAAGCTCAAAACACTGATATTTATGTTTTTACTAAAACAATTAAGCTATGTTAAAAAAAACATGCGAGCGAAAAAAAAGTTTTTTTTTTTTTTTAAATTAAAATATTAGTTTATGTTTCTAAGAAATAGTAGTAGTTTTATTACAAAGTTTATTGAGTCGTTTAATATTTTTCTAATAAAATGAAAATGACAATAATGGACAATTATAATGGTTTTATGCTCTACAATACCAAAATATAATTCCACGATGAGCTTAAAAATAAACAAAACATTAAAAATACTAAATAAAGAAGATATAAAAGATATTGCTTCCTAAAAGCATAAATACATGGCCACAACAAACTACCTATTTTTGTTCCATTTTTCATGTCCCTATTTATGACGTACTAAAGTTTTCTTCTACCTTCCTCGTGGAAATTCGTTTTACAACATTAGCCCGTAATTATATTGCCATTAGGTTGATATTCATTTTATGGGGAGCAAATAAAATTTATATTGGAGATATAGCTAGTAAATAATACTGTAGTTCAAGGTAGTTATATAACGTTCTCAAGATGCGTGTTACGAGGTAACTTTCGGGAACAAAAGAAGTTTGCTAGTTCCATCAACTTATACATGGGTTCTTTTGTTTCTTGTAAAAATGGGACTGTTGATATGTCTTACTTAGCGATGTTAGTTTGAGTAGATACAGACATAATAATATGTAAAAATATGCATATAATATATGTTATTGATATCAAATAGCAATAAAATTAAAATTAGTAACCCGCAGAGACAAGCAACCTTGGTTGAATACCGAGAAGTTCGGGAACATGCAAGGATAAAGGAGTAAACCTAAAGCGGATGACTTAGATATGTTTAAACAATCAGCTTTTTATTTAGCTGTTCATGAGATGAATTACCTTATCTTTAAATGTATAACATAGTACTACTATGTAATTTTTCACAGCGTTAAGAATGTTTTTTAACTAAAGAAAAGTAATATAGTAACAAATATATACATACCACGATATCGATACAGCGATTATTCATTTTCGATAATATTTCGTCGAATGACACCAAATCACCGTTTGTGTTTATCATAAAATTTCTTTCCAAAAACCGACTTCCAATGCCACTGTAAAGTAAAAAATAATTGTGATTTCTACACACTATGTTGAAGTCGGGCGAGCCTGAGGCGTCAACTATGCCTATCTTTGTTATACTCGCCCGACTTCAACATAGTGTATACAAATCAAAATTATTTTTTACTTTACAGTGGCATTGGAAGTCGGTTCTTCGGAAAGAATTTTTATTATTAACTTTTTAGTGCACTCTAAATCCCTACGGCTTCTTAGGAGTGCAGTACCCTGCAGCATCAGAGTTGAGGAGTTGGAAATTGGGTTTAAGTATGAAGTCGTTGCTTGACATCTACAATATTAATTCATCATAAAAAAATCCTAAATCGCTATTTTTAAGGAGTTCTGTATCCTACAGCATCAGGGTTGAGGAGTTGGGACTCAGAGTTGAATCGTATACACGTGACTTTATACCTACTATATGAATTCACCATCAAAACTGCCCAACTCCCTAATTTTTAGTCGTAGGTATACCTACAGCATCAGGATTGAGGATTTGGAGTCAAATTTTTTTATGGGACCATTTCGCGAGCTTCTTCTGACCACTGAAAAATTTTTTTTTCAAATAGGTTTGGAAACCACGGAGATATGCGGTAAAAAAAAATATACGCGCTGAATTGAGAACCTTCTCCTTTTTTGGAAGTCGGTTAAAAACCGTTTGATGCTGTCCGTCGCACCTAGGCGACTTTGTCTCTAAAGTCCTCCATCAAACTTCGGAAACATTATTAAAAACTTTGTGGAAGTTCGGACAACGATTGTATTAAAAGATAGAGAATTGTTTTAAGCTAATTATCCTTGTTAGGAGTTAACGAGTAACGTGGAGTGAATGACGAATGTTCGTGTCACCGTCCAATAGGTAGCTACTCTTTTGTGAAATTCAATTTAACTTTTTGGACTCGCTCATTTGTATTCATCTACATTGACTTCAAAATTAGGATTGGAAGCATTCATTATTTTAATATGTTTTGTGTCGTTTCTTTTGCAATTATTTATGTCTAAATAGAATAGTATCCATACTTTAATATTATTAATGTGAATTTGTCTGACTGGTACGCTTTCACGACCCATATTTTCCACAGAGTTTGATAACATTTGGTTCACAGATAGGTTGTACTTGTATCTCAGGGAAGGACATAAGCTACTTTTTATGCCAGAAAATTAATCTACTTATGGCATCATCTAGTAATAAACAATGGTAATCTAAATATTTAAAAGGAAAAGGTGACTGACTGATCTATCAAAGCACAGTTCAATCCACTGGATGGATCGGGCTGAAAACTGGCATACAGATAGCTATTAGGACTAAGGTACCCGCTAAGAAAGGATTTTTGTAAATTCGAGGGGGTAAAATAGGGCTCTGAATTTTTTATTAAAACCGAACCTAGCGTGAGTGAAGCCGCGGGCAAAAGCTAGTTATTTATAAGATGGCAATTTGCCTGAGTCGATAATGCCGACTGCATTATACATGAAAGCGGAAGGTGCGCCAGTTTTATAAAAAAACACTTCTGTTGTGTTATACTTTACTTATCCTATGCGGCATCGTATCGGAATACTGAGTTTTCAATGACTTTTCTTGTTGTAGGGAAACAAACAAAGGCCAGATTAAACCTCTGAGAATTGAAAAATAGAAATTAAAATTTATGTATTTACTAAACAGTTAGACACACTCTGTAAGGTGTAAGGTCACAGGTAAGACTCACCAATGCGTTACCGCGGTGATCAAAAAGCCTGATTGCTTTGGTTAATAAATAGTAACGACACCCAGAAGTAATCTTCCAACTCCGAACGACTCCAAGGTAATTTCCCAAGTTTGAAATTCCCAAAGTGGGGCACGTGCTTCGAAGTTTCCATGTCCATTTTACCGAAGACTGTGAAACCTTAATCTCGACGCCACAAACAAGTGTACCCTTAATTTTAATATTAACATCTCACGGGACATTGAATCTTGTGATTCAAATGGTAAAGTTGAAAATGAATTAGCAATTGTTGTTGTCGATACAAAATTTAATATGCAGAATATTATAATTTAATACCTATTATTGACGAAGGGGTTTCTCATTAAAATCACAAACTTTACTTAGTTAACGTGATGTGAAATCATGAAGAAGTTATGAGCATCCGCCCACCTGAGTTATTTGTTTCGTCAGAGAAATAAATGCGCATCCTTTAGAATTTGGATTTTGTAGCATCCTAATTTTTAGGGTTCCGTACCCAAAGGGTAAAAACGGGACCCTATTACTAAGACTCCGCTGTCTGTCTGTCTGTCTGTCTGTCTCCAGGCTGTATCTCATAGACCGTGATAGCTAGAAAGCTGAAATTTTCACAAATGATGTATTTCCGTTGCCGCTATAACAACAAATACTAAAAATTTAAAAATATATATATATTAAGGGGGGTCCCCATACAATAAACGTATTTTTTTCGTATTTTTTTGCTCAATATTAAAAACGGTAACAGGTAGACGGTTCAAATTTTCACAGAATATTAACTTGTATATTACCTTTCAAAATAAATAATTAAATATCAATAAAGTAAATATTAAAGGGGGGCTTCCATACAACAAACGTAATTTTTAAGCAATTTTTTTTTATACGTCATAAATCGTAAACCGCAATTTACCTTTCATTCAATACTATAGGTTTGTACGGAACCCTCTGTGCGCGAGTCCGAATCGCACTTGGCCGGTTTTTTATTTCTTGATAAAATTGCCTATTTTCGTTTCACTGATTTTCTAGTTGAAATGTTTCGTATTTAAAACTTTCTGTTTCTGTTACTTAATTTTAATTGCATGATCACTATTGTCAGCTCACTCCTAAAACTAGTAGAACAAACTAAGGACAGTTAATGGACTTTAAATTAGATGTAGAAATTAATTATAAGTAGAAGTTTAAGCTAATATAAATTAACTAGCGGACAACCGCGAATTCGTTCGCGTGGCATAAGTTTTTTAATTCCCATAGGCATTCCATAATTTTCCGAGATAAAAAGAACCCATGAAAAAAACACGTCGATCCGTTGCTCTGCTGCGGCGTGATTGAAGGACTATTTAACGTCCTTTGGGATATCTTAATATATATAAATCTCGTGTCACAATGTTTGTCCTCAATGGACTCCTAAACCACTTAACCGATTATAATAAAATTCGCACACCAATGTGCAGTTCGATCCAACTTGAGAGATAGGATAGTTTAAATCTTAAAAAACCATCAATTCACGCGGACGAAGTCGCGGGCATCATCTAGTAATTTATAAAAACTTTATAGCCGGTAGCCCAAATATCAAGTTTCATGGCTTTAACCTGAATAACGCCGGCCTTTTACACCAACTTACAACCCCTATTTTACCCGTTTGGGGGTAGAATTTTGAAAAACTGTTACCCTACACACGTAGGTACTTCTTATATTATACCGAAAGCCAAAATACCAAGTTTCGTTGTTATAACTTAAAGAATATCTTGATAAATGAAGGACATTCAACCCCCTATTTCACCCCTTTGGGGGTCGAATTTTCAAAAATGGTAAAACATATCTAACTGAAATGCTAATGCTAAGTTTCATGGCTATAACCTGAAAAAAGAAGCACTTTCATATTAACTGTCACCCCCTATTTTACCCCTTCGGGGATAGAATTTTCAAAAACTGTGAAACACGTATTTCTTTATTTTTTATCGATAGCTCATATACCAAGTTTCATGGATATAACTTGAGAAATGGCGGACTTTCATGCAAACTTTCAACCCCTATTTCACCCCCTTAGGGGTGGAATTTTGAAAAACCCTTCCTTAGTGAGCGCCTACGTAACAAAAGGAAGCTACTGTCAAAATTTCAAGTCTCTAACCCTAGCGGTTTAGGCTGTGCGTTGATATATAAGTCAGTCAGTCAGTCAGTCAGTCAGTCAGGACTTTGAATTTTATATATATTACTTATTAGCCCTAAGTGCTAGATGGTAGTAGGCAATAAAGTTGCCATTATAAAATTTTAATGAAACTTATTGGCTTCGTATAACTTTTGTTTATTAAAATAATTACCTATTCTTCTATAAAAACTGTGTATTTTAGTGCGATAAGTAATTATCTTTAATGTTTCTCGAAAAGGCTTTAGAATTGTCTTGAGTAAGACATCACTTATTTCAACAGCTCATTTGCCATTCTGAAAACTTTTGAGTTCCTCGTATTTCGGTGCCGGATCTGTCCCAAGACCGATTCTCTTGACATTTTTATTCGGTACACGATGGCACACTTTCGGTGGGGATTTACGTTGAATGTCTTCGAAATACCGCGTTTATATGAGGGAAATGATGTATATAGAATATATATATATATATATATATATATATATATATATATATATATCACTAGCTGATGCCCATGACGTGATTGAAGGACAAACCAACAAACAAACACACTTTCGCATTTATAATATTAGTATGATTAGTGGGATTTTATATAAAAGTGGGTTAAATGTCTGCTAGAAAATTTAATATTTCATTTGAATGGACTAGGTGTAATATTTTTTCCATGTATAATAAAAGTATTGACTTAGCCAAAGTTTTTGATACATTATTGTTTAAGTTTTCATAGTTTGTAGCCCTAAATATTCAGACCTGTAATGTTTCTTAAAACCGTACATAATTTTGTAGATAACTTTATTGCATTTGTCACCACTCACAATTATAATGCCAGGTATAATGTGCTTAATTAAACGATTGAATTAACACATAACCACCGTTGATGTGGTAATTCTATATGTGTAGCGCATCAAATATTATTACCAATTATGGGGGGGGGGAGGGGGAGGATTCATATATATCCCCCCCCCCCCATATCAATTACAAATTAGCATCAATGTGGGCTGTTACAGCTGTAATATGTAGCTGTAATAACTAATCGTTGCAAAATTTCGATTGCAAAATATAGTAGACTAGCTGATGCCCTCGACTTCGTAAGTGTAGAATAAGTATTTTAATTCCCAAGGGAACTCCATAATTTTTTGGGATAAAATGTAGCCTATGTCACTCTCCAGGTCCTCAACTGTACCCATTCAAAAATCACGTCGATCCGTTGGAGGACAACCCTACAAACAAACACACTTTCGCATTTATACTATTAATATGAAGTATTCCCGCTCTCCTATGAGAGTGGAGGCCTGTGCCCAGCAGTGGGACGTTAATGGGCTGTAGTGATGATAATGATGAGTGATGATTGAAGTGACAGGTGACGAGCGAAGCAAGCCGGTGACATCCGTAGCGAAACAAAGGTCTAGTAGGTGAAACTGAATTAATGAACGACGGGGAATATTCTAGCCTTATTAAAAAACAGCCAGCAAAGCATTCAGCAAGTTATGAAGAAGGCCACAAACACAAAAAAACTCGGCCTCAATAATAGACATGTTTCTAAAATATGAATTCCATTCTGTTAGAAACGATTTCTATCCTTGATAAAACCCCGATATAAAATATCAATTCAATAAAGAAATCAAAGTCTGTAAGAAATTTCTTACAAAGGCAATGGAAGGCATTTACCTGCGAAATCACAAGTGGCACTCTACAATGTCGTCGGCATCGGCAAACCCTTGTAAGATAACCCTTTTTCATTAAGTATACTACATGATTCGTGTGTGTTGGTGTGCCTCGTGTACCTACCCGCTTTATGTGTGTGTTTGTCGATATATTGACGTGGTATAGTTGGGTTGTGCCTAATGGTGTGAATCTTGGAGTAGGAGTTTATTGTGCATTTTAGTGTTGATAGAAGATATTTTTTATTTGACTTGCCACGTATATCGTTTCAAGTATGTGAAGTTCAAATCTTGCAACAAATTTTTTGAGTTCTCACCAACCTAATGGGCTGTAATTTGGAACATTTGGTCTTGATCAATGATCGACCTGGGTCTCCTAGACTCTTGCGATTAAATTTAGGAAATTTCTCTCTGAAACGTCCTACGTATTACAAAAGGGTTTTCAAAAACTTTACCCGCATCATGCTGGAGTGGATCAACAAGTTTTGTTATATATATTGAGTTTTTGAAATAGGTCTAAATGTTTGGCTTCAATTAAGAGGTTAATTTTTATTGCGTATTTTACCTTAGAAAATGGTTATCAGATGCGCCTGAGACGCATTTTTAGCCGTAACTCCGAAGATTTTGGGAGGATCGAGATGGAAATAGTACCAAGACTTGAGGAATTTATTTAGACAAGTGTGAACGTTTGAATTTTGAAAATCAGCTGGTAACTTTTTTGGAATTTTGAAAAATGTAAAATAGTCGGGATTTTTGGGGGATGTTTGTTTACTAAATTGTAAATACTTCGCAAAAAAACCGACTTAAGAAAAAATTAAAAAAATAGTCCCAGGATAGTAGTTTAGCTACAAAATGCCGAATTTTTTTTGAAAATCGGTTAATAATTATGACCTGTAGATGGTCCCTTTACCTATACCAAGTTGCGTCCAGTTTTTCGTGCCTCTACGTGGTGTACCTCAACTACTGGGGTAAAACTTATATATTCTGGTATTAGGTACTTTGTCCTAATTGTACATGCCTGAATGGGTAGTTATATAAAAGTTACAATGAGTCCCACTGGTGTAGAAAATCACAAGTCCAAAGTTGGAGATTTACGATCGCATATTTTTTAAACTTTATACACTTTTGTACTAAAAAAGTAAAGTAAAAACTTTGTGTGTAAAGCAAGATTCTTTTTAAGAGCTATAACTAGAGTTCAGACTGACGAAATGTGAGGTAATAATCCATTTTTGGTATATTATTAATTAAATGAATCGGCAAGAAACTCAGTAATAGTATCAATAGACATAAGTAAATGTAATTATATTTCTACCATTCCTTTGATAAGAATGTATTAATTAACGAAATTAGCTTAATAGTGAAATTATAATTTCCAGTAGCACAAAAATAAATCAGGTCCATTTAGGATTTTTCTTTTGCCGGTTTCCAAGAACCCGGAGAAAAGGTTTATTAGAATACTAAGTACCTCTAGTACTTACTATTCTAATAAATATAATTGAAAACAACCGGCCTTGTTATTACCAGTGAAGCCATTGACTTTATAGGCTACGAGAAGAATAGAAAAGAGCTACTTACTAAGAATTTGCCTCATCGTATTTCGTGTAGGTATTTAACAATAAAGAAATACTTAACTTAATATTTTTCAGAATTATTCGATGCCAGTTATGTCATAGTAGTTTTGTCGTGTAAAGAAGGGAAGATAAAATGAGTTTTCAGGTAGTAAGAATTTGCCTCATATTTCGTGTATTTCACAATAAAGAAATAACTTAATATTTTTCAGAATTATTCGATGCTAGATAAGTCATAGTGGTTTTATCGTGTATAGAAGGGAAGATAAAAAGAGTTTTGAGGTAGTAAGAATTTGCCTCATATTTCGTGTATTTTACAATAAAGAAATTGTATTATTTTTATGAATTTTTCGATGTTATAGTTATATTATAGTATAGTGGTTCTATCGTGTATAGAAGGGAAGATAAACCGATCGCGCGTGTCACCGGAACCGCATTCAATAGAGAGTGCAGTCTGAAAGGCTTTGCCAATAGCGGGGTATATTGACTCGATACAGAGTATAAGGGGATACGTCTTGTGTGATATGGATGATACTCGTAGTGCCCGCTAGGGAAGTGCGGTTCAGAGAGAAATTCATTTACTATTAACTTTTTTATTGCAATACTCATCGACCCTATCAAACTTTACATGGGTTACAATACGGCAAGCCCTGACGTTCTTCTAAAATCTAAATGATAAATGATTTATTTATTTCACATAGGACAACTGGTGTCACTTATGATACGTCAAGACTCTACCACTCTTCTACTCTTCTCTCTCTCTCTCTCTGCGTCGTATTCCTCATTGCTGAGGATCGTGACGCTTTTCCATTAATCACCATATTGGTAGGAGTTTTCTTGGGATAATAATGCGGTGGATTTCCATTTTTCACGTCCTTCCGCATGCGAATCGACTAAGAGTATTGAAACTCATAGGTTTTTGTAACGATTATTGTTAGATGTAAGTCATAATAACTGAGACCGACGGCATAACGTGCTCTTCCAGGCACGGAGGAAACGAAAAGGCCATATTAGGACTTCCAAATTCGGGTACCCATCCAGTTACCAACTTGGATCCACGTTGCTTGACAAACGCCATCGACTGATATCATGCGTTGTTGCAACTAGGCCACGCGTCCCTCGACTAGGCCACTAGTACCTCAGTGTAAGTGGGCCTTAGAGTTTATGTAAATTAATATAGGTACTTGCTTCGTACGTCACTGTACTGGCTGCTCAAGCGGAATAACTTACGTTATCCTCCATCTAAATCCACCCACTAATAAGTCTAAGCTTCCGCCACTTAATCAACGTCAAACGCCGTGCTTTAATTATTCTGTTCAACTACTGTTAACTGAAATTGTTGTCAAATATTACATACCCAGAATATTGCCTGCAAATGTGAAATTTGAATGTATAATTCTGCGATATATGCATTACATAACGAAAATCCATAATAATTTACGTAATAATTACATGTTTTTACTATTTTATTTATACTTTATTTCTTCGCGACGGAATATGTCCAACGTTTACTAGGTATCTATTGTTTACTTATTTAACTTCTTACTATCTTACTCCACCACCACTACAGCCCATTAACGTCCCACTGCTGGGCACAGGCCTCCACTCTCGTAGGAGAGCGGGAATTAGAGCTTAGACCCACCACGTTGCTCCAATGCGGGTTGGCGGGCTTTAACGACTATTATCATGTTAGTGATAATAACCGGGACCGACGGCTTAACGTGCTCTCCGAGGCACGGGGGTGAAACACCTCCAACTTCCTAACTCCGGGCTAGTACTGAGAATTTCTGGTCAGAAAAACTCAATACTTAATTATGGCCCGACCCGGGACTCGAACCTGCTAACCACTAGACCAACGAGGCAGTTACTACTACTTACAATCTTACTTCTTACTGTTACTATACTTAATATTATAAATGCGAAAGTTTGGATGTATGGATGTATGGATGTTTGTTACTGAATCACGCGCCAACGGCTGCACGGACTTGGCTGAAATTTGGCATAGAGATAGAATATAGTCTGGAATAGCACATAGGCTACTTTTTATCCCGGAAAATTAAAGACTTCCCGCGGGAACCAAAAACCTCAAACCACGCAGACGAAGTCGCGGGCATTCGCTAGTAATATTATAAATGCGAAAGTTTGGATGGATGTATGGATGAATGGATGTATGGATGTTTGTTACTCAATCACGCGCCAACGGCTGAACGGATCTGGCTGAAATTTGGCACAGAGCTAGATTATGGTCTGGAATAATACATAGGCTTTTTATCCCGGAAAACTAAGGAGTTCCCGCGGGAACCAAAAAACCTCAATCCACGCGGACGTAGTCACGGGCATTAGCTAGTGTAAGCATAATTGCAGAAGTGGGCAATAATTGAATTGCTTTTTAAATATATTTTGTGCTCGATTTAAAACCTGCACGAGTAAATGGTAAACGTGTAGAGGTTCCTTCCACGAGAAATTGAATCTAATTACTTAATTATAAAACTTGGCCAAAGCATTACAACGATAAATAAATTATTGAGCATTTGATAAGAGCTCGATTGCTAATTTCGATATCAAATTGCGATCTAAACTAGATGTTTCATTGAAAACTACGAGTATACTCCAGTCGTATTGTTATCAAAAATAATTATAAAGTTGTTTCTTTTGTTCGGAATATTTTTCTGAGTTGTGGCAGGTAAGATTTATTTTTCAGCCCAAAAATAGAATTCCAACTTTAAGAATATTCCTAAACAATCACTGCGCAAGCCTTTTGTGACATATTGACGTCTCCAAACCAAAAACGAGATAAAAAAAACTATATTATTAAAGGCCTTGTGGCCATTGTTTGCCTGTGAATCTCGCTGCGGGTCCAAAGATTTTAATGGTTCTTGACGAGTAAAGAAACCTTTGGCATAGTGCTGTGTATTTGAGTACACGAGTTTATACCTAGAGCTCCTGAAAACTGGGTCGAATTTCACTTTGAGAAACTTTTTCCTCCCGTTTGACGTAGAGTTTTGGATTTGATGTAATTTTTAGGCATGCAAATTTCGTGCTACATAGATGATTTGTTGCTTTTGCAAAAGGTTAAATCAACGTCGGTAGAAGTTTCAGGCAGAATTTTTGTAAATGCAGATATTAATTACTTTATGTTTTTGAAGATTTATTGAATATATTATTTCTTAATTTTTCCTGATGTTGCCGAATCTCACATCTCGATTCTCGATTATGATTATGCTGAAGTCTAAACTCTCTTATACAATTTAGTTGCAATATTTTTGATCCAAGCAAACCCAGAAACATTGCTAGTTAAATAAAAGCTTGCAAAAAAGAATTGACAGGCGGATAAAATGACCGCGTGCGAATTTTATATGGAGCCGAGCATACTATCACGACAGGACAAAAATTGTTTCCCCATTTGAGGCGTTTCGCGCGGATGCTTTGTCCTGACCGTAGTGGGTTTTCGCTTTACGTTATTTCACATAATGTTATAAATATCGATGTCTATTTCATTTTGAGGGGTAGAATATCATTCCGAAGCATTGTAATTATATACTAATGTAACACATAATTAGTATACGTACCTATCTATTAATAATGTTGTTAATTTATTACTAATTAAAATTAATGACGATTGTAAATTATTTGCAACAATTTACACTAGTAATTTTACATAGCTGCGTTAATGAATACTAGCTCGAATATTATACTCGTAAACTGATGAATTAATGAAACATAATAATATTATTTATACAGTAAACACTCCAAATTGTACGTTTTTTTATTATTTCTTAACTAACTCACGGATTTGTTATATTCTTTCTTGTTTATTTAAGAACATAGTTCCTTTTGACAGCATAAAACATGGGGACCTGGGCGGGAAAAATAGTAAATACATGACAAAAAAGCGTTTAACACTGTCTCTCTTTCGGTTGTATAGATGGAAGGGATAGACCCATGTATGTACTTACTTCATAAGTGTTGAATATTGTAAACACTAATTCCAAGGAGGTATTTATGGCTCAGTTAGGTAAGAGCCTCGTCATAAGCAAGATGCAGATTTGAATCCCTCTCTTTATATGTTTATTTAAATTTAAATAAAATAATTATTAAGTAATCGTTATTTTTATATTTTTAAACGAAATAGAGAAAGTAAATATCAGTATAATATTATTTTTATACACCCTCCAACGACGCCCCACGGCTTTTTTGACTGCGCAATCCTGAAAACCTTTAAAGCTGGCTACTAACGCGACTAACATTAGGTATTTTGTCCCTAATAAACTGCCAACAAAAACAGTGGAATGCTAGATGTTAAGTAAGTAAATTTAATTGTACAATGGTCTTAGAATCCTGCACGCCGCTCCAATTTTCATGTTGAAGTAGGAATTTAAATTGAGAACGTTTGTCTTCGTAAGATGAGAGAACATACAGTAGTCTGATATACCTACCAGAGTAGAGCTGAATATATTGCGGTAGTTCTTAAGGTTACAATGAATTGCCCTATTTTGTTCAATTGCTAAGGCAAGATAATAAATCCATAGATACTTAAATAATAATGCACTAGCTGATGCCCGCGACTTTGTGTTGAAGTTTTTATTAATTTCCACGGGAAATCCTTAATTTTATCCTACTCGATGTTATTAGCTAGAATGAAAAACAGTAGGTCAAAAAAAAAAAAAATCACGTAGAATGAGCCGTAGAAAAACATGTGTTTAGGGTTCCGTACCTCAAAAGGAAAAAACGGAACCACTTCGTTGTCCGTCCGTCTGCGTGTCAAGACCCTTTTTCTCAGGAACGCATGGAGGTATCAAGCTGAAATTCATATCAAATACTCAGATCTACTGTCCCTTGGAGCTGTGAAAAAATCAAACTTCAAAGCCAACACAATCAAAAGATACAACCGTTTATGCTGCAAATTTTCGAAACTCGCAAGGGAATCAAAACCTACAGGGTACTTCCCGTGAACCCAGAATTTTGAAACTTGGTACGAAGCAACTTCTTATAGCACAGATAAAGGAAAAATTGAGAAAAGTATACATTTTTTGTTACATCATATAGTAAAAGATTTATAATAATTTTAAACTTACTACCCCTTTCCGCATGAACGCGTAGAGGTATTAAATTGAAATTAAAATAGATAAGTGGAATAAAAATACTATAACTTTTACTTATATACCTACAGGTTTGTACGGAACCCTCGTTGCGCGAGTATGACTCGCACTTGGCCGGTTTTTTTAAAAGTAAAATTATATTTCATGTCAATGTTTAAAAGAAAAGTTAAAAAATAGGCATGATATACAGGCTTAGTAACAAGCTAAACCTTAATCCCACTTTTATCCACAAGGCGCCATAATTATATATTTTGTTACTTTCCTCGTCGGAAAACAATTTCTCTGGGCGTAATCCCCGTCAATAATCCGGTGGTTGTGCGTCCACGTCGGAAGTGATTAGATTTCATACAAATTAACGTCAAATTCGACTACTCGGCGAAACGGAACAGAAGCGCTTTACGATCAACGACTACGATATTGACTACTAGATGCCCGCGACTTCGTCCAAGTGGATTAATTTCGAACTATATAATGCCCATGGCTTCATCCACATGGTTAAGATTTTTCGAAAATCCTGTGGAAACTCTTCTATTTCTGGGTAGCCTATGTACCCGGGATGTAACCTATCTCCGTACCAAATTTCGAAAAAATTGGTTTAACAGATGGGTCGTGAAAACGTAGTAAACAGCCAGATGGACAGACAGATAAAAATTCGTATTTATGATATAAGTATAAAAGTGTATCAATTTTTATGCTTTAACTAGCTGATGCCTGCGACTTCGTCTGCGTGGAATCAGTTTTTTTTAATTCCCACTGGAAATCCTAAATTTTCCGGGATAAAAAGTAGCCTATGTCACTCTCCAGGTCCTCAACTAAATATACCCATGCAAAAAATCACGTCGATCCGTTGCTCCGTTGCAGCGTAATTGTAGGACAAACCAACAAGCCAACAAATCAACAAACCAACAAACAAACACACTTTCGCATTTATAATATTAGTATAATTCTCCTTTCCGCCGCAGATTTTTTGCATGGATATTGGTAAAGACCTGGATAGTGTTACAGGCTATAGGCTACTTTTTATACCGGAATTTCAAAGAGTTCCTGCAGGATTTTGAAAAACCTCACTCTACACGGATGCCATTGTAGGCATCATCTCGTCTTGACTAAGTATTATTTGATATTTTAAGCAATCGCGTTGAGTGAAAAGTCAGTCGATCGTCGCGATTGTTTAAAATAACGGTGTCGTATCGTTCACGTTTCCTGTAAGTGTGATAATTCGATAATAATCTTACGTCAAGAAGAGGCTATCGATGTCTGTTTATGAAGGGGACGATGATTATCTTTCGTTAGGGAAAAATAAATTAACGAAATATGTCAGACTATGTTTATTCGGAATCTTTTGTTTGGAATTTGTTACGTAATAAAGGGAACGTTTGTGAAATCTCCCGTACCACACTTGACCAGCGTGGTGGACTATGTCCAAACCATTCTGATTCCGATAGGAGACTTGTGCCCAAATATCCTATCCATCCTATAAATATCCTTCTCCAGGTTATGAGCTATATCTTTGTCAAATTTTATTAAGAGGAGGCGTGAAAAGGTAGCAGAGAATTAATATACTGAAACACTAGTGGTCATAATAATATTATTATGGAGTATGATGGATATCGAAACATTGATCTTTAAGTATTTTCTAAATTATAGTATTACTTGCCCACGACGTCGTCCATGTTGATAAGTTATTCTCGGGAAATCCATTTTCCAGGGTGAAAAGTATCCGAATACCTATGTCCTTCCCCGGGATTTGATCACCTATCTCCATTAATTTTCATCAATATCGGTTGAAAATAATTGGTGGCTATGAGTGCAGATAGACAGACAAGCACACTTTCGCATTTACAATATTAGTATGGATATGGTTTGTACATTTTATTTGTTAAAGCATTCCCTATGCTTTAACAAGCACAATTAATTATGTTTATCTAAGATTCACCAGCTTATTACGTATGTTACAAGACATGTATTTTTCTTTACAGGTATGTTGGAGATAGTTAAAGAGTATTTTAGGAGATTCGTGAAATAGCGATCCAGTTTTAGGTAAGTTTTAGTATTCCTTTATTCCAGGGAAAACATAAAAAACTTTTCCTAGAAGCTTTGTTTATATGGGAACGTTCTACCGTATGCTTTTCTGAATTCTTAGACTGAAATTGTTAGACTACGGCAGTGTTTTACTACTAGAGCTTACTACTTACGGCTAGAGTAAAAGAAGAATTAATTATATGGGAGGGATTATATTATAGTATAACTTATTGCCTATTCTATTCTAACTAATAACAAAATACACTTTTCTTTTGTTTTAATTAATTATATAACAATTTCAACAGCATGAATACAAAGGTACTTAAAAATGATCTCACTAGATGATTCCCGCGACGTCGTCCGCGTTAGTTAATTTTTTTTTTGGAATAAAAAGTATACCAAATATCACCAAAATCGGTTGCAAAGATGGGCCGTCAAAGCGTAGCAGACAGACAGAAGACGGACAAATAGACAGAATTACATACAGACATGTTTTCGCATTTATTACATTTGTATGGATTAGACTGTGCTATTACTAACATATTTTGGCGTATTCATTGAATTATATGTACAAACTAGCGGACGCCCGCGACTTCGTTCGCGTGGCATAAGTTTTTTAATTCCCATAGGCATTCCTTAATTTCCGGGATAAAAAGATCCCATGAAAAAAAACCCGTCGATCCGTTGCTCTGTTGCGGCGTGATTGAAGGACTATTTAACGTCCTTTGGGATAGAATTTATAAAAACTGTGGATTATGTATTTCATAACTTAAACCGGTAGCCCAAATATCAAGTTTCACGGCTATTTAACTTGAAAAACGTCGGCCTTGTACACCAACTTACAACCCCCCATTTTACCCGTTTGGGGGTGGAATTTTGAATAACTGTTACACACGTACTTCTTTATATTATACCGAAAGCCAAAATACCAAGTTTCGTTGTTATAACTAGAAAAATATGTTGATAAATGAAGGACATTCATCCTTTATTTCACCCCTTTAGGGGTCGTATTTTCAAAAATGGTGAAACACGTCTGCATATCTAACTGAAAGCCCTAGGTTAATACATAATACCTCAATGGGCGTATTTTTTTCGAATATTGATAGTATATTTTATTTTAAACCTAATAAAAACACAATGTGATCGTCCTATTTATATTTTGGACCCATCTTATCCCGCTTAAAAAATAGATATCCCGCTTATAAAATTTAAATCGCTTCGCAAAAGTGGGATTTGGGACGAATAAATATAGTGATTTATAAATGCGTTTCACCCTCAAGACTCTGCGGTGTCTGGGTACGGTGACTCAATATACAGTTTAAGCTAGGACAGTCTTAATTCAATTCAAATGGTTTTTTCCAAAGCCTCCTTTTCATTTTCTTTTTATCCACTACATGTTAGCCCTTGACTGCGATCACACCTGATGGCATATAATAGGTAATAGTACGTTGCTGATAGTAAGTCATGATGCAGTCTAAGATGGTAGCCTGCTAACCTGTTAGGGGCATGGCAGTTATATTAAACCCATACCCCTAATCTGTCCTTATCATAAGGTCTTAAAAGCAAATTTACATTACATGCTACCGAAAAGAGTCAAGACACATAATAATATTACAAAAGATCGGATTTCTCTGAGCAAAAGTAGATACCTACTCAACTTTTCATTGCATGAAATGCATTTTAAACGTTGAATGATGAACCAATGCTCGGCGAAAATGACTTGCCGCGACCCATGATCAGATTTATTGCGACTGTATTGTATTAAAAAAATGTTGATCCGCCCTCATATTATTATCATTATTTAAAAGAACCTGCAGAGTACCAAAATTTTCATGAAAGTACGTCGATTTAAATAAAATAATACTTTTAAATAAGAAAATATTGTAGATTTATCACGATATAGTAAGGGAAATTTAAAGAAATATCTTTTCAAAATGTTCTTATCTATTTATAGACGAGGGATGTCTATAGAACAATAGAACAATGCATGTCTTGAACAGGCCTCCTCTAGGCAAGGGCGCTCCAATATCATCATTGATTTACATCAGACATTGTACTCGTTAAGCGCTAGCAGGTCTGCCCCCCGATTGTAGAAAATCGTAAATCTAAACGTTTGACAAACAGATAATTCGAACTGTATGGAGTTCATAGATGCTTACATGTCAAAAAGCATATATGAACGCCTTATACCATTGGAGTTATACATTTTAAGCTCCTAAATAATATAAGATTTGCAAACAGCTCCGATTGCAGTCAAGCGCTAGCCGATAAATAAATTAAAAAAAAAACCGGCCAAGTGCGAGTCGGACTCGCACACCGAGGGTTCCGTACAAACCTGTAGGTATATAAGTAAAAGTTTTAGTATTTTTATTCCACTTATCTATTTTAATTTCAAATTAATACCTCTACGCAATCATGCGGAAAGGGGTAATAAGTTTAAAATTATTAAAAATATTTTTATTATATGATGTAACTAAAAATTTATGTTTTTCGCAATTCTTCCGATATCTGTGCTATAAGAAGTTGCTTCGTACCAAGTTTCAAGATTCTGAGTTCACGGGAAGTACCCTGTAGGTTTTGATTCCCTTGCGAGTGTCGAAAATTTGCATAAAAATATTTTTATTATATGATGTAACTAAGAATTTATATTTTTCGCAATTCTTCCTATATCTGTGCTATAAGACGTTGCTTCGTACCAAGTTTCAAGATTCTGAGTTCACGGGAAGTACCCTGTAGGTTTTGATTCCCTTGCGAGTGCAAGAAAATTCGAAAATTTGCAACATAAACGGCTGTATCTTTTGATTGTGTTGGCTTTGAAGTTTGATTTTTTCACAGCTCCAAGGGACAGTAAATTTGAGTATATGATATGAATTTCAGCTTGATACCTCCATGCGTTCCTGAGAAAAAGGGTCTTGACACACAGACGGACGGACAACGAAGTGATCCTATAAGTACTTGATACTTTGTCAATTTGGACCTCTGAGCTCATAATCCTACGAATAAATTCTATGCGTAGGTTAAATACGAATAAATGTATTCGTTACTCGAAGTTGGAGAAATCGGCCCTTAATCTTTTGCACTGAGAGCTATCTCTCTCTGCGTCATATGCCTAATTGCATTAATCACATAACAGTAGGAATTTTCTGAGGGAAATAATGTAAGTAACTGACTTGAGTCAGCGTTGCTTAACATTTGCGATCGCACAGTTAGGCCACTCGTCCCTCAAGTAGCTCAGTAAGAGTAACTACCCAGTTTTTGATATTTTAAAAATACTGGTCACCCTAACATCTCGATTGATTTTGAATTTATTGGCGAAATGTTGCCAGCGGGAAATATAGACGCTCTCGTTTAAGATCGACGATTTATCTTGCAT
This sequence comes from Erebia epiphron, assembly GCA_963932025.1. Classification (NCBI taxonomy): domain Eukaryota; kingdom Metazoa; phylum Arthropoda; class Insecta; order Lepidoptera; family Nymphalidae; genus Erebia; species Erebia epiphron. The sequence goes on from OZ009948.1 coordinate 24,006,927, forward strand.
TGCTAGGATTTAAAACGAATACAGAAATGGACATTTCTTCGCATTTAACTTTCAACTATATAAATCCCATCTGTGATTTATTGCAAAAATATTATTTTCATGCATCAATATATTATTATTTTATTTGATAAATTGAAAATTCTGCTTGACGTTTGCATAAAAACTTTGTCATAGAAAGCTACGACATGGAAAGCCTTAATTTACTAGAAGATTCCCGCGACTTTGTCCGTGTGGATTAAGATTTTTTGATTCCCGCGGGAGCTCTTTCATATTCCAGGATAAAAAGTAGCCTATGTTCTTTTGCAAGATACAATCTACCCCTGTACAAAATTTCATCAAAATCGGTTGAGCAGATGCGCCGTGAAAGCGTAGCAGACAAGCAGACACTTTCGCATTTATAATATTAAGTACCTAATGATGATCGAATTGAAATGCATTAAACGACCTACAATTTTGAACCAGGGTCCTCCGGCTTATAAGACAACAGCGCTCTGTAGGACCATAAGCGCAAACACAACGCTGTTTGCCAAAATGAAATAGTTTTCATCACTCCTGTAAAGTAGCAGAATATCACTTGAGCGGTTTTGTTTGCCCGACGCTGTAAATTGGTTTACCACGTCATCGTACTGGCGAAATTGCTGGGCGGTATAATACTAGTAACATTATAATTAGTCTCTCTAAAAACAAAGGTATATTTTTGTTAAGTGTACATTCCGCCCCGTCCAACCCAGTCCCGCCCCATTGTTTGACTTACAAAAAGGTATTCCACAGTGATTGATAGTTCCAGCGTAATGGAAAGAAAACAGTGGGAATGTTTAACGCGTGATAGCTGTTTTTCTTATCATTTTACGAACTCCACGTTAATTAAGATGTTTCCTACTAAAACATGTTCCGCAAGTTTTTAGTAAGAACCTCTAGGTACTAATAATACGATTTACTGTAAGTAGAATAGTTACATACATACTAATATTATAAATAAATAAATTTATAATAAATAAACTAATAGTACATCTATACTAATATTATAAATGTGAAAGTTTGGGTGGATGGATGGATGGATGGATGTATGAATGAATGGATGTTTGTTACTCAATCACGCTTGAACGGCTGAAGGTGCGAACCAAAAAACCTCTAATTCAGCTAGTTAAATATACTTAAACTTTATAATTTTAACTGGATCAAACGTTGTTATTGTGACAATAATTTCTTACGCAACTGCAAAAAAAGGAGTGTAATGTTTTCGGGGTTCACGTATGTATGTGAGTTTATGTATTCCATCATAACTACTTAATGCCTGGACAGATAAGGATGTATTGGTATCGTTAGAATCCTTGCATCTTCCTGAGTGACACCGGATATAAATTTTTAGAAATATAAAAAATCTTTTTGGTAGAGCAGTCTGTTTATTAATATGTTTATGGCTTGTTTTAACTTTAATTCGTCTCTTACATTTGACACTAAAATTTGGTACTGATATTTGCATTCTGGGTATGAACATAGGCTATTTTATCCGGAAAATCTATCCCGGAAAATCAAGAAGTTCCCAAAGAATTTCAATTCTTGTAGACGAAATTACGAGGCTATCATCCCAGGAAGGACATAGGCTACTTTCAAACTCGGAAATTCAAACGCCGAGTTCCCCCGTTAATCAAGAAACCTTATCACACGGATAAAGTCACGTGCATCATCTAGTGACTAAATAGATTCGTCAAAAAACAAAATCTATTCTATTCTATTCTATACTAAAATTAAATTTACACAGTCCACATAACGCATTGTACGTTCAATAGAATAAATATACAATAGTACGGTAGAATAGAATAAAATATTCATTTTTATGTTCACATGCAATCATTCTGTCAGCAAACTGAATGCTAACAGAACAAGTAATAAAATTAAAAATTTTAAAAAAACCCACGACGAACTGCAGAGCTCCATTATACCTATGACCTTTATAACTTTGAAACAACAATTAGAACGTAGCAAACGTATATATTACATAATATCTAAAACACAAAACTGCATCTTTGACAGCTCAGTAGTTTTTTTGACCAGTGTGGTGGACTAAGGCCAAACCCTTTTCAAATGGAAAAATCAAAAGAGTCCAAACGCGACGGGTATACGATGAGAATTTAAGGAGCTCCCATGATCGCTTTCTGACTCCATCATGATACCCTGGGCAGCATCTAGGTACAAGCTAAATATATCTAAAACAAAAAGCCCGCATCTAAATCAGCACAGTAGTTTTTGAGAAAAATGGTAACATATTGAAAAAATAAAATCATAGACTACAGCTCAGCTTTGTTGTCTATGGTCCTAAAATATATCTAAGAACCTTCTCACAAGCTATACACATCTAATGAAAAAAACCGCATTTCAATCGGCCCAGTACTTTTTGTACAAAATGGTAACATATCGAAATATTAAAATCATAGAGACAGCTCAGCTTGGTTGTCTATGGTCCTAAAATATATCTGAGAACCTTCTCTCAAGCAATATATATCTAACTAGTATTTCGCCCTGTGCGCGAGCTGCTTAAGCAGCTCACGGGTTGTGGTTAGACTTACAAGTAGTACAGATTTTACTGTACTAAACTGAATTCATTTATTATGGTGTAACACTGCGACTCGTTACCTCACCGCGCGACCCCGCGAATTCCCCCTCGAGCGACGAGAAGGGAGACGAGAGTGAGACACATTTGTGAAGGTGCCACTACGAAGTGCGTGCGACAAGCTAAAAGTGCCTACCGCACTTAATACTTTCTATAATTGTATATTTAATCCTACAAATCTCATCTTTCCAAGTCCTTTTTAGTTATAAAAGTTAAAAGAGGAAATAACCCCAAATTGGGTAAGTGTTGTAAGATGTAAGATTGTGTAGATTAGGCCGCTATTTGTTCTAGAATTATTTAAGCAGCTTTCTTGCAACGCCTTGGTACATTCCTTCCGCTTGCACGCCAAATTACTTGTTATCATTGTTATTACCTTTGATTGCTACAAACTATGTAGATATTAAGCTTATTCTTGCTGCATAACATGAGAACTACTCTAATGGTATGATTATTCATAGTATTAAATTGTTGCGCTAAGATGTAAAATAAAAAACCAACTTTTGCACACTTTGACCGAAGGAAACTAGCCCTCTCCTGTTTAAGCTTAAATTGTAAATATATTGTTGCTGCTTACTTGCGAAAAACTGTTGTTTTCGGTGCTGTTTAGTGGCATTGATTAATTTAATTATAATTTACCCTCATTTCAATATATGGCTTAGATTTAGATAATTTGTGCTCACTGGTTTTGCCTGGACTGCCTCATCAAGAGCTTCGCTAGACACTGCTACGCTAGAACTCGACATAGTGTTAGTTAGTGTTGATGTTGTAGTCCAATAGCAAAACCAGACACTTGTTGAAATGTCTGGTTTTGGGTTTTCAGGGTTTTTGTAACTCCCTGAGAAAACTACAACCGTCTTATCTGCGTGCCGCCAGTGCAGTCGTTGCCTCCCACCTCCGGTACCAGTTGACTCCAAAACTTCAGCCGCCGCCTTGCGTCATCGAAACCCGCCAGATAAGTGGATTTGTGACAGTGTGCGTTGTAGACTGAGAACGCGGATGAGTGTAAAGGACCCACAGCTAATTACACTTCTCAAGACACTTAACGTTATTATCATTATATCGCTTAATATATGATATGCTTGTTTTAATTATTATAGCATTTAATCTTAATTAGTAACAATCGATGTAGCAATGGTGATAACGAAATAAATAATAAAAATGGCGCTGATTTTTTAAAACTTTGGTAACAGTTTCCTGTTTCGTAACCCCAGGGAGTCCTAAATATCGATTTTGAACGAAATTGGTCAATTAACAAAGAATTTCAAAATGGCGCTGATTTCCTAAAATTTTGGTAACAGTTTCCTGTTTTGTGACCCCAGGGAGCCCTAAATATCGATTTTGAACGAAATCGGTCAATTAACACAGAATTTCAAAATGGCGCTGATTTTTTAAAATTTTGGTACCAGTTTCCTGTTTTGTGACCCCAGGGAGCCCTAAATATCGATTTTGAACGAAATCGGTCAATTAACAAAGAATTTCAAAATGGCGCTGATTTTTTTAAAATTTTGGTACCAGTTTCCTGTTTTGTAATCCCACGAAGCCCTAAATATCGATTTTGAACAAAATCGGTTAATTAACAAAGAATTTCAAAATGGCGCTGTTTTTTTAAAGTTTGGTAACAGTTTCCTGTTTTGTAACCCCAGGAAGTCCTAAATATCGATTTTGAACAAAATCGATCAATTAACAAAGAATTTCAAAATGGCGCTGATTTTTTTAAATTTTGGTACCAGTTTCCTGTTTTGTGACCCCAGGGAGCCCTAAATATAGATTTTGAACGAAATCGGTCAATTAACAAAGAATTTCAAAATGGCGCTGATTTTTAAAAATGTTGGTACCAGTTTCCTGTTTTGTAATCGCACGAAGTCCTAAATGCAATAAACCGCATCTCAATCGGCCCAGTACTTTTTGTGAAAAATGGTAACAGTGGTTGAAAAATTAAGATCATAGACTACAGCTCAGCTTTGTTGTCTATGGTCCTAAAATATATTTAAGAACCTTCTCACAAGCTATACACATCTATTGCAAAAAACCGCATCTCAATCGGCCCAGTACTTTTTGTGAAAAATGGTAACATATTGAAAAAATAAAATCATAGACTACAGCTCAGCTTTGTTGTCTATGGTCCTAAAATATATCTAAGAACCTTCTCACAAGCTAAAAATATCTAATGCAAAAAACCGCATCTCAATCGGCCCAGTACTTTTTGTGAAAATTTTTAACACATAGAAAAATTAAGATCATAGACTACAGCTCAGCTTTGATGTCTATGGTCCTAAAATATATCTAAGAACCTTCTCACAAGCTATACACATCTAATGCAAAAAACCGCATCTCAATCGGCCCAGTAGTTTTTGTGAAAAATGGTAACATGTTGAAATATTAAAATCATAGACTACAGCTCAGCTTGGTTGTCTATGGTCCTAAAATATATCTAAAAACCTTCTCACAAGCTATACGTATCTAATGCAAAAAACCGCATCTCAATCGGCCCAGTACTTTTTGAGAAAAATGGTGACAAAAAAGTGCACAAACAAACAAACAAACAAACAAACAAACACACAACCTCTTAGGGCAAACACATATACCGTCTCCGCTTCGTCGAGGGTAAAAAAACTAAAACCAACTGCATTTCTAACAGAAAAAAAAAAAATGCACCAACAATGAACAAAACGAATTATTGTTTTTAATTGAATCCCGGACGAATAAGTGCTGCGTACCCGTTCTGTTCTTGGAAAAAGTAAAAATTTGTAGAAATATATATTTATTTACCTAGATTTTAAGTTGCATGGAAAATTGAGCTTATTTCTATTGGTAAACTTATGCCCGCGGGGAAGTCTAAACAATAACTTTTTTTCAAACGTCAAAATGCGTTTTTAGTATGGGATGTTGTATGAAATACTGAACTGTGACATCATCAAAATTCGACCAATTTGAATTTTTTACTTCAATCTAAGGTTTAAAATGGTTTTCATACATAAAACTAACAGTAGACGTGGATATTGTTACAGCGTAGAAAATAGTAGTTGAAATTTTATGACGTCACATCTATGTATACTACTACAAGTGTGTTTTTAAGATTGATAGAGTCGCTGATTTGTTATTATATATTTACTAGCTGATGCCCGCGACTTCGTCCGCGTGGTTTAAGTTTTTTGTTATTCCCGCGGGAACTCCTTAATTTTCCGGGATAAAAAGTAGCCTATGTCACTCTCCAGGTCCTCAACTATACCCATGCCAAAAATCACGTCAATCCGTTGCTCCGTTGCGGCGTGATTGAAGGACAAACCAACAAACCAACAAACCAACAAACCAACAAACCAACAAACCAACAAACAAAGTGACTTTCGCATTTATAATATTGGTGTAGTATAGTATGATTGATTAATTGAGATTTGTTTATTATAATGATGACGATAATCAAAGATAAAAATCACTTCATAGGGTCATATTTTCAAGATAGTTGCCCGTTTTGTTTAATTTTTAAAATCTCGCGGGAACTTGTTAGTTTTTCAGGATTAAACATGAAAAGGATCTCTGTACCAAATATCATCAAAATCGGTTGAAAAGATGGGCCGTTATAGCGTAGCACACAGACGGACAGACACACTTTCGCATTTATAATATTAGTATTGATTTTATCCATTTAATTTCTTCCCAAAGCTTACAATGTACCCTTGAATACCTTAGAGACAAAGTTTTGCAACTTTTTTGCACGGGACGCCATAACAGTTTTCATTGTGTTTCTCTATCCGTGGAACAATGGGTATCAAACGAATTCAGACTAAATGGATTGGCTCAATTTTCCGTAGAACTATATTGACTGGAGTTTGTTTTCTTTTTTCAGTTCATTATTTGTAAATTGAAACTTGGTTTTTTTAGGGTTCCGTACCCAAAGGGTAAAAACGGGACCCTATTACTAAGACTTCGCTGTCTGTCTGTCTGTCTGTCTGTCTGTCTGTCTCCAGGCTGTATCTCATAGACCGTGATAGCTAGAAAGCTGAAATTTTCACAAATGATGTATTTCCGTTGCCGCTATAAAAACAAATACTAAAAATTAAAAAAATATATATATTAAGGGGGGTCCCCATACAATAAACGTGTTTTTTTCGTATTTTTTTGCTCAATATTAAAAACGGTAACAGGTAGACGGTTCAAATTTTCACAGAATATTAACTTGTATATTACCTTTCAAAATAAATAATTAAATATCAATAAAGTAAATATTAAAGGGGGGCTCCCATACAACAAACGTAATTTTTTAATATTAACAGTAAACCTCTACAAACAAAGTTAGTTTTGCGGTTCATTAACAAAGGTAATTATACCTACTTCTTGAGTACGGAACCCTCGGTGCGCGAGTCCGACTCGCACTTGGCCGGTTTTTTTAATTCCACTACAAGTTATCCCTTGACTGCGATCCCACCTGATGGTAAGTTAGATGGTAGTGGGCTAACCTGTTAGGGGTATGGCAGATATAAATTAAACCTGTACCCCAATTCGGTTTCTACACGGCACCGTACCGGAACGTTTAATTGCTTGGCGGTACCTCTTTGCCGGTAGGATGGTAACTAGCCTTGGCCGAAACCTCCCAGCAGATCAGAGAAAATTCAGAAATTATAAATACCTAAATTGACCCTGCCGGGAATCCAGCCCGGAACCTGCCGCGATTAGACAACAGCGCTCAACACTGCGCCAGGGGGGTCGTCAATATGCATTATTTTCTAAAGTAATACTTTTTTTGAATATACATACTTTTATCTGACTTTATAAGTATATGAAAACACTTGGGAACCCTTAAATTTTGCGGTATGAAAAGTAGCCTATGTCTATCCAGACTCCAGATCCGTTCAGCCTTTTTATACGACTGCCTGAAAAAAGGAGTATATTGTTTTCAGGGTTCATGTATGTATGTATGTATGTATGTATGTATGTATGTATGTATATATGCATGTATGTATGTATGTATGTATGTGAGTTCGTATATTCCAACATAACTTCTATACACCTGAACCGATTTTGATAAAAGAGATATCGTTAGAATCCCTAGCTTATTCCGGGTGACATAGGCTAGTAAAATTTAAAAAAAAAATTGATGGGGTGACCGTGGTTTCGCATTAAAGACTAAAGTTGAAAAAATATATTCGAAAATAAGATTAACTATACTAATCATCATCTAGAAAATAATGAGTAGATTCCAAAAATATATAACACTATAGTTCATTAACCAGTGATTCACAAAAAAATATCATTTAATAAAAATGTGAATGGAATCTTATTCCAAAGGTAATTAATGACTGTGGTATCGTTGCGTAGTAGCAGTACCAAAAAAGGAATGTTATGTTTTCAAGGTTCGTGTATGTATGTGTGTCTACAGCAGAGCAGTCGTATTTTTTAATAATTTTAATTATATTCACTTGTTGCTCTGATTGAGTAACAAACATCCATCCCATCCATGCGTCTATCTATCCATCCATATTCGATTTTAAGGTGAAGATGCAAGGGAATAGGATACGACCTTCAGCAATGAGGTGTATGATGTAGAAGAGAAACGCTTAGTTGGTACCTATTAGGTACTGTCATGAACAAAAGTAGGTCAGTTGAAATCGTCGAGAAAAACAGATAGGAGAGAACTTGGAATCGGCGAACAAAACCCCCTTGTACTGCAGCCGGGTAATTGGATGGAGCAATAGACGCGCGGGTATAGGAGGAGTGGGGGGGGGGGCATCCCTTTTCGCAATTTCTCTTTTATCATTAGCACGGGAACACTTTGTACGATTGGCAGAAAGTGTACTGATTGGCATGCTCAATAAATGCCTGCAGCCACGGGTGATTTTTTGTCGCCGGCAACTTTTGATCGCCGTGCAACATCCATGGAGTTGTATGGAGGAGCGCACACGAGGCGACTTTTTATTACCCGGCAACTGTCGCTATGACGTCACGTCCACAGGTTTAAATACGAGCGCACGCACCACAAAAAAAGTTGCTAACTAAAAGTCGCTGGGACTTTTACTTTTTTTAACTTTTGGCTACCAGTGCGCGCGGGCAAAACTACTTTCACAAAAAAAAAAATTAAAACAACTAGGGCAATAGCATCCCTGGGGCCGTGGAGTCTTAATGCCAAAACACTTTTGCCAAATATTTCACAGCGCTTAATTATTGCCTTATCTGGTGACAGGAAGGCTGGCTCAGTTTTTTATGCAAAGGATCAGCCTGACTGATCGCGTAAATGCAGCCAGAATTCTCGCCACATTCCACACGGGCATGATTTATATAGTTACTAGCTAATGCCCGCGACTTCGTCCGCGTGGATTGAGGTTTGTCGGTTCCTGCGGGAACTCTTTAATTTTCCGGGATAAAAAGTAGCCTATGTGTTATTCCAGACTTATAATCTATCTCGGTGCCAAATTTCATCCAGATCCGTTCAGCTGTTGGGGCGTGATTGAGTAACAAACATCCATCCATACATCCATACATCTATCCATCCAAACTTTCGCATTTATAATATTAGTATAGATAGTATAGATATAGATGAGGTTAGGCTAGCTTTAAGTTCTATTGTATCTTTATAATAAAGTTTAAAAAAAAACTTATGTAGGTAATAAAAAGTGATGTCACTCCGTATGGGTAAACACTCGACTCAGCCTTCGACACTTCTTTTAATATGTTGTAAACTCTTAATTATCTAGGGAATGCACACTAGGGGTGAAAAAAGTTAGCGGACAAGAAATTAGCAGCATCGGTAAGAGACACATAAATAATAAATTATCTATGGTATTTTCTTACCTGTGTAAGCCATTTTGTATTACTTGTCATTTTATTATAATTGACAGCTGTCACTGCCTAGTTTGTCCTTTTCGATCTAAAACAAAATGTCCTTCGGTGCTTATTGAATAAAATAATTCAGGAATATTCGTTTATTTAATTCCAACATCAAATAGCCCTATTTTTGGAGTTTACTCCTTAAGAATCGATTTTCATATATAAGGCGCCCGGTATGAGAAAAATATGAGAGGTAAAATCTACTGATGAATGACCTCGTTACTTTTTTGGTGCGCACCTATGGTGCCACCACCACCTTTCTAATTTGGTTGTGACGTAAGAGTGAGACGTACATAGTGTATGCTGCAAGGCGACTATACCTATATGTTATTGGGCTTGTTTGTTTCTATCAGTGTCAATGTACTTATATTGCTGTTTTTGTTATACATATCAATATAGCTATTTATGCAACTGTATCGTAATGAAGGTCATTTTAATTCGAGTGCTGTTTTTTGATACGAGGCTTGCCGAGTATCAAAATAGGATAGTACGAGTAAACTCCAGTCGTGCGTCGGAACTCGGAGCTGACACACACAATTTTTTTATTTACAGCATCGCTTTAAGTAAAGCATGCACTCTAGCGCGACACACAAGACGTGTTTTCTTTAACTCAAAAGTATTAATATATAAAATACTTGTCCATTACATAATTTAATATAAAAAATTCTTTTTAAACAACCGACTTCAAACTCCCGCGCCAACTTTACAACAAGTACTTATTTTATTGTTGATATTTTAAAAACCGCTCGACCGATATCGATAAAATTTATATGGGACCACATGGGAAGTATGCCCTTTCAAATAAAAAAAGAATCATCCAAATCGGTTCACCCAGTCAAAAGTTCTGCGGTAACAAACATAAAAAAAAAAAAAACAGGCGAATTGAGAACCTCCTCCTTTTTTTGAAGTCGGTTGAAAAGCTAAAGTAAACAAGGCTACGAAGTAAGAAAACTCTCTTTATATAACTACTTTTAAAAGTTTAGCAAAACTGGAATCGGTTTGCGGTAAAACGTTTCAAGTTAACTTTGCAGCTTTTTTCATTTTCCCAGTTTCAAACTGGAGCCATGAAACTGCGAGCAAAGTTGGGAGCTAAATGTATGTAAAGAAAACTAGCTTAAGCTATTGATCGCATCAGGGGCCATACTGCCAACGCTTAAAGCAACACTTAAGCAATATTACTCAAAATAACAGTTTGATTTCACATACCTTGACGTTTCCAAAATAAGTATCATAATTCTAAAACACGAAAGTCAATAATAATGAAACAGCGTTGGCAGTATGGTCCCAGAGCCTCATCCAAGCTCGTATTGGATTGCCATAACGCACTACAAACACTAACAAAATCAAACCTAGTATCACTCGGCTGGGTTAAAGGTCACAGCGACAACATAGGTAATTACGCAGCCGACGAACTAGCTCGACGAGCCTCAAACCTGAAGGTAATGGGACCTGAACCGATCGTTCCAATACCATTCAGTGAGTACAAGAATTGTTTAAAACAACAAACAGTAGGTACTCATGGGCAAACACCACCAGCTGTAGACAAACAAAAGAGGCTATACCCAGCCCAAACCAACGCCTAACTAAGAAACTACTGCAATTAAACAGAGCTAAACTCAGGACGGCTGTAGGCATGATAACAGGACACTGACCACTTAACAAACACCTATATGTTCTAGGTATAACCGACAGCCCTCTGTGCAGAGCCTGCATGGAGAGCGAGGAGACACCAAGACACGTACTACTCGAGTGCAGTGCTGTAACCACTCAACGAGAAGCCTACATTGGCTCCCCAGCAACACTCCCGGAAGTCCTTGCCGACCTGGGCGGCCTGCTTGGATTCTGGAGTGAGCTCGGCTGGCTGGAGTGATCCAGCGGGGAGTCGCACCGGAGGTCTCACGCACAACGGGCACCAGTGCTTAAGTGCGGAAAAGCCCAGAGAAAGAAGAAGAAGAAGATGGTCCCAGAGTTGTGAAAGTCCATATTTTTTTTAAAATCCACTACGTGTTAGCCCTTCACTTCAGTCTCACCTAGTTGTGATAATGTAGTCAGTAGGCAGAGGGCTAACCTGTTAGGGGTATGGCAGTTACATTAAACCCATACCCCTATCGTTTTATATAAAGCATCCGACCGGTACGCCAAATCGCTTGGCAGCACGCCTGTGTCGGTAAGGTGGTAACTAGCCATGGCCGAAACATCCCACCAGAGAGATCTCTCACAGACAACCTTTTGTGAGAGGCACAAGATGAATAATTCGTTAGTGTAAAATTTAAGAAAATAGACTACCAAAATTTTACATACTAATACTACTAAGAATACTAATTTTCGCTTTTTAAAAGTATAAAGTGTGTTTTCTGCCTTCGTCGCTCGTCCGAGCAGGCTTTTGTAATTGGGAAATTAATGTTTTACGGAGCTTTAACCAATTAAGGAGGAGCTCAGCTGTAAAAGGGTCTATGTTTAAAAATAATTAGATTAGCCGTTTAATTTTTCATTTTTCCCCAAGGATTTAACTTAACTCAGTTTTGGACCATAACACCTACTTCAGTAATTTATGCGAAGAGTAAATTGTTCTTGGTTATTAAAATCCATACTAATATTATTGTCTATTATTAAAATAGACATCTGAGGGTCCGATAGGCAGGTCCTCTGAGGATATAGATAATAATATATACATAATAGACATTAGTCCATAAGCACTATGGCCCCGAGGTGAGTTCGTATACCTATTGGCCGCCTACGCAAATAAATATTTAATGCTAAAGTCTGTCTGTCAATCTGTCTGTCTGTCTGCATGCTACGGTTTAACGGCTCATGTTTTCAAACGATTTTGATGAAATTTGGTATGAAGATAGGTTGAATTCCAGGGAAGGACATAGGCTACAAACAACGCAGACAAAATCGCGGGCATCATCTAGTACTAGATATACCTAATGATTTTTTGCGTTAGGTTGAGTAGGTAGGTAATAATAAGGATTTGAACCTACAATCTTTTGAAAATAAGTTCATCTTCTAAACTATTGAGCTGTTAAGGCACCCTGAGCAAGGATTTTTGATTATTAATATTCTGGGCATAATATTATATAACTAATCATTTACCCAACAAAAAACAGTATCAGATTTTTTTCACCATGGCTATAATTAAAATTCAACGTCGTCGCCCCAAAAAATTCGTTACGAAGAGATTCCTATTAGTATAAAAGCTTGTCAAAATTCAATTACCTATCCAATAACGTTGTCAAATATCAACATGGCGGACGTGGGACGCCATCACGGGCCGATATTTAGAAAAGAAATCGATTTTACTACCAAGGTTTCAGGATGGGCGGCCCGGAAACTTTTGTGCTATGTACTGTCACAAAAATAAAATATAATAAGAGTAAGATATTAATTTTAGTATATATCTCCGAAAGTGTGTCTGTCTGCTACGCTTTCGCGGTCCATCTGTTCAACTAATTTTGATGAAATTTGGTACAGGGGTAGGTTGTATCCTGGCGTAGGACATAGGCTACTTTTTATTCCAGAAAATTAAAGAGTTCCTGCGGGAATCAAAAAACTTTAATTCAGGCCGACGAAGTCGCGGGAATCATCTAGTATTAGATAAAAAGCTGATGCCTGCGACTTCATCTACGTGAATTGAGATTTTTGGTTCCCGCGGGAACTCTATAATTTTCCGGGATAAAAAGTAGCCTATGGGTTATTTATTCTAGTCTATAATTTATCTCCGTGCCAAATTTCAAACATACCCGTTCAGCCATTCAGGCGTGATTGAGTAACAAACATCCACCCATCCATCCTTCCATCCAAACTTTCGCATTTATAATATTAGCACAGATACTAGATGATTGATTGTTATGGGTTTTTGATTCCTGCGGGAACCCTTTGTTTGAAATGAAGCCTTAAATCTAATGTAGCCTTTAGCTTGTACGTTTGAAAGTATGAAAACGGAACTTAACGTAAGCGCAGCTGTGGGAAAAAGCTAGTATTAGTGTGAAAGTATTGGTCATATTTATTCATAAAACAGGCATTCAAGGCAAAATTGCATTATATTATCGGTCCAGAGGTGGAAAACAGTGGTATATGCCGGACGTTACCTGTCTCCACCGTGGCCCGAGTTTCCGTGCCACTATCGGCGCCACGCGTCCGTTCCTGCCACATGCTAAATAATACGCTTCGAATAGATAGTATTTACTATTCTTGTTTATTAGGGTTCCGTACCAAAATGGTAAAATGGAACCCTTATGGTGCGACTTTCTCCGTCTGTCTGTCCGTCTGTCCGTCTGTCCGTCTGTCCGTCCGTCACACTCGATTATTTCAGTAACTACCGAAGCTATCGACATGAAATTTGGAATAGTTGTGTATATTAGTGGCCCAAAGACACTGAAATTATAAAAAAATTGGAAATTATTTTTGTTCTTATTTAAAAAGGGGGGAAAATCGGAGGGTTGAAATTTAAAAGTGAGATAACTGTACTGTGTGAGGTATCATATGAAAGGGTTTACTTTGTACATTCTAAAACAGATTTTTAATTATTTTTAGTCATGATGGTTTTGGATTTATCGGGGAAAAAGTCTAAAAAAATACCGTTCCCCCCCCCTTATCTCCGAAGTTTACCAATCGAAAAATCTGAAATAATTATGGTCAATAGGAATTTATGTATACTTTACAGGAAAACTATAGCCAATGCTCTAACTAGCATAGTTTTTTTGATATTAACAGTAAAGCTCGTACTCGTCGTCAAATAAACATATTGGTTTTTGCCTGATTGTTTTGCTTCAGTAGCTACTTCTTGAGTACGGAACCCTCGGTGCGCGAGTCCGACTCGCACTTGGCCGGTTTTTTGGTTTTTATTTGCAATATTTTTATTCTGTGCTGAAACAGGTGGAACGAACCAATTGAGTTACAACGTCAAAACGCGCGCTTAGTATGGGATGTAGTTTGAAATACTAAAACTGTGACGTCATCAAAATTCAAATAGGTATTTGACAACTATTCAAATAAAATTTTAGTGACTATTAAATCTCCCAAAAGTCGATATATATCTAGTGTAATTTTAAACTATCGATTAAAGAAAAAAAGTGGGTCGATTTTGATGACGTCACAATTCAGTATTTTATACAAAATCCCATAATAAGCACGCGTTTTGACGTTCGAAAAAAAGATGCTGATTTGACTGTCTCAAATTTCCAATTAGAGTGCACCGCTTAAACACTAATGAAAGCCATAAAACAAAATAAGAAGAAGTAAGTAAAGTCAGCAAAATGGTCCCTCGAGCCGTAGAAGAGAAAAAACCTCTACGCAACTACTAGTACTTATGTGGCACATCGCGTTAACGACGGCAGCAAATTTTCTCCAATTAAATCTATGCAGGGCCCTAGAGGGTTCCATTAATTAAATGCGACTCCTAAGAGTCCTCGGGCGCGGGCCTCAGGACCTCGAGTGCGGCCCTCGTGACTTGTGAGCCACTCGAGATAATCGCCGGACAGAATTATTCACTCAGATTGTCTATGGAGTCACGGCTTTTGGTTTATAATTGCTTCATCTAAAACTGTAGCTGTATACCTACACTAGATGATGCCCGCGATTTCGTCTACGAACTCTTATATTTTCCGGGATAACAAGGTGTCTATGTCGCTCCCCGGGATGGAACTTATCTCTATACCATCGTCGCTACGAGTATAAGGAAGCACTTGACTGCGATCTCAGCTGGTGTTAAGTGATGATGCAGTCTAAGATGGTTGCGGGCTAATTTTTTAGCGTTCGGCAGTAATATCACAAGCCCATACCCCT
The DNA here is from genome assembly GCA_963932025.1 of Erebia epiphron. NCBI lineage: Eukaryota > Metazoa > Arthropoda > Insecta > Lepidoptera > Nymphalidae > Erebia > Erebia epiphron. The sequence continues at coordinate 24,022,144 of OZ009948.1, forward strand.
CTTCGGTGTCTACACGGAATCACCTATCCAGGTTATATTGTACTTATCAGGAAAAGGCTAAGCAAAATATAATCTAGAATTAAAGAGTGGTTGGTTTTAGGATATGAAATAGAAGAGTAGGTAGAACTCTATGAAAATCTTTTGTATTAAAAAAATATTATTATTTAAAAAAACAAATCTTCTTATGTTTCGTAACAATAATACTTAATGCGGTTAAAATAACTTCTCCAACTTTTAAACGGGAAAACCATTAATTCAACAACTTTAATCATTCTTGGAAATAATTGCGCGTTCATATTTTTAGAAACAGGAAAACTCAAATTTTATCAATCAATAAAGGTAGGTAACTCGGATGTAGCTTTTTAGGGTTCTGTACGTAAGGGTACCAATGGGACCCTCTTGCTAAACCTCCGCTGTCCGTCGGTCAGTCCGTTCATCAGCGGGATGTATCTCATGAACCGTAATAGCTAGATGGTTGAAATTCTGAGAGATTATGAGTGATTCTCAGAGATTTCTGTTGCAGCTGTTACAACAAATAATAAAATAAAATAACCCTTACAAGAGACGTGCTATTTGCGCGCCTCTCTTTTTTCTTTTAATGAAAGTTCCCACGGGAACCAAAAAACTTTAATCCAAGTGTTAATTCTTGTACGTTCTTGGCTTATACAACTCGTACTTGGCTGGTTTTTAAGGTCAGTGAAAGGCTAAGGACTTTCCCCGAGTGAGGGAACGAATAATGTTCAAAAGAAGCTCCCTTTGTTACAGTCTGTATAATTGGGTACCAAACTTGGAGGCTCTCGATGGAGCCCGGATATCCGGCGCCGGCGCGAGCTAACACTCTTAACCGGTTTTTGTTTCATAAAGTTCATTAAATGTGGGTTTATTTTTCTTATGGCATAAATTTTATTCATGAAATAATACTTTTTTATTAGATGAAAAGTTAGCCCTTGACTGTGATCATCATCATGTCACCCAACGCCGGCTCACTACTCTACACATTCTAATTCGATTGATAGTACAAACATTCGATGACATTAGCGTCGAAGTAAAATTAAACTTAAAACCATTAATTTAGAGCTCAATTTCCAACCCACATTTAATGAACTTTACACAAAAACCGGTTAAGAGGATTTTTATTTAGAAACGTATCGAATTAAAACTTAGAATAAGGGTAGGTACTGAGCATGATTCTCTACTCACATTGAGAAGGGTTTTTTCCACCATGCTGGCCAAATGTGGACTGGAAGGCTTCAGACAACTTCGAGAACATTAATACTCTCGGGCATGCAGGTTTCCTCACGATGTTTTCCTTCACCTTTTTAAAGAAAGTTATGTTTGATTCCTTAAAACCCATATAACTCCGAAATTTGGTTTAAATTAGGTCAATACATAAATAATAATATACGTGCTCGATTAACTTAATACTTTCTCAGAAATATGACGTCATATATCAATATTTTCGCTAAGCCTAAAACCCACGCTACTTTGAGCCGGTGTAATGAATTTATTGCGTTTACAAAACCGATCGCGAGAGTTTGCAAATTGTAATAAATTCTAAACGTATTTCGTGGCCTTACAAACCAAAGGGGCCTAATATTATAAGAACAAATTTAGGGGCAATGCTCCCAACGCTTAAAGCTATATTATTTCATTATTGTTGAGTTTTATGTTATACAATTATAATCCTTATTTTAGTAACTAGTATAGTAATAATATTATACTAGTTATTATCAAACTTGTTTGTAAATAAAATAAAAGGAAAATCGAACTGTCTAAAATAATAGTTTAAGGCTTAGTGCTTAAGACTTTGGCTTCTTATTCCGAGGATTCAAGGTTCAAATTCCAGGCAGACATTGCAGATTGGCAGACGTAGCACAGGCCTGGTCAGCGTGGTGGGCTATGGCCTGAACCTTTCTCATTTTGAGACAAAGCTCGGTTGCAGTGGGCTGGCGATGGTTTGTAACGATGATGATGACTATAGATCAAGAGTAGGTATATATCTAGATCCATATATATATATATTATCTAGGTCCACTGAAAGTCAACGTTATTTGAAAGATACAAAAATAACAATTATAGCCGTATGAAGAATTTTGACAATTGGGTATTTGATTATAGTCGTAATATCCACGCCCCTGTTAGTTTTATGTTGAATAGCCATTTTAAACTATCAAAATTCAAAATTCAATCCAAAATTCAAATGATTTTTATTCAAAAAGACTTTTTACAAGTTCTTATGAATAGTCAAATGAATCTACCACTGGTTCTGAATGCCGTTCCTATCGAGAAGAACCAGCAAGGAACTCGGTGAATCGATCGAATACAGTAAAAAAAGTGTGTCAAATGCGTTATGACGTTTGAAAAAAGTTGCTGATTTGACTAGATGTTATATACCCAATTAATAACCTCAAATACCCATTAGGTTCAATAGTCAGCAAATCAAATTTTATACGGCATTATTATTCATTAGGCTAAAAAATAAATTACAAAACATGTCTTATGCCACTTTCGTTAAAGAAGGTGTAATTTCATTTGGTACGCTTCCGTTTTCCGAAATCCGCTCCGTAAATTATTATTTAAAAAGTGTTTTCCTTCGCCTCCCTACTAAGTTTGGCCAGTAAACAGGCGATATTTTAGATTTGAGCAGAAGTTTTTCGTGCAAATCACCGTGATTTTATAATTAAGCAAAAAACTGTAGATAGGTTTTTTTCTCCCGGGGAAATAATTCCTCGCCGGGTAAAATGTTTTTGCGTGATAGCAGAACTTCGTAATCAGCATGTTTTGTGGAAAATGTAATGGGAAAATGTAGCACTTTATATTATCTTACGCAAAACGAAGTGATAGAACTTTTAGTTCTCTCATCTTTTGAAAAGTTAAATAAATTGTTGTTGTAAAAATAAATTGTTCAAAGTAAGTGTAATGAACCTCTTTAGAGGAATAAAATAATAAGAACTGCAATTTAAGTTTGACAGAAAATAATGGAAACCTCTAGTTTACGAATTAGAAAAAAGTTACATAATATGTTAGCGTAAATAATTTGTAAACATGTATCATCTTGTCGCGCAGGACTGTGCAGCAGCAAAGTTTTTCCTGCCCTGTCTGTCACCCTAAGTCCGTATTGAGAGCATTGTAAAAAGAACCTTAATACAATCAACACAAAAAGCAAAAAGAAAAGCCAAGACAAATAATAAGAAAGCCACTGTTGCTCACACCGAAGGCAGCATGCAACCAATTTCCACCTGTCCATGCTAAATTACTTTTGCCCGGGTGCGATTCAATTTGCCTATTCAGCGAATGGTCCCCTTTGCGCGTCAATAAAAATTTAGTTCGTTCCTAAAAGACACGCAGTATCCTGGTGGGGAGAATTTTAGAACAGCTTTATGTTTAGGTTTAAAGTAGGTACTTATGTTTCTCTAAAAGCAAAAAAGTTCGCTTTTGTATTGTCAGATTATTTGATTAAGTTTCTAAAAATAATATTAGTTTTATTACTTCTTTATTGAATGATAGAAGATAAGTCTATGATTTCATTCGATTCGAGCTCTAGTGGAAAAACTCCATGTTCAAATGTTCGCTTCAAATAAATAATTTGCACACATGCGAGTGCCTTGACGTTTAAAATTCAGTTTCTCTTGGAGATTCAAAGATTATCCTACCATTTATTTATTTATTTCACAAATGAAATATATAATATATTATTTGGTTTCTACATTCCTCCATGCTTATCCCACGGACCAAGTTGCCACTAGTAACGCCCTAATTGTATCTTAATGCAGGTCATGATGAATCTTTACACTAACATTAACGCTAACTTTGTGTATAGGAAATTTCCCATGAAATAAAGCCACGAGCATTCGCTAGTAATACTATTGAGTATTCTGTGGTAATACTATAATTCTTTGTACAGCTACTACTAAATAAAGAAAAGTGCGCATTTGTTAAAGAGTGCTGTTTCATTTTCATGTTAACACAGCTGTTCGCGCCACCTATGTATTAGTTGTCTGTGGTCGCTGTGACAGATGAATACTTTGTGAACGTAGCTAGCTTGCCGCGCTTTTTGATAAAACTTTTGGTTTTGACGGTTCGACAGAGTTCAGATTGTTTTTTGGCTAGGCGGGCCGGCGCCTTGAATTGTTGATTGTAAAAATAAGCTTTTCTTTGTAATCCGTATTGTTAGAACCTCGCTATAGCTTAAGGTTCCCGCGAGAAATTAGCTTCTAGTTATTTCGGTACTAAATAAAGACTTACTTGTTGTACTGAGTGACAAGAGTTGTGTGCCACGTTGACGCCACTGCTGGCCGTGCAATCTTATATACTTAAGTAAATAATTAATCTAAGTAGCTTAGAGACGAACTTTAGTGCTGTGCTGTGTGTGTTGTGTGTTAGTGCCGTCTTGAAGCAAGAACCTACGGCCGAACAGCAAGTACCTTCTCATTCCTGACCTTTCCTACCCTTTAACCCACATTCTTCCTTATCGAGGAGCCGTGGTCACCTTGGACTCTGTAAGTGCATAGCATAAGTCTAAATCTATCAATACTTTAGTTATCTAAGTTAAGCCGGAACAGTTCTGTCCGCATTTGGCCCTGAGCCAATGGTCTAAGAGACTCGAATCCAGCTGATGGGCCCCTGGAACAGCGTCTTAGGGTTGTAGCATTGGACCAGGTTGAAGCCACAACATTTGGTAGCAGAGCGTGGTTGTACTAAACGCTGCGGACAGGTCTGTACCGGTTTAATAGTGTAAGCTAGTGGGGAATTTATTGTGGGATATAGCTAGGTAAATTAAAACAAGCTTAACTTTTACTTTGGATTACTTAGCTATAGTTCCTACTTGCTGCGTTAAATGTATTGAAGCGGCATAAGAGAATTTTATACATTAGGTTTGATTCTTGCCGCACAAACTATACTTTTGTGGTGTCAAAGCTTGTACTTGGTGTCTGTTTAATTAAATAACTGCTTTGTTTATGAAAGTACTTATTTATCTATAAATTGAAAGTTGTAGTTGAGATTGAGAAAAGGTTGCAAACTGTAATTAGTTTGTTAAATACATACTAGCTGTATGTTGAGCTGACAAATTCAGTTCAACACTTTAACTGAATTTGTGTATAGATAATAACTTTTAATAAAGGGTATTATGTATATTTAGGAAAACAGAAGTGGAGTAAAGTGAAACTAAGCAAATATAAAAAAAACACAATTTATTCTAGTGAACGATTACAACATATCACACATAAAATAACCAAAAAGGAACACACTTAAATCTGAACACAATTATGACTCATTAAGAGTTTCACAATAACGCAGTTTACAGCTCGGAAGGTGACAAAAGAATGACCCCGCGGTAATACAGAGAGCGCTTTTTATACACGTTCCTGCCCGCTTTTATAGGTTTTAGTCGGGTACCTACACTACTCACAATAATTTTGCTAACTCGGCCTATCCTGATTGTGCGCCGCCCTCGGCTGCACCGGAAACAATTTCATCAGAAGCAGGAAGGGCTGGTGTGCGTATGCCATCTTCATTAGCTCCCCCTCTTGCGGTGTCTCCTGAACTAGTGAGGGCACCCAAAGATTCACCCGCACCGTCACAGTTACTGTCATCAGAACCTGCATAAGACACAAATGGTTGATTATTCATGACGATGCACGCTATTGCCTATTCTGACATTCATCACGCATACGAGGCCCTCATTCAAAATAACAACTTTCGCTACACAAAATAAAACGCTTCACATTCAAAAGTATGCATACTTCTCCAGACATTACGTCTCAGTTAATCTCATACCTGAACTTGCAAGTTCACACACACACCACGTTAAAAACGTGCCAGGACAGAGCCTGATGCGCATTCAGAGAACGCGACTTCCCAGGACAAAACCTGCCAGGACACAGCCTGATGCGCATTCAGAGAACGCGACTTCCCAGGACACAGCCTGCCAGGACACAGCCTGATGCGCATTCAGAGAACACGACTTCCCAGGACAAAACCTGCCAGGACACAGCCTGATGCGCATTCAGAGAACGCGACTTCCCAGGACACAGCCTGCCAGGACACAGCCTGATGCGCATTCAGAGAACACGACTTCCCAGGACACAGCCTGCCAGGACACAGCCTGATGCGCATTCAGAGAACACGACTTCCCAGGACACAGCCTGCCGACATAACCTTCTTCTCAATCTGCCCACTACATACAACGCTGTCCGCTGTCATCCACTAGCCTAACAGAGCCTAAAGTAACCTAACCTAACATGTAAGCTTACATTTTGACCTAACAACTGAACTAATAAGTAGCCTAACGTTTGACCTAAGAACTGACCTAACGTCTGATTTACGACTAACCTAACTTTACTAGAGAAAGCATGTAACTAAATTGGATGACAGCAAGCAGAGCCATAGGCAATGTTTATGCAAATTAAGTTGAAAGTGTCTGTCACCGAAGAACGTGCCGCGTAGTCCGAAGCACGACTTCGAGGTACCACTCCAAGGCACCGCTCCAGGACCCCGCTCCAAGGCACCACTCCAGGGCACACCTCCAGGGCCCCGATCCAGGGCACCACTCAATGGCGCCAAACATGTAACAGAAATTAAAACCAAATCGTTATCACGAAACGACGTGATCATCGTGGCTATCCATACATAGCAGGTAGTCAACGCATAGTCAATTACCGTCACAAGCTCTCTGACTTAAAAGTTCATTACCAGCACAGTTACCAGTACCAGCACAGGTACCAACAAAATTATTTGACTGCTTCAGCAGAGCTCATACATACAAAGCCGATAGAACTCACAGAACCTGTGGAGCTCTCAATAGAGCTGGTAGAGCTCCTAGATACAGTAGCGCTGGTAGAGTACCAAGACACAGTAGAACTCGTAGAGAAACAAGAGACAGTAGAGCTGGTAGAGCATAACGAGTCAGTTGAGCTCATAGAGCAACAAGAGTCGATAGAGCTGGTAGAGCACAAAGAGTCAGTAGAGCTCATAGAGCAACAAGAGTCGGTAGAGCTGGTAGACCCCTCACTAAAGGTCGCTCAACCATAGTACAAACTCACAGTTGTACCATGTCGAAACAACTTTGAACATTCAAAACATCAAACATCATCATCGATGAACACAGAAAATGAAGAAAGTTTACTCATACCAGTTATGTTCAACCATATCGAGTAGGCTAACGAGCAGCCTCGCGCACTATACAAGCACGCAGCCCTGCGCGACCAGTAGACGCGCAGTGTCACGCCTCACAGCGTGGCATGCGAGCGCGCAGCATCGCACCCTAGGCGAGCGCACAGCCATGCGCAACCAGGAGCGCGCAGCATCGCGAACCAGGTGGGCGCGCATCCCTGCGCAATCAGTGGACACTCAGTGTCACGCCTTAAGCGCGGCAGGCGAGTGCGCAGCAACGCGCACTAGACAAGCGCACAGCCCTGCGCGACCAGCAGACGCGTAGTGACGCACTTCACACACGCGGCATGCGGGCGCGCAGCCCGGCGCGACCAGAACGCCTCACACGTGGTGAGCGCCGAAGACGAAAGGAACATAGAACAGAAAATGAACCTATGACCAGTAGGTCACAGCACGCACGTCATGTCCACCACAGGTCCTGAGTACCTTTACGAGCAATTTATAGCATCGACGATCAATTGTCTTAACCAGCTGCCACTATGCCTCATACATTCACAACTGAATTTTAACTTCATTGCACTTTATGTAATCCTTGTTTAGTGCGGATTACAACCATTTGGTTTATAAAAGCCTCGTATGTAAAATTACTAACGAGAAAAAGTAAGGATTCTGACAGGTAGGTATGTAGACTCGTAATCGATTTGTATGAAATCAAACTTTAACTATCCACGAGGGTAGATAAGCAATACTTCTCTAATCAAAATAGGATGCAACATTCAACAACAAATTACGTAACCTGGTTCGGTAATATTAAAGAAAATAACCTGTAAAACTCAAGTTAATTTTAACGTTTATCAGAACTATAAATATGTTTGCTCGTCCATACCTGACCTCAACAATTATTGTTTTGTGTACAAGCACTATTCCTTTGTAAAAGTATCACAGAAGCATTAACAGACCCCAAGGGATACTAGCGAGTTTAACAGGTTTTCTTAAACCGCTGTCTAACATCACGAATGCATCGCATCATTCGAAACACAGTGAGCGTTATTAAGAGACACTTTTTATAAACACAGCATGTTTAAAACAATTGAATCGTAAAGTGGGTATAATCTGACTTTTAACCATCACGCATTTATTACGTATTTGACTTTCTAAATTGCGGATGATTGGTATCCGATCGTAACTAGGTCAAGAGTTTTAAATAACAACCCTCATTTTAAAAACAAAAAACTAAATTACGCAAAAACAATTTATCCGTGCATCATGTTTTAGCAAAACATTACTTTATGACTCAAAACTTAACAAACTTAGAGGTTTCAAGTTATGTATTCAAACTTAGGGTATGAGTCACCTCTTTTTCACAAAAATATTTTTGTACCCGGTCGGTACCCACAAAGGTTCTACTTTTGAACCAGATGTTTCTGCTAGACACCTCACACTGTTCACAAACTAGCATTCAGGGCGGCTTAGGGACCCACATGCATGCGTTATGCCAATAACAACCACTGAGCCAACACAGCTTGCTAATTTAGTGGGAAATTATTATAAAATGGAACTCGCGTAAATACAATTGCGGTCTAAACCTTTTCTTAACACAATTAACAGTCAATTCAGTAACATGAATTACTGTCCATTTACTTTGTGGCTACGCTTGGTGGGTATTACATCCTTAAGCAAATAAATTAAATGGTCTTACCGATGTCGCATATTACGTCATATCACCAGAGGCTCGATGGTGTCATCACCTCACCACCATTCCAGGCAAATGCCAGGCGTAACACGGAAAAGCGCGCAGCACCGCGGCTCCGAGGCACGGCACGACAGCGTGTCGCGCAGACTGAATCGCCCTCGTGAACGCCCAGAGCGCCCACGTGGCATGCACAGTTGCACACCCAAGCGCACTCGTGAGGCGCCTCAAGCACACGAGCTGTGTAACACCACAGCTCGGCCACACTCCGCGAGCCAGCGATAACAATCACATGAAAACAAAAAACAACTTTAGCACACAAATAAACACTGCACATTACGCGAGTCACCCTTCGAGAGATATCTTGATTGGTCATGTGATCAACTTTAAGCACTTTAAATTTGGGTATGTTCCTTTTTGATTCATCTCGTATGTGGGCCTATTTAGCGGTCCTTTATCCCACTTCTGAATTTAGGAAAACAGAAGTGGAGTAAAGTGAAACTAAGCAAATATAAAAAAAACACAATTTATTCTAGTGAACGATTACAACATATCACACATAAAATAACCAAAAAGGAACACACTTAAATCTGAACACAATTATGACTCATTAAGAGTTTCACAATAACGCAGTTTACAGCTCGGAAGGTGACAAAAGAATGACCCCGCGGTAATACAGAGAGCGCTTTTTATACACGTTCCTGCCCGCTTTTATAGGTTTTAGTCGGGTACCTACACTACTCACAATAATTTTGCTAACTGTATATATTATTTAACCCTTTATATGTTGATATTGCTAATTACAAGGTTTGATATTGCTTGTCTGCATTGCGATTGTGACTGTATATGAATTTGTTGTCTTGAATTAATTACTTATTATTAATTGGATTTGTAAATTTAACCACTACCTTTGGTTTTGTCCCCTACTAGTTGCAAATTAAAAACTTGTTTTTAATTATTGAATGGTAATCATTGATTACACAGTCTTTTCAGTCACATATATAGTTGCTCACCTGTCTTTGCCTGTCTTTGCAATTGTTTAAAAACTTGAATTTGTAACTTCTAACTTATGCTTAAGATTATACTACAATTACTATAATTACATATTATTGTTGTTTGTCTCGGGTTAACTATACACATAACTTGTTTTTTGTTTTTACATGTATGTCTGTCTGTATTTGAAGGTTAACCCCTGATAATTTGATAATTTTCATGTAGGTAAGTTTAACTTGCTTTAATTATTGTAGTTCTTATTCTTGTTTATTTTTAATTCTTTACTTTGATTATTGTAGCAATCAACAGTGTAACAACCTAACATATAAATTCATTGTTTACAATAGAATTTGAACATTGTTTATTTGCTGTTATTTGTTTGTTGTTTGTTGCTGTTTTGTGTGTTGTTATACTGTTGGTGTTTTGTTGTGAATTCACACAGCTGGCTAATTGTTAGTTAGGGTTGCCACCTCAATCCAGCCTAAATTGTAAGTGTGAATCATAAAGTAATTTATTTAATTGCAAATTGCAATACCTATTGCGTACAAGATGTCAGCTCATAAAAGGCTCGTTGGCTCGATACAAGCTGAACTCCGATGGGCGGCTACAGCTCGTACCTTGATAGGCCGTGAGGACAGAGCATCCGCACTGCTCAAGCGATGTGAACAGGTGCCGACCAGACAGGCAATTGTCGAGGAAGCGCTTAGGGACCTAGTGGTTTTGGAACCGCCCGAGGAACTGCTCCAGTCCGCTCAGCGAGACTATGAGCAGTTCTTTGAACTAACGGACGGCCTTGTGGAGGAAAGCTCTAAGCTTAAGAAGGAGGCGAGACTAAGCTCTCTTCTCGAGTCTCCTTTGATACCTCCGACTCAACCTGCGCTACTAGGTAGGTTACCCACTATAGACCTACCTAAATTTTCTGGCAATTTGAGTGAGTGGTTAGGTTTCCTCGGCCTCTTTGATAGTCTGGTGCATGCTAGGAAGGATCTGTCTCCCTGCCAGAAACTGAGCTACCTACTGTCCTCCTTGCAGGGAGAGGCTCTGAGTGTGGTCTACCACCTGGACCTCTCCGAGGAGAGCTATACTACCGCCCGGGAACTACTCACCCGGCGGTATGCCAACGTGCGCCGATTAGCGGACACGCATGTGGCGCAAATTTTGTCTCTGCCACGTGTCCCAGGGGTTGCTCGTTTGAGGGAATCTTTGTTAAACCCGTTGATTGTAGCATGTAATGCACTTAGGCGACTAGAGCTCCCGGTGGACCAGTGGTCTTTTCTGTTGCTGCATATAGTGTTGTCCCGCCTACCTCCCGAATTAAAATTGCGGTTTGAACAGAGGTATGGTGGGGACGGTGCCAGCTATCTGCCCCCCTTTTCAGATTTCCTAAAGTTCCTCGAGGAGGAGTGCCGGCAGGCTGACAACTCTGGTGTTGCTGGTCCTTCAAGGACCTCAGAGCAACCTGCCCAGCCGAGGAAGGGAAGGGGTCAGATTGGCAGCCCTGGTAAGGGGTCTCTGAGCGAAGGCCAATGCCAGTCTACAGGGGGCTTGCTGCCACTGAGGCCACCCCCTGTAAATATTGCAAGCGTCCGGGCCACAGGGTACCTTCTTGTCCCCAGTTCCTGGACAAGACGATTAACCACCGGAGGGGCATCGCCAGGGACCGCCACTGGTGCTATAGTTGCCTGGAAGCTCACCTGCAGCGAGACTGCCCACATCAGCAGCCATGCCCTATTTGTAAGGGCAGCCACCTGGCGATCTTGTGTGCCAACCAAAATGGCGTTGGCCGCCAGGTGGGGGAGAGCACCCCCCGCACGGGCGGGGGTGCTTATGTTAATCGCTCCCCTGCTAGTCTGCGTCGCTCTCCTGCACCGTGTCAGGTGCCCCGGTGTGTCCGGACTTCGCCCCCACCCGGGGGGGCTTCACTCCCCCGCGGGGGGATTTCGACCCCCCTGCGCCAATTTGATGCGGGATTTGCTGCCGCCACGGCGACGGGCCGTCCTACTCGCTACTCACCCCCGCTTCACGAGTGGCCGCGACTAGAGCGCCGCCCACCTCGTATGGGTCGCCAACCTCACTACGGTGTGCCGGCCTCTGCCCGCTTGACTAGGCCTGTGCTTCCGCCGCGGGATGGCGCGTGGATTTACCCAAATGGAGGTCCGTCTCCTCCGCCTCTGGAGGTTCCGCATGAATCTCGATTCGATATTCCCTGGTTCGAGGACCGGTTTGATGAAGGTGACCAATGCTAGGTAGTCGCCGCCCTAGCCCCCACCACAGCCACATCTCCTGAGAATCTTAATCTTCAGCAGTCCGTCTGTCAGACCGTTCTTTTGCCGACTGTCTCAGTGAAGGTGTACAACCCGAAAGGTGAATGTTTGATAGTTCGTGCCCTCTTGGATTCGGATTCACAGCGTTGTATTGCTTCTTCTTATTTGGTGGGTAAGCTAGGGCTCCCTTGGAGTCCTCATGCGGTTCGGATGATAGGTATCGGTGGTGCCGAGCCCTCGACTCCTAAGGGTGAAGCGGAGTTGATGTTTGGCCCAATTAAGGGCGATCTCCGCGTCTAGGTCAAGGTGTCAGTCCTTGACGATATCTTGGGTCCTCTACCACAGGAAAGAATCGCTGACGTTGCGGTTTCCTGTACGGCAGGTCTGACCCCTGCCGACCCTGACTGGACTGAACCTGGTCCCATGGATCTTTTGTTGGGTTCTGATGTCCTAGGCCTGATCTTGTCAGGAGGAATTAGGGTCCTGCAGAAAGATGGACTTTGCGCCATCTCCACTATATTTGGTCATAGCTTTCTTGGACCCGTTTTGTGGTCTTCAGACCCACCGGTGCTAGACCAATTGCAGGCAGCCGGCTTAACGTTGTCGGATGTAGTCCAGCGTTTTTGGGAAGTCGAGGAGCCGGCACACGCTGCACCGGTTAATCCTCTTGACCTTGAATGCGAGTTGTTCTATCAAAATAACACAGGCCGCCGTACTGACGGGCGCTTCGTAACTCGCTTGCCCTTCCTCGCCTCTCGCCCCCCTCTTGGTCATTCACGGGCCTTAGCTGAGAAAAGGCTCTTGTCTATGTAACGGCGCATGCGGCGCGACCCTACCTTCCGCACCAAGTATATTGAATTTATGCGCGAGTACGAAGACCTTGGACACATGTCACCATCCAATTTTGATTGGCGTTCGCACGAGCACTACTTCCTACCCCACCATGCTGTCTTGAAGACCCCTGGGGGTAAGATTCGAGTGGTATTTGACGGCTCCGCGGCTACGTCTAACGGGGTGACTTTGAACCAGTGTCTGCACGCTGGCCCTAAGTTGATCAAGGATATCTCCGACATCCTCACGCATTTCCGCCGTCACCAAATTGTCTTTGTTGCTGACATCAAGATGATGTTCAGACAGTCGGTGGTGCATCGCGATGATCGGAGGTATCAGCTGATTTTGTGGCGCGAGAGTCCTAATGAGCCGATACGGGTCTTTGAATTGAACACAACGACCTATGGACTCTGGTCAAGCCCCTATATTGCTATTAGGACCTTGTTGGAATTGGCTAACCGCGAGCGGCTGAATTATCCTCGTGCATCAGCCATCTTGGAATCGTCAGTCTATATGGACGACATCTGCACAGGAGCTTCTAGTGTTGAAGAAGCTTTGACCCTGCGTGACGAATTGATCGCAATACTGAAGTCCGGAGGTTATGAATTGCGAAAGTGGCTATCCAACTCCCCTCACGTTTTGAAGGATCTCCCGGGAGAGGATCAGCAGGACCCTCATATTTTTGAAAACCTTGAAAATCCTAATTTGTTGACGGTCCTTGGAATACAGTACCAGCCCGTCCAGGATGTTTTCACCTACCGGGTCAAATTGAACCCACCTCCTAAGGTCTGGACTAAGCGCTCCGTCTTGTCTACGGTTGCCCGCACATTTGATCCAAACGGGTGGATCACTCCCGTAATATTTTTGGCCAAATGCTTCCTTCAGAAGCTTTGGATTGCTGAAGTCGGTTGGGACGATCCTCTCCAAGGGAAATTATTGAAGGAGTGGCACTCCCTTGTGTCTGCACTTCCGGACGTCAACCGAATTGCGATGCCTCGACGCTTCCTACCACCAGGAAGGTGCCACGCCAGTCTCCATGGATTTTGTGACGCCTCCGAACGAGGCTATGCTGCCGTGGTATATATGCGGACTGTCGATGCCACTGGTGAGGTAGCGACACATCTTGTCTTGGCAAAGAGCAAGGTGGCCCCTATTCGGTCACGCTTGACGATCCCTAAATTAGAATTGTCTGGCGCTGCTCTTTTGGTGCGCCTTCTTAACCACGTCCGTTCATCTTTGGCATCCGTGGTCGAACTGACCGACGTGTATGCTTGGACGGACAGTGAAATTGTCCTATGTTGGCTCCGAGCCGCCCCTCACAACTTGGAGGTCTTTATCGCGAATCGGGTGTCCCAAATTCAGTGCTCTGAAACTCCGTTGATTTGGAGACACGTACCCGGAGAATTGAACCCGGCCGATTGTGCCTCTCGCGGTCTCGAGGCCTCTTCACTTGTCAACCATCCCTTTTGGTGGGGCCCAAGTTGGTTAACGCAACCTGAGTCGGCTTGGCCTCAGAATCGGTTCTCCGCTCCGGAAGTCTTGCCGGGCTTAAGAGTCGGAGTCGTGGAGGATAGACCGATCCCAGACTCTAACTTCCTCTTGGAACGATACAGTTCCCTTGATAAACTCATTGGTGTTACCGGTTGGCTTAGACGTTTCATCCATAATGGAAGGAACCCAGGTAATAAAAATTTGAATCCTGTCTTGTCGCCTCTTGAACGTCGAGAAGCCCGGACACATTGGGTGCGTGTGGTTCAGGCAGAACATTTTGCGTCCGTGATCGACACCATAAAAGGAGGCTTAGCTTTGAAAGGCCCGCTTGCTCGCTTAAGCCCCTTTTTGGACGATGACGGATTGTTACGCGTTGGCGGACGCCTTAGGAATGCTGAGTTGCCCTATGGTGCTCGTCACCCGTTGCTGCTCCCTAAGGACGGCACCTTTGTTAAATTGCTGGTGACCTCTTATCACCTGAAAAATGCCCATGCTGGTTGCAATGCCCTCTCGGCTATTTTACAGCGTGAGTTTTGGATTTTGGCAGGGAGACGCACAATCCGGAACGTCATTTTCAAATGCATCCCTTGCTACCGTTTGAAGGCCCCTACTGCGCAGCCGATGATGGGTGACTTGCCCCCCGACCGCGTCATGGCCACTCGACCTTTTGCAGGAGTTGGCACTGATTTTGCAGGCCCTTTCGCCATCAAGAGCTCTAACCTCCGCAACGCCCGGTCACTCAAGGCCTATCTGTGCGTCTTTGTTTGTCTCTCTACTAAAGCGGTCCATTTGGAACTGGTGAGTGCCTTAAGCACTGAGGCCTTTGTGGCCACACTAAGTAGATTTGTCTCTCGTCGAGGATTGCCTGACCTGGTTCGCACCGATTGCGGTACTAATTATAAGGGTACCGATAGATATTTAAGAGAAATTGTTGAATTTTTGTCTAGTAATAAGATTAGTATAAGTACTGCAATGTCCAAGATGGGGATAACCTGGAAGTTTGACCCTCCAGCTTGCCCCCACTGGGGTGGGATCTTCGAAGCTGTCGTCAAGGTCGCCAAGACACATCTCCGACGCGTTATAGGAGAAACTATCTTGACCTTCGAAGAACTCGCCACTGTGTTTTGTAAAATTGAGGCCATACTCAATTCTCGGCCACTCTGCCCCCTCTCGTCTGACCCAAACGACCTGGAGGTCTTAACTCCCGGCCACTTCTTGATTGGTCAGCCCCTTAACGCCTTGCCCGAATACCCCTTCAGGGACGCGAGAACCTCACGTTTGTCTCGGTTTGAACTGTTGCAGCAAATGACTCAGAGCTTTTGGCATCGTTGGTCACTCGAGTATTTGCACCTTTTGCAGCAACGTGTTAAGTGGGCTGACAAATCCGATCCCCCTAAGGTTGGTGATCTTGTATTGGTAAAGGAATCTAATTTGCTACCTTTGTATTGGCGTCGTGGACGCATTGTTAAGCTAATGTACGGGTCTGATGGGGTTCCCAGAGTCGCCGAGGTAATGGTCGGAGATTCGGTCTTGCACCGAGCCGTTTGCACCTTGTCACGTCTCCCCATCTGTTAGTGAGTGGACGTAAATCCTTGCGTCCACGGGCGGGGGATTGTTCGCGCCACCTATGTATTAGTTGTCTGTGGTCGCTGTGACAGATGAATACTTTGTGAACGTAGCTAGCTTGCCGCGCTTTTTGATAAAACTTTTGGTTTTGACGGTTCGACAGAGTTCAGATTGTTTTTTGGCTAGGCGGGCCGGCGCCTTGAATTGTTGATTGTAAAAATAAGCTTTTCTTTGTAATCCGTATTGTTAGAACCTCGCTATAGCTTAAGGTTCCCGCGAGAAATTAGCTTCTAATTATTTCGGTACTAAATAAAGACTTACTTGTTGTACTGAGTGACAAGAGTTGTGTGCCACGTTGACGCCACTGCTGGCCGTGCAATCTTATATACTTAAGTAAATAATTAATCTAAGTAGCTTAGAGACGAACTTTAGTGCTGTGCTGTGTGTGTTGTGTGTTAGTGCCGTCTTGAAGCAAGAACCTACGGCCGAACAGCAAGTACCTTCTCATTCCTGACCTTTCCTACCCTTTAACCCACATTCTTCCTTATCGAGGAGCCGTGGTCACCTTGGACTCTGTAAGTGCATAGCATAAGTCTAAATCTATCAATACTTTAGTTATCTAAGTTAAGCCGGAACAGTTCTGTCCGCATTTGGCCCTGAGCCAATGGTCTAAGAGGCTCGAATCCAGCTGATGGGCCCCTGGAACAGCGTCTTAGGGTTGTAGCATTGGACCAGGTTGAAGCCACAACAACAGCCGTGTTTCTTCGTTAGGCGCGGGGTGTACTGAGTGCGAACGACCGCTGTTTCGTTAATGCCGCTTAATTATTTACGAAGAGAGCGCCAATACGAGGAATAGAAATAAGACCTCTCATTAGGTTTGCAATGAATTTTTATTAGATCTATACAAGGTGTAAGGTAAATGGTATAACATACCGGGGGCTACCCATGCCATTTTGACGTTATAAACACTATGATAGAGTCAAAAAGTCAAAATTAATTATCAAAAACTTCCATACAAAATTAATTAGTTAATTATGGAAAATAAATTTTGGCAACCCTGTGGAGTCCTTTGTTCCTTGTACACCTAAAGAACTGTACTACAAGCGATAATAATAATTATTATCGTATCGTTATGCAATTTGGCAATTCATTACAATTTGCAAATCATTGAAAGAACAAACTACACAAAATAATTAATTATTGATCAAAACTTAAACGAAGTAAGTCGAGAAATTAATCACAGGGAAAGGCGGCTCATAAAGTAAGGATAAGTGGACTGACTTCGACTTACGATGTCCGATACTAGTCGGGCATTTTTTTAAAAACAATACGTAAGTTCTAGCCGGGCTTTTGCTTTGAGAATTTAATTGCATACCGAATAATGATTACTTTAGTATCGCGAATGGATTTTATCGCAACGCTCGAGCTGGCTTACGAGGCTTAACATACGTCGTATTGCTCGCAGTTCATTGATATTGAATCAGCTGTTTTAAGGGATGCCACCTCAACACTTATGCTAAAATTTTGAAGTCCACATAACTCCCCCAGGATATGAGCTACACGTCTTATGACATTTTTCCAATATATCTATACACCATCTAACATGGGTAGGTTATACTAATTACCTTACACTTTGTATATTGTTGAGTTGTTTTTGAGCAAGATGAGTTCTCATAATGATAACATGTACCTATCATCTGAATCAGCCATTGATTGCAGCATTTTAATGCTCAGTGCTGGTTTTCAGTGTGCTCCATTTCTATTCAGACCATTCAAAAAATTGCGGCGCGCCTTTTTCCTTTTTTTTAATACTGAAATGTCATATCTTGGAAAGATAAGTAAGAAAGCATTATCAAATTTAACAGACAATAATGAAACGTGTTTAAATAATTGTAATTCTCAACCAAAAAAATAAATCCATTGGCGCTCGGTGCGCATTTTCATACAATTTTAGAAATTTGTTGAGAATCCTGACGAAAGAGCTCCTGACACAAAACACCACCCTTAACATTGAAACAAAAAAAACACAGCCCCACAAAAGTCCTTGGCCGTCAAAAACCCCGCAAATTGACGTGGGACTACATTGTACGGACAGACAAGAACACTGTGCGACATTAAAGTGTTCATTTAGTTGGCAAATTTTTCGTTTTATTCAACTTTTTTACTTGTTAGCAAAGTTTTGCTTAATGTGGCGGGGGTTAGCAAGTTACGGTGAATGCAAATGAGCTCAATGTAAAGGTGGGAGAGTAAAGTTCGTTACCTTTGTAAGAACTGTTTTTGTTCCTGCTTTTTAGCGATCCGTACAACCGTTTTAGGGATCAAATAAATATTATCAAATAAATATTATAAATGCGAAAGTTTGGATGTATAGACGGATGTTTGTTGCTCAATCACGCCCCCACGGCTAAACGGATCTGGATAAAATTTGGCACAGAGGTAGATTATAGTCTGGAATAACACCTAGGGTACTTTTTATGCGGATGACTTTCAAATTTATATATCTTTCCCCCCAAATGAGGCTCATGAAGCTGTAGAAAAGCTTAATGAAGACCTTAACAACATAGCCAGTTGGTCAGATTCAAATTGTCTAGTTCTTAATCCTAGTAAAACTAAATATATGATTTTGGGCACTAAAAGTCAAATACAAAAGATATCCAATAAAAAACCAATAGTTAGAGTCCAAGGCGAAAATATTGAACGTGTAACAGAAGCACGAAATCTCGGTGTGGTGATGGATGAAAACCTTCGGTTTGAAAAACATATTTTATATACAGTTCGAAACTGCTTTTATCGCCTCAAGGTTTTGTACCGTATTAGACCTTTTATAAAAACTGAAGTCCGCATTCGACTCTGCGAATCCTTAGTCTTATCGAAACTTAATTATGCAGACATTGTTATTGGCCCAAGACTTTTGGCTCGCACTAAGAACCTTATACAAAGAGTTCAAAATGCTTGTGCTCGCTACTGTTTTGATATTCCACCACGTACCCATGTAACTCCATTTTTGAACAACGCTGGAATAATGAAGATGGAATACAGACGACAATTACATTTTGCGACTTTGCTATTTGGAGTCATTAAGTTTAAAGTTCCTCAGTATCTTTTCCATAAACTCCAGTGGGCGAGTGATGTGCATACCACTCATCAAACCAGGGCAGCCTCATATTTAATACTCATGCCTCGTCATTCGACTGCTGCTTTCTTAGGAAGCTTTAAATACAACGCGACAAAATGTTGGAATAATCTCCCACCGCCCTACAGAAATCTTAGAACGATCAGCAGCTTTAAGCATAAATATAAAAAGTTTCTTTTAAATATTCAATATCAATAAATACCTTTATATTTTACTTTTTTACTTTTTTATTAAGTACTCTATTTGATTTTTATTATTATTTCGATTTTAGACTATATCCAGTGAGAGCGTACTATTTTATTGTTAATAAGATTTCGAATAAATTATTTTAAGAATTTTTTTTAAAAAATACTTTATGCTGTGTAATCATTATTATTATTTTATTCTAGTTTAGATAAACTCTTACATCATTAAGTCATAAGTTTAATTTATTATTTACAATTTACTAGTATTTACAAAACCTATATTTGATTCAGTTTTCTCTACAAATTTTCCTTTTATGCCAACATAAGTTATTATCATATTCTGCCAAAAATATAAAGGCTATATCATTGACGTTTGCATCGAAAGGCGGTCACTGAAAATCAGCGTTGTGACACCTGGCACCTCAGACGCGAGTCCTGGCGGCATCGCTAGTTTTAAGTCTGAGAGGCCAGGAGTCCCAACACAAGCTGAGTGACTCACCTGCTGGTAGCGTTACACTGCTGTACAAACTTATATTTTATAATATGTATGTAGGTAACTAATTTTTTATTTTGATTTATTTTGTGCATCTGTGTTTATTGCTGCCAATAAAGATTTTTCTATTCTATTCTATTCTATTCTTTTTATTCCGGAAAATTAAAGAGTTCCCGTGGGAACCAAAAAACCTCAATCCACGCGGACGAAGTCGCGGGCATCAGCTAGTTTATAATATTTGATTTGATTTGATTTACTAGTACGCCTAAAGATAAATTTAAGTGTTAAAATAAGTATCTCTCGAGACTCATAACTTCCAAATTAATGTTTATTTTTACTGTTTTATATCGCCTTATGCCTTGATAATGACGAGACAAATCAATATCACGCTTATTCTTGAGCATGCGTCCTTCAGATTGTTTTTCTTTTCCATAGTGTGTTTTCGCCCTCAGGTGTATATTAGGTTAATAAACACACCAGAATAGAAAATATCATGGTTAGGTATTATTTTACTAAGAAAATGTTTTGGAACTTTTCTCAAAAATATTCATAGATAGAGAATTTTTTTACGATAACTCGGCATGACCTCTGCTTCTGACGCTACAGCTGACAAAGGTACGCGTCATCCTTGACACGAAAACTGACGTGCTCCACGCTGACACCGGAGTCACACGGAGATACATTCTACTTTCACGACCCAACTAACAAAACACAACTCTGAGATTACACGCGCAAAGTTCACAGTCGAAAAACCTTCAAACAATAATATGCCGCCTGAAAATACGTGGTAATATCAAACAGACACATTCAATTTCAAACCTTACTTTTGAAGACATAAAATCCAATTTTGAAAAAGACAATTATACGGCGGACTGTCATTCCAGCTACGTATTAAGATGGTTGGAAAAATGACTAAGATGCTGCAAAATGTTAGCTGATAATGAATAGAAAACTTAGTGTTTCTTTTGAAATAACGCTTTCTTTTAACGAACTGTGTTTTTATAGTTTTTTTGAGAACTTACTAAAACGGTTATAATGAGTATTACTTGTACTATTACCTATACTGTGGTAGTACTTAAGTCACACTTAAGTATAGTGTTTGAGACAGACTCAACATGAAATTCTCAATTCAGAAACCGGCCGATAATCTCGTATTCTAGACACGAACATAGGTTTAATTAACAGCTAACGGCAACATAAATCCACGTAGATGAAGTCGCGGGTAAAAGCTAGTGGTCTAAAAGCTTTTGACCATAATTTCAGCATTCTATATTAGACCAACCAATGTGGGATTACACCAATCTTCTGATTACAATAATAGGTATCTATACTGGACGGGCGAACCATTTTGTCCCTTTTTGGTCGCTTTGTAATTCATGCCACCTACCATGTCCCACTAATTTATAAATCCAATCTAAACCCAACGTGGGATTTATTATTCCCGCAGCCATAATCATTCAGAAATCTATTGTTTGCGTTTTGAATAAATATTTCTCTGTGGACGGACTTTTATTAGATCTTTTGAAATTGCTTGAAAACGGTGAAAAATATGAATCTAATTTCTGGTATGGAACAGAACTGGCAAAGTAGATCTTTATTTACTATTTTTCTCTAAAAATAGCCATCGTCGGTGTCATCAACTGCTGGTATTTTTTTAATTATAGAATAGGCTTGCGTTTGAAGACAATCATGCTTAATACAAAGCAATGATAAGGTCTAGGTTTGAGCGCTCTTGCCTAGAAGATGCCCATTTACTCTTACCTTGAAGGTACTTAAGTTGTTAAGTCACTTAAGTTACGTGGCAGGGAATACATGCGCTGGACGGGCATTCCATATCCTGGCAGTTCGTATCAGAAATTTAGGACTTTTTAACGCCGACGTCTTCGCCTAGATCCAGCGGCTTCCTACGATTCCCTCACAGTTTTGTGTCACACGGCACATGGTGATGATGGTGGTTCCAGGAAATAACAGATTATAGAAAATTTCACTTTATTACACCTAACGGGTGGGTGCAAGCGCCTGAAAAACGTAACTTAGGTTTAAAAACAATATTACTAAACACTAGTCCTGTAATGTAAAATCCTGGAAAGCAGACGTACTAATCTCGTACCATTTACGCAGACGACATTCTAAGGGTCTAGACAAACGAACAGACTGCATTCACAGAATAGGTAATAGCACTACAGTTTTAAAGCATTTATTGTGCAGTTGAAGTTGCCGCTTGAAGTTGGTGTGTAGTTCTACTTAATGGAAATAAACCAGCTGCTGTGCAGTTTTATTGCAGTTATGTCAGCTGAAGAAAAATCTTGCAATTTGCACTCATGATTTGTCCTGATGCAGTCCGGCTGTAGACGCAGCCTTTGAACACGTCTTTGAACTGAAAGAGTGCAGAAACAGCGCGTTCCTGAAACGCGCGTATAGTCTGCGCGTATAGGTACGCCGTGTGCATAGCCTCTTAAGTCTTCCCCACCATTCGCAACGATGCTCACTCTGAGTGTAGACAGTAATCATTCAAATAACAATAATCTGCGGATAACCGTATCCCTACGAGGACATCTTTATGGTACGAACCGTTTGTGGGGAGCACTTGTTATAATGAAGTCCCGTTGGCGTATTTATAAAACGTCGACTAAGCGGGCCGGGTCGTTTGAACCCGTATCACGTTATATTGCGCTGAGGGCGCGCCTGACAAATCTAATGGATAATGCCACCACCACGACATTATTGCGTGAATATTTTCCTTCTTAAGGCCTGACCAGAGAGTAACTCTGATTTTTCGGACAGTAATAACGTTCAAAATCTTCCAATCAAGATCGCAGTCAAGGGCTAACTTGTGGTGGATAAAAAAAAATCAAGTTTGGATGGATGGAGGTTTGTTTCTCAATCATGCCATACACTTCATTTATCAAAATTGGCCCAGTAGCTTAAGCGCTATGGTGGAACATAGATAAACAGACTGCTAAATCATAACCTTTCTTTGCCGTAGTCGGGTAAAAAGACAGAGATAGATGGAGAAATCGATTGGAGCTGGCTTGGACGTACCTACCTACAATGAGTAGCGCACATAATGATGATGAAAGGGAAATCGTTTAAGAATGAATGAAGCAAGAATTGTCAAGTATTACCGACCTATTTGAAGCTATATTTACCTATACCCCGCTATTCTGGGCGGCATAAAAGCGAAAGTTCTGAATCATAGAAATGGATGAATGAAATTTGAGCACAACTGGCCTAATTTCGTACGAGTGCACTAGGCTGTAGGCATACGGGCCCACATTCAAATAGCAGCTATGTAGGTCGAGTGCGCGGGGCCTCAGAATTTGCTTTAAACTGACTGACTTAGCTGTGCGGGGTTATTTAAATTGAAGGATAGAGTTTTGGTTCGGTGCTCCAAAATGGAATTTATTACTGACTGGTAAAGACAGACTGCGTAATTCTAAGATTGCTGAAGGGGATGGATGCACTATAAAATACTGCTTTGGTGAAATTTAGGCTAAGCGGAACGTCTGCTTCGATCATTTTCTTCGATAGCTGTAATGCTTAGTGCTGTAAATGCCTATAATTGAGTATTATATTAGAAGTGGACAAAATTGTATTATTTTAATATTATTATTTGTTTGTACAATATTTTTTGGTATGTCAATCTATACTAATATTATAAATGCGAAAGTTTGGGTGCATGGATGTTTGTTACTCAATCACGCCAGAACGGCTGAATGGTTCTGGATGAAATTTAGCACAGAGATAGTCTGGAATAACACATAGGCTACTTTTTATCCCGGAAAATCAAAGATTTCCCGCGGGAACCAAAAAAAATCCTCAATCCACGCGGTCGAAGTCGCGGGCATCAGCTAGTATGAAATAATGCAAAATAATATCGTCCAATAAGCATGAGGTTTGGAGGCGAAGATTTCAGTTTGAATGGCAAACGTGCATTGACCGAATTGCACAATTTTCAAATTGCACGAAATTTGGAAATACTTGAGTAAAGTAATGTAGGCGCCATTATTCAATAACAGATCCTAACAAATGTTTGCGATCCACTTTTAATTTTTTGATAGCAATTATTAAATTGGACGAAATGAGGTACTTGATCCATATTAAAACGATGATTCAAAAATAAATACATTGTTAAACAAATATTGTTTTTGAGTGGTACTAAAGAATAAAATTCGTATCTTAATTTATAATATCCGTCAATTGATGAAGTTATCCCTCCTACTCAAAAGAGGTTGCCAAGGCTCCGATAAGATGTGGGCGGAAAAAAATATCCTGACTCATTACAATCAAATTTCAGAATTTCATACACCAAGAGGGCGTTATTAACGGAGTATTATGCAAAGATTCGTCTTGATA
Source organism: Erebia epiphron (assembly GCA_963932025.1). Taxonomy (NCBI): domain Eukaryota; kingdom Metazoa; phylum Arthropoda; class Insecta; order Lepidoptera; family Nymphalidae; genus Erebia; species Erebia epiphron. Next base: position 24,046,259 of record OZ009948.1, read on the forward strand.
TAAATTTTCGTGGCGTAACAACGGGCGGGGCTCGGGATTACCTCGTCAGCTCTGGATGGATTTCTTTCTGTGTTTTATTGCGCTCCAGCCTCGTGGATCCGCGGATTTGTATTTAAATTATTCCATCTCGGCCAGCGTCTCTTGAGATTTGTCGATTTGCAAAATTTGTGATCGGACCCCGGGGTAGTGCGCTTTTTCATGTTTGCGGGATGCTGTTATGATTGTTGTTGGCTCTTCCCACCAGTTTTCCATTCCTATAAAACTTACCGGTTCCTCGCAGTAGAATCTGCTTTCCGAACCAGTAGTTACAGTCAAACCATGACGCAATATAAAATACACTTAGTATGTCCTACATGGAATAAATAAATTGAGTATTGTATAAGTGTAGTTGGAAATCAAGGAACTTTAATTTAATGATTTTCTGTACTTACCGAAATATTAATCACTACGTCCATTAAAGCTATAATGAAAAGTATTTTAGGAAATATCTTGTGAGATTTGTTGAGAATGGCTGTGATAGGATTCGGGGTGTGGTCGTTTATGCATTAAGATAATTAATTATTATAGGATTGTCTAAGTTTTCCAAGTTATAGTTAAATTAATCGCTTCAATATATTATAATACCAGGTCATCATCATCATCACTACAGCCTATTAACGTCCCACTGCTGGGCACAGGCCTCCACTCTCATAGGAGAGCGGGAATTAGAGCTTAGACCCACCACGCTGCTCCAATGCGGGTTGGCGGGCTTTAACGACTATTATCATGTTAGTGATAATAACCGGGAGCGACGGCTACTAATACCAGGTGATGCCTGCGAATTGGTCCGCGTGAAATAAGTTTTTTTTTTTAATTTGGAATTCCTCAATTTTCCAGGATAATTAGTAGCTTATGTCCTTGGGATGTAACCTACCCCTATACCAAATTTAACCAATTTCGGTTGAAAAGATGGCCAGAAGATGGACAGATAGAGACACTTTTGCATTTATAATATTATGGTATGGTATTACACACACATAAATAACTGATTTTAAAGTGAAAAGAGTTATACAAGGCAAAAAAGGCAAAAAAAGAATGTATCCGAGTGAATGAGGCTGGGATAATGTTATTGTTTGAATTTTCTGCAGCTATATCCCGAGCTCGGGTAACGCCATTACGAGAATAAAATTCAAAGTCGAAAATCTGGTTCCACAAAACCAATTACCTACCGGTAAAAAATTTATTTTTAATTTCGAGTGATCAAATTATGGAAACCGGATGAAAGTCCCGATATCAGATAACTGAAGAAAATATTGCAATAAATTAATTGGGTGAACCCGTAGGTACACAAATTTATTACTCTGCTAATTGAGTTGTACGATGTAACCCTGGCGTTTGGCCAGGGATGGAGCTTTTCACTTCGGCGGGATTACCGTCCCATGCTGCATAGCATGAAATGGATTGTCTATTGATTTCGGATTAATGATGGTGGTTGCGAAAAATTTTATACGTTCCGTCACATAATGTTTGCCGACGGAATTAATATACTTTGTTGTTGTTAAAATTTTAATTTACTTAAGCGCCAATAGATGGTACAAACTTGTACTTTGGCTCACACTGTAATTTTATGTTTAGGTATAATTTGTCACATAATTATCTACTGGGTACTAGCTCTTTCTGACTGTTTCGCTCACTTATATGTAGTTCGTTTTTCATACGAATTTCAAACCCCAAGTTTAACCTCTTTGTGGTCAACTTTTCAAAAACCCTTTATTAGCGGATGTCTACTAATAGCTATTTGTATGCTCGTGGTTCTATCCAGTGGTTTGAACTGTGCGTTGATAAATTATTTATCAGTCAGTCACCTTTCCTCTTATATATTTAGTTCAGTCTTCTTTTTAAGTTACGCGTAGTTATAGATTTTGCAAATGCACAACATTCTACACGAATGAAGTGGCGGAAACAGCGAGTGGTTTATGAATTGAATACCTATTGATGGAGATCGATAACCCACTCCCCGGGTTCCGTTGTCCGCAAACGTTGTGCGAATAAATTGATATAATTTTTCCGAGGTTGCCCGCTGGTAATCCGTAATCAATAGAAGTATTACCCGCCGGGTATTGTAATCCCGCTGAAGTGAAAAGCCCCCAACGCGTACAGCGATACAGTGGAACTCAATTAGTAAAACAATATGCTATCGATTTCGGTTATGTAATGTTTCATGTTGAATTGATGGAGCAATATAGTTTCATTGTGGCCCATAAAATGATAGCTTTTAATCTAGTGCCCCTTTCCGTAGGGAGTATTATGCGAAAGGACAGCAATAAATATCTGGCACTTTAGTTAAGTTTTGAAATGGCGCACAACAGAATTAGTCTACATTGTAACTCGTATCCAGTTCCATTCTAACTCAGTCTTTGAAATGCAATAAATATATTATTTTTGTAACTTATATTTAAACTTGATAAAGATGTCTATGTACAGGGCAAATAGTTTGAAAAACTCAAAGCGCTGGAATGGTGACCCTGAACTTTAAAGCGCAGCGTTGGTTCCACTAGGTGGACGAGACAGGGAGCCGCTGGATCCAGGTGGCGCGAGACTGTGGTATGTGGAAGTCCTTGCAAGAGAGCAACGTCCAGCAGTGGACGTCTATCGACACACGACGATGACAAGGATGACACTCCAGGCCTTAGGTACATGACGGAATCGTTTGCATCTGCAAGAACATGAGCTAACAACAAATTTCGTCTTTATTTATCGTATAATACTTTTTCGACTTTATTTACTTCTATATCTATTCTATGACAAGCTGATGCCCGCTACTTCGTCGGTAAAAAGTAGCCTATGTCACTCTCCAGGTCCTCAACTATACCCATGCCAAAAATCACGTCGATTCGTTGCTCTGCTGCGGCGTGATTAAAGGACAAACCAATAAACACCCACACTTTCGCATATTAGTATGATATTCTATTATTGTATGATAATTGTGAACTATAAATGCATCCTTGTGCATTGTATATTGAAGTCTATTGTTTTTTCAATCGAAATACAACATTATAACGTACAAATGATGCTCACAGCGACATTTTTTTTTTTAATCCACTACAAGTCTAAGATGGTAGCGGGCTAACCTGTTAGGGGTATGGCAGTTATGTTAAACCCATACCCCTATTCGGTTTCTACACGACATCGTACCGGAACGCTAAATCGCTTGGCGGCACGTCTTTGCCGGTAGGGTGGTAACTAGCCACAGCCGAAGCCTCCCACCAGGCCAGACCAGGGAAAATTGAGAAATTGTAAATTCCCAAATTGACCCTGCCGGGGATCGAACCCGGGACCTCCGCACGTTAAGACAACAGCGCTACACACTGCGCCACGGAGGTCGTCAAACCCATAACGACCCTCAGGCCCGAATAACGCGCTAGTGATGATAGCAAAAAAATGTTTTATTGGTGATTTAAATCAACACAAAGCTTGTTACGCGGCCAAACAAGCCGCAGCGTTGGATTGTTATACTCCCTAATTGGCGCAATTGGAAGCACGCCAGCGTTGCTGCACCGCGATTGCCCAAATAACAAGTGCCTGATCTATTGGCAACTTAACTAGGTAACGATTGTTTTGTAACTTTATTATAAAACAAGCTAATGCCCGCGACTTCGTACGCGTGGATAGAGGTTTTGTGGATCCCGCGGGGACTCTTTAATTTTTCGGGATAAAAAGTAGCCTATGTGCTATTCCAGACTATAATCTATCTCTGTGCCAAATTTCAGCCAGATCCGTTCAGCCGTTGGGGCGTGATTGAGTAACAAACATCCATCCATACATCCATCCATCCATACATCCATCCATCCAAACTTTCGCATTTATAATATTTATATTTGATAATGGTTAAAGAACAAAGAAGGAAAAACATTTATTTGTCAGTTCTACACATTTGCTTACCTCAAGGGTATGCTACCCCGGCGCCTCTACCACCATCAACAACAATGAGCTAAACTGCTCAGGTGAGAAAAGTGCCGGGACAACAGGAGTCATGTGTGGCACGACCCGAAAAAGGCTCCAACTCAGCATAATTCTGTATGCTTTGAATACGCACAAGAGCAATATAAAACCACTAGCGGACCTCGAACCACGACTTCATCTGCGTGGTTTGAGGTTTTTTGGTTCCCGCGGGAACTCTTTAATTTTCCGGGATATAAAATAGACTATGTGCTATTCCAGACTATAATCTATCTCTGTGCCAAATGTCAGCCAGATCCGTTCAGCCGGTGGGGCGTGATTGAGTAACAAACATCCAAACATCCACCAATCAAATCAAATCAAATCAAATAATCAAATCAATCAATCAATCAAATAAATATTCTAAATGTGAAAGTTTGGATGGATGGATTTATGGATGGATGTTTGTTACTCAATTTAAATTTAGCACAGAGATAGATTATAGTCTGGAATAACACATAGGCTACTTTTAATCCCGGAAAACTAAGGAGTTCTCGCAGGAACCATAAAACCTCAATCCACGCGGACGTAGTCGCGGACATCAGCTAGTACATCCATACTAAGATACAGCGCTGATTTTCAGCTGGGACCTTATTGCAGGCGATGCCACGGACCCATAATAAAAATAATAAAACTACTACTAAATCACTAATAGTTAGTTAGCGGTCTTTATAACTTGACTATAAAACAATCGTTCTTTAGCGGAAAAATAATAATATGATTATTCCCAGATCCAACCTCAGTATCCATAGTACTGCAAAAACTAACCCGATGCGTATAAAATTTACTTACAACAAAATTCCAGACCATATTAAAGCTTTGGAAAGTAACGTAGCGTTTGTTAAGTCACTCAAATAATGTGTAACAGATAAAGAAAGATAAATTGATATGACTAGATTAAGCCCACTGTCTGTCCCCACGGATAAAAGTCGTTTTATTTCCACGGGAATTCTCAATTACTTCGGGATGAAAGCAGCCTATGTCCTTCCCAGCGATGCGACCTATCTCTGTTAATTACGTCAAAATCGGCTGAAACGATGGGCCGTGAAAACTTACCGGACAGACAGACGGACCTGAAAAGCGAGAGCAGAAAAAGGGTTTCTACTATGGTTTGCAACTTTAAATTGCTATGACACAGACTGACAGATGTACAGACAGGCAGACCAATCAATGAATCTATAAGGGTTACAAGAGTATTATAAACTTTATAATAATAAATAATAATAATGTCCTCCCGACCGAATTTCGGCCATTATGGCCAATCTCTATACAGATTAGCCACAGCCTAACAGATTAGCGATCAGCAAACACACTGTAATCTCCCGAGCAGGTGCTTGGGAGATATTACAGTGTGATTGCGCACAAGGTGCGCACAGGTGTTTGCGCAAACACAGGTGTGCTTTCTTTTCCTTTACTCTCATAGTCTGTTGAAACGGAAAATCCGACACAACCGGAGAGAGATCAGGCGTAGGACCAACGGCTTTACGTGCTCTCCGAGGCACGGGGGTGAAACACCACCAATTTCCTAACTCATTATAATACATCAATCGGCTAGCACCGAAATTAACGCCTACCTTCACAGAATCTTTATGGAAAGAACTCTTCAGAGTGCTTAATATCTCCTTTTTATTAGGATAAAAATAAAATTATGATCGATAAGTACCAGCAAAATACACACGCGCCTCATATAAATCACTCCAGATGTGCGAATTTCGCCTCCATTCGCAAAATTAATATCCCACGCGTTAGAAAAACATTTTCTTCCTCCTAATTGAAATTAAACACGTTCCAATCCATGTTGGAAGACTAATTTGATATGCGCGTTTTATGCTATCGTAATAATTAATTGCAACTAAAAAGTAGGTACTCAAAGAAATGGTTCATTAATTTAATTTTAATTAAGTTAATATACATAAATGACATTTTGATCAAATTTTGTACAGGAAAAATACTTATTGAAATGAAATCAACATGTTCGACTCTACATAGATAGTGTCCGCGACTTCATCCGCGTGGATTAAAAAAAGATGTGGCGTTAAAGCATAGCAGGCAGACAGCCAGACAGATATACACACTTTCACATTTATAGTTACACTAGCTTATGCTCACGATTTCGTGGGATATGCGTGGGATATATAAATTTCAAACCCCTATTTTACGCCCTTCTAGGGGTTGAATTTTCAAAAATCGTTTCTTAGCGGATGTCAATTTAATTTAATATCATTTATTCAATATAGATACACTGTAGGTACACTTATTGACGTTAAACATTACTTAATTATAAAACACTAGCGGTCCGCCCCGGCTTCGCTCGGGTAGCACTTGATCAAAATAGTCCATACCCAATAATGGTCAGTCGGCACTGAGACGAACAACTCCACCATAGTACGTTCTCAAATTTTGTTCAGCAAACCGCTGTGAACGCTTGGCACTTGAGTCTCCAATACGACGTATTTTCGCTGCCCTCGCCTGGGAACTATGTTTAGAACTAACAACTAAGTTGAGACCTGGCTCTTTTAGGCATTTCGCAGTCTGTCTACAACAGTTAGATATTAAAATGTTTAAAAAAATGTTAGTAAGTTCTCTTGTATTTATTATGACATACAATTGACAAATATGATACCTTTAAAAGTCAGTCAGAATTTGAATATAATAAAAAAATTAATAGACGAATAGAGGTTTAACGTAAGAAGTTGAAAAAATCAAATTATTATTGCAATTTTCGTAGGGATATCTAATTTTTTTTTTTAAATATAGCCTATGTTACTCGCTGATAAAGTAGCTTTCTATAAGTGAAAGAATTTTTAAAATCGGTCGAGTAATTTTTTAGTTTATCCATTACAAACAAACAAATAAATCTTTCCTCTTTTGTAATATTAGTTTAGATGATGGTGATAATCGGTTACGGTATCATATAATTAAAGCTACGAGGGTTCCAAACGCACCCTGGTTTTTTTTTAATTATCACTATCTCGCACTGTCTACGTCATAATACTATGTGCATGCCAAATTTCAGCCCGATTCTTCCGGTAGTTTGAGCTGTGCGTTGATAGATCAGTCAGTCACCTTTTCCTAAAAATATTAAGATTGCGTAAGATTTACATTTAACAATTAACATGATTGTTTCTCTAACCGTTAGAGCGCAGAATACTAACTATTTAAAGCAAGCTATATTAATCACTTAGAAATACCACTACACAGTTTCAAAAAGTAAAATAAAAATATTATTTAAGTAATCTGTCTTTTAATCAGATTAAAAAAGCTATTAGCCGACAAAAGGCTACCGTTCGGAATCGCAATGGCCCCGCGTTAATTACTTTGAAATTGAAAGCTTTTATTCGCCTAACCATTATAGTTTTTTGTTGTTATTTAATGAACGAGTTAAATCCGAAATAAACTTGCACCGGACACTGTTAAAGGGGGCGTGACAGATTTTGTAACTTCATTTTACTTTTTCAAGCCATAATATTATAAACGCGAAAGTGTGTCTGTTTATCCGTCCGTCTGTCAATCTGTCTGCTAAGCTTTCACGGTCCAAATTTTCAAACGATTTTGACGAGATAGGTTGCATCCCAGGGAAAGACAGGCTAATGTCCCGGGTTCAATTTCGGAGGTTCAAAACGGCTGAACGCATCTGATACTTTGACGACCTTTTATTTGCTTAAACCTTTATTGAAAACAATACAAGAGAAATTATTTCTTATAATTTGCTAAACATAATTATGTGTATAATTACTTCTATTTACAGTTTTATTATAGGTATGATATAATAATTTATTATCGGAAATAAATCACACCAATTGGATATTGATATACACAAAATAGGTAAATAATAACTATTACATTAAATTAAAATTAAAATAAAATGTTAAAACCAATCAATCTAGTAGACCACTGTCAGAGGGAATTGTTCCCAAAATGTTAGCCCCATTGCCTCGTTGTATCGCGATACTAATTCTCTGGGCAAAGTAGAGGCCAGCATTTTGGTCAAGAGAAATTAATTACTTTGAAATTGAAAGCTATTGTTCGCCTAACCATTATAGTTTTTTGTTGTTATTTAATGAACGAGTTAAATCCGAAATAAACTTGCACCGGACACTGTTAAAGGGGGCGTGATAGATTTTGTAACTTCATTTTACTTTTTCAAGCCATAATATTATAAACGCGAAAGTGTGTCTGTTTATCCGTCCGTCTGTCAGTCTGTCTGCAACGCTTTTACGGCTCAACTACTCAACCGATTTTCATGAAATTTGTTTGCATCCCGGGGTAGGACAAAGTGTCCCGGGAAATGAATTCAATTCAGGAGGTTTGAAACGGCTGAACGCATCTGATACTTTGACGACCTTTTTGTTTGCTTAAACCTTTATTGAAAACAATAAAAGAGTACTTAAAGCTAGCTCGCACCATAATTATATAAATCATGCCCGCACTAGAACGGTAGCATTTGCGCGAAAAATTACCCAGCCCTTATTATACGACTGCCTGAAAAAAGTATATTGTTTTCAGGGTTCATATATGTATGTATGTATGTATGTGAGTTTGTATATTCCACCAAAACTTCTATACGCCTGAACCAATTTTGAAAAATGAGATATCGTTAGAATCTCTAGCTTATTCCGGGTGACATAGGCTAGTAAAATTTAAAAAAAAATTTATGAGGTGACCATGGTCCCGCATTAAAGACTAAAGTTGAATTTTTTTTTTTGAAAATAAGATTAGCTATATAATTATCATCTAGAAAACGATGATTAGATTCCAAAGGTATTTAATGACTGTGGTATCGTTACGTAGTAGATACTCGTATTTACGGGCTACGGCAGAGCAGTCGTATTTATTAATCATTTTAATTATATCCGCTTGTTTTTTCTAAATATTCCATTTGCCTATACTTTCCAACTCGCACTTTCAAGTATCATAACTCACAATAAGGTACAGTAACTCCAATGAGCACCATCAAGCAAAATGACCAATAAACTCGTTTTTCGTCACCAGAAATTTCATCGTAATTTTTACAACGCCAGTTGAAAAAACATAGGCCGTAAAACTCGAGCTGAGTTATTACTCACACCTTTTTATGTTGATAATCACATGTTTATTACACCCTGCGTCCAAAATCAGGGGTCCATGTCCCCGGCACACAATTTTCACGTACCTAATTATCGATTTTTCATACATACTTGTAGTGCTAAGCTAAAATATCCTTACTAATATTATAAATACGAAAGTGTTTCTGTCTGTCTGTCTGCTACGCTTTCACGGCCTATCTATTAAACCGATTATGATGAAATTTGGTACAGGGATAGGTTGTATCCCGGGGAAGGACATAGAAAGAAATAGATTATAGTCTGGCATAACACATAGGCTACTATTTATCCCGGAAAATTAAAGACTTCCCACGGGAATCAATAAACCTTAATCAACGCGGAAGTTGCGGACATAATTTAGTTATAATATAAAAATACGCGCTGAATTGACAACCTTCTCTTTTTGGATATCAGTTATAAACATAAATGATTTATTTATTTCACGTAAGACAAACTGTGTCACTTATGATAAATCAAAACTCTACCACCGGTTCGGAAAGTGCTACTGAGGAGAGCCGGCAAGAAACTCAGCAGTTGCCCTTTTCTAAAAAGAAAAAAATGTATAAAATATATTCTTAAATACATTTTATACGAGTATAAAAAGTATTACACTGACTACTGCTGCGGATGCTGGATGCGACTTGGTTGCTTCCATGCAACTTTGTCTTTAAGAAAATCATCAATAGTTTAATGTGGAACCATGTTATATAAGCGTATACTCGAACCTATCCAACAAAGGATTTTTGCACCTTTCTATTCTCCAAAGAAAAGTTCACACTCAATCATTGGCTAACTAGTATCAACTATCAACACTCAGCTCAAACCCCCGGACTTATGTTTACCGTTCGTCTACCGCTACATCTAACCATATGTGTGTTATACCTATTCCCTCTTTACTATTATTATCAATCTATACTGAACTATCCTAAGAAGGAAGCGAAAAGAGCAGTGGCTCAGGCTAGAGCGAAGAGTGATGAAAACTTCTAAAGTAAACTACTTTTAGCTGAAGACGATAGAGAGCTTTTTAGAATTGCAAGACAGAGACACAATAATAGAAAATAATGAATACATTAAAAATAAGCATTATGTATTACTCACTTCAAATGAAGACATAAGAAACAGGTGGAAAGAGTACTACTCTCACTTGCTAAATGAGACTTTTCCATGCGCAGAAATAGTACAGTCAGCTGCTGTAGAAGGGCTCATTATAAACATTACCCCCGGGGAGGTAAAGGTAGCGATAAGTCTGATGGCAAATAACAAAGCTACGGGTCCTGATAACATTCCAGCAGAACTATGGAAAAGGCTAGGTAGTGTAGGCATAATTTTTCTAACAAAACTTTTCAATAAAATACTTATCTACGGCATACCCTATGACTGGAGAACAAGTTTTTTAGTACCATTCTACAAGAATAAAGGGGATGTCAGGTTATGCGAAAATTACAGGGCCATAAAATTACTCTCACATACCTTTAAGATCTGGGAAAGAGTAATAAACCACCAACTAAAACTACTTACAGCCGTGACAGAAAACCAGTGTGGATTCGTTTCTGGAAAGTCCACCACTGACGCCATACATACAGTCAGGTTATTAATGGAAAAGTACAGGGATGGAAAAGACCTGCACATGGTTTTCATAGACCTCGAGAAGGCTTTTGATCGAGTCCCTCGAAAACTAATATGGGAGGCCTTACGATCACAACAGGTCCCTGAAAATTATATCAGATTCGTGATGGACATGTACCTTAATATAACTACCAAAGTTCGAGGTCCGGCTGGGATAAGTGACGCGTTTAAAGTCGAAGTTGGTGTACACCACGGTTCAGCACTGAGTCCTCTTCTTTTTAATCTGATAATGAACCATCTTACAGCACATATACAAAAGCAGCCACCTTGGGATCTTCTCTATGCGGACGACGTAGCACTCATAAGAGAAACCCCGAGTGATCTACAAAATGCCCTTGAAACATGGAGGGCAGCTCTTGAGAATTCCGGGCTAAGAGTGAGCCGAAGCACGACTGAGTATATGTGCAGTAACTTCGGTGGCATCGACAGAGGCGCTACCATACATCTGCAAGGGAATCCAGTAAAGAAAATTGAAATGTTTAATTACCTAGGTTCAATGGTATCACATAATGATACTATTGATGCTGACATCACTCACCGAATAAACATAGGTTGGATGTAATGGAGGGAACTTTCTGGATTGATGTGCGCGACCAACGGATGCCTATCCCTATCAAAGGTAAAGTTTATAAGACCGCTATACGTCCAGCTCTATTCTACGGCTCCGAATGCTGGCCTTTAAAAAAAACTCAGGTTTCTAGGCTTCACGTAGCGGAAATGAAAATGCTGAGATGGGCGGAGGGAGTTACTTTACTTGATAGGGTACAAAATAGGCATATTCTGGGCACCTTTAAAGTAGCGCAGATCGAGGATAAACTCTTAGAGAGGAGTCTGCGGTGGTATGATCATGTTATGAGAAGACCTGAAAATCACATGACTAGAACTGTAATTAATGTTAGCGCTGAACCAAGACGACGGGGTAGACCCAGACAAAGCTGGATGGCAGTCATACTGGACGGCCTGAAAACAGCCCAAGTTGACACAATGACGACCCAAGACCGAACAGCTTGGAGAAAAGTGGTTAGGAGAGCCGACCCCAATTAACATGGGATAAGGCTAGGTTCATATATATAATCCATACTGAACTATCTCAACTATCATCCAACATTTTTGGTACAAAAATATTGCAATCACAATAATAATCTGAAACTATTTTGTTTTTAGTATCCATAATATTTTCGTTTTGTCATTACTACATGTAGTTCATTCGTAAAACTGAGCACACATTGTGTGCCAACGGAGCATCTATCAAAATGTGTCCCCATTTATAATAAGCTACAGATTTATTCTGAAAAACGCCATAACTAAAACCAACGGGTAGATTTTCCGCAAGCACATTCACAGCGAACTATTTACTAACACAATAGGCTGAACATAATTTCAACTTCACCGGACGGGCTAACGCCGGAGGATGGCACGAGTTATGAAAAGCCTGGCCCCCTCTAGAGGGGGGCCTGATAGGAGCCCAGCGGGCAGGGGGCCTCGGGTGGTGACAAAGGGGAAATGAAATCCTGAACTTTTCGATATTTGCACGCGAATCCGTGTTTAAAGCGAATAAGTATTGTCTTTTTGTGTGCACTACATATATTGTATGAGAACTGTATTGTAGCTTTGTTAAATGTATCAGTATTTTGTCATTGTTTGTTTTACGTCCCATACTTTTTTGGGTAAAACACGGATGACTGACGCAAACAATTTAATAAGTACAAAGAGTCATCGTTTTAAAATGTGACTCCTTGTCACATAACTTCATGTCACAAATGTGACATATTGGTTTTGTGACATCCGTTGTATCACGCCGAGTACCGATACAGATCAGCTGGCCTACCTATAGGTACCTATGTGCCTATGTGTGATCGCAATCCACTCGCAATCACTTCACATTTGACGACCTCCCTGGCGCAGTGTTGAGCGCTGTTGTCTTATTAATGTGGGAGGACTCGGGTTCGATTTCCGGCAGTTTCAATTTGGGAATTTATTATTTTTGAATTTTCTCTTTTCTAGTCTGGTGGGAGGCTTCGTGTTTGGCTTTTTACTACCCTGACCGACAAAGCGTGTATCGCCAAGCGATTTAGCGTTCCGCTACGATGCCGTGTAGAAACCAACTAGGGGTCACACTCTGTCGTATTCCTCATTACTGAGGGTCGTGACCTCTTTCCATTATTCTAATAAAATGGTAGGAGTTTTCTTGGGATAATAATGCGGTGGGTTCCCACGTCTTTCCGCAAACGACTCGACTAAGAGTATTTCAACTTTTTGTAACGATTATGATCAGTTCTCCCGCGGGAACCGAAAAACCTCAATACACGCCAGAAATACACGTCAGAAATAATTTGTGTTAAAATGCTGGTCTAGGTGGTCAATTAAATGTGTGGTAGAATAAAAATTCCTTTCCAATCTTTTTCTATTGAATATTTTACAGTTGAAAAAGTACAGAGGTTAATCCTCCCAAAAAAAGGCTATCAGCAATTACAGTATTAGAATTTATTTCGAAAACTCTCAAATTATTATCAATTATGAAAGTGTCGAAAGTAAACATCTATTATAAAGGCAAGGGTGAAAAGCCATTTCCTTATTTGACCCAAACAGAATAATTCCATTAGCAGAGGGGTTACTACCATCGCTTAAAGCCGTTTTATTTCAAAATGACAGTTTAATTTCATGTACGTTGATGTCTCTAAAATAAGGGTTATGATTCTAAAACACGAACGTCAACAATATTAAAACAATAAGACTTTAAGCGTCGGTAGTATGCCCCCAGAGGCCCACAGTGGCGACGGCTACAAGGATTCCATGTAACAAAGGTACACATTAAGGCCGCCTGTGGCTGAATGCCACTTTAAAATTAATTCGAAACTCATTCCGTTGCGTAATTATTTTCCGAGCAAGTTTTCTAAGTAAATAATTTAGCCCTCTGTTAGGGTTGTCACCATAGGCAAATTGGATTTCGGATATAAATAGAATATTTTAAATCTCTAATACCTATATAAAATTGTCGTGTCACAGTGTTTGTAACAAAACTCCTCCGAAACGGCTTGGCCGATTCTTATGAATTTTTTTGTGTATATTCGGTAGGTCTGAGAATATGACATAAACTATTTTTCATACCTCCACGCGGACGGAGTCGCGGGCATCATTTAGTACTTTATATTATACTGGATTATTGTTTTTTTAGCAGGCCTACGCCAAATTATTACAAGCTACATGAAGGATGCCAACGATGTCGTTTGGTTGAATTTAGGCTCTCTAAAAATCTTTGAATTTCCGGGCAAAAAGGCTTTATCTGTACAAACTTTTATCAAAATAGGCCAAAAAGATGGGCTGTGAAAAGATAACAGACATGAATCAAACCTAACTTTTTCAAATGAATGTATTGAGTAATTAGCATTTATAGGAGCAAGCAGGAGTGTTTAATCTCATTCCATGTAAATCTTATGTGGCACATATTATTGTCCTACATGAAAAAAACATTTCATTTTCTATATTATGTTTTATTTCAAATACATCGAAGCGAGACAATAGCGCTATTTGGCATTTTTTAATATAGAATTTAAATAATAAATTGCTTAACAAATGTGGCAGCCCTATAATAATTGTTGGACTTATTTAGTTCCTGTCTTGATATTCGTGGGACAATTTGTTTTGTTCTAATTTTCTGTCAACTTAGAAACTAAGCCTGACATCCAGAACAACTGTCAAGGATGACATCGGGTCTTAGAAGGATCACCGCCCGACCTCTGCGTTAAGTTTATTCCTTTACTCAGCTAAAATATGATAAATGTAGGTTTCTTTACAATTAAGTTATGCCTAATATGGGTTTATATTTTTTTATTTCTGACGAGCAAAATTTTCACAAAACTTAATTAAGTAAGTACAATCAAAATTTTTATGTTTCAATACCTACACTTATTGATGTTAAAAAAATAAATGTAGATAATGTTTAATTTTTACATCGTAGAATTTATTGATACTGCAAAATTTTCCCCCAAATATCTTTATGTAATAATTATAGGAAAATATCGCTGCCTGTCGGTCTTGTTTTAGAATTATAATTATTATTTCAAGGACGTCAAGGTACGTCGTACAAAACATCAATTTTAAAATAGAAATACGGCAAGTAAGCGCCCTGTATACACCGGATGATCAAATCCTTTTCTGGCTTCAACTCGGATTTGCTTTTAACTTGATTTCCAGTGTCATATTAAATTTAACAGCTTTGTAGAACAGGATTTTTGTTCGGTGTAGCCGTTCTATTAAACGCTCCACATGTAGGTCGAAATTTGAGGCAAGAGCGAAATGAAAAATGTAACAAATCGAACATTTCAAATTGAAAAGGGTTTGCAATATTTCGATAAGTTATTACGCTATAAAAATCTGAGATTTAACAGTTTATAATTGGAACGTCAGTAAACCAATCTGTTATTATAGGAAATAGTGAAAGAAGTTAAAATGTTTCCTCTTACGTTGAAACTCTATTCCAACAGTTTACAGGCTTTTACATGTTTTTAAAAAGTTTTTAAAAATTACACCCCCCCAAACGGGTAAAATAGGGGTTGTAAGTTGGAATGAAGTCATTAATTTTTCAAGTTAAAGCCATGGAACTTGGTCTTTGAGCTTTCAGTTAAATATGAAGAAGTACGTGTTGCACCATTTTTGAAAATTCGACTCCCAAAGGGGTGAAATAGGGTATGAAAGATTGCATAAAAGTCTTTCATTTCTCAAGTTATATCAACGAAACTTGGTAAGTATATTGGCTTTTAGTAAAAAATAAAGAAGTACGTGTGGCACAGTTTTAAAAATTTTACCCCCATAGGATTAAAATAAAGGTTGAAATTTTGTATCAAAATTTGTCATTTTTCAAGTTATAACTTGCTATTTGGAATTTCGGTTTGAAATGAAGAAATACGTGATTCACAGTTTTTTAACATTTTATCCCCAAGGATGTTAAATAGAGAGTTTGTCCTTCAATCACGCCGTAACAGAGCAATGGATCAACTTGATTTTTTGCATGAGTATACAGTTGAGGACCTGTAGAGTGACATATGCTACTTTTTATACCGGAAAATTAAGGAGTAGGTACCTGTGGGGGAAAACACTTAAACCACGCGGACGAAGTCGCGGGCATCTGCTAGTGTATGTATAAAAAAGGTTATTTTAATGCATCATAGACATGTTAATCGGTCCATATGTCTCAAAATGGCCACTATTTTTTACTAAATGTTTTTCTTGTAAAATTGCGATTTTGTAGATGTCTTCTTCTACTTTGCTGCGATCAATATAACAGTTCCTGTATGCAGCATGTACAACTTATGACAAAGTCGTGTAACACAACCGACATCTTAAAGTTTTTAACGAGAGCAGGCCAGCTCGGTAGCCCGTTTTTAATTATAAATTGCCAATTCGTCCAACTTTTAATTAGTTAATTTCACTCTGTAATTCACTTGCTTGATTGCGGTCGCGAGTACCTATTTAATTTTACTCGAATTTTACTTTTGCGTTTTGGCTTAGCTAGGTTAAAGTCGGACTTAATTGTGGTATTTATTTTATTTAAGGGATTTACTTATTCTATCAGTACAGCATTATTTTAATTCTAGGAGGTAGGTACCTTGTGCTAAAATTTGTTTGAATGTACCTATTTAAAGGGCGCATGCACAATACTGCCTAAACTGATTTAGTTGAACTTTGTAATGCTGTCACTTTTTGATTAGTTATTCCGGGATTGACATGAAAGGGACAGGTATAGAAAATTTAACTTAAACTCATTTTGAGGCTTTGCGCAAGTGGGCCTCTTAATATTTACAATACAATATCTTTATTTTGCAGAATTGTGGGAAATTTTATGATTTTGAATGTTTAAAAAATAATCTGATATTATGATAAGTGATTACTTACGGGGGTCAACTTTTAATTCTAATTATAATCAATATAACTTTTATATTCAATAATCGCTCACTTAAGGACTGCATTAAGTAGATCTTATGTAATGATTAAAGTGACCTTAAAGTACCTTACCATAAAATATTTCAAAAGTTTTAGTGACAAAGGGCACAATTTTAAATCAAAATATGTCTGCTGAAGTAGTTCGTCATATTCTAATAACTTTTCAAAGATTCTCGAGCCTCGACTACTTTGTCCAGAAATGGGGTAAACCAACATGGGAGATTATTAGCCTAAGGCACTGTTCGCATTCCTTTGATGTGGCCTGCCATAGAATGGTTTACGCGATAAAAAGGATGTAGGTCTTGATGACAATCCTGAAGCACTGGTGATTGCTGGGGAAACACCAGTGCTTCAACACAACTGGGAGGTCCCGGGTTCGATCCCGGCAGAGTCCATTTGGGAATTTATAATTTCAGATATTTCTTCGCTGGTCTGGTCTGGTGGGATGTTCCAGACGTGATTACCACACTAAAAGCCAACCAGTTATTTATACGTTGACACGTATTTAAATTTGTAATGAACGCTTAATTCTAAATTCACCCAGATTTTTTAATTTTCAGAATGATATTTTTGAATCAAAATATCTGAAAATAAGTTAAAAGCTTATGTATATTATGTGTTTCGTACTGGTGAAATAAAAACTAGTTTGACTTCATTTACATGTATAATAATGATTTTTTTAAGTTCCTGTGACAAAGCTAGGTAACAAGACGACATTGGTAATATTGTGATGATCATTCAGACATAAAATTCGGTGTAAATTCCACTACAATATACTTAACTAAGAATAAATCCTATTATGCTAGCTTTATAATTATCACATTTTTTCTTGAAAAATATTAAAGAGCTTTTGTGACTAAGTACCTACCTACGTATCCAACCCATACTTTTTAAATATTATAAATGCGAAAGTGTGTCTGTCTGTCTGTCTGTCTATCCGTCTGTCTGTCTGTTACGCTTGCACGGCCTAACTACTCAACCGATTTTGATGAAATTTGGTACAGAGAAAGTTTACATCCCGGGAAAGGACATAGGCTACTTTTTATCCCGGAAAATTCAAAGGGTCCCGTGGGAATCAAAAAAAATATCTGTTCAACCGATTTTGATGAAATTTGGTACAGTGATAGGTTGTATCCCGGGGAAGGACTTAAGCTACTTTTTATCCCGGAAAATTCAAGAGTTTCCGCGGGAGTCGAAAAAACTTGGTCCACGCGGACGAAGTAGCGGGAATCTTCTAGTAATCTAATATCTGAAACACAGTAAAGTAGCAGTGATAAATGTCGTAATTACTTAGCATTCGAACAACCTAACCTCCCGAGCCTCCATTTGGACTCCAGGCATTGAAAGAGGCGTTCTAAGCGCCCACCAAGTGGCGAGTTCTATCATTATGAACGTATCTCCGAGGCTCCTGTATCGGACGTGCGGTCCGCGTAATGTATTTTGGCTGGTCGCCAGTTCACTTGCCGTTGGAGTCTCCGCTTCGATTTGCTATACGAATCAACGGGTCCATTTTGGTTGGATATTGGTTTCAGGGACGTGATTAAAGTCGCTATACTCTGATCAATTACGACTATTATCTCTCAGACGTTTGGATTTCCAACTTAGCGTTTCTTGGATTGAAATTAAATTTTAATAGACAATTTTCGAAATATAGGATTTTCAGCCATTAAGAGTACCTATCTTGGATCCCTTCCGTCTTGATACGAGAAATCAACAAAGTTATTTTGTTCCTAGTTAGTATAAATATCCACAGACGCCGCAAAAGTAATCTCCGAAAACAAAATATTATCAAACATTTTGCGTTTTCACATGGACAAAATGATTTCAATTTTAAACAAATTATCAAATAATAGTTTACTTGAGATTTTAACTGTTTGATTGTTCTTTTAACCGGCTTCAAAAACCTAGGAGGAGAAACCTATTTGACGTAGTTTTTGGTAAATATTTTGTCCATATTGGTAAGTCCATAAAATAGAGCATAAGATCTATACTTAAAAACTGTGGCAAAGTTTCAATCAACAGAGCCAAGAAAACTTAAAAAAAACTGGAAATAAATATTACCTTCTCGTAATTCACTTCTATATCCAAATCACCGTAATTTTTTCGATAACCCAATTATTGTACAACGTTCTGACGCATTGATGTAGAATTTTAGTACTTACTAGATGATGCCCGCGACTTCATCCGCGTGGATTAAGGTTTTTTGGTTCCCGCGGGAACTCCTTAATTTTCCGGGATGAAAAGTAGCCTATGTCCTTCCCCGGGTATATCCCTATCCCTGTACCAAATTTCATCAAAATCGGTTGAATAGATGGGTCGTGAAAGCGTAGCAGACAGACAGACACACTTTCGCCACTATTTTTTAGTAAATGTTTTTCTTGTAAAAATTGCGATTTTGTAGATGTCTTCTTCTACTTTGCTGCGATCAATATAACAGTTCCTGTATGCAGCATGTACAACTTATGACAAAGTCGTGTAACACAACCGCCATCTTAAAGTTTTTAACGAGAGCAGGCCAGCTCGGTAGCCCGTTTTTAATTATAAATTGCCAATTCGTCCAACTTTTAATTAGTTAATTTCACTCTGTAATTCACTTGCTTGATTGCGGTCGCGAGTACCTATTTAATTTTACTCGAATTTTACTTTTGCGTTTTGGCTTAGCTAGGTTAAAGTCTAATTGTAGTATTTATTTTATTTAAGGGATTTACTTTTTCTATCAGTACAGCATTATTTTAATTCTAGGAGGTAGGTACCTTGTGCTAAAATTTGTTTGAACGTACCTATTTAAAGGCCGCATGCACAATCCTTACTATATTTTTTAATATTATAAATGGGAAAGTGAGTTTGTTTGTATGTTTGTTCCGCTTTCACGCCGTAACTACTGAAACGATTGCTTTGAAATTTTGCAGACGTAAAGTTAGAAGTCCGGATTAAATAATAGGGTACTTTTTATCCCGGAAAATTAAAGAGTTCCCGCGGGAAGTAAAACTCCTCAATCCACGCGGACGAAGTCGCGGGTATCAGCTAGTACTGCCTAAACTGATTTAGTTGAATTTTGTAATGCTGTCACTTTTTGATTAGTTATTCCGGGATTGACATGAAAGGGACAGGTATAGAAAATTTAACTTAAACTCATTTTGAGGCTTTGCGCAAGTGGGCCTGTTATTATTTGTGGGAAATTTTATGATTTTGCATGTTAAAAAATAATCTGATATTATGATAAGTGATTACTTACGGGGGTCAACTTTTAATTCTAATTATAATCAATATAACTTTTATATTCAATAATCGCTCACTTAAGGACTACATTAAGTAGATCTTATGTAATGATTAAAGTGACCTTAAAGTACCTTACCATAAAATATTTCAAAAGTTTTAGGGACAAAGGGCACAATTTTAAATCAAAATATGTCTGCTGAAGTAGTTCGTCATATTCCAAATAACTTTTCAAAGATTCTCGAGCCTCGGCTACTTTGTCCAGAAATGGGGTAAACCAACATGGGAGATTATTAGCCTAAGGCACTGTTCGCATTCCTTTGATGTGGCCTGCCATAGAATGGTATACGCGATAAAAAGGATGTAGGTCTTGATGACAATCCTGAAGCACTGGTGATTGCTGGGGAAACACCAGTGCTTCAACACAACTGGGAGGTCCCGGGTTCGATCCCGGCAGAGTCCATTTGGGAATTTATAATTTCAGATATTTCTTCGCTGGTCTGGTCTGGTGGGATGTTCCAGACGTGATTACCACACTAAAAGCCAACCAGTTATTTATACGTTGACACGTATTTAAATTTGTAATGAACGCTAAATTCTAAATTCACCCAGATTTTTTAATTTTCAGAATGATATTTTTGAATCAAAATATCTGAAAATAAGTTAAAAGCTTATGTATATTATGTGTTTCGTACTGGTGAAATAAAAACTAGTTTGACTTCATTTACATGTATAATAATGATTTTTTTAAGTTCCTGTGACAAAGCTAGGTAAGAAGACGACATTGGTAATATTGTGATGATCATTCAGACATAAAATTCGGTGTAAATTCCACTACAATATAACTAAGAATAAATCCTATTATGCTATCTTTATAATTATCACATTTTTTCTTGAAAAATATTAAAGAGCTTTTGTGACTAAGTACCTACCTACGTATCCAACCCATACTTTTTAAATATTATAAATGCGAAAGTGTGTCTGTCTGTCTGTCTATCTGTCTGTCTGTCTGCTACGCTTGCACGGCCTAACTACTCAACCGATTTTGATGAAATTTGGTACAGAGAAAGTTTACATCCCGGGAAAGGACATAGGCTACTTTTTATCCCGGAAAATTCAAAGGGTCCCGTGGGAATCAAAAAAAATATCTGTTCAACCGATTTTGATGAAATTTGGTACAGTGATAGGTTGTATCCCGGGGAAGGACTTAAGCTACTTTTTATTCCGAAAAAATCAAGAGTTTCCGCGGGAGTCGAAAAAACTTGGTCCACGCGGACGAAGTAGCGGGAATCTTCTAGTAATCTAATATCTGAAACACAGTAAAGTAGCAGTGATAAATGTCATTACTTAGCATTCGAACAACCTAACCTCCCGAGCCTCCATTTGGACTCCAGGCATTGAAAGAGGCGTTCTAAGCGCCCACCAAGTGGCAAGTTCTATCATTATGAACGTATCTCCGAGGCTCCTGTATCGGACGTGCGGTCCGCGTAACGTATTTTGGCTGGTCGCCAGTTCACTTGCCGTTGGAGTCTCCGCTTCGATTTGCTATACGATTCAACGGGTCCATTTCGGTTGGATATTGGTTTCAGGGACGTGATTAAAGTCGCTATACTCTGATCAATTACGACTATTATCTCTCAGACGTTTGGATTTCCAACTTAGCGTTTCTTGGATTGAAATTAAATTTTAATAGACAATTTTCGAAATATAGGATTTTCAGCCATTAAGAGTACCTATCTTGGATCCCTTCCGTCTTGATACGAGAAATCAACAAAGTTATTTTGTTCCCAGTAAGTATAAATATCCGCAGATGCAGTAAAAGTAATCTCCGACAGCAAAAATGTTATAAATTAAATTTATTAAATATTTTGCGATTTCACGTCATGTCAAGAATTATTTTAATTTGAAACGAACAATCAAACAGCAGTTTAAGTAAGTTTTAACCATTTGATTGTTCTTTTAACCGACTTCAAAAACCTAGGAGGATCCCAATTCGGCACGTAAGTACTTTTTTATACCAGATTTAACTATATATGAATATGAAAATCCCTGGATACATACAGAACAATTTAATTTGACGTAGTTTTAGGTAAGTATTTTTTCCATAAAATAGATCATAAGAACTATAATTAAAAAGTGTGGTAAAGTTTCAATCAACAGAGCTAAGAAAACTTAAAAAGAAATGAAAATAAACATTACCTACTTGTAATTCATTTTGTAAAAAAGAATTGTTATATACATATAACAATAGGGGGGGGGGGGGGGGGGGGTAAGGGAGTGCGCTTCCACCTAGCACTCCAACAGCCATCCTCACCTGCCCGTGGTGCCCCCTGCTGGTCTACAAACGAGGCTCTGGCGACCGACAAATGGCGGTATAACCATTTCAAAAACTGGCTGGACTGTCTAAATGACACAGGCCGGTGGCGGGGAGCAGCGACACCGGCGCAAATTGTCTGGCCCTGCGATGACCAACACGCCTGCCCAGCGCGGTCATTATGGGCAATATCCTTGTATGGGTACAAAAACAAGGCCAAGGCCCCTAGTCCCCGGCGGCCCCGCTATTCCTGGCTCTGGCAGCGGTTATGGTGACGGCGGGGCAGGGGGTGCTAAGAATCTCCGGCAGAGATTCCGCTGCCAACCCCGATGACTAGAACTGGCAACATATAACGCACGCACTTTGAGGACCGACGAGAAGATCATCGAGCTGGAAGAAGCAGTGAGCAAGTTGCGCTGGGATATTATAGGATTGTCTGAGGGCCGAAGAGAGAGGGAGGACTCAATAATCCTGAAATTTGGCAACTTGTTCTACTACCGGGAGGGCGACCAACAGTCCCAGGGTGGTGTTGGATTCCTCGTCCACAGGTCCCTCGTTAACAATATTGTTCAAGTCGAGAGTGTGTCGAGCAGGGTAGCGTACCTTATACTCAGAATTACCAAACGGTATTCGTTGAAGGTCATACAGGTTTACGCACCGACATCGGCACAACCCGACGAGGAGGTTGAGGTTCTGTATGAGGATATCTCAAAAGCCATACACGCCTCTAAATCCTACTACAGTGTTGTGATGGGGGACTTTAACGCGAGGTTGGGTGAGCGAAGCGGTGCAGAGTTGAGAGTGGGGCAATTTGGATATGGGCGTACGAACAACAGGGGCTAAATGCTGGCTGACTTTATGGAGAAGGAGGGCCTCTTTATGATGAACTAGTTCTTCAGGAAGCCGCCACATAGAAAATGGACTTGGCTGAGCCCTGATGGTTCCACGAGAAATGAGATTGACTTCATCATGTCGACCAGGCGGCAAATATTCAATGATGTCTCTGTGATCAATAGGGTGAAAACCGGTAGCGATCACCGTATGGTAAGAGGCACATTGAATATCAACATAAAGCTGGAGCGGGTCAGACTGGTGAAGTCAACTCTCCGACCTACTTGTGCTCATGTCCAAAACCCTGAAAGCTTTCAACTCGAACTGCAGAACCGTTTCTATTGCCTAGCAGATTGCGAATCTGTGGATGATCTAAACAACAGGCTGGTGGAAACTGTCCAGACGGTGGGGTCTAAGTTCTTTAAGACCCACCGTACGCATAGAAACAAAAAGTTCTCAAACCAAACTCTCAAGCTTATGGAGGAGAGACAAGAGATGAGACTACAGTCTTCAGCAGACGTGTCTGCCTACCGGCAGATTAATAGTCAGATCTCTAAAGCGCAAACGCGCGACTTGCGAAATGCGAATACAGAGTATATTAAAGATACTATTGAGCGAAATAAGGGCTCCAAAGTGTTCGCAAGAGATCTGGCTATCGGACAGAGCCAGCTGACGCGTCTTAAAACTGATGATGGTAGTCTCATTTCTTCGAAACCTGAGATCTTGGGGGAGGTAGAGAAGTTCTATGCACAGTTATACACCTCAACGCAAAAGCCTGTTGAAGATTTGGCGAGAGATCCCAGAGCCAAACTGACCCGACACTATACCGAAGATATCCCGGACGTCAGCCTTTACGAGATTAGTATGGCTCTTAAACAGCTTAAGAACAACAAGGCGCCAGGTGAGGACGGAATCACGACAGAACTCCTGAAAGCAGGTGGAAAACCGTTACTTAAAGTCTTTCAGCGATTGTTCAATTCCGTCATTCATCAAGGCACAACGCCTGAGGCATGGCACAGGAGCGTGGTGGTTCTGTTCTTCAAAAAGGGTGATAATACCCTGCTGAAGAATTATAGACCCATCTCGCTGTTGAGTCATGTCTATAAGTTGTTTTCAAGAGTCATAACGAATCGTCTCGCCCGTAGGTTTGACGACTTCCAGCCTCCCGAACAAGCCGGATTCCGAAAAGGCTTTAGCACCATAGACCACATCCATACGGTGCGGCAGGTTATACAGAAGACTGAGGAGTATAACCGGCCACTTTGCTTAGCGTTTGTGGACTATGAGAAAGCCTTTGATTTGGTGGAAACTTGGGCGGTATTGAGGTCTCTGCAGAGATGCTGGATTGATTATCGGTATGTCCAAGTGCTGAAGTGTTTGTACGAAAGCGCCACCATGTCAGTCCGTATACAGGACCAGACTACGAGGCCGATCCGACTGCAGCGGGGAGTGCGACAGGGGGATGTTATCTCCCCGAAGCTGTTTACCGCTGCATTGGAGGACGTCTTTAAGCTTCTGGATTGGAACGGCCTTGGCATCAACATAAACGGTGAGTACATCACTCACCTTCGGTTTGCCGATGACATAGTCATCATGGCAGAGACTCTGGAAGACCTCAATGCAATGCTCAATGACCTCAGCAGAGTTTCTCAACAGGTGGGCCTAAAAATGAATATGAGTAAGACGAAAGTTATGTCTAACGCTCATGTTCCGCTCCACCCAGTGATCGTTGAGAGCTCTGCACTCGAGATTGTAGACGAGTACGTGTACCTGGGGCACACAGTGCAGCTGGGTAGGTCCAATTTCGAGAAGGAGGTCAACCGCCGAATTCAACACGGCTGGGCTGCGTTTGGGAAGCTTCGAGATATCTTCTCGTCCAAAATCCCTCAGTGTCTGAAGACCAAAGTCTTCGAACAGTGCGTGTTGCCAGTGATAACTTATGGTCGCTGACTATGGGCCTGATAAGAAGGCTCAGGGTCACTCAGCGGGCGATTGAGAGGGCTATGTTGGGAGTGTCCCTACGTGATCAAATCAGAGAGAAGAGAACCGTAGGAGAACCAGAGTCACCGATATAGCCCGAAGAGTTGCGAAGCTGAAGTGGCAATGGGCGGGGCACATAGTTCGGAGAACCGATGGGCGTTGGGGTCCCAAAGTGCTGGAATGGCGACCCCGCACTGGAAGGCGTAGCGTCGGCAGACCCCCCACACGGTGGACGGACGACATCAAGAGAGTCGCAGGGAGTCTCTGGATCCAGGCGGCGCAAGACCGTGGCTTGTGGAGGACCCTACAAGAGACCTATGTTCAGCAGTGGACGTCCATCGGTTGACGACGACGACGACGATATACATATATTATCCAAATCACCATTATTTTATCGATAACCAAATGATCGTTCGGCACTAAACCAATCTGTCAAATATCAAAAAGTTTAATGTAAATCCATGCCTATCAGTCGCCATGGAATACGAGTGCATGAGACACAGATTCCAAATGAAATTATTTCCTTTTCATGTGCAGGACTATGGACTTACCGATCGATAGCTTTCGATATGTAATATTAATAACTTTACTTGTACGTACCAGTGACTTCGATTGAATTGTGCTCCAGAGAATAGAAATGGTAGAATATCACTTTTCAGGTAAATACCTAGATCTTTTAGATATGCAGTGTCTAGACCTTTAAGTATGGATGAGTGGCGGTGATAATTTTCATGACAGATTTAGTTTTTATTGATCTTGGGATCAACGTGAGATTTTAACATAAAAGTCACGATCTAAAATTTACTGTGCAGGGAATCGAACCCGGGACCTCCCACTATTAGACCACAGCGCTCATCACTGCGCCAGGGAGGCTGTCGAAATTCTTGTAACATTGAGGTAGGTAAGAGAAATGTTTTGAAGCCAAAGATCTCCGTTACTAGAAGCTGGCCCATTTAGATAATTTCCCTCAGCGCACGTTTTGCTAACGACCTTGTTACCTACAAGGTGATAGTTACAACGATATTATGTATATTCTAAAGTAATAAATTGTGCGGGCAATTTTGGGAATTTGAATATTTATCAAAAATTTGAATATAAATGCTCTAGACTGTTGTTTTGAGGTTTCATTTACCTGTAGCATATGCGCATCATGGTAAGGTTGAAATAAAACATTATAAATCCCATAGATGATTGTTTTGACGTTAAATTTACCTGTAGCTTATAAACATTATGGTTGATATAAAACTAAATAAACATTTTGTTAGGATTTTGTTAGTTGAAACTTCAACTAACACATCCTAACAAAATAATAACAATAAAATCATCCAAAATAATAATGTTGAAAAGTTGGATAATTATATTATTATGGCGGGTTCTCGTATAATTATTTTGTTTTTATTAGAAGAAAAGTTTGACTGTGATATAACGTTTAATCACACATCTTTTCTACTTATCATGTGATATCACATGGTAAAAAACAATGCTGTCTATGATAGAACACTATGCACGGCAGATATATACAAACTTATCTGGCCCGGTGGTCAAAATTGGACCAATTTTTGAAGTGAAACTTCTTTAGAATCGTAGTGATGTGAAAATTCAAAGAAACGAAAAAATTCAACGAAAAAGCGACACCAAAAAGAGACAAACATATTATAGGATTTAGCCTGCGAGAGAGCCTGTGAATTGCACACACACACTTTTTATGCCTGTTTTTTGTCTTTCCTTCTTTTCCATGTAATGTAAATCTCTGCAATCAAGAGAAAAATTCACCCAATACAATATACCTACCCACTCACTGACTCATTAACAAACAGCTCAAGATATTGAATCTAAAAAGCAAAAACTTCATTTAACGGTCTTAGAACTCCACAAGTTTTCCAAAATTTATTTTCATCATCATCTGCCAATATGCGTCCACTGTTGGACATAGGCCTCTTTTAGTTTGCGCCAACGTTGCCGATCCGTCAAGGATAGCCAACGTTGGCGCAAACTAGGATATTTGCATCAATTTGATGCCAACCACTCTCCGGGTGTCGTTGCTTCATCTAGTGAATTTATTATATTTATTTTCGTGACATCAAACTTTATTTAGCAAAATTGTACCTGCATAGTCGTTTATTGGCATTATTTGGCCATCAGACGAGCGTTCGCGTGAGCTATTTGCATTCGAGTCGTTAGAAAGTCGTTCACACCAAATTGTATGCCTGTTCTGGATTTTATAACTCTTCGGGGCGGTAAGTGCCTCAATAAATTTTTCCTTCCTCTAGTTTTATTCAAACCACAATGACGCTCTCGCAATGATTTTGTTTATACAATGAATCATACTAATATTATGAATGCGAAAGTGTGTTTGTTTGTACTTGAATCACGCCGCAATGGAGCAACGGATCGATGTGATTTTCGGCATTGCTATAGAGGACGGAGAGTGACATAGGCTATTTTGTATCCCGGAAAATTAAGGAGTTCCCGCGGGAACACAACAAACAACGCGTACAAAGTCGCAGGCATCAGCTAGTACATAATATAGAACAAGGTTAACCCGTGACTACATGAGCGACAAACGCGACACCGCGACTCGATATTAAGCGACGCGACAGTATCAAACAGTAGCTGACCCTCCACGTGACCTACGTTATCGCGTAGACAAGTTTGTCATTTTCTATGGCGTCGTAATGCGTCGCGTCGCTTCTGTCACTTACATAGGACAACGGCTTAGGGCGAGTAACTATATATGGAAAACGCGTATCGTCTTGTCAAGTAGGTCTATGCAGCTCCGTATAAAAGTGCGCGCGCTGACGTTTGTCCTGTTCTGTCAGTTCAAATTCAAATTCAAATGATTTTTATTCAAATAGACTTTTACAAGTACTTTTGAATATGTACTTCAGTAGTATGTTTTTGCCCTTCCCATAGAGTTCATCATCATCATCACTACAGCCTATTAATGTCCCACTGCTGGGCACAGGCCTCCACTCTCATAGGAGAGCGGGAATTAGAGCTTAGACCCACCACGCTACTCCAATGCGGGTTGGCGGGCTTTAACGACTATTATCATGTTAGTGATAATAACCGGGACCGACGGCTTAACGTGCTCTCCGAGGCACGGGGGTGAAACACCGCCAACTTCCAACTCCGGGCTGGCACTGAGAATTTCTTAATTGAAAAACCCAATACCTAACTTTTATGCCCGACCGGGAATCGAACCCAGGACCTCGTGATCCGCAGTCGACTATGCTAACCACCATAGAGTTATAGTTTATATATTACCTCTATGGCCCTTACGTACTGTTTTATAGTTGAGTGCCAAATTGGTAAAAAAGCAATGTTGCGACGAAAGAGATTGCAAGATACAGTTCAAAATATTCTCGTGCATTTTTAAATTCAAAATGTTAGCAGCAAGTTTTAATCTGGAACTTCAATTTTCCTTAGTGAACTTTACACCTCTACCTATATATTGTCGTCTTATTAAATTGGTTTCGGGAAAATGCTAACGTAAAGAACTCATACAACCAGAATTTCCATAGATAATATTATTATTTTATAAATAAACCTTATTCTTTAAATTGTTTACTTAATAAACTCACCCTCAAAATTACTTAATTTTAATTTTATAGATTTATATAAACTGTTACAAAATATATTTTTTACGAAATATAGTAAAATTCTTGTTTACAGACTGTTAATAATTCTATCAGTCATCAATATTATGACCATCTCATCGAAATATTTGCACGTCATCTCCAACCAGGATAAGGCTTAAATCATCCAAGAGGAAGAACAGTGGGCGACAAAATACAGCCATTTCCTGTACACTCTTATGAATACAGTTATAAAGTTGAAGATAGCATAGCGATTTACAAACCTGTGTCGCCGGTTGTACAACACGAGGCCTAGCTTACTGATTTCCCTGGAGTTTTTGCCGATAGCCCGGATCACATCCAATTTTTATCATCCACTTACTTCGTTGTTTTAGCATTGCGTAAAATTAAATTCTCATTTGTTTGATGGGTGTTTGGAATTACAATGTAAAATGTGTTAGTTATTTTTCATCAGTAGATGGATGGATATCGTACTGTTATTATAAAATTTGTGCCGTGTTTTGTTTTCCTATTATATCCGCTTTTGTGAAAAAAGTAGAAGTTTAATTCGCTATAATTCGTCACAGAAGGCAAATCTAGGTATATGGTACAGGTACAGCGCGTATCTTGAACTTGATGCCCGCGATATCCACCACACCACATAAATCCTTCAAAATACCCTCAACGTACGCTTCACTCCAATACCGAAGCATCTTCAAGAGATGTTGACTCTACAATGCACGATTGTAAAGTTACAATCGTTACAAGTCATTCGTTAATCGTAAGTTTACAATCGTGAATATCGCGGGCTGCAAGTTTAAGATAACGCACTGTACCTTCTGTGGCGGATTATAGCGAATTAAACTTCTACTTTTTTCATTGTCATGGACTTCCGCAAAGTAACGCCTGCTTCTATCCAATATCCGCTTTTGTTTTTAAGTAATGAAAACACCACAAGTAAAAAATAGGTTCGGATTTGTCATACACATGAAAGATTGAAAAATACAAACTTCAAATAAAAAAGTTTGAATAAAAGTAACTATCACATCTCAAATTAACAAAGACAGGACAGATATGTTTCGCCTTTGTTATGACATAAAAATTTGTTAATAAAACGTATTATAGTGGCTAATGTAATGTAATTTTTCATTTAATTTATTTATTTGCTCATATTGAAGATTTTTATTTTATAAACAAACATTTTAAAAAACCTCTTTCTGGTGCAGTCGGGTAAAAAGATATAGGTATCACGTTATCAATAGAAAGTACTTTTCTGACTAAGTTTTCCGGCATTATATGAATGGCTAATGCTCGCGATTTTTGATTCCCGCGGAAACTCTCTAATATTCCAGGATAAAAAGTATCATCAGTGATAATCCAGACTATAACCTATCTGTGTGTCAATTTTCGTCCAGATCCGTTCAGCTATTCTGGAGTGATTGAGTAACAAACATCCATCCATCAATCCATTCAAACTTTCGCATTTATAATATTAGTATAGAAGATTTATGCATCAAATTCCAGAGACCAATATAATGAATATAAACCAACTTTAACCTCAAAAACAATTGCTAGGTCTACAAAGTTAACAAGATAAAATCAAAAATCAAAATTAAAATGCTTTTTATTCAAATAAACTTTTACAAGTGCTTTTGAATCGTTAGATAAGTGAATCTACCACTGGTTCGGAATGCCATTCCTACCGAGAAGAACCAGCAAGAAACTCGGCGGTTGCTCTTTTGAAAAAAATAATTTACAATTTCATTAATTTGTACAATACCTACATTAAGTAACAGCTGTCCTTAGCATTGCTGGAGAGAGTCAATCCACGCTCTTTTGTCGTTTATGTAATCTTCAACGGTATAATAAGCTTTTTTCAGAAGCATACTTTTAATAGATTTCTTAAACTTGTGTAGAGGCAAGTTTAAGATAGGTTGTGGAATTTTGTTATAAAATAGAATGCTCATTCCCACGAACGACCTTCGGACTTTCTTGAGGCGGAGCGAAGGAGTCACGAGCTTATTGCGGCCTCTAGTTTGCCTATCATGCAGATCGCATAATTTTTTGTAATTATGAATGTTCTGTTTTATGAAGATTAAATTACTGTAAATATATTGCGAGGCTACTGTAAGAATACCTATTTCCTTAAATTTCTCTCTAAGGGATTCGCGCGGTTTTAAATTATAAATTGCACGTATTGCCCTTTTTTGTAATACAAAAATTTTTTGAATGTCTGCCGCTTTACCCCATAGTAAGATTC
The DNA here is from genome assembly GCA_963932025.1 of Erebia epiphron. Classification (NCBI taxonomy): domain Eukaryota; kingdom Metazoa; phylum Arthropoda; class Insecta; order Lepidoptera; family Nymphalidae; genus Erebia; species Erebia epiphron. The sequence goes on from OZ009948.1 coordinate 24,077,066, forward strand.
CGTAAGACATAATACTATGAAAGTAAGCAAAATATACAATTCTTGCCGTTTCAACGTCAGTAAACTGTCGAATCTTTCTGACAGCGTAAGCAGCAGAACTGAGTTTGCCAGCCAGAGTTGATATATGGGTGCTCCATTGAAGCTTTGAATCTAAGGTCACCCCCAGGAACACAGTGGTCTCTTCTATTTTTAAAATATCATTATTTACAGTTAAATTCATGTTTCCTGAGGACTTGGTATTTGGCAGTGCGAATTCGCAATGCGATAGTTAGTCGCCATTGAATCTGGCGGTATTCCCACCATTTAACCAATACATTAGCAAACCGCCCGGTTAAATTTAACTTTACCCAACCAACACAATTAGGGCTCGTTCCGTACCGTTTTGTGCTAATGTTCTTTGTAATAGTTTTACAAGTGCTTCGTTAGCTACGTGCTTAGTTTAAAACTACAGGAAAAGGGACGGGTATACATGAATTCTTCGCGTTAGTGTGGGATGAATAAAGTAGGAATGCCAGTTGGAATTAAAGAATTTCAAAATTGGATAATGGTTTTATGGGGGTTCATTGCTTAGGATTTTCTTTTGAATGACTGCTTGAAAATAAACATAAAAGGAATATAAAAAAAAGGTCCCCAACCACTAACAGATTTGAAACTTATTAATTTTAATACTAGATAATGCCCGCGACTTCCGCGTGGATTAAGGTTTTTTGATTCCCGTGGGAACTCTTTAATACAAACTAGCCCTATACCAAATTTCATCAAAATCAGTTGAATAGATGGGCCCGTGCAAGCGTAGCAGACAGACAGACACACTTTCGCACTTATAATATTAGCATAGATTTTTTGACCAAATACACTTTTTATTGTCTTTTTTAGACCGTAATAAACATATTGACACACATTCTATAACCGGGGGGTGGGGACGGGATCCATACAAAATCCAACATGGTTTTTTGTTGGCTTTAATACGACTTCCTAAAAGGACTTTCTTTTATACTAGTCATCCGACGAAGATGTTTAGACAGAACAATGCTAGGGGCATAGTTGAGGATATAGGCATACTTTTTATCCCGGAAAATAAAGGAAATCTTTTTCCACGCGGACGACGTCGCGGGCAACAGCTAGTGAAATAAATAAATCCTAAGACTTTAAAATGCTACTTACACAAGCTGTGGTCTCAGTCTCTTAAGATCATTAGATATTCACCAATTATGGTGATAAAGAAGTGGCAAATTTAATTAAACTAGGCACTTAGTGGTTTTCTGTGTCATATTTACATTTCAAACTTAATTTAGCAGATAGAGCTTTTTCTACGGAATAATATGCTATTTTATTTTTTATCTTATAATAAAAAAACCGGCCAAGTGCGAGTCGGACTCGCGCACCGAGGGTTCCGTACTCAAGAAGTAGGTATAATTACCTTTGTTAATGAACCGCAAAACTAACTTTGTTTGTAGAGGTTTACTGTTAATATCAAAAAATTACGTTTGTTGTATGGGAGCCCCCCTTTAATATTTACTTTATTGATATTTAATTATTTATTTTGAAAGGTAATATACAAGTTAATATTCTGTGAAAATTTGAACCATCTACCTGTTACCGTTTTTAATATTGAGCAAAAAAATACGAAAAAAACACGTTTATTGTATGGGGACCCCCCTTAATATATATATATTTTTTTAATTTTTAGTATTTGTTGTTATAGCGGCAACGGAAATACATCATTTGTGAAAATTTCAGCTTTCTAGCTATCACGGTCTATGAGATACAGCCTGGAGACAGACAGACAGACAGACAGACAGACAGACAGACAGACAGACAGACAGACAGACAGACAGCGGAGTCTTAGTAATAGGGTCCCGTTTTTTCCTTTTGGGTACGGAACCCTAAAAACCTTCCCGCAAGGTACTATTTATTATCTATTCTGTGCCGCAAGTACCACCAAAAATTACACAAAGATTTATTTCAATCTCATGGCCGTGAATGTGCAGGTAACAAACAATCAGACAAAAATAAATATCTACATTAATAACAACAATTGCTAATAAAACTAGATCTATACTATACTTACTATACTAATCAAATAAATATTATAAATGCGAAAGTTTGGATGGATGTATGGATGTACTAGCTGATGCCCGCGACTTCTTACGCGTGGATTGAGGTTTTTTGGTTCCCGCGAGAACTCTTTCATTTTCCGGGATAAAAAGTCGAACGAAGTCGCGGGCATTAGCTAGTTTATAATAATATTAACATCTATCAAAGCCTTACAAATAATTAATTATATTAGTATCTACACTTCGCTCAAGCGAATCTTCTAGCAACATTTATCTGTCACAAAAACATTCTTTTTTAACAATAATAACGTGATCCTAATAAAGGATCCGTGTAGACGAAAACATATTCTCTCACAGCGGGAAGCGATGTACATTGTACAGTCAGCAAATAAACCTGCCAACAGCAGTTCAGTACATTATTATTTACTAGACAAAATGTTAGCTGTTTCAGATTATTGTCTATTTATTCTATTTGGAGTTTCAATTGATTTCGTTGAAATTATTTTTATATTAGATGATGCCGGCGACTTCGTCCGCGTGGATCAGGAATTTTGTGTTCCCGCGGGAACTCTTTAATTTTTCGGTAATAAAGTAGCATGTTAATCAGTGGTATAATCTATCTCCATTCAAAATTTCAGCCAAATCTGTCAAGTAGCGTGAAAGGAGTAACAAACACACACACACACAAACTTTCGCCTTTACAATATTAGTGTGATGAGATGTGATGTGAAATTATGATGATGCCCGCGACTTTGTCCGCGAAAATTAAGGTTTTTTAATATCCACGAGAACTTCTTCATTTTCTGGGATAAAAAGTAGCCTATGTCCCTCGGAACGCAACCTACTTTTTGGAAAATATTTAATTTATTTTCTAGAGCTCTTAAAAAGCAGGTGCAAAAAACATAACAATGAAATGCTATCTCTCCATTTATAATTTACTAAACAGTACCTACTATATAAACTAGATTACGATCCAGCGCTAACTATGGCTGACCCGAACACAATAGGGTGCTGCAACAATCCATTGTCTTATCAGCTTGCATTCCTAAGTAGGTCACAGTGCACAGACTCGCTACGTGGGGGTTTGCACACACTGACGTGACAACTATGCCTTAGTGCATGTTCACACACAACAAGCGGGGGCGGCGGCGGGTTGACTTGGCGAGCTCATGTTCACATTGGCCGCCAGGCGTTTGCGGGGGTGTTACGTGTATCAGTAGTTGTAAACATGGACGACCATTTATTATTTTTAAAGGAAAACTCTGACCTAAACTGGGAGATGACAAAAATTCCTGAATTTTTATTCATACTAATATTATTAATGTGAAAGATTGTCTTTCTGTTCACAGCCCATCTGTTCAACCGATTTTGATGAAATTTAGTATATAGATAGTTTGTATCCCTGGGATGGATATAGGCTGCTCTTTATCCTGGAAAATTTCCCGCGGCAATAAAAAAACCGTCATCCAAGCGGACAATGTCGCGGGCATCGTCTAATTAAATTAAAAAAGGAAGAGAACAATATGGTGAATTTCATACACTGCACTCGTGCTTTGTACGTGAACACTTCGATAGTTATGCCGTTGATATTTAGTGACCACGCCCACCATTCCTAACGCGAGTTAACGTGAACAAGCACGTAGTCACCCTATTCCGTAAACGCTGTATCAATCGTTGTTACAATCTCAATAGTTATGATTGGCTGAATTTCTGGTATTTTGGCGTCGACGATGGATTTGGAATAATAGCGAAAGAGCCTATCAGAAGTGATTGTCATTGTAACACTGTAGCAATCATTTCTTCTTAATAGGGCCCCAAAGCAACACATATCTCAACTGCTATAAAAGTGTTGTAGCATGGAAGCTACACAAGCAGCCTGAGCATCTGAAAAGGAGCATTCACGAAGTGTAATAAGCGCTCAGCCAAAATCTATAATTAAAATTGGGATTAAAGGAGAACTCATGCATAAAAATCATGAATTAAATATCTAAAAACGCGAAAAACAAGATTAATAAAATCTTCAAAAGAAAATGTAAATGTTCAACATTTCGCTCTCCAAATAAGAGACGGAAACGAAAATCCAATAATTTATCTGATCAAATCGTCATTAATGCTGAATCCGATATAAATATTCCCCGCGTTACTAACAAAGTATTAACGAGTATGCAAATGAGAAAATCGATATTCCGGCATCGTTATCCATATCAGCATTTCAAAGACTATGCAATTTTCACACCAAACTATGATAATACACTATGACTGGAACAACTCTATTAAATTTAGCTATTGAATAATAATAAACGCCAAGGAAGCCCCCAAGACGTGATCTGCCCGACGTGCTACGTGAGACGCTTCCAAAACCAACAACTAGATACAATAATGCACCGCTGTCACTAAAAAACTAACTAAATTGCACTTTATCACCGCACCCTTCAATCCATTTTTGTTCGAAAGCAATTTGAAGTTCAGCCATTCTGAGGAAAGTTTTTCGAAGTTGAGGTTCCTCCAATTTTCTGGGCAATTCTCCCAGCCAGGATGCCCATTGTCAGTTTGAAATGTGTGCTGGATAGTCAAATAGGGAGACGTAATTTATGGCATTTTTGGGGTACTTTACTGAGTTCGCATAATCTTAACAGAGGAGACTCGAGAGGAATGAATTGAAATGTCTTTGATGTATTCGAAAACTTAAATTAGGGAGTCATAGATTATTATCGTTATCCAATTCGGATTTTTAAATGGAGCTGGAAAAAGTTCCGACCGTTAAAAACCTATTAAGAGAATCATCTAATATTTCCGGCCAACAAAAAGATCCAGAAATAAGACTACTATATTAGAATACTATAGGTGAAATTCTAATATAGTAGTCTTATTTCTGGATCTTCAATGGTTATTGTTATTTTTATTGCTACACAAAAGTTCAAAATTATTCTCGACGATGTTATTGAACCTTAAAGTTTGCTATTTTATCTTGGTTTAACATTGCTTTAAGTATGTCTCCCACGTTGTAAAAGAAGTTATTTATACTCATACTAGATGATGCCCGCCACTTCGTCCGCGTGGATTGATGTTTTTTGATTCCCACGGGAACTCATTCATTTTCCGGGATAAAAAGTAGCCTATGTCCTTCCCCGTGTTACAACCTATCTATCTCTGTACTATTTTTTTTCAAATTTGGTTGAAAAGACGGGCTGTTAAAACGCAGCAGGCAGACAGACAGACGGACGAACATACAGACACCTATGTAGCCTATGTCCTTCCCTGGGATGTAACCTGTCTCCGTACCAAATTTCATCAAAATCGGTTGATTAGTTGGCCGTGCAAGCGTAGCAGACAAACAGACAGACAGACGGACAGACAGGCAGAAAGAAGCACTCTCGCATTTATAATATTAGTATGGATTATATATATATTAAATAATTATATATATATAATTATATGAGTCAATTAGTAATTAGTATGGATTAGTATAAATATTGATTTTTGTGTTTGCATAAAAAGTAAAAGTAACTCAGATCTGTGTTATCTTCTAAAAATTTATTTGATGAGTGAAATTGAACTGCGTTCACTAAAAGATACTTTATAATATGGGGAAGTGAGCATTCATTAAATATAATATCGCCGATATCGGAAGCGTGATGAACTTTACACTGAAAACAGATTCGCCGGGTTTTATGATATCCCGAAAATATTCAATTTCAGCGGCGGCCTTTGATATCAGAATTTAAATTGCGCTAAATCTGTTTTAAAATATTCCAAAATTTTGGGTCATATTATAGGTATTTTCCTTGTTAATTGACATTAATAATTATTTTTAACTAGATAAAGCTCGCGACTTTCCGCGTCAACAAAGTTTTATGAATTCCCGTGGGAACTCCTTAATTTTCCGAGATAAAAAGTAGCCTATATCCTTCCCCGCGTTACAACCTATCTATCTCTGTACTAAGTTTTTTCAAATTTGGTTGAAAAGACGGGCTTTTAAAACGCAGCAGGCAGACATACAGACGGGCAAACATACAGACACACTTTCGAATTTATAATAATATTATGTTTGGATAGAATCTGTACAGTAGAATCTATCATTACCCCATAATAAATGTTAAAATGTGTTTTTGTAAGTTTGTCCTTCAATCACGACGTCACGGATTTTTTCGTATAGATTGAGAGACAAGTGAAAGTATAGATTATTTTTCATTCCTGAAAATCAAAGAGTTCCTACGGGATATGTAAGAACCTAAAACCACGCAAAGGATGTTGTGTTTTCATTGCCATCGACATCTACTATTGAACATTCTCTTCCAAGACTGCTTTGATGTGCTATTCATCTTGTAGAGAGGTCAAACATTGCATTCAGTGGAATCTTGAAACTTGAAGTCCGTGAAAATTGTTCCGTCAAAATAGATATTAATAACCTCACATATAAATAGATTACTAGATTTACCCTCAGTATAACCTTCTACGATAATCAGGGCATTTGATTCATAATAAAGTCTGCCTTATGAGTCCCGAATATAATTTGTATTATTATAAGAGGCGGGCAGGACTGGTATTGTAAACAAAACGGTACATCTTAGACTGTCCCAGAAAATATTTATACAAGTAATGGCCGTTTCCGATGCGAAAGAAAATAACAAAAAATCGTTTACTGTCTACGCTTCTAATGCAGACGAAACATCCGTTATTCCCTTTATTGTTCTTTATTTAGTATCAACATTGAAAATAACCCAAATTCTGCGAAATTTCGAAACATGAGCGTAGAATAGACCGGACAATTATATTGTGTCTAATTATAGCAAAATATATTATTTATCCCAATATTATATGTACTCACATGTCCTTTGTACAAATAATTTTCCCTCTGCTTTTTTCCATCACCTTTTCGATCACGCAAATCCGATTCGCAATTATATTTTGTACGAAAGTCCACTTAATATTAAAATCTTGGTAGAAAAAAGGTGAAGCTGATTAGACAAGGCAAGGCAAAGTTGCTAATTAGATAATGACTAAATTTTCCTTTGTATACTGGAATACATAATTAAGTCATCTATCCAGGTTATTACCAAAAAAATCTGATTAATTCGAGATTCAAGGATCAAGTTCTATGCGCCATGTATAGCATATAGGTTGTATAGAATATAATAATCAAGGTCACAATCTCTGCTTGAAATATAGAAATTGTCCAATTTACTACAGAGTAAATAGTAAAGCAACCTAGGTAGCTGAACTAAGTACCGACCTAGAACAGTCTTCGACCTCCATGTCGAAGGATAAAAGGGAGGAACACATTCTAAAAAAAAAAAAGAACATAATATATTATCAAAAATGACATTCACGAAGCAGAGAGACAGAAAAAAAAATTGTGTGTGTCAGCTCCGACGCACGACTGGAGTTTACTCCTTAAGTACGATTGTCTAAACATACGCAAAAAGAGTTTATCCAACTGAAAATAAGATTAATACCTTAAGAAAGGGTAAATTAACAAATTAATGAAAATAATATACATAAATAAATATATATTTATTCATTTTATATACATTTATTATAACTAATCGGCGAAATATTTTACATTAAACTTTTCACAATAGTCAATTTCAGATGTGCACAAATATTTCATTAGGAATGTTGATAAATTATGTAATTATTATTATCTGACATAATACACTCACAACCAAATTAGAAAGTTGCGCACCATAGGTGCGCACCAAAAAAGTAACGAGGTCATTCATCAGTAGATTTTACCTCTCATATTTTTCTCATACCGGGCGCCTTATATATGAAAATCGATTCTTAAGGAGTAAATTCCAAAACATTAACAAAACACATTAACCAAAAAGAGGCAAAAGCAATGAAAGTACCTATATTGTATAAAATCAGCTTCCAGATGAAATGAGATAATAATGCAAGATCGAATTCAGTCCTCATATTATATGTAGGTAACCGCAAGGTGCGGTGCGTGACGGGCATGCTGAATGAAACGGGGAAGGTGTCTGAACTGAAGTAATTTTATATCGACTTGGGCTATCTGCGACCCAATTTGGTGTTGATGTTATTTGGCTCTTAGATACTTTCATTCGATACTACTTTGGACGCTTTTAGAATTTTTAGACTATTTAAAAAAAATGTTGGTCGGCTCAATCATTAATATTAATCTTTTAAAATTCATCAATACAATATGTTATCCATACTAATATTATAAATGCCAAATGTGTCTGTCTGTTTGTTACACTTTCGAGGCCTGTTCAACCAATTTTGATGAAATTTGGTGTAGTTATAGTTTGTATCTCGGGGAAGGTCATAGGCTACTTTTTATCACGCAAAATTAGAGTTCCCGAGGGAACCAAAAACCTCAATCCACGCGGACAAAGTCAATCAGCAATTTTTCAGTAAAATACATCGTGTGTACAAATGCAAGTGAATTTAAATTTGACAGCGAGCCAAATGCTGTGAAATCATTAGGAACAGCAAATTCACGTAAGCCCTTTAGTTTTATAACAGGCTCTGCGTGTTTGGCAGGGGATTTGATTGCGGGTGCCTCACAGCCTCATGTGTAACAGACTGGAGTCAGTTAATGTGTTAATATAGCTATACTACTGTGTCCAGACACGCCACCAAATTACTGTCACGGAAACTAGTCGCAATTTGCTTTGTGATTCAATTCCTTGTGAAACAGTTTGACTTCATTTGTAGGTAAATTAGTATCTACTGATAACAATAATAATTATAATTCCATACTTTCATACTATCCATCCATACTTATAAATGCGAAAGTGTGTATGTCTGTCTGTCTGTCTATCTATATGTTTGTCTTTTCAACGGATTCAAAGATGTTACTTTCAGTAAGATTATTCCAACAGATCTCCAAAAGAACAAGTTTAATACCATATGAAAACTGGCCAATAGGGTACACACTGAATGTCCGTAGCAATACGAAATTACTTTAGATGTAGTAAAACCTTGGCCATTTCCTACCGTAGGCTTACATTATGGCAGTCACGTAGCCACCTTGCGGTTACTTATATGAAGACTCAATTCGAACGTATTATTTTCATCTGCAAGCTATCTTTTTAGGATCTTTTTTTTATGATAGTGGCTTGCGTGTTGTTTGTGTTTGTATCGGATTATCCTTTTTTTCTTTGAATAAGATATAGCATAGATACATAAACTTTTTTCTTAGAACTAGATACAGTAAAATATCACAAAATCTATCACGCTCATAGATCATCGTTCGTTACTAGGATGACATGAGTTGAATCATGGCCAGGCATTTATGAGTATTCTATAATATAAAACGTTTAATTCCCAATATTATTAGTAGGTATGTACTGTATTCACTTCATTCAGTAACTCCGTGAGAGGGATGGCTAAATAAATCTAAAGGAGTTGTTTCTATTCTGAAAAAAGGGTAGGTATTTATGTCGAGAGACAGTAAAAAAAAACAATTTAAAAAAATGATAGTTAAGAGGTCTTGGTGGTTAACGTCTCGTATCTTTAGAGAATTTTCAATTTAAGATCAAATTACTCAATGGTCGGATATGTAGAATTAGAGCTACGTTGTTATTCGGTACTTTAAATAATTTTAACGTTTATATTGTGTTGTATTTAGATTCACTGTCAGCTGTCACAAAGCCAAAGTTGAGTTGCATTAACGATTCCGGCAGCGTACCTCCAACCTGATTGCTGCAGGAGTTGCCAACTTACAGGTCGATTATTAGAAACTTTCCGCACGATTGAAGGTAGCGACGTGTTAAGGGAAATAAAATTCTGTTTTAAACTTGTAAATCCGACTTTGAGTTGTGAAGAAAGTATTGACGTTGCGAGTTTGGTGGAGTTCGCGAGATTTTACGCCGGGAAATGTTTATTTTACAGCGCATATCCGACACAGAAATACGAAAGTTTGAATGTATTTCGCACATGTTTCGCCGTCCGTACAAAATGCAAGGTAAAGGAATTTGAAAAATGTTTGCATCCTTTTTATGTATGTGTGACTTATAAGCTGATTTCTTTTATTTGGTACCTAACTTAGTTGTTATTCGTTTTCTATACTTTGATCAATTTGATCTTAGTTAAGTATACATACAATTTTGGGTGAATATAGATCTGTAAAAGATTTAACTTCCATCCATTCATCAGCCTGTATGAATCCACTGCTGAACATAGACCTTTTCGAGAGCGCGCCACCAAACACGGTCCTCCACCTTCCTCATCCATCCGCTTCCTACCACATTATTTAGGTCGTCGGACCAGCGAGCTGGAGGTTTTCCTACAAAGATTTTACTTAACATGTGAATAATGTACCTAATGACATTCTTTGCAAGATGCAATTCATTTAACAAAACCGTGGCTATACCCAACGTTCGTTTATAATAGGTTGTTACTAATTAAAACTAGGTTGTTACTCATTTAACTCATTTTAAAGCTATAATAATTGAATGCGCTGAAGAAATTATTGGATATTTGAAAACGAGTTAGTAATTTTGATATATTGAACAAAGGAAGACAAACATGGGATCCTGAAACTTTAAGTTTAAAGAGTACAACATTTAATAAAAATAAATTTAGGAAAAACACCTAACACTTTGATTGAAGCACTGATCTTTTGGTATGAACTCTGTGAAAAAAATACATTAATTGTCCTCAAGAAATAGAAATTTGTGCAAACCAGAGAGGCAATTTGAACTCATGCAAGCAATGAACTCCTGGTGAACTTCAAGAAAGTTAGCCCTAACCGTAAGTCGCCAGAGATGTTATGGGGAAGGATTGAGAAACTTGATACCTATTGGTCCGAATTTAATCATGTGATCTTAAGTAACTCGGAAGATCAATCTCACGTTTACTTTACGGATAAAAAGTATGAGTTAACGAAGAACTTTTATCGTAGCACGAGAGACTTTCTCATGTCCCATTTGACTCGAGAGCGGTCGGGTCAGAGTGCCGACGCCCATTGGACGATCAGCAAAATTCACCATCATACGTGGGCCCGTCATCTCAGGGACAGGAAACTCCAACCAATCCGAACGCGCAGCAGTACAATTTTCCGCCGCGTGTGAATACGGATTTCATCAAGATAGAAGAAATGCTTCGCAAGCATTCCAGCAACTATAAAGCATTTACAATAATGGCCGACAGCAAGATCGATCAAATTCAAGAGAAGTGGGAATTTGAGGACGCAATTAAGTCCTTGTACAATCTCGCTGGACAGCAATCGACATATTACACTGGGAAATCAATAAACTGGACAGGAAAAAATATGTCCGCACGAAACGTCTACGAAGCGAGTGGCGTGGATAGAGATCTTTCGCTCTTACAGTTCTCATATTTGCCGTATGCAGTATAATATTATGTAGAGTATGTACCAGCCTAATTCAGGAAACGTTCATATCATTCGGTTGAGTTCGTTCTTTGACTATTGGACTGATATAATATGAGCATCGGACATCGGTAAGTGAGCTGTGTTTGGTCTTCCTTTGTCCAATTTGACCTTTACCTGTGCGAGATCTCTATACGAAATAGAGCCAGGAGCATATCATTGGGAATGACTGTACCTATCTATCGGGTTGTTTGCATCTATATATTTTTTTAATGTTTTTATGATAAAAAGAAAGAACTTAAAACAAATATATCAAATTAAAACTATGAAATACATTAAAATCTAAATCTTAATTAATCTTTCACATACATATTTTAAAATCCGGGTATTATGGTTATTATTTTATTATTTGTTGTTCTTGATCTAAAATTAAACTAGACATGCGTTTTTAGACTGTTTTAAACGATACAATATTAATGATTTAGTAAATTAACAAAAAAAAACAAGAAAAGATAAGAATAATCACTATTTATGGCAACTTCTACAAAAAGAAAATATGGTGATAGCACTTAGTATCAGATATTGCTTAAAGTAACAATTTAACGAATAAAAATATCTTGCACAGCAGTGTAACGCCTAAAATCCATATTAATATTATAAATTGCGAATGTGTCTGCCTATCTGTCTGTCTGCTACGCTTGAACGGTCCATCTTTATATTTTGAAGATACTTGGTACAGAGATAGGTTGTATCCCGGGGAAGAACAAAGGCTAGAATTCTTACCTACCTAAATACCTTAACCCACGAAAACGAAGTCGCGGGAACCTTCTAGTAGGAACTAACATATATTATGTTAGTTCCTACTAGAAGGATCGTGTTTTGAAAATTATAGTCCTTCAAACATTTCTTGCTTAGGACAAATTATAAAGTAACTTTAAAAGCAGGTAAGTATACAGACTGTGCATCGCAATGGACGGGTGTCCCTATTGTCCAGTAAAATTGCATTTCAACGTTTCACCATTTCAAAATAAAGCCTTAAAACTCAAGATGCAAGTCGTGCAATGTCTCTGACACGTTTTAAATTGTCTTATAATGCTCTGTATTCGAGCGCGCGCTGCAATTTAAGATCTTGAACAATGCTCGGTCGGGGATAGCTTAACTTTTAAACTAGATGTTGATTTACTTTCATGCATACCTATTTATTTGGTTTATGAATAAATGGGAAAGTAAGATGTGACTCAGGGATAGACTTTTTAAAGTAAGTAACATAGAGAAGTTATTACTCAATTTGGAACAATATTTTTTTTTATGTCATAGAAGCAATGCAGTTATTTGGCAGTTGTAATTTTAGTTTGAGTGGTCATATTTGTATTAAAATTATAGCAAATACTTAAGTTCGTAACCCAATTTTAAAAAATAGATGCAGAAATAAACTCATTCTGTATTATCTACAGTGCCAGAGAGACAGACGTGTAATTTAACTCCCCCCATCACGCAATATCATAATTACTAGAATAACAATTATTGTAACAGGAAGCATACTACAAAATTCATGACCTCTATATCTAAATACAAAACGTATATGAATAATTCCTTCGTAGAACTATCACTAAGCACTCCTATTTGTATCACAAATTCATGGGAAGATAATCCTTATGGCGTCGAAATAATCTGCTTTCTGAGGGTTCCGTAAGCCTCCTTCATAACAGGCTCCTGCCTCACAAAGGCCTTCAGGTATTAACTGCTAGACTGTTATTAATTGCTATGATAACCGCATTCGCCTCGGTGAAAGTTCACAAAACTTGACCCAGCTTCCGCAGAAAGCTATGGCCACAGACTATGACAATAGCATGGTAGATTCTTGCGACTTATCATAAGTGGCACAAGTTGTCCTGCGTGAAATAAATCATTTCATTTTGATAATTCATTTTATTTTTTTCATTTAAATTCATTTTAATCTGTGGAATAGACTCATTGTTTAGATCACTCTGATACGCTTTTACAATTCATTCATTCAACCGATTTTGACAAAATTGTATCACAGAAAGGTTGTATCTCTGGCAATGACATACTTTCTTTCTTTCTTTCTTTCTCTTCAAATGCACGACGTGATTGCTTCTTTACAATCAATGCAATCATGCGCAAAAGATGCGCATCTTTGGTGCGTCGGGTGTAGGCCAGCGCCAACGGAGTCCTAGGCATGATAGCCAGCAGGCTAGACTGCTAAACCGTCGCTGGCGGGTTTCAGCTGGTCTAGAAACCATAATGTTATAGTAATGGTTTACTTAGTAATTTGCTTAGTTAGAATTTTAGTTTAATATATAATTAGTTTAATACCTCTGTGAGTCTATAGTTACTCGAAATAAACTTTTATACATTTATACCTATTTATGTAGGGAAGATATCTTCTTCTTCTTCTTCGGGTGCCTCTCCAATCAACAAAGGTTAGCAGTCAGCTTTGTATACTCTTCTCGGTTCTTCGCAAGGCGAAATAATTCTGCGGCAATTGCGATTCCGGTCCACTCCCGTATGCTGCGAAGCCAAGACTTTTTTCTGCGACCAACGCCTCTCTTTCCAGCAACTTTTCCCATCATGATGAGTTGTAGGAGTTCGTTTCTCTCGTGCCTGAACACGTGCCCCAAATATGCGACTTTTCACATCTTGAAGTCTGCAAAAGTTTGCGTGTTTGATTGTCGCGTCGCAGAACTTCCTCATTCGTGACTTTATGAGTCCAGCTAATGGCCAGCATACGCCTATATGCCCACATCTCAAACGCTTCTATCCGTTTCCTGAGGTCTTCTTTAATCGTCCATGCCTCACATCCGTATAGAAGTATGGGACAGATGTAGCACTGTAGGAGTCGAATGCGCAGAGAGATCTTAAGTTTGCGATTGCAGAGAACTTTCTTCATAATGGTTAAGGTACTACGAGATATTTCAATCCGAGTCTTAATTTCCTGATCGCTGTTCCATGTTTCATTCAGCCAAGTACCTAAATATTTGTATTTGCGCACTCTCTCCAGTTTTTGGCCAGCTACTAATGATGTTAACGTCGTCGATACTATTTTTAGATACAACCATGACCTTCGTCTTTGAAATGTTCATCCTGAGACCAGCTTTTTCACTGCACTCATTAACTCGGGTGACAATTCCCTGAATATCCTCATGAGACGATGCTATAAGGACTGTATCATCGGCATATCTAATATTGTTTAATATTTCGGCCATTTATTTTGACGCCACAGTCTAAGTCCTCAACTGCTTCTGCTATTATAAGGAAAGAATTAAAATTAGAATTAGAATTATTAGGGAAGATATAAGGAGTTCTAATAATAAGATATACCTAATATATTTTAACCTCTTTTAGGGCCCACTTACTTAAACTTTTAGAGACTTAGAGCCAGACTTAGAGACTTAGGCTTACTTATAACTTATCTAATTTAAACAAGTCATTAGCATTAAGTAAGCATACAAACTGTATAGAAACAAAACCTGTTTAATATATGTATAGCAATAAACAGCAAAAAGGTGCGCGTTTACGGGGGCCTTTATGCGATACCATCGGGGTTAGAATAAAATCATAATTTCCAATTTCCCTTCTAATCGCCCTCGCGAACGTGCCGCTTTATCTACGGAAGTGTAATGAAGTAACCCATTTTGAATTTTATTGGCACCCATGCCCCTTCGTATTGTTTGGAAATTTATTTTTAAAACAACATCTCAATAATTAGAAAAGATTAATAATTTCTCATTAATTATTCAAATAATAATTAATCACACAAAATGTGCGGAAAACTTGAGTAAAACCATTTTCATGTGTCAGATCCAGACTGGACAGGCCGGAAATACAGCAATTAATGGCTGAGAAATATTGGAAGGACGAGCCGAAGCCGAACCAATCTAAAACTTCTATAGCAGAGGCTAGTGCCTCGGCCTTTAAAAAACAGTCATTGCTTTATTTCCAGCCTGGGCAGTAATGTTATATTTTTTATGATTGTTGGATATCCATACATATATTATAAATGCGAAAATGTGTCTAGTCCATTTGTTACCTCTTCACGAACCGTCCTTTCATTCGTCTGTGATGTTTGATACAGAGTTAGCTTGCATCCTTGTAACGGACTGATTGAAGTGTTACTTTTTATCCCCAAAAATTATTTAGAACTAGATGATGCCCGCAACTTCGTCGGCGTGGATCGATATTTTTTTATTCCCGCGGGAATTAAAATTATTTATTTTTCCGGAATAAAAAGAAGCCTATGTCCCCGGGATACAACCTATCCCTGTACCAAATTTCATCAAAATCGGTTGAGTAGTTGGGCCGTGAAAGCGTAGCACACAGACAGACAGACAGACGGACACACAGACACACTTTCGCATTTATAATATTAGTATGTATTATATAATTTATTTAAATAAATTAGATGAGAATTTAGAATTTCCACAGGATTAAAACCGAAGTAGTATGACATCACAGTACTTGTCGTATCGTCTGGACTATTGTGAGACATCTAGCAGTAAGTTTTAATTCTTTAAAAATTTGTTTGAGTTAAGCCGTTAGGACTTGTAAGCCCTGGGCCTTAAATGTCTTCTAACTAAAATACATCGAATGTAAGAAACGTGCTTATTTCAAAATGTGTGTTCGCTTCAATTGGCTATTTTACGTACAACTACACATCTCAATTTCATATTCAATACAAATACCCTGAAGACGGTTTGACTGCTGCGGCGCGGGAATGAAGACAGTGGAAGCGGTGTTTTTGCTTTAGAATTCCTACGCTTTACCGTTGCCAAGTTTTTGGGCAAAGCGTTTGGATTCTAAAACGAAATATCCAGCGATACTTCAACGGACCAAGAAGACAACCGAAGAATTAGTATTTATTCTAGAAGCGGTATAAATATTGTATTGCAGAGTATTGTAATGTATTTCTTATAAGCTAAAGGTAAATATTGTTATTCAACGGGCCAAAAAGTCCACCAAAGAATTAGTATTAATTGTAGAAATAGTTTAAATATTTTATGGTAGAGTAATGTAATGTTTGTTTTATGCAATATGAAAATTTTGTTACTATATTATTATTTAATGTTTTTAATACAGCAACTGAAGTATTGATAACCACAGGAACGAGTTGGTAGTTTAACATAGGAAAAATCATGAGAAGATTAGAGAATATTCAAACTATTTTAGTGTGCTAGCCCCACTTGAGATGCACGGAGCGGCGCGGCACGTAACGGCAAATATTATTTGTATGAGTTTGTACGGGGCCGCGTTGCGCAGTGCATCTCCGTGCTGTGTCGCACAAGTGGGCCCAGCTCCTGCATACCTCATACAAAGTATACTTGCCGCACGTGCCTCGCGGCGCCGTGAATCTAATGTGGGGCTAGATCTTTACAATTATAAAGCATTTGTAATTTCTGCCCTTACTTTTCGGTATTAGAGTAAGTCGACTCTTACATATTTATTATTTATTTCCTTAGTACGGACAAGCCAATGAGGGCTACCGTTTTTATGCTCACTAGTTGGCGCCACTTGCGAGTAAGGTCCTGAAGTATAGCTGTATATTCGGTAAACAAGCATATTTCTGAAAAAAAGAAGTCTTTTTTAAATAGTAAACATACAGGAACCAGGGAAATACTAACCTATGAATTAGCTGTTCGAAAGAATCCGCTTAATTTTGCACCTATTTTTCTTAGCTACGCTTTCAAAGCACAGATCACTGGCATTCTTTGGCACGTATCTTACATCTTCCATAATTAATCGGTTATTGCTAAATATTCATAACATTAATTAAATAATTAGACCCGCGATAAAAGCCCAGTGATATTTGACATTTCGGGGACCTCACACTACACTAGCGCCCCTAGCGGCGAATTTAAACGCGGTAGCCCTGATTACACTAATTAAAATTTTGTACCTACTATAAATTTTTGTTATGAATTTTTGTACCTACTGTGTCGGTTCCTATACTTTTTTATTTATTTTGCCTTGAGTTTGGTATGGCCGCAGGGTTGCCAATATCTAAAAATGTTAAGTAATCGTCTCTCAGCTTTCACTAGTCATACTCTACCATATAAGAAGTGTGCGAAGCCCTACCACTAGGGCTTATCTTCACAACTTGAATCAGAGACGTTTGACTCTGAATATAGTATTTTCCTCCCATCGCTACATTTAAATGCATTAAGGCCACCTTTTCGATTATTTCAGCGTCATTTCAGAAGTCGTTTGCTCTGTTTTATCGTCGATTGTACGGGTTAGGGCGAATACACACTGGGGCCATTGGAGCGGAAATTGAACGGAAAGTGAGTAAGTTTTGATTGAAACAATGACGCGTTGGTCCCAATCTGAATTAAGATCAAATCGAGGAAAACTGGGATCTTCTCTATTTCAGTGCAGATTTAATGCCCAGGAATTAAATCTCAAAGTTTAACTTAAATGTGTAGATTTGCAAAATTTTTTCATGATTGGTGACGTCATCAATGACTTATTATAATTACTACGGTAACATTGATTTGCATTAATGACATGCTTGACTTTTTGTGGGAAGGATGCTGGCTGAATTTAGCAGGCTGATCCTTTGCGCAAAAAATGAGCCAGCCCTTCTGTCAAAGTTACAGTTCACGGAAACTTACAACTGGGAGATATTATGATGCGTAAGTATGTCTGCAACAAAGTTGCAATCTCCATTCCCATATTCTCTAAATATGGAATAACTTCTGCTAAGTTAAAACCTCACAGGAAGTATCCATCTAGCTCCTTAAGCTTACCAAATAAGCATCGTTTGCAGTCAAAAAAGGATTTGAATGCATTATCCATACACTTTATGCTGAAAGTTTTCGTCAGCGTTCCAGCATTTAGCGGGAGCCTTAAATGAGTTAAGAAGTTTAAAATGTAAAGGAAAATGCGGTAAGCGGCTTCAAATTGTACCAGCTTTACTCCGGAATACTTTTATCTGGTCTTTCGCACTGCAATTATCAAGTATGGTTGCTCAGTTTTTAAGCTCTGCTTAATTTTATCTTAAGGACTCCACAAGTATATAATGTACTCAGTACTATGTAGTTTTAATTTATTTTATGACATAGTTCCAAAAGAATTGATAGATTTGCCATTGCATAATGCATAATGTCCTCCTGACCGAATTTCGGCCACTGCGGCCTATCTCCAGAGATTGAGTGCACTTACAAGTGTATGCGCTTACAAGTGTAAGTGCATACACAGGTGCACTCTGTTCTTTTACTCTCATAGCCCGATGGGAAGAAAAATCCGACATGACCGGTGAGAGGTCAGGCGCAGGGCCGACGATTTAACGTGCTCTCCGAGGCACCGGGGGGAAACACCGCCAACTTTCTAACTCCGGGCTAGCACTGAACATTTCTTACGAGAAAAATCCAATACTTGATAATTTGGCCTGACCCGGGACTTTAACCCGGGACACATGAACAAGGACCCGGAAACATGCTCAATACTAGACCAACGAGGCAGTCAAAATAAAGTATGAGAACGAAGGTTGAGGTGCTGTTTAATGCTTTCGTGTCGCGTCGTATCGAGTCTCGTAGTCGCGTTTGTCGCTCACTGGACAATATCGGCATTGACAGATCTAATAATATGTTATCCTTTTCAAACTGCTCCGTCTGGAAAGTAACACTTTTAGATCTATCAATTATATTAATTTAGAGTGCTCAATCGATAAACAACTTTGTGGCGTACTTCCCACAATTTATTTAAATAAATTAGGTGATGTACTAAAATGTGAGCTCAGTAAAACTAAACTAAATTCTTTCCTAGCCACGTCTTGAAGCCTTGTTTTTATACGGAGGCCCAAAATTAAATATTTTCGTATTCTTTTTTGCAGTAAATACCAACTTGTTTCTTTGTGCGTCGGCGACATACGACGTACGTGGCTTTAAGAGAGCCGCTTTATGGCGCTATTATGACCATTCTTAGGACGCGCCATAAAACCACCGACGCGGACGCTCCGTTTATGAAATAACTGTTCACTTTTGTTTTATAACTGTATCGTTAAAAATGTTATTTCATACATCCTGAGTTTTGGCTAGTGAGGGACGAGTGGCCTAGTTGCAACATCAGTCGATTGCGATTGTTAAGAATCGTTGACCCAAGTCGGTAACTGTATGGGTGACCGAATTTGGAAATCCGAATTTGGCCTTTTCGTTTCCTCCGTGCCTCGGAAAGCACGTTAAGCCGTCGGTCCCGGTGATTATCACTAAGTGATAATAATCGTCAGCAACCTAAGAGTTGAAATAGTACTCAAATCTTGTCTAGTGCACAAGGGGACCTGCGAATCCACCACATTACTATCCCAAGAAAACCAATGCCATTATGTGATTAATAGGGGTTCTCGACCCTCAGCAATGAGGAATACGACGCAGAGAGAGAGTTTTGGCGGAGGTTGTAGAGGATAGCTTCGTTTTCCAAAACAGGTAGTAGGCGTATACGCATTAATATACAAAGATTCTTTGAATTGGTGGTGCATTTTCTAATTTTCTACAAGATGATGCCCGTGAATTTGTCGTGGTTTTCAAAATATATGAGGGGTTAAAAAGCCTTTGTATGGCTTGGATAAGCCTCGGGATGTAACCTACATATTATTTTCTTTCGAAATTTTGTCCAAATCGGTGGAACTGCTGGGCCGTGTAAGCAGATAAATAGACAGACACACACATTCTCGCTTATGATTAGTATTGGTAAGGATTTTCTACAATAACGTGAGCTCAAGCTATTCAGTGCATCTTAAAAATGCCCATGAAGTAGAAAACGGCATTTTCGCCAAAACATGTGCCTTTGTTTGCCTATGTGATGTTTCGTTGCTTTAAGAGAAGCAAGCATCGCTTTATGGTGCTATTATGGGCACACTTGGGACGCTCGATAAAACCAACTGACCCGTATACTCCGTTTATAGAAACTATTCACTATTGTTTTACAGCTGCATCGTTAAAAATTGAGCGGAAAATGCCTTCTCTGAGTTAAAAATACTTTTCGTTGGCCATAGCTTTGGTTTGTAAGTCTACCAATAAAATCAATTTTATCCGTAGTCCGTACTAATATTATTACAAATGCTAAAGTGTGTCTGTCTGTCTGTTAGACGCTTTACCGCTTTAATTTTGTGAATAGAGGTAGGTTACATCCTGGGAAAGGACATAAGCTACTTTTATCCCGGAAAATTAAGGAGTTGAAGCGGGAATAAAAAAAACTTAATCCACGCGGACGAAGTCTCGGGCATCATCTAGTTATATTATCTGTTCAACCGATCGTGACAAAGTTTTGGTACTTTTTTATGAAAGAGTTCCAGCGGGAATCAAAAAGCTTTCTACATAGACAAAGTCGCGGGCATCATCTAGTCTGTTATGATTACATAAGTATTTCCTGACTGCTAAGAAGTAATAGATAGTAATAGCAAGGACTGAAAAATAGATTCATAAAGGTTACAGAAATATAAGGGTTACAGTATGAAAATGTATAACAGAATCGAATCTGTAACCCTTTTGAATGTGTTTTTTAATTCGGTTAACCCGAAACACTTATATATCTGTAACAGAAACGAATCTGTAACAGAATAAAAGTGTTTTAAAGTGTAACCGAAATAGCGATGTTGCCAAATTTACTGTTGACGCGTATTCAAATTTGAACCTAAGGTGAAAACATCGATGGTTGCAATTGTTTTAAGAAAAATATGGCCATGTAGTGTCTTTGTGTGTAAGGTCCAATGAAGTGAGAAGAACGCGTTGTCGCACCGTGCAGTTTGTAAGGGCATGTACCTATTAGGGTTACAGATATAAACACTTATTAACAGAAATAAACGGTTACAGATTGATTGGGTTACCTGTTTCCGTCTCTGTTTCCGTTATAAGGGTTTCTGTTTTATAACACTTTCAAAAAACAGTGTTTAAATTTTTAAGTGTTATTATTTTACAGGTCAGATTTTATTATTATGATTGAAAATTTTAAGGTAAGTTCAACGTGAGGCCCGGACGGATGCCATCAAGGGCCTCTGTCGTTTACCGCAATAAAACCTCGCCGCAATACCGCGTTCCCGGGGGCAGTAAAACTAAATTTATATCTTCATAAATGAGGCCTCAACTTATTAAAGCTCAAAAGACACGGGAGATATACAACCGAGGACGCGGAACGCCGAGTTGCTACCCATCAAAAATTAACTTTAAATTCAAGATTGGTTTGTAAGTTTTTAAAATTAAAGCTACAACTGGTAAATTTGTGAAGATCTTATCTCTCTCTGCATACTAGATGCTGTCGTTTCAAAATTTAAAGAGAAAAATAGCCAAATTATAAAAATGATAAATGTGTAATGTGGGACTCCTTTCGTGATATACTCTAGTTACTGAGTAATTAACCGTGATTTTCCGTGCCATCAGGCTATGGGAGTAAATGAACAGCACTATAATATCTCCCGCGCAGTTGGCTAATCTCTCTGGAGTTAGGCTGCTGTGGCCGAAATTCGGTTAGGAGGATATTATTATTCTTACGAATGGCAGTATCATACTAATATTATAAATGCGAAAGTGTGTTTGTTTGTTGGTTTGTTGGCTTGTTGGTTTGTCCTTCAATCACGCCGCAACGGAGCAACGGATCGACGTGAATATTGACATGAGTATAGTTGAGGACCTGGAGAGTGACATAGGCTACTTTTTATCCCGGGAAATTAGGGAGTTCCCGCGGGAATCAAAAAAACTTAAACCATGCGGACGAAGTCGCGGGCATCGGCTACTACTTATTGTTAACCTTTTATTTAACATGGAAAAATAAAATAGAATATTTATTTGTGATGACGACTTTTGTCACTTATGTGATAATATTAAGTATTAGCTGGTCACTTATAGTATTAATCTTATATACCATTGCCCACTTTTATCAATAAATTGCATAGAGCATCCCATCGCGCGCCAAACACTTTCTAAAATTGTCGACCTAGATAAAAGCCATTCTTCTATCTAAAACCAATCTTGTCTGTATGTGTACCAACGGAGTGCACTCTATGTTATAACAAAGTTTAACCAACATACAGTTCAACATACTGCAGTACGCATGATCGAACATTTTGTTAATCTCAAGTGTATCTATCGTAAACGTTTTGTTAGAGAAGAGTTAAAGTGTTAGAGAAAATTTGTGTTGTGGCGGTTCAAATTGCTGGCTTATTGGGCAGTGCATATTGCAAGCTACACATTAGATACCACATAGATTTGTCTGCTATGGCGGATTATAGCTTTTTTTTAAATATATTGGCTAGCGCTTGGCTGCAATTAGACTTGCTTGCAAGTGGTGATGCAGCCTAAGGTGGAGCGCGCTTGCATAGAAGAATATGCCTTTTATATCTTTATTTTTGAAAGAGAATCGAATTCAAGATGGAACAACTCTACACACTATAGGCCATCGAAGTTGTTCTTGAAATCATTTGATAAAAAGAAGACAAAACAACTTATGTCGCAAAGTAGAAACAACATAGCACTTATAGCAGGCATAACAACGGGACACTGTCTGCTAAATAGACATATCACAATAATGAGAATAGAAGATGACCCATCATGTCCAGAGTGCGGCGAGGAAGAGACCAGCTTTCACTTCATAGCTGAGTGCCCCATGTACTTATTGGTAAGGTGGGAATTAATAGGCAAGGACAGGATCGGTGAAGAAGACCTAAGACATCTCTCCATAGGGGATATCGTAAGGTTCACTAAAGCTACAGGTAGGTTCTGGCGGCGTAGGCTGCCGGGACACCAGTAATCTGTGTCCTATCACGGAGAAATGGGTGGAATGGTTCAATTAATGGACCGATCACACGCCTGGCGATGGCGGGCGTCCCCTCTATAAGTACAATACAATACGTACAACTCTTGATTTGAAGGTACCTCCTTAAAAAAGGAGGGGAAAACGGAAACCGGAAAGGCTTTCCATGTCCTAGCGGTTCGAATTAAAACGAGGAAGCATATCGCTTCGTACGAGCCCGCGGAATTGTAAGCTTCTTGTGCCTTGATTTAAAGTAGCTATAGACATCCAGATTGATTGTAATTACATTTCACAACAGCAGCGACAGCGGCGCGCTTCGTTTGTTTACGAACTGTACGCTTGCTAAACTGTGACAGTCCGGTAACATCAATACATTACCCACTGTTCTGGCCAACTGCCAGACCTTTATCATTGATATGTTAATGACGCTTATAAAGTATTGATCTACGGAACTCACTTTGTTCGAAACGTGCTCGAGATAAGCTTCCATCTATTAGGCTAGTATGAGGTTTACATCCCGCTAACTCTGATAGAATTCGAGCATCGAATATTTTTAATATCAAAGCAAAAATAACCTAAAATACATTAAATACATTATATACATTATTAAGCATTTTTTTCGTCAAGTGGAACCCTTTGAAACAAACATAGTTGTTATTGAATGAAATTAAATGACTTTAAAACAATAGCCTTAAATTATTATGTTATTTTTAGAATATTCCCGCGACTTTGGCCCCGTAATTAAGTTTTTATGTTCCCGCAGGAACTCCTTAATTTTCCTATATCCTTCTCCTGGATACAACCTATCTCTATATTAAATTTCATCAAAATCTTGAAGGTTGAAAAGGTGGGCCGTGAAAACGTAGCAGACAGAGAAAGATAGACAGACAGACAGACACTTTTTTGCATTTATAATAATAATATGGAAGTGTAGATTTTAATAATCAAGTAGTCCCAAAAGATGCACGATGGCGAGATATACAATCTCATACTAACCTAATTATTTTAAAACATAAAAGGCTAGTTTTAATATTAAAGATAAAAGGTAGGGGGTTTAAATGACGAGCATCTAAAGAGGTTTATCGGGGTTGATTTTGAATAGTGCTTCATCTTGTCTTTCAGTGGAATACTAACTTTTGCCTGCGGATTTGCTCACGATAGGTACATTTTCATACAAACAAAGCACAATTTTACCCCCTTAGGGATTGAATTTTAAAAAATCCTTTCTTATCGGATGCCTAAATTATAATATCTATCTGTGTGCCAAATTTCAGCCCGATCCATCCAGTGATTTGAGCTGTGCGTTGATAGATCCGCCAGTCAGTTAGTCACCTTTTCTTTTTATATATTTAGATGAATCGAATGATTCTTAATATAAAATTGTAACTGTTAATCACAAACGCATAAATAATATTTTTACATATACATAACAGGTATCTATGGTTAGCGCTTGAAACGAATAACGCCTAGTTTTATTATGAAATCTGCCACAGCGCTCGAAAATATTTCGGTATATCAAAATAATATCCGTATCCAATACCCGGGTTTATCCGCTCTGAGCCCGGTGATCTCTCAATCAGAGGAGATTATACGAGCATTCCTATACCGCCGCCGCAACAACAATTGCGCTTCCCCAGCGAAATGGCGAATGTGATAATCGTTTGTACATTGTTTTTATTTTATTTTGTTCGTAACTTAGGTACAGCTACATACAAATAAAGTGGATAAAGAAGAATTATAATTCCAATTACAAGTTTTCATAGATAGAAGATACAGTTTTACCTGAGTTAGAAATAGCTTCAATTGGCTCGCATGGGTGGAAAAAGTATTATACTACTCAAAAAGTAATAAAAATGTAAAGCTTAAATTCAGGAAGATTAGTGTATACCAGCAGAAGAACCAGATTATGCCAATACTTACCTACTTATTTGGAACTAGATGATTCCCGCGACTTCGTCCGCGTGGACTAAGTTTTTTCGATTCCCGCGGGAACTCTTGAATTTTCCGGGATAAAAAGTCCTTCCTCGGGATACAACCTACCTCTATAATAAATTTCAGCAAAATCGGTTGAAACGATGGGCAGGGAAAGCGTAGCAGACAGACAGACACACTTTCGCATTTATAATATTAGTATGGATCTGATCTCGCTTTTTTAAACACGTTTTTTAGGGTTCCGTACACAAAGGGTGCCCTATAACTAAGCCTCCGCTGTCCGTCCATCCGTCTGTCTATCAGCGGGCTGTATCTCATAAGCCTTTTAAATTCTAGACAGTTGAAATAATGAAAATAAAATTGTTATGAATTAAAAGGTGTCCCCATACAATAAACTTGTATTAAAAAAGTACATAGGTAGTGTTAAGACTTGTACGATGGTAAGTAACCCTTCATATTGTGCGCGTCCGACTCGCACTTGAGCGGATTTTTTTAGCATACCTACGAGGGCACTGAAAATTTCGGGAATCAAGGAAGTGACACAACATTACTATTTAAAAATATTGTATTTATTGCTTTTCGAAGTATTCTCCGCGAAATTTCACACATTTTCCCATACGATGGAACCAATGATTGAAGCAACCATTCCATTCGGAAGTTGGGGTCTCCAAAATGGCCGTTTTGTAGGCGTCCACAGCTTCTTCAGGTGATGAAAATCTCTGACCACGCAATTTATTCTTTAATTTAGGGAAAGTATAGAAATCATTAGGGCTTAGGTCGGGGCTGTACGGCGGATGGTCTATTAATTCTATGATTTCTTGCTCTAAAAACTCTTTTGTTCCGTGCGCGGTGTGAGAACTCGCATTGTCGTGATGGAGGATGATGCGGCGTTTGCAGTTCTCTTTACGGAGTTCAGAAACGACCTTTGGCAAACAAATGTTAGCATACCATTCTGCATTAACCGTTCTTTGTCCCTCAAGAGGAATAGTCGCGACCTGGCCGGTTTTGGAGACAAACGTGGCCACCATTTTTTTTGCAACACTCCGTGAACGAACAATTTTTGTTGGCTTTAACTCATTTTCGAACACCCAAACTCGTGACTGGATTTAGTTTCGGGTTCGTACGCGTATATCCAGGATTCATCACCTGATACGATGTTGTATACTGCATTTGAGGATCCTGCGTGGAATCTTTCGAGAGTTCTGACGCACCAAGTAACGCGAGCCGCTTTTTGCTCTTCACAGAGCAAATGCGGTATCCATCGGAAAAACAACTTTTTTACACCTAATTGTTCATGCAAGATTATTTGTATTTGACTCATGCCAATGTCTAAAGTTGCCTGAATTTCGTGGTATGTCACATGTCGATCTTCCTCAATCAGCTTACGCACAGCATCAACGTTTTCTTGGGTGACTGCAGTTTTTGGACGACCTTGACGGGGATCATCACTGAGCTTGACACGTCCACGTTGAAATTCAGCAAACCAGCGATAAATTGTGGTTTTGGATGGGGCTTCATCACCAAATGCAGAAATCATCCGGTCAACACACTGTTTTTGTGTTAAACCACTTCGAAAGTCATAATAAATCATCGCTCTAGAATTTTCTCGAGTCAATTCCTTTTTCTCAACGACTAAACAAGTTTGACAAGACCTTGTGAGAAGACCGAGAATCTTTTTTTAAATAAATAAACGGTATACGATTTATAAAACCAAGGATTTTTAAATTAAAAAGATTTTAATATGACAGGAACAGTGGAAATATTCCATTCCCGGTACTTTTAGTGCAGCCTATGTATTAGTCCGGTTTCCTCAGCGAGGTATCATTTCCAAGCTGTACCCCAATTTCATTTTTACTACTCTACCCTTTAATGTTCAGATGTACCTTAATGTTAATATAAAAAAAAACCGGGCAAGTGCGAGTCGGACTCGCGCACGAAGGGTTCCGTACCATTATTAATAAATAATTACCTTTGTTAATGAACCGCAAGACTAACTTTGTTTGTAGAGGTTTATTGTTAATATCAAAAAAACTATGCTAGTTAGAGCATTGGCTATAGTTTTCCTGTAAAATATACGTAAATTACTATTGACCATAATTATTTCAAATTTTTCGATTGGTAAACTCCGGAGATAAGGGGGGGGGAACGGTATTTTTTTTGACATTTTCCCCGATAAATCAAAAACTATCATAACTAAAAATTATTAAAAATCTGTTTTAGAATGTACAAAGTAAATTCTTTCATATGATACCCCACACAGTACAGTTATCTCACTTTTAAATTTCAACCCTCAGATTTTCCCCCCTTTTTAAATAAGAACAAAAATAATTTCCAATTTTTTTTAATTTCAGTGTCTTTGGGCCACTAATATACACAACTATTCCAAATTTCATGTCGATAGCTTCGGTAGTTACTGAAATAATCGAGTGTGACGGACGGACAGACGGACAGACGGACAGACGGACAGACAGACGGAGAAAGTCGCACCATAAGGGTTCCATTTTACCATTTTGGTACGGAACCCTAAAAAGAAATTCAGGTTTTACCTCGAGGCATAAAACACCTAGCCAGACCTGAAACTGTATTATAACTCATTTAGTCAGTTAGTACATGTACTTATCTATCAAACCAGACAGGCAAAAATTTTCCGTACATACATAATCATATTTTGCTACGAGTCATTGTTTTTTATACACTGCCATGATTGAGGCGTATCCGATAACCCGTGGCGGACATAAAAGTGTTTTTCGCGTGCGCAAACTACAATAACCGTACGCGGTTGTCGAACTACGGTATCCACTATTTCACGCGAAATCCACCCATAAAACCATGACTTATATATACGAATACTATCTTGTTTGTGTTAAGCAGTCTCGCTCCTTGAATAAATACTGACGAGTTCTCAATAATCTAGGCTAAGGTCGCTGTTTTATTAGTTTTCCATCAAAAATGACAATGCGGAATGATCTTGAGGCTGTTGCAATATGTAAAGAAACCTATCATTTTGCGAATAATCAAGCTACATCACTACTTGCCAGCAAGTCTGATTGCAGCCAAACGCTAGTCTATTTATTTTAAAAATATCTATAATGATATTATTATGATGATGAACTTGTATCACTCATAATGTCCATACTAATATTATAAATGGTTTATAATAAATACTTTATTTTCCACTAGATGATGCCCGCGACTTCGTCCGCGTGGATTGATATTTTTTGATTCCCGCGGGAACTCTTCAATTTTCCGGGATAAAAAGCCTATGTCCTTCCCCGGGATACAAACTATTCCTGTACCAAATTTCATCAAATTCGGTTGAGCGGTTTTTAAAATATCTACAATAAAATAAGTATAGCGTGTGCTTGTTGTTGTAAAGTTGGCGCGGGAGTTTGAAGTCGGTTGTTTAAAAAGATTTTTTTATATTAAATTATATTCTAAAGCACGTACCTATGTAGTAAAATGCACCAAATACAATGGTAAGACGTGTAAATGAGCCGCATAATAGATTCGAGTAAATGATTAGGGCCTATCGCGTGTCGGACGTATTAAATAATGGCAATAATTCATATCTGACCGCGATTGTAATGCAAATTGCCCTAAATGGGTCTACTGTGGCCCAAATTACAAACTAATCTATATATATATAAAATTCAAAGTCCTGACTGACTTATATATCAACGCACAGCCTAAACCTTTAATCCTAGAGACATGAAATTTGGAGGGTGTATTCTTTGTGAAGAGTAGGTATCCACTAAGCAAGGATTTTTCGAAATTCCACCCCCAAAGGGGTAAAATAGGGGTTGAAAGTTTGTTTGAAAGCAACGGATCGGCGTGATTTTTTGCATGGTTATTGGGTATAGTTGAGTACCTGGAGAGTGACATAGGCTTCTTTTTATCCCGGAAAAGTAATTAGTGCCTGTGGGAATTAAAAAACTTATGCCACGCGGACGAAGTCGCGGGCAGTCCGCTAGTGGGTTATATTACAGATTAATTGTAACCACGTT
The DNA here is from genome assembly GCA_963932025.1 of Erebia epiphron. Taxonomy (NCBI): domain Eukaryota; kingdom Metazoa; phylum Arthropoda; class Insecta; order Lepidoptera; family Nymphalidae; genus Erebia; species Erebia epiphron. Next base: position 24,106,120 of record OZ009948.1, read on the forward strand.
GATTTCTTCGGCCTACTATTGACTCTGTATCGTTGGTCTAGTTGGTAACATGATCGACTAGCAGCTGACTTGGTCCCCCGTTCGAGTCCCGGGTCGGGCCATATAAAGTATTGGGTTTTTTGACTAGAAATTCTCAGTACTAGGCCGGTGTTAGGAAGATGGCGGTGTTTCAACCCGGTGCCTCGGAGAGCACGTTAAGCCATCGATCCCGGTTATTATCATCAACATGATAACAGTAGTTAAAGCCCGCCAACCCACATTGGAGCCGCGTGGTGGTTCTAAGCTCTAATTCCCTCTCTCCTATGAGAGTGGAGGCCTGTACTCAGCAGTGGGACGTTATTGGGCTGTAGTGGTAACAAAGTTGATTTCTTCGGCCTACTAGTCCCACAAACATATCTAACCCGATGACAGCGTCGCTAGTAGACATAAAAATAAAATAAACACAATAACTAAACAGGCATTAAATTTGGTCCAATTTTGGCCCACTAATTTCCTGCGGGAATGAAAGAAACTTAAGAGGCCGGGGAGCGGCGCTCGCAACTTCTATTTGAACCGCAAATATAAATTTGCCGGTATATTGCTATCTCTATTTGGCTGATGACACATGATCGCGTGCAAGCGCGATAGCAATATGAGCGTACAGAGTTTGTTATACATTTTGGTCTTGTTCCGTAAATACCATAAAATATGATGAATGAAAAATTGTTGTGTTTTTAACTTCGTGATGTTATTCTGTAACTTGACAATATAGGCTATGTTCCTGATCAATTAGTACGTGAGATATCGTTTGTTTTAATTTTTTTTTTTCTTAAAGAAAACATACAGCATAACCATAAAACTAAAGTTAATTCAGACAGACATATGAAACAAATAAGGAGAAAACATGTCATTTATGTCGTAAAAACATGCGAAACGCAATGTGCTTACATTTAATTTTGGGAAAGTATTTTGAAAGGAAAATTATCCAGGGACCTAGATAAAAACAAGTTCAATCTTAATAATCGCATAATATGGTGGAAATATTCTCGAATTACAAATTATTTTGGTATTACGTTTGTATGGGCAATTCGCCTTCCGCCGGCCCGTCGCGGGCTTCATCTTGTTTAAGAACTGCCTAACCCAGTTGGGGTAATCAAGTAAGTTCACCCTGTAAGGTGAGAGCGCAGTCAAGGGCTAACTTGTACTTAATGGAAATGACTGTACAGTTACCTTTGAATGTTGTTCGAATTAAGATGAGCTTTCAACAAAATCCACGTCCCACAGACATCTCTGGTCAGCACGTTAATGCTAATGAGTGTAATTAAAGTTGGGCTCGCTGGCTTGAGGCCGCATTACTTATTCATTATCTTTTGCTCCAGATGCGAAATAATGGTGTTTATTAACTGTTACATTCATTTTAGTTTTTTGTTCTGATACTAAGCTACTAGCCCTGATTTCTGACAGAAGGTCATTTTTAATAATATTATAACATTCATGAAAATGTAACTGGACGTTTTCGTCAATTTTCAGGTTAACCTATATCCATTCCAAATTTCCGCCAAATCCGTTCAGTAGTTTTTACGTGAAAGAGTAATAAATATACACACACATACAAACTTTCGCCTTTATAATATTAGTGTGACGTGATAATATTATAAAATAGAACAAATTAATGGCAGTTATATTTAACCCATACGCCTAATCAGTTTCTAAACGGCATCGGACCGGAACGCCAAATCGCTTGGCGGGCACGTCTTTTTCGCCAGGGTGGTGAAAATTTCAGATATTATAAATTCCTGAATTGACCCTGCCGGGGATCGAACCCGCGACCTCCGCACGTTAAGAGGTCGGTCCTGTGCCATGGAGGTCGTCGTGACGTGATAATAATATAGTAGTTATATTAAAACTAGGTAGGCTTTCATTTTGAGGCCTGAGCACACTGCGGGCGGAGGCCGGTCACACAAAAGCGCACTCCGGCTGGCACGGTGCCAGAGCCTATCATTTCGCAATTTTCACTTTACCGCGATATATAACCGGGTTCTAGTACATTTTTCTGGTTTTACGGGTCATACTACTTCTCTCTGGGGGACTTTTATTTGATTCAATGCATGCTTATCCCGGAAAATAAAGGACTTCCCGCGGGAACCAAACAACTTTAATCCACGCGGACTAAGTCGCGAGCATCAGCTAGTAAATAAATAGATAATACAGCTCCATACAAATTCATATAATGAATACTTGCCGCTAAATGCCGCGCTGCGCCGCGCCTTGTAGTTCTAGAACTTTAGACAGACTAACAAACAACTTTTTTTTTATTTGACAACTAAACTGGTATTTGCGAAAAAGCAAATTCAGCTAATGTTTCTTTTAGGCTGTTAACAGCAGGCCAATTGTAATACAAATGACCAATTAAGAAGTTTAAGAAAATAAAATGGTTGTCGGACTGTAAAAAAAGAAAATTAGGCATTCACTTGTTGTTTCCTTCAACTCGTTAAAGATTTCCAGCCCTGGGTTCAGGGAGACGTGTAAGCGGCTATTTTAAAATCGTTCGGTATTTCAGCGGCGCTCGGAATTTCATACGGGAATGTGACACAGCCGATATTGCTTTAATCACGCTCGCTTGGATTCTGCAGTTGAAGGGTAATGAAGTCAAGTGGTGAGCGCTGTGGTTCTATAGTGGATGATCCCGGGTTCGATTTGCCTACCACTACAGCCCATTAACGTCCCACTGCTGGGAATAGGCCTCCACTCTCATAGGAGAGCGGGAATTAGAGCTTAGACCCACCACGCTGCTCCAATGCGGGTTGGCGGGCTTTAACGACTATTATCATGTTAGTGATAATAACCGGGACCGACGGCTTAACGTATTCTCCGAGGCACGGGGGTGATACACTAACAATTTCCTAACTCCGCACTCGAACATGCTAACCACTAAATAAACGAGGCAGTTCCGAGTTTCGATTCCAGACAGGGTCAATTTCGAAAGTCATAATTTCTGAATTTTCTCTGGTCTTTTATGGTAGGAGGCTTCAGCTGTGGCTAGTTATAATCCTCCCGGCAAAAACGTACCACCAAGCGATTTAGCGGTCCGGTACGATGCCGAGTAGAAACCGATTAAAGGAATGGTATATAATATTATGTTTAACTGTCGTACCCCTAGCTCCTACTACATCATCAATTACCATCAGGTAGGATCGCAGTCAAGGGCTGACTTATAGTGAAAATCATCAATGAAATTGTATCATCCCATAATCTCACAAATAAATAAATTTCAATTACAATTTTTAAAAATGAGGAAACCGGCATGCCTGAGATTCGCAGTAGGTAATGTGTTCTCGGTATGTGGAGTTTGCCAGTCACACTAAATGCCTAAATGTTAAAGGATAACATTCTCTAAGTAGGATGTAAAAGGAAAACCACGTATATGGACGGTAAAACAGCGGAGCGAACATTCGTGTAGTTTTACTCAACTTATTTAGGATTCCCGCGCAGTCTTAAAGCTGGGGTGTAAACGACTATTTTAAAATCACTCGCCCGGTATTTGTGCTCTCTTGGGAATTTTATTCAGGAATTCGATGGAGATTTTACTCGTTTAGAAGCATTTTTCTTTCTCTTTTTTTACAAGTATTAATATTTTGATGTTTTGATTTTATTTTATTTTGAACTGACACGTACCTTTTCATATTTTTAACGATTTATTTATTTCGCAATTTCGTCCTCATTCATTTAATTTATTTAGATTTATGTTAATGTATCTGAACTATTTGAAACTAAAGGATACAATTTATAAAGCCTATTAGTATGTCTCCAGGTTGCAAGCTATCTCAGTACTTAAGCAACTCACACTAATAAGGTAAACCTGGTAAACGTGCCGCTGTCGATGATGTGCCAGACTCGCAAAACTAACATAATATGAACTGTAACCCAAAATACCAGTAAGTTTTAATAAAACAGGTTAAAATATTATTTATTGAAATATATTATGTATAATACGCAAGTGTATCTGTTGCCTATCCACTTAACCGATTCTGATGACATTTTTGTACAGATAGCTTGTATCTCGGAGACGGAAACAAGCTACTATTTACAACCTCTATGAGGACAAAAACACAGGCACCATTTTGTTGTCATGATATAAATCATAAACATTACTACAGAAACAGAGTTAAATATAAAAGTATTTTCTTCGGGAACATTTTGCACACATAAAATTTTCCCGAAGTTCGTTATGCGACATTTTATCGGATAGCATCTGAATAGGTCACGTAGACGTACATACGAGATCACGTCCGTGCGAACTGGCGTGTTTCCAGATTTGCATTTAGTGTTGTATGCAGAACTTGGAACTTGGAGTTAGGGGTACGGGGCATGTAGATGCTGGGTGGAAAAACTTTATTAAAACGAATGGTTCGCCCTGAATTGATAACTCGCGTTGGCTTAGCTTTAAGTTGCCGTCACCATCACTATTACATTACCTTCTAGCTGATGCCCGCGACTTCGTTCGCGTGGATCAAGGTTTTTTTTTTTCCCGCGGGAATTCTTTAATTTTTCGGGATAAAACTATTTCTGTACCAAATTTCATCCAGGCACGTTCAGCCGTTTTGACGTGATTGAGTAACAGACAATATCTATGCAATCCATCCATCCAAACATTTGCATTTATAATATTAGTAGGTATAGATGTATAATTTTGCCCGTCCGTCTCAGCCATATAAAAAAACTTTAGAAGACACAGAGAAACATTAGGCTTATTATATACTTATTATTATATTATAGGATTGGGATACTCGTAGTTTCTGCAAAGCTTCAACGAGTATCTGCTGCCCTTTTCAAATTCCCGTATCGTGTGGGTAGAGATACATTCTTTGATTGATAATAATTTAATATAAAAAATTCTTTTTAAACAACCGACTTCAAACTCCCGCGCCAACTTTACAACAACAAGCACACTCTATACAATGTAGGTACTTATTTTATTGTTGATATTTTAAAAACCGCTCGACCGATTTCGATAAAATTTATATGGGACCACATGGAAAGTATGCCCTTTCAAATAAAAAAAGAATCATCCAAATCGGTCCACCCAGTCAAAAGTTCTGAGGTAACAAACATAAAAAAAAAAACTGTCGAATTGAGAACCTCCTCCTTTTTTTGAAGTCGGTTGAAAAGGCATATCGCTATCTCAGATTCTTATCCCCACAAAAATGCACGCTCCAAAAATGCGGAAGACGGACCGACGGAATTTATCGTACACAATAAGAATGGTTGAAAAAGAAAATAATACATCTCAGGGACATCTGCGCTACCTTTTTCCACTAAAATATTGTCCGACATTATTAATTCGCTTGAAATGCGATCCGACGAAACAGGTTAGGAGCCAGTGACTTGTTTTGGTGCGAGATTTTACTAAAAAACAATATTTTAGCTTCAAAAATCAAGACTACTATTTAAATAAACTGTCTGTAGAACTATTTTATACATATATATTTGACGCAGCCCGTTAACAATGGTACAATTTTAACAGTATCATTATTATATTAACTAATTATTTCAAATGCGAAAGATATGTGCTACTTTTTATCCTGGGAAATTTGAGACCAGTATTTGAAAAACCTAATCTATTCTGCCGTGTGTCCAATAGGGAATATGCATGATTTATTTTTATTTCTTAAATCAATCATTTACATCTTTATAAAATAGTAAAAAACATAAATAGGTTTGAAAATAGTCAAATAATTACGTTAATTAGTGTTTCAAAGTTAAGTATAAATTTGAGCCGTTCAAACGCCACCATTAATCGCGCGCTTTTGATGACGTCATTGGTTATTTCCCGTGTCTGTTTACTATAGCGATTCAGTTCAGTTACTTCATAATTATTATTATTTAACAAGTAATCACACAGGAATACAGTTTTAAACAATTTTTTTCTCACAAACACTACTAGTGACCATTTACGTCACATTTCGTTTCGACCAATGGTGACGCAAGTTTGACTTTTTGCAAGTTTGAATTTGCTTCCCTTATTTTTCACTTTGTATTTAATATTTTCTGGGTTTAAATAATAACTAAATAAAAAAATACCTTTTAAAAACTTTGTAAAGACAATAAAGAAACTAGAAAAAAATATTGAGACAAATTTAAATTTTATGCATATTCCATATTCACACACGGCAGAAGTGAAACTACATAAAAGTAGCCTACGAGAGAATGAGATAAATATAACTTGTATTCTATTTCATTCTCTCCTATTTAAAAATATGTTTGTCTCTTTGTTGTGCCGATTTTTCGTTTCAACGAATTTTCAAATCACAACGATTTGAAAGAAGTTTCACTTCAAAAACACAAAATAAAATTTTCGAAACATTATAATTGTGCAACAAATATTTTACTAGCTCTTTGGCTGCAATAAATTACCTTCTCTGTAGATTTTCGGTAGGCAATGAGATGTATATGGAGTTTATTAAATAACATTCGTATAGATCACAGAAGAATGACTGAAAAGAATCACAATTCTGATTATTATTGTGATATTTTCGTTCTTGAGAAATTATGTTACAGTTATTATTAAATTATATTTTTAGCAAGGTCATATTTTCATAACTTTGCTTGTCTCGGATTGACGTGAGACGCAGCACTTGGAATGTTCATTAATTTTCATTAATTGGTATCTAATAATTATTGTAATTTGGTAAACTGATATCAGTCTTGTCTGGTTGCAAAATAAGTAAAGTTTGTTAATGGTGATTTTAGACCTTAATGCACGCAGTGTATTAAAGAGTCTAATTAATTGAGAACTGGTTTACATTTTGCCGCCGAAGGGGGAGTCTCTGATTTCTTTGCGATCAGGCGAAATCGAATAGCTTCCTTCTCGGAGCGATTGCGTCAGTCAAACAATGTCATCCTTAAGGTCATCGGTGAGGATATGTCCAGTGATATAATTAATCACTGGCGCTCTGTACACCGAGACGCAAATAAGAAGTAGGGTTAGATGTAAGAAATAGCATGTACTATACATACACTAGGAGCTATTTTTGTTTTTATATATATTAACACTGGATTTTTATCTTTAATAAAGACATTATTATTATTATTATATTATATTATTTTCAGACCGCGACCGTACAATAAAACATATAATAGGGATAAAGTTGCAAGACTTCTAAAGAATGTCTCAATACTAGTGAGGTATCCGAGTAATCAAACAAAGCAGTAGCTGCAGCAGATTTCATTTAGCTCTCCTAACTCTCTTTTATTTATTTTCCTCCTGCAATCCGAGATTTACTCGAAGCCGTACAAGCGATGGCGTTATTTCGTGATGGGTAAAGGTGTAGACATGGCATTAGCAGAAGCGGATATTTATCTATCTATTTAGTATAAAAATATTCTTTTCTACCATTAGAGTGAATTCTTACGGGTAACAGTCCGCCTCATTCACTTTTATATTATGGAGCTTGTATGCTAGGTGACAGGATAAAAATAATTTCGTTCCTCTCCCATTCAGAAGGTTCACGTGAATGTTCTTTTTACTTTACGGTCCCCAGTGTATTTTCGTCTTATATTTCGTATATTGGGAATATCGTAATGTAATACATATTAATATTGCCTGCTTATAACACTGCAGTGTCGGAATAAAAAACCTTTATCAACATAGCAATCGAGTGAAACACCGTAGCAACAAGATTATTATAGCCGCTACGATTCGTAGCAACGGAACCGTAGCATTTGAGTAACCATATTATCATGCCATTAAGACTGCTAAAATACATGTATTATAAATAAATCCATATACTAATATTATAAATGCGAAAGTGTGTCTGTCTGTCTGTCTGTCTGTCTGTCTGCTACGCTTTCACGGCCCAACTACTCAACCGATTTTGATGAAATTTGGTACAAGGACAGGTTGTATCTCGGAGAAGGACATAGGCTACTTTTTATCCCGGAAAATTGAATAGTTCCCGCGGGAATAAAAAAACATAAATCCACGCGGACGAAGTCGCGGGAATCATCTAGTGAGTAAATAAATTAAAAACTAATGCCTTCGTTATTGCTTGTATTTACTCAAATAAAAGGGAAGCTATCGTTCGCACTATGCGCTTCCTCTTGCACTATGCTAGCGCCCGAAAAGTCTGACTTTATTTCAGGGCTTAGATTATCAGGCTTCTGTATATTGCTTTTCGAATTTAATCCTAATTACCTAATAGCTTACTCGAGTTTTAAAGAAAATTTACGTATTTAAAATAAACAGGTCGATTTAAAGTTTGTTTATCTCTACATTCAACTGTAATTTAGAGTTGTTATTTCTTTATCAAAGATAATTTTGGCAAAACTTTAAATTTTTAAGCTACTTTTTAGATGGTGACAGTAAAAAAATACCCAACTGAGTTTAGTTTGGGCTCCTTATTATAAAAGGGCGCATTTTTTACCCTTATTTTGGAGATACCTATTATTATTAATTAATTATCAAATTTACTACTTCTACAGTACTTACGTAGTGTTAATTCAACGATTACGCAATTCAATTCCATAGATTAAGGAAGAAGAAGGGAGATTTTTATGTAGTTTTTCACTAATTTAGATCATCCTATAGTGATGCGTGGGAGCAAGAAGGGAGATTTTTAGCAACCTCAAATTTTAAGGCAACAAATATTATGCGAAAAAATTAAGAACCGAAACGTGCAGTTTGACCAGCAATAGTAAAGTTTAGTTCAAATAATGCTTTCATTTTCAATAAAATTCGTGTTTTGCGAAACTAATTAAAAAAATATTTTATATAAGAAGAGAAAGAAAATAATCCCCAACATAAAATAAACGTATTATGCGAAGCAAAGAAAAAATGGGAATTCAATAAAAAAAGAAAAAGTGTTACAATCCAAAATATCTGCTGATTTCAATATCACTCAAAATAAAATTCCGATTTTATAAAAGAACTGAATAATTTATAAGGAAATATCTTTCACTTAACAACAAAAAAAATGCCTCAATACAAAAGAAATGGTACGGCACGCAAAAAGAATAACAAACCGACGCTTAGAGTAGATTTATTTGCTAAAAGCGCAAACGAAACGGGAGGAAACAGGAATCTATTGTATAAAGTGTTTCGTATAAACAATTTAGAGACGTAGTGGTGGGGATGTCTCGAGATGTTTATTTTATTCCGGCGCTTTTTGTCACGGTATTGGCAGCATCTGGAACTGTTCCGTTTATTCGACAGTCTGAAAGGGCCCATATTTTTTATGTTAACCAGGACAATTTAATTATCCTGCTTACTAAACTGTTTCTGATCTTTCTCTTTTTGTGACTTTTCTTGAGTATATCTACTGCTCTAGTCGAGAGGACATAGCTCAGGATTTTTTACGAATGGACGGAACATTAGCGTAACTTTTGTTGTATTTAATATGGCTGCCAAATAGAATACCTATTTTGAGGCCGCCATTTCATATCACTGGTGTTCTAAGTACCTATATTAAATAGTAAGGTGCCATAAGTTAAACTGTTTTTACTTAGGTACCTACTACATAATTATGTGACGCTACGTTAAAAAGACACTAGCCGACTATTTTTTTATTTGGAATCCCGCGTGCGGAATATTGTGCGATAAACAAAATCATTAAAAACACGTAAAAAAACATTACAATTTACAAGAAAATACCAAATAGAGTACCCATATTTAAATGCAAAAAGAAAAACCGAAATTGTATATGAATAACATCGGACCTTTTTTGATAAATCGCCATCAATTCCGTTGAAAAAAAAACGTAACAAAAGGTTAATTTCATAACTACCCTCGCACGTAACGTGACCCGAAACGAAAACATAAACACGGCGGCGGAAACACAGGTAATAAATAACATTCAAATGTAATATGCGAAAGCGTTTCCATGTAAAATTAAAACAGGTGAAAATATATCAAAAAAACCGCGCGCTGCCGTGTTGTTAACAAAAACGCGCAAATAATAATGATCGAACGTGGTACAGCAAGGATCGCGTAAAACACGTCTCGTAGGGTTGTCCCGTTTAACTTTTTGTAAAGTTAAACTGCAAGCGTAACTACATACCCCATACCAGGTTAGACCGCTACCATAAAAACTTTGTAAATGTTGTTTACAAAGTGTAAAATTCATCAAAACTTTGTAAATATTATTTACAAAGTGTTACATTTTTCTTTTTGTGAAAAGAGCAACTGCAGAGTTTCTTGCCGGCTTTTATCAGTAGAATCACCTTTCCGACTAGGTGACTTATTACTTATGTAGCACAAGTTGTCCTACGTGATATAAATAATTTCATTTCTTTTCCATCTCAGACTGTATCATCACTTTATGAGATCGTAGTCAAGGGTTACCTTGTGGTAAAAACATAATAAAATTATCTAAATGGAATGGAAGCGGTGATGTTATAGTCAAGTGTCTGCCCTTCCATTAAGCGCAACAATACCTAGTAGGAGTTACGCGTGTTTAAAGCAATTCAGTAGGTATTCAAACTTAGTGGTGAAGGAAAACTGAAGACATACGATCAGCATTTTAGGCTGCGAGATGGAGTAGGCACTTATAGCCATTACCCTTCTTATTCTTAGAGGAGACACATACTCAGTACTATTGACTGAATATCTCCATCCATCGCCGACTCTCCACTGAGTCAATCGAAATAGTAATGATGATGCTAATGTATACCATGTTGTGCCGACCCTACATAGCGTGGGACAAGGGCAAGAAGAAGAAGAAGAAGATGCTAATGTATACCTAATAAGAAATTTAAGTACAAATAAAATTAACTTCTAAATTAGTCAATGAGAATTTCGATTTATTTGGCAACCCTATACATAACCACGCCCGGTTGTTCGCTCAGTATGTAGTTGGTCGTAAACGTAGGCTTTCGTCAAACCTTGAAAAGGCCAGTTAATAAGCGAATTGAAAGCTGTAACGTTTTTAGTGGTCTCATTTTATCGTTTTCAAATCGTTTCACGATTTTACGTTTCCGTCCAAATCTTGTGGTTGAATTGTGTGCATGTTTTAGGATGGGCGATTTTCCTCTATTTTTTTGCAAAGAGATTCTATTATTTTTATGTCATTAATAAGGACGGAAACACATGAATTTTGATTTTTGTCCGGTCTGAAGGTAGTGTGCACTCCAGGCCCCCTATTCTTTTACTCAGTGGCTATCAAAAAATTAAAGCTACTAACATATATTTTTTATCCATCGACGGTTTGCTTTAAAATAAAAATTACATATTCATAGCAAACCTTCAATGGATAAAAAATATATGTCAGTGGTTTTCATTTTTTGATGGATGGCAAATATAAAAAAACCTAACCAAGTGTGAGTCGGACTCGGACACAAAGGGTTCCGTACCATCGTACCAGATTTAACACTATGTACTTTTTTAATACTTTCGTAATAGAAAAAAAGGCCCTCAAAAATTACGTTTCTTTTAAGGGATGGTGTTACAGAAAGAGATCTGTGAAAATTTTCACTGTCTACCTTTTGGGGTTCATAAGATACAGCCAGTTGAAAAACAGACAGACAGATAGACGGACGAGTGGACGGCCAACGGAGGCTTAGTTTTGGGTCTCGTTGGCTCTCTTTGAGTACGGTACACAAATAAAAACAAAGGTTACAAGAGAGAACAAATCTTGATAAGTAATCCCCGAACTAACACCGGGTCACGCGAGATAGCGTGCCGCCGGCCACCAATGTTACCAGATTCATACCCTACGTGAATTGTTCACACCTGACATTTACACGGAGATTTATACTTTAAACTTGTTTTATTGATATTAGTGCTAAATATGAACATAGCGCGAGAAAAATACGTCACTGTAATAAACACAGCAGACAGGCAGACACTTCCGCATTTATATTTTAAACGTAATATTAGTATGGATAAAGCACCCACGAAAAATAGAGTAAAAACAAAAGTTACACCAGTGAGACGTAAAGCAAGGTTGTGGCGTACCCGACCATAAAGAACCACACAAATCCACTACGTTCGTTTGACTCCGTACCCTTAGTAAATAACTACTATACCAGCCAAAAAGTGAGCAAATCGTGATGAATCTCCGAGCTAACACCCACGTGAGATAGCGTGCCGTTAGCTACGGATGTAACCAGACACCCACGCAAACTTTTCGCACCTATGTTGGGGGAGGAGACCCCAAGATTAATAGCCGCAACATGCCCTGCGTACGACCTGCCTTTTTTCTATTCATCATCATCATCACCAAACTTCAATTTGAAGATAGCATCTTCAAATTGAAGTTTGGCGATCAGCAGGTGACCACCAAATATTTTTAGCAAACTTTTTTCCACTCCTTTACGTCATCCATCCAATTCCTCCTTTGTCTTCCAGGTGCTCTTTTCCCGGGAACCTTGGCTTTCAGGATCAACCTTGAGAACGCGTACTGGGATCCTCTTTGAAGGTTCTATACCGCTTTTCAGACTAGATGGCGTTGGTAAAATAAGTTCACATTCTTTGTTTTACAGGGCCCGTCTATGTAAATTGAGGTCGTTGGCCCTAGTCGATTGTGGAGGGGTTAAACTTTAGAATCCAGCAAATATCGGGTTAAAAAACAAAAGTTCCATAAGTGAGCAAATCGTGATGATAATCCCCGAGCTAACACCCACACGAGATACCGTAACGTCGGCTACGGGTGTAACCAGACACCCACACAAACTTTTCGTACCTGATATATCGAGATTTTCATTTTAACATTGGTTTCTGTATTGCTTTAATGCCTCTTTTAGATTATCGTGTGACAAAAAATTTAAAGTTAGTTCGTCGGTCGTTATAGAAAGTTAGAGGTGTGTGTACGGGGATTGAATCCGTGATAGAGGAGGTCGGGTGTGTTTACCACTAGGCTATCACCGCTTCGTGTCTTTTCAGTCTGATTATTTGTTGAAAGAATTTAGGTATTGTAACTACAAAAAGCAGAAAGACCTGGGAACCCACCGCATTATTATCTCAATAAAACCCCTGCCATTATGTGATGGAATGGGGTCACGTCCCTCAGCAATGAGAAATACAACGCAGAGAGAGAAGTACGAAATAAAATATTTTTATTAGGATCTACATAAGTTAGTAATAGTGGAAATAGAACAGTTCTAGATAACTGGGGAAGCATCATTATTCTCCAAACAAACGAGTCACGCGAGCGTTCGTGATATACACAATTAGTCAAGGAGTGATATACTTAGGGAGAGATAATAAAAAAACCGGCCAAGTGCGAGTAGGACTCGCGCACCGAGCGTTCCGTACAAACCTATGTTTTTTTTAAATATTTGAGTTGATTGAATGAAAGGTAAATTGCGGTTTACGATTTATGACGTATTAAAAAAAAACTACTTACTAGATCTCGTTCAAACCAATTTTCGGTGGAAGTTTGCATGGTAATGTACATCATTTTTTTTTTTTAGTTTTATCATTCTCTTATTTTAGAAGTTACAGGGGGGGGGACACACATTTTACCACTTTGGAAGTGTCTCTCGCGCAAACTATTCAGTTTAGAAAAAAATGATACTACAAACCTCAATATCATTTTTGAAGACCTATCCATAGATAACACGTATGGGTTAGATGAAAAAAAATTTATTGAGTTTCAGTTCTAAGTATGGGGGAACCCCCAAAATTTATTGTTTTTTTTCTATTTTTGTAAGAAAATCTTAATGCGGTTCACAGAATACATCTACTTACCAAGTTTCAACAGTATAGTTCTTATAGTTTCGGAAAAAGTGGCTGTGACATACGGACGGACAGACAGACAGACAGACATGACGAATCTTTAAGGGTTCCGTTTTTGCCAAATTTGGCTACGGAACCCTAAAAACTGACAGTATTATTGTGATGTCCTACTAAAATTCGGATATTTGTAAGTTTGTAAATTTGGATGTTTGGTAATCCTTCACGCAGCAATGACTGAACCGATTTGGCTGAAATTTAGAAAGACGATATACCCTGAATTAATACAGAAGCTTCGTCCCCGAAGTGATCTCGAGGAAATAAAAAAAATAACGAAGTCAGAAAACGACGTAGTCGCATGCATCATCTAGTCTTATGAAAACAAAAGATTCATGCAGAAAAAATATCTTGCCCCATAGTATTTTATGTATTTATATATTAGACTAGCTGATGCCCGCGACTTCGTCCGCGTGGTTTAAGTTTTTTGTTATTCCCGCGGGAACTCCTTAATTTTTCGGGATAAAAAGTACTCAATGTCACTCTCCAGGTCCAAACAAACACAACAAAAAAAGAATCAGCGAAATTGGTCCAGCCGTTCACGCGTGATGCCGTGACCAAGGGAAATAGGGATTCATTTTTATATATTATATATACATAAGATAAGATAAGATAAGATATCTTTATTGCATACATAAAAATACAGAAAATATACAGTTAATAAGAAGTAGTACAACTACATAGAAACGTGCGCAGGCTTTCTTATTGCTAAAGCGATCTCTTACAGACAACCTTTGTTAAAAGGATTAATTAGCATTTTCTTACGTAGCATTTTCTGTAAGTCCTTTTTCTTTAACTTATAAACACAGCAACCGTCATGAGTCATCATAATATTACATGATTCATAATATATCCTTAGAAAAACAGTTTAGAAATCATAATACATATATTATACCTAATGCGGCCTACATCATTAGCTTAATGTTGCTACCGGCAGCGATTTTAGGAGTAAAATATTACCCTTCAAAGTGACCAAATCATTATGAAATCTAGCTCTTTGTAATAAAGCTGAAATTTAATCGCTCATTACATTCGGCCCACTCTTTATCATACAGATAGTCCAAACTAGGGGAGGATTTCATCGATCGGGAGCAATATCTAAATTACATTGCTACTGGCCACTACTTACCTACTAGGTGAAGCGATTGATTTCAGACATAGGTACGAAGACAGCGTTTCTGCTTTCAAATGCGTAAATTTTATTTACTTTTTGGAGAATATGAAGAGTCCACTAACAAAAGCTTGGTGACCTTTTTGGTACAATTTGAGGACCGGTGGCCTTTTCAATGTTGCTTTTTTTTTATCCACTACAAGTTAGCCCTTGACTGCGATCTCACCTGATGGTAAGTGATGATGCAGTCTAAGATGGTAGCGGGCTAACCTGTTAGGGGCATGACAGTTATATTAAACCCATACTTCTACACGGCATCGTACCGGAACGCTTAAACGCTTGGCGGTACGTCTTTGCCGGTAGGGTGGTAACTAGCCACGGCCGAAGCCTCCCACCAGGCCAGACCAGGGAAAATTCAGAAATTATAAATTCCCAAATTGCCCCTGCCGGGGATCGAACCCGGGACCTCCGCACGTTAAGGCAACAGCGCTACACACTGCGCCACGGAGGACGTCGTTTTACAACGAAGAGTTGCTTTTACTTATTATAGAGACCCGGACCGTTATTTTTGTACTACTTATTGTGGGGCTGGCACAGAATGCTACTTCTACTAGATCTATCATACCCCTAATAGGTTAGCCCGCTACCATCTTAGACCATCTTAGACTGCATCTTCACTATCCACCAGGTGAGATAGCAGTCAAGGGCTAACTTGTAGTTGATAAAGAAAGCACTGTAGGACTCTCAAAAAATAAAGAAAGTTAAGGTGCCTAATTCTGTTTTACACTATCTCGAAGCTAAATGATAGTTCTAAATGTTGTAAAGTATCTAGTGGAGTGTTCCATTTTGAGTAGGAAGTACACCATATTAGGAGTGAAATTATTAAATGATTAAATGAGATGCCTATTCCTCTTTATTAATAGAGGAGGAAAAATCGCAAGCCGGAAGGCATTACATATTCTAGCAGCTCGAATTTAGAAATATGCCACGTGGAAACTACGTGATAGGTAAATGTATGATGAAAAAATCCCTTCATTTGGCATAAAAATCAATGCGATTTTTGCATGGATAGTATAATTTAAGAATGAAATAGTGGCGTACGAAGTCTGAAGCATCATCTCGTAAAATATAATCATTATTATTACCTTTTATGGCGTAACTTTTTTCACGACTTACAAAACAAGAAATGAAAAAAAGAAGAAAATCTCTACTTAATTTTCGTCCTCGACGGAGCTTAATGAACAAAAACATTCCACCCCCATTTCAATCCGCCGAGCTGAAATCATAATTACTGTGTTCAATTAGCCTAATTACTGGCAGAAGCGACGCTTCCCTAACTGACACTGATAGCTGTACCATAGACTAAAGCCAGAATTACACTTAAAATATTTTTTATCCACTACAAGTTAGCCCTTGTCTGCGATCTCACCTGATGGTAAGTGACGATGCAGTCTAAGATGGTAGCGGGCTAACCTGTCAGGGGCATGGCAGTTATATTAAAACCATACCCCTATTTGGTTTCTACACGGCATCGTACCGGAACGCTTAATCGCTTGGCGGCCCGTCTTTGCCGGTAGGGTGGTAACTAGCCACGGCCGGAGCCTCCCACCAGGCCAGACCAGAGAAAATTCAGAAATTATTAATTCCCAAACTGCCCCTACCGGGACCCGCGGTAGGTTAAGACAACTGTGTTCAACACTGCGCCACGGAGGTCGTCAAAAAATTTTATTCAGGTAAGTCGATCATATGAGTAACTTACGAAATATATACAGTCTTATAAGTCGCATATCGTATGCAATAGGTACGCTATTATCTGGATATATTCATGGAAATAATAATGTAATATTAATTGGAGCAGTGTGGTGGGTCTAAGCTCTAATTCCCTCTACTATCAGACTGGAGACTGTAATGTAGGATAATATAGATGTAAGTGCGGGTAGGCTAAGATATTGTGTCATCTTTAAAATTGAATGTCAATGTCAGCTGTCATCTTCCTCTCTCTAATGCCTTAGAGTCAGACGTGTTTCTTTTACTCGAATATATAATAGAGACCTGTGCCGAGCAGTTGGACGTTAATGGGCTGTAGTGGTGGTGGTTGTGATAAACCTGCCCATAGGAAGTACGTTCTTCCCCATTTTATATATTTGCTTTATACTTTACAACATTTAGAACTATCATTTAGCTTCGAGATAGTGTAAAACAGAATTAGGCACCTTAACTTTCTTTATTTTTTGAGAGTCCTACAGTGCTTTCTTTATCAACTACAAGTTAGCCCTTGACTGCATCTTCACTATCCACCAGGTGAGATAGCAGTCAAGGGCTAACTTGTAGTTGATAAAGAAAGCACTGTAGGACTCTCAAAAAATAAAGAAAGTTAAGGTGCCTAATTCTGTTTTACACTATCTCGAAGCTAAATGATAGTTCTAAATGTTGTAAAGTATAAAGCAAATATATAAAATGGGGAAGAACGTACTTCCTATGGGCAGGTTTATCACAACCACCACCACTACAGCCCATTAACGTCCAACTGCTCGGCACAGGTCTCTATTATATATTCGAGTAAAAGAAACACGTCTGACTCTAAGGCATTAGAGAGAGGAAGATGACAGCTGACATTGACATTCAATTTTAAAGATGACACAATATCTTAGCCTACCCGCACTTACATCTATATTATCCTACATTACAGTCTCCAGTCTGATAGTAGAGGGAATTAGAGCTTAGACCCACCACACTGCTCCAATTAATATTACATTATTATTTCCATGAATATATCCAGATAATAGCGTACCTATTGCATACGATATGCGACTTATAAGACTGTATATATTTCGTAAGTTACTCATATGATCGACTTACCTGAATAAAATTTTTTGACGACCTCCGTGGCGCAGTGTTGAACACAGTTGTCTTAACCTACCGCGGGTCCCGGTAGGGGCAGTTTGGGAATTAATAATTTCTGAATTTTCTCTGGTCTGGCCTGGTGGGAGGCTCCGGCCGTGGCTAGTTACCACCCTACCGGCAAAGACGGGCCGCCAAGCGATTAAGCGTTCCGGTACGATGCCGTGTAGAAACCAAATAGGGGTATGGTTTTAATATAACTGCCATGCCCCTGACAGGTTAGCCCGCTACCATCTTAGACTGCATCGTCACTTACCATCAGGTGAGATCGCAGACAAGGGCTAACTTGTAGTGGATAAAAAATATTTTAAGTGTAATTCTGGCTTTAGTCTATGGTACAGCTATCAGTGTCAGTTAGGGAAGCGTCGCTTCTGCCAGTAATTAGGCTAATTGAACACAGTAATTATGATTTCAGCTCGGCGGATTGAAATGGGGGTGGAATGTTTTTGTTCATTAAGCTCCGTCGAGGACGAAAATTAAGTAGAGATTTTCTTCTTTTTTTCATTTCTTGTTTTGTAAGTCGTGAAAAAAGTTACGCCATAAAAGGTAATAATAATGATTATATTTTACGAGATGATGCTTCAGACTTCGTACGCCACTATTTCATTCTTAAATTATACTATCCATGCAAAAATCGCATTGATTTTTATGCCAAATGAAGGGATTTTTTCATCATACATTTACCTATCACGTAGTTTCCACGTGGCATATTTCTAAATTCGAGCTGCTAGAATATGTAATGCCTTCCGGCTTGCGATTTTTCCTCCTCTATTAATAAAGAGGAATAGGCATCTCATTTAATCATTTAATAATTTCACTCCTAATATGGTGTACTTCCTACTCAAAATGGAACACTCCACTAGATATCCATAAGCAAGCAATGTGGTGTAATTCCTTATTAACATACCGTTACCACGGCCTAATGACGTCACGCGTCACACACACGCAGCCTGCGCGGCACACAGAAACCCACTGATGTAGAATTTTAGTAAGTACCTATTCTATTTCGATGCGGAAACCCAACCTGAGGCCATACTGTTAACGATCAGCAGTATTACTCAAAATGACAGTTTGATGCCGCGTACCTTGACGTTCTTAAATAGTTATTTGTTATACACAACGACCTCAATTTACATAGACGGGCCCTGTCGAACAAAGAATGTGGACTTATGTTTAACAACGCCATCTAGTCTGAAAAGCGGGAACTTGCTTGCAACATATGCGCCATCTTGAAAACGTATGACTTGGTCATAGATTAGTACAGATGCGCTTGTCGAAAATAATACCTACATGAGTGTACTCTCTGAGGTAAACGATAAATGTTAGTATGACGTTGTTATTTTTACCACTTTTTTGTTACCAGTTTCCTGGAAAACCATTGAACCGATTATTATACGGTTTTTTGCATTAGATATATATAGCTTGTGAGAAGGTTCTTAGATAGAGATCAAAGTCCACACAATGGGGCGCTGCAGTTCGTCGTGGGTTTTTTTAATTTAATTATTTGTCAATTGTTGATACTGAAGTTTTGTCGAAAAATTGACAGAAATAAAGTCATTTTTAGGGTTGTGTACCAAAATGATAAGAAAACAACCCTTGTGGTGCGACATGACTGTCAGTCACATTTAGCATAATTCGGTAACTACTAATGCAAAAAACTTGAAATTTAAAAAAATAACAGCTAAAACAGTTTAAAATAATCCTCGCCAAACCTTATTGCAAATGAAAGAATTCAAAAATAATTATTAGTACTATAATAATAAAAAGGGGTTGGAATGGGAGAGGTGAAAGAGTACTAATGGATCGAGTCACAGAAAAATACTTCATTTGAAATTATTTTATTTTATACATTTCTAAGTATGCTACTTGCCATCAAAAGAAATATTAAAAGTTATTTTGAGATAAATCACTTACACATTGTGCATTTAAAAATACGATTAAGTAATAAACACTTGTAAGTAGGTAGCTAGCTGTACATAATAGGTACTGAACAACTTTTGTTCAACGAAATAATTAAATTCTGAATTTTGAATTAACTATTTATTTTTCATCAAATATCAATCAATCAAATCAAAAATAATAATATATAATATATAATATATATATTATAAATGCGAAAGTTTGGATGGATGGATGTATGGATGTATGGATGTTTGTTACTCAATTACGCCCCAACGGCTGAACGGATCGGGCTGAAATTTGGCACAGAGATAGATTATAGTCTGGAATAGCACATAGGCTACTTTTTATCCCAGAAAATTAAGGAGTTCCCGCGGGAATCAAAAATCCTCAAACCACGCAGACGAAGTCGCGGGCATTCGCTAGTACAAAATAAAAATTATCAACTTTAATAAATAAAAACCCTTTATTTATTGAAGTTGGTTAAACATTAAACTCACGTCAGTAACTAATTTTATCATATTATTACAATAGCATAATATTGCGTCTCGGAAGGTATTAATGCCTACTGTCCGTTCTGCCCATCTATGCATTAACTAATCTTGGTTGCATTTTTTTTATCGTACTGGACTGGACTATTCTAGGGCTGGAACCCAAATCCGTAAGGCCAGTTAGTAAAAAAAAAATATCATACAGTTTGCCGCGGAAATTAAATGATTGCGAAATGGATAAAAATATTAAATAGGAAGATTATATAACGTTTTCTTGGAAATGTATAATTGTGAATTGAAACACTTCCCTTAAAATAAAAATAATACAGTGCCAAACTAATAAGACTTTAGATGTTAACTTAATAACAAATTATCTACACGATGAGCGACCGTGATCGCGCTACGACGGGGACAAACACAGGCTTATGACAGGTTATAGGAGCGCGCTCTCATAGTTGGTCGCCCGCCATTTTTTTTTGAAAGGGCCCATCTAGTACTTACATATATATCGATGGTTATACAAGAGTGAAAAGTTGTTTTTTAACCGCGTGCTCAATTTTGATGACCGAGCAAGCGAAGAATTCTAAAATTGAATCACGAGCGCAGCGAGTGGTTCAAAAATTAGAATCCAGAGCGTCAGCGAGGGAATCAAAAGAGCACGAGGTGAAAAATCATTTCACTCGAGTGCAACACGTAACTTTTCATCCCACCTCAGCGAGGAAATGAAATACTTCTCGCGTGATTGAAAAGCTCATTTCCGCATTTTTAACAGTTTCAGTCAATTCTGTTGGCGTCAAATTAACTTCTTCGTCACTAGAATCACTAATTTTAGGTTTTTCACTTATTTTCAATTTTCTTGTTTTTAATCGAAGGTTTTAATTTTAAACAATATGACGTGAAAGAAAATGGTGCGCGCAAAGCAAATTAAAAAAGTACACCAAGAAGGTTACGAGTGTGAGTTTTTAACAAATTAAAAACGGTTGTATGGAAATTCGGCACCATAGAGGTAGAAGTAAATAGGTTTTAATGATGTTTTGAATTCACAAACTTCATAGACGAGTGATATTTACTAACGTGCGCATGATGTTCTAAATTCAATTTACTTTATCCTCAAGAGGATAATAACGGCTTTTGCATTCAGATATCGAAGATTAAAAATACTCTTTCCGAGATGGTGGGATGAAAATAAGGATTTTAATTCTAAAACATGAAAGTCAACTATAATGAAACAATATGGCACTAAGCGTTGGCAATATAGCCCCTGGATTAAGTTATACAAGAAATATAATATGATTAATACTGCTGTTAGTGGTTACGTCATTAAACTTGACACTCTGGTATAGCGACTGTCATGATACATATCCATTATGTTTATTGAGAAAGAAAACACTTTACGGAAATGAAAGGCAAAATGTCCGCGTGAAATGTTCGCGTCCCCTTAGTATTTTTTAATTTTGTATAGGAAATACGTTTCTTCCTGTCACGGTAGCCTGTGCAGCTTCATGTAAGAAGTGCGCGCGCTGGTTTTGTCCGTCAGACAATTCTTTTTTGTCCTTTGTGTGTTTCGCACATGTTGTGTAATACTTAATATTATAAACCACCACCCTATACCAATATATCCCGACCCAATTTCAATTTACATAATCTATACTTAATATTATAAATGCGAAAGTTTGGATGTATGAATGTATGGATCATCACTACAGCCTATTAACGTCCCACTGCTGGGCACAGGCCTCCACTCTCATAGGAGAGCGGGAATTAGAGCTTAGACCCACCACGCGGCTCCAATGTGGGTTGGCGGGCTTTAACTACTGTTATCATGTTGATGATAATAACCGGGATCGATGGCTTAACGTGCTCTCCGAGGCACGGGGGTGAAACACCGCCAACTTCCAACTCCGGGCTGGCGCCGAGAATTTCTTAATTGAAAAACCCAATTCCTAACTTTATGCCCGACCGGGAATCGAACCCAGGACCTCGTGATCCGCAGTCGACTATGCTAACCACTAGACCAACGAGGCAGTTACTAGACCAACGAGGCAGTTAATGTATGGATGGATGTTTGTTACTCAATCACGCCCCAACGGCTGAACGGATCTGGATGAAATTTGGCACAGAGATAGATTACAGTTTGGAATAACACATCGGCTACTTTTTATCCCGGAAAATTAAAGAGTTCCCGCGGGAACCGAAAAACTTCAATCCACGCGGACGAAGTCGCGGGCATTAGCTAGTAATATCATAAATGCAGAAAAGCTGAACCTCTAAATAATAAAAAAACACGTTTATTTCCATATCTAATAACTACATTACAATCGCTTAAAATTAAATCAAATCAAATGATCAAATCATCAAATAATCAATCAAATAAATATTATAAATGCAAAAATTTGGATGGATGGATGTATGGATGGATGTCTGTTACTCAATCATGCCCCAACGGCTCAACGGATCTGGATGAAATTTGGCATAGAGGTAGATTATAGTCCGGAATAACACATAGGCTACTTTTTATCCCGTAAAATTAAAGAGTTCCCGCGGGAACCGAAAAACCTCAATCCACGCGGACGAAGTCGCGGGCATTAGCTAGTTACAACATAAGTTTTAAAAAAGTGAGAGATTACAAATTAATAACATGTAAGTATTATAATTTTACGAGATATGGGCCCCTTCTCCAACCTCTTGGGGGACCTAATAAAAAATTGCGATGAATATATTTGAAACCGCAAACAGACTGTTTATTAAGCAAAAATCCTATAAAGGAGAACGAAAAATAGAAATAAGCCAAAAAGAATTGGGATGATAGCGTAACCTCGATTGTTGTTGCCTGCGCCCTGAAATAGATCCATTATAGTCTAAGACACTGAGGCGTCTATTAAGAAGGTACTAACACAACTAATCTACTACTAACTACTAGTACTAAGGTACTACCTAGAACAGAGTGGCACGGCAAAAACCTAGAAGCCTACTATTGTAAAAAGATGTACTAAACATATGTGATGTCTCTTGATTAAAGAGAATGATGTCATAATTGGACGTATTTAGTAATGAATTTTGATTTAGACTTTCATTATAAAGAGTTTCGCTTGACTAAGCATGTCGATTGGTTACACGGAGTCGAATAGTATTCTGTCTCCTCAAAAGAAAGAAAGAATAACGTTTATTTGGACCTCAGTTACATTTAGTAAAAGATAGTAGGACATAATATTATATGAGGTGTGTGATCCCAAAGTGGACTCCACTCATGTGGTGAAAGAACTGGCCCAGCGTTGGATCTTCCGTGTATCCTCAATTTATCTATTTTTAGGTGATGTTTACCGAATCTGCAAACACGTATAGCTTACTTCAGAATCATTCTTTTTCTAATATTCCTACTCCATCAGCTCCTAATCTACAATTAACAGAAAAAACGGAACTTTAAAAATTCGTAATTAGGGCATTCCGTAAAAAAATCTCAATTCCCGATATCCCGAGGGGTCCGATAAAAACAGAGCCATTAATGAATTGCCCCTTTTTTGTTTTCACAAAGGGCTGGAGCAACAATGGCGTAATCCGAGCCGATGAGACCGTCACATCAGCGGGGTTTGAAAAGTTTGACTTAGGGTGTTTTTCCACGGACCGACCGCGTATCTTTTGCATCAATCATTAACACATCGCAATCACCTCCGATTGGCTGAATTTATGGTATTCTTGCTGCGTCAATGGATTTCGTCCAATAATGGAAGAGTGTTAACCAATCAGAGGTGATTGCGATGTATCAATGATTGATGCAAAAGATACGCGGTCGCCCTGCTGACTATGCGACAGAAGCAATCATAATTAGCATCATCATCTACCCCCTAAGGGTCTCATATCAGGATGAAAAGGACTTAAACCATAGCACCATGATGACAAGTTTGAATAGTGTGGATTGTCAGACTTAACACACATTTGAGAACTTATGAAGAACTTTCAGGCCTGCAGGTTTCCGCTTACAATGTTTTTCTTAACGGTTAGCGATATAATATAATTGCCTAGAACGCATATTATATTGCAAAAAAAAAGTGCCAAGGGTTTGAATCAAAAGATCGCCAAGTCTCAGCCACTAAGATATCAGCGTATCAATAACTATACCTTGTTATGGCAACTTTGGAATCTTCAATTCAACAATTGCCGTTCATGCACTTTAAAAATCAAAATCAAAATGTTCTTTATTATTCAAATAAACTTTTAGAAGTGCTTTTGAACCGTTAAGTTGATCTACCACTGGTTCGGAATGCTATACCTACCAGAAGAACCAGCAAGAAACTCGGTGGTTGCTCTTTTGAAAAAAATAATTTACAATTTTATTAAGTAATATATACATACCTATGACGCCGCCGCGGGCGGATGGTAATTTGATTTCTGCATTGCCACGTGGTTTAAATCACACTGACCATATCCAAGTGTCGAAACACTTTCGTGCAAGATCACAAGAACACAGTGGCTCATAATAAAATCTAGCTTAAACTAAGAAAAGTCAATGGACCAATTCTTAGATATAATTTTATAGTATAAATTTAGGTTATAATAATGTTACTCATTAGCTTTATTTACTCATAGGCTAGATCGTAACTTCAGTAGGGTATATTACTCGTAACTTTGGCGTTAAAGTAAAATGAAGCCCCTAACAGGTGAGCCCTCTACCATTTTAAGCTGCATCACTTACCACCAGGTTAGATCTCAATCAAGGGCTAACTTGTAGTTGAAAAAAACCTCTACCTACTTCTTGATTTAAAGCTCAAGCTCATCCAGTCATCCACAGCCAGCGCTCCAAGCAAAAACGTTACGAAATGCAAATCCATACTTAATGTTATAAATGCGAAAGTGTGTCTGTCTGTCCGTCCGTCCGTCTGTCTGTCTGCTACGCTTTCACTGTTCATCTATTCAACCGATTTTGATGAAATTTGGTACAGGAATAGAGTGTGTCCCGGGGAAAGACATTGGCTTCTTTTTGTTCCTGAAAAATTCAAAAGTTCCCGTGGGAACCAAAAAAAACTCAATCCACGCGGACGAGGTCGTGGGCATCAGCTAGTCAGGCTATACGTTATATTGCATTGCATGATATATTCACTAAACTATTCAAAAGCACTTTTTAAAAATCTACATGAATAAAAAAATATTAGATTTTTATTTTGTAACGTATTCAATAAAAAAGTAGAGTAGAATCTATGACTTCTTTCATTGCAGTATGTCGTGGGTATCGTGACGACAAAACGTGTCGTACCGCGGTCCGTGGAAAAACGATCTAATTGTAATGGACGCCTGCGGGACCACTGGTAATTAGGGTTCAGTAGGCATCTCCATTACTGCAATTAACGTCTTAAGTTACCCCGTCGAGGGCGGTTCAAGTCAATTTATCGTAATTCCAATATAGTGGCTGAAATTTGGTGAGAATTGACTGTAACGTTAAATTATATAATTTACTCGTATAACATTAAATAAACCGACTGGTTGCGAGGGCCATACTGCCGACGCTTAAAGCAATAAATAAGCAATTTTACTCAAAATTACAGTTTGATGTCACGTACCTTGATGTTTCTAAAATAAGGATTATAATTCTAAATCACGAAAGTCAACAATATGGCTTAAAGCTTTGGCAGTAGGCTCCTGAGAGGATTAAAAATGTTGAGCTTGGACGCAAACGTAAAAACAGTTACAGAATTAAAGGAAGCACCGTTTAAAATTTATCCGTGTACCTAGCTTGGTAATAGTGTCTTTTTTAGACTCTCTAAATAGTTCTTTGAATATTTAAATATCACTTACTTTGAATGGAAACATCGTGACAAAACCTGCATGCTTGAGAGTTGAAAAATTCGGTTACGAAAACACTGTAGGTACCTTTATTTTCTTAGGTAGTTTCTTTTTGCAGACTCAACCTGTACTTAATCACAGATGTGTACCTGCACTTCAATTGAATTTATTTGTAAGTACTGCATGGACAAGGAATACTATTAAGCAATTGTTTTCGTAAATTTTACGAGTATGTCAGACCCAGATTTAAGAATTTTTAACGCAATGCAAAAATGCGGTGAAAAAAACGAAGACCGACCACACTGGATATTAATTTAAAATATCCAACCGCCAATATTAAGGGCGCTGGTTCAGCGAAAAACTACGAAAGGGTTAGTATGAGTTTATATCCCACGAATTCAAGATTCGAAAAGCAGTTACTTTAATTATTCAAAATGGACCTAAAGGTTCTTGATTTAATAATTTCCACCAAACGAGGTTAAAACGAGATATCATAAGTTTTCCATTTTGAACACTGTCGGCTCTTGATACAAGGACGAACTTGAGCTTTAATACAAAGTACTAAAGTCTATTTTACTTCTGACTTTATGATTTAAACGTTTCGATGATGGAAATCTATCAACTTTCGAGAGAATTATAATTTTATACTAACCCTCGAGGGATTGCGTGCCGTGTCACCCGATATGTCTTTTGTCAATTCATATCCGGTACCTCAGACAGGGCTGCCAACTTTTCCAATAAGAAAAAATACTCTTTTCAAACGTTTTAATGCTTGTTGTCGCAGTGGTGGAATTCAGCTCTCCTTGCAAGGCTTAGGAGGTTATAGGAGTCCAAATTGGGAATATGTATTGTATTTTTTTTAATCTTGTTAGGACATGTTATTAGACTCTTGTGAGTTGTAACATCGTCTCGTGTCGTAGTTAAGTCTAACTGAGAGTGATATCCTTGTCTCTTGCCTGGGGCAAAAAGTGTCAACTAGCTTACTTCTCTATCAGTTTCCAATGTTCTACAAGCTTTTTTAAAACCTTTTATATTATTTAGTAGATTAATAAATTTTAGTCGACTATTCAGCGCTTTTCGGAACAAGTCTAACTCCGCTAATCGAGTAAATGGTTTGAGTGCCGGTAGATGAGAAACGAAGTAGAAGAAAGGTGAGGGATTAAGCAAGTGGTCGAGTGACCTGTTTTCGGGTCTAGCTACTACTTCATCAAATTAATGGGTGATGCCCGCAACTTTGTCCATGTCTGATTTTGCAGTATTCCGGGCGAACTCCTTAATTTTTCGGGATAAAAAGTTTATCATATTATCCAGGTCCTTAACTATACCCATGCAAAAAATCACGTTGATTCGTTGCTTTGTTGCGGCGTGATTGAAGAACAAAACACAAACAAACACATTTTCGCGTTTATAATATTATAGTAAGTATGATTAAGATTGGCAACCCTACAGTCACCCGTCCTTCCGACCGGCCTAGCGACATAATTACGGGTTTAAGTAGACCTCAGATGGAAATTGTACCATTTTCGGGTCCAATCCTCCGGAGGATTATGTTGAATACGCAGTGAATTTTTTCTCCTTTTGAATACCCTAATTTTCTTCGTTTATCCACACTAATATAATTGTAAAAGTGTGTCTGTGTCTTTCAGTTCGTCTGCCTGTCTATTAACTATATTTAACATACCATCTGTTTAAACGATCTCTGTCATTATAGATAGTCAAGAAATTCTGTCAGTTGTATCCCAAGGAACAACTTAAAAGCTACGAAGTAGGTAGGTACGCAAAGAGTAACACTGGACCCTGTTACTAAGCCTCCGCTGTTCGATCGTCTTTCTGTCAGTGGGCTATATTTATTCGTATCTCACGAACCGGAATAGCTAAACAGTTAAAAATTTAACAGAGTGTTTATTTCTATACCAGTTTATCAACAAATAATTAAAATGGAATAAAATCAAACATTAAAAGGGGCCCCCATACAAGAAACTGTTAAAATGGTTCCCCAAATAAAATAAATTTTCGTGTGTTTCGTACCTAATATTCTGCAAAAAAATTCCTTTTTATGCCCGGTTTGAATGTGCAGTCGCCTTAAATGTTTAAACAAAAAGTGCTATATATTTTTAGTCGGAACTAAAACTGAAACATCGACCGAAAACCACAAAGCGCAGCAATCTTTTAGCTTAAATCTGTAATCCTAAAGCTTTTCATTTTCCCGCCATAAGTCGATGCCCAATCGCCGCCATTTTGTCGACCGATGTCACAAGCTTGACTTGACAGCGCGCGGCTACGTTCGGAAATCGAGTTACGACGTCCAATATTGATACAATTGTACCAACGAAACGGACCAATATAAATACATGGATAGTAATTTGATTCTCAGTAGCTAATAGCAGTTCCTTAGTCAATATTGGAGGAGAGCTTATTGGTAGGGACTGTAGTCAATTAATTTGTGGGAAAATATCATTTATCGTTCTAACGACTTTTTGACTAACTAATTATTTGGTACTTTTTGAGCCATTTGGCTTTTCGGATTAGTTGGGACGGCGCGGCGCGGCGGTCGTATAACGTAGCGGTGCGGTATTGGTACCTAAACAGGGCAATAAAAATAAAGCTCGCATAGGCCTAAATGAGCTCTTCTTGAAATTAGGTAAGTAAATAAATGTGGGAGTATGAATAGTTCAAGAAGATATTATGTAGCTCATAAAGTTAATAACAAGGTATTGGGGTTGTTGTAGATACACAATCTCTAAACTAAACTAAAATGACAGGCATTTAAAATATTGCTAACCTTTTCATACTACTCGTAATCTGCGCAGAAAGGGACAGAACTAGATTAATTATAGGTGTCATAGAGAGAGAAAGGGACAGTTATACAGAATTTGCCACATTATTTTATAATTTTTTTTATTTCACTACAAGTTAGCCCTTGACTGCAATTGCTGATTGTAAGTGATGGTGCAGTCGAAATGGTAGCGGGCTAACCTGTTAGAGGTTCGGCAGCTATAATAAAAACCCATACAATCCCATACCCATGCAATCGGTTTCTACAAGGCATCGGAATCCGGAACCGAATACCGGATACCCGAACACTTGGCCGTACGTCTTTGCCGGTAAAGTGGTAACTTTAGCTACGGCCGAGGTCGAGGAAAATTAAAGAGTTCTCGCGTGTATGCAGAAACCATTATCCTATAAAAAAAGTAGCAGGCATCATCTAGTAAATAATTTAATATAAAAATTCTTTTTTCGTACCACTTGCTCAAAAAAGTGACATTCTATGCCACAAAAAGCGAACATAACAATAGTCATTTTTATTCTGTTAAAAACAGGGAAAGAAAATTGTACTGAATTTCATTCATCCTCTAGGGGGAGAATGTGATTTAAATTTGGAATACTTACCGAAATTTATACTGAACTACATCTGTGTTTACACCATTGAGTTTGTATGTAAAGCATTAAACATCTTTTTGAAAAAGGAATACGCATTTATTATGCAGTTATGATTATTAAATAAAATTACGAAAACCGACGAGGCCGTATGAGCTTGATGCCTTTGCTTTTCCGACAAAAAAATATTAGTCTAGGAATTTGCTGCGTTTTTGTTTTCTTCAAATACATAAACGTTAAGATACTTTTAATTTATTTTTATAAATAAGTTTTTGTTCTAAACAGTTCCTCAGACGCAAGAACAGAGAAATACTCAAATCAACTCATCAACAATAAATGTACCAAACTCTCAATGTAACTCTCTCTATCAATAATTGGACCAATGTTTCGAATGTTAACTTTTACTTTTAATTGTCATTATTTTTAATAAATGCTTATCTCATATTATTATTGTGTTAATTTTTTCGCAAATGGTACGAAAAGTAGAGTATTGTCCTCGGTGATAAAGCTGTCTTAGTCTTGGGTGAACTTAAATCCCTCGCTACACTCAGGAATCGTCTTAAATCCCTCGCTTCGCTCGTGATTTAAGTTTTTAACACCCTCGCTACGCTCGGGAGTAAACCTCGAGTCCTTCGTTACGCTCGCGATTTAAATCGTCACCCGCGACAGAAGACACTGCTTTATCCCCTTGGTTAATAATCTACTATTAAACAACCGACTTTAAACTCCCGCGCCAACTTTACAACAACAAGCACACGCTATACAAAGTACTTATTTTATTGTTGATATTTTATAAACCGCTCGACCGATTTCGATAAAATTTATATGGGACCACTTGGGAAGTATCCCCTTTCAAATAAAAAAATAATCATTCAAACCGGTCCACCCAGTCAAAAGTTCTGAGGTAACAAACATTTTAAAAAAAAAATACAGTCGAATTGAGAACCTCCTCCTTTTTTTGAAGTCGGTTGAAAATAATCGAAAATTTCGTAAGAGTCGACACAAAATTCAAATGAAACGCTCATGCGTTATGCACACGAGAATATGGAGACAGTAGATGACACCGTAAGCAAAATTACAGATGTAAAAGGGACGCAGGGATTTAAAGCTTAACCGTGCGAGCTTCGTCGGCCGCAATCCGATAACCGCTCAGTTTCCACGTTTTAAATCTGCGACATGTTACATTCAGAACCCTTACCACTAGATTTTAAATCACACTGACGCGTAATACGAGCGTCGAAGTACTTTGGCGTCAGAGTGAAATGGACACAAATGACTTAAGGTGACGCTTGTGATTTAAAGTGACAAACTCAGTACCACTACGCGATTTGTTAATAAGTTTTATGGCGTGTCGGGCGACGCACTTAATCCTTACTATAATATTGAAAATGCGAAAGTGTGTCTGTCTGTCTGCTACGATTTCCCGGCTTATGTTTTAAACCGATTTCGACGAAATTTGGTAAAGAGATAGAGAGGTATTGCAGACAATGCCCAGCACACAGCTGAGCTTGCGACCAATTGTGTTGTTGTTAGTCCTTTTAGTATTTTAATTTCTTAACCGACTTCAAAAAAGGAGGAGGTTCTCAATTCGTCGGAATCTTTTTTTTTTTTTTTTTTTTTTTATGTATGTTCCCCGATTACTCGAAGACGCCTGGACCGATTTTGAAAATTCTTTTTTTTGTTTGAAAGGGCATACTTTCCATGTGGTCCCATATAAATTTTATCGAAATCGCTCGAGCAATTTTTAAAATATCAACAATAAAATAAGTACTTTGTATAGCGTGCGCTTGTTGTTGTAAAGTGGGCGCGGGAGTTTGAAGTCGGTTGTTTAAAAAAGAATTTTTTATATTAAATTATTTTAAAGTCTAATTTAAGTGCAGAAATGTAACATAATAAAGGTTTTATTTATTTGCATTTCGCAACGTTTTCGCTTGGGGCGCTGGCTGTGTATGAATGGATGAATACAAGTTAGCCCTTGCGATCAGCTAACCCGGTGGTAAGTGATGCAGCCTAAAATGGTACAGGGCTAACCTGTTATCCTAATAACAGGTTAGCCCTGTAACTTTGGTGTTAAAGTAAAATCAAGCCCCTAGGCTTGATTTTACTTTAACGCAAAAGTTACGAGTTACCCTACTGAATTTACGATCTAGCCTATGAGTAAGTAAAGCTAATGAGTAACATTATTTTAACCTAAATTTATACTATAAAATTATATTTAAGAATTAGTCCATTGACTTAGTTTACGCTAGATTTTATTATGAGACACTGTGTTTTTGCGCCAAAGTGGTTCGATACTTGGATATGGTGGGTGTTCTTTAAACCACGTGGTAAGGGTAGTAATCAAATCACGATCCGCCAGCGGCGTCTCGACACGGTTGCCGTTTAAAATTAATAATTAAATGATCTTACGGGACCCGACCGCGTACACGGTCTCACCGCAAGACTGGAGCGGCCAGGTGAATCATTTTATGCAGTTATTTCGTGCTTGGTTCAATGCCTCATACTGAAAGTTTTTGAACAAATTAAGCTCTTGGTGTTTACTCTTTTAAATTTTGATAGTGTGCTTCTTTTTTGCTTTTCTAAATGATGCATGTAACTTCGTCTGCGTGGATTAAGTTTTTTGATTCCAGGGGGAACTCATTGTACGAAACTTCACAGATTTCGCAGTCCCCGCAAGAATCGGAGCATTGAAAATGAATACAAAAATTTACTTTATTTTATTTTATTTATTTATTTATTTATTATTAGGCAATCACAACAAATTACAATAAGCTTATAATTAAATCTTAGCTTACTTACATGTTCTACATCTAATTGTAACTCTAAGGCGACTGCACAGCATGACAAAGGTTTATAAGAAACAAAATACAGGAAGGAAAGAAAAAAGAAGTAGTTAGGTGTAACGTATTAGTATATAAGAATTACATTTTACTTAATTAACTTAATTACTTTTTTGTAAAATTTATTAAAGCGACCGTTAAAAATATCAATGTCAGAGTCTCTACTGGTAATCTCATCATATAGGCGACACATTCTGATAATGGGATTATAGTAGGATGTATTGTTTTTGCAAATTTCAAGAATAAATGTTTTCGGCTTGCGGCATATATATCTGGTATTTATATTTATTTGAGACAGTAAAGCGGGGGAGTCTAGGTTAGAATGAATTATTTTATGCAGCGTAATCAGGTCTTGCCGTTGTCGACGTACATGGAGCGGAGCCATATTAAACTTTGTAAGACGACCAGCATAGGATCGCAACTGTCTAGAGAGTCCGCTCCGGTATGACATAATCCTGAGAGATTTCTTTTGAACGCTTTCAATCCTATTCGAGTGTACGGTATAACAAGGGGACCATATGATCGAGCAGTACTCCAGCACAGTGCGAACCAACGTGTTATATAGGAGAATGAAACTTTGCGGCTTTCTAAACGACCTTGTAGTTCTCGCTATGAAACCCAAATTCTTAAATGCTTTGTTTGTAATGCTGTCATAATGATTGCGAAAACTAAGTTGATCGTCAAAAAGTACACCTAGATCTTTGATAACAAATTTTCGTTCAAGAGTTTGGTTATAAATTTTATAATCGAAAATAATTTTTGAGTGTTTTTTAGTGAAAGAAATTACAGAACATTTATTTACGTTGAGATACATATGGTTACGTTCGCACCAATCTAATAAGGATAGTAAATCATTTTGTAGATATAAACAATCACCGGTGTCATTTATTTGTTTAAATATTTTAAGATCGTCAGCATATAGGAGACATGGCGAAGATAGTTTATCGACAAGATCGTTTATAAAAACCGCAAAAAGAAGAGGTCCTAAATGTGAGCCTTGAGGCACACCAGAACTTATGGTCATGGGCGCTGACGTTATGATATATAATATGATTCAACCCATCTAAGGAGATTTCCATGCATTCCATAACTGTCTAACTTTTTTAAATAATATTATATGACTAACTTTATCAAAAGCTTTACTGAAATCTGTGTAAATGGAGTCCACTTGACCTCCCTTAGCAAATACTTTACATAAGAATATTTAATAAAATATTTTATTAAATATTTTGAATAACACATTACAGTTGAATAATAAGAAATTTTTATTGAGATTTACTTCCCTAAAATTACACAACTTCATTACTTACTAAGCATCTCTTAACACCATTACCGTTAAGATTGGTCAGCGTATACGTTTGCGTGTTCAATAGAAGAAGGTACTTCATTCTTTCAAACTCGTGCTCAATTAGAGGCACGAGTCCTCCAATCGCGCACGGGTTTGCGCCCTGATAGGCGTATTTATTTCCGTGTTCAATAGAAGCCAGTATTTGCCTTGATGCACGGAATCCTTGTTTGTCTGATGTTGAGGTGTTTGATGAATAGACAAAGAAACCCAAAAATTTTTATTTTTATTGGTAACTAGCTTATTATGCCCGCGACTTCGTCCGTGTGGAATTAGTTTTTTTTTTAATTCCTACGGGAAATGCTCAAATTTCCGGGATAAAAAGTAGCCTCTGTCACTCTCCAGGTCCTCAACTATACCCATTACCCATGCAAAAACTCACGTCGATCCGTTGCGGCGTGATTGAAGGACATACCAACAAACAAACACACTTTCGCATTTTTAATATTATAGCAGACGCCCGCGATTTCGTTCGCGTGGCATAAGTTTTTTAATTCACATAGGCATTCCTTAATTTTTCGGGATAAAAAGAACCCATGAAAACAAACATGTCGATCCGTTGCTCTGTTGCGGTGTGATTGAAGGACTATTTAACTTCCTTTGGGATAGAATTTATAAAAACTGTGAATTATGTATTTCATAATTTAAACTGGTAGCCCAAATATCAAGTCTCATGGCTAGTTATAACTTGAAAAACGCCAGCCTTTTACACCAACTTACAACCCCTATTTTACCCGTTTGGAGGTAGAATTTTGAAAAATGGCGGTGGTGTAGGAGGGATTGAGCGCTATCGCTGTCAACATCTTGTTGTGTGTGCGTGTGGGGCGATACATAAAATTAATATATTGAGCAGGTATATTTGCAATAGATCGTTTGAACGCACTGTGTTGTTGAATGCTGTCTAATGTGAGGACCCTTAGCGGACCTAGCTTGAGAGCATCCGACGAAATCTTATCTGCCTCTGGTGGATTTATATACATATCATAACTACAACATATTTACATGTATATTACTAAACAAATTATTATCGCAGGTCGAGTCGGGCTGTGGAGCGTAACGGTGCCTCGCTTCAGCGATGCCTCAGCACGGCTGGTTCTGTCTGGATGTCTACCTAGTTGGACGTTCAGATGGGATTGGTTTGTTGTTGAATCAGAGAGCATGCTTTCTGAGCGCAGTGCAGTTCGAGTATACTTCTACGTGCCGCAAAACGTCTGACTTTACCTTGCGATCTACTTATCTAAATTACGTACGTCGTTCGCAATACTCGAACGATAACTGACCCTGGTTGGAAGGACGCTGTTTATTATTGCCGAAGGTTGGATTATGCGTACGTTGCGCCTGATATCTTACTACGTTTTGCACTACGCTTGTTCAGCCTCGACACTTCAGAGTTTCATGGATTCACAACCCATGTTACTTGTAAAAGCATAGCTTCACGACCTATGCTGCGGCACATTGGCTAAAAACCATGTTACGCACAAACGACATCCTATCACCCATAGTGGTTCCGCGCTGTATTTGGTATAACATACTATTACTGAAGGGTGCATCACGCCTGTGGCTTTGTTACGTTGCGACGAACGACCCTGCAGTGCGTCCGGTGTATCCTTGAAACCTATTACAGGTATATGTGGGAGTGCACCACTCTAAAAATGCAATTATCCAGCTATACGCTGACATAAGTGGAACGCACCACTCTAAAGTATGCTCGTACATACGTTGCGCTGGCCTTCGCGATTGATGACCAAGTGGTTAAAGGGGGGGGGGGGGGGGGGCTGTTGACTTTTGGTATTCTTAGAGATGTATTAGTCCATGTATTGATGTGCCTCTAGGGGTACCAAGAGAGGGAAGAAGCCTACCGTTGGTGGCGGGGAGGAGCCAGCCAGCCATCATTTATTTTTTAGAAATATAAATGATGCCATACAAAGCATCTTCCTTTTTCTTATAAAAGGTTATAAAAGGAAGGTGCTACCACTTGGGTTAGTTCGTAAATATCCCGAAGAGATTTATCTCTTCGCGATCACGTTACTTAATGCCTGTTTTAAGTTAACTGAATTACATCTAAAATCTGTATATACCTTAGTCGTTGGGTTGATTGAATTCGAGGCTTCCGAAACTCTAAAAGATCTTGGTTTATTATGGACACAGCAATGTTGTGAGGGTCTTACTGCTAGATGTATCACGTGCCATTTTAAAGAAATATTGAATATTATAAGTAGAGAGAGGTGTAGATGCTTAGGGACCCCGTCAGGTTGGTTACAACATATTTCTTTATTTTTACCAATAGCTCATATATACCAAGTTTCATGGATATAACGAAGAAATAGATAGAATGGAGAAATGACGAACTTTCATACAAACTTTCAACCCCTATTTCACCCCCTTAGGGGTGGAATATTGAAAAATCGTTTTAGTGTGCGCCTACGTCGCAAAAGAAAGCTACTGTCAAAATTTCAAGTCTCTAACCCTAGCGGTTTAGGCTGTGCGTTGATATATAAGTCATGTTTGTCAGTCAGTCAGTCAGTCAGGACTTTGAATTTTATATATTTTTATAGGTAACTAGCTGATTCCCGCGACTCCGTCCGCGTGGAGGTATGAAAAATAGATGTTGGCCGATTCTCAGACCTACTGAATATGCTCACAAAATTTCATGAGAATCGGTCAAGCCGTTTCGGAGGAGTATGGGAACGAAAACTGTGACACGAGAATTTTATATATAAGATAAACTTATAACGATTTATAAAAACGTAGATGTAAAATGAATGGGCTACGCCAGAAGACTCGTTTCGTCGCCCCTTCATTCAGCTTCACATAGTCGACCTTCGTTTCGACAACGTATCAACCAACCTCGAGCTCTGTACCAACTGAGCGTAATAACTCATGCTCAATCGCGGCACGGCAAACAGCGTGCGGCAATCGGGAGTAGGCAGAAAACTCACGACCGAATATACTTTCAGGACTACCACGTTAAAGTTAGACAATGTGGGGCACCTTACAAATGTATTTCTACCATAATAGTTACATAGCACTCCGCTAAACCAAATACCTCATTATCGTTTATCAAAATTTGAACAAGTCAACACTAACCGAAGTCGCTAACAACGAATCATAGCAAGCCAAACGAAAATAGTAAACAACAGTGCGAAACAACAACAACTACAACACCATGTAACAACACCAACAACAGTAAATCTTAACTAAAGCGTTACTGAGCGTTACATAAATTGAAGTGCACAAGTTCACAACAACCATGAGTCGTGTAGCGTTTATTCCC
The DNA here is from genome assembly GCA_963932025.1 of Erebia epiphron. Classification (NCBI taxonomy): domain Eukaryota; kingdom Metazoa; phylum Arthropoda; class Insecta; order Lepidoptera; family Nymphalidae; genus Erebia; species Erebia epiphron. The sequence continues at coordinate 24,142,839 of OZ009948.1, forward strand.
TAACTATAATTTACAGTAATGTCGAGCTGTTAGTTTTAATTAACATGCTACGGGGAAAATGGGATTATAATGCTTAAATCAAGAAAGTCAATTTACATTTAACATTAATTTTTGGATGAACTTGTTTGCGCAAAACTTTTATAAATATTTTGTTATCAAAGGCTTGCAAATTGATTGTATGAAAACCGGCAAAGTTCGTGTCAGATTTGTAATCAGACTGTGACACCGAGAGAGTTTCTTGTCGTGGAAAAATAATAATAACAATCTGTCTGCTTCGCTTTCACGGCCCATTTTTTTCACCGATTTTGATGAAATTTGGTACTGAGGTAGATTGTATCCTGAGAATATAAGCTATATTTATCCTGGAAAGTTAAGGAGTTCCCGCGGGAATAAAAAATCAATCCACGCGATCAAATGCGCGGGCATCACTTAGTCTTTAATTTCTTTCACAGTGGTCCTAGGGGCAAAACTACAGTACTACGAACCCAGTCAAACTTCCGCGTGAAACGACCGTGCCAGATGGGATCAACGTTTTGATCGGCCGCCTAGTTTGTGCGCTCCATTTAAAAGTGAATAGCGGGGATGTTTTGCCCGCATGCTTTCTCCTGTGCGATTTCCGCCCAATAGTACATTACATTGCGAGACCGGGAAGTACGCGTTTTCTGGTCGAGTGCTAGTTAGACGGCCGAGCTACGCGAGGCCGGCTATATACGAGACCAGAAATGCTCTCCCGGTCGAGGTGTGTATAGTGCTTTTCTAAAAAATGAAAATTATATTACTAGCTGATGCCCGCGACTCCGTCCGCGTGGTTTAAGTTTTTTTGATTCCCGCGGGAAATCCTTAATTTTCCGGGATAAAAAGTAGCCTGTCACTCTTCAGGTCCTCAACTATAACCATGCCAAAAATCACGTCGATCCGTTGATGCGTTGCGGCGTGATTGAAGGACAAACCAACAAACCAACAAACAAACTGACTTTCGCATTTATAATATTAGTATGATGTAATCAAAAGAAAGTAAATAAAAAAGCAACCTACTTAAGTAATATTAAAAGTTAAAATACTTTTTCTGACCTGTCGCTTGAATTTCCTCCTTCACTTGATAAATTTTTCGTAAGTACGAATTTATTTATTTATTTTATTTATTTATTTAATTTAATTAGTACGGACAGGCCAATTACACTAATTAATAAAAAAATTACACAGCACTACTTACAATTAATAACAGTAATAATTACTTAAAAATTAAAATCATACGAATATACCTTTCTTTGGATTTCGGCGGAAGCAAATTATTTTTAGCTAATTCGGCCTCCGCTCTCAGAAAAGGAGGCGTACAATCTAAATCCATAATATCCTCACTCGAACTCATTTTTTCGTCACTTTTAAATAATAAATTATAACGATTAGGTATATAGTTAATTCCCGCCTTTCAATATTATAAAGATAAAAAATAAATACTATACTTTGAATTTTTTTTGCACTGTGAGTGCCGAACGCACAATACGGTAGAGTTCCAAATTTAAACTATTTAGGTCAAAGAACATTATAACTAGTTACAAGATATTCAGGAAGAAAGATTCCAAATTCAAACTTATGATATGTCATGAAAATACATACATTCTTTACTGGCCTAGGCCGGGAAGTTTAACTTTCGAACTCATTTACAGGGTATGAAATGTGCACATTTCATATCATTTTTTAGAAAAATAAATTACGTCCTCCAAACATTATGAAATTTGCAACAAAATAACATTACAGTAAAGCTGCAAGATCGTTATACAAATTGGAGTGCACAAGTTCATAACAAGTGCGAATTATGTAGTGCTTGTTTCCGCTATAATTAACTGAAGTGTACAGCAGTTAGTTTTAATTAACGTGCCGGGGGAATGGGACAATTGCGCTAAAATCATGAGTAACTGCGGATTTCACCGAAGTAATCGTTCAAGGCGAAAACAGTGGTCAAAATTCGGGCGCGGTTTTTTTTTATTCCACTACAAGTTAGCCTAGACGATGCTGTCTAAGATGGTAGCGGGCTAACCTGTTAGCGACATGACAATTATATATTAAACTCTTAGTCGGTTTCTACACAGTATCGTACCGGAACGCTTAATGGCTTTGCGGTACGTCTTTGCTGGTAGGGTGGTACCTAATTAGCTACGGCCGAAGCCTCCCACCAGACCAGAATAGAGAAAATTCCCAATTTGACCTTGCCGGGAATCGAACCCGGGACCTTCCACGTTAAGACAACAGCGCTCAACACTGCGCCAGGGAGGTCGTCAAAACGGTGGACTCCATTTTTGAAAATAAGCAAAAGGTCATTTTTTCTAAAGGCTATCGCGCCATTGATTAATTAATTATCAGTTAGTTTTTAATTTGCAATAATTAATAAAGAAATATCGAAAGATGATGTTTTACCAGGTGAGCTAGTATTCAGGTATGCAACTAGAATAAAAAAGAAAGATTTGTTAAGCTTCCATTATCCTTTAGATCACGGAGGAAATCCGAACTATAAAAATAATTGGCCGTATAAAAGTGTCTTTATTTCCCAGGGGCAATCTATAATTTTTGTATCATTAACTCGGCGACTCTACAGGTGAATCCCTGAGGGAAACACTGGATTTCGACGTGGCCCAGTTGTCACTATATAAAATTTATCTTTCCTATACCAGGAAACTATTAAGACGAAGACACACTACGGACAAAAAAATGTGTGGTTGACAAAAAATGTACGCGTGCAATTTTAAGTTCAGCCCCACTACAGAGACGCGGCGCGGCGCAGCACGTAAAAAAAAAATTATTCATGAGAATGTAGGTGATATAAATCTAGTATAGTGGCAAGTATTCTTTGTATGAGGTTGTATTAAGCTGAGGTTGTACAAGCTACGCGGCACGAAGATGCACTCCGCGACGCGTCAAAGTCATACAAATATTATTTTCATCCCACCATCTCGGAAAGAGTATTTTTAATCTTCGATATCTGAATGCAAAAGCCGTTATTATCCTCTTGAAGATAAAGTAAATTGAATTTAGAACATCGTGTGCACGTTAGTAAATATCACTCGTCTATGAAGTTTGTGAATTCAAAACATCATTAAAACCTATTTACTTCTACCTCTATGGTGCCGAATTTCCATACAACCTTTTTTAATTTGTTAAAAACTCACACTCGTAACCTTCTTGGTGTACTTTTTTAATTTGCTTTGCACGCACCATTTTCTTTCACGTCATGTCATTTCCTCGCTGAGGTGGGATGAAAAGTTACGTGTTGCACTCGAGTGAAAAGATTTTTCACCTCGTGCTCTTTTGATTCCCTCGCTGACGCTCAGGATTCTAATTTTTGAACCACTCGCTGCGCTCGTGATTCAATTTTAAAATCTTTCGACAAATAACTATTACAAACGTACCTAATTTGCTGTGAATTTGTAATATTACGGCACGACAGTTTGCCGACAACGGTTCTAGATACATTTTTTGTAATTGCTCCATGTATCCGTGGGCATGCCACAATGTTGGACATGTTGCTTTTGTGAAAATGGAGCTCTATAATATAACGTAGCTTCAAGCCTAAGGCGAACATTGTTCTCATAATAAAATGTTTTGTGGCTGCTACCTAAGGGGATTCTAGCTACATTTTTAATTATCGTACCTGTGTAGCCCTGAGGCATGCCGTAATGTCGCACTAGTGTAATGATGCTCCACATAACGTAGCATTTACAATCCTTAGGCCAATGTTATAATAATAATGTAATTATAGTAAACTATATGATGCCAACAACTTTGTCCGCGTGAATTAAGGTATTTTGATTTGCGCGGGAACTCTTTAATTTTCATAATTACCTAATATTATTTTTTGTTAATAGCCTTCTTACATTTTATTTAACCTATGCTGGCTTGCAAAACTATTGAACATACCAATTCGTTAAACCTTACCTCCGTTCTGATCATGAGACTATAAGAGGCTTTATATACATTCTAGACTAAAAATACAACATCAAACACTAACCGACTCACGCAGGCTTCATCACTTACAAGCAGGTAAGATCGCAGTCAAAGGCTACAGTTACGGCAAAGGAAATTAGTTTGGTTTTTGTTTTATAAAAATTACAGCACAAAGGAGATCTCAAGAGGCATTCGCTTCTAGTTAACCTTTGGTAGTGGAAACAGAGTAAAAAACACCGCGTATAGATAAAGAGAATGAAGTGAGGGAAAAAAATAATTAGATAATTAAGAAACTAGAAGTTTAATTTGCTATAATCTGCCACAGTAGACAGATACAGTGTGTATCCTGCTTGCGATATTCACCGCCCAGTAAGCCAGCATACGCACCGGCACAGCACCACACCACACAAATCAGTCCAAAACCCAACGTACGTTACTATCCGACACCGGAGCATCAAATAGCCTCCATTATTTTTTTTGTGTATTCCTTCCTTTTTTTCCTCCGACATGGCGATCGGAGACTGTAGACTGTAATAGCCTCCATCCATTGTACCACCTTAACAGACAAACCAACGCAAAGTTACATAATAATTTAGGTATCCTATTTTTATTTATTTTATCCATTACAAGTTAGCCCTTGACTGCGATCTCACCTGATGGTAAGTAATGATGCAGTCTAAGATGGTAGCGGGCTAACCTGTTAAGGGCATGACAACTATATTAAACCCATACCCCTTTTTGGCTTCTACACGGCATCGTACCGGAACGCTAAATTGTAGGGTGGTAACTAGCCACGGCCGAAGCCGCCCGCCAGGCCAGACCAGGAAAAATTCAAAAATTATAAATTCCCAAATTGACCCTGCCGGGGATCGAACCCGGGACCTCCGCGCGTTGAGATAACTGCGCTCAACACTGCGCCAGGGAGGTCGTCGTAATACGCTAACACAAGCTCAAAGTATAGTTATTATAGTTAGTGAAATATAATTATCTAGCCTAAACGTGAACATCAAGTGAACTGTATACCGGACGTAGTTGGTCCGGTTAATTAGGCGCCCGGTGTCCAGCGCCACTGAGCACCGGACATCCGGACCGACCTTCTGCCCTGGAAATTGTGAAAATTAATTGAGCACCAGCACTTCAAAGATTTATCGACCCATGTGAATTGTTACTTTCCTACTTTTTTACTAAATAATTTCCTATTTTTATCTCATAATGATTTTAACATACCTATATTTTCAACTAGATGATGCCCGCGATTTCATCCACGTAGATTATTTTTTTTTAATTCCCGGGGATCCCATTGATTTTACGGGATAAAACTAGCCCGGCATATAACCTATCCCTGTACCAAATTTCATCAAAATCGGTTGTATAGGTGCGCCGTGAAAGTGTAGCAGACAGATAGACACACTTTCGTATTTATGATATTAGCACTACCTATTCTGTGATATCAGTATGGATAGTATGGACTCAGAGAGAACCTCGTGCCTTCTATCGGATTATGTGCGGATTGCTAAGAACACCATAATTTTGATCACCTATTTTAATATAATAATTTAATATAAAAAAATTCTTTTTAAACAACCGACTTCAAACTCCCGCGCCAACTTTACAACAACAAGCACACGCTATACAAAGTACTTAAAGGCACGCGGGTACCCTCATCATCAGTGGCCGATTCCATATTATATATTGTGGGTAGGCGGGCGAGGAGAATTAATTAAAACTTGCATGTAATCACGGAAATATAATTGGATTCACAATCACTATAATTTTATGGTTTATTCCCAACTAGCACTCCACCGAACACGTAGCTTAAATCACGCGATTCGAATTGATTTATCTTCAGTTCACCACGCGTGAGTCACACTAGCGCTCGAGGTTGTGCCAGAGTGACAAGGAGCATTCGCTGTCAAACGCCATAGACTAAAGACAAACGTCAGATGCGCTCCTTGCCACTCTAAAAATATCGACGCGCCGTCACGGCCGGACTGACATTCGCACGCCCTCGCGCGTCTGCTCGTGCCCAGGAATATCTGCAAAGAAAAACACACAGCTGAAGTACCCTTCTGGACATGCTCGTCCATCCCTGACACTTCACTACTTTTAGATCGTCCCTTAACCCCACATCTAACCATTGCGTCAATTACCCACACACCAACTGGAGCTGTCCATTGCGTCAATTACCCACACACCTACTGGAGCGGATAACCGAACTCGGGCTTCCCTTCGACCAGCCACCACCTCACTGTGATGACGTGGACCGGACACATCCCGTCAGCATCCCTTCCACCAGTAACGAACGTCGCACGTTCACACGCTGCCGTAAATGAAGTGATCCGGAACCTCGACCCGCATGAGCCAGTCCCTTAGACCATTCACTTACCACCCAGCTCACACATACAGTACCAACCCAGGTTGAAGTGATCCGGAACTTCGACCCACATGAGCCAGTCCCTTAGACCATTCACCAATCGTCCCGCGCAACAACCAAAGTCGTAGTCAAACCGTAGTCTGATTAAGAACATCGACCCATATAGGCCAGTCCTTTCAATCAGCTACACCACATACGCACTTCCTGATCAAGAACATCGACCCATATAGGCCAGTCCTTTCAATCAGCTGTACCGCATACGCACTTACCACCGTCCACCAGTACTGAACGAACGTCAAAATTCACGAACACGGCGTGTACATTACATAGCATATTTTCACTAACCATTTATTATTTATTCATCACGTTCGGAGGCAGAGAGGGTCTCAGAGCTAGCGGTCATAGTGCGTGAACTAGACACCGACACCGTGTCACTATCATCATCAGATGTTACCGCCTCAATTTCTTGACCGTGGACTGCCGCCGTCTCGGCCTCCTCTACGTTATTAATTAAGGAACTAGCCACTTCAGCCAATCCATCATAACCAACAGGTACTGCACGAAGATTTTCATGGGAATATTTACAAGTGCGGTTAGACCCATCAATGTCTCTTAGCTCATACCTATCGTGATCTAGAACTCGAATAATAGTAAATGGACCTCTAAACTTTCGCTGAAGTTTGGTTTGATTGCGCTCGCTACACTTAATGAAGACAAAGTCACCTACAGAGAACGGTTTCACTTTTGCCCTACCGCGGTTAAAACGCTCTACTTCCGATAGTGCTGCCTTCCTAATATTTTCAGAAGCATTGCTCCGGATTGCGCTTAAATCTAGACGTGCCTCTGGTTCTGTCTGCGGTGATACAGCGGATATCCCTAATGACTGTGCTCGTGTACCAAACATTAGTTCTGTCGGCGAATAACCGGTCACTCTGGACTTAGTACTATTCAACGCTAATTGCACCTCGGGAAGTTCGTCGCGCCACGTTTTATTCGGGTCATTCTCTACAATTGTGAGTAGACATTTTAGAGTTCGCATTACCCGCTCTACCTGGCCGTTGGCCCTACTGGAACCGGTAGCAATTAGGTGGAGGTCTATACCGTGGTCATTGCAGAATTGCTTAAAGTCGGCGCTTATGTAACACCTACCCTGGTCCGCGATTATGCGCTTTGGTGCGCCGAAAAGGCAAACCGCTTTTTTGAGAGATTTAATTGCGCTAGCCGCATCGAGTGAGGATGTGTAGTCTAAGAGGACATACTTTGTAAAGGCGTCGATTATGACAGCGGCGTATTCTTTCCTATCGCTCTTCCCACTCAATTTCCCTGTGATGTCAATATGTATAGTGTGCCAAGGTGTGGACACTTTAGGTATTGGATGTAGTCGCACCTGTTGTGCTCCTGAACATCCTTTTGAAGCTTTGCACACTATACATGAATCTACAAACTTACGCACCTGCTTGGACATTTGGGGAAACCAGTACTGCTCATATATCTTGTCTAACGTTTTATCTGCCCCAAGATGCATAATTTCTGTGTGTATGTGATTAATAAGAGTCCAAGTCAAGGATCTTGGAACAACTGGTAACCAGAAACTGTTTTTATTGCGTTCGATTTCCCTATATAGTATGCCTTTCCGTACATCATAAGTGTGAGCAACATCTTCAGGTAGTTCGTTGTTACGGTGCTTGTTAATGAGATCCTGTATCTCATTATCTCGTTTTTGTTCCACCGCTAACCAACCTTGGTGTAGCTCAATGAAGTTTACTTCTTTGTTTCTCTGAGGTGCTTCAGTGGTCTCATTTGTTTTTGATGAACTAGACACCGGCTCTGAGACAGGATTCCTAGAGAGATAGTCCGCGTGACTCATGCAACTACCCTGTTTGTGGACTATATCGAAGTCATATGCCTGCAAGAAGGCCCACCACCGGTGAACACGAGGGGTCAAGTCAGTCTTTGACTTCGACGCTTTCAATGAGTTGCAGTCTGTAAAGACTGTGAAATGCTGACCATACAAGTAATGCCGAAAATTCTCAACAGCTCGAACGACCGCCAGGGTCTCTAACTCATAAGAATGGTATCGCGATTCCGTGTCGGTCGTTCGCCGGCTAAAGTACGATACAACATGGGGTACATTATCTTTTCTCTGAATCAGTATGGCACCATATCCATCAGAACTCGCATCGGTATGAAGTTCTATGGGCGCATCTCGATCGAATATTGCTAAAACCGGCTCAGATGTTAGTATTTCAACAACCTTTTTGTGAATTTCGTTATGTGCGTCTGTCCATTTGATCGGACCTTTTAATTTAGTTAGCGGGTATAATGGACCGACGAGACGAGTGAAATTTGGTATGAAGCGTCTGAAATACGATGCCAGACCTAGAAACTGCCTAACGTGTGTAGCTGTTTTAGGAGTCGGGGCGTTTACTAAAGCCTGCACTTTCCTAGGATTTGGTGTGACTACTCCCGCTCGCACGACATATCCTAGATAATCGACCTCATTTTTCATGAACTTGCATTTCTTTATGTTAAATGAAAAACCTGCGTCAGAGAGTGCTTTCAAGGTAAGATCCAGACGTTCTAACCCCGTTAATACGCCATCCGAGTAACACAATACGTCATCCATATAAGCTAATGCTACTTTATCTTTTAATGGACCTAGCGCTGTATTTATGCATCTCTGGTAGACAGATGCAGCGTTCCTCAACCCAAATGGCATCGCCAGATATTCATATTGACCGTCAGGGGTCACAAATGCTGTTCTCGATATACTGTCGCCATGGGGGTCAACTAATATCTGGTGATAGCCTGAAGCCATATCTAGTGACGAAAAATAATGTGCACCGTGAAGACGATCGATTTGTTCGTCAATTCTGGGCAACGGGTAATGCTCTGGGCGCGTATTGGCATTGAGTTCCCTATAATCTACGCACATCCTATCGGTATTATCCTTTTTTTTGACTAGTAAAATAGGGCTGGCAAATGGCGAGTTACTTTCCCGAATAACGCCCGCTTTTAGCAGAGCTGCCACTTTCTCGTTAACTATCTCCTTCTCCGCAGGCGCCAACCTATAAGGGCGTCTCTGCACTGTCTTATTTGGGTCGATAGGATCTATGCGAAGAACGCCTGTCGTTACGCGTCGCGTGGGCACACCATCAATGAAAAACTTCCTATACTTTTGTAAGATCTTGATCAATGCTCGTTTCTCATCACCTTGCAAATCGGTATCAATAGCCATGAAATCAAATTGGACGGATACGTCAGATACATTGACCTCTTTTCTAGAAGTAAAAGTGAGCTGATCGTTGTCAATGTGAACGTGCACGCCATCCCCTAATATATCCCTACCTAGGATTACCGACTCCGCGATGGTGTTGTCAGGTACTACATGAAACAGCACAGTCAATGAAATGCCTTGTACATTGATGGGACTAAGAATTTGAGTGACACACTCAACGTTTCCCCGGCCAATGCCCGTTAGATATACTAAATCACTCCGCACAGTACCAGCAAATCTATTGGCCAATCTATCAGTTACTAATGAACAAGCAGATCCACTATCAAAAAGAAAGAAAACGGGCTCACCGGATGATGTAGAGTGCTTCTCGATGATTGACGTTCACACACATGAACCTCCTTAACGCCTTCGTTGCGCCGCCCTTCCGGTCTGCGCACGTTGAAGCCACGTGGCCTGGCTGACCACATACGTAGCAGGTAACTGGTCCCGCTGCAACTCTTGACGCTTGGTTGAACGTCTTGGTTGAGGTTTCAGGCTCTTCTCTCCGCTTCTTGCAATCTACTGCCTTATGTCCCCCTGTGCCGCATCGGTGGCAAGTTCCGTTGAAACGTGGTTCATTAAAGCGAGCTCTTTTCGCGTCCGTGTCATAGCCTTCGCCACCATCATGCTTACGCTTGAGCGAAACGCCGTTGAGGATACGTAATAGTTGAGCTCTGGCAGTCACGTTATGAGAATGCAGTTCGCGGCGAATCATAAAGTCTTTTTGGCATAGAACTGAAGCCACAAATCCGGTGATTATATCTTCTGACATTTCTGTCCGCGGGATGCGTTCTATGATGCTCCAAAGACGCGTCGCAGCTTCAGATGCGGTTTCCTTTGCACCGATTTGAAATCTTAATATTTCATCAAAATAGTCTTGGGGTAACATCGGTTTTGCAAATTTTGCTAGCAGTAATTCTTTTATTTGAGGCCATGTTAATTGTGAAGCTTGCAATTTTGTCAAACATGTGGCAGCACGACCTTTGAGGGCTCGTGTAAGTAACAATAAAAGTTCTGCACCTTCTAACCTGCGACTATCCACGACGATTTCAGTTACGTTGCACCATCCTTCAATGTCCGCTTCGCTATCGTCAGGGTCGAATTTGATCAACTGCGTTGACTCACGGCTCGAGGGTTGCGGCTGTGCTGCGGTCACCAGCCGTGATATGAACATCTCCATTTGATCCATCAGGTTCGATTCTTTCGCTGGCGTAGTAGGTTCATGGTCGTGACTGTTCTCCTCTATTCTAGGCCCTTTACATCCCACTTCTGATAAAGGCACGCGGGTACCCTCATCATCAGTGGCCGATTCCATATTATATATTGTGGGTAGGCGGGCGAGGAGAATTAATTAAAACTTGCATGTAATCACGGAAATATAATTGGATTCACAATCACTATAATTTTATGGTTTATTCCCAACTAGCACTCCACCGAACACGTAGCTTAAATCACGCGATTCGAATTGATTTATCTTCAGTTCACCACGCGTGAGTCACACTAGCGCTCGAGGTTGTGCCAGAGTGACAAGGAGCATTCGCTGTCAAACGCCATAGACTAAAGACAAACGTCAGATGCGCTCCTTGCCACTCTAAAAATATCGACGCGCCGTCATACTTATTTTATTGTTGATATTTTAAAAACCGCTCGACCGATTTCGATAAAATTTATATGGGACCACACGGCAAGTATGTCCTTTCAAATAAAAAAAAAATCATCCAAATCGGTCCACCCAGTCAAAAGTTCTGAGGTAACAAACATAAAAAAAAGGAAAAAAAAATACAGTCGAATTGAGAACCTCCTCCTTTTTTTGAAGTCAGTTGAAAATGATGAACTACAGAATCGTCTCGAAACAATGTGTTGCCGTATAGGAGCTTCCCCATACAGGCTGACCACGGTGCTAATAAATGGCTTTTTAATAAGATTTGTGTTTATACTTGTTTGTATTTGTACTTTATTATGGTATTGAAAGTATTTGTGTGTCGTAGTTTTATTATATTAAAAAGTCATTTAATCCCGTTGTCTCCTTGTTACAGAAGCCGATTACACACTGGATGATTCATTTTGGAGCGAAGACGGGCCCTTTGGTGAGTTATTTTATTTCTACTTTTTAAATTTTAAATATAACCACTTAATAATTTCAGCACTAGCACCGAAGAGACGTTAGTTATCTTTGTGTGTTCTATCGTCTCTAGACTGGGGAGTGCTCTGAGGAGTTATTCAATCTAATACCACCTTCCGTGTTCTCCAGTCACACACTACTTCGCAGAAACAAATTTCATTCTCACCACCTGGATGCCTTGTCCTCTTCCACCACCCGTTATTCCAGGTCATTTCTGCCACGTACCGGCAAATCGTGGAACCAGTTTCCATCTTCTGTGTTCCCTCATGATTATAATATGGGGCTCTTCAAAGGGCGGATAAACAAATATCTCAAAAGTCAGCAACGCATTGGCGGTTCCTCTGGTGCTGCAAATGTTCATGGGCGGCGGTAATCACTTACCATCAGGTAACCCGTCTGCTCGTTTGTTCGCTATACATTTAATAAAAAAAAACGAATGAGCCATTGAAATGTGCTCCGAGGTACGGAAGAAACGAAAAAGCCAAATTCCAACCTCCAAATTCGGTCACCTATTCAGTTAACTACTTGGGTCATATTAGTTCTGTCCTTAGGTAAATTAGGTAAATAGATACAGGCAGAAAAGTACAAAATGCCAGCTTTCTGTCACAGTATTCTGTGCAACTGCATTTTTTTTTATCCACTACAAGCTAGACCTTGACTGCGATCTCACCTGATGGTAAGTGATGATGCAGTCTAAGATGGTAGCGGGCTAACCTGTTAGGGGCATGGCAGTTATATTTAACCCATACCCCTTCGGTTTCTACACGGCATCGTACCGGAACGCTAAATCGCTTGGCGGCACGTCTTTACAACCGAAGCCTCCCACCAGGCCAGACCAATTCAGAAATTACAAATTCCCAAATTGACCCTGCCGGGGATCGAACCAGCACCTCCGCCCGTTAAAGCAACAGCGCTACCACGCCACCATAGCCACGGAGGTCGTCATTTATATAATTAATGTGGTCCTCCAAACCAAAAATTTTGTGCCCGTATTATGTTTTCGCCCTTTCAACTGAACAACATGATCCATAATATTTTTTGAGATGTTAATTAAATCATTATGAATGAACACTTGATTTCATACAGCGTGAAAGAAGACAATAACACGGATATCAATAAAAATAATGAGACTTGCACTTGTTACTACGTGTAACAAGTGCAAGTGGTGCAATAATTGTAATATCTATTGACACAATAAAAATACTTTGATGCAAATAATTACAGTACAATTTTCAATTCGTTTATTTGTTGATTTATAAATTAATCGTTATTAAATTTAATGTTGGTAATGATAACTATCACACTATTTAATATAAATGCGAAAGTGTGTTTGCTTGTTGGTTTATTGGTTTGTTGGTTTGTCCTTCAATCACGCCGCAACGGATTTACGGATCGACGTGATTTTTCGCATGGATATAGTTTAGGAACTGGAGACATAGGCTACTTTTTATCCCGGAAAATTAAGGAGTTCCCGCGGAAATCAAAAACCTTAAATCACACGGACGAAGTCCCGGGCATCAGCTAGTAATGAAATGAATATGAAATAACAGAGCTTACTGAAGTCCATGATAATCAAGGAACAAGGTATGAAAAATTAACTTCATTTTTCATCTTTCTCATATGAAAAGATGAGGATATTAAAAATGTCGAATAAATTAAATCCAAGACAATGATGACGAAAAATATAAAGATTAAATAGGACTTTTATAGTCACATAAAAGCTGCAGTAGAGCTCACATAAAAGTCGAATAAAAAGTAAAACCAGCTCCGTTAACGGCAAAATAAACATACGGTTTGGAAAAAGCCAGTTAAAGCAGTTATTAACACTCGACGACACTCGTCGTGACGCTGCCGTAACGAGCTGGATCAAGTGGCAATGTTGTATTGATGCAGTGAATATAAGCTCATGTTGTATGTTGCACAATATGAAGGCTACAGGTGCCTTTAAAGTAGCGTCAACTTCTTTATGAATGAATTGATCGGTGTTGTTATTTTTGAAGTTAACTCTTACTTGCAAGTTTATTGTGATAGAAAACGTTAAACGATAAATAGCTAAGAATTTTATACGAAGGGCCAGCGTTGAAATAATTTTTGATTGCGTTCCAATATTTCCAGAAAATAGTCTAGGCAAAAGTTAGTCGACCCCAACAATAATTCCTCAGGCGACGAAACTTTACAGTATGATAAAGTATCATGAGTTAAACGTATATTATAAATATCCAACAAAAAAATCATAAAGGAAGTAAGGGTTTTTATGCTATACCTAATTGTTAAAGCAGGAAGGTACATTATCGCGTAAACGCAGTTTATGTTTGTTAATAAAATCGGTTAAATATCGATGTTCTGCATGATTATTTCGTTTGATATTTCAGTTTTGAGTGTAGATATACTACCTACTATTATTTTAGAAAGAAATCGATAAAATATTCAGTCATAAATATTAAGATTTAGGTATAAATTAATAGGATTAAAAATTAAATACCAATAAATAGGATTTTTTGTTGGATATTTTTGTTTATGTATTAGTTCATGCCATACTACAACCCTGCCAGGTTTCAAGGACTGACGATTTAATGCGGGGGTCCCCATACAACAAACCGCCCCATTGCCTAGACTATAAAAATTCTTTCCAAAAAACCGACTTCCAAAGCCACTGTAAAGTAAAAAATAATTTTGATTTCTACACACTATGTTGAAGTCGGGCGAGCCTGACGCGTCAACTATGCATATCTTTGTTATAATAAACTAGCAAACCCGGCGAACTCCGTTTCGCCACCAGATGGCTTTCCCGCTAAAAAGATTTTCCCGCTTTTCTGTTGAAATTTTTCCTGAATTTTCTTTGCTATAAACCTCAAGGAGCCCGAGACCTTTCCAACGAATGCAAAACCGTGGAAATCGTTTCGTGCGTTCTGGAGTTATAGCGTCAGGAAGGAAAACCCGACTTATTTTTATATAGTAGACTAGCTTTTGCCCGCGGCTCCGCCCGCGTGAAATTCGGTTTTCCGTTCCCGTTCCCGCTCTTGAAATTTTCTTTGCTATAAACCTCACGGAGCCCGAGACCTTTCCAACGAATGCAAAACCGTGGAAATCGGTTCGTGCGTTCTGGAGTTATAGCGTCAGGAAGGAAAATTCGACTTATTTTTATATTATAGATTATAGACTTGGCGCTTGACGATATTCATGCTTAGTGCAAGGCAATGATGAGGTTTAGGTTAGAACGCATTTACCTAGATGATCATAAAATAGTAACATAAATGGGTGTTTGACTACTTGTCAAATAAATAGTTTTTTGTGCTAATAATGTCCTCCCGACCGAATTTCGGTCATCGTCAGGCGGCCAATCTCCAGAGAGATTAGCCATCTGCGCGGGAGATATTAAAGTGCACAAGTGTGTGCACAAACACAGGTGCACTCTCTGTTCCTTTACTCTCATAGCCCGATGGGACGGAAAATCCGACACGACCGGAGAGAGATCACGCGTTTTGACGTTCGATAAAAGTTGCTGATTTGATTAGTTGCCAAATACACAACTGTTAGAAGATTTTTGAAGGCTACCATTGCTTTGACACAAAAGTTCTGGTTTCTTGAATTTTACAACAATAATATTCTTAGTTGTTCTTGTAGAAATTTCCATCCTAAAACCTCATTTATTCTTTCAAACACCGTATGCGGTGAACATTTCTAGCGCGCCCGTGAAAATTCGTATAAAAAAGCTCCTCCAGGATGTCCTCCGGGGCCCGTACGTCAGCCTGGCAATAACCATTTCCAGTCCCGGTTGCGTTTACTTCATACTTTTACGGCTTTTCGAGATTTCATCAGGATTCATCGCTGTGTTTTTAAAGTTTGTGGCTTTAAAAAAGTAATTTTAATTAACTTGTATTTCTACTTACTGCACTGCTGAAAGGTTTATTTATATTCACACTATTGTAATAGGGATGATGTCAAAAATAAATTATTTCTTACTAATTATTAAATACAGGGTGTTCCGAAAGATTTCAAATTCACATCCTCGGTTTTAAATTAGATAACCATTTTAAACTACAACAAAGATTGAAGAACAAAACCACGTTGAAATTTGGTGACGTCACACCTCACAGTGCATTTCATATACAACTTCCATGGTACTAGAAGCGCGTTTTTAAGTTTGATAAAGAGTTGCTGATTTGATTGAGTTGTCATCATCCTTATTTTAACGCTCAACTCTAGTACCTACCTTAAAATAGAATGTTATTATTTTATCCTGGAAAATTAAGGAATGCCTGTGGAAATTAAAAAACTTAAGCCACGCGAACGAAGTCGCGGGCGTCCGCTAGTCTTTTCAATAAAATGCGAACGAAAACAATATTCATACAAGAACGATGAAATTCGAAAAAAAAGTTCAGGTTCAAATGGCCATATCTCGGTAAGCTTTTAATCAAAAAAATAATATTTCAGCCCCGCATTTTAAAGGAAATTTAGTCTACTTGTTTTTATCTAAAGCAATGCCTGTCCCACAAACTTATCTAACCCGATGACAGCGTCGCTAGTATATATGAAAACTAAAATAAAAACAAAAATTAAACAGGCATAAAAATTAGTTCCAATTTTGGCCACCGGGTCAGATAAGTTTGTGGGACTAGTTGTTGTAGTAAGTTAGAAATTTTTCAATATTCTCCATAATATGGCACACTAATACGAGTACCAGAAGGGGTTACGCATCGTCTCGGTGCGCTCTGGATGTTATCTTGTTCAATAATTTGCATGTGAATGCATTCAATATGTAAATTTCTCGTTCGTGAGACCGCGCTTTGGGATCCGCTGTATAATCTAATCGATTATGAAACAATGAATTGGGCTAGGAATGTCAGAGGGGTTTATTATTCGATATTATTTTAGAACTAGCTGATGCCCGCGACTTCTGTATTCCCGCGGGAAGTCCTTAATTTTCCGGGATAAAAAGTAGCCTATGTCACTCTCCAGGTCCTCAACTATACCCATGCCAAAAATCACGTCAATCCGTTGCTCTGTTGCGGCGTGATTGAAGGACAAACTAACAAACCAACAAACAAAGTGACTTTCGCATTTATAATATTAAGTATGATTTGTTCAAGTTTCAGCTTTTTAGGTCGAAGAGTTTACTCTGTGCGTTGATCAGTCAGTCAATGAGTGAGTGGGTGATTGTGTCAGGACTTTGTCTACCTATGCAGGTACATTAAATATCTTGGAAGTTGAATTTACCAACTTCTAATAGTCGAATTGATTTGAAGCTCTGCAAACGTATGTATTCAACTCAATAATTTGGTCCCATGGAGTTGAACTGAGATGATTGATTGGTATGAAACAATTATTGTTCTGAGCGCTGTTGTCGTCTGTGATCCCGACTCCCGGGTTCGATCCCTAGCAGGAATTAAGAATTTATAATTTCCGAAATTTCTCCGGTCTGCTCTAATAGGAGATCGTGGCTAGTTACCTCCTTACCGGCAAAGACGTACTGCTAATAAAGATTTGCTATTCCGGTGTGATAACGTCTAGATACATGATATCAGGGGCATGGGTTTAATGGCATGGCAATGGGGGCATGGGTAATAGGTTAGTCCGCTACCATTTTAGACAGCATCCTCATTAAACTCTACGTGAGATTACAGTCAATGGCTAACGTACAGTGAGAAAAAAGACTTAAAACTATGCATTTGATTGGAATACTGGAAATGAAACGGTCTTACGGAAACGGAAGCTTTAATAGAAAAAAAAAGAAGCTCCACACTTCCTTACTCTACATGTCATGCAAAGCATAAGCAATGCTTTAAATCAACCGAATGAATGAATAGAACATCATCATCATCATCACTACAGCCTATTAACGTCCCACTGCTGGGCACAGGCCTCCACTCTCATAGGAGAGCGGGAATTAGAGCTTAGACCCACCACGCTGCTCCAATGCGGGTTGGCGGGCTTTAACGACTATTATCATGTTAGTGATAATAACCGGGACCGACGGCTTAACGTGCTCTCCGAGGCACGGGGGTGAAACACCGCCAACTTCCAACTCCGGGCTGGCACTGAGAATTTCTTAATTGAAAAACCCAATACCTAACTTTAAGCCCGACCTGAAATCGAACCCAGGACCTCGTGATCCGCAGTCGACTATGCTAACCACTAGACCAACGAGGCAGGCAGAATGAATAGAACGGAACTTGCTATTTGCCCGTCTCTGTCTCTATCTATCTCTGTGTCAAATTTCGTCAAGATTGATTTAGCGGGTGAGCCGTAACAAAAAAACAGACTGATTCCAAGCTTTTGCGTTTATAATACGTATAAATTTTCGAAAAGGCTGTGCCCACATGATCATAGTTTTCAATACAATCCTTAACTTTTAAAACTACGCATTTGTTTGAAAATGCAATACTAGAAATAGATGAAACAGTCATACACGCTCGTAATAGAAAGAAAATAAAGGAAAAAGAAGCTCCACACTTCCTTATTTTGCATGTCATACAAAGCGATACGATAGCAAACGAATGTCTGTGTCATCTCGCAACGCTCGGCATGCCGTCTTGTTCGACAATTTGCATGGGAATGCATTCCACATGGAAATCCAAGCGTCTGTGACAGAACGCGGGACTCTGTATATAATGCAACCGATTGATCGGAGCTGATATTACTGAGATGCTGTGTTTAATGTTATCATAACTAGCTAACCCGTCTTTGCTTTCATAATTTGTATGTTCGAATGAAGAATTTATAAGATTTTCATTATTAGCTACAGTTTTTACAGTAATGTGAAAAACAAAAGAGAATGACCAAAAGTGGGCCATTCTTGCGTTTTAATGAAATTAACGGTAAAGCATTGGAAATATACTCAGGATTATATAATAAAAAAATCATTAAGATATTAACTGGGAGTTTGGAGTAATCTGACTTTTAAGTTTTGAGGTTAAGTTGGGTAATTGTTAGTTATTATTTAGCCTTTTAGCTTATAACAATTTATTTATCGACATGCAGGTTTCCGAAATACGTTAGTAAATATTTATAATATAAATAATTATTTAATTTTTATCTTTAAAATGAAAATAATTGTTTGCGTATTAGTTAATTTAGTTTTCTTTGTACCATCTAGATGGCACCACTTGTACTCTAGCTCGCGGTAAAGCTAGCGTAACGCCATCTAGGTGGCACAAAGCAAACTAAATTAACTTATACGCAAACAATTATTTTAATTCAAAATAAACAATTATTTTAATTAAAGCTAAGAATAAAATAAAATAATAACGTATTTTGGAACCCTGCATGTTGATAAATATATTATTATTAGCTAAATGGCTAAATAATACCTAATAATTGCCAAACTTAACCTCAAAACTTAAAAGTCAGATTACTCCAAACTCCCAGTTAAGATCTTAATGATTTTTTTATTATATAATCCTGAGTATATTTCCAATGTTTTATCGTTAATTTCATTAAGACGCAAGAATGGCCCAAATCTCATACAAAAATGGTCAAGATCCTTTAATAATATAAATGCGAAAGTGCAGTCTGTCTGCTATAATTAAAACGGCAAAAAACTATGAGTGTTGGAGATGTCAAGAAATTAAGGAGTTCATGCGAGAATTAAAAAAAAACGTAAACCACGCAATCAAAGTCGCGGGCATCTGCTTCATAAGTTATAAATTGAGCCCCACGGAAAATCGTATAATCTTGGCAAGAAGTAGCACGAGACACAAAAATATATGAAAGTCAAAAGAAAAAATTATAAGCCAGCAAAGTAATTACGTTACTCTAAAAAGTAATACTAAAAAAATACAAGCTTTGTAGAGCTTGTATTTTTTTAGTATTCACAAAAGTCAGACATATTGCCAACGTCATAGCGTATTCCGTAGTAAATAGGATTCGCTGGCCCGTGACGTAGCGAGCTGTAACCGGGGCAGCGGGCGTGAGACGCAAGCACGCGTGACGTCATTCGCGAGCGCGAATGTACGAGTACGTGTAGGCCACTCAGCGCGCTGCGCGACGCGTCGAGGGTGAATGCCTCTGTTTCATGTTAGCCTGGTAGCTTTGAACTGTGATGAGAATATTATACGAAATAAAAAGAGGTGTAAAGAGTCTCGTACACAGATCAGCGATCTCGCCCCTCAAACTGTTTCGTGGGTAGTGGTTAGCATGACTGCGTCTGATGAGGTCCCGGGTTTGAATCCCGGGTCGGGTCATAATGAAGCATTGGGTTTTTCTGACAAGAAATTCTCAGTACTAGAATGGAGTAAGGAAATTGGCCGTGTTTCACACCGTGCCTCAGATAGCGCGCCCTGCACCTGATCTCTCTCCGATCCAAATGCACCTGTGTCTTTGCACACACTATATTGCATTATAATATTTCCTGCCCAGATGTCTAATGTCTGCATGCAATCTAAAAGATGGCTGCCGTGGCCGAAATTCGGTCGGGAGGACATTATTATTGGATCATTGCCCTCGGCCAATACCCAACGTGTACATAATATTTACTTGTGTATATTTGCCACGTGTGGCCAACTAATCCGGAATAAAAGTAGCCTGATGTCATTCCCAGGGATACAAGTCACCTATCCCTGTACAAAATTCATCAAAATTGGTTGAACAGATGGGCCGTGAAAGCGTAGCAAACAGACAGACAGACACTCTTTCGCATTTATAATATTAGTATAATTATAGAGTATAGATTTAGGCTTGTGTAAAGTATATTTCTGTAGCAACATTTGATTCAAAAGAGCTCATTAGGTATAAAGCATTATATTCTCATAAGTACGCGATATATTAATGTTTATTAGTTTTACTTTAGTTCTGGAACATTCTTCACATGACCGTACGGCTTGTTACGTCTACGTAGTAGGATTTACAACCCAGAGCTCAAAGCGTGCATGCTAACGACGTGCTCATTTGCGTAAGAGCGCCGCTTTACAATTTGCCGACATCGCTTATTTATAAGAATGCAGGCTCTTTTAAGAAACGTAAACTAGCTATATTTTATAACCTCCCTGGCATAACATGGCGCTTTATGATCTACTAGCGGACACCCGCGACTTCGTTCGCGTGGCATAAGTTTTTTAATTCCCATAGGCATTCCTTAATTTTCCGGGATAAAAAGAACCCATGAAAAAAACACGTCGATCCGTTGCTCTACTGCGGCGTGATTGAAGGACTATTTAACGTCCTTTGGGATTGAATTTATTAAAAATGTGAATTATGTATTTTATAATTTAAACCGGTAGCCCAAATAATATCAAGTTTCATGGCTTTAACTTGAAAAACGCCGGCATTTACACCAACTTTACAACCCCTATTTTACCCGTTTGGGGGTAGAATTTTACTTTACCCACGTACTTCTTTATATTATACCGAAAGCCAAAATACCAAGTTTCGTTGATACAACTTGAGAAATATCTTGAGAACTGAAGGACTTTCATATTAACTGTCATCCCCTATTTCACCCTTTCAGGGTTAGAATATTCAAAAACTGTGAAACACGTATTTCTTTGTTCTTTTACTTATAGCTCAAATACCAAGTTTCATGGATATAACTTGAGAAATGACGGACTTTCATACAAACTTTCAACCCCTATTTAACCTCCTTAGGGGTGGAATTTTGAAAAATCCATCCTTAGTGAGCGCCTACGTCACAAAAGGAAGCTACTGTCAAAATTTCAAGTCTCTAACCCTAGCGGTTTAGGCTGTGCGTTGATATATAAGTCAGTCAGTCAGTCAGTCAGGCCTTTGAAATTTATATATATAGATGAGTGCAAAGTTCTGCTTTCTATAGGTGGAAAAATGGATAACTAGGTGAAGCTCGCGACTTCGTCCTCGTGGAATAAGATTTTTTAAATTTCCACGGGAACTTCTTAATATTCCGGGATAAATAGTAGGTACTCTACACTCTCCAGGTCCTCAGCTATACCCATGCAAAACATCACGTCGAATCACGCTGTGTTGCGACGTGTTTAAAGGACAAACCAACAAACATATTATGCACTTTCGCATGTATAATTTTAGTATGATGTAATATTTGGAAAAAACTATGTTTTGAAAAATCTAAATTTATGTTACATAAAAGTATAGATTAGGTACTGAGTGGTGTTTTATTAATACCTATTTTATATTAAAGTTTTTTAAAGACCTATGTTTTTAGTAATCATTGTTTTTATCTTTACAGGTAACTTACCGGAAGACGCAAAATCTGATGGTAAGTGCAAAACTTTTTCTCCGTTTTCATTGATCGTTTTTGCTATTTTATTTAAAATTTTCCATATTTTCCTTTTAATAAGCAATTAAAACATAAAACTGGGTACTTTAAATAATAAAACAAATATGCTTAATTTATCTACAGTATAATCGGTTTAAGTTTCAATTGAAATTATATTTTATTATAATACTAGATGATGCCCGCGACTTCGTCCGCGTGCTAAAAGAGTTTATTCCCAAGGAAACTCTTTAATTTTCCGGGATAAAAAGTAGCCTTTGTCACTCTCGTCCTCAATACTATCCCTGCAAAAGATCACGTGGATCAATTGCTATGTTTCAGCATGATTGAAGGACAAACATACACACTTTTGCATTTATAATAATTAGCATGAATATCACGGAAGTTAAAAATGGGTGGTTAATGTGATCGATTTGTAAAGATGGATGCGTCCAGACCATAAAATTGAAACTCCGGTGCTATCCACAGTTTTATTTTGTATTCAATACAACCTGTATTAGGACGCGTCATTACTTTAATAATACTTATTGTGACGAAGGTTAACAATTGTAAAGTTACTGCACTAGTATGGAAACGAGGATGCTGTTGCCATGCACAATTTTTTAATTAATATGAAAAGTTACAAGATCCTGCCCAATTTTAACTTCCGTGATGGTGTCTATATCAATGTTTACACGGGTCATTATGATAGGGACGAAGACGCGGTCGCTACCTGTCGGCGACCCCGGGGCAAAGCTGACAGCCTGCGTCGGGGGCAAGTGTGACGTTGCTAACAAGTCCTGGACCGATAAAGGTACGACTTCTATGACCCGAGTAAGTGTTGATATAAATATACTAGCTTTTTCACGCGGCTTTGCTTACGTTAGTTTCGATTTTCATTCAAATTTCAAGGCCCTATTTCAACCCTTTAGGGGTTGAATTTTCAAAAATCCTTTCTTTGTAAGACCGTAAACGTACGGAAATCGTCTGGTTACTGTTTTATTATAACTACTAGCTGATGCCCGCGACTTTGTCCGCATGGATTAAGTTCTTTTGATTTCCGCGGGAACTCTTTTATTTTCCGGGATAAAAAGCCTATGTCCATCCCCGGGATACAACCTATCCCTGGACCAAATTTCATCAACATCGGTCAAACAGATGAGCCGTGAAAGCGTAGCAGACAGACGGACAGACAGACAGACAGACGGACGGACAGACAGACACGCAGACGGACGGACGGACAGACAGACAGACAGACACACTTTCGCATTTAGAATATTAGTTTGGATAGATATATAGTATGGATAGTTTATTATACTAGCTGATGCCCGCGACTGCGTACGCGTGGAGTAGTAATATTAGTAAGAAGATTACGTAGTGTTATGAAATAGTGGGGACATATCAACAAAATATTCCATGCGTATATTATCGAGGCCTGCGCCGAATCTTACGCCATTGATTCCAAGTTGCGAGCCTTATTCAAATGCTAATATCGGGAACTTGCACGTGTATGAGTGGAGGGAATCGGTGAAGCAAATTGAATTCTGGCAGAGGAATTCAAAGTTGGACCGAGAGTTTGGGCGTTATGTGTAATTTGGTTATACGCGTATATCTATACAGAGAATTGATTTCAGTGTAATTGATTAAATTATTTGCTGACTCATCCCAGTTGTATCATAATACTAGATTATACCCTGGTAAAATGTAGACTACTTTTAATCCCGGAAAAATAAAGAAAGAAAGAAAGAAAGAAAACACATTTATTTCCAAAATTGTGCCACACATAAATAGCCCTAAAGAGGTAGGTCACCCCCCCCACCTCAACGATCCAGAGATACAGCGGTAAAAAAACCTCATCCACGCGGACGAAGTCGCGGGCACCATACATAGATATGACGTGAATAAAGAGTTTTGAATATAGGATAGAAGCTGGCGTTACTTTGCGGAAGTCCATGATAATGAAGGTACTAGAATATAAATTCGCTTAGTAATCGTCACTTTACAATCGGGGATTGTCGAGTCAACATCTCCTCCTCTGGATTCTCCTGAAGATGCTCCGGTGTCGGAGTGAGAATAATTTGGAAGATTTATGTGGTATGGTGAATATCGCAAGCTACAAGTGAAAGATACACACTACACCACGTACCATATAGATTTACCTACTGTGGCGGGTTATAGCGAATTAAATTTCTAGGCCCTTCATTAAAGAGTTTTGATTTTTTTTACGTTGGCTTACGTACGGAACTCTTAAATATAAGTAGGTAGGTATAATTTTATAATGTATTTTTATGGCTTTTCTAAAATTTACACGAGAAAATCCCCGCTGTAAAGCTGGCAGCAGGCTGGCGGTCGGTTTTATGTTTACTTTGTTTTATGAGCAAAACGTTTTAATGCTCTTTGTCTGGTTGTACAAGAATTTACGGAGAGTTTCATTTGAAAAACGACGACTTGGCGAAGCGCTCCCATTCTTGCAGCTTTCAGTACTCAGACACAAAGTCTGTATTTCTTAATGCAAGGTCCGCTCTTTTCGGAACGGGATTAAGGCGAAAACACACTAAGAACAGAGTGCCTTGTGGGAGATTTTCTTCCCATTCGATTGCGACAAAGCTAACGATTTGTATGGAATGGTCAAGCGCTTGACAGATGGTGCTCGTTCAATTATATGTAAATGGGAGCGAATACGTAAAAAAACTCCCACTCGGCCTGCTGAAAAGAAAAAAACGTACATTGCGAAACGCTTGCATCGTAATAGAAACACGTTTCAAGAAATTACGCTCGTATACTTGTATAGGTACTATTACCTAATCTGTGCTCGTAGTGTCGTCTGTGCAACTCCAAAGGGCGAAAACACACTAGGAATAGGACGAAACGTCGACGACGACTAACCGGCTAGTCCGGCGATTCCCGCGCTAACGTGTCGCGCGGACGTTTTTCCTATCTTGATCAGTAGTGTGTTTTCGCCTTAAAATAAAATACAATATTTTCGTAAGGACAAAGATCCACTACGGAGACAAAACATCGGAGCACGTACTCTTGTATTGAGATGCACAACATGCTTGAAACGGCATGTTTCCTATTCGACGCGCATTCTATTCGATTCGTCCGTAGTGTGTTTCACCCTAACAGGTGCACTCATACATAGACACGTACACGTATGACTAGGTCAGGTTAAGTCAGCGAAATGCCAGCTTTGCTGAATAGGCTGAGCTCGCCATATAGTATTGAAACACTTGATTGATTACGGTCGATTTATACTTAATTGCAACCAGCCGTGACTGATGCTTTCTACTAAACTTAGAGTAAGTCAATAGAAATATGTCATCAAACCCGTTAATTAAATCGGAGGCCTTGTTTCGAATTTAAAAAAACACTCAGATTCAAAAATATGTGAGGAAACCAGACAATATTCCACGATGTTTTCAGAGGCTCTGGGTATATCTATACCAGTGGTGAACTATGGGAGCTAAACTTTCTTATTTTAAAAGGAGACTCCTGCTTGGTAGTGAGCGGTGACGGGTGGAATTCATGAAACTTAGATAATAATAAAAACGAAAACAACGACTCAACTTTGCAACTTCGTGGCTTTGGGAAATTCATTGAAATTAATTTTAAAGTAAGTAACCCGCTAAGTCTCAATTAGACCATAAAGTGCCCGGGATACTCCGCAATTTATAATGAAACTTTTCATACTAATTAGGGTTCGTTAGTACAAATTCAAAATGAGGAAAACTTATAGCCAACTTAAATACTACGAGAAAGTTACGGATTTTACCTACTAGATGATGCCAGCGACTTCGTGCACTTAAGTTAAGGTTTTTAAACATGACGGGAAAAAAGTAGCCTATATTTGTCTCAGTGATGAAAAAAAGATAGCTACAGGATAAAGGAAGATAAATAATTTATGGCACACAAGAAAGAATACAAGAATGAGGGAACTAGAATTTTAATTTCCTATAATCCGCAACAGTAGACAGACATAATATTATGTGGTGTGTTGCGATATTCACCGCCCGGTAAGCCAGCAATTGATAATATATACCTATTATTATAATGATTCGCTATTGATTATACGCTAAGCTTAAAATATTTAATTTGATACCTTAATTTTATGCATGTACCTCATTTACAAGCTTTATTTTGGCGTTTTTATAATTCAAGAAATAAAATTTCTTTCCAAAAAACCGACTTCCGATGCCACTGTAAAGTAAGTACAAAATAAATTTGATTTCTACCCACTATGTTAAAGTCGGGCGGGTATAACAACATCTAAGCAAAGTTGACGCATCAGACTCGCCCGACTTCAACATAGCGGGTAGAAATCAAAATTATTTTGTACATTACGTGAATTTCCATTCCTATGGATTTAACTAAGTATCAAATATTCTAGGTGCTTGCACAACCTCATAGTTAACTATGTACGCGTTCAGTATCAGAAAACGAAACTTATTTTATCAGTTAAATCGCATGTCTTCAGTACAAAGTTGTCACAGTTTCCTTTACACATTTATACCTGTTCTTTACTTCTTTATTCCTTTGGGAAAAGAGTTTAGAATTCCACTAGAGTTTCAGGATTTTCTATTTCCGTACAAAGCATCAGAAAAGTTTTAGATTCGTGCACCTTATTGCTCAGAACACAAGGTCGGAAATGCATTTTAACCCGTTGACTGTAAAAGTCACATTATGCGTCATGAAACGTCGTTTTCCTTGTTCCTTGAAAATAATTCAAAACTTATAAGGTAGGTTTACATAGTAAATAAGAGTAGGCATCATCATTTCCTACGAGATATCCTTATTCTAAATCCACGTACCACGGGGCAGCATCTACTTATAATATTTAGAAGTTCCACAGTACTAGTAGGTAAATCAAAGCAATATAAAGTAATATTTCAATCTCGAAAAGAAACCACAGCATAATAACCACATAATATATTGCTTCTTTAAAAACTTTGTTAATAAATAAAGCAATTTGTCAAAGCAACGCAACCCCTTCGCGCTACACGACAATATCAAATACAACGAACTCGAGCTACTTATTCGATACAAATTACCTTCCACACAAAATGGCGGTATAATAACCCTCCATGTTTCGCAGCGGGGTATAAAAGATCCCCGAACAATAAAAAATAATTCGATATTTTTAATAAATAGTACTATCTTTTGCCCGCGACTTCGTCCGCGTAGAATTAGGTTCATAAAAAGAAATTTCAAAAAAAAAAATTAATTTCTTCATTTTTCACCACAAGCACTATACCAAGTTTCCTTCTTGAACCTATTTTACCTTCTTGGGGGTGGAATTTCGAAAATTCCTTTATTAGTACACCTTTAGGGTGGTCAAGGAATATTCTCTCAAAATTTCAAATTTTATCGTTTGAAGCTGTTTGGGCTGTAGGTTGTCCGTCAGTCACTGACAATGCCATCTATAATAGTTATTGATGATAAAATCCGAAAGCAGTTTTTTTTAATAATATGCCGTAAGTATGCTTCTCTCATCGGGCCTGACTTGTAAAGTAATTAGATTAGACTTAAAGCGTTATTCTTTAAGTTTTACTGTACCTAAAGTTTTCAATAAAAATATTAAAGAAAACTCTCATTTTTTGGTTTAATACAAACAATTATTTTTTGGTTTTGGTTTTTGGTTTTTTGGTTTATTTTTTGCCCCTCGAGATACCAACATAGAACGGGATTGGATATTTAGTCACTTGGTACACTGGAGGGTTAAAGTGACGTCTTTATTTATACTCCAAAGTCTCGCCACATTTATTAAACGTTAATTGGGTCATATTGTGTTTACGTTCTTGGAATTTTTGTGTTCAAAGTAAAATTTGTTCTGCACGTAATTATAGAAATAAACTTCTTGTACCGGAATAACAGAGAGTGAGATAAATCGTGAAGACGGTGAAATCTAGACACACAAACTATATCGTGTACTAGCTGATGCCCGCGACTTCTTCCGCGTGGATTGAGGTTTTTTTTAATTTTCCGGGATAAAAAGTAGCCTATGTGTTATTCCAGACTGACTATCTCGGTGCCAAATTCCACCTAGATGCATTTAGCCGTTCTAGCATGATTTTATTGTAGTAACAGACATCCACCCATCCAAACCTCCGCATTTGTAATATTAGTATTACTTAGTGTAGATTTTTGATTAGGGTTGGTTGTAGTTGAAAGATGAAATTGAAAAGCTTACCGAATTATTATCCCCAGAAAACACTGAACATTACGTCATAAATGGAAGGAATCATGAGCCTCAGCAACAAGCAATACGACGACGTAGAGAAATCCAGCCAATATCAATTATGAAAATCGCAAACTTGTAATCCAGAGGCGTGTCCAAAGACCTAACATGCTCTGCGTAGCACGAAGGGAATATAAACCTTTTTGTACGGACCATCGAACTAAATTATAAAAGGACCCTCGCGTGTAGACTGGGATCCCACACGCCTACTGAAGGTTCGGGTTAAGGCCCCTGATTTGATTTAATTAAAATTATTATAATAATAAGCCTTCAGCCATTAGCATAGAAGCATTTTCTCATGACTTCATCTGCATGTTCAGAATTAACTTGTGAGGGAACCTGCATGCCTATAATCAGATAAAGCAATATTATTTTAGAATGAAAGTTGTATGACACGTACCTTGACGTCTCTAAAATAAGGATTATAATTCTAAAACAATATTTAATTAAGCCTTAAAGCCATGGTAGTAGTTCACAAATGTGTATAAAGTTTGATAGTCCACGCTTTGCCTTGGGGCTCAAAACCCTTAATTTTGAAACGAAAACGAGAGAAGAGATTCTAGAAAGAGAAATCGGTATTCATCCACGAGAAACTTTATTTTATTTTATTTCATCCTTAAAAATCCGGGATAAAAATAGGCTATGTTGGATGCAACCTACCTCAGCGGTACCAAATTTTATCCAAATCTGTTTAAAAGATTTGCTGGGAAAGCGTAGCAAACAGACAGACAGACATACTTTCGCATTTATATATGTATAGATAATTCCTCGTAGTCTTTACACGCGTGTGAACGACATTCCAGATAATATAACCCGCCAGTGAGTGACGTCATGACGTGTGAAAATAAATTTTCACTTGACAAAAGCCTTTCGCTACATTGTTGGGATACTTGTTGTTGTTGGGATAACAACAACAAGATTCGAGCGCGAGCGTTAATATGGGCATTTTTATAACATGCTTGTAATAATGACGTCATCACTAGGTACTTGATAGCAGAAGTAGGAGTAGGTATAACCAATAATATCAGTACCTACCCTGTGCATGGCCAAAATTGGAACTAACTTTAATGCCTCACGCTTATGACGCTTCGTCTCACCACCAGGCGATTAAGTTGTGAAAAATTAAGTTTTTTTGGTTCCCGCGGGAACACTTTAAAGTTTTCTGGGATAAAAAGGTAGCGTACATATGATAAATGATAAATGATTTATTTATTTCATGTAGGACCATTTGTGTCACTTATGATACGTTAAAGACTCTACCACCGGTTCGGAAAGCTGTTTCTACTGAGAAGAGCCGGCAAGAAACTCAGCAGTTGCTCTTTTCTTGAAAAAGAAACAGGTTACAAGATTATGTAAAAAATACAACACATGACATCAAGTATTACACTAACTTGTGGGTCACTGGATGCAAAGCCGGTTGCTTCCATGCAACTTTGTCAGTCAGAAAATCCTCGATAGTGTAATAACCTCGACTTAAAAAATGCTGTTTTATACAGTCTTTAAATTAATGTAATGGTAAATCTAGAAATTCTTTGGGAACCATGTTATAAAAGCGTACACTCGACCCCACAAAGGATTTCTGCACCTTGCGTACACGATATGACGCTGTTACAAGCTTATGGCGGTTTCTTGTGCATCGATTGTGAGTATCACTTTCTTTCTTATAAAGATTAATGTTCCGCCTGACAAAGACTATATTATTGTAAATGTACAATAATATAGTCTTTGTCAGGCACCGTAAGTATACCATGTAAGTATGTATATACCACCGTAAGTATGTGTTATTCGAGACTTTAATCTATCTCTGTGCAAAATTTCATCCAGATACGTTCAGCCATTCCGGCGTGATTGAGTAATAAATATCCATCCATTCATCCATCCATCCAAACTTTAACATTTACGAGTAATCCTTTTCCAAGTTGGCCGTAACATCGTCACCACTCATACTATCTAAAACAGGTACCCACGTAATGAGTGAAGTGTGAAAATTCCATGATGTTCCCCACCACAAAGCCCGCCGTTATATTGTTGGAATACTTATGAAATGTTGTAATTTCAACAACAATGACTCCCGCGTAATTCCACCGAGCCGTTTGCTCGACGCTAGTCGCTACAAATGAGTGCGGGGAGCTTTTATTTATACGAGTACTTGATGCTTTTATACTATGCCCTTGCTCTACCAATAAACTTAATGGAACTTCGGTAACATTAAAAACTTACTCAATACATACGTTTACGTACGTTTATCTTGTTTTTAACCTCAAAAGGAAAATTTTTAAAAAAACCCACGACGAACTGCAGAGCTCCATTAAATACCTTTGACCTTTATAACTTTGAAACCACAATTAGAACGTAGCAAACGTATATATTACATAATATCTAAAACACAAAACTGCATCTTTGACAGCTCAGTAGTTTTTTTGACCAGTGTGGTGGACTATGGCCAAACCCTTTTCTTTCCGAGGCGCGCTTATCACGACAAATCAAAAGAGTCCAAACGCGACAGGTATACGACGAAAATTTAAGGAGTTCCCATGATCGCCTCCTGACTCCATCATGATACCCTGTGCAGCATCTAGGTACAAGCAAAATATATCTAAAACAAAAAGCCCGCATCTAAATCAGCACAGTAGTTTTTGAGAAAAATGGTAACATATTAAAAAAAAAAAAATCATAGACTACAGCTCAGCTTTGTTGTCTATGGTCCTAAAATATATCTAAGAACCTTCTCACAAGCTATACACATCTAATGAAAAAAACCGCATTTCAATCGGCCCAGTACTTTTTGTAAAAAATGGTAACATATCGAAATATTAAAATCATAGAGACAGCTCAGCTTGGTTGTCTATGGTCCTAAAATATATCTAAGAACCTTCTCTCAAGCTATATATATCTAACTAGTATTTCGCCCTGTGCGCGAGCTGCTAAAGCAGCTCACGGGTTGTGGTTAGACTTACAAGTAGTACAGATTTTACTGTACTAAACTGAATTCATTTATTATGGTGATAACAAAATAAATAAAAATGGCGCTGATTTTTTAAAACTTTGGGAACAGTTTCCTATTTCGTAACCCCAGGGAGTCCTAAATATCGATTTTGAACGAAATTGGTCAATTAACAAAGAATTTTTAAATGGCGCTGATTTTCTAAAATTTTGGTAACAGTTTCCTGTTTTGTGACCCCAGGGAGCCCTAAATATCGATTTTGAACGAAATCGGTCAATTAACACAGAATTTCAAAATGGCGCTTATTTTTTTAAAATTTTGGTACCAGTTTCCTGTTTTGTAATCCCACGAAGCCCTATAAATATCGATTTTGAACAAAATCGGTTAATTAACAAAGAATTTCAAAATGGCGCTGTTTTTTAAAGTTTGGTAACAGTTTCCTGTTTACTAACCCCAGGCAGTCCTAAATATCGATTTTGAACGAAATCGATCAATTAACAAAGAATTTCAAAATGGCGTTGATTTTTTTAAATTTTGGTACCAGTTTCCTGTTTTGTGACCCCAGGGAGCCCTAAATATAGATTTTGAACGAAATCGGTCAATTAACAAAGAATTTCAAAATGGCGCTGATTTTCTAAAATTTTGGTAACAGTTTCCTGTTTTGTGACCCCAGGGAGCCCTAAATATCGATTTTGAACGAGATCGGTCAATTAACACAGAATTTCAAAATGGCGCGGTTTTTTTAAAATTTTGGTACCAGTTTCCTGTTTTGTAATCCCACGAAGCCCTAAATATCGATTTTGAACAAAATCGGTTAATTAAAAAAGAATTTCAAAATGGCGCTGTTTTTTTAAAGTTTGGTAACAGTTTCCTGTTTTGTAACCCCAGGGAGTCCTAAATATCGATTTTGAACGAAATCGATCAATTAACAAAGAATTTCAAAATGGCGCTGATTTTTTTAAATTTTGGTACCAGTTTCCTGTTTTGTGACCCCAGGGAGCCCTAAATATAGATTTTGAACGAAATCGGTCAATTAACAAAGAATTTCAAAATGGCGCTGATTTTTTAAAATTTTGGTACCAGTTTCCTGTTTTGTAATCGCACGAAGTGCAATAAACCGCATCTCAATCGGCCCAGTACTTTTTGTGAAAAATGGTAACAGTGGTTGAAAAATTAAGATCATAGATTACAACTCAGCTTTGTTGTCTATGGTCCTAAAATATATCTAAGAACCTTCTCACAAGCTAAACATATCTAATACAAAAAACCGCATCTCAATCGGCCCAGTACTTTTTGTGAAAATTTTTAACACATAGAAAAATTAAGATCATAGACTACAGCTCAGCTTTGTTGTCTATGGTCCTAAAATATATCTAAGAACCTTCTCACAAGCTATACACATCTAATGCAAAAAACCGCATCTCAATCGGCCCAGTAGTTTTTGTAAAAAATGGTGACATGTTGAAATATTAAAATCATAGACTACAGCTCAGCTTGGTTGTCTATGGTCCTAAAATATATCTAAAAACCTTCTCACAAGCTATACGTATCTAATGCAAAAAACCGCATCTCAATCGGCCCAGTACTTTTTGAGAAAAATGGTGACAAAAAAGTGCACAAACAAACAAACAAACACACAACCTCTTAGGGCAAACACATATACCGTCTCCGCTTCGTCGAGGGTAAAAATAAACCCTTGTAGGACCACTTCGTTGTACTATTGTCTGTCTGTATAAACCATTTTCTCAGGAGTGCAGGTTTATAACTTGAAATACTTAATACCAAATACTGAAACCTATAGTCCCTTAGAGCTGTACAGAAAGCAAGCTTCTAGCTTCTAAGTCAACACAATCAAAAATATGGCCAAATTATTATCATACATTTTGACATTCGCCCATTGATAGAGAATTTCTCGCCAATAAATATAAACCTATAAGGAACTTACCGTTCTTTTAGAACAATTATGAAATTCCAGAACGACTGAACGGATCTGGGATGAAATTTGGAACAGAGATAGATTGTAGTCTGGAATAACACATAGGCTACTTTTTATCCCAGAAAATTAAAGAGTTCAAGCGGGAACCAAAACCTTCAATCAACGCGGAAGTCGCAAACATCAGCTAGTGTTAACTAAATACAAGATATAAAGGGTTTTCAGACGACAAAATTTTAGCGCAGCGTTCAACCGCGGCATTTTTAATCATGTCTGATAGAACTCTTATAATATACATACAGCGCTTCGCTCTCTGGTGATCCAATTAAGCTCTCATCCGATTCCACTAAAGTTGGAAAACGTATTCATAGAAAGTAAAGCTTGTGTAATGCCCTCGCTGTATCACGTAACTAATTGTGTGTCATTTCAATCGTGACTTAATTCCATGGATCAATTTGTCAGAATGTTCTAGATAAATCCATCATAATTCATAATATAATAATTGTCTATCAAGTTGTGAATTGGGAGGAAATGGCTGCACTTTATTCCCAACATTTGGGAATTTATAATTTCTGAACTTTCTCTGGGCTGGTATAGGCATCTTCTAGACAAGCGCGCTCCTTCTTAGGCTGCATCACCACTTGCAAGCAAGTCTGATTGCAGCCAAGTGCTAACCTATATATATTAAAAACAAAAAAAGGCTTCGACTATGGATAGTTACCACCCTATCGACAAAGACGTGCCGCAAAACAATTTTTCAAAACTCCGGGCTAGTACTGAGAATAATATCTTGTCAGAAAAATCCAATGACCCGACCCGGGACTTGAACTCGGAATCTCCTCGGCCCCTGTAGAACATGCTAACCACTTGACCAACGAGGCAGTCACTAACAAAAATTAATTGTAACAAATGAATGAGAAGTTTGCGCGCTTTTCGTAGAGTTCACACTGACCTTGTTAGCTTTATGTCACACTTATTTTCAGCCATATGTCAAAGAAAATAGAAAATAGGCCAAGTTTAAGTTGTTAAAACATTGAAGCTTTGCCTCAACGCCACTTCTGCTTGTGGGCCTTGCGCCTATATAGTGAGGTCACCCACGACAACTTTTTGAAAGACAAGAAAGAAATCTTTATTCAGGGATACAAGTAGGTACGAGAAATAACAATCTAATCTATTATTATAATTGCGAAAGTTTGGATGGATGGATTTTTGTTACTTAATCACGTCACAACAGCTAAACAGATCTGGATGAAATTTGGCACAAAGATAGATTAAAGTCTGGAATAGCACATAGGCTACTTTTTATCCTGGGAAATTAAGGAGTTTCCGAAAAACCTCAATCCACGCGGACGAAGTTGCGGGCATCAGTCAAATAAATATTATAAATGCGAAAGTTTGGATGGATTGATGTATGGATGGATGGATGTAGGGATGGATGTTTGTTACTCAATCACGCCCCAGCGGCTGAACGGATCTGGCTGAAATTTAGCTCAGAGATAGATTATAGTCTGGAATAGCACATAGGCTTTTTATCCCGGAAAATTAAAGAGTTCCCGCGGGATCCACAAAACCTCGATCCACGCGTACGAAGTCGCGGGCATCAGCTAGTTTATCTATCTCTGTGCCAAATTTCAACCAGATCCGTTATGCTGTTGGGGCGTGATTGAGTAACAAACATCCATACATCCATCCATCCAAACTTTCGCATTTATAATATTTATTTGATTAGCAACGATTCAGTAGTAAGTAGTTTACTACTTCTGGCCGTTTGTCGCATTTGCAACACGCGACAAAAACGTTTTAGTAGCGATATCATCGCATATGAAATGTCAAGAAGCATTCTATTCTTTAACTAAATTCTACAACCTATATTAAACTTGCCTTTACACAAGTTTAAGAAATCCATCAAAGGTGTGCTCCTGAAAAAGGCTTATTACATACTAGATGATTCCCGCGACTTCGTCCACGTGGATAAATGTTTTTTGATTCCCGCAGGAACTCTTTAATTTTCCGGGATAAAAAGTAGCCTTTGGTCTTCCCCTGGATGCAAACTATCCCTATACCAAATTTCATCAAAATCGGTTGAAGAGATGGGCCGTGAAAGCGTAGCAGACAGACAGACAGACAGACAGACAGACAGATAGACAGAAAGACAGACAGACACACTTTCGCATTTATAATATTAATATGGAAGTATGGATACTGTTGATGATAATGTAAATGGTAAAAGAGCATGGCTACATTTTCTTGCTATGAAGGTTGATTCTGATTCTCCTACGGATCTCATCATTTCTGATTTGATCAGATTGGAATAGTTATCTATCTAGGTTAGCCATCTGCGCGGGAAATATTATAGTGCACCAGTGTGTGCGCAAACACAGGCGCACTCTCTGTTCCTTTACTCTCATAGCCCGATGGGACGGAAAATCCGATACGACTGGAGACAGATCTGGCGTAGGACCGACGGCTTTACGTGCTTTCCGAGGCACGGGGGTGAAACATTGCCAACTTACTTACTCCGGGCTAGTACTGAGAATTTCTTGTCAGGAAACCCCAATAATTGTTATGGCCCGACCCGGGACTCAAACCCGGGACCTCGTCGGTTGCAGTCGAATATGCTAACCATTAGATCAACGAGGCAATCATATAATCATGGTTACGTGGCATACGGCCACCGACAGTGACGCAACTGGATCACGGTCTTTTTGCAATTGTATAGCAACTGAATTGCTACAAAGAGTCGCTGTGAACGACCTTCCTTAAAATTTAACCCTCCACATTATCTGTTTTTATCCTATAATCCCGCGTTCAGTATGGGTTATTTGAGTTCGCAAATGCAATGATTCCAAAGGGATTACGAGCGGATTTCGATTATTAAAAAATAAATTGTCGAAAAAGCGTTGACCATTGAGCAAGTGCATAAAGAATTTATTTCGCATACTGTTCGAATTGTATTTACCAAAAGTTAAAATAGGCTTTTCAATAAATGAAGCCTGTATAATATTATATTCAACACATCGTAAGCATTATAAAATTCTTCAGGCTGGTAAATAAAAAAACGTTGTTTTTAAAAATTTGTATCTCGTTTCATATTATCATCTTTTTCATTAACAGTGATGTTTCAAGACATCTGTTGCACAGTGGTGAGCCTTCTAAGTTGAATATAGATGATGCCTGCGAATTCGTCCACGATAAGTCTTTTTTATTGCCGCGAGAACTCCTTAATTCCGGGATAACATGCAGCGACCTATCTCTATTATGCCAAATTTCATCAAAATCGGTTCCAAAGATGGGCCGATAAAGCGTAGCAGACAGACAGACAGATAGATAGACAGGCACAATTTTTACTCTTTTCTCATAAAATGGGCTGGCCTAAGTTCTTCTTCTGTCTAGCAGTTAACTGATCTCTATAATAATACGTGTACTTTCACGAATGGGGGCGTGATATACAGTAAGTTGGTACCATTTTAAATTTAACTGTCAAATGCATAAATGCAAGCTTATTTCAATTCTGCGCTGCGAAATTGAATCGTATACATGAATGAATATACATACAACTGGAGACGCTAAGCAGTTATTTATTTTTAAACAGAAAGTAGTAACGGAAGCGTAAAGTTGCCTTAATATTGAATGTATTAATAAAAATGCAAGATTTTATGTTTGGAAAGGTGAATTGACTGAGGGGAATTATTTTAGGTGAGCTCAAAACTCAGCGTTTTGGCAGCGAGGATTTTCTTAAAAATAATAATATCTGGTTGTTTCTATAATTACAGATCGATTTATAGTGTCGATTTTTATAGTTAGGTTATGTTGTATTAATTATGTCACTACTTAAATAAAAGATAAGGCCACTGGAAAGGCTAGTCCACTGAAATGAATGTGAACAGGATGGTTGAAATGAAATGATTTACCTATTTATTTCACGTTTCACGGGCCACTTGTGCAACTTCTGATAACTCAAGGCACAAGACTCCACCGCGGACCGGTTCGGAAAGTGATTCTACTGAGAAGAGTTAATTTTTCGAGCCATCGTGCAGTTGCATCTGCGACCAGTGTATATGATTGCAATTCCATTAGATTAGTAACTCTAGGCTCCACCAAGCTCCTATTAGCCTTTAAAAAAAGGAGTTGTAGGAATTTCCTAAAACTTCTTTACATCAATATTTCAATCAACCTTTAAATAAATTTTCTAAAACTATAATCTCAAACACTGATAGGACTCCAACTATAGTTACTACCAGTGTATTTATTCAAAGGCCGAGTTCCAAAGCCCAGTTAGTTCTAATCTGCGCGAACAAACCTTGGGATTAAACTAACTGAGAACTATCCCGGATAAAACCACCGCGTTCCAGTTCCGCTGATCGCTTAGACTGATAGGGGATTCACTTTCTAAAACTTTTTGAATAATGTTTACCTTTCTGGTTACATTAACTATAGATTTATAAGAACACTATAGCTGATTCCCGAGACTTCGTCCGCGTGGTTTAAGGTTTTTAATTCCCGCGGTAACTTCCCGGGATAAAAAGTATCCTATGTCACTCTCCAGATCCTCAACTATATTCGTGCAAAAAATCACATCGATCCGTTGCTATGTTATGGCGTGATTTATACCTAATAGACTAGATGATGCCCGCGACTTCGTCCGCGTGGATATAGATTTTTTGATTCCCGCGGGAACTCTTGAGTTTTTAGGGATAAAAAATCACCTATGTCCTTCCCCGGGATACAACCTATATCCCTCTACCAAATTTCATCAAAATCGGTTGGACAGATAATTTTTTTGTTTTCCGCGGGAACTCTAGAATTTTTCGGAATAAGAACCGCGTCGTAAGCAAGATATCGCAGGTTCGAATCCCTCTTCAGTGAACAGTAGAAGTAAACTTCATATTTTTAGACGCACTAAAGACAAAACTTTTTGGGTTAGCTTGAAATTATACAGAAACCATTTTAAACAACTTTTATTTCCCTAAAAACTTTACCCAATCTTAAACCCCAATAGAATTTCGTGCGCATAAATGTTTAATCCGACGACGAAATACCAAAGCCAAGTTCGGTTCCAAATCTGCAAGAACAAATGTCTGCATTATACCAACCGCGAAGTACCGAATAAAACCACCGCATTCCGGCAATAGCTCTAGAGTTATACACAACTCAATTGATTCAACTTTATGAATAGTTTACCTTTGATCTGGTTTCGAAAAGCTTTGAAACTACAATATAATATTTATGGTTGCTATCCTTGTAGCATGATATTTTGCTAGAATACATTATTACAGCATTCTGGTTACTGCCTATCTATACTTCTATACTAATATCATAAATGCGAAAGTTTGGATGGATGGATGGTTGAATGGATGTTTGTTACACAATCACGCCAGAGCGGCTGAACGGAGCGGATGTAAGGCACAGAGTTAGATTATAGTCTGGAATAAGACAAGCAACTTTTTATCCCGGAAAATTAAAGAATTCCCGCGGGAACCGAAAACCTCAATCTACACGGACTCCAGCTAGTATTCTATTATTTTTATAGGTTCCAGTTCATCTGTCCAATTAACCGGATACTGGTAAATTACATCTCTATTAAATCTTTATACAAACTGGATTTATCTGCGGGATATCGTTTTACAAAGGTTATTTAAAGCTACTCGGATTTTCACCGGATTATCTTATCTTATACCATTTCTTAAGGTTGGCTTTCAGAGAATAATTAATCATATTCCAGAAGAAAAAAGGCTAAAAACTGTCCAGCCAGCTCGCAAAAAGCCGGCCAAATGACATTTCTGTCAATACCACTGGCACTTATTAATTTAGCATTCGCAGCCGACGGTACTTAATTATTGATGATTGGCGGATCTAGGGCAGGCCCTTTCATCGCCTGTGGTGTATCAAAATATCGTATATATTAATTAGATACTACGGGGTCGATATTCATTGAAGTGTACGGGATTGGAATTTATATTTCCAATTAAGTATCCATATCCATATCATCAACCCATAGCCAGCTCTCTACCAAGCACGAGTCTCCTCTCGGAATGAGAAGGCTTTGGACATAGTCCACCACGCTCGCCAAGTGCGGATTGGCAGACTTTACACACCTTCGAGAACATTATGAAGAACTCTCGAGCATGCAAATTTCC
The DNA here is from genome assembly GCA_963932025.1 of Erebia epiphron. Classification (NCBI taxonomy): domain Eukaryota; kingdom Metazoa; phylum Arthropoda; class Insecta; order Lepidoptera; family Nymphalidae; genus Erebia; species Erebia epiphron. The sequence continues at coordinate 24,181,983 of OZ009948.1, forward strand.
TCATGATGTTTTTCTTCACTGTTTGAAACAAGTGAAGCTTAAATCAAGCGTGAACGCAAACAACATGCAAAGATACAAAGCCACAAACATTAATAACACTCAGCAGAGTAAGAGAGTTATCTTATTCTCTGTTTAGTATCTCCAGTCATGGCCTGAGGATGTCTTTAAGTGCACCTATTAAAATGCATCGAAATCTTTCACCTGTTACCCGTCTAATACAATACAGCACATTATAGCACCTTCTACGAGTATATAATAGTAGATTATTCACCACGGGGGTAATGCGATGTATTATGTCACGGGCGCCGGGATAAATCCCAAGCGGAACGAGGGATTTTAGAGTAGCTCCGGAGCGTAGCGAGGGTGTTGCATCTAGAATCCTGAAAGTAGCGCGGGAATTAGGGGCGCCCAAGATTAATACAGCATTACCCCTACGGTGAATACTCTACTTTTCACACCTCGCGATACAACCACTTCTTTCAGCTGGCGTGGCCTACTCGATTTGACAAACAAATGTCGTCAGTGCGAATCTAGTGGGCCACGGCTTCGGTTTTCGAAAATCGAGTTGGCCGCGCCTGCTGAGAACACATCTGTATACCGAAATTAGGCTTTATGGATATAGCAAAAAGAATTATGAATAAAACCTCTTTGGAATGAATAGAATTTCCTTCAGATCTTGCTTCAGATGCGCGATGATTCTAAATTCAAATCACATTATAACCCTAGTGAATAATAGATTTCAGTACAACATTATAACCCTAGGGATTTAATGTCTTACTTTAACCTTAGATAACAGGCCATGTAATAAGGCGTTGTTGAGCGAGTGGTGTGAAAATGTTAATCCTAACCCCGCTACTCCGTGCAAGTGGTACTTATGATCTAAATGCGTTTCAATCCGACCCACTATTGTTATATACCGTTAGTCCTAGTTTTAACATTGCAATTACAATTGATCGCATTCAAACGTCGAACACATTGGCGTCAAAGTGAAATGAATCTTAACTGCATTGTTTTAAAGCTAATTTTCATGTATGCATTAAGTCAACGCTCCAAACGGAAAAGTTCTGAAATTAAAGTCGGTTGTACTGAATTTGTGACTTTAAATCAATTGCAATTCAGTCTATTTTAACACTCAAATACTACTGGTTTTAAAACTGGTACTAAGCGTTCTGAGGACCTCATAAAGACTTTACTGCTCGGCGATGTCTCAAATACGCTCATAATGGGGGCTTAGATGCAATTGCAGTGTCTTTTGTCATTATGCTTCGAAAATACTGGGCGAGCTGTAGTAGTTACAAATGTTAAGAGTTTCATCCTTCAGTAGGTATTTCTTTTTAAAAGTTTTATAATTTTAATTCTATACTAATATTATAAACGCGAAAGTGTGTATGTCCGTTTGGCTTGCTGCTACGCTTTCACGGCCCATCTTTCCAACCGATTTTAATGAAACGTGAACTATATAAGCCGGGGAGGGAGGGATAACTCATTAAAAAACATGCCTTTATCGTCCAAAATATTAAATTTAGTGTGACTCATTTTTATTTTTCGTATTATTCTCGGAAAACTCTTTGAATTAATGCACACGTCTAAAAATAACTACTCGGCTATCTTTGGGAGTCCACCATATTGGATTTAAAATTACGTCACTAAGCTTACCATGCATTGCCATCCAAACTAAACATGTATGCAAAATTTAAGCTCAATCAGATCGAGATAACTCTTAATAATTTAATATAAAAAATCCTTTTTAAACAACCGACTTCAAACTCCCGCGCCAACTTTACAACAACAAGCACACGCTATACAAAGTACTTATTTATTGTTGATATTTTAAAAACCGCTAGACCGATTTCGATAAAATTTATATGGGACCACTTGGGAAGTATGCCCTTTCGAAAAAAAAAATACAGTCGAATTGAGAACCTCCTCTTTTTTTTTTAAAGTCGGTTGAAAATTCAGTTGCAAGATTTGACATTATCAAACCTATAAACATTGCAAAAGGAATGAAATATTGTAAAAGTATTATATTGAGTCATTTTACATAAACTAGCCAAATAAGCCAATCTTACAGTGCATATTGCCTTCCTATAGTCAAAATTAAATTCAGATACCCTTAGAAATCGACCCTTGCCTTTCACAAACATTGCGGAATACATGAAAGGTTCTCCCTGCATTGCATATAGAAGGCTTACCGCCTACAAATTGAATACATTAGCATAATTTGCGCCCGATCTAGGCAAGAACATTCCTGCCGCCACACGAGGGATACTAAACGTATTATTAAAATCGAGGTATAATCGAGTCCTGATATAAACTTCGCACTGTCCAATTGGTTATGATTAATTTAGGTACCTTCAAGGCGAGAGTGAATAGGCATCTTCTAGGCAAGCGCGCTCCAACCTAGACCTCATCATTGCTTTGCACTAAGCATGATTGTCGTCAAGCGCAAGCCTGTTTAACAATTAAAAAAAAATGATCTATATTTATTCCAGTTTTATATTATTTTTAAGATAATCCATAACCAACCTCCTGAAAGAGCCTATGAGAGTACAAATTATTGACGAAGACTTCTCCGTAATGGCGAGCGCTTACCAGCATTTATACGGCTAGCGAGGTCCCGGGTTCGAGTCCCGGGTCGGGCCATTTCTAAGTATTATGTTTTCCTGACAGGATATTCTCAGTACTAGTCCGGAGTTAGGAATTCGGCTGTGTTTCACCCCCGTGTCTCGGAGAGTACATAAAGCCGTCGGTACTGCGCCTGATCTCTCTCCACTCATGTGGGAATTTCCGTCCCATCGGGCAGAGAGTAAATTAAAAGAGAGTGCACCTGTGTTTGCGCACACACTTGTGCACTATAATATCTCCCCCACAGATGGCTAATCTCTCTGGAGATTGGCCGCCGTGGCCGAAATCCGGCCGGGAGGAGGGCATTAATATTAAATTTTCTATTTCTTTCCAGAAGTGGAACGACTACTGCGTGGATACAGACAAAACCAAGACCTGGTACGCAACATCGCCGGCCACTACTATCAGATCATATACCCCGTGCAGCTGCGCCACCACGAGAAGATGGGCATTTCCACCAGGGAAGTCAGCACGCCAAAGGTATGCCAAACGTTCTCTCTTACGTATTCTAATTATACTATCTATGCTAATATTATAAATGCGAAAGTTTGGATGGATGGATGTTTGTTACTCAATCACGCCATAACGGCTGAACAGATTTGGATAAAATTTGGCACAGAGATGGATTATAGTCTGGAATAACACTTAAGCTACTTTTTATTCCGGAAAATTTAAAAGTTTCCGCAAGAAAGTGTCCCTTAAAATAAATACTGCATGGACCTATACGCCTTTTGAAAAATACATTTTACAGTCCTATGCGTTCAATAACCTGTGACCTGATTGATAATTATCAAGTATAATTAGCGGATGCCCGCGACTTCGTCCGCGTGGTTTAAGTTATTTTGATTCCCACGGGAACTTCTTAATTTTCCGGGATAAAAAGAAGCCTATGTCACTCTCCAGGTCCTCAACTATACCCATGCTAAAAATCAGGTCGATCCGTTGCTCCGTTGCGGCGTGAATGAAGGACAAACAAACACACTCGCATTTATAATATTAAAGTATGATTAATAAATAGAATTAATCAGCCTTATAGACTTGTTCAGCATCTTTACTGACATACGCGACAACGCAACTCGATGCGATGCAAAACGACAATATCAAACAGTAGCCGGCGATTCACGTGTTCATTTTCTATGGAGTCGCATCACATCGTGTTGTGTTACGTCATTGTCAGTGTCGTTGCTCACCTAGGACAACAGGTAAATCCACACGGACGAATTAACAGGCCAGTCATTCATAGTTTTTTTAACAATCGTTAAAAAAAATCGGTAAAAATCTGAAAAATCAAAGCCCGAGAAGCGAGGCTAAAGCCGTGTTCTAATTAAGCCGCGTATGAATAATTCGAGTGAACCGCGCGGAGAGAGTTTTTGAAGGCTGAAGTGTTGCCGCGATACCAGTGATTAATGTCGCCCCAGTTCCACGAAGACTTTTTCTATTAACGGCGAAACTTTCTTAGGGCTCGGCGCGTATTGCGGTTTTTAGGGTTCCGTACCAAAATGGTAAAATGGAACCCTTATGGTGCAACTTTCTCCGTCTGTCTGTCCGTCTGTCCGTCTGTCCGTCTGTCCGTCTGTCCGTCCGTCACACTCGATTATTTCAGTAACTACCGAAGTTATCGACATGAAATTTGGAATAGTTGTGTATATTAGTGGCCCAAAGACACTGGAATTAAAAAAAATTGGTAATTATTTTTGTTCTTATTTAAAAAGGGGGGAAAATCGGAGGGTTGAAATTTAAAAGTGAGATAACTGTACTGTGTGGGGTATCATATGAAAGGGTTTACTTTGCAAATTCTAAAACAGATTTTTAATTATTTTTAGTCATGATAGTTTTTGATTTATCGGGGAAAAAGTCTAAAAAAATACCGTTCCCCCCCCTTATCTCCGGAGTTTACCAATCGAAAAATCTGAAATAATTATGGTCAATAGGAATTTATGTATATTTTACAGGAAAACTATAGCCAATGCTCTAACTAGCATAGTTTTTTGATATTAACAGTAAACCTCGTACTCGTCGTCAAATAAACATATTGGTTTTTGCCTGATTGTTTTGCTTCAGTACCTACTTCTTGAGTACGGAACCCTCGGTGCGCGAGTCCGACTCGCACTTGGCCGGTTTTTTTTTCTTGACAAGGCTAATTTTCACTTTTCATGACACAATTTACGGTACCAGAATGGGACTTTTTAAGACTGACCATTTATGAGAGTCTTCTGTGAGTTAAAAAAAATAAAAGTTACAGAATACACTAACATAATTATGTTAACTTTTTCCGTGAAAAAAAAGAGTTGTACGTTGTAGTAAATTGTACGACTCATCGCATACAGAAATGTAACAATTTAACAATAATGACACTTTTTTACAAAGCCGGATTGTAACTTTTATTAAATAGTGCTTGTTTTGTACGAGAACTGTGGGTATAAAGTGGTATATAGAAACGTAATAGGCACTGAGCTAAGCACTTTTTGTTTTGTATTACTCAATGTCAGCATTAAGGAGCAGGCTGAGGTGTAGCGCAGCGATATATCTGGGCTTTAATAAAGCGTGCTATAAAATATCGCCGATTACTGTCGGGGGTGCTCACGCGGTTCGGGGAACAAACAGTGAAAGAAATACATTTATAACGGGTAACATAAATAGTGAGGTTGCGAGACTCTGATATTACTGGGCTAACATTAATAATATACTACCTGTAAATGGCGTTCCTAAAGTGGATATCAATCAATCAGCTGTTAATATTAATAGTCCTGACTGACTGACTTATATATCAACGCACAGCCTAACCCACTGGTCCTAGAGACATGAAATTTGGAGATGTGTTTTTTATGGAGAGTAGGTATCCACTAAGTTAGAGTTTTTCGAAATTCCACCCCCAAAGGGGTAAAATAGGGGGCGAGTGTCTGTATGAAAGTCCGCCATCTTCTAAGTTATATCCATGAAATTTGATATTTAAGCTACCGGTTTAAAATAAAGAAATACGTGTTTCACAGTTTTTTAAAATTCCACCCCTAAGGGGTTGAAACAGGGGGTGAAAGTTGGCATGAAAGTCCTTCATTTCTCGAGATATTTATTTTTAGAAGTTACATCAACGAAACTTGATATATTTTTGGCTTTCAGTTTAAATTAAAGAAGTACGTATGTCAATGTTATTCAAAATAGACTCATAGAGAATTCAATAGAAAATTCATACAACATATCACCCCTGAAATAGGGGGTGATATGTTGTATGAATGTCCAACATTTCTCAAGTTAAATCCATGAAAATTGGTATTTGAGCTACCGCTATAAAATAAAGGGACACGTTTGTCACAGTTTTTCAAAATTCTACCCCCAAAGCGTTAAAATAGGAGTTGAAAGTTTGTATGAAAGTCCTTCATTTTTAATGTTATGGACATGAAAGTTGGTATTTGGACTTCTGGTTTAATATAAGGAAATACGTGTTTCACAGTTTTTGAAAATTGTTTCCCCAAGGACGTTAAATAGAGAGTTTATCCTTCAATCACGCCACAAAGAGCAACGGATCGACGTGAGTTTTGCATGGGTATATTTGACGACCTGGAGGGTGACATATGCTACTTTTTATAGCGGAAAAGTAAGGATTTCACGCGGGAATCAAAAAAACTTAATCCAAGCGGACGAAGTCGCGGGCATCAGCTAGTAAATTATAATGGGACTAGCTGATGCCCGTGACCTCCTCCTTCTTGGAAGTAGCTTTAAAACATTGACGTTTTCTTGCATGAAACCCCGAAAAATATCACTAGTCATTTCACTGCGAGGAAATTTTATATTGAAATTGGATCGACTCGAGCTGAGAAATGCGAGTAATAAGACGTTATGGAAAATCGTGCCCTTTAATTTAATTTCGCTTGTAGAATTACTTGCACAATTCTGATAAAAACTGGCGTAATAAGATAATTATGGCAATATTATAATAGACCAGCTGGTAAATGAGATGTCGTTTTGTATAATCATAATCATATTATTCTAAATTATGTTGTTATTTTTGTCACTCTGTTTCTAGAGGGAAAGTCACTGCAGCATAAACCATACATAATCATACATTAGGCCGCAGAGACCGACCATTCATTTTGTCGACCTAAGTCTATTTGCTGATTGTAGGTTAACAATAATGAAAGTTTTTTGTCGTCTCGAAAAAAATAGGGGATAATAAGTTAATAGAATAGAAGCATAGCATCGTTACTTTTTTCTATTTATTAAATTTTTTATTCTATCAATAAATACTTCTCCTCCTACTACAACTGCCTCGTTGGTCTAGTGGTTAGCATAGTCGACTGCGGATCACGAGGTCCTGGGTTCGATTCCCGGTCGGGCATAAAAAAAAAGTTAGGTATTGGGTTTTTCAATTAAGAAATTCTCAGTGCCAGCCCGGAGTTGGAAGTTGGCGGTGTTTCACTCCCGTGCCTCGGAGAGCACGTTAAGCCGTCGGTCCCGGTTATTATCACTAACATGATAGTAGTCGTTAAAGCCCGCCAACCCGCATTGGAGCAGCGTGGTGGGTCTAAGCTCTAGTTCCCGCTTTCCTACGAGAGTGGAGACCTGCGCCCAGTAGTGGGCCGTTAATAGGCTGTAGTGAGTGAAATACTACTCATTTGGAGTCCTACTATTTTATCCATATTAAAATATTAAAAACAGGAATTCAACAACAAAATAGTGATATTATTAAAATTGTAAATCATTGTCAATCTACACAGCTAAGAGTTGGCACACGCGATTTCGTACAGTTTGAAACGCAGTCAGCTGTAGTATGTATAAACTTTTATGGATATGATGATTGAGTGAGCTCAAACCAATGGACCGATCAAGCTGAAAACATTCTAGGATAGCTACTAGGACGTAGGCATACGCTTAGAAAATGATAGATTCACTTGACTCGCGCAGTGGTAGATTCACTTGACGATTCAAAAGTACTTGTAAAAGTTTATTTGAATAAAAAAACATTTGATTTTGATTTTTTGATAATCATCCCTTAATTTGACAAAAAACTTAGTTGCAGAATTGAACGAAACGCGAGCGAAGCCGCGGTAAAGGCTGGTGTTGGCTATAGCGTCACCGGTCGAGCTCAGAAACTCTACTTAAAGTGCAAAATCAGCCATTTCTTACTTTTTTATAAACCATAGTTTCCCGAAGCTCTGTGCATTCCAAATTTGCGGAATCAACAGACTGACGCTTCCTATTGCATAACTGCTCGAAATGTACTATATTTTTTTTTGTTTAAGTCTTCAAGCTTCAACTAAATCGACGTAAATTTAATCAGCGCTTTAAATTATTTAAAAACTAGATGATGCCCGCGACTTCGTCCGCGTGGATTGATGTTTTTTGATTCCCGCGGGAACTCTTCAATTTTCCGGGATAAAAAGGAACCTATCCCTGTACCAAATTTCATCAAATCGGTCGAACAGATACATTTTTTTGATTCCCGCGAGAACTCTTCAATTTTCCGGGATAAAAAGTAGCCTATGTCCTTCCCCTTCCCTATCTCTGTACCAAATTTCATCAAAATCGGTTGCGTAGTTGGGCCGTAAAAGCGTAGCAGACAACCAGACAGACAGACACACTTTTGCATTTATAATATTATAGTATGGATTAAAAAATTAAGGTGTTAAAAGAAGGTAAAAAATTGAAACTCAGCTGTATAAAAAGTTTCTCTCATCATTACTCCAAAAATAGAACCAGAAAACTCTCACCTCAAAAATATGACTGGTTATTAATATATTACCCGTAACTCCTACGGGCAACCTACAAAGCCATATAAACCCCTCAAAAAAGGGATAAATAAAAGATATTTGCTCGGAATAAATTTCCTATATCCACATACACATCACATAATATGAGGGGCTGCTCAGAACTGACTGTAGATCAAACGGCGAGATTTTCATATTAGATATTCCCGTGCGATGCCCTTTGTCTCAAACGGGTTCCACACCCGTGAGTAATTCTACTCATTTTTATATTGACGACCTTCCTGGCGCAGTGGTGATCCCTGTGGTCTTATCGTGGTAGGTCCCGGGTTCGATTCTCGGAGGAGTCAATTTAAAAATTGATAATTTCTGAATTTTCTCTGGTCTGGTCTGGTGGAAGGTTTCGGCCGTGGCTAGTTACTATCCTGCCGGCAAAGACTGCCAAGCGATTAAGCGTTCCGATAAGATGCCGTGTAGAAACCGATTAGGAGTACCTATCGGTTTAATATAACTGCCGTACCCCTGACAGGCGCTGACATCATAGACTGCATCATCACATCATCAGGTGAGAACGTAGTCAAGGGTCAACGTGTAGTGGAATAATATATGATAAAAAATATGTGAGCCATGTTAAACGCGACCTATCTGTGTCAGCGCTATGGGCTTGTAAGTGGAAGAACCAAGGTTTGATTCTCGGCAGCGGCAATTTATTAATTTGAAATAAGTATAACTAGATGGTTCCTGCGTTTTTTTTGTGTAGATTAAGGATTTTGATTCTTTGTAATTTTCCGGAATAAAAAAAGTTCCCGCAGTATTTATTAAAATCCACACGATCTAAGTCGCGGACGTCATCTAGCTCTCAATAATTAAAATGAATCAATTTCTCGGAGTGCAGCTATGAAAAGAATAAAAAATAAAACCGGCCAAGTGCGAGTCGGACTCGCGCACCGAGGGTTCCGTACAAACCTGTAGTAAGTTTTAATTATTAAAAATATTTTTATTTTAAATATTTGAGTTGATTGTATGAAAGGTAAATTGCAGTTTACGATTTATGACGTATTAAAAAAAATTTTAAAAGTAAAAATTTTAAAAGGTAGTTACTTTTAAGATTCGTTCGTAATACTGTAGATGTAACACGACTTAAACTGTAACGACCAAAGATGTAAAACGGTAATAATTACCTTTGTTAATGAACCGCAAAACTAACTTTGTTTGTAGAGGTTTACTGTTAATATCAAAAAAACTATGCTAGTTAGAGCATTGGCTATAGTTTTCCTGTAAAATATATAAAAATTCCTATTGAACATAATTATTTCAGATTTTTCGATTGGTAAACTCCGGAGATAAGGGGGGGGGGGGGGGGGGGGGGCGGTATTTTTTAAGACTTTTTCCCCGATAAATCAGAAACTATCATGACTAAAAATAATTAAAAATCTGCTTTAGAATTTACAAAGTAAACCCTTTCATATGATACCCCACACAGTACAGTTATCTCACTTTTAAATCTCAACCCTCCGATTTTCCCCCCTTTTTAAATGAGAACAAAAATAATTTCCAATTTTTTTTAATTCCAGTGTCTTTGGGCCACTAATATACACAACTATTCCAAGTTTCATGTCGATAGCTTCGGTAGTTACTGAAATAATCGAGTGTGACGGACGGACAGACGGACAGACGGACAGACAGACGGAGAAAGTCGCACCATAAGGGTTCCATTTTACCATTTTGGTACGGAACCCTAAAAAGATGCGTCTGCATTTCAGAGATATTGTGATTAAATTACAATAATGGCGAAATTAAACAGAATTAATTTTCAAAAGTGATTGGTAACAAGCTGATATTGAATATTTTACGTTCAAATATTAAAATAAAAAGCTTTAAATTTTGTATTGGCTCTAAAATTATAATGAACGTGATTTAACATCGTAATTATTAATTATTTTATTAATAAATTTTGGGCAGATATCGCGATTTACATATTTGGACTCTACGCGGCTGGGTTTTTTAGTCAAAACAAGTACTCTTCAGTTTAAATGAATTATTTGTATGATTTTTTTTACATAAAGGTTCTGTTCATATTTTATTAGATATTAATCTATTGTTTATAGGTCACTAACTTGGCTTAAGGTTTTTATTAGAGAATTTATACCTAATTTTCTTTTTGACAAACTGTACCTCAAATGATGTTATTAATGCTAATATTCAAGAGAAAATCAATACCGGATATTGGATAGAAGCAGGCGTTAGTTTGCGGAAGTCCTTAATGAACAAGGAACAAAAGTTCGTGTTCCTTGATCGAATCAATTTCTACTTGGAAATCAATTCAAATATCCATACTAATATTATAAATATGAAACTGTGTCTGTCTGTCTATCCGTCCGTCCTTCTGTTTGTCTGTCTGCTAGGTTTTCCATCTTTTCAACCGATTTCGACGAAATTTGGTGCAGAGGTAGGTTGTATCCCAGGGAAGAATATTTTATCCCGGAAAAGTGATTAGTTCCCGCAGGTATCGAAAAGTTTCACCCACGCGGAAGAAAGCGAGAATCATCTAGTTCTAAAATGAATCACCAAACAGCACGTTTCGTAACTATTTGTTTTGTATTAGCAAACAGTTGCGGTAAAAAAAGAGATGAATGTAAATCCGATGAGATCGTACCAGGACACGCATTATTCGTCCCGGGACAGCGGATCTACTTGATAAAACCGGAGCTATTACCCCAAAAAAAACACAATAGGAATATTATACTCGTATGTATTATATGAATTTTTGACGACCTCCGTGGCGCAGTGTGTAGCGCTGTTGCCTTAGCGTGCGGAGGTCCCGGGTTCGATCCCCGGCAGGGGCAATTTGGGAATTTATAATTTCTGAATTTTCTCTGCTCTGGCCTGGTGGGAGGCTTCGGCCGTGGCTAGTTACCACCCTACCGGCAAAGACGTACCGCCAAGCGATTTAGCGTTCCGGTACGATGTCGTGTAGAAACCGAATAGGGGTATGGGTTTAATATAACTGCCATGCCCCTAACAGGTTAGCCCGCTACCATCTTAGACTGCATCATCACTTACCATCAGGTGAGATCGCAGTCAAGGGCTAACTTGTAGAGGATTAAAAAAAAACCCTATTTTAGCTATATAGGGGTGGAATTTTCAAAAATCCTTTCTTAGCGGATGCCCACGTCGTAATAGCTACCTGTAAGCCAAATTTCAGCTCGATCCGTCCAGTGATTTGAGCTGTGCGTTGATAGATCAGTCAGTCAGTCAGTCATCTTTTACCTTTAGTTTAGACTAGACGATGCCCCCGACTTTGTAGCCATGCAAAAAGTCACGTCGATCCATTGCTTTGTTGCCGCGTGATTGAAGGACAAATCAACAAACAAATACCACCACCACCACCACCACTACAGCCCATTTACGTCCCACTGCTGGGCACAGGCCTCCACTCTCATAGGAGAGAGGGAATTAGAGCTTAGACCCACCACGCTGCTCCAATGCGGGTTGGCGGGCTTTAACGACTATTATCATGTTAGTGATAATAACCGGGACCGACGGCTTAACGTGCTCTCCGAGGCACGGGGGTGAAACACCGCCAACTTCCAACTCCGGGCTGGCACTGAGAATTTCTTAATTGAAAAACCCAATACCCAACTTTTATGCCCGACCGGGAATCGAACCCAGGACCTCGTCAGCCGCAGTCAAACATGCTAACCACTAGACCAACGAGGCAGTCAACAAATGCACTTTCGCATAATATAATATCGCATATTAAACAATAAACAATAGTTCCACCAAACAATAGTTCCATGAAGGAAACGTAGTTACGCAATACCTAACAACTCGTTCTTACTGCTATATTAGAGAACATTCCTGTATTCCCCATCTTACAAAGATTAACAAAGGGCAAATTTACATTTGAACTCCGATAGAGAAAATGATAAGAGTATTAGGCTCGACACTAGAGCACCCTCTATGTTTTTGACAAAGTTGTGACAAAGTTCAACTCCAATTCTTGTCATATCTTGATAGTTTGGGGGTAGTTTGCATAAATTATTATTAACTGACGTCAAATAGTTTCGTCTTTGTAGGGACAAAGTTATAAACCGCCATTTCCCCTGTAAAAGTTGCTAAGTTGTTGCGAATTTAATAAGGGTAGACGCGCAGAGATATCTACTATGGGGTGGATAAGAGCGCGTATACATCTGGCGAATGCGCCCACTTGCGGAATGTTTTTTCGACCGACTTCAAAAAAAGGAGGAGGTTCTCAATTCGACTGTATTTTTTTTTTTAATGTTTGTTACCTCAGAACTTTTGACTGGGATGATTCTTTTTTATTTGAAGGGGCGTACTTCCCAAGTGGTCCCATATAAATTTTATCGAAATCGGCGAGCGGTTTTTAAAATATCAACAATAAAATAAGTACTTTGTATAGCGTGAGCTTGTTGTTGTAAAATTGGCGCGGGAGTTTGAAGTCGGTTGTTTAAAAAGAATTTTTTATATTAAATTATTTATTCCACTACAAGTCAGCCCTTGACTGCGATCTCAACTACGTAAGTGATGATGCCGTCTAAGATGGTAGCGGGCTTATCTGGTGTGGCAGTTAGTAGTAATATATCCATACCTCTAGTAGGTTTCTGCATGACATGGTACCGGAACGCTATATCGCTTGGCGGTATTCTTTGCCGGTAGGGTGGTAACTAGCCACGGCCGAAGCCTCCCACCAGGGCAGACCAGATGAAATTCAGATATTATAAATTCCCAAATTGACCCTGCCGGGAATCAAACCCGGGACCTCCCACGTTAAGACAACAGCACTTATCTCTGCGTCAGGGAGGTCGTCATAAATTATGTGCTCGCGTGTATTACGCTATACGTATACGTATATATGTATACGTATACATAGTGCGATTACGCTGCCTCGCTAGTGCTGCCTGCGTCCAGTGAAAAAGCGACCTTACAACTAACCCGTTGTCCTAGGCGGGCGACAGAAGCGACGTCACGCGACGCGACGCGATGCGACACCGTAGAATATGACAGTCGTATCTACGCGACAACGTAAGCCACGTGTAAGGTCAGCTACTGTTTGATATAGTCGCATCGCGTCGCATTGCCACGTTTGTCGCTCACCTAGGACAAGGGGTTAGGGGTATAAAGGGAGCAACCTGAACTACATGCGCGCGTACTAGCCCAGAGTTAGGAAGTTGGTAGTGTTCCACCCCTTGCCTCGAAGAGTACCTATTTTTACGTCGCGTAGGACCATGAGAGAAAGGGAGTCGAGAATGAACCTGTATTTGAGCATAATCTTGTGCTCTATAATATTACCGTAATAATATTACCGTAATAATATTACCGGAATTTAGGTCGGGACGATTAAGGCAAAGTACAAATTCAATAAATATCGGATCTTATATATACTTAAATTTATAAAAAATCAAAACGATTATCATTCCTAGGTACGCTCTACGAATACTAAACCTTTTTTATGACAATATGAAATGGGAATAAAACACGATAAAATGTATATAGGTAATATCCATACTATCCATACTAATATTAAATGACTTATTTTCGCTAGTTGGGTTATAAATGCGAAAGTGTGTCTGTCTGTCTGTCTGCTACGCTTTCACGGGCTAACTACTCAACCGATTTTGATGAAATTTGGTACAAAGATAGTGTAAATCCCGGGGAAGGGCGTAGGCTACTTATCCCGGAAAATCGAAGAGTTCCCGCGGGAATCGAAAAACATCAATCCATGCGGACGAAGTCGCGGGCATCATCTAGTATTCAATAAATACCTACCAAAGTTATTAGGCTAGACCCAACAATATTACGTAAACACATCTGTTTCTTTTTTTAAGCACCAGTTAAGAGCGATGGGAAATTTTAATACTTTTAAAAAGGTTCATTACTCGGAAATATATTTTTCCATTTTTAAAGTTAATTCAGCCGGTAGAACAAAGTTCATCCGCCGAAAGTTTTTCCTGTATCAAAAAGGGTTTACCGAGAAAAAAAGGGAGTAATAAAGTATCCAATTTCCGCTCGAAGGTAAAAGGTAACAAAGGAGTTATTGAGGACACACTCTTTAGACTGCTGTACACGTGCCTACTTGATTCATTCCTATACAGTTTAGTACATCTATATTTTCACATTATGATGCCCGCAACTTCATTCATGTGGATTCAGGCCTTAAAAATCCCGGGGAAATACTTTAATGAATGAATACTTGAATACTAATATTATAAATGCGAAAGTCACTTTGTTTGTTGGTTTGTTGGTTTGTTGGTTTGTTGATTTGTTGGTTTGTCCTTCAATCACGCCGCAACGGAGCAACGGATTGACGTGATTTTTGGCATGGGTATAGTTGAGGACCTGGAGAGTGACATAGGCTACTTTTTATCCCGGAAAATTAAGGAGTTCCCGCGGGAATAACAAAAAACTTAAACCACGCGGACGAAGTCGCGGGCATTCGCTAGTTAATTAATATTTTATTATGCAGACTACAAAGGTCCATAAGTGTTACTAACAGACTTAACATATGTGTTATTGTAATTACATAAATAATCATACTTCATATTTAATATTATAAATGCGAAAGTCACTTTGTTTGTTGGTTTGTCCTTCAATCACGCCGCAACGGAGCAACGGATTGACATGATTTTTGGCATGGGTATAGTTAAGGACCTGGAGAGTGACATAGGCTACTTTTTATCCCGGAAAATTAAGGAGTTCCCGCGGGAATAACAAAAAACTTAAACCACGCGGACGAAGTCGCGGGCATCAGCTAGTAAACAATAATAATAATAATAAGACGTGTTAGTAGGTATGACTTATTCTATGTTAGATAAGTTAGGTACTTAATGCACCTACACCTTAACACATACTTTTACCTCACTCTACATTCACTCTATGTTCTTTCGTAGCCCGATAGGACGGAAAATCCGACACGACCAGAGCGAGATCACGCGCAAGATCGACGCGATGACTTTACGTTTTAAATGAAGTATTATATATCTCAGTTTAACCTGAAAACGTTATTTTTTTTGAAGATGTATTAAAATTAGTTTTATTTGTTACAGGGACGAGGATTTGGTTCGGACTACCAACAGGGGACCAGAATGCGCGCTAGAGTAAGTTTTTTACTTATATTTTTTTCTTATATTTTTAAATCCTCAAATAGTTAGAGCTCTATTATCATTGTTATTACCATAATATCACCATTACGCTGAGTAGATTTTTAGATTTTTTAGATTTTTTGCGACACAGATTGCATTGTTTAGTCTTTAAATTTTTTTTCTATATTTTTTTTGATTTTATCTATATTTTAGTCTATAAGTTTTTTTCTGTATTTTTCTCATTTTGTTTGATTTTACCTGTATTTTTTAGTCTGTAAGTTTAATTTTCTGTGTTTTGTAACTATTATTTTTTACCTGTGTTTAGTCTATAAGTTTTTTTTCTGTGTTTTGTAATTTTGTTAGTTTTTTATCTGTATTAATTGTTCACCCAAATAAAGATTTATTGATTTTATTTGTTTATTTTTTATCTATTACCCAGCAATTACGTTTATTTAAAACCAACAAAAATGGAAATATTGAAAAGATTTAACTGAACTCAAATGAAATGAAAATATTAAATGATTTATTTATTTCACATAGGACAACTTGTGTCATTTATGAAACGTTAACACTGTACCACCGGTTCGGAAAGCTCTTCTACTAAGAAGAGCCGGCAAGAAACTTAACAGTTGCTCCTTTTTTCAAAAAATAAAGATGTAACAATAATTATAAAATACAACACATACGCTACGAATACAAGTATTACACTGACTTATGGGTCACTGGATGCGAGGCCGGTTGCTTCCATGCAACTTTGTTATTCAGAAAATCATCGACAGTGGAATAACCTCGACATAACAGATGCTGTTTAACACAGTCTTTAAATTTATGTAATGTCAAAAAAATCTTAAATTTAAA
This sequence comes from Erebia epiphron, assembly GCA_963932025.1. Classification (NCBI taxonomy): domain Eukaryota; kingdom Metazoa; phylum Arthropoda; class Insecta; order Lepidoptera; family Nymphalidae; genus Erebia; species Erebia epiphron. Next base: position 24,198,268 of record OZ009948.1, read on the forward strand.
AAATAAAGCAAAAATCAACAGGCACAAAAATTTGTTCAAATTTTGGGCCCCAGGTCAGAGTTTGTGGGACTATACTAAAATCTAAATGTTAAACTGTTTAAACAATGTTACTACACATGTTTCTGAAATTCACTCAACCAAATCCGGCGTATACTTTGGCAACGTAACGCGACCGCGCGATGTCACGTGAAAAGCCACAAATCTTCTTGCCAACAGGAGAAGCAAAATGTAACAAATTGGCTGCGGCCTGGAATGAGTCAAATGTTGCCTTAATTATGCAAGATTAAAGGCAGTCGTGCCAATGTGGCGGAATTTGTACCGTCGCTGGTACGCTTATTATGCCTTTATTGTTTAATTAATTCATGCCCGTGACTTTGTCCACGTGACGACCATCGTGGCGCAGTGTGTAGCGCTGTTGTCTTAACGTGCGGAGGTCCCGGGTTCGATCCCCGGCAGGAGGCTGGGTGAGAGGCTTCGGCCGAGGCTAGTTACCACCCTACCGGCAAAGACGTGCCGCCAAGCGATTTAACGTTCCGGTACGATGCCGCGTAGAAACCGAATATAGGGGTATGGGTTTAATACAACTGCCATGTCCCTAACAGGTTAGCCCGCTACCATCTTAGACTGCGTCATCACTTACCATCAGGTGAAATCGCAGTCAAGGGATAACTTGTAGTGGATTAAAAAAACGTGAGATTCGGTTTTAGTCATTCCAAGTAGTTCTGAAAGCAGACTCGTTCTGGTAGTGTGCCGGCTATGGATTGAAATTATGATGATGGCTCGACTATTAACATAGTACAAACAGGTATTAATCACTGTCAGACTATCTGTCTGAGTGTATACTGTGTACTGTGTAGGCCTATCTACAAGGATTAAAATTGGTTATGCGGTGTATGTACCTAAATAGTTATAAAAATTTCACAATCTAACATTCGGGCTTTTAATTGGTATTAAGTGATCAAAATAAGTACAGTTCGCGCGCGAGTTGAATGCACAGTAAATGTAGGTGACTGCCTCGTTGGTCTAGTGGTTAGCATGTTCGACTGCGGCCGACAAGGTCCTGGGCTCGATTCCCGGGTCGGGCCATAGCAAGTATTGGGTTTTTCTGATAAGAAATTCTCAGTGCAAGCCCGGAGTAAGGAAGTTGGCGGTGTTTCACCCCCGTGCCTCGGAGAGCACGTAAAGCCGTCGGTCCTGCGCCTGATCTCTCTCCGGTCGTGTTGGATTATCCGTCCCATCGGGCTATGAGAGTTAAGGAACAGAGAGTGCACCTGTGTATGCGCACACACTTGTGCACTATAATATCTCCCGCGCAGATGGCTAATCTCTCTGGAGATAGGCCGCCGTGGCCGAAATTCGGTCGGGAGGACATTATTATTATTAAATGTAGGTATGTGTCACCATGAATTGCATTCAACTCGCACTCGAACTATACCTACACTGTACACTTTTTGAACGTGAAAAAATATAAGACGTGATGATGATAAATAACTATCTTGAAACTAAAACTAAAAGGGTTCCAAACGCGCCCTGGCCTGAGAATAGCCCACCACAAACTTAGTTTGTACAAACACAATTTGTTTCGGACTTGTGGCACAGTAAATCGTTAGTTTTACAACATTATAATATTATTTTGAACCTGTCAAAATGAATCTAAACAATAACAAAATGAGTCTTTAAATAATCGTTACTCCTAAATTTGGTCGTGCATAATCAGATTAAAGATAAGATCTGCTCTACCTAATACATGAACGCATAGATGATAAAATATAATCTTCAGACTAGATAATATTGTGTTCATAGTTACACTCAATATTATTTAGGTATATATATTTATATAATATTACAGGATTACTTGAATTACATGGTTGAATTCACTAATGACACAACAATCAAGGTTAATCTGAATCCTAATTAAATCAATGCGATTCCATCAACTGGCCGTCCCTTAGACTAATGATTAATTTGCTCTGTTAGTAAATTGCAATTATAATTAACTACCTAATGCCCGCGGCTTCGTCCGTGTGGTTTAAGTTTTTTTTATTCCCGCAGGAATGCCTTAATTTTCCTGCATAGCCTATGTCACTCTCCAAGTCTTCAACCATACATATGCCAAAAATCACGTTGATCCGTTGCGGCGTGATTGAAGAACAAACCAACAAACATCAGCTAGTATATGATTGGTTTACTTTCGATAATGTTTTACTGATCCTAAATTAATATCTTTCATGAGGGTAATAATCCCTTCATCTTATATATTGCTTCCTAGCTATAACCACAGAATACATAATAGTACTCTCTAACTATCTCTGTCCTCTTTCAGTCTATCTACAATCGATTCATCTTGCTACGTGTCCAAACTTTATAAGTTCGATAGATTGGAGTTTGCCTCGTCTTTTTTGTTGTTCTCACTTTTTTCTGGTCATCTTTGTGTATCTTGTCTACTTAACTAGCAGTAATATTGAAATATTACCTAACATAAACCCTTAATCATACTCATTTTAACTGGGAAAGGCTGTTTGTTTGTCTTCCAATCACGCCGAAACAGCAACGCATCAACGTAATTCTTGCATGGGTATAGCTGAGGACCTGTTGAGTTGTGTATGATTTTTTAAACCTACATCCACGCAGATGAAATTGCGGGCATCAACTAGTAATGATTCAATACCTACTCAATTTATTTATAACGTGTAGGACTTACAGGTGTATTTTAAGTTACGTCATGTTTTGACTCTACCACCGGTTCGGAAAGCAGCTTTACTGAGAAGAGTCGGCAAGAAACTCAGCAGTTATAATATGACTAATATATTAGATAATACAAAAGTAGGTATACATATTAATGTAAGTTATTATACTATCCTGTGGAGCGCTTGACCCAAAGTCGATTGCTTCTATACAACTTTGTGATTGCAAAGATGAGTTAACCTATCAACCCACGGAAACTCATTAGGTCCATTAACTTCACCAGTTCACATAGAATTATGGCAAGTATTTAATTCAAAGCGCGCCGTCCCAGTAAATCACACCTGACAACACCCACCACGTGTGGATAGTTACATACTTCATTTGCCTTTTATGCCTCGACACAATCTCACACTAATATCGCCCTTAAATCAAATTCCACAAAGTCCGCAACCGTTTGAAAGCACCAAAAACAAGCCTCTAATAATGAGAGATTGGTTACATGCTGAATTAATTCGTCCCCAAAGAAGCGACGCTTCATAGATGAAGGTAGTTGCCGCAAAGTGAATATCCTCTGCTAACGAATTAGAAACTCTATTCTCGCATACATTAAGCTTAGTTTTAATTAAATCTTCATGGAGTTAGGTCGTTTGGTCCATTGAGCTGGATGTATCGAATTCGGTATACAATATACCGGTTGTTAGTATTCGGCAGCGCGACGCCGGTTAAGCCTCATGTCTCGGGCTGGAATTGACGAAGCAATTTATAGATACGTGCCGTATAGTAAGGTTGGCTTCGGTGTTGATGCCTGAATGCACATTGCGTGAAATCAAAGCGGCTGTTGCTGCAGAATGTTGCTGCACGCAATCTGGCAAATATTGGGATTTCTAGTCAGTAAATTAATGCCACGAGCATGACATGAATGATAAAGTCAATATCAATTGGGTGTATTAACTTGTCAACGCTGAGGATAGACTTTATAAAAGAACTATAAATCATCAAACTTTCAGATATACATAAAAAATGTTAAAACAGTATGATTTATATTGTTTTCAGCATGGTCCTTTGGATTTGTATAAAATTAAAATTGCGTATGAATCATTGCTTATATCAGTGCCATATTTTTAATAACGCTAAGAAATAGTTTGCTATACATATAGCTTTGACTTTCTTTATTCGAATATAAAACAACAGCTATTGACTCTTTGATTTTATATATATAAAATCAAAGTATTGACTCTTTAAATTCACGAAGCATCACAACAGTGACTGTAGGATTGCAACTCAAGTACGTGAAAAATCGTCATAAAGTCATAATAATATGTGTTGTTATTTTGCAAACTTATTTGAATAACAAAAATAAATTTAATTAAAAGTCCGACAAACTTATCTAACCCGGTAACAGCGTCGCCAGTATCTATGAAAAAAAAAATTAAAACAAAAACTAAACAGGCATAAAAATTAGTTCCAATTTTGGCCACCGGGTCAGATATAAGTTTGTGGGACTGTAATAGATATTATAATAGTAGATTTACTTGAAATTCAGATGACAACAAAGCTCCTTGCTCGATAAAACTACCGCAGGAACAATCGACAAGAGAAAGCCAAGCTCAAGAGTCGCTCTTCATCTTAATTACGTCGCCTACGTGATCGGCGAGCGAGACGTAATTATTTCTCCCTTTACGTCATTTTCCTCTTCTCCAGCGAAAAGGAAGTGGATTCAATCATTGCTTCTAAGTATACAGTTCATGATTAATACCCATAAAACTATGTATGTGCTTATCATCGAGATATATATGTAGGTACTAGATCGGCTCTTTCATAGCAAAAAGTTGGGCGTCCGACTTGCAAGGGCGTACCCCTCACCTGTATAACCCTGTCCTTGTCCCCGCCATAGCGCTGTCCCATTTTTCAGACTAGATGGCGTTAGTAAAATAAGTCCACATTCTTTGTTTGACAGGGCCCGTCTATGTAAATTGAGGTTGTTGATGCATAAGCTTTGAGCACGTGTTCAGCCTTCCGATTGTGTAAAGAAATCATAATCATAACTAGTCTAACGGATAATTCTACCTGTTTAAAGAGTTCATAGATATGTCTGTTCGTCAAAAAGCATGTATGAACTTCGTAAACAATTCGAGTAATACGTGTAAAACTGTCAAATGATTACTATTTGCTTAGACAATTGGGCCTCTGGTTGATGTTGATAAACTTAGTATATGACGAACTCGAATCCGCTGAATCGACGCCCTGTACGCTAGGGCGCTACAAACCTTCAGTTTTAACTGTGCAATTTAACTGTACAGTCCATCTGTACAGAAAGGTAAATTGTAAGTCCAAGAGGTATGTAGCCTCAGTTTTAGTTCGATTGATCGTATTAGATGTCAATCGAACACAATAGCATCAAAGTAAAATGAACTTTAATTGCATTATTTAAAAGTCACAAATTCAGTAGGTACAACCTATTTTAATTAACCAACAAAATTAATTGAAACGCATCGATTATGTAAAGTGAATGCATACACGAAATTGAGCTTTAAATCAATGCCACCACCACCACCACCACTACAGCCCATTAACGTCCCACTGCTGGGCACAGGCCTCTTCTCTCATAGGAGAGAGGGTATTAGAGCTTAGACCCACCACGCTGCTCCAATGCGGGTTGGCTGGCTTTAACGACTATTATCATGTTAGTGATAATAACCGGGACCGACGGCTTAACGTGCTCTCCCAGGCACGGGGGTGAAACACCGCCAACTTCCTAACTCCGGGCTAGTGCTGAGAATTTCTAGTCAGAAAAACCCAACACTTACCACTGACTGCCTCGCGTTGGTCTAGTGGTTAGCATGTTTGACTGCGGCTGACGAGGTCCCGGGTTCGAGTCTCGGGTCGGGCCATAAATCAATGCAATTAAGGTTAATCTTACTTTTAATAATTGAGCTAGATTATAGTCTGTAATAACATATTACAGGCTACTTTTTATCCCGGAAAATTTCCGCACGAACCAAAAAACCTCAATCCACGTGGCCGAAGTCGCAGGCATCAGCTAGGCTGTTATAATATACGCATTTATCTAGTCTAGCAGATTAAATCGAATTAAGCTTGTTGTCCCTTGTGTAATAAATAGGGCTTTGTCAGGATGACTAGCCAACCTACAGGAACACAAACAGAACTGACATTAGGGATACCCATAGATTCTATTATTATAGGGGGAAAAGTGGTGCGGATTCGATAACAACATTTTTGACGTAAATAATTTATAGCGGGAAGTTGTTATACCGGATCCCAGTAATTAAGGATGTGAAAGGTTATTTCGTCCTTTTTTCGATATTCCTAAAATATGGGCTGTTATTTTTTTACTATTTCGGGTATCGGGTAAGCCGACAGGATACGGTTAGTTAATATAGTTTTTTAGTAATTGTTAGAGTAAATGCACATTAGAAGCTATGACCGCTTAACAGAACAGCTATTCTGAGGCTGTCATAATTTTGCGATAGTTTGTAACTAGACTGCCATTCTTGAAATATTTTATCAGCTGTAAATTATATTCACATACAATAAAAATAATAGTTCGGATTTATTCACTCACTCAGTAACCTAATGCCCAGCACAAACCGAATAGAACAGACAGAATACAGTAATTTTAAATAGTTGTTTCCTTTATAATGTACAAAATGCCGGATTTTACGAAATCCTCCCGGGACCGATGCCGCGGACGACTGCTAGATTAAATCATTAGATACCTAGTCAATTGCATGTAATATAACTGTACAATAACTGTACTCTGTGGTTCTGTAACCTATTTTAAATGAACACGTGTCTCATTTCGAAAATTCCTCCACTTATAGTCTGTAAAAGATGTCGGCCCTTCCCTATTTGCTCCAGGCAAGGCCAGTGTTTGTCCAGGATCTATTGAACATGCGTTACCATTCCTTCAGTACGGACAATTTGATTCTCACAAAGTTTCATTGCTGCTCTCGAAAGTAGGGCTTAAATTTTACCACCAAGATTCTAAATTGTTGAATTTTGCAAAGTAACGACTGTTGTCAAATAATACATTTTGTTCTGAAAAACGATCTGAAATTGCCTGTATATTGAATGTAGTTTCATAAAAAATAATAAGGCTTCACATGATATGCTTGATAATATTAAGGGAATTACTTAAATTAATTAATTAGTAAATGCTGATTTCCTAGCTGCCTATTCTCATATTAGAATTTGTTCTAAACGGAAAAGAATCCAAAAGGGTATTAAATAGATTCACTACAAATCAAAGACCTGGTAACATGGAACAGAAAATAAAAAAGCCACATAAATTTGTCAAATTGGATTGAAAATAATAGCGTAGCAAAAAGGCAGAACAACTTTTACAATGCATCTTTGAACTGATTATTCGGATGGCCAACCACAAATTACAGGTACAGAACATGTATCAGGCAGTACAATGCGATGTGAAGACATGATTCCCTGTTCAAGATCGACAGGATCGTTTTCCCCAACATTACGCACGCAATGAGCAGGCTCCTACAATGTGACCGCGAGACGCTCCATTAATCCATACAATCCACGCACATTAACCACTGAGGAGCCCAACCTGACGTATAACTTCATACGAGAATTAAATAAACTGCTCTAACAAAGAAGTTTTTCTTGTAGAAGAAACGTTTTCATTTAAGTACGTTGATTTTTTGCTTTTCAGGGATATTCATTCACACTCTCTTCCTTGTCTCAGCGAGGTCGTGGCTGGTGGGATCATCTGTTGTTGAGATATTAGTACTCTGTTTTATAGCGTGGTTGTAGTTGCTGAGATGATATTATAAAATATAATAAATATATTCGGTCTCATGTTTCCTTTAACATTCAATTTGTTTAAATTGTTGAGATATTAGTACTCGGTTTTATAGCGTGGTTGTAGTTGCTGAGATGATATTATAAAATATAATAAATATTTTCGGTCTCATGTTTCTTTTAACATTCAATTTGTGTAAATTATTCCGTTGCTAACGCTATGGATTCAATATCAGTTGAAATAAGATTAAGAACGCTTCAGACCTTCTTTCTATTTCAATGAAAAATAAACTTTAATATCAACACGATACAGCTTTAAATTGTTTACAAAGATTAGGGTAAATGTACCAACAGCCCAGGAGTTGTCAGGGTGATTTAGTGGGGACTGCGAAAATGAAAAATTGTTGTATGGAGCTACAAATCATACAGACGCCTATTGGTGCAGTGACGGACGTTAGGTGAAAATTTAGTGCCGGAAGATATGAGGCACTTCCTCGCCGAGATTTATCTCTTTAATCTTTATTTTTATCTCGAACGCTCTGCAATACCTCAGAGAATCAAATATTGAATCTAAAACTGCAAGAAGTACGGTTTCATAAATTGATAGACAGTCCGTTCAACTGGGTCATTTCAGTATCCTGTGTGAGTTTTTAAAGATACTTAAAGAAATTGAATTGGACTAGAAACTTCTAAACCAGTTTTATTTATCATCAATATTGGAAATTCGATCTCTTTGTCAAAAGGCAGAAGGTTCTCAATAAGCTTCAGGGGATATACTGCAATTAATGCTTAAAGCAATACTTATGCAATATTACTCAATATGACAGTTGAAGTCACGTGCCTTGACGTTCCTAAAATAAGGATTACAATTCTAATACACGATAGTCAACAATATTGAAACAATATGGCTTTAAGCGTTGGAAGTATGGCCCCAGTATGGCATTCCTTTTTTGAATCGAATAAAAATTTAAACAGGTAGTGGCCATAGCCAGCGTAGTCGCCTAATAATGTATAGAGTTACCAAACTTTTGTATGCGTAGTGTGTTCTGCCCTGACATTGGTGTCATTAGCAGTCACAACTCACCGTATACCACAGCGTAAGTATCAACATTCATGTAACATGAATCAGGCAAGTCATAGAAACCATGGTCAAAAGATGTATGGTGCGCTCAAAGGACAATCAAAGAGCTTGTGTTGCAGCTTCGTGACTATTTTGAAAAGGAACATCGTACTGGTAATTACTAGATGACTGATGAGTATACGAGTTACGATATATCGGATAAAAGGGAACCGCGTCGCTTCACTATTGTAAAAAAAATCTGCGTAAATGATGTATTGCCTTTATTTTCGATGGTTGCCCATCGATTTACCAACTAAGTCAATGTGGTTGCCTGTCAATAATTATAAAACTTCATAGGCGTGCTTATGCCAAAAGTAAAATAAATGGTTGGACAGATATAACTTTGAGCAAGAATGACTGAATTTTGTACTGAAAATTTTGTCAGCTTGAATATTACACCGTAACACCCTTGTCATCCGCAGGGTTGCTCTTTCCAGACGTCTGTGACTGGTAGGAACTGTGACGGTGGTTTTACTAAGAAACGCAACTTTGGATGTTGCCATGGAAATGTAGGTCAAACGTCATAATTTCATCACGGAATAATGGATACTGAAATAATTCCGCCGCCGCGAGGCTATGATGGGGCATAACAATGGGGTTATTAATCACATCGCAGATTAGGACCGACCTCAACGTCAATCTAGAACGCGTCTATTTCAGATACGGAAAAAAAATATTATGCCGTGAATAGCGGATTTGTTTTAGCTATTTTGCCCTAATTTTGTTTAATTAGTGTACCTACCTATTTTTATCCATAAGAAGCGATGCCTTTTAGCCTAGGTAGGTACATGTTTGAAATTGGTAGATTCACTCGACGATGACGACGCCGAAGCAATTTTATTAAGTTTATTAAAATTACTTGCAAGGGCTAACAAGTAGGAGAATAAAAAACAGGAGACCAAAAACTTTCCACCTTTTCGTATCGATTATTTGAGCAACATTTTCCAAGACTAGCCAACCTTTTCTAATATCGACACAATAAAATATGACTACGATTTATAAATTCGCCGCCGTCACCCGGCCTAATCCGTCATGCGGTCTCCCGACATGACGGGCTTAATTGCTGCCCGATCAGTCACTTTCACTATAAATAACAGTACATCTATTTGCTGCCCTCAGCTTAAGGGGCCTCAAACTTTTGCCGGCGAAAAACGTGATATTTCCATACCTTACACAGACCCAAACACAGTTTATTTTTTTTATTTTATTGGTAGGACATACCCGGTAAAACATTACAGTTTCCAATTACGTCTTATCAGGCTACAATATAAAATAATATAAATCACTAAAAATACACATACTTATCAGAAAAAGAGCACTAAAAATACAAAATACTAAGAACACACTATCAATTAAATTTAGAACAAATTAACATACAAGTAAAAACTAAAAATACATAATACAAATTAAATTAAAAACTCTAATTTTGATATTGATATTGATGTCCATTTTGACCCTCACCTCGACCTTAGTCAATTCATTTTAAATAATACTGTTTAATTTGAATGTTTTCTTTTTGAAAAATAATTTCTATTTTAGTATAGAATCATCATTGCATTTATACGGCTAAATGTCTTGTCCTAAATTCAATGTTAATAGTTTTGATAGCGTCTGAAAAATTTACTTTTCGGAAATAATTTCGACATTACTTCTAACTATTTTAAAATAGTTTTTATGTAATTCTAACAATACCAACAGCCCAGCCTTATTGAACTCATGTTCTCAGACACAAATTACGCAATTTATTTTATATTATTGTGTATTTGAGCACCGTCATCTTAAGTTAGAGTGGCCGAATTGATTTAGAAAATGGGGTATTCATTTATCTTTTGAAATTCGCTTTTAATTGTTCAGTGATGGATTTAGGAGTATTTTCGTATGGCACAGTTTCGTTTGAAGTATCTATTTTAGTTTCACTCGTTGAAAATTAATTAATAAAAGCTCAACATCAATCGTGGTTCTACCGTGAACAAAGTGTCTTAGTTTATCAAGAAGGACTAAACTGCGTCAATGGACAATTTCTTAGTAACCTACATATTATTGAGATTCATCTATACTAATATTATAGAGCTCAATTTCGTGTATCCATTCTTATACGTTTAGGGTATCGTACATACCTAAACGTATGAGAATGGATACACGAAATTGAGCTCTAATTCAATGGTATTATGATTTATTTTACTTTGAAGCCGAACTTAAACGATTTGATCGGCAATTCGTTTAAGTTCGGGGGGCTGGATGCCTGGTTCTTCTTCCACCTCTCGTTATACATGTCTTTTCTGCCACGTACCTGCAAATAGAACCACATTGACGTATAATTCTAGTACTTAATTTTCTGTGTTTCCTCATGATTACATTAAGGGGCTCTCAAAAGGGCGGATAAGCAAATTTCTCAAAAGCCGACAACGCCTCCTCCTCTGGTGCTGCAAGTTCATGGGCGGCGGTAATCACTTAACATCAGGTGACCCACCTGCTCGTTTGCTCACTATATACACAAAAATAAAGAAAATGGTAGCGTCTCTAAATGTGGTTCCTTTGCTTTAGAAAGTTATTTAATAGCCATAAATCAGTTATGCAGTAAGAGTTTCTCATATAATTTCTCGGATTTCAGGTTTGATAAAGAGCTTAGAGCTAAAAGGTTTAATGACAAAGACTAGGCGCTAATAGGCATGATGACTGATTTTGAAAAATGGTCAGATTATGTTCGGAAGTATCTACTATTTCGAAAAAAATATCTTATTTCAGCAGAAAAATAAAGTTTGGTAGATAAAATTAGCATTTGAAATTTTAATTTTAAAATTCACGCCAAAACGTTCGGCGGTGTCATGGCGTCGTTGTGACGTCACTATTGTTATAACCAATGTACTCTGTGCAGTGTGCAGTAAGCAATAGTGTGATTTTCAAAGCTCGAAAACAAACAATTGTGACGTCATTCGCTTCTTTGTGTTTTATGCAATATGGCGGATTGCTGTGTTTTATAGTTTTATTTTATCAAAATAAATAGCAATCTCACTAGTAATAGAAAAATAAATATGTTTTTTATAATCCATGAATCTTATTTCATTAGATAAATTCATAATTTCATTGATTCTTGGTTACTGTCATCATGCCTATTGGAAGCAAGCTCGAGCTATTTTCATAATCTTTTCAGGAACGGCCTTTGTTTGAAATGTAGCCAAATTGGGGACGCTTCAGCTGCCTCGTGTTCTATCTTGTAGTCCCCATTTAATTATTTAATTAAAACTAGATGATGACCTAGGCTTTGCCCGCGCGCATTTGGGGTTTTTGGATAATTCTGAGGCGATCTCTTCGATTTTCCTGGACAAAAGTAAAGTAAAAAGTTAAGTAGATAGTAAAGTTATATTCTTCCCTAACGACGACAGACAGACACACTTAAAATAATACTACGAGTAGATATAAGCTGATTCCTTTTTGACTTCGTCCACGTGGAGTTATGTTTTGAATACCTATGCTCTGGGAACTCTTTGATAAATTAGGATATACAATTTTATAGCCTATGCCCGAATGAACCTTGACCTTAATACAAAAAATACATACTAAGTGAGTTTATTTATTCCACAATTACCTGAACTTATTTGGATGTATGGGGTATCGTTAGAATCGTTAGGATCGCGAGTGACACTGGATGAAAAAAACCGGCCAAGTGCGAGTCGGACTCGCGCACCGAGGATTCCGTACAAACCTTTAAACCTTCAAAAGTTATTGTATTTTTATGCCACTTTTTTATTTTAATTTTTATTTAATACTTCTACGCGTTCAGGCGGAAAGGGGTACTAAATTTAAAATTACTAAAAATATTTTTATTATAATATGATGTTACTAAAATGTTATGCTTTTCGCAATTTTTCCTTTATCTGTGCTATAAGACGTTGCTTCGTACCAATTATCAAGATCTTGAGTTCACGGGACGTACCCTGTAGGATTTGATTCCCTTGCGACTATCGAAATTTGCAGCATAAAAGGCTGCTTCTTTTGATTGTGTTGGCTTAGAAGTTTGATTTTTTCACAGCTCCAAGGCACAGTAGACTTGAGTATTTGATATGAATTTCAGCTTTATACCTCCATGCGTTCCTGAGAAAAAGGGTCTTGACACACAGACGGACGGACAACAAAGTGAGCCTATAAGGGTTGTTTTTCCTTTTGAGGTACGGAACCCTTATTATTAAAAATATTTTTATTAAATGAAATAGGTAACTAAAAATTTATGCTTTTCGCAATTTTTCCTTTATCTGTGTTATTAGACGTTGCTTCGTACCAAATTTCAAGATTCTGAGTTCACGGAAAGTATAGGTTTTGATTCCCTTGCGAGTGTCGAAAATTTGCAGTAAAAACGGCTGTATCTTTTGATTGCGTTGGCTTAGAAGTTTAATTTTTTCACACCTCCGAGGGACAGTAGTTTGTTACAGCTTAAAGGTATTATAGACCTGAGTATTTGATATGAATTTCAGTTTAATACCTCTACGCGTTCATGAGGAAAGGGATAGTAAGTTTAAAATTATTAAAAATATTTCTATTATAATATGATGTAACTAAAAATTTATGTTTTTCAAATTTTTTCCTATATCTGTGCTATAAGACGTTGCTTCGTACCAAGTTTCAAGATTCTGAGTTCACGGGGAGTACCCTGTAGGTTTTGTTTCCCTTGCGAGTGGCGAAAATTTGCATAAAAATATTTTCAAATCAAATCAAATCAAATCATTTATAATTGCGTAGTACAATTGGTGTTACATTATTAATATTAATTTGAACTACAATCTGCCGTGTATTGGCATGCAAAAATTAATATAACAATAATACCTAAATACTTATTCTAAACATCATTTAATTCTTATTATCAATTAAATTATACTATATTTATTATTCTATACAATTTTATATCAGACTACCTATTTTTTTTTTTATTTAATTCCTTGTACCTATTATATTCAATACCGTCAGCCTTATTTTACTAATGTTCTATAAATGTCCATACTATTCATATATTTGTGTCTGTTAAATACTCCTTAATTGTATAATATCTTTTCTTCAGCAAAAATTCTTTAATTTTTTGTTTAAATGTTAGGATATTTAGATTTCGGTCAGCCAAAGATGCTGGTAGTTTATTATATAATTGAGGTGCCATATTAAAGAAATTATTACCATAAAATGATGTTGCATGCTGTGTAAAGCACAGTTTATTCTTTCTGCGTTCATTTTCAGAGTATCTAAACAGTTGATAATTTGTTTTAATGAATACTAGCACTTCATATATATACAAGCATGGACAGGTGAGTATTTTAAATTTATCGAAATATGGTTTACACGAATCAGTGGGGCTCAAATGGCTTATGGCTCTTACACATTTCTTTTGACATTTAAAAACTCTATCCTTGTCGGTTGAATTTCCCCAAAATATGATTCCGTAACTTAAATTAGCTGTTACATATGCGTTGAAAGCTATTAACACTGCTGACTGGTTTACAACTTTAGAGAGCATGTACAATGCAAAAGAGAATCTATTTAGCTTCATACATAAATTGTCAATATCGTTTTTCCAATTTAAACAGTCGTCAATATATAAGCCTAAAAATTTTGTGTTTTTTATTTCTGATATTTTTTTACCTAAATAATACAAATTATTCATAATATAATTAGCAGTTAGCATGCATGGACATGAGGCCCTGTCAGGGCGTTGCTAAGTGTAAACATTATTATTATTAGTTTTATCTAGTTATTATTATTAATTTATTTAGCACATAATAGATGTAACATACAATATACCTACTTATAATTTATAATCTATTAAAACATTTATTGTGTTAATAATTTACATATTTTAATATTTTATTTAATAGATCATGATATTTTGGTCTATTCATTCAAAAAATCTTTGACACTATAAAAACATTTTTGGATAAGCCATTCTTTTAATTTTCTTTTAAATGTTGTCATATTGATCTCGTCTGTTATGAAATTTGGGAGTTTATTATAAATGGTTACGGACCTAAAATGTGGACTAGTTTGTGCTAACGTTATGAGGTTGTAGTGGGGTACAACCAGTTTTTTTTGGCTGCGCGTTGCTCTCTGTAATTTTGTGCTTTCATAAGTTTTATAAAGGTGTATATTTTTTCTGACAAATAAGGCCATCTCCATTATGTAAATGCTGGGTAAGGTGAGAATTTTTTTATGTATAAAATGTGGCCTGCAGCTATCACGTTGCCTAATATTTACAAGAACTCTTATACATTTTTTTTGGGATATAAACAGGTCCCCTACGTCGGGGCTCTGGCCCCATAGGACTATACCATATCTAAGCCACGAGAAGGCATATGCATAGTATGCTGACAGCGCTGTTTTATAGTTTGTATTCGCCTTAAGGATACTTAGTGCGTATACAAACCGTGAGAGCTTAGTCCTCACACTTTGCACATGCTGCTTCCAGTTCAGACAGGTATCTATAGTGAATCCTAGGAGTTTGAATCCACCGACTTCTTCTATTCCTATTTCCTTTGATAAACTGTCTAAAGCAAGCGGTACTTTCTGATAAGGCCTAAATTGTATAATTTTGGTTTTTTTCATATTCATTTCCAAGTTATTTTCCTTTAGCCAATTTCGTGTATTTTGCAGGTTTTCTGTAATTTGTAGTTTACATTCGTCTGTATCAGAGCATTCCGTTAGTAATAGTAGTAATTAATGTCCAATGTTATTTTATTACGTCTATTTACAAATGTCATTATTTTAGTTTTATCCAGATTTATAATTAAATTGTTGCATGTCAACCAGTTTATGATATTTTCAACAGTACTATTAATGTCATCCTGGAATGGATTCAAACTGTCACCTATAAATATAACTGTGCTGTCGTCAGCAAATAAAATCATCTGATGGTCGGTTACCGCGGGAAAATCATTTATATATGTTAGGAAAAGCAATCGACCTAATATACTTCCCTGCGGTACTCCAGTGGTTACGGTTTTTGACTCTGATATATATGCTGTTTCTGTTTTGTCATTGCATGCTACTCTCGTAATTTGGGTCATTTGTTGCCTCCCCGTTAAATACGATTTTATAAGTGATAAAGTGTTTCCTCTAACTCCATACACGCTTAGCTTTTCAATTAATATTTTATGGTCCACGTAGTCAAATGCCTTAGTGAGGTCCATATAAAGCACACATACATGCTTTTTTTTGTCAACATTTGTCATGACCCCCTTCAAAAAATTGTATATTGCCAAATTAATCGATTTGTTTTTCCTAAAGCCTTTTGCTGGTCAACCAGTATTCCATTATTTTCAAAATAATCATTTAAGTTATTAAAAATATATTTTTCTATTATTTTAGAAAAAATTGCTATAAGTGACACTGGTCGATAGCAATCCATGTCCTCCTTATCTTGTTTTTTGAATAGTGGCTTTACGATGGAAATTTTTAACTTCTCTGGATATATACCGTCCTCTATGCATAGATTTGTAATATAGCTTAAAACTGGCGATATTATGTCAGATTCATACTTTACGGCTTTGGTACTTATTTCATCAAACCCAGTGCCAGTGCAGTTCAGTTATTATAAGATGTAACTAAAAATTTATGTTTTCCGCAATTCTTCCTATATCTGTGCTATAAGACGTTGCTTCGTTTTTCAAGTTTCAAGATTCTAAGTTCACGGGAAGTACCCTGTAGGTTTTGATTCCCTTGCGAGTGTCGAAAATTTGCATAAAAATATTTTTATTATATGATGTAACTAAAAATTTATGTTTTTCGCAATTCTTCCTATATCTGTGTTATAAGACGTTTTTTCGTACCAAGTTTCAAGATTCTGAGTTCACGGGAAGTACCTTGTAGGTTTTGATTCCCTTGCGAGTGTCGAAAATTTGCATAAAAATATTTTTATTATATGATTTAACTAAAAATTTATGTTTTTCGCAATTTTTCCTATATCTGTGCTATAAGACGTTGCTTCGTACCAAGTTTCAAGATTCTGAGTTCACGGGAAGTACCCTGTAGGTTTTGATTCCCTTGCGAGTGCAAGAAAATTCGAAAATTTGCAGCATAAACGGCTGTATCTTTTGATTGCGTTGGCTTAGAAGCTTGATTTTTTCACAGCTCTAAGGAACCGTAGACCTGAGAATGTGATATGAATTTCAGCTTGATACCTCCATGCGTTCCTGAGAAAAAGGGTCTTGACACACAGACGGACGGACAACGAAGTGATCCTATAAGGGTTCCGTTTTTTCCTTTTGAGGTACGGAACCCTAAAAAACAATATGGCACATCAATCTTGCCTTTTTTATAATTTAACCGTAATTAAACACATTTAAAACGCATGTACCTAAAGGAATTATTTTAAAAACCCAGGGTTTTATAATGTGTAACATGTAATTTCCTAAAGCCTGGATCAAATAGTAAGTACGCCCAATGTTTGTTCAGGATCCTTTCGGAATGTGTATCTCGAAACCCTTCACTATGGCCAATTTGATTTTGATCGGGCCATTTAGTGGGGTGTTTACTTTTAACATGCCGCTTCCTTTGGATATAATTCATTACACCCAAAAATAGGATTGTAATATTTTCAGGGTGCATGTATGTATATGAGTTTCTTTATCCCTCCATAACTTCTAAATGCCTGAACAGAAAAGACTATCAGACTACAGATTTTGGGAAAAATATCAATATGGCGGCCGTATGGCGCCATTTGCAAAACGGCCCCATACAATGCTAATACAGTCGCTTTTTAACAAGTTAATTGCAGGGTTGACATGAAAAGGATAGAAATAGAAAATTTAACTCATATAATACACATTTAACGTCCTTGTAAAAGTGGGCCTAAATGTTGAAAAATTTGTAATTAATAGGTTTAAGCATACGTCCTACTCTAAGTCGTATAACTAATGTATGTGTAAAGAAAAACCGTTTCGCAACCCCAACGGATCTTATCAAAGGCAAGAAATCGAATGTTCTCGCTGATAGTGGGAATAACGCTCTATTTGGCAGACAAAATTACCATTGCACCCCGTTAGGCAACCTTTGACCTTACGTCGACGAAATAAAGACTTCTGCCACGCATAGTAAATGTGTGGGTGGTGCGTGAAAATGTCTTAGATCGAAGGTATAGGCGATCGTCCGTGTAAAGTTTGTTAGCCCGAAATTGATTACGTTACGGCTTCCGATCAAGATCTAATTATAGGACCTCCAATCAAGAATGCCGTAATTAGGTAGGAGGTACCACATTCCATCATTAACGGCCATTGAAAGGTAGGGTATTTAATGAACGTAATAATATTTATTTGCTCATTTTCTGCCCCCACGGGGCGCTTTGCTGGGACTTGAATTGAGATCAACATAATAATAATATGTACGTGTGAGTCATAGATGATAGAATATTTGAATGACAATTATTATGAGACAAGTTTACCTATTTCCCGTCTGCGTGCTTTGTGAGTGAACCCCTACTGTACTGCCTGCGTCCGAGGGGGAGTTTTAACCTGTTTCTAGTGTGCGCGCCCCATATATAAGCGAATGAAGGGAACTATATGTCAACATTCAAAAATATTTTTTAAAATGCCTAAAATTTTAAATTAAATTGAGTGTTTGAAAATAATAACCCGCCGAGTTTCAAAAAGTAGGACATTCCAAATGGAATATGGAATGTATGTATGGAATGGACCTGGAGAGTGACATAGGCTACTTTTTATCATGAAAAAATAAGTAGTTCTCGTGGGAATCGAAAAAAACCTCTGACGAAGCTGCGAGCATCAGCTAGTTTAGAATAAAAGCGCTTTCTATTTCTATGGCCTTATTACTTACCTATACTTACAGACCGATGCTCATTGAGATAATTTATAAGAGTCTGAGATAAAGTTCTTCTCAAGAATACCTAGAATAAAATAAAAACAAAAGCTATTAAGGGCCTTCGGATGCATTACGTGAAACACGCAAATCTCAAGGCAGGCGTAGAAAACCGTTTTAGCTAAAATGCGTAAGCGTTTACGTACACTTACGGCCGAGAAAAGCGGACTCATATCTTTTTTTCGAGTATGTGTTTGAAGTTGAACGTGGTAGGGTAGGTACAGCACAGTTATGTTCTTTCGAGTAATTTCTTACATATTTTTTCGTAAACACGAATCACGAATATGTACAAAATTAGATAAATACAAACAGATATCCATGCTAATATTATGAAAGTGTGACTGTATATCAGTCAGTCTGTTACTCTTTTATGGCCAATCCGAAATTTGGTACAGACATAGAACGGCTGCGGGAGTCGGATAGAGGCTATTAGATTAGGCTCAGATTTTTATCCCAAATCTAAATTTACGTGTTTGAAATCGAGGATACCATCTAGATATCGACTGATTGGACTCATAGTTTATGATAAAGTTAAATTGATTGGCGATACACCTTTGCAATAAATGAGTATGGTATTTAAATCACAGACAAGCCTGATTCTATCAAAATAAAACAAAATAATATAGTCATTATCAACCGACAAATATCCACAGCTGGACATAGGTCACTTGCAAGGATTTCCACATGCCGTGGTCTTGCGCCGCCGGAATCAAACAACAAATACATCTAAATTGGTATAACATCTGGGAATCGAATACAAGATCTCTAGGTGAACTTACTCAAAATACCACTATGAAATTACAAGACATTTTAAAACGTTAATTTCTCTGAAGTAAAACAAACAAACTGCGAGAAATAAAATGCCCCACTCAATTTGGCCCAATGTGTATCTCTGTTTCTAAAATGCTCAAGTATTATGGTATAAGCACTTACCTCCAAACAAAGTGTTGTTTTCATACACTGAGACAATATAAAAATCTCTTTCTTCGCTTGTACTTGTACCGCCTTCTTTATTCGGTTTGTCTTTGAGATTCTTCCTTTGAGGATTTGTTTTAACGTAATTGAAAAAAGAAACAATGAAATTTGGGCAATATTTTACATAATACAAAATATTATGAATAAAATAATACAGTTTTTTCTTGATAATATTCTTTTGTAAAAGGTTTTTTGGCGGAGATAGCTTTAGCGGTAAGGCTGCCTTCAAGCATTGTCCTATTTTTATAACCATCGCATAAATGCTTTTCATGTATATTTCTGTATTTTTGGTATAGCAAAATATTCCATATTTCCATCTAACTAAAAATACCATTCATTGCTATGATACGCTTCTATATTCATCGTTTCTGTTAGATTTTTTCTTATCATCCATTGAATACCTGTATGGTATTCAGATACATTACATTCTCTCACTACAAGTTCTCTTCAAGTATCTACTCAGAATGAAAAAGGTTTGGCCATAGCCCACCACGCTGGTCAAGTGGTTTCACGCACATCTCTCCAAAAGGTCTAGCCCCACTACAGAGGCGTGGTGCGGCGCGGCACGTATCGGCAAGTTTTTTTTTTTACAGTTACTATGTCGCATTACATCTCCGTGATGCGTCGCTTAAGTGGGCCCAGCTCATACCAACTCATACAAAATATTTGACGGGATGTGCTGCGCCACGCCGTACATTTGTAGTAGGGCTAGACCTGAAAAGTTAGAGGTACAGCCTAGGAGGCCAGGCGGCTAAACCATTAATGCTATCTCCACTTTATATTTTCTTACCAAAGCATTATTATTCAAGCTAAAAATAGTACTATCTATCAAAGCCCCGACTACAAATTAATGGTCGAAAAACGGCATCATAAATCGCCGAGCTATTTTTACCCGGTTACCCCGAAAAACAATGGAAAGACGGTATGTTGACGCATAGCCTAACCCTCTTCGGCTAATTAAAAACCGACCTCCCTACGACCTTAGGCCTAAATCAGAGCACTCATGAATTGATTCATTACCTTGTACCCTTCCCGGTAATGTTTCCCCTGTCCCGGAAATTTTATCATGCTCTACCCAAATAATGGCCGACTATGTATGTTACTCTTAAGCGCAATGCCCACACAGAGAGTGGATTGGCGACGACCGGAAGAGTTGCTTAAAGACATGAATTATACTGAGCTTATTTACTTTGATATAAGTTGATATTGTAATCATAAAAACTGCTTATGTGCATGTCAGAACACGCATAAGGAGGGGTTCTGTAGTTAGCCCATTTTCCAAAAACTTTGATGGTCATCATTTCATAAACGATAGTCTATCTTCAAATAGTCTTACTGTCTAAGAAAACTCATAATAATTTAAAAATACCTATTCAAAGAGCAGTATCATTTAAGGAGCAAACCAATTTGTTTTCGAAATTTTAATAAGCCCGTGTAAACGTTTTTCTTAACTCTATCAAATTTCAACTGTAGAACTCATAAAGCTGTTTTTTAAAATGGCTGAGGCACTTTAGACGAACACTATAAAACTATGAGGGTTTCTTGTTTTACTTTGTTTTACCAGGCGCAGCACACGGGTTGACAATGTGCGTGCTAGTCGACTCTCGTCCATATTACCGTGCATTAACCACCTCTACAACGCCGCCGCCACTCACCGCGCCTCGACTCCACTCACCACAGCCGGTCTGCGTTGGCCCTAACATTTTCCAAGTAATTTATCAAGTGGTGTGCTAAAAGGGGAATTGTAAATAAAAGGGGCCCGATGTTTCGCGTCCGAAAGGATTTAGGTTTCACGTCTTAAAGTTACCAGGGAACACGATTTATGAACACTCACATTTATTATACGGGATACTTGCTATATATCTAATGTGAGTGATATTTTCTTACTTTTAAATTCTACTATAGCGGTACGGATAGCCAAACCGCCGCGGTGTCGTATAGTGATAACCTATCGGAGAGCCCCGGGTTCAAGCAACAGGCACTTTTTTTTTATTCCACTACAAGTTAGCCCTTGACTGCGATCTCACCTGATGGTAAGTGGTGATGCAGTATAAGATGGTAGCGCGCTAACCTGTTAGGGGTATGGCAGTTAAGTTAAAGTATTTAAACCCATGCCCCTAGTCAGTTTCTACTCGGCATCGTACCGGAACGTTAAATCGCTTGGCGATACGTCATTGCCGGTAGGGTGGTAACTGGTAACTAGCAACGGCCGAAGTCTCCCACCAGACCAGACCAGAGAATATTCAGAAATAATAAATTCCCAAATTGACTCTGAGTGTAAACAATTACAGGTCGACAGACAAGCAATATATTCGAGGAGTATAAACAAAATGAAACTAATGATAGCACTGTAAGGGAGCTCATTGAAGCAAAAATAGATCTAACGAGACGCCGATATTCAGTGACTGTGCTTTAATAAATTGCTTCAGCAACTTTGACTTCGATATCAGAAAGTTTGAGGACTAAAAGGTTGTTTTGACGTTCGTTAAAACATGACCAAGTTTTTCAACTTTGGGGATTTGATCTCCGGGTTTTAAAGTCGGATATTTATATTACCAACTTACGTACATGTACTTGAAAATTGCTTTCATCGTAATATGATATGATGAAAAGTTCATAGTTTTAATTAAAGATTTTTTTCTCTTCTTACGATACACAACGCTATCGCAAAATCGCTGATTAAGTACCACAACACGTAAGCGTAATATTACTACAAAGTTTATTTAGAAGCAATAAAATTTCACCTACAAAATACACTTCAGAAAATGAAAGCGCCAAATTGTATACTTTGTTTTATATCAAACTTATTGTTCTTTTTTAGGGTTCCGTACCCAAAGGGTAAAAACGGGACCCTATTACTAAGACTCCGCTGTCTGTCTGTCTGTCTGTCTGTCTGTCTGTCTGTCTGTCTGTCTGTCTGTCTCCAGGCTGTATCTCATAGACCGTGATAGCTAGAAAGCTGAAATTTTCACAATTGATGTATTTCCGTTGCCGCTATAACAACAAATACTAAAAATTAAGAAAAATATATATATTAAGGGGGGTCCCCATACAATAAACGTGTTTTTTTCGTATTTTTTTGCTCAATATTAAAAACGGTAACAGGTAGACGGTTCAAATTTTCACAGAATATTAACTTGTATATTACCTTTCAAAATAAATAATTAAATATCAATAAAGTAAATATTAAAGGGGGGCTCCCATACAACAAACGTAATTTTTTGATATTAACAGTAAACCTCTACAAACAAAGTTAGTTTTGCGGTTCATTAACAAAGGTAATTATACCTACTTCTTGAGTACGGAACCCTCGGTGCGCGAGTCCGACTCGCACTTGGCCGATTTTCTTTTCTTTGTATTTACTTAGCTGATGCATTAATTCCCTCATACAGTATTTCCTACTTAATAAATGTATTTCTCATGCATACTCAGCACAAAAGACCCATATTTTCCTTCCGATCAATAACTAGGTATATGAGAAAGACCAAATAAAGAAAAACTTTTCCAAAAATTTCAGGAAAGTTTCTGTACCTAAATCTTATTTCTACCACAGCCAACCAACAATATTCCCTAAATAACCCGATCTTTTGTGCCCATTTCTTCAACAGAATGACCTACATAACATTACAAGTTTAGTCTGAAAAACTTAAAACTACAAAAAAGGTTCTATGAAACCCGTTGCCATTGTTCGTCTAGTATAACAAAGATTGGTTATCTCGCTAGACAAAAAAACTAAGACGAAAGGGGAAAAACATCTCATAAAACGGTGCAGCATCCATCACTTCACTGTGGGTCTATATTAATGTCTTATTACAAGTAATAAAGACGCCACTGAATAATCGGAGAGATTAAGTTGAAGTAGATCCAGACAGAATGAATGGGAGTCTTTAATCTCGGCAGGTTATTTAAATGACTACTTAGTGAATTATTTTTGGCTTTTCTCACTTCTAAAGTTCTAACGTTGCAAGATTGAAGATTTAATTAATTCATTGTCCTTTGTAATTTATAAGTACTGGTTTTTGATGATGCAAGATGTCATTCATGGCAGTGCTTGATTACGAAGGCAGATTTTTAATTGTTTTTTTTTTTAAACATGTTTTATACCCTATTACTATCGAATCTTAATTATTGTAGGCGTCTTCTCGTACGTCGGCGTATGTATAACTCTCTTAGCTTTAGATCTATGATACTACTTATTTATATCAATAATTATTGTAATATAAATAATCAATTAAATAAATTTAGAATTTAATGATTTGTATTTTTAATAAATTTATAATTGAATAAATAAAAGACAAAAATTAATAATTAAATAAATTAAACAAAAAAAATATATATCTATTGTTAATATTTGCTGAGGCAAAAAAAAAAAATTAAACAAATATAATACAAACAAGCATTTATAATTTTATTAAGTTGTTATAAAATTTGGAAGCCCAAACGAATGAACGCGGTGAAAAATCACAACTCTTTTCTTCGCCACTGGCTATCCTACCATCAATATCAGGTAATGACCTGGGTCATTATTTTGGTTCAAGATAGAATTATATACATTTATGCCTTTCTTTTTTTTACTCCAGCTAGCTACAGTAGGTGTTTTGAACTTTAATTTCTTAGATTATGTTCTCCAAACTTTCTCCTCCGCAAATCGTTAACCTAACAACATAATCGTGGTTCTATTTGTCAAGAAAAAATCCTAAACATTTATATTTGGGGTTTCCTGTTGGAAATCGGAATCGTTGTTCGGAAAAAGAAGTTCAAGAAGTGTGAAAATAATAATATCACCGCGAAACTTTCGGTGAAGATTTCGGATTCAACAACGGGGATAAATTCCGAATGTAAAAAGATCAACCTTTGTTATGCCCTGAACGCGCGGATTTTTCCCGCTTTGTGTGAATTTTTTCACCAAACGACACCGTTTGAACCGCTTTGGGTCTATTTGTATGAAGCTAGAGACGACCAGTTTGCGTAGGACGCCGTTAAAGGGGCATTAGGAGTGGGAATACGTAAATAATGGGCGAGATTCAGCGTTCCCTCTATATAATTTTGTCCTCGGCCGTTTTTTGTAAACGTAACCCTTGTGCCGGGGCTGAATAATAATTTAGAAAAATAAAAGGAGAATGTAATGAAAATGCAAAATGGAAAACTGTGAAAAGCGTTTATTGCGGAACTCTAAAAATGGGCACAGAGATACCGCGACTATGCTCAACGAGTAGGCACACAAATTTGTAGGGTCGTGGTGTAACGTGATGTCTGCTTTGACCTCGGTGGTAGTTAGGTACTCTCCTGGGTGATTGGCCGCGATGGTGAAGGTCAGCCCGGAGGTGAAGAACGCAGCAGATGGTCAACGTTGGGATCCCTAACGGTGCTGGTGTGGTGTGGCTAGATGGTCAGCCAGCAGGATGGTATAGTGCGAACGTTGCTCCTGGAATTGATAACCAAACTAGTTATCGTCTGGTATATCAATTCCGTCCTGGATCCGGCCCTGGCCTGTGTAGACCACAGGAGGTACTTTGACGTGATGGAATTGTCGGTGTGGTGGATCCAGAACGGAGTTTACAATAAGTATGAATTATTACTTGGCTGAAGGCCCAAAAATATGAAAAACAAGGATAAAATTAACTAATGAAAAAAAATGAGGGTGTTTTAAAAAATAAAAAGATGATGCAATCTAATGGAAAGTTACGAACGAATTTTGATAAAACTATTTAAGAAATACTAAAACAAAGATTGCAATGGACAATTGAAATAATGATTTTACTAATTACTGAAATAAATTGACTAAAAAAAGTATATAAAAAACTACGAACAATGAAAATGAAATTGATTACGATTTACGTGTTTTAGGTACCATTCAAAACTTACCCTAATGCGGGAGAAAAGTTGCACTGAATTTACATATTAAGATTTTAAAAAAAAACGCATTTTAAATGGCGTCGCGTCCCAACTAGTGCGCTGAGACGCGACAAAAAGCATCACGCCCGATGCTAGAAGCGCACCGGGCCTGAATGAGGTTAGAACAATTAACCAACTTCAAGCCGCGGGTTCCGTCTATTGCTAATATCAGACCCTAGCAAAGTCGCGTTCGGAAATTGGTTGTAAATATACTTACTTATGTATCTTAATATATAAATAATAAATATAATTTTAGTAAAAACATGGCTTTAAATTATAAATAATTACATTATAAATAAATAATACTTAAATATGTAACGCTTCGTTACACCCTGAGGGCGCTTTTTCACTTTTCACGGGCACCGCAACACACGACTTATGGTCTGGACAGCTTACATCTGACCTATTATTTAGTATTAGGGTCAAACCCACTAATATTTTTCAGCTCGTTCGGTGGCCCTTATCGAACATCCCTTCATAATAAAACTATTACAGGGCCATTACTAGCGGCGAGTTTCAGACTGAGAAGGATTTTTGCCATAGTCCACCACGCTGGTCAAGTGCGGATTGGCAGACCTCTCTCAGGCATGTAGGTTGCCTCAGGTTGTTTTCCTTTGCGCCTATATATATAACGCACCTAAGTCCGAAATGTTAGTGGTGTATGACCGGGGATCGAACCCCGTACGTAACGACGACACAGGACCCGTCTATGTAAATTGGGGTCGTTGGCGTATACAAACACACCAAAAAACAGCCCTTAGTTAAAATAAATTTGGCCCATATCTGGAACGAGAGGCCCCAAAAAGTTAGATGTTGGTTTTGATTTCCAAAAGTTTCAGCTTCAATGTAATTAATTTTGAAAGGGTAGGTATAAACGAAAGTCAAAAGTTCGGGTAAACAATCGCTTTAAGACAATACGAAAGTTGTTTACACGGCTTCAAAATATAGAATTAGATTAATACACAAAAAGGTATAAGTACGTGTAAACTGGCGTTGTTATCCAACCGACCTCCCATTCGTCCCAACGTCGCTAAGCCGAGGTCCGAGCCTCACAGGAGGCGCCCTTAGGAAGACGTGGACGGTGAGGGACGAGTGGCCTAGTTGTGACAACGCGTATCAGTCGATTGCGATTGTTAAGCAACGTTGACTCAAGTCATTAACTGGATTGGTGAATTTGGAGGTATAAAGGAGTCGGTCCAGATTTGTATGGGACGTTGGCCATGTCTTGTACAAGCAAAGAAATGAAGGAAAATAAAATACTAGACCAGTTTTTAATGGTCAAATCTACGAATATGTCGTAATTTCAGTGGTAAAATTATTTAATCTTTCCAAGTTATGAAACACTAAACATGAGTGGGTAACAATAGCGGATTCATATTTTTTGACCTTTTCATAAGAAAAACACGTTATTTTGACAGTGACTGTCAGAAATGACATTTGATACATTCCGCGCCCACTGCCTTCTCTATGGCTGAAGGTTGCCATCATGGAAACGTATGGAAAACTTGAAATATATTTTTATTTTTTTGCTCGTTATTTACTTTTCTGTTCTAAATTATTATATTTTTAATACAATCTATGTATTTTCCTCTATTCATGGTAGAGTGTACAAGAGTAGGCCTAAAATGGACCTTTTCATTTCCTCCGTGCCTCGGAGAGCACGTTAAGCCGTCGATCCCGGTTATTATCATTATCAATAACATCTGATAAAAATCGTTACAATACCCTAAGAGTTTAAATACTCTTAGTCGAGTCGTATGCGGAAGGACGAGGGAACCACCGCATTATTATCCGAGTCCGCGTGATTTAAGGTTTTTGATTCCATCGCGAACACTTAAATTTTCCGAGATAAAAAGTAGCCTATGTCCTTCCCCGGGATATAAACTATACCTGTACCAAATTTCATCGTTTCTCGGTTGAACAGATGGACCGTGAAAGCGTAACAGACAGACAGCCAGACGCACTTTCGCATTTATAATATTAGTATGGATTAGTATGGATGTGTGTCTGTTCATCTGTTTATCTATTTGTCTGGTACCTTTTCACGGCCCATTTTTTCAACGATTTTTCAGGGAAGGACATATCCCCAGAAAACTCTTACCATCATGCGATTAATGGAAAGAGGTCACGACTCCAAACAGGAATACGACACAGAGGAAGAGATATTGACACGATATGTAACATTGTGAGTGTATTTGCACATGGTTAAAGCCTACCAGTTTGCGTAGGACGACGCTGGAGGGGCTTTTAAAGTGGGCACACCTAAATAATGGCATAGATTGAGCACACCCGCTATATCACTCCGCTCAAGATCGCTTAAGCAAACAAAACCCTTACATTATGATAAAGTTGCCGGGTGTCGAGTAAGTTACAATAAAACTTTATTTTATTCCACTAAATGTTAGGCCTTGAATGCGGCCTATGGAAACGGCCTATGGAAACTCAGCAGATGCTTTTGTCATATAAAGAAAAATGTAATATGTAAACAATTCACAACAAAAACGTGACATAACTAGTGACACTGACTTGTGGGTTGCTGGAAGCGAAGCGGCTTGCTTCCATGCAGCTTTGTCATTATGAAAATCATCAACAGTATAATAACCTTGGCTTAATAAATGCAATGGAAAATCCTGAAAGACTTTTGCAACCATGTTATAAAAACATACACTCGAAGGATTTCTGCACCTTGCGCACACGATATGACGCTGTTACTAGCTTATGGCGGTTCTAGTACATCGATTGCGAGTGTCACTTATTTGCTTAGCAACATTAATGTTCTCAAAAATTCAAAATCAAAATTTCAAAATTCAAAATTTCTTTATTTGTTGAAATAGGTTAAAGTAAGTTGGTACATTATAAAATTCTAGAAACAGTATTTCATGCCGTACATAATTAGGCGTACAAAGAAGGTCGGTCAGCTTCATACAAACTGTGACCTGATTGTAAAGTGTCGCGACCATAAATGACCTAAGGTGGGATCGATTGATAATATAGCAGTGTATTAAATGTAATGCATCTTTTTTTTTTTTTTTTTAACCTCCCTAACAAAGACTATTAAAAATTTTATATTTATTGTGAAGGTATCGTAAGCATACCAATTTCTTGAAATTTTTCCCAAAAAGAAAAGTACAGAGTAGTAAAATACCTTTTCATTTCCATCTGTATTACAAACTAGATGATTCCCGCGACTTCGTCCGCGTGGATTAAGGTTTTTTTGATTCCCGCGGGAACTCTTGAATTTTTCGTGATAAAAAGTAGCCTATACATACTTTCCCTGGATACAAACTATCCCTGTATCAAATTTCATCAAAATCAGTTGAATAGATATTTTTTTTGATTCCCGCGGGAACTCTTCAATTTTCCGGGATAAAAAGTAGCCTATGTCCTTCCCCGGGATAGAATCTATGCCTGTACCAAATTTCATCAAAATCGGTTGAACAGATGGGCCGCGAAAGCGTAGCAGACAGACAGACACACTTTCGCATTTATAATATTAAGTATGGATAACCGAATATTTCCTAACATTACTTAAGAATCAGCCCTAGTACCACAGAGTACATTGTTATAATATGAGCCCTAGTACATCAAAAACGTCTTCAAGATTTCCTAAGCCTTCTGAGTCAGCCCATATTAAAGACATTTTCCCTTCATTTTCCTCAAGAGTCATGTTTACACACCAGTCAATGTTTACACACCAAGAAAGTGTCAACGTAGTCTCATAATGATGTTAATAGAATTTGTTACTCACACTATTGGAAGACAGCACACACTAATTCGGGTTCCGCTTATTAAATTAGGGACCTTCGTCGCAGTGACCCGCGAGATACGAATCGACGGCTCCGCTCTGACGTAACAAAATTTGCTCACACACTTTACGACGTAACTTTTAACCGTATTAGGCGTGGCGTGATTCGATTATGTGGGTTCGTTACACTATATTTGGTGTTAAAAAAACAAGTCTGTAAATAACTTTTGGAGTAAACTCAACGCGAGATGTCGTTGTCGTCATCATTACTGAGCTCCAGCCAGACCAAAGGCTCTTCTAGCCCAGTTCTTTGCATGTTCTCTCTTTCTCTTCATTAATACAAAAGATACACCGTAAGATTGTGAAATCCGTCAGATTGCAATGCAACGCTTTTTATCTCGATAGATTGTAAACTGTCGACAGATTGTGAACCGTTCAATGTTCTGAGTGTCGAATTTTGAAATATTCACTGTATTTACGTTTTCTTGTCCCTTTCTTGTAGGTTATGTTAAGGTTCGACATAAATAATCAGGTGGGCACTTAGGTTCTATTGGGTTAATATACCTAACAGATTACAATCTATCTAGATAAAAAGCGTTAAATTACAATCTAACGGTTTTTACAATTTTACGTTGACATATATGCATGTGTGTGTGTGTGGTATGTATGTGTGTGTTTCCAATACCTGGAGGTGGGCGTTAACAGCTGAAACACACAATGCAGTTGTTTCTGTGTTTTAATTTTAAGTATATAATATGTATGTTGAGAAAATAAATATCAATCTGCTTACGTCCACTACTAAACAGAAAAACTTCTAAGAGCGCAAACACACGGTGTGTTTCTGTCTTGTCAAAGCTAACATATTTTTCATCCCACCATCTCTGAAAGAGTATTTTTACGCTTCAATATCTGAATGCAAAAGCCGTTATTATCCTCTTGAGGATAAAGTAAATTGAATTTAGAACATCGTGTGCACGTTAGTAAATATCACTCGTCTATGAAGTTTGTGAATTCAAAACATCATTAAAACCTATTTACTTCTACCTCTATGGTGCCGAATTTCCATACAACCGTTTTTAATTTGTTAAAACCTCACACTCGTAACCTTCTTGATGTACTTTTTTAATTTGCTTTGTGCGCACCATTTTCTTTTATTGTTTAAAATTAAACCCTTCGATTAAAAACAAGAAGATTTATAATAAGTGAAAAACCTAAAATGAGTGATTCTAGTGACGAAGAAGTTAATTTGACGCCAACAGAATTGACTGAAACTGTTAAAAATGCGGAAATGAGCTTTCTCCCTCAACAATCACGCGAGAAGTATTTCATTTCCTCGCTGAGGTGGGATGAAAAATTACGTGTTGCACTCGAGTGAAAAGATTTTTCACCTCGTGCTCTTTTAATTCCCTCGCTGACGCTCAGGATTCTAATTTTTGAACCACTCGCTGCGCTCGTGATTCAATTTTAGAATCCTTCGCTTGCTCGGTCATCAAAATTGAGCACGCGGTTAAAAAACAACTTTTCACTCTTGTATAACAAATAACTATTCATGCAACTTGGGTGTGTTACCTGTGCTTAAGGCGAATTAATCAAATAATATAATAAATATTCTAAATGCGAAAGTTTGGATGGATGTCTGGATGGATGTATGGATGAATGTCTGGATGGATTGAAGGGATAGGCCGAAAAAGAAAAGAAAAACTGTGATTGAACTAGATTTATTTGGGAGCACTTAAAATTACATGTTAGCCGGTCGTCAGCCATAGGCAAAGAGAATCTAGTTTTTCATTTGACAGTTGACAACCAATAAGCACACAATAGAACATAGACTAACGACCGTAGGTACTCTATGCACAATAATGGTTCGTTTACACTAATAATGGTTCGTTTACACTTCCAACACTGGCCCTTAAACGAAGACATTACAATAACTTATAGTTATATACATTGTGCACGATAGCATTACATGGTCAACATACATTAATACAATTTTCATAATGACCATGCAACATTTTACATAATACAGCAAAAACAAGTTAAAACACGATTTAACTAAATATGATATAAACCTCTAACATAAGAAAACTTAAAATTAAATAATTAAATTTAATTAAATACATAAGTTATTCTTAGACAAACCCAATTGATTTACAAACTTTTCAGTTTTGTACTGAGTTAAAGGTTTAGTTAATATATCAGCCATCATATTATCCGTTGATACATAGCACAAGTTAACTATACCTTTATTTATAGTTTCCCGAATAAAATGATGCCTGACATCAATGTGTTTTGTTCTCGAATGATACATGGGATTAGTACTAAGTTTCTGTGCAGATTGACTATCATTATACATAGAAATCTTATAATATATACCCAAACATTCAAACAAAAATGATCGTATAAATAACGCCTCTTTACATGCATCTGATAACGCCATATACTCAGCCTCCGTACTAGACAAAGCAACTGTTTTTTGCTTCCTACTTTCCCATGATATTGTTGAATTACCAAGTTTAAATACAAAACCTGTAAAAGATTTTCGATCTAATTCATTAGAGGCCCAATCTGCATCTACATAGGTACTAATTTCCATACCACTTTTAACATAAGTAAGACAATGATTTATTGTACCCTTTAAATAACGTAGCACGCGCTTTGCGGCTTTCCAGTGATGTTCATTATAACAATCATTAAATTGACTCAGAATACTAACAGCATTGGCTATATCAGGCCTAGTACATACTACAATATACATTAAACATCCTATTAATTCCCTATACGGTAAATTTAGATCAAGTTTAACATTACATTTTTCTAATTTGAATCCAGTCTCCATAGGAGTCTTGGCTGGTTTACAATCTGACATATTAAACCGGTCTAATACCCTACGAATGTAATCCGACTGATCTAAAGAAAACATACCATTCTTTCTACATAGCCGCATGCCGAGAATGTGATGAGCTGGCCCTAGATCCTTCATCTCAAATTGAGTCATAATCTGCTTCTTAATGATAGGCTTTTCTTTATGGTTATTAGTAAACAAAATGATATCATCAACATAAAGAGCTAAGATAGTCATGGTCCCGTCATCATGATTCTTGATGAATACACATGGCTCAGAGGAAAGCTTTCTAAAGCTCATTTTGTTTATTAAGACAGTATTAATCTTTTCATACCAACTTTTAGAAGCC
Organism: Erebia epiphron; assembly: GCA_963932025.1. NCBI lineage: Eukaryota > Metazoa > Arthropoda > Insecta > Lepidoptera > Nymphalidae > Erebia > Erebia epiphron. The sequence goes on from OZ009948.1 coordinate 24,230,507, forward strand.
TGTTTGAGACCATAAATTGCTTTATTCAGGCGATAGACCATATTAGGTCTTTCTTTATCAATAAAACCTTCTGGTTGTTCCATGTAGATGGTTTCTTTAAGATCGCCATTAAGAAAAGCTGTTTTTACATCCAAATGATCTATTTCCATATTTTTCTCTGCAGCTAAAGCAAGTAAAATTCTTAAAGTTGAATACCTTACAACTGGTGAGTAAGTTTCAAAGTAATTAACACCATATTTCTGTGTGTATCCTTTGGCAACTAATCTAGCTTTGTATCTCAAAACTTCTCCAGTAAATCCTCTCTTCTTTTCAAATACCCATTTACATTTGACAGGCCTTTGACCCTAGGCAACTCAGTCAATATCCAGCAGTTATTATCAACAAAAGATTTATACTCATCTGACATAGCAGCTCTCCATTGCTCAGAGTCTTTACCCTGTAATGCTTCTGTCGCAGTCTCTGGTTTACCATTAAAACAGCTTGCACTGGCCGAGTATGCAGACAGTAAGGCCAGAGATGCTTCATGGTAAGATTCAGCAGAGTCGGATGAGTCCATTGTCGTTTCACCTGGAATGTAAGTTTCATCGAGCGGATCATCTGATTCAACACTGCTGACAGATATTGGACTTATTTGTATAGGTTGCCTACGGCTGACGACCGGCTTTTGTTTATGAGACCTAAGAGTTATATTTCCATCAGATCCCGCATGACTGGGGCTCCCCATATCATCATGTGGAAATACAGGTCTATCAGGTCGATCAGTCTGGTCAGACTGGCCCTGGGTTTGAAGATTTTTGTGTAGTGACATTTCTACCGTATCAGTAGGTTCTCGTGTGACTGATCTATGGAATTCATTTTCCAAAAATGTCACATTCCTAGCTTTTATGCACACCTTAGGATTAGTGGGATTTAGTAATCTGTATCCTTTGGTCTCGTCACAATATCCTACAAAAATATATTTATCACACTTAGCATCAAATTTCTTTCTCTTGTCAGCTAGTGCATATGCTAAACAGCCAAAAGTTCTGAGGTGAGTCACATTTACCTTTTCATTTGACCATTTGTGCTCAGGAACAGTGTCCCTCACCGCCTTGGTAGGCGATCTGTTCTTCAGGTACACAGCAGTATTTACAGCCTCCGCCCAGAACCGCTGGTCGAGACCGGCATCGAGAAGCATGCATCGTGCTTTCTCTACAATGGTGCGGTTGGCTCGCTCTGCAACACCATTCTGTTGCGGCGAGTGAGGTACTGTGGTCTGGTGGCGAATCCCACACTTCTTTAGGAATTCCTGAAATTTATTATTAATATATTCTCCACCATTATCACTGCGAAGAACCTTAACCTTCTTCCCTGTCTGATTTTCAACTAGGGCTTTATATTCTTTAAAATTTTCAAAGACTTCATCCTTTGATTTAAGAAAATATATATGAGTCTTTCTACTGTAGTCATCTATGAATGTGAGAAAATACCTACTCCCACTAAAAGATGCTTGAGGCATCGGACCACATAAATCTGTATGAATTAATCCTAATAATTCCCTAGCCCTACTAAGCGACTTCTTGGGAAATGGTAGCCTGGTTTGTTTTCCCTGTATACAAGAGACACATGATTAGAAAGTTGAGTTATCAAAATCAATACCAAGAGCCATACCTTTCAATAAATCCATACTACGCCTGTTTAAATGTCCCAGCCTCCTATGCCACACCTCCTGCGACTCTCTGGACTGAGGTGCCGACACATTCTGCTCCTCGTTGATGCCTGTGGACAAGCTATAACATTCCTGCCTAAGCTGAGGCCTATCTAGAATGTAAACACCATTTATTTGTGTAGCTTGAGCGATAACCTCATTCCCATCTAAAACCTTGCATAAGTTGCCCTTAAATAATACAGTAAAACCCTTTTTAGTCATTGCACTAACAGATAATAAATTTACTGATAGATTAGGAACATAAAGTACATCACTTACAGTCCTTAGCAGGGGAATTTCGACCTTTCCTCTACCCAATGACATTAATATTTCACCATTTGCAACTTTTACAGCAACAGGAGATTCACTCACATAGTTTGTTATAGATTTGAGGTTATTACACATATGATTAGTTGCTCCGGAGTCCACATACCAAACATCACTGCCTAAATTCACTGACATTGCACAAAACAAACTTTTATCTTTCTTCTCTTCCTTCTTCGCTCCACCAGGGCAGTCCCGGAATCTGTGACCTGTCTTTTTGCATTTGAAGCAACGGATCGTCTTAGTCCTAGATTTACTCACAGCTAAAGCCGAACTTGAGTCATCTTTCTCGAGCCTCCGTTGATATTCCTGTGTCAACCGGGATCTCACAGACTCTGTGCTAAGCTTCTCTGAAGAGTTATCCAAAGTCATAATGAGCGGGTCGTAGTTGGATGACAGCCCACTCAACATAATGACTGCTAGAAAGTCATCCTCCAATCCAGCACCAATGTCTTGTAGCTGCTGACCGACGTCGCTTATTTTATTTAAATAAGTCTGCATGTCCGGGAACCCTTCCAGTTTCAACGCGAACAATGTGCGCAACAGCCCTAGACGCCTCGTGAGGCCTTTACCTTCATATACATTTTCTAGGTTATCCCATGCCTCGTAAGCAGTTTTTGCATTTCGTATGTGCGTCAGCACGGGGGGCTGCACTAGTAGACAAATACGAGCCAGCGCCTTGAGTTGCGTTTTGTCATCCGGGCCTTTTCTTAGAGCAACGGCATCCCACAAGTCCTCGTGTATTAGCAACATCCGGACTAGGAATTTCCACGTCGAGTAGTCTTCCATACCTTTGAGTTTTTCTATTGCGACACGCGATAATGACTCCGCCATTGTAGGTGTCGCCGCCACGTACCACGCAGTATAAGGTTAACTTACTTGGTTACAAAAGAAATGGATAAACTACTACAGCCTAAAGGGCTGGGCCCATAGCCTGAAGGGATAGGCCGAAAAAGAAAAGAAAAACTGTGATTGAACTAGATTTATTTGGGAGCACTTAAAATTACATGTTAGCCGGTCGTCAGCCATAGGCAAAGAGAATCTAGTTTTTCATTTGACAGTTGACAACCAAAAAGCACACAATAGAACATAGACTAACGACCGTAGGTACTCTATGCACAATAATGGTTCGTCTACACTAATAATGGTTCGTTTACATTTCCAACATGGATGTTTGTTACTCAATCACGCCCCAACGGCTGAACGGATCTGGCTGAAATTTGGCACAGTGATAGATTATAGTCTGGACTAACACATAGGCTATCCCGGAAAATTCACGAGTTCCCGCGGGAACAACAAAACCTCGATCCACGCGTACGAAGTCGCGGGCATCAGCTTGTGTAACATAGTTTCAACAAGGTCATAGCCGTAATCTGACCTGTTAACGTTATAACCGCCACCGGAAGGCTAAAGTTATTAAATTTCTGTGAGGCTGCGGTATCCCACCTTTTCTCTATAGCCGAGGGCACTTGATACCCGTTTCAGGGAATCGAGTTCAGGGCTTCAGTCAACTTTGAATCTTGATACATCCGTCTCAGGGTCCAATTTTTTTTGAAGATTTGCGTTACCACTCACAATGTCGCGATTGCCTAGAACGGTTGAATGTAATCCTGAGGAATCGATGTTAGAGTATTGCACTATTTGTTTTGGTCCAAAGTTTTGTTTGGCAAACAAGAATTGATATAGAATGCAATATCACTTTAACACAGTGGTTCGGTTATTCGTCTATAATCTAAACTTTTCTCTTTTGAGTAACTATGGAAACTTTTCTAAACTATTTAAGCTTTTTTTAACCAGCAAGTCTGTTTTAATAAAAGAGCCGTTTGGATAGAAGCAGGCGTTATTTTGCGGAAGTCCATGTTAATGAAAGGACTAGAAGTTTAATTCGCCATAATCCGCCACAATAGGTAAATCTATGTGGTACAGTGTGTGTCTTGTACTTACTGCTTTACGTATTCTCTCGAAGGCACGGAAGCCTCGAAAAGGTCAAATATGAGTCTAAATTCGGTCATCCATCCAGCTACCAACCTAGACCAACATATTGTTTAACAATCGCAAAAGAATGGTAGACATTAGTCCAACTGAATCAATCGATTCATTTTTAATTTGCGTGCTAAACGGGAAATAAAGAGGATTTCAGAAAAAGCTCTAACAAAAAGAGCACCATATAAATCTTTAATAATTGAATACTACCATTTAATTCCATTCTGTGAGACGTATCAAATGCATTAGCAAATATAGGCCAGTGGGGTACCGCAGCTACGAACGAAATCTAATAATCTTTGTCTCCCGGTAGAGGTTTCTACATAATATAATTACTGCTACCTATAAACTGCAGCTTTTTTCATGTTGAATTTAGTGACGATTAAAGGCTTAGGTTCTATTGGGTTAATATACCTAACAGATTACAATCTATTTTAATAAATATTTATTTAATAATAAATGCAATTGGGTTGAAATATCGACAATAAAAAAAAAATTAATCGTGGTATGTACCCGTTATATACATTAAAATATGTCGTTAAACCACGAAATAAGCTTAAAATCATTATTATCATCAAATCAATTACAATCTAACGGCTTTTACAATTTTACGGTTCCATGTATGCATGTGTGTGTGTGTGTGTGTGTGTGTGTGTGTGTGTGTGTGTGTGTGTGTGTGCGTGCGCGCTAACATCGATTATTTAACCACACAGCTACGTGCTAGCACGTGCCGCGCCGCTCCATGCATCTCAAATGCATGGAGCGGCGCGGCACGTAGCTGCAAATATTATTTGTATGAGTTTGTATGCCGCGTCGCACAGTGCATCTCCGTACCGCGTCATCAGTGGGCTCATCTCATACAACCTCATACAAAGAATACTTGCCACTACGTGCCGCACCGCATCGCGCTGCTGTAGTGGGGCTAGACGTTTAGCAGTCAGAAAAAAACAAAACCCATACCACGTGAAATTACATTCAAGGGCTTCTTGTAGTAGATAACCCGTTGACCTACTTGAGCGACAAACGCGACACCACGACTCGATACAACGCGACGCAATATCAAACAAGTAGCTGACCCAACGTGGTCTACGTAGTCGCGTAGACAAGCTTGTCTTTTCTATGGCGTCGTATCGCGTCGAGTCGCGTCGCTTCTGTCGCTCACCTAGGACAACGGTTAAAAAAGAACTAATGCTATCGTACAAAGTGAAATCTCAGTCGAAGGATATACTTTGTATGAAAACAAGTGAATATTTTTAAAATTATTATAAAATACGACTGCTCTGCCGTAGGCACACATGCATACACGAACCCTTAAAACATAACACTCCTTTTTTGGGCAGTCGTGTAGTAAAAAATCTCCCTCGAATGGAAGTACGGCTACCACTGCTACTACGTAACGATACCACAGTCAGGAATTTTATTTACATTTTTATTAAATGATATTTTTTTGTGAATCACTGGATATTGAAATATAGTGTTATATATTTTTGGAATCTACTCATCATTTTCTAGATGATGATTATATATTTAATCTTATTTTCGAATATATTTTTTTCAACTTTAGTCTTTAATGCGGAACCATGGTCACCCCATCAATTTTTATTTAAAATTTACTAGCCTTTGTCACCCAGAATAAGCTAGGGATTCTAACGATACCTCATTTATCAAAATCGGATCAGGCGTATAGAAGTTATGGTGGAATATACAAACTCACATACATACAAACATACATACATACATGAACCCTGAAAACAATATACTCCTTTTTTCAGGCAGTCGTATAATATTTACATTTTTATTAAATTATATTTTTTTGTGAATCACTGGATATTGAAATATAGTGTTATATATTTTTGGAATCTACTCATCATTTTCTAGATGATGATTATATATTTAATCTTATTTTCGAATATATTTTTCAACTTTAGTCTTTAATGCGGAACCATGGTCACCCCATCAATTTTTATTTAAAATTTACTAGCCTATGTCACCCAGAATAAGCTAGGGATTCTAACGATACCTCATTTATCAAAATCGGATCAGGCGTATAGAAGTTATGGTGGAATATACAAACTCACATACATACAAACATACATACATACATGAACCCTGAAAACAATATACTCCTTTTTTCAGGCAGTCGTATAAAAAGAAAATAAAAGCAACATCTAAACAGGCATAAAAATTAGTTCCAATTTTGGCCAACGGGTCAGATAGGTTTGTGGGACACCTCATCTGGGTTACGAAAGTCATTAAAATATGACATCTCTGGTACACCATATTTTGATATGTAGCCTAGAGTACTCCATGCCGTTTCACTGAATTGAATTTCCGCTAGCAAATCAAATTTGAATCTTGATTTATTCAGCATACAGGTGAATTTAGATTGTACGAATTCCTATAACCATTTACGATGTTGAGGTGCTGAGGAAATTGGGACATGAATATAATGTGTGAAATAATTTTGAATCTGATGAGTGATGACCTGTTTGGTTACTTGCAGGTGTGAAATCCATTCTGATATTATAAATGCGAAAGTGTGTCTGTCTGTCTGCTACTTCTTAACGACGGGCCGTCTTTACAACAAATTTGGTATGGAGGTAGGTTACTTCCCGGGGAAAGACAGACTCTTTTTTACGCGAATTCGTTTGCGTGGATTAAGGTTTATCGATTCCCGCGAGAACTTCTTAATTTTCCGGGATGCAAACTATCTCTGTATGAAATTTCGTTGAAATCGGTTGAAAAGATGAGCCAGGAAAGTGTAGCTGACAGATAAACAGACACACTTTTGCATTTATAATACTAGACTAGACTAAACTAGAATAGTTAAACTAGATAGACTAGAAGTCTAGATATATGAAGTAAGGATTATGGATGAGTATATTACCTTTTCATGGTTCGACAACTAAACTGATTACGACAAAACTTGGCACAGAGACAGTTTGCACTCTGGACACGGACATAGAATACTTTTTCTAGAAAAATCAAAGAAAACCAACAGGCAAAAAAAAACTTTAAATAAACGCTCCTGAAACGCGCTAGTATCTTTTAACGCACAGAGGGGGTTACTATCAACTATTTTTAGGGTTCCGTACCAAAATGGTAAAATGGAACCCTTATGGTGCGACTTTCTCCGTCTGTCTGTCCGTCTGTCCATCTGTCCGTCTGTCCGTCTGTCCGTCTGTCCGTCCGTCACACTCGATTATTTCAATAACTACCGAAGCTATCGACATGAAATTTGGAATAGTTGTGTATATTAGTGGCCCAAAGACACTGGAATTAAAAAAAATTGGAAATTATTTTTGTTCTTATTTAAAAAGGGGGGAAAATCTGAGGGTTGAAATTTAAAATTGAGATAACTGTACTGTGTGGGGTATAATATGAAAGAGTTTACTTTGTACATTCTAAAACAGATTTTTAATTATTTTTAGTTATGATAGTTTTTGATTTATCGGGGAAAATGTCTAAAAAAATACCGTTCCCCCCCTTATCTCCGGAGTTTACCAATCGAAAAATTTGAAATAATTATGGTCAATAGGAATTTACGTATATTTTACAGGAAAACTATAGCCAATGCTCTAACTATCATAGTTTTTTTGATATTAACAATAAACCTCTACAAACAAAGTTAGTCTTGCGGTTCATTAATAAAGGTAGTATACGTAATTATTTATTAATAATGGTACGGAACCCTTCGTGCGCGAGTCCGACTCGCACTTGCCCGGTATTTTTTTATATTGTTGACGTTCTTGTTTCTGAAATATAATCCTTATTTTAAGCACGTCAAGGTACGTCATATAAATCGGCAATTTTAAAATAATACTGCCCTAAGCGAAGGTAGTATATCCCAAGAAGTCCTTGTACTTGAAATTCGCTCGTCAAGGATCACTTCTCATTTTGGAAATATTAAACTGCGCTAACGTTGTTTTCTTCGTACTTCGTCCCTTTGACGTTTTATTGGCCCTAATTTAATTGGGAACACAATTTTGGACGTTATTCATCCTTTTTATGGCAATTCAGATCTTATTTGTTTTTCGGACTCTCATACTTTTCCTTTGCTTTTTATTTATTACGATTCTATTGTTTCCCTTTTGTAGTGCCGACGGCGTTCGAGACTCTGGGCCCATGGTCGTCGGACACGAAACAGTTTATCAGTTTATTTAAAATAAAATTTATTTATTTATTTATTATCAACTAGATGATGCCCGCGACTTCGTCCGCGTGGATTAAGATTTTTTTGATTCCTGCGGGTACTTTTTAATTATCTGGGATAAATAGTAGCCTATGTCCTTACCCGGGATACAAACTATCCCCATAATAAATTTCATCAAAATCGGCTGAACAGTTGGGCCGTGAAAGTGTAGCAGACAGACAGACAGATATACCGACAGATAGACAGACACACTTATAATATTAGTATGGATGTTGTAGCCCAGAAGTTGGTACTAGCTACTGGTGACCCAAGAGCTGGTGCTTATTTAGCCGAACGGCTTAGCCTGGGTATTCAGAGAGGCAGTGTCTTAGGCACCATGCCCATGAACGGACGGATAAGGACGGTTATAATATATTTTATCTCGGGGCTTGCAGGTTTCCTCATGATGTTTCACCACCGTTAAAGCAAGTAATAATTAATTTCATGTAGTAAATAAATGTAAATAATATGTAAAATGCATGTAAATAATATGTAGCTCCGAAAAATTAACCCTGCGTACCTGAGGATCGAACCCACGACCATCCGAACAGGAGGCCGTCGCACTAGGCTTTAACAAGGCAGTATGATATAAGTCGCTGAGAAAGACTGTTTTAGCCACAGACCATAAAAATTCACTGGTTTTAGTCACCATCTTTTTTAAAGAAGAAATGCAAGACTCGTACCAAGCTATGCTTCTAGAGAGCACGCAATTAGTGCCATTTTTACGCACGTTTTTATTAATACGCATTTAACTCATAGAAGATAAACATACTAGAACGGGCCCATCTTTTATTTTAATTTCAAAAATGTACAAATTTTTTTAACATCAGTACTCAAAACTCCGACCGAATTAAATCCAAATGGCTCAAGTATCATGTTGGATGGAGTACAGTATAATTACTCTGCCGTGAAAGAGTATCGGTTATGACGAAGCTACCCGTCTCGCTCGCTCGCGCTTGACCTATATCAAGCGGACTTGTTTTTGCTTTTCAGGCCAAGAGGCAAGGACGGCGAATTTTCTATATAAAGCCTAAGATTTTTGCTGATTGTGTCGTACTGAAATTCGTGTAGATGAAGCTTTTTTGGAAAGGTCTACTCTACGTAGACAAATTCCCAAGGCTGTACTATTATATCAAGTAATTCATTCACTCGTATGTGATTCGAACCGCTTATAATAACACACGATGTTGCCTGCGACCTCGTCCGCGCGAATTAAGTTTTTTGATTCCCACGGGAACTCCTTAATTTTCCGGGATAAAAGGTAGCCTTATAATATAAAGCCTTGATAATGTCCTTCTCCGGGATTCATACTATCCCTATGCCAAATTTCATCAAAATTGGTTGAGCAAATGGGCCGTGAAAGCATAGCAGACGGACAGACATTCGCACTTATAATATTAGTATGGAAGTATGGATCATTTAGTTAATAATTAGGGTTGCCAACCGTACTATAATATATAGTATTGTACTGTATATTGGGTCTGCGTACTATATACTGTTGAAGAAGAACATAGTACGCAAAAATACTATATTTTAAAAAAAAACGAGCTTTTGATTTACATTAAATTAAAATTGAATGTGATAAGAAGAAAGGACACTTTTATTTTTAGAGAAAAATTATTAAAAAATGCAAGAAGTGCACATAAATATAGTTTTAATTAAAAAAAATAAGTCTACTTCGTCTTGTTCGTAATAATATTCGTCTGCTTTTTGCGTTTTCCATAAAATACTATTTTTTTTTGAAGCGTACTATATTTTTTTATAGCTTAGTCTGAAAAATACTATATTTCGCTGAAGAAATGTTGGCAACCCTATTAATAATAGATCTGATTGAGTCCACCTTTGCACAGAAATAATTCCATGCTGTGTACAAAGGAAATTAACGCTTGAACGGATTTTCAAAGAAGCTCGATTTTTTTCACAAACTCACCGCATGTTTTTGCGGTCTCCTATGGTTAAACAAACTTTGCCTCAGGCCAGACGTAGACAGGTCAAAGGTTATGTTTTGTATATAAAAAAATATAAAATGGAAAATGTTACGATAGAAAGTACGTTTCCACAGAGCTGTTACTTAATCAAAGCTTATTAGTCTGTTTCTGGGTGGAAAACATCCGAGTTCATTCGATAATTTAAATAGGTAACTAAATTGGATGTCTGTTTTTGATACTTAATTTAATTCTAAGTACAGAAAGAAAGAAAAAAAATTTATTCCCAAACTATTATGCCTATGAGTAAGTGTATTTTATTTACTCACTAGCTGATGCCCGCGACTACGTCCGCGTGGATTGAGGTTTTGTGGTTTCCGCGGGAACTCCTCAATTTTCCGGGATAAAAAGCCTATGTGCTATTCCAGACTATAATCTATCTCTGTGCCAAATTTCATCCAGATCCGTTCAGCCGTTGCGGCGTGATTGAGTAACAAACATCCATCCATACATCCATCCATCCAAACTTTCGAATTTATAATATTTATTTGATATTTGATAATTATGTTAAACTAGATGATGCCCGCTACTTCGTCCGCGTTGGTTAACATTTTTCGATTACTTAATTTTCCGATATAAAAAGCATATGTCCTTCCCCGGGATACAACCTATCCCTGTACCAAATTTCATCAAAATCGGTTAAACAGATTTTTTTCCAATTTATTTATTTACTAGCGGTCGCCCGCGACTTCATTCGCGTGGCTTAAGTTTTTTAATTCCCACAGGTACTTCTTAATTTTCCGGGATAAAAAGAACCTGTGCACAAAAAACATCCGTTGCTCTGTTGCAGCATGATTGAAGGACTATTTAACGTCCTTTGGGAAAGAATTTTCAAAAACTGTGAATTATGTATTTCATAATTTAAACCCGTTGCCCAAACGTCAAGTTTCATGGCTATAACTTGAAAAACGGCAAAACGGCGGCCTTTTACACCAGCTTAAAACCCCTATTTTACCCGTTTGGGGGTGGAATTTTGAAAAACTGTGACACACGTTATTCTTTATTTTTTACCTATAGCCAAAAATACCAAGTTTCGTTGATATAACTTGTAAAATACCTTGAGAAATGAAGACCTTTGATACCAACTTTCATCCGCCATTTCACCCCTTTGGGGATTGAATTTTCAAAAACTGGGAAATATGTATATCTTTATTTTCAATTCGCAGCTCATATACTAAGTTTCATGGCTATAGCTTGAGAAATGAAGGACTTTCATACAAACTTTGAACCCCTATTTTACCCCTTTGGAGGTGGAATTTTCAAAAATTGTGAAACAAGTATTTCTTTATTTTCAACCAGTAGCTCACGTACCAAGTTTCTTGGCTATAACTTGAGAAATGAAGGACTTTCATACAAATTTTCAACCCCTATTTTACCCCTTTAGAGGTGAAATTTTGAAAAACTGTGACACACGTAATCCTTTATTTTTTATTTTTAGCCAAAATCCCAAGTTTCGTTGTTATAACTTGTAGAATACCTTGAGAAATGAAGGCCTTTGATGCCAACTTTCATCCGCCATTTCACCCCTTTGGGGATTGAATTTTCAAAAACTGTGAAATACGTATTTCTTTATTTTCAACCAGTAGCTCACGTACTAAGTTTCTTGGCTATAACTTGAGAAATGAAGGACTTTCATACAAATTTCCAACCCCTATTTTATCCCTTTAGAGGTGAAATTTTGAAAAACTGTGACACACGTCATTTTTTATTTTTTATCTTTAGCCAAAATCCCAAGTTTTGTTGATATAACTTGTAAAATACCTTGAGAAATGAAGGCCTTTGATACCAACTTTCATCCGCCATTTCACCCCTTTGGGGATTGAATTTTCAAAAACTGTGAAATATATATTTCTTTATTTCAACTCGCAGCTCATATACTAAGTTTCATGGCTATAGCTTGAGAAATGAAGGATGTTCATACAAACTTTAAACCCCTATTTTACCCCTTTGGAGGTAGAATTTTGAAAAATTGTGAAATACATATTTATTTATTTTTAACCAGTAGCTCACGTACCAAGTTTCTTGGTTATAACTTGAGAAATGAAGGACTTTCATACAAATCTCCAACCCCTATTTTACCCCTATAGAGGTGAAATTTTGAAAAACTGTGACACATATACTTCTTTATTTTTTACCGAAAGCCAAAATACAAAGTAACGTTGAAATAACTTGTAAAATATCTTGAGAAATGAAGGCCTTTTATACGAAATTTCATCCCCTATTTCACCCCTTTGGGGGTCGAATTTTCAAAAACTGTGAAACATATATTTCGTCATTTGCAACTCGCAGCTCATATACCAAGTTTCGTGGCCATAACTTGAGAAATGAAGAACTTTCATACAAACTTTCAACCCCTATTTTACCCCTTTGGGGTGGAATTTTGAAAAACTGTGAAATATGTACTTCTTTATTTTTAACCGGTAGCTCACATACCAAGTTTCTTGGCTATAACTTGAAAAATGAAGGACTTTCATACAAACTTCCAACCCCTATTTTACCCCTTTAGGGGTAGAATTTCGAAAAACTGTGACATACGTAATTCTTTATTTTTTAATGTTAGCCAAAATACCAAGTTTCGTTGATACAACTTGTAAAATACCTTGAGAAATGAAGGCCTTTGATACCAACTTTCATCCCCCATTTCACCCCTTTGGGGGTTGAATTTCCAAAAACTGTGAAATACGTATTTCTTCATTTTCAACTCGCAGCTCATATACCAAGTTTCATGGCTATAGCTTCCATAAAAATTTTCAACCCCTATTTTACCACTTTAGGGGTTGAATTTTCAAAAACTGTTAAATATGTATTTCTTAATTTTCAATTCGCAGCTCATAAACCAAGTTTCATGGCTATAGCTTTCATAAAAATTTTCAACCCCTATTTTACCACTTTAGGGGTTGAATTTTGCAAAACTGTGAAACACGTAACTCTTTATTTTTGAACGAAAGCCAAAATACCAAGTTTCGTTTATATAACTTGGGAATATCTTGAGAAATGAAGGACTTTCATGCAAACCCTCATCCCCTATTTCACCCCCTCGGGGGTATAATTTTTCAAAAACTGTGAAACACCTATTTCTTAATTTTCAACCAGTAGCTCGTATACCAAGTTTCATGTATATAACTTGAGAAATGACGGACTTTCATACAAATTTTCACCCCCTACTTCACCCCCTTAGGGGTGGAATTTTGAAAAATCCTTTCTTAGTGAGCGCCTACGTCACAAAAGGAACCTACTGTCAAAATTTCAAGTTTAGGCTGTGCGTTTATCCCTTAACGATTTTATATATATATATATATATATATATATTAGATTAGATTAGATTAGATTAACAAAGAAATTTACATTTACAATTGTTTCTTAGCTCCCCTTAAGGCTTGCCGTCTTGTCTGGGGAAAAGATGGGCCGTGAAAGCGTAGCAGATAGTCAGATGGACAGACAGACAGAAACACTTTTGCATTTATAAGATAATAGTATGGATATTACCGAAATCATTTTTTATTAGTGCTAACAACGATATGTTTTATCGTAAATCTAGCTACTAACTTGGATCGATGTTTCACCAGCGCAACCAATTTATACAGACCGTGTTGCAACTAGACTGCACTTCCCTCAAAGAAATAGTCACTGAAACGAAATCGTAGATTCAAATGAAGCCGAACGGGTGTTTCAAAGAATTCTGAATAGATTTTTTCGAAAATACATCCATGTTTTAGCGGCCCGCGCAAGCTGCCTTCGGTTTATTTGAACGACTCTTAGTTCTGCTTGTATGTGGTTTGTCCGTTATATGTTTTTTGTATCCACTGCAAGTTAGCCCTGATCTCATAACTGATGGTAATCGATGATGTCGTCTAAGATGGTAGCGGGCTAACCTGTTAGGGGCGTGGGTTATATTAAACCCATGTCCTAGTCGGTTTCTACACGGCATCGTACCGGAACGCTAAATCGCTTGGCGGCATATCTTTGCCAGTAGGGTGGTAGTTAGCCACGGCCGCCTTCCACCAGAACAGACCAGAGAATATTCAGAAATTATAAGTTCCCAAATTGACCCTGCCGGTAATCGAACCCAGGACCTCGCACGTTAAGGCAACAGCGCTCAACCCTGCGCCAGGGAGGTCGTCAAAATGGCTTATTACATGTGGTTTGTCCGTTAAATCTATATCTGTTTTTGCTGCCCCTAATTGGAATATTTGCATTAAATTAAACTAAAATTCATTACCGAGATATTTAATGGTTCGTGGTTACGTGTGATTTTTTAATTTTTATTCATGATTCACATTATTGTTTCATCATTATTACCAAACCGAGCGCGTAAATTTAAAGTATCATTCAAATAAACTTATCTGATGAATAAGTTTATTTGAATGCGTTAAAATATCATTCAAACAAACTTTGTTATGGCGTTTTGTTATCTAGTTTAATTATCTGTATACTCGAACCGAAATCCTTGACAACATACGACGGATCGGTACAATTTGTCTGAAAAACCGATAAGTATCTATGGATTGGTACTAATGCTTGGTAGCTATCGAAAAACTTGACGTCCAGAGCCGAAAACGACAGCTAACAAATTTAATTGTCTCTGGTGTGACCAACATACAAGTTCCGACTCGAAGAGTCGGCCATACTTTTTTTCTTACTTCTACTTCGGATAACAATGATTATTGCTCTGTACAAATAACAGAAATTAATTTACTTCGGATTTGTGATTGACAGACAGAAAATAAGTGTTTGAGAGTGAAGTGTATTTCGGAAAAGCACGGGGGCCCCCAGAATTAAGCAGAAATCTAGATACCTGGCGGCGTTGAAATTCGATGAAAATTTCACCACATTGAGGACCACAAGGTTAGTGCAGAAATTGAATTTGGATTGCATTGCGTGTAATATCCTGCTATCATATCGGTTTAAACCTGAGCTATCGAAGGCCGTTAATGCGGAAACATTAAATTTGGTCCATCGAGCACGGATTTTTGTCGGTAAAAAGTGATTAATTTTTTTTCGGTAATAGGTATTTTTATCCTAGGTAATTTCAGTCTATATCGGTAATTATTATTACAAACTTCACTCGTTTCCTTTCGGTAAATTGTTAATCTCTCGAACTCAGTTCGGAAAAACCATTTTATTTAGGCTTATTCACAAGTAGGTACATCACCTGTCAAAATGTCAAAACCATCCTTAAATAAATTCAAAACTCAATATGATTGGTTTCGGAATACTCTAGAAATGGTCAATTCTAAGACTCAGTCTTCTGCAGTTATATCGGCACGCCTACGGAGGCTTCAGGATAAGTATGAGTTGCTATCGAGTAGCTACGAAGCAGTGTTAAATGAACTTGATGAAAATGACACGGAGCAGGTCCTCCGCTATGACTCCAGATTCAGGGAAGCAGAGGAGGTCTGCAATCAGCTGGAGGCTATATCGGCGGCTTATCCCAACTTAGATAGTGTGCACAAGCCCACTGAAAGTGCCCCCACTGCTCGCTTACCTGTTATTAAGCTCTCCACGTTTGATGGCGATCTATACTCCTGGACCAGTTTTTTCTCTTTATTCACATCGTTAGTGTTAGCTCGGACAGACATTTCCAAAACAGAAAAACTCCATTATCTCTTCTCTCATGTGGAGAAAGAGCCTCGGTCCCTTATAAAACATTTGCCCATGGTCGATGAGTCATTGGATTTAGCCATGGATATTTTGAAAGGTCGTTATGATAACAAAAGACTATTGGCGGATAGTCATATATCTCGGATACTCAACATTCCAGCGTTGTCTAAATCGGTCGGTCTCAGAACACAAATTTTAAATCCCATACTAGAATCCACTAGGGCTCTAGCCAATTTGGGATTCCCAGTAGCCGAGTGGAGTTATTTATTACTTTACATAACTCTGAATAAACTCCCTTCAGATATTAAAACTAGATTTGAACAAAAGTATGGCGGCAACTCTATAGTATTACCTACCTTTAATCAATTATTAGAGTTTTTACAATGTGAGTGTAGGCTTATTGACACAGCCAGTTCGGGTACCTCGGCTGCACCTAGTACTAGTACTAACATTAATAAAAATAAACCTCGGGCGATCCATGTGACTGAGGATCCGAAGGATAGAACCTCTTATTCATGTTCTTATTGCAAATTAAACAATCATATTTTGGAAAAATGCTCCCAGTTTAATAAGCTGGATCAGCATCAACGTAGGTTTTGGGTAGCTAGTTGTGGCCTATGCTACAAATGCCTCGGCACCCACCGGGCCAGCTCCTGCACTAAGCAGGTACCTTGCTCTCGGTGTAATCATATGGGTCATAGTCGGCTGCTGTGTACAGTGACCATCAATAGGTACAGACAGGAGGACAATCCCTTCCCCGGTCGGGAGTACATGGTAACCTACTCGGGTGACAGTGGTGCGCGAGGAGGTCAATCTACATCTAATGGTCGGACCCCCTCTCATGAAGGAAGACACGTGTCGAGACAGCGGTTCGAGACCAGTAACACTCGTCGGACACTTTCGGTACCGAGACCTGGTTCTCATAATATGTCGGAGAGACGGGCCTCACCGGGCACCACAGGTGCACGCCGGCCACTTGATCAAGACCAATAGCAATTAATGAACTCTGTTTCAAATAATTCGGTTTCAATTAATTCGGTTTCAAATAATTCGGTTTCAAATAATTCGGTTTCAAATAATTCGGTTTCAAATAATTCGGTTTCAAACAATTCGGTTTCAAATAATTCGGTTTCAAATAATTCGGTTTTAAATAATTTGATTTCAAATCATTCGGCTACAGTTTCACATCAGTTGGTTTCGGTATCGCATCCTTCGGCTTCAGCCCGTGATCATTCAGTTCTTAATTCGGTTTCAGCTTTGAGTAGTTCGGTTTCAACTGATACGGTCTCCAATCCTTCGGTTTCGGTCTCCAATCCTTCGGTTTCGGTTCTCAATCCTTCGGTTTCGGTCTCCAACCATTCGGTTTCGGTTCTTACTCCTTCGGTTTCGGTCTCCAACCATTCGGTTTCGGTTCTTGCTCCTTCGGTTTCGGTTCTCAATCCTTCGGTTTCGGTCTCCAACCATTCGGTTTCGGTTATTACTTCTTCAACTCCTTCAGTATCGGTCCCTACTCTTTCGGTTTCGGTCTCCAGTCATTCGGTTTCTGTTCCTAAGGCTTCGGCTTCGGTATCAATCGACGGTTCAGTACCTAGATTACCTGATAATGTTGTTTTGCCTACGGTTATAGTGGAGGTTAAAACAACTCAAAATCATTTCATTAAGGCACGTTGCCTCTTGGATCTCGGATCTCAACTTACTATTATTAGAAGCGACTTGGCTACTCGCTTAGGGTTGAAAAGACACCACTCTCGTGTCCCGCTTACTGGAATTGGTGGGGTTACGACAAATGAAGGTCAGTCGGTTGTTCTGATTTATTTTAGACCTATAAATAATTCGGAATTGATACTTTCGGTTTCAGCTGTAGTTTTAAAGAAACCTACTACTTATTTAGCTCGGAAACTAAAATATATCGGCACTGAAAAGCGTTTTTCGGATATCGGTCACTCTCACATGCAAGAGATAGATATAATTTTCGGTTGTGATATTTTACCCAAAATCTTAAGCGGTGAAAAACTTGATTTTGTTAAAAGCGGTCCTTCTGCCTTAGGCACTATTTTTGATTTTGCGGTTTTCGGCCCAGTGGAACCCCTGGCCGAATCAAATAATTTCATTGGTACAACTTTATTGGAAGCTGTTGAAAAATTTTGGCGCTATGAAGAGCCACCTCGGGCTAAGATTGAAGATCCATTAGACATTGAATGTGAGCGTTTGTTTGTAACGACTACTACACGCGACTCCGACGGTAAATACATGGTTCGCCTGCCACTCTTGCCAGTCAATGATAGACAATTGTTGGGTGATAGTAGAAACAGTGCGTTAAAACAATTCTTCTCATTAGAGCGTAGAATGGAACGGAATCCTGAGTATCGTGGAAAATATGTTCAATTTATGGAAGAGTACTTAGCACTCGGTCATATGCAAGCTTCTACTTTCGATCCTAATTCGGGGATAGAACATTATTTCATCACCCATCACGGGGTGTTCAAAAAATCAGGAGATACTAGCAAAATCAGGGTAGTTTTCAACGGAAGTTTAAAGTCTAGTTCGGGGGTTTCGCTTAATGATTGTTTATACTGCGGTGAGCGACTTCAAAATGATATTACGGATATAATTTTAAATTTTCGGTGTCCAAGAATAGTATTTACAACGGATATAAAAATGATGTTTCGGCAAACCTGGATCCACCCGGATGATCGGAGGTACCAATTAATTTTTTGGCGATCTTCGCCATCGGAACCATTGGTAGTTTATGAATTGACTACAAACACTTACGGATTAAAATCAAGCCCATTTATAGCGATCCGGTGTTTACACCAGTTGGCATATGACGCTACCACTAAAGCAAACCCGACTTATTGTCAAGATGATCGGGACGGTTGTGAATCGGTTCAATTAGATAACCTGCCACGTGCGGCTCGGCTTTTAATTAAAAATAGTTACGTCGACGACTTGAACGGCGGAGCAGACACTCTCGAAGAAGCCCGAGATCTTCGAGATGAATTAATTGAGCTTGTGAGTTCGGCGGGTTATGAGCTGAGAAAGTGGTCTAGCAACAAACCGGAATTACTAAGTGACTTACCGTTAGATTATTTAGAAACACCTCGGCAGTTTGACGGATATGATAACAACGGTCTTATCAAAGTTTTAGGTATTCAATGGGATCCAGTATTGGATCAATTTACTTATACACTCAACCTACCTTCGGACGGTGAGGTTACTCGACGTAGCATCTGTTTGATTGCAAACATGAGTATATAAAATTAATATATTATCTGTATTAGAATATAATTTTACCTATGTAAACACAAAAGGTAAAATGCATTATTTACGATGGCAACATCGCTCTCTTTCATATCCGCTTGCCATGGAAGCGGTCGGGTCAATACCCAATTTAAAATTATTAATTATAATTTACTTAATATATAAGACAGCCATTGTGTCAAAGTTTAATAAAACATTTTAAAAGTCTTATGTGGTCTTCATTCCCACATAAATTGGTCCTTCGTATATTATATTCTCAACGAGATCAAGAATAAGAAGATCGTCGTTTGACAAAGGAAGTTAAGTAATTCGCCGCAACGAGGTCACAGGTTAGTGAACGTGGCCGACGAATCTGCTTCGGGATTGGTCGCCGTGCGTGCTGCAGAGCTATATTCTGCGAGAGTAGCGAATCCTGCGCCAGCTGCGCGCGCCCCGGAAGACCACGTGACCACGCCACGCCGCCGCCGGCGCACCGATCGCCGCCGCCCGCCTGCCTTGTGATTTCGTCTCGTTTCGGCCATCTTGTAAAGTACAAGCTTGTTTTAAAGTGAAAAGTGTTAGTTTTAATTAAATATTCTTATTTACAATAGTTTAAGTCATATTGTGCTTGTTAGTTATAATCGTAGATTACAATGGAAAAGGCAAAGGCCTCGCCGGGGGTGTCTAGGGATTTGCCCACGCTGATTGCGGCCAGGGGCCAAGCAAAATCGACAATTACAAAGATATCACAATTTGCCAACGATGATGCCGCCCTCCAAAAAAGCACGCCAAGCCTGCTTAGAGTGCGTATTAAACACCTCGTGGACGCCTACCAAGAACTCAAAGGGCTTCATAGCCAAATCGTGGCGAGAGAGGCAGGGGGCAATCCAAGCGACCCTGAGGATACCTATTCGGCCTACGAAGAAAAATACCTAATGGCTCTGGCCAAACTCTCTGAATTTGTGGAGGAACCCAGAGATGTACAGGTGCAAGTCGAAAAGAAGACATTTGTCCAATTACCTAAAATTACCATCCAAATTTTCTCTGGTAAGGATGAAGAATATTACCCGTTTATAAATATATTTAAAAGTATGATAGATAAGGACACTAGGTTAAGCGATGTTCAAAAGTTATATTATTTAAGAAGCTTTTTAACTGGTGAACCCTTAGATATAATTAAAAATTTGCCCTTATGTGAATCTAATTATGCTAATGCTTTAGATCTGTTGGCCCAAAGATATGACAATATTAATAAAATTGTCTCGAGTCACATCAACTCGTTATTAGAATTAAATGTTATAAATAAATGCACTGCATCAAATTTAAGGTCATTTATAGCTACAGTGAAGCAAAGTTTGAGTGCACTGCAAAGTTTAAATCAACCAATTGAACAATGGGATATTGTTATTGTTTCTATATTAATTAAAAGGTTAGACAATTACACTGTTAGGTCTTTTTATGAAGAGCATTCAGATAAAAGTAAATTAGTTAGTTTAAGTGACTTTCTAACATTTATAGAGAATAAGGCTTTAGCCTTGGAAGCAACAGGCTATGATAAGAAGCAGTATGCCAGTAATACAACACCGGTAACTCCGCGTTACCCAATGGCACAGCGCAGCCAGTCTACAAGCCTCGCAGCTGCTTCGTCTCAACCATGTGAGTATTGCCTTTCTGCTTCTCACAAATTATTTAAATGTGCAAAGTTTAAGGTCTCTTCCATAAAGGACAGGCTTGCATTTATTGAAAGTAATAGACTTTGTAAAGTTTGTTTAAATAAACATACGGGAAAGTGTCATTTTAATTTTAAATGTTCCCGGTGTAAGAGTTCATCGCATAATAGCCTAGCACATGTTGAACCTGAGGGCAGCAGTACTAATACAGAGCAGCCAAAGGCTGTCTCGCTTTATAATAATGTACATAATAAACATGTATTACTCCCTACAGTCTTATTAAAGGTGATGCAGCGGAATGGAATGCCCCTTTATATTAGGGCAGTTCTTGACTCTGGTAGTGAGGTCTCAATGATCACACAACAAATAACTAATGCTATTGATTGCACTATTGTTCAAAATGCACACACAGTGGTGGGTGTATGCAGCTCGGCTAACAAAATTAATATGATTGCTAACTTACAAATCCATTCTTGCACTAGCGGATTTTCAATGCCTATAGCATGTTCTGTTGTGCAGAAAATTACGTGCACTCTTCCACATCAGCACTTAGACATATCGCATTTAAATATTCCCTCGCACGTTAAGCTTGCAGACTCCAGCTTTCATGCACCAGGTGAAGTTCAAATGCTTTTAGCCTGTGATGTGTTTTTCCAGGTGCTACTTCGTGAGCGCATCCCACTAACTCCGAGTGGACCCTACCTCATAGATACCAGGTTTGGGTATGTTGTTGGAGGTGCTATCATCGGCAACGATAACCACCAGAAGTATGTTTGTAACTTTTTAAAATTAGATAAGGATTTAGCTGCACCCACCTCTAGTCAACAATGCAATTGTGACAAAGTTTTAGACTATCAACTACAGCAATTCTGGGATAGTGAAAAAGTACCTGAAATCTTTTTCGAGGGCACCTCTGAGCAAAATTTAGCTGAAAAGGGTTTCACTGATACGGTGGTTTTGTCTGAGAATAAGTTTAGTGTGGATTTACCTTTAAAGGGGAATCTAGATGATATTGATTTAGGCGATTCCTTATCTAGTGCATTAAATAGGTTTCATAATCTAGAAAAAAGATTTAAAAGGGATAAACAGTTATTTCTCAAATATAAAGACTTCATAGATGAGTATTTGAACTTAGGTCATGCCAAAATAGTGGACATTTCTCAGTATGATTTAGATAAAAAGATTACTTATTTTTTGCCTCATCATCCAGTTTTTAATGTTAATAGTAAGACTAGTCCTATTCGTGTGGTGTTTGATGCAGGGATGAGGACTTCAAATAATATTTCACTGAATGATTTGTTGCTTAATGGACCTGTAGTTCAAAATGATTTATTTAGCATCTTAATATTATTTAGATTGCATAAATTTATATTAATATGTGACATACAAAAGATGTTCCGTAACATCAATGTCAATGAGAGGCATAAACCCTTGCAGAATATACTCTGGAGGGAATCAGAAGCAGAGCCTATACAGTGCCTCCAACTACAAACAGTTACCTATGGCTTAAAAAGTTCTACATATTTAGCAACTCGGTGTTTGCTTGAATTGGCTGATAGATTTTCATCACAATTTCCATTAGCATCAAATATTTTAAAAAATAATACTTATGTTGATGACATTAGCTGTAGTTCAGACAGCATTGAAGAATTGATTGAGATTAAGAATCAGTTAATTAATTTATTAAAGTTAGGAGGTTTTGATTTGCATAAGTGGTGCTCCAATTCTTCTCAGTTGCTGAGGGAAATCCCTGCTGGAAAGCACCAGCTGGGAAATGTAGACTTATGTCTCGACGATAATAGCCACAATATAAAAACCTTAGGGTTACACTATAATGTCAAAAATGACAGTATAGAAATAAGTTGTCCGGAGAAGTCAACTCTTGATTTATATACTAAAAGAGAAGTACTAAGTTTTGTTAGTAAGTTTTTTGATCCCTTAGGCTTAGCAGGACCTATTTTAGTGAAAGCAAAATTATTTTTGCAATCCTTATGGAAGTTAAATATTGAGTGGGATCAGCCATTACCAACTGAATTAAATGATAGGTGGAAAAAATTCGCCTTAGATTTAATTGGGATGCCAGCTATTGTGGTGCCTAGGAATGTAAATATTTCAAATAGCATTAGTGTAGAATTAATAGGTTTTGCCGATGCATCCAATGATGCACATGGATGTTGTTTATACTTACGGGTTGTCCATTCAGATCATACTATATCAATCAATTTAATTTGTTCAAAGTCAAGGGTGAATTCATTAAATAAAAAACATACAATCCCTAGACTTGAATTAAACAGCGCACTCCTGTTAGCCAAGCTGTCTCACAAAGTGTATAATACTTTAAATGGAAGGTTTAATTCCAATATCGCAGTGCACTTATTCTCAGACTCACAAATTGCTTTAGCGTGGTTAAAGACAGAACCTGTCCGATTGACAGTCTTTGTGGCCAACAGAGTAAAGGAAATTAATAGATTAACTGAATCATTTAATTGGCATTATGTTAATACAATGTATAACCCAGCTGATTGTTTATCAAGAGGTCTAGATCCAATGTGTTTAAAAGATCACTTGTTATGGTGGACAGGCCCACAGTTTTTGTTAAAAATGAATCAACTTGATTCTATTAATCAAGATATTGTATTAGAAAATTTGCCTGAATTAAAAACTGAACTTACTTGTAATAATATTACTCAAGATATAGCATCATTTGATATTGAAAGATACTCTTCATTGTCAAAGGTTAAAAGAATAGCAGCCTATATTTTGCGATTTTATAATAATTGTAAACTGCCAAAAAATGAAAGACTTAATTGTGAATTTTTAACTGCAAAGGAGTTAGAAAGTGCTCTTAATATTGTAATTAAAAATGAGCAAAGAAAATTGTTTAGCTCTGAAGTGACAAATTTGTTAAATGATAAGCCTATCAAAGGGAATTTGGCATCTTTGAACCCATTTTTTGATGGTCACGGCTTACTAAGAGTCGGAGGCAGACTGCAAAACTCTGACCTTTCATATTCTCAGAAACATCCAATAATATTGCCAAGGTCTTGTCATTTAACAAAGTTGATCATATTAGATGCTCATATTAATTTATTACATGCTGGACCAAGGCTGATACTCAGCTATTTAAACAAAAAATACTGGATTGTCCATAGTATAAAAGAAATCAAAGGTGTTACTCATAAATGTATTGTATGCTATAAATTAAAGGCTAAGCATGCCTCACAATTGATGGGATCATTACCCAAACCAAGAGTGTCAGCCAGTAGAGCCTTTGAGGTAGTAGGTATTGATTTTGGCGGCCCATTTTCTATAAAACAGTCCCGAGTTAGAAAAGTTATAGTTACAAAGGGTTATATTGTATTATTTGTATGCTTTGCCACTAAGGCTCTACACATTGAACTAGTGTCAGACCTAACAACTGAAACATTTTTAATGGCCTTTAAAAGATTTATTTTTAGACGCAATTTGCCAAGTACAATTTTTTGTGACAATTGTTCAACCCTTAAAGGAGCAAATAATGTATTGAAGGAATTGTATAAATTACAAGCTACCAAGGATCACCAAGACAAGGTACAAAATTATGCTTCAAGTTTAGGCATTAATTTCAAGTTTATTCCTAGTTATAGCCCGGTCTTCGGTGGGATCTGGGAGGCTGGTATAAAAAATTTAAAATATCATCTCAAGCGCACTATTGGCGAACATTTACTTACCTATGAGGAGTTTTATACTGTTATTGTACAGATAGAAGGTATTTTGAATTCCAGGCCTATTACACCCATGATTGCATCGGATGTTAGTGATATGTCATATCTGACGCCTAGTCATTTTTTAACTGGAGAGCAAATGTTAACTTATCCAGAGCCGGATATCACTAGCATTCCCACAAATAGATTAACTTTTTGGAAAAAATGTGTTCAAATTCAACAGTCATTTTGGAAGCAGTGGCATAAACAGTATCTTGTACAGCTTCAGAATCGGCCCAAATGGAAATACAGTTCTCCTAATTTACAAGTAGGCACTTTAGTAGTACTGCGGCAGGATAATGTGAGCCCATTGAGATGGCCTATGGCTCGTATTGTAAAACTTTATCCGGGCAATGACGGAAAGGTTAGAGCCCTTGATGTAAAAACTAAAACAGGATTTATTTTAAGAACCAGTGTTACTAAAGTATGTCCCTTACCAATAGATTGTTAATTTTAGTTTATATTTAGTTTATTTTCAGTTTCATTGTTTTCAAAATGTAGAGTAGCTTATGTTTGTTATCATCTTTGCTAGGCCCGCAGTATGTTTGATTGCAAACATGAGTATATAAAATTAATATATTATCTGTATTAGAATATAATTTTACCTATGTAAACACAAAAGGTAAAATGCATTATTTACGATGGCAACATCGCTCTCTTTCATATCCGCTTGCCATGGAAGCGGTCGGGTCAATACCCAATTTAAAATTATTAATTATAATTTACTTAATATATAAGACAGCCATTGTGTCAAAGTTTAATAAAACATTTTAAAAGTCTTATGTGGTCTTCATTCCCACAGCATCTTATCATTGGTCGCTCGGTTATACGACCCATTGGGTTGGATTTGTCCGGTTGTGTTTAAACTTAAAGTTTTGCTACAGTCGTTGATGAGTACTAGTGATGACTCACGGAAGGTGGATTGGGATAGCCCAGCTCCTACGGATATTGTCCAGCAGTTTAGATCTTTAATTTCGGACCTGTCTAGTTTACAACAGGTATCTATACCTCGCTGCTTGAAATCTATCGGTACTACCAGATATACTTTGCATGGATTTTGCGACGGATCGTCGTTAGGATATGCCGCAGCGGTCTATCTGCGCGCAGAGCGGTCGGACGGTACCGCTCTCTTGCGGCTACTCATGGCAAAGTCTCGGGTAGCCCCACTAAAGACAAAGCTTACAATTCCAAAATTGGAGCTAAACGGTGCGGCCCTATTAACTACACTTCTCAATCATGTAGTTTCCTCCATGGAAACTAATGTTGCATACGATGAGGTTGTGGCTTGGTGCGACAGCACTATTGTTTTAGCTTGGTTGCGGACACCTCCGCATACCCTGCAAGTTTTCGAGGGTAATCGGGTATCTCAAATCAATTCATCTAAAATTAAAATCAGTTGGCGACATGTGCCCAGTGAATTGAATTGTGCGGATATCGCTTCTCGCGGTTGCACTGCGGTGGCGTTAGTGCAACACTCTCTTTGGTGGAATTCGGAATGGCTGTGTCAACCTGCTAACACTTGGCCTAAAAATTATTTAGAATTTCCTTCGGATATGTTACCCGGTCTGCGCAAAGTACCTAAAACTATTAACACAGGAGTATTGGAATCGGAATTTAACCTTTTGGAACGATTTAGCAGTTTTGATAAATTGCTTTCGGTTACTGCGTACTTGTTACGATTTGCCAACAATTGTAAAAATAAATCTCCTCGGTTGCTCGGAAATATCTCGGTTTCGGAAAGAAGACAAGCTCTTCTTCGCTTGATTCGGATTGTTCAATCATCATATTTCGGTGATGAAATGACTTCTCTGAAGTCCGGTAAAATTATTAAAAATCATTTACGACGTTTAAGTTTGTTCCTTGACAAGGACAATCTCGTTCGGGTGGGCGGTAGAATCAAATCATCGGACTTGCCTTACGATGCTAAGCATCCTATCTTATTACCCGCCAAAGGCCATTTCACGGAATTGTTAGTTACGCATTACCATAAGGTTTACTGTCATGTCGGCGCTAACACGTTATCGGCTATTTTATCTCGGAACTTTTGGATCGTCTCGGCACGACGAGTGACACGGCACATTACATTTAAATGCATTCAATGCTATCGGTCTCGAGCGAAACCGACGCAGCCGTATATGGCAGATTTGCCTACAGATCGCGTTACTGGCGTTCGCCCATTTCTCGGTGTCGGTACGGACTTTGCCGGTCCATTTTTCATTAAAACCAGTTTATTGCGAAATGCCAGAATTCTTAAATGCTACTTGTGTATTTTTGTTTGCTTAGCAACAAAAGCCGTCCACTTGGAAGTGGTTTCGGATCTTTCGGTTCAAGCTTTCGTTGCGGCGTTTTCTCGGCTAGTAAACCGACGTGGTCTTCCAAGTCTGGTTCGATCTGATTGCGGTACGAATTACACCGGTACGGATAAATATTTAAAGGATTTATATGTGTTTTTACGGGATAATCATTCGGATATTGAGCGTAATCTGGTTAAGGAAAATATAACGTGGTTGTTTAACGCGCCAGCGAGTCCAAATCACGGTGGACTCTTCGAGGCCGCTGTCAAGTCTGCAAAGACTCACGCTAAACGCGTACTCGGTGAATCTCGGCTTACGTTTGAGGAGTTGACGACTTTCTTCACTAAAGTCGAAGCTATTATGAATTCTCGACCGCTGTGTCCACTTAGTACGGATCCCACGGACTTGGAAGTTTTAACTCCAGGTCACTTTCTGATAGGACAGCCGCTGGTATCGCTCCCAGAATATCCCTACACGGACGTTAATGCGTCTCGCTTATCTCGGTATCAACTCATTCAAAAATTATCTCAGCATTTTTGGTCTCGGTGGAGATTTGAATATCTTCATACTCTTCAACAACGTTTAAAATGGACGTCGGTATCGGAACCTCCTAAGGTTGACGATTTAGTTTTGATTAAAGATGAAAACTTATCTTCCCTTTATTGGAAACGCGGTCGGTTGATAAGGTTATTACCAGGAAAGGATGGAATTGTTAGAGTTGCGGAAGTTAAGACTCAGAACGGTATTTTAATCCGGCCGGTTTCAAAATTATGTCGGTTACCTTTGGATAGTTAAGCAAGCGGGCCTTGCTTAGGCGGCGGGATGTTATGGCGTTTTGTTATCTAGTTTAATTATCTGTATACTCGAACCGAAATCCTTGACAACATACGACGGATCGGTACAATTTGTCTGAAAAACCGATAAGTATCTATGGATTGGTACTAATGCTTGGTAGCTATCGAAAAACTTGACGTCCAGAGCCGAAAACGACAGCTAACAAATTTAATTGTCTCTGGTGTGACCAACATACAAGTTCCGACTCGAAGAGTCGGCCATACTTTTTTTCTTACTTCTACTTCGGATAACAATGATTATTGCTCTGTACAAATAACAGAAATTAATTTACTTCGGATTTGTGATTGACAGACAGAAAATAAGTGTTTGAGAGTGAAGTGTATTTCGGAAAAGCACGGGGGCCCCCAGAATTAAGCAGAAATCTAGATACCTGGCGGCGTTGAAATTCGATGAAAATTTCACCACATTGAGGACCACAAGGTTAGTGCAGAAATTGAATTTGGATTGCATTGCGTGTAATATCCTGCTATCATATCGGTTTAAACCTGAGCTATCGAAGGCCGTTAATGCGGAAACAAACTTATCAGGCCAATACCAATGATAAAACAACAGAATTTTAATTAATCTTCTCGGTAGGGATGGCATTCTGAACCAGTGGTAGATTCACTCGACGATTCAAAAGCACTTCTGATAATTTATATGAATAGAAACATTTGTGTTCGAGTTCATAAAAGGTAAAATACTCGCCCTATTTATTGAAGTCGGTTACTAAAACAAGATAGTGTCCACAGACTCGGGGATTTAGGTCTCAAAATTCTCTGGGTAACGATTTATTGGGATAAACCTATATCACTCTACAAGTCCTCAAATATCCCCTTACAAAATACCTATCACGTCGATCCGTTGCTTTACTGAGGCTTGAGGAACTAACAAATAAACATACCTACTTTGGCGTTTGTAATATGAATTATTAATCCACAATTATTCCTCAAGGTCTCACTTAGGTATGAATATGCTGATCTTCTGATTGACTCCATCAAAATCTTTGTACGGCTCTTTCAGATAGCTATTCTACGTCTTGCTGGGTTTAGCTTAAGGACATTGTATTTCTTTGCACAAATTTGAGATAATTTTATGGAGTACTCTCAAGCAAGCAGGTTTCCTCATGATGTGAATGGTTTAGTATCTTAACGCTGAGTTGCACGAATAAAAATTAAAAAATGTAAGTGCTTATTAAACTTAACTAACTTAACTTAACTTGCTTTAATCACAAGATTCCATACAATTCTTGTGATTAAATTAGGTTAATCGTGACTTAAATTTGTGCAATTGAGCATAAAACGGACACACAAGAAAGAAAGTGTCTCTGAAAGATTTTAACTATGTGCCTCATGAATAGGGTGCCAAGGTGTAAAAAAACTATTAACTAATTTATTGCTGTTATCTATTTTTGTTTCATATTCATTAACGGGCATTATAAATTGGTTTGTGTTTAAATAGATCCGTAGCACAAAATAAATATAAGACAGAAAACAATGTTTCAAGTAGGTAAGACATGCAAAAAGTTATCTTACATAATTTATATAATATTTTACTAAGGTCGGATTTCTCTGCACAGTTATAGCGAACTAGGAATAGCGGCTATCGCTTTATAATATTTTGTTTGTTTCAGACCGGCAAACACTTTCACCGCACTTCACTGCTCATCAAAGCCTTCAACCACAAGTTCCGTCTAGACCTCGAGCTTAACACGTAAGTAATAGTTAAGCTTAGCCTTATTATTAAAAAAAAAAAAAACATTTTAAAAACAAGCTTTTATCGTCTGCCATGTTCAATTTAGTGTGACGTCATTCAATTTTTCGCATTCTTAGCAAATCCTATTAATTACCCTTATCTAGAATCATACTAATATTATAAATGCGAAAGTCAGTTTGTCCTTCAATCACGCCGCAACGGAGCAACGGATCGACGTGATTTTTGGCATGGGTATAGTTGAGGACCTGGAGAGTGACATAGGCTGCTTTTTATCCCGGAAAATTAAGGAGTTCCTACGGGAATCGAAAAAATTTATACCACGCGGACGAAGTCGCGGGCATCAGCTAGTTAAAAATATGTTACATCCTCCAGTAACCAAAACTAAAATATACAGATCCAACTCATTTATTATTCGCGCGTCTCGCCTTCTGAACTCTGTTTACAACGAACCCAGTATAGACTTATTTTGTGGCAATATGTGTAGTGTAGATTTATCTAACGGTTATCCAATGTATTGATACAGTCAAGTGCAAGTAAGTGATTATCAACTGGTATAGTTCTCAACAACTTTTTTGTGTATCAACAGGTACAATAACAATTTTTTTATTTAAAAAAATAAATAAGCTGTTGGTTTTCTCAAATAAAATAAAAATAAAATATCATCAAAACAAGTCTAATTGTACTTAGTAGTACTTATAGCTAAAACTTCTTATGGTAGGTAAGAATTTGCGATTGAGTTTTTTGTACTTTTGTAGTATGGAGGTACTGTTCACACCTTAGAGCCGTAGAGCATCTGAAGAACAAATACATTTCCTAACTCTAAAGGTAATAAATTCTGTCGATAGAGACAATATTTTACATACCAACGTGCTTTAGTGAATAATTTTATTCCAAGAATAAAATCCATAATTATTATGAGGCGAAACCCAAAATTCGGGAACCAATAATTTCATGACGGGAAAATTGCCCCAATTTACGGTCCACTCGGCCTTCAAAGGGATGAAAAATGAGTAATAAATAGAATTAACCGACAGCTAGTCGTCCGCAGCTGTACATTTTTATCTATAGGTTATTAAAATATCCGAAATATGGACCGAGATAAAAATTGGCAACAAATTAAAAATAATCAGTTGTGAAATTATGATATACGTACCAGAAAATCAGCGCTGCAGCTTGCTGTGGCTTTGTGGCGAGTGAGAAGCCTTATTTGTTCACGAACGATAACGTAATAGGCAATAGATTTACTTCACAAGAATTACACTATTCTATATTATCAAGATTCCATACAATTCCTGTGATTAAATTAGGTTAATCACCACTTAAATTTGTTAATTTTTTTCGTGCAACTGAGCGTTACACGGAAATAGCTCTGAAAGATTTTAACGATGTGCCTGGAATCAAACTCCGGACTCATGAATAAGGTGAAAAAGTGGAAATCATTAGGCTATCACCGCTTTTCCTACATTTCTTTTTTTTTATTCCACTATAAGTTAGCCTTTGACTGCGATCTGACCAGATGGTAAGTGATGATGTAGTCTAATATGCAACCGGGCTAACCTGTTATGGCAACCATACTAGGGGTATGGGTGGTCGGTTCCTACCCGGCATCGAAACGGAACGCTAAATCGCTTGGCACCGCTAGCCACAGCCGAAGCCTCCCACCAGACCAGACCGGAGAAAATTCAGAAATTAAAAATCTAACACGATAAAGTTATTATCGAAGTTAATATTAATAAATTCAGAATCTGTCCTGATCTTTCCCGTCGGAAAATAATAAATCATAAACATAAAGGCACTTTGCACTCAGGCACACGCGTTCCACGAGATTATCATAAAGATGAAAGAAATCCAAACAAATGAGCCCGGAATCGCTTTCTGGGTAAATTTGCAAGTTTCTTTCATACCGCTCGCACTTGAGCACTTTCATATTAACTTCTCTTTCCCTCGGCAGTTCCATAACTTCTCCATTCAATCGCGTGATATTTCATTTATAGTGTTCCTCGAAAAATTTTGTTTTTCAACTTTTGGATTTCTTTATCTATAATACAAAGGAAAGTTTTGATCGTTCTCATAAAAAATGCAGTGATCATCTGAGCCTCAATATGCGATGTTTATGAAGTTACTTTTTGATTGTCTTTAGGGCAGTTAAATTTATGTTTCCAGTAGGTTTACCCGGCTTCACTCGCAGAAGTTACCGTGGATTTTATAAAACAAACGGATTTTCGAAAAAGATAGGTTTTATCCTAGGGAAAGACAGGCTACATTGATAGATTGATTTATCTCGGAAAATTAAGGATTTCTTGCGGGAATACAAAAAACTTAATTCACGCGGCATCATCTCGTATACGATATTTTGTACAATTTGCTGAATTTAGAAGATATATTTTTTATAATATAAGTTTAGGTTAAAATAATGTTACTCATTAGCTTAACTTACTCATAGGCTAGATCGTATCCTTAGTAGGGTACTTATTGTTGTAGGTACTTTATGATTTACAAAAAAAATCTGAATATACTTTTATCTGAGTGCGTCTCAATTTTCGATCGAGAGGAAACAAACAGGAACAAGCTCTAAAATGATATTTTCTTCCCCTCTATCGCTCGTGTCGAGCAGGCGTATGAAGCATTACACTGCGTCGTGTAGGTACTAGGTATAAAACGAGTTCAGCCAGCTGTAGTGCAAACTCCAGCTTACAGCAACACAAAGAATATGACAAAACGTAAATTTACCCTCACGGCAACATGGAAGTCTAAAGCCTGGTATACACGCTACGCACAAACACCCCAGTATAATTCAGGTCTTTTAGAAGTGAAACTTCTGTATCTTTGTGATTTGAAAATTCGATGAAACGAAAAACGAAACGAAAAAGAGACACCAAAAAGAGACAAACTTATACTTCATAATAAGATTTAGCCTGCAAGAGAATGACATAATATACAAGTTATATTTATCTCATTATCTCGTAGGCTACTTTTCTGAAGTTTCACTTCTGTCGTGTGTGAATTACACACACATACTTTTCTGTTTTATCCACCACAAGTAAGCCCTTGACTGCGATCTCACCTGATGGTAAGTGATGATGTAGTCTAAGATGGTAGCGGGCTAACCTGTTAGGGGTATGGCAGTTATATTAAACCAATACCCCTAATTGATTTCTACAGGCATCGTACCGGAACGTTAAATCACTGGGCGGCACGTCTTTGGCGGTAGGGTGGTAACCAGCCAGGGCTGAAGCCTCGTTATTATTTTTTAAATAGAATAGTGAAAGTAACCATATTCTAACGGGATGTCCAACGACACCACACTGCTTGGTTAATTATACAGGTGTAGCAATGGTTGAAACTTCGAATCATAAGAGTTTGAATTGTTCAGCGACGGCGAAGGAAATAAACCTTGCAGAGTCATGCCACACAATCTCTCTCTTCAGTCGTTCCTTCTTTGCTGAAGATCGTGGTCCTGGCTAGATCCTAACCTCGAACGGATTATTTGATTCCACCGGCTTCTGTTGGAAGCCATTCTCATTATATTATAGAACAAGATGATGCCCGCGACTTCGTCCGCGTGGATTGATGTTTTTTGATTCCCGCGGGAACTCTTCAATTTTTCGGGATAAAAAGTAGCCTATGTCCTTCCTAGAGATGTAACCTATCTCTGTAGCTAATTTCATCAAAATCGGTTGAGTAATTGGGCCGTGAAAGCGTAGCAGACAGACAGACACACTTTCGCATTTATAATATTACTAGATGATTCCCGCGACTTCGTCCGTGTGGATTTATATCTTTTGATTCCCGCGGGAACTCTTCAATTTTCCGGGATAAAAAGTAGCCTATGTCCTTCCCCGGGATACCACCCGTTCTTGTACCAAATTTCATCAAAATCGATTGAACAGATACATTTTTTTGATTCCCGCAGGAACTGTTCAATTTTTCGGGATAAAACGTAGCCTATGTCCTTCCTTGGGATGTAACCTATCTCTGTACCAAATTTCATCAAAATCGGTTGAGTAGTTAGGCCGTGAAAGCGTAGCAGACAGACAGACAGACACACTTTCGCATTTATAATATTAGTATGGAAGTATGAATTTGGACATGTTCGACTCCCTCAGTTGGTCAGACCTCCTAGTTAGTGAGCGGCCTCTCGCTCGTTTGCCCTCAGTCACCCTCAGTGTTGTCCGTGACAATAATGCCGCACAATATGAAAACTGAAAACTGATTCGGAGCGTAACTAAACATGTGTAGTCCGAGCCTAAATAACAAAGCGAAACAAGCCGCAAGCGTTGTAGAGGGAAATTCAGTTTTTACGGCTTTGTAGAAATTTGATTGGCGCACAAAGAGAAAGCAGTATGTTTACCAGTTTGGACGTACCTTTGTTTTTACGCCGCTCTAATGAAGTTGTCACGAGCATGTTAGTGTGGCACAGGGTTCAGATTTTCGCCAATTTTGAGATGTTGTTTAGTGCTGAAAGTTTGTATGATCATTTTTCTGCATGGCCTGTTAATGGCAAACAAAACAGTGGGGCTGATTTTTTTTACACAATCTCTAAAATAAACTAAAATGACAGCATTTAAAATATTAACTACCCCTCTCAAAATGCACCTTGCGAAAGGGACAGAAGTATATTATCAGATGCAAATGTCCTGAGACGTATTTTTGGCCATAGCTCCGAGGATTTTGGGAGGATCGAGACGGGATTAGTACCAAGAGTTGAGGAACTTTTTGAGACCCGTGTGAGCGTCTGAATTTTGAAAATTGGCCTTCAACTTTTTTTGGAATTTAAAAAAATGGAAAAGGATGGTTTTTTTTGGGGGGTGTTTATTCACTAAATTGTTAATATTTCGGGAAAAAAACGACTTAAAAAAAAATTTAAAAACCTGTCATTTTAGTTTAATTACCCTCGACGAAGCGGAGATCATAGACAAAGCTGAGCTGTAGTCTATGATCTTAATTTTTCTATGTGTTAAAAATTTTCACAAAAAGTACTGGGCCGATTGAGATGCGGTTTTTTGCATTAGATATGTTTAGCTTGTGAGAAGGTTCTTAGATATATTTTAGGACCATAGACAACAAAGCTGAGCTGTAGTCTATGGTTTTATTTTTTCAATATGTTACCATTTTTCACAAAAAGTACTGGGCCGATTGAGATGCGGTTTTTTGCATTAGATGTGTATAGCTTGTGAGAAGGTTCTTAAATATATTTTAGGACCATAGACAACAATGCTGAGCTGTAGTCTATGATCTTAATTTTTCAACCACTGTTACCATTTTTCACAAAAAGTACTGGGCCGATTGAGATGCGGTTTATTGCATTTAGGACTTCGTGCGATTACAAAACAGGAAACTGGTACCAAAATTTTAAAAAATCAGCGCCATTTTGAAATTCTTTGTTAATTGACCGATTTCGTTCAAAATCTATATTTAGGGCTCCCTGGGGTCACAAAACAGGAAACTGGTACCAAAATTTAAAAAAATCAGCGCCATTTTGAAATTCTTTGTTAATTGATCGATTTCGTTCAAAATCGATATTTAGGACAAAGCAGCGTCATTTTGAAATTCTTTGTTAATTAACCGATTTTGTTCAAAATCGATATTTAGGGCTTCGTGGGATTACAAAACAGGAAACTGGTACCAAAATTTAAAAAAAATCAGCGCCATTTTGAAATTCTTTGTTAATTGACCGATTTCGTTTAAAATCGATATTTAGGGCTCCCTGGGGTCACAAAACAGGAAACTGGTACCAAAATTTTAAAAAATCAGCGCCATTTTGAAATTCTGTGTTAATTGACCGATTTCGTTCAAAATCGATATTTAGGGCTCCCTGGGGTCACAAAACAGGAAACTGTTACCAAAATTTTAGAAAATCAGCGCCATTTTGAAATTCTTTGTTAATTGACCAATTTCGTTCAAAATCGATATTTAGGACTCCTTGTGGTTACGAAACAGGAAACTGTTACCAAAGTTTTAAAAAATCAGCACCATTTTTATTTATTTTGTTATCACCATAATAAATGAATTCAGTTTAGTACAGTAAAATCTGTACTGCTTGTAAGTCTAACCACAACCCATGAGCTGCTTTAGCAGCTCGCGCACAGAGCGAAATACTAGTTAGATATATATAGCTTGAGAGAAGATTCTTAGATATATTTTAGGACCATAGACAACTAAGCTGGGCTGTCTCTATGATTTTAATATTTCGATATGTTACCATTTTTTACAAAAAGTACTGGGCCGATTGAAATGCGGTTTTTTTCATTAGATGTGTATAGCTTGTGAGAAGGTTCTTAGATATATTTTAGGACCATAGACAACAAAGCTGAGCTGTAGTCTATGATTTTATTTTTTCAATATGTTACCATTTTTCTCAAAAACTACTGTGCTGATTTAGATGCGGGCTTTTTGTTTTAGATATATTTAGCTTGTACCTAGATGCTGCCCAGGGTATCATGATGGAGTCAGGAGGCGATCATGGGAACTCCTTAAATTCTCATCGTATACCCGTCGCGTTTGGACTCTTTTGATTTGTCCATTTGAAAAGGGTTTGGCCATAGTCCACCACACTGGTCAAAAAAACTACTGAGCTGTCAAAGATGCAGTTTTGTGTTTTAGATATTATGTAATATATACGTTTGCTACGTTCTAATTGTTGTTTCAAAGTTATAAAGGTCAAAGGTATAATGGAGCTCTGCAGTTCGTCGTGGGTTTTTTTAAAATTTTTAATTTTATTACTTGTTTAGAGATTGTGTTATCCAGACTTGGTCACAATGTCTATTTGGTTTGACTTCATTTACGTATAGTAGGTATGATCATCCTTTGAAATGAAGTATTCGCTTACGTGATACGCGTTAATTGTCAAAATACACTTTCATCGCAAATCCATCAATACTTTTAACCGACTCCCAAAAAAGGAGGAGGTTCTCGATTCGGCGCGTTTCTCATATTTTTTTTATTATTCCACTACAAGTAAGCCCTTGACTGCGATCTCACCTGATGATAAGTGATGATGCAGTCTAAGATGGTAGCGGGCTAACCTATTAGGGGTATTGCAGTTAGATTAAACCCATACCCCTAGTCGGTTTCTACACGGCATTGTACCGGAACGCTAAATCGCTTGGCGGCACTTCTTTGCCAGGAGGGTGGTAACTAGCCACAGCCGAAGCCTCGCGACTTTTTTTAAATCTATGTGCACCAATTTTTCCGAGGTTTCTGAACCGATTTGAAAATATATTTTGTTTTATCAATCATATTAAATAACTCACTTAAACTCATACTTAAATGAGATCACATAATTATCAAGAACACATCTCGGTTCCAATTGGAAAATCATGTAGATACTTTGTTCACAGACGAGAGGGATTAGTTTCAAAAGATGACACTACTAGGAACGTCGTGAGCGAGAGTGTTTGATGTAATACTACATTGTATTCTGTGTTAATACGGATTCGAGATGTTCGCTTTTGTGATTCGAGACAATAGTAACTTGTTACATAGTCTTATATGAATTTGTATTAGATTCCGGTCTTAAAATGTTGAAATAAAATAAAAGTTATAGTATAGACTAGCGAATGCCTGCGACTTCGCTCACGTTAAATTGGCAAATATTAAACCCCATTTTTATTAACTTAGAGGTTGAGTTTACAAAATGCTATTTAGCGGATGCCTACAACAAAAATAATGTGCTGAATTTCAACTCGATCGGTCCAGGGTTTGAGCTATGAGTTGATAGATCAGTCAGACATCTTAATTATATATTAAAAAAACGGTAATAGCCTAGTGATTAAGAGGAGTTCAATGGACCTCCTCTTTACGGAGTCTCGACCACACATATTTAGATAAGTAGTTAATTAAATAAATACCTGATGGATGTTGGAAAACATCGTAAGGAAACCCAAATGAAAAACTGAAAGATCTCTGCATAAGTTCTCAGCACTATGGTCTAAACTCTAAACACCTCTCACTCTAAAAACAAATCTCTGTCCCGTTTCTCAGCCTATCTCCGGTGATAGGACGAAAAAGATGATGGCGGTTTAATCCCAAAATTTCTCACAAAAAATAAATAGCCCC
Organism: Erebia epiphron; assembly: GCA_963932025.1. Classification (NCBI taxonomy): domain Eukaryota; kingdom Metazoa; phylum Arthropoda; class Insecta; order Lepidoptera; family Nymphalidae; genus Erebia; species Erebia epiphron. The sequence continues at coordinate 24,267,834 of OZ009948.1, forward strand.
TAAACTTTCTCATTTATCTCCAAATATAAACCTTCACCCGAACCTCAAGAGCCCCCGACACACCTGACGTAATGGCTTAAAAACGTCACGCCGGAAATCGTATAACTCCCATTTCCCCGCGGCGGCAATTTCCAGATTATTTTACGTCCTTCCGGTGAAACTCATCGTAACGCGCCAAATATGATACTACTTAGATTATCCCTCGGAAAAAATGAGGTGTTCACACGAACCCAGCTTTCGTGATTCCGTGGGCCGATTTTATTTTTATAAATAAAATTCAAAGTCCTGACTGACTGACCTATATATCAACTCACAGCCTTTTGCTTCTTCGAAATGTTGTAAAAAGCGTGTCCCAAGCTGGAGAACGTACCTTAAAACTAACTCAGGCTTATGTAATTTTTTTTTGTAGACACTAGATAGTATCCTCTATATCATCCATCAAGAAAAAGAAGATAAAAGAGGTGAGATCCATCTTTAAAAAAATCTTAAACCTCAAATTTCTCACTACCATGACTGTCCCACTGCCTAAGTTGTTGGGAACATTATTTTTTTTCTCAAAAACTATCGATTAAAAAAAAATTAAAAAAATATATATTGTTAATAAATAATAAACCTATAAAATTGAATGTAACATGTAACAAAATAACGAAAAATGAAAAAATTACGAGATACTAAAGTCTTTCCCACGACTTTTTCCTAATTTACGTGACCCGATGCAGACGCACTATGATAACAATGATAATATATGTACTGCATCCATCATGATAGCATTAATACGTAAGGCTTTTGTGTTTGAAGAACTTATTGTAACAGGTTAAGCGCATGTCTAAGCGTTTTGAAGGTATTGGGAAATAATGTTGTTATTCTGCACTTTGTCAACTTTCCTATCTAATTCATAAAAAAATCACCACTTTTAAAATACACGTTATATTTTCTTGTTATTTTTTCTTATGATGTAAAACGTGTTTTTAATTCACATAAATAGCCTGCAAAATTTAAAATAAATCTGTTAATTTTTAAATAATTTAAAAATGGCGAAATTATCATTACCATGATTCTAATTACCACAATTACCATGACCATTTTGAATTATTTTAAAACTAAATCAAACATATTTCTGAAATTTCTTTATTTTTAGGAAAGCTTTTAATTATTATAAGCTTAAATAATTATTTATCTACTCCAGCATCGAAAAGTTCCAATTTCGAATTTGACAACTATATCGAATTGAACCCTCTTTCGTGTTTGCTTCTCATAACGATACAGTTCGTTGTATGGGAGCTGTATCGTTATGAGTCGTAGCTGTATCGATATGGTTATCTTCATAAATAGGATACCTATAGCTTAGCGGCTCTGGGTTCTGGCACTTGATTGATTTGACTTTTTTATTAATTTATAAAGTAAAAAATTATAAAGACGTCCTTGTCGTAGATAAAATCTTGTATGCAACTGTACGTAATTAGTCATTTTAATTCTCGTACTATCCTATTTTGATACTCGGCAAGCCTCGTATCAAAAAACAGCACTCGAATTAAAATGACCCTCATTACGATACAGTTGCATAAATAGCTATTTCAATATATGTAGACGTTAAAAAAATTAAAATGAATGAAATTTAAAAAAGTTTATAAAAATGGCATTAAGACACAAATAAAAGCATTTTATAATAAAAAATTAAGAATATTTTGGGCATAGTATTTATAAATAACTGGCAAATAATATACATTATACTAAAAATAATTGAAAAACATAAAATTTAGGCTGAAATAACTATATAAATACAATAAATTCAGTAAAATATCAGTAAAAATTAGAAAATTATAGATTAAAAATATAATTCTTAATTTTATAAATATTAAAAATATTTTAAAATTTGCTCTGAAGTAATACCTAGTGAATGCAAAAAGTTGCATCAAAATCCATTCAGTAGTTTTTGATAAAACATCAAAAGAGTAAATAGAATAAATGGAACGTCAACAGCAGTCCACTTGGTGCATGTCATGAATCTGTTTTGACTTTTGAGATATAATATGGTGAAAAAACCAGACAGGGACTTATTAAGTAGTTAATATGTATCCTAGTCATCAACTGATGACGTCCACTGCTGGTCTGGCTGTCCACACATAACCCTTTTACAAGGACTTCTGAGCCTTGGTCTTGCGCTGAATCTAGCGGATCCCTGCGACTCGCTACATGTCATCCATCCATGTTGTGAAGGAGCAGTCCAGCACCTTGGGACCCCAACCTTTATTGGTTCTTCGAACTATCGAAGTCGAAAAATACATCTCCAAGCTTTTTGAACGCTGCCCAGTCCCAGTCGAGTCGGATTCAGCTGGAAACTTATTTTTCAAAATTTGACCTACATAGTTGAACCGCGTGTCCAAGGTATACAAAATATTACAAAAGGGTCTCAATGATTTCTAGGTGGACTGATACGTGAGTATTAGGCATGATTTTGTCTTTCTGATGTTAATTTTTCAGCCCTCCTCGTTGCGGTTGGGTTGGTATCATAGTTTGGTCCAGTATTATGCACTGACAGGATTGCGTTGGGAACTCTGCAACGATTTTAAAAGGTTCCAGTTTCCAATCATATTGTCCACAAACGCTAAGCAACGTAGCCTGGGTCCTACTCGGTCTTCCGTATCTTCAGCAGCGTATGGATCTTGTATCGGGTCATTCAGAATTCGACTTGTAAGTGAGATTTATAATTTCCTCTCGAGAACCATTATTTATAATAAGCATTGCTCAACGACAAGATGGGACAAGCAAGAATAAAATTCTTCAATTGAAAAATTGATAATTTTGAAGAACAGGCCCCCAATTATGTAAGAATTTTCGATCAAATCGTCTAAGTTCGGCTTTAAAGTAAAATAAACCATAAAAGCATTTAATTAGAGCTCAATTTCATGTATCCATTCTCATATGTTTAGATATGTACGATACCCTAAACGTATAAGAATGGATACACGAAATTGAGCTCTAATTCAATGCTGTTATGGTTTTTTTTTTTTTGAAGCCGAACTTAGACGATTTGATCGGCAATCCTTATATGATTGCACCGCTAAACACGCACACTCTTGTACGTCTGGCATTATGGCCGGCGAATTTACCGGTTTTTGACTAGATTTTGTCAGTTTTGGGTGACCAGGTCAATGCTGCCTATGGGACCTCTAACTATATCTTCATCAAGATTTTATACCTCATCATAGCACTTTTCCCTTCTCCCAAGATCTTAGATTTACTATGATGAAGGATACTGTCACACTCAGTTTTCAGTGGCATCATGTAGCTATGTTGGAGAGACAGAACTCTCGGGATCATTACTGATCTCGTATTCCGATAGATGGTATCTTTTATACGCCTGGAATGAACGTTTCATAATTATTACGTTTGTGTTTGGATCTGCCAATTAATCTTTTGCTAGGTAATTGTAAAGACTTTGTAGTTCAAGTTGAAAGTTTTAGGGGGTTTGAACGAGAAGGTCGGGGGCCTGAAGAGCCTGAAGGCTGAAGGAAAGGACGAGGCTGGGTCACCAGCCTCGTCCTTTTATGGTGCCAGCCAGCCAGAGTTTTATGGTGAAAAGTCTTGGTCAATTCATCTTTCTCTTATTCACCCAGGTAAATTTACTGTTTGTCAACTTATTAAGCTTCTTCAAGAATTTAGCTAATTGTCATTATAGGAGGTTAGTTTTGCACGCCTCAGCCCATAAAAATAAATTCTTGTTTTATAAAGATCCTATATCTCAGCGATGGTACAGCTACATCAAGTTATAGCCATGAAACTTAGTATTTCGGCTTTCAGTTAGACATGCAGAAGTACGTGTTTCACCATTTTTTAAAATTTGACCCCCAAAGGGGTGAAATAGGGGATGAATGTCCTTCATTTATCAAGATATGTTTCAATTTATAACAACAAAACTTGGTATTCTGGCTTTCGGTATAATATAAAGAAGTACGTGTATCGCAGTTTTTCTAAATTCCACCCCCAAACGGGTAAAATAGGGGTTGTAAGTTGTTGTAAAAGGCCGGCGTTTTTTCATGTTATAGCCATAAAACTTGACGTTTGGGCAACGGGTTTAAATTATGAAATATACAATTCACAGTTTTTGAAAATTCCCAAAGAACGTTAAATAGTCCTTCAATCACGCTGCAACAGAGCAACGGATCGACGTATTTTTTTGCAACTTTTTTAACGTACACTGAGAAGTAATTATTTGCAAAACAGTACTATAAGAGCATTCTACGTGATTTACATGAGATATGCCTCGTTGGTCTAGCGGTTAGCGTAGTCGACTGCGGATCACGAGGTCCTGGGTTCGATTCCCGGTCGGGCATAAAAATTGTTAGGTATTGGGTTTTTCAATTAAGAAGTTCTCAGTGCAAGCCCGGAGTTGGAAGTTGGCGGTGTTTCACCCCCGTGCCTCGGAGAGCACATTAAGCCGTCGGTCCCGGCTATTATTACTAACATGATAATAGTCGTTATAGCCCGCCAACCCGCATTGGAGCAGCGTGGTGGGTCTAAGCTCTAATTCCCTCTCTCCTAAGAGAGTGGAGGCCTGTGCCCAGCAGTGGGACGTTAATAGGCTGTCCAACAACATATCTTGTCTAGTAACTCATAAAATACCTACTTATTAATTGCCTCTACATTGAGTGGACCTTTATAAACTTTTTATCAATTAAATAGAGAAGTTATAATTAATAAGAGTTTCATTTATCAAAGAGTTTCATTTATCATTCATATAGGCTAGTGGTACTTAAACATTAAAAACCCGTAAAGTAATATTTTCACACAATTTTTCACCGGCACCGATAATGACAACGGATCGGACCGTCATCGAACTAATGTGTTTTTGATTGCATTTTATTGTAATCAATTGATTAATTGTTACACCGGATGGCTGAATGAATAATTTACTTGTAATTAATCAAAAATAATAGTTTTTATAATCTGCACTAGATGATGTCTGCGACTTCGTCCGTGCAGATTTAGATTTTGAAAAATACCATGTCAATTCTTGATTTTGCGGGATAAACAGTATACTATGACGTCACTCTTCACATTACTGAATTGAATATACATACTTCAGTACCTACTACCTAAATATGTTTCTTCTTTCCCCAACTTCTCTCTTTATCAATAAACGCACTTTTTTAGGGTTCCGTACCAAAATGGTAAAATGGAACCCTTATGGTGCGACTTTCTCCGTCTGTCTGTCCGTCTGTCCGTCCGTCACACTTGATTATTACAGTAACTACCGAAGCTATCGACATGAAATTTGGAATAGTTGTGTATATTAGTGGCCCAAAGACACTGGAATTAAAAAAAATTGGAAATTATTTTTGTTCTTATTTAAAAAGGGGGGAAAATCGGAGGGCTGAAATTTAAAAGTGAGATAACTGTACTGTGTGGGGTATCATATGAAAGGGTTTACTTTGTACATTCTAAAACAGATTTTTAATTATTTTTAGTCATGATAGTTTTTGATTTGTCGGGGAAAAAGTCTAAAAAAATACCGTTCCCCCCCCCCCTTATCTCCGGAGTTTACCAATCGAAAAATCTGAAATAATTATGGTCAATAGGAATTTATGTATATTTTACAGGAAAACTATAGCCAATGCTCTAACTAGCATAGTTTTTTTGATATTAACAGTAAACCTCGTACTCGTCGTCAAATAAACATATTGGTTTTTGCCTGATTGTTTTGCTTCAGTACCTACTTCTTGAGTACGGAACCCTCGGTGCGCGAGTCCGACTCGCACTTGGCCGGTTTTTAACACTGTCCCTACTATCAAAGGTTAACTGGAAGATAATACAAAAGTACATTGTATTGTATGTGCAATAAAGACTTTAAAACAAACAAACTCTTTAGTTCCTAAATTCAAACATCACGTCCCACTTGGCGCGGCACGTAGCGGAAAATATTATTTGTATGAGTTTGTATGGGTCCGCGTCGCGCAGTGCATCTCCGTGCCGCGTCCGGTGTGGTCCCAGCTCCATACAACCTCAAAAAATACTTGCCGCTGTGTGCAGCGTCGCGCTGCGCCTCTTTGGTTAGCCCTTGACTACCATCTGTCAGGTGATGGTAAGCGATGTTGATGATCCTAAAATCATGAAAGTCCACAAACCAAGACCAAGAGAAATATAGGGTTGTCGCAATAAGATCATTTTGACGATCTCCGTGACGCAGCGTTGAGCGCTGTAGTCTTAACTTTCGGAGCTCCCGGGTGCGATCAACGGCAGGGTTTTCCCTAGTCTGGCCTGGTGGGAGGCCATCCTACCGGCAAAGATGTACCGCCAAGCGATTTAGCGTTCCAGTACGATGCCGTGTAGAAACCGAATAGGGGTATGGGTTTAATATAACTGCCATGCACCGAACAGGTTAGCCCGCTACCATTTTAGACTGCATCATCACTTACCATAGGTAATTAGAGATGCACCCAGTTTATCAAATTTTAAAAATAAACTGAAGACCTGGCTGGTCGAAAGGTCCTTCTATAGCTACAATAAATTCTTAGATTCTAAAATTATATTATAATATTATTATAAATTATTATAAATTATAATACAATGTTATAAGTAACTGCCTCGTTGGTCTAGTGGTTAGCAGGTTCGCCTGCGGCCGACGAGGTCCTGGGTTCGAGTCCCGGGTCGGGCCATAATTAAGTATTGAGTTTTTCTGACTAGAAATTCTCAGTACTAGCCCGGAGTTAGGAAGTTGTCGGTGTTTCACCTCCGTGCCTCGGAGAGCACGTTAAGCCGTCGGTCCCGGTTATTATCACTAACATGATAATAGTCCTTAAAGCCCGCCAACCCGCATTGGAGCAGCGTGGTGGGTCTAAGCTCTAATTCCCGCTTTCCTACGAGAGTGGAGGCCTGTGCCCAGCAGTGGGACGTTAATGGGCTGTAGTGGTGGTGGTGGTTATAAGTAATAATGGTTTATTTAAAACTAGCTGATGCCCGCGACTTCGTCCGCGTGGTTTAAGTTTTTTGTTATTCCCGCGGGAACTCCTTAATTTTCCGGGATAAAAAGTAGCCTATGTCACTCTCCAGGTCCTCACCTATACAACAAAAAAAGAATTAGCGAAATTGGTCCAGCCGTTCATGCATGATGCCGTGACCAAGGAAATAGGGATTCATTTTTATATATATAATAAAGATTACTTGTACCTAAACAAAATTTTACCAATAAATTGACTATTGACTATTGACTACATCAAGTGAGATATCAGTCAAGGGCTAACTTGTAGTGGATAAAAAAAATCATTGTTTGGCACAGAGATAATGTTACGCTTGGACTGCAGGTACAGTAAGGTCGTAATCTATCGCAAGCTCCATTAAATATTAATCGCGCTGGCTCGTTAAACCCATTAATAAAACGGACGACATCATTACAGCCAACATTGTAATCATTGAACATTGTGTTTAATAATAACAAATTCAATGCAACGCAGCGATACCGTCGATTTCGCATAAAGTTATAATGCGCCCATCAAATCGTTACTAAACGGTTCGGAATGAAATTGCTCATTACGCAGATACGAGATAAAATCACGTTCAATACGTTGATTAATAAACAGATGCGTTTAAGGGATAGCTCGATGGAAAATCGCTCTAATTATAGGATTTATAGAAAGCGGGGGCGTTGCGGCCCATCTTTTCAACCGATTTTGATGAAATTTCGTACAGAGGTAGGTTTACTTCCTGGGAAGAACATTGGCTACTTTATCCCGGAAAATTAACGAGACAAAAAATTAAGAAGACAAAAGAAATTAAGGAGAACAAAAACCTTAACTTAAGCGAACGAAGTCGCGGGCATCATCTAATATCCATACTAATATTATAAATTCGAAAGTGTATCTGTTTGTCCGTCCATCTCTCTGTCTGTATGCTACGTTTTAACGGCCCATCTTTTTAAACGATTTTGTTGAAATTTCGTAAAACCATAGGTTAACATAGGCTGTTCTATATCCCGAAAAAAAGCCTGCATTTTTTACCTGCGGTCATTAAGATACAACTTAAACCACGCAGACGAAGTCGCGGGCTCTTCGCACAGAACACAAAATACGATTAGTATGTTTCGGCACTTAAATTAAATGTTAATAAAAACATTAATATAATTTAATTGACTTTAATTTCCCAGAATGTAATCATGTACCGTTAAGAAAAATTTCCCGTCCAGTTGAACTATAACCCTTACAAATTAGCAAGAACAACTACCATAAAGAACGGAATGCCGCGTTAAAAAGCTACTACGATTGAATAAAATGGACTTTACGACACAAAACCACCAACTACCGCTTATATATAAACGCGGCCGTTAATTTAATTTTCCCAGTTTCGCGATAAAATCGGACGTTTTGATCGTACGACACGCGATTTTGTGTTTTTATCGTTGAATATTTGCATAATTGCTCCGATTGTGCGTCCCTCACTCATTTTTTCTGTTTAATTGTTTAGGATATTACGATTGTGTTTCATTAATTGCTTAATGATATAATCCGACAGACGTTTTAATTTATTTTGCTTATTTAACATTTATCGCAATCCGTAAATAAAACTTCCGTTTGCATAATTGCTTTGCCTTAACAATATTTATTCTTTGATAGGGATGATGCCTATATCAAAAATAAATTCTTTTCTAACTGATTATTAAATAGAGGGTTTTCCAAAAGACCTAAAATTTACATCCTCGGTTAGTTTTAAGTTTGATAATCATTTTAAAATAAATCATTTTAAAGAAAAAAAGTGCGTTAAAATTTGATGACGTCAATATTGTAAATTTCATACAACTTCCATACTATTCCATACTATTCCATACTATTCCATACTATTCCATACTATTCCTTATAAGAACTACCATACGCGTTTTTAAGTTTGATACCTAAAGAGTTGCTGATTTGATTGAGTTGTTATCATCCCTATTGGTCGGGATCTGATAATTTTATTAATTTCTTGATATTAAACTGTCGGATAGTTTAATTATTTTTTGTTTATTTAAAACAATTTATCGTATTTATTTTTAGAAAAACTACCTACTCTACTACTACTACTAAACTATCTACCCATGCATTTGGCCCCTTTGCCCTATCCTGTCCTATCCTATCCTGTGTTTTGTTTAACTTTATTTTCGCAAACCACCATTTCGTTAGTTAATATTTTTGCATCATTTTCTTACATCCGGCCGTAAATTATCAGATTCGCTACCCGAATAAGCCTCCCTGCCATTCCTAGACCCACCTGTAACAGCTTAGAGGCGTCGCGTCGGGTGTCGCATAATTCATGATTCCCTGCGGCGCCAATTTCAGGGTACTTACCGTTCTCCGGCCAAAAAATTGCCTCAAGATGTCCCAAATATGTCGACTGTGATCGTCCCTTTGCGTTAAGAAAAACGTGATTATTTACGACTAGATGATGCCCGCGATAGACATCGTCCGCGTAGATTAAGTTGTTTTTATTCCCGTGGGAACTCTTTAATTTTCCAGGATAACCTATGTCACTCTCCAGATCCACAACTATACCCATGTAAAAAATCATGTCGTTCCGTTGCTTCCTTGCGGCGTGATTGAAGGACAAACCAACCAAAAAACACACTTTCGCATTTATAATATTAGTATGATTAAACTTTTTTGTGCACTAGAATAAAGATGTAAAATTATGTAACTCCATCCATCCATCAACCTGCATTCATTCACTGCTGGACATAGGCCTTTTGGAGATTGCGCCACCACACATGGTAATCCGCCTTCCTTATCCACCCACTTCCCGCTACTCCACTCCCAGAACGCCTCTGCCCCAGTGACCTGCCTACCGCCACTTTTAGCTCACTAATTATCTGGACTATGTCAGTTAATACTTAGATGTAGATGATACCTATTCTTAAACCCAATACACGAGTTATTCCTGCACATAATAGCTTATTAAAAGTTCCAGTGCCATGTTTACAATTGACCTACAAACAGAAAATCTCATACTGTCCGCTATTCCTTTCACACCCGCACGTTACATGGATGTCTATCCTTGTTATAGTCCGAGATCTGGTGGTTTATTTTCAGGAGGTTTATGATTTAAGCGCATAGTGTATATCCAAAAATAACTTTCTTGTAATAGTTGATTCTGGGGCTCGCGTGTACTTTTGTGGTTATCTTCCTTTTAAAGAATTAATTAATGTCACTTGCTTCATACGGTGACGAAGACGTCGTGGGGAAACCTACTAATAAACAACTAATAAACATGATTTCCAAAAGTGTGTGTGAAAGTGAAGATGTGATGTGTGTTCTATATGGAAACTCAAACTCAAACTATTAATGAAACTCAGTAATCAATATATCAAAAACACTTCACACAGCATTTTTTGATATTAATAATAAATACAGCCTTTATTGTGTAACATTATTGCATTTTAAGTTAGACTTATAAAGAAAATAAATAAAAAAAAACCGGCCAAGTGCGAGTCGGACTCGCACACCGAGGGTTCCGTACAAACCTGTAGGAATATAAGCAAAAGTTATAGTATTTTTATTCCACTTATCTACTTTGATTTCAATTTAATACATCTACGCGTTCATGCGGAAAGAGGTAGTAAGTTTAAAATTTGCAGCATAAACGGCTGTATCTTTTGATTGTGTTGGCTTAGAAGTTTTATTTTTTCACAGCTCCAAGGGACAGTATACTTGAGTATTTGATGTGAATTTCAGCTTGATACCTCCATGCGTTCCTGAGAAAAAGGGTCTTGACACACAGACGGACGAACAACAAAGTGATCCTATAAGGGTTCCGTTTTTCCTTTTGAGGTACGGAACCCTAATTATTAAAAATATTTTCATTAAATGATATAACTAAAAATGTATGCTTTTCGCAATTTTTCCTTTATCTGTGCTATAAGACGTTTCTTCCTACCAAATTTCAAGTTTCTGAGTTCACGGGAAGTACCCTGTAGGTTTTGTTTCCCTTGCGAGTGTCGAAAATTTGCAGCTTATACGGCTGTATCTTTTGATTTCGTTGGCTTAGAAGTTTGATATTTTCACAGCTCCAAGGGACAGTAGTTTGTTACAGCTTAAATGTATTATAGACCTGAGTATTTCATATGAATTTCAATTTAATACCTCTACGCGTTCAAGAGGAGAGGGATAGTAAGTTTAAAATTATTAAAAATATTTTTATTATATGATGTAATAAAAAATTTATGTTTTTCGCAATTCTTCTTATATCTGTGCTATAAGACGTTGCTTCATACCAAGTTTCAAGATTCTGAGTTCACGGGAAGTACCCTGTAGGTTTTGATTCCCTTGCAAGTGTCGAAAATTTGCATACAAATATTTTTATTATATGATGTAACTAAAAATGTATGTTTTTCGCAATTCTTCCTATATCTGTGCTATAAGACGTTGCTTCGTACCAAGTTTCAAGATTCTGAGTTCACGGGAAGTACCCTGTAGGTTTTGATTCCCTTGCGAGTGTCGAAAATTTGCTTAAAAATATTTTTATTATATGATGCAACTAAAAATTTATGTTTTTCGCAATTTTTCCTATATCTGTGCTATAAGACTTTGGTTCGTACCAAGTTTCAAGATTCTGAGTTCACGGGAAGTACCTTGTAGGTTTTGATTCCCTTGCGAGTGCAAGAAAATTCGAAAATTTGCAGCATAAACGGCTGTATCTTTTGATTGTGTTGGCTTTGAAGTTTGATTTTTTCACAGCTCCAAGGGACAGTAGACTTGAGTATTTGATATGAATTTCAGCTTGATACCTCCATGCGTTCCTGAGAAAAAGGGTCTTGACACACAGACGGACGGACAACGAAGTGTTCCTATAAGGGTTCCGTTTTTTCCTTTTGAGGTACGGAACCCTAAAAACGACAAAAACGGCTAGCAACAACGCAATTAGTTGCATCGGCATTGGCTACCAATACCCAGCGCTGATTTCCAGTTGGCTCCTGACATGAAAGTATTAAAAAATTAAGTGAGTAGCCCGACACACTATAAAACACACTGTAAGTAAATTAAAAATTATAGCAAACATAAACTTGAAAATTATACAAAAAGGCACCACTTACCACCACACCACCGCTATAAATTATAGGTACCACTTTCTAATTATTAACCGACTTCCAAAAAAGGAGGAGGTTCTCAATTCAGCGCGTATGTTTTTTTAATCAAATGAATTCCCACCAGCTCCTTGGCTATTACACGCAGCGTAAAGTTGGCCTCTCGAGTTTTAATTACCATTGCCATGGCCCCGAGCATTGTATAGCGTGAATGTAGATTGTGTGATTCGGATTGTTGCTAGGCTTGGTAGTCTGCATTTTTTCATTTTTTTTCACCATGTTGCCAGGCCTAAGTACATGTGCAGTCAATAGAAAAATATAACTGTTCTAAATGGAGAGAATTTTGTGAGTAATTCTAAAGCTCAATTTTTTTGGCATATTTTAAGTAGCATTTAAGTCTGAGTGATAAATTTTCTAGTTATTTTTTAATTTAGTTGAATTTTCAGTAAAAATAAATACTTTTTTTAATGTATGAGTCTATAGTATTTTAATACTTTAGGGAATAATAAAGAATGTAAGAATTACTAACTTTTGTACAATTATTTACTAGTATGATGGCCAAACGTCTACGTGAAACTAAGACGGAAAACGTCGGAGATAACGACGTTTTGTCCTGTCGCCTAGTATGCTCGTAAATGACTCGTGCTTTTAGTTCGCCAAACTTTCTTTTCTCTTATTATTAAACGAGAAGTTGTAAGACTGTAAAATCAACGTAGGCCATCTACGCCGCGTAGCATAAGTTGCGTAGACACTGTCTTGTCAATTTTCACAGAATAATTGAGAATTCGCATAAAATGCTTTGTTTTATTGCGTTTTCCATGAAATGTTTTCATATTCAGATGTATACAATACTAGTTTCCTGAGAAAACACCTGCGTGATGTTAGTCACTTACCACCTAGACCTTTGTCAAGTATTAACTTGTTGTTTTCAATGTAAAAGTAATATCGTATTATAAAGTATGTTTCATTTGCTTTGTCCGGGCTGTTAGTTTGTAGCGCAGGCTATTTTTATCCTAGAAAATGAATTAGTTTGCAAAGGAAATTAGAATCTAAATCCACGTGGATGAAATCTCCAGTATCATCTACTTTCAATTAAAAGAAAGTACCAACAAGAAGTCTAACTAAAAACCTCCAACTGAGATATCAATGTTAGCCGGAGTAAACTTCCTAACTATATACCTAACCTCGGAACTTAGCTCTACTGCAGTCAGGTCGTGAAGTGAAAACTGAAAAGAGAATAAGAAAACCGGCCAAGTACGTGTTGGATCACGCGCAGTGTACGGTTCCGTACACTTTTATCGATATTTTATAAGTTGGTCGAATACTACTCGTTAAAGTCAACGATTAATAGTTAACCAACTATGGTGTAAAGACACCATGAGATAGGCAAAAAAATCATCCTCATTTTAACGACATTATTTTTTTTTCAAAATTTTATGTTGTCACTTTGTCTGCGTGATCAATATATGTACCATGCCAAATTAGGTACATCTTTCTAGTACTAAGAACCTCTGAGCTAAGCCGCGAACAGACGGACGGATGGATAGACGAACATGGCGAAACAATAAGGCATTCCGAACCAGTGGAAGATTCACTCAACGATTCACGAACACATTTGAGTCACAAAAACCAAACATTTGAGTTTGAGTTCAAGGCCCGCTTGCAAAAACGCCTGGTTACGTTTAACCTTAAATTTGTAATTTTGCCAGAAGTTTCATACGAAATCTGTCAAAGTAGCGGCTAACTCTGGGTTAAAAGGATAACCCGGCGTTTCTGCAAGTGAGCCTAAGGTTTCCTTGTTGACTACAGAACCCTAAAAAAACTCTAGCAAAAGTAAATTTACGATCGGTTAAGCAAACCGGCGAAGTTTCGCGTTGCTAAGACTCTCTTGACCTAATTTCAAGAGTTGCGGTTGAAATATTTGGGTAAAAAAAACTATCTTCTCGCTTTATACTTGTTAGTTATTTCCTTAGTGGGAATGAGAAAAATAACTTTTTAATATTTTCCTTAAAACTCTACGCATATTATTTATGGTCCGGCGAATTCGAGAATGCAGCGCTAATAATGCCTGTATTTTTCTTTCTTTATAATTTTTGCCAGCGCTTGTGTATACTGTTTCTATTTTAAAATCTTTATGTATTTTGAAAATAGACTGTACTGAATTTATGTTCGCCTGGTACTTCGCCTGATGCTTATCTAAAATAACTTTAACATCAAGACACGCGGAAGCGTGTCCAGCCAAAGTCCAAAAAAGAAAGAACTGGCAGCACCGTGTGTAATATTACACGAACCATTTGGGGCCACTTTTGACCCCCTCATAACTCAAAAACTATTACACTTAAACATGTCAAATTTGGCTCATATATTGAGACCCGCGAGATACGTATGTGCTCCAAATTTCATAAGCACACCTCAAATGGTTATTTAGATATAAACGTCCAAAAATCGTCATTTTTATGATCTACCTACGGATAGATCAAAACTCTGACACGGGGCATACTACCATCGCTTAAAGCCGTATTATTTTAATATTGTTGACGTTCATGTTGTAGTGTTATAATCATTATTTTAAGGACGTCAAAGTACGTGACATTCAACCGTTACTTTGAAATAATACTGCTTTAAGCGGTGGTAGTAACTCCCTCGTCCACTTCCTGCGGCAACTTGCATTACATTCTACGCATAGTGCATGCACAACTAAATAAAACAAGAGTTGTTAAGTAAAAAAAAACTCCTATTACATAAATCATACTGCAGGTCTTTGTTTAAATTCGTTATTTTGTGTTGTTAACTATTGAAAATTACACATAATTATTATTTTAATGTAAATAATAATGAATAATAATATAGTTGCATTAAAACCTTACCTTCGTATTCACGCATTTTGTGCAACGAAACGTCATTGACAGAAAAGAAGAAGAAACGTATTTGAAGTCGTCAGTTCAAGTTGTCAGTCATTGTGATTTTTAATCATTGTTTATAGTGGTTTTAGTGATATCGACTGTTTACCGTGCTTGTTTTCAATGTTTCACTAAAAACTTTTGCTATACTATAATATGGATTCGATCTCGCCGACTTCGCGCTATATTCCATGGATGACCATTGTTTGCAATTTGGGTACGTTACGTTGAGGTGCATAAATTGTCACCTGAGTGTAAACAGGATGCTAAGACCTGTTGTTACCATGGGTGGGCTCACCATCGAAATGATATTGTTGCACCGGCAGCTTTCTTGATAATGTAACGACAGTGATTACCTATTTAATATGAAGATGAATAAATCAATGAACTAATAGAAAAGTCCTATTACAGTGTAAAGGATTATTTGAATGATAGCAAGGCATGGGTATGAATTGTTACAGCGGCTGATTATGTAACTGTTATATTGTATATATAATTTCAAATATTTGTGAGATGGTGATAATAAATCAAACACAGTTGAGTTTGTTGCGGGCTCTTCTCAGACCAGGGCACGTTTGGAACCCTCGTAGCTTTAGTTTTAAGATACCGTAGTTAGTTATCACCATCACGTCTTATGCTCTGTAAGCATGACGTTCAGAAGGTGTACTTTGTAGGTACCTATTTTGAATAAATATGTTTTGAGTTTAAGATTGTGTTCAATAATTTCTGTACAAAAAGAAATGATATCCCATCAAAAACATAAATGTAAAATGAGAGCCAAAATCCAAAATTGTGATATGTATATAATATATGCATTGGTTGTTGACTTCAGCGACAAAAGAAGTGAGATCTAAATGGGTGCCAAAGTTCAATGGTCAGTCCTGCAATTTATTTATAACAACATAAAATATTTTTATAACAACTTAAAATATCATTTCTTCTTATAACTTAGGATAATATGTTGAAGACTAAGGCTTTGGTTTGGCTAGTTTTCATATACGAATTATAGCCTTCGCAAGTTGTAAAGCTGTAAGTTCTTATTTTATTCTTCCGAAAATTTGACTTGCTAGTAGAAACTGTACTTTTAGGTACCTACTTAATAATAATTCGTATATGGAAACTAGCCAAGCCAAAGCCTTAGTCTTCAACATATTATCCTAAGTTATAAGAAGAAATGATATTTTAAGTTGTTATAAAAATATTTTATGTTGTTATAAATAAATTGCAGGACTGACCATTGAACTTTGGCACCCATTTAGATCTCACTTCTTTTGTCGCTGAAGTCAACAACCAATGCATATATTATATACATATCACAATTTTGGATTTTGGCTCTCATTTTACATTTATGTTTTTGATGGGATTATATTCTACAGAGTTGAGCTTTTCTGTTTTAAATCTAAACTGAAACTTAAAAGTTAACGTTACCATGCTCTGTTATTATGTATGGTTATAAGTACAATATACGGAGTACTTAATTTTGATAAGTAAATCATTTCGCTCATACTATGTTAGTTTTGCTTAATAAACCGTCCTTGATAGAGTCAATGTCGATATATTGCAAACCCACCATATTTTGAACTCAGGGCAAAAACACTACGGAAAGTAATACAGAAGAAAGGACAGTGTTATATCCTGTCGTGGTGGCCTGCGAGGCAAAATCAAACCCTGTCGGTTTCTACGAGACATCGTACAAAAACGCAAAATAGCTTGGCACGGCTTTTGTGGTAGCGACTCTTTTAGTTTCTGGTAAACCACTAGGCATCTCACCAAACGAATCCATACTAATTTCGTATTCCATAATAATAATATACATGCGAAAGTGTGTCTGTCTGTCTGTTTGTCTGTCAATCTGTTGGTATACTTCGCTTTCACGGGCCCATTTTTTCAACCGATTTTGACGAAATTAGGTGTAGAGATAGGTTGCATCCCGGGGAAGGACATAGGCTACGAAATAGCCCCCGCGGAAATCTAAAACCATATTCTACGTGGACGAAGTATCAGTATCATATCGTAGTATTTAATAGTATGGCTACAAAACATTGATTGATTAATTTTGGCTAATGGAGCATTTCTATTTTAGTCGGCCATCGATTTTATTGGCTTTTCAGTAGAGCAGTTTTACTTCAGTGAATTTCCTCATCCATCACTTTCCCTGAATCATCATTCATCACTTACGTTTTAGAAGTTCCAATTCATTTATTAGGCTGTGCTCACAACTTTCCGTCACCGATCATTGATTTTATTGAGTTTAAAATAATACCGTATACAAATTTTAAACATTGTGACTCATAGTTTTATATTTTGAAATCATACTAATATTATTTATGAACGCAAAAGTATGTTTGTGTGTTAGTTTGTTGGTTTGTCCTGCAATCATGCTACAACAGAACAAGAGATGATTTTTTTATAGGTATAGTTGAGGACATAGGATACTTTTTACCTCGGAAAATCAATGATTTCTCCCGCAAATACAACCTTTCGGCACAGATGTGCGAATGCAATTATGAACCTTAAGGTTGTAAACATTTTCTGACCGCGACTGTGCATGAAGCCGTAGCTTGCAAGTACCAGGACAGCAGACGTTTAAAGGAGGCGTTCCCATCTCTGTTTGCACGGCACAGACCGCGGGATCGATTCCAATCTAATTTAACGCGACGTAATTCGTTTCCCAACCGTTCATCCTATGGCGTGTAATCCAAAATTAGATACGTAAACAGAAATACGATCTGTCTCTGGCCGTGAAACGTTCTAAATTACACCGTATCTATCAAGATTATTGATGTCTTCAATAAGTGATTCATATCTTCATGAAGTTGATTTTAAAAACTATGAGAAAGTTGGGGACATGAGGAGATGAGGTAATAGGTATATTTCTTAATAAAACTGACTAAATCGCCCATTTTGTCTGTCATCTTTTAATTCGTATTATATTTCCGTTCTTACTCGAAAAACACTGAATTAATTTTTAATTATAACTTTTATTACACTTAGCAAGTAAGTATGCATTTCAAGATTCTACCACCAGTTCGGAAACATCCATACAACCATGCTAATATTATAAATGCGAAAGTGTGGCTGTCTGTCTGTCAGTCTGCTACGTTTTAACAGCCTATCTGTACAACAGATTTCGATGACATTTGGTAAAGTGATATCCCGGAGAAGGACATAGGCTACTTTTTATCCCGGAAAATAAGGATTTCCCGCGGAAATTCTTTAAAAAAAATGGTTCGTATTATTTGGATTTCAGTGCGCAACAGAATCGTGAAATATTTCAGTAGTTGCCAATGCTGAAATCCACGATTTGTATCGAAGGCGTTAAAATTAAAGCTTCATAGAGGGTAGCCGCGGACCGGAAATGAATAATGGACGACCAATCTTTCCTTCCATAATTCAAATTCACAGCGAGCATATCGCAAAGGAAGTATCGATTCATTTTCTTGCATTATTTTCAGTTTTAGTAAAAGCTGCAGTGAATTATACATGCTACTTCAATTTTAGGGATACAGACGATTTTATGATTTCAGAAATAAAAAAGATTTTTAAGCCTATGTAAATCAGATTGGAAATATATTGACATACTAGCTGATGCCCACAACTTCGTGCGCGTGGGCTACACAGACATGTTTTGTTATTCAAATAAACATCCACAGTTGCTTTTGAATCGCCGAGTAAATCTACCACTAGTACGGAATGCCTTTCCTACCGAGAAGAACCAGCAAGATACTCAGTGGTTGGACTTTTGAAAAATTTACTGATTTGTTTTGTTACCAGTACTGCTTTGCTACCAGTAGCAGCTATGACGTAAGGATTCGCTAAGAACAGATGGAATGCCCTTCCGGCTTCTGTTTTTCCATCCGTTTATAATATTGGTATTTTCAAATCAAGAGTGAATAGGCATCTTCTAGGCAAGCGCGCTCCACATTAGGCTGCACCGCTACATCCAGCAAGTCTGGTTGCAGCCAAACGATAATCTATAAATAAATAAAAAATTGGCAGCCATAGGGACTGCCGACAGAAGTGAAAACGAATTTTTTTTTTTTAAATATTCTATCTTTAAACATAAATAAAAATGAATCCCTATTTCTCTTGGTCACGTCATCACACGTGAATGGCTGGACCATTTTCGCTAATTCTTTTTTGTTGTGTTTGTTTGAGTTAGATATTGTAATTAATAACGTAATAAATACGCGAGAGACACAATGAAAGACCGGGTCGGTGACAGAACTGTTTTATTGTTTAAGTACCCACATACAACACGTCCCCCCTTTTTTTTTTTTTAAATCATGAAATACAATAAGAGAAAAAATAAGCCAAACTTAACTTTAAAAAGTTTGATACCTCGTGAAGAAAAAAATAAATAAATACAGATATAAATCATAACTTAAGTAAATGCAGTAAGTTCTTACGTTATATCTGCCAATACATATAATTTAAAATTATTAAACTATACGGAGCTAACTTAGTGAAAACTTAACATTTCCCGTATTTTCCGGTAAATACACATGTACGCTTAGGGCGTACGAGTGGTATCGGTTTAGTTTCGGTTGGAAGAGACTCAGATATTTTATCGTTTAAATCGATGCTAGTTGTACTAGCCCGCGGTGAAGCTAAGTTTTGGTCGGATTGGCCTTCGTCGGGCTGCCAGAGTTCTAATTGCGATTTGCTAGAGGTAGGAGAGTCTACTATGTCCGGAACAGCTGTGGAGTATCGAGTCGTCTTACTGAATGGCAATAACTGGTCGATATGTCGTTGGAATTCGCGGCCATTCGACGCACGTACCCGATATGTGCAGGGCGTTTCGCGCGCTGTCACAGTAGCTGGTGTCCACTTATCAAGTTTAGGATTATAATTGCGAGCTAGGACCGGGCTACCGACTTCCACGCTACGGTCCCAACCAGGCTTTTGCTGGCCAGAACTTTCTTGAGACGATTCGACCCGATCAGTCGCGGTTGGTTTTAAAGCGTCGAGCCGTCCCCGCAGACGCCGGCCCAGGAGAGCAACCGCTGGTGCCACGCCCGTACTGGCGTGTTCTGTGTTGCGATATTGGAAGAGAAATTTACTCACCGCAGTATCGATGTCCATACATTCGTGCACCGCTTTTTTCATGGCCCTTTTTACAGATTTAACAGCGTTCTCAGCAGCACCGTTTCCCGCCGGTCTGTACGGACTTGTGATCGTATGCGTAATTAAATTTTTTTGCATATACTCCGCGAACTCGAACGAATTAAACGGCGGACCCCCGTCACTCACCAGCATGACTGGTAATCCAAAACGAGCGAATAGTTCTCGCAGCTTGCTTATCGTCGCGGTTGCTGTGGTGCCACTCATTTTCTGTACCTCGATCCATTTGCTATGAGCGTCAACGGTGATTAAATAACGCTTACCTTGATATTCCGCGAAATCAATATGTAACCGTTTCCGGGGTTTCGAAGAGAATGCCCACGGGTGCAGCTGACCGCGAGGTGGTGCATCCCGTTGCTGGCAGCACGCCGAGCACTCCCTAGTTACATTTTCTATTTCCGTATCTAGCTGAGGCCAATAAACATACCCCCTTGAAATAGACTTCATCTTCACAACGCCGAGGTGACCCTCGTGTAATTCACTTAACACACGACGTCGCAACACGTACGGTATGACCACCCTGTGACTATATAAAATACAACCCATTTCGATTGTCAGATTATCCTTACGATGAAAATAAGGCTTTTCTGCCTCCGCTACCTTAGAAGGCCAACCAGAAACAATATATTGGTAAATATTTTTTAAAATAGAATCCTTTGAGGTTTCCCGAGCTACTTCTTTCGCTGAAATGGGGAAAGAAGCTTCCACATAATTAATATAAGCAATCGGATCCAATTCCGGTTATTTACGTTCGCACGGCAAAGGTAAACGAGATAAAGCGTCACTGCAGTTGTCTTTAGATTTTACATATTCTAAATCAAAATCGTACGCTGCTAGTTTGACAGCATATCTTTGTAATCTACTGGCAACTGTTTGTGGCAACCCTGATTTAGAACCAAAAATAAACAAAAGAGGTTTGTGGTCCGTCTTAATAGTAAAATGGCGGCCATATAAATAATTGTGGTGTTTACTCACTCCGCTGACTATAGCTAAAGCCTCTTTATCTAATTGGCTATACGCACGTTCGGCTCTGTTCAATGTTCGCGACGCGAAACAAATAGGATGCTCCTCACCGTTCGGATAGCGGTGCGCTAGTACACTACCGATGCCGTACGAACTACTATCGACAGATAACACCAAAGGTAGCTTAGGGTCATAGTGCACAAGAATATTTTTACTTAAAATCATTTTCTTAACAGTTTGAAACGCCTTTTCACATTTATCACACCAGTTCCAAACAACGTCTTTCTTCAATAACTCATGCAACGGAGCAAGCAATGTACTACTATTTTTCATGAATTTAGAGTAGTAATTTATTAGTCCTAAGAAAGAACGCAGTTGCGTTAAATCGGTCGGGGCAGTAGCATCTACAATTGCTTTGACTTTGTTTGGATCTGGGTGTAAACCGTACTTATCAATAACAAAACCTACATATTATGTGATACTGTTTTGCAGAAATGAACATTTTTCATATTTAATTCTAAGACCAACATCACGTAAACGTTCTAAAACGCATCTTAAATTAGAAATATGCTCCGCTCTGTTACGGCCCGTCACAGCAATATCATCGAGATATACAACCACGCCACTCAAACCACGAAGAGTTTCCTCCATAAATTTCTGAAACTTTTCCGGAATGCAATTTAATCCGAACGGAGTGCGTCTGTATACAAATGTGCCTAAGTGAGTGGTGATTGCTGTACATGCTTGGGAATCTTTGTCCAGCAATAACTGCTGATAAGCGTTAGTGAGGTCGATCTTAGAAAACTGCTCCCCGCCACTCAACGCGGCGAATAGCTCTTCGATTCGTGGCAATGGGTACGGCTCACGTAACAATTTCGGATTAATAGTAACTTTGTAATCACCACAAATACGTATTTCACCCGATTTTTTAATTACCGGTACGATAGGTGTTCCGTATTCCGAATAATCTACTTTATAGATCGTACCCTCTGCCACGAGTCGACTTAACTCCCGCTCGACAGGCTCGCGTAAAGCCAGCGGCAATTGCCGTGCTTTCAGAAAAACAGGAGATTTATCATTCACTTTTAAAGACATTTGTACGGAACATGTTCCCAGTCCGGGCGAAAATACAGTGGGAAATTCTTGACGTAGGCTATCAACAACATTTTCATCTCTTAAATTACAAAGGAAATCGTTAATATGTACCGAATCTATTTTTAAATTCCGTAACCATGTTCGCCCTAGGAGTGGCGGGCCTCCGTTTCTAATAACAAATAATTTTTGTTGACTCGCCCTATACTTTTCCAGTACAACATCTACTAACAAGAAGCCAACTGGCTCAATGAAAGTACCAGTATAAGAACGTAAACAAACATTATCTTTATGTAAGGTACAATTTTTAAAATAACGCTCGTAACAGTCATAGTTAATAGTAGATAACTTACTGCCAGTGTCCAGTTCAAAATCCAATGATAATCCATTCACCTGTATACGCACACTATACGGCCGATCACTTACACCGCACACACTTAAACTATACATCTCACTTTCTGAACCACTATCACTATCGAGATAATTATGAGATTTGCCCCGGGCGCGACCCTGCCTGTCGCCTGCCCCGCGTCGTTTTACGCCTTGATCCCTGCACATAGCAAGTAGGTGACCTTTGACCTGACACCGATCACAGGTATAATTCTTAAAACGGCACCAATTTGGGTTATGCAGCCTTCCACACCGCCAACATGTCCCCCCAGCCGGCCTCGAGCTCGCGCCGGGGCCGCCGCCGTCGCCGCCACCGAAGCCGCGAGGCGCGCGCGCCTCCGCCGCTACCCGATGCAAGGGCTCCGCCGCGGGCGCTGACCCCGCGTCGACCGCTTCACTCGTAGAAACACTCGCTTGTGCGTGCCTGTCTGCCGCCTCCAGTGCCAAAGCCAATTCCACAGCTCTTTTATAGGTCAGCTCGGGTTCGGCGAATAAACGAGATCTCATATCATCATTCACCAACCCCGATACAAATTGATCTCTTAAATTTTCTTCGAGATTCGATCGAAAATTGCAAGTACTCGCTAAGTGTTTAAGAGCTTGAAGATATTGACTGAGCGATTCGCCCGCCCTCTGCCGGCGAAGCCGAAAAACGTGCCGCAATGTCGGATCTTTTTGGTTCAATATGCTCACCGACCAACTTCACTAAGTCTTCGAATGATTTTGTCTCCGGATCGTTAGGTCCACACAAATCACACATTAAATCGTAAGTAGCTTGACCAACTAATGTAATCAAGGTGGCAACCTTTAACTTTTGATCGATTTGGTTGGGTTCGATAAATTGTTCCACGCGTCGTATGTAAGCCGACCATTTTTTACTAGTTAAGTCGAAGCACTCAATTTTACCAATCGGCATTTCGATAAACGATCACTAACTTTACAATTAAACGTACTTTTACTCGTCGCCAGTTAGATATTGTAATTAATAACGTAATAAATACGCGAGAGACACAATGAAAGACCGGGTCGGTGACAGAACTGTTTTATTGTTTAAGTACCCACATACAACAGTTTGGACCCCGGGATGGTTTATATTCACAACCAGCTGATGCCCGCGACTTCGTCCGCGTGGTTTAAGTTTTTTGCTATTCCCGCGGGTACTCCTTAATTTTTCTTAATTAGCCTACGTCACTCTCCAGGTCTTCACCTATACCCATGCCAAAAATCACGTCAATCCGTTGCTTCGTTGATTGACAAACCAACAAACCAATAAACCAACAAACAAACACTTTCGCATTTATAATATTAGTATGATTGGACCCTGTAAGGGGCGCTGCAATCTGTTTTGACAAAGTCTGCCGGGCACACTAAATCTAAATATATTTGGAAATTCATCCTCTAACTTGTGGTTTAAGGACTAGAAGTTTACCAATCAAAATCAAAATTAATGTGAGCGAAGCCGCAAGCAAAAGCTAGTGTAGCGTTAAAATTGAGACAATTGAAACAAGTTTGGGAACAGACAAAAATAGTTTCTTGCCAGGGACTTAATTTCAGGACAGTTTCGCAACGTTGCGCCATACTATGGGCCTTCCAGTCCTCTCATGTATATGGAAAACAGAAATTTATTAGCATCGACCCAGAAAATAGCTGACTCTACGTATAAAAATAGATTGTTTCGTCCCGATTCAATATACCGAAAACCATCACAAGGAAAACGAAGTTATCAGGAATCACGTGAAAGAGCACTATTATTCATGTTTTATTCAAAAAGTGAAGGAAACAAGATTGTTAAAGATCTCGCTTTTCCTCATACATGGATAGTATAGGCACAGAATAGGTAACAGTACAGAGAGGTAGTAAGAGTAGGTATAGGTTATCGGTTAAAAATACGATTTTACTATACCCTAATGGTGTGTTTACTGTTTTATTTTTTCTGTACCAGTTTTAAAATATGGTAATTACCTACTTAGTTTATTAGAAAACTACCAACTTGACTGCTTCGTTGTTGTAGTGGTTAGCATTTTCGACTGTGGCCGACGAGATCCCGGGTTCGAGTCCCGGGTTGGGTTTTTCTGACGAGAAATTCCCAGCACTAGCCCGGAGTTAGGAAGTTGACGCTGTTTCACCCCCGTGCCCGCCCCTAATGTTTCACCTCGGAGAGCACGTTAAGCCGTCGGTCCTGCGCCTGATCGCTCTCCGGTCGTGTCGGATTTCCGTTTCATCGGGCTATGAGAGTAAAGGAACAAAGAGTGCACCTATGAATGCACACACATTTTTGCACTATAATAACATTTCCCGCGCAGGTGGCTAATCTTATAACTAGAACATATTAATAGCTATACAATTTAACTATAAATAAGAAGTGGTAAGCAGTAATGAGGTCTCACAGTGTCACCATTAAAAATGCCCTAACTTGAAAACGTAACCAGTTTTATAAATACATTTTTATGTCCCCAAAGAAAATAACGATAAAAAACAATTACTCCATATATAATGTTGTTATTGTCTTACAATGGAGACCCGGAGAGGCAACGCTATAAATTACGTCCGCCTCGCTTGTTTATCCGCTATTTATTGAGCTATAAACATTGGTTTGATAGATTTTGTATCAATAATACACTCTAACAAACCAGTTAACAAGTATCTTTCTTTATCGCAGTCACTGTACACTTTTTAGGGTCTCGTAGTCAACAAGGCACCCTTATAGTTTCATCGTGTCCATAACCTATAAATAAGTATTTTCAGAATAGCAGACGTCTGTAAATAAGAGATTCTAATATTAGAGAAACGCACTCTGAATCGGCACCAATGCATATGCATAATTTTACTTTTAAAAAGAGCATAATATTATTCATCACGCCGACAAAGTGGTAAAACAAAATTTTGAAAGAAAAATATCCTTCTCCCTTCTCCTTCTCTACACTTAAAGGGATGAAATTTTAGTTTCTCGTCTATCCCATAGTGTGGGATGGTGTCATTAGATACGTCTTTCAAAAAAAAGACGTGTGGCACTCGGAGACTGCCGCGGTAAAGCTATTGCAGCATTTTTATCAACTTACCTAACACTTTGGTTGCTATGACTACTTGTGTTGTTGACTTCAAATTATTGAAAATAAAAAGACCATTTTTATGAAAAGATGATTTTGAATATAAAGGCGAAATAATTTTAAAGAATTATGTTTTCAAAACATAATTCTTTAAAATTATTTCGCCTTTATATTCAAAATCATCTTTTCATAATTAAAGTCTTTTTATTTTCAATAATTTGAAGTCAACAACACAAGTAGTCATAGCAACCAAAGTGTTAGGTTTTTTGTAACGGAATTTCTGGATTCGGTCTCCACGCTCAAAGCTCGCGATAGAAGCTATGCAATAGCTTAATAATATATTGTGAGGTGTGGTCTGAGAAAATCATTACTCGATGCAGGGATTCTTTTGCGAAATATGATGCTTCAAAGTGCCTATAGCAAGCCAAGTACTTAGTGATTCGTGATTAAAGTGTGTTCGTTTCGACTGTCGTAGCGTACCGTACGCGTAACGAATTCCCTCCCGCGTGCCAAATCACATTATGCAAAACCCGCGATCACCCTTGACGGCTTGATCCAATTTGCGCGCTGACTTCATCCACCCGGTGTGTAATAACAGATGTTCGGAAAAGAATACATTTGTAACTGTTACAGCATTGTGGGGTCAAGGTTTCTACGACCTCCTTGGCGAAGTGGTGAGCGCTGTGTTGTAGTGGGATGTCCCGGGTTCGATTCCTAGTTACTGGCAAAGACGTGCCAAGCGATTTAACGTTCGAGTACGATACCGTGTAGTCTGGATTAGCATGTAGGCCACTTTTAATCCCCAAAAATTAAGGAGTTCCCGTGGGAACCAAAAAATCTCAATCCACGCGGACAAAGTCGCGGGCATCAGCTAGTACATCATAAAAATACAGCTTACTGTTGACTTGTTACTATGATATTTACTTTAACTGTACATCATATAACGTGGCTTCATAAAATATATATTTTAATAATTAATTTTTAATTAATGGCATCCAATTAAATTTTTAATTTATATTTCCATAGTAATTTGTTTGTTTGCCTATCCTTGAATAAATAAAAGTCAATAGATGCCATTAAAAAGCACCCCATATTTACTCTGCGATCGAGGACATCTCATTCCCCGCCCCGGATATGCCAAAAATAATTTGTCTCCCTGTAAATCAATCTCTTTAGTACACCAGTCAGGATGTTACTACGTAATTTCTTTACGACGGCACCAAGATGCTTAATTTTGTTTTTTTTCCTCTCACGAGTTTCCGATAAGAAATATTTATCTACTTATGTACCTAAAAATTACGTAATTGCTATTTACTTGGTGGTTTCTATGTTTTCTTTCAAAAGAAAAAATAAATCAATCAATCAAATAATCAAAAAAATATTATAAATGCGAAAGTTTGGATGGATGTCTGGATGGATGTATGGATGTATGGATGTTTGTTACTCAATCACGCCCCAACGACTGAACGGATCTGGCTGAAATTTTGCACAGAGATAGATTATAGTCTGGAATAGCACATAGGCTACTTTTTATCCCGGAAAATTAAAGAGTTACCGCGGGAACCAAAAAACCTCAAATGGATGTTTGTTACTCAATCACGCCAGAACGGCTGAACGGATCTGGATGAAATTTGGCACAGAGATAGATTATAGTCTGGACTAACACTTAGGCTACTTTTTATCCCGGGAAATTCAAGAGTTCCTGCGGTAACAACAAAACCTCGATCCACGCGTACGAAGTCGCGGGCATCAGCTAGTCTTTAATATATTTTACTGGGTATACTATTAAAATGTTGTTATTTCAGCACACAATCTATATCTATACTAATATTATAAATGTGAAAGTTTGGATGGATGGATGGATGTTTGTTACCCAATCACGCCAGGACGGCTGAACGGATCTGGATGAAATTTGACACAGAGATGCGTTATAGTCTGGAATAGCACATAGGATATTTTTTATCCCGAAAAATTAAAAAGTTCCTGCGGGAACCAAAAAACTCAAACCACGCAGACGAAGTCGCGGGCATCCGTTAGTTAGAATATAACCCACTAGCTTATGCCCACGACTACGCCCGAGTGGATTGAGGTTTTTTGGTTCCCGCGGGAACTCCTTAATTTTCCGGGATAAAAAATAGCCTATGTGCTATTCCAGACTATATTCTATCTCTGTGCCAAATTTCAGCCAGATCCGTGCAGCCGTTGGCGCGTGATTGAGTAACAAACATCCATACATCCATCCATCCATCCATCCAAACTTTCGCATTTATAATATTTATATTTGATTTGATTGATTCCTATGACAGTCTATTGTGATTTTTTCACGACAGACTTTTAAACAAACCGTAAATAAAACAAGGCTTTCAGTATCATTTTTAGGGTTCCGTACTAAAATGGTAAACTGGAACCCTTATGGTGCGACTTTCTCCGTCTGTCTGTCCGTCTGGCCGTCCGTCACACTCGATTATTTCAGTAACTACCGAAGCTATCGACATGAAATTTGGAATGGTTGTGTATATTAGTGGCCCAAAGACACTGGAATTAAAAAAAATTGGAAATTATTTTTGTTCTTATTTAAAAAGGGGGGAAAATCTGAGGGTTGAAATTTACAAGTGAGATAACTGTACTGTGTGGGGTATCATATGAAAGGGTTTACTTTGTACATTCTAAAACAGATTTTTAATTATTTTTAGTTATGATAGTTTTTGATTTATCGGGGAAAATGTCCAAAAAAATACCGTTCCCCCCCCCTTATCTCCGGAGTTTACCAATCGAAAAATTTGAAATAATTATGGTCAATAGGAATTTACGTATATTTTACAGGAAAACTATAGCCAATGCTCTAACTAGCATAGTTTTTTTGATATTAACAATAAACCTCTACAAACAAAGTTAGTCTTGCGGTTCATTAACAAAGGTAATTATTTATTAATAATGGTACGGAACTCTTCGTTCGCGAGTCCGACTCGCACTTGCCCGGTTTTTTATTAATGAATATACTAACTTTTTATTTATATGCCATTTTTTATCCAGGAAAATATAAAATATCTCACTAACATCTAAATCCACTCAAATTTTCGAGCATAAAGTATCGATACAAACATGCCAATTTCCATCCAATTGTATAATGGGTGAAACCGAATAGCATACAAAACGGACCGGAAACCTAACTGGTCGGGGTGTTAACCAACCGGCTAATTAGGACGTATTGTGTAGGTACGTTAACTGCCTCGTTGGTCTAGTGGTTATCATGTTCGACTGCGGCTGACGAGGTCCCGGGATCGAGTCCCGGGTCGGGCCATAATTAAGTGTTGGGTTTTTCTAATTAGAAATTCTCAGTACTAGCCCGGAGTTAGGAAGTTGGCGGTGTTTCACCCCCGTGCCTCGGAGAGCACGTTAAGCCGTCGGTCCCGGTTATTATCACTAACATGATAATAGTCGTTAAAGCCCGCCAACCCGCATTGGAGCAACGTGGTGGGTCTAAGCTTTAATTCCCTCTCTCCTATGAGAGAGGAGGTCTGTGCCCAGCAGTGGGACGTTAATGGGCTGTAGTGGTGGTGTAGGTACGTTTAACAACAAACCAGGAATACGCAAGGTCTCAATTGCCATTATAAATTCTACTGACCAGTAATGCTATTAATCAATGATGATAGACCTAGAAGTTCACTCGTGATATTTTCTTACTTTCACCACAATTCATCAGTAGCTCCATCATGTTAAACCTGTGTCAATCGTTATTACAGTCTCAATTGCTGTGGCGCTACAATGATGGTGTTAACTAATTAGAAGCCCAATTACCTAAGAAAACGTTAAAGGAGAGGAGAAGGTTTAAACATAATACTCAAACTGTTTAAGGAGTTCACA
The DNA here is from genome assembly GCA_963932025.1 of Erebia epiphron. Lineage (NCBI taxonomy): Eukaryota > Metazoa > Arthropoda > Insecta > Lepidoptera > Nymphalidae > Erebia > Erebia epiphron. The sequence continues at coordinate 24,297,257 of OZ009948.1, forward strand.
CATGCTTTTTGACGTGCAGGCATCTATGAACTCCTTAAACAGTTCGAATTATACGTTCGACAAACGTTTTCGATTACGATTTTCTTACAAAATCCGGGTACAGATATAATAATTGCGATCGTCACTCTGTAGCAATCAAATCAAATCAAATCAAATCAAAGTATTTTTATTCAAATAGACTTTTTACAAGTTCTTATGAATAGTCAAATGAATCTACCACTGGTTCGGAATGCCGTTCCTACCGAGAAGAACCAGCAAGAAACTCGGTGGTTGCTCTTTTGAAAAAAAAAATAGTATATGGTATGTTTACAATAATGTACATACAACATTATACACAGATACATAAGTAACCACTGTCCTGAGCATTGCTGGAGCGAGTCTATCGAACAATCATTTGAATGAAGCAATAATTTTAAAGTAAATGGTAAGATTCACCATTTACTTATTTAGGTACTGTGATCTTAATAAGACTAGTGACTTCACATGCTGGAGTAACAAGTTAATTTGTGAGAGAATAAGCAAACACAGTGCTGTACCTTGTCGGTAAACATTGTCGATTTATTACAGTCGTATCGCGTAGGTATATAAATTGTTGAGTATGAGTTTCGAGTGCAATATTTGAGCTTTGAGAAAACTAAAATATGCTTGATTGAAAGCTGAGCTGTACCACAGAATAATGACTAGTACTAGGTATTAGTTATTATTAGGTAGGTAGGCTGTACACCCATTTTGGACGGTATCACATGCAAACATAATCTCATGTAGCTAAGTTACGTTAAATGTTTGTCCGTGTCACCATTGCGGAATAAAGTTATTTTCTTTCGTTGATTGCATGGTGGGAGGCTTTGGCCGCGTATCGCCAAGCGATTTAACGTTCCGGTACGATGCCGTGTAGAAACTGTTATTGATTTTATATAAGTATTGGAGACTACGCCTCGCAACCGATTTACGCGCCTTTTAAAATTGCCTTACTGGATACCCCCAACTGATTAGCCCGCTACCAGCTTAGACTCCATCATTACACACCGTCAAGTGCAGTCAAAAGCTAACTTGTAGTGGCGTAAAAAATACACTCTCCAAGTCTATAATAGGTATAATAAGTAATTATAGGTATGCAAAAAACAAGTAAATCCGTTGCTCTTCTACGGCGTGACCGAAGAACAAACTAACAAATGACACACTTTCGCAATTATATTAGACTAGCTGATGCCCGCGACTCCGTCCGCGTGGTTTAATTTTTTTGATTCCCGCGGGAACTCCTTAATTTTCCGGGATAAAAAGCCTGTGTTACTCTCTAGGTCCTCAACTATAACCATGCCAAAAATCACGCCGATCCGTTGCTCCGTTGCGGCGTGATTGAAGGACAAACCAACAAACAAACTGACTTTCGCATTTATAATATTAAGTATGATGTAGCAATACTTTTCAAGCCATTTTTGTTTGAAATCATTTCTTAATACTTACTTACCGAGAGTCACATCAAACAATGATATTTCCACCTCTCTTGGCTGAATCAGCAAACAGCCACAATATATCCAAGATAATAAAGGCTTACGAAAATTTGAGTGCACGCAAAAATTAAGCCCTACTCGTTGAACCCCCGGGCAATTATGGACGAGAATCCCTTGATAGGGCAGCTAATAAGGAAGATTTTCTCGGCTTACGGGAGACTTAGATGAGGATCAGTATTTATTATAACTCATGAGCGTACTCTTACTCTACTTACTTCGTTTCTTATCATAGTTTATGCCTTTTTGTTTCCAGTATTTTGGTTTTATTTGAGGGAATGACTGGAGACTAGATTGAATTTTTAGAGACTATTTTGAAGTGAATAATATGATGTTTCATTGTGTTTATTGTCTCCTATGTCAAGAATAAATTATTTTTCTCCAACTTGTTCGGAAATTGCTTCATTACTTAAAAAATACTGAAGCAGCTCTACTGACCGCTATTACTCAAATGGGAATACAAATAGGAAATCAGATCATTTCCATAACGCACAAGATTTTTAGCGGGAGTTAAGAAGAGTCAACGCCATCTATCGGTAATATATAAAAGTTTTCGTATTATGTTTTTATTGTAAAATTAGAGAAACTTACTAAGTACAAGTCTCGGCCGAATAGCGGCTGGCGCCTCGTCCTTTTACAATCACTTCGGAAGTCCTCGGCTTCGTCTAGTCTTTCCAATATTAATGAACCGTGAATTTCTTGGTTTCCGGCCTAATCATTCTAATATTATAAATGTGAAAGTGTGTTTGTTTGTTGTTTTGTTGGTTTGTCCTTCAATCACGCCGCAACGGAGTCACGGATGGACGTGATTTTTGGCATGAGTATAGTTGAGGACCTGGAGAGTGACATAGGCTACTTTTTATCCCGGAAAATTAAGGAGTTCCCGCGGGAATAACAAAAAACTTAAACCACGCGGACGAAGTCGCGGGCATCAGCTACTACTATTAATATAACGACTAAATAAAGCGTCTTCTAAAAGACGTAATATCAACGTCCTATGTTAGATAGATAACCATTTTCAACAGTAAAATAGTAATAATTATGTTATTTTAAGAAAAACACTACGATAATATTATTGTTAAAGTAAGGAAAAAGAAGGAAATAGGTCTGCCATTGACAAAACCCTATGTAGCACAGTTCCAACACAATATATAGGACCAGGTACAACATTCACTAAATTGGTGCTAAATGCAAAAGCAATTATGGCGAAAGCTTTAAAATAACACTGGAATAAACAGGTGTGGAACTGAAAAGCTGGCGAAAAATGTAATATTTCAGCACTTAAGCGTCCCATTTTCCGAGTTTTGTGCATTAAGGGTTTTTTTAAAGTTTTTTCACCTCGTTTGCGTAGTTAATGCTCTTTAAACGCGAAAAACACATTGTTTCGCGACATTCCACGCGAAAGTACTCGTGCTTAGGTTTGAAAAGAACGCTGTCTCTGCTTCATGACTATGAAAGATTGACATGAACCTACTATGTTATTGTGTTTTAAACGGAATTAACAACAATCAATAAAAAAAGTATAACTATGCTGGCCAGGTGCGGATTGGCAGACTTCACTCACCTTTGAGAACGATAAAATAGAGAAAAAAAAAGACGCTTCCATCCAATGACTGGTAGGAAACAACGTAACTCCGTAGACTGTGGTGTTAGATAGATAATAAAGTTTCCTTTACTCTCGGAATCACCCTAGTACCTACTATTTAATACGAGAACATTTCCGCGGAAGCGCACAACTGAGCCGAGCCAACAGAACTTACTCTAGTTTTATTAAATGTATGCAAATTCTAGGCTCACCTAAGAACAGTTTACTTACGCTTGGCAAGATCTAAAAAGGTTGCCATGGCAACGAGGTCTTTGAGGACTTTGATAGGAAGCGGACTGCAAACTTGCACGCTGATGGCTCGGAAACACTTTTGTCTGCGGTTTTGAACTCAATTAACTAACGCGCTAAAGGTGGGATTCGTTTGTCATCAAAGACACAGAGAATTGTCCACACGAATTGGTTTCGTTTGATCATATTTTTGTAGGTTTAGATACGAAGAGGTTTGTCTTTGAAGAATTAACGCGTGAATGTGATAATTTCTTTCACTCGGTCTTCTCTTTTTTATTTTGAAAGGCTGAAACAAAGAATACATTTAGGTTTCAACTTCAGTGAATAATTTACACGTTTTCTGCAAGACACGATGAGACAGAAAATTTTACAACTCCTGAGGTTGCTCCGGTGTCGGAGTGAAAGGTACGTTGAGAGTTCTTTGGAAGATTTGTGTGGTGTGGTGTGGTGTGGTGTGGTGTGGTGTGGTGGCGGTGTATATTTCTTGCTTGTTAGGCGGATGCACGTTGTGCCACATAGATTTGTCTGTTTCGGCGTATTATAGCGAATTAAGTTTCATGTTTCTTGGTTAAGGACTTAGGCTACCTTTTACTTCCCACGCGGGATTGTTCAAAACCTAATCCCACGCCGACAAAGTCGCGATCATCATCCAGTATTTAAATAAACACAAAAACTGACAAATCAAATTGCTCGCACGTCCCCGAATGGAGCCTTAAACTTTCCTGATAAATCACATGCGCCGAACGCCAAAATCAAACCTCTATTCAATATGATTTCAGCAACTTCAAATTTCAGTAACTAGTACGACCTGAATGCGGCCAGGAGCCGATATTTGGGGCAAATTTAATCATGTGACGTCAGAACTGTTATTCAATTGCCGGTGACGTCAGAGCCACGCCTGGGGCGGTTTGCGGTGTAAATTATGAAAGATTTATTTATATCTCGATAATTTATTGTTTAGCCGTGATTTATTTTTCTTGAACAGAATAATATAAGGAATAATATATTTAAATAATCCATACTAATATTATAAATGCGAAAGTGTGTCTGTCTGTCTGTCTGTCTATCTGTCTGCTACGCTTTCACGGCCCATCTGTTCAACGGATTTTGATGAAATTTGGTACAGGGATAGGTTGTATGCCGGGGAAGGACATAGGCTACTTTTATCCCGGAAAATTCAAAGGTTCCCGTGGGAATCAAAAAATGTATCTGTCCAACCGATTTTAATGACATTTGGTACAGGGGTAGGTTGTATTCCGGGGACATAGGCTACTTGTTATCCCGGAAAATTTAAGAGTTCCCGCGTTAATCGAAAAAATTTGGTCCACGCGGACGAAGTCGTGGGAATCATCTAGTTATTAATAAACGAATTTTATTATGTACCAGACAGAAAATACTTAATTAAGATGACTCGCCAAGGATTTGCAATAGGCATGATGACTGATTTTGAAAAATGGTCAGATTATGTTCGGAAGTATCTACTATTTCGAAAAAATATCTTATTTCAGCAGAAAAATAAAGTTTGGTAGATAAAATTGGCATTTGAAATTTAAATTTTAAAACTCACGCCAAAACGTTCGGCGGTGTCATGGCGTCGTTGTGACGTCACTATTGTTATTACCAATGTACTCTGTGCAGTGTGCAGTAAGCAATAGTGTGATTTTCAAAGCTCGAAAACAAACAATTGTGACGTCATTCGCTTCTTTGTGTTTTATGCAATATGGCGGATTGCTGTATTTTATAGTTTTATTTTATCAAAATAAATAGCAATCTCACTAGAAATAGAAAAATAAATAGGTTTTTTATAATCCATGAATCTTATTTCATTAAATACATTCATAATTTCATTGATTCTTGGTTACTGTCATCATGCCTATTGTCGAATATGTAGAATATATTTTTCACTGTGTACAATGATTAAATTATTATTTAAATCAGTTTCTCGTATAAATAGATTATGAAATGAAATGAAATTATTACATGCGACGAGGTCCTGGGTTCGAGTCCCGGGTCGGGCCATAATTAAGTATTGGGTTTTTCTGAATAAAATTAACTACGGAGATATGTAATTTCCTAAGAAATTGGCGGTGTTTCACCCCCGTGCCTCGGAGAGCACGTTAAGCCGGTGGTCCCGGTTATTTTCACTAACATGACAATAGTCGTTAAAACCCGCCAACCCGCAATGGAGCAGCGTGGTGGGTCTAAGCTCTAATTCCCTCTCTCCTATGAGAGTGAAGGCCTGTGCCCAGCAGTGGGACGTTAATGGGCTGCAGTGGTGGTAGTGGAGACTACATCCGAGTGGATTTAGGTTTTAAAAATAAACATAGGCATTTATGCGATACTATAGCTGATGCCCGCTACTTCGCCCGTGGCGTAGGCTTCTTTTTATCCCAAAAAAGTAAGGAATAAAAAAAAATTCTCGACGCGGACGAAGTCACGGGCATCAGTTAGTAAAAAAATAAAAGCGCAAATGAAATACTTAAATTAACTTACAAAATATTATCATATATAAATGAAACTTTGTAAAACGACGCTCCAAGTGAGACAGCTTAGCGTATTAAGAAGAAACGTAGCGGTTATATTCTTTTTGTTAAGAAGTCTACCTCGAGAACTAATTTACCTACCTACCTACTATCAGATATTTAGTAAGTAGGTACTTTACTAAACGAGCATTTTCACAAAGCCGTAATCACTGAATAAGAAAATTATTCGAATATTAAAATAGAATTTCTATGAATGATTTTTGCGAAATACTAATTTTAAATTAAATTCTGATGCCTTAGTATGATTTTTACACTCTGTGTAATTCTACATCAGTTGTTTTTTTAACTAAGGTTTTTTTATTCTCGCTGGAACTTTTTTTATGAATAAATATTACTCTGACTTGGGTTGCTGGGCATAAAGCCAGTTGCTTCCATGCAACTTCTTCAACGATCTTTTGCAAGTGGACCTTACTCTAAAATAACTTACATTAGATAGAAGCAGACTCAACATCTCCTGAGGATGCTCCGGTGAAACGTACGTTGAGAATAATTTGGAAGATTTGAGTGGTGTGGTGTGTGCCGGTGCGATTTTTTGTCTTACTGGGCGGTGAATATCGCAAACTACACGCTGTACTACATAGATTTGCCTGCTTTGGAGGATTATAGCAAGCTAGCTGATGCCCAGGACTTCGTCCGCATGGTTCTAGTTTTTTAATTCCCGCAGGAACTCCTTAATTTTCCTAGATAAAAAGTAGCATATATCACTCTTCAGGTCCTCAACTATACCCATGCCAAAAATCACGTCGATCCGTTGCTCCGTTGCGGCGTGATTGAAGTACAAACCAACACACTTTCGCATTTGTAATATTAGTATGATTAAACTTTTAGTTCCTTCATTTACTTACTCTCATCAAATTAATACCTACTCTTCAGAATATTCAGTTATGTATACGCGAGTCTTGCTCCCACGTCACATCTTTTCTCAGTAATTGTGCAGTCTCGTGGAAGGGTCGAGAAAAATATTTTTAGGGTTGTTGATTATCGGTATTTTGACGACGAATCTGGAATTTGTTTATATCCGGTATTCAAAAGGTCAGCTGTTCACAAAATTGGAAAAATAAATGTATATTTGCCATCGAAAAGGGTTGAAAAGGCCGGATTTATTACCAAAAATAATTTGACGATTCAATAGGTCTACTTGAGTAGTTCGTATTGTTATAACTGTCTCGTTGGTCTAGTGATTAGCGTGATCGACTGCGGCTGGCGAGGTCCCGGATTCGAGTCCCGGGTCGGGTTACAATCGTCTAAGTATTGGACTTTTCTGAAAAGAAATTCTCAGTAGTCACCCAGAGATAGGATTCACCCCCGTGTTTTGGAGGGCATGTTTAAAAGCTATCGGTCCTGCGCCTGATCTCTCTCCGTGTTGGATTTTAGTGCACCTGTGTTTGCGCACACACTTCGTCGCTTTTCCTACGAAAGGACCTAACTGACATCGAGTTAATTGTTCAGGGCAAGCGTTTTTCGGTTTCGTGCTCAACTATATTGTCCACAGCTTGCTCAAATAAAGCTATATTAAAATTAAAAAAATATTCTTATCAATCAAGTGAATCAAGGCCTTTTTGCAAGTAGGAATTGTCTTATTTAAATGTGCGTATTCATTAAGGTAAAAATATTTAAAACAGTTACGCCACTTCATAAGAACTTTGTTTTTCTGAAAAATTAATTACTTAGGAGATACGACTGTATTTTTTACTGAATAATTAAATCACATTTAATTCAAAATAATTTGTTTTTTATGTCTTTATATATAATAATAATTAGGATAGTTTTAAATCATTTTTTGACTGAAAGTTTTTGGATTCGTACTATTTTGGATTTTTTTACTGCCCAAGGTTTTATACATTTTTTGTCACCAATTTACATAAATTTTTAACTCTATTAGTTAATGTCTAAGGTATTCCGTCGCAATCAAAATTCAGACGTAAGTGAAAACCCCATTTTTATTCAATATAGTCTAGTTCACACTAAATGACGTATATTCAGTTACGTCATAGTTGATAGATTTTTATTTAGCTGATCACTAAATAAAAATCTTTCTAATAGCCCTAAGTATAAAATACGCCACTTAGTATGATTTCCTTTTCGCAAATGAGCATATACGCCACACTTACCGATTGTCCTAGCCAGTAAACGGTAAAAGATATGAAAAAGTCGATAAGACAGATCGACAGAGAATCAAAAGTACATTATTATGATGTATTTAGTGCAGTTACGTCAAAAGTGTCAGATAGGTCCTTTCGTAGGAAAAGCGACGACTTGTGTTACTGTGGTGATGTATGTGATGTATGGATAGATGTATGGATGGATGTTTGTTACTCAATCACGCCCCAACGGCTCAAGGGATCTGGATGAAATTTGGCACAGAGATAGATTATAGTCTGGAATAGCACATAGGCTACTTTTAATCCCGGAAAATTAAAGAGTTCCCGCGGGAACCAAAACACCTCAATCCACGCGTACGAAGTCGCGGACATCAGCAAGTCAATAAATAAAATTTTAATGTATGTAATGTAACATCAGATGACAAAACAGGGAGGGTTAGCTCGAGCCTAGCTCCGTTACGTCAGCTTTGTATTAGAAACACGTTTTGTCGTATCGCGTAGGCATTAGTATCTGTGCGCTCTCTTTGTCAGCTAGATTTATTTAGCCCGTTAGATAGATAGATAGATAGATGAACACTTTGTTGCACACACTTAAAAATAACAATAAACAAAAGCTTACAATACAAGACAGAAGGGTGCAAAGGCGGTCTTATTGCTAAAGCAATCTCTTCCAGACAACCTTTGGGTAGAGGAGATTATAAAACAAGAGCGCGGGATAGTGCAACAACTAAACATTAAAATATATACCTAATATATATATACATACACGCATACATACAAACATACATATTATGCATACATACATACAAAGATACATATAAACATAAATACTAAATAATTCTAAATAAAAAGATAACATATAGGACCAAAGTGAATTTAATAGCTACCTGATATGAAATGTTTATGCAACTTCTGAAGATAGGGAGCGACTTAGACTGTCGTACATCCGCTGGTAGGCTGTTCCACAGTAATACGGATTTAGTCAGCATAGTCTAGGAGTGGCAAAAGAAGACAGTTAGCTAGAGAAATTTTGGTTTTAATTGGAAGAAAGTTTTTCCCGTTGTGTGTTTTCAATCCAAATAATAATTATTACTAGCTGATGCCCGCGACTTCATCCGCGTGGAATAAGTTTTTTGCAATTCCCACGGAAACTTCTTAATTTTTCGGTATAAAAAGTCCCCAGGTCCTTAGCTATACCTATGCCAAAAATCACGTCAATCCGTTGATCCGTTGCGGCGTGATTGAAGGACAAACCAACAAACCAACAAACCAACAAACCAACAAACCAGCAAACAAAGTGACTTTCGCATTTATAATATTAAGTATATTAGTATGATATTAGTATGATGTATATTAACAAGTGTGGTACGTAATTATAGATATACCTGGAGGTACATAACATATTCTAAGACACACGTACTTATTTAAATATTTTGTTACACTAATACCGTGGCTTCAAGAGTAAGAGCAGTCGTTAATACTGTATTTTGAAGTACATTTAAATTATTACGGGCTTCACACGTAATTAGCAACGTCAGGCTTTGCATACTTAACCAATTTAATACTCAAAGTAAAGCCCTTTATACGAGTTCGTTAAGACAATCACGTCAAAACTCTGGATCTTACATTATCACGTATGATGTTACTTAAGCAAATTACAACTTTGGAATACCTATTTTGATTCCACAGAACAATCATTATGAGAATCGTGTAATAATACTGCAATGCATGGTAATGATCCATACCTACTTTGTAATGTACCCACAGTTTGACGCTTTTTTTTATCCACTACAAGTTAGCCCTTGACTGTGATCTCACCTGAAGGTAAGTGATGATGCAGTCTAAGCTGCTAGGGGGCTAACCTGTAAGAGGTATGGCAGTTATATTAAACCCATACCCCTATTCGGTTTCTCCATGGCACCGTACCGGAACGCTACATCGTTTGGCGGCACATCTTTGCCGGTAGGGTGGTAACTAGCCACGGCTGCAGCCTCCCACCAGGTCAGACCAGAGAAAATTCAGATATTATAAATTCCCAAATTGAACCTGCCGGGCATCGTACCCGGGATCTCCCACGTTAAAACAACAGCGGTCAACACTGCGCCAGGGAGGTCGTCAAAAGCCCAATAAACAATGCCACAATGATTCATACCTACTTAGTAAGACCCACAGAATTACGTAAAACTTACGTAAATTTTTTAGCACGATTGCTAAAATTAACTGTGTTGATTAAACCCTACTATCTTTACTATATATCGTTCATTAAAATGAACTACCAATAAAGGTATTCTGCCTGGCCGTAACACAACTAAGCAAAATATCTCACAAAATTCCTGAGGCCCTAAGACCCAAAATATCTTCTTAACAAAGGTTTACATGCCCGAGCAAAGTATTTGGGCATAAATATTATGTTCGATCTCTTGGAAATCACCTCAAACGAGTTTTTATATCTCTACGAAGTCTGTGTAAATCCGCCATGACCCCGCCTAGGGCGGCAAATATGCGAGGCGAATATTTACTGAGACAAGTTATAAGCGTTTGCAATGCTTGTATCATATACGCCGATCAACCCCTGGGATGCAATATTACTCAAAATGACAGTTTAATGTAACGTACCTTGATGGTTCAAAAATAAGGGTTATAATTCTAAAACACGAAAGACAACAATAATGAAATAATGGCTGTAAACGTTAGCAGTATGGCCCCTGTACGCTTGCTTACTCTGAGTTTTAACTTTGCGAATACGGTTGATCGACGTGAGAGCTCACCACGCCAAGCGTCAAAGTAAAATGGAACCAAAAGCTCTTGTTTTAAAGTCACAAATTCAGCGTTTGGAGACCTGGCTGTGAATAAATACACGAAACGATGAAATGAGCTCTAAACCAATGCAGTTAAGGTTCATTTTACTTTGAAGCTTGGCGTGGTGAGCTCTCACGTCGATCAACCGTATTTGCAATTTTAAAACTCAGAGTAAGCGGACGTATTTTATAAGTAAACACACGTGAAACCAGCCTTGCTTTTTTAATCATGTTGATCCGAAACTCTATTACTCTTATTCTATTAATAATTATTATTCTCCCATTTATTTGTACAGATATTTATAAAATTATTTCCAAACACGTTTTACATAAATATATAAAAATACTACACAAAACACATTTAAAAATAATTCTATAAAACTTCCACCCACTGCGGGGCCTTAAAGACCCAAGCAGCCGGTGGTCAGGGTTCCAGAGAGAGGAACTTCCTCACAATTCGCGCCGTCTCAAGGATAACCGCCTTCTGTATCCGACCCTTGATCCAACAACCAAGCGAAAGCTTACTAAGGTGTTGATCGAAGCTTTTCGCAATAAGACCGTTAACTGATATAACCATCGGAACAATTATCGTCGAGTCAACACTCCACATGGCGGTAATCTCGTGAGCAAGGTCCAAGTATTTCGATACTTTTTCCTTTTCTGCTTTCACCAGGTTATCATCATGTGGAATAGTAACATCAACAATTATTGCTCGGCGCGCTGAGCGGTCGACTAACACAATGTCAGGTCTATTGGCAACAATAAACCTATCAGTGATAACCGACCGATCCCAGTAGAGCAAGGCACCACTATTTTCGAGAACTGACACTGGGTCATACCTATAATATGGTACCTCAGTCTCAACAAGACCGTACTGGAGAGCCAGTTGTTGATGGATTATTTTGGCTACTTGATTATGTCTGTGCAAGTACTCTCCATTAGCAATATGAGAACAACCGGAGACAATATGTCTGAGGGACTCCCCAGGGAGATGACACGCACGGCATATGTCAACAGTGCCATCTTTCATAATATGTCTCCGATAGTTATTCGTCTTGATAACTTCATCCATAATTGCACACACAAAACCTTCGGTTTCCCCAAAGAGTTCACCGAACTGTAACCAAAATATAGATGCTATTGGATCTACATCCGCCCTGGTTAGGGCCTTGTAGAATCTACCATGCAACTCCTTGCTCTCCCATACCGCCATGCGATCCGAAGCACTAAGTACTATTGGTTTGCGCCAGTTCTCTTTGCCTAAGGAAAGCGGGGTGAAACCCTTATCAACTGCAACCACATCCCTATGTATACCCACGTTCACCTTGAGAAAATAATCTCTGAGTTTGCAGATCTCACGATTATGGAGGTTCTTGATATTCAAAAAACCACGTCCTCCATACTTGCGTGGGATGTACAATATCATAACAGATGAGCGCGGATGATGCATACGATATGTGGTCAACAGTTTTCGAACCTTTCGATCCAGGGTATCCAGTTCAGTTTGAGTCCATTTTAGGATGCCAAAGGTGTATGTGAGTAAAGGCATGACCCAACCATTAAAGGCACGCACCTTATTACCACCCGATAAAAGACTATTAAGGACTTTTTTCAGGCGGCTAAAGAAACGCTCCTCAACTAGTTGTTTCATAGTCCTTGTCTCAATACCAAGCGCCTCTGACATCCCAAGGTATTTATATGTTTCACCCTCACGGAGTGATTTGAGAATCAACGTATCTGAAAGAACTAGATTCTCAGAGTTCACAACTCTACCTCGCTCTATATTGATAACCGCACACTTGTCGACACCAAATTCCATTCCAATGTCATTGCTAAAGTTTTGAGTTATCTTTAGCAACTTCAAGAGGTCTGGTCGTTTTGATGCATACAGCTTGAGGTCATCCATATACAGTAAGTGAGATATGACCTCACCCCCCCTGCGAAGACGAAAGCCTAGCCCTGAATCCTTCAGTAGTGTACTGAGTGGATTAAGTGCCAAGCAAAACCATAAAGGGCTCAAACTATCACCTTGGAAAATTCCTCGCTTAATCCTTATCGGTTCAGCTGATTCAAAAGATCTAGCACTCCCTGGTTGACGAAGAACTGTCATCCATTGTCTCATACATGAGTCGAGAAAGGAACATAGAGTTGCATCGACCTTATACAACTTCATGATCTCCATGAGCCACGTGTGAGGCACTGAATCATAGGCCTTCCTATAATCAATCCAAGTAGCAACTAGATTTTTTTTGTTTCGCCGTACCTGTTGGCAAATAGTGGTGTCTATGAGAAGGAGTTCCTTAGTACCGCGTGTCCTAGCCTTACACCCATTCTGAACTTGAGCCAAAATATTATTTGAATTGATATGTATAGTTATTTTTGTAGTTAGAATGGATGTAAGTAGCTTATAGATGGTAGGTAAGCACGTTATCGGGCGATAGTTTTTTGGATCTGCGGTACTACCGGACTTGTATATTAGGAACGTGACACCTGTTGTCATTAGTGTCGGTAACGATCCAGAATCAATGGCGTTCTGGAATTGCGTTGCTAAGGCTGTATGTGTGCTACGAAACCATTTTAGCCAGAAGTTGTGCAACCCATCCGGCCCCGGACATTTCCAGTTTGCAGCCGAACGGATTGCACAACTTACATCTTCAGCACTAATTGTAACCGGGTTCATATCTACAACCGTATCGCATTGCTCCCTAACAACGTTCATCCACTCACCTTCAGTGTGATCTATGGGATCCGACCAGATACTACGCCAGAAACCTGACATAGCATCAAGTGTCGGTAGCTGTCCATCGACCACACAATCTCTAGATCGTTCCCAGTTCCTATATACTTTCCTTTGGTCACTTTGGAATATACGATTTTGAGAGAATCGATCATTGCGTTTTCTATAGCGCCTAATGCGTTGTGCCCATGCATAAACTTTCTGCTTCAGGAAATCAATGCGATCTGTAACCAGAGGCAAATACTGTGTGGGATTAGTATTAGTCCCAGCAAATGCTTGGTGTACAAATCGCATTACTCTCGGGCGATTATTACCCGCCTTGAAACAGATCAGCTTAGCAATAAGAGTTCTAGTCAAAGTGATTCGCCTTTCGATCCTAGCCTGCCAGGCCGGAATTGTATTCGTTCTTTGTGCAGCACTATGCAGTTCTGGAAATTTAACACATGCTAAACGACATGCTGCAACGGCCCCACAGTACAGAATCGAATGCGTATCATTTAGATCACTTGATGTTTCTAAATAGGTACTTAAAATTTGATCTAGAACTCCTATTAATGCCATATTTCGTCGATGCACAGGTAAACGAGGTAATTTTGGTCTTAGATCATTTGGCATGTATTTATACTCCAAAATCGCACCTTCCAAAGCCCTTCTCACTTGCTCATCATCCTGGTTACTTACCAACAAATCAAAACCACCTAGTGACTCCTCTTGTGTGTTATCAATCTCTACCCTATTTGAGACTTGTAGAGTTTGAAGAGCCGAGCCACTGGTGGGATCTATTTGTGGCACAGCTAAGCGAAGCCGCTCAAGTGTAGACTCGTCCAGCATCCGACGACGCTGAATAAGTCGCACCTGATCTGATAGTCGCTGAGCAGTTACAGTCATTGTTGGTTCAAGCGCCTGAAACAGAGACAACATCCTTGAACGGTACCCAGTGAGGTTAATTCCCCCCTCTGTCGCCTCATAGTACGCTCGCATGACGCTCTCATTCATGTTCTGAGACCATCTCATGCGGCGCACTACACCGCCACCGGCGACGGGAGCATTATTCGGAGCACGTAGTTCCTTTTGCTCCAAGCCATCCCGTGGCGGGCGTATGGCTCCTCGTCGTCGTCGTCCTGGTCGGCTTATTTCAACGGTGGACCCTGCAGATGACGGCGGGGTCTCATATTCATCGCTGCTTGACGAGGTAGCATCGCCTGGTGTTGAGTGTGCGATCGTATCTCTGGCCTTTTTCCGAGTCTGCATTTATTTGGATCTTGTATTTAATAAGATGTTTTGCCACGTATATTATATGCTTCATTTTTCATTTTTAAATATAATATAAAATTAAATAAATTTTGTGTTATTGAAAATACGTCTTGACATTTGACATCGGTTGCCAGGTTATTATTTATTATTTTTATTATTCATTTTATTTCAGGCAACACGGCTCATATTATAAAATACATTATTACTTAAAAAATAAAAACAATATTATAAGAAAAAATAAAATACAATCTTAAAATAGTTATGTAGATACGAGGGTGTCTGAGAATTTCTTGTCAGGAAAACCCAATACTTGTTATGGCCTCGAACCCGGGACCTCGTCGAACATGCTAACCACTAGACCAACGAGGCAGTGTTATTCTATTACTGAGTGATTGAAAGACAATGCGTAAAAAATAGCATTAATATCTCGCGGGAGTTAGCAGAAATCTTAACCTAGATATCGAAGTCTGACTAGGCTATCAATAAAATCTACGGTTAGTAGGTACCTACCTGATTTTTCAATCAATTATTAAGTCCATTTTACTCAAATTCTACCATCATTTGTAACATTCGAATTAATAAACCGACATCTGATCTCGATTTCTTATTATGGAACTAAGAATCTTTAGATTCTCAAATTGCCCCCGATAGTATTAGAAACCAAACATTCATACTTTTAAGGAGCTTTCGACCCCACGCAAATGAGGTAAAGCCCTGACAAGAAAATGATTACGGTGAAAATAATAGTAGGTATTTTACGTTTGGACCACGCCCTCCAAAATATTACTCCGCAGGAAAAATATTTAGTGGCGAAATTTGTTTACCCCAAATTTCCGTTCAAAGCTACTTTGAGGGTTGAATAGTGAATCCCTGGAATCGTTATGTTCCACATTTAAATTAATTGCTTATTGTAAGTTGAACTGAATGTCTAGTGGGAGATTGTCTTCTTTTTAATTCTCGCCCATTATGGATGGATGGCGCTCTATCAATCCATACTAATATTATAAATGCGAAAGTGTGTCTGTCTGTCTGTCCCATCTATTCAACCAATTTTGCTGAAATTTGGTATAGGAACAGAATGCAATTTGCTTTTATCCCGGAAAATTAAAGGCTACCCGCGGGAATCAAAAAAGCCTTAATACACGCGAACGAAGTCGCGGGCATCATCTAGTTCCATATAAACTGCTGGCTGTGTGGGAGATTTTTTACGTATTCGATACCTTAAGTTCAGCAGAACTAAAGGTAAATTTTGTTTACACATATTTAAAATACGAAAATGCATCACTTAAGCCGATCGTATGGCTGCCAATAATCGCGCCCGTGACGTCACTAACTCACTACTCCCTAGCTACCTACCCTCACTAACAACGCCATCCGACGTGCAACCGAATAAATGAACATCCTTAGCAATGGAGTCGGGTGGCCATGTTGAAGTATTCCATGACTGAGACTGTCCTGAGAACGATTTATATCCATTGACACAGAATATAATAAATATAATATGTGTAATACTAAAATTTTATATTATGTGTCATACGAGTATATGAATTAACACACAGGCACTTTAGCCTGGAAAATTAAAAGAGTTTGCGTGGGAGTCAAAAGATCTTATTCAGACAGTCAGCGGCCACGTCGCGCGAACTGGCTCACCAATAAGGGCCCCCGGACGGTTTCAAAATTAGTCGGGCATTTTCCGAGAGAACACGTTAGTTTATCCGGTAGTTGTGTATAGTTAAAACCTTATTCACTCGTACAAAGTCGCAGGCATCATCTAGCTATGAGTAGGATTGTAGTGAAAACGAAGTAGTATGATGATCATAATAGCTGAGTTATACTATAGCTATATAGCTCTCTCAATAATCGTTATACGCCTAGAATAGCGCATCGCTTACGCTGTTATCTAAGTTTTTTTTGTTTGTCTTATGAGAGCGAAAACCATTGGATATCAAAATACATTAGGACTGGACAGGACAAAACGTCTGCGCTAAACTTCCACGTCTGAGAATGACCATTTGTGTTATGTGCGCTCAATAAAACTTAAAAAAATTAGCCTACGAGAGAATGAGATAATGATATCTTGTATTCTATCTCATTCTCTCTTAGGCTAAATCCTATTTAAGAATATGTTTGTCTCTTTTGGCGTCACTTTTTTGTTTCATTGAATTTTCAAATCACAACGTTTCTAAAGAAGTTTCACTTTAGGATTTTTTTCATACTATGTTTCGTTCTAAGTCAGCAAAAAAAAATTATACCAAAACTCTTTAGAGCACATTTTAGTTTCACCATAAAAGAGAAGGTACTTACTTACATACTACGAAATATTTTCAGGACTAACCCAGTAAACTCATAAATCTGGTGACCACAGCAGGAGTTGTGATTGATATCGGACTTTGTGCCACGGTGACACGGCTCAATTTGTCTTGCCGCAGCGACCATCAATAAGTTTTGAAGGATAAAGCGGGTGGTTCAAATTAATATTGACGCTGCAAGATAAGCTGGCAACTTTTGTTGCTTGTTTTCCTTCTTTACTTTAAAGCTCGGTGAATATATTTCCGATGTATTGAACTCGACGTTGTTTTATGGGTGAAACTAGCACCCTTTTTGTTTTGAGATCTTTTTTGTTTGTTACTTGGAAAATCGTATATATGGAGCTCTTCCTGTTCATTTACGACTAGCTGATGCCCGCGACTTCGTCCGCGTGGTTTAAGTTTTATTGATTCCCGCGGGAACTCCTCAATTTTCCGGGATAAAAAGTAACCCATGACACTCTCCATGCCATCATTATTATTTAAAAACAACTTATTCCACGCGGACGAAGTCGCAGCCATCATCGAGTTACTTACCTACTTCATAAACGCATTCAAGAAATAGGTACGAGACAATTTGTTTAACAAAGTCTTTAACTTTGTAACCGCGATCAAAAAGCTCTCTAATAAGACGACGCACCGCAAATTACTTAAACAATGTATATTCTGATTACCTTTGACTGCAAACCGTATAATTTATTGACAAAGCGAAACTTGGTTTACTTCGTTTCCTGCAGTTGCTTTGTCAGCAAAATTCTGTGTGCGCTTTTGTTTCTTACCGTACCAAGGAACTACATCTTAGGGCCATACTGCCATCGTTTCAAGCAATTTTTAAGCAATATTACTTATAATGACAGTTTGATGTCACGTACCTTGACGTTCCTAAAATAAAGATTATAATTCTAATGCACGAAAGTCAACAATAATGAAATAATATGGCTTTAAGCGTTGGCATTATGGCCAAAGTTCCACATAAAACAGACAAAGACGGTGATATTTATATCCCAGTGGGTAAAACATTCCGCCTCCTTTTCGGGTGGTCGGGGGTTCGATCCTCGGGCACGCACTTCTAATTTTTCTGAGTTATGGGTATTTTAAGCAATTAAATATCCACCACTACCACCACTACAGCCCATTTCACTGCTGGGCACAGGCCTCCACTCTCATAGGAGAGAGGGAATTAGAGCTTAAACCCACCACGCTGCTCCAATGCGGGTTGACTTGCAATGAAATATCACTCAATGCTAAAACGGTGCAGCAAATATCTATAGATATCTATCGATCGGTTGTTTAAAAAAAAAAGAGCAACTGCTGAGTTTCTTGCCGGCTCTTCTCGGCAGAATTTTCCGAATTGGTGGTAGAGTCAAGACATGACGTATCATAAGAGATACCTTACATGTTTTAAATAAATTGAATTGAATTGATAGATATATTTGAGGACGTCTTATTAAAGTCCATTTCTTCTTGTTTCAGGCAACTGCTGGCACCAAACGTCAAACAAACACAATACCTCGCAAACGGTGCTGAAAGTGAAGTAAGAACGGTGAGTAAATTACCTATAACGAGTCTTTTTTAAGGCGTCAAACCCACTGCTATAGTCCTAAAGTTAGTGGAGTTCGCATTTGCTGTAATCTGCGCCATAGTTTGAAATATTCACTAACAATATAAAGCGCAAAACACATAGGAACGCGCGCGGGTGGGGCGCGGGCCAATATAATATGCGTTGCGTAGTAAGATTCGTGCGCTATTGGAGGACGAGATCCTTAAATTGAACACGAGTTTGAAAAGAGAGTAAGCACATCAAACTTTAGTTATAGTTCGCGCGCGAATTGAATGCAGAGCATATGTATGGTGACACATACATATAAGCTCTGCATACAAAATTTTGTTACTAGTTGCCATTGATGGTTCATTAGGTATTTCACGTATCTGTGCCACAGACAACATGTGTATTTGTCTGTCTGTGGCATCATAGCTCCTAAACTGACTCGTTTCTTTTTTGTTTGAAAGGTGACTTGATCAAGAGTGTTCTTAGTTACTATTCAATATACCTAATCGGTTCTGCCGTTTGAAGATTATCAGCTCTTTTCTAGTAGATTAAATTGGTATCCTGATACTTCAATATGTCGGGGGTTATTTTAAATTAAGTTATAGGTTGTGTTATATATTAAGTTGTAGTTGTTTAAAGTCGGTTTCAAAATGTAATACGCAGTGGACAGAAACACGTGTCGTACACTTTAATTGCTATACAGGAGGCAATCCGCAAAGCCGCTTGTGCCCTGCGTTCTAATTACGCCTTTTCAGAGTCGCACACGAGTGAAGAATGCGGCACGAATATGACATAGCGCAATTTTATTTAAATTATTCGCTTTATAGCGCACTAGAGATTCATTTTGAAAGTTTTAATCGCTGGCAGAGCGGACGCTGAAGATTAAGTGGTGCGGTTGAAATGACTCCTGTCGCGAATTAAAGGTCTAGCCTCACTTACAGGCAGGGCACGTAGCAGCAAATATTATTTGTATGAGTTTGTACGGGACCACGTCGCGCAGTTTATCTCCGCGCCCGCTTAAGTGGGCCAAACTCCAACGTTATACAAATAACACTGGCCGGTGTCGGGGCGAAACGTGCGTCGAGAATAGTATAAAAGTCTTGTGTGGTGGTGCATGTGAGTGGTGGTGGCATTGCTTGCTTGGGAACTTAGCTTTCTTGCTTGGTGAAGGTAAACGGTGCTTCGCTTTTAATTGCATGCTTGACCATACAGATTTTTCTCTGTTGGCGGATTATAGCAAAGTAATTGTATTCTTTTCTTGCTAAATCATGAACTTCCGCAAAGTAACGCCTGATTCTATCCAATATTTAAAATAAACTTTACCAGATGATGCCCGCGAGCCGCGATTTCGCCCGCATTTATTAAATTTTTGATTCCTATGGGAGCTCCTTAATTTTCCAGGATGAAAAGTAGCCTATTTTCTTCCTCTTACAGTGCTATTTGTCAATTTACATCTGAATAAACTATAAGATATAACTATTATATGAATATAAAAATGTTTTATTTTTATTGCGTGCTAGGCTTGCGCTTGGCGACAAACATGCTTAGTGCAAAGCAATGATGAGGTATAGGTTTGAACGCGCTTGCCTAGAAGATGCCTATTCACTCTTACCTTGAAGGTACTTAAGTTATAAGTGGCAGGAAACACGTGCGCTGGGAGGGTGAACTCAACTATGGAACAGTATATTTAAAATATTAATCAAATGTAGTATATTACCTATTGATGAACCTTACTCTGCGACGAATAGTACGTTTATCAACGAACACAACGTAGTTCTGGCTACACCTCGGCCATCAGCTCTGGTATGTTCATAAGAAGCTGCACGTGCATGTGTAAGCTCAGCGGTATGTGCCCGCCGTTTAATGTACAAGCCTTAGCAGTACGCTTTTTTTTATTTACATTTAATTTTAACCTAACTCTTCTTCTTCTTAGTTTGTTTTTTGGATTTTAACCTAACTCTATAGTCACACAAACTGCGGTGACAGCGTCGCTAGTATCTATGAAAAATAAAAATAAAACTAAAACTAAGCAGGTATAAAAATTTGTTCCAATTTTGGCCACCGGGCCAGATAAGTTTGTGGTTCCGTACCTTGATAGACATCAGAAGTTGTTTTCTACGCTCCAAAGTCAAAAGTTCGTTTTACAGAATAACATTGGGGCGAGAAACGTCAGTAGGAAATAGATACTGCAGTTTGTTTTGCTTTACACACAAAGTTCGGAGTTTAGACAAATTGATGTCCAATTTGGTGGAGTGATTTCTGCAGCACAAAAAGTACTTTACTTTTCATTTTCTTTTCACTTTAAAGTTTAGTCATACTTAGTTAGTATACATATAATATGGTGTTGTTTTCTACTGTCTTTTACTTTTACATAGCTAATTTACGCTGGTGTGGAGGTCCCGGGTTCAATACCGTATCCCCGGCAGTGTCAATTTGGGGACTTATAATGTCTAAATTTTCCGCGGTCTAGTTATACCACCCTACCGGCAAAGACGTGCCGCCAAGCGATTTAGCGCTCCAGTACGATAACGGTAATGGGTTTAATAAAACTTAATCCACGCGGACGAAGTCGCGAGCATCATCTAGTAAGTACTAAGGCTTAATCATTCCAAACAAATTAATCAAGGCAGATTTCAATTTTGATATGTAAACAGTGCCTCTGTTCCGCGCGCGCTAAGTTTCTAGAAATTTCGCAAATTGCTTTACAGTGTATTGAATTTTCTAGCGCCGTCTGTCTGTTCCAATTTGTCCAAACTCAAGCAGGAGTGCTTCACAAACTTTGCGTAGACGTACACAAAGCTTCTTTTGAACACTTTCGGGATTGTACCGAACGAAATTTGAAAACGAAGTCCCTGTAATGAGAAACTTGTGTGCTTTAGCTTTGGTGATACGATCATACGACAGGCGACCAAACTTTCTCTAAACATGGGGAAAATCATAAAAGTGGTGGGGATTTTCTTTGAATAATAATGCTTTTTACTGCTAATTATCAACATTGTATTATTTTATTGATCTAACTAGCTGAACCCACCCAGGTTTCGCACGGGTGGGGTTTCCTTACTGCAGCATTTAGGTAATTTAGGACTTTGACTTTGACCATATATTATACAGTATAACTGCCTCGTTGGTCTAGTGTTTAGCTTGTTCGAGGTCCTGGGTCCGAGTCCCGGGTCGGGCCATAATTATTAAGTATTGAGTTTTTCTTACTAGAAATTCTCAGTACTAGCCCGGAGTTAAGAAGTTGGCGGTGTTTCACCCCCGTGTAACAGAGAGCACGTAAATATGTCGGTCCTGCATCTCTCTCTTGCCGTGTGGGATTTTCCGTCCCATCGGGCTATGAGCATAAAGTACCAGAGAGTGCACCTATTGGCTTCCGTGGCCGAAATTCAGGCGGGAGGACATTATATTGTTATACAGAGTGGATAAAAACATGACATATCTAGGTACGTATTATTAATACTCTGAACTACATACTTGATGAGTAAATCTGAATTGAGTGTGAGTGAGTGAGGATTTACATAAAACCAACTATAGAAATAAATAGTCACTCTCTGTAGATTGTCTATTTATTTCATGACTGGTTGTCTATTTTTCACTTCTGACATCATTATATGGAGGCAAATGTATTGATTTATCATTTCCTTTTAATCTAGCAGAAGTACTTAACTCAGATGTTTTTAACTTGAATGCTATTCTTCATCGCTAGACGATAGACGCAAAGATCGTTCTATCATGAACTCTTTCTCTCCTAAACTCAGACTAATTAATAACCATTCCTTTCATACCAATTCGAACGATAACAAAATTAAATGATTAATCACTTTCCAGAAGAACATTATCCAAACTCCGAAGACTGTTTGAATTTAAAATCTAAGAAACTTAATCGGAGAGTCGATTAAATTTTCAAAGCTTGGAATCAGTATTGGTCTATTAAAACTTCGCCGGCATCACAGATGGTCGCCGACTCTTGGTCTATCTTACCTGTCAGTTACAGAAAGTTTTGGAAGTTTACTTTGTTGTTTTCCTTTGAACCTTTGTTTATGTTGCAAAGAATTTCACTTTCGTTGAGTTATCTAATCTATCTCTGCGTCGTATCTCTCATTGATGAGGGTCATGACCCCTTTCCATTAATCACATAATGACAGGGGTTTTCTTGGGACAATAATGTAGTGGGTTTCCAGGTCCTTCCAAACGACGACTTACGAGACTTAACGAGACTATACGACTCGACAAGAGTACTATTTCAACTCTTAGGTTTCTAACGATTATTATCAGATGTTAGTGATAATAAACCGGGACTGTCCCCGAGTCAACCCTAGTGAATATGAATTTGTTGCACACGATTACACCAATGCTCTCGAAGGTGGTAGACTATGGCCAAACCCTTCACATTCCAAGAGGAGATTCGTGCTCAGTTATAGTGAGTCGGCAATGAGTTGGAATGATAATGATTACATAAGATACATTAAACAACATTCCACGTGAACGAAGTTACGAACATCTGCTAGTCTATACTTAATAATATAAATGCAAACGTTTGAAGTTTGGTGTTTGTTAATCAATCACGTCAGAACAGCTGATCGGATCTGTATGCGAAAGTTTGGATGGATGGATGGAGTTATGCAAGGATGGATGGCTGGATGCATGGATAGATCTCGATGAAATTTGGCACATAGATAGACTAAACTCTGGAATAACACATAGGCTACTTACTACCCCGGAACCAAAAACCTCATACCAAGCTGACGAAGTCGCGGATATCAGCTAGTTTATCATAATTTCTGCTCGAAATGGCCCGTAAATTCAACAAACACCTCGCATCGATGCAGCTCCGAATACGCGCGGGTTTAATTAAAGCGCGATGCAATGTCGTCGCGCGTGCCCGGTCGGTTCATTTGTCAAAAATAAAACTACGGACTGCTGAACCTCTGAAAGTTCCACCTGGCGTGATGATTTTCAGGGGCCACACTGTTAACGCTTAAATAAATTATGAATAAATGATTTATCTATTTCACGTAGGATTCAACTTGAGTCACTTATGATACGTAAAGACCACCACCGCCGGTTCGGAAAGATATTCTACTGAGATTCTAAAGCGATACTTAAACAATATTACTCAAAATGACAGTTTAATGTCTTCCACTTGAATACTGACGTTCCTAAAAACCATACTAATATTATATATGCGAAAGTGTGTATGTCTGTCTATCTGTCTGCTATGCTTTCATAGACATAGGCTTTTCATCCCAGAAAATTAGAGAGTTCCCGCGGGAATCAAAAAAATCCTAATCCACGTGGACGAAGTCACGGGAATCACCTATATCCTTACCCGGGATACAACTTACCCCTGTACCAAATTTCATTAAAATCGGTTGAACGAATGAATGAATGAATGAATGATATTAGTATGGATTAGTACTAAGTTCTTATTCAAAAGCACTCTATTTGATTTCGCTCGCGGAGGCAAAATAACCGGAGCGGGAGGATAATAATTCATCATTCCCGAGCTTCAATGATGAACGCTGCACAATGCAAGCTTGCGTCCCGACAATAATCGCCAAAATATTCTATTCTGTTCTAGAAAATGTTGCTAATAATATCGTGGATATGGGAATATGTTGCTAATAATGATGACGACGTTATCAAATTAGTAAAGACGTTAGTAAATTTAACTTTTAACCCTCTGTAAGTGCATTTTTCGAGTTGCTTTTCAATACAATGTTCCAAGATATCAGCTGATCCCACACTTTTCTTCAATTCGTTCGTTCGTTCGTTTCAATTCGAATCAATTGAAATTCGGTGAAAGTTTTGATCTTTGTATGTTTGGATGTGAAACTTTTAAGCCCTATTTACTGCCTCTGTCAGTGCATTTTTCAAGCAAGTGTATTGAAAAATAGTAGTCCAGTTGCTTTTCATTACAATTTTCCAAGATATCAGCTGGTCCAAGATATCAGGTAACCCACGTTTTTCTTCAATTCGGATAAATTGAAATTCGGTGAAAGTTTGTATCTTTGTTTGTTTGGATGTTGGGTGTGCCGTGTATGGTATGGTATGCGATTTCTCTCAAAAATTATTATCGTAATTAACCAATGCAAATTTTTACACCTTTTAGTCAGTTAATAAGTACAGTAATAAATTATCCCTTGCATGTCATTTCTTTGTTAAAGTGTAGGTACAAAATGAAGAGTTAAACTGTCTATGCATGTTATCCTTTTTTTTTTTAGTCTCCGAGAGTCTTCGAAATTATGAATTCCAAGGGCACCTGATGATTTTAGTGAAAGGAACATGGCGAAATTTAATCACAATCACATCTCCGATAGATCTGGCACCGCAAACGTTAAGCGAAAAAAAAATTCCATTAAAATTTCCAATTATTTTCAACGAAGCGAACTATTACTACAGGGGAAACTCCCCAAATCGATGAAATGAACTTTAAGATTTTTCGCCCATACATGATCCTCGTCCTCACTAAATTAAACAAGGTGGCAAGAAAATTCGATCCAATCTAAACTTCCTTCAATCCAATTTGAATTCCCCCTCCACCCAAATCCCCCCTTTATCCGTGGGAGGAGCAACGAAGCAATTTATTTCGATCTCGTCTCCTATACGTCACTGAAAAGATGTTTAGCGTTTTATAAAACTAACTCCTTTGGAATAAGCGTCGTGTCTAAGTGATTTTGAATTATGTCTAGATTTAAGAGGAATTAAAATGCTTTTATACCCAGCTTTTCTTATCATGTGTCATGAGAAATAGAAACTGAAGATATATAACAAGTAAGCTTGGGAAATTTTGAACTCAAAGTTTTATCGCCTTAAAATCCAACACTGATTTAAATGGTCTAAAATCTGCGTACATTTTCAATTCTAATCGTGTGCTGTACATTGATGTAGAATTTTAGTATTATTCATTCTATTTCAATGGTGCTGTAATACAATAATACTGAAATGTAGTGGTTATAATAATTTAATATAAAAAATTATTTTTGAACAACCGACTTCAAACTCCCGCGCCAACTTTACAACAACAAGCACACGCTATACAAAGTACTTATTTTATTGTTGATATTTTAAAAACCGCTCGACCGATTTCGATAAAATTTATATGGGATCACATGGGAAGTATGCCCTTTCAAATAAAAAAAGAATCGGTCCACCCAGTCAAAAGTTCTGAGGTAACAAACATTTAAAAAAAAAACAGTCGAATTGAGAACCTCCTCCTTTTTTTGAAGTCGGTTGAAAAATGTAAAGGTGAAAACTTAAAATCCATCGGAAAGCCGGCCAAAAGTTACAGCATACCTACCCTAAATTCCACAGAGATATGGGATGTAGAGAGACGTTAAGCGTTAGATTCTTGCCTCTTGGTATCTTTACGACGTCCCTACGAAGTTATCGCGCATGTTTGCATAGCTTTAGGTATTCGCTAATTCATATGGACATTGAGCTTAGTTGCTGGGTCCGGTGCTTGCTTTTTACGTTAACGTAACTGAGGGATTTTATGATGTTTTTCCGCAACATTGAAAACTGTTATGGTTTATGTAATGTTATATTTGTTTTACCTATTGTTTGCTATGTAACTGTATGTTTTTCAATATAAAATTTAAATAAATAAATAAATAAACATACATAATAATGTTTTCCCACAAAATTATAGGGAAACGTGAGGTAGCGTGATGTAATCATTGTCTGTTTTAAACGAATAAAATTAACATACAAGTTTAAATCGAATCGATCTGAATAATTCGTCAAATATTTAATATCTTAATGATTATTCTGTTATTATGAACACAAATCTCTTAATCTAACGTAGTTACCTATAGATAAACTCAAAAAATGCAATAAATAGCACCTGTAATGAAAACTATTTCAAAGATACAACACATTCTAAACTCTACAGAAATACGAGAAAGTTAAAAAGATTCTTGGTATCTTTACGACGTCCCTACGAAGTTATCGCGCACGTTTGCATAGTTTTAGCGTTTCCCTCAGTCCTCGCGCCAGCCTTGACTGTTAATCCCTTGTCGGGAAATTCATACGGAAATTGAGCTTAGTTGCTGGGTTAGTGCTTGCTTTTTCCCTTGACGTAAGGGATTTCATGAAATATTCTATGAATGAATGGATGAATGAATGAATATACTTTTGTATACCACATAAATTGTACAACGAAAAAATTTTTTACTACCTACTACTAACTTTTTAAATATTTTTATGAAAAACTACCGTTTTTGAAGTAACCATAGCATAGCTAAGGGACTCTTTTAACCAGCACTGGATTTCTTGCTGCAATTCTTTATCATTAGATATTCACAGCAATTCTTTATCATTAGGTATTTAATGATTAAAACTAATGCCCTTTTATATATTTTTTTTTTAATTTACTGCTACCATAGACTAATGAGACTTTTACAGACTGTCTGACTATTCTTGCTTTTATTTACCCACCAAATCTCGAATCCGGCGAATTTAAGGCCACTTATAATTTAACATCAAAAATGAAAAGAAAAATAAGCTGAAACAGCGTGTTCTCTAAAGAGCTGTCACGCCTCGCTTGAACAATTTAGAACTCCATTATTTCTACAGCGTTTAGAATGTTAGAGGATTTTTCGGTTGCTTTACGTTTTTCCTTTGTAGAGATTATGAAACTATTGGAAAACTAAATCGAGTTCTTTTAACGAGTATCGTGACTAGAGTCGTTAGAAGCAACCAGATGAGCGGGTGTATGATCTCTTTGAAAATAAAATGTTATTTTGAGATTGCAAACCAAAAAATAAACACACTATCGCATTTATAATATTAACTAGATGATGCCCGCGACTGGATTCGGTTTTTGATTCCCGACGGATTTTTTTTATTTCCCGGGATAAAAGCCTATGTCCATCCCCGGGATACAATCTAACCCTGTACAAATTTTCACCAAAATCAGTGGAACAGATGAGTCGTGGAAACGTAGCAGACAGACAGACAGATACACTTTCGCATTTATAATATTATTAGTATGGATACAGATTAGCACGGGTAGGTAACGCCACGGGTAAGGTTAGCACTACTAGCTAATGCCCGCGACTTCGTCCGCGTGGATTGAGGTTTTTCGGTTCCCGCGGGAACTCTTTAATTTTCCGGGATAAAAAGTAGCCTTTGTGTTATTCCAGTCTAAAATCTATCTCTGTGCCAAATTTCATCCAGATTCGTTCAACCGTTGGGGCGTGATTGAGTAACAAACATCCATCCAAACTTTTGCATTTATAATATTTATTTGAAGTAAGTAAGTAAGTATAGATAAAAACCCAGTTTTAACTTAACATTTTATTTCATGTCTGCAGCACTCCAGAATTACGGTGGCGTCTGTCAATAAGAAAATGAATTCAAAAGGGTCACTGTTTCATTTTTCATGCTTGAGAAAGTATGAAAAAGTAAGAAATTGTTGAAAATAGTAGGAATGAAAAATGATCTCTCATTTTTAGAGACGAGGTTATCTTTAAAAATCACTTTAAAAACTGTATTATACATAAAGCTTTATTTCTAGGGTTCCTTAGTAAAACATGGAATCCTTACTAAAATTATAAATGCGAATGTTTGAATGTTGGTTATTCAATCACGCCAGAACGGCTAAATTGATCTGGATGAAATTTGGTGCAGAGATAGATTATCGTCTGGAATAACACATAGACTACTTTTTATGCCTCAATCCACCCGGACGAAGTCGCGGACATCAGCTAGTAATTTAAAAAAAAATGTTGAAACTACTACTGTACCTTACTTTAATCTTTATACGTGACCTGGCACGCACTTTATCAGTGTTTTGGTTTTTCATTTTCACTACTGCTCGAAGAATTAAGGGTAAGGCACACTTGCTAGTGTGCCTTGCTGGATGCTTCCAGAAAGGCAAAAACACCTCCAGGTTCCGCGCTGGTATATGAAGGACTGAATAAATCTATTAAAAGAACGATTTTACCCAACAATGAGACATTTAGGCTTTTTAAATAGTCACCTTAACTTACGTAATAACTAGCTAGTACCCGCGACTTCGTCCGCGAGGAATAATTTTTTTATTCCCACGGAAACTCCTTAATTTTCCGGGATAAAAAGTACCCTATGTCACTTTCCAGGCCCTCAAATACACCTATGCAAAAAATCACGTCAATCCGTTGTTCCGTCAAGGCGTGATTGAAGGACAAACCAGCAAACCCACACACTTTCGCATTATAATATTATAAGATACATGAACTTAGCGTCTGAAATCAAAACTTAACGTAATTACCTTCTATTTGTTTACATAAATTCACAATTTTATGAAAAACATTTTAACGTGATAATATCTGTCATTTCCTCAAAACAAAGCCGTTACAAAAATTAATTACGCAATTCAAATACAAAATTAAGATCGTCTACAAATAATTAATCCCAAAAAATCCTCATCAGCGAATAATAGCGTTTTAATTCAAGACTAAAGTGCATTAGGGTGGTTTCACATCGATTACATCTGACCGCGCGATTCGCTAGAGATTTCAGTGGTGAGAGCATTAAATTATAAACTAGAGCATGCATCTACAGCGTATTCCTTTACTGCTCAAAGTTTCCTCTGTTATTGTGTTGTCCAGTTTCCTCAAGGGAATAAAGTCCCGTCAACCAGTCACCACGGTTATTTTACAAAGTATATTTCGAGTTTACCAGTCTTATCCATTTATATTGTTTGATATTCCAGTTTTCACACAATTATTTTAACAAAAAAAACTACGATTTTTATGTAACTCTAAAGATTTATGTAAGAAAATATTATCGAAAATGATATTATAATTGTTACTTTGTAATGTAGACCAAGGCACACATTACACAACGTGAAATTAAGAAAGACCTGAAAGAAGTTTATTCGGAATCAGCAGCCAAATCGATTGTATATATGCATTACATCCTACGTTTAAAAAATAGCCTACTTTCATACTTATGCCGGTTTAAGCGATGAGTACAAGTTTATGCGGGCATCACCTGACAAAACAAGATTATACCTTTGTATATTTTTATTATATATTTTGAAGACAAACACAGATATTATTCACAAAAACATTTCAAACGCATTTCGGTGTTTCTATTAACATAAAATAATTTTGTGTAAGTCGTGCGTCAACACACCTTGTGTGAAGACTCCCAAAAGGTTTTTCATTAAGAGCATTTTCATATTTATTCCCGCTGAGTTTGGGTTGCCTCAAATTAATTTCTTTAAGACAAAAACATCGGGTGAATGATCACAAAAACATTGAGGCGGAGAAAAGGCCTCGTCAGAGCCTTTGCGCCGTTTTATAGGACAGGATTTATCCTTGTCTGTGGCAATAATATTGTTTGATTTTTGAAAAAAATACGCCATGTTAAAAATGTCTTTACAATATTGTTCCGTGGTCCTAGGGAGTTTCTTTTTTCTTTTATTATAATTTGCCCGTTCATTTTGAAATAACTATTGTGTATTATAAGGGCTCGCACGGGAAACTAAAAGTTGCCAGCAACTTTTTATCAGAGCAACGTCCATGGAGTTGATGTCCCGGCGAATTTAAGTTGCGACTGACAGAAAAACCTGATATTATTATATAATATTATACGAGATACTACATACGAGAGTTATTATTTAGAGTTTAACGATCGATGTGTACAGGCATGGATCTAATGAAAAACATGCCCATGTATAAATGGTTTGGAGTATGAGTTTTTAATATAGATGTCACCGTAAGATTGTAAAAACCGTTAGATTATAATCTCTTGAAATTGTAAACTGTCGAATGATTACAATATAACGGATTATTTTTCGGTAGATTGTAATCTGTTAGGTTTATTAACCCAATAGAACCTACCTGATTATTTATGTAGAACCTTAACCTAACCTACAAGAAAGAGACAAGAAAACGTAAATACAATGAATATTTCAAAAATTGACACATAAAACATTGAACGGTTCACAATCTTTCGACTGTTTACAATCTATTGAAAAAAAAGCGTTAGATTACAATCTCGGTGACATAGATAACAGAATTCTCTATTCAGTGGTTTTTAATATAACTGTCATAATGTCTCAAAGAGGTAAATCCATACTTCCATACCTAAAAGAGAAAGTGTATATGACTGTCTGCTACGTTTTAACGGCCCACCTTTTTAACCGGTTTTATGAAATTTGGTATCGAGGTAGGTTATATCCCGGGGAAGTAAATATAGGGGGTCACCAATATAGGGGGTCACCAATATAGGGGTCAACAATATAGGGTCACCAATATAGAGTCAGCAATTGTAGAGTGGTGGTGACCGCCTATGTTATGTGGAAATAATAAACTTGGTCCACGTTTACAAGTATAATATTAATAAGATACAATATAAATTATGTAAAGCTGTACAATAGAAATATATCAAAAGAAGCGTTGCGCTGGACGTCCAGCAATAGAATGGTGTGTCGTCTGTTGGTACAGCGCAGCTCTCGCGCGCAGCACGTTCCGAATCCAAAAGGTAGTTCGAATTCCGAACGCGAAGCTTGTGTGCGTTGCCAGCAAGCAAGGAGGTAACGCCACACATAGGGTACATTTTATAGGTACCGGAAATTAAGAAGTTCCTCGAGAATCAAAAAAGCTTAACCCACGCGGATGACGTCGCGGGCATCATCTAGTACTCTAATTTTTTTTTCCTTTGTGCTCTATACCAAATAAAAGTTGCTCTTTGCAAATAAAATATTACAAAATCGCTGAATTTATAGCCCCAATAGCAGAATTGTCCCCTATAAGGATGATACTATTGAATGGGATATTACAAAGATATTTTAGAATTTAGAGCAAAAAATTGCTTGCTCGAAATTATACCAGCATTTCTTTTAACGCTTTCACGAATATTAGCGGGATTTCGAACGATGGTTATTACGATTTCGATAGCGTTCGCTTTGAGAGGGTGAAATTTAATTACCTTTTTGTATCTGGAAAGAAAAAGAATTAGTGGTCGGAATTTTGTCGAGTATATTACGAAATTCGCTCTTTTCAAAATGAATAAGGTTTTTGTTGTTTATGCCTCGTTACCTTTTATGTGAGGAATGAAAATAATTTTTTTCATTTATTTTTTTAATTGAAAGTTATCAGAATTAAAATTTCTTTGATATATTTTTTGCTTGAATTATTTTTTGCCTTTTAGGCTTTTTGGATGATTAATTTTAAGACCTTTCCTGAGAATTTCATTGCTTGAAGACGTATCAGCTTTTTTATTAAAACTAGTTGATGCCGTGACTTCATCCGCTTAGATTTGGGTTATTAAAAAATATCTCGTAAGAACTTGTGGCGGTCTTCGCAGTCCGCACATAATCCAATAGATGGCATTACTAGTACACGCACGCGACCACAAACAGCCCAACTCACGCTTACGAAGTTTTCTCTGAATTACGCTATATATACGACCTCCAAAGACGAACGGTCGGACCAGTGGTTCCCGAGCACAGCACCCGCTCGGAGGATGATCATCCTATTGTTACGGTCGAGCCATATCACCTGCTCCCGTACAAACTCTTTGATTTTTCATTCGTGTATGGATTAATTATGAAACATTATTAGTAAATCAAGCCCCTAAAATAACGATTGTATAATTATAATATTTATTTGCTGATTGTAGGTAGGAAGTTGTAGATATAGATGTTCGTGTTTTACAATAATTATAATTATTGTAAAACAATCAGCAAATAAATATTATGATTATGATTATATCTATACTTCTATACTAATATAATAAATAAATGCGAAAGTTTGGTTTGATGGATGTATAGATGGATGGATGGATGGATGTTTCTCACTCAATCACGCCAGAACGGCTGAACGGATCTTGATGAAATTTGGCACAGAGATAGATTATAATCTGAAATAACACAGAGGCTACATTCTATCCCGGAAAATTTAAGAATTCCCGCGGGAACCAAAAAACCTAAAACCACACGGGCGAAGTCGCGGGCATCAGCTAGTATGTTATAGATAAACTTTTAGACATGCTTGTGAATCGTCAATAAGTGGATCTCCCACTGGCTCGGAACACCATTCCTACCGATCTATCCTGCTTCAATATTGAAACACTTTTTGTTTCAGGAAATCGAGCACTGCTACTACCATGGCACGGTCAAGGACTACCCGGGCGCGTCGGCCGCCTTCCACACGTGCAACGGCGTGTCGGGCGTCATCCACATCGGCAACGAGACCTTCGTCATACACCCCTTCTACGGCGGCGATCTATCGGTCAGTCACACTGTCTATTTACCTTACTTCTATCACAGTAAACAGATACAACCAGTAGTGCAACTACCTAGAAACCGTTCGAAACAGCTCACTCACACAAACATGCGCATCGACGAGACCCCTATGCGCTCGTGGCAGTGCCGTCAGTAGTGAGTGCCGCGTCATCGCATGTTCGATGCGCATGTTGCGACGTTAATGGACTGTAGTGGTCAATAATCTGACCAGGTGACACCGTCGTTAGTATCTATGAAAAAAAAGTAATTTAAATAGAACAAAAAACCCGACTGCTTGGATACCTAAAAGTATAAAACAAGACATGAATTGAAGTATTTCATTATTATCAATTTAAATCGTATAATATTAATAAAATTTATCAAGGCGCAGTCGCACGTCCAATAGCTAACCTTAACGTGCGACTGCGCCTTGATAAATTTTATTAATATTATACGTATTAAATTGATAATAATGAAATACTTCAATTCATGTCTTGTTTTATACTTTTAGGTATCCAAGCAGTCGGGTTTTTTGTTCTATTTAAATTACTTTTTTATTTCAAACTTTTTAGTTCAAGCATTCACCGTAAACAGGCGACGTTTTATCTGCTCG
Organism: Erebia epiphron; assembly: GCA_963932025.1. NCBI lineage: Eukaryota > Metazoa > Arthropoda > Insecta > Lepidoptera > Nymphalidae > Erebia > Erebia epiphron. Next base: position 24,330,722 of record OZ009948.1, read on the forward strand.
AAGTAGCATCTATTATCTATTCTGTGGTAGCACCAAAGGTACTAATAAGTATTTTGTATAAGAAGTAGTAATAAGGAGCGGATTAATTTATTCGTAATGACGAGCGGTGATCACCATAACCATCATCAAATTTGCATTGTTATAATGCTAATATTAATTTGGTAAAGTTTGTAAATCTGCTATTTTTTCTAAAAATGAGCTCATTAATTTTCGAGAGTCCTATCGCATTGACGTCACGAGACCTCGGCAATGAACGTCGGCCACTTACAAAAATGCCCGTAGACAATGCAAAAAAGTATTTATAAGTATTTTCAAAAACACAATCTGTACATATTTAGTACGTAGTGGGCGTATTTATTATTTAGTATTTAGTTTGTAGCTAAGTGGACTCGGAACCAATATTTTAATAGACATTAAAAATGTTAGCCGGAAGTTATGTTAGTCGAATATCCGCTGCATGTGGCATTGATAACTGTATTGATTGATCGATTGAAGGAGTACAAATCATCAAGTTTTTTGAGACTTGTAAATGTCGTCACATTAAGCTACAATGATATGTAACTACCGTAATATGTGAGAGTACGCCTCACCTTCACCCTTACCTATCCGCTGCCGGCCGCGTCATTTTCCGTCGAAGGTTACTGTATTTCTACGATATCTTTAAACATTTCCTTTAAAACCTCGTAAATCCTAAATTATGATTTAAACGGAAAAATGGTTTAAGGAACCTAGGTGTGATTTTAAAAAACCTATCTAACGATACCCCACTTGCTTATAGCCTATCGACTTTCATTTATTTATTGGCTTCTAGTCGACGCCATTTTGTTTTTCTCAAATTCGGCCTCCGTTGTGACACTCGGAAGACTAAAACAAATCTATTAGTGCAATTACTATCAAAATCGGTTCAGCCGTTTTTTCTGTAATGTGACACAAAGGAATACAACTTTTGAAACCTCGTAAATCCTAAATGATCGTTAAAATGAGAAAATGATCAAGTAAACCTAACTATGATTTTGCAAGACCTTTTCATCGATACCCCACTTGCCATAGTCCATCGACTTTAATTTTTTAATTTGTTACATTATGGCTTCTAGACGGCGCCATTTTGTTTTTTCTCAAAGGACATTGTTCCGTCCCCATACAAAGTTCGCCTAAGAACCAACCGTCATAAAACATTGATTACTGGGCTCAAATTAATACCTTTTTATGCTTGAGAGCAGATTAAAACAACGGACACTTGCTAAGAAATTACTTATTAACAAAAATATTTTCAATTTTGAGGATATTTCAGCTTTCGCAATCAATCTGCTTGATCAAATAAATGTCATCTTTAACCAATTGTAATACAGCTGTAAACAGTATGTAGATAAGACAAGATTCGCAGTAGTCCGTCAAAAACATTACAGATGGCGTTATTAATAAGGATGCAGGTATCGTCATAGTTCATCGATAACTTCACAGATGGCGTTAGAAATATTAAATTATTGTACTTTCAATAGATGGCGTTGCGAGATTCAGAATACTAGCGCACTTAGCACTTTAAGCTGCTTTTATCTTGTTTCTTACGATACGGATCTAGCGCTCAAGCGGTTGTATTGGATATTATTTTAACCTGTAAGTTATTGATCTGTGGTTAATAATCGAGAGACGGAAACGTATGGTAATCAATTGAATACCCATTTATTTTCTTTTAATTAATTTGAAGTGTCCGTTGAATTCTAATATTTGGAATAAAGGTTATAAAATAAGCTAAGAATTACTGTATATTTCAAACGTATGTTGATTCTTAGGCGAATTTGGTCAATGTCCTTTGGCGTCCACAGTGACACGCTAATGATATATTCGGCACAAACTGGTGCAAGAATCATCAAAATCGGTCCACGCGTTTAGGCTGTAGCTGTCCTGCAAGGAACATACAAACATATATAGACTGATGAACACATAACCCTGTGCGTTCCGCAGTCGGGTAAAAAATAAAATAATAAAAACAAAAACTAAACGGGCGTAGAAATTAGTTCCAATTTTGGCCACCGGGGCAAATAAGTTTGTGGGAATATAAATCATTTTGAAATAAACAAGATGTTGATAGCAATAAACGTCAATACGGTTCAATTATTAATTGATTAAAACAGAAATCGACATTAATTGGATTCTAATTAATATGTCTAATTTAATTCAGCACCACTCGCGCAAACTGCGGCATTCCGCGTAATTAGACTGCCTCTAATTAATAACTGTTTCCAATAATATTATTAGTTTCATATGGTTTTGTTTGACCTTATTTGTAAGTTAACAGATACTCGTGCATACTAGTTATTTACCCTAACATCTGATATAATAATTTGTTATGTAGGTACCTCTCTTTCTATCAAGGAATGAATCTGTAATCATAATATTAATATTATAAATGCGAAAGTGTGTTTGTTGGTATATTGGTTTGTTGTTTGGTCTTTCAATCATGCTGCAAATAGAGCAACGGATAGACGTGATTTATGGCATGGGTATAGTTGAGGACCTGGAGAGCGGCATAGGCCACTTTTTATCCCGGAAAATTAGGGAGTTCCCGCGGGAGTCAAAAAAACTTAAACCACGCGGACGAAGTCGCGGGCATCCGCTAGTAATTAATAGATAATTATCAATCAGGTCGCAGGTTATTGAACGCATAGGACTGTAAAATGTATTTTTCAAAAGTCAAAAAAAGGTGTCACGTTACGTCTGAGCCTGAGCTATCGTCCGTAAACCCACTTTACTGTCAACCGTATTTTTTTTAACTTTTAATAATTATAAATTTATTTAAAATATTAATTGCATTCCATAATTAGGTACAACAATTTCACCATCAACTCATCATTACATTGCTGGCGATGTAGGTATAGTGTAATAAAATGACTATACAATATCCAATAACCACTGTGTAATTACATCGACGTCTATTAGTGGAGATATTTCGTATTATTGCTGTTTCATTTTATTAAACAGTAGCTTAATTAATTGTGGGGGTTGAGAGACTACCTAGGTATATAATATAATATTATTAGTAATTTAGTAATCTAAAAAAGGTAAAAATATCAGATCAGTGTCGTCAGGCATAAATCCAATAATTACTGACTGTGGTCAGCGTTTTTATTCCCTCATTCTCATTATTTTAATAAATATATACCTACTTGATAATGCCCACGGCTTAATCCGCGTGGCTAAAGGGTCATGATACCCACGGGAACTCCTTAAATTTCCGGGATAAAATGTAGCTATCTCCATTTCGCAGCCAAACCGGGTATGTCATTGTGGCGTAAAGGAGTAACAAACATCCAAACATACAATCATCCAATGTGTTTTATCTTTTTAACATTACTAAGGTTAGTATGTTAGTTTTGAACATCACAGGTAAGAAATTGTCTTTTAGCCGCCGGTTGTTTTCACTATAATCTGATAAAAATTGTTACAAGAACCTAAGAGTTTAAGCATTATTATATCCTAAGAAAACTCCTACCATTATGTGATTAATGGAAGGGGGTCTCGACCCTCAGTAATGAGGAATACGACACAAATAGAGAGAGAGATAAACACACCTAGCAAAAGAAGCAAAAATAAATAGTTAAAAATGGGGATAGGTAGCACGGTTATAGTACCTAGTAATGTCGCAAGGGAAACAATAGGTATGACCCAACCCCCAGCCCGCTGCCGGCGCTTTGTTGATATAGGGCCATTGTAGTCCGTAAGGAATTAGAAATGGTTACTGATAAACTGGTAATTATATTATTAACAAGCGGCGATACCCTAGTGGCTGAGAGTATTGGCCTCTCAGTCAGAGGTCCAGGGTTCGATCCCATCTCACTACACCTGTAACTCTTCGGCGTTAAGTGCTTTTTTATTCCACTACAAGTAAGCCCTTGCAATCTCACCTGTTGTTGGTAATGATGCAGTCTAACATGATGTGAGCTAACCTGCTGGTTAGCAAGGAAGGGGGCAGCCCTTGGAGGTGGAATTTGGAAAAACGCTTCCTTATTGAGTGCCTACGTCACTTATGAAAGTTAGTATCACAAGTTCTTAACCCAGCGGTTTGCTGTGCTTTGATAAATCAGTCAGTCAGTCAGGACAAACGTTTTTATAAACTGCCTGAAAAAGGAGTATATTGTTTTCAGGGTTCAGGTATGTATGTATGCATGTATGTATGTATGTGTGTGAGTTTGTATATTCCACCATAACTTCTATACGCCTGAACCGATTTTGATAAATGAGGTATCGTTAGAATCCCTAGCTCATTCCGGGTGACATAGGCTAGTAATTTTTTTTTTTTAATTTATGGGGTGACCATGGTCCCGCATTAAAAACTAAAGTTGAATTTTTTATTTCGAAAATAAGATTAACTATATAATCATCATCTAGAAAATAATGAGTAGATTCTAAAAATATATAACACTATAGTTCAATATCCAGTGATTCCCAAATAAATATCATTTAATAAAAATGTGAATAAGATTTCATAGGTAATTAATGACTGTGGTATCGTTACGTAGTAGATATACCGTAGCCCGTAACTACGAGTGTAGTTACGGGCTACGGTAGAGCAGTCGTATTTATTAATAATTTTAATTATATTCACTTGTTATATATTGTAATGCTAAGACATTTCTGCCGCATACATGCGCCGGGCCCACCTAACTGTCATAGCAGCGACATTTCTCAAGGACGAGATAATCCTGGACCCTTATCGCGGGCGCGCGCTGCATAAATTCACCCACCAGATTTGTAGCGAAAATCGGGGGTTGGGGGAAAAGGTATTTTAAGCCCCATTTAAGTTTTATTGCCAAACTTTATGGGGAAAATTTTTATAGTTTTGTGTTTAGGTTGTTTCGTTTTCGGTTATAGCTGTAGGTCCCTGGTTGTTTTAATCCATACTAATATTATAAATGCGAAAGTGTGTCTGTCTGGCTGTCTGCTACGCTTTCACGACCCATCTGTTCAACCGATTTTGATGAAATTTGGTACAGGGATAGGTTGTATTCCGGGGAAGGACATAGGCTACTTTTTATCCCGGAAAATTTAAAGGTTCCCGCGGGAATCAAAAAAATTATCTGTTTAACCGATTTTAATGATATTTGGTACAGGGGTAGGTTGTATCCCGGGGAAGGACATAGGCTACTTTTTATCCCGGAAAATGCAAGAGTTCCCGCGGGAATCAGAAAAACTTGGTCCACGCGGACGAAGTCGCAGGAACCATCTAGTAATTAATAAGTAAGCGTAATAAGCTCTGGTATACTTCTTAGGATTCGTTTTTTTTTTTCACGCTAGGCTTAATAAAATAAATTATGTATCATTTGCGATGTTCATGTGTACAATAAAATTATTAATATTATAAATTCGATAGTGTGCCGGCCCATCTTTATAGTAATAATTTTGTATAATGAAATTTGGTATACGGGAATTAAAAAAACTTATTCCCCGCGCACGAACTCGCGGGTACCTATCATCTAGTAAATTATAATCCTTTTTGTCAGAATATTTTGAAAGTAATCGTGACAATCTATACGAAATTATGTTTACATCTTTGCATTATTCTGTCGTTATTATAAACTTGACAATACAATCCTCCAAGCCCTTCAGTGTAAAGTGCCTTAGCTCCAAGCGGAGGTTATTGTTATGCAAATTAATAACCGGCAACCGGACAATGGGTTCTGGCCTTTTGATCAAAAGGATGGGTGCTTTACATGTACTGTTAACACACCTTTATACAGCTACTGGCTGAGACAAACATTTGAAGATAGAGTGTGGAAGCGGTATAGCGAATATTTCTTGCCTTATCGCACTAATGGGCGGTTTTCTGGGAAAAATCATAGAACTAGATATAAAAGTTCGAGGAAGGCCTTAGGAAGGCGGCACCCCCCCTCCGATGTCATCGAGCCCTAGGGCTCTTTTCTCGGCGACGCCTAGCGCTCGCCCAACCCCCCCGGTGACGCTGTAGCGGCCAGTAGGGCCAAGCAGCATACTCAATCCGAAAAAAAAAGCGAGGGATAAATGCGCCCATCTGAAAATAAGGTAGATACCACTAATTAATACGTTTAAAATTAATGGAGTATTAATAGACTTTCAAATCAGTTACGTATAGCATTAAAAATTCATTTATTATATCAGATACTTTGTCCATACTTAATATTATAAATGTGAAAGTGTATGTGTCTGCCTGTCTGCTACGCTTTCACGACTCAACCGTTCTACCGATTTTGATGAAATTTGGTACAGGGGTAGGTTGTATCCCGGAGAAGGACTTAGGCTATTTTTTATCCCGGAAAAGTAAAGAGTTCCCGTGGGAATAAAAAAAGCGTAATCCACGCGGACGAAGTCGCGGGAATCAGCTAGTTTAGAATAAATGAAGCGTTTGAATTTGTTTCAATCCGATATTAGGTAGGTAATGTCAATTTTTAACAAACCCAATTTAACATCGAAACTCAAACGAAATTGAAATCAAGACACGCGGAAGCGTGTCCAGCCAAAGTCCAAAAAAGAAAGAACTGGCAGCACCGTGTGTAATATTACACGAACCATTTGGAGCCACTTTTGACCCCCTCATAACTCAAAAACTATTACACTTAAACATGTCAAATTTGGCTCAAATATTGAGACCCGCGAGATACATATGTGCTCCAAATTTCATAAGCACACCTCAAATGGTTATTTAGATATAAACGTCCAAAAATCGTCATTTTTATGATCTACCTACGGATAGATCAAAACTCTGACACGGGCCATACTACCATCGCTTAAAGCCGTATTATTTTAATATTGTTGACGTTCATGTTGTAGTGTTATAATCATTATTTTAAGGACGTCAAAGTACGTGACATTCAACCGTTACTTTGAAATAATACTGCTTTAAGCGGTGGTAGTAACTCCCTCGTCCACTTCCTGCGGCAACTTGCATTACATTCTACGCATAGTGCATGCACAACTAAATAAAACAAGAGTTGTTAAGTAAAAAAAAAACTCCTATTACATAAATCATACTGCAGGTCTTTGTTTAAATTCGTTATTTTGTGTTGTTAACTATTGAAAATGACACATAATTATTATTTTAATGTAAATAATAATCAATAATAATATAGTTGCATTAAAACCTTACCTTCGTATTCACGCATTTTGTGCAACGAAACGTCATTGACAGAAAAGAAGAAGAAACGTATTTGAAGTCGTCAGTTCAAGTTGTCAGTCGTTGTGATTTTTAATCATTGTTTATAGTGGTTTTAGTGATATCGACTGTTTACCGTGCTTGTTTTCAATGTTTCACTAAAAACTTTTGCTATACTATAATATGGATTCGATCTCGCAGACTTCGCGCTATATTCCATGGATGACCATTGTTTGCAATTTGGGTACGTTACGTTGAGGTGCATAAATTGTCACCTGAGTGTAAACAGGATGCTAAGACCTGTTGTTACCATGGGTGGGCTCACCATCGAAATGATATTGTTGCACCGGCAGCTTTCTTGATAATGTAACGACAGTGATTACCTATTTAATATGAAGATGAATAAATCAATGAACTAATAGAAAAGTCCTATTACAGTGTAAAGGATTATTTGAATGATAGCAAGGCATGGGTATGAATTGTTACAGCGGCTGATTATGAAACTGTTATATTGTATATATAATTTCAAATATTTGTGAGATGGTGATAATAAAACAAACACAGTTGAGTTTGTTGCGGGCTCTTCTCAGACCAGGGCACGTTTGGAACCCTCGTAGCTTTAGTTTTAAGATATCGTAGTTAGTTATCACCATCACGTCTTATGCTCTGTAAGCATGACGTTCAGAAGGTGTACTTTGTAGGTACCTATTTTGAATAAATATGTTTTGAGTTTGAGATTGTGTTCAATAATTTCTGTACAAAAAGAAATGATATCCCATCAAAAACATAAATGTAAAATGAGAGCCAAAATCCAAAATTGTGATATGTGTATAATATATGCATTGGTTGTTGACTTCAGCGACAAAAGAAGTGAGATCTAAATGGGTGCCAAAGTTCAATGGTCAGTCCTGCAATTTATTTATAACAACATAAAATATTTTATAACAACTTAAAATATCATTTCTTCTTATAACTTAGGATAATATGTTGAAGACTAAGGCTTTGGCTTGGCTAGTTTTCATATACGAATTATAGCCTTCGCAAGTTGTAAAGCTGTAAGTTCTTATTTTATTCTTCCGAAAATTTGGCTTGCTAGTAGAAACTGTACTTTTAGGTACCTACTTAATAATAATTCGTATATGGAAACTAGCCAAGCCAAAGCCTTAGTATTCAACATATTACCCTAAGTTATAAGAAGAAATGATATTTTAAGTTGTTATAAAATATTTTATGTTGTTATAAATAAATTGCAGGACTGACCATTGAACTTTGGCACCCATTTAGATCTCACTTCTTTTGTCGCTGAAGTCAACAACCAATGCATATATTATACACATATCACAATTTTGGATTTTGGCTCTCATTTTACATTTATGTTTTTGATGGGTATTTTTACGGAGAGCAATTTAATTGATTCCAACAATACAGTGTTTCGCTCGAAATTGTGTCAAAAACAATAAAGGGCTTATTTGTTTTGCTTTTCAGGTATACAATTCGTACTAGTAATCCTCCTCCATGCATCGTTATCCTCACTGCTGAGGGTCGTGACCTTTGCCACGGAGTATCTTTTATTTAACTAAGTATATAATATGACTGATTTATTATGTACCTAAGTACATACATTATTTAAATTAACAAGTGAAAATTTGTAAAAATAAACGCTTTCCTCACATTCTCATCTTGTCTATTATGCTTTTAATAAATAAAACGTAAACAGAATTCAAGACTTTTGATTAAAATATTCTTAGTCTCATCTGGTCTATTAGTATGCTTTTAATAAATAAATCCGGACTTAAAGTAAAATAAAACGTAAACAGAATTCAAGACGTTTATTTAAAATATACTTATTTCATTTCCACTTTGGAAGAAAACGTTCTAATTTTCTGGGATACGTAATTATCGTACGAAATCTCATGCTCTAATTAGAAATAAGATACGGTACAAATTTTCATAAGTACGAGTACGTTATTTTTAAACAACACGCCGTGATGATTGTAATTACTTACTCATTTCGTCTGTTTGTAATTTGAGTTTTTCATCCGTGACGCAAAATAAAGAGGTGATAAAACAAGGGTTACAACGCACAAATCATGCATATTATGTTATTTAATAGTAGATTATTCAACATGGGGGTAATGCAATGTCTTACGTCACGGGCGCCGGGATAAATTACAAGCGTGACGGGGATTTCAGAGTAACTCCCAAGCGTAGCGTAGAGTGTTGCATCTGGAATCCTGAGTGAAGCGTGGGGTTTAGGGGCGCCCAAGGCGAAGACAGCATTACCCCTGCGTTGAATATTATACTTTTTCACTCCTTGCGAGATGATAAAATCAAGTCTAATAAAAACAATATTACATAATACTTAATGAAACCAGGGATCCTATTTAGTTAAAACTATGTCGCTACCCTGTAACTCTGATCGACTAGCAATCTTCTAATGGCCAAAATCCATTGTACAGCAAGAGAGCCATAAATTTAGCCAATCACAACTGAAATTGTAATGATTGATGAAGGTAGCTTTATTGGAATAGGGCTACAGAAACCACGAAGGTATAGGTAAAACATGGAGCAAGTACTTATAACACCTATTTGAAGCTGTAGCGTTGGTAGTGTTGCACTGCTGTACAAACTTACAATTTCTGATGCATTGTATGTAACTAACGAGTACGCTTGCCATACGTCCTAAATCAACCCTATCCCTTACCTACTTCCCATCCTTGTGATGCCTACAGTTACCTCAAAGGCTTAGTGAAAGGTATCTGACTCCTCACACAGACCGCCGATAAGCGGGGTTGTAAGAGTGACCAACGAAGGCTTGTGTCAGGGTATGTTACCCTGCCACGAGGCGAGACGGGTACGGTCTTGGGAGGTCCGCCTACCATAGCGGGGTTTCCTATATTCCTTCCGTCACGCTTGGCAGACGAAGAAGCCCATAGGAGGTGCCCTAAGACAGGGATACTAAGTTCCAAGTCTTACATTGCCTCAAATCAAAAAACACAACAAAACAACCTTTACACATATAGCTGTCAAATACGTAAACATGAAAAATTTTCATGAAAATTGAAACCTTTTTATCGGATTGTAGCTATTATCTTTAATAAAAATATAGCAAGCAGTACTCCATGTGATTTTCGTAGTTTTTATGTGATTTTTGTCCCAATATCAAACCGGAAAATTTTTCACAAGAAGCCATGATTTATAACAAATGTTCTGCTTGAGAAGGCCAAAAGCAAAACATAATAGTCATGATGGAAAGTGTAGTGACAGGACACAGTTTCAACACTATTCGTGAACGACTAGCAGACAAATTGGAACTGATTCGGTTTGATCCATTTCTAGTTGAAAATACGAAGTATCAAATAACGTCTACTGGATATTTAATAGTTTAGATTGATACCCGGCCTCCTATTTTGGTGGCAGGCCGAAGAAGCTCTTTCCGCGGGCCTTTCGACTTAACTTTTCAGTTTTTTATTTTTAAGTTATTTTGTGTGTATTTTTTCACTTTTAATTTTTTATTTGATTTTGTTATTTATTGCTGTTTTCTTGTCGCTAATTCAATGAGTGCTTCAGTTGGTAGCCTTGGGAATAATTCATCACTGGAAAGTCAGCTGCTCTGTAAGTACTGTTCTCAACCTAAGTATTTCAAAAATAAAACAGGCCTTAACATACACATTGGAAAAATTCACAAAACTGTGTCGGTATATCAGCAGCCACAAATTACTCAAATTCAAAATTCTGCACCAATTAATACCTCAAACATTTCATCAACTGGATTTTGGCAACATCTTAGCTTTTTGTAAAACAATGTACCTATTATTAAACGTATTCCTAGGGGATCACGTTTAGTAGTAGCAAACACTTTAAAGAAAACGATCGATACTGTAGTTACTCAAAATTCTTCTCAAAGTTGGGAACATTACTAACTTTTGCTTACAGAGTTTTAAATGTAGACAAAAGCGAGAGCTGCTCCCTTACTCAGAAAATAAAAAATAATTGCGGTAAATGTTATGACCCAAATTCAAGTTATAGCCATAATATACCAGAAGCAAATAATAAAATTAGCAAAAGATTTGATTCGGTTCTATACATTGAAAATAAAATTAGTGATGGCGATTATAAGGGTGCAGCTCGGCTTTTATTTTCAAGTGATGTGTTGGCCCCTGATACAGAAGAGACCTTAGAGGCTCTTCGATCAAAACATCCGCAGCCTATTTCTTCTGTTTTATCAGATCTGAATATTTCAGACACAACTTCGCTTCTGGCTAAGGTGGAGGATGTTCGTGCAGCAGTATTGTCTTTTAGAAATGGTTCTGCTGGCGGTATAGATGCTATGTCACCACAGCATTTTAAAGACTTAATTGGATTAAACTGTGATATTGGTAAGGGACTTTTACAATCAATCACCAATTTAGTTAACTTAATGTTATCGGGCGTCGTACCTAAAGAAATAACACCAATTTTGTACGGCGCCAATCTTTGTGCCCTTGCCAAAAAAGATGGTGGTGTACGACCGATTGCTGTGGGTTCCACCATAAGACGCATTGTTTCCAAAATCTGCTGCAAGAACATTGCACCATCTATGTCAGAATTTTTTCAACCTATACAACTAGGCTTCGGATGTAAGGGTGGTTGTGAAGCTGCAGTTCACGCTGCTCGTACTTTTCTATTAAACTCAGGTGAGGAGGTGTTGCTGAAAGTTGATGTTAAAAATGCTTTTAACTCAATTGATCGTAACATCCTCCTCTCTGAGGTTAAAAACAAAATTCCAAAAATTTTCCCTTACCTTTGGCAATGTGACGCGGAACCTACCAAATTATTATATAAATCCAATTTTCTAAGCTCTTCTGTAGGCTGCCAACAGGGAGATCCACTGGGACCTGCTATTTTTAGTTTGGCTATTCACCCCATTATTTCGGAATTGAATTCTAAATTTAACATTTGGTATCTAGATGATGGAACTTTAGGAGGTGAAGCGTCATCTGTTTTAGGTGATCTTGCGGTTTTAATTGAACAATTTAAATCTGTTGGTTTGGAATTGAATTTTGGCAAATGTGAGCTCTATATTCCAAATTCAATGGAAGACCAAAAAAGACACATCATTACTGATCAGTTTAATCATTTGGCACCAGGAATCAAAATTTTAAGTGAAGATTCGCTACGCCTTCTTGGGGCTCCCGTCTTAGTTGATTCTATTCCACTTTTTATCAATGACCAAATTACTAAATTTGATCAATGTTCGGAACGCCTCTTCCAAATTAATTCACACATGGCCCTTTTTATTATTAAATATTGTCTTTTCGTTCCAAAATTTACATATTTTCTTCGATGCTCACCACTTTGGAAGTTCCTTCCCTTATTGAACGATTTGGATAAGAAAATTAAAAACACTCTATCCAAAATTCTAAATTGTCCTTTAGATGGCATGACTTGGACACAAGCCTCTCTCCCAGTTCGGTACGGTGGTTTAGGCATTCGTAAAATTAGCAGTGTTTCATTACCAGCATTTTTATCTTCTGCTTATAGTACGATTAAGCTCTTTGGCAATATTTTAAGCCAATCATTAGGTCCCATTGAGCCGTCGTATTTGGCTGAGGCTAGAGGTGCTTTCAATGTGGCATGTCCTAGTAAGGAGCCGGTATCTTTGTTTTCTCAAAGACAATGGGACGACGCACTATGTTCAGATGTTTTGCAGGAGCTTATAAATTCATCACCTACTGCAAGCGACCGTGCTCGTCTTCTTGCGGTATCTACGAGGGAATCAAGTTACTGGCTTCATGCTCTCCCGTCTAAGCATTTAGGCACTCTGTTGGACCACCTCACTCTGACGATTGCGGTTGGTCTTCGACTTGGCGCCAAGTTACAACAGCCACATCTTTGCCACTGTGGTGGGGCAGTGGACGCGTATGGCCATCACGGGCTTTCTTGTATTAAAAGTGCCGGTCGTCTTTCGCGACATGCTTCCCTGAACGACATCATTCGTAGGTCTCTTGCCACCGCTAAAGTGCCTGCAGTGTTAGAGCCTAATGGCTTGGCGCGCAGTGATAGTAAGAGACCTGACGGGATGACTCTTGTTCCGTGGAAGCAAGGAAGGTCGCTTGTTTGGGATGCCACATGCGTGGATACGCTAGCGTTATCCCACTTGCAGGCGTCCTCCATGTCAGCGGGGGCGGCGGCCACTAATGCAGAAAGAGCCAAGAGGCGCAAGTATGAAATTATTGAAAATAATTTCATTTTTGTGCCTTTTGGTGTTGAAACCCTGGGGTCGTGGGGCGAAGATGCCAGATCCTTTTTTAAGGATCTATCTTCTCGTCTCACAGAGTCCACAGGTGACCGGAGGGCTGGCAGTTACCTCGGCCAACATATAAGTTTGGCTATTCAGCGGGGTAACGCAGCCAGCGTTTTGGGCACACTGCCTCATTGCAGCGGGATAGATGATATTTTTAATGTATAGTTTTTAATTTAGATTTAATTTAGATTTTAATTTTATCTAATTATCTATCCATTTTTGTTGTAGCTGTAAGTTTTCTGAACAAAATAAAACTAACGAGTAGTATGTTTTTTGAATTGAAAACTTATATATATATATATATATATATGTTTTATATTCGTATTTAATTTCTAAGTTATAAGTTTTCACTTCTATAGCCATCCCTATGGCTGCCAATTATTTTTTTGTGAATTTTGTGTTTTCTGCCTTCATGACATGACATGGTCCAGAGCAACGTGGACAGGTATGCCGATTTGGTCGGCCCAGCAAATAAAAAATGGCGTATTTTTAGCAAATAACAAAAAAAAGAGACAAGCTTTTCGCGTTTAAAGTCGTACACGGGCTGGGAGTCGAATTATTTAGCGCTCAGGAACTCATTAGGCGCTCGATTACAACTGATTACGCGTAGTTACGTAGCGAGGTGAATTGTAATTTCGTTTGCGCTCGCGCCTGGGTGCGTTCATTGAATTACGGCGGATTTATTACAACGTGAAATTGATTTTTTGCCTTTCCATAACTCATTTATCTTCCTTATTGCTAAGTTTGAGGTAGTGTATTAGTATTCCAAAGGCCCTTATCAAACTTAAAAACGCCCTTCTAATATGGAAGTTTGTACGAAATACAATTTGTAAGAATACACTTTTTTGTTTAATCCAAAGTATAAAATAAGAAAATCATAATCATTTGAGAGCTCAAAACGCATTACTCGAATTATTAAAGGAGTTCATACATGCTTTTAGAAATGAAGGCATATCCTATGAACTCTATAAACATTTCTTTGATGCACATTGCAATAAATTCATGCTCCCACACTCCAATACCTATTATAAATTGGAAAGCTTTTCTCTCTGCGACGCCGCCGATTTTGATGGAATTTGACATAAAATAAATCGTCGTACCAAATTTCATATCGTGAGATATCTCACACCTTCCGCGGGATGTCTTTTGCCAGTAGGCAAAAGACTACATTGTGAGATAAATAGTAAGTACATTTTGTGAGATAAATAGTACTAATTTATTTCACAAAATCAAAGGATTTCGATGGGAATTTGCCAAAACCTAAATCCACGAAGTTGCATATTCTAGTGGTAAATATAAAGTGGAGAGAAACATGCGAAGACACGTGCAGCGTCAAATTAAACGAAATAAGCTATAGTGCTCAAATTTCTCTCTCCGTGTTTCGAAACCTGCTGAATTCTATGCAACAGTTTATTAACGCCCAGTGGAGCCACGCTAAGTAACTCTGAAGAGAGCTTACTAGGAACTGCACAAATGGAAACTTGCTGGAATATTCGGATATGTATAGAGTTTCACGGAAGTCTGTGATAGCGTAAATTGTCTTAGAAGATGAGATTTTACATTATTAACATTTTAAATTGAAGTATCTTACATTCCTATCTTTGAGGAATTTAAATTGTAATCATCAACGTCCAAATCGATTTTGGTTACCTACTTTGACAAATCCTGTGAACTTTGGCGCTATGGCAGCAAAATGATTGCTACAGTGCAGCGTTACGATCGCAATCACCACGGATTGTCTGACTCTCTGCTATTAGCTAAACCATATTGTTATGTATACTTGTTTTTGTTTGTCTGGTGAGGGTTACCACCCTACCGGCAAAGACGTACCGCCAAGCGATTTAGAATTCCAGTGTAGGGGTATCGGTTTAATATAACTGCCATACCCCTAACAGGTTAACCCGCTACCATCTTAGACTGCATCATCACTTACCATCAGGTGAAATTGCAGACAAGGGCTAACTTGTAGTGGCGTAAAAAAAATGTAATAAGTAAATCACAAAATGATATTGTAACAATAATTATGTGATGGAAACTTTTTCGTAATAGGGTCACAGATTGCTGGCTCTGTTGAGGTTTAATATAATGCAGTCAATATTGATACTACAAAGTTCATTTATACCTACCTGAACCTACACATACTAGGTCATCTGCAGGAATTCAGGGACTATTTTACTAAGAGTAGGAGTTGTCAATAACTTAGGTAAATCGTATTTAAACGATTACAATATACTTAAACTGGTTTAAAAACATCATTCAACTGCTTGATGTACCTGTAGGTACTTAGAACTCAACGCAAACAAGCTTCCGAATCAAAACTGAAAACTAGTGCGATAAAAGTCACTTTTTGAAACTTCGGCATTACATCTCAGAGATTTGCCACTTTTAATCTCGCAGGAAAATTGGCAATAGCAAAGTACACGGGAAGTTTGCGAGCAGCAGCCAGTCACGCTCGCTGACGTGATTAATGTACTGCCCCAACACTTGCACACTCACAATTATTATTGTCGTTTATCATTTATAAATAACGCAACTGTAATATGCGGTGTACCTACGTATTCTGTAAGGCTACGTTCTTTATGATACTACCCATCTTTCATATTCTCGATTTCCCTAACAACGAGACAGACTTGTGCCAGTTTTCACGTGCAATAAGGCATGTTATAGGCATTCACGCTCGTGTACAATATCATGCGGTGTACGTATACTGTGTGACGACCTCCCTAGCGCAGTGATGAGCGCTATTGTCTTAACGTGGGAGGTCCCGGGTTCGATTCCCTGCAGGGTCAATTTGGGAAATTATAATTTCTGAATTTTCCCTGGTCTGGTCTGATGGGAGGCTTCGGCCATGCCTAGTTACCACCCTACCGGACAAGACGTACCGCCCAGCGATTTAGCGTTCCGGTACGTTGCCGTGTAGAAACCGACTAGAGGTAGGTATGGTTTTAATATAACTGCCATACCCCTAATAGGCTAGCCCGCTACCATCTTAGACTGCATAAGTCTGACTTAGTCACTTACCATCAGGTGAGATCGCAGTCAAGGGCTAACTTGTAGTGGAATAAAATTAAAAAAAAAGCTAAATTATTTATGATACTTCCTATCCTTCTTATGCCCGAATTTTCTAACAACGCCTTAAGGATCACCTAAACACACTGTTTTATGTAGAGAACTTGCCCTAATGAGGTTATAAGTATTTATCTATACTAATTATTATAAATGCGAAAGTTTGGATGGATGTTAGTTATACTCAATCACGCCAGAACGGCTTAACGGATCTGGATGAAATTTGTCACAGAGATCGTTAACATATAGGCTACTTTTTATCCCGGAAAATTAAGGAGTTTCCGCGGGAAACAAGAAACCTCAATCCACGCGGACGAAGTTACGGGCATCAGTTAGTCCCATGTACCTATATTTTTGCTATTCTCACATCAAAAAAACAGTTGTTTGAGCATCGTAAGTTGTCTTATGCTCCGTGACTAATAGTATAAGTAGTTATATCTATAACAAAGATACTATGCCCCGGTCAAAGTTCGCAATCCTTCACCCGGAAGAACCGGGATCTTTGTACTGATAAGCCATTGTAACTATCCATTGTTCGCAACAGCAATGGCTCGACAAAATGGCAGCTTTGTGATCTCAACTCTATTATTATATTGAAATAGCAGAGTTGACCGGTTTCCGGTATTTAGGGCCTGTATAATTATATTATTTGTGTTTCATAAGTAATATCCAACAGTCTACTGATCTCCATTCCAAAATCCGCAATTAAGTACTTTTTTTATTCCACTAGAAGTTAACCCCTGACTGCGATCTCACCGGATAGTAAGTGATGATGCAGTCTAAGATGGTAGCGGGATAACTTGTTAGGGGTACGGAAATTATATTAAACCCATACCCCTATCGGTTTCTGTACGGCATCATAACGGGCGCATTAACACAAAAGTGGGCATGTAGAGTGGATCCGAATCTGCGTTAGGGCGGCACGGGTACGGAAACAGAAACCATCGAGGCCAAATGCTTATCAACTTCCTCGAGATGAGGGGTTTATACTTGATGAACTCCTTCTTTAAGAAAAAGCCCCACAGGAAATGGACAAGCCCCGATAACACGACAAAAAATGAGATAGACTTCATCATGACAGACAAACGCTACATATTTAGAGATGTCTCTGTGATCAACAGGTTCAATACAGGAAGTGATCACCGACTTGTCCGAGGCACTCTAAATATCAACTACAAGCTGGAGAGGTGTCGCATGATGAGGTCTACTCTTCGGCCTTCTATGTTTCAGGCCCAGGCTGGCTCTGATTGCTTCCAATTGGAACTGTTGATGATAAACAGATTCGATGCTTTGGAACCCACAATCGATATCGACGAGGACTACAAAAACGTGACAAACATCATGCGGGATGAAGGGTACAGGTTTCGTGGTACAAGGCAAGCGGGCAGGAAGTCTATACTCTCAGACGAGACTCTGCAACTTAAATGCAACTCAAATAAAAAAAGAATCATCCAAATCGGTCGACCCAGTCAAAAGTACTGAGGTGACAAACATAAAAAAAAAAAAATACAGTCGAATTGAGAACCTTCTCCTTTTTTTGAAGTCGGTTGATGAGAACCTCCTCCTTTTTTTGAAGTCGGTTGAAAAGGCGGGAGAACGTACAGTCTACCCCGGCTGACAGTCAGGACCTAAATAAAAAGATCAAACGATCCATACGGCGAGACCTCCGGCATCTTAGTATACACCAAATACTTAAAGCTATCGAAGAGAACCGGGGGTCTAAAGTGTTTTCACAAAAGCTTGAGAATAGCCGTATAAGTAAACTTAAGACGTCGAGCGGTAGAACTGTATGCACCAAGTCAGAGATCCTTTCTGAGATCGAGGACTTTTACGGCCAATTTTATGAGACTCAAGTCCCACAACCCAAATCCTTCGAATCAGATCCTGAGCCAAGTTAACACGCCACTATACAGACGAGCTTCCGGATGTAAGTGTAGACGAAATGGTGTTGGGTATTGATGATATCGTCATCATCGCAAGTTCGCTGCAAGAGCTCCAGAAGATGCTCGATAGCCTTCACGCTGCCTCACGACGTGTCGGTCTCCGGATGAACTTAGACAAGACCAAGGTCATGTTCAATGATTTGGTTGTTCCGGAGCCGATTACTGTCAACGGATCTATTCTCGAAACTGTCCAAGAATACACATACCTTGGGCAAATTTTGCAAGTAGGAAGTAACAGTTTCGAGAAAGAGATACGGAGAATACAGCTGGGCTGGGCAGCATATGGCAAACTCCGTCGAGTCTTTTCGTCGCCTATACCGCAATGCCTGAAGACTAAACCCTTCAATCAGTGCGTCCTGCCGGTTATGACTTACGGTGCCGAAACGTGGACACTGACATCGAGGCTAGTCCACAAACTTCAAGTCGCTCAACGCGCTATGGAAAGAGCTATGCTCGGAATATCTCGTATAAAATCCGAAACGAAGTAATTCGCCAAAGAACCAAAGTAATCGACATAGCTCTCAAGGCTAGCACGTTGAAGTGGCAGTGGGCTGATCACGTTTGTCATTTGTTGGAGTCACAAGGTCCTAGAGTGGAGACCGCGTCTCGGCAAACGGAGTGTGGGGCGCCCCCCGGCTAGGTGGAGCGACGACATCCGGAGAGTGGCTGACATCAAATGGATGCGAACAGCCAAGGATAGGCAAAGTTGGCGCAATCTTAAAGAGGCCTATGTCCAACAGTGGATGCATATTGGCTGATGATGATGATGATGATCATAACGGAACGCTAAATCACTTGGCGGTACGTCACTTGGTCGAAGCCTCCCACCAGAGCAAACCAAAAAAAATTCAGAAATTAAAAATTTCCAAATAGACCCTGCCGAGAATCGAATCAAGGAACCTCCCACAATAAGAACACACCGCTCTCCAATGCGCCAGGGAGGTCGTCGTGAATACGCCAGCATACGTAATCTACACTACAAACAATTCGATACCCTATGACCACGGATCCCTTAGAACTATTATACTTGTGCTGTGAGACCATGCCTCGTACCAAAAAAATTGCCAAGAAGCTGATAACGTGTTGTTATAACATTTTCCTTGTTATTTACTAAAATATAATTTATATATTTTGGTATTTAGAACCCTTAGTCTGAGTCTCACTTGACGTGGTTTTTTTCAAATCACAACCAACCTCTCGAGTTCTCGACATAATCACCAATAACAATATATTCAAATCAGAGTTTTTCAATCAACTTCTTGTCCTTCAACTTCGGACCAACGGATCGGTCCAGCGCTTCGTTATATTTAACGAGCCCATTGAATTATTTATAAGATGCTGTTTTTCTTAGGCCAAGATCACACTTATAAGTTATTACTTAAGTAGCATACATTAGGGGTTATTTTAATTACAAGTTCGCCCTACCTTTTTGCATACTGGAATGCACTGTAGTAGAATAAATAATATTTATTAAAAAAACTGCCATAGTGTTGGAATTTCCAAAAAAATATTGTGCGGGTCAGCTCCGACGCACGACTAGAGCTCCTTACGAACGAAAAGTGTTACCATGGAAACATAAACATAATGTAACGTAAAGTATGATTTTACTCCCCATAAATTTTCATACCCCGGGCTTATATATGAAAATCGCTTCTATTAACTCCAATATTTCTAAGTGAGTGGCCTATAGATCACAAAAGGCACTTCCTGACAGAATTTTAAGTTTCTCATCCCAGGGGCCATACCGCCAACGCTCAAAGCCATATTATATTGTTTCATTATTGTTGACTTTCGTTTTTAAGAAGTGTATCCCATAAATTAGGTGACATTTTGAGTTATAGTTTAAATCTAAGTAAGTAGTTAATAATTACAATGTTCTGTTTATCGGCAGCGATGTCGGGTTGGCGGGCCGCCCGGGCCGGTCCGGAGCGTCGGAAGGGATCGGCTGAAAATCAGCGCTGTTATGGTGTATCTACACCATACCAGCATTACGCTGAGCCGATGCCCTTTTTGGAATTATCTCGCCACAGTCTAGTTCATAAGTTTTTTATTTTTATTTGCTACTAGTACTTAGTAAGTTTTTGTTTGTATCTTCATTGTGTCTGGAAATTCCAAATAAAGATTTCACTAGCTGATGCCCGCGACTTCGTACGCGTGGATCGAGGTTTTGTGGTTCGCGCGGGAATTCTTTAATTTTCCGGGATTAAAAGTAGCCTATGTGCTATTGCAGACTATAATCTATCTCTGTGCCAAATTTCAGCCAGATCCGTTAAGCTGTTGGGGCGTGATTGAGTAACAAACATCCATACATCCATCCATCCATCAATCCATCCATACATCCATCCAAACTTTCGCATTGATAATATTTGTTAGTATATTAGTAAGAAGTAAGAGTTATTTATTTAATATGGCCCCAGCGGCTTGTATGTAGTGGTAAGCAGATTCTGGACCCTGCTTACCAGGGAATACGAAAGGCCCAGGAAAAAAACGTGCTATCGCATCGTTATATTATTTTAACGAGCTCAATGAATTATTTACGAACCTTTGTTTTTCGTTGAAGGGAACTACCGATATAAAAGGTAATTTCTCGGGTAATCTTCGCTAACAGGTTTCTGGCATTACCGTAACGTTGCGTGTTACACCATAAATTGCATATACTTTGATACTTTTTATTATCCCTTTTATAAATACTTTTTGGTATAAAAAAGTTTGATAGAGGTATATTAATGTAGGTGCAATAGCGTTAACTACATTACCTTCATTTTTTACTACAGTTCTGCTTTTTTAACCACCTTCAAAAAAAGGAGATTATCAATTCGACACAATATAATAAGTGTGTAATATTATTGGAACTGCAAAATATCATCAATCTACAAGAGCTTCCAACCAAATATAGGTACAAAATTTCATAGGTATGTATTATGCTAATGTTTGTCCGTGGATTTCTCCTAAACTATTAATCGGATTGAGACCATTATTTTTCATTGGCTTACATTGACTTCAAATTAGGAAACAGTGCAAATTTCATCAAAATCGGGTCAGTACTTTTCAAGATATGGACTGTTAAGTGTGTGGCCGAGGCCCCTTGTTATACGTTCACGAAACACAATATAAGTATGAAGTTCTTGTCATCATCATCTTCATCATCATCAGCCGTAGTGGCTGATCATCACCACGGGTTTGCTCTCAGCATGAGAAGAGTTTAGGAAATCCACCACCACGCTCAAGTGGTTTGGTAATTGACTAGATCAGTAGACCATTATTACGAATCAGCCCTTCCAATTCGCACCTTAAATTTCAACTAACCCTAAATGTCATATTTCCTCTCCTTAAAACGCATATTTTAATAGTGTTTTATATTTTAGGAAAAATAATTTAAACGTACTAAATTAGATATCCAATTTCAATACGAAACAATAAACTCTCTATAGCAAGAAATAAAAAGGCAAGAGGCAAGAAAATGGAGTCAAATCCAAATCCAATAACCCAAAGGCAACTAATAAAGCCAACACCAAATTTGATAAACGCAAAGGAAGAAAGCTATTAAGTTACACGCCGAAATGAAGACAAAGCACTCTCTACCGATGCAAAATATTCTCGCTGCATCGTGTTCTTTATGCCGGAGAATCGTGACGGCAACCCTACGCTCGGAGTCTCCCAGATACAGTCATCTGCATTTAACCAGATTAAAAATAATAATAATAATTGATCCTTCAAAGGAAATCCGAGTGTAAGAAGTTAATAGTAACACTAGGAACTCAAGTGACTAGTCAGTCAAGCAGAAAACTTTGTATGTTTGTTTTACTTTTTTATATTTTCTTTCTTTAACACCTAAAATCAAATATTTTAGTGTATTCGACAATTATCAAATACAGCTCATAACATCAACAAGCCATCCACGTTTCAATGTCGTCGTCTTAAAAAGATTTCGACCAATAACACCAGTACTTTGACAAAGGGCATAAACGCAATCTCTCCTCTCCTTCGGAGGAGCTACATTGGTTTCGGGAAAAAGCAGATCTATATTAATCTCCACTGAAACTCGACGACTTGTATCAATTTACAAAGAGTGTTCGCCGCGGCCCCACGGTCCCGGGCCAATTTTTGCAAATTTGCTCCGTAGACTTTTCATTTTCGTATTTCCCGGCGCAACAATGTTGCTACGCACTCGTTATTTTCATTTTTATCACTCGTTATTACAATTTTCGGGGTTCCTTTTACTTTTGAAGGAAAACATACTAAGCATAAGTTCCCACATAGGTTACTTATCATATGGGGTATAATTTGACTATCGAGTTCTAAGAATACCCCCAGTCTTTTACAAAACTATCAAGTCCATAATCTATACTAATATTATAAATGCGAATGTTTGGATGAATGTATGGATGTTTGTAACTCAATCACGCCAGAACGGCTAAACGGATCTGGATGAAATTTGGCACAGAGATAGATTATAGTCCGGAATAACATAAAGGCTACTTTTTATCCCGGAAAATAATATAAAGAGCTCCCGCGGGTAGCAATAAAACCTCAATCCACGTAGACGAAGTCGCGGGCATCAGCTGGTTTTTTAATAATTTTTAAGATTATTTTGTCGAAAAATATAATCCAAGCTGTAAACAAGACTGCTTTAAATTTTATACCGTCAGAGATATAGACGTACGCCATAGATAATAATAGTATGGATTAAACGCCGGTAAAGTGTGATCAAGCGGTAATTTATGTACGTGTCAAACTGTAGAGGAAGTTATAATTGCTTTCCTCTTGTCGGGGACTGGCGACAGGTGAGCTTAGCCTTCGACGTCTCTGCTCCATTATTATATTATATCTACCTACTACATGATTACTTCAAACTTGGTCCACGAAGTGACGAAGCCCTTGAAGACCTCCCTGACGTCATAATGAGCGCTGTGGTCTTACGGCCCGTTAAAGTTATTTAGTAGTCTCTAATATATATCCATACTAATATTATAAATGCGAAAATGTGTATGTCTGTCTGCTACGCTTTCACGGCCCATTTGTTCAACCGATTTTGATGAAATTTGGTACAGGGATAGATTGTATCTCGGGGAAGGGCATAGGCTAATTTTTATCCCGAAAAATTAAAGAGTTCCCGCGGGAATAAAAAAAATGCACGCGGACCAAGTCACAGGAATCAACTAGTTAAAAATAAAATAAAAATAAAAACAATAACTAACAGCCATAAAAATTAGTTCCAATTTTGGCCACCGGGTCAGATATGTTTGTGGGACTATACTAAAGTCAATACTCAATTTTTGTATTGCACGTATTACATACAGGTGTCTCATAAAATACGTGATTAAAAAAAAAAAAAAAAAATTAGTTTATTTCTCATTACAACATTATTTTACACTTGTGAATTTGGAGCCTTCTTTTAAGGCGCCTTATACAAATTTCATACTTTTCCAGGTACACTTTAAAGAAATAGGAATTCTAGCTGTGGGGATATCATGGTATCAAATTAAAGGTCATGTATTCAGCGTTCGTTTGACCATATCGAGGGGTTCCGGGCTATTTGTATTAACCGACATTTTTGAAACTTTACACCAGAGCAGTTTAAAGTTTCGATTTTTGGAAAAAAAATAATAACTTTAGCAAATCGCATTATTTCTTTAAAAAGAAGGATATTACTGTTTTTATAACATATTCCCCATAATTTGATTATACTTTTTTTCTAATATTCCTATTTTTAACGAAGATAAATGTCGCTTAATACAAAATGACCCATATTTTACTTCTTTTTGTTCCAGGCTAAATGACTTAACCGCCTATGATTATTGTTTCTTATTTCAGGCTAAACGACTTAACCGCCTAGGCATGCAAATAATGGCTCTAAGCTAAGTGCTTTAATCAAATAGTTGGTAATATTTCAAACCTAAGCTAATTGATTTAAATACCATATCTTAAACTTATTAATGTATGGCTAATTAGTTTATGCGACTGTTTTTTTTAAATAAATTGTTTGTAATCCTACTTGAATAATGAAGTTTGCAGAAATTGGCGGTTAAAACATTGATAAATTAAAAGGTACATACATAGGGTGTACCTACCTATCTTGTTAATAATGATGAAATGAGAAATAAAACGCACATTATAAATTGTTTAAAGGTAAGTTTTTTATTTAAAATGACAATCACCTAGGAACAGCAGTGACTTCTTAGCTTACCAAACTAAAGTTTTTATCACAATTGTATAGGAATCAGAAGTTAAACAGTCTTTTTATTTCGTAGCCTACAGTCTTATTACCTGAAATAATTATTCTCATTCTTCTTCATTCCTAAACTTTAACATTTCTTCTCAGTCGTGCACTCTTGACAGAGTGGTCGTGGCTGCTGGGTCGATACTGGTACACTCGTCATCGGTCTTCTTTAAATTGGGTCGCCTCCCGCGCGATGCTCCTCCACTTATCTCGATTGGTAGCATTGCGGGAGCACTCCACCACAGTTTTCTGGGTCACACTTTTTATTAGGTCTGTCCATCGAGTAGGTGAACGTCCTCTGGCTCGCTTTCCTTCCACATGACCTTGTACCAACAGGCGCTCAATTGACCCTTCATTTCTGGAGATGTGGCCAAAGAACTTCAGAATTCGCGATTGCACAGTCGACGATAACCTTTCTTTTATCTTAAGTTCTTTTAGGATTGAGTTGTTAGTTCGAAAGGCTGTCCAGGGTATCTTTAAAAGGCGCCTCCAGCACCATATCTCCAAGGCATCAATTTTACGTCGGTCTTGTAGTCTAAGCGACCATGTTTCAGCTCCGGAGAGAAAGATTGGTAAAACCAGACACCTCATAAGCCGAACCTTCGTGGTTTTGGTGATCTTCCTGTTCTTCCAAATCTTATTGAGCTTCTTTACCGCAGACCTATTTATGGCACATCGCCGACGGATTTCCAGTTCACAGCCCCCAGTATTAGAGATGGTAGAACCAAGATAGATGTAGGTTTGCACCACCTCGCAATTGGCGATATTTTGGATTTCTGGCCTATTATGATAAGCCTGATCTACTATCATCATCTTGGTCTTATCCCTGTTGATGGTTAGTCCAAACTCAAGACTAGTTGTCTCCAGATGCTCTAGTAGGTCTTCTATATCTTCTTTAGTTTGGGCAAGAAGCGTAGTATCGTCCGCATATCTGAGACTAGATGATTCCCGCGACTTCGTCCGCGTGGACCAAGTTTTTTCGATTCCCGCAGGAACTCTTAAATTTTCCGGGATAAAAAGTAGCCTATGTCCTTCCCCGGGATACAACCTAACCCTGTACCAAATTTCATCAAAATCGGTTCAACAGATGGGCCGTGAAAGCGTAGCAGACAGACAGACACACTTTCGCATTTATAATATTAGTATGGATTACACATCTTGCGTCCTCCAACAGATATACCCTTATCCCAGTCTTCCAAAACAATCCGCATTGTGTTCAGTGTAAATGTTGAAAAGAAGCGGTGAGAGAACACACCCCTGTCGAACGCCAGCTTGAGTTTTAAAGGTTGAAGATTCTAGTTCGTCCACTCGTACAGCTGCTGTACCATCCACGTAAAACCTCTGTACAAGATTTTTGACTGCGATCTCACCTGATGGTAAGTGATGATGCAGTCTAAGATGGTAGCGGGCTAACCTGTTAGGGGCATGGCAGTTATATTAAACCCATACCCCTATTCGGTTTCTACACGACATCGTACCGGAACGCTAAATCGCTTGGCGGCACGTCTTTGCCGGTAGGGTGGTAACTAGCCACGGCCGAAGCCTCCCACCAGGCCAGACCAGGTAAAATTCAGAAATTATAAATTCCCAAATTGACCCTGCCGGGGATCGAACCCGGGACCTCCGCACGTTAAGACAACAACGCTATACACTGCGCCACGGAGGTCGTCAAAAGATATATAAGATGCTGAGGTACACTCATTTGAGAAAGTATTTGCCAGAGTTTTAACCATTTAACCGTATAAAATGCTTTCCTGAAATCCACAAAACAAATGTATAGAGGGTTGTTAAACTCTCTAGCTTTCTCTATGATTTGGCGGATCACTAGTATTTGTTCTCGTGTACCTCTTCCTTTGACGAAACCAGCTTGTTCCAGTGCGATTTGGCGCAACAAGTAAGCTTGAAGTCTTGTATTTATGATGTGAAGCAGTACCTTACTCGCATGTGATATGAGAGAAATCAGTCTGTAGTTGTTGCATTTTTTTGTTGATCCCTTCTTATGTAATGGAATGAATAAGGAATGTGACCATTCTGCCGGCCAACGTCCAGTTTCAGTAAAATAGTCCAGTAAAATATTTACGAGCGTTTCTTTGGTTTTCATTTCTTTACTTATTTTCTTCTATATTTTTTTCTAACTTTCTCAGTAATCAAAATCAAAAACATCTCTCGTTAATGGTTGAAGTGACGACATCTAACATTTCATGTACAGAGCTAATGTATGGATCGACACTGGGTATGAATTTGACAAAGAGGCTAAATGTATTAAACGACATTCTTGTATATTTACAAGGTAAAGCTAATTGTATTAAGCGACATTTCTATATATTTATAAAGTCAGGCTAAATGCTTTAACGTACGTTGCCTGTAAATTGTTGCTCCAGGAAAAAACGTTTAAACGACTGCCTGGTATTTGGTAGTCAGCTTAAGTACACAGTTCCTAAATTTGTCAATATTTTGTGTCGCTTCATACATTGCAGTCCAAAATGGGCCCAAAAATGCGGGTTGTATTAAGCGACAAAAAAGTGCTCCGATCGTCACCAAACCCAGCTCAAATGACGCAGAAAAATTCGCTGATTCCAAATATGTATAAAAGTCTATATCGCTCAGAGTGTCGCTTAATACAATTAGCCCGGAACCCGTCGATATAAAAAATGCACACTCCATACAAATTTTCTGCATAAATACGTAATATTGAACGCATGAATCGCTTATAATGACGAAAAATGGGGTCTGTTCAGGAACCCTCATTTATGTATCCGCTGCATATTTTAATTAGTAAATTATAAAAAAATGATGGCATATATAGTCCTCTATATAAACTATGCCACATTGTGCGTCCAAGTGAAGTACGTAGTCATTTATGTGTCCCACCATATTTTTTTCATACTTTTTCTAAGGAAAATATCCGAGGACTTGATTTTTCGCCTCAGTTTGCGCTGAAACGCGCTCGTGAACGGACGGGTGTATCACTTTTTGTCAAAAATTTTATTACGAATTCGCGAGTGCAGTGTTTGTATACTGCGGATGGAAAAAATTGATATTTTTATTTGGAACCGAAATAAAAGTAATTACAACACCAAAATTTATTTGGAAAAGCTATATACAATTTAACAACTATTTTTGACCGACTTCAAAAAAGTAGGAGATCCTGAATTCGACGAGTTTTTTCTTTTTTCAAAGCAAGTAGGTAGGTATACCGATTTCTACGAGATTTCTAAACCAGTTTTCGTAAAAGATCGAGGTTCACGAAATGTTTCATAAATATTTCTGAACCAAAGTACTTAATCAACCGAGTTTCTCTGACCAACTCCCGATTCCATCATGAGACCCTGGACACCAACTACTTTCTAGGTCTTTAGTACCTACTTGGCAAGACAAATCTAATGAGCCCAAACACGAAGGAGTTAAGATGAGTATTTGAAGAGGTCCTGTGACGACCTCCCGATTCCATCATGATACCCTGGACGCCAAGTACATTCTTGGTCTTTAGTACCTACACGATAAGACAAATCCAATGAGCTCAAACACGAAGGAGTTACGATGAGTATTTGAGGAGTTCTCCACCATGAGTTCACCCGTGAAGTTGGTCATGTGTTCATATTTCAAATATCAGCTAAATCGGTTGAACTCTTCAAGTTCAATTCTTGAAAAATTCCTTTCACATTCATAGTAATTATAATATTATTACTAGCTGATGCCCGCGACTTCGTCCGCGTGGATTGAGGTTTTTGGTTCCCGCGGGAACTCCTTAGTTTTCCGGGATAAAAAGTAGCCTATGTATGATTTCATTTATCATCATACTAATATTATAAATGCGAAAGTCAGTTGGTTTGTTGGTTTGTCCTTCAATCACGCTTCAACGGCGCAACGGATCGACGTGATTTTTGGCATGGGTATAGTTGAAGACCTGGAGAGTGACATAATCTACTTTTTATCCCGGAAAATTAAGTAGTTCCCTCGGGAATAACAAAAAACTACCACGTGGACGAAGTCGCGGGCATCATCTAGTTTATTATATAATATTTGAAACGCAAAAAAGAAGTAGGTATAGGTAAACGGTTTTAGGTTTTCATAAAAGAAACAGGTATTTAGATGGCGTGTATTATACAATTTTATGTGAAAAACTGTGTGTGACCCGGATAAGTTTTTCAATTATTTCCGTACCTACTAGATGATGCCCGCGATTTCGTCCACGTGGATTACAGTTTTTTGATTACCGCAGGAACTCTTTAATTTTCCAGGGTAAAAAGTAGGTACCTAGCTTATGTCCTTACACCTATTGTATACAACCTAACCTTTTACGAAATTTCATCAAAATCGGTTGAGTAGATGGGCCGTGAAAGCGTGGCAGACAGACAGACACACTTTCGCATTTATAATATTAGTATGGATGCCTAGAGACAGCTTTGATTATTTACTAATGGACTGTATCGAAAAATGCAAATAGGAATTGTGTACGAGAGCCACGGGGGCGCGGGGGCGCGGGGCGGGATCTCTGATTCGGCGACGCTGGCAGCGACGCGCTAAGTTACCAACTTACCTACTTAGCGCGTCGTCGCCAGTGGTGCGCCCAGGGTTGCCAGGTGTTCGGTATTTTAGCAAGTATAACAAAAATGCCGAAGTATGAGTGGTTCGGTTTATTCAGTTTCATACATAATGAAGTATAAGATTTGCCGCAATATATTAAGTGACGTTGCCGGTTCGTACACGCGCAGATCGTGACGTTTTCCATTTCTTTCTTTCGAATCGTGTCGAAAGTCGAAACGTGAGCGAAGGTCAGTCATTTATGATTTTTGATTTCAAATCAAGCGTAGACATGGTGAAGCCTAAATTATGCATACCTGTAACTTTTAATGCCTACTGCCATAATATGTGTAATTTTATAAAATAAATCTATACTAATATTATAAAGAGGTAAAGTTTGTGAGTGTCATAGGCTATATATTAACCCGAAAAATTTGGGAGTTCCCGTGGGAATTTAAAAAACTTATTTCACGCGGACGAAGTCGCGGGCATCTGCTCGTATTGTGTAAAATAATTATTATCAGTTGTGTTTGTTCCTATCAACGGTCTCGTCCTTGTTCGGTAGATTTCAAAACCAAATTTGGCAACCCTGGCCGTGCCGCGGTCACTCCGGCGGACTTTTCTATTTTTATATTTTACGATTATTCTTTTTTAGGGTACCGTATCCAGAGTGTGCCACCGGGACCCTATTACTAAGCCTGCGCTCTCTGTCCGTCTGTCTGTCAGCGGGCAGTAGGTATCACATGAATCGTATGAATGAGAATGAATGAAATTACACTTTTAGTGTAGGTAAACCACATAAAAATACACCAAATAAAAAAAAATACACCACAATGAAAACCTGTCATGTGCGAGTCGGACACGACGGGTTCCGTACCATTTAGTTTTACATTTGACATGTATAGTATGCGCGCGAGTTGAATGCATCGTGTGTCACCGTACAATATTAGCTCTGCATTCAACTCGCGCGCGTACTATAGGTACATAGAAGAACACTGTACCTAGCGTTTGTGAATAATCGGGCGCATACATACCTAATCTATCTATATTAGTAAGTAGGTAGGATGTCAATCTTTTTTCTATCTATTCTATATATATAAAATCGTTTGTCCTGACTGGCTATCAACGCACAGCCTAAACCGCTGGGGTTAGAAACTTGAAACTTTGACAGTATAGGTTCCTTCTATGATGTAGGCGCTCACTAAGGAAGGATTTTTCAAAATTCCACCCCTAAGGGGTTGAAATAGGGGTGAAAGTTTGTATGAAAGTCCGTCATCTTTCAAGTTATATCCATGAAACTTGGGGTTTGAGCTTTTGGTAAAAAATAAAGAAGTACGCGTGTGTACATGACTGCCTCGTTGGTCTAGTGGTTAGCATAGTCGACTGCGGCTGACGAGGTCCCGGGTTCGAGTACCGGGTCGGGCCATAATAAGTGTTGGGTTTTTCTGACTAGAAATTCTCAGCACTAGCCCGGAATTAGGAAGTTGGCGGTGTTTCACCCCCGTGCCTCGGAGAGCACGTTAAGCCGTCGGTCCCGGTTATTATGACTAACATGATAATAGTCGTTAAAGCCCGCCAACCCACATTGGAGCAGCGTGGTGGGTCAAAGCTCTATTTCCCTCTCTCCTATAAGAGTGGAGGCCTGTGCCCAGCAGTGGGACGTTAATGGGCTGTAGTGGGTACGTGTGTACGTGTGTGTACTGTTTTTGGGAATTCCACCCCCAAAGGGGTAAAATAGTGGTTGAAAGCTTGTATGAAAGTCCTTCATTTTTCAAGTTTTAGGTAGCCGCTAGTATTTACTGTAATAATGTGGCGCGGAGGCATAGATATTAGGTATGTAATGTACCTAGTAAATAAATAATAATCAAATATTTCAAGTAACAAAATTGGTTAGTTGGCTGTAAAATTGAGCGTAGAGCGTAGTGCTATATATGCGTACAGATATATGCTGTAGTGTGGCGAGTTTTATACCTACAGTTGGTTGCCGCCTGATTGTATATCGGGCATTAAGAGTTGTATAAACCCCTGTGTCAAAAGACTCCGATCTCCGTGATGTCTCAGAATATGTTTTGACTCTTTCACTGGTTCGGGAAGAAAAGTCATGCTTCGATACATTACATCAAATTTAAACGCACTTTTTTTCTTTAATCTATAAAAAAACTAACTAAAACCTAAAACTAATCGAAAATGTGAATTTTAGGTCTGTTGGAAGACCTTCTATTTATTAATTAGTAAGAAATTTTTTTTAGCATAGGCATCATCCCTGTTAGGCTCAAAGCGATGGTACCTATACCCCCAGGACTACCTTGTAGTGGAATAAAATCTACCTGAATCTATGAGTAGTTCCCGACATAAAATGTTCTTTTTACACAAACGAAGTCACGGAGTAGATATCTTCGTGAAAAGAATACACGGGAAATCCCCGCGCCGCCGACCGTTTCAGGCATTAAATAAATTGCTTCGGAAACAAAATGGTGATGCTGTAAGCTTGCACTTACTGTAATGAGGCAGTGGTTACGTGGAGTGCTTCAAATTTTACGTACAATATCCGTGTAATATTTTTTTTTTGATTCCACGAGTTTTTTTAACTCCTTGATTTTCCGGGAAAGTATCCTGTCACTCTCCAGGCCCTCAACTATATCCATGAAAAAAATCAAGTCAATCTGTTGCTTTGCTTCGGCGTGATTGAAGGACATACCAAAAATAAACACACTTTCGCATACCTACTTATAATATACTAGGGGATGCCCGCGACTTCGTCTGCGTGGATTGAGTTTTTTTGGCTCCCGCGGGAACTCTTTAATATTCCGGGACAAAAGTAGTCTTTGTGTTATTTCAGACTATAATCTATCTCTGTGTTAAATTTCATCCAGATCCGTTCAGCCGTTCTGGCGTGATTGAGTTACAAACATCCATCCTTCCGCATCCATCCCACCATTATAATATTGGTATAGATTATGGACTTGATAGTTTTGTTAAAGACTGGGGTATTCTTAGAACTCGATTGTCAAATAATACCCCGTACCCCTAATTTGTTTCGTACCAGACTGCTATATCGCTTTGTGGTACGTCTATGTCGGTATGGTGGTAACTAGCCACGGCGGAAGCCTCCCACCAGACAAAGAATCCCCATTTTCAGGGTTCCGTCCATTTTTATAATTTCGTCCAGTCCGTCCATCTATTTGTCTGTGGTGTTTATGGTTGGTCAGCCAATGATAGGCCCCAGAGCGTGCGCCGTCTCCCTTAAGCAATTATAAGAGCAAAATAGCAATTAAAGTTATATTACATCGTATCTTGTTAAATTCCACATGCCCTAACTAGTCTATCAACACTAATTACCGAAGGAAACTTAGTTGTAAACTCTGAAATTAATCTATGCGTAGATATTATTAGATACGTCCTTCACCTGTCGCCGGTTATCATCAGGGGAAGCAATTATAAGTTCGTCCCAACCCTGACAAGAACATAAATTACCTGATCATCGTTTTAGCTAAATATGTAAATTAATACATTTATCACGCATGGCTAGCATGGAATATTTTGAAAGTAAACACATCATACTTCATACTAATATTATAAATGCGAAAGTGTGTTTGTTAGTGTGTTGGTTTGTCCTTCTATCACGCTGCAACGGAGCAACGAATCGACGTGATTTTTGGCATGGGTATAGTTGAGGACCTGGAGAGTGACATAGGCATTTTTATCCCGAAAAATTAAGGAGTTCCCGTGGCAATCAAAAAAACATATTCCACGCGGACGAAGTCGCGGGCATCAGCTAGTGTTGAAAATATGTAGAAGGATCGAAGTGAGAGACACAGAAAACATTTATTCATTTAGTTGTAACTTCAAATGCGGACATTACTGATACAGGGGGCTTATTGTCATCGCTTAAAGCAGTATTACTTTAATCCTGTTGACGCTCTTGTTTCAGAATTATAATCCTTATTTTAGGAACGTCAAGGCACGTTATATAAAACGTAAATTTTAAAATAACACTGCTTTAGGCAAGTAATGCGTTGTAAAATCACTAGAAAGGTAACTATCTGCTATGTCTAGTCCGCTTACAAAGGATTTTTGAAAATTCAATCCCTAAGGGGGTAAATAGAGGTGTGAAATTTGTATGGAAATCGAACCTAATGAGCGAAGGCGCGAATTTAGTACACAATAAAAGTGAAAATAATTTCATCAGTAAGGTAATTCCAAATTCTGTGAATATAATAACAATTATCCGTAATATTAGATTTTAATCAACAGCATATTATATTTTTTAATTTGTTCGAAAAACTCAGCATTTGATTCACTAATGACCAAACTTAGAATAAAACACTAAAAACTTTGATTTAATCATCACATCCCTACAAAACCCTTTCTAAACGCAACTAATTGAAAAATCAATTCAACCCACAGATTCAACCTAAAACTTTGTTTCACTTTCCGCCTCGAATATTTCGCACAGTCACTTATGTGCAAAACTTTTGGCGGGAGACAAAAACAATTTCACCCCGGAGAGGAGTCGAGGGGAAAAATTTTAACGGCTCGTTACCCTCTCACGTCCGGTCGCAACTTTTGGGTGTTACTCCAAAAACGATTTCCACCAAATTGTTAATTTGAAATTTTCATAATTGAGTCGTCGTTGACATCGTTGTCATCTCAACCGATAGACGTCCACTGCTGGACGAAGGTCTCCAGCATGGTTCTTGACAGGACACGGTCTTGTGCCGCTTGCCTCCAGCTCTCTATTTCAGATCGTCCATCCACCTAATAGGTGGGCCTCACAACGAGGCTGCCATTTTAACGGAAATCGCCGATGCGCACGCGAGCCCACCGGCGACCGGCGACCACCATTATAAACTGATTTTTCTTAATGATAGAGTTTATTTTTGTTTGAACAACTTTGGACCATAGAGAAGTATATTAAGTAATCTATACACTGCAACAGTAAAATCGTCAAGTGAGAAAACAAATTAAAAAAAAAGCTATGGTAAAAAGTCATTTGAATCTGTGCCAAAATTTTGAGTTTTTTTGTGTTGTTTATTGTTTGTTATGACAAGTGGTGACAAATACAAATAAAAACTCAATACAATATGTTTGTAAATATATTTAAGTGCAGTGTTAGACTGTATTATCACTGAAATGTAATATCTTTATCGCGAAAATATATTTTTGAAAAATCGCGATCGTTATCGCGGTCGTTGTCGCATTCTTTCCGTTTATATGTAATTGTTTGTAAACGTCAGCTTCTATAAATCATACCTTCGTAAAGATATATTATAGATAAAGCCAATGCCGTTTACAGAACCATGATAAGTGGCCTGGGTATTTTTTTGTAGGCGTTTTTCTGAAACGTGATGCATGCGGGGTGCGCGAGGGGCGCGCGGGTGGTTCGCGGGTCGCGAAATATGAACCGTGCAAAAAACACAAGGTCAAATTCGCGAGGTACAAAGGGTTAAGCACGTCAAGAAATAAGATTCCAACGCTTATCGATTCTTCGAACTATATGCCCCACTCATTGTCACTCAAGCTTAATGATTCTCCAAGCTATGTCAGTTACACTGGCTCTCTTACAGAACTCCTGTTTTCTAGTTTGCTCACGTAGGGATACTCCAAGTATAGCCCTCCCCATCGCCCGCAGACCCTGAGCCTTTCTGGCCCAAAATAAGCGACTATACATAGCGGCTCCTTGCGACTCGTTTGTTGTCGTCTTTCCTCCTAGTGGAGAAACTGCCAGCGCTTCCCGTTACGATGTCACCATCCCAGCGTCTCCTTGGAACCCCAACGCCTATCGATTCAACGAACCTCCTACCTTCTCTCCTTCTCCTCTATCCTCACCTACGTTCTTCTCCGGATCTCCGCATTTTTAATATTATGATGACAATTTATAGTAAGATTCTAAATCATAACTTTTGCAAAATCTACTCATGTAGAATTTACTACTCTTGAAACAAAAGCTAATTTCCTTTTTAATATTTGTTACTAGCTGATGCCCGCGACTTCGTCCGCGTGGTTTAAGTTTTTTGTTATTCCCGCGGAAACTCCTTAATTTTCCGGGATAAAAAGTAGCCTATGTCACTCTCCAGGTCCTCAACTATACCCATGCCAAAAATCACGTCCATCCGTTGCTCCGTTGCGGCGTGATTGAAGGACAAACCAACAAACCAACAAACCAACAAACAAAGTGACTTTCGCATTTATAATATTAGTATGATATGATATGATGATTAAATATAAGTACGTTTCTTGTCTTTTAAAGACCCGAGCTTTGACATAAGAAAAAGAAAATGACATAGGTACCTACTTACTTGACCTAGTGAGTACTAGGTCAAATAAGTAGGTACCTATGCCAATTTCTCAGCTTCACTGTGTCTGTCTGTCCAAATAGCTAGCGGGCAAAGCTAGTTAGCTAATTTGTGCTCTTTACAATGTTACGTAACCGCAGAGCTTCTAGTAAGAGAAAAGTTTCGACCGACATGGAGTTTCTTTGCTAACAGACCTTTGACGGTGTGAAATAGCTTCAGCAAACGCGGAGTACGTAAAGTAGGTATATTAGTAACAGTTATGTAAAACTATAGATGATGCACATTTACTCATCCACACGGAGCTTAAAGTCATCAAATCAAATATAGAACACAATCCAATAGCTCAAAGAATATTATTATCGATCTTTACCCTTACCCCTTTCTACCACAATGGTCATAAATAAAAACAAAAATATGTTTATACCCACAAAACAGATGAAGCTACAAAAATAGTAATATAATTGCATAACCAAAAAAATAGGTATAATCAGATCCACCGTAAAAGCGAACGCTAAAACAATTTACTTTATCGCAGCCAGGGCGCTCCTCGCTATCTTTACAAATAAATCTTACCAAAAAAAGGCTAAAGGGAGCTAGCGATACGCGCGCAATTACTCTCTGCCCCACGTTACCCCAAATGGGTCGAAATGGCCCCCAATTGATGCTAAATGGCCCCAAATGGAGAATCATTGATGGATGCACGGCCTATTTCAGATATAGCCTATCCGGATAACGCTGGTCATGCAGACTTATAATATTTTACAAGGTTCTACGGCACAAAATGGCAGCCATTTACTTGGAATGGCAATAGTTTTTTATGCTTCGGGTCTGTAAATATGGCGATGGGATTTTACGAGTATGATTTTATCTACATTGTCCTTCATGGCCAGTAACCGTTATTCATCATTTTCTGAAAGTTAAGCTTTTACACCACCATCAACCCCATCTTATCTTACCCATTGCCGAACCACTATTGAGCGCACGGGTATTTTTCAAAAAATGCTAAGACAATCAGTGAAGTTCGAAATTGACCACTTATTATATTTTTTTTAGAATTTGATAAATTACAACACAATTTGCAATAATACTATAAATTAGAGTTGTCCGGGGTTTACCTATATGCCCGGTCCTTTTGTTTTTGCACATCAATGACGTCAAATAGAAACCGAATGGGAAACCACAAACTCGACAAAAAGCGGCCGTTTCTATCTAACGCTCAAAGCCTCGTTAAAACTCTCCTGTTTTAACTACCCGCAGTTTTTGCCTCTAATGGAATCTAAATCAAAATTAACCACGGCCAAAATTACCAAAACCCAACCTTTACGGGGGAAACTTGGACAATAAACTTCACTTCA
This sequence comes from Erebia epiphron, assembly GCA_963932025.1. NCBI lineage: Eukaryota > Metazoa > Arthropoda > Insecta > Lepidoptera > Nymphalidae > Erebia > Erebia epiphron. The sequence goes on from OZ009948.1 coordinate 24,367,535, forward strand.
CTCCATCATCAGTGATTTGTGAACTTCATAAACACCGTGCCATAAATAAAATTATAACGCAATAAATTGTTTCTTCGGGATGGGAAGCAATACCTAAATGTTCGTTAAAACACCTGCTTCTTAAGGTGGGTATCCACTATGTTCGCGCCCCAGTTGAGGTCCGTGATGGAGACGGTACGCGCACCGTTACAAGAAACACACATGCGCTCAGCTTCCGCCGCTTCCTGGAGCGCTCGCCACGGAGCGTGTAACGTTGCACTCTCCAGTGCGCTAACGTATTCATTACTGGAGCAGTCGCAGATGCGCGTAGCATAGTTAGAGCGCGAACATAGTGGATACCCACCTTTATGGAGAAAGGCTTTTTGTTTTCCTCTTAGTGAATAGTAAATAATTGAGTACATTTTATCTCTTTGACAGAATTACCTCGTGCTTTATCGAATTTATCTTCGGCGATTTAAATTGTACGACCAACAAAGGTAGGTAGCGTTTAGGACGATAACTCCGATAATTAAGGGCCACTTGCACTGTGCACAAGGACATTTAAACTGATTTAGTTAAATTTTGGCAAATTCATATTGTAGTTGCCAAAGAGGGACATCATTAAAATATTTAACTAAATCAATTTAAGAGTCCTTGTGCAAGTGGGCCTAAGGACTAGTCTTATTATGACGAATGTAAAGTCCGCACGCGCAGTTTAACGTGAAACTCCACATACTACTACAGTGAGACAAAACATGTTTTCCCTCTGAAGCAAGTGTATTGCGCGGACGTTTTGCTCTGTCCTGTCAGTAGTGCATTTTTTAGTTGTATTTTGATCCCATGTTAGACATTGCTAACATAATTAATTATGTGCAACTGTAAAATAATGTAATTTAAGGAACATTCTATTCGTCTATGCTGCAATGATCAAATTTTGGATATCTTTATCATTATCATTCAAGCTATTTCCTTCAGTCTCTTTCAGTCAGTTTCAGTCAGTTTATTTTTCATACCTACGAGTATGTACGAAATTTAAAATTAAGTATAATGTTCGGTACAGACGTTTGTAACAAAAGAATTAAATAATACAAACGCTAAACAACATCAAAAAAATGTTTGAAACCAATTGTTATATTTACATTATTGTAAATTTTTTAACCCTCTGCAATACCCTGGGTATATTTTTACCGACCGGCCGTAAAAAGAGGTATATAGATTGAGTAATGTAAAAGCTGGTTTACACAGGGACAGTGACTGTCTAGTTCTACATTCACAGTCGCCGGCTTATGGCATCGCTGGACCTTGTTGCTTACATTCAATTCATTGCTTGTTGTTTTCAGTCAATCACGGGGTTTTCTGTCCACATGTTAGAAACTGGCGCGACGGATTTTGACGTGTTCGCAAATACGTGCATCTAAAGGCGATAACTTACTATGGACAAGACAGAACGAAACGTCTGCGTACAACGCATACCTGGGTTGTATTGGAAATAAATTTCGGCCTGTTACGGTAGTATTTGCACCTCCAAATAATACCGCGCGGGCTTTTGGTCTGCCAGACAATTTTTATTGCACGTAGCTTGTTTTTCCCCGAGGCAGCAAGGCGAGCGAAAGGGCGAGAAAAATAAACGGGTGATCAATTCGTAGGGATGATGCCTATGTCAAAAATAAATTATTTCTTACTGATCATTAAATAGAGGGTATTCAAAAAGACCTAAAATTCACATCCTCGGTTAGTTTTAAGTTTGATAACCATTTAAAGCTATAGAATAAAGAAAATGATGCTTTGAAATTTGATGACGTCACAACTATGTACCTACTTCAAATATATAAATATTATAAATGAGAAAGTTTGGATGGATGTATGGATGGATTTTTGTTACTCAATCACGCCGCAACGGCTGAACGGATCTGGATGTAATTTGGCACAGAGATAGATTATAGTCTGGAATAGCACATAGGCTACTTTTTATCCCGGAAAATTAAGAAGTTCCCGCGGGAACCGAAAAACCTCAATCCACGCGGACGTAGTCGCGGGCATCAGCTAGTATTTCATACAAACTTCCATACCAGAAGCGCATTTTTAAGTTTCATAAAGAGTTGTTGATTTGATTGAGTTGTCATCATAACTATTCTCGACATGCGGTCTGCCTGCTTGCAAGAACAAGTGTTTACGCAAGGCCAATGACTGGCGTTGCAGGCACGCTGTCACCAGTCGTTGTCTCAATGTACACCCGCCTTAAAAACGTCCAGTTCATAAAAAACAACACGATGATAATTTGTTGCGAGGGTAAGCGCGGGTCAGCGAGGGTCGTAAGTCACACGAGGAGCTCTTTATTTATTATGTTGCGAGCATTACTGGGCTTCACCCTCTTTCGGTTAAACTGCGTGCAATCAAATAAACATAATATTCATCGTTACCATTTCAACCCATTGCCAGATCACTACATGTATAACGACGAATTTGACGACCTCCGTGGTGATCGCTGTTGCCTTAACGTGTCCCGGGTTCGAACCCCGGCACGATCAATTTGGGAATTTATAAGCCCCAATCTGGCCTGGTGGGAGGCTTCGGCCGTGGCTAGTTACCACCCTACCGGCAAAGACGTACCGCCAAGCGATTTAGCGTGCCGGTACGATGCCGTGTAGAAACCGATTAGGGGATGGGTTTAATATATCTGCCATACCCCTAACAGGTTATCCCGCTACCATCCTAGCCTGCATCATCACTTACCATCAGGTGAGATCCCAGTCAAGGGCTAACTTGTAGTTGATAAAAAAAATAACACTAGTACCTACCTAAATATATTAATTATACTATAAGTAGGTATATTGTATTAGAAATGAAACTCAGAAAAGTTAGAGGTAATAAGCACAGAATAGGTAATAATAGTACGTTAAGTGATAGGTAAATAGATAGAAATCCATACTAGGTAAATCTTATGAATGCAAAAGTGTGTCTGTCTATCTGCTACGCTTCCCCGGTACTTATTTTATCTTATTTGTATTATTTAACTTACAGTGGACAAAAAAGTTCAATCTAAACTTTCGGGATAGAAGGGAAAATTAGTTTGTTTTTTCATCTACTCATAATAAAATGTACCCAGTTGATGGGCATAATAAATAAAATAAACACACATAATTTCTAAAATAAATAAAATAAACAAACAATTTTTGTGATAAAGGGGATATCTATGTATTGTTCTTTGGTTTTTTATCTACTCATAATATTATGTACCCAGTTGATGGTCATAATAAATAAAATAAACAAACAAAAAATCCGTACGTTTGTTAAAGGCTATTTTGTTGATGCATGCCTCAATAAATTCGCCTCTCCCGACTTGGGACGCACATTTTTCACGGGCGCGGTGCCATTTTGGACGTTTTAAGGCGTAAATATGCAAGAAAGTGTCCAATATAAATCATATTATAATATACTACACGTATGCGATAGTCCTGTCCCATATTTTACACCCTTCCATTCAACAGCGTAGGCAACTAGAGAGAGACATACATAATGTACATAATAATATAGCCATAACTAAGGTCCAGTGCATACCCGCGGAATGGAGTGAAGCTAAGTCTTTTTCATCATCAATCATCCAATGGGGAGACACAGTGTCAATTTATCCTGCTAGTGTCGTATCTTCGCTGGTGTTTTTTACCTATAAAATTTATAGGTAAAAAACACCAGCGAAGATTAGATTTATAGTATAAATAAATACTTAATTGATGCATTACAAAGACCATACATTCTATACGCCTTAATTAAATAATGTTTAACTGGACTCGACGTTTCTGATACGAACCGCTAGGGTGTGGAACACCCTCCCAACACACGTGTTTCCTGCTACATATAACTTCAGTACCTACCTACCTTCAAGGCAAGAGTGAATAGGCATCTTCTAGGCAAGCGCGTTCCAACCTAGACCTCATCATTGATCTGCACAGTATGCTTAGTGCAAAGCAATGATGAGATTGTCGTCAAGCGCAAGCAATACGCAATAAAAATAAAAATAATTTGATTTATTATTATTATGCCTAAATGCCTCGTTGGTCTTGGTAGCATGGTCGACTGCGGATCACGAATTCCTGGGTTGTATTCCCGATAGGGCATAAAAATTGTTAGGTATTGGGTTTTTCATTTCAGAAATTCTCAGTGTATGTCCGGAGTTGGAAGTTGACAGTGTTTCACCCCCGTGCCTAGGAGAGCACGTTAAGCTGACAGTCGTTAAAGTCCGCCAACCCGCATTGGACCAGCGTGGTGGGTCTAAGGCTTACACCCACCACGCTGGTCCAATGGAGAGAGGGAATTAGAGCTTAGCTCAGACTCTAAGCTAAGCTCTAATTCCCTCTCTCCTATAAGAGTAAAGGCCTGTGCCCAGCACTGAGACGTTAATGGGCTGGAGTGAAGTGGAAATTCAAATCAAAAAGTTTTAATTAAAAAATTGCAACTTTTTGATTTGAATGTACTCGTAAAATTAAAATGAAATATCTATTGAGATACGTTTGTACGTACGTGAGCTATCTTGCTCAATAAATCATTATTCACGCAATATATGGTAAGGTACATACACAGAGCAAGCAAATATTTGCGCTTTGCCCAGGTTATAACTCAGAGGGAATCTGTAGCGATATATTTTGTGGACGGTGCCCAATGTTTGTTCGGTTCTTGGCAGTTTAATTGCGCTACCTATTTGCAATGGCGATCGTCTTCAAATCTGAAACCGTCTGAGAAGTTGAGACTTTTAGATAGATAAATGATTTATTTGCCCACGAAAACGATTTACAGAAGTGAACCAGTAAGTAAGTACCTACCAATATACCTACTTTACACGTTGTGACATCTCTTATAGATGGTACATTTAACAATGTGTGAAACTTGTATTTAGTTTTTATTAAGTGTCCTAATAAATATAAATAAACTAGATGATGCCCGAGCCTTCGTCTGCGTGGATTAAGTTTTTTGATTCCCGCGGAAACTCCTTACTTTTCCTTCCCCGGGATGCCACCTATCCCTGTACCAAATTTCATCAAAATCGGTTGTAAAGATGGGTCGTTGAAGCGTACAGACAGGCAGACAGACAGACACACTTTCGCATTTATAATATTAGTATGGAAGTATGGATAAATACACCTCACGTGCCCAGCGAAGTTTCAAACTTCTATGTCGCAAGATTAATATTATTAAGGTATGAGGTATGAGGTATTTAAAGAACTCTCTTTACCCATCAGCCTCTGTAATTGAAGGCAAACAGAACTGTGGAATCAGTTCCGGTGTAACAGTTGATCAGTGTTTTGGTTGGCGGGAGCTGGCACCTAACGTAGCACGAACTAGAGAGTAACAGCTGAAGCAATACGATGATGTCGAGATCTGTTTACTTTTGCAGTTAGGCACTTCCTGCCTCGGTGGTCTAGTGGTTAGCATGTTTGAATGCGACCGACGAGTCCCGGGATTTCGAGTCCCGGGTCGGGCCATGACAAGTATTGGATTTTTCTGACAAGAAATTCTCAGCACTATTCGTAGGATCGTCTACTAAATAATAAATAGATAGATATATAGATATTTTCTTTCTTTCTATCTCGGTATCTGGGTTTAGTAATAGCGGTCAGGCAAGTAACAAACACTATCAAACATAGAGTGTTCGCAAGATATATGGTAGCAGAGCAGTGTGATGTACGGCCGGGGCAAAGTGCAAACGTTTTCACCCATATTCGGAGCTGGGATGGTGATTTATCGCGGGAGATAACGCACGTGCTCTTGAGATGTCTCTGTAGGTCTATATGTATTCCGTTTTATACTGAAACAGTCTTTCTATCACGAGGATAGCTGGGGCTATACTGCCAACGCTTACAGCAATACTTAAGCAATATTACTTAAAATGACAGCTCTTTTCACGTACCTTGATGTTCCTAAAATAAGGATTATAATCCTGAAACACGAAAGTCAACAATAATGAGACAATATGGCTTTAAGCATCGGCAGTATGAGCACTTTAACTGCCGCACTAACAGTCGCTTAATCGTTACCTACCTAAAGAACTGTTAATCATTACTTAAAGAATTCTTATTAGATTTCAATACAAAATCTCTACTAAGGGCCTGTAGACAGCACGGCCCGGCATTTTCGATTGCCCGCGACTTCTTCCACGTTCGTTTTTGTTTCCCGCGGGAACTCTTTAATTTTTCGGGGTGAAAAGTAATCTATATGTGTTATTCCAGACAATAATGTATCTCCAGATCCGTTCCGCCGTTCTGGCGTGTTTGAGTAACAAACATCCATACATCGAAAATTTCGCATTTATAATATTAAATATGGATAGGATATGACAATAAAATTGAATTTTCAATGATGGTCAACGTAGGTACAAAAACACTTTTTGAATTAGCGGTATGATTTACAGGCATTGAAATTTCAATCTTATTGCCATACTATTTAGTTAATGATGAAAAGATAATGATGAAAATAGGTATATTTTCGTCGTAATCTTACACGATTCGTGGAAAGTCGACAACGTTTCGCCAAGACGCCAAACTTTCAATGACGCATTCTATAATTTCCTCGGCGATAAATCGATTTGTCTACACAGTTTAAAACTCGTGAGTTATTGCTTTATGATAGCGCTAACTTGGGGCGGCACCCCTACCCCTTACCCCCAATACCTCCCCTATGAAAACCCCTCCCCAAAACTCATACCTACTGATTATTTCTGAATATTATCTATGATTTATAGATTTTACGCCTCGGATTCGACGTTCGCGATTTGTAATTTATATCCGCGTGAAATAATAAGTTAACTTTTTATCCCAGAAAATTAAAGGAAAACTCTTTAACTTTCCGGGATTAAAAGAAACCTATGTCCTTCCCCGGGATGCAACCTATCTCTGTACCAAATTGCATCTACGTATATATAAATCGCCGTGAAAGGTTAGCAGACAGACACACTTTCTCATTTATATTCATTAAGTATGGATCTATCTTAAACTGCGTCATCACTTACCACCAGGTGAGATTGCAGTCAAGGCTTACTTAAATTACAAGTGAATGTAATTAAAATTATTATAAAATACGACTGCTCTGCCGTAGCCCGTATTGAATTTTTCAAAAATTTATAGCCCGTGTCACTCGGGATATTGAACTATAGTGTTATATATTTTTGGAATCTACTCATCATTTTCTAGATGATGATTATATAGTTAATCTTATTTTCGAATATATTTTTTTTCAACTTTAGTCTTTAATGCAGGACCATGGTCACCCCATCAATTTTTTTTTAAATTTTACTAGCCTATGTCACCTGGAATAAGCTAGGGATTCTATCGATACCTCATTTATCAAAATCGGTTCAGACGTATAGAAGTTATGGTGGAATATACAAACTCACATACATACATACATACATATATACATACATACATACATACATACATACATACATACATGAACCCTGAAAACTATATACTCCTTTTTTCAGGCAGTCGTATAAAAATGCGATAGTGTATCCGCCTGTCTAGTTTGCCTGTCTATCTTGTTTGGCGCTACGCTACGTTTTCCGTTTTTGTCATCTCATCCCGTTCAACCGATTTTGACCTATAGATAGGTTGCATCCAAGAGAGTTCCCAAACCACGAACGACGTTGTATCCTGTCGTGCTTGTGTGCTCGCTCCGTATATAAGTGAATGAGTTCAACTCTGTGTTTTTTGCTCTTTATCATACTAATATCAAATATCAATCAATCAATCAATCAAATATCAATATCAATATCAATAATCAATAAATATTATAAATGCGAAAGTTTGGATGGATGTCTGGATGGATGTATGGATGTATGGATGTTTGTTACTCAATCACGCCCCAACGTCTGAACGGATCTGGCTGAAATTTGGTATAGGGATAGGTTATAGTCTGGAATAGCACATAGGCTACTTTTTATCCCGGAAAATTAAAGAGTTCCCGCGGGAACCAAAAAAACCTCAAATGGATGTTTGTTACTCAATCACGCCAGAACGGCTGAAGGGATCTGGATGAAATTTGGCACAGAGATAGATTATAGTCTGGAATAGCACATAGGCTATTCCAGACTATATTCCAGGCTTTTTATCCCGGAAAATTGAAGAGTTTCCGCGGGAATCAAACAAATGTATTTGTTCAACTGATTTTGATAAAATTTGGTACAGGGATAGGTTGTATCCCAGGGAAGGACGTGGGCTACTTTTTATCCCGGAAAATTAAGGAGTTCCCGCGGGAACCAAAAAACCTCAAACCACGCGGACGAAGTCGCGGGCATTCGCTAGTTAATATTATAAATGCGAAAGTGTGTTTGTTTGTTGGTTTGTCCTTCAATCACGCCGCAACGGAGAAACGGATCGACGTGATTTTTGCATGGGTATAGTCGAGGACCTGGAGCGTGACATAGGCTTCTTTTTACCCCGGAAAATTAAGGAGTTCCCGCGAAATTTAACAAAAAACTTAATCCACGCGGGCGAAGTCGTGGGCATCGGCTAGTATTATCTAATAAGAATTTTAGGCAGCGAAATTTTCAGCGCGCATTTATCATACAAAAAAATAAGGGGAGAGCTACTAAATTAATTTACCCTTAACTGTAGCGTGGCCGACAAAATCTGAAGCGGAACCGCGGGCACCAGCTAGTCGTTTATAACGGCTCGTCTCGCGCTAATTTACGATGTTCTTATCAGCAGTTTCAGAGAGCGCAATATTTTCCTTCGTATCTGTTTAAGTATCTACTCCACAGGCTGACTCAAGTCGGTTTCGCACGGGTAGCTTTTGCATAATATTTTACGAGCTGAGTCCCGCAACTTCTTCCCCGCGTGGATGGAAGTTTCTCACCCGCGAGAACTCTTTAATTTTCCGGGTAAAAGTAGTCTAAGTATTAGGTATTTCACACTATAATCTATCTCAGTGGCAAATTTCATCCGAATCCGTTCAGCCGCTAACAACAGAGTAACAAACATCCATGCATCCATCCATCCATCCATACATCCATCCAAACTTTCGCATTTATAATATTAGTATAGATTGACTTGATAATGTTCTTAGCTGATGGCGGTTTATTAATACGGGCCCTAGTAAAACTAACTCAACCTCAATTCTCATTAAAAAGCCACACACTCAAAGTCTAACAGCATTAAATCCGGGTATAACCAAGAATTCGGATCCGCGTCATCCGGACCGTACTAGTTGAAAACTAATTTGCGTCCGACGAACTCGGGGTCAATGCAGTTGACCGGGATTTTACACGAATCTAAAACTACCGATAAGAGGCCGTTATCACCTTTATATCAATCGCAATAAGGTATAAATTCCCATCTAAATACAACACTGTGTACTTGCTACTGTTGGAATACGAAAGTGGGACTTACTCTTGCACTAGTCAATTCTTACTGAGCGAAACTAAACTTTATTACATGTAGCTTAAATTCATTTCAGGTTGTCAGTGTTAAAGCTCCTTTAATCACACTATTAATTGGTATTTACTAACGCAAGGATAGTGAATTAACAGTGTTTACTTGAACGTAGTCTGAGGCTGGCTCAGACCCGATCAGAGTAACTTCTTGTTACAGTTTAATTAACTTATGTTAAACACTGCGCATATTTGTTTATTGTACAGATGTGATAAAGTCAAACATACATAAGTTTACCACAAGCCGAAGCTTTCAGGAATTTCTTCTACGTTAATAGAGTAGTGACTATACCAAAAACGGGATTATAAATTCAAAATTCAAATCTTTTTTGTTCAAGTTGACTAAGACAAGTGCTTTTGAATAGTCGAGTGAATCTACCACCGATTCGGAATGCCATTCCTACTTCCTACTAAGAAACTTGGTGGAAAAAATTAATTTACATTTATATTTTTGAATCCATACTCTATACCTCTCAAATATATAAAAGGAAAAGGTGATTGACTGACTGACTTATCTATCAACGCACAACTCCAACCACATAATGGAGCAGGCATACAGATGTAAATATTTATGACGTAGGCAACCGCTAAGGAAGGAATTTTGAAAATTCTAAACCTAAGGGGATAAGTTAGGGGTTTGAAATTAATTGTGTATGAAAATCGAACATAAAGTGAGCAAAGTTGCGGGCAAAAACTGGAATTACTTCAACGTTGTACAGTTATGCTTACCCGTTGTCCTAAGTGAGCGACAAAAGCGACGCGACACGACGCGATGCGATACGACGCCATAGAATATTACAAACTTGACAACGTGACCACGTAGCCACGTGAATGGTCAGCTACTGTTTGATACTGTCGCGTCGCGTTGTATCGAGTTAGTCGCATCGCGTTAGTAGCACGGATCCACGTATTATAATAGAACCACGTAGGACCACGGATTATACCTAATAGAAAATATAATATTATGTGAGGATCAAAATCAGTCATACACTGAGCTAAACGGCAGCACTATAAAATCACTAGTCTAGGCAATGGGGCGGTTTGTTGTATGGAGACCCCCGCATTAAATCCTCAGTCATTGAAACTTGGCAGGGTTATAGTATGGTATGAACCTATACTTATACAAAAATATCCAAAAAAAATCCATCCGGAAGTTAGGTATTTAAACCAAAAACTTAATATTTATTATTTCTTAAATAATAGTAGGTAGTATATTAAGGGTCCTACCCTTGGCCGACATCTAGGCGTTGCTGTCAGCCACTGTCAATTGTTTCTATACACATACAAACACAGTCTACGCAGGCACACATAGAAGGATTCAGCCCCTACCACGGGAGCACACAATATGCGATCAACTATCTCACTATGGCACAAATAATATTATTTATTGATTGATAGCTAGATGATACTTACGGCTTCGTCTGCGTTCGTTAATTTTTTTTTATTTCTGCGGGAATTTCTCAATTTTTCGGGATAAAGGTAACTTATGTCCTTTCTCGGGATGTAACCTTACTCTATACCAACTTGGTTGAAATAATGGGCCGTTCAATTACACGTCTTTGGCATTTTTAATATCATAGTAGGTATGGATTGTAGAGGTGCTTCTTGATAATATACCAACCGGCTGATTCCTGCTAACTGATTTATAACTATGAGTAGGTATAGGTAAAGATAGGTGTTTATTTGATAAAGGTTGTATGCTTAGGTAGAAAAATAAATTAAATTAATAATGGCGCTTAGTATTAGTAGTAGTTCTGCATGAATAGTATAAAAACGGTGTAAGACAGCACTAGGAGATTCCATTTCCATCTGAGATGTGCGATGTAGATGAAGTGGTTTGAGAAGTAACTAGTCAGCTTCTGTGTTCCATACTTCAACTAGTATAATGTGTAATGTAGGGAACATTATGGACGTAAGTAAGCTGCGTGACTGTCATGCTGTCATTCCCTCTCTCGTAATAAATACTTAGAAGGACGTGTTTCCTTTCCTCATTATGTGAAAAACTTCGTTGCTTAGTTGAACCCCTTTCCCCTAGAGCTAAGCTATGAAAATCAATTGATGCTGGTGGGTTTGAGACATATCCGTAACAACTAACGTAGTATCAACTGATGATTTTCCTAATGTTGCATGGAAACTATCCACTAACAGCCCACTAAATCAGAGTAATACTTGATACATTATGTATGTACATATATTTATATAGCTCCCTATATATTGTGTATTATTTTCTAGGTACATTATTGCAATTTTTTTTTCTTTTTATAAACTGCTGAGTTATTGTCATCTCTCCTCAGTAGAATCTCCTTTTCAAGCTGGGTAAAGTCCCGTTGATTCATCATAAATGACACAACTCATCCTAAAAAACCTATTTCCATTATTTATTTAGTTTTTGATGTGAAACTTTTATAGCACTTTGAAATGGAAAATAAAACCGCAATTTATTACTACAATATAAAGTTTATTAGTTTATAGTACCTGATATAATTGATATAAATAAAAATTATCCTTGTCACATTTTGACAAACCGAAGTTTTATGACAGCAAAAAAACGTTTATAATATCATGTAGGTACTGACTATGAGATAGCTGCACTTTTGGTAACTATCGCCAGGAAGGCTGATTCAGTATTAGGTGGGTGTAGGGCTCTCCACTGATGACGATAGTGAAGGTCTGCCTGCATGCAGATCAGCCTTTCACTAGATATGGCCGCTCAAACACGTACTATGGTTACCAAAAATGAACCATAACTAGGAAGGCTGATTCTTGTACAGTATTAAAGTATGCGCAGTACCTATGTAAACAGTATAAAAACTGACGCTATTCATCGGGCCGTTCACTAGACATGGCCGCTCAAAGATGTGTTAGCCTTCCTAGATGATAGATGTGTTAGTGTTCATTGTTAATTTTAGCCAACCATAACACATCTTTGAGAGGCGATAAGTAGTCAGACCCCATCAGCATGTGGGCAGTCCTTCACTATCGTCATAAGAGGAGAGCCTACACCTACCTAATAGTGAATCAGCCTTCCTGGCGATAGTTACCAATAGTGCAGCTAGTTTGAAATAAATATTTATTTATTTCAAACCTTTATAATTGTAATTTTACCCATCAACTAAACCGACAGATATAATTTGGAAACAACAACAAAAAATGAGGTTTTTTGGTTCCCTTAATTTTCCGGGATAAAAAGTAGCTGTTTTATTAAGTAGTAAGTAGTATGTGTTATTCCAGACTATAATCTATCTCTGTGCCAAATTTCATCCAGATCCGTTCAGCCGTTCAGGCGTGAAAGAGTAACAAACATACATACATACATGCATACATCCACTCATCCATACTCACAAGCTTTCGCGTTTATAATATTAGTAAAGATAATGATTTATACCTAGTTTTGTAATTTACCTACCTTTTAGTTATTTTTGCCGAATGCTTTTTACCTTGCTGTTCAGAGCTCTCCAATTTATATTCTCTTGATCATCGTTTAGAATTTCAAAGCTGCAATACGTAAATAACCAAAATGTTTAGATAGGAAAGATGAATGTCTTTTGTTGGTATAGTCTACTAATTATAAATTAATATTTTTTTACTAGTGTACAGACTATGGTGAGAGTAGGTACATGAAATGGTATAACTCTGATGCGATGATAATTAGCGGAAAAGTGTTGTAGGTACAATGAAATGAAAATTTAGTTGATTTGTATTGAGAAACGAATAATTGCATTTTGCGATAAAGCGCGAAACTTGTACAGAAATTATGTAGGTAACTAATGCATTTATTTGCTTCTTCTCTGCAATCTGCATGTGATATTATGTGGAAGTGATATGGGATGACAGCTTTCAAGATTTCAGGAAATAAGAGTATACTTTTTGTTTGTTTTTTTCCAATGCAACGGCTTATTTTCTTTTTTATAATAGGCAGACCTTCTTTTATGTTTTCCCATCTGCAAAAATAATGAATCACAATAAATCATTCAGACTGATGAACTTTGCTGAGCTTTGATAAAAGCCTCAGGTATGTTTACGTCATTATGTCAAAAAATTAAAGTGTCGGTACATGGGTTTTACTGGCGTTGCACTCTCCATTATATTATGCTCTGGCTGTAAAAGTACGTGGTGACGTGTCTGTAAAAGTTTTACTTCAACAAACGTCAAATTTGAAATCACACAATGATACAAAACCCAACAATCAGCGCAACAATACGAAAATCACCGCGGCCGACGCCATATTAATTTTTTTTTTGAAGGGATCTTTTATTTCAAATATTACAAATAATCACACTGACTATTACTGTAGGTAACTAATAAAAAAAATTATACTTACTTTTTTACAATAGTCACGACACACTGCAGAAGTAAATTGTTTTTGTACTCGACAGAAAGCAAGATTATCACTTCAGATCAGACGAAGCTATTTTGACAGCCTAGTGCCTACGTGCGACTGAAAACTGCGAAGCAAGTTCTGCGCGTTCAGTAAAATATTGGATGAAGCTAGGCGGCGTGCGCACGTTTCTTTGTTTTATACAAAACAATAGAGAGGATTGGAAAAATTGTGCCTTTATGAGGACTTTTGTTTTGTTTAAGTTATGTTTCATTCTATCTATCTATATAGGTACTTATGATAAATCTTTGGAGTAATGTTTATTATGTATACAGACCCCAAAAATATTTATATAGAACTAGATGATTCCCGCGACTTCGTCTGCGTGGATTCATATTTTTGGATTCCCGCGGGAACTCTTCAATTTTCCGGGATAAAAAGTAGCCTATGTCCTTCACCGGGATACAACCTATCCTTGTACCAAATTTCATCAAAATCGGTTGAACAGATACATTTTTTTGATTCCCGCGGGAACTCTTCAATTTTCCGGGATAAAAAGTACCCTATGTATTGTTCCAGACTATAATCTATCCCTGTGTCAAATTTCATCCAGATCGGTTCAGCCGTTCTGGCGTGATTAATTACCTAACAAAAATTCAAATTCAAAATCATTTGAATTTGAATTTCAATCCATCCATCCATCCATACATCCATCCAAAGTTTCGCATTTATAATATTAAGTATAGATAAGTAGGTACCTATGCAATACGTAAATAACCAAAATGTTTAGATAGGAAAGATGAATGTCTTTTGTTGGTATAGTCTACTAATTATAAATTAATATTTTTTTACTAGTGTACAGACTATGGTGAGAGTAGGTACATGAAATGGTATAACTCTGATGCGATGATAATTAGCGGAAAAGTGTTGTAGGTACAATGAAATGAAAATTTAGTTGATTTGTATTGAGAAACGAATAATTGCATTTTGCGATAAAGCGCGAAACTTGTACAGAAATTATGTAGGTAACTAATGCATTTATTTGCTTCTTCTCTGCAATCTGCATGTGATATTATGTGGAAGTGATATGGGATGACAGCTTTCAAGATTTCAGGAAATAAGAGTATACTTTTTGTTTGTTTTTTTCCAATGCAACGGCTTATTTTCTTTTTTATAATAGGCAGACCTTCTTTTATGTTTTCCCATCTGCAAAAATAATGAATCACAATAAATCATTCAGACTGATGAACTTTGCTGAGCTTTGATAAAAGCCTCAGGTATGTTTACGTCATTATGTCAAAAAATTAAAGTGTCGGTACATGGGTTTTACTGGCGTTGCACTCTCCATTATATTATGCTCTGGCTGTAAAAGTACGTGGTGACGTGTCTGTAAAAGTTTTACTTCAACAAACGTCAAATTTGAAATCACACAATGATACAAAACCCAACAATCAGCGCAACAATACGAAAATCACCGCGGCCGACGCCATATTAATTTTTTTTTTGAAGGGATCTTTTATTTCAAATATTACAAATAATCACACTGACTATTACTGTAGGTAACTAATAAAAAAAATTATACTTACTTTTTTACAATAGTCACGACACACTGCAGAAGTAAATTGTTTTTGTACTCGACAGAAAGCAAGATTATCACTTCAGATCAGACGAAGCTATTTTGACAGCCTAGTGCCTACGTGCGACTGAAAACTGCGAAGCAAGTTCTGCGCGTTCAGTAAAATATTGGATGAAGCTAGGCGGCGTGCGCACGTTTCTTTGTTTTATACAAAACAATAGAGAGGATTGGAAAAATTGTGCCTTTATGAGGACTTTTGTTTTGTTTAAGTTATGTTTCATTCTATCTATCTATATAGGTACTTATGATAAATCTTTGGAGTAATGTTTATTATGTATACAGACCCCAAAAATATTTATATAGAACTAGATGATTCCCGCGACTTCGTCTGCGTGGATTCATATTTTTGGATTCCCGCGGGAACTCTTCAATTTTCCGGGATAAAAAGTAGCCTATGTCCTTCACCGGGATACAACCTATCCTTGTACCAAATTTCATCAAAATCGGTTGAACAGATACATTTTTTTGATTCCCGCGGGAACTCTTCAATTTTCCGGGATAAAAAGTACCCTATGTATTGTTCCAGACTATAATCTATCCCTGTGTCAAATTTCATCCAGATCGGTTCAGCCGTTCTGGCGTGATTAATTACCTAACAAAAATTCAAATTCAAAATCATTTGAATTTGAATTTCAATCCATCCATCCATCCATACATCCATCCAAAGTTTCGCATTTATAATATTAAGTATAGATAAGTAGGTACCTACACAGTACACCTGAACGTCACGTTTACAAAGACGTATAAGACGTGATGGACAACGGTATCAAAGCTACGAGGGTTCCAAACGCGCCCTGTAGGTATCATACACCTTTACACTGTAATAGGACTTTTCAATAGTTGACGTTTTACAAAAACTTTGAACTTGTTGGCATCTCAAATATTTCTTTTGGGAGTTATTATAAAAACGCATACTGTTACCGACAAATGAATACCTAACTAATTTTACAGAGTCTAGAAGCACTAAAAATTCATAAATTTTCTTGAATGGTTACTTTTTTTCATTCTTGAATTTATTGATGTTTTTATGCACATTTTTTTTTAAATCCACTACAAGTTAGCCCTTGACTGCGATCTCACCTGATAGTAAGTGATGATGCAGTCTAAGATGGTAGCGGGCTGACCTGTTAGGGGCATGACAGTTATATTAAACCCATACCCCTATTCGGTTTCTACACGGCATTGTACCGGAACGCTAAATCGCTTGGCGGTACGTCTTTGCCGGTAGGGTGGTAACTAGCCACGGCCGAAGCCTTCCACCAGGCCAGACCAGGGAAATTCAGAAATTATAAATTTACAAACCCTGCCGGGGATCGAACCCGGGACCTCCGCACGTTAAGGCTGCGCAAAGCACTGCGCCGCACGGAGGTCGTCAGACCTACTACACACATATTATACTTAATCCATAATATCCATAATCCATACTAATATTATAAACGTAAAAGTGTGTCTGTTGGTTGCTTGTTTGTTTGGTTGTATGCTTTCACGACTCATCCGTTTAACCGATTTTGATGAAATTTGGTACAGGAGTAGGTTGTATTCCGGGGACGGACATAGGTTATTTTATCCCGGAAAATGAGAGTTTCTGCGGAAATCAAAAACCTTAATCCACGCGGACGAAGTCGCTAGCATCATTCAGTCCATACTAATATTATAAATGCGAAAGTGTGTCTGTCTGTCTGTCTGCTACGCTTTCACGGCCCATCTGTTCAACCGATTTTGATGTAATTTGGTACAGGGATAGGTTATAGTCTGGAATAACACATAGGGTACCCGGGGAAGGATAAAGGGTACTTTTTATCCTGGAAAATTAAAGAGTTCCCGCGGGAATCAAAAATCCACGCGGACGAAGTCGCAGGCATCATCCAGTTTTCAATTATGTATTGGTCGTGGACCGTCATAATTTCAACTTCTTTGAATTTAGTTTTGTATATGGCACGAACAGCCCTTTTCTGCGAGACCAAAACAGAATGAACATCAGCATTGGGTACCCCATAGACCCGAAATTGATATTTCGCCAGTTTCCCCCTTCGGACGACTGTTATAAAAGAAAAAAATCTACTTAGACTGAGCTATAAGAACCAAAATACCCATTCAAAGTTAGTTTTAGTGGAGTTCGTGCACAAAACAGGCAAAATAAGACAGAGAATAAAATACCGTTTTGGGCTCAGTGAATAATAAAATAACCACTAATTAAATTTTCAAAATAAATATTTTATATACAGAAATCGTCCAGTTACATTTTTTTATACGTATAAATATCGATGATTAGTTTTGTTCAATGGTAGTGGATGCATTGACGTTTGTGTACGGATACTAACAGTGACAAACGTCAGTTCAGGAGCAACCGGACGCAACCTCACGCCTTGAGAGCCCGCAGGCGTATGGGAAATGACTGCCGTATTTCATGAATATATAACCAAATTTTGTGATGCGCGCGCCCGTACTAAATTTGTATGAAAAATTCGTGCTGTAAAAATGAGGGATGTTTGGAACCAGATTGTAAAAAAACTATAAGTTTTATTGAAAATATTATTTATTTAAAGTGTTTTTTGATCTTTTACGATCAATTTAAAATAACTTTTGTCTAAATAATGTCTCAAATTAAATCACAATAGTCGGAACGCGATAAGACCTTTTTTGAGATTTCCATGAATTTCCCAATAATTTTCTGCCGTTACTATACGATTTTTTGACCACTTTTTTTAATTACATCATACTATATCTCAATGAGTAGCGAATGGTATTTATTCGATAATGAAATTTTAATTTTTGCTATACTAAAATGTCGGAACAGAAAAGGATGTTTCCCCCTATTACAGTACATCCGTCCTTAACACTCAAAACCGAAATATCAAACGAAATAATCATGCAGAACATCGATATTTAACCGATTTTATTAACAAACATAAACTGCATTTACGCATGTACCTTCCTGCTTTAACAATAATTTAGGGATAGCATAAAAACCCTTACTTCCTTTATGATTTTTTGTTGGATATTTATAATATACGTTTAACTCATGATACTTTATCATACTGTAAAGTTTCGTCACCTGAGGAATTATTGTTGGGGTCGAATAGCTTTATTGCCTTGAACTGTCATAAGTGTAAATTATTAACCAAGAATGTGCCACAGATAAAACACGATCATCCCTTATACGCCAGACATTTATTCGGCATAAACCATTCGAAAATTTTAATCTTCAAATAGCGTAGAATATTACAGCCATAAAACTACCGCTTGAGAAATCGGGGGAATATTTCGTGCTATTGGAATCACTTTGCGGAGTCCTTGAAGCCGTATATTTGTCCGATTGTAATCCATACTAATATTATAAATACGAAAGTGTGTCTGTCGGTCTGTCTGTCTGTCTGTCTGTCTGCCTGTCTGTCTGTCTGTCTGTCTGTCTGTCTGTCTGTCTGTCTGTCTGTCTGTCTATCTATCTGTCTGACTACTACGCATTACGCACAGCCCATCTGTTTGACCGATTTTAATGAAATTTGGTACAGGTGTAGGTTGTATCCCGGGGAAGGACATAGGCTACTTTTAATCCCGGAAAATTCAAAATTTCCCGCGGGAATCGAAAAAACTTGGTCCTCGCGGACGATGTCGCGGGAATCATCTAGTCATGGTATATTTTTAAGTGACTTCAAAAAAAGAGAAGGTTCTCAATTCGGCGCGTATTTTTTTTTTTTTTAATGTATGGCGGTGCATATCTCCGTGGTTTCTGAACCGATTTGATTTTTTTTTCTATCAGTCGTTAGAAGAAGCTCTGCGTGGTACCATAAAAAATTCTGACTCCATAATCCTCAACCCTGACACTAAAAAGATAAAAATAAAAATCTTTCCAAAAAACCAACTTCCAACGCCACTGTAAAGTACAAAATAATTTTGATTTCTACCCACTATGTTGAAGTTGAAGTCGGGGGGGTATAACAAGGATAAGCAAAGTTGACGCATCAGACTCGCCCGACTTCAATATAGTCGGTAGAAATTAAAATTAATTTGTACTTTACAGCGGCGTTGGAAGTCGGATTTTTTTATGAAAGTTATAGGTTGGAGCTTGTTTTGGTTGGAACGAATTTCTAATCTAAAATCTAGCACTAAGGTTTATTTCTATTTCAAATATTAGAAAGCCCTGGTGGAAAATGGTTAAATAAAAAACCGGCCAAGTGCGAGTCGGCCTCGCGCACCGAGGGTTCCGTACTCAAGAAGTAGGTATAATTACCTTTGTTAATGAACCGCAAAACTAACTTTGTTTGTAGAGGTTTACTGTTAATATCAAAAAATTACGTTTGTTGTATGGGAGCCCCCCTTTAATATTTACTTTATTGATATTTAATTATTTATTTTGAAAGCTAATATACAAGTTAATATTCTGTGAAAATTTGAACCGTCTACCTGTTACTGTTTTTAATATTGAGCAAAAAATACGAAAAAAACACGTTTATTGTATGGGGACCCCCCTTAATAATTAATTTTTTTAGTTTTTAGTATTTGTTGTTATAGCGGCAACGGAAATAGGTACATCATTTGTGAAAATTTCAGCTTTCTAGCTATCACGGTCTATGAGATACAGCCTGGAGACAGACAGACAGACAGACAGACAGACAGACAGCGGAGTCTTAGTAATAGGGTCCCGTTTTTACCCTTTGGGTACGGAACCCTAAAAAGAGCAACTGGTTTTCTTGCCGGCTTTCCTCAATATCTCCTAGAATGTTTTTTCCGAACCGGTGCTAGAGTCAAATCATGACGTAACATAAGAGACACCAGCTGTATGTCCTACATGTATTAAATAAATTGAGTACCTATACCTAAGCTAAAATTTTTAATTAAAACAAAGTAGCCTTTGTTATTTTTTGGCAACTTAATCGATTTTGTGAGCATCAAAAAGTAATTGAAATGTGTGAAATCCAACAAGAAGGCAAACTTATTTTAACTGCTTATTTTATTAACATGCACGATATCTGTGTAAATACAAGTACTTATCCAAATCCATACTAATATTATATATGCGAAAGAGTGTCTGCCTGTTTGTCTGTGTGTCTGTCTGTCTGTTACGCTTTGACGGCCCATCCGTTCAACCAATTTTGATGATTGTACAGGAATAGTTGGTATTCCGGGGAAGGACATTGTCTACTTTTTACTCCCGGAAAAAAGAGTTCCCGCAGGAATCAACAAAAACTTAATCCATGCGAACGAAGTCACGGGCATTATCTAGTATTTCAATGCTTGGAAAAATTGCAAATCACATTGAAAACACAAGGCGAAAGTTTAAAGGGTATCGTAGAATGAGTCACGCTTGAACTCGGGCCACACTTCAAATTGCCTTCAAACCCAGGTGACCCCATCCGAGCTATCCGAGCGAATGACTACAATTCCGCATACTGTCAGTGATTGAGTACACATAGGGCAGCCGCAGGATGAAGTTACCGGCCCCAATTGACGTAATACTTACTCTTTCAATTTTTTACAAAAGAATTTTCAATCGTAGGTTACTTAGAGCCGATTTCTTTATCTCCGAGTAATGTTAAACCGGCGAACAAAAATTAATTTTTGACAGAATTTCTGTATAAAATTTTTCAAAATATCATATCCTTCAGTTTAACGATTGGTTTAACGTTAAGATTAAGTTTTTCCCACAGGAACTTCTCAACTTTCGGGAGGAAAAGTACTTACTCTCCAGGTCCTCAACTATACCCATGCAAAAATCACGTCGATCCGTTGCTCTGTTGCGGCATGATTTAAGTACAAACCAATAAACCGACAAACACACTTTCGCATTTAATAAGTATTAGTATGCTTAATACTGGCATAAAATTTTCTTAACTTGCTCTTAATTATGTCAGTGTAATATCAAATATTCAATCAAATAAATATTATAAATGCGAAAGTTTGGATAGATGGATGTATGGATGTATGTTTGTTACTCAATCACGCCAGAACGGCTGAACGGATCTGGATGAAAGGCACAGAGATAGTCTGGAAAATTAAAGAGTTTCCGCGGAAACCAAAAAACCTCAATCCACGCGGACGAAGTCGCGGGCATCAGCTAGTAACAAAATAAGTTTAAAGTGCCCTTTATATGGACATCCGCTTCCGCAAATAACCGCCTGCTTCTAGGCAGATAGTAAATCACATGAAGACATTCTGTCCTAAACGAAATTTACATAAAAGGCACCCGCGTTAAGCGTCTCTTGCCAGCAGATGCTTTCATATACTCTGAATAGCGGTCTACCTAATTTAAGGCGAGAATGCGAGATGCGGGCTGGAAACTCATACACGATTAGCATATTGGACAGCCGCGCTGCGAGCAGGAGCCATACTGCCAACGCTTAAAACCATATTGTTTCAATATTGTTGACTTTCGTGTTTTAGATTTATAATCCTTATTTTAGGAACGTCAAGGTACGTGACATCTACTGTCATTTTGAGTAATATTGCTCAAGTATTGCTTTAAACGTTCATGGCCCCTGTACCCAGCCCAGTTTTAACATTGCAATTTCGATTGATCGTATTCAAACGTTCGAACACATTGGCGTCCAAGTAAAATGGACCGAAAATCCATTGATTTAAAGTCACAAATTTGTTGTGGTGTCTCCTCAACAGGCAAAAGCCTGTCTGGGTACGGGCCTCGAGGCCAGGCCTCCTTGCCCGGGCGTGTCCTCACAGACAGCTTGGGCTAGCTGGACTAGTTGTTTCAGCCTTACTGCACTAGGCTGGGGCCGCACCTTTAGTTCACAAATTCAGTACAACCGATTTTAATTTCGAAACGTTTCCTTTTGGAGCGCTAGCTGTGAATGCATAGGCACATGAAAATGAGCACTAAAACAATGGACTTAAGGTTAATTTTACTTTGACGCCAATGTGTTCGAACGCTGGAATACGATCAATGTAGGTTTGATTTAACTGCCTCGTTGGTCTAGTGGTTAGCATAGTCGACTGCGGATCACGAGGTCCTGGGTTCGATTCCCGGTCGGGCATAAAAGTTAGGTATTGGGTTTTTCAATTAAGGAATTCTCAGTGCCACCCCGGAGTTGGAAGTTGGCGGTGTTTCACCCCCGTGCCTCGGAGAGCACGTTAAGCTGTCGGTCCCGGTTATTATCACTAACATGATAATAATCGTTGAAGCCCGCCAACCCGCATTGGAGCAGCGTGGTGGGTCTAAGCTCTAATTCCCGCTCTCCTATGAGAGTGGAGGCCTGTGCCCAGTAGTGGGACGTTAATAGGCTGTAGTGATGATGATGATGAGGTTTGATTTAAAGTAAGGGTAGTGGACTTTATGCGCTATAATATCCAAGCTGTATTACTAGATAATATAGACTACTCATTCTAAGGGGAGACCCGTGCTCAGTAGTGGCTTTAGCCGTTACTGAGTTAGAATGATGATGAGTCAGGAAATAGTGGTCTACTGTCATTTATGGAAAGGATGCAAGTAGTTGGGGGGTAGTTTGAAACTTCTGCACACACGCTTAGCATATCGGCCAGCCTGCGCCGGCTATTTCCTGAGCCGGAAAACTGGCGAAGTAACTAGTAACAAGTGAATTACTGAACTAGCATTAATACCTATTCACCGCAGTTTGCTTAGCGCTATCATAATATTGCTATGATTTGTCTCACTTAAATGAGAAACATAATATTTTGGTTTTGGTCTATAAAAGTGCGAGAGCGAGGGTTTTTAGGTCTTTCTGGTAACTCGGTTTTAGGTAAACTATTTAATAAACTGAAACTAATTGGCAGGTCTAAAAATATAGCCATGCCCCAATGGTATTGATTAATAATTTTAAAAAATCTTGCGGGTAAAAAAACGTTACTTTTAGGTGAAGGCCAGACATTCAGTAGTTAAATACTGTAGTCCATCAGTATGATTTAAAAATACTGTAAGATCACATTCCGTTACAGAATACTTACACTAGATTACACAATCAATAAATAGCATGGTATTTGGTAAATACTAATGGACCCCAGTATTTACTGAACGTCTAGCCTTTACCATAGCTTACCATACCATTCAGTTTACCATAGATTTTAGTATATTTACTACTGTCACTGCTGTTGATAATATTGACTATAGACTGCATGTGATATTTTATTTTATTTTTATTATTATTACTTAACAAAAACCTTTTGTTTTTGTTTAGTAATAATAATAAAAATAAAACTGTATTTATTTCCTTCAAGATATTTTTCGAAAAAAATCTCATATAACACGTGAGTCCGTCAAATGCGAGCGATCTGGCAGAGCGAGGTGCGCGAAATAAGTATCCAATTTAGCCGCGTTTACCGCCAAATTGCCGCCATGCTTCATCGTGATGACCGCGGCCGCCATTTTGTGCAATGGCGTCGTTTTAGCCGTTTCGTTGGATGGAAACTCGTAGCATAGAATAGCTAATAACAACTCACAGATACTTTTTAGATTGAGGGAACATAGAAAAATTAAGGTTTAGTTTTAAAAATGCAACAAATGAAACTATATACTTAATATCTAATATTTGTTTTTATTATATTGATGATGTTTCATATAAATAGGTTTCAAACGCTTATGTTGAAATGACATTTAAACGTCAGATAACTGCATTATTGAGTGCCAATTTCACCAATAGAATCCATACTAATATTATAAATGTGTAAGTGTGTCTGTCTGTCTGTCTGGTACGCTTTCACGGCCCATCTGTACAACCGATTTTGAATAAATTTGGTACATGGGTAGGTTGTATCCCGGGGAAGGACATAGGCGACTTTTTATCCTGGAAAATTCAAGAGTTCCCGCGGGAATCGAAAAAACTTGATCCACACGGACGGAGTCGCGGGAACAAATTATTACCTACTAGATAGTAGGTAATAATTTGTTTATCCGTCCCTTGATTAATTGGAATTGAAATGATTGAAAGTAATGGATATCCATCCATCCAAACTTTCGCATTTACAACATTAGTATAGAAGTATAGATATTGAGTACCATGGATATGGCGAAATCCTCTTTAAAGGTTCTTTGAAGTAATAAAACGCTAATCACGTGACATCAATCGCTCAATACTAAGCTTTAAACTCTATGGCGAACCTTAAAACGCCTTTTATTCCAACCTGAACCCTGAACACAAAACCGAACGTGTGTGTGTTTTTAATTATATTTATGCGTTACTCTAAGGGCTTGGACATACGATTTGGGACTACCCATCAACTAATCTGACCGGTGGCCAAAATTAGAACAAATTTTTATAACTGTTTAGTTTTTGTTTTTATTTTATTTTCAAAATTTATTAGGAAAACTAATTGTGGTAACAGCGAGGTCAGATAAGTTTTTGGGAATATACGACGCGACGCGTTAGTATCGAACCGTAAATGACGCTCACGTGGCATACGTTGACGCATATATGAGTTTGCTATGGAGTTGTATCGCGTAGAGATGCATAGCATCGCTTTTGCTGCTAAGGCTTAGTTCTATGTCAGCATTAAACGCGACACCGCGACTCGATACGACGCGACGCGACAGCATCAAACTATAGCTAGCCCGTATCGTGGCCTACGTTGTCACGTAGATAAGTTCGTAATGTGGAGTCGTATCGCGTTGCATTGTGACGCACCGTTTTCATCGCTCACCTAAGGCAACGCGAAGCAATTGCATTCGCACGTCTTTTTTTTTCGGATTGAATATGCTGCGCAGGCCCTTCTGGGGGCTGGGCGAGCATTAGAAATGAGCCTTAGGGCTCGAAGACATTGGGGGAGACAACGTTTTACTAAGGGCGCCTCCTGTGGGGCTCCGAACTCAGCTAAGGATCACGTTGGGACGAATGGGAGGTCGGTTGGACTAGACTAGTCCAATTCGCACGTCCCTGCGGTCACGCCTTTTATACGTTCAAGCCCTTACACGGCAACATCGGTGAATGGAAAATGAATGCGTGTTCGCGCTTCCATCATTCACAGGAATGCCTTATTCAATACGCGCGTAGGGGAGGCACTTACAATTTACGGCCCAAATCAAATTATACTTTGGAATACGTATTTCCATAGATAAACACGTAATATGGAATCTGTTTGAAATAATTCTATCTAATTTCAGGCGCACGGCATATTGCGTTAGAAATTTTTATTCTAGACTAGTGGGTCCGGCAGACGTTGCCCTGCCCTGAACCTTAAACCCAATAACAGCGCCGTACCGGGTCCAATTATGAATATATAACATCCCTGTACCTACTCAAACACACACAAATGACAAAAATTCCATCTAAATCGGTCAAGCCGTTCTCGAGTTTTAGCGAGACAAACGAACAGCAATTGATTCTTATATATATATATATATATATATATATATATATAGAAATGAGATAAGGAAGCGAGCACGAGCGAATGGTCACAACGTGTAGCGGTTTCACGAGAGATTTAATGTAAACAGTTAAGTATAAAACTTGGCCAAATCACTTTTCCAAAATTCAATTCAAATTTAAAAGCAAAGCTGACATGTATGACCAAGCCTTATAGGTTCGTTTCCACCAGAGATATGCTACGTTGCTAAGCTACGGAAGTGTGTCAAACCCACTAATAGAAACGCTTGATCTGATATCTAGCGATCTAAGCTATGAAAATCAAGCTTGTTAGATTTAGGATGATAATCATGACAGATGAGTGGTGTATAGCAATTGTAAAGGCTGGAATGAGACAGAATGAAGCAGTACTATGCAAATGGCATCTATTCATTAGATAAACCATAGCAATGTAGCATATCTGGTGGCAAGGCAGCCTGTCATTTAGAAACCGACGTTATATAATCTTGCGAGCACAAAGTCCGCAGATTGTATTGGATGTCTCACTGTACTATGTTGGAAAGAATTTGATTTTGCAATATTTCCCCATGCCCATCTTCGTACGTATTGAATAAAATATCTGCGTGAGCGATGAAAGCAATACAGTCTTCGTACACCACTGCTGGCAGGTGGAGTAACATATTATTGTTTTTACAAGGTTTTTATTAACTTGCAATGTTTGAGGGTTTTGCAACTGAATTTTAAAACCCCTAACCGATTGAGCTGAAATTTTGCATACTTATAGATGACGATGAGACTAATTCTTTTGTATATACTTAGTTTAAACAAAACTAAAATGACAGCATTAAATACAAACCCATTCAAACTACCTACTGCCTGCACAAAGGGGCAGAACTAGATTCAAAGCTATCATTTAAGTTTAGTTTATAGATTGCGGTATACAGAATT
This sequence comes from Erebia epiphron, assembly GCA_963932025.1. NCBI lineage: Eukaryota > Metazoa > Arthropoda > Insecta > Lepidoptera > Nymphalidae > Erebia > Erebia epiphron. The sequence goes on from OZ009948.1 coordinate 24,394,102, forward strand.
GGCCACATTACTTGGTTAGCTAAGTAACGTCATTCTAAATCCAATATGGCGGACTAGTTAAATATAATACGTAAAGCTAAATGACGTCACACTAAATTCAACATGGCGGACTAATTTGAAAGCTTTATCGGACCTAGTTTAAGATTATAAACTATTGGCCACTAACTAACATAGCGATCGGTTTGTTTCAGCAGAAACACCCACATGTGATCTTTGAAGCGCGGACAAAGATGAACAGAGGGTGCGGGAACAAACTCGAGCAGAACAACCAGAAGTCGGGCCGGCGGACCAAGCACATCGAATACATACAGACTGTACTATCTGAGGCGTCGGAATATAAGTAAGTTTTGCATATTATTCTTATAACATTAACGTAATAACGTTGATGTTATAATGTTACTGTTATTGTTGAAGGTTTAATATCTACACAATATGTTACTAGTGCTGCCGTCTGTCGTACAATTGTCAGTAGACATGTTTTTATGCTCTATGGTTTTTCAGTTATAAAGAATACAGTCTCAGTGTGCCACTCGCCAATGCGAATACGTTGTTTTATTTTAGGTTATGGGCTATACGCTCAATAAATCGCGGTTTTGAGTCGTTTTAACAAGGATTTTGCAGTAAAGCAAGTGTTAAAAGACTGTATTCAGTGCGATTTAGCTGTGAACTGACTGATCGTATTAATTATCGCAGTGTATAAGTGTAGAAACTGTTCGTCAAAATGGCTACCAACTACCTTATCAATGTGCCGAAACTAAAGGGACGCGATAATTATTCGGAGTGGTGTTTCGCTGCAGAAAATTTCTTAGTTCTCGAAGGCATGAAGCATTGTATCAAGCCAGAATCGAAAAAAGAAATAGCTAGCGCGGATGACGAAAAAACTAAAGCCAAATTGATTATGACAATCGATCCGTCGTTGTATGTCCACGTCAAAACCGTTAAATCGTCGGAAGAATTGTGGAATAAACTACAGCAATTATTTGATGATAGTGGCTTTTCACGGAGAATAAGTCTGTTGAGAAATTTGATTTCAATCCGGCGAGATAATTGCAATTCGATGACGTCATATGTGACGCAGATTATCGATACAGCGCAGAAATTAAGTGGAACGGGATTTGAAATAAATGATCAATGGACAGGGTCATTGTTGTTGGCTGGATTGCCTGGTCGTTTTGCTCCAATGATCATGGCAATCGAACATTCGGGCATTTCCATTACGGCAGACAATATCAAGACAAAATTATTAGACATGGAGTCGGTAGATTACAATGAGAGTGAAATGAACGGTGCTTTCGTCAGTCATTCAAATCATGGAAAGCAAGAAAATAAGAATAATTTGTCTATGGCCAAGAAAAATTTTAACGTTGGTAGTACTACTGTTACGTCGAAGTCAAACAACAAGGCGGTGAAATGCTACCGGTGTAAACAAGTCGGCCATTACAAAAATCAGTGCATGAATAACGAAAATAATTCAGCAAATAAGAAAAATAAAGCAAGAATGCAATCAAACGCATTTAGTGCAGTATTTTTAAGTGCGAATTTCAATAAAAATGATTGGTATATCGACTCCGGGGCAAGTGTACACCTAACAGCAAACGAAAGTTGGGTTATGGATGCCAGATATGAACCAAATAAAGGAATTGTCGTAGCAAATAGTGAGAAAATGACAGTATTATGTTCTGGCAATGTCAAAATAATGACTGCAACTGATAATTATGAGTACGACATCGTGATAGAAGACGTATGCTGTATACCAACTCTGACTACTAACCTACTATCAGTCAGTCAACTAATTAAAAAAGGAAACAGTGTGTCTTTCACAGATAAAGGCTGTTGTGTTTACAATAAAAAGCAACAGTTAGTCGCTACAGCAGTATTGGTCAATGGGGTATACAAATTAAACTTGGTATCCCAGGTATATTTGGCTGCATCAGCTGTGTCAGGAGTAACATGGCATCGCAGATTAGGACATGTCAACAAGGAATACTTAAATAAAATGCAAAATGCTGTCTTGGGAATGTCAATTGATAAAAAAGTAGAAATAAGCAAGGCTTCATGTAAAACATGTTGTGAAGGAAAACAGTGTCGCTTACCATTTAAAGGCAGTGGTCACAGAAGCAGTAACTTGCTAGATTTAGTGCACACAGATATTTGTGGCCCTATGGAGACTACATCAATAGGAGGAGCAAGGTATTTCTTGTTATTTGTTGATGATTACAGTCGCATAACATTTGTTTATTTTCTGAAGCACAAAAATGAGGCTCTGAAGTATTTCAAGATATTCAAAGCACAGGTGGAAAATCAAACAAAAAGAACAATAAAAATGATAAGAAGCGATAACGGTTTAGAGTATTGCAATAAGGAATTTGAAGATTACCTAAACAATGCTGGTATTATACACCAGAAAAGCAACCCATACACCCCAGAACAAAATGGTTTATGTGAAAGATTCAATCGCACAATCGTAGAAAAAGCGAGATGTCTACTGTTTGATGCAAACCTGGGAAAAGAGTTTTGGGGTGAGGCCACCAATACGGCAGTGTACCTGCAGAATCGAACTGTGGCTGCTGCGTTGGATAATAGAACACCATATGAACTATGGATTGGCACAAAACCAGATATCAGTCATATTAGGATATTTGGTAGCACTGTCATGGCACATGTTGCTAAACAAAAGCGTAAGAAATGGGATAAAAAATCTGTTAAATGTATTCTTACAGGATATCCAGATAACATAAAGGGATATAGAGTCTATAATCCAGAAACAAGGACTGTGTTCACAAGTAGAGATGTGGTCATTATTGAGCCAGAAATCAATTCTGAATGTATGATTCAAGTGCAAGACCAGAATGTTGCTTCAGTGGGGGATGAGGTTAAACCAGAACAACAAGGCCAGAAGGTAACAAGTTTTGAATCAACATCTAGTCTTGAAAATAACCCCAACAATGAAAATGATTATTCCTATAATGATGACAATGACAAAACATATGTTCCAAGTGATTATGAAGACTCAGAGAGTACACTTCAGTGTGAAAATGAAGATTTTATGGATAGACCCAGACGAACACGAAAACCACCAGAGAGATATGGTGTGTCGAATCTTTGTACAAGCACTGAAACCTATAATGATGGGGCAGGTTTGACAATGCATGCTGCTTTAAACGGACCAGAAAAGAAACAGTGGATGTTGGCCATGCAAGAAGAACTACAGTGTTTCAAAGAAAATGATGCGTGGGAATTGTGTGATAGTCCACAAGATGGTAGGGTTGTACAGTGTAAGTGGGTGCTTCGTAAAAAACTTGATAGTGATAACAAAGTTCGGTTCCGTGCACGTTTAGTTGCTAAAGGTTTTTCACAAGTTGAAGGTATAGACTATACAGAAACATTTTCTCCTGTTGTGAGGCATACTACATTGAGGTTACTATTTGCATTGTCAGTTAAGTTAGGATTTGACATTACTCACCTTGATGTAACTACAGCCTTCCTGAATGGTGCTCTTGATGAAACCATTTTTATGCAATTGCCAGAAGGATTTTCCGAGCAGACTCATGCGGGCCAAGTACTTAAATTAAAAAAAGCAATCTACGGGCTTAAACAATCTTCAAGAGCATGGTACAGGAGAGTGGATGAATGTTTGTTAAATATTGGGTATAGGAGATCCAAAATAGAACCCTGTATGTACACAAAAATTAGAAATAATTTGAGGACTATTGTTACCCTTTTTGTGGATGATTTTTTTATTTTTTCAAATGATTGTAAAGAAACAGAATATTTGAAAAATGTATTAGCTAGCCATTTCAAACTTAAAGATTTAGGCGAAATCAGAAAGTGTCTTGGTGTCAATGTAAGTGTTAATAAATCTGAGAAAACTATCACATTGAACCAGTCTGATTATATTGATCAGGTGTTACAAAAATTTGACATGAGTCAATGCAAACCCATTCAAACTCCTATGGAAACTAAGTTGCATGTATCTAAAGGGGAAAACTATGTTGGAAAATTCCCATATCAGCAAATTATTGGTTGTCTAATGTACTTAGCAGTTCTAACCAGACCTGATATTACTTATGCAGTTGGATTCTTGAGTCAATTTAACAATTGCTATTCTAGAGAACATTGTGCATATGTAAAGCGTCTATTGAGATATTTAAAATTTACTAAAAATTACGGTTTGAAGTACACTGCTGATGGAAATTCAATATTAGAAGGATATGTAGATGCAGATTGGGGTGCAAATGTTATAGATAGGAAGTCATATACAGGATATTGTTTCACTTTATCTGGTTGTGTAATTTCTTGGGAAACTAAAAAACAAAGTACTGTAGCCTTGTCTAGTAGTGAGGCCGAATATATGGCTATTACAGAAGCATGTAAAGAAGCTGTTTATTTGAGAAACTTACTATATGAAATTACACAAAATTTGTATACCATTGATTTGTTCAACGATAATCAGAGTGCACAAAAGCTAACTATGAATCCAATGTTTCACAAGCGTACAAAACACATAGACATCAAGTTTCACTTTTGTAGAGAATGTGTAGTAAATAAAATTGTAAATGTGAAATATTTGCCTACAGCTGAGATGCCAGCTGATGTATTCACGAAGGCTTTATGTGTTGTGAAACATTATAAGTTTTTAAATGTATTAGGTATTCAAGGATTGTAATATTTTTGTATATCCATATTGTTAGATATAGTGGGGGTGTTGAAGGTTTAATATCTACACAATATGTTACTAGTGCTGCCGTCTGTCGTACAATTGTCAGTAGACATGTTTTTATGCTCTATGGTTTTTCAGTTATAAAGAATACAGTCTCAGTGTGCCACTCGCCAATGCGAATACGTTGTTTTATTTTAGTTATATTATTGCTATAACGTTATTAGTGTTTTGAACAAAACAACCACATGTGATCGCGGAAGAAGATGAATCGATTATTTAATTTAATAGAATTGTATCTACACACTACACTACACTACATACAATTCTATAAAATACTGTAGGTATCGAGGATTTAATATCTCACTTTATTTAGGGTTATGTGCATAGCAAAACGGCCATATGCCCAAATCAAATAAATATTCATTTATTCAAATTAGGTACACTGTACATTTATTCCATACTAGCCTGATACGATCATAGACCAGTCAATGGCTATCTATCTATCTATCATGGTAATTTCCAGTATGCTTATCTATACTATCTATACTTCTGTACTTACTATAAATTATAGTAATAATAGTCTGGAACAAAACATACATCACTTTTTATCCCGAAAATTAAGAAATTTCCGCGAGAATCAAAAAATCTTAAACAACGCGGACGAAGTCGCGGGAATCGGCTAGCTTTGATATATTTAATCAGTCAGAACATCAGATTTATTCCAGCGTTGTAGATACACAGGTTTATTCCATTGGCTCAGAAAGTAAAAGGTCGTGACGTGCGTTTGATTCGTAATGTAAAAGTTGATCTACACTGGTTCGTTTGATCCCGCCGGATTAGTTTTCAGCTCTCAACTTCAATTTAAATTAAATCCAATTTATTTATATGCTCTGGAACGTGATTACGTTTTATAATGTTCGCGAGAGACTTTTCTCTATATTTAGCCGCTTAATTATATTTCCATGAGATGGAAAATTTTATATTTTTGTTTGTTTATCGAAATCTTGTATATAATATATATACGTGATCAAATTAGAAATTTGTTTGTCTCAACGAATCTACCTGGTGAAGTGTGAAGGTAGCCTATCAACCTTCTATCACATTGAAGCTGGAATACCACAGGTATCTTTACTGGGCCCTGTCTTGTATACTGTATACACTGCCGACCTACCCTTGTCAGAGCATGTGATTACAGCGACATATTATGCAGATGACACTGCTCTACTTTTCTGCAATAAAGACGCCACTGCATCACTTAAACTGCAAGAACATCTAAGCAAAATAAGCACCTAGCTGAAAAAATCGAGGATAAGAGCTAGAGCAGCAAAATCGAGTCATATTACATTCACTCTGGAAAAAGGAGATTGCCCACCCGTCAAACTAGACGACAAAATCCTGCCCCAACAAACTACAGTCAGATACCTAGGTTTATACCTGGATAGAAGATTGACCTGGAGAGATCATATTAAAGCAAAAAGAGATCAGGCCAACAGGAAGTTCCAGGAACTATATTGGCTGATAGGCAGACAGTCCTCCTTAAGTTTTGAAAACAAGCTTGTGATATATAAAATCATCATCAAACCAGTGCGGACCTACGGCATTCAGCTCTGGGGCTCAGCAAGCCACTCAAATATTGAGATACTCCAGCGCTTCCAGAACAATATTTTGAAGGTTATATGCAACGCACCATGGTTCACAAAAAATTCCTAAGTGCATGAATACACAAAAATACCCACAATTAAAGAAGAAATAGACAGGTCTCTTGAGGCCTACAAACAAAGACTTGAGTGTCACAAAAACAGCCTAGCCATCCAGCTTCTGGATGCTAGTGACAGCACATTCCGCCTTAAAAGGACAAGACTGGCCAACATATAGTGTAACTTGTTGTACTTCACCTTGAAAGGATGTCACATTATTGGATGTGCAAAGCCTTAACTTCAAAATATAATGAGCACAGATCTGTTTATAGTCGAAGGACAGATCGCAGATAGAGAAAAGAGAGAGAGAGAAAAAAAAATTACAAATTAGGAATTTCGTACAACTTGAGTAACCGTTAGAGATTTGCGTTGCAGGGGGTTGCGAAGCTGAAGTGACTATAGGTGGGGCACATACTTTGAAGAACCGATAGGGTCAGGGTCAAAGTGTAATTAGTGGGAGACTTTCTTCTTATTCGATCGCGACCATGATATTTTTCACTACAAGTTCGCCTTTGACTGCGATCTCACCTGATGGTAAGTTATGATGCAGTCTAAGATGGTAGCGGGGTAGCCTGTTAGGGGCATGGCAGTGATATTAAACCCATACCCCTATTCGGTTTTTACACGGCATCATACTGGAACGCTAAATCGCTTGGCCGCACGTCTTTACCTATAAGGTGGTAACTAGCCACGGCCGAAGCTTCCCACCAGGCCAGACCAGGGAAAATTCAGAAATTATAAATTTACAAAGGTATCGAACTCGGGACCTCCGCACGTTAAGGCAACAGCGCTCAACACTGCGCCACCGAGGTCGTCAAGATTTTGATGGAATGGAGATTTGTATATGGAATTGTCAAGCGCTTAATATCTAGCGCTCGATCATTTCCATTTACTTTAACGTAAAAAACTGCTACTCGTCCTGAAGGTAAGGAAGACCTGCCTGCTGTCGCATCGCAAAGCACAGCATTGTTAGATTGCTAGGTGGACGGACCACGTCAAATGAACGCAGCTAAGTTCTTTATCCAGTCGATGCAAGACCGCGGCATATGGAAGTCCCTATAATCTATAATATATATAAAATTCCAAGTCCTGACTGACTGACTGACTTATATATCAACGCACAGCCTAAACCGCTAGGGTTAGAGACTTGAAATTTTGACAGTAGCTTCCTTTTGTGACGTAGGCGCTCACTAAGGAAGGATTTTTCAAAATTCCACCCCTAAGGGGGTGAAATAGGGGTTGAAAGTTTGTATGAAAGTCCGTCATTTCTCAAGTTACATCCATGAAACTTGATATATGAGCTATCGGTTAAAAATAAAGAAATATGTGTTTCACAGTTTTTGAAAATTCTACCTCCGAATGGGTGAAATAGGGGATGAAAGTTTATATGAAAGTCCTTCATTTCTCAAGATATTTCTCAAGTTGTATCAACGAAACTTGGTATTTTGGCTTTAGGTGATAAATAAAGGAGTACGTGTGGCACAGTTTTTCAAAATACCACCCCAAACGGGGTAAAATAGGGGTTGAAAGTTTGTATGAAAGTCCTTCATTTCTCAAGTTACAGCCATGAAACTTACATTTGGGCTTTCAGTTAGATATATGCAGAAGTATATGTTTCACCATTTTTAAAAATTCAACCCCCAAAGGGGTAAAATAGGGGTTAAATGTTGGTGTAAAAGGCCGGCGTTTTTTCAAGTTAAAGCCATGAAACTTGATATTTGGGCTACCAATTTAAATTACGAAATACTTAAATAAATTCTATCCCAAAGGACGTTAAATAGTCCTTCAATCACGCCACAACACAGCATTTCATGGGTACATGGGTATACGAAACTTGGTATTTTCGCTAACAGTAAAAAATTCAAAAATACGTGTGTCATAGTTTTTAAAAATTTTACCCCCAAAGGGGTAAAATAGTGTAAAAGGCCGGCGTTTTTCAAGTTAAATAGCCATGAAACTTGATATTTCGGCTGCCGGTTTAAATTATGAAATACATAATTCACAGTTTTTATAAATTCTATCCGTTACGTTAAATAGTCCTTCAATCACGCCGCAACAGAGCAACGGATCGACGGTTTTTTTTTCATGGGTTCTTTTTATCCCGGAAAATTAAGGCTTATGCCACGCGAACGAAGTCGCGGGCGTCCACTAGTAATAAATATAGAGACTGCCGATAGAAGTGAAAAAGGATGTTTAAGATATATATAACCCTTAAATCTAAGGCATTAAAGGTTAATTACGAATGTAGTATATTTATATTTAAGACCTTTTGTCTTCGTAACAACACGGTGTCGGTAACGCGAATCCACAAGTTTAGGGGTACACCGTGTACCCCCTACCAAAAAGTGCCAAACGCGCCCAAAGAAGTTTTCTCTTCAAAAAAAAAAAACCGCCAAAACAGACAAATCGATGTGGTACAACGTGTAGAATTGATAAAATATTTGAATTTTGTACAAGTTTCTGATTATTCTCATCTCGTATACCCTAACTCTTGCCATGTTCGACACATTTATCATTGCTGAAAATTGTGTTGCATCGAGCACGTTCGGTGCAAATCGATATCATAAAAATACGTGTGACATAAGTTCTAACCAATAAGATTCGCCTTCTGCAAGATTAAAAATAAAAGAAGAAAAAATAAAGAAATAGAAAAATTCCATGTAAACACACACTAATAAACTTACTAACAGTAAGTAAGTATGGATTTTTTGTAAATTGTTTCATAAAAAATTGTTCAAATCGGTTTAGAAACCACGGAGATATGCACCGACATACATTTTAAAAAAAACATACACGCTGAATTGAGAACCTCCTCCTTTTTTAGAAGTCGGTTAAAAATACGTGAGACTTCTAAGCAAGGAGATTCGACCTTTGAAAAAAAACGGATAGAAGCAGGCGTTACTTTGCGGAAGTCTATGATAATCAAGGAAGAAGGCTTTGGCGGATTTTAGCGAATTAATTTTATTGTTCTTTGAAAAAAATATAGAGAAAAATTCCATAGACAACAAATAAACTAAGCTTAGCTCTGATGGTTGTTTTTAAAGTTTCTTAAAATGGGGTCATTTCGTGGTGATAATCAATATAATTAACTAACCTTATCGCTGGTGCTAAAAGTATCGAGTGTATTAAGGCTTTACACATAAGTAAACAAGTGAATGTAATTAAAATTATTAAAAAATACGACTGCTCTGCCGTAGCCCGTATTGAATTTTTCAAAAATTTATAGCCCGTGTCACTCGGGATATTGAACTATAGTGTTATATATTTTTGGAATCTACTCATCATTTTCTAGATGATGATTATATAGTTAATCTTATTTTCGAATATTTTTTTTCAACTTTAGTCTTTTATGCGGGACCATAGTCACCCCATCAATTTTTTTTAAAATTTTACTAGCCTATGTCACCCGGAATAAGCTAGGGATTCTATCGATACCTCATTTATCAAAATCGGTTCAGACGTATAGAAGTTATGGTGGAATATACAAACTCACATACATACATACATACATGAACCCTGAAAACAATATACTCCTTTTTTCAGGCAGTCGTATAAAAAAGCGAACTCATTGTAACGCAAGAATAAAAGAGACTGTTATCCCGATGGCAAGAATTCTGTAACTCATAATTCTCGGTCCACACAGCGCCCGTTCAACTATTCAACAGTAACGAACAATTTTTCTATAGGAACTGTATTCATCAAAAGTTCCCAGTTTACTCACTCGAACAAGGAAAACTGAAAAAAGTTACCAACTTCTGTCCTATTGCATTATTCACTTCGCTGTACGTCCTTCCATCGAGTTGGTTCTTTGATTTTTATTGGATGTTATTTTTGTGATACGAACCACATTTCAAACGGATGCGAGGGAAAATCTTTATCTATATATATTATATATATATAAATCAAAGTCCTGACTGACTGACTGACTGACTGACTGACTTATATATCAACGCACAGCTTAAACCGCTAGGGTTAGAGACTTGAAATTTTGACAGTAGCTTCCTTTTATGACGTAGGCGCGCACTAAGAAAGGATTTTTCAAAATTCCACCCCTAAGTGGGTGAAATAGGGGTTGAAAGTTTGTATGAAAGTCCGTCATCTCTCAAGTTATATCCATGAAACTTGATATATGAGCTACCAGTAAAAAATAAAGAAATACGTGTTTCACAGTTTTTGAAAATTCTACCCCCGAAGGGGTGAAATAGGGGATGAAAATTTATATGAAAGCCCTTCATAACTCAATATATTTCTCAAGTTGTATCAATGAAACTTGGTATTTTGGTTTTCGGTATAATATAAAGAAGTACGTGTGTCACAGTTTTTCAAAATTCCACCCCCAAACGGGTAAAATAGGGGTTGTAAGTTGGTGTAAAAGGCCAGCGTTTTTCAAGTTATAGCCATGAAAATTGACGTTTGGGCAACGGGTTTAAATTACGAAATACACATTTCACAGATTTTGAAAATTCTTTCCCAAAGGACGTTAAATAGTTCTTCAATCACGCTGCAACAGAGCAACGGATCGACGTGTTTTTGCATGGGTTCTTTTTATTCCGGAATTTTAAGGAATGCCTGTGGGAGTTAAAAAACTTCTGCCACGCGAACGAAGTCGCGGGCATCCGCTAGTACATCATACGAGTACGAGTATTGAAAAATTTTCTTTTTGGACGAAGTATTATTACACTCTCTCTCTGCTCCTTGGTGAGGGTCGCGACTCCTTTCCATTAATCATATAATAGCAGCAGGGGAATGCGGTGGGTTTCAGGTCCTTCCGCATACGACTCGACTAAAGTGTCTACTATTTCTACTCTCAGGTTTCTTACGATTGTTATCAAGACTAGATGATTCCCGCGACTTCGTCCGCGTGGACCAAATTTTTTCGATTCCCGCGGGAATTCTTCAATTTTCCGGGATAAAAAGTAGCCTATGTCCTTTCCCGGGATGCAACCTGTCCCTGTACCAAATTTTATCAAAATCGGTAGAACAGATACATTTTTTTGATTCCCACGGGAACTCTTCAATTTTCCGGGATAAAAAGTAGCCTATGTCCTTCCCCGAGTTGTAACCTATCTCTGTACCAAATTTCATCAAAATCGGTTGAGTAGTTGGGCCGTGAAAGCGTAGCAGACAGACAGACAGACAGACAGATAGACAGACAGACACACTTTCGCATTTATAATATTATATAATATATATATATGTATATGTATATAAATATAAATATATAATATATAATATATAATATATAATATATATATTATATATATATATTATATACTAGATGATTCCCGCGACTACGTCCGCGTGGATTTATTTTTTTTGATTCCCGCGGGAACTTAAATTTTCCGGGATAAAAAGTAGCCTATGTCCTTCCCCGGGATACAACCTGTCCTTGTACAAAATTTCATCAAAATCGGTTGAACAGATACATTTTTTTGATTCCCGTGGGAACTCTTCAATTTTCCGGGATAAAAAGTAGCCTATGTCCTTCCCTGGGATGTAACCTATCTCTGTACCAAATTTCATTTAAATCGGTTGAGTAGTTGGGCCGTGAAAGCGTAGCAGACAGACAGACAGACAGACAGACAGACACACTTTCGCATTTATAATATTAGTATGGATTAAGTATGGATGGATGTAAGTAATAATAACCGGGACCGACGGCTTAACGGTTTCTTCGTCTCTTCTTTTACGTAATTTAAGATAAGATGAGATAATTTTTTAAGATAAGATAAATTTTTATTCCATAAATAATATACAATGTGGGATAACTAAATAACATTTAACACCTAGGATAAAACTAATATAGTTAACATACAATCTAAATATTATTGTGCACCTGTTTTCCGAACTAGTTAAAACTGTGCCTCAATTATTATTACACGATTACATACAGATTTGGATATATGGGGCATTGTTAGAATTGTTAGGCTCTTCTCAGTAGAATTATTTTTCCGAACCGGTGGTAGAGTCTTGACATGTCATAAGTGGACCTAATTATTATTTATCATTGAAGTTTGACGTTTACACCACTGAGCTATCACCGCTGAAATTACAGTCCCACAAACTTGTCTGACCCGGTGGTCAAAATTGGAACTATTTTTTATGCCTGTTGAGTTGTTGTTTTTATTTTTTATTTTTCATAGATACTAGCGGCGCTGCCACCGGGTCAGTTAAGTTTGTGGGACTATACAATTATTATAATTAGAGCCTGATAAACTATTATATACGTATAACAAAACATGGTATGCCAAATAAGTCTTCACCAACCCGTTAGAAATAGCTCCGAAGTCCATCGACGAAAGGGTTTTGTGCCAACAAATTGTGCTGCCGGAATGATATATGCGGTAAGCCGCGTGAAGCGCGCCACAATGGCCGCCCCCGCACGCGCCGCGCCGCTGCAGGAGCGATGTATCGAACTATATTTCAATTCGCTTCCAACGTTTTACTGAGTCACGGAATGTCTGTATTTCGAATACCATCATTTATTGTATAGCCCGACAAACTTATCTGGCCCTGTGGCCAAAATTGGAACTAATTTTTATGCCTGTTTACTTTTAGTTTTTATTTTATTTTTGATAGACATCTTCTAGGCAAGCGCGCTTCACCTTAGGCTGCATCACCACTTGCAAGCAAGTCTGATTGCAGCCAAGGCAACAGACAGCCAAGACAAAGCTACTCGATACGACCGAACGCGGCAATTTCAAACAGTAGCTTTTCTATGGAGTCGTATCGCGATGTGTCGCGTCGCTTTCACCTATAGTACAACGGGTCAGCGGACGTTGAAATTTGCGTGCTATGGGACATTTGCGTCACCCAGGCCGTATATCTCTCAATATATCACCCAGAATTGCTTCGGAACAAAACTCCAGAGTATATTTTAATGGGGTGAATTAATTCGCAGGGCTGTGTCCCGAAACAAGTGCGTGACCTGTGTGATTTGTCATGGGGTCCCTCAGTTCCCTCGTTTCCTTGTGAAAATGTTTTTGAATGCTCCGTTTGCTCCATTGTTTGTTTTCAAAAAAGGCTTCAGGGGAAGCAATTTTGTTCAATGATTACGGATCTCTTAAAATTTGTTTGCGAATAACCCGGAGCTCATTTTCAGTGTATTCAACTCGAATTCTGTCCTCGAAATGAAATATTTACTCGGATTGGGAGAAAAAGACTTCATGTTACATCAGAATTTGTGGAAATTCTAATATAGCGGCCCTGGCAAATAATATGCTCCTGTACGTATTTACTTTTCGCGTGTCATATACATATCAAACGTATAGTAGCCGTGATTGGTGGTTAAGAATTCCAGGCATCAGTGAATATATTATGTAACTTTTTATGTGAATATCTAGAAACGATTGTGAGGTTTAGATGCAGGTTCTTGATATATTAAATTATATTTGCCAACCTACTTTTATAATATACTAGCTGATGCCAGCGACTTCGTCTGCGAGGTTCGTGGTTTTTTGGTTCCCGCGGGAACTCTTTAATTTTCCGGGATAAAAAGTAGCCTATGTCACTCTCCAGGTACAAACAAACACAAGAAAAAAAGAATTAGTGAAATTGGTCCAGCCGTTCACGCGTGATGCCGTGACCAAGGGAAATAGGGATTCATTTTTAGGGTTCCGTACCCAAAGGGTAAAAACGGGACCCTATTACTAAGACTCCGCATGTCTGTCTGTCTGTCTGTCTCCAGGCTGTATCTCATAGACCGTGATAGCTAGAAAGCTGAAATTTTCACAAATTAAAGTGTTTCCGTTGCTGCTATAACAACAAATACTAAAAATTAAAAAAATATATATATTAAGGGGGGTCCCCATACAATAAACGTGTTATTTTCGTTTTTTTTGCTTTGCTTTTTTTGGTTCAAATTTTCACAAAATATTAACTTGTATATTACCTTTCAAAATAAATAATTAAATATCAATAAAGTAAATATTAAAGGGGGGCTCCCATACAACAAACGTAATTTTTTGATATTAACAGTAAACCTCTACAAACAAAGTTAGTTTTGCGGTTCATTAACAAAGGTAATTATACCTACTTCTTGAGTACGGAACCCTCGGTGCGCGAGTCCGACTCGCACTTGGCCGGTTTTTATTATATATATAGATTTATATATATAGATGACAAACTGATGATACTTTGCCCTGGGGTTGAATTTTCAAAAATATTTTCTTAGCAGATGGGTACTTACGTCATAATTCATAATAACAATTTGTATGCCAAATCTCAGCCCGATCCGTCAAGTTATTTTAACTGTGTGTTGATGGATCAGTAAATCAGTCCTTAAAATACCCATAAATAATTTATTGAGTTTGATAACTGCCCCTCGATTACTTAACTCGTAATCATTTGTCAAACGACCTGTTTATGGAGTTCATAGATGCCTGCATGTCAAAAAGCATATATGAACTCCTTAAACAGTGCGGGTAATACGTTTTATGCTGTCAAATTATTACTATTTGCTAAGAAAGTTTTGAGGATGGTTGCGGACAGACTTGACTGTCTTTACCTTCGGCATTGCTGCGATAGACATGTTGCAGTACCAATGCCGGGGAGATAGTACTAGAGGCTGGCTGCATTCATCTTCATAGAGGGGATGAAACTGTATACTTATGTACATATGTATGTATGGATTTCAAAATTTAATAATAATATATATAATTGTATAATTTAATTTAATAATGACATATTTTGGTAATTTTTGTAATGTAATGTAATTCGATAATGTATTTATTACTGTTTTTGTAATGTTGACATATTGTATTTTATTATGGGTTTACATTACCCGAAATAAATTGAAATAAATTGAAATTAAATTGAAATTGAAATAAGACAATTTGGGCCTCTTTTGTCCTCCAGACCCTACTCTGCTTCTGCTGGAATAAGGTACGTTTAGCATTTCATCCCACGGCTCTGTTGGGCTAAATTCCTCATGAGGTTTCCAGTTTCCACCTCATTGCCACCACAACCACTGCGCCCCCCTGGTGGTAGCCATCAATTTGTTTTCCATAAGCGTCATGACGTAACAGATTCATTCCTTATCTCCCAAAAAAAGTCCAATAGATCGCACAAAAGGAAATTTAATTAGATCTTTTGATATTCCGAACATCATTCCAAATCCAATAAGCTTTATAGACTTTTAAGCAGACCCAACGAAGTCGTTATAATATTTCAAGTCAAATCGCGATAAAGCGGTGAAAATGTCAAAGGTATCATTAAAATGTTCTCGAGCCAAAGTAGCGGCAAAACCGCTTTATCGACGAATTCATCAGGAGATATACTGAAATACTACCTACGGGTCATTTCGACAGAGATGAGAGAAAATGTTATGCAAGCGATGCTCTAAAGTCTAAACGTTCAGCATTTAAACGTGAAATACTTGGCGTATACGTATCCATACTAATATTATAAATGCGAAAGTGTGTCTGTCTGTCTGCTACGCTTTAACGGCCCATCTTTTCAAAGGAAAGGATTAAATAAGAGTGCACAAGAAATTACACCTTAACACGATGGGACGGCAATTAGACACGACCGGAGAGACATCAGGCGCAGGATCAACGGATTTAACAGAAAAATCTGATACGTTTTACTACCCAACTTAGGACTGTTGATTAACATTATGCTAGTGCGTAAGGTGCAAAAATCCTTTGTGGGGTCGAGTGTACGTTTTTATAACATGGTTCCAAAAGAGTTTCTAGATTTGCCATTACATAAATTTAAAGACTGTGTCAAACAGCATTTGTTAAGCCTAGGTTATTATACCATCGACGATTTTATATTATATTATATTATTAACGATAAAGTTACATGGAAGCAACCGGCCTCGAATCCAGTGACCCACAAGTCAGTGTAATACTTGTTACGTTGCGTATGTATTGTATTGCTTAAATATTGTAACCTCTTTCTTTTTTGAGAAAAGAGCAACTGCTGAGTTTCTTGCCGGCTATTCTCAGTAGAATCATTTTTCCGAACCGGTGGTAGAGTCTTAACGTATCATAAGTGACACAAGTTGTCCTATGTGAAATAAATAAATCATTTATCATTTTATAATAAGTTAAAAGACATATGAGGCAGGTTTTCTAAATATAAAAGGAAAAGGTCAGTCAGTCATACTAAAATTCAATCAAGGGATAAAATCGGGGTTTGCAATTTGTTTGAAAATCGAACTAAACGTGAGCGAAGCCGCATGAAAAAGCTGAGTTATCAATAAGAATACATATTACAACTTACAATGGCTTAAAATAAACCAGAAGGTATCCCCAATCCACCGGGCGCCAATACATCATCCGAATACCCTTAATGCTAATGTGTTATAAGGTAAACACGGGTACAAATATTATAATACTTGGTAATAATATTCTACCCAAGAAAGGGTGGTGAGAAATTGAATATTTGTATGAAACAGTTGGGGGCCTATCGCCGTATTTTCACACGGATCGGATCCAGTCCTTCTGCGGATCTTCTCATGTCTGCACTAACATGATAATAGTCGTCAAAGTCCGCCAACCCGCATTTGGAGCAGCGTGGTGGGTCTAAGCTCTAATTCCCTATCTCCTATGAAAGTTGAGGCTTGTGCCCAGCAGTGGGACGTTAATGGGCTGTAGTGGTGGTGGTGGTGGTGGCAAGTTTGTTTGTTGGTTTGTCCTTCAATCACGCCGCAACTGAGCAACGAATCGACGTGATTTTTGCATGGCCATAGTTTATGACATTGAGAGAGACTAAAAAATAAAAAAGCTCATTTAAATAGACTGTACAAAACATTTTTTAGTTCATTTTAATTTCTATCGGTCACAAAATTTTCTTAACTAGTTTAGTTGAAGTGTGGTACACAATATAACTGACCTCATTATATTATAACTAAGTCTTAACTCGAAGTCCTCATAATAACTAAAGAATAAGGCAAATAGAAAGTTCCCGAATACCCCTCGAAATGAGCTCGAATTTCCTTGTTCCGTTAATGAGGTACTTGGTGGACCGAAGATAAAGTCGATTAAGGCTCAGAATTAAGAAGGGTAACCTTTTAAGGCATTTTTTCTTTATGATTGGGAGGCTTCATTACTTTTTTATACCAACTGATATCTGTCACACCTACATATACACATATATGTAGAAAAGTAGATGATGCCTGCGACTTCCCGCTGTTTTTATGATTCCCGCGCGAATCCCTTAATTTTCCGGGATAAAAAGTAGCCTATGTGTTATTCCAGACTATAATCTATCTCTGTGCCAATAGTTATAGAGAAATTTGGTATATAGATAAGATACAGCCTATATACCAAAAAAATATCAATAAAAGAAATGTGACATAAATTAAAAATGGCAGAGCTGATTGAGAACCCGTAAATATCAAAATTAGAAAGAAATAAATATTCCTTTATTTAGCCAAAAATCATACTAACACATCATCACTACTATAATACACAATCATACTACTATAATATTAAAAAATCATACTATACTTACCTCAATTAAAAATCAACAACAACCGATTATGAATAAGTCAATAAGCCCATTGGAAAGATCCCGCGCTTCGTTGAAATGTCCTCGAATTCCCCCGTTCCATTAATGAGGCGCTTGACATACGAAAGATAAAGTCGATTAAGGGTCAACTTAGAAGGGTAACCTTTGGAAGATTCGACTCGAGCGTCAATCTCTTTGGTGCAGCAAGCCACGGGTATGAACCGATTTTCTTTTCTTTTCGAACATAATATGCGTAGAGAACGCATATTCAGGTTGCTTGTAATAATATTTACTAAATCGGCTCAGGTCTGGTACAGTGCAAGGCTTTTGAGTTCAGCTGCGTAACAAAGCCTTAACCTCCTCGCGATAGAGCCTCAGCGTCCTAGCTGAAACCCTCTCTGACGATTTAAGGTCACCTCCCCTGGGTTTAACCCCACTTGAGATGCACGGAGCGGCGCGGCAAATAGCGGCAAATATTATATTTTGTTTAAGTTTGTACGGGACATCTTCGTGTCACTTCGCTTAAGGTTAAAGGTGGGCCCAGCTCCATACAACCTCATACAAATAATAGTACCATTCGTGTAGTGGGGCTAGGACTTTAGAGTTCTGTTACGATGTTACCCACTGTAGTATTACGGTCTAAAGGTAATCTGGCACACCTTTTCCAAATTAGGAAATTTCTGTTTTGCAAGAGGTATGCCAGTTTTATGAGATTGCAGTCAAGGCCTAGGATTAATTAATTATTATTTTCGAAAAAAGTGCCTCTACAATGTATATTTGAGTCAAGATATTTGAAATTCTGACTAACTATAATATAGTCTAAAATAAAACGATTTTATTTATATCACTACTTACCATGGGATGAGATACGAATTCAGGAGGTGAAATTTATTCCACAAAACGAGGATTCAATTATCAAAGTAAACAAATTATGAGTCCGATCCCATTACATTTAAATGGTGTGTAAACGGATTCCATCTTAAATATGAGCTAACAAAACGATGAATTTGAGGATTTTAGTAATGTCTTTTATTTGAGAACATTTCGGACATTTTATTCAATAACGATTTTAGCATTAACATTTTATGCAATGCATCCATTATCTGAAGCCTCAATTCTTCAAAAAATTTGGTCACGTACCTGTGTTGAGTTGGTCATGAATACACATTTGTTACTCTGAAAAAATACTGATATAGCAGCTACAGTACTAAAAGTATACGTAATCGACGTAAGCGACCGACAGCATGGAAGTAATTCAGATTTTGAACGATATTTCTTTAGACAATTTCCTCGTCCCCTTCTTTAAATCTATCGCCTGCTTCGTTGGTCTACTAGTTATCACGTTCTACTGCAGCATCATCCTGCTCCAGCATCCTGGGTGTGAATAGGTATCTCTCCCTGTTTGTATCGAAGTGTGGAGCAGCCATGTTCGCGCACAATAATATTATCCACGGCGCAGTTGTCTCTGTGGAGATTACCCCATCGTGGCCACAATTCAGTTGACAGAGGAGAATGCTATTCTCATCATTTACAGAAAATGTAAACTTTTGAAAATCATCTTAGGAATATTTATGACTATTTAAAAATAAAAATAATAAAGTAATTCAACTCTCTCGTCTACTTCCTATTTCTCTTGCAGCAACTTGCATTATTTTCTATGCATACACAACTAAATGAAAAGAGAGTTGTTAAGTTTTTAAGGTAAAATAAACTCTTATGACATAAAACCACTACCACGACCACTACGACCCATTAAAGTCCCACTGCTGGGCACAGGCCTCCACTCTCATAGGAGAGAGGGAATTAGAGCCCACCACGCTGCTCCAATGCAGGTTGGCGGGCTTTAACGACTATTAACATGTTAGTGATAATAACCGGGACCGACGCGACGGCTTAACGTGCTCTCCGAGGCACGGGGGTGAAACACCGCCAACTTCCTAACTCCGGGCTAGTACTGAGAATTTCTAGTCAGAAATTCCAATACTCATTATTATGGCCCGACCCGGGACATTACATAAAACGTACTACTATATTATTAAATCTTCCTTGATAATAACCGTACCTTCTTTTCCAGTGGCAAGGCCGTGGACTGGTGGCAACAGGGTCTAAGCACGTACGCCATCAGGAGGTTCAAGCGGGACGTGAGGGAAACGACGAAATACATCGAGACAGCGCTGGTCATCGACAGGGCAATGTTCGAGAGGAGGAACGGCAGCACTCGGTCTGAAGTCGTCCACGATGCCATCCAAGTCGCCAACATCGCTGATCTAGTAAGTTCCAACTAAGATTTACTCGGCAACATTATTTGGGGTGCGCTCACGGGCAAAAACTCTACTCTCTAACGTCTTACGACGTTTGTTGTCGGAAAAAAATCGGTCTCTAACAAAAACCGGTTGTCTGCGTTAGACCTCACGCCACAAGACGCCCTCCGACACGCATTACCGCAAGTGCCTTTATGGCCACCGCTTAGCAGCCGGCGTTTACTGCAAGAGTATTCCCATGTACATTTGTATTATAGCACTTACCCAATTTTTCTGTATGTCCATGATTTTCATCAAAATATTTTTGAAGCTTACACTTGTTTAGTTTTTTTTTACGACAAATCAGTACTTACCTCGAAAGAAAGTTATAACTATCGTTTGAAAAAAATAGGACGACCTCCCTGGCGCAGTGTTGAGCCCTGTTGTCTTAACGTGGGAGGTCCCGGGTTCGATTTAAGGTACGGTGCCGTGTAGAAACCGACTAGGGGTATGGCTTTAAAATAACTGACATACCTTTAACTGGTTAACCCGCTACCATCTTAACCTGCATTATCACTTACCATCAGGTGAGATTGCAGGCAGGGCCTAACTTGTATAGAGTCATAAAAAAAACAGGTAGTTTTTGTGAAATTTTCTCATTCACGGTTTTGAATGCCGAAAGATGATTTGCTAAAAATGCCGAAAAATGGCCAAAGACTGGCCATCAGAAGTGGACAAAGGAAATACTTAAATTATTATTGTGATTTACAGTTTCTTCTAATTTCTGCAGAAAGTTAAGAAGAAGAAAGAGAAAGAAAAATCATTTAATCACATATCAGTTAACATAAAATTATACCTAATAGTCGTCCTCCAAGTCCAAAGAAACAAAGTAAGAAAGAAAATACATTTAACCAACATTGGACAACACAGACAAACATTTAACATATAGTCGTACATAAAAATAATATGTTTGTCTGTGACGCCACCCAGAAAGGGTGTATATAGTCCCACACTTATCTGACCTGGTAACAGCGTAAATATTACATATGAAAAAAAAAATAACAAGCATAAAAATTTGTTCCAATTTTGCCCACCGGGTCAAATAAGTTTAAGACGGACTGTACAGCACACACAAACAAACAGACATTTTTAAACAAAACATTGTGAAAAGAATAACTATTCCAAATTGCAATACCATTTCAATTTATTACGGGCTACAGAGTTTGCAAATGATGGAAGATAGGATATGAAGGAATATAAAAAATACCTACTTAAATATCTCTTGAACGGTATCCAGGCAGAAAATTCCTACGTTAACAAACGAGACGAATTCAAATTCGCCATTCCAATTTCCAACAGGGAAAATCCCACATCTAAAAATTGGATGCGGGTTCCGCAAACTTGTTATTTAGCACCGAGGAAGGTTAACGAGTATGGAAATACTTGGAATACTTACTATAGAATGTATTAAATGGGTATGTAGATGTCCAAAATTAAAAAAGGTAAACCAGAAGACACCCTATTATTTTTCTGTTGGATTGTTTTATTCTATAACCATAATGATGCGTCTTCTCAAAATATCGATCACATAATATAAGTTACTGCTTTGATTAACTAGATGATACCCGCGACTTGGTCCGCATGGCTTAACTCCATAATTTTCCTGGATAGTAGCCTATGTCCTTCCTCGGGATGCCTATCTCTATAAACTATCTCTGTATTAAATTTCATCAAATTCCTTTAAAAAGATGGGCCGTTAAAGCATAGCAGACCGACACACTTTCGTATTTATAATATTAGTATGCATAGACCTTAACATCAGCAATAGAACATGCTAATTGCTAACCACTAGACCAACTAGGCAATTAGTTCGTAATAATTTAATAAAGCCATGAATACACCAAACATTGATTAAATTCATCTAGTTCCTAATAAAGTAATGAACACACCAATCTTTAACTTAATGATTTCTTAATTCCATCCTTTGAATAATTGATTACTCCGTATAGTCTCAATTATTCATGGAAAAAATTCCAGCGGATTAAATTCGAATTTGTAAGTATAATGGAGAAAAATTTTATGTCTCAAAACTTGATGGTGGCTTGCAAACTTGGGCTTTAAAGACACTGAAGTAAAGTTGAACTTTACGCATTACTGCTACGTACAAGCACGTTATACCATCTAACCGAGACCTGAAATGCTCCTGCCAAGGACTAAGGAGCTAAAACTTTGCTAGTGTAGTCATTTTTGTACGATATTTTCGAAGTTCGAAGAAGAGGTCCAGACTGAAATAGAGCAAACTTCTCTCTCTCAGCGTCGTAATCCTCAGGGTCGTGACCCCTTTCCATTAATAATGGAAGGAATTTTGTTGGGATAATAATGCAGTGGGTTCCCACGTCCTTCCGCATACAACTCGACAAGAGTATTTAAACTCTTGGGTTTTAACGATTATTATCAGATTTTGGTGATAATAACCGGGACCGATGGCTTAACATAAGAGCAAACTAACAAAATATGGTACGGTATGGTACTTTTTGCTGGTACGGTAGTAACTAGCCACGACCGAAGCCTCCCACCACACCAGAACAGAGTTACATCTCCCGAATCCTTTTATAAAACCAACCGTATCTTGCATAGCCTAACTAATATAAATACGAATGTAAGTTTGTTCGTTACGCTTTCACGGCTCATCTTTTCAACCGATTTTGATGACATTTAACATAGTGTTCCGGAGAAGGACATAGGCTACTTTATAACCCAGAAAACTAAGAAGAACCCGTGGGACGAAGTCGTTATACCTAAACCAAAAGCCGCTAGCATATACACAACTAGCTGATGCCCGCGACGGGTCCGCGTGGATTAAGGTTTTATGGTTTCCGTTGGAACTCTTTAATTTTCAGCCTACGAGTATATGTTATATAGTTCCAAATTTCATCTAGATCCGTTCAGCCGTTCTGGCGTGATTGAGTAACAAACATCCATCCATCCATACATCCATCCAAACTTTCGCATTTATAATATTTGTATGGGTAATCGCCATTCTGTTTGTAATTTTTCCAGTACTTTCGCACGCTCAACACCCGCGTCTCGGTCGTGTACATCGAGTCGTGGCAGAGCGCGGACCAGGCGGACATAGACAGGAAGCACGACATAACGCGCGCCATACAGAAGTTCAGCGACTACACCGCCAGGAAACTCTTCAAGATCGAGAAGGACACCACGCAGTTGCTATCGTAAGTCTATCAATTCTATATTCATTTATTCAAATTAGGTACACTGTAGGTACACTTTTACGTCTAATTACTTATAAAACATGATGGTGATAACCTGTTACGGTATCTTAAAACTAAAGCTACGAGGGTTCCAAACGCGCCCTAGTCTTCTCTGGCCTGACCTGGTATCTTTTATCAATAACTTTAGAAGTCATTGTCCTGAGTGACTGACAGAAAACGTACTGCCCAAACAATGAGAGATGAGAATGATGAGATGTGTAATCCTGAGTATATTTCCAATGTTTTATCGTTCATTTGGTTAAGCCGAAATTATGAATACAAAATTTGAAATTCATAATTTCCTTTGAAAATTTTGAGAGAATATTCCTTGAACAGCCTAAAGGTGAACTAAACTAAGGAACTCAATGTACTATGACGTGGATACAGTGGTAAGTTATCACTGTTAACTTATCCATAAGATACTAAAATAATATTAATATAATGGAATTACAAACTCAGCATATTTTAAAATACACAAAAGAGCAAATTGCAATTTACAGTCAATATTGCACTATTAACGTAAAGCAGGTGTGTTTAATCAAAAATGAATGGAACTGTACCAGTCGAGAGCCCGTGCAGTGCTATTTTGCGCAAAGGCAACGTTTCTGCAGTTATAATGAGGAAATATAATACGTAATGAGGAGGACTACCACATTTTGCAGTCTACCGGAAGTTGTCCTAATTTTATATATTCAGTAGTTAAAACTGTGTCAACATTCATACAGGAGACGAATCCATACTTCCATACTATGTAGACTATATTATTACTTGCTGATGCCCGCGACTTCGTCCGCGTGGATTGAGGTTTTTGGTTCCCGCGGGAACTCTTTAATTTTCCGGGATAAAAAGTAGCCTTTGTGTTATTCCAGAATATAGTCTATCTTTTTGCCAAATTTCATCCAGATCCGTTCAGCCGTTGGGGCGTGATTGAGTAACAAACATCCATCCAACCATCCATGCTTGCAACTTTCGTATTTATAACATACTAGCTGATACCCGCGACTTCGTCCGCGTGGATTGAGGAGTTTTAGTTCCCGCGGGAACTCTTTAATTTTCGGGGATAAAAAGTACCCTATTATTTAATCCGGACTTCTAACTTTACGTCTGCAAAATTTCAAAGCAATCGGTTCAGTAGTTACGGCGTGAAAGCGGAACAAACATACAAACAAACTCACTTTCCCATTTATAATATTACTAGTAAGGAGTAAGGATTAGTATAGAAGTATGAAAGTGTGTCTTTCTTTCTGTCTGTCTGTCTGACTGACTGTATCCTACGAAATTTAGTACAGAGATACGTTGTATCCCGGAGATGGACGGAGTAGGAAAATTTAAGAGTTCCCGCGGAAATTTGAAATGCCTTAACCCACGCAGACGAAGTCGCGGGCATCATCTAGTATAATAAATTCACTTTAACTATTACGATAGTTAAAACGTTAAAATGCTACGTAGTGATGCTCACGTCTTACTAGTTAAGCGAATTTAGTTCAGTGAATTTGTACTTCTAAGATGCTGAGCAGATCTTGAGACGGAGAGATTTGCGGAGATAGCATTGAACTTGTATATAAATGCAAATGAGATAGAAGACCTAATTAAAATAAACGGATCCTTATCGCTGAGCGTTTCTGTGTAGCGTCGCTTTGCCGGTGTCACTTTGCACCGTGAAGTGCAATTATTCGTAGTGAGACCATGATTTAGATAACTTTAATCGGGACTGACGAATTGCATCCGCGGCGGCCAATCCATGACAGATATTTTCAACGACATAATCTAGGCAGTTATATCAAACCCAGTTTATTATTAATTTATTTCTATACGGCATCGTACTGGAACGCTTAATCGCTTGGCGGTATATTTTTGCTGATAGGGTAACTAGCACACAACGGTAGAACTAGGTAACTAAGCCGAAGCCTCCCACCAGGCCAGATCAGAGAAAATTCAGAAATTATAAATCCTGAATTGACCCTGCCCACTGATCGAACCCAGTGCCTTCAACTTATAAGACCACACTCCACAGCACTCAGAAATGCGCCAGCGAGGTCGTCAAAAAAAATGTTAAAGTTATCATTAGTTCAATAAAATGTTGACAAGCCTGACCCGGTGGCCAAAATTGGTACAAATTTTTACGCCTGATAAGTTTTTGTTTTCATTTTATTTAATAATGTCCTCCCGACCGAATTTCGGCCACGGCGGCCTATCTCCAGAGAGATTAGCCATCTGCGCGGGAGATACTCTCTCTCTGTTCCTTTACTCTCATAGCCCGATGGGACGGAAATTCCACACGACCGGAGAGAGATCAGCCGCAGAACCAACGGCTTTACGTGCTCTTCGAGGCAAAAGGGTGACACACCACCTACTTCCTTACTCCGGGCTAGTACTGAGAATTTCTTGTCAGAAAAACCCAATACTTGCTATGGCCCGACCCGGGAATCGAACCCAGGAACTCGTCGGCCGCAGTCGAACATGCTAACCACTAGACCAACGAGGCAGTCGATTCATTTTATTTTAAACTAGCTAATGCCCGCGACTTCGTACGCGTGGATCGAGGTTTTATGTCTTTAATTTTCCGGGATAAAAGTAGCCTATGTGTTAATTCAGACTATAATCTATCTCTGTGCAAAATTTCATCCAGATCCGTTCAGCCCTTCTGGCGTGATTGAGTAACAAACATCCGTTTGAGGTTTTTGGTTCCCGCGGGAACTCTTGAATTTTCCGGGATAAAAAGTAGCCTATGTGCTATTCCAGACTATAATCTATCTCTGTGCCAAATTTCAGTCAGATCCGTTCAGCTGTTGGGGCGTGATTGAGTAACAAACATCCATACATCCATCCAAACTTTCGCATTTATAATATTTATATTTGATTGATTTGATTTGATTTGATAGATTCTAGTGACACTGACACCGGGTCATATAAGTTTGATGGACTGTACGTACAGCTAAGCCGTGGCTTATGAACCTAAATCGCTTTGATCTATAATGTCGACAGGCAAATTATGACAGGAAGTCCTCTCCCCGGCTGTTATCGACTGTTCGCATCTATCGGAAAATACAGCGAAACTCTGATAAGTCATTTACAGCCGTTTCACGATGGAGGCGTTCTCGTAAAATATTACAAGTTTGTACGACTCACATGTTCTAAAAACCTCCCCATGTCTTCAAGGCCAGCACGGAATTGCATAGCATTTAAGCGTAACTTATAAAAGTGGTTGTATTAGATAGTAATGTAGGAACTAGAAATTTAATTCGCTACTATCCGCCACAGTCCGACATCGGAGCACCTTCAGGAGATGACTCGACAATGCACGATCGTAAAGTCGTTTACCAATCGTGCATTGTCGAGTCAACATCTCCTCAAGATGCTCCAGTGTCGGAGTGAAACGTACGTTATGAGAATGATTTGGAAGATTTGTGTTGTGTGGTGAATATCGCAAGCTACAAATGCAAGATACACACTGAACCACATAGATTTACCTACTGTGGCGGATTACAGCGAATTAAATTTCTAGTTCCTTCATTATCATGGAGTTCCGCAAAGTAACGCCTTTATCCAATGTACTGTATAGTGTTGTAACTTGTACAGTGCACGGTGTAGCGTAAATCAACCAAATATATCACAATACAAATTTTAGTTATCCTCCTAACCACTTGGGCGATGACAAATAGCCTTACCTTCGTAGACCCATTTTTGATGATATAATAGGTACTATGGTAGCAGACGTACAGTATTATTAGGTATATTTATACAAAATGTGGAAGTGTTACTTTTATTTTCACTTTTATGCCTAGTTACATTGTTAATTTATTCGTATAACAAAAAATATTTCCTACACAAAAGCAATCCACGGCAATTTGTACATAAATATAATATTTTAACATGACAAAAAAGATAATACAATATAAAACATGATGAAAATATTTTCCAGGACAGAAACGTTTTATTTTTTGTTCAACAAATTGAGGTAATTTAAATGTATCTGTCGTTTTCGTTTAGCGTTCTGGGTTCGCGTGTTTGTATCATTGACTAGTAAATATTACCTAAAATTAATATGAAAGTGAGTGAAATAAGTTCAGACTAGCTATTATAGTTCTGACCTGTAGCTAATCAAGTCCGTTAAAAATTTAAAAATGTTGGCTTTCTCAGATTGATATTCCCTATAAATGGTCTGAAGACTAACAACCAAGCATTCGTTACTCAAGAAAATAGTTTGTCCGCTGGAATTAATCATCATAAATAATTGATATTATCATCGATTGCAATATTGTTTCCAGACAATTTTTTTTTTATTAAGCTCCTAAAGTATAAGATTAGTACCTATAAAGACTCCGTACTTCCCCAATCCATGCAGCCTTATGTCTGTCCTTTAGTGTAGTGTAGCTCATAGCGACATCTCATGTCTAACACACTTATCCGTGCGTGTGGTGGATGCGCCACTGTCTATTAAAGATCTTAAGATCAACACAGAGTAGATCCTTATCCGTGCGTGTGGTGGATGCGCCACTGTCTATTAAAGATCTTAAGATCAACACAGAGTAGATCCTATTAGTTCCGAATTTATCTACACGTACACTTAACTGTGTCGAAGTGTTAATTGTTGTGCTAGGCAGCCCTGTGGCATTACAAAATATCGCACTAACTTGATCTGCAGGCCAAGCATGGGAGGGGACAAAAATCTTATCCCCCGATTATATCCACTGACGAGAGATAAAATTATGCTAGAGCATGGCAACAGGGGAAAGGAGAAGTATATCCCTGTTTGACTTGTGCATAGGACGTGTGTTTAAGTTTATTTTCATACCATTATATTATAAAAAAGATGTCTCGAGCCTACTGCGACGTCTTATCCTTTCCCCGTAAAATCTCCCCGCCCATGCTCGGCCTACTGGCGTACATAAAACTTAATAGACGCGTAAATATACGGAGTCCACTATATTATGGGAATACGTCATTCCAAATGTATCCCGTCAGTCACATTAGTTCTGCAAGACCATATGTTTTGATCCCATTGTGGCAAAAACCTTAATGTGTCAGTTTTTCATCCCGACGTAACGTCTAGCTAGATAAGGGTAATAATACTAAAACATTTATCAGACAAGATCTCATTATAACTCGTACATGATATAATATTATGAACAATACTGTTCACAGTGTCTTAGAGCTCTATCTTTTGAAACTCTGCGACCTAAGCAATTCTTAACTACTTTTATCTACTCCAGCATCGAAAAGTTCCAATTTCGAATTTGACAACTATATGGAATTGAACCCTCTTTCGTGTTTGCTTCTCATAACGATACAGTTCGTGGTATGGGAGCTGTATCGTTATGAGTCGTAGCTGTATCGATATGGTTATCTTCATAAATAGGATACCTATAGCTTAGCGGCTCTGGGTTCTGGCACTTTTGGTTTTTATTAATTTATAAAGTAAAAAATTATAAAGACGTCCTTGTCGTAGATAAAATTTTGTATGCAACTGTACGTAATTAGTCATTACGATACAGTTGCATAAATAGCTATTATTTGGTTCTGGATAAATGATTTATTCATTTCACATTGGACAACTTGTGTCACTTATGATACGTTAATACTCTACCACCAGTTCGGAATTACTGTTCTAAGTACTGAGAAGAGCCGGCAAGAAACTCAGCAGTTGCTCTTTTCTTAAGCAATGACAAACCCTTATTGGGGTTAGTAAAACTAATTTTAAAAATCAACCATCAGTGCTATTAGGTTTATTAATAAAAGTTTTAGAAAATTCTTCCTCTAAACATTCTCCAACATGCCTGAGATACATGTTTGGTGTATTTTTATACTAATAATCCAATTTGTCCTCAGCGGTACCAATTTCCCTGGTGGCGAGTCCGGTATATCGGTGCCAGACACGATGTGCACGCCCAAGTCTGTGGGCATCTCAGTGGACACCAACACCTACGAGCCACACCTGCTGGCTGGCACCATGGCGCATATGATCGGCCATAACATTGGTAAGATCCTCCATTCTTATGCTTTTCTAATTTTATTTAATAACTATATGATGCCCGTGACTTCATCCGCATTGAGGTTCATTGAGGTTTTTAATTCCCACAGATTTTTTTCTTTTTCCGGAATCAATATGTAGCCTAAGTCCTTCCCGGGGATGCAATCATGCAACCCACTTCTGTAGATATCGTTTGCTACAAAAGTAGCTGTTGCCCGCAACTTCGTCCGCGTGCATTGAGGTTTTTGGTTCCCGCGGGAACTCTTATATTTTCCGGGATAAAAAGTAGTATATGCGTTATTCCAGACCTTAACCTATATCTATGCCCAATTTCATCCAGTTCTGGCGTGATTGAGTAACCAACATCCATCCATACATCTATCCATCCAAACTTTCGCTTGCATAATATTGCGTATAAACAACGTGCAAGTACGTTCTAAGTATCTAGAATTGTTGAACAAAACTAAACAACACTTGCTCGCATCGTATGCAAATACATACAACCCTGTTTAACATCAAACGGCAGTACAGTCGTGTTCCACATTCACTCGTCAGTCGTCGATAGAGGATAATGGAATTTCCAGCCAGTGTATTGCTAAACAACTTTTAGAATATGAGACTAGCTTACACGCATTACGCACCTGCCTCACTTCGGTGGAATTCCTAAATATCCATAACTATCTATCTCTCTTCGGTCGTTCCTTCATTGCTGAAGATCGTGATCCTAACTATATCCTAACCTCAAACGGATTATTTGGTTCCACTGGCTTTGTTGGTAGCCATTCTCACTACCTATATTATTAAATTTGGACGCATTTCACTCCCTCAATTGGTCAGACCACCTACTTGGTGAGCGGCCTCT
Organism: Erebia epiphron; assembly: GCA_963932025.1. NCBI lineage: Eukaryota > Metazoa > Arthropoda > Insecta > Lepidoptera > Nymphalidae > Erebia > Erebia epiphron. Next base: position 24,424,261 of record OZ009948.1, read on the forward strand.
AACTATACACTACTAACTATATAAGATCTGCTATTTCTAAGCCGTACAGTACAATACGTACAGCATGCTACGTTTCTTAAGCTTTTGAGATAAGAGCTTTAATCTTGTAGATCTCAGGGCATCCCATCACGTTCTCTAACCCCCACATAATGTATTACAAGAAATAGTGCGTGTGTTTAGGATGGAATAATTTGACCATTATAATAAAAGCTTACGTACCTTATATACCCCATATTATTGAAGGCTGGAACGTTTGTTTTTATTACAGGCAAGCCTCGGGGCTCCAGTTATTAATATTAAATATGTACCGACGATAAAGTTCATCCGTTTACTCTAGCCTCTAACACGGGATGAATGTGAAAATATAGGATCTTGTTTATCGCAAAATATACTTTCGATAAAAGCTACAAGTTTACCAGCGTGCCTTTTATTTTGTAATATTAGCCTGGCCATGTTTACCTCCTTTAAGTCAAGCAACGTCTAGGTGTGTGGCGTGCATACATACATACCTATAGGAGTCACCAATATACGGTGTCCCTATAATGTGACCCCTATAGGTGCACTACTGTTTAGGCTGCACTACTAAGTTCATTACTCTTTTATAGTTCGACAAACTTATCTTACCCGGCGAAGCGTAGCTAGTCGAAGTTGAAATACAGAAACAGTTTGAAAGCACACAGTTTGAAAATGAGACAAACTGGCAGTAATCTCATGCTAGAAAACGGGTAACGTTTTCTAGCATAAAATTACTGCCAAATGCAAAATCCTTTGGTGCAGTCGCTCTTGATTAACCTGAGTCATAAAGTGCAAACTCTAGCAACTAGTAAGCCGAAATTTGCCATAGGGGTTCCTTTTACAATGTAGACGACGCATTTTTAAGCACATAAGGGATTTTTAGCAAATTCCCACAGGAGCGAGCGTCAGCAATAGCAGCGAGCTAATATATAGTCCAACTAGCTGATGTCCGCGTGGATTGAGGTTTTTCGGTTCCCGCGGGAACTCTAATTTTCCGGGTTAAAAAGTAGCCTACGTGTTATTCCAGAGTATAAGCTATCTCCGTGGAAAATTTCATGCAGTTCCGTTCAGCCGTTCAGACGTGATTGAGTAACAAACATCCATCCATCCATACATCCATCCATCCATCCAAATTTTCTCATTTTCTCATCTAATATTATAAATGTGAAAGTCAGTTTGTTTGTTGGTTTGTTGGTTTGTCCTTCAATCACGCTTCAACGGCGCAACGGATCCACGTGATTTTTGGCATGGGTATAGTAGAGGACCTGGAGAGTGACGCTACTTTTTATCCCGGAAAATTAAGTAGTTCCCGCGGGAATAACAAAAAACTTAAACCACGCGGACGAAGTCTCGGGCATCAGCTAGTTTATAATATACTAGCTGATGCCCGCGACTTTGTCCAACAAACCAACAAACAAAGTGACTTTCGCATTTATTATATTAGTATGATTATAGATTAAGTATGGATGTTAGGACCCATCATGATATGAGTGCGTGTGTTGTGAACAATTGTGCAGGCATGGGCCACGACGACGGTCGAGAGAACTGCTTCTGCCGCGACTGGCACGGCTGCATCATGGCGCAGTCCATCGTCGGGCTGGAGAACGTGCAGCCCTACAAGTTCTCCGAGTGCTCCAAGAACGACTACATCAACGAGCTGCGCATCGGGCAGGGACTGTGCCTGCTCAACAAACCCAACGAGGTATTATACACTCACCTGGATAATTTACTCTTTGTCTTTATAGGTCTCTTTTGACGACCTCCGTGGCGCAGTGTTGAGCGCTTTTGCCTTAACTTGCGGAGGACCCAGCCAGGGTGCGATCCCCGGCTTCAAATTTATAATTTCTAAAGTGTCCCTGGTTGACTGTGGCTAGTTACCACCCTACCGCTAAAGACGTGCCGCCAAGCGATTTAGCGTTCCGGTACGATGCCCTGTATAAACCTAATAGGGGTATGGATTATATTAAATTGCCTAAAAGGAACTACCATGCCCCTAACAGGTTAGCCAGCTACCATCTTAGACTGGATCATCACTTACCATCAGTTGGGATCGCAGTCAAGGGCTTACTTGTAGTGGATAAATAAAATTTTTTTTCATTTATTATTTATTCAAGATGTAATTTCTATGAAGTGCTATCCTATAACACTAGAACTTACTTGTAATACCTATACTATTTAAATATCTAACTAAGTACACCAAAATTTGTACGTCAGGGTTGTCTGATGGATATGCTGCGACTAATTCATACCGTATAAAAATTCATTCCAAAAAACCGACTTCCAAAGCCACTGTAAAGTAAAAAATAATTTTGATTTCTACACACTATGTTGAAGTCGGGCGAACCTCACGCGTCAACTCTGCCTTTGTTATACTCGTCCGACTTGCACCGACATACAATTAAAAAAAAAAAAAAGATACGCGCCGAATTGAGAACCTCCTCCTTTTTTTGGAAGTCGGTTAAAAATAAATACATTATATTATTGTATTCATCCCACTAAGTACAAGTTAGTCCAACTGCGACCACATAAGTAAGGTAGCCGGCCTATCGGTATTTTATAAGATACTAGCTGACTAGCTGATTCTCAAAACTTTATTGTTGTAACTTTATTATTTGGACAAATTAATATAAATTCAGTGTCACATTTTTAAATTGATAAGTTTTACTCTCTCTCAGCGACGGTTTTGCAGGACTGAGGTTCCTAAACAGACAAAGCGGAAAATATCTTCCCTCTACACCTAAATGGCATTATTTACTTTTCCAATGCTAACAAGGATCTTGATTCCACTAAATCTATTAACGTCTCACTGCTGGGCATCCATTACTCACTCAAAAATAGCAACTTGATTATAATTAGCAGAGTATAAATAAATAAGATATGTATAAAAATAAAAGTACCTATGTAATTAACTTCATACGAAGCTCTTTCAGGGCACTGTATAACTCTCAAAAATCTCGAGCAGGGCTCACGAGATGTAAGTTAATTATGAAGGAGAAGTGGGGATAACGAGGAATGGACGTTAAATTACGGCATTCTATCCAAGGATTCTCTTTAATATCTTTAATATTCTGTGGCCCATTTATTATCTCAAACATCCCAAATATTAGAAGACTTTCTTTATTGTTATGACAATGGAACTGAAATTGGTATTTTTAATATGCAGTTCATAATAACGAAGAAATTATAGTTAACTAGACTTCATCTGCGTGAATTAAGGTTTTTGATTCCTGCGGGAACAAGTAGCTTATGTCCTTTCCCGGGATACAACCTATCCTAGATCCCTGTATCAAATTTCATCGAAATAGATGGTTCGTGAAAGCGTAGCAGACAGACAGACAGACAGACACACTTTATTTATAATATTAGATAGATAGATAGATAGATAGATAGATAGATAAATTCTTTATTGCTACACGACATAAAAATACATAGAAAAGAAAACAAAACAAACAAAGTGCGCAAGGGCGGTCACTAGAAGTGATCTCCTCCAGACAACCCATTCATTAAGAACCTTTATTATAGGAGCGGGATAGTGCAACAATATAGACAGCCATACAATATACTACATAAACTTTACACACAAATAATACATAAATAATTTTATAAATACATATAAACATAAATACATACCTATAAACCTACATACACAATACTTAAATATTCTATAGCATACTAGCACTAGATAAGTAATAATCCTTTAAACGATTCTTGAATATATTTACAGATTTCGATTGCCTAATGTCATTGGGTAGGACGTTCCAAAGCTTAACCGTCTTTACTGTGAAGGAATTCCCGTACACCTCCGTAGACAAGATGGTATTCTCAAACTGTTGTCATCTTTAGACCGCAAATATTAGTATGGATTACTATGTATATGGATTTGTTGAGCACACAACCCTTAAGGCTATACCCCTTAAGGGTACTAAATCGTCCAGATCATTAACTCAGTGTTAGAACACAGACTTTTAACGACGCGAAGTTTTAATTTAAACCCCTGTCTTGAAGTCCAATTACATCAGAAACTAGTTAGTATTAGGTAAGTGTAAAACTACCCAAATGTATTCACAATAAGAAAAAATTCAAAATCACAACTTCAATGTTAAATTTAGATATAAGTATTCCCTGTTCCTTGCAATACAAAAAATATTTGAAAAAGCCATACACACGCACACGCCAGCTTTTTTTAGGTAAAATTAAGCCATGTTTTGTCTACCTATGGATAGTCTAGACCTAAACAGTAAACATATAATATTATGGCGCAAGTATGAAATTATTGAAAATAATTTCATTTTTGTGCCTTTTGGTGTTGAAACCCTGGGGTCGTGGGGCGAAGATGCCAGATCCTTTTTTAAGGATCTATCTTCCCGTCTCACAGAGTCCACAGGCGACCGGAGGGCTGGCAGTTACCTCGTCCAACATATAAGTTTGGCTATTCAGCGGGGTAACGCAGCCAGCGTTTTGGGCACACTGCCTCATTGCAGCGGGATAGATGATAATATGTTTAATGTATAGTTTTTAGTTTTTAATTTAGATTTCATTTAGATTTTAATGCTTTTTTTTTCTTCTAGAATTCTTGTTGTTTATCGAATTAAATAAATATTTTTATATTAAAAAGAAAAAACCAACTGGAATATTATGTAATTTAAATGTAAATGTAAACATACAATGTAACTGTAAAATGCAATGTAAAATGTTAATGTTATGTGAGGAATAATTGAATAGAATAAAATGTTTTATTTGCTGATCCAACACATAGTAACTTACAATACAAAAATTACCTACTTAAAATCATACATTTAGAATTGGCGCTTAGCGCCAGCCTAACTTAACTTTATTACTCATCGTCTAGAATGGGTCGTGCCAACAAAAAGGGTCCTAACTCAGCGTAGTAATAAAAAGCTATTTTATTTTTATTTTGTCAAGCCATGTTTTGCTTCGTCCAAACACCTTTGTTTTCGTTATGGTTTTCAGCGTTTATAATTGGACAACTTTTCAATTGAGCGTCATTCGCACTCAACTCATTCCAATGCAAAACAGATTTCTACGTCGAAAATTAATCAGTATAGCCGTATTGTTTGTCATCTCTTCTTCACAGACTTCCACTCCTTTAATAAAAGTTATGGTAATGCCGTGGCTTCGCTCAGAATTATCTGTTCGTTTGCGAATATATTATAACACCGGCGCGGGCCGGGTGGAGTTTATATTGGAATAAATTTACATAGTTAGGGATACGCTACCACTCCCGCATCGATTCGGCACGCTTACATATTTATCGGGATGATTGTAGCTGCCCGTGGGGCTCTTTTTACCTTCGCTTTACAGTTGTTGCATTACAATTAGTGTTTTGTATAAAGAAGTAGAATTTTATTCGCTATTCTTATAAGGATCCTTCGCTATGCTTAGGATCTTTGCATCATTTTACATGTTTCTGAAAGTTCAGGGAATTTTCTTTGAACTATAATGCTATAGACATCCAGATATTTCCATTGCGTTTGCTGACTGTAAAACACGCGATGAGATGGAGAAATTTGTTGAGATACTAACGGTTTAGCTAATCTATCTCAGTAGTAATATCAGTAGTAAATTAAAAACTACTAATAATAATATTAGTAGTCTATCAATATTTTTTTTAGTTGAACTGCTTATTTATTAGGTACTGTTTATTCCATAACCTTGCATTCTCTTACACTGCCTAAGTTTCACTCAGCAAACTTGCTAATTTTTTAAAAATCATTTTCATCCATTAATCAGATCCAGAAACTAGTTACTTAAAAAAGATCATCTCCAAAATTTTCAGCTTCAAGTGCACCCGAAGCATGCAAACAGCTTAGCCAAAATTGTTCCCAAAACGCTTCCACGCTTTATTGAAATACCAATACAGTATCTAGCTTAGATAACGGAAAATTGACTAAACATTTTCATGAGCTCAGTAATAAACCTTAACTTCATTTAAACCGGTAAGCTGTTGGCAAGCATATTTTACTTCGTTAGGAGGAATTTTAGCTAGTGCCAAGCATGTATAACGGCATAATTTCTATTCGCCTTTCGAGCGTATTTGCCAGCTCCCTGATATTGCACGTACAGTTTATTCAGTGCTCATATAAAGGCTTAAATAGATTTAATTGGATAAAAAAGACCAAAAGGTCCTTGCAAAAGACAGGGAAATTGTCGAAAAAGGTCGTAATTGAAAGCATTAGCTTAGAAAAGTTTTTAACAAAGTTTTTAACAACATGAAATAAATTCCACATTCATAATTTTTTTTCCTTAACTGGCTTTACGGCTCTGGGTTCACATTCAAATTAAAACACGCAGAAGCAAAATATAATGAAACTAAATTGCTGTATATTAGAGAAATTAAAAACGAAGGTTTTATTAAATTGATAATAAAATATTTAAACTCTCTGCTGAATAAATGTTTAAAAATACAAGGGCTGGAACCTAGAGCCGTAAAGCCAGGTAATAATTTAAAAAAATACAAGTAGGTATCTTGACTAGTACTTAATCTGTGATCTTGAAACTAATGTAAATTTATAAGATTTCGTAATAAAAAAACCTATTTACGTGTTTATGCTGTAGGTACCTGTCTAAAATAACTAATGACGAAAAATTAATTATTTCCGATAAAAAATATTAGTCGCCGTTTTGTCATTTAGTCATTTTAGCCGAAAAAGATCGTGGATCTATTGCGCTGATATACCATTGCGCTTTTCGGTAAGTATGAGGTAACCATTTCAGCTCCTTACGACGCCGACTTCCACAGGCGTCTTTAGTCTTTACCTATTGTGCAGGGTGTGCGTTGCACACGGGCGCAGCGATCCTAGGGGGCGCCGAGAGCCGCTCGCTGCGGTGCCCCACTCGGCGCGCGCGTTTGCCGGCCGCGGCACTTTCAACGACCAACGTAAAAAGAGCTCCGCTTTGCATACATTTTGTAGAGCATCTGGAGCTCTATATATTGTAGACTTACAGCAAAGCAAGGGCCGTCACGAGCGGCTTTAAGTAAATTATCCATTAGGAAAGACAGTTTGTGGTAACTTGATGTGCTGTTACTTGTACTTTGTTTCCATTCTATTTTGACCGCGCGCTTACTAGTAGGCGCTAGGGTAATGAATTAATGATTGCACACGGGCGCTACATGGCCTAGAGACGCCTCTGCCGACTTCTATTAGGTCTTCGAGCTATTGCTACCTTAGCTTCGCAACTCCTTTGAGCTATGAGCTACTCTGGTTCTTCTACGATCTTCATGAGTGACTATCCCAATATTCTTCTAACTCTAGAAAAAGTATACCATTAACACTTTCCGTTGTTGCAGTTGGTAGTGCACCGACAATGCGGCAACGGGCGACTGGACGAAGGAGAAGAATGTGACTGTGGGACCATATCCGAGTGCCAACACCTCAACCCCTGCTGCGATCCCTTCACCTGCCGCCTTACCAAAGAAGCTCAATGCGCAGAAGGAGAATGTTGTGAGAGATGTCAGGTAAAAACCATTCTGGCTTTATTAGAAAAGTGATGCCTGAAAGAACACCTGAACAAAGTGTCTATTTTAACAAGAAAGACGTCATTGGACAATTTCTTAGGTTATAAGATAATTTACGAGTATAAGTTTAGGTTAAAGTAAATTTAAAAATAGCCAAACAGTCTGGCTAGATTGTAATTATATTTAGCACCTCTTATTGGTACTCAATGATAGAAAAAAAAAATATTTAGGGCCTATTTATTTTGTCAAGACTCTATCACAGATTCAGAAAACAGGTTCTTGTTACAAGAAACGACAAGGAACTCAGCAGGTATTCTTTTCAAAAAGGCAATCATGTAGACCAATAAAATATTAATAAAAACTCCTTATCTTTTCCTATAATCTTAAGGCCACCTTTTGTATACTGCTTACGGCTCCTTAATATTTCCTTATTATATAAATTGTTTTCATTTCTGTGTATTGTTGTGTACAAATAAAGAGTATTGATAGAAAAAAAATATGTCATCTCGCGATTACCGCGATAATTTTAACACAAATGGGATATTAAAAGACTTCTAATTTTAACAGTTAAAACCACGCGGCGTTACATGTCGTGAATCAACGAACGAGTGCGACTTAGAGGAATCCTGCACGGGACTGTCCGGGTCCTGTCCAACCGACGCCTATAGGAAGAACGGGGAAGCTTGTGAATCCGGCAAAGGGTACTGCTTTGCCGGACAATGTCCCACACTAGCGACCCAGTGCGAGAAGATCTGGGGAACTGGGTCCACTGGCGCGGACAAGGAGTGCTTTGAGCAGTTCAACTCTAAAGGATCTGTGACCGGGCATTGTGGGAAGGACAGTAGTGGGAACTTTGTGAAGTGCGAATCGGAGTAAGTTGACTTTTTATCAAAGACAAGTTTTTTTTTTTTTTTCGTGATAGGCTTGACGACAATCATGCTTAATGCAAACCAATGTTGAGGTCTAGGTTCGAACACGCTTGCCTAGAAGATGCCTATTCACTCTTGCCTTGAAGGTACTTAAGTTATAAGTTCTTTTCATTTTCAAATTAACGCTTTTCTGGCATTATAGTTCTTGCAATTCACGAGTGCACGAGGCTCATGGCTGTGTTAAAATCCTATCTGTATACATTTGTATACGTGTAAATGTGTGCGTCTACGTGATTGCGTGTACGACTGACCGCTCCGAGAGGCACGCACACTTACGCAATCTGTATAACTCTACAAGTACAGTTCACGCACGCTCGTGAATTACAAGAACTACCTGGTTGTCTATGTGGATGCAATGCAAAGTGAGAGTGAGGGAATAGAGGGTGCACTTTAGATGGTTTTGCCTAGTCCCCTTTTAGGTTTACCACCGTGGCCATATTATTATTATAAAGCCGGGAATTAGCACAATGTACGGGACCAAAAAGTCATCTTGGTTTGATTATATATAAGTATCTTAAAGCGATTAAACATACACAAGACATTTTCAACACAAATCTAATGAACCAAAAGGAGAAACTAATTCGTCAAAGAAGTTCTACTAAATCTAATTGGAGCGCTCTATTAAATGAGCCACGCCACACGTGTGTACTAACATGATACAGATCGATGTACCCGCTACATCATCGGCGTACTTTTGTTGTCAGTTAAGATAGATTACATAGAACTCTATATCATAACGCATACAAAGCTCTTACAGTATGACCGTATTAGCTGATGACCGCGATTTCGTCCGCATGGATTGAGGTTTTTTGGTTCCCGCGGGAACTCTTTAATTTTCCGGGATAAAAAGTAGCCTCTCTGGGGGCACGGTATAGCCTTGACGAGCCAAAGGAACGGAGCACTACCTAACTTTTCTAGAAGCGTTTCTACATAGACTATATTATAATATATCTCTGTGCCAAATTTCATCTAGATCCGTTCAGCCGTCATCTGGCATGATTGAGTAATAAACATCCATCCATCCATCCAAACTTTCGCATTTATAATATTAGTATATATTATAAGGTCGTCGAAATATTAACAATTATAACTTTCTCAGGAACGTGAGATGCGGATCACTGCAGTGCCAGTCCGGCAACAGATATCCAGTGGTGCCCGGAATGGACGAGTACTACACCCGGACCGTAATCACGATCAAAGGCCAAGAATACGACTGCAAGTGAGTTCACATCACAAGAACGATTCGTTCATAACAATATTGCTACTAATGATGTACTGAGGTTTATCTCGCAGCATGTTTGCAATCTTACAGGCTTAGCATGCACACAACGAAATATCTCTCGACGAGAGATAGATGTTTTCGTTGCCGGATAATTTCTCGGTCACCGTAACATGCACAAAATTCGCTATATTACGAGAAAAAAATAGTGTTCGTAGGGAAAATAACCACAGTACACAAGTATTTCTTTTATTTCTACTTTTGACTAACGAGACAAGTACAATATTTGTGATGTTAGCTTCGGTAGATAAATAGAGATAACGCGAGAATATGGGTAGACATAATTTTACTCGTTGTGCGCATGCTAGTCCTACTGAATAGTTTAGATTATTGTGTAGAAACTGTTGCTTACAACTTCAATCGCCTGTACTTGATCTTATCTGCATTTATCTCAAGCATTACTCCTATGATTCACGATACTGGGGCTTACTATGATTGTTTAACGCAGTATTATTTTAATATTGTTGTTCAGAAATTAAATTCTTATTTTAGGGACGTCAAGGTACGTCATATAAGACTAACATTAAAAAAAAAGACATTCTTTAAAATTATTTCGCCTTTATATTTTCAACAACTTAAAGTCAGCAACACAAGTAGTCATAGCAACCAAAATCATCTTTTCATAAAAATAGTATTTTTATTTTCAACCACTTGAAGTCAACAACACAAGTAGTCATAGCAACCAAAGTGTTAGGTTTTTTTCGTTACGGAATTTCCGGATTCGGTCTCCACGCTCAAGGCCCGCGATAGAAGCTATGCAATAGCTTAATAATACTGCTTTAAGCGACGGTAGTATGGCACCATATAGTTTTATTGCAAAGTCATCTAAGTTTTCTTTTTCTCATTCTCCTATTAGGAATATTTCGCCTATTAGGATTATTTCTTTTGAAGTAATGTGGCTTTGGTTTTATTAAAATGATGGAGACTGTTGGTGAAGACGTCTTTATTCTGTGGTGTCTTAGTATCTACTCTTTACATACTATCAGAATGAATAACCTTACTTGCTATTGTTATAATATTATTTCCTTATCTAATCTACTTACATTTTCAATGGACCTTTCTTCCAAATCGATGAGTATACAACCTACATCGATTTATTGAGGAGTTGCATCTTTATGTTGAAATGAGTACATATTTCACTTCTATTTCCTAATGGGAGAATAGAAAATAGAAGACTATGACTTAGTAGACCATAAATATTTTCAGGGCTACCACGGGTCCACCGGAGTACTCCGAGATCGGGCGCCTAGGGCTCGTGCGCGACGGCAGCCCCTGCGGCGATAACCTCATCTGCGTGAATCAGACCTGCACATCCATCTTCCCCTACATCGACCACACCAAGTGCCCCACCGACCATAACAACAACGAGTGCTCTGCTAAGGGGGTGAGTAGATCTCTCACGTTTTTCAATCTAATCTGCCCCGTCCGTCAAACTTATCTAACGGTGGCCTAAAACGGAACAAATGCCTGTAAAGTTTTTTTCATATCTACTAGCGACACTGTTACCGGCTCAGATAAGTTTGTGTGACTATACATACGATTCGTGTCTATAACTTAACTATAATCGTTAACGCTGTAGCGAAAGTGATAAATAAGTCATGGGAATAGTGGGAATAGACTATGGTTAGCATTTTTAAACGTCGGCCACGGCTGACAATCTCGCCGTTCTTGCAGTGAAGTTTCTGTGGCGAATTATAGAATCGCTAAATTCTATTCAATTTTTTCGAACGAATTGTCAACTACGATGAACTTGGCTACGATTTTTCTTTGACCAAGTGATATAGGGATAACGAAAAAGTAATACCCATACATTTTACTAAAGCGTTAACGATTATGGAAAGAGAATAGACACGAAACGTATGTAACTCGGCTGGGTTTGGCCCAATTCTCATTTACTTTCGCAACAAGCTCGGATATTGAGCAAAAACTAAAGCTATATTACAAATGCATATTTGATATAGCACGTAGATTATGTGTGAGGCTTCTTTTCACTTGTGCCAGGTATTCTGAACAAACAGACATTTTTCGCGTCGTTTCAAAAAAACTATCAACTGATTTATTGCTATTACGAGTATCTATTTTTGTTTCATCGAATTTCCCTTTCATAAGCGGTAATTAATTGGTTTGTGTTGGTGTTTAAGTAGCTCGCAAAATAAAAAGCTTCATCTAAAATGGCTGCAAAAGTTAAGACAGTTTCAAGTGCGTGTGCAAAAATCTATCGTACGTAATTTATGAAATATTTTACCAAGTTCGGATTTCTCTGCAAAGTTATAGCGAACGATGTCCAAACCAGCCCGGGGGGTCGATTAAATGATATTAAATTAAAACTCGCTCAGACTCGCTGTACTGCACTATACCTGCAGCTTTAATGGACGATTTGCATGGATACTGAGTAAATTAGGTTACGCTTAAAGTTTAAATTTTAAAAGCTTCCACTAAGTACCAATGGACGGTAAACTTGTTATGTAGACTCACAGTTTACAATAAGAAGTTCGATTTTTAAACTAGATGATGCCCGAGACTTAGTCCGCGTGATTAAGATTGTTAAGTTCCCGCGGAAACTAATTTTCCGGGATAAAAAGAACCCAAAAAAGTAGTCCTTCCCCAGGATGCAACCTATCTCTCTACCAAATTTCATCAAAAGGTGAGTCGTGAAAGCAAAGCAGACAGACAGTCACACTTTCACATTACTAATATTAGTATGGATGTATAAATCCTCATTTCATACGGCTAAGACTTAAAAATCTACATTTCACTAAACTACGAAACTGGCGTGTGCTGGCGTTATCCTCTATTTTGTTTTTAAATATTTCCATTAGTTATATTGTTCACTAGATGATGGCTGAGACTTTGTCCGTGCGGATTGTAATCTAACTAGCGATATTGTAAACTATCGACCGATTACAATTTAACGCATTATTTTTCGTTCGATTGTATTAACCCGATAAAACCTAAACCTAAAGTGCCCACCTGGGCACTGCTTGGTCATTTATGTCGAACCCTAACCTAAACTACAAGAAAGAGACAAGAAAACGTAAATACAATGAATATTTCAATAAGGTTCACAATCCGTCGACAGTTTACAATATCGCTAGTTGGATTACAATCTAACGGTTTTTGCAATCTTACGGTGACACATATTTGATATTGATGTATGTATGTATGTATGTGTGTTGGATATAATGTTATTCCTTGGTATAAACCCTACCTCTGTATATAAACGTCAAAATTGGTGAAACAAATGGGTCGTGAAAAGTAATTAGTTGACAGAGAGACAAACTGTGGTATTTATAATATTAGTATGGATCTGATAACACTAGCGCAGTGTTGAGCGTTGTTGTCTTAACGTGGGAGGTCCCGGGTTCGATTCCCGGCAGGGTCAATTTGGGAATTTATAATTTTTGAATTTTCTCTGGTCTGGTGTGGTGGGAAGCTTCAGCCGTGGCTAGTTACCTCCCTACCGGCAAGAACGTACCTACTGCGAAGCGATTTAGTGTTCTGATATGATGCCATGTGCCATTAGGGGTATGGGTTTAATAGTATAGTCAAACGTATGCTGAGCAATTAGTTAGCCCACTACTATCTTAGACTGCATCATCACTTACCATCAGGCGAGATTTCAGTCAAGGGATAACTTGTAGTGGAATAAAAAAAACAATAATGGTGTTTAAATAAAATTAAGGGTCGTGGAAACCTTAATGACAGGGGCTCTAGCAAGAAAAACAATAGTACAGTAAATTCTTGCTAGACATTTGCAACTAAATATGCTTTGGATCGTAGTTGGGTAATTAGCAGGTTGTAATGACCGAGACAAACTTCTGGTTTAACATAGCAAGCAGCAGGGCGGAGGGTGATCACTGATCATGGTCCACGCGATGCAGTGTCCGCGCAGCCGTTTGTTGAGTCCAAAGTTTAAACTTGTTTGGAAACTGTTTTGTTTACGGACTCAAGTTTCACGTTATTAAAACCTATTTTCGTTTTGAATTTATATCCCAATCCAGATAATTTAAGGATGGTAAAAATAGGTTTATCTCTTTTCCTCTTATGATTACACTCGAGAGAAAAAGATAGAATGCTATCTAACATCCTAATAGAAGCTGAATATGATTACTTCATCAGAAATAGTTTCAGAAGTTCGACGAGGTCCCTGGTTCGAGGCCATAATTGAGTAATGGGTTTTTCTGACTAGAAATTCTCAGCACTAGCCCGGAGTTAGGAAGTTGGCGGTGTTTCACCCCCGTGCCTCGGAGAGCACGTTAAGCCGTCGGTCCCGGTTATTACCACTAACATGATAACAGTCGTTAAAGCCCGCCAACCCGCATTGGAGCAGCGTGGTGGGTCTAAGCTCTAATTCCATCTCTCCTATGCGAGTGGAGGCCTATGGTCAGCAGTGGGACGTTAATGGGCTGTAGTTGTGTATTGACGCATCCTAATGTTTTGTTCCATAGCCGTTCCATATGTTATGCACAAAGACTGGTTATCTTCAAGTTTTTCTTCTTAACAAATTCGCAGCAATAATTTAATATAAAAAATACTTTTTATGCATTGTAGACTTGACATATGTATAAACTCGGACGCCCGCGACTTCGTTCGCGTGGCATAAGTTTTTTAATTCCCATAGGCATTCCTTAATTTCCGGGATAAAAAGAACCCATGAAAAAAAAAACCCGTCGATCCGTTGCTCTGTTGCGGCGTGATTGAAGGACTATTTAACGTCCTTTGGGATAGAATTTATAAAAACTGTGGATTGTGTATTTCATAATTTAAACCGGTAGCCCAAATATCAAGTTTCACGGCTATTTAACTTGAAAAACGCCGGCCTTTTACACTAACTTACAGCCCCCATTTTACCCGTTTGGGGGTGGAATTTTGAAAAACTGTTACACACGTATATATTCTTTATATTATACCGAAAGCCAAAATACCAAGTTTCGTTGTTATAACTTGAAAAATATGTTGATAAATTAAGGACATTCATCCCCTATTTCACCCCTGTGGGGGTCGAATTTTCAAAAATGGTGAAACACGTACGTCTGCATATCTAACTGAAAGCCCAAATGCTAAGTTTCATCACTATAACTTGAGAAATGAAGGACTTTCATACAAACTTTCAACCCCTATTTTACCCCTTTAGGGGTGGAATTTTGAAAAACTGTGAAACACGTATTTCTTTATTTTTTACCGATAACTCATATACTAAGTTTCATGGATATAACTTGAGAAATGACAGACTTTTATACAAATTTTCAACCCCTATTTCACCCCCTTAGGGGTGGAATTTTGAAAAATCCTTCCTTAGTGAGCGCCTGCGTTACAAAAAGAAGCTACTGTCAAAATTTCAAGTCTCTAACCCTAGCGGTTTAGGCTGTGCGTTGATATATAAGTCAGTCAGGACTTTGAATTTTATATGTATAGATTACAAATTTAAAACAACCCCCGACATAATATGGAAGTAACAGATTGACAAAAAAGCTGATGATGACCTTCAGACGAATGAACAGATTTTCATGAAACATGGCTTAGAACACTCGGGATAAAATTATCTATGACACAAAAAAAACTAAACGAAAATCGGTTCATCCGTTTGGGAGCCGCGATACCACAGACAGTTACACAAACAGACACGTTAAACTTATAACACCCCTCTGTGTATGCGTCGGGGGTTAAAAACAGTCTCAATTTCACGTATTCAAACACAAACATGTCCGGTGAACTTCTCTAAAAGCTACAGTTGATGATAATATTGTTATTTGGAAGCGCAGTTCGTTAATTGGCAACTAACTCGACGCTACAGTTCTAGCTCACTCTAATTTGTAGCGGTTAGAAGTTTCCAATTATTACTAT
Organism: Erebia epiphron; assembly: GCA_963932025.1. Classification (NCBI taxonomy): domain Eukaryota; kingdom Metazoa; phylum Arthropoda; class Insecta; order Lepidoptera; family Nymphalidae; genus Erebia; species Erebia epiphron. Next base: position 24,439,805 of record OZ009948.1, read on the forward strand.
AACTTTACCGACCAAGTGCGGCAAATCATCGAGCGATCGTCTCACTTTGCTGTTTCTATTTGTATTTGCGTCTTATTTGGTTCAAACGGCCTGTTAATCTACTGGTTGTTAATATTGCTGACAAGTTAAATAGTAATACAGTTATCAAGACTTCGTGGTGCGAGCACAGGTATAGTCCCACAAACTTATCTGATCCGGTGAAAGCGTCGCTAGTATCTATGAAAATAAAATAAAAACAAGAACTTGTTTTGAAGGGTACGGGCTTCGAGGTTTGGCCTCCTTACCCCAGCGGGGTGCGGGGCAACACTGTGCCCCGGTAAGTATCTTCAAGCCTGTCGGCTTGGGCCTGCCTTGGTGGCTACGGGCCCCTGGGTCTGGTAAACTAAACAGGCATAAAAATTAGTTCCAATTTTGGGCACCGGGTAGCCTAATGTAGGTTTGTGGGACCATATTAAGTTGCTTTACACTAAAACTAAAGAAACAGCATAACCTCCATTTAAATGTTACCCATTTAAAAAGTTACCGATTTAATCTAAGTTAATTAGAACCTTAACGAAATACAGTACATACCTAAATCGAAGTAGTAAACCACAGTACAGAAATCGTAGTAACTGAGCCAGTAACAAATCAGCAGAATTAAGTTGCATAACGAATAGCGATCTGTTCCAAACAATCAAAAGCGATGAGTTCACGACTAAAGTACATGTTCAACATCCTACTGTTTGCTTACGTATCTCGAGCAGTTTATCCAGTGATGTAGGTATTAAGTTGGATGTAATTGTTCTTCTAGCAGCTGCAGGAACTCCGTCGGTGGATTCGCACAATAGCGGGGATGATTTAGCGCCCGACGACTGAGTTGCTTGAGATTATCTAACTACAGCAATTTGTGTCAGTTTGAAGCTATGTGCGGATTGGGTGAATGCGTTTACCAACTTCGAGTTTAGTTGAACTTGAGTTTGATGAAATGATGAATGCCATACTGCCAACGCTTAAAGTAATATTTAAGCAATATTACTCAAAATATCAGTTTGAAGTCACTTACCTTGACGCACCTAAAATAAGGATTATAATTCGAAAACACGAAAATCAACAATAATGAAACAATGTAGCTTTAAACGTTGGCAGTATGGATCCTGATGGCCCCTGATCAGTAATTATTATTATAATCATTAGACTATAGTATGACTATCATCAGTAACAGATAGTGTTGTTCAAACAACCATTTGCATTTATGATATTCGAAGTTTAAGAATATGTACTTACAACCAAGTATAAAGTACCTACGCAAAAATAAAAATAGAATGTTTTTAACTTTATTCTGTTTTTGTACTATCTTGAGTGAATCATTGGTCCGGAATGTCTTTCTGAACGAAAAATAGCAGCAAAAATCGGGATTTGCGCTTTCAATAATACCAACATAAATGTGTCCCTAGATATGCCAGAACCGCATTACCGAAGTGTTACACGTGGTTCAATAAGTCCCAAGACTAAGTACTAAAACAAGGTTTTTTTATAAAATTATTTTTTATTCATCAACGTAGTCTCCTCCAAGAGCGATACAGTCCCTCCAACGCTTTTCTAACTTCTCTATCCCATGCGTGTAGAACGATTTGTCTTTGGCTTCAAAATAAGCCTCCGTTGCTGTGATAACTTCACTATTTGAGTCAAAATATTTCTTACCCTGGAGCATTTTTTTGAGATCTGCAAACAGCCAGTAATCGCTGGGGGCCAAGTCTGGCGAATAAGGGGGATGAGGAAGCAATTCAAAGCCCAATTCATTAATTTTGGCCATCGTTCTCACAGACTTGTGACAAGGCGCGTTGTCCTGGTGAAACACCACTTTCTTTTTGTTCATTTGAGGCCGTTTATCCGCAATTTCGTACTTCAATCGCTCCAATAAGCACATGTAATAGTCACTATTTATATTTTGCGGGTAAAACTTAGTATCCCTTACCACGAGGGGAAGGGGGGGAGGGGAGGGGGGAGGGGAGGGGGGGTGCCCCCTCACCCCTGGTACTACTCCCATTACAAGGTAATGGACCATTGCCGAGAAAATTACGATTATATAACCTAACCTCAAACTATGAAAATTTTAAGAGTTGGGATGATTCCTCCCCCCTTATAACTCGTAAATGGGGAGGAAAGAGAGGGAAAGGGGAGAAAACGCCTACAATTCGGTTCTGACACTCACATTCGAACCTAAGTGCCCGGCCTGCGGCCGGGCACATGAATATTTATGTTCTAACCTAACCTAACCTAGCTTCTGCCCACCCCTACTTGTAAATGGGGATTTATTACTTAGGTTAGGTTATAATACTTACTAATTTTCTTTTGGAAATGTGTGGTTAAAAAAACAAAACCTTTTTATAAACCTTTATTGTTAAAAACATAAATTATTGCTTTTATCAGTTCCTCAAAGGGATCCTTTTTATGTTTCTCAACACTCCTTCTCTTTTTTCAAATGGCTTTACAACTCTGGGTTCTAGTCTTTTTAATCAAATAATCAGTGAAGACTCCGTCTGTGACAGACTATTATGGTACATATTTGACGTTTACTTTGTTTTTTACGTTTCATTTCACTGTTTTTCATTTACAATTGACAGCTTTTAGCCTCCCGCCGCCATAACTACGCTCATGTATGTTTTATACGTGTTTTACCCGTTTTAAGGTTAGAATTTTTTTTCGTTATTTTCTTGAAAACTATGCATTACCTTGTAATAAGACTAGTAGCACTATAATCGTGGACCAAAGCTCTATCAACTACAATTGTTTTTGCCTCCAAATTCGTGGTAAGGGATACTAAGTCCAACCCTATTTTGCCCCTTTTCAAGGTAGTCGATGAAAAGTATTCCACGCGCATCCCAAAATATAGACGCCATAACCTTACCGGCCGATTTCTGAGTCTTTGGCCGCTTTGGGCAGCTTTCACCAGCCGCTCTCCACTCCGCTGACTGCCGATTGGATTCCGGAGTAAAATGGTGTATCCATGTTTCATCTATTGTCACATACCGACGTAAAAAATCCTTTTTATTACGTTTCATCAGCGCCAAACATCGCTCTGAATCATTGATACGTTGTTCCTTTTGATCAGTTGTAAGCAAACGCGGCACCCACTTGGAAAAAAGCTTTTTCATGGCCAAATGTTTATGTAAAATAGTGAAAACACTACCAGCTGAAATCTTCACTATCTCGGCTATCTCGCACACTTTTATCTTCCGATCTTCCATTACGATTTTGAGGACTTTGTTAATATTTTGTTGAGTCACTGCTTCATTTGGACGACCTGAGCGTTCCCCATCTTTTGTGTCCATGCGACCGCGTTTGAAGTCGGCATACCACCGACAAATGGTTGCTTTAGAGGGAGCTGATCCCGCATAACATTTTATAAGCCATTGCTGTGCTTCAACGGTATTTTTTCCCATTAAAAAACAATGTTTTATCAACACGCGAAACTCGTTTTTTCCATTGTATCGAAACTACGAGTGTAGCGTCACTTAAAGGTCTGCAAAATCAATATTTTAGTGTTCCATTTTTAAAAATGTTACACATAATATCTTTTATTGAAGGCCAGTAATTTTAAAAAATCAAAAGAGTTTTTAATATATACGCCATTTCCAAGTTAGTCTCGGGACTTATTGAACGATCTAGTACATGTTATCAATCAATCAATCAATCGAATATTCATTTATTCAATTTAGGTACACTGTAGGTATACACATAACGTCAGTTACCTACTTACTTATAAAACCACCACCACTACAGCCCATTAACGTCTCACTGCTGGGCACAGGCCTCCACTCTCATGAGAGAGTGGAAATTAGAGCTTAGACCCACCACGCTGCTCCAATGCGGGTTGGCGGGCTTTAGCGACTATTATCATGTAGTGATAATAACCGGGACCGACGACTTAACGTGCTCTCCGAGGCACGGGGGTGAAACACCGCCAACTTCCTAACTCCGGGCTAGTACTGGGAATTTCTAGTCAGAAAAACCCAATACTTAATTATGGCCCGACCCGGGACTCGAACCCAGGACCTCGTCGGCCGCAGTTGGACATACTAACCACTAGACCAAAGAGGCAGTTCTTATGATAATTAGTTACGGTATCTCAAAACTAAAGCTACTATGGTTCCAAACGCGCCCTGATATGAGAAGAGCCCACAACACACCCAGCCAGGTATTTTTTTAATCATTTAAGTATATAATCTTCAATAATATTTTAAAATGCATTTTTTCAGGAGCATCTTTTTAAGATTTTAAACTTATGCGTATGCCCTATGCGGTCATATTTTCATCTTCTCAGATTTTGATTGTTTAGTTTACTGAATTTGCATTAAGTCTGTGCTCTTCAAAATATAACTCTCGAAGTAGAACTAAGTCAACAGCAGTAGTTCCGCAAACTTTTGCAAACTGTAGTAGTTATAGAATCTTACTTCAATCTAAATTCTACGGGTGCTGTTCGCTTTCCTATTAAATTTCAAAGGTTGTTATTATGATTTTCAGTAACAAAGTCCGAAATAAATTCGGTAGCATAGAAATCAATCTATACTACAATAATCAATGCGAAAGTTCGGATAGATGTTTGTTACTCAATCACTCCAGAACGGCTAAACGGATGAAATTTGGATCAGAGATAGATTATAGTCTGGAATAACGCATAGGCTAGCATATGTGGTAGCTTATGTCCCCCCCTTGATAGAACCTGCCTCTATACCAAATTTCATCAAAATCGGTTGAAAAGATGAGCCGTAAAAACAGAGACACTTTCGCATTAATAATATAAATATGGATGTAAACAAATTGGCCATCGATATTGTTTTGTCGTGTAGTGACATGAATTCTACAGCCAGATCAATAGGCCAACTTGTATGTTTGTAAACAAAAAGTTAAATTTTCATTTTTAGATTAGACTACCTCTACTCGTAATAAAATCGTATTAAAAAGAAATCGTCTTAGAAAATTCAAAAAACACGGGTATTTTTTAGAAAAAACCTAAGTAAATACACACAGATGAACTGGCACGAACCAGTGTTTTCATTAACGAGTTAGCCTATTAGAGTCCATGAAATACGAACTGAATTCAAAACAATTCGAACATATTTTATGCGAAGGGATCTATTTGTACTTCGGTATGTGAGGCATTTCCACGCATCGAATGATGTTGTTCGTGTAATGAAAATGTTGGCGATTTCCGCTCGAAGGATTTTTCATTTGATCGTGTATTTGCTTTGATGTATCACGAAAACAATCTGTTTAATATGACGTTTAAAACACTGTCTGATTTATATAAATATATTTATATAATATTATATAACCCCCTACGCAAAACGAGAGGGGTGTTATAAGTTTAACGTGTCTGTTTGTGTATCTATCTGTGGTATCGTAGCTCCCAAACGGATGAACCGATTTTCGTTTAGTTTTTTTTTCTGTCATAGATAATTTTATCCCGAGTGTTCTTAGCCATGTTTCATGAAACTCTGTTCAGCCGTTTGAAGATCATCAGCTCTTTAAATATATATATGATATTTCTTGTATAAATTATGTTAAGTATATATAACTACTTCTGCGAAGTTCTAATTATTGTTTCAAAGTTATAAAGTCACAATTGAGCGCTGCAATTCGTCGTGGGTTTTTGTTATTTTAAATTTTATTATGTTACTAGTCGATGCCCGCGGCTTCGTCTGCGTCAATTAAGATTTTTTAATCCCGCTTGAATTTTCCGGAATAAAAGAATCACATTAAAATCGATGAAAAGATGGGCCGTTAAGGCGTAGCAAACTAACAGACAGACACACTCCATACTAATATTATTAATGCGAAAGTGTGTCTGTCTGCTACGCTTTCACGGCCCATCTGTTCAACCGATTTTGATGAAATTTGGTACAATTTGTATCCTGGGGAAGGACATAGGCTACTTTTTATCCCGGAAAATTTAAAGGTGCCCGCGGGAATCAAAACATGTATCTGTTCAACCGATTTTAATGAAATTTGGTACAGGGGTAGGTTGTATCCCGGGTAAAGACACTACTATGTACTATCCCGGAAAATTCAAGAGTTCCCGCAGGAATCAAAAAAACTTGGTCCACGCGGACGAAGTGGCGGGAAAGTAATACAAAAAATTCTTAATCAATCTTTGAGTGTTAATAAATAAGTGAATCGGAAGGCGCTTTGGGAGCTAAAAACGATTATTGGTTTTAATCCTTTCAATCTTCAAACGTCAAAATCAGTTTGAAATTTTTATTTGTTCTGAGATTGAGCTATTGAATATTATTCTCAATCCTTCACGTTGTAAATAACTTTCGATAAAGACCTCGGGAGTCTGTTGACTTAGGATCCCATATTTTGTGAAATTCAATGTAAGACTACCAAAAATAGCTACTAATACTTCCTTGCTTGGTTTTGTGTTTCGCCATTTTATTTTAATATTTTGTACAGTTTTATTTGAGTTAAACTTCAATATTATAATATTTCAATTAAGTAGATCATACTTGCGACTGGTCCGCGCAGATTTAGGTTTCTTGACGGGATGGGATTTTTCCCGTCTTTTTTATGATAAAAAGTAGCCTATATCCGCATTCAAGAGGCAAAGCTATTAATGTAACAAAATTTGTTATAATATGTCGTCAATATGGGTTTAATAATAGTAGTACATGGATTAGTACGTATTATGTTGTGCTATGTAGGAGAATAAAGTAATATCAGCTGAATTTTATACAAATTTGTAAGAGTTTAGTTGTTCATCACACTTCTGATCCAATTAATCATAAGGCCCTAACTATCTACGGTGATATTAATTCAAATTTGTAGGTAAATGAAAATAATGACAGCCAAACAAACATTCGTAAACAAGGTACAGATCGGTCTTCTTTCTAGAACTCTTTTCGATAAGTAGCGTTTGCCGGAGTAGCACAATCTGCTCAAAATTATAACTATAACTAACTACTTTCAGTAACTTGTTACTATTATAATATTATCTACATTGTACACAACGATTTCTCTTCATAGACGTCTGGCGTCTTTCAACAAGTTGTTATAAAGTTAAAGAGGCGCTGATAAATTAGGTTATTTATACACGAACTGCTATCTTATAAAATAACTCCTTCTTTTCCCACCCTTTAAGGTACCCCTTCGCTCTATACTTTGTTTCTACCTCGTTCATTTTGCTACAGCAACAATATGTGAGTAACGCGAGATTTAAATAAGTTTTTAACAAGTTAAATTGTTTGGTCTACGCCCAGACTCGGGTAAAACGGATTACCCGCAGGTACGAGTACAGGTGTCAACAAGTTTGCTAGAGTTTTAATAGCATTTGTGTTAGCGTCTTACCTACATACAAAATCCGCATCGAAACTTCTTACTTTAATTACGGCTGCCTGTCGTTCTCACTTTTCTCTAATATTCACGTTGGTAAGCACATTATAGGCCTTACGAGCATTGGAATCTAATTATTTGAATTCTACTTTAACAGTAGTTTCATGTTGTTTCTCTGGCATATTAAAGTCTAAATCATTTGTATGCTTCTCATTTTTTTAATCATTCATCCAAATCACAAAAGATCATGAGATCAGCTGACTCGCCCTCGGCTTTACTTACTGTACGTTAAGCCAATTCTGTAACTGTTGGTGGGTAGCTAACTGGAATTGGAGGTTCAAAGAAGTCGTATGCCGAAGGCTTTGGACGCTTATCGTATAATTTTTTCAAGTAAACCCGCGAATTATGTTTTGATTTATATGAAAAGCAAGTTGTTAAGAATAAGACTAGTATTAAGAATTATTACAGCCTATACACCTGATTGAGCTGATATACGTTGAGGAGTTATCTTCGCCAAGTTGACGCCAAGTCCTTATGTGGAGTTATCTTGCCTAGCATCTTCTAGGCAAGCGAGCTCCAACATAGACCTCATGATTGATTTGTATTAAGCATAATTGTCGTCAAACACAAGCCTATTCTGGAATAAAAAAATAATGAAAAGTTTGGACAAAACTAACCCCATATAACTACCTTTTATTCACAAACTTTTAAAGAGGTTCGTCATAAATTCCAGATTTGCTCAAACTTGAACAAATGCGTGTGTAACCGCGGCTGGATGGGCCCGGATTGCTCTCAACATGATGCCCTCCCCCCCTCGCCGACGCCCTACGTACCCGACAATGCGACCAAAGCAGCCTACAATATGACCAAGAAGGAAACCGCGTATGGTGAGTCGAAACCAGTACTAGATGGATGTATTTGCAAATTATGTGTTCTTTCCTTATTTATTTGCTAGGTAGGTAGGTAGGTATGGTCGAATTTTCCAGTATAGTAAAAACATACATGAACCATGTGGCATACATTCGCCTAAGACACTCGGCGTATTCATCTGGTGAACATTTGCTATAATATGAAGCCAGCTTGTCAAATTTTGTGGTTTTTATAAAAAATCTCAAAAGTCATCAGGAAACAGCGTTCAACGATTGCCTAGCACTTACTGATCGCATTTTGGAGGCTAAAGATCTTAAGATATTTTTTATGTGACATTAAGTTGCAAAAAATACGAATCAAATTGGCATGTTTGGTGAAGGAAATTAACGTGACGAAAACTGCATGTCTTGAACTAAATAATGGCAAACCTTACTACGAAAAAAAACTATATCTGCATCTTCAGATATTGACATAATTAATTTCCTTGAAATCTTGCTTGAATATAGATGGAAAATTATATGTGAACAACACATTAAATTTAACACAAGTAGTCATTTGAGTAGACATTCTTGACTTCAAAAATGATTACAAAATAATATTAAAATGCTATAGAGACACGAACTCTCCCTGATGTATTTATTTCATTAAAAGTTATATGTATACAAATATGCCCATTAATATATTAAAGATGTGTAGTGACTTGTAGATACATAAAACCTGATTCAACTGCTAAACAATGATCAATTCTGTAGCATCAGCAATATCTATTTAAGACCATTTACTAGTAGGTAATTCTGAATCTATGGAATTTGCTTTAGCCAATAATAAAACTGAGAGATTGACCGTGGAGTATCTAAAGATAAAATATGGCACAAAAAAGGAGTAACTATCTCAAATTCTTTGATAAAAAACCGAGGGCCATAATAATATTTTCATCCAAATGATATCAAGAAAGGATCCATACCTATGCAAATGTAATGTTTGAGGACTGGTAGGCAAAATAGAGCACAGAAAAAAAAGATCAGATATTCTTCTACCTACATGTTGTGGCTCTTAGTTTTTACTATGTGTAATCAGTCAATTAATCTTCCTCTCATCTCAAAGACCTTATAACATACTATTAATGTTTCTAAAAATATTGATGACATATAACTTATGCTGTGTGTTGTATTTGTATAACTTTTGTCTTTTTTTATCGCTGTCTGTAAATCGATGTATTTGGTTTCCTGATTTATGATTATCTTGCTTTATTTTTACAGTTCCTTTAACTGGTGTATACTAATATATGTTGCTGTTATGATTTCAGGTGCCTTCCTACCTGTAATATTCTCCTTACCATTTTCCGTTGCTATTACTGTATATTCTATAATTGGCCACACAATCCGAGCACTGCTCTTCAAAACTAATTCGCGTTTTGCAATCGAAGAAGCATCAGTAACCGCTTTTGCTATTAGTTGTCTTTCAATATGAAAGTCATTTTTTTCACACACGTTTCGCCTCGCGCCTGGTGGTTTTGATGACGACTCGGCCCCGCGGGGCCGGGTCGAGGGGCATTGCTCGGAGAGGCACCTCACAGGGCGCGGGCGGCGCCGGCGCACTAACGCGCGGGACCCCTCTCTTGCAGGTGAGCACGAGGGGAATAAGATGAGCACCATGACCATGGTGATATTATTACTCGCGGTCGTGCTCTCCGTGTTCGTGGGTTTCGCCTGGATAGCGTACTGCTTCAGGTAACCTCCGGTAACTCAGTGTTGTCGCACTGTGCCTGCGTGTCTGTCGTGTCTTGTCGTCCGGGTCCCGCCGGCGCCGCTCGCGCATGCGCCGTCCGCGCCCGCCCGGGGGCGGACGACGACGAGCGTGTCGGCCCGCGTGTGACTTACCCTTCTCTTTGGGTGCAGAGAACTACCACGGCTCGAACACGGTATTCCTCGTGGCGGTGCTCATGTCTGTGGTAGGGGGGGTATTCATAATATTTGCCCTGAGCGCTCTCTGCTACAGGTCAGTCGTAGTACACAAAAACTTCTCCCTGTGCCTAAGGTTAGTGAGCAGAAAACAGACCAAAGGTAGTCTTTAAGAAGAAATTTAAATCGTCACCTTCGTATACTTGTATGTTTATTTTAGACGTTAGCGTTGGTGTTTCCGTTTTTAAAGTCGACGATTGGTTTTCGTTTTTTGATTATTTGGAGATTTTGTATGTCGTTTACGTTGTCGTCGTAGAGCTAGCTGGCGGGTGGCGCTACTGCATTTGATCTGTGGTTCTGTGGCTCCGCTCGCGCCCCGGTCGGCGACTGACGACTGGCGAGCGCGACCTGCGCACGCGCAGGCGTCGCCGACCGGCCGCTCGCTGCATGCCGACGAGGCTTTCCACGTTGTACCCACTCGAGCGACACCTCGATTCAAACCCTTAAGATTCTGGGCTCTTGGATGTATGCATTGGCTTATGTGAACTGTGACTCGTTTTCGTTTCCTTTCTTGGTCGGAGACCGGGTCGCCGGGCGCACCCGACTGCGGCCCGACGGCGCGGTCGCGGCTATATCTTCATCCACCAGGTCACGCAGCATCCGATACTTTCATACTAGATCATATTTTTTGCTAATGTTTAATACTTCTTTTGATATATTTAAGTAGTTGTTACTTTTTTTTTGATAATCGAGTTATGACCGATTTTAAACATCATGAACGAAGATATAGCACGCACGACTCAGACATCACCGATCACCACCACTCCACTGAATCAATGACTTTTGCACGAAAAGCGAATGTGCGATGCACGAATTCTTCTTTCAAGCAGCTGTCTATATATTTAGTTAGAACCGCCTATTGTTATATTTAAGTATAATTTATATCTTTCCAATAAAAATCCTCACAAATTATTTTATTTTTCCGAAAAAAAAAATTAAATTAGAATATTTTGCTTTCGCCGATGCTTCTTTGTTAGCGAAACATTTTTTTTTACTGGAAAGATTCTTATCACTTAAGCTAATATCAACTTTTGATTATGTTTCCATAAACATCAATTCCCATGAGGAATGAAACGAAAAATTGAAGTTTTGTCTAAAAATTAAATTCCTTTCAAAAGTATTTTAACTAATCTATGATATCCAAAAGCGCCAGTCTTTGAATTATAATTGGATTGAGCTTGCAATATTTTTAAAGTAAATTATGATGATGAAGTAATTTGTTATCATTCCCAAATTGTCACTCTATAGTCTCTAACATTGGTAAAGTATTTAGATTATAAAGGTAGTTGGTTGGAAACTGACGGAGCTGAACAAAAGATTTGTTAATAGTTACCTACTAGATATTATCACGTCATATTATAAAAATATGAGATAAAGATCAATTTTGTTCGTTGGTAATTAAGCATGCGTTCCATGCGAGCGTGCGTACTCCCTTAAGGTTATTTAGTCAATAGTCAATAGTCAATATCATTTATTCAATATATGTAGATACACTGTAGGTACACTTATTGACGTTAAAAATTACTTACTGAAAAAATATGATGGTGATAATCAGTTACGGTATCTCAAAACTAAAGCTACGAGGGTTTCAAACGCGCCCTGGTCTGAGAAGAGCCCACAACAAACTCAGCCGGGGAATTTTTTTTTTCATTAGCACCATCTCACAAATAATCATAACTAAGGAACTATCAGAGCTATTAGACCAAATTATTGCCAAGCTTCCTTGTCATTTATAGAATCATACTCAGGTGTATTGGGTTCTTGGTAAGAATATTCTCTTAATTTACGTACCTACTTAGCAAAAAATGACTGCCAATCAGCTATTTTGAGGCGGCCATCTTCTATCATAGTGAAGCCCAAACAAGAAGAACCTGTCATGGAAGGATTTTATAGCATTTTTGGGGTATAGAAAACTTTTGTCTGACTTTTTAGTTAATCTCCAGCCAAACGTTAATGTTACAATGTATACAATTTGTTTTTAAGATCATTAGAACCAAAAGATTCAAAAAATCGTTAAGTACTATTAAAACGTAGTACCTACTCAACTTTATAGAAACCCCACACAACGATCAGAAGCGAGCCGGTTGGCGGTTCCATCCTCAATCTGTCACTGTCACTCCCCTTGACATTGCAAAAACGCGCGAAACTCTAGGAACGTCAAATGTCAAACGGGGCCTCATGTGCGCCCTAGACTCGGTTAGTCTAGGGTGCTACTAGTGGTGTAGGGTGCGTTCCATTATACAATTTTTATCCGCCTAACAGTACTAAGTTTCAAGGTAACACTACAACCTTAATCTGTCAGTTTCCATCCACACCACTCAATCCAATCCCTAAACGAATACGAAACCAAAATTACAACCAATTGGATATTTGACAACTATTCAAATAAATTATGAAATAGATCTCCCCAAAGTCATAATATCCACGTCCACTGTAAGTTTTATGTTCGAAAACCATTTTAAAATAATTGAAGTAAAAAAGTGCGTCAATTTTTTATGACGTCACTGTTCCGTATTTCATACAACATCCCAAGCGCGCGTTTTGACGTTTGAAAAAAAGTTGCTGATTCGAATTGCTGTCAAATACCCAATTTAGCCACAGAATACAAAATAAGTATAGAAATGTATTAAAAAAGTGCGGATATATTTACCGCGCAGGTGTGCTGAAAAACACCGGTGCGAGTCATTTTTGAAATTTTCGCAGCGTTACCGTTTATTTCACGTTGTATAAGCGCTAGTTCAGACATGCGGGAACCGCGCGTTTTCGAATCGCGTGGTTTGAACCCGCAAAATTGTGATGCTATTCAGACACCGGCGGTTATTATGCGATTTTCGTGCGGGGATAACGTCAGTTTGAAAATGGAGGTCGACGAAGAAGTGTGTTTACTGTGGTTGCTCCTTAAAAAAAAGAAAAGAAAAAGGCGGTATTGGGTGCATCCAATATTAAGTGGCCGACTAGTACATGGTCAGTTCGTAACGTTATATCCCAAATTAAGAATCGTCCACTTTCATTATTAATAATTCTGACAGTGTATTTTTGGTGAATAAACCTACTTACTTAAAATATTCTTTTTTTCCAACGTGTCTTCACAGTTTCCAAATATCTCCACCAACTCTTGCCAAGATCGATTCTTGATAATTTTATTTGAGTAATCTTCACACTGAAGATCCCATATTGCAGGTCTCTTCTCCACTTCATCAATAAATAGTTCAGTGTCGAAACGATCCATGGCGAATTCACGAGCTGTGACGTGCTAACCGCGCGGTATCCGCAACGCAACTGAACGCGAAGTAAAGACTCCATAGTAATAGAAACGCGCGGAAGCAGCGCGATTCTATTTTCTGGCGGTTGGGTTGCGGTAACCGCGCGGTTTGATTAACCGCGCGGTTATGTCTGAACGATTACTAAATAACTCATATAAATAAGACCCGCGCGATTACCACGCGATTCTATAATCGCGCGGTTCCCGCCGTGTCTGAACTAGCGCTAAGCATTGTAGATTCTTTACTCGAGTGAGTCGCTTTAGAACACAAGCTGTTCTTTGTTAAAAGGCAGCAGAAATGTAACATTTCCATTACCACATTTTGAATTCTGTGCAGAAACCCCAGAGGTGTTCTCGATTCCGTTACAATTTTCCCATGTCCGAATTTTTAAACGTAATCGATTGATCTGAGTGTGCGTTTCCACGCCACGCCGACACCAGGAAAAAGAGTACGCTGCCGAAATACGACCCGCCTTACGTCAAGAAGCCAATCGCGAAGAGTTTCGCGGCCGGTTCCACCACCTCCAACAACTCTCAAGAGGACATCTCTATCGATGGCGGGAAGCTGCACACCTTCAATAATACATTCAGGTATGTTTAATTTTTTATTAAGATTAATCCCTTTTTAAAGATCAAGATACCTTACCTACTAGAGTTTCAAATGCATTAAGTTATTTTAAGAAAAATCTATTATATTCTCTAAGAACTTTGGACCACATCCAAAATCTTTTTTTGGGAATAAAATGTACCTATCCTACTATACTTTATAATTTATGCCTACTAAATATTATATTTTTACTTGAAATTTATTCTTCTTGGAATTCTTATCCACACAATTCACTGAGTAGTAGATTTAAGATGAACTTGAACGTTTTTACCCTCGACGAAGCGGAGACGGTATATGTGTTTGCCCTAAGAGGTTGTGTGTTTGTTTGTTTGTTTGTTTGTTTGTTTGTTTGTTTGTTTGTTTGTGCACTTTTTTGTCACCATTTTTCTCAAAAGGTACTGGGCCGATTGAGATGCGGTTTTTTGCATTAGATACGTATAGCTTGTGTGAAGGTTTTTAGATATATTTTAGGACCATAGACAACCAAGCTGAGCTGTAGTCTATGATTTTAATATTTCAACATGTTACCATTTTTCACAAAAACTACTGGGCCGATTGAGATGCGGTTTTTTGCATTAGATGTGTATAGCTTGTGAGAAGGTTCGTAGATATATTTTAGGACCATAGACAACAAAGCTGAGCTGTAGTCTATGATCTTAATTTTTCTATGTGTTAAAAATTTTCACAAAAAGTACTGGGCCGATTGAGATGCGGTTTTTTGCATTAGATATGTTTAGCTTGTGAGAAGGTTCTTAGATATATTTTAGGACCATAGACAACAAAGCTGAGCTGTAGTCTATGATTTTATTTTTTCAATATGTTACCATTTTTCACAAAAAGTACTGGGCCGATTGAGATGCGGTTTTTTGCATTAGATGTGTATAGCTTGTGAGAAGGTTCTTAAATATATTTTAGGACCATAGACAACAAAGCTGAGCTGTAGTCTATGATCTTAATTTTTCAACCACTGTTACCATTTTTCACAAAAAGTACTGGGCCGATTGAGATGCGGTTTATTGCATTTAGGACTTCGTGCGATTACAAAACAGGAAACTGGTACCAAAATTTTAAAAAATCAGCGCCATTTTGAAATTCTTTGTTAATTGACCGATTTCGTTCAAAATCTATATTTAGGGCTCCCTGGGGTCACAAAACAGGAAACTGGTACCAAAATTTAAAAAAATCAGCGCCATTTTGAAATTCTTTGTTAATTGATCGATTTCGTTCAAAATCGATATTTAGGACTCCCTGGGGTTACAAAACAGGAAACTGGTACCAAAATTTAAAAAAAATCACCGCCATTTTGAAATTCTTTGTTAATTGACCGATTTCGTTCAAAATCGATATTTAGGGCTCCCTGGGGTCACAAAACAGGAAACTGGCACCAAAATTTTAAAAAATCAGCGCCATTTTGAAATTCTGTGTTAATTGACCGATTTCGTTCAAAATCGATATTTAGGGCTCCCTGGGGTCACAAAACAGGAAACTGTAACCAAAATTTTAGAAAATCAGCGCCATTTTGAAATTCTTTGTTAATTGACCGATTTCGTTCAAAATCTATATTTAGGGCTCCCTGGGGTCACAAAACAGGAAACTGGTACCAAAATTTAAAAAAATCAGCGACATTTTGAAATTCTTTGTTAATTGATCGATTTCGTTCAAAATCGATATTTAGGACTCCCTGGGGTTACAAAACAGGAAACTGTTACCAAACTTTAAAAAAAAAGCGCCATTTTGAAATTCTTTGTTAATTAACCGATTTTGTTCAAAATCGATATTTAGGGCTTCGTGGGATTACAAAACAGGAAACTGGTACCAAAATTTTAAAAAAATCAGCGTCATTTTGAAATTCTTTGTTAATTGACCGATTTCGTTCAAAATCTATATTTAGGGCTCCCTGGGGTCACAAAACAGGAAACTGGTACCAAAATTTAAAAAAATCAGGCGCCATTTTGAAATTCTTTGTTAATTGATCGATTTCGTTCAAAATCGATATTTAGGACTCCCTGGGGTTACAAAACCGGAAACTGTTACCAAACTTTAATAAAACAGCGCCATTTTGAAATTCTTTGTTAATTAACCGATTTTGTTCAAAATCGATATTTAGGGCTTCGTGGGATTACAAAACAGGAAACTGGTACCAAAATTTAAAAAAATCAGCGCCATTTTGAAATTCTTTGTTAATTGACCGATTTCGTTCAAAATCGATATTTAGGGCTCCCTGGGGTCACAAAACAGGAAACTGGTACCAAAATTTTAAAAAATCAGCGCCATTTTGAAATTCTGTGTTAATTGACCGATTTCGTTCAAAATCGATATTTAGGGCTCCCTGGGGTCACAAAACAGGAAACTGTTACCAAAATTTTAGAAAATCAGCGCCATTTTGAAATTCTTTGTTAATTGACCAATTTCGTTCAAAATCGATATTTAGGACTCCCTGGGGTTACGAAACAGGAAACTGTTACCAAAGTTTTAAAAAATCAGCGCCATTTTTATTTATTTTGTTATCACCATAATAAATGAATTCAGTTTAGTACAGTAAAATCTGTACTACTTGTAAGTCTAACCACAACCCGTGAGCTGCTTTAGCAGCTCGCGCACAGGGCGAAATACTAGTTAGATATATATAGCTTGAGAGAAGGTTCTTAGATATATTTTAGGACCATAGACAACCAAGCTGAGCAGTCTCTATGATTTTAATATTTTGATATGTTACCATTTTTAACAAAAAGTACTGGGCCGATGGAAATGCGGTTTTTTTCATTAGATGTGTATAGCTTGTGAGAAGGTTCTTAGATATATTTTAGGACCATAGACAACAAAGCTGAGCTGTAGTCTATGATTTTAATTTTTCAATATGTTACCATTTTTCTCAAAAACTACTGTGCTGATTTAGATGCGGGCTTTTTGTTTTAGATATATTTAGCTTGTACCTAGATGCTGCCCAGGGTATCATGATGGAGTCAGGAGGCGATCATGGGAACTCCTTAAATTCTCATCGTATACTCTTCGCGTTTGGACTCTTTTGATTTGTCCATTTGAAAAAGCCATAGTCCACCACGCTGATCAAAAAAACTACTGAGCTGTCCAAGATGCAGTTTTGTGTTTTAGATATTATGTAATCTATACGTTTGCTAAGTTCTAATTGTTGTTTCAAAGTTATAAAGGTCAAAGGTATAATGGAGCTCTGCATTTCGTCGTGGGTTTTTTTAAAATTTTTAATTTTATTACTTGTTATTACACAATTAACACAATTCTTCCACTTATTTTTTATCTGTATAATGTGTTATTATATTATTATCTTTTATGTATTACTTACGAGTCTAAGTCCCATTAAGTTAATATTAAGTTGAACGTGCTCTAGATAATAATTACGTTAATTAGACCTAATAAAACAAAGGCTGAGCATCGCTGTTAAGCCTAAATTAACGCTTGATAAGATAAATGAAAAGCAACTTTATGTTTTGATTGTATAATTAACATTATAATAAATTTTAATGAAATAAGTTTATTAAAACGCATACTTAATGAGCTGTTAGTTATTTCAATGCATATTCATTGCAAAAAGAGATTTTAAAATGACAATTATTGACAAGAGTTGCCAATTTTAAATATTTTCCCGGTAAAAATGGAAAAATCTAGAGCACGTATTACCCCGTTTATTTTCCCTAAAATTAAAATACTTTTTCCTCTTCTATCGGAACTGGTGTAAACAGAAATCTACTCAGGTATGTCTAAGCTTGACGCCTCACCGCTCTTAAAGTTTTCGCTCACACGATTTCCGCTTTGATCACTTTGAGCTTTGGTACAAGTATTTTCGCTTCGCAGCAGTTTTTGACAGCTGCGCGGTACAGTGTGACAGGGCACAATCACACAGTATGCGTTCAAGGACACGCTTTTTTACACCTGTAAATCATTTAGACATAATTCGTCAAACAACTAACAAGGTTTGGACATGCACAAATAGACAAACTAAATGAGCACAACTAGCTAATGTAATGATAGAGTTTTCTGTAGCCAGCTGTTGAATAATGATTCACAACCATTCAGAATCAAATGTTAAACCGCTTGTAAAACAAAAGCATTTAAAACAAACAGTTTATAAGATTTTAATTATTTTCGTTAAAAAGCTTTAAAAAGTAATTCCACGGGCAGGGTAATTCCCCGATCGGGTAAACAGGAACAAAATTTAAAACATTCCAAATTTCCCAGCCGCGGGGACTCCCAGCGAGTGATCTTCAGACACGGGAATCACATGTCGGGAGCTGGCAACACTAGCAGATATCCGTGAGTTGCCAATCACAAAAACACAAATTAATAACTTCATGGGGTCTTTAACAAGTGGCGTAATTATTATTTCAAGCCTCGAGTCATATTTTTTACTTTCGTATATTTTTGTTATAAAATATTAATTACTAATAATATAGGTACTTATATTAACTATATTCTGCGTCTGAGTTTGTATTATAGAAGTAATCTATGAAAGTATTTTAATTTAGTTATTTTATTCAATTATTCAAGTATATATCCTATTAATTATCCGACTGTTTCAGTATCATTCTACTTGTTTTATTTGTTTTTCTAACTCTGTATTTACGCAGCCTTAGACCACCCATGCACGAAATATACTGGCAGCACCAGTGAAACAAGGATGGTCTGACCAAAATAAAACTACATAAATAATATACGAACCATATAGAAGTACAATTTAGTAGTAGTTAGGTATTCTATAGTAGCACCCTTACTTTTCGGAGTGTGATTAAAATTAAATAGCATAGGTTCCATCGTAAAACTCCTTAGAAATAAAAAGCCATACATTCCTGCTCTATTTTTATTTTCGAAATATGTAAATTACGTACTTACTTAAAAATAAGTTCAAAAGTTTAAATCATTATTCTTTTACTTACGAGACCCTAAACCTAACCCATTTTGGTTTAGATTCAAGATTTTGCATCATTGCTGCTGAAATATTAAAATCATAAAGTATCATCAGCATGTGCCCTTCATTCTTGCTGAGTTGCTTTTGTTTAAACTTTGTTGGCTAAATAAATATGAATTATTTTATGTTTCACAGAGACCACAAACAAATGAAGCGTGTGCATTCTGGTAGCGAAGATGAACCGACACATTCAGGTAGATAATAATATAAATAAAAACATACGATATACCTACATAATAAATTATATACCTAGATAATCTATACTTCTATACTTATTATAATTGCGAAAGTGTGTCCGTCTGTCTGCTACGCTTTCACGGCCCATCTATTCCCCTCAATCCACTAGGATCCACTTTTTGGAACCACCAGTGGATAGAATAGGACTCTGGAGTCCAGTAGGATCCACCAATGGTCTGGGTGGATCCTATAACACTTCAATCAACCGATTTTGATGAACTTTGGTATAGCGATAGGTTAAATCCCGGGGAAGGACATAGGCCACGTTATCCCGTAAAAAAGATGTTCCACCGGGAATCAAAAAAAAATTAATCCACGCGGACAAAGTCGCGGGCATCATCTAGTAATATATACTCACGTTAACTTTGATTATTTTTACAAAAACTTAGTCCTGCCCTAGTTGGGTGCTATAGGTATCACTATACATAGTTACTACACCGACAATAGCATACAACAGCGCAAAGCGACTCGTAGGACGCCGATTAAAAGTATAGGCTACCATTTCACTAACATTTCAGCCAGCTTCCATCTTACACTGTATGGTCTAATTTCAATTGATACGTCATCTTCAACCACCACCAGCCAACTACGTAGCGGGTCTCCTCTAATATTGACCATTGGCTTTAGGCCATAAGCCAAAACGTTGGCCAAGTACGGCAGACTTCAACATTACCGAGAACGTTCAGAAATGCAGGTAACCTTCCGATGTTTTTCTTCACCGTTAAAGCAAGTTAAAGGACTAACTTGTCAATAAATACAAAATTTACTTTACACAACTTACAGTGATGGACATTATTATTTCCAGGTGAAGAAGATATAGCCTTCATAGATGTACAGCCCAATTCAATGGCGAAGCTTCCCGAGAAGGGTATTCTGAAGAAGCACGGATATGGTGCGGTGGACGGCAAAGACAAGTGGGCGGATGACTCCCAGTCTGAACAGCTGGAGGCTGGGTCGCAGTCTGACGGCCAAGAGCCATCGGGTGCGGTTGCTGATATGGAGTATAAGTTTAAGGTAAGGAATCTATTTTTTTAATCTATATTCAAGGATGAACTTGTCCCCAAAAAGAAAACAAAGACAATCGACTAAGACAATGATATCTGATACTTATCTTCCAGTTTAAAATCTGGTCCAGAGTCTGAAGGGTACGAAACTTCAGTTGTAATTTTAAGCTTCAGCTATAAAATGAAAATGTGTTTTTCCTCAATGTTAAATTCGATTGGAGACAAAAAATACCTCTTCTAGAGACCTTCTTTTTACAGGTTAAAATTATCCCATTCATCAGTGAAATATCCTAAAAAAAATACGTTTCAAGTCTTTGACAGGAACTTCTGATTTGATTCCAGGATCTAAACGGCTACCACGAGAACATAATCGTGGCGTTGAAGACGGCCGCAGCTCAGCGAGCGAGCGCCGGCGCAGCCGTCGGCTCCGGAGACCTGCGCGCTCTGCAGGAGTACGAGTACAAGCGGGAACGGGCTCCCAGCGCTGAGAAGATCCACGAAGCGGAGCTAAGGAGGCAAAGGTAGATATAAAACCTTTGTGTGTGTGCCTCAAACGTACGTTGGAGCATTCTAAATTCAGAATCTTTAAACCGTAAACTTGCCTCATACCTTGCCACGTACATGACAACTTCAGATTGCACTTAGTCTAATGGTTTTTGAGGATCATTATGGGCAAATCCTTGCATGGATACAGACACACAAGGCCAAAGCCCCTAGACTTATTAATTTCGGAACTGTTTAACAGAATGTGTGCACCAGCATAGTCTATAAACTGAAACCTACCCTATGTACCTAAAGACACACGTTCTTCGACGAATGCTATTCGGGATATTTGAAGCTATTATAAGTGAATAAAACTAGACTTTCGCAGCATACTTAAAAATACCTTAAATCACACGTGGGCATTGTCCTGGGCCAGTAGCAGATTTTTTAAATCCCGTTTCATCTGTTTTCAGGGGTGAATTAGTAGACGAGGAGGATGAGGCCCCACCGTGTGGACCCATCCGGATCCGGAACCTCGAGGATCTAATACGGCAGCTGGAGCATCACTCCAGTAGGCACATGAGCCCGTCCGGCTCTGAGGACATCCGGATGTCGGAGACGGAGGCCGACCGACATTACAGGATCGAGGGGGAGGTGCCACCGTAAGTTATCGATTATTATCGATTGGTTATTTGAATAACTCGTATTTAGGTAAAAACTGTTTTGGCGCTTACGTCGTTAAAAAATACGTTGCACGTCTATCGCTCTGTATTTAACACTCAAAACCATAATTCGACATCCCGCTCGACGCTGACCAATCGACGCGTTTTAATTTTACTATGAGTAATAAAAAGGGCTATATTTTACCATAGTTTAACCTTTATCAGTACGGCGCGTCTGTTTTGATTTATCTTTATTGTAAGTCTTAATACTACAATAATTAGTATTAAGTAAAATAAGTATTTTTTTATTCTTTGAATAATTTTACTTATTTTTATTTTATCTTATTATTATTTTATTTCTAATTTTTCTATAACTTTTGTAATTTTTGCATATTTTGGTTTTATTTTACGCTTTTTTGATTTTATCCCAGTGTAAGCTTTTTATTTTTTTACTTTTAGTCATTTATGGCGCATGATGTGACACCTGTCATAGATTGTACATTTAACAACGTGTGTAATTAGTATTTTAGTTTTTTATGTATTCCTTCAATGTATCAATTTCTTGGTCGTCCTAATAAATAAATAAATAAATAAGTATTCTTGTACATACATAGACTGCTAAAATCATAACCCATCCTTTCAGCTTAACCGCAGTCGAGTAAAAATGGTGAAAACACCTAGTAATATCCTCGCTCGATTGTAAACACATTGAAAATTTCTATCCGCAGTCGTTGCCGAGGCCGTATCGGTCCCAACGAGGAAGAATCCCGCTTCGGCTACCCTCGCTTCCGAGGCAGCATGCGTCACCACCCAGCCATGTTCGCGGCGCCGGCTGTCACGCCCCCTGCTCTGTTGCCCCACGGGGCTCACAGTACCCACGGGGCAATCGGGCCCCATGGGGCTCACGCGGCCCTGGCGCACGGGGCGCTGCGAGCCCCGCCTGATGACGATGCGCTTTACGAAACCGCTGATGCGGAAAGGCTGCGTGACGTCCCTGACAGCGAGAGGTGAGAATTTAACGGTAGTGTTTAGTTTATTAGCACTTAAACTATCGCGGATGATATCCTTTATAAAAACATATATTGAACCAGTTTTAACTCACATGATGCCCGAATAGTTTCGAACCAGTAGTCTTGGGTCCTTATTTATGAGCCTGTTCACGCGACACGGCGACTAAACGTTGACTACGTTTAGCCTGACGTAGCGCCCTTAGGAGGAGAGTTGTCTTGGGGGGAAGGTGGTTCTATTTCTTCTCGCGATGACACTAGGTCTTCATCACTGACGTCGTCACTTTGATATAGACATGCCGAGCTAATAGTGTCAGGTTCAGTAGTCTTGGCGTTAAAAAAAACTAGTCGAGAAACTATATTTCGACAGTACATGTGAGTTAAAACCAGTTATAATACAATGTTTATAGTTATAGTTTTCCTTAAGCACAGGACCCATAGGGGGTATGCACACTCGTTGAAGATAACCCTGATGATAACACACCGTACAATAAATACTACGTGATGATGAGCGCATCGAAGAGTCATATTATGTGTTGATGATAATATGCTATATTAACTATGCTGTTTGACGAACTTTTGTTGGTACACTGGCAAGACACTAATTTAGCTACAGAAAAAGACAAGATATTTTTAGTAGTAGCCTTTCCAGTTTACTTTACTTTTAACAAAGAAAACTCAATTTGGATCAAATTGTCCATTATCTTCCTTAAATAGTTAAAAGTCTACCAAATACATTTCTATTGAGCGCTTCAGGAAAAGATACAACACTAATGGGTTTGAAGCCAGTAGAGCTAATACAATACTTAAGCTAGAAAACAATATTTTCATCCAAAATGATTATTTAGATTTCTATAATCAACTCACACTTTGTAATAAACAAATGTTCTTCCGTGTAACAGTTTATTTCCAGTGACATCACACTTCAAAACACTCATTTAACTCACTGGCGGGCCCCAAGAGTCGCATCCAAATCTACCATGATTATTAACAAGCATTGCATTATTGAATTGGCTTTCATTTTATCTGCTTTATTTGAAAAAACAGAATATCTTTAGAAAATAATTAGAAGATCCTTTGGGACAGGTTAACCTTGGTTTCGGGCTGACCCATTATATAAATGGTTAATGGTTTGAGAGATATTAAACAAAAACTGATTGATATAACCAATGTAAGCTTGTCCGAAAGTTCTCCTTCCAAAATCCAAATTGCTAATGTTTCTCTAATGCACGCTTACAAATGACTTTAAGCTATTTTAGAACAAAAAGCTTAACATTTGTAGGCGTGTTATCTGATTTTAACCCTAAATAGCTTTTCAAATGCACAAAATTGTCCTTTTATGAGCCCCTTAGATGGAACGGATCCAATGTTTTAGACACGGAACTATTCACCCCTCACACTGACTGGTCTTATGATCATAGTAACTTCCATCTTATGACCTGACTTTACATCTGCCATATCCATGTCGTTCGATTCTAAATTCTCATCAACAATCGGCTGCCGAACACCAGTCAGTATTAATATATCGATCGGTGGACTCTGATCGCCAGTCAGTATCTTCCCACCAGTTCCCACCCAGACTCGGGAGCCCGCCGCGCGCCGCAGCGACGCGCCTAGACTCTCCGTTCCTCTTCTCTATCATTTTCTAGTGATGAATTTATTCAAGCTCAACAACAGTTAGCCCGGTGGGCGAGTGAAGAGGCGGTGCCGGCGGCGCGCGAGTACTTCCCCTCGCCGCCCTCCCCGCGCTCCCCGCGCTCGCCCGGCGACAGCTCCGCCAGCGAGCGCCCGGCCGCGTTCCCCGAGTACACGCACTGACGCCGCGCCGCAGCCGCCCGCGGACCCGTTAGCGAACAAATGTAAATAATCGAACTGCACACCTATATTTAACGATATGACTGAAATATAATATTATGTATATTGATAGCGTCTAAATGGAGAGTGCGCCGCGCCGCCGCCGGCCCCTATTGTGTTGAAATGTTTACGTTCGTTTTGAATCAATACGCTTTATAACTCTTATCTTTGTTCGGCGGCCGGCGGCGGACCGGCTCGTGTAAATGTTAGTGTTGACGTAACGTTGTCATCGTTATTATGTATGTATAGTCGTAAGTGTGTGCGGTGCAGAGGTCCTTCGCGTCGAGCTCCCGGACTTCGCGCGAGTAGCTAACGATTTAGATAGGCGTTTAACAAATTGAAACAAAAACCAATGTATTATTCGTCGAAGCTTTAATGTCCCGCTCGGAGCGAGCTCGGCGACGTCACGGATCCGTTCCGTCGCCGCGTGCAGGGGCAGGTACCGTCCCCGGAGAGACACCGACTTCATCGCACTGTATCACCTCTCCGACCATACGCCCGACTACACGCCGACACGCGACTTCGAGAGAGATTACAGTCTTGTTATAACACCAAACGATCTACTTACTCAATGTTTTAGTGAAAATGTTTTAGAAAAATTGATTTCTCGTCGATCGACTGCCACGCTGAGATCTCGAACCGTACTCGAATAATGTTTTTGTATCTAGATTCATAAAGTAAACATATTCTAAAATAGTAATCTTAATGTGAATATTATAAGTTATTTCGAATTTTATCAGATATATATATGTATATTGATATTATTATATTGAAACGAATTTACGCTGACGTGAAAGATGTAAGAGTATGTTGAACTAGGGACGCTTCCGGTGCAATGCGATGGACGCTATAACTTAGTGACGAGATAGTTTAGATGTCTAGGTATACTTACTATTGATGTAAAAACGTATAAATGTTATCGATTGATATGTCCAATCGACGAAATATACCCATAGTGAATAAAATTGAAAATAAGATATCACTCGATATTATAATAAATTAAGCATCGCATTGCATTGCGGAGTAGCCCCTCGTATGTTACAGTTTTCCGTTTATTTTATTGACAATTTAGGATGTTATCGTTTCATTCGAATTACGCTAGGCTAGGTGGCGATGCCATGGACATTACTAGTAGGAACTTAAAGTTATGATAATATTTAATAGTAAACAATTAATTCGTCTAGCCCAAGCTGATCGACGTGGGTGCAGCGACACTGCTGGATGTTATCATTTCTATGAAAAAAATTGTTATACTGGTGAAAGTTTTGATAATTTACTCTGTGACCTCCTGTGCGACCTTTTCCCATTTTTCACGGCAGTATACCGCTTCGCCAACGTCGATCGCTATTGCACGGATAGATATGTTCGGCCGTATGGCCCCGTTTAATATAATTAATCTCATAGTTAAACGTTATAATATAGTAACAATAAGATAGGTATCTAATAACGCGTACAGGGTAGCCACGAATATTTACTCTGTAACTGGGTGAGACATTCGCGATCGGTGCGGAGGCGCAAGCTCAAGACTAGAAGGCGTGCCAAAAAAGAAACGAACTCATTATTCCATCTCACTCGCAGACTATACACAAGTATACTGTGTAAGTGAAATGGAATGAATAACACCATTATTTTTGTATTGTTACTTTATTGGTACGCGTTATAACAAATACCAAAATACCCTGTAAACCAGTATTACAGTAGGCTTGTATTATGTAACAATTTGTAGATTTAACAATGTTCGAAGTTAGTCTAGTGTATAGTGTTTAAGGACGTTTAATGATTTTTTCGCACAATAAAACAGTATTGCTTTAATGAAATTATGTAGATCGACAACGGATGTAAATAATGAGTCTACATCAACGCACATTAAATAATAATAATATAGGTCACCCGCGCACTTTTATGATATGTGATATGTGTAAAAAAGAACGTTTATACTGCCATCTGTCGATTAAAGAATGAAAGTACGTAATGAATTGTAGTTTTTAAGTGTTTCCTTTGCATTTTGCTTGAAAATGCAAAATTGTGTGATGATGAAAATGGAACATTGAGATAAACAATGTATGTAAACTTACCAAAGCCAGACTGTATGTCGATTGTCGAATGACTGTACTAATGTGAGCCATACCTCCGCACCGTATCACAGCCTATATCAGTCGGTATACCTACTTCGTAGACGGAGTAACTTATAGACAACAGCTAATTGCCTATATAAAATCAAAAATGAATGAGCAAGATACTGTGCAAACACATACGGCGAGTGAGCGAGATATGACCATACTGAATCCACTACGCTATGTACTTACTCTACGCTCTACCGACTATGCTAAGGGCTGTTTTCCACCAGCTTCAATTCAATTTTGTGGCATACTAACTGGGCCGTGCTTTGATAATTTACATGTACCAAGAACCATTAACAGACTAGCTATCAGGGGTGTATTTCGGCTATGGTTTGGTTTTTGGTATAACATTTGCCGCCCTATAAATTAAACGACCACCCTGGCAAAGTGTTGAATGCTGGTTGTCATAAAGCGATTGTATTTCCCGGTCCCGGGTTCGATTCCCGGCAGGATCAATTTGGAATTATAATTTCAGAATTTACCCTGGTCTGACCTGCTGGGAGACTTCAGCCGTGGCTAGTTACCACAGGCAAAGACGTGCCACCAAGTGATTTAGCGTTCCGATACCATACCGGGTAGAGACCGATTAGGGGTATAGGTTTAATATAACTGCCATGCCCCTAACAGGCTAACCCACTACCATCTTAGACTGCATCATCACTTACCATCAGGAGATCGCAGTCAAGGGCTAACTTGTAGTGGATAAAAAAAGAAGTTAAAGCAAAAATAATATAGAAATAATAAAAACACTATGGGATATCTATAGCTAGTCTCAGGTCGCTAAGGAACATTTCGCTGCCGGCTGCCGGCATATTGCAAAGAGTATAGCAATATTGTCTCCGTCTACAGCGTACCTCGTATACCGCTGCATATGCGGTTGTCAACCCCAGGGGGCGTCGCGTGCGCGCGCGTTTAATATCTAAACACTGGTGTGTGGTGAACGTAGACGCAATCGGTCGACAAAATCAGAAAATCGTTCTTAGCTAACTCTCTACGATATTGGATTTAAGCAGGCGTTAATTGCGGAAGTCCACGATACCTAATCAAGGAACAAGAAGCTTAATTCCTTTAGCGGATTATAGTGAATCATATTACACAATGTAACATGTTACCCGTTGGCCTAGGTGACTGACAAAAGTGACGCGACGCGATACGACGCCATAAAAATGCCAAATCTGTCGACGCCTATCCAATAAACGATTAAACCCACCAAAGTGAGGTCTCGTTCACCACACCCTCGTGTCACGCGCAGGCCTAATTCGTCAATTGACGGCGCCGTACACGGCCATTGCTCACGGTGGTGCTCTGATCACTTGCGAATTATCCTAATTTTTATATCACGACGTTAAATCTATCATGGTAGGTCTCCACGTACGTCACAATAGCTATAGTAGTACTTAAAAGTGAGCCAGCTATCCTAATCTAGTAACTGTAATATGCAATGGTGGCAGGACTACAGACTGCATTTCCATGCTAAACAGGCTGATCCTTTGCGCAAAAAAAATCGCCAGCCCTTCTATCACCAGAAAACTTTAGCTTTTGTTTTTAGTTCAATGACGTTCGATCGTTTAACGATTACACTTAAGGCTCATACCCCCGCCAACGACCTTGAGCATTTCCTCTCCTCACTCTTGCGAACACAGTATGTGGGTGCGACAGGGACGCATTGCACTATAATTTCACAAAAACAACTAAATACACCATAACTTTGTTGGGATATCGAAATTAAATAAAGTGCTTCCACAGAATTGAGGACAAATATTTTTTCATTATACTCATGTAAATTTTGTTATAATACCTGCAAAGCTATAAAAGTTATAAGGCATTATTAGTGAAAAAACTCTTTTTTGGTACGGTTTGTATTTAATTCAATAAATAATATTTTGAAAAAATAATTGTACAAAATTGAAGATGATAAACGAAAGTAGCACATATATTTTTTTCAGAATTTTATGAAGTCATTTGAACCAGCTGAATCAAGTTGAATTACGGATATTTTAGATCAAATTTTGAAGGGAGCCCCTTAATATTTACCTATTATAAAAGAGCAATGGTTGGTCTAGGTTGGAGTGCGCTTACCTAGAAGGTGCTCAAGTTATATTATGTGGCAAGTAATACGTGCATTTATGGTTTAAGTGTTATATTATATATTTTGTATTACCTGCATTGAATGTTATGTTACTGTGTATTTTTAAAAAAATATCAGAAACATTGAATAAAAAGGTATGTTAACATAACTTTTCTAGAACTAAGGATTAGGAGATTAAGTCTATTTAAAATTTTGAATTCCCAAAATTGACCCTGCCGAATAAAGAATCCGTGACCTCCGAATATAAGACCACACAGACAAGTATAAGACCACATAACTGACCACATGACGTTCATAACTGTGTTCACTAATGCACCCCCTGATGCATTAGTGAACACAGGTCCTCAAATTTTGCTACTTTAAAAAAAATGTGCATTAACTAACCTTGAGACCTATCAATGATGTTTCAAAACACGACAACATTGGAGCAAAAATACCTGCTTACGTGGAGACCTAACATTACCCCTCAGTGCCAAAGATATCTATAGCTGATATCTATCACTTAGTCAATGACTAAAATCTGATTGTTGGAAAGCGTAAGTAAGAGCATTACAAATATCTTCAAACTTGGGCGTACAAAAATGCACTTATCCCTATGGAACTTTTGTTTTCGTTCCATCTTGCTCTTAGATCAAACGCTTTATATCGTGAAATACTCACTCTAGCTTAACTGTATGGCTACATTTTAAAGTTGCAATCCGTTTGAGTATACTTAGAGTAAAAGGTGCATCCAATTTTTAGTGCTATCTAGGTTACATGTGACGGTTAACCGTCCCAAAGTAAAAAGATTTGAACTTCATACCAACCAACAAAAAAAAATAGAAATGAATTAGTTTTAATTAAAAGCAAAAAATTATTGTCATATTTAAAAAGGTAAAATTACGATAATTTGCAACCACCATCACCATCGAACTACTGATTTAGAAAAACGTTAATGTTAAGTGATATAATAATATTATAACATACGAATTTGGACGAAAATGAATAAAAAAGGAAACGTTATATACGTTGAACATTGTCAGTTTTATTTTTTCCTTGTAAATATATTTGCTATATTATTTACTAAATGAATGTAACATATTATTAATGAAAGAAAATAGATGAACACAAATTTTTCTGAATGTTTCATTTCTACTTACCCATTTTCAGCTTTTTAACAATTAAAAACTTGTATAACTCGCACCAACTTATCTGACCCGATGACAGCGTCGCTAGTAGATATGAAAAATTGAATAAAAACAAAAAATAAACAGGCATAAAAATTAGTTCCAATTTTGGCCACCGGGCCAGATAAGTTTGACGGACACTATTGATGTGAACCTGCAGGGCGACCGCGTATCTTTTGCATCAATCATTGATACATCGCAATCACCTCTAATTGGTTAACACTCTTCCACTATTGGACGAAATCATTGACGCAGCAAGAATACCATAAATTCAGCCAATCGGAGGTGATTGCGATGCATCAATGATTGATGCAAAAGTTACGCGGTCGCTCTGCTGATTGAACTTGATGACAGTCGAAAATGGAAAGCCCTCGTAGAGAATTGACAATTTCAAAAATCTAAAATAAAATAAGAAGATTAATACCATACGAATAGGTGAACATACGCTATAGATAACAGGCAAATATTTTACCTGAGGCAACAAGAAAATACTGAATCACTATTGCAAGACAAATCTTATGTTTTTATAAAAAAGTATGAAAAGAGG
Source organism: Erebia epiphron (assembly GCA_963932025.1). Classification (NCBI taxonomy): domain Eukaryota; kingdom Metazoa; phylum Arthropoda; class Insecta; order Lepidoptera; family Nymphalidae; genus Erebia; species Erebia epiphron. Next base: position 24,469,924 of record OZ009948.1, read on the forward strand.
TCATCACTCACGCACCAGAGCATCAGTATTCAATGCAGGTAACATGGTATGTAAATAAAACACCAATTAACTTAATTATTTTTTTATTTACGCACATGGGTCAGTGCTCTCACTCTTCCTTCTAATTAGAAACTTGGCAAAATCATCCTTTTCAGGATCAAAAGTACCAATTTTCTCACACTGCGCGGTCGTCGCCGCTTGCTGTATCTGGTCACCATACGCCTTTACATCATCTCTTTTTAACTCCACCACATATTTCCTCGACTCCATTATTACTACGGCATCATCTCTAGCCATCGACCATACGCTGGGCTTAACTCGAGGTAGTACATTATGTCCGACGAAAACCCCATGAAACAGCCCTTGGAATTGTGGCTTATGTGGATACTGGTCTAAAGCAGAGAGTGATAAGAAATGGACTTTACCGAAATCAACATCTATGTACGTATCCCGATCTTCACGAAAAAGCACGGGAGCTTCAGGTCCACTTTCAGAAATCTTGGCATCGAGCTCGCTCAAAACTGTCATACCCAAATTCTGTTGTGTATCCAAATTCATAACGTTGGCATCAAAAGGCTTGCGCGTTTCCAGTTCATAGAGCATCCTCATCACATTACGCTCAGATATATCTGTTGATCTTTTGTAATTTACTCCGTGGGTTGACTTAAGCATATCTTTATCTTCGCAATCGAGTCCGTAAGCGATGTACGGGGAAGTGACTAAATCTCCAAGATACCCACGATGAAGGTATCTATCTCCGCACTTATAAACTCCAGCAGCCAACGACACATTTGGGCGACAAACCTCAGTTTCAAGCCAAGTAAAGGCTATTCCATGCTCTCTGAAATGCTTGTACTCTTGAAAGCAAATCTGACTGGCCACTTCCTTCATACGCATATGGTAATCCCAGTCAAACACTCCAACTCTATTATCATATCTAAGGCCAAGGCTCAATCTCAGTCTATGATCCCACAACTCGCACGCGTTGAACTGATTCGTATTCCCAGTCGTCCAGAAGTTACAAAGATTCTCCATGTAGTCTCTCTCACGGTACTTCATTTGGTCAACTGACACACAAGGTATGAGGCAGCTCAGATATTCAGGGTTGGTAATCATTCCAACTAGCTGGCGTGCTTTTGCAATAAGATACCTTGACGTCGGAGGTCGCAGTAGCATATTGCCGTAGATTTCGAGGTACCGTCTGGTTTTCTCTAGAAGACCGCTTCGATTCGTTTTTTCCAAGGCTATGGACAGAAGAAGGATTTGTCGAGCTATGATTTCTGGGCAGCCATCTATGACGAATATGTTCATATACCGTCGTGTATGTCGGTACGCTTGGGCCAACGTTTTGAGGATATGTCTCGCATCGCAACCTCCTATGATCAGGAAATTCAACTCGTACGCACTTTTATCACCGTGCTTAAGATATTCTTCTTGAAGATCAAGGGCTGGACTTATTCCCCAGAACATTTTTATACGTTTTACGGCTCTTTGCTTGAAAATGGTCTATTCACGAGTAGATGGCTAAATAGATTGTGAGATTGTCAATGCCTTGACGACGTAAACATCGAAGTGATGAAGCGTGAGTGTCAGTGGGGCGTTGCTATGGCGACGGTCTATTAATTGCCGGTATCTACTAATAAAGCCTCATAAGCAGATTTTAATTATAACCATAGAGCTGCTCGGGCGATAACTAATAAGAAAAAAAATCGGCCAAGTGCGACTTGGTCTCGCGTAACTTCGACTGATTTGATATTTTTTTGATATTTTTCAAGTAAGAAACTTTAGAATGTGCAAATTAAGTAAATATATAAATAAATTTATGGTGTAAATGAAGCCCTTTCACATCATTATACCACACTCGATATAGTGACCCCGCCAACTCCTTTTGTAATAGTTATATTTTTTTTAATTCTTTCATTTGCGATACTTAAGGTCCAAATTTCAAGTCTGTGGCTAATAGTTACTGGAATATGCAAAATTTGACCGGACAGACATAGTCGCACCATAAGGGTTGCAAACCTATCTTTCAGGTATGCAACCCTGAAAAACCGGCCAAGTGCGTGTCAGGCCACGCGAGTAGGGTTCCATAGTTGCCCGTCACAATATGCGGACTTTTTGTAGGTCTAGGTAAATTTTTACATTCAAAATTCGATTGATCGTATCGAGCGTTCGATCACATTAGCGTCAAAGTAAAATGGAACCAAAAGCTCTTGATTTAAAGTCACATATTCAGTACTACCTATTTTAATTTCGAAACGTATCGTTTGGAGCGCTGGCTGTGTATGCATACACGAAATTGGGCTATTAATCAATGCTGTTAAGGTTGATTTTACTTTGACGCTAATGTGATCGAACGCTCAATTCGATCATTCGATTTTGCAATGTTAAAACTTATATAAAGAGTTGCGTAGAGTACTCGTTAGGGTGGTAGTTAGGTAAATAAGACAAAATAGTAATAAATAACTTTTAACTTATATTCAATTTTATAATAATTCTTAATAAATGCCACAACGTTTATTATTTATTTTAATAGGTAATAAGGTCAATTATTTTGTTCTGTACATCGAAATTACTTAATGTCTACGCTATTTAGTTAAATAAACTAGGATCTCAATTCATAAACTATTTAAGGTACTATTATAATTTTTGCCATATTAGGCCAAAAACAAAGAAGAACATACGTTTTTGTCGCGTGGAGGTCTGCATGAACTTTTATATGTAGCTGCACAGACTACCGCGAAAGGACAAAATGTGGGCGTTTCATACGGACACTTTCGCACCTGTACAGTCCGTAGTGTGATTTCGCCTCTTGACTAACAATAATTTGTAGCTGCTAACAGATATTAGTCGGGTCCAGACAGACCGATTTGCCTCGACTCAGGACTCAGCTGCGTGGCTTAGGATGCTTTGAACCTCATGCTCGAAGGCGTCACAGTTTAACAACCTGGTATTACTATTAAGCAAATAAAAATATAGTAAAACATTTCAGGAAACCCTTTTTAATGTTGACATAAATTTTAAGGTAAATTCGAGAAACTGACAAGGAATGAAACAAGATGCGTTTAAAATGGAGTTAACCCTACAATTTCCACTTTATTACAATTTATAACCACTCACTCATACACTTCTATAGTAGCATTTAAACTAACACTTACTCTTAATCTTAACAATACAAATCTTAACAAAATACATAGCCTCGTTTTTATATCTACTGAAAATAAGTAGATTAAAGTTGGATAACTTTTAAAAGAAAACCATTACAAGTTTCCACAACCACATAAAAATAAAATAAATAATTACAATATTAAAATATAACTCCTTCCCTGTATAACAATCTCATCATACTTAATATTATAAATGCGAAAGTGTGTTTGTTTGTTGGTTTGTTGGTTTGTCCTTCAATCACGCTGCAAAGGAGTAACGTATCGACGTGATTTTTGGCATGGGTATAGTTGAGGACCTGGAGAGTGACATAGGCTACATTTTATCCCGGAAAATTAAGCAGTTCCCGTGGGAATCAAAAAAAACATATTCCACGCGGACGAAGTCGCGGGCATCAGCTAGTATGAGATAAAAATTAAAAACCATAACATTTTCGATGTAATCCCACAAACCTATTTGACCCGGTGTAAGCGTCGCTAGTAATAAAAAAAAACAAAAACTATACAGGCATAAAAGTTAGTTCCAATTTTGGCCACCGTGTCAGATAAGTTTGTGGGACAGTAACGGCTTTGGAAAATATAATGAACACAGTACTTAACGCCTTACTAGAAACAACAGCAATACTTATGGCTGAACATTATTATAACTATCTTAACTAAAGCTCAATACACATCTGATAGTTTACGCCGCGCGTTTGCGATTTCACTTTGCGTTTGAATTTTGACGAGGCCATACGAATATCTAAAGTGGGAATCAATCTTATCAAGACGGCTAAGAAGTAAGTCACAAGTCACGCCGCAAAGACATAATATTCTGGCACTGATATTATTATCCAACAATAATATAGTTTGCCTAATTTAGTATGATAATTTTGAAAGATGAGAGGTGTACAGCAATAGTGAAGGACTAGAGTGAGCCAGAAGCAGTACTATACAAATGGCATCTACCAAAATTATCATTCTAAATAAAGCAAACCATAGGCTTTCATAGTATACTTATAAGGCGACAAACTAAAAATACCAAACGATCTAAGATTACGCACTCAATCGCAAAATAAAATGCGGCTATATGTAGAATGAGACTATGCAGTCGAAAATTTACTTTCAAAACGTACCAGTTAATATCAATCTTTATTGGACTGCTTGGATTTAGGCCTTCGTCAAGAAAACCTAGAATCATCTTGGTTCAAGGATTTAGGCTTCGATGCCTTAGCTTCAACTGTCAACGGCGATGTACCACCTCTCCAACCTGATCGGCTGTTGGAATATGTTGATGACGTCACAGGCACTTTGCGCGTCTGCTTGATCTTTAGTTTATTCAACCACATATCCCTAGTCTTCTTATTCCCGAGGACAAAGAAGAGGAACAGCATAAACCCTTGATAAGTCGCTGTCAACGTGAAGAAGTACGCGGCAACGACGTTGAAAGCGAACAAACCAAAAATCCAAGGCAATCCAAATAGGAAAACTAATAAACAACTAACCGAAGCGCAACGGAGAGCTTCGTTCGTATCCCCGTGTCTCTGAATCCTCCTCGATGCAAACACGGAACGTACTATTAGAGCAAATAGTGTCCAGTTTACAAGTAATATAAGCGCTATGGGAGCGTATACAGCCAACCACATAGCGAGCCCAGAAGGATAGCAAAAAGAACCGCTCGGCATTTTCTCTTCAAAACGCCCCGCGTAAGAAGACGGGGCGGCTGAAAGAAGAACGCCGATAACAGCTAAAGGAACTCCCCAAGCAAATGCAGACGCTCTTAACAACTTGTGAGAGGCATCTCTTGTGAACACTAATACTAATCTCCTATACGATAATACTGCTGCAACTAACATCCAACAGAATGACGAAAGCACTGAGTAATGTAAAACTACACCTATTAACATACAAGTAATACTGTATTGATCGAATTTAGCAAAAATTATTATCATAAAGCTGAGGACCAGTAATAATATTGATATGCAGAGTTGAAGCCAGATTTTGTTGCTGTAATCCCTTCTCCAGGATCTGAACATAGATGCCGTTACGCCAACCATCATCAATCCGAATATAGACAAGCAGCATCCAATAATAGATAGCAGTTCCAGGATGTCTTCGTCATTTTGGGAAAACACCGATCTTGGGAACAGTACTTCAGCGAAATGCGTGAGATGAGTGCATCTGCAAGTATCCAGCATACCTGGTTCGGTTGCGCGGATGAGGGTGCAACCGTCTGATGACCAGGAGCCGGTTCCGTCTTCGTGGAATTTCCAATAGGCGCATGTTCTGGTCGTGTTGCGCTCTGATTCTAGTATTATTGGGCTTAAGTGAATGTCTATCACCTGTGGAAGAACATCCATAATGAATGGTAATCCAGTATTATGGAAGTATGTAAGTAATATGGTGTAAGTAGTACTAGACTTATGACATAATGATTAACTATTTGATATATTAAAAGCCAATGGCTTCAAAGCCTGAAAAGTAAGGCATGCCAGAAGAAAGATGGTCAATTTCTTAAGTATCTTATGCGGTAAATAGCGCAGCATCTGTGTTTAATAACCCCGACTTCAAAAGGTGAACGTCGTAAATATCAGGATAAATTTTGCTACTGCGTTAGTTTTTTGGTTATAAATCTCACCCCTTAGTCTTGGACTTAAATCAATTGTCAAATATTTGACTCAACACCCCGATGATATTTAGGTTTATCTACATGCTCAATTCCCTAGGCAATTATCACAGAACAAGATAAAAAAATTGTTTGATGAGATAATCCATATCCATACTATAATAAATGCGAAAGTGTGATTTCTGTTGGCTCGCTGATTGGTCCTCCAATCACGCTGCAACAGAGCTACGGATGAGTTTATGCACATAGATATAGTTGAGGACCTGGAGAGTGACATAGGCTACTTTTTTCCCAGAAATCTTCCCATGGGAATTGAAAAACCAATTCCACGCGGACATCAGCTAGTAATCAAAAAATCCTCACTAACCTCCCCATTGTCAAACTTGGTGACATTCTCAACCTTGATGCTCAGCACGCGACTGTTGACCGAGTAAGAGCCCTGGCTCGCTTGGAAGGCTCGGTCGTTCCTGAATACTACGAAGCTGATGCGACGAGACGCTTCCGATACAGACGGGGGCAAGTGGACCACCACCTCATTCCTTTCCGAGTCGAGGACTGCGCTGTTCACTTCACCTGGAAATTAGAAAATGAAACGTTTTTAACACTTATTTTTAAACGATAGAAAGGAAAGAACATTATTATTAAATCGATGCTTCAAAAATTCCGAGTTCATTTCAGTCCTCAAAAAGTATTCAACAATCATCAGAAATCATCGTACCGCAAGGCATCAACAAGGCCTGCGCCCTTACGCAGTTGAAATTCCGCGGACTCGTAGGAAGTTTGCTTCTTCGTTCCTAATTCGAACCGCCAGGATATGGAATGCCCTTCTGGCTTTCGTTTTCCCCTCAAATAAAGAGTAAAAAGGCCTCTAAATGGTAGCGTTTGGTTAAGCGGTGGATGCATCAACACTTAGCCAAGCGCTAGCCCATATATTTAAAAAAATAGGAAATAATGGAGCGGGGAGACATTTCTCATACAATTCTCTTAATCATGTTTCTTAAAGTAAATGATATGTTCAAGTCTATGTTGGTCAATAAACAAATTTATTTATTTATTTGTAAGTAACAAAAAATTTGGATTACCTGAGATAATTTCAAAAGCGTCGTCAGTGAACACATCTTTGTGTCTTGCGGCTATCTTCATGCCTCTCACCGGATGGCTCGGTTCAGCGTCGGCAAGCAACATAGCAATATTGTTGCGAACTGTGGTAGCGCTTCTAGACCCGTTCAGAACTATGGCCGCACCCAAATTGTCTAGAAGATGCAAAAGACGACCAGGAATTTCTAGGCTGTCGTGATGTTCGAATAATTCGTCAACCTGAAATTTTTTAAGAACCTTTATTGAAAGTAGAATGATTAAAAAAAAACAAAAACCCTTTTTAGTGATTGGTCTTTGAGACTAGACTGATTAGGCAAACTTCTAGGCTCTAGCCTAGACCATTCAAACTTTCAAACTTCAGTGCTCTATTATTCAAATAGTTTCACAAGTGCTTTTGAATCGTCAAGTGAATCTACCGCTGGTTCCGAATGACATTCCTACCAAAAAGAGCCAGCAAGAAACTCGGTGGTTGCTCTTTTCAATCAAAAATTACAGGATTTTAAGGACATTATACATTATTAGTATACATAAAACTGCGGTCTCAAGCATAGCTGAAGCGAGACAAATCCATGGTCTTTTATAGTTTGTTCATTCATTCATTACTTCATTCTTCAGTTCTTTCTTTAATGCTTCAATTCTTGGGTGCTTTCTACCGATTTTCATAACATACTAACTATAACATTCAGTCAGCTCAAATGAGTTTCGCCCTAATTCAATAGATTAGCACAGAGTCCAATAATGGTGTACCAGATAAATACCTGATTGAATACATCGCTTATATCGTCCACTGTGATTGGAGCGGACCCGTTCATCAAATCGTCCAAGTCATTTAGCACTTGGTCCAGTTGCTCTCCTGGCTGTGGATCACAACATCCAAAATTAAAAAGGTAAGACTTGTTTATCTTAAGGGAAGGAGCCAAAAAAGGGTAAAGAAAAAAAATAAACATGGAATTTTCCCATATTGATACCAATTTGGATACTTGTATTAATTGTAATTATACTATTTATTATTGTATTTTTTTTCTTAACAATTAAAATTAGCTTAGTGAATACTTTAAAAGCGAATGTACGAACTAGATTTAAGTAGGGATTTGATGTTTTATATTAATGCTGTAGGTATTCCAATAAAGAGAAAAAGAAATTGTACCGGTCACAATAATATTAAAATTAGGTAGATAATGAATAATAGTGTTGAACATGAAAATGAACACAAACTTATCATAAGTTAAATATTATAACATGCTAATTACCGCTCTTGTCGTTGTCGTAAACGCTGTAGTCGTAGGTACCGCAGTCGTTGTAAACTCAGTAGTACTATCATCCTCTATAGAAACCGTAGTGGATTCAAATATCTCCGGACTATCAACAGTAGGCACTTCTGTAGGCGTGTTAACCGTGGATACTTCAGTAGGTGTTATAGGAGTGGTTATATTTGGTAGGATTACGACAGGTCTGCTAGTAGTCGACGTTTTTTTCTTGTCGGAAGATGTTGCTGCAGTCTCTAGTAAAGATTCTTCTTCGGAGCTATCTTTAGATTCGGTTGTCTATAATATTGTTAGTCATTAGTTCATTAATTCATGCAATGATGTTTACATGTTAAATAATTATTGGCAATTGTTACAATTTAGTAACTATATGTAAATAATTTGATGAATAAAGTAAAAGGTTTCGATAGCTTTCGAAATTTTCAACAAGAAGTTAGTCTACAAAGAGACCAGCGAGGTTTTTGGAAATGTGCAAAATAAGTCTATATGAGTCGTGCTTTGGAAAGTTCAAATAAAGCTACACAAAATCTTGCAGGACAGTAACGTAAAATAATCGGTCACAATTTAGCAAAGATATCATTTTACAAGTGTTTCATTATGAGTTCGTTAAAACACATAAGTAAAACAGGTGCAACAATCACACCTTGGCCTGTACTGTGAGATTCTGTGAGAAATCTGAGAAAGGGCCGTTACCATATTTTGTTCTGGTCGTTATTAAGTAGAAGTATCAATAATCTACTAACCGTTTCAGGAATTGGGATCCGCTTAGGCAAGAACTGAAGGGATCTGTCAAGGGCAACGGGTGAACGAGTGGTGCAGTCTGCGGTGGCTGTAGTCACCCATTGTACACCTTCGTTGAAATCACCCACGCATGTATGGGTGCGACATCCGACGGATCTTGTTGACTGCCCTGTTACAAAAATCACATAACTTCTTGTTCCAGTGCTGTGAACCATTTAGATTCAGATTCATTTATTTGCATTTAACATGAACAATAACTATTGACATGTCACCCCGTTATGGCATATGCAGTTTGAGTGACAGGGATGCTTCAAAATTATTATTTTGATGTCTATTTCTCTGTAGGTGCTTAATAATCTATTATGTCGTGAAAACTTAGTTGCTTAGTTACTGCAGTCAAGTTAAAAAATAAAAATTTCGAATAATGCTTACTTATTACAAAACTTTTGACAATTATTAATCTACAATTTAACAATTTAATAATCACAATGGACAAAATACAATAAATAAATGATATATAGTCATATATCACGAAGTCAATTACGAGAAAGAAAAAGAATGAAGAAGTAAGAATAATATGTCAAAATAATTAATAATTAATGCATTTTAATTTAGCATGGTAAACACTGACAAATGCTTTTAATAAGTAGTTGTAATAATAATTTTATAATAAATATAAACGCATATAATGGAAAAATGATTTTACATCGCATTTGCCACTTGAACTCTTAAGCTGGTAAAATTGCAAAAAAAAATATGGATTTTATTGGCCAATATCTCAGTAGGTAGTTTAATTTTTTATTTTACATATGTACATATAATATAATATATAAAGTAGGTAAATAGTAACTAAAGCATAAACAGCTTTGTCTAGAAAATTGAGGCACAAAGATTATTTTTAGAACCATAACCGGTAGCCCATGGATTTAAAGCCAGGGTCAGCAAATTATTAATAATTGCTATTCGGACGTCGTGTGACTAAATTTATTGCTACACGTTCAAAAAGCAAACCTTCCACGTCGTACGGGATCAAATAACAATTGAATTACGCCGAGAGTTTGAGCGTTTAACCCGCTGTGATCTTTGCCAAATGAGATAATTAGAGGTTTATTCAACGCTGACTCACTCTCTGAAAGCAGTATTACGAATTTAATAAACCAACATTTGCTTACCTAAAGGCATTTGACGTACGGAATCAAAACCTTTGCAATAAAACACTGGCTTCATGAAAATGATTTCGACGTCTTCCCAAACACCAGGCGTGACAGGTTTCATATCAGGATGTAGTTCCACATGAACTAAAACTGATCCTCTGTCTATATACAATCTCTTTATCTTCATCTTAACTATTACGAAATTCTCTTTCCAATCCAAGCCATAGTTTGTACTTTTAAAACTTTTTAACACTTCCTCTGTTATATTTCCATTTAAATCACCGTAAACACTTTCGTACTTCGTTCGTAAGTAAATGTATTCTTTTAATTTCATCCCCAATACATTGTTAAGTTTTTCCAAATCTTCTAGTGTGTTATAAATATTAAAATATTTGAGTTTGATCGTATAGTAGTTAATAAGGGAGTCCTTTTCTCGTATGAACAAAACTTTCTTTGACTCCGTGACTTTGAACCTTTTGGTGTTGACATGCGTGCACCAATAATAGCCATCCTGTTTCGGTTTAAGAACGTAAACGTTGGTATCTTCGACTCGTTCTTTTTTTACTTTCACTGGGTGGTAGGATACGGAGTCGGTGAAACAATAAATGTCATCTTTATCTAGGGAATCATTGACGGCAAGCGTGAGTTTATTTTCTCTAAAAATAACACAAAATAATATTATGATTAGATTGACGGACATAGTTGCGAGTTGCGGCAATGTAAAAAGAGAAAAAAAAAAAATTGGTATTTGCGCTGGCATATAAAAGTCGACCCTAATTGATAATTGGTTGGTTGACCAACTTCGAAGATCTTCATTTGGCCTTTACGTTTCAACCGTGCCTCAGAGAGCAAGTTGCCATTACGTCGTTCGTGGTGATTATCACTAACATCTCCCTAAGTGGAGTGTGGAGGGGTTAAGGTGCCCACCACATTATGGTGCTTATCATTATCTCTCTTCTATCATTATTCGATTATCAAAATGTTCTCCTGACCTAATTTAGGCAGCAATCAATCTGCACAGAAATTTAGCAAACTGCGCGGGTGATATATATAGTGCACGAATGAATGAGCAAGCAAAGATGCACTCTCTATTCCCTTAGTCTCATAGAACGACAGGGCAGGAAATCTGACACGATCGGAGAGAAATCATGCGCAGGACGTTTACGTGCGACGATTTACGTGCTCTCCGATACTCGGGGGTGAATCACCGCTATTTTGAGAATTGCTTGTCAGAAAAACCCAATAGATACTTAATTATATCTTCCGACCCGTAAATCCCGTCGAAAATGCATGAAAAATGAACATCAAATAAACAACGAGTTTAAGAGGAGGAGAGGAGAGAATGATTAAGAGGTCCAGACCCTCAGAAATGAGGAATAATACGACACAGAGAGAGATTTTTCCTTAAAACTTTATTATATAGCAATATAATGAGACAAATGATAATTTAATAAAGAACAATACATTACGAAATTATTATTTGGTTTGCAATGTTAAACAATGGAACAATTGCAGTTGTAGTAACAAAGAAATCATTGAATGAACTTGATGTTTTCTTGTACCAAAAGAATTAAGAAGCTTATTTAATCGTTGCCTGTATCAACTTTAACAACCAAAGTTACCATAAATAAAGTAACCATATATGATAAGAGAACTATCAATACTTCCTTTCTAATCAAACAAAATTTATGGTATCGCATTTAATGCCATATTGTCTGTCCGTCTGTCAGCTTTTCACGGCCTAACCTAGGACCTAATGGGTCTAGGATAGATACATTTTGTAGTGGAGTTCCCAATTTTTTTAAAATAACAAACAAAGTTGTGAGAATCAGTAAAATGATATCACAGGAAATCAGACACACTTTCGCATTTATAATATTTGTAGATATCAAGACAAACATAAGGTAAATTTTAATTATCAAAATGTTCTTCTACTTACGCGTCAATAGTAACGTCCAAAGCAACATCTTTTATTTGAACAGCTCGCTCGCATATGACGTCATAGAATAAGTAAGACCCGTTCACTAGGTGCCAGAAGTTATTGCGCAAAGCACCGAGGAATGTGTCCGTAGTGTTTATCGTGTCTCCGAAATTCCACTCTGATAATGGAATCTGAAAAAATCATATCATACTAATATTATAAATGCGAAAGTGTGTTTGTTTGTTGGTTTATTGGTTTGTCCTCCATTCACGCCGCAACGGAGCAACGGATCGACGTGATTTTTGGCATGGAAATAATGGGAGAGTGACATAGGCTACTTATCCTGAAAATTAAAGAAGTTCCCGCGGGAATAACAAAAAACTTAAACCACGCGGACGAAATCGCGGGAATCAGCTAGTGGTTTACAAAACCACAATTAAACAAAAACACAAACAAAAACTGTTGTTGTTAAACAAAAACTGGACGATTCCTGTACAATAAATATTCATTAGTAGTTTGAAAATGTAATTCGTAAATTAAGGCCCACTTGCACAAGGACTCTTAAATTGATTTAGTTAAATATTTTAATGTTGTCCCTTTTTAGCAACTAGAATATGCAGTTGCCGAAAAGGGACAGCATTACAAAATTTAACTAAATCAGTTTAAATTGCCTTGTGCAAGCGGCCCATAATGTACAAATAAAATAATACATACGCCTAAAACTTAATATCCAATAGACCAATAAAACGGTCAAAAATGCGGTTATTTAAGTTATACAGAATCAAAAGCATTTACCTCGGAATGATCAGTCAAGGCGTCATATCTTAACCACGAGTAATCAGTACTCATAACAATTCCTAGGGGATACGTGTGATTGGTAATATTGGCATATCGGAATTCTCTATAATTCGCATATCTCCACCCATGACTCAGTAGATAGCCCCCCTTTTTACCGCAAAGATCCCTTGCTTGGTTCCACGTCGCCCGGACCGCGCCACCTCCTACCCCTGTTAAAACTGTTAAACAGGTCGAAACAGGGCTCCAGAATCTATAAGAGTCCTTTAATCCTTCACATCCCTTCTTCGTCACACTATCCTTGTAAACATAAGGTTTTACCACGCAAAATCTGTAGTGATTCGTGTGACATTTAACAGCTGTGAAATCACTAACAGGATCCTTTATAAGACACAAATCTCCTTCTAAATCTAGCAGAGGATCAAGTGCTACGTCATTATCTGCTTTAAACTCATCACCCATAGTCTTTGTATGAGACCAGTCGAAGAAAACACCGCCTGGATAGAGCGTTCTGTATTCCGTCCATACTGCATAATCGGGTTTCGATATATTCAACTCTTGATACAATTTCGTTGTGTACAAATTGCCAACACAGTCTTTATACAATTCAGAGAAAGTCTCGGGACCTTTCCGCCTTACACAAAACGGGGTGAATTTATCCTTCTTGTATATTAATGTAAATCCTATTGGACAAGATGGCGTTGGATTTGTGATTTCCGTTCCTTGAGCTGTGGGAGCTGGTATCCACAGGACGAAAAGCAATACTGCTCTGACACCACACGGCATTTTTCGGAGCATCTGAAAAAGAGAAATATAAACATACTATAAACTCTTCTTTTTCAGCGGAAATGCGATCTGCATGATAGGCAAACTATACAGGGCGCCATAAGCTCGTGACTCTATCGCTTCGCCTCAAGAAAGTCCGCAGATCGTTCGTGGGAATGAGCATTCTATATGTATATATTTTATAACAAAATTCCACATCATCTCTTAAACTTGTCTTTACACAAGAGTTTAAGAAGTCCATTAAAAGTATGCTCATGAAAAAACCTTATTATATTGTTGAAGATTACGTAAATGACAAAGGAGCAAAGGAGGAGGAAATTAATGAAATTGTAAATTATTATTTTTTCAAAAGAGCAACCGCCGAGTTTCTTGCTGGTTCTTCTCGGTAGGAATGGCATTCCGAACCAGTGGTAGATTCACTCGACGATTCAAAAGTACTTGTAAAAGTTTATTTGAATAAAAATCATTTGAATTTTGAATTTTTTTGAATTCCAGCAAATTATATAAATGAATTGAAAGAAATTTATGTAGCTACCGTTAGACCAGCTTCTACAATAATAGACCTAGGCCTAATTCATACTGCAGTTTTTCCTGCAGAAAATGGCATCTGAGTCTCACGATTCACCGGAAATGTTTATTCAGATTGCTTTAGGTTGAATTCCGCGCGTCAATCGCCGATTTCCGACACGAATTCCAGTTGCATGGCATCCTACTCAATTTCCCTGAGCAATAATAGCATATTCGATTAGTGATAGGTCAATGAGCATTATAGTATAACACTGTAGATGTCTATTTTATTTTTGAAAAGATCAACTGTAGTATTTCTTGCCGGTTCTTCTGTGTGGAATCTGTTTTCCGAATCGATGGTAGAGTCTTGACTTATCAGTGATACAAGTTGTCCTATTTGAAATAAATCAATCATTTATCATCATCATTTCAAGTTTCAATCCATCACCGGCTACTGGATACGATTCTCATCTCGGAACGATTAAGGTTTGGTCATAGTCCACTACGCTGACCAAGTGCGGATTAGCAGGATCCGGAACACCTTTCCACACGATGTTTTCCTTTAGTGAATGAGAATTAATTGGCTATTAATTTATTTATTTTTTTAACGACAAAGCTTGGAAGAATACTCAGTCGTCGAAGTGACAAAGCCATGGCCCGTGAAACATTGGACGTCGGTATATCTTATCAGGGAGATATTATTATGGCAAATAGAGCACTCTACGCCATCAACGGTAATATACATTTACTGGCTCTGATTGTACCTAACTACCTACTTTTTGCTTGATTATGCCTGATAATAATATGCAATTATAGATTCTGTGGAAATACGTCATGAATGAATAATTAATGAATGAATAAAGCTTTATTTAATTCCATACAAAGTTAAGTATAATTAATTAGGTGAACATCATTAATAATAAAATTTAAAAAATAATTATAATTAGGCATGATGACTGATTTTGAAAAATGGTCAGATTATGTTCCAAAGTATCTACTATTTCGAAAAAATATCTTATTTCAGCAGAAAAATCAGGTTTGGTAGATAAAATTGGCTTTTGAAATTTAATTTTTAAAATTCACGCCAAACCGTTCGGCGGTGTCATGGCGTCGTTTGTGACGTCACTATTCTTTTTACCAATGTACTCTGCGCAGTGTGCAGTAAACAATAGTGTGATTGTCAAAGCTCGAAAACAAACAATTGTGACGTCATTCGCTTCTTGTTGTTTTGTCCAATATGGCAGATTGCTGTATTTTATAGTTTTATTTTAGTAAAATAAATAGCAATCTCACTCGAAATAGAAAAATAAATACGTTTTTTATAATCCATGAATCCTATTTCATTAGATAAATTCATAATTTCATTGATTCTTGGTTACTGTCATCATGCCTATTGGTAAGTTATAAAAGACAGAATAAAAATAAATAAATAACAATAAATTATTATTACATGACTTATAATGTTAATTAAAATTAGTGTTTGTATTTTGGATGGACCCTCTTCGGGTAAAAGCCTCCTCCAAAGATTTCCACTTAGCTCTGTCCCTAGCTGAATCGGGCCATCTTCGACCCGCTATCACCCTTATTTCATCTGACCATCTGGCATATGCCTGCCTCTCGCTCTAGTGCCTCTTGGTCCTGGCCATTTCACTGTCCTTAAGGTCCATCTATCGTCGGTACATCTAGCCACGTGACCTGACCACTTCCATTTACTTTGTAGCGAAAAGGTTAAGGCGTCGGTGACTTTTTTTTTCTTGCGGATGTCCACATTTCTCACCTTGTCTTTTAATTTTATGCCTAGGTAACTTCTTTCCATTCTTCTCTGAGTAGTCTGGATTTTGTTTCTGAGTTTGAGATCGAATGTCCTTGTTTGGCAACCGTATGTAAGGCATGGTAGTATTTCTGGATCCATAACTATTTTCTTAGCCAGCAGCGGGAGCTGTGATTTGAATATTTCTTTATGTGCCCAGTACTCATTCCAGGTGATTGCATTTCTGCGGTCTACTTCTTCGATATTTCTTTCTTTGTTAAAAGAGATCTGTTTGCCCAGGTAGACGTACTTTTCTACGAACTCGAGAGGGATGTTATTTACCAATATGGCTGATTTATGGTGATTAGTCATAACTTTCGTTAAATATCGAGTCAAATGATAAACTAAATATCCTCTTGTGCACCGCCGCCCGAGGCCGCCCATGAACATTAGCAGTAGCAGAGGAACCGCCAATGCGTAGTGTGTGCACACATACTCATGCTCATACACACACACACACACACACACACACACACCGTCGAGGCATTTAGCCCGTCTGTTCGTCGTCTGTCGTCAAATCAAATAGAGAAGTTATAAAACTTTAAGATTAGCCCGTATAAAATCATTATAAGGGTTTTAATGAGGGTATGGCTGTTGGTAACAGTGTCCGCTGCAATAAGCTTCCAGAGGACATGCTGAAAATGAAGAAGATGAAGTTAATGTATAACGTAAACTCAATAATAAATCTTATTGCCATGTGAAGGATTACTTAAATGACAAGGAAGCTTGGCAATAATTTGCTCTAATGGCTCTACTAGTTTTGTGAAATGGTGATAATGAAAAAAACCCGGCTAAGTTTGCTGTGGGCTCTTCTCAGACCAGGGCGCGTTTGGAAGCCTCGTAGCTTTAGTTTTAAGATACCGTTACTGATTATCACCATTATATTTTATAAATAACTGGACGTCAATAAGTGTAGTATACCTACCTACTATTTGAATTGATAACGAAACGCACGAAACCCTAACAACGAAATGCGTACTATTCTTACCAAATTGTTATTGATAGCTCGATAATCGTATTAATATTAACCTTAATTTGTATTGCAATTAGTAACGGGTTATCGAATACGTTCGGAATTTTCCCTTCAGCCATCGAGCGGAGTAAACAACCGTATTTGGCCATCCGCAACGGTCCGAATCTAATGAAAAAACATAAAAACTCTCACCTTGCCGTGTTTCAAGTGTAAACGTCACGGCCGGGCGGGCGGTGGTCGAGCATTGTTCGTGCGAGCGGAGATTCTCATCGGCTCAGTCGTGTCACTTTCCCATCGATTCGACTTGCTTCCGAGGTTTTTGTACCTGGAAAAAATGTCTATTAACTATAATAATATTATTATAATATTATTATTCGCATTTATAATATTATTTAATATTATAAATGCGAAAGTTTGGATGAATGGATGTATATTTGTTAATCAATCACGCCAGAACGGCTGAACGGATCTGGATGAAATTTTGCTCAGAGATAGATTATAATCTGGAATGGCACAGAGGTTACTTTTTATCCCGAAAAGTTAAAGAATTCTCGTGGGAAAATGAAATGAAATGAAATGACGTTTCAATCCTCAATCCACGCAGTCGAAGTCGCGGCCATCAGCTAGTAAATCATACTACAGTAATATTAAAATGTTTGTGTGTTTGTTTGTTGGTTTATTGGTTTGTTGGTTTATCCTTCAATCTCGCCTCAACGGAGCAACGGATCGACGTGATTTTTGGCATGGGTATATTTGAGGACCCGGAGAGTGACATAGGACACTTTTATCCCGGAAAATTAAGGAATTGCCGCGGGAATCAAAAAAACTTTAACCACGCGGACTAAGTCGCGGGCATCAGCTGGTAAATTAATAAATCTTTATTTGGGATTACAATAATTGACACGGAAAACAAACAAAATTGCAATATACAGGTCAATGTGACTACGCTATGCAGCAAAACAGGAAACTTAATGTACCTAATTATTACTGTTACTTTTTTCCATGTTACTTACTTAGTACCTACTCTTAAGTAAGTACTTAATTATATACCTAATATTATATTTTCCCGTGTCATATATTCAGGGAGACCGCATCAAGGGATGCGGCAGAAATGACTGCAACCCGGTAAGCGGCGCGAAGTAGTTACGCCTGTCTCATCGAGAAGGGAGAAGTTTCATGATGTTGAAGATCAGCGCTATTATCCTAACAAGTATAGCTCATGCTCATGCAAGTGAAGACCATTTTGTGGATCAAGTCTCATTTCGCGATTTTTGAAGCGGAAACTTCTTTAGCCACGTTGAACACTTTTTGGTAGGGGGAAAACTTGTGGATTCGTGAGTTTCTCTTCTTGATCTTCACACTCATAAATTATAATATGCTTTTAGGTACAATTAAGTCACGCCTCATTACTTTACAAGTTTACACCATTTATTCGGTTGTTTAAAGTCGCCGTTAAGGTAGAGTGACGTCACATGACCGTAACGAAATGATTCTTGCAAGTTCTTGCAATTATATTCCTATATTATTTGTGCTGTGAGACCTTGCTTCTTGCCAGATTTAATGATTTTAGGTCAACGGGATATATTGCGTTGACTTTGAAGCTAGATTTTTTTGCAGCTTCAAGGGACCGTAGACCTATTATTTGATATTTATTTCAACCTCCATGCGTTCCCTGGAAAAAGGACGTTGACAGTCAGACAGACGGACAGACGGACGAACAACGAAGTGATCCTTTATGTATTTAGATATCTTTATTGCACACACAAAATTTATAGTATACACTATACACATACAGTTAAAAAGCAGTAGTAAGACTACATATAAATGTGCAAAGGCGGTCTTATTGCTAAAGCAATCTCTTACAGACCACCTTCCTTCTTTCTTTCTGAGGAATGGTACCCTTAAAATATTAGGAAACTTCTCCAATATGTACACAACATTGTTCCGTTTGTCGTGAAGATCCTGGGGCCATGGACCACAGAGGTAGTATACTACCTCTATGCCATGGACTCTTAGTGCGCGGTAATTTGCCACTAATGTTTTTTGCGAATCAACTGACTATTGTATAGAATAAGTTCAAATATGGATTTGTCAATATTTTCGTCCCAAAAGCTGCTTACAATACCTCGTATACACTAATATGACTTCACCTCATCCGAAATTGGTGGGTGTTATGATAACTTGTGTACACAACATAGTAACAACTAAGTGCTACTCAGCAGATGTATTCTTTTGTTTCACAACATTTGCTCACTCCTGTATTTGCTGTATTATAGATACAAGATCAATGCTATTGAATATACATAGGTGATAAACTTTAAATTTCATTACAAAGACACTCATTCAGATATTTTTCAATTTTTCTGTTTTTTCTGTTTATGAAAAGAGCAACTGCTGAGTTTCTTGCCGATTCTTCTCAGTAGAATCAGCTCTCCGAACTGGTGGTAGATACTTACGACTTATCATAAGTAGCGCAAGTCCTACGTGAAATAAATCATTTCATTTTCATTTATTTGTATTAAATAACTTTTCCCCTAAAAAGTAATGCAAAAAATATAAACCGTCCAATGATCATTAATAACTTACACTACTGTATGATTTGTATGACTTTAAGTAACATTTTTATTTTCTGAACAGAGCAACTGCTGAGTTTCTAGCCACTTTTTGAATAGTCTTTACGAACCGGTGGTAGAGTCTAAATTGCATATCTTAAGAGACATCTGCATGTCCTAATAAACAAATTAAGACTAGGACTAGCTGGATGACTGGGCGAAGAAGTTTGGCCGAATAAGCGTCAGCTCTTGGATCACCCTCGGGTGGATCAATTTCTGGGACACCATAACCATGGGCCGTTTAATTTTAGTTAAATTAGACGTGATAAAATATCATATCGTCATAACTTTCAATGCCCCTATCTCATGAAAATACTTCCTTTATTTACAGAAGATAGGTAAACGCACAGTTATCTTCTGTGCGGCCAGTGTGGTCTGGTGCCTACGTCCTACAAAGCACTTCTTGTTGTAAAATAACTAGATCTTCTATACAGTAAATGTATCTTTATTCCCAATGCATCTCGTTATCCAATTCCAGATTTATTATAGTTAATAACTGTTTTCCTTCCTAAATAACTGTTTTCCTTCCTAAATTATTTCATCTCAAGCTGAGATCTTTCACACACAACTATTATCTTATCAACGGTTTTCTCTAGATATTATATTTGCCGTGTGAATCAGGTTGATATCAGAATCTAGCACAAATAAGACGTACGATAAACTTACATAGTACCTAATATCTAAAATGTTTCACACAAACAACCATACTTTGATGACATCCTTGGTGCAGTGTTGAACGTTGTTGTCTTGACGTGGGTTCGATTCCCGGCGGGATCAATTTGGGAATTTATAAACTTGGGAACTTTGGGAAACTTCGACCGTGGCTAGTTACCACCCTACCGGCAATGCGATTTAGCGTTCCGGTACGATGCCGTGTATGGAAACCGACTAAGGTTTAATATAACTGCCATACCCCTAACAGGTTATCCCGCTATCATCTTAGACTGCATCATCATTTACTATCAGGTGAGATCGCAGGCAAGGGCTAACTTGAAATCTTCTAAGATCATTGCTGTAGTGGAATAAATAAATAGGTATATAGTTTTTGCTAAGCGGATGAAAAAACACATCAGAAATTCCTGTTACTTTCTCATCATCATCACTAAATCCCCTTTGACAAGAGGGTATGAGGCAAAGGCAAGTCTTTGAGGCAAAGGGCACTGCTTTTCTTCAAGTTGATCCAATGGATCCACCCACCAACACCACTACGGCCTATTAACGTCCCACTGCTGGGCACAGGCCTCCACTCTCATAGGAGAGAGGGAATTAGATAGAGTTTAGACCCACCACGCTGCTCCAATGCGGGTTAGCGGGCTTTAACGACTATTATCATGTTAGTACTAGTAGTAGATAATAAACACCGTCAGTTTCCAAACACCTTCCTAACACTGGGAATTTCTAGTCAGAAAATTCCAACACTTATTATGGCCCGACCCGGGACTCAAACCCGGGACCTCATCGGTCGCAGTCGAACATGCGAACCACTAGACCAACGAGGCAGTCAACGGATGCCTCATTTGATTCAACTCACCCCAAGTGAGGCCCGGTTTTGGCCTCATCTATAATAGTACGCCGCCAAGTTTGTTTTGGCCGTCCACGACTGTTTCGGCCTTGTGGATTCTAATTTCTAATCCAACTCTACACCATAGTCTTCAACATATATAAAAGGTGACTGACTGACTGATCTATCAACGCACAGCTCAAACCACTGCACGGATCGGGCTCGAATTTGGCGTACAGGCTATTACAGGCATCCGTAAAGAAAGGATTTTTCAAAATTCAACCCTTAAAGTATTAAGTATGAAAATCGGACCTAACGTGAGCGAAGCCGCGGGCAAAAGGGAGTCCATAATAATAAATTACGTCTATTCTGAATGATATTGCACTCTCTATTCCTTTTATCCTATACAAATTGTGTATTCGAAGTCAACAACCTATCGAGGAGTACATGTGACCAAAATATAATTGAATAAAATAAAATTGGGTTGAAATATCGACAAATAAAAACAAAAATTAATCGTGGTATGTACCCGTTATATACATTAAAATATGTCGTTAAACCACGAAATAAGCTTAAAATCATTAATACATTTGACCAGTTTGGAAAAACATACAATTTATGTACTCGTAGGTGTAATATATGGGAGTGGCGTTTTATTCCTGCAATGACGGTAGTTCATTGCTGGCCAAATGGATAATTTTATGGTGTTCCCTCAATTGGATGTAATTCGTTACGTTCCGGTACCAAAACGCATGTTTGTTTGGTGATTTTCCTTTAGTATCTACGTTCTATTTTTATATTGTCGATTAATTATCTTTGAGAGCTCCATATGATAGAACCTACCTAAATAAAAAATCATTAGTTTTAAGGTTAGTTTATTCACGCATGATGCTCGCGACTTCTTTCGCGTGGATTAGGTTTTTCGATTCCCGCGGGAACTCTTTAATTTTCCGGGATAAAATGGTAACTAGGTATATTGATTTCACTGCCTCATTGGTGTAGTGTTTAGCATGTTCGACTGCAGCCGACGAGGTCTCGAGTTCGAGTCCCGGGTCGGGCCACGAACCTATTGAGTTTTTCTGACAATTAATTCTCAGTACCTACTAGCCTTAGTACCTATAAGCCTTTATACATATGCTTCATAGATTATAGCAAAGCCTTTGATACAATTTCACACAGCTCTATATGGCAAGCTCTATCAGCTCAAGGAATTAACCAACAATATATAGATCTGATAAAAACTATATACGCAAATAGTAGAGCCAGGATAACTTTGGAAAAACCAGGTCCAGATTTTAGCATAGAAAGAGGAGTAAAACAAGGTGACCCGCTCTCTCCTAAGCTTTTTATTGCTGTACTGGAAGAAATCTTTAAAAAAATTAAAATCTAAATCTAAACGGAAAGTATCTATCACATTTAAGATTTGCAGATGACATAGTGCTCCTTTCAGAAGACCCCAAAGAATTACAACAAATGATAGAGTCACTATATGTCCAAAGTAAAAATGTAGGGCTGGAAGTTAATTTAGATAAAACTAAAATAATGTCAAATAGGCGTGAAGTGCGAATTGTCCTATCATCTGACAACCTGGAATATGTCGATGAGTACATCTACCTATTGCACCTGATTAAATTCAAAGCATGTACTGATAGCGAAATAGAGCGAAGAATCAAGAACACCTGGAATAAGTATTGGGCCATGAAAGAAATATTTAAGAGTAAACTACCTATTAAACTAAAAACCAAAGCCATGGAGGTCTGTTTATTGCCAAGTCTCACATATGCATGTCAGACATGGCCATTAACCAGAACCAACCTAAACAAAATTCAAATATGCCAACGAAAAATTGAAAGGAGTTACCTGGGCCTCAAACTCAAAGACAGAGTAAAAAACAAGCAAATAAGGAAAACCACAGGGGCCAAAGATGTAACAAAGAAAGTTCTCCATCTAAAATGGAAATGGGCCGGTCATATTCAGAGAGTACAAGACGACAGATGGTCGAAGACGACAACAAACTGGTACCCCATTTACAAGAAACGTAGGCCAGGCAGACCACGGAAGCGCTGGAGTGACGACATCGAGAGAATAGCAGGCACTATATGGAACAGAGTCACTAGAGACAGACAACTGTGGAAAAAGTTGGAGGAGGCTTTCACCGCTGAAAGCGGTCCTTTTGCTTAAAGACAAAATATAGATTTGGAAAAAAAAAAAAAAAACCTTTAAATAATTTTAACTTTCACTCATTTAGATTTACCCTGTATAAATAGATAGTTTTAGTTATAAGTTAAATAATTCAATAGTTAAATAAGTTAGGCTAAGCATATTGTACAGATACGAGCAAAAGGAAAATAAAGCTATTTTTATTTTTTTATTTTATTTATTTTTACCTACTAGCCCGGAGTTAGGAATTTGGCGGTGTTTCACCCCCGTTTCTTGGAGAGCTCGTAAAGCTGTCGGTCCTGCTCCTGATCTCTCTCCGGTCGTGTCAGATCTTCCATCCCGTTGGGATATGAGAATAAAGGAACAGAGTGTGCACCTGTGTATGCGCACACACTTATGCACTATATAATATCTCCCGCGCAGATGGCTAGTCTCTCTGGAGATTGGCTGCCGTGGTCGAAATTCGGTCGAGAGGACATTATTATAATATTTGAACTCAATATCTTCCTTGCCAAAGGAAAAGAAGATTGCCTCAGATTGTATTAATATTAGTCTGTGGACGAAAGTCTCTCACAAAACTCTAGGAAAACTTGCAAGTTTAGACCTTAGATTAAATGCTCAAGGCTTCAAGGCGAACGATAAATACTGTCATTATGAGCCCTTAAGGTTGGCGGCAGGTATAATGATCCCATTTATTCCTATAAGTAATTAATGCAAATCACGCGATCCACTTTTTACATTTACAAGAACACTCAAGGTTGCGGTCTTTCAGGGAATTGATTAAGAGAATTTATTATGCGTCTGATTTGGCAACAAAATTAATTAGTTTTGACTTCTGAGCCCATCTTTTGACCTTTCATTTTTGCGATCACCTAATGGAATTTCATTGGATTAAGGAATACAAATGGGTTGAGTTTTCTGTCTGGTAGGAGGCTTCAGTGGGCACGTGGTTAGTTATCACCCGACCGGCAAAGACATACCGCCAAGCGATTTAGCGTTCTGGGTTAACCTTTCTGTGGGTTTCTGTGTGGGTTTAATCTAACTGCCATGCCACTAACAGGTTATCCCGCTGCCATCTTAGGCTGCATCATCACTTACCCTCAGGTGAGATCGCAGTCAAGGGCTAATTTGTCTATACTAAAATTATAAATGCGAAAGTTTGGATTAATGGATGGATGTATGGATGGATTTTTGTTACTCAATCACGCCAAAACGGCTGAACGGATCTAGATGAAATTTGGCACAGAGCTATATTATAGTCTGGAATAGCACATAGGCAATTTTATCCCGGAAAATTAAAGAGTTCCCGCGGGAACAAAAACCTCAATCCACGCGGACGAAGTCGCGGGCATCAGCTAGTATTGGAATAAAAAAAAGAGTTCAGCTTTTAGGTTAAGCGTAGTAGGTAGTGGCCGAACCAGCATGGACTTAGACCTATATTAATACTAGCTGATGCTTTAATGGTGGTTTAAGTTTTTTTTTAAGGGCTATGGTTCAAGATATTGGGGATCTCTAGGAGACTTCTCACCGTCGACAATAAAAGGGGGCTTTAGTTACTATGAAAGCCTACAACGAATTAATTACTGTCTCCAACCTTGATGAATCATTATTTTGGTACCTACCTCCCTCGGTAAAACTATTTCAGTAAATATAATTATCCAGATCTTTAATCAATAATATGTCCATCCACTGTCACCGTCGGGAAGTAACGCTGCGAAAATAAATTTATTTTAAAGAAATACACCCTAGGTACGGTTCGAAAATATTTTTATTTGAATACTTTTGAACTCTCCTTTCCTTAAATCGAGTTCATAATCACAGATTTGAAGAAAGATAGATGTTATCTATCCTACTGTTTTAAATATAAAAATAAAAATAGTAGAATCTGCCATCGGGCAAAATTCTTTGTAAGTACTAAACTTGATAGGAAATTTAGTACTTACAAAGAATTATTTTACCTCCAAGCCTCGTAAAACCGTAGGTCTTGGATACTGAAACCTGATATCTCTCCGGTCTTGTCGGATTTCTGTCCCATGGGGCTACGAGAGTAAGATAATAGAGAATGCATCTGTGTTTGTGCATACAATTATGCCACTACAGCCCATTAACGTCCCACTGCTGGGCACAGACCTCCACTCTCATAGGAGAGAGGGAATTAGAGCTTAGACGCACCACGCTGCTCCAATGCGGGTTGGCAGGCTTTAACGTCTATTATCATGTTAGTGATAACAACAGGGACCGACGGCTTAACGTGCTCTTATGCACTTCATACATCTATATATATAGCATACACTTATGCACTGTAGATCAATGAAAAATCTCCCGCGAAAATGGGTTCTCTCTCAGGATGGATAGGCGGGCCGCCGTGGCCGAAATTCGGCCGAGAGGTCTTTCATCACAAATTCTAAGAGCCGTTGTGCAAGTTGCAACCTCGCATTGTGTCTGACCAAGGCTGTCGGGTCAGGGGCTTACTACACTCGCTTAAAGCAGTATTATTTCAATGTTGTTTCACCGTTTTTAGGGTTCCGTACCAAAATGGTAAAATGGAACCCTTATGGTGCGACTTTCTCCGTCTGTCTGTCCGTCTGTCCGTCCGTCACACTCGATTATTTCAGTAACTACTGAAGCTATCGACATGAAATTTGGAATAGTTGTGTATATTAGTGGCCCAAAGACACTGGAATTAAAAAAAATTGGAAATTATTTTTGTTCCTATTTAAAAAGGGGGGAAAATCTGAGGGTTGAAATTTAAAAGTGAGATAACTGTACTGTGTGGGGTATCATATGAAAGTGTTTACTTTGTACATTCTAAAACAGATTTTTAATTATTTTTAGTTATGATAGTTTTTGATTTATCGGGGAAAATGTCTAAAAAAATACCGTTCCCCCCCCCTTATCTCCGGAGTTTACCAATCGAAAAATTTGAAATAATTATGGTCAATAGGAATTTACGTATACTTTACAGGAAAACTATAGCCAATGCCCTAACTAGCATAGTTTTTTTGATATTAACAATAAACCTCTACAAACAAAGTTAGTCTTGCGGTTCATTAACAAAGGTAATTATTTATTAATAATGGTACGGAACCCTTCGTGCGCGAGTCCGACTCGCACTTGCCCGGTTTTTATTTTTTTATCCACTACAAGTTAGTCCTTGACTGCGATCTCACTTGATGGTAAGTGATTATGATGGTAATATGGTAGCGGGCTAACCTGTTAGTTGCATGGCAGTTATAATTAACCCACACCCTAATAATTGGTTTCTACACGGCATCGTACCGGAACGCTAAATCGCTTGGCAGCGCATCTGCCGGTAGGATGGTAATTAACCACGGCCGCAGCCTCCCACCAGGCCAGCAGGGAAATTTTGAAATTTAATTATAAATTCCCGAATTGACCCTGCCGGGGATCAAACCCGGGACCTCCGCACACTAAGACAACAGCGCTCAACACTGCGCCAGGGAGCTCATCAAATCGTACCATGACGTCCCTAAAATATATTTAGGTAACCAGAAGTGGAGTAAAGTGAAACTAAGCAAATATAACAAACTACAATTTATTCTAGTGAACGATTACAACATATCACACATAAAATAACCAAAAAGGAACACACTTAAATCTGAACACAATTATGACTCATTAAGAGTTTCACAATAACGCAGTTTACAGCTCGGAAGGTGACAAAAGAATGACCACGCGGTAATACAGAGAGCGCTTTTTATACACGTTCCTGCCCGCTTTTATAGGTTTTAGTCGGGTACCTACACTACTCACAATAATTTTGCTAACTCGGCCTATCCTGATTGTGCGCCGCCCTCGGCTGCACCGGAAACAATTTCATCAGAAGCAGGAAGAGCTGGTGTGCGTATGCCATCTTCATAAGCTCCCCCTCTTGCGGTGTCTCCTGAACTAGTGAGGGCACCCAAAGATTCACCCGCATCGTCACAGTTACTGTCATCAGAACCTGCATAAGACACAAATGGTTGATTATTCATGACGATGCACGCTATTGCCTATTCTGACAATCATCACGCATACGAGGCCCTCATTCAAAATAACAACTTTCGCTACACAAAATAAAACGCTTCACATTCAAAAGTATGCATACTTCTCCAGACATTACATCTCAGTTAATCTCATACCTGAACTTGCAAGTTCACACACACACCACGTTAAAAACGTGCCAGGACAGAGCCTGATGCGCATTCAGAGAACGCGACTTCCCAGGACAAAACCTGCCAGGACACAGCCTGATGCGCATTCAGAGAACGCGACTTTCCAGGACAAAACCTGCCAGGACACAGCCTGATGCGCATTCAGAGAACGCGACTTTCCAGGACACAGCCTGCCAGGACACAGCCTGATGCGCATCTAAGAGACGCGACTTCCCAGGACACAGCCTGCCAGGACACAGCCTGATGCGCATTCAGAGAACACGACTTCCCAGGACACAGCCTGCCGACATAACCTTCTTCTCAATCTGCCCACTACATACAACGCTGTCCGCTGTCATCCACTAGCCTAACAGAGCCTAAAGTAACCTAACCTAACATGTAAGCTTACATTTTGACCTAACAACTGAACTAATAAGTAGCCTAACGTTTGACCTAACAACTGACCTAACGTCTGATTTACGACTAACCTAACTTTACTAGAGAAAGCATGTAACTAAATTGGATGACAACAAGCAGAGCCATAGGCAATGTTTATGCAAATTAAGTTGAAAGTGTCTGTCACCGAAGAACGTGCCGCGTAGTCCGAAGCACGACTTCGAGGTACCACTCCAAGGCACCGCTCCAGGACCCCGCTCCAAGGCACCACTCCAGGGCACACCTCCAGGGCCCCGATCCAGGGCACCACTCCATGGCGCCAAACATGTAACAGAAATTAAAACCAAATCGTTATCACGAAACGACGTGATCATCGTGGCTATCCATACGTAGCAGGTAGTCAACGCATAGTCAATTACCTTCACAAGCACTCTGACTTAAAAGTTCATTACCAGCACAGTTACCAGTACCAGCACAGGTACCAACAAAATTATTTGACTGCTTCAGCACAGCTCATACATACAAAGCCGATAGAACTCACAGAACCTGTGGAGCTCTCAATAGAGCTGGTAGAGCTCCTAGATACAGTAGCGCTGGTAGAGTACCAAGACACAGTAGAACTCGTAGAGAAACAAGAGACAGTAGAGCTGGTAGAGCATAACGAGTCAGTTGAGCTCATAGAGCAACAAGAGTCGATAGAGCTGGTAGAGCACAAAGAGTCAGTAGAGCTCGTAGAGCAACAAGAGTCGGTAGAGCTGGTAGACCCCTCACTAAAGGTCGCTCAACCATAGTACAAACTCACAGTTGTACCATGTCGAAACAACTTTGAACATTCAAAACATCAAACATCATCATCGATGAACACAGAAAATGAAGAAAGTTTACTCATACCAGTTATGTTCAACCATATCGAGTAGGCTAACGAGCAGCCTCGCGCACTATACAAGCACGCAGCCCTGCGCGACCAGTAGACGCGCAGTGTCACGCCTCACAGCGTGGCATGCGAGCGCGCAGCATCGCACCCTAGGCGAGCGCACAGCCATGCGCAACCAGGAGCGCGCAGCATCGCGCACCAGGTGGGCGCGCATCCCTGCGCAACCAGTGGACACTCAGTGTCACGCCTTAAGCGCGGCAGGCGAGTGCGCAGCAACGCACACTAGACAAGCGCACAGCCCTGCGCGACCAGCAGACGCGCAGTGACGCGCTTCACACACGCGGCATGCGGGCGCGCGACCAGAACGCCTCACACGTGGTGAGCGCCGAAGACGAAATTAACATAGAACACACAGAAAATTAAACTTAACGAGCAATTTAACTTCACAGAAACCCCTTAACGGTTTCATATTATCAGGACAGGTAGGTATGTAGACTCGTAATCGATCCACCCAAAACTTGACCGCAGATAAAACGAAAACAAACTTTCTATCCATGAGAGCAGAAAAACAAAACTTCTCTAATCAAAATAGAATGCAACATCCAAATTACGTAACCTGGTTCGGTAATATTCAGGAAACCAACCAAAACCCAAGTTATGTTTAACTTCAAATACCCGCTCGTCTATACCTGACCATAACAACTTTTATTAAAATCGAGAAGTTATTCGCAAAATCTATTCACGTTAACTATTCAAAAACGCATTGATATCTCAGGAACACACACAACCATCTTACTTTGAGACACTTTTTCTATGTAACACGTCATGTTAAATTAAACAATGAAATCGTAAAATAGGTAGGTAACAATTTTTACGTATCGTAATTCAATTCAATTCCCAGATGTTGGCTTTTAGCTATGTTTACGTATGAAACTTTAGAATTGCGGTTGGTTTGTGTCCGATCGTAACTAGGTCATGAGTTTTAAATAACAACCCTCATTTTAAAAACAAAAATCTAAATTACGCGAAAAAATAATTATGCGTACAGCATGTTTTAGCAAAACATTACTTTATGACTCAAAACTTAACAAACTTAGAGGTTTCAAGTTATGCATTCAAACTTAGGGTATGAGTGACCTCTTTTTCTCAAAAATATTTTTGTACCCGGTCGGTACCCACAAAGGTTCTACTTTTGAACAAGATGTTTCGGCTAGACCCTTTAAACTGTTCACAAACTAGCATTCAGGGCGGTTTAGGGACTCAAATGTATGCGTTATGCCAATAACAACCACTGAGCCAACACAGCTTGCTAATTTAGTGGGAAATTATCATAAAATGGAAATCGCGTAAATACAATTGGGGTCTAAACCTTTTCTTAACACGATTAACAGTCAATTCAGTAACATGAATTACTGTTCATTTACTTTGTGGCTACGCTTGGTGGGTATTACATCCTTAAGCAAATAAATTAAATGGTCTTACCGATGTCGCATATTACGTCATATCACCAGAGGCTCGATGGTGTCATCACCTCACCACCATTCCAGGCAAATGCCAGGCATAACACGGGAAAGCGCGCAGCACCGCGGCTCCGAGGCACGGCACGACAGCGTGTCGCGCAGACTGAATTGCCCTCGTGAACGCTGCCCAGAGCGCCCACGTGGCATGCACAGTTGCACACCCAAGCGCACTCGTGAGGCGCCTCAAGCACACGAGCTGTGCAACACCACAGCTCGGCCACACTCCGCGAGCCAGCGTTACCAATCACATGAAAACAAAACACAACTTTAGCACACAAATAAACACTGCACATTACGCGAGTCACCCTTCGAGAGATATCTTGATCGGTCACGTGATCAACTTTAAGCACTTTAAATTTGGGTATGTTCCTTTTTGGTTCATCTCGTATGTGGGCCTATTTAGCGGTCCTTTATCCCACTTCTGAATTTAGGTAACCAGAAGTGGAGTAAAGTGAAACTAAGCAAATATAACAAACTACAATTTATTCTAGTGAACGATTACAACATATCACACATAAAATAACCAAAAAGGAACACACTTAAATCTGAACACAATTATGACTCATTAAGAGTTTCACAATAACGCAGTTTACAGCTCGGAAGGTGACAAAAGAATGACCACGCGGTAATACAGAGAGCGCTTTTTATACACGTTCCTGCCCGCTTTTATAGGTTTTAGTCGGGTACCTACACTACTCACAATAATTTTGCTAACTATATAGATTACAATTATTCTGAAACAAGAAGGTCAACAATATTAAAGTAATACTGCTAATTATTAGTAAGCCTATAAACCCCCAGGTCAGCGTAATTCCTTTCTATTTTTAAGCTATGCAAACTTATTCCGCTCTGCTTACTAACACCATTTCTTAGTTATTACGCTACATTAAGGCTAATATATAAATGCGAGAGTGTGTCTGTCTGTCTGTCTGCTAAGCTTTTTACCGGCCTATCTTTACAACCAAGTTTGATGTTTAGTTCAGAGAATAGAGATATGTTGTATTTTGACGACCTTCGTGGCGCAGTGTTGAGCGCTGTTGTCTTAACCTGCGGAGGTCCCGGGTTCGATCCCCGGCAGGGTCAATTTAGGAATTTATGAATTCTAAATTTTCTCGGGTCTGGCCATGGTGGGAGGCTTCGGCCGTGGCTAGTTACCGCTTACCACCCTACCAGCAAGACCGCCAAGCGATTTAGCGTTACGGTACGATGCCGGGTAGAAACCGAGGGACAAAGTCGCAGGCATCATTTTGTATCTGCATAAATAAACTAAATTATATGCAAAGCTAAGACAATGGACCTTATCAAATACTCGTAGTTCGACTTCTTCACACGGAAACCTCTCTGCGAATCACTTCCGTGGGTAATTCAACGTAAGGTAAATATAAAGGTTGTTTATAGTGCTTCAGGTATTTTTGGTCATTTGTAGATACAATAAACTAGCGGTTGCCCGCGACTTCGTCCGCGTACAATTTCTGATTTCCTATGAAATTATTCCTACGCCATAGACGTAAGGAATCTACCTTCTAAATTCCAAGTTTGTTTAAAATATATGCTTAATAGTTACCTACTGAGATGTCGTGATTAATCAGTGAGTAGTATTTCGCTCTTATATGTACAGTCATATAATATTATAGAAGATAATAGGAGAAATAATATATAATAGACTTTTTTCCCCTGATAAGCAAACAAGTATTGGGTTTTTGACAAGAAATTCTCAGTACGGTCTACTAGCCCGGAGTTAGGAAGTTGGCGGTGTTTCACCCCCGTACCTCGGAGAGCACGTAAAGCCGTCTGTCCTGCGCCTGATCTCTCTCCGGTGGTAGCGGATTTTCCGTCTATGAGGCTATGAGGCTATGGGCTATGAGAGTAAAGGAACAGAGAGTGCACCTGTTTATGCGCACACGCTTGTGCACTATAATATCTATAACGCAGACGGCTCTCTGGAGATAGGGCGCCGTGTCCGAAATTCGGTCGGAATGACATTAGCATTATTTTTAGCTAATTAGCAACAATTAGGGTAGTACTTGCAGTTTTAACCATGAAGTTTATAACAGTAACGTTGCCGGCTTCATGTCAAACGGGGTCAATCGTCAACAGCAAGACGTTGTATCTCTATTCCAATGCCACAGACTACTTAATTAGGACTATTTAGACATAGGATCTTTCCGCATACTCACATCTAAGTGCCTAATAGGTACGTAGGTAAATTATGCGCAATTTGTTAGACGAAGACGATAAATTACCTACTAAACATGTTTGTATTGCAGGTATGCTTTACCTATGTTTTTTGTAATGATTCAATTATTCTTTGCTAGTAGAACTTAGGAAAGATGCCTATCTATACTAATAAAGTTTGGATGGAATATATTATGGATATTTTTTACTCAATCACGCCAGAACGGCTGAACGGATCTGGATGAAATTGGGCACAGAGATACCTAGATTATAAATTATAATCTGGAATAGCATCATCTTGTATCGTATAATATTAACCGACTAAGCTTAACAACTAGCCTTAGATCTATAGTC
This sequence comes from Erebia epiphron, assembly GCA_963932025.1. Classification (NCBI taxonomy): domain Eukaryota; kingdom Metazoa; phylum Arthropoda; class Insecta; order Lepidoptera; family Nymphalidae; genus Erebia; species Erebia epiphron. The sequence goes on from OZ009948.1 coordinate 24,502,489, forward strand.
CGTCAAACTTATGTGATACCAGTGACAGCGTCCGTAGGTACTTATCTATTAAAATAAAATAAAAACAAAAACTTAACAGATAAAGTAGTTCCAAGTTTGTCTGTTGTTAGTTGTGGATTTAAATTTTTTTTTAAATCCACAACTAACAAAAAACAATTTAGCGATATACATTTTGAAATAGTTGAATTAAGTATATCTTTTCATCCATTTAAATCCAATTTAGACTTGCCTTAAAACCAAGTTATAGTAAATCTTTTAAAATCTATCAAAAATCATTGAAGTATCGGCATACCATATCTTTCCAATCCCAAAATTCAAATGTTTTTGTATTTAAATAAACTCTTACAAGTACTTTTGATAAATTCAACTTACACGTCAGAAATTGCGGAACCGAAAGGATATGAACTTGCTTTTGAATCGTCGAGTGAATCTACCACTGGTTCGGAATGCCATTCTTCAAATCAGACAAAAACACCCACGCTACTAATCAAATGGTGGTGAACTTCTGATCTTTCCAGCGGAGCATTCATTAATCGCACTTTAGTATCTTGCTGATACTAAACAGAACAGGCCCGTAATTGAAGATGAATCGTTTCCGATGTAACTTCTACTTAAACCTTTACTAGCCATAATCACAATGAAAAATTTGACGACCTCCCTTCTTCGCCGTGGTCTTAAAAGTGCGAGATCCCGGGATGAGATTCTGGGATTCTCGACAGAGTCAATTTAGGAATTCATATCCATTCTACTATTATAAATGCGAAAGTTTGGCTGAATGGACGGGTGCTTGTTACTAAATCACGCTAGAAAGGCTAGAAATGGATCTGGATGAAATTTGGCACAGAGATAGATTATAGGTGATTATAAATAGTCTAAATAACCGGAATATTAAAGAGTTCCGTGTCCGTTTCCATGTTATACTGCTATGATGCGGTATAAGATGGAAACGATCACCAAAGATGAGATCGCAGTCAAGGGCTAATTTGTAGTAGAATTAAAAGGTTTTTTTTTTCTAACCCGTGAGAACGGATCAAAAGATCTTCAGAAAAAATTACGTCGATCCACTATTGGCACTCCGTTGCAGCAGGATTGATGGAAAAACCAACAATCAAACAAGCTTTCGGAATTTTAAATGGATAGCAAGTAGGTACTCGTAAGATTAATTAAAAATATAGTCGATTATAAAAAATATAATTTAATATAAAAAAATCTTTTTAAACAACCGACTTCAAACTCCCGCGCCAGCTTTACAACAACAAGCACACGCTATACAAAGTACTTGTTTTATTGTTGATATTTAAAAAACCGCTCGACCGATTTCGATAAAATTTATATGGGACCACATGGGAAGTATGCCCTTTCAAATAAAAAAAGAATCATCCAAATCGGTCCACCCAGTCAAAAGTTCCGAGGTAACAAACATTAAAAAATAAAATAAAAATACAGTCGAATTGAGAACCTCCTCTTTTTTTGAAGTCGGTTAAAAATAATGAAAAATAACCAACCAAAGACCAAATAATGAATAGGTTAACTATTATTAACCTAATCTATCCATCATTTTAATATTTTTCCTAACTAACTAAGAAATAACTATAATAATTATAGTATAATATGTAATACAGTGTAAACTCTTTATAACGAAACTCAAGGGACTGAGCATTTTTTGTTGTTATAGAGAGTTATCGTTATATGGAGTGAGCAAAAAAACAACCAAATTAACAAGAATTTTTAATATGTATATCTTAGATAATAAATGCTTATAAATTATTGTTTACACATATAGTCTGATAACTTTGTCTGACGACTGATAATACGATAGGTACCCAGTATGCTTGGTCGAAGACCATCACTTCCGAGAAAACAATGCGTCATACTGCACGTGTTCAAGGCAATTAAGGATAACAAAAGCTAGACCGACCTCGGATGTTTCCGAGCTTCAAAGTCTTTTGTTACCTGATAACATAACATAAACAATAATACCGATAATAAATATTTACTGTCTACAAATATGAACACATTTCTTCGTAATAGAGAATGGCGTATCGCTATAAAGAGTGTTTCAATATGTGGGTTTCAACACAAACCAACCAAGTTGGGCTCACTTCAACGTTACAGGGAGTTTATTGTTATAAAGGACAACGTTATAAAGAGTTTACACTGTAGTTATTTCTCATTAGATCATGTGGTTTTTTCTGTACAATCCCGCGAAGCAATCACGCGGCGCGAATAATAACGCAGTGACGTTTTTGTATGCTTTCTTAATGGCGAATTAGGAGTATAGTGATGATGCTTTATTGACTTTCTCAGACGATAATTAAATCACTATTATAACAACATAATATTTAACAATTGTGGAGTGATCTTGGTAAGATTAGATAAGAATTTTTACATATACACTCATGGCACTAATTTTATTCAATTTTATGAACTACTAAAACGTAGCCACTCTCCATCTAAACCCATGCAATGAGTTGCTCTGTTGCGACGTGATTGAAGGACAAATCAACAAACAAACACACATTTATGATACGTAGAGACTGAGATCTACATTTCTGTATACCTATTTATCGTTTAAAAAGTAGCATAGATCCTGAGGTGAGCTAAGTACGTAGTAAGTGACGTTTTGTGTATCCTTATTACTGCCATCAGCGCGCTAAGGCGATGACAGCCCGGCTGATTCTTCGCAGAAAAAGAGTAAAAGAAACAGCTGATATCCCTAGATACAAAAGTCATACCGGAAGTTACACAACACTTAATTAAGCCGCCTACAGACGCACAAAACGTATATCTCGCACAAAGGTGAGCATCATTGTTAATGAGACTATTTGAATACACCCATGGTCGGGCAGTGAACTTCATTTGCTGAGTTGAACCTTTCACTTGTGCAAATGAACCAGTTCAACTTTAAATGCCATTCGAAATTAAGCTGGAGTTAAATATCCTCCTGAAATAATTTCGGTCAATCTCGTCGGAGTTTTTTTTTATATTTAGGCTCGCGCTTGGCTGTAATTTTAGACCTGTTTGCAAGTGGTGATGCAGCCTACGTGGATCGCGCTTGCCTAGAAGATGCCTATTCACTCTTGATTTGAAGGTACCTATATTAAAAGAGGTGAAAACGGAAGCCGACAACGCACGTTTTTACTTCAAGTGATAGTTTAAAATAGTCGTTGAACATAAAACAAAGACAGGGGACGCGGATATTACCACTTTTGGGAGATCCTCTGTTTAATAATCACAAAAAAATAGTTTTTTGAATGCTTGTCAAATAAATACCCAATTTCTTAAAACGCACATAATTCTGCCAGAATCGAACCCTTGACCACCCGAATAGGAAACCGAACATCTGAACCACTATTACTGCTTCTAGATTTAAGTTACAATTATTATCAAAAGTTAGAACAAACTAATAATCCTAAACTGCAATTACAAAGTAACTTCGTATCAATACGGTGGCAAACGTGCAATTTACACAAACAAAGATATCAAATGGGAAAAGCATGCTAATATTTTGCATGCAGAGGCTGACCACCATCGCATAAAGCAGTTTTATTTTGTAATTGCACTTTTATATGACGTCAGACGTACCTTGACGTCCCTAAAATAAGAATTTTAATTCTGTAACAAGAGCGTCATCAATATTAAAATAATACTGCTTTGAGCGATGGTAGTAAGCCCCTAGGTTAAAACAAACGCACTTAAAGAGATTTAGACCAATTTCATAGGAGAAAATCCAACAATTTCATACAGAAAAAAAGAAAATCCTGACTCACTCACTGTCAGACTCGTCCCTCGACTCCCAACCCAAGGGTTTGGGTTGGAAGTCCTAGAACGCTATTTTTTATTCCACTACCCTTGACTGCTATCTCACCTGATGGTAAGTGATGATGTAGTCTAAGGTGGTTAGCCGGGTTAACCTGTTAGGGGTATGGCAGATACCCCTAGTCGGTTTCTGCACAGTATCGTACTGGAATGTTAAATCGCTTGGCGGTACGTCTTTGCCGGTCGGGTGGTAACTAGCCACGGCCGAAGCCTCCTACCAGACCAGATCAGAGAAAATTCCGAAATTATAAATTCCCAAATTGATAATCGAACCCGGGACCTCCCACGTTAAAACAGCAGTGCTCAACACTGCGCCAGGGAGGTCGTCAAAAACAGAGTGACATCTTTGTCACTCTGTTTTTGACGACCTCCCTGCTGTGTGTGCTGAAAAGCACTGAGCGGTGAAAAGCACTGAGCGGTTCCCTTCATAAGGTAGGACAAGGAATAAGGCCGGATTTCTTCTATATCGATAAAAAATGGCGGGCTCAAAACGGCTTTTCGATTGAGTCAACTCTGTCAGTCTGCCTTATGCCTTAGATTGAAATCAATTTTATCATAATAAATATTATAAGCAGGTTTTCTCAGCTATGAAACTAACGCCACGAGGAATTGGATGTTATAAAACGTTAAAGGTCCAGTTACACTACAGACGATTACAGTCTCGTAATGGTTACATAAACATTTAAATGCACTTAAATTAAATTAAATTAAGTATATCTCATCCAATAAATAGAGAAGTCCTGATTAACTCACTCACTAATTCATCGACGTCACACCCGAACCTCTGGATCTAAAGCTGAGTCTTATACAGAGGTTCCCTTTATAACGTAGGCGAATGTCTGAGGTCGAATTTTTCGGAATTCCCATGGGAGCGAAGCCGTGACCGGTTGCTAGTTTTGTGATAAAAGCAAAATAGATTACACAAGTCAGGGTTTTTAGAACCAAATCAATTATGAGCTTGGAGGTATGAATAGACCTGCAAACTAATATTTTTGACCAGCTTATGACGGCGGTATGATTAGCTTCGAGGCTAATGCAATCCACTTTTTACTGGTGGTCATAGTTAAACGGTAACTGTAACGTAACTTTAACCGCATGCCATGCGACTGGACCTAATAAATGTTATGATTGTTTTAAATGCAATTACTATGGAAATAGATTCTATTGTTTACATAGTTTATAGTTTATTTATTTAAATACAGTTGAGAGCAAGCGAAATGCTTGGATCTCATTTTATTATTGGCAGATATTTTCGCCTGCATTTTGAGATTTATTACCCGACTACAGCAAAGTCAAAAGGTTATGATTTTAGAAGTCTTTGTATGTATGTGTGTTTGTATTTATGTATTTTTCACCGTAGCGCCTAAACTACTGCGCCAATTTTGATGAATGTGGTGTCAATCGATTTGATAAAATAGTCTGGGAGACATAAACTATATTTTTACAAGATTGATATGATGGGTGTTACATCCAAATAAGTAGGGTCTCTAAAAATTTTTAGAGACCTCCAATAGGGTTAACTAAACTTATTTCGAATTACTTGAGAAGTTTAATCTATCTTACAAGTTACAACCTTCAATACCGAATTTGTTCTTCATTTTTTAAAACCGACTCATTTTATCTTCTATTAGCCCGGCACCGGATATGACCAAGAAAACCCTGTGTCATTGATAGGCGATGTAATTGTTATTAAATACCAGGTACGGTATATTGTAGTCCTAGACTATAGAATTATGCCAATTACGCGAAATTGCCCTGTTGTAAATCACTTGTAAATATTTAACGTAAAGAAGACATATTAAGTACCTAGGTAAGTAGTGTAAAACGGTTGAAACAGGACACGGATGACGCACTATTATACACTACTAGCTGTTGCTCGCGACTTTGTCCGCGTCAATTTCTGTTATTATGATCCAGTCGCGGACATTTTTAGATCATTTAAAGAGGAATACATAAGTCTTTGATACATATTTTTTGGGTAACTTGAACCGTTTACGCAGCGCACGCAACGGAAGCCCTCAAATATGGATAATTTTCCCCGTTGTTGCAACATTTTTCACTGATGCTTCGCTCCTATTGGACGCAGCGTGATGATATTTATAGCCTAAAGCCTTCCTCGATAAATGGACTATCCAACATAAAAATAATTTTTCAATTCGAACCAGTAGGTACTTCCTGAGATTTAGCGCGTTCAAACAAACAAACTCTTCAGCTTTATAATATTATTAATATAGTATATAGTATAGATAATATTATTTTCGTACCACTTGCTCAAAAAAGTGACATTCTATGCTACAAAAAGCGAACATAACAATAGTCATTTTTAATCTGTTAAAAACAGGGAAAGAAAGTTGTACTGAATTTCATTCATCCTCTAGGGGGAGAATGTGATTTAAATTTGGAATACTTACTGAAATTTATACTGAACTACATCTGTGTTTACACCATTGAGTTTGTATATAAAGCATTAAACATCTTTTTGAAAAAGGAATACGCAGTTATGATCATTAAATAAAATTACGAAAACCGACGAGGCCGTATGAGCTTGATGCCTTTGCTTTTCCGACAAAAAAATATTAGTCTAGGAATTTGCCGCGTTTTTGTTTTCTTCAAATACATAAACGTTAAGTTTATTTTAATTTATTTTTATAAATAACTTAATGTTCTAAACAGTTCCTCAGACGCAAGAACAGAGAAATACTCAAATCAACTCATCAACAATAAATGTACCAAACAAAAATGTAACTCTCTCTATCAATAATTGGACCAATGTTTCGAATGTTAACTTTTACTTTTAATTGTCATTATTTTTATTAAATGCTTATCTCATATTATTATTGCGTTAATTTTCTCGCAAATGGTACGAAAAGTAGAGTATTTTCCTCGGTGATAAAGCTGTCTTAGTCTTGGGTGAACTTAAATCGTCACCCGCGACAAAAGACACTGCTTTATCCCCTTGGTTAATAATCTACTATTATTCACTACCTATTCGTGCTAATCTCAGAAACTACTGTTTGGATTCCTTGTTTCAGGTTTTCGCCAATGGTTTACTGGTTCTATCCGGTAGAAATATTATTTCGAACTAGCTGATGTCCGCGACTTCGTGTGGTTTAAGTTCTTTTGATTCCCGCGGGAACTCCTTAATTTTCCGGGATAAAAGTAGCCTATCTCCAGATCCTCTAGGTACTATACCCATGCCAAAAATCACGTCGATCCATTGCTCCGTTGCGACTTGCGGCGTGACTGAAGGACAAACCAACCAACCAATAAACCAACAAACAAACATACTTTCGCATTTATATTTATTAAGTATGAAGTTATGATACTGTGTAACTTGTGTTTGTACTAGTATTTGGTGTAACTTGTAATAGTTTTGTGTTTGAATGATGAACCAGTGAACGTATAAAGCAGGTAAACACTATACTAGTGGTAGATCCACATTCCAAAGGACTTGTAAAAGTTGCTTTTAAATTTTTAATTACCTAACTCTACGAAACTAAATATAGAAATTAGTCGAACTATAATATTATTTTTATTTTATTTTATTTCTTAAGGAAAACCAACAGCTTAGATAGTTCTAGATAGTCTTAAAATTAGGTAACTTATAGCTAATGACAGGTTTTCACAAATAGACGCTATAAAACAAGGGTACCTACCTGTTGATACACACTTTATAATATTAGTTGTCTGAAAAACACCAGTTGTTACTCAATTAAATTTCACTAGACTGCATAAATGCATTGAATAGATATCTACGTACACTAGACATATTGCCACAAAATAAGTCTATGCTAGGTTCACACAGGCTAGGTAGGCTATAGACAGAGTTCAGAAGGCGAGACGCACAAACAATAAATGAGTTGGATCTGTAATTAGTTTTGGGTACCGGAGTATGTAATATCTTTTTAATTCTAGACGCACGGAATGATAAACGTGAGGGTACTATTTTATCTAGCTTCGAGAGCAGATTAGGGCAATCTATTGACCCCCTGGCTATGTTGAGTAGGAAGCAAATATCAGCTATATTTCTACGGATATTAAGAGGTACAAGGTGTAAATCAGAACAGGCTTTCTCATAAGATTTTTTAGGAAGATGAAACTTATGACGTAGGAATCTAATGAATTTGCGTTGGATGCTTTCAATTTTATTAATGTGAACTTGATATGCAGGATTCCATATTTGGCAAGCGTATTCAAGGTGACAGCGGACCAATGAACAGTAGAGAACTTTTATCGTTTTCATTTTCTTAAAAGGTTTGGTAGCACGAATAATGAAACTTAAAGCTTTGTATGCTTTGCTTGTAATATAATCTTATTATATATATTGGTTAAGAATCAGTTTCGAGTCCATCAGCACTCCAAGATCCGTAATTGTGTTTATTTTAGTTAATATTTGATGTTTTAAGGTATAGTCGAAATGATAAGGTTCTTTTTTTTTGGTGAAAGATATACATTTTGATACATTAAGATCAAGTTTGTTTTTGATACAGTAATTATCTAATCTAAAAAGATCATCTTGCAAGAGTTTTGCTTCTATCATGTTATTAACTGGACGGAAAACCTTTAAATCATCAGCGAAAAGTAAAAAGTTCGAGTTTATAAAGCAGTAGTCTATGTCGTTGATGAAGATAATAAATAGGAAGGGTCCTAATAAGGACCCTTGTGGGCACACCAGAGGGTACAGACGTCCAATTTGATTTAAAACCGTTAAGCACCACTGATTGTAGTCTGTTATCTATATAAGATGAGAACCAGCGATACAAGTCTCCTGTTATCCCAAGGGAGACGAAATTTTTCCAAGAGTAGGCTATGGTCGATTTTGTCGAAGGCTTTGCTGTAATCAGTATACACTACATCGACTTGATCATGTTTCTCGAGCTTGTCCGTAAGAAAATCTGAGAACAGTGCTAAATTCGAGACTGTAGATCTGCCCTTAAGAAAGCCATGTTGGTTGTGAATAAACTGTGATTTTAGGGCGTATTACTTAGCATCGTACAAAAATCACCTTCGGAGTGGACATCAGCTAGGTATCTACTCATAATTGGTTGAGAGGATGAGGTCGGTGGAGGTATTACTTAAATGAGAACAAAATGACTATGATTTTAGCAATACCATAATATAAAATGCTTATTATACTTATCCCTATCCCTACTAATATATAAAGGTGAATGTAAGTTTGTTTGTTACGCTTTCACGCAAAAACTACTCAACCGATCATCATGAAACTTTGTACACATATGCTTGGAGGCAATAGAAGTAACATAGGATACTTTTTATCCCGGAAAATTCAAAGGTTCCCGTGGGAATCAAAAAATTTATCTGTTCAACCGATTTTAATGAAATTTGGTACAGGGGTAGGTTGTGTCCCGGGGAACGAAATAGGCTACTTTTTATCCCGGAAAATTTAAGAGTTCCCGCGGGAATCGTAAAAATTTAGAATATAAATGTGAATGTAAGTTTGTTTGTTACGCTTTCACGCGATAACTACTCAACCGATCATCATGAACACATATTCTTGGAGGTATTGGAAGTAACAGTGGATAATATTTATTAAGAAAAAAAATTTATTTTTTACGAACAATCAAAAAATTGTTTGTCAAAAAATCTCAAAATCTAGCTTCTTCAACGCAATTTAGCGGCTTAAGATTGGCTATTTGCTATACTCAGGTTCAATTCAACCACTATGTAGTCCATACTAATATTATAAATGAAAAAGTGTGTCTGTCTGTCTGTCTGCTACGCTTTCACAGCCCATCTGTTCAACCGATTTTGATGAAATTTGGTACAGGAATAGGTTGTATCCCGGGGAAGGCCATAGGCTACTTTTTATCCCGGAAAATTCAAAGGTTCCCGAGGGAATCAAAAAAATTATCTGTTCAACCGATTTTAATGATATTTGGTACAGGGGTAGGTTGTATCCCGGGGAAGGAAAAAGGCTACTTTTTATCCCGGAAAATTTAAGAGTTCCCGCGGGAATCGAAAAAATTTGGTCCACGCGGACGAAGTCGCGGGAATCACTAAATATTTGGCAGAGAGATAGATTGTAGTCTGGAATAACACATAGGCTACTTTTTATCCCGGAAAATTAAAGAGTTCCCGCAGGAACCGAAAAACCTCAATCCACGCGGACGAAGTCGCGGGTATTAGCTAGTAATATTATAAATGCGAAAGTTTGGATAGATGTTTGTTACTCAATCACACCAGATCGGCTGAGCTGATCTGGGTGAAATTTAGCACGGAGATACATTATAGCCTCCAATAACTAATAACACATAGGCAACTTTTTGTACCGGAAAATTAAAGAGTTCCTGCGGGAACCAAAAAAAACCTCAATCCACGCGAGCGAAGTCGCGGGCATCAGCTAGTTACGCCATACAATTTTAATTATATCATCATGTGGTGCCATCTTCAAACTGAAGCTCGGCGGTCAGTCGGAGAAAACTTTTGCGGTCACGTGCTATCTTCTTTAGATTATGTCGAGTCCACTCCCCTATGCCGTCGAACCACTTCCTTCTTGGTCGCCCCGGTGCCTTTTTCCGGCTATCTTGCCTTCGAGGATCAACCTTGGAAATTCATAGAGGGATCCTCGTTGCAGGTGCCCGAAAAAAGCAACCTTTCTTCGTACAACGGTGGTCTTCAGCAGTCGTTTGCAATTTGCTATTTGCAGTACTTGAGCGTTTGAGGTGAAGTCTTTAAATAGAGAGTAATATAAACGAACAAAAATTTTTTTGAGGGACGTTCCGTCCACGTGCGGCCGGCTATGATTGCGACAGCACATTTCAATCGATTGTGCTGACGACAGTTAACAGCGTTGACGACCAATCTAGCCAGTTACTAAGGTTCAAACTTCAAACTGTGCACAGGCGATGACGCGTTTACATTCGGTAGGTTTGGCCGTATTAGACTGCAGGCATCTTCGGTTACCGGCTATTGTCTTAATGTGCGGAGGTCCTGGGTTCGATCCCCGGCAGAGTCAATTTGGGAATTCATAATTTCTGAATTTTCCCTGTTCTGGCCTGGTGGGATGCTTCGACCGTGGCTAGTTACCACCCTTCCGGAAAAGACGTGCCGCCAAGCGATTTAGCGTTCCGGTACGATTACGTGTAGAAACCGAATAGGGGTATCTTATCTTACTAATATTATAAATGCGAAAGTTTGGATGGATGTATGGATGTATAGATGTTTGTTACTCAATCACGCCCCAACGGCTGAACGGATTTGGCCTAAATTTGGCACAGAGATAGATTATAGTCTGGAATAGCACATAGGCTACTTTTTATGCCGGAAAATTAAAGAGTTCCCGCGGGAACCAAAAAACCTCAAACCACGCAGACGAAGTCGCGGGCATTCGCTAGTGGGTTTAATATAACTGCTAGGTATGCCCCTAACAGGTTAGCCCGCTACCATCTTAGACTGCATCATCACTTACCATCAAGTGAGATCGCAGTCAAGGGCTAACGTATAGTGGATAAAAAAAACTGTAATTGTGTAAAATAATTAAGTAAGTAGGATAGGTATATTGTTCGCTCCACTTATACTTGGTATTATTGCTTTTCATTTTAATCTGTAGTATTACTTTGCGCGCCTATTAGGTATTATTTCTCTAATAACCTTATCCATGTAGTGCGACCCTCTAGGATTGTGTTGGCCGTATTCGGTCATAACCGACTTATGAAAACTTGCTGTTGGCCGAAAATCGAATACAGCCGACGCTATTGGTCACCGACCTATAGTAAACGCGTCATTAAATTGAATTTAACTACTTAATTACTGGGGCGACCATATTTACCTTGCTCCGTGCTTCTGCCATATTATTGCCTATTCTGTGCTTCTGCTACGATTCTAGTTATTAACACTAACGTCCATACTAATTTCATACACCTACTTTACGTTTACACAGCCCATTAGGTAGGTAAAATTGTTTAACCCAATTTGAAGACAATATAAGTTAAACTGGTGAGGAGGAGGTAATTTTTCCTCCAGCGAAAAAAATAAGGTGACGTGCAAGGCATTGAGAACAGTTGAAATTAGTATATACTAGAGATACGCATCCCAGGGACGGTCATAGGCTAGAAAGCGAACCAAACGTCTTGCCCCCGTACAAGACACAAGAATACATGAATCATAGAGGCAGAGGTGCATGTAAACAAACTAATAAAAGGTAAGCGTATACTACAATAACGAACTGTGTAGACCACTGATAACATTTATGGTTACGGTGAAACACACCGATACGCCACGTAGCTGCTAGATGTAGAGTAACAGCCAGTGGCGGACATCTACTGAATGAGCCCCCTGTTTTTATAGTGTGTTCTTTTTTGGGGCTTAGGGCGTAATTAGGGGTCAGCGTGGTGAAGAGACTCCAATAAATAATATAATAAAAGCAAAAAAGAAAATTGTAAGTGACTGCAACAATTTCTCATAATTGGTGCTGTAGAATAATCCCTCTAAGTTCCGAAAACATTATGAAAAAAAGTATTTTAAACTGTGAGAAGAGTATTATCGAAGGGGTGTCACCATCCTCAAAGTTGAGAGAACGACGCATGAAGAAGAAGCGAACTATGAGCGAAATGATTGCAAAAGCTCGTGATCCATTTATTGGCTTCCAAACAGCTACTTACTACGAGGATATTCCAAATTTTCGATGCCCCCGTAGACTAGGGGCATGGGACTGGGACAGACAACCCTCTCGGGCCCACCCTCAGTCCGCCACTGGTAATAGTTACCTAGATTGCCGGATAATTGTGTTTGTATCCTTATCACACCTACGCTGATTAGTTACTATTAGTGTATGCGAGAAAGATACGTAAATATTATTTTACTTCTGGAATTTCCAAGTGTGATCTGGATTTACCTATTGTGATAACAGATTTTGTTAAATTCGAAGACAAGCTTATTACTGTATAGTCTTACTTGAATACATCATAACCCTTCGTGTACCCTAGGCCCTGGCCTCCCACAATACTCGGTTTATTTATTACATGTAGGACATACAGGGGTCTCTTAAGTTACGTCATCTTTTGACTCTACCATCGGTTCGGTTGCCAAATATTTGGCCATACTTTTCCAACCTAAGTAGCTACTCAATATTATTGAACTCGGTAACCAGATAGTCAAAACCGTAACTCAAAACAGCCTCAGTAGGTAACGTCTATAACTAGCTGAAAGGCGATCGTCGCGTGATGTGTTCCCGCAATTGGCACTTTCGATAAACAACGCACGCGTGCCATATCGCAACCATTTCACACTTGCTTTAGGCCGATTGGTTATTTGCCTCATTGGTCTAATGGGCTTAGTCGTCCCAGTCGTTGTCGTCAGAATAGACGTCCACCGCTGGACATAGATAATTTTTATTTTACTACAAGTTAGCCCTTGACTGCGATCTCACCTGTGTAAGGTAAGTGATGATGCAGTCTAAGAACGGGCTAACCTGTTAGGAGTATGATAGTTATATTACGCCTATAGTCCATACCTCTAATAATAGGTTTGTACACGGCATCGTATCGGAATGATTAATCGCTTGGCGGTACGTCTTTGTCGGTGGAGTGGAGTGGTAACTCGCCACGGCCGAAGCCGATCAGATCAGAGACAATCCAGAAATTATAAATGCGCATTTTAATCCTGCCAGGAATCGAGGTTCAAAACCACTTATACCTTTTTTTAACGGGGGATAATCTTCGTGAGATACGCGAATTCTTGAGGGAGAGAACGGGTTATGTGAGATTTCTAACCACTAACACCTCCTCGGTGGTCATCTGCTGAGCAAAATAAGAAGCTCTGGGAACTCTTAAAGAACAGGGATGTACCTAGTGGATATTTCTGTCAAGTAATTCCAGTTGTAACCCGGCGTTGCCAAGTTGCAGTTGGTACACCCTCGTACTACTGAAAGAGTCTAAGGGCTCCTGTGCCCTTGGATCGTGCCTTCGTTACGAGGAGGTGGAAGGATAAACAAACACAACTTCGCATTTATCCTAAGACGCAATAATGACTTCATCCGCGTCGATTTAGGTTTATTTAAATGCCGTGTAAAAGTGATGATGCAGTCTAAGATAGTAACGGGCTAACCTGTTAGGGGTATGGTAGTTACATACATATTATACCCCAATGATCTTAGAAGAAAAAGTACCCCTACTTAGTTTCTACACGGCATCGTACCGGAACGCTAATTCGCTTGTCGGCACGTCTTTTGCCGGTAGGGTGGTAACTAGCCACGGCCGAAGCCTCCCACCAGCGAAGTATTTTATAAGAAGTAAGTATTTTATAGTAGAATTTTCTTTGGGGTTGTGTTTGACGAGAATGAAATCCTGAGTGACTGACAAAAGCAATTTTGGGCAGAAATATTTGTAAGTACATCTGGACCACATCTTGACATACAAAATATTAAAATAATTCCAGTTACTTAGGTGCCTATGTATATAGTTATTTATCAGTGTTATCAGGCAGCATCACTCCAATGATAATGCAGTTTTTAAGACTAGTCTGGACCCCACGCTCGTATTGTGTCACGAGGTCGTTTTGTCATTGTACCCCTTTACCAATGCAATGACACACAAGGTATCATTAATAGACTATAATCTATAGGTATAGGTAGAAATATAGTTAGGTACTTGTAGTTATTGGCCCAGCCCAAATAGCTAAGGACAAGTCAGCACTTGAGTACGTACTTACGACATACCTACGACCTTACTGCAACACGCTTTCCTAAAATTGAAGTGAGTAGAATACTTTACATTGTCAGCTGTCATCGTCATACTCGTAGTCGGCTCACTATTGAAGGGTCTCCTCAAGAAGGGTCACATACACCTTTGAGAACATTGTTAATGAAGTGAAAACTTCTTTAGGAAATAGGAAGCCGGATGTCTTAACTATAGGCTACTTTTTATCCCGGAAAATTAAGGGGTTCCCGTGGGAATTAAAAAAACTTATTCCACGCGGACGAAGTCGTGGGTATCAATCAGCTAGTCAAATAAATATTATAAATGCGAAAGTTTGGATGGATGGATGTATGGATGTATGGATGTTTGTTACTCAATCACGCCCCAACGGCTGAACGGATCTGGCTGAAATTTTGCACAGAGATAGATTATAGTCTGGAATAGCACATTATAGTCTGGAATAGCACATAGGCTACTTTTATCCCGGAAAATTAAAGAGTTCCCGCGGGAACCACAAAACCTCGATCCACGCGTACGAAGTCGCGGGCATCAGCTAGTTACTTATAAATGCGAAAGTTTGTATGGATGGATGTTTGTAACTCAATTAAATACGCCAGAACGGACCTCGATGAAATTAGGTACAGAGATAGATAGTCTGAAATAGGAACACATTTTATGCTTCTTTTTAGCCGGAAAATTAGAGTTCCCGCAGGGACCACAAAACCTCAATCGTCCTAGTCCCACGCGGACGAAGTCGCGGCATCTGCTAGTATTGTATTAAGACTTTTCATATGAGGTGCAACGGCTTAGATCAATAAGTTTTTTAACAATCAATTAGGTGCAATTAATTCGCTTCCTTAATGAATTACTAAAATGAGAGAATAATTAAACTCTTAAATTCAACCTGTTTTAAATGCATTATAAACGCTTTTTCGAATATTTACTTTTTTTATCTATAACCAGACGGCCGTGACTTTAGCCGAAAAACTTGTTATTTTATATTGACGACGACCTCTATGGTACATTCAGCATTGTGAATACCTGCCTTCCAAACAAGATACTCTTAAATTATTCGATTCTTTAATTTATTCCACTATAGGTACGGTAGCCCTTTGACTGCGATGTCACCTGGTGGTAAGTGATGATACAGACTATATAGGATAGTAACGGGTTAATCTTGTTAGGAGTATGGCCATAGATAAAATTATATTCTTACTCTGAGAGTATGGCAGTTATATTAAACCCAGTATGGGTTCGTAATCGGTATTAGGGGTAACTTACCGGTACACTAAATCGCTTGGTGGCATATTTTCCGATATAGTGAAAATTAGGCGCGACCGACACTGCCATTTCGTTTCTAGACGGGCTAATTTAGAAATAATGAGATTTTTCTCATTTTTTTCCGGTCGGTAAGTCGGGAAACAAACGCGGGAATTTCACATATCTAATTAAAATAACATAGCGCTCACCTTTGGGCCAGGTAGGTCGTTAAAAGTCAATTAATTTCTTAGTTCTTATTATTTCTCGACTCTCGAGTAACCGGCGGAGCGTGCGATGTAACTAAATAAAACTGTAGTCAAAATTGAAACTATTTTTTATGTCTGTTTAGTTTTTATTTTATTTGGCTACGCTGGCACCGGGTCAGATAATGTTTGTCGTGACGTGAAAATTACATTTAAAAAAACACTTACCAATCCAACTTCTTAATCCTCTATAGTAGAATATAAAATATTCCACCAACGACGACAAAGCCTCGACGTAAAAATTACAATCCTTGATGATTATTTTAAATTAAAACTTTTTTAGTACCTAATTCAAATGTTTTAAACTATTTTTTCTGAAAAACAACCAACGCAAAACGACACCTTATCACAAAAAAAACACACTTAGCAGTTATCAATATAAATATCAATGCGTCATGAATGAATTCACGAAATTATTTTCTTTCAGTCGTATTTTCCACTAAACTTTTGCTTTCAAAGCGAGCACGGCGCGCGTCAGCACCGATATGCGACCACAGACTAACTACAGTTTCTTCACTTACCTTGATTTTCGCGCGCATTGCAAAGTTCGAGACATCATCATTGGTTTCGAGAGCTCCTTGTGAAAATCGACCTCGCCAAAAATACGCATAAAACCGATACACCATATCCACTAATAATCTAATAAGTAATCCATATCTATTATCTACTAATCCGTACTAATATTATAAATGCGTCTGTCTGTCTGCTACGCTGTCACGGCCCATCCGTTCAAACGATTTTGATGAAATTTGGTACAAGTATAGTTTGCATCCCGGGGAAGGACATAGGCATAAAAGTATTTATCCCGGAAAATTAAGGAGTTTCCGAGAGAATACAAAAATTTTAATCCACGCGGATGAAGTCACGGGCTTCTTAAATAAACTAAGTAGTGACAAAGACAATATATAAATTTATAATTAATCTATGGTAGTGAAATCACGTGACATAATATATTTTAAGTTACTTTTTAATTTTTAATACAAGTTAACCTATTACTGCCATTACACCTGGTGGTAAGTGGCGATGCTTCTAAGACGGTAGCGTATGAGAGCTAATCTGTTATGGGTATACTTAACATAACCTATACAGTACACATACTATAATATTATAATATGACGTATGGGTTTAATATCTATGTATACCTACCCCTAACCGGTTTCTCTTTCTACACGGCTTTGTATTTGAACGTTACATCGCTTGGCGGCAATCTTTGCCGGTAGAGTGGTGACTAGCCATGACCGAAGCTTGCCACCAGACCAGACAAAATTCAGGAATGGGCTGACCCAGAACCTTCCGCTTATAAAACAACAGCGCTCTACACTGCGCCAAGGGGGTAGTCAAAATATTATGAGTTTACATTCATACAAATTCGCGCAGTTATTATGGTTTATCAACTAACTACTTAAGTACCCAATAAATTGCATGTACCTATTGTTTGTATAATGTTACACGTTACAAATTACAATACAGCGGAGATCGATCTTCTGAGAAATCGCGTGCGTCAAATCACATTCCACAGCAAATTAACCAAGACATTGCAGTCAACGGCTACGAGACAAGTGTATTATCTATGATAATACACTTGTCTCTGTAACACACTAGGCTACCTACTCCTGTGGCACGCATACACATTGATGTTTTTTTAGGGTTCCGTACCCAAAGGGTAAAAACGGGACCCTATTACTAAGACTCCGCTGTCTGTCTGTCTGTCTGTCTGTCTGTCTGTCTGTCTGTCTGTCTGTCTGTCTCCAGGCTGTATCTCATAGACCGTGATAGCTAGAAAGCTGAAATTTTCACAAATGATGTATTTCCGTTGCCGCTATAACAACAAATACTAAAAATTAAAAAATATATATATTAAGGGGGGTCCCCATACAATAAACGTGTTTTTTTCGTATTTTTTTGCTCAATATTAAAAACGGTAACAGGTAGACGGTTCAAATTTTCACAGAATATTAACTTGTATATTACCTTTCAAAATAAATAATTAAATATCAATAAAGTAAATATTAAAGGGGGGCTCCCATACAACAAACGTAATTTTTGATATTAACAGTAAACCTCTACAAACAAAGTTAGTTTTGCGGTTCATTAACAAAGGTAATTATACCTACTTCTTGAGTACGGAACCCTCGGTGCGCGAGTCCGACTCGCACTTGGCCGGTTTTTATTTTTAATCTTTATTTTTAGAGATTATACGCTTAACGAATATGCCTCTCTGTAGAGTAACAGAAATAATAATTAGATTTACAATAATATAAATACATTATCTACTAATCATAATATTATATTATGGTACACAGCAAAAATGGCCAGGATTGCCATCGAAACTCGAGATATTATTCTCTTTTTTCGATGCCAATCCTAACCATCCGCAACACTTTCGCTGCTTTGGCTGAAAGCGGGTAAGCCAACACGGTGTTGAATAAACCGACAGCGTACGAGTTTACGGAATCCCTAAAAATTCTCCTTCTAAAGTCTTCGTTTCGGGCACATTCCATTAAGATATGGACCACATCCTCTGGCACATTGCAGACACTACAGTTGGGTGAATTTGTTTTTTTCATTAAGTATGCAAATTTGTTCAATGGTATGTGCCCGGAACGAAGACGCATCATAAGGATCAGGTCTATTCTACTTCTGCCATTGTCAATCCACGGCAGTTTGGGTGGCTGTGGCTGGATCGTTTTGTCCCATATACCTTTCTCCTTTGATCTTCTGTCAAAATGTTCTTGCCAAATGTTATAACTTGCTTTCTTTATTGGATATATACAGTCGGAATAAAATGGGCGCAAAAGCATCGATATATGTAGGTACTAGATGGGCCCTTTCATAGAAAAAATGGTGAGCGCCCGACTATGAGAGCGCGTTCCGAACCTGTCATAAGCCTGTCTTTGTCCCCGTCGTAGCGCTGTCACGGTCGCTCATCGTGTAGATAATTTGTTATTATTAAGTTATCATCTAAAGTCTAATTACTTAGTTTGGCACTGTATAATTTTTATTTTAAGATAAGTGTTTCAATCCACAATAGGCATGATGACAGTAACCAAGAATCAATGAAATTATGAATTTATCTAATGAAATAGGATTCATGGATTATAAAAAACGTATTTATTTTTCTATTTCGAGTGAGATTGCTATTTATTTTGATAAAATAAAACTATAAAATACAGCAATCCGACATATTGCATAAAACACAAAGAAGCGAATGACGTCACAATTGTTTGTTTTCGAGCTTTGAAAATCACACTATTGCTTACTGCACACTGCACAGAGTACATTGGTAATAACAATAGTGACGTTACAACGACGCCATGACACCGCCGAACGTTTTGGCGTGAATTTTAAAATTTAAATTTCAAATGCTAATTTTATCTACCAAACTTTATTTTTCTGCTGAAATAAGATATTTTTTCGAAATAGTAGATACTTCCGAACATAATCTGACCATTTTTCAAAATCAGTCATCATGCCTATTATACATTTCCAAAAAAACGTTAATAACTTCCTATTTAATATTTTTATCCATTACGCAATCATTTAATTTCCGCGGCAAACTGTATGATATTTTTTTTTTACTTACTGGTCAGTTAGTAAAAACTTTGGGCTTTGGGTTCCAGCCGTAGAATAGCAGCCCAGTACGATAAAAAAAATGCAACCAAGATTAGTTGAAGCATAGACGGGCAGAACGGACAATAGGCATTAATATTAAAAATTAAACTCACGTCAATAATAATAATTGGTCTTTTTTAAAGTAGTACTAATAATTATTTTTGAATTCTTTCATTTGCAATTAGGTTTGGAGAGGATTATTTTAAACTGTTCCAAATTTCAAGTTTTTAGCATTAGTAGTTACTGAATTATGCAAAGTGTGACGGACGGACATGTCGCGCCTCAAGGGTTGTTTTCTTATCATTTTGGTACGCAACCCTAAAAATGACTACCTATTTCTGTAAATTTATCGACATAACTTCAGTACCAATAACTAACAAATAATAAAATTTTAAAAACCAACGACGTACTGCAACGCCCCATTGTGTGGACTTTGACCTTAAAATATATCTAAGAACCTTCTCACAAGCTATATATTATATATCTAATGCAAAAAACCGCATAATAATTGGTCCAATGGTTTTCCAGGAAACTGGTAACAAAAAAGTGGTAAAAATAACAACATCATACTAACATTTATCGTTTACCTCAGAGAGTACACTGATGTAGGTATTATTTTCAACAAGCGCATCTGTACTAATCTATGACCGAGTCATACGTTTTCAAGATGGCGCATATGTTGCAAGCAAGTTCCCGCTTTTCAGACTAGATGGCGTTGTTAAACATAAGTCCACATTCTTTGTTCGACAGGGCCCGTCTATGTAAATTGAGGTCGTTGCGCAAAAGCACTTCAATACCGTCGCTGCAAGCTTCTTTTGCGAGTAATTTGTCTACTATTTCATTACCCTTGAT
This sequence comes from Erebia epiphron, assembly GCA_963932025.1. Taxonomy (NCBI): domain Eukaryota; kingdom Metazoa; phylum Arthropoda; class Insecta; order Lepidoptera; family Nymphalidae; genus Erebia; species Erebia epiphron. Next base: position 24,522,950 of record OZ009948.1, read on the forward strand.
CCCCACGTGTGATGGTATCCATTGCAAGACTATAGCTGTTGTAGATCTAGCGTTAAACTGCAAAAGTGAATTTATTATGGTGTAGGCTATCGGTGTTCCTCGAAATGTCGAGGTACAGCGAGCCAAATGTTATAGCGAACTTTTTGAATCTGTAAAGATTACGATCTTTTTATTATTTATTGTTTCTGCGTATGACAAAGCTTCAGCAATTGCAAAAAGTTCTAAGTACATTATCGATACGTTAGGATTTATTTTAAATTTAAACCCGCATCCCAATTGTTCATCAAAAACAGCTGCACCTAAATCATTCATAATATTATTCTTGGATCCATCTGTAAAATTTTTGTAGTACGTCTCATAATCATTCATCACGTCAGTAAGTACATATTGTTTGCAATTCTAACACATTGTATTGTCTTTTAGCTTTAAATACTGATTTTATAAATTTAATATTATTAGAAAGATCTATGTTTGAAATCCAGGTCTCAAAAGAGAACATCTCTAACTGACGTGCTGAATGCAAAGTCGTGTCTTTTAAATCGGCGTAAAGCAAAACAAGCAAGGGTTTTTTCTTTTGTCTCCAAAACGGACTAGAGGATTCAAGCAGGATGTATTAAATTCCTCTAATTATATAATTCGATTAACTTGGAATGACTTGATTTTTAATAAATATTTCGACTCCGCCGACTCGGCCCCCTCGACTGCGCCGACGCGACGCCTTTAGAAGGCTGATCTTTTTTACCGAGCAACTGCGGATCGGCGTCACAAAAGTCTAAAGGCGTCGTTTGTATGGCGAAAAGCCTTGCCGCCAGATGTCCGGGTTTGGTTTTATTTTCAATTTTTTTACTATCTCGATCGGGTAGTAGATATCCGGACCCCAGCAGGGAAATTGCGGCGACCGCTAAAAAAAGTTTTTCTTTAAAAAAAAACCGGGCAAGTGCGAGTCGGACTCGCGCACGAAGGGTTCCGTACCATTATTAATAAATAATGGGGAATATGCATGTGATTTAGAAATGGACAAAAAAAAATATGTGTATTCTTTCTTGCTAAAGAAATATATTCAGATGATCATTTTTACAAATTATCATGTTTCTATTAATGAATTTATTAAAAATAGTCTTTTTCAAATTCCGCCAAAACACAACGCTATTGGCGGAACGAAACATGACGTCACCATCCACTCTAGTGTGTGTCGACTGTTGACAGGTCGTTTGTTTTGTATGATTCATTATTGAAGGTTATTCGCATTGTTTTGCCGCTGTTTATGATAAATTATTAGTGTTTTTGGGAATTATTAACTGAAAGCAGTGATTCCTTGTAAAATAACCCTGTGAATTCCGCAGTCGGGTAAACAGACTCGCCACAATGACTGAAAGCGGTTTTATCAAGGCAACTGAGAAATTCTTTTCCAATAGAACTTATCAACAGTGCAAACAAAAAAACCTTGTTATAACGTTTTGTGGTCAAAATCAACACTCGTAGTCAGCAATGAAAACCATAATATTTATAAATTTGTAACATTAATAAATAAGTAAAAATATAGGGAATCAGAACAGTTTTTTGAACATTTAATTAAATTTTTAGGTTAGTTTATTGCACATATTGTTCGCGAGTCCTAATGAAAAAGATTTTTGGTAGGTAGGTACATACATATTTAATATTCACGTCGAAATGATCTTCACAACAATATAAATTACTCAAGCACAATACATTTTCTCTCCTCATCACCTTAAACCGCTTTTTCCTTATATTTGCATCTTTGGGCATATTATGAAAATAAATCTTGTCAGGTGCAGCTTTAATATTATTTTTGCACATAGGGACAATACAATATTTATAATAAGCTTTTGGGTGCTCTTCCATCACAATAAGTTAATCTTTTACGCTTTACTTCACTCACTTTTATTAAAACTGTGAATCAAACACTTCGTTGTTATTTTATTACTATGAATAAACGACGACGAACGACGACAACGAACGCACCGGTGACGTCACAAAACGAGCGCGCCAAAATGGGGGCGTTTAAATCGTCCGAAAATGATAGTAGTTTTAATTATTTTTTCTTAGCTTATTTAATAGAATTGTGCAAGTGTTATATTTTTTTCCGGTTATATAATCACATAAAGAATGGTTTAAAAAAATAAAAAAAATACATGCATATTCCCTATTACCTTTGCTATTGAACCGCAAGACTAACTTTGTTTGTAGAGGTTTATCGTTAATATCAAAAAAACTATGCTAGTTAGAGTAAATATACGTAAATTCCTATTGACCATAATTATTTTAAATTTTTCGTTTGGTAAACTCCGGAGATAAGGGGGGGGGGAACGGTATTTTTTAGATTTTTTCCCCGATAAATCAAAAACTATCATAACTAAAAATAATTAAAAAACTGTTTTAGAATGTACAAAGTAAACCCTTTCATATGATACCCCACACAGTACAGTTATCTCACTTTTAAATTTCAACCCTCAGATTTTCCCCCCTTTTTAAATTAGAACAAAAATAATTTCCAATTTTTTTTTATTCCAGTGTCTTTGGGCCACTAATATACACAACTATTCCAAATTTCATGTCGATAGCTTCGGTAGTTACTGAAATAATCGAGTGTGACGGACGGACAGACGGACAGACGGACAGACAGACGGAGAAAGTCGCACCATAAGGGTTCCATTTTACCATTTTGGTACGGAACCCTAAAAAGGGGAGCATGTGGCGAAATGGCACCTTTTTGATTGTCCATGTTCTATATTTCTTTTTTTAATATATTTTTGTCTATTTTTGCTACTATTTTGTTTTTGTTGATTTTATGTCAGAAAAAAAAATTGCTACAAGGGAGAAGGGCTTTTTCTTAATTTTTCAGAAAAAAAATCCTAACCAATTGAACCCATTCAGCAACAGCTGTTAGGGTTCGACATAATGAATTTAAACACAGTTACATCGGGTTAATAAACCTAACAGATTACAATCTATCGAATAATAATCCATTATACTGTAATCATCTGACAGCTTACAATTTCGCGAGTTAGATTATACTCTAACGGTTTTTACAATCTTACGGTGACATATACATAATCAAAGGTTTCTGGTACCTAGTACCTACTCGTGACGATGGTCAGCCCTTTACTGTAAACTGTTTAATCAAGGGTCAGCCCTCTACTGGCGTCATCGGGAGTCAACTTTACAAGTAAAGTATGTAATGAAACAAGAATGTAAAAACCTATTTACCGACCATAAATCAGAAACTACTATTAACCGATAGTGCACTTTTGCCCTTACTAGTACAGGTAAACAAGATTTTTATTATCTGTATTTCTCATCATCTATAAAATTTATGGTCATGTCATAGACGACATCACCGACATGTCGTGACATCATGGTTCCATGGTGCCAACTGCCATCTGTCATCTGTCACTTGCTGTTCGAATTTCGATTGGTCAAGTCAAGGTGTCATTGGTCATTGATGGGAAGACACGAAATAACATCTTTTTTCGCGAACTAGAACATTCTTAAATAATTAAAAATTTATATAAATTTCCCACTGCAATCTAAATTTTCGTCCTGGAAACAAGTTCAGACCATTAAGCAGCAGATAATCCCACCCCGATCATCGAACACTGATGCCAAAACTGTACTGATAAAAAAGAATACATTGGCCTCTGGTTGTGATGGAATCTTATTTCGACGAAACAGGCAGACGGAAAATGTCCACAGTGGAGGGCTACAAATGATATAGGCGTCGGTTCGTGGGTTTCGTGAAATATCTAAGTGAACATTGTGTCGATCGCCGATCGACTGATTCTATGTGCGCGTGACGGTGACATGAGCACAAACAACAAGAGGCGTGGAGCTAGCGGTTCCAGTTGTGCTGTCCCCGGGGTGCACGCGCTCGTCAGTGTGCCCACCGCGATGTCCGCCGACCTAGCCTCGCTGTTCGAGTGCCCGGTGTGCTTCGACTATGTGCTGCCGCCGATCCTGCAGTGCCAGAGCGGGCACCTGGTGTGCTCCAGCTGCCGGCCCAAGCTGTCGTGCTGCCCCACGTGCCGCGGCCCGCTCGGCAACATCCGCAACCTCGCCATGGAGAAGGTGGCCAGCAATGTGATGTTCCCCTGCAAGCATTCCAACACGGGCTGCACGGTCACGCTCGTGCACACGGAGAAAGCGGACCACGAGGAGGCGTGCGAGTTCCGGCCCTACTCCTGCCCCTGCCCCGGCGCGTCCTGCAAGTGGCAGGGCGGCCTCGACCAGGTCATGCCTCACCTTATGATGTCCCACAAGAGCATCACGACCTTGCAAGGAGAAGACATAGTGTTCCTAGCCACGGATATAAACCTACCGGGGGCTGTAGACTGGGTCATGATGCAGTCCTGCTTCAACCACCATTTTATGTTAGTGCTTGAAAAGCAAGAGAAATTCGATGGACATCAGCAGTTCTTTGCCATTGTACAGCTTATAGGCTCACGTAAGGAGGCTGAGAACTTTGCATATCGACTAGAACTCAATGGACACCGGCGAAGGCTCACTTGGGAGGCAATGCCGCGGTCTATCCACGAAGGAGTCTCATCAGCGATCATGAACTCAGATTGTCTCGTGTTCGATACGTCCCTTGCACAGCTGTTTGCAGATAATGGGAATCTCGGAATAAACGTCACAATATCTATTGCCTAGTAACCAACTTTGCCATGAAACAATAGTAAGTACTGACTCAAATTATTAATTCAGTTTTAACCTTTTAAGTATAATTTAATGATATTGTTATACCAATGAAAGGATACCAGAATAGAAAAAGTATAGATAGAATATAATATAATTAAAATCAATATAGAAATGAAAATAAATATTTTTGTGGAATATGCAAACTTGTAACTGACATTTCTCATATTAAAATATTTATCCACATAAAAAAGTTAAGCCAAAAATAACTCTTTTTCAATTTTATTATTACTGTGTGTTCAACATTAGAGATAAGTAGTGGAATAAAGGAATTTCTGTACTACAGGCCTTGAAGCCTTAACTTAAAGTTACAAATTCCTTTCCAATGAACAAATTATTTGAACGAAATATTTGTATATACATGCGGACATTAAGACATTGAAATTATTTGATACTAACATGCTAATTCAGTTGGACACAAATCTTACCACCAAAGCACCAAATATATTAGATGGTTTCATGGATGAAAAGCGAACCAAAGTACTAGACTCAGGATTTAAGGACTCCGTTCAAATCAGATTTCACCAAGTGTTGGCCAATGTGTAAACAACGTTTGAAAAATGCCTGAGGGGCTCACTACTATCTCTTAAAGCAGTATCATATCAAAATAACAGTTTTATTTCATGTACCTTGGCGTCCGCAAAATAAGGGTTATAATTTGAAAACACAAACATCAACAACATTAAAACAATAGGGCTTTAAACAATAGTAGTATGCCCCCTGATATTTGTATGAAAACTCACAAAGTTGGCAAACTGTCCATGGTCAACCAATAGTATACTTTGGTTTGACCCTATACATGTTGGCAGTTGCATTGGACAAACATATACTGGACTTGTTACATTGCATTTGAAATACATCAAACCATTAATTGCTGTTAAATTTTGGTGTTCAAACCTCGCTACTCCGACATTTTATTTTCCATTGGAAGCATTGATTACTGTACCACTGAATTAGCTGCAGTGTCATAAAAATGAGTGCTGGCAAGTCACATGATGACAATCACTCAAAAATAAAATTGTGTTGTTACATAGCATCACATAATATCTCAACTATGAATCATATTATGTGGAGGCATGCGGGTAAGTTAAATGTGTGATTGCAAAGTTGATCAGCTGCAATGCAAATAAAACTTAATAAATATCTGCATTGTAATTTGGAACCTGCGTCAACTAACAAAGAGTCACAATTCTTGTAATTGACTGCATTTATGTGAACTTTGCTGGAACTGCATTTTAGTAAATAGGTTATAGCATCTAAGTGCAGTGATTGCATTCATCACCTATCATAGTGTTCAACTTCAATGAATATGCCTAATAATAATTTTATGACATATACTATACTTATTTAATAATAAAAATAATTTGAATAAAATAAAACATGCTGACATTTTAAATGCAGAGAATTTATTTATTAATTAAATAAACTCCCAAGATGTTATCATAGCTGAAGAATGATTAGTAATTTCATACTTCAACTAATAATTAATATTGCAAAATAGGAACCAAATTTAAAAATGAAAAAATTTGCAAAGAAAAAGAAGATATAGAGAAAAAGCATAATATAAAATGTGACAAATGAATTATAAAAATATGAAAAACAAACCGCAACTCAGAGTGTGAATGCATTGCATGTGGCCGCCTTGAATTAGGTAAATTTTTATTCAATAATTACTGCTAAAACACAATAAAGCTTCTTTTAATGCCTCAAAATAAATAAATAATAATGTAAGTACCTAACTAATGTAAAATGCACAATAAAAGTGCAATTATTGAATGAAAGACTGTTGATATAATTGGGTCATTGTTATCATTCAGTATTAATCTGTTAAATGAGCTCCAATGATTCAAATAATGGGGTTTTATTGAACAGTTCAAAGAAATATAAATTTTAGGTATTAACTAAACTGCAAAAATTAACACAACAAAAAATCTATATGATTTGAATCGATTAGGAAAATACCACAAAACGATGTACCTATTTAGCATTACTTAATAATATGTACCTATAGTTAATTGGTTTAAATATGTAACGAAGGTGTAGGCAGTGATAATCTACAAGACTATTGCATGTTAAAGAAATTAATGGTTTGTTATGAAAGAACATGGGCAATACCAGTTGAAATTTTAAAGACATCACCACTTTTTATATTTTGCATACCTACCTATCAATTAGTTTTTTATTAGTTTCTGGTTGTGCAAAATTAAGTTTTAGTAATTCTTTATTACTATAGTTACTGCTACACACAGTCACTCATCATTACTTAAAGAATTCCTTAGTAAAAGATTTTGTATTGAAATCTATACTAAGGAGTGCCTTAAGTGATGACTAAGCGACTCCTGAGTGCGGCAGTTAGTGTAATTAATTAATTACATGATGTTTTCTATTGTTTTATAATGCAAAACCCATGTTACTTATTTGTAGACATAACATTTTACTCGAAATTGAATATTTGTTTGTCACTTGTAGTAGAGCCCAGAAACTAAATTAGGGAAGGTGTTTGATGCAGGCCCTAATCATAAAATCAATCAGAAAAGTAATTAAGTAGTATTTTAATTTTGAAAGCCTAGAAATGTATGAGCCTTCCAATTGCCTTCAGAATGCATAATGTTGTACATGTAAAACAAAACTGACTCGACAGACCTAAATGCTGTCTTTTCTTAAAAAGAGACAGCATTCTTTTAAAGGCTGATAAAACTCATCTTTTCTTTATACCTATTTTTGATTTATTTCAGAAATTTAACTACAGAACTAGTTACATTTTCTGTTTAGAAGCGATTGGCCGGGTCAAGTTGCCATCTCTTTACATTATTCTATGTATTAAGATATAGTTCAAATAATTTACATAAAGGCCATTTTATACCAAATACCTCCCCAATTTACTTGATGGTCTCTCAGCATACATATAATGACACTATAGGGAATGTACTTTGTATAATTTAAACTTTTCTACATGTAAGGTAAAAACCAAGAGTGATAAAGATTCTGGTTGTATAAATAAATTTTTGTAATGTACTTTTGGTATTTTTTTTCTCTACATATGAAGTGGAACACTATACTTGCTATAGTCCGTTCACGTTGACCTCTCGCTATAAGGTTGAGTTTCCAGTGTTTTCACGTGAGTTTTTTCTGTAGTTCAACCATTTAATCATAAACAGATCCTATAAAATTGTTCTTTATTCATAGTCATCTAGTAATAGAAATTAAAATATTTCAATTGCAGAATAAACTTATTATAAAAACACGGGCACTCAGTTTAGCCAACCATAGAGGTAAAATAACTGTTTACAACTTTATTAGTCTGTCTACAAAGCTGAGGGTGGCCTAAAGGTTTTTAGATACTGACAACACTTGGGCAATACTATACAACTGTGTTCAAAATCGATATTTAGATGTCCCTAGGATTACAAGATATCAATTTTAATGAATCAGTGTTTAATATTGTGAATTGTAATACCAAAGACCCCAAATATCGATTTAGAACAAAATTGGAAAAGTCCCTTAGAAAAGAAATTCAAGATGATGCTGACTTAAAGATTTTGGCAAGTTTACTCTGTGCCAAACTTTGTTCCAACTTCCAATAGACTACATAGTTGAAACTTTTTTTGCTTGTCTTCTGCTTTGCAAATATAATTATTATTATTGCTATGGTCTTGTTATTAAAACTTAAAGTGCGGCTTAACTGACTGTTGAACTCTATCCCATGAAATGTCAGTCAAAATGCGCCTTAAGGAATTTATATTTAAATCATAGTGAAATTCTAAGGTAGGTGTCTAATATTATAATAAAACCATATAAAGTGGCAATAAATTATTTATTAACACAACAGTAACATTAGCGCCTGATTAGCACAAAATAAATTGTAGATACACTTATTGTCATAAAATAAAAACTTATGGGGCCTGGATAATATTATAATGTTAAACTTATATAAAAATTTAATATTTATCTGTCCGTCTACCTGTTTGTTACCTGTGCGTTTATACATTGTTACACCGATTGAGTTGAAACTTTGCTGCTGGAACTTGGGTGAAGTTTCTGACATAGTACCATAAACCCACGATACCCACGAGTCGCATTGCTGGAGTTTTAATACAAACCCCAAAAGACGGGATTGTGACTATGTAATGCCAGAACATGGACAGTGTCAGATATTATCATATTACCTTATATAGATTGAGATAGACACCAAAAACTTTCATCTACAACGCCGCCTTTGCTATTTGACAGGTCAAATTTAGGTAGGTTTTCACAATAACAGCATTGAGCAGATATTCCACAAAGAATAGATTTTCAGAAAATCCACCAGAACGAAGCTAATCAATTAGTTTTTATGATTGTTTACTACTCTGTGGCTGCAATGGCGACGGTAAGAGACAAGCTGCAGTAGGCGATCCACTGTCATCCAATATAGACGTTCCTTCCTTTTGGACCGGACTGAATGGATCTCTTCCTTCATCCAACGGATCAAACTGTCTATGAACCACTTCAAAAACCTCAGTCTCATTAGCACCAGGATTGACCAAACTAAACTCATCGAACTTCTCAAGCTGAGCCATATTTTGACTGGTCTGTGGACTGAATGGATCGAAAATCGGTTCTTTTTTCAACCCATCCGGGCTAAATGGATCTTTAGGTTTCGGTGGGTCATCTGCTAAACTGTTATCTCCACTGAAATCCGATAAGTCAATGTCGTAGTTGATGTTACTAAGACCTGGCGCTAGATCATCGGGTGTCATCAATTCATCTATAGATCTAGAGTCGAATGGAGTGAAGCCAAGTGGAGATGGGGTTAAGATCTCAAAGGAACCAGTACGTTTCAGTTCCCACGGCATTTTAAGAGGCGATTTCGGTGATGATTTTGCTGTAGTTTGGAAATCTAGAATTTCATCACCGTCATGTCCAATCATTACCGTGACAGGTTCTTGTATTGGTTTTGTTTCTGGTATTTCGATTTGTGGTATTTGGTTTCCATCCAATATTTGTGAAATTGGATTTATATCCAGCATTTGTGATTGTGATACTGGATTTATATCCGATATTTGTACTTGTGGGATGGGATTTATTATTGGAATTTCAGTTGAAATTGGGTTTATATCCAGTATTGGTGATTCCGGATTTTTGTTCGTTAGTTGAACCTGTGGTGTTGGGATCACATCGTTTATTTCCAGTTTTTGTAGCTGCGGTATTGGATTTTCATCAGTGATTTCTTTTAGCATCTGTGGATCATCTGGTTTGGTTGGAATGGAAGGTTCTGGAGTCTCCAGGTCTATGAGGGGTATTGTGGAATTTCGTAGAGACGAGAGTCTTGGTGGTATTCGGCGTGGTTTAATCTCGAGTGGTGTTTTCGCTAATACATCTTGAACTTTCTTGGCTATTTCTTTCTGTGAACAAAATAATGTTTTTTTTATAAAAACTGTCATTGTTAGATTGTATCTAACCAAGAGTAGGTATCCCTCGAGTGGTATATGCGATACAAACTTATACTATCATAAGTTTGAGTCACTTATACTAACTAATCAAACGCAATGCAAATTTTTGAAAAAAAAAAAAGTACATTAGGTCTGGCTGTTCATTACGGTCTATGCTTGCACCGCTAGAGTTCAGAGCTGAAAGCAAAGACGAACAGCAAAAGTCAAAAGCATCATTTTGAAGAAAACAATGCATTTTTTTATATGAATCACAAAATCACTATTATAGTCCCGGTGGCAAAAATTGGAGCAAATTTTTATGCCCTTTAAGTTTTTTTTAAATTTTATTTTGCATATCTACTAGCGACGCTGTCACCATCAGCGAGTCAGATAAGTTTGTGGGACTATACAAAATGTTTATCTACTAGTTTAATATGATTCCGTATATTTTAATATGATAGCTAAAAGCCTAGTGTAGGAGCTAACCTCGAAAGTGTCCGCGCTGGCCGCGAGCTGGTGCGCCTTAGCGCGGAGGGCCTTCACCTCCTCCATCAGTTTGTCCGCCTGCAGCTTCTGCTCGTCCGCTTCCCGCACCGCGCCGCACAGAGACAGCGCCGCGGCCTGCAATACAAAATTTAAAAAAAATATCAAAATTCAAATGATTTTTATTCAAATAGACTTTTTACAAGTGCTTATGAATAGTCGAATGACCTACCACTCGTTCGGAATGCCGTCCTACCGAGAAGAACCAGCAAGAAACTATGGTTGCTTGTTTACAAGACAACAAAGCTGATATTTAGTATTTACCATTTTTACACGACTGCCCAAAAAAGGAGTGTAATGTTTTCAGGGTTCATGTTGTATGTATGTACGACGGAAAATCCGACACGACAGGAGAGAGAGATCAGGCGCAGGACGGCTGTCTCTCCGAGGCATGGGGGTGTAACACCGCAAACTTCCTAACTCCAGGCTAGAGCTATAGTTATAATGTAATGTAATGTAATGTAGTAAAGTTATAGTTTACAGAAATTTAATAAATAAATTTCATTTCATTTCAGAGCTGCGAATTTGCCACTTGATATCATACTTCATACTAATATTATAAATGCGAAAGTGTGTTTGTTTCTTGGTTTGTTGGTTTGTCCTTCAATCACGCTGCAACGGAGCAACGGATCAACGTGATTTTTGGCATAGGTATAGTTGAAGACATGGAGAGTCATAGGATACTTTTAATATCCCGAAAAATTAAGGAGTGTCCGCAGGAATCAAAAACTTAAACCACGCGGACGAGGTCGCGGGTATCAGCTAGTAAGCCTATAAATATAATATGTTACCCAAGTGCTGCCGCCGATAGAGGCCGGCATCGCCATATAGCACTCAAACTCTTTCTTGTCCATGTTCAGAGACTCCGCGGTAAGGTTCTCAATGAAGGACACCGCACAACACTGGAACGAGATAGAATATCATCAGTCATTATGCACCCACTGTTGGACCACGGAATACTTAATAGTACCTTTTAGGTACAGAAGAATCACTCCGAAAAGACGATTAAATAAATAATAAGTCTTATTGGAACGTAATAAAGTGCAATTCAGCTCGCACAGCGCTGCGAGCGATATTTATTATTAAATATCTAGAATATTATTATTAGACGTAACAGCGGGTCAGTTTCAGCTGATTGTACCTGCGCGAACCTACACTCGCGGCTATCTTCAAAGAGGTTGCCGAGACGTAGTAGTTTGAATCGGACTGTACAAGAATCCTCCTCGAAGATGCCCGAACCATCCAATATGCTCGCACGAAACGTTTTTGCTCGACGTCTCTGATCCGAACTGCTAGGAGAGTTCCTAGCGTACGTGTTTCCTGCCACATATAACTTAGGTATCTTCAAGGCAAGAGTGAATAGGCATCTTCTAAGCAAGCGCGTTCCAACCTATACTCCAGCCAAATTCGATGTAGAATGTTTGTAAACAAACCACAACAGCTGATTTTTAGGGTTATCATTTCACAATTTCATACTTTTATTCACTTTACCTTTAAAATCAATCAAACTATTCATAATATGAATCGTAAAGTCAAGCAAAAGATAAATATTGATCAATACACAAATAAAATCACATGTAAATGTCCATTTATTACATTTTTATTAATGATGAATTGTCATAATTGATATTATTGACATCCCTGATGGTTTCTTGCTTTTTAGGAAGTAGTCAAAAACCTTTTTCAATTTTTGTATTATGTCATCAAGTAAAAAATACCAGAAGAACCCTACAGTACTCTGAATAATAGGCGCATTTCTAATTTAGTCGTATTATTGAACTAACCATAATAAAATTATCGGTATAGTGTAGTGTTGCCAAATCTATAAATTTCCCATCAAATTTAGGGGAATGATGTGATAGTTTGACCGGAAATGCACTACTATTTCAACTCCACGCAGGCGAAGCTGCGGGAACCAACTAGTAATATTCAAAATCAAGATAAAATTGATGATGATAAAACTTAAGTTGCTTTTAAAAAAAAAATCTCCAAAAATGTTTGTTACCCCTGCTGTCAGACGGTTGCCTAGCAACGCATTGTTATTAAACATTCTACATAGAGTTTGACTGGAGTATAGACCTCATCATTGCTTTACAAGTTTACACTAAGCATGATTGTCGTCAAACGCAAGCATATCTCACAATAAAAAAATGAAAAAAAAATGACTCCCATATGAAAACGAATATTAAAATTTTAAAATACTTACAATATAAAACTAAGGTATTAAAGTTTAATTACGAATGTAGTATAGTTATATAAGGACCTGTTCAGCTGCTCACTGAGCGAGTTCACAAAAGCCGCTTCATTTGTATTAAGTTAGTTAGGTTATAAGTTGGTATGATATTGTAGTTAATGAAGTATATTTTGATTATTCGTTTATTTCAATTGTAAATAATGTAAGGCTTATTCTATCGCATTAGGTGACCTGTAAGGATAGAATTAAGTTGGGTGAAATAAATAAAATAAAAATATTTAAGACCTTTTGTCTTCGTAACAACGCGAGGTGTCGGTCACGAGTCACGGTGTCGGGTGTCGGTCACGCGTTAAAGTGCTCAACGCGGCTAAAGAAGTTTTCACTTCAAAAATCCATGCAAACTTTTTTTTTACATACCAGGTTAGTGAAATAGTAGCCGCCCTCGCCGGTCATGAGTCGCTGCGCGTTACAGAATCGCGTCACGAAGTTGATGTTGCTGACAAGGCGCGGCGGATTCGCCTTCAGAACCTGGGAATCAATCATCATCTTCATATGAACCCATCGCTGGCACACTAATGATCGCGAGTATCATCACAGAATAACAGAAGTTTGGCCATATTCCACCATGCTAAAGTTTGCTAAGTTAATAAAGTAAGCCAAAGTGCAGATCGACAGACTCGGCAACGACAGACAGGGCATGCAGGTTTCCTCGCGATGTTTTCCTTGATCCTTCATCGTTACTGCAAATGATCGCCCCACCGAACACCCGAACAGTATTCGCGTTTGGCATGTGTGTGTGTGAGAGTGAGTGTGAGTGATAAGTGACATTTAACTGCTTAAAACGCCACCCCGAGCACCTGAACATTATATATTGTGTGTGGCGTTTTGAGTGTGAGTGTGTGTTTTGTTTGACCCCCCGACGACGGCGCTTCGTAATGGCGGCAACTTTGTTCCTCAGACTACACTCACAGTGAATATAAGCGCGGGCAGCAGATCGTCCGCGGAGGCCGGGGCTCCACACAACGCCAGCACGTGGCGACACGCGCGCCTCACACGAGTCAGCTTGCCCCCCGGCGACGGCGCCCCGTCCATGGCCAGCAACTCTGTTCACCAATCAATTATGAACCTTATTTTCTGCGAAATGAGACACTTATTGCATTACGTGTTTTTCATTTATTTCAATGTGCCTAAATAGCTTAGAAATACTGAACGCGCCAGTTTGCCCTCCGGCGGCCCCGTCCATGGCCAGCAACTCTGTTCACCAATCGGCATTCCGAACCAGTGGTAAATTCACTCGACGATTCAAAAGCACTTGTAAAAGTTTATTTGCATACAAATATTTGAATTTTGAATCAATTATATTGTGTGCCATGGGATACTTATTGCATTAAATGTTTTTCTTTTATTTTAATATGCCTCATAGCGAGTCAAATACTGTAACAAAGTACAACACCATATTTGACCATAATATATCGTATTGTAGAGTATTCATATTTAAAAGTAGATAATATGCAAGGCACAAAAGTGCCTCAAATATTTGTTACAGATGTTTCAAGAGTTTCGAGCTCATTAGTCATTCAATTTCAAACAGATATAACGTTACAACTTTGTAGGCAGACATAGATAAAATCAATAGATACGTCGATAAATGGCTTAGATTAATATTTAGAACAATAAAAATGTAATCCATACTAATATAAACCGTCTGTTACCTTTTCACTGCCCATCCACTACCGTTTTTTTTTTTTTGACGAACGGGGTTTCAATATTTTTGTATGGACCGACTCAGTGGCGTGCCGCTCATAGAGGCATAAAAGCACTGCTGCTGCTTGGAAATACGTCAATTTCATTATAACAGTCAGTAAATAGGTATTTTGACTAACTAATGACCACCCTAGCTTCAAGCCCTGTGCACGCCACTGTGGACCGTGGCTTAGTTCCCGCCATTTTTTTTCGAAATAACAGCCACTCGTAAAACCCATTTAAATCAATAGCTGATATTAATACAAGCAAGTATTATAGTGTCCGACTGAAAATTCGGTTTCGGTTTCGGTCGAGTTTCGGCAAAAATCGAGTTTCGGTTTAGGTTCGGTTTCGGCAGCAAACCTGCCGAAACTACGACCAAAACCGAAACTGCATTTGGGAGTTCTCGCGCTGTGATCGGTCATGTTCGGCGCGTTAAATGCCATCCAAGCGAGTAAGCGACGAAGACATTTCGCCGCGTCCACGTGCCTAATCATGTCGTGACTGGCTTGTGTTTGCACTTTTTTTGTTTGTTGTGAGTTTTCGTGTAATTTATTTTGAATTTGGTAAGTTTATTATTTTTTTTTTTATTTTTCCCTTAAAACATGATCCTTGTAATGAAGTTTCGGTTTCGGTTTCGGTTTCAGCCGAACCTGAGACTGTTGCCGAAATTCGGATTCGGTTTCGGTTTCGGTCGTAAAAACCACTTTCGGTCGGACACTAAAGTTTATATGAGACGAAATCTTCTAAAGCGTCCGGTTTCCGAGATATACGCTGAGTTGCACGAAACAATTGTATAAATTTAAGTGTTGATTAAACTAATTTAATGACAAGACTTCATACAATTCTTGCGATTAAATAAGTTTAACTGCCGCTTAAATTTTTGAATTGGTTTCGTGCAACTCAGCGATAAACTATCAAAGCTGGTACGGTGGCGCCATCATCGAGTACACTTACCTTTTTTTATTAATTTATTTATTTTATAATTGCACAAACAAATAAAAAAAAAGTTTCTCTCCAAACTACATAACAGTTTGTTCGCGAGTTTAATATCTTATATTTCGGAAAACTGACGCTTTAAAAGATTTTTCATCCCACCATCTCGGAAAGAGTATTTTTACTCTTCGATATCTGAATGCAAAAGCCGTTATTATCATCTTGAGGATAAAGCAAATCGAATTTAGAACATCGTGTGCACGTTAGTAAATATCACTCGTCTATGAAGTTTGTGAATTCAAAACATCATTAAAACCTATTTACTTCTACCTCTAAGGTGCCGAATTTTTTTTGCATTTAGTCATGTTCTCGCTGAGGTGGGATGAAAAGTTACGTGTTGCACTCGAGTGAAAAGATTTTTCACCTCGTGCTCTTTTGATTCCCTCGCTGACGCTCAGGATTCAATTTTAGAATCCTTCGCTTGCTCGGTCATCAAAATTGAGCACGCGGTTAAAAAACAAACTTTTCACTCTTGTATAACAAATAACTATTGTCTCATAAAATGCTTGCTCGTATTTTTATAGGTTTTACGAGTCAAAATATTTAAAACCCTTTGGTAC
Source organism: Erebia epiphron (assembly GCA_963932025.1). Taxonomy (NCBI): domain Eukaryota; kingdom Metazoa; phylum Arthropoda; class Insecta; order Lepidoptera; family Nymphalidae; genus Erebia; species Erebia epiphron. Next base: position 24,539,110 of record OZ009948.1, read on the forward strand.
AGAGATCTCATCCCGGAGATGGGCATAGCTTTTAAATCCCAGTCTACCGTGCCACTGCCTGGCAAACTTTGCAAGATAGTGTTGTGGGGATACTCACCACTGATAGCTTTATAAAGCGGCTGGCACCCAGCGATATTGGCTCGATCTAGCTTGCATTCCAGGTGTCTCTTGCCGACCCAGCTCAACTGTTGTATTCGCTCAGACATCGCCCGGTCTAGGCGCTCGTCTTCCGTGCCGCTGGGCGAGAATACCACACCCGGTAAACTAAAAAAAGTAGAAAAAACATTAATCTGTTTGATGAACTTACAGTGGTATAATCCATACTAATATTATAAATCGAAAGTGTGTCTGTCTGCTACGCTTTCACGGCCCATCTGTTCAACCGATTTTGATGCAATTTGGTACAGATATAGGTTGTAACCCGGGGAAGGACATAGGACTTTTCATCCCGGAAAATTCAAGAGTTCCCGCGGGAATAAAAAAAACTTAATCGACGCGGACAAAGTCGCGGGCATCATCTAGTATTTAATATGTACTATTAAATACGTAAATACTTAACTGATTCTGAATGTTAATAGTCCAAAATATAACAGTAGAATCTTCATCCACGAAGAGATCTGATCTAACAGATTTAACACAGAATCGCAAGATTCTAGCTTAGGCGCTAAGCTTAATAGCTTACGTCATCAAAGTTCGACGCACTTTTTTACTCTAATCGATAGTTTATAAAATGGTTATCACACTAATATTGTAAATGCGAAATAAATGTTTGTTGGTTTGTCCTTCAATCACGCTGCAACGGAGCAACGGATCGACGTGACTTTTAGCATGGGTATAGTTAAGAACCTGGAGAGTGACATAGGCTACTAATCATCCCGAAAAATTAAGGAGTTCCCGCGGGAATCAAAAAAACTTAAACCACACGAACGAAGTCGCGGGCATCGGCTAGTTCAACGTAACACAACAACAAAAGTAACAGGAGACGTGGATATTACGAGTTTTGGGAGTCCCTCTGTCTAAGTTATAATCACAAGAAAAAAAGTCAAATACCCAATTTGGGCAAAGTGCCTCAAAATCAAAGTCATTGTCAAAGCACACTTACTCGTGCAAGTAAGTCATGGCGTGTTTCTCCACGAAGTCTATGAGCAGCTCCTTCGTCTCAGACTCCGCGTTGGCGAAGTGCGGCGATGTGTCCATGTATTTCATGAAGTGCTGCAATAACATAATATAATTAATAGTTTTGCATGCAAAATTCTAACAAGCGCTAAATCTAGATCGACTCTCTTCGTTTGAGGTTTTTGCTTCCCGCGGTATAGCCTGTGTTATTCCAGACTCTAAGTTCCAGATAATCTATCTATAGAAATTTCATCCAGATGCGTTCAGCCGTTCTGGCGTGATTGAGTAACAAACATCCATCCATTCAAACTTTCGCATTTATAATATAGTATAGATATAGATATATAGATATGGATATAAATTATAAGGGTAGAAATTTAGGAAACCGCATAATAATTTAAGATTAGTGACGAAATTCTGCCAGTTTCCTCCATCACGTCAAACGACTGGTAGGAAAGGACGCATCTCTTTAACTGTGATATTAATATGAAGAGGAAGGTAATAGCTCACCTGATAGTGTCTCTGCACTCGCTCGGACAACTCTTCGACGCCCATGACGTTAGAGCACTTGATGACATCCATTATGAAGCTGTGCACAAATACGCGCGCGTCGCGGTCCACCTGCGCCGGCAGCGTCGGGAACCGAACCCGGAACTCGCGCTTCATGCCCTCGTTCACCGCGGCGGGGATCTTGAATTCGGGAGGCTTTCGTTCTGGCGTGTGATCTTGTTCATCTTGATTGGGTAATTAGTCGACATTAGTGAAACCTAGTAATATTTTTAAAAAAATTGGCAGTCATAGGGCCGTTTTAAAAAAATAAAATAAAAAATCAATATAAATCTTAACCCTAAGGCATTAAAGTTTAATTTCGAATGTAGTATATTTATATTTAAGACCTTTTGTCTTCGTAACAACGCAAGCATGTCGGTCACGGTCACACGAATCCACAAGTTTACCCCCGACCAAAAAGTGCTCCACGCGGCTAAAGAAGTTTTCACTTCAAAAATGTATATTAAAACACACACGCACACACACTTTCACAAAGCTTTATTATGAGGCCCATAAATATAGATAAAAATATTATACATAAGTATACAGTTTATAATAAGTAAGTATATTCATTTTAGATTTTTTCGCGGCAAAATTTATAACTACCTATTTGAAACTGCTTTTATGTTATGTCTGAGTGAGCACATAATAAAACACAACTCTGAGGACTCATTGAGGACTATATTATACCCACGAATATAATCGCGCGTCCTTACATATTTAATGTCGTTTTATTTTTGGACACACCTTTACAGGTTTCACACTCACGATGAAACAGTCATATAGAATTTGACGTATTAAGTCAAATACCGTCATTGGCCAGCTTAATTTGTGTATTCACTATTCAGGATGAACTGACCTGTGTTGCTCTTCTTGAAAACGCTGAACTTTAGGGCTTTCTTCAAGGTCTCGCTCTGGCGCAGGCGCTTCTCCTCGAACTTGGAGAAGGACTGCGACGCGAGCTTGAGCGCGCGCTCCGGTTTCTTCTGCTCCGGCGGAGGCAACGTCGCGGAGGACGCTTTTTCTATTCAAATAATAGAGAAGAATATACTTAGGCTAATACGATATATACCGAAATATAAGATATCAAAGCTACTACTAGATGGAGGCGCCATCAGTACGCATAGCCTAAGTTTTTTTTAATTTGTTTGTTTGCTTATTTGTTAGTTTACTTGTTTAGTGTTAGAGATTTATATAGATATATATTTTATCTACTCCAGCATCGAAAAGTTCCAATTTCGAATTTGACAACTATATCGAATTGAACCCTCTTTCGTGTTTGATTCTCATAACGATACAGTTCGTTGTATGGGAGCTGTATCGTTATGAGTCGTAGCTGTATCGATATGGTTATCTTCATAAATAGGATACCTATAGCTAGCGGCTCTGGGTTCTGGCACTTTTGGTTTTTATTAATTTATAAAGTAAAAAAATTATAAAGACGTCCTTGTCGTAGATAAAATCTTGTATGCAACTGTACGTAATTAGTCATTTTAATTCTCGTACTATCCTATTTTGATACTCGGCAAGCCTCGTATCAAAAAACAGCACTCGAATTAAAATGACCCTCATTACGATACAGTTGCATAAATAGCTATTATTAGATAGATCAGAGATTTGTGAGATAGGCTTGCGCTTGGCGACAATCATGTTTAGTGCAAAGCAATGATGAGGTCTAGGCCTAAGTTTTTGCATTGCTAACTCGATGATCGTATTGAGCGTTAGATCACATTAGCGTAAAAGTAAAATGGATCCAAAAGATTTAAAACCACAAATTCAGTACAACCAATTTTAATTTCAAAACATCGTTTAAGCGCTGGCTGTGAATGCATTATATACGAAATTGAGCTCTGAATCAATAGAGTTAAACTTCTTAATTTTCCAGGATAAAAAGTAGCCAATGTCCTTTCCGAGATGTAATCTCTATACTTAATTTCATCAAAATTGATTGAAAAGATGGACCAATGAAGCGTAACAGGCAGACACACTTTCGCATTTATATTATTAAGTATGGTAATGGATTTAGAAGACGTTTTTTAGGAAAACAGGTTAGCTCTTAGCTAGTTATAAATAACAAAAAGCGATTTAAAAAAAAAACTATAGATGCGATCGTCCCGATAGCGCGGCAAGCGGAGGTCCTTGAGGCGCCTATCATGTTTGTAATCGCATTATGTCACAGCAATCTATCAACCCATCAGTAATTAGTAATTAAATTGTTTATTAAGAATATAATGTAGGTTAAGTTCAATTATGCTGCAGTGGTATTGCATTAGTATGAAGACACGGGATTATAATATGCAAAGGAAACCGCAACCGAGCTTAACTATTTACAATCAATAATAATATTTGTACGCCGGTTCGGCTAATATGTTGGGACTATGTAACTAAATTAACCTTCTTATATGTACAGTGTACACATATTATGAACAGAATACATCATAGTACAGGTACCCATAGTTATATCTAATCGGTTTCTACACGTCATCATGCGTGCTAGGACGCTCTCAGCGGACAAGCGGAACGTCTATGTCAATAGGATGGTAAATGGTAGCTTCAGACCAGTCTAAAGATCTGACAATATAAACTTCCAATATAATTGGAATCGGACCTGGGAAACCCACTTATAAGACCACTGTGCTCACCACTGCGTCAATGAGGTCTCCAGAAGACGAAGTCATCTTGCCTGCAAGGTATTCAAATAACAGTGCCCCAGAGGTCATAATAAAAATAAAAGTTATCAAACATGTGTAAGACACGCGCATGTACTTAAAATCCTTCACTAATCCAATTGGAGTAGATACTTAAAGAGCATTACTTCAAGAGACTCGAGTCTCTATCATAACTACGAAAGACACTCGAGTATTAACTCTAGTGCGTGCTTTAATTGCACAACAATAGGCATGATGACTGATTTTGAAAAATGGACAGATTATGTTCGGAAGTATCTACTATTTCGAAAAAATATCTTATTTCAGGAGAAAAATAAGGTTTGATAGATAAAATTGGCATTTGAAATTTAAATTTTAAAATTCACGCCAAAACGTTCGGCGGTGTCATGGCGTCGTTTATGACGTCACTATTGTTTTTACCAATGTACTCTGTGCAGTGTGCAGTAAACATAGTGTGATTGTCAAAGCTCGAAAACAAACAATTGTGACGTCATCCCGCCTAGGGTAATATTGTTCTGTTGACGTCATTCGTTTCTTGGTGTTTTATCCAATATGGCGGATTGCCATTTATTTATATTATCAAAATAAATAGCAATCTCACTCGAAATAGAAAAATAAATAGGTACGTTTTTTATAATCCATGAAACCTATTTCATTAGATAAATTCACAATTTCATTGATTCTTGGTTACTGTCATCATGCCTATTCTTTTTTTTTCTAATATCGTAAAATAAAATCAAATTCGGGAAATGTATCGAGTCAAAGGCCAAAACAGCTACCAAATAGGTAACTTAGTATCCTGAATAAGGTGAAGCGGTACTTCACGCGAAAACAGCGCCTCGGTCTTTATCAGGCAAAAGTTCGATCTGGCATGGAGTATTGCTGTATTGTATTTATACCTTTGGGATGGATCCGCCAAATACCAACTCGATACATCAGACTCGATAGATCACCGTGCCCGAAGGATAATTATTGGCGATCAATCACTTACGCAGGCGAAATTGCTCAGTAGACAGGCGACATTGCATCGTTTTTGTAAAAACGATGCAATGTCGCCTGCTTATCGGTTGTTTATCGCATATACCATGGGGAGTGTCCTCAGGAACTTCACTACCTTGTTCCTCTTTCTCCGTTCTACCACAGCGAGAAACCGTCCCATATGTGTTTGACGTCCAATCTGCTCGCACGAAGCGTTTTTGCTCGACGAATCTGATACAAACCGCTAGGGTGTGGAACACCCTTCGTACCAGCGCACGTGTTTCCTGCCACATATAATTTAAGTACCTTCAAGGCAAGAGTGAATAGGCATCTTCTAGGCAAGCGCATTCCAACCTACACCTCATCATTGCTTTGTACTGAGCATGATTATCGCCAAGCGCAAGTCTATCACACAATAAAAAAAACCCTAACACAGATTTAAAAAATCTAGCTAGGATAGCCAGTTCTTGATCTTGCAAAATATTGTAGCAAATTTTAATAAAGCACATTGTATTAATATTTCATTGTTCAAGATCATACTGTAGTATATATATCAAAATGATTGAAAATAAACAATTTGATTTGATTTGAATAGGCCTCTGCTCCATACCAATACAACTGCTATTACAATAATGCTAACTTTGTTATTTCACTAAAGAGAGACTGTCTCATAGTTCTTCTTTACCTCTTCTTTACATAATATTTCAAATTCTGTGGTATATTGTAAAAGAGAATTGAGGCTGATGGATAAGATAAGCTTTCGCTTTCACCTCAAATGCTTATGCAATGTGCCAGATTTTGTTTTCAGATATCCAAGAGTAAGTACATCAATGATTTGCTGTGCCCCATCAGGGTTCCAGTATTGCAATACATACTATAACACTATTGACATTATGTAACTTACTTAAAAGAATAATTGTAAAATTGGAATGCAAAATAAATGAGAATATGAAGTGAACTTACAGTGAAAATGATTACATCATTTTGTTGCTAAGCTGGAAAGGTCTTATCAATCTCGTAAAATGTAATGTAGTAAACATGCACTCAAATCGTCCAGTTTTAGTTCAAAACTTTTTCGTAATATGAAATTGTATCCTGTCTAATCAATAAACATTGATCATTATAAATTCTATCTATTCTAATATAAATATTTAAATGCAGCAAAGTGTAAAACTTATCAGTTTTTTGATAGCTGTTGCTAACACATAATGTATTTAATATATTAATACATTAATTAGTTATTGTTGGCCTATTTTTGATTGAAATGATTTCTCTATATTAATTTAAATGATGTATATGTATTTGATAAATGTATGTACCTATAGAATATAAACATAAATAAGAGAATGTATACAAGCATCAAAGTTATGACAACACAATGTATAATAATTAATATAGTCCCAGAAAATTATCTTACCCGGTCACTGCGTTGCTAATAACTATTAAAAATTACTTAAATAAAAAAAAACTAAACAGGCATAAACATTACTTCCAATTTTGGCCACCGGGCCAGATATATTGTGGGACTGTAGAATAAAGGTACTGTCACTCTATCGTCATACAGCCTTTTCCGGTGGATCCACATATTCGGTATTAAGATCCATCAAAAAAATAACAGATACAGATATGGATCTTTCTTCTCCCTCGGATATCAACATATGGATATCCAGCACATCACTAATAGTAACTATAAAATAAGTAAACTCAAGTTACCTGCCCTCCTCTGCCTCTGAAGCTGTTCCCGGTAACACTTGGAGCAATACCCCTGCCATTGTGGATTACCAAAGTAGTTGCAGCCGTTCTTGCACTTCAAATCGCTCTGGTCTATCCTCAGCGACGGCATCTTGCTAGCAAAAACCATATACTTGTAAGATCTTTGTAAGTTCGTACCGTACCACATTTTAGAGAAAATTATGACTTTCACAACTAAAAATCGCTAATTTCTTCAGCACTTCGATGTTTCTAATGAGTAATTTTCAACACTCTACACTCGAAAAGTCTCCCATAAAAGGATTCGATCAAAATATCATCCCATCTTTGACGACGGTAGCAATTATAACAGATTCTGCTATCGGCGTGAGAACAAAGTTTCATCGCAAAACACGGTCGTAACGATGCCCGTTCAACGATTTCCCACCGTTATATAGACAACGCTTATCACTATGTACTTGGAAAATCATGATATCTAACGATTTCATGTACTACCCATTTTACCTACGAGTAAATACGTAATTGTAAAGTAAATTGAACGTCATTGCTCACCTTTAGAGCGCGTGCAATTACAAATGCATCACAATGTACTATTGATGAAGAAAATTAGATATTTCTACAATTAAGATATATATTTTGTGTACAAACTTTATCACTATAATTTTGACTTTTGAGAAGAAAAATGTACTTCTTCTTCTTCTGCAAAACTCAAAAGTTGTGTCATCTTTCATTGTCATTTGTCAATGTCATACACAGACAAGTCTCTTTTTTTTTAATTAAATGGCTTTACGGCTCTGGATTCCCGCCTTTCTGAGCCTCAAGTCTCTCTCGTTCATCTTGTACACAGGACACAAACCAAACCTCTTATAATATCGCGGTCCACTAATATCTGATCTGCATTTCCCACGATAAATAGTAGCCTTGATAACCTAACCTTACTATGAGCTCTTAAAGCAGGATAGAAATTGAACTGCACTGAACTTGCAGTGGTGCTGCGGTCTTACAAGTGGGAGTCCCTGGTTCGATCATGGCAGGTTTAAGTTGTTTAGAAAATATTTTAGTTACCACCCTACCGGAAAGACGTGCCAACAAGCATCTAGTTTTTAAATATAAACTAGAGCTTCGCCCTGAACTGAGACCAGCGTTGTCGTTTACCTACAGGATATAACTGAAACTAGGCTATGTAGACTAAAATTCGTGTACTCGTTGTCGATACTTATGTTCTATAATATTGTTGTAATCTCGTAAAAAGTCTATTTGATTAAAAAACATTTGTATTGTATTGTATTCACGTCTATGAGGGCTAGGGGTGCGTAATTGCGTATACATCTGGCGAATGCCATCCACGCTTTCGCGAACAGGTGTTCGCGAAAGGCTTGCTTGCTGCCAGCGTGGATTACGTGGCCTGTTCCATTAGTCCCTACGTATATATTGGTAGGGACAAGGGGGGATGTATTGGTAGATTAGGTAGGGACAAGTGGAACAAGCCGATCACTGCGAGCTGTTCGCAACCACTGCGCAGCTTGCATAGTCAAAATGCAACCTTATAACAGAGGGATGTATAGGGAGCAACCTGAAAACATGAGCGCGATCTGCACTCGCGCAATATGCGAGCTTTTGAGGCGCACCAACAGGTGAACAGCGTGTGCGTACTGCGTAGCGCATTCGCCAGCTGATGTGTACGCACCCTAATAGACTCGGGGACCTCGCTTCACTCGATAATCCATAATGATAGTAAATAATTTGAAAGTGTCTCTGTCTGCTATGCTATAACTGTCCATTTTTTCAACCAATTTTGATGTAATTTGGTATAGACTATAGAGGTAGGTTATATTCTGGGGAAGAACACAAGCTACATTTTATGGCGGAAAAATAAAGAGTCCCCCGGGAATTAAAAAAATCTAAGTCGCGGTCAAGAGCTAGTTAGTAATTAAAATCGGTATTAATAAAAAATACTTAATTTATTTATTGCTCTCTTTTAAGTATGAGATTCTTTCGCAGTTTACGAAATGATTAGTTGACTCTTGCGCCCAATAGTCTCTTGCGTATGGCCAAACCGTGATACCAAATCTCGTTCGTCGGAGGATTTAGCAGCAGCACGCTTCCATGTTCTAGCTTTATTATTACTACTGAAAAAAAAAACAAGAAATCGGCATATTAGATAGAAGCTGCAGGCGTTACATTGCGGAAGTCCATGTTAATGAAGGAACTAGAAGATGTTGACTCGACAATGCACGATTGTAAAGACGTGATTTTTACAATCGTGCATTGTCGAGTCAACATCTCCTGAAGACACTGTACCACATAGATTTACCGATTGTCGCGGATTATAGCGAATTGCACTTCTAATTCCTTCAGAAATCAGCATTTTCTTTAGTTTAACACGCTCTAAGCCTGGGTCTAAGCTCTAATTCCCTTTCTCCTATGAAAATGAAGGCCTGTGGGCATAAACGTCCCACTTCTGGGCAGTGGGACGTTTATGGGCTGTAGTGGTACCATGCTCACAAAGTATTATATTAGGTACTAGCTCTAATAACGTTTGCCATCATTGTAAACCATAAAACTTCTTGTATGTTAATTGGTATTAAAATAAAACAATAAACACGCTTCTCCCGAAAAGTGTACCATTTTGTAGTTATACCTTTATTTGAAGGGTACAACAGTAAATGTAGCTAATTGCGGAATTTAGAATAAATTTAGTGCACAGAGTACGCCTATTAGTTGATTATTTATTGTTTACTTAGTATGGAATAATTAAATACGTTCCAATTTATGTTAAAACAGAAACAGATTAGTCACTTAAATAAGTTGTACGAATGCGAAATCAACGCCCCATTCGCAATACCAGATTATAATGTAGCTGCAGCTCTTTACGCGGCCGCATGTTTCAATTAGCGCGCGTTCAATTACCCGCTCGCTCGCTGTTTGACCGCAGCCTTATTTCTTATAGCAGATACCCGCGGCTTCGCCCGCGTAAATTTTAGTTTTCCCTATTCTCACGGGAACCATGGATTTTCCCGGGATGAAAAGTAGCTTATGTGTTAACCCAAGATGCAATTTATCTCCATTCCAAATTTGAGCCAAATCGGTTCAGTAGTTGCGGCGTGAAGGAGTATTGAAGCTTGGTAAAATACGAACTTTGGAGCCCCGTTTCACCCCTTTAGGGGGGGAATTTTGAAAAATCCTTTCTTAGTGCACCCCTAGACCTCATAAGGAACCTGTGTGCCAAATTTGAAGTCTCTAGACCCAGCGGTTTGGGCTGTGCGTTGATATGTTAGTGAGAGCGTGAGTCAGTATCTTCTTTGATATACCATGAAATTTTCCGGGATGAAAAGTAGCCTATGTATCAATCCAGGATAAAATCTATCTCCTTTCCGAATTTCAGTCATATCAGGTCAGTAAGTGCAGCGTAAAGTAGTATTTTTCACGCGTGAATATCAATTTTTCAGTTTTCCCGCAAAAACCATGGATTTTTCCGGGATGAAAAGTAGCTTTTTTACTAACCCAGGATATCATCTATGTCCATTCCAAATTTCAGCTAAATCGGTCTTGCACTTCCGGCGTGAAGATTTTTTTCCGCGTGAATTTCGGTTTTTAACTAATCCCACGGGAACCATGGATTTTCCCGGGATGAAAAGTAGCTTATGTGTTAACCCAAGATGCAATTTATCTCCATTCCAAATTTGAGCCAAATCGGTTCAGTAGTTGCGGCGTGAAGGAGTATTGAAGCTAGGTAAAATACGAACTTTGGAGCCCCGTTTCACCCCTTTAGGGGGGGAATTTTGAAAAATCCTTTCTTAGTGCACCCCTAGACCTCATAAGGAACCTGTGTGCCAAATTTGAAGTCTCTAGACCCAGCGGTTTGGGCTGTGCGTTGATATGTCAGTCAGTCAGTCAGTCAGTGTCTTCTTTTATATATTTAGATATTCTGTGACCTAGTTCCATCAAAAACACCGGCCAAGTCCGTGTCTGGCCACGCGCAGAGTAGAGTTCCGTAGGTATTTGCCCGTCACTATATTATGCAGACATTTTATACGTTGGTCGATTATTACTTTTAAGTCTTCTTAGTTGTGATAGTTTTCCTTTTAACTTCGTTATAATATACTAGATGATTCCCGCGACTTCGTCTGCGTGGATTAAAATTTTTTGATTCCCGCGGGAACTCTAATTTTTCGGGTCCGGCCTACGTCTTTCCCCGGTATATTGACTACGGAAGCGGAACCAAAAGATTATTAAACAACCGACTTCAAACTCCCGCGCCAACTTTACAACAACAAGCACACTCTATACAAAGTACTTATTTTATTGTTGATATTTTAAAAACCGCTCGACCGATTTCGATAAAAGTTATATGGGACCACATGGGAAGTATGCCCTTTCAAATAAAAAAAGAATCATCCAAATCGGTCCACCCAGTCAAAAGTTCTGAGGTAACAAACATTAAAAAAAAAAAAATACAGTCGAATTGAGAACCTCCTCCTTTTTTTCAAGTCGGTTGAAAAAGAACGAAACGAATATTCGTGTCGCTTGCCTAAAACCTGAAATAGGTTTTGTCTCTAAACTTAAAGACAAAGATCTAGAATATATTTTTGAGTGATTTGCATTTTTGTTTGTAGACTGTTTGGTCACCATGACAACCAGTCTCCAAATATACCTACCTAAAGTAACTTGTACAAAATGCAACTTCGCTTGGGAAATTTGGTAGCATAATTTATTTGAGCCTGAGAATCGCGATTTATAATATAAGTAAAGATGGATTACTTACAAATATCAGACGGTCAATACACTAAAACAATTTATACAATGGTGAGTTATATAATCATAGTCATAATTATTATAAGCTCCTAAGTCTTGCAATACGCAGTTGAAGACCTCAAATTAATTTTATATTATTTGCAAATCTCATTTACCTGCATTACATTGTTGTTTTATGCTATTTAAATTAGTACCTATCTTAAATCTACACCTTAATAACAATTTATCAGAGGTAGATAAAAGAGCAACGGTATGGTATTTTCTGTACAAATTGCGCGCGAGTTGAATGCAGAGTACCATACATTTACTGTGCATTCAACTCGCGGGCGAGCTATAGGTATTTTTATTTATCAAAGATAATCTGTGACATAATCGACCAGCAACCTAGCCCTTAAAATCGACCCAACCCATACGGAAATATTTTGCGAACTTTATAGGTACCTAAGCTATGATCACTTTATGGCGATAAACGAAAATTATCAATAGATGCCGTTGTATGATAACAAGTATACGCTACGAATATCCACGCAACGAGGAAATACCTATGATAGATTAACGATACGCAGATAAAGTACTGTACATTGTATTTTACGAGTTTATGTAATCTTGTGAGTTAAAAACTGATACGTGGCCTTTTTGGCATACTGTATTATCTATGCCTGCTTGCTATTAGAAATACCTATACCTGCCTAACTTTCACTTAAGTAGGTACGTACCTAAACATAGAATAATTATTTAGATATAAATTTTTTTTGCAGATAAAAGAATCGAGATACGAAGATGCAATAAAAGCTCTCAACGACGCTATCAATTTTAACCCAAATAGAGTTGGATTATCTTTACTTGGATATTGTTACTTTAGAACACAGTCGTTCTTAGAAGCAGCAAATTGTTACGAACAATTGTCTGCAATGCACCCCGATGTACCAGAATACAAACTTTATTTCGCCCAAGCTTTATATGAGGCTTCCATGTTTGAAGAGTCTTATAAAGTCACAATGCAAGTAACCGCACCAGAGTTAGAAAGAAAAGTAACAAAACTACAATCAGCTATCAAATATGGTGAAGAGGATACAATAACTGCCAAAAGTCTCGTTGACTCATATCCCCCAGATGATCCAGATAAAGATATTAATCTGGGATGTTTACTGTACAAAGAAAACCAGTACGAGGAAGCACTGCAAAAGTTTTCCAGAAGCTTAAACATTATGGGCTTTAATGCACATCTACATTATAATGTAGCGTTATGTTATTTCAGATTAAAAGAATATCCTCAAGCTTTGAAGCATATTACTTTAGTTATCGAAAAAGGTATCAGGGACCATCCAGAGTTAGCTGTTGGAATGCAATCTGATATTTCTGAAGTGAAATCAGTAGGAAACACATTGACGCTTCATGAAACTGCGCTAACTGAAGTATTTAATCTAAAAGCTGCAATAGAATACCAGTTGAAAAACATTGAATCTGCAAGAGAAGCTTTATCTGATATGCCTCCCCGCCATGAGCATGAATTGGATGCAGTGACATTGCATAATTTAGCTCTTACCTCGATTGATATGAAACCAACGGACGGTTTCGAAAAACTTCATTTTTTACTCCAACAAGATCCCTTTCCACCTGAAACATTTGCCAATTTGCTGCTCCTATATTGCAAATTCGAATATTATGATCACGCGGCAGATATTTTGGCAGAAAATGCGCAGTTCACATATAAATATTTAACGCCTTATGTTTACGATTTCTTGGACGCAATAATAACAAGTCAAACTTCCCCTGAAGAGGCTTTTCAAAAGTACGAAGACATTGCCTCAAAGCATGCAGAACAGTTAAGAAAACTTACTAAAGTAGTCCAAGAAAGTCGTTCTGAAGGTGACAATGACCAGGTGAAGAAAGCTGTTGTTGAATACGAGGAGGCCTTAGAAAGATACATTCCTGTGGTGATGGCTCAAGCCAAAATATATTGGGACAAAGAAAATTACGGGCAAGTTGAGAAAATATTTCGTAAATCGGTCGAGTTTTGCAATGAGTCCGATGTTTGGCGCTTAAACGTAGCACATGTATTATTTATGCAAGAGAATAAGTATAAAGAAGCAGCTAGTTTTTACGAACCAATTGTTAAAAAACAATACGACAATATTTTAGACATAAGCGCTGTTGTTCTAGCTAATCTCTGTGTATCATACATAATGACTTCTCAAAACGAAGAAGCCGAAGACATCATGCGAAAGATAGAAAAGGAAGAAGAACAACAAATATTCGAAGACCCACAGAAAAAATTCTATCACTTATGTATCGTTAATCTAGTTATCGGCACTTTATACTGTGCGAAAGGGAATTACGAGTTTGGTATATCGCGGGTGATAAAATCTCTGGAGCCTTTTAACAAACGTCTTGGCACTGACACTTGGTTTTACGCGAAGCGATGTTTCTTATCGTTTCTGGAAAATCTCGCAAAACATTTGATAGTCGTCAAAGACAACACTATTAAGGAGTGCTTGCAATTTTTAGAAGGATGTGAAACATACGGGAGGCGTGTTTCTACGGTGATAGAAACTCCATTTCAAGAGGAAGATGCAAACAATAAAGCGAAGCAAACTGTGACATACGAAGCAAGACTTTTGCGTTACATGTTTTATAAGCTACGGAGCATTGATGATTCAGTTACTATTAATAAGTATGAAGATTTGAAGTAAACAATAAATTTATTTACTAAGTAGGTAGGTAGGTACCTACTTGCTTAGTGCTTCTGCTTACCTGGTGGAATTTTATCTTTTTTGGTGTTCCTGATTTTCTTTTGATCTTATGTTAGAACAAATGATCAAATGAGAGAACCTGAGAACAAAATATGGTCTATCTCTTCCAAAATATATTGAAGCTATGGGCGTCATGGGTTCCAATGCTATGGGCGTCATGGGTTGGCTATAAACTCATTTACTAACAAATTTAAATCGGTCCTACAAATTGTGACTGTTTTATGTATGGGAAACTTGAAGCATATAACCAGACTGAGATAGAACACTAACAATAAATATTATATTATGCGAAAGTGTGCCTTTATGTCTGTCTGTCTGCTACGCTTTCACGGACCATCTGTTCAACCGATTTTGATGAAATGTGGTACAGGGATAGGTTGTATTCCAAGGAAGGATCCGCGGGAATCAAAAAACTTAATCCACGCGGACGAAATCGCGGGCATCATCTAGTTTTACAATATTTAAACTTACTTGTTAATTAAAACGAAATCGTATTCAATACCCTTCAGTTTATAAAGGAAATCTCTTGACAATAGCACAGGCTGCGACCATGGCAGGGCCGGCAATGTGTTTCCAGAGAATTTGTATGCTATACCGGGATCACCGTACAGGACATGTTGACGCGGCAAAGGATAAATAAACTTTGCCGAATACGCTGGAAATCAAAGTGCCAAGTGGAGACATTGGTTAACAAGCATAATTGTACAACACTGACATCTTTTTTGATAGCAACAAGCAAAATTAAAAATAAAAATTTATCTGTCTAGTGAACTCAAAGTGAACCTGAGAGCAAAATGGCGGGAAATTTTAAATACTGAGGTCGGCCATCCATCCTTCAGTTTTGCGCAGTGTTGCCAGTATCGAAAAACTTAAACAGGTTATGGTTGACTCTCAGCGTTTCTCAGCCACAGACATAATTTCTCAGCCTCACAGTTCTTTACCAATTCTATTATCCTGATAAAATATTATCATACAGCAACAAAATCTTAATTACTTTACTGTTGCCTTTCCTGTAAAATATGTCACAGTTTTTTCAAGCTCTCGTAGCACTGCAAATGCTAGTTGTCTGGGAATCGGCACAGCATATTCAATATCAAGTTCCTCATTTTTGATAGATTTCCATGTCACTGAGTTTAAATCTATATCTTGTAGCTTTTGACTCATTACAGAACTAAGTTCAACCTAAAACAACAAGTTGGTAGAAATTTATGAAGATGGCAACAAAAATTGTTGAAACAATACCCCTTCCCATAGAGTAAGAATATATTCTCTGTCTACGCCCCTTCCTCTTTGTCAAAGGATTTGTCATTCCTTGTCGCACCACTATCATAAAAATATATTTATTCTCAGGCATTTATTTTTAACTTTCTAGCAATATTATTAGCAAAGCTAATAAAATCTTAAACCAAGATTTTTTTATTCCCGCGGGAACTCCTTAATTTTCCGGGATTAAAAGTAGCGTATGTCACTCCAGGCGGGTTACTATGAGCTCTTAATAAATTTCACTACAAGATCTGTCTTAAAATATGATTCCAAAAGCCAACTGTTTAGAAATTGATAATGATAACCTAACATAACCTCTAAAATAGTAATTATAATTTAGATTTGTATTTATCTCAGCAAAATGTCGTCGTCTTTGTCGTCGTCAACCGATGGACTTCCACCGCTGGACATAGGTCTCTTGTAGGGTCCTCCACAAGCCACGGTCTTGCGCCGCCTGGATCCAGCGACTCCCTGCCACTCTCTTGATGTCGTCCGTCCACCGTGTGTCTGCCGACGCTACGCCTTTCAGTGCGGGGTCGCCATTCCAGCACTTTGGGACCCCAACGCCCATCGGTTCTCAGAACTATGTGCCCCGCCCATTGCCACTTCAGCTTCGCAACTCTTCGGGCTATATCGGTTACTCTGGTTCTGCTACGGATCTCTTCATTTCTGATTTGATCACGTAGGGACACTCCCAACATAGCCCTCTCCATCGCCCGCTGAGTGACGCTGAGCCTTCTTATCAGGCCCATAGTCAGCGACCATGTCTCGGATCCGTAAGTTATCACTGGCAACACGCACTGTTCGAAGACTTTGGTCTTCAGACACTGAGGGATTTTGGACGAGAAGATATCTCGAAGCTTCCCGAACGCAGCCCAGTCGAGTTGAATTCGGCGGTTGACCTCCTTCTCGAAATTGGACCTACCCAGCTGCACTGTGTGCCCCAGGTACACGTACTCGTCTACAATCTCGAGTGCAGAGCCCTCAACGATCACTGGGTGGAGCGGAACATGAGCGTAGACATAACTTTCGTCTTACTCATATACATTTTTAGGCCCAATAGTTGAGAAACTCTGCTGAGGTCATTGAGCATTGCATTGAGGTCTTCCAGAGTCTCTGCCATGATGACTTTGTCATCGGCAAACCGAAGGTGAGTGATGTACTCGCCGTTTATGTTGATGCCAAGTCCGTTCCAATCCAGAAGCTTAAAGACGTCTTCCAATGCAGCGGTAAACAGCTTCGGGGAGATAACATCCCCCTGTCGCACTCCCCGCTGCAGTCGGTTCGGCCTCGTAGTCTGGTTCTGTATACGGACTGACATGGTGGCGCTTTCGTACAAACACTTCAGCACTTGGACATACCGATAATCAATCCGGGATCTCTGAGAGACCTCAATACCGCCCAAGTTTTCACCGAATCAAAGGCTTTCTCATAGACCACAAACGCTAAGCAAAGTGGCCGGTTATACTCCTCAGTCTTCTGTATAACCTGCCGCAGCGTGTGGATGTGGTCTATGGTGCTAAAGCCTTTTCGGAATCCGGCTTGTTCGGGAGGCTGGAAGTCGTCAAACCTACGGGCGAGACATAGCGGGCGAGGCAAAATGTCGTAATCCACCCTTATTCTTCACCAAAACAATCAATAATAATATACACTTTATCCACTTGTATCCACTTGTAATAACTCCTCAAAATTTTAATACTGACTGAACTCCTGACGCCATTTTCGCTTACTTTTATATGATTTTTTTGTTACCGACCCACCAACATTTTCCTGAATTTTTGTGATTGGTTGTCATGATTACAGTTTATATATTGAAAAGCTACGATTGGTGATTAAATAACTTAGCATTAATCAAAATAAATTCTGCATCCTGCAACACTCAATGTTGCCAAAATATAATTTCTAAAGTAAAATAATTAACAATTTATTGTAAGCATTTAAATTTAACATGAAATGTAATGTAAAATTATTTATGAATCACAACTTAGCATAGTAATAATACTGTTAATAGTGTTCATTCTTCACACTACCCACAAAAACAATTTTAATTTTGATAATTATAACAAAAAGTACCTACTTACTATAACATAGAAATATCAACTAACTAATTAAAGCTGGCAGCATAAAATTATCTTATAAAACATATTCCTTCCGCATCCATCTAAAATACTTAATAGAATTAAGTACCTATTACTAGTTGTTCGCCCTGAACTGAGACCTCGCGGTATCCATGAGATAGTTTTAACCATATAATTGTTAACTTTAACATTAGACGCAAAAGAGCTAAAGAGTCATTGGAGATCTTTACGCTAAGTATTATTAGTAGACTATTTTTTTTTATGTCACGTAAGATGGTGCTAACGTCTATTATTTGTAAGCACAAACGAATAAATTTTTACAGAGCGCCATCTATATGTTATAGTTTTGTCTATATTATGAAGTTCTGTTAAAAATACTGAAGCTCTTTAAAAATTTAATAATTTCGATTCCTTATAATATTTATCTTATTTTAGTATTTGTTGTTCAAGTACAGGATATTAATCAAATAATTGTTCAAGTTTCAGGCTCAGCCTTTCAGAAAATTGAGGGTTCTGAGGTCAACTTTGGACGTTAAAAAACCTCCACTTTGAAAGCCCCCCATTTCGTCCATTTTAGGAGAAAAATTAAAAAAATCTTAATATATGTATATAAATCTCGTGTCACAATGTTTGTCCTCAATGGACTCCTAAACCACTTAACCGATTTTAATAAAATTCGCACACCATGTGCAGTTCGATCCAACTTGAGAGATAGGATAGTTTAAATCTTAAAAAAACATCAATTCACGCGGACGAAGTCGCGGGCATCATCTAGTATGTATATATTTTAGACTCTATTCCTAATTATCTTTAAATGATATAACTAGGTACCGCAACCTTGTAACGCTTTAAAAAATATTTTACTTCGCATTCGCTTCTATGAGAGCTCGCCATATTTGGCTGGAGGCCATCGGTTTACATATACGGTAATTCAGAAGTTTTAAGGCTCTGACAGACGGACAAATTCACTCAAGTAGACTCAGAGACCTTCGCTTCGCTCGGTCAATTACGGCATTAAATAAAAATATTGCAAAAATTAAGCATCAACAAAAAGAAAATTTATTTTCTCAAAACTCATTGTACAAACATAAACTTAAATTCCGAAAATTTCAATACGTTAACTGGGGGGCTGACGGTGGTGACCTTCTTGAAATGACCATAATTCTGTTATTCTTTAAAAACTTTTGAAAAGCTTGTGAATTAGTAATGCACTTTTTCATGTATTGATTACGTAAATCTGACAAGTCGATATTTGTAGTTTGATTAAGAGTTGTAGAACTGAAACAAAAGTTTATATAATTAAAAAATTGGCAGTCACAGGGATAGAAGTGAAAACGAATATTTAATTATTTTTTCTAATTTACAAATAAATAAAAATAATAATAATAACAATATTTCAAATATAAACCTTAAAACTAGGGCTTTAAAGTTTATTAACGAATGCACCTATTATATTAATTATATTTAAGACCTTTTGTCTTCGTAACAACTTGAGGTGTTAATAGAAACCGAAGGCATTCAAGTTTAATTACGAATGTACTAAGTACTTAATACCTTTTGTCTTAAGAAGAATGGTGTCGATCTCGCGTATTCCACATTTTTACACCCTACAAAAAAGTGCTCAACGCGCCTAAAGAAGTTTTCACTTCAAAAATGTATATTATGCTGAGATCCGGGAAGCGCGAGGGTCGCAGACGCACTCCACTCCAGTAGCCAGCTGACGCTCGCCAACGGAGTACTTTTTTATATTGCGCTCGCCCATAGATATTATAGTACGTGCAGTTGACTTGACTTTTTTATTGCATTTGATTTGGGTATACCCATGCAAAAAGTTTCAAAAAGTTACTTTTTATCCCGGAAAATTAAGGCCCGATATGCCCGATATACAATCAGGCGGCAACCAACTGTAGGTATAAAACTCGTCACACTACAGCATATATCTGTACGCATATATAGCACTACGCTCTACGCTCGATTTTACAGCCAACTAACCAATTTTGTTACTTGAAATATTTGATTATTATTTATTTACTACATTACATACCTAATATCTATGCCTCCGCGCCACATTATTACAGTAAATACTAGCGGACGCGCCCCTGCTTCGCTCGGGTGAAATTTTTAAAAATTCCTTGGGGGTGAAATATCCAAAAATCCTGTAACACGTACTTCTTCATATTTAATCGAAAGCCCAAATGCCAAGTTTCATGGCTACCTAAAACTTGAAAAATGAAGGACTTTCCATAAATTTCACCCCTTTGCGGGTCGAATTTTCAAAAATAGTAACACACGTACTTCTTCATATTTAACCGAAAGCCCAAACGCCAAGTTTCATGGCTACCTAAAACTTGAAAAATGAAGGACTTTCATACAAGCTTTCAACCACTATTTTACCCCTTTGGGGGTGGAATTCCCAAAAACAGTACACACACGTACACACGTACCCACTACAGCCCATTAACGTCCCACTGCTGGGCACAGGCCTCCACTCTCATAGGAGAGAGGGAATTAGAGCTTTGACCCACCACGCTGCTCCAATGTGGGTTGGCGGGCTTTAACGACTATTATCATGTTAGTCATAATAACCGGGACCGACGGCTTAACGTGCTCTCCGAGGCACGGGGGTGAAACACCGCCAACTTCCTAATTCCGGGCTAGTGCTGAGAATTTCTAGTCAGAAAAACCCAACACTTATTATGGCCCGACCCGGTACTCGAACCCGGGACCTCGTCAGCCGCAGTCGACTATGCTAACCACTAGACCAACGAGGCAGTCATGTACACACACGTACTTCTTTATTTTTTACCAAAAGCTCAAACCCCAAGTTTCATGGATATAACTTGAAAGATGACGGACTTTCATACAAACTTTCACCCCTATTTCAACACCTTAGGGGTGGAATTTTGAAAAATCCTTCCTTAGTGAGCGCCTACATCATAGAAGGAACCTACTGTCTAAATTTCAAGTTTCTAACCCCAGCGGTTTAGGCTGTGCGTTGATAGCCAGTCAAGAGAAACGATTTTATATATAAATAGAATAGATAGAAAAAAGATTGACATCCTACCTACTTACTAATATAGATAGATTAGGTATGTATTGCGCCCGATCATTCACAAACGCTAGGTACAGTGTTCTTCTATGTACCTATAGTACGCGCGCGAGTTGAATGCAGAGCTAATATTGTACGGTGACACACGATGCATTCAACTCGCGCGCATACTATACATGTCAAATGTAAAACTAAATGGTACGGAACCCTTCGTGTCCGACTCGCACATGACAGGTTTTCATTGTGGTGTATTTTTTTTTTATTTGGTGTATTTTTATGTGGTTTACCTACAATAAAAGTGTAATTTCATTCATTCTCATTCATACGATTCATGTGATACCTACTGCCCGCTGACAGACAGACGGACAGAGAGCGCAGGCTTAGTAATAGGGTCCCGGTGGCACACTCTGGATACGGTACCCTAAAAAAGAATAATCGTAAAATATAAAAATAGAAAAGTCCGCCGGAGTGACCGCGGCACGGCCAGGGTTGCCAAATTTGGTTTTGAAATCTACCGAACAAGGACGAGACCGTTGATAGGAACAAACACAACTGATAATAATTATTTTACACAATACTAGCAGATGCCCGCGACTTCGTCCGCGTGAAATAAGTTTTTTAAATTCCCACGGGAACTCCCAAATTTTTCGGGTTAATATATAGCCTATGACACTCACAAACTTTACCTCTTTATAATATTAGTATAGATTTATTTTATAAAATTACACATACTATTGCAGTAGGCATTAAAAGTTACAGGTATGCATAATTTAGGCTTCACCATGTCTACGCTTGATTTGAAATCAAAAATCACAAATGACTGACCTTCGCTCACGTTTCGACACGATTCGAAAGAAAGAAATGGAAAACGTCACGATCTGCGCGTGTACGAACCGGCAACGTCACTTAATATATTGCGGCAAATCTTATACTTCATTATGTATGAAACTGAATAAACCGAACCACTCATACTTCGGCATTTTTGTTATACTTGCTAAAATACCGAACACCTGGCAACCCTGGGCGCACCACTGGCGACGACGCGCTAAGTAGGTAAGTTGGTAACTTAGCGCGTCGCTGCCAGAGATCCCGCCCCGTGCCCCCGCGCCCCCGTGGCTCTCGTACACAATTCATATTTGCATTTTTCGATACAGTCCATTAGTAAATAATCAAAGCTGTCTCTAGGCATCCATACTAATATTATAAATGCGAAAGTGTGTCTGTCTGTCTGCCACGCTTTCACGGCCCATCTACTCAACCGATTTTGATGAAATTTCGTAAAAGGTTAGGTTGTATGTATAGGTGTAAGGACATAAGCTAGGTACCTACTTTTTACCCTGGAAAATTAAAGAGTTCCTGCGGTAATCAAAAAACCGTAATCCACGTGGACGAAATCGCGGGCATCATCTAGTACGGAAATAATTGAAAAACTTATCCGGGTCACACACAGTTTTTCACATAAAATTGTATAATACACGCCATCTAAATACCTGTTTCTTTTATGAAAACCTAAAACCGTTTACCTATACCTACTTCTTTTTTGCGTTTCAAATATTATATAATAAACTAGATGATGCCCGCGACTTCGTCCGCGTGGTTTAAGTTTTTTTTTATTCCCGAGGGAACTACTTAATTTTCCGGGATAAAAAGTAGATTATGTCACTCTCCAGGTCTTCAACTATACCCATGCCAAAAATCACGTCGATCCGTTGCGCCGTTGAAGCGTGATTGAAGGACAAACCAACAAACCAATTGACTTTCGCATTTATAATATTAGTATGATGATAAATGAAATCATACTAATATTATAAATGCGAAAGTCAGTTGGTTTGTTGGTTTGTTGGTTTGTCCTTCAATCACGCCGCAACGGAGCAACGGATCGACGTGATTTTTGGCATGGGTATAGACGAAGACCTGGAGAGTGACATAATCTACTTTTTATCCCACAAAAAATTAAGTAGTTCCCTCGGGAATAACAAAAAACTTAAACCACGCGGACGAAGTCGCGGGCATCAGCTAGTATGCTATAAAAGTTCTTATCTGTATGAAATAGAGCTGAAATTTTAAGAAACGGTCGAACGAAAACGTTTCTTACGAAAAGCACCTACCTAGTAGGTAACTATAGTAACATAATCATACTAATAAAATAAATGCGAGTGTTTTTGTTTTTTGGTTTGTTGATTTGTTGGTTTGTCTTTCAATCACGCCGCAACGGAGCAAGGGATCGACGTGATTTTTGGTATTGGTATAGTTGAGGACCTGGAGAGTGACATAGGCTACGTTTTATCCCGGAAAATTAAGGAGTTCCTGCGGGAATCAAAAAAGCTAAAACCACGCGGACGAACTTGCCGGCATTAGCTAGTCTTACTAAACAAATAATATAATAATATAATATATAATAATAATCAAATAAATATTATAAATGCGAAAGTTTGGATGTATGGATGGATGTTTGTTAATCACGCCCGAACGGCTGAACGGATCTGGATGAAACTTGTCACAGAGATAGATTATAGTCTGGAATAACACATAGGCTACTTTTTATCCCGGAAAACTAAGGAGTTCCCGCGGGAACCAAAAACCTCAATCCACGCGGACGAAGTCGCGGGCATCAGCTAGTAATAATATTATAATTGTACTAGTGTAATATTATGTTTGTACTTAACCATACAGACATATTTTATGTAATTGTCATTTTAACTGTAATTATTGTAATGTGATGTAGCTAAGGAATTTTGCATGTTGTATTTACTTTTATATGATTTTTACACATTGTGAACGTTACATCTTGCTTGTACCTATACTAAGTATCTCGATGTAAAAATCGCTAGTAAACCTAAAAATAAAATAAAATAAAATAATTATTATCAATGTGAAAGGAATTTTTCAAGAATTGAACTTGAAGAGTTCAACCGATTTAGCTGATATTTGAAATATGAACACATGACCAACTTCACGGGTGAACTCATGGTGGAGAACTCCTCAAATACTCATCGTAACTCCTTCGTGTTTGAGCTCATTGGATTTGTCTTATCGTGTAGGTTCTAAAGACCAAGAATGTACTTGGCGTCCAGGGTATCATGATGGAATCGGGAGGTCGTCACAGGACCTCTTCAAATACTCATCTTAACTCCTTCGTGTTTGGGCTCATTGGATTTGTCTTGCCAAGTAGGTACTAAAGACCTAGAAAGTAGTTGGTGTCCAGGGTCTCATGATGGAATCGGGAGTTGGTCAGCGAAACTCGGTTGATTAAGTACTTTGGTTCAGAAATATTTATGAAACATTTCGTGAACCTCGATCCTTTACGAAAACTGGTTTAGAAATCTCGTAGAAATCGGTATACCTACCTACTTGCTTTGAAAAAAGAAAAAACTCGTCGAATTCAGGATCTCCTACTTTTTTGAAGTCGGTCAAAAATAGTTGTTAAATTGTATATAGCTTTTCCAAATAAATTTTGGTGTTGTAATTACTTTTATTTCGGTTCCAAATAAAAATATCAATTTTTTCCATCCGCAGTATACAAACACTGCACTCGCGAAATCGTAATAAAATTTTTGACAAAAAGTGATCCACCCGTCCGTTCACGAGCGCGTTTCAGCCACAGAACATTATTACTCCTGGCGGAGGTTTCAGCGCAAACTGAGGCGAAAAATCAAGTCCTCGGATATTTTCCTTAGAAAAAGTATGAAAAAAATATGGTGGGACGCATTAATGACTACATACTTCACTTGGACGCACAATGTGGCATAGTATAGATAGAGGACTATATATGCCATCATTTTTTTATAAATTACTAATTAAAATATGCAGCGGATACATAAATGAGGGTTCCTGAACAGACCCCATTTTTCGTCATTTTAAGCGATTCATGCGTTCGATATTACGTATTTATGCAGAAAATTTGTATGGAGTGTGCATTTTTTATATGGTCAAACGAACGCTGAATACATGACCTTTAATTTGATACCATGATATCCCCACAGCTAGAATTCCTATTTCTTTAAAGTGTACCTGGAAAAGTATGAAATTTGTTTAAGGCGCCTTAAGGATTCCAGTATAAATTAAGAAATGTTATATCAAGCGGAAGAAGTCACGGGCATCAGTTTATAGTTGATAGCAGCTTGATATGATATCATAAGTTTTAACTTACCTAGTGATATCTAATAAGCAGTCTTTGTCATAATACACCGAATATTGTCTAATTTTTCTTATTGTGTCACCATTATCAAAATCGGTATCGTATTCATACAACTTTTCTATAAATCCAGCCTTATCTTTTACAGTCCAGACACATTCACCAGGGAGCCCCCTTAATTTTGGGGCGCCTATAAGTAAAGCTGCAGCTGTTAAGTCTTCTTCTTCTTGACGAAAATTTTCGTTCACTTCTTTGATCGTATCAAGAGATTGCGACTTATTAGATTCCAATTCAGAAATTCGCTGTTTGGATCTGGATGACTGTTTAAGAAACTGTTCGATTTCTACTTTTGCGTTAGAATTAAGCAAATTATTTTTGGATTTCACTATCAAACGACTGCAATAAGCTTTTAATTCATGATTTTTTGATTGCCAGGCATAATTTACTAATTTAATAAGATTCCTCTCAGCTTCTTCCTTATCTTGAGTCAATTTTCTAATTCGTGATTTTAGAAAGTTATTTTCCTGGTTGGCTATACTATAAAGTTGCTGAAAGCCTACATAGCGAGATCTATTTTCCTTCATTTGTTTTTGCGTGTCTTCAATTTGCCTTACGAGTCTTTTTTTGGCCAGCGTCTCCAACTGATATTGCATTCTTATGTATTTATTTTCTCGCATAGTCGCAAATAAAATGTGCCCTAAGTTTCTTCGTTCCTGACTATATTCCCTTAATTTGTTTAGTAAAAGTAAATTAACATTTTGGTGATTCCGTCTGGGCAGCGACTGTTGTTTATATTTAATTATCAAGTAAATTCTTAATTGTTCAAAAATACCCATACTTATTTCCAAAAATTTTAGAATGGCAACACCAACTGATTTCGCGGTAATTTTCAAAGATTCAGTCTTGCGCAAGTGATTTTTCAGTTTGTATAAATTGATGGTTTTTAATTTAATTTTTGTGTACAACATTAAATCATTCTTTCTATAGTATATTAAAACTAAGAACGCTCCAGCAATAAATGTTGTATATTGTAATAATACAATTTTATAATGGCGTACTGGGTTCACTTTATTTTCTTTTCTTTCATATGACATTTGTGGGATTAAAATGCTAGAATTTTCCAATGGTGGTGCCACAAAAACGTTAAGCTCGTTGAATTCTGGAAGCAAAGCTACTGTTATACTAAAAGTTATACACCCTCTAAGTAATCTAATCTCTAACTTGAATGGGACAGCAATTCAACGTGACCAAAGAGAGATCCGATTGGCGATACAGGATTGACGATCTAACATGCTCTCCGTGATATTGATGTAACACACAACTCCAACTATGGGCTGCTAATTATGTTTGAGAACTATTTTAATGAACTATAGCCAAACAAGTTAGCCACCATGGCAGTGTATGTTAAAAACAGCTAATAAATAAATAGCCCACATGTTTTCGCAAATTAGAGAAATTGGGGATCCACCTGTTAATTCCAAAGGAGCATTATTCTTTAGACATATGTCAATTGAACATAATCCAATCCACATTGCTACAACCATCCCAAACAGCCATCTTTGCGCAATGTACATTTTTTAAACAACTTGAGCTGGTCTTCTCCCTGGTTACATACAATGAATTTACACATTATTTTGATACAGATATTTTTATATTGCTTATTATTTCATAGACACAATTTGACATGTTCCAAGAACACTTTTTACAAAATGACAATCAATGTTAATGATGTCAAATCATATTTTCATGAGGTTTCATGTAAAAGTTTATTTATTTTAATGAATAAAATTCTATTAGGCTGTAGACGTATCCTAGCTCTATGACCAGGCCTCACTATTAATATATGTGGATATGCCACGCTTTATGTATGACTAGAGGACGCCCGCGACTTCGTTCGCGTGGCTTAAGTTTTTATTAAAGTTAATTCCCACAGGCACGCTTTAATTTTCCGGGCTAAAAAGAAGCCTGTGTCACTTTTCAAGTACCCATGGAAAAAATCACGTCGATCCGTTCAAAATTCAAATTCAAAATTCTTTATTTGCAGAAACATTTTTTACAATGAGATGTTATTTGTAAGTTTAAGTATAAATGTTTCACCTTAATATCAGGCATGCAAAATTACATATTTTGTTTATAACGTTGCTCTGTTGCGGCGTGATTGAAGGCCTAACTCTATTTGACGTCCTTGGGGATAGAAATTTCCAAAACTGTAAAATCTGTATTTCATCATTAGCGGAAGCCCATATACCAAGTTTCATAGCTATAGCAGCTTGAAAAACGACGGACTTTCATACAAACTTTTAACCCCTATTTAACCCCATTGAGGGTGGAATTTTTAAAAATGTGACACACATCCTTCTGTATTTTTACCAAAAAGCCAAAATACCAAGTTTAAGATTTAACTTGAAAAATATCTTGTTAAATAAAGTACTGGCACCCTATTTCAACCCTTTGGGGGTAGAATTTTCAAAAATGGCGAAGCACGTATTTATTTATTTTAAACCAGAAGCCCGAATACCAACTTTCATGGCTATAACTTGAAAAATAAAAGACCTTCATATCAACTTTCATCCCCTATTTCACCCCTTTGGGGGTAGAATTTTCGAAAACTGTGAAATATGTCTTTCTTCATTTTCTACCCGCAACTCATATACCAAGTTTTATGGCTATAACTTGAGAAATGACGGACTTTCATACACACTTTCAACCCCTATTTCAGCCCCTTAGGGGTGGAATTTTGAAAAATCCATCCTTAGTGAGCGCCTACGTCACAAAAGAAAGCTACTGTCAAAATTTCAAGTTTCTAACTCCAGCGGTTTTGGCTGTGCGTTGATATATAAGTCAGTCAGTCAGTCAGTCAGTCAGGACTTTGAATTTTATATATATAGATTTACATTGATTTACCAAATAAGGATACAACATCACCTACAAATTAATACTCAAAAAGCATTCACAATCGCATATACAAACACAGCAATAGATAATATAGACTGAGACACCAAACGGTTCACAAAAACCAACCATATATCTTTATACTTAGGGTTAAATTTTATAATAAAAGTTCGACACATACGACATTTTGCAGTGAATCAGCGGAAGACTTTCTGAGGTGAAAATAGTTCAGAATATGTATTTATGCACTATTTGACCTTGCCGTTTTTTGCGCCTCGATGGTGCGTCTAAGGTATTGGTAAGTCAATGATGATTTAGTATTTACTATAGTTTCATTAGCACATTTTCCAAAGCTCAGTTTCAAGGCTAAGCGCGCACTGCGATGCGTTTTACTCTATGAAAATTGGTTCAAGTTTGTGCCAATCAAATAGTTTTCTCTGAGCTGTGGTGTATGTGCTTGTTTATGCAAGCTTTCACACAAACTGTCGAAGTCAACGCACATAACAGGCGAAAATATAATAAATTGTGCTGTGTCCTGCAGTTAACTTCAGATGCGACAATTTGATTGGCGCCAGCTGTAAACTGGAAAGGAACAGAATCAGCTCTACTTACCTAGGATTTATCATTCAATGCTTTTAAAAGAAGACTGCATCAATGGTTAATAAATAAGTGTTTCTATTGTCTCAACGAATTTTTAAATTAATTTTATTTTTTTGAATTAATTTATTATTACAAT
This sequence comes from Erebia epiphron, assembly GCA_963932025.1. Lineage (NCBI taxonomy): Eukaryota > Metazoa > Arthropoda > Insecta > Lepidoptera > Nymphalidae > Erebia > Erebia epiphron. Next base: position 24,567,793 of record OZ009948.1, read on the forward strand.
TTTTTCTAATATATTTGACATTTTATTTTATTTGTATTTTATTGACAATTTTATAATTTTTGAGACATTCTAGAAAAACATATGTAAATTCTAATAAGTAATGATAAATTAATTGCATTATGTTAATAACTTAATGATTCATAAATTGTATTATGTACCTAGTTACTTTGTAAATTTGCATGTCAGCACTGACGAAACATGTTTGTTCTTTTTTATGTTTGTCATCTTAATTTTACAATGTTTCTTGCAAATAAATGAATTGAATTGAATTTACTTATGCATCATAGATTTACAATACAATAAATAATAATTATTTTCTGGTAAATCAATTCATTTAGTAAATGTATTATATATATGGCCTATGTGGTTTCCAACTGTAATTTTTAAAATAAAATATAATATTAATTTTTAAATTAAATAACAACTTCAATATATACCCTTACATTTTAATTTTTGCTTATTATTGAAGTCATTGGTAATCACACATTTTAATTTATTTATTTATCTTTTAATCTAAATAATTTCCTAAATTTAACTTGTAATGCTAATATTAATAAGGTAACATTCTTTTTGTACCACTCCTTGTTGTAGTCAAGATGAGCTCTCCAGTTTTTGTCCAAAAAAGCTTTATAAAATACACTCATTTCATCTGCTGTAAGATTCGTCTTGCCTTCTGGTACATTGCTTTTTAGGTATGCTTCTCTCTCCTGAAATTAAAGTGGAAGTTAAAACATCGCTTTTTAGGTATGCTTCTCTCTCCGGAAATTAAAAGTGGAAGTTAAAGGATTATGTTGAATTCTGTGCTGAATGTTTACTTGGTGTTTTACTACTTAAATAATATAGGTACCTTGCCTTGCAATGTCAATTCATAAAGGAGACTGAACATACACAGGCTATGCTTGTGTCAGAAGATAATTATTTTCATAATTTAAGTTTAATTTTATAATTCAGTTTGGCATAAAAAACAAAGTGCTGCCTATCCCGAGATTTTTTCATCATTTTAAAAGTACTCCAATTGTATTTGTAAAACCAGACTCCATTTTTATCCGTAGACATACCTACCTAGTGATGTTATTATTGAAATCGATGAAATAAAAACGGGCGGTGATCGACTTATAATCGATTAAAAACTATCATTTTCATAGTACTATAAAAAAATATCGATATTTATTTTCAAACCATTTTGATAGAATCGACTCAACTCGGTGCTAGTTGCAACACTTGCAGGTTAGTTGTCTGTGGTTTTTGCTTACTGACATTTTTGCTATTTTCGACAGCAAAGGTGATTCGAATTTAGATATTTTAATCCCATGCCGTTTTCTTGTACGTCGAGTTGAGATATACCTAGTATATTATTTCCTCCGTATGCGCTAAAACTTCTCTATATGTTGCAGCTTGCGTTTACGCGTTTGTGCAGTTTTGTTATTTTTGGAGCCTACTACCATACCTAACCTAACCTTTTACATAAAATTGTTTTTCTCAAAAACTGGGAGGAATAAATTAAAAATTCTTTTTGTATATGAAAGTAGGGCTATCAAACTTTATTTTAAGCAAACTTTTATCGAGACACAAAAATATTTGTTACTAGCCCAAACTCCATATAGTGCTGCTCAGTCTCCTTATAATATTGTTTAACTTCAAATACTATTCAAGACTTTGGAACAGTAAAACATACTTTGTTTAAAATTAAAGAAAATATTTAAGTAATTATCTAACAATTACGAAATCAAATTTAAAATGAGCCTAGATAAGTACCTATATTATTAAGCAGTCCCTGGTTAAATAGTTAAATACATAAGTACCAACTTTAAAAAACCTTGAATTGTGTTGTGTCCAGAAAATCTGGTTCCACTCCTGTACTTCGCTTCTTAGCTTCCTGTATTTCCTTTCTAAAATAGTTTCGTTCGCTGGTTTCTTAAATATGATTCTTCTGAGGTTGGATACAGGGTCAGGTGGACCGACCATATCACTTGTTATTTTATTGGGATTTGGAGGTTGTATCGATTTTATTTCTGGTGCTGTGCTTGCATGTCTTGATATAAATATAACGTTGGGCCTACTGGCCAGTGCAGCACGACTTGATAACATTCTATACTGTGTTCGATTTACATGTTTTCATAGCAAAATACAAAAAGTATTTTGAATTGAAGATTTGACAAAAATTGACTGGCGGATTTGACAAATGACACATCACAGATGATTGTGCAAATCGTTTGGAAATGGTCTAAATTTTATCAAATTCAAAATATGGAATTCCTACAGAAAATAATTACTATTATAGATTCTTTAAATATTATGATGTTTTCATCCAAAGATTTGAGTGGCATTATTTCAATAACGAGTAAGTCCAACATGTTTTTAACTAATTAAGTAATTTTTAACGTCAATAAGTGTACTTACAGTGTACCTATATTGAAATGATTTGATTGATTGAGGTTATTCTAGGAAGTTATTATTAAAATGATGATAATTTAGTTGTGGAACGTAGCATTCCTATGTCAAATATTGCCTCAGAAGGACTAGAATCCAGAGCCGTTAAGCCAGTTAATAAAAAGAAAGTCAAATATTTTAGGGTATGTTCCGAAATACACTGTTAGCACTGTAAGGTGTGACGTCAATTTAGTATACTGCGAAACCGTTCCTTTATAGTCAGCTATACTGGTCACTGCTTAAAACGGAACGCAGCCAGCACTGAGAGCACCTTTCCTCGAAAACGCCAGTGCTCACAGTACAAAAATGGCAACGATTTATGACGTCTACTGGTGGGCGTTGCGACGACGAACCGTTTCTAAAAACCGTTCTCTGTTCTGTGACGGTGAAACCGTTTTTACGTCCTGGGTAAAACAGTTTCGTTGCACAAACCAGTCTTCGAATAACTTGATTGGGTTGGTGCGATTTTATACTGTACACCTAAGAAAACACAGTCGAGAATCAATTGATTCAACGAAACACGTCGTCGCGAACGTAGTCGTCCTCGTTCCACGTTCGTTCTCAAACCAGTTCTTACAATCAAAAGTGAACCTTATGACTATGATATACAGTCGATAATGAACTTAGGCCTACGGTGTCGTTCGTGATGCGACGGTCAACGTCGCAACTCGTAATTGGTTTGAAGACTCGTCGTTGCAACTAGTTTGACGTTTTTACGTTGCACAAACTAGTCTTCGAATAACTTATTGTGATTTTTTATCTTACGCTTAAGAAAATACAGTCTAAAGTGAATTGATTCAACGAAACAGGTCGTCGCGGACGTCGCGTTGTCCTCATCGTTTCACGTTCGTTCTCAAACGAGTCCTTACAATAAAAAATGAACTTTTTGCCTATAATATACAGTCGATAATGTTTTACCGTAGAGTAGTCTTATGCTGTCGTTCGAGATGCGACGGTCAAATCCATGCAAACATAGATTTCACAGTAATTTACTGAAAGTGCAAATTCGCTTGGCATGAACAATGAATTGGGATTTTAAATTCCTGGAATACGAGCCGGTGAGCGCTTCGTCGCGTGGATATTATTTGTTTTCATTTTTTTTGTCAGTTGATATTGAGTAGTACGCTCAAAGACAATTGCTTTGTTAAGTAATTGTTTTAAGTTTCTGTTGTTTGTAAATTTAAATTGAGTAATGTGCTTACGAGTGTTTTTATGTTGTAAATAGTTTTGTAAATATTCAAGTGTACATGATTTTTAGGTGTTAGATTAGTGTAAATAATAATTTTTAACGTTAATAAAACACGATTGAAATATCAACGGCGCGAAAAAATTCTAGTGTGTTCTAGTGTGTAAATTTAAGTCAATCGATAAAAGGAATACACATAAATTAGTAAACGATTTCATAAATTTGAAATCGTTACCTTACACTTGTAAGAAACTCCACCGTTTCACTAAAAAAAACGCAAATATGTTTTGTTCTAAAGAACGCTTGTCGTCGGAACTGTTTTGAGGACGGCTTAAAAACCATCTTCAAAACGACAACCGTTTTTTGCAACCGTTTTCGTCGTCGGGAAAACCGTTGCGTTTCGTCCGTCAAAAAAACGATAACGACCCACCACTAATGACGTCATATATTTCCCTAGGATACTGCGGCATTAAACTGTCAGTCCATAACGGGACGAATTTCTCCCCAGTAAGAGCACTGAACAGTGCTCTCAGTGTATATCGGAACATATACGCAGTCATGTGCTGCCGTCGCCCGTCAATGTCCTTACAAAGTGTCAATATGTCAAAGTCGATATTTCCTTTCAAAAAATATCACCGAAATCGAATTATGTAAAAGGTAAAGTAAAAGCCCAAAAAATTGTTTCTTTTGCGAATATTGTCCATTCGTAAGGGCAGTGATTGCAATAATTTTGAGTTAACCAGAACACTAATAGCAAGAAACTCAGACAAAATGGCGAAAGGCAAAAAGGACGACGTTGAAGACGAGTACTCAGCAAAGTTGGACATGTGTTTAACTGATGGGATTGTAAAAACCGGTACGATATTTGATATAACCCTTTTATCTTATTATCCACTGTGTCATACAGCCTGCGACTAGCTAAGACTGCGGCTAAGGTTAAAGGGTAATTTAAAAAACGAGAACGTGTTGGGAATGGCTTGAGTTTTGTATTATTATGATCAAGACATCAAGGCCCAGTTATTATCAGGTTACATAAATCGAATTAGGAAAGCTGCAGGCTACGTTAGTGAAAGCGGGAATATCGATTTATATCTCTTACTGTACTAACATCCATTAACAATCAGTTAGCCTAAGAGTCAATATCCCACAGTTTTAGTCATATTGTTTACAGAAGAATCTGGGAGCTCAGACAAGGAATATTATGGCCAGTAAAATAATGTACTCAGAAAAACAGGATTTTCTTAATTTCCATCTGAGTGATGCTGGGATAGGTCAACTAGTCATAATTATAATATAAACTGTTATTTTTCCAGGCAGCGGTGTGCTACTAGGTGCTCTATCATCAGTGCTGTTCCTGGGGCGGCGGAGATGGCCCATCATAGCTGGCATGGGCATGGGGATTGGTCTTGCATATGCCAACTGTGAATATGAGTTAAACCCTAAAAAAAAGAGTGCTGCATGAGGACTATTGTTTGATGATAATAGAGTCATTATCAGGTGAATATTATGATTTTTATTTAATTTTTCTTCAATATAAGATTCTCTCTCTCTGCTTTATGCATTCCATTTCTCTCATAATGGGGTTTTCTTGGGATAACAATGCGGTGGGTTCCCAGGTGCTTCGGCATATGATTTGACTAAGAGTACTATTTCAACTCCTAGGTTTCTATTATTATCAGATGTTAGTGATAATAACCGGGACCGATGGCTTAACATGCTTTCCGAGGCACAGAGGAATAGAAAAGGCCAAATTTGGACTCCCAATTTTGGTCACCCATCCAGTTACCGACTTGGGTCAAAGTTGCTTACCAATCGCAATTGGCTGATGTGCATTGTCTCAACTAGGAATGTCCCTCAAGATTTTAAATAAATCTAGTTGAAATAATGCTATTAGTATGAGGTAATAATATAAAATTTAAGAGTAAAATTAGCAAAAGATGGTACTATGCCATTGGAATAGGGCAACACACTATTTTAGTTATATTCATGGATGCTTTTTCAGCTGTGCACAGCTCAGCTTTTAAAAAAAACTGTGCATTGAGTTTTATTTAAAAAATAACTTTGAAAAAGTTGCTATTTCAAGAAACTTATTTTGGAATAATAATATAATCAATAATGTCAAAATTCAATTTGTGGAAATTAAATTTTATCATCAAGATATTAATTTAGTTGTTTTATTGTTTCAGTTAAGATCACCAGAGTAAATAAATCATGTGCAAGAACACAGTGCATACTTATTGACTAGTAGATAACTTATTTAGAGAATACTGTAATTTTGTGTTGTTGTACAAATAATTATTAATTAATTATTATTTATTAAATGACTTTTATTTACGACTATTTCTCTTTTCTATCATTTTACAATTATAAAGCACAAATTCTACAATCTACTCATACAGTTGCTGGCTTGAGTGAATGTTACTCAACTAGTTTAATGGCTCACAGAGTCCACAGACAGTAGAATTTGTGTGTCTATATTGTTGCACCGCTCCTATTTTAATGGGTTGTCTTGCACACTTTGTTTTGTTTTGTTTTCTTTTTATGTCCTATGTAGCAATAAAGATTTATCTATCTATCTAAGTACCTAGCAGTATTTGTAAGCTTTTAAGAAGTATGCCACCTTCGTTAAATAGTATTAGGTAAGTTTAATATTACGTTGTAAAGATACATACATAGTAAAATGTAAAAGACAAAAAGTGTATGTTGCCCTCTTTATTTTGTGTAGAAAGACGGTAAGATAAATATTTCACTGTAAAATTAAACTTATTTCCGATAATGATAAGTATGAATAGTCTTTTTTCACTGCTATCTCACCTGATGGTAAGTGATGATGCAGTCTCAGATGGCTTGGTAACTTGGACGACAAGCTTGGTAAGAATGGTAAAGGGCTAACCTGTTATGAATATGACAGTTGTACTAAACCCATAACCCTTTTCAGTTTGTACACGGCATCGTCAGACCAGAGAATATTCAGAAATTATAAATTTCTATATTGACCAGTACAAGTATAAACACGTCTCTTCATTTATACGCCTTCACTGACCCTTTTGTCAAACTTTTCCAAGTCTCATTTACTCATAATATGTGTAATTTATCTTTAGATTAACTGAAAAGAGCAACTGCAGAGTTTCTTGCCGGTTCTTACAATAGTAGAACTTTCCGAACCAGTGGTAGATACTTACTTGCGGCTTTAGATTGAGTTTGATTAGATTTTTACCTGATTTGTTTATAAATAAGCTCACGAAATAAAACACACAGGTCGAAGAACAAATTTTAATAATTTATTGTACAAATTGTTACTGGAATAGAGTTAGAGAATTTGGATATAAGTGTCTCTTAAAAGTACAAATAAATATACAAATAATTTAATACGAAAAGACGTGAAGCTCTTTCAACAACCCATATACAGACACCGAACGTGGTGGTAAATATACTAAAATTATTAAACGTCGCGCCATACTACTAGTACTTTCTGAAGTTTCGAGCAAGTGCTGTAAAGTCACTTTGAAATTCGCTAAACTAAATTAATTAATTAATCTAGAAAAGCCGATTTTATGAAATTAATTATTATTAATAAAGATAAAATATAGAGTATTCACATGCTAACTCTAAAAATATCTTTTCTCTCAGAAAATCAGAGCATTCTAGAAGTAACGCGCAACCTGTGAAAAGACATCAAATAACATACACATTTCTTATCCTATCTCATTGAATAACATAACTTCTATATATTTATCTAGAAACCGAAATACAAAACATAAATACCTATCTGTCCCTTTCTTTATAAATTATAGTTGTTTGAATAAAGTAGAAAGGGGCAAAAAATATTCTTTACTTTTTCATTTACATATAACTTCATATTTTGTTGATATATGTTTCGTTTGTATTTGTATTATGTACCTATGGATTATATGAATGAAAATGCGAAATGCACAACTTCTACAGAAAAGTGTAGGTATCAATTTTCTAGGTTTATTTAAGTTTTAAAGATTCTTTCAACCATTGAATTTGATTTATTGATTGATTGCTTTATATAAATCAATGATTTAAATACATTAAACAACAGTCCAATGAATACCAAGAAACATAAAGTTAAGAGCAGAAACATACTTATAACACGCCACTCGACTAATTGTTGGCCCACCGCATTAGTAATCATCATATCCTAATTGCCTTTTATTACATGTAAAAAATTGAAGTAGATACATAAAACATGCGTCTACAGTCAAAACATTAAACTAACGCATTTGGGTCTCATAATATGCGTTAGTAATCTCGTGCTTTTTGTATTAAGATACAAAAAGCACGAGATTAGGTGTCTTTCTCATCAGCGAGAACGAATTTTACACACCATAATTATATTTATATATCAAAATGAACCTAAACTTATCCTTGATTATAAGTATGTTTCCAACCAAAACAAAACAGGTTTGCCAACGTAGTACAATTAATATTTTACACTGATTATAAAATATACACAACACATTAAGTATGTGTCAATTAAAACGTAAAAATATTGACAACAATTATTGTAAGCATGCATTTTTTTTAATTAACAAATATGGCAACATTTATAAATCACTTAAACACTGAATTTAAATATAGTAAAACTTTAAACTAATATTTACAGTAAATAGGAAGAATTTAAACAATAATGTTTCGACAAAGCAGCGGCGCCGGTAATCATACGAATTCTATATTTATTGTAGATCCATTTTATAATACCATTTTCAAACTCGCTCTTCTATTGTCCTTTGATTAATAATTACATAAGTGCAGTGGTTTTCAAAAGGTTTTTGAAGTGAAACTTCTTTAGAATCGTTGTGATTTGAAAATTCGATGAAAGAAAAAGCGACACTAAAAAGAGACAAACATATTCATAATAGGATTTAGCATGTGAGAGAATGAGATAGAATACGAGTTCTATGTTCACGACCAATAGATGGCGCTGTACGGTATTGAGTCCGCTACCGCTCCATTGTGCTCGCTCAAAAGGGTATATTAATTATCTCATTCACTCATTGGCTACTTTTCGAAGTTTCACTTCTGCCATGTGTGAATTTTGCACACACAGACTTATTTTTCTCTGCTATAGTTATTTTGGCCCCGCTACTTTGTAGTACAAAGTAGTGTAAAAGATAACATCACAAATGTACCTACTTAACGAGTAATAAACATACCTTAAACATAATCATTTGGTAAAATATTTGACTAGGAATAAAGTTATGAGGTGTGTTCGGAACCATATAATATTTAATTAAAAAACAGAAAACTTCAACGAATCGAAATTCTTTATGTTAAGAAAAACGTTATTATACGTTTGTAATAAGCGTTTTTACAAACTGTTGTTGTAATAACGCTTATTCTAGAAAAGCGTTGACACAATAACGTTTATCCAATATAACGTTATTCAAAATAAATAGTGCCGCAAAACATCCCGTCTCACTCACTACACGAAGGTATCGTGTGTAAGTGAGACGGAAGGATTATGCCGTCATTTTTATTTCTTTGTTGGTACGAGTTTTTTTTTTCACTTAGTTCTTCCTAGTCCCCTTTACATAAAAAGGAGAGTATACACTTATCTCACATGCGCGGCTCAATATCACCTATTTAAATTTCACCGATGTCACTCCCAAATCCCAATACAAACAACAAAAGTTAAACTGTCCTTGTATATTTTAAAGCTGCAGGCACATTACTGTGTTGTGAAATGTCGCATCGCATGGCATTAGTTTTTGTGCGAGCCCGGTATATACCAAAGCGGAGGATGAGCGAATATTTATTAACAAAAACACTTTACTTAGTTTCTTAGCACCCAGCCATTTACACTTGTCTGGGTGTTGATTATTTCTCTAGTACAATTAATATTATGCAGATGAAACTTGTCCGTCCATCCGTCCGTCTGTCAGAGCCTTATAACTTCCGAATTACTGAACGTACTCGTAATTACTTCAGCTTAAATATAATATGTAAACCAATGGCCTCCAGCCGAATATGGCTTAAAAACTTATAAAAATCTTTATTTCAGGGGGGTTCTCATAGAAGCGAATGCGAAGTGAAATATTTTTTATAGCGTTATTACATAGGGTTGCGGTATATCATTTTAAAGATAATTAGGGATAGAGTCCAAAAATTTTTTTTTTTAATTTTCCCCCTAAAATTGACGAAATAGGAAATTACTTTCAAAGTGGAGATTTTCTAACGTCCAAAGTTGACCTCAGAACTCTAAATTTTCTGAAAGGCTGAGCCTAATACTTGATCAATAACAAATACAAAAATTAGATAAATATTATAAGGAAACGAAATAATTTAATTATTAATCAGCTTCAGTCTCTTTAACAGAACTTCACAATGATGTCAATAGATGGCGCCGCGAGGTCTCAGTTCGGAGCGAACCACTAGTATTATTATTCCATCTCCATGTTCGTATCATCTCGGATACCGGGCCTTAGCGTGCCAAAGCGCCCCGACAGACTATTGCGCACGTCTTCTTACAAAGTGTATAACTCCGATTGCCTATCTGTCGAGTCACCACACTCAACACAGTAATGTGCTTGCACTCTTACACCAAAACCATCTACAATTTAATACTTCTCAAATACCTAGCATCCAAAAAAGTCTCTTCTGATACTTTTATTAGTGTCCCGTACTAAAAAGTAAAAAAAAAACGGAACTTAATTCATAAACATGAGTTTTATGTTGTTACTTACAATGAATGATCGAGTCTTCTATGAAAAAGGTGAGAAAAATTGGACATTATAATATTATTAATTATTCCTAATTCTTTCGCTATGAAGAGCAATAACCCATTGAATTTATAAAGCTTAGGTCCAGTCGCATGACGGACGGTCAAAGTTACGGTAACCGTTTTAACTTGGATCATCATTAGGAAGAAAAGTTTTTAAACCAACATTTTACCTTCAAACTCATGGAGGTATGAATAGTGAGTGCAACCCACTTTGCTTTTTATTAGTGGCCTAATGTAATGTTACCTTTACGCGCGGTTTTGTAATCCTTCTGTGATGGTTCTTGTTTTGTGGGAGTTGACACCAACTTTTTCTTTATTAATTTTGATCATTATTAAGGACAAGTTGTTCATCAAAAAGCTAGCAAAGTGGGTAGCAAAAGTCAGTAACCTTACCTCTATTATCTTATATATATTTATGAGACTTAAGTCTCACGTTGGGAAAAAGTAGAAAGTACCCTGACGTCTGTAACCCAAAGTTGCTTTGTTTAGGTCGTCAAATTTGACATTAATGATAAATTATTTTGGTACAATTGGCCTTTAGTAACTCGATTCAGTTTACTCTTCACAGCAAAATCATATTACTAAAATAGGTTAATTATCGTAAACAGGCACTGTTTCACTAATACTTTAATATTATTATCAAAAGTTTTGCGCTCGCGTCACCTACAGTGCGACAATAGTAGTATAATATGAGTGAAGCGAAATTTCATTATCTATGAATAATCTATAGAAGAGTTAAATCCGTAATATTTTCATATTGCCATAGACAATAGGCCTTTAACCGACTTACAAAAAGGAGGAGGTTCTCAATTCGGCGGATATTTTTTTTGGCATAAGTATACATTCATAACCCAGTCTCACACAATATCGTAAGTTATGACCCTCCTTTTTTGGTTCAACTAAGAGTACCTATTAAAACTTTTAGGTTTTTGTATTGATTATTATCAGATGGTAATAATAACCGGGACCGACGGCTTAACGTGCTCTCCGAGGCACGGAGGAATGTAAAGGTAAAATTTGAACCTCCAAATTCGGTCACCCATCTCGGACTTGGGTCAACGTTGCTTCGCAATCGACTGATATGCTTCACAACTAGGCCACTCGCCCCTCGTCGTCCTCGTCATTCGTCCTAATACGACTCACACGTCACCTAATTACCACTGCCAGGGATCGAACTAAAACACTATACCGCTCACCACTGCACCAAGGAGTCATACGTCGATAAACCTAAATATAATGGACGTTTTCTAATTGGGGCAGAATGCGCACATACATACATACATACATACATACTTACATACATATTACATACAAACTCGATACTGGTATAAGGTGAGCGCACATTATAGAGGGCCACTGTATCGCAGCGCAAATTGCAATACAATAGATATGATGACAACTCAATCAAATCAGCAACTTTTTATCAAACTTAAAACCGCACTTCTAGTATGGAAGTTGTACGACATTCACAGTTGTGACTTCATCAAATTTCAACATATTTTTTTTCTTTAATCTATATTTTAATAATCAGTTAGAAATATTTAATAATCAGTTAGAAATAATTTATTTTTGATATAGGCATCATCCCTATTTTGCACACTAGTTAGTTTCATTCTGAATGACGGCGCATCGCGTATGCTGAAGTAGATTTTTCATCTTTTAGAAGATGCTCTATTTATTCATTTACTAGCCGATGCCCGCGACTTTGTCCGTGTGAATTAAGATTTTTGACTCCCACAAGAACTCCTTAATTTTCCGGGATGAAAAGTAACCTATGTCCTTTCCCGGGATCTAAACTGCCTCTATACTAAATTTCATCAAAATAGGTTGAAAAGATGGGCCGTTAAAGCGTAGCAGACAGACAGACACACTATCGCATTTATAAGATTAGTATGGGTGGAACACGAAGAGCGCTTAATGCGCATCCAGCGTGGAATTCACCTCAGTTCAACCGAAGCTCTGATTTAATAATAAATACCGAATGCGCAATTTTAGGTCCTATGTCTATGGCAATACGTAACAATTTATTGTCATTACCATCTATGGTGCGTGTAATACTGCATTTAACTAGTCGTGGGCCTTGTAATATTACGTACAATTTACACTTAGTTATGTCTTACACAAGTGTCAACATTATTCTTAAGCTGGATTGCGGTACATGTTGGTGAACATTTCTACCTACCAAACCAAAAAGTAATTAAATTGTCTGACGTCCTTTTCGGCAGGGAACATTGTAAAAAAGATAGCAATATTCGGTCAACCTCTCAAATTTGGTTCGCTAAGTTATCAAACTAGCGCCACATTCACGTTGAAGATAATAATATGTAATTACTAGATTTTTATGTCCCATTTCATTATTTCTAAATTATAGATATATTTGACAAGTAAAGTAGGTTTCACGTAAGCGGGTCGATTAAGCGGTCAAACTTAAGAAGTTATTAATAATTATAGCACCACTTCTTTTGCTTCAGGGTCCTAAAAGGTTAAGCTATTTTTTATCCACTACAAGTTAGCCCTTTACTGCGATCTTGAGCCCTTTCAGGCTAACCTGTTAGGGGCACGGCAGTTATATTAAACCCACACCCCTATTCGGTTTCTACACGGCATCGTACTGGAATGCTAAATCGCTTTGCAGCACGTCTTTACTGGTAGGGTAGTAACTAGCCAGGGCCGAAGCCTCCCACCAGACCAGACCAGGGAAAATTCAGAAATTATAAATTCCTAAATTGATCTTACCGGGGATCGAACCCGGCACCTCTGCACGTTAAGACAACAGCGCTCAACACTGCGCTACGGAGGTCGTCAATACATTTTAGTTTATTTAAATAAAATATTTTTTCTATTCCATCTATCCATTCATACATGTCCCGCAAATCCAGTTGGTTACAATACATAATGAGTAATATTCAGGCTACTATATACCTATCCCCATGCTACCGCCTACTGTGATACTATCATTTCAACTATGTGATTAGGCACTATTACATTATAGACAGGTTGGTATACTGGTATTCATAGTTGGTCTAAATTTTTTAACATAACAAAGTCATTGACTAACTCATCAAGGTACAGCGAAACCCTTGGACAAGAAATAAGATGGGGTCCTTCGAAATTCTCGCGGAAGTTTCGCGGACGGTCGTAAGGTGGTTATAAACGTCCAAACTTTTGGCTAAGTTTTAAAGTAATTTTCCATCGGTAATAGGATTTAAACACCTCGGAAGAGAAGTTTGAAAATCATTCTGGTTGGTAACCTTGCGTAGTTGTCGATATATAGTAGTTGTTCTGTCTGGCATAGTTGTGGTATATTTTTCAATTTAACATTTGTATTTGGATTGGGTGTGGGTGTCACCGTAAGATTGTAAAAACCGTAAGATTGTAATCTAACGCTTTTTTTTCGATAGATTGTAAACAGACGAAAGATTGTGAACCGTTCAATGTTTTAAGTGTCAATTTTTGAAATATTCATTGTATTTACTTTTTCTTGTCTCTTTCTTGTAGTTTAGGTTAGGGTTCGACATAAATAATCAAGTAGTGCTTGTTGCTAACTTAGGTTCTGTCGGGTTAATAAACCTAACAGATTACAATCTACCGAAATATAATCCGTTATATTGTAATCATTCGACAGTTTACAATTTCGCGAGTTAGATTATAATCTAATGGTTTTTACAATCTTACGGTGACATATATTTTAGTCCAAGAAAAAAAGTAATTTTAACTTAAAGCGTTGGAAACCAGCTTTGGTTAACTTAAGATCTCAAATAACAATAACACAAGCAATTTTCAACCAGTAATAACCAATTAATACCAGTACACCAGCAGTCATATAAGTGGTCGAGAGAAACCTTATAATATCAGGGCAGTACAATCGCTTACCAAACACCGTAACGAACTCAAACGGATAAATATAACCTTTAATAAGTATTTATATTACATATTATTTATGACTCATAATTTAATATGTAATATAAATATTGAACTCGATCTTTAAAAATATTAAGTTGACATATTTATTTAATTTTGTTATTGTTTAATGTTAATGCTAATCCAAATGTTTTAAATTAAAATAAGTGTAACCATTGCAATGCCCTGACGGGCCCTCATGTAGTTAATGATTGTTATTATGTACATGAATGCAATTAGCAATAAATAAATAAATAAATTAGGGCACGCCTGTCGAGCACGCAATAAAAAAAAAATGACTGGTCAGTGCTAACAAGATAATGAAGGCATTAGAACTTTAGAAGTTTAATTAAACAATGCTTTACAATTAAACATTGTTCAGTCAACATCTCCTGAAGATGCTCCGGTGTCGGAGTGAAACTTACGTTGAGAATAATTTGTGTGGTGTGTTGTTGTGGCGATGCGAAAAGCTGACTTACCGGACGGTGAATATCGCAAGCAATACACATTTCAAACTGTACCACAGAGATTTTTCTGTTTTAGCGGATTATAGTGAATTCAACTTCTAATTCCTTTATTATCATGGACTTCCGCAAAGTAACGCCTGCTTCTACCCAATAGTACAAACAAGGTCTAATCCCTAGTTATTTCCCCAAATATTATTTGAATTTAATCAAAAGTTGACTCAATTTTTCTAACCTTAATTTCTTTCTTTATTAAAAAGAAAGAACTCTCCATATCAATTTAGTCGTCGATAAACATCAGTTAAAATCATTTTTATTGTTGTGTTAAGACGGCAATTTTTCACACTGGGAATTGAACTTTAGTGGCCCTGTTTTTATTTCTGTCGATTTAGTTAAGTTGGCAAATAGATCAAGAATTATCTATTTATCACCAATCACATTAAGAAAATTAAGAGTTCAGAATACAATTCGACTTCCATATTTGTCTGAGAGAGAATTTTCGAGGAAACAACTAAGGGTGTTGACCAATCAGCGCTGATCACAAAACAACCAACAACATGTCGGATCAAACAAAAACAGTATAATCGCCATAGGCGCTGCGGAACCGAGGAGCTAGCGCGGGAACTCACTTGGTGGTCATGTCGGGCCAATAGTTGACGTAGTATCGGTGGGTGCTGCCTTCGAACAGTCGGTCCAGCCAGTTCTCCAGCCCGTCTAGAAGGTTCTCTGGAAGGGGAAAATTTTCTATGAACAACACAAACTCACACACAAACTTCTTTATTCCTTACTAGATAATGCCCGCGAGTTTGCCATCTTAAGGGTTTTAATTCCCGCGGGAACTCCTTAATTTTCCGGGATAAAAATATAGGGCCTATGTCCTTCCCTGGGATACAACCTACCTTGCCAAATTTAACGAAAGCGAAAATTGGAAATCATAGCAGACAGACACAGTTTCACATTCATAATAATAGGGGTTAAAGTATGAAATTGCCGTTTTATTGTAATAGGTACTTCGAATTGACATAGAACCTTGGTTTGAGATTTTTGAATAAAACTTTTTTCACATGGTACCTGTGTAGTTCTTCTTTTAAAAAATGTGCAACATTCGATTATCGACTTTCAGTTGTTTTTTTTATTTAGCTTAAACAAGAAAGATGGATACTTCGAAAATTCGAGTGATTTTTGAATACGAGTTCCGACGCGGAACTAACGCGGCAGAAACAGCTCGCAATATCAATGTTGCGTTTGGAGAGGGGACTGCTAATGAACGCACCGTTCGATTTTGGTTTAAACGCTTTCGTGATGGAAACTTTGATTTGAAGAACGAACCACGTGGAAGACCCGCCCACACAGGTGAATAACAATGAATTGAAAGAGATGGTGGAAGCCGATCCGAGCCAAACTACCCAGGAATTAGCGGCATGGTTTAACGTTACCTTACCAACAATATTAACTCATTTGCGTCAAATCAATAAAATAAAAAAATATGAAAAATGGGTACAAATCAATTTCATACTTTAACCCCTAATATTTATGGATACAGTAAAGTTCCGCTACTAAAACCTTATATTATAACAAACTCTCGACTGAACTTTGAAGAATTAAAAATTTGTGTCGGTCATATTGTGCGGACAATAGATGGCGCTACTGGTAGCATACGAAGAAATCCGAACCAAGTGGCAGGGTGAATCGCTCTATCTAAGTTTCCATCCCAAAACAATAAAAAATGTTGAGCAAAGATTAAAACTTCTTCATAGAGAAAGTCGATTGTTATCAAAAATCTAATCAGTAACGCATTAGAACATCATTCACTCAAGCTGCCAAAAGTAAAATGATTGGACAGAGATAGAGTTGTTCAAAACTGTTATAACACCGTAGAACGCTACGGACTATA
The DNA here is from genome assembly GCA_963932025.1 of Erebia epiphron. NCBI lineage: Eukaryota > Metazoa > Arthropoda > Insecta > Lepidoptera > Nymphalidae > Erebia > Erebia epiphron. The sequence continues at coordinate 24,584,415 of OZ009948.1, forward strand.
AACTATATTTTTTAGCAAGCTTTTAAATACGCTATGTTATAACGCGCTTGTTATAAGGAAGCGTGTGGGCGGCCGGCAGGCACGATATGTCTTGCAGTACGCTAAATTTCGTAGCGCGCTAAATTTCGTAACACGGCAACGCGCTACCGGCAAGTGGGCGCCGCTACAAGTGCTACGAGAAGCCGCGCGCGATCGCGTGATATTCATAACGCCGTAGCGTCATGGCGGCGCCTCACATAACACGTTATCTGCGCTATGGAACAATAGCGCGCTATGATATTGCGCTGCGTGTTATATTAACCACCTCTACAGAGAACAGTGTATCGCACCTTGCAGCAGCAGCGGCGGGTCGTAGTGCTCGTCGTCGGAGGAGTCGGGGTCGGTGGTGAAGCCAATGAACGCGCCCGCCTCCGGGTCGGCCGCGCGCCCGCCCAGCGACACCGTCATGCGGCTCATGCGCTGCAACGAAATCAAATCAAATCAAATCAAAATGCTTTTTATTCAAATAAACTTTTACAAGTGCTTTTGAATCGTTAAGTGACTCTACCACTGGTTCGGAATGCCATTCCTACCGAGAACAACCAGCAAGAAACTCGGCGGTTGCTCTTTTGAAAAATAAAATATTTACAATTTTATTAATTTATACATATGTAACCGCTGTCCTTTAGCATTGCTGGAGCGAGTCAAATCCACGCTCTTTTGTCGTTTATGTAATGTAATCTTCAACGATATAATAAGCTTTTTTCAGAAGCATACTTTTAATAGATTTCTTAAACTTGTGTAAAGGCAAGTTTAAGATAGGTTGTGGAATTTTGTTATAAAATAGAATGCTCATTCCCACGAACGACCTTCGGACTTTCTTGAGAAACACGGCTGCTCAGTGACGTGAACCTGGCTCAAAGCGTTGGTCAGTTCCTCAGTGACGTGAACCTGACTCAAAGCGCTGGTCAGTTGCTCGGTGACGTGAACCTGACTCAAAGCGCTGGTCAGTTGCTCAGTGACGTCAACCGGGCCCGGCAGGGAAGAACCAATTTGATAGCACAATTTGTGTTCAAGTCAAATCAGCAACTTATTAAGGGCTGATTTTTCAATCGTCAGATAAATTTTATCGGAGGAATAAATTTGACATTTTAGCAGATTTTCAATACAAAACCTGTCAAAACGTCAAATTTATTCCTCCGACATACTTTATCTGACGATTGAAAAATTAGCCCTTAAACGCCTAAAAACAAAGAGGTTATCGATCCGACACATGTGTATACGTACGTATACATATGTGTCGAACGTACGTACATACTTTCATTTCGGTATCTATCTTCTTAAATAATAGAGTCTAAAATGCCTGTGTTAGCCCGTTTTCGTACACAATATTAGAGTCTAAAATTCCCGCTCACCTTGTGCGGCTTGGTGCACTCCGGGTGCTTGGCGTGGTAGATACAGAAGTATTTGCGGTGCGGGTTCAGCGCTAGAACAGTGCCGACGCAGTTCCGCGCATTGACGCGCAGCTCGCCGCCGCCCAGCGACAGTTGAAGCACGCGCCGGAACCACTCCACGTTCCGTTCCACGCATAGATACGCGAACACTAGCGTTTTGTTCCTGCGACAACACAACAGCTGTAAAAGGGAATTTTTACTAGTTCAACTGTTCGAACGTTGAACAAATGCTGTTTAACACAGCCTTTAAGGTGCCAGCGGAGAATGAATTGCCCATACAAACGTAATACCAAAATTATTTAAATTATAATTATTTGAGAATATTTCCACCATATTATGCGATTATTATGATTGAACTTGTATTTATCTAGGTCCCTGGACAAATATTTTTTCAAAATACTTACCCAAAATTTAATGTAAGCACATTGCGTTTCGCATGTTTTTACGACATAAATGACATGTTTTCTCCTTATTCGTTTCATATTAAAACCAACGATATCTCACGTACTAATTGATCAGGAACATAGTCTATATTGTCAAGTTACAGAATAACAACACGAAGTTAAAAACATAACAATTTCTCATTCATCATTTTTGGTATTCACGGAACAAGACCAAAATGTATAACAAACTCTGTACGCTCATATTGCTATCGCGCTTGCACGCGATCATGTGTCATCAGCCAAATAGAGATAGCAATATACCGGCAAATTTATATTTGCGGTTGGAATAGAAGTTGCGAGCGCCGCTCCCCTCTCTTAAGCGTATGCAATGGAAAATCCAGAAACTCTTTTGGAACCATGTAATGAAAGCTCACACTCGACCACACAAAGGAATTCTGCACCCATGATGGCCGTGCATGTACAGAGATGCATTTAGTTCGCGCACGTTTACGTACGTATGCGATTCGCGTAGCTACGATTCGTACTGAGCGTATTCGAGGGTCGAAACACGTTGGCGTCAGAGGAGAACGGACCCAAACACTTTAGATTTAACCACAAATTCATTACCACCAATAAACATTTCTTGGAGTATGCGAGCTGCACGGACTAACTTGAGCTTTAAACAAGGTAGGCCCGTTTAGATAGTTTAATGTTTTACTAACAAATTGATATGTCACTTGTATTACTAACACAGTGTAACCAGTTTAAATTTTTTAATAAGTATCCGTATCGAACAGTTCAGTTCTAGCTGATTGTGGCTCCAAATAATATGTGAATATGATAAGAACTTACTTGCGATAGGGCCACACAATTTTGTGGAATTTCGACAGGAGTTGCACACGACTTTGCATGTCGACCAATAGTACAATGGTTCGACAACCCGGTTTCTGTAACCTGCAACCAAATCTTACTTACTTATAACTTTTACTTATCTTACTAATATTATAAATGCGAAAGTTTGGATGGATGTATGGATGTTTGTTACTCAATCACGCTTCAGCCAGATCCGTGAAATTTGGCACAGGGATAGATTATAGTCTGGAATAGAACATAGGCTAAACCGGCACTGGAAAATTAAAGAGTTCCAGCGGGAACCAAAAAACCTCAAACCACGCAGACGAAGGCGCGGGCATTCGCTAGTATAGCATTAATTAGAGGCCTAATTATCTAAGATCGTAATCGTAATCATTTGAGGCCCTAAAACGTATTACTTAATCTGTTTAAGGAGTTCATACATGCTTTCTGACGTGCAGGCATCTATGAACTCCTTAAACAGGTCGAATAGGCATGATGACAGTAACCAAGAATCAATTAAATTGTGAATTTATCTAATGAAATAGGATTCATGGATTATAAAAAAAGTATTTATTTTTCTATTTCGAGTGAGATTGCTATTTATTATGATAATATAAAACTATAAAATACAGCAATCCGCCATATTGGATAAAACACCAAGAAACGAATGACGTCACAATTGTTTGTTTTCGAGCTTTGACAATCACACTATGTTTACTGCACACTGTACAGAGTACATTGGTAAAAACAATAGTGACGACACAAACGACGCCATGACACCGCCGAACGTTTTGGCGTGAATTTTAAAATTTAAATTTCAAATGCCTATTTTATCTACCAACCCTTATTTTTCTGCTGAAATAAGATATTTTTTCGAAATAGTAGATACTTCCGAACATAATCTGACCATTTTTCAAAATCAGTCATCATGCCTATTATTCGTATTACGATTATAGATTTTCTTACACGATTGGGGGCTTATACCCAGAACGACTATTTCTTACAACCGTCATGGCGCAGTGAGCACTGTGGAATTATAAATGGCAGGTTCGATTCGCCGCAGTGGCAACTCGTTATTTGGGAATTGATAATTTTTTTACTGTTTAAGAATAAAAGCCAGTCCTTCAAATTTAAATTTCATAAAACTTATCCATCTTAAGTGGCTAAAATAAACTTTTGCACGCGGGTTACAAACACGATATAAAGAAAGCCTTTTCGAACAGGGTGATATGAAAATAACTATTTCAGAACACCAGCTCGCAATCTCTGCTCTCTAGAACTCTAGAGCTCTGTAGAAGTCTAAAAGTTTTAGATAATGAACGAAAGTAGTGACAATTTAGTAGTAGTGATTGTAATCTAACACCATACAAGTCAAATTCAATATATCTACAATAGCAAGGTAACATTTCATTTCATTTCTTTATTAGTTGCAATTTCACAGTTACATAATTTCTTAATATAATTATATTATAGTCATTAATTAACAAGGTATCCTATGGATACCCAGTTTGGGTGTGGCAACAGAACAGTGTAGGGAGACCGATTTTATTAGTGATTGTCAGTATCATTTAAGAATTCATTAATATTGTAGTAACATTTTTCAATCAGATCAGAGTAGCTTATTGTTAAACTCTTTTTCTTTTCCAATGTTCCTAACTTTGCTATCATGTGAACAAATAACTATTTCTCCCACTCACCTAACCAATCCATTGTATTTCTCGGCTCGTAACTCGTGTAACCGCATCTCGGGTTGCGGGTCGTTGTTGTTTCGCTTGGCGCCATTTTGCCGACGCCGCTCTTCCTTCTGCCGCTGCACTGACTCCTCTTCCACGCGTCTTGTAAAAAAAAGAAAACTCAAAATTGTGAAGATTTGACTTGCCAACCCAGCTCGACTGTTGTTTGTTTTTGTTTTTGTTTTTGGAACGGTTCCTTGTGGGATGATGCGGGCTCGATATGTCTTGCAGCACGCTAAATTTCATAGCGCGCTACATTTCGTAACACGCAAAGATGACGTTTACTCACAACAGCGTGTTACGCGAGACTTACCATCAGCCAGCGGCAACGCGCTACCGGCAAGCGGGCGCAGCTACAAGTGCTACGAGGCGCCGCGCGTGATCGCTTGATATTCATAACGCCGTAGCGTCATGGCGGCTCCTCACATAACACGTTATTAAGATGACAAACTAATTAAAGAACAATAATATGTTACGTCATTGCTGACGTGCAAATGTATAAAGTAGGTATCAGTACAATTTATGAAACCTTAATTAAATCATAAATATAACCACAATGACACCTAAAACTCTAATCTAATAACCACAAGTATAATTCTTAGACAACATTGAATTATTCCAAAAAGTACCCATAATATGTTAAAATTATATAAAACCTAAATTAGAAAATATATCAGATCTCATATTAATACCAATTACCATTAATTTATTATTACCTACTTATTAAAATATACATACTTCTTTCTAAAATGTCTTAACAATTAATGGACTGTCAAAAACTGTATTTCTTTGTTCAAACTCTCGTCGCTAATGACTTGTCACTCTTGCTCTGTCGTCGCGTGTGTCTCGTGTTACCGCTTGGCTATTATGCACTAAATCGATAGAAGAAGATCGAATCATCAGCCTGGTTCCGATAAGTCTGAGTGCTAATTGACAGTTGGAGAGCGATTTTTATTTTGCTGGTGTCGTGACAATTACTAATGGAAAATATGTCACGTGCTCTTACACTATAATTGGAAACAAATTAACATTACAAATCTACATACTTATTTTTTGTACATAAATATAATTGAATATTTATTGTATGTTTTGCGCTGATATTGAGCTACGTCTTATTTAACCACCTCTAGATTATATCACTCAAGCTCTAGCGCGGGGGTCGCGAGAGCGTAGGGCGTAGAGCATACATTCACTCCACTCGCACTCAGTAAGTACCGCCCTGAAAGTGTATCACTCACATGAGGTACGCCATGAAGTAGCCCGCGGCGAGCACCAGCGCGACCGTGGCGAGCACGGAGAGAGCGGAGAGCGCGTGGTGCGTGCGCAGAGCGGAGAGCGCGCGCTCGCTCCACTCGCACAGGCGGCTCACGGCGCGCCACACCGCGCCCGCCGCCGCCTCGTCCACCAGCTCCTGGTGAATGGAGTATCAACGTCAGATAGTCAGTATTTCAACCCATTGCCGTAACAGCCATTAGACTAACAGATAACTGTACTTTCGCTAGGAAGGCTGATTCACTATTTCCACCAGAGGAGAGTCCTACATTCACCAAATACTGGATCAGCCTTCCTAGCGATAGTTACCAAAACTACGGACATCATAATATCATACTAATATTATAAATGCAAATGTCACTTTGTTTGTTGGTTTGTCCTTCAATCACGCCGCAACGGAGCAACGGATCGACGTGATTTTTGGCATGGTTATAGTTGAGGACCTGGCAGGGCTAGCATGCGCGCGTAGAGATATGTCTCTCTACTTTTGTCGCTCTCTTTTCTCTTTCTGATCCATATTGATAGACAAAGAAACGAGAGCGACAAAATTAGAGAGACATATCTCTACGTGCGCATGCTGCATAGGCTGGAGAGTGTCATAGGCTACTTTTTATCCCGGAAAATTAAGGAGTTCCCGCGGGAATCAAAAAAACTTAAACCACGCGGACGGAGTCGCGGGCATCAGCTAGTCTCCTATAATTCATATTGATCCTCTAAAACACTCCTAGATGAAGAAAACCCTGAAAATTTTGTTCCTGAGAAATGTGCCGGGAGTTTGCTTTACCTCATCCACTGCACCTACAGAGACTTTAAAATTGAGTATTAAGAGACCTACCTCAATCCGTGTTTCATAGGCCACCACCTCAGTGGGCCTCAGCAGCCTCTTCACCAGCTGCTCCAAGGCCCTCTTGGTCTCGTTCAGTCGCTCGTGGTAGCAGAGCGCCTACTCCCCCAGCGCGCCCCCCTCGCTCATATCGTCCGGGTGGCACGCGGCGCACGTTGGCCACGTCTCGTTCAGCCATTCGTAATGTATTGTTTATAGGATGTCCTGGAGTTGCCGTATTGATCCTCCTATTTGCTGCTAGATGAAGAAAACCTTGGAAATTTTGTTCCTGAGAAATGCGCCGGCGGTATGCGTTTGCTTTACCTCACCCACAGGCCACAGCACCTTCAAAGACACCTTAAAATAGAGTTTTTCAGAGACCTACCTGAATCCGTGTCTCATAGGCCACGACCTCAGTGGGCCTCAGCAGCCTCTTCACCAGCTGCTCCAAGGCCCTCTTGGTCTCGTTCAGTCGCTCGTGGTAGCGGAGCGCCTCCTCGCCCCGCGCGCCCCCCTCGCTCATCTCGTCCGGGTGGCACGCGGCGCACGTTGGCCACGTTTCGTTGAGCCATTCGTAGTGGATGCGCGTGGCCTCGCGTCGCCATATCACCACGATGCGGTGTTCGAGAGTCGTCAAGTCGATGCCTGGTAAAGAGTGATAAATATAGTCCAACTAACTTATATGGCCCGGTGGCCGAAATTGGAACCAAATTTTATGCATGTTTAGTTCTTGAATGATTGAATATTTTTATTTCTTAGACTACAGAGGTCCACATGAAAGAGGTTTTTGTTTTTTTTAATTTGCTTTTAATATAAACTAGCGACGATGTCAGCGGGTCAGATAAGTTTGTGGGCTATAAGTCAAAATTAACGTTTGAACGTTCGTTTTTAAGTCAAAGTCTGTGTCGTGTGAACGAGGAATGTACCAAAAATTTATATTCACTCCACTAAATAAAATAAAAGAAATTATCAGCTCAAATACACCGTAGTCGGTGGTAGGGCTGCCAAAAATCATCAATCAAGAATATCCAAGATGGCAGTGTGTCTATGGCAAGTATGTGTTCTCACCGGAGCCGTTGGCGAGCGCGTGCACAAAGTCCGGCTGCTTGTGCGCGTACACGTACGCGTAGCGGATGCGCTCGGGCGCGCGCCTGGCCAGCGCTCGCAGCACGCGCAGGCCGGGCGCGGGCGCGGCGCGAGCTATTAGTATGCAACACAGCCGCCGCCGCGCCGCGCGCCACTCTACAGGGCACACTGTGTCCAACACGCTCTACAAGAAAGGAAGAGAAATCGTTTCAAAGTTATCAAAAGTTTTCAAGCAACGAATTCAACGAAAAGAGTATCAATGAATTTTTGAAGTAATAGTACATTACATCACGAGACCGGGAAGTGCGCGTTTTCTGGTCGAGTGTTATTTAGACGGCCGAGCTACGCGAGGCCGGCTATATTATACGAGACCAGAAATGCTCTCCCGGTCGAGGTGTGTATAGTGCTTTTCTAAAAAATGAAACAAGTGACTTTTTTTAATATATTATATTATGTAATTAAAAGAAAGCCACCGAGTTTCTTGCTGGTTCTTCTCGGTAGGAATGGCATTCCGAACCAGTGGTAGATTCACTTGACGATTCAAAAGTACTTGTAAAAGTTTATTTGAATAAAAAAAACATTTGATTTTGATTTCGATTTGGCCTAGGCCGGGAAGTTTAACTTTCGAACTCATTTACAGGGTATAAAATGTGCACATTTCATATCATTTTTTAGAAAAACTTCTTTACGCACCCTTGATTTGGGGAGTAGGCTGGTGAATGCGTGACGAAAGCGTTACGAAAAGTGGCGAACGGAAGATGAGAGGGAGATATAAGTTAGTGAAGATAGAAAGAGAGAGTTTCGTATATTAGGGGCAAGAGAGGTGCGACACATTTTCTCTCTTTCTCTCATAGCACACTTGTTACATACAATCCTAAAAAGGTCTTAGTTCAGCATAATACTGCAAGCACAAAAACAGTGGTAAATTTTAGCTTTGAAGGGTTTAAGGCTATATTGCTGTGACAGGTACTAGGAGCACATACCTGTGAGGACTGTCTGGGCAGGGTCAGCATCTGGTTGGCCTCTATGAGTTGGCGCAGGGTCTGTGTGGGGATCTCCGTGGTGCTGTGAGTGGTTATATCTTCCTTATTGCTGGGTCAGATACTAGGAGCACATACCTGTGAGGACAGTCTGGGCAGGGTCAGCATCTGGTTGGCCTCTATGAGTTGGCGCAGGGTCTGTGTGGGGATCTCTGTTGTGCTGACAGTGGCCGCGGGCTCCACACTGTCTTCCTTCAGCAGCACCATGGTGTCCATACTGCGTTGAACTTTGTATCGGGCGCTTGTGTTCTGGGTATCTTTGGATGTTATGTCGACGAATCTACAAACATCATACTAATATTATAAATGCGAAAGTGTGTTTGTTTGTTGGTTTGTCCTTCAATCACGCCGCAATGGGGCAACGGAGCGACGTGATTTTTGGCATGGGTATAGTTGAGAACCTGGAGAGTGACATTAGCTTTATATGTGTATAAAATTGTGACTTTATATCCCGGAAAATTAAGGATTTCCCACGGGAATAAAAAAAACTTTTACCGAAGTTGTGGGCATCAGCTAGTAATAAGTAAAGTTTTAAATAAAAAAACTTACGCAAACGACACCCTATCCCGGTAATGAAAAGCAGTGATAAGGTATCTCAGGCGGATGCTCTGACGCTCTTCGAATATCAGCGCCTTCACTTTGTTGTCTTCAAAGTCACTGACGAATGACTCCACGTTCGCATCTGTGAGGCTTCGGACCAGTTTGTAGGGAAACTTCCATCGGATGAACTCTGCAACAAAAATGACAATCTATTTCTTATTTCTATTTTTTTTTAATTAGAATTTTTTTTTCTACAAGTACATTGCTTTTTAATTTATTTTTACATGTCATATTTTATTTATTTTATTTGAATATGGTTTAAAGCAGAAATGCTGGCACATTAAGAGTGGTCAAGGCAATCCTCAAGGGTTTTAGGCACCACGCGCCATGCCAGGCTCACCTTGTGCCCCGCGTATTGCAGTAGCTAGCGACTGCGGGGCTTTCAACCAATGATGATCTTCCTACAGGCTGCCATATTTGTATGACATGGCAAAATGACCTGCTGTACTCACCTAATATCTTAGGCAGCGATGCGAGCCCTTCTTTGTAGATATACACCTGCTTGTCCAGTATGACAGTCAAGCACGGCACGCCATGTACGCCCACGCGTCGCGCGAGGCTCGCTTCGTGGCCCGCGTGCACAGTGGCTAGAGTCACGCCTAGCGGCTGCAGTGCTTCTACCAAGCGGCGCCAAGCCATGGCCGAACGCACGCAGTCGAAACACCAGTCAGTGTAGAAGAGGACTAATGCGGGAGTGTGGACGCTCTTCTCTAGGATGTTGTTTTCAAAATGTCTGAAAATGTGACAAGTTTTATATAAGTACTGGATGATGCCCGCGACTTCGTCCGCGTGAATTGATGTTTTTTTAAGATTTAAACTATCCTATCTCTCAAGTTGGATCGAACTGCACATGGTGTGCGAATTTTATTATAATCGGTTAAGACTCTAGTGCTTGAGCGTGGGAACTTTTTATAGAACACCCACATTGATATTTTCGAGTCACACAGACTCATCGCAGTGTTAGTATACGCACCCTGGACATGAATTGATGCTTCGCACAAGTTACATATTCATTACGCGCACGTCTACGTAGGATGTATATGAATGTCACATAGAACACGCATTGTATGCAGCCATTAGCTTGTCGCATATCGTAGTCACAGAACACAGTGATCGTAGTCAACGGGCCCGTAGTAGTTAGCCGGCGGCAAAAGGTGGGGCCAAAGTGTATGCTTTATTTTTTATTTATTTGTTTTATGAAGAAATTTAAAATATGATCAGTGTTTTGTGTGATATGGAAAATGGGTTTCATTGATGATCTTTTATTAAAAAATAAAGGTTAATACAGATTAAAACAATCACAGTGGTTTGAACACTTTATATTTTGTCGGCATTAAAAAGAAGTTTCTTGTTCTCTTAAAAGCTGTAAATGACTGAAATCACAACCTAGGGGTGAATCGTGTTTGGCAATTTTTTGCAATTCCTCATAAAAGTACATGAAGTCAATTATTCTGCGCCCATCAACTTAAAACTCTTCAAGTTGTGGAGTATTCTGTTCTGACGTCGTATGAAATGATATTACTGTATTACTTCGTGATCTTTAAACTTGGTCAAAATATCTAAAATAAAATACCAATATATATCAAATAATAATAAAAAATGTATGGTACATAAAAAATACTGTTACCACTTGCTCTCAGGACTCATCCTGCCACACCCGGCTATGTTGTACTTATTACTGTATACTATCGATTTACAAATATTATATTTGAAAATCTGGTATATATACGCACTTTTTATGTCACCGTTACCCGCTTATTTATTTTGTTTATTTCATTTATTTAATCTTTTGAATATTCATTACTCATAATTAAGTAAATTCATAACATCCACCTCAAAGGAGGGTAATTCGTAGTGCTTCTTTGAGGTGGATGGATATTATGAACGACACTTACTACAGTGCATGCATCACATTTCAAGTTCTCCTGAACTGAAACTTCTTGTTTTCTAAAACAATAATAACTAGTGGTTCGTCCCGAACTGGGGCCTCGCGGCGCCATCTATTGACATCATTGTGAAATTCTGTTCTAAATACTAAGGCTCATTAAAAATTAAATAATTTCGTTTCCTTATAATTTTTATCTAATTTTAGTAGTTGTGGTTCAAGTATAGGATATAATTCAAATAATTGATCAAGTTTCAGGCTCAGCATTTCAGAAAATTTAGATTTCTGAGGTAAACTTTGGACGTAAGAAAATCTCCACTTTGAAAGTCCCCCCATTTCGTCAATTCGGACTTTATTCCTAATTATCTTTAAAATGATATACCGCAACCTTATGTAACGCTATAAAAAATATTTTACTTCGCGTTTGCTTCTATGAGGGCCCCCCTGAAATAAAGATTTTTATAACTTTTTAAGCCATATTCGGCTGGAGGCCATCAGTTTATATTATATTATAATATTCGAAATTGAAGTAATTACGTTCAGTAATTCAGAAGTTATAAGGCTCTAAGGTACGGACGGACGGAAGGACAGACAAGTGCAAATTCACTCAAGTAGACTCAGAGACCTTCACTTCGCTCGGTCAATTATTAAGAATATATATTAGAAACTAATAGATACCCTCGACTTCTTCCACATGAAATAAAGATTTCTTAGAATCCCATGGGTACTCTTTCGTCCCCGGTACCGTCCCCGTCCCCGGTACGCAATCCATCTCTATGCCAAATGTCATCAAAATCGGTTGATCTGTTGAGCCGTGAAAAGCTAACAGACAGACAAGCACACTTTCGCATTTATAATATTAGTATGGATTAATGTACTTAATAAAATAGAAATTTATTTTGGTATCTATTTCAGGTAGATAATATGGGTACAGGGATAGGTGGTATCCCGGGGAAGGACATAGGCTACTTTTTATCCCGGAAAATTCAAGATTTCCCGCGGGAATCAAAAAAACTTAGTCCACGCGGACGAAGTCGCGGGAATCATTAGTGTATGATAATTACAAAAAAAAGTATGATAATTATTACATTAATGTATGATAATTGCAAGAATACTTGCTCGAAGAATTCAAATAATTTTAGCAGTCGTGCCCGACACTCGCGCCCCACCCTTATGCTAGATCGCGGATCGCGGATCGCGGAACTATGGAACTATGAACAGACGTGCGGTCTCCTTGAACATTGAGACGGCACTGAATTTTTCATGCGCGTAGTCTATAATATAAAGCGAATTCTGCTTCATACTAAAATGTATGGGCAGCGGGGAACGATTTTCGCTAAAAAAATGAATTATGTTTAGGCTTAGATTATTATTTTTCGGTTTGAATTAGTAAAAAACTTTTACGGTGAATGTATTGTCTATACTTTCATCTCACGTTTTGACCAAATATATTTTTTAATATATTAACAAAATAGCTTAGAGAGTTATAATAGAAAAGGCTGTTTTAGACGTTTTTGACCATTGTTATCGAATTTTTTTCTCGAAAATCAAGAATTATTTTATAAGTATCACGCGGTGAAAGTGAAGACTCATTTATTAACTAATCGAGATTTTTTTGTGGTGTCATTCAATGAAGTAAGTTCTTTAATTTTTTTGAAATCGTAACTGCCTATTCGCGCGTTTTTTAAGGACCTGCCTCTTAAGTGGTAATGGACTCCTAATCCATTGAGGACAAACATTGTGACACGAGATTTATATATATTAAGATGTATAAGTTTAAGAAAAATAATAAAGGAGAAACTAGAAGAGATAAAAAGCAGACCCTAAAACTACATACAACAGTAAACTTTAATGTATGAAGAGTATTAGTAATTCATGATGAATGACTGACATACATCTCATGCGATCGCGCTTGTCGGGTGCCACGGTCGCGTATTACCTACTTGACTTGGGAAAGGCGTTTGACATAATTCACAATTAAACATTTGATAACAAATTGAGGATTTTTCTAAATTTATTCAATAGATCAATCAATATCAATATTTATTTATTCAAATTAGGTACACTGTAGGTACACTTATTGACGTCAATTACTTATAAAAAACATGATGGTGATAATCAGTTATAGTATCTTAAAACTAAAGCTACGAGGGTTCCAAATGCGCCCTGGTCTGAGAAGAGCCCACCACAAACTCAGTCAGGAAACTATACTTTTATCAGGATCTACAGGATATACAGGATCTCAGATGCTATTTAACAGTGTGGCATTATTTTTCAATGTGGAGTACTACAAGGATGACTATTGGTACTCATTTGTTAAACTATGTATTATCTTTATTAAATTATTAATAATAGTAAAGAAGTTCCAGAAGACATACCTTGCAGTAACAGACAATTTATAGAATAATGTTATGTCTTGATCTTGAGTTCTGAAATGTGTGCTGAAATACTCAAACGGATCATTGCTGAAACAAAATATCAATAAATACTATATGTATGACAAATCAAAAAATGTTTCAGTTAACCATATTATACCTAAGAGTAAAAACTCAACCCCACAAAGGATTTCATATGTTGTACAAACAACATAACTGCTTATCTAGATTATGATGGAATAAGAATATATTGAATAAGTTGAAGGCTGCTTGTCTACCACATAAGCAGACTGATCATATTATTTATTGATGACACAATAATTTTATCAGGTCACCTATCAAAAATATGATTGGTCTACTACATAACACATCTCCGCTCTGCTTTAGGGTGCATTTCCACCAGAAATGTGCTATGTGTCAAACTCATATCTTACTTCATTCAACTACAGATCTATCTCTCCTATAGGTGGGATTGACATACATCTGTAGCTTAGCAATGTAGCACATCTCTGGAGGAAAGGCACCCTCAGTGGACAGCAGCCTAAGACTGGCAAATTAAAAACATACCTGAATCTAGCATATTGGCTATAATCATGCCGCTGCTTATACATGTGGTCATCTTCATTGGTGATGCCATACAAGTCATATGCCTGTCTCCGCTCTGTGTCTGACAGTAGCTCGTAAGCCTGCTTGATCTCCACAAACCGAGACTCCGCATTTGGGTCCTCATTTTTATCTGGATGCCTGTGTAAGGAACAAAATGGATGAGACAATGCTTATTAAATTGTAATTATTGTTCTGGGCATGTTTCTAATAGAGTACAAACATTGTTAATTAGTCATTAACAGCTAAATATGACTGACAGGCTGCTATACTCAATCATTAGTTAACAGGGTAAGTACCCATATCCCATACCCATAGATATCAATTTTCAAAAAAACTTGTGATGTAGCAATATGAGCTGAACTACCTGTTGTAAGAAGAAAATGAGGTTTCAGCTAATGCAGCTAGAAACAACTAGTTATAAATGAATGAATGATGAGATATATGATAAAAATCAATAAAGTACCCAACCAGACAAAATTCAAAATTTAAACATACCACTCTTTCGCTAATTGTCGGTACGCCTTGCGGATTTCGGGTAAAGTCGCTCTCCTGTGAATACCCAGGATCTTGTAAGGGTCACCGATCTTCTGGCCCAAGATTATCGGGACCACAGCCACTAACAAAAATACACACAGTCCCTTCCATTGCATATTAATATGTTGAAACGACCGACCCAGGTAGGCAAACCTCCGTTCTATTCCGAGATCTATTATCAAACCGACATCGTTATCCTATGACCGTACACATTACTGTAGGAAATTAGCGGACAATTTCAAGAATTTCATATCACTCATTCGTCCTTGAATAGAACGAGATGGCTGAAAAATCGAGAAAATCGTGAAAATCCTAAGAAAATTCATGAAAATCACAAATCAAGAAATCACACATTTTATTTTATTAAACTGACTTAAGCTCTGGGTTCCAGCCTTATCGAGCATTAACAGATAATATCATAGAGTTAGTAATTTACTATTATATTATAATATTTATTTACCTGATGCCCGCGACTTCGTCCGCGTGGATTAATGTTTTTTTGGTTCCATTCCAGTGGGAACTCTTTGATTTTCCGAGATGAAAAGTAGCTTGTTGTTATTAGAGACTATAATCTATCTTTAATTAGGTATGTAAAGAACATAGAGGTACTACCTCTGTGGTAAAGAATCTATCTCTGTGCCAAACATCCAGATCCGTGCAGCCGTTCTGCCCATATTTGTATAAATCATTGTCTTAATATTTTCTGAATTTATTAATTTTCTGAACGGTTCTCATTGTTCTTGCCTCGTTTGAAATATGTTCTACTGCGGCCGGTGAGATCCCGGGTTTCTGGGTTCTTCTGCCTAAAAATTCTCAGTACCTACTAGCCCGGAATTAGGAAGTCAATAGATATTAGATATGACAGTGAAAAAGGCATTAATTTTGTTTACTCTGTCATATGTGGTCATAGTTCGTGGAGGATCGTACCACAGGATCGTACGTACCTACGTAATATTCCTGTGGTAAATCAAATGTTCGTTCGTGCGAAGACTCAAAAGAGCTAGAACTCAGAACCGTAAAGCCAGCGACAATTATTTATAAAAGCTTACGTGTCAGTCACGTCAATTGAAGGTCAATGTCAACTATCACTGTCACTGTCAATTTGCATTCTATTGAGTATTGGTGTTAGGTGTGCTCAGCTGTGAACTTGTCTCTGGTGCTGTGGCTGTGCTGGTGTGCTGTGCTCAGTGCTTTGTTTTTTTTTTTGATAAATTATTTTTGAACTTTGAATTGAGTGCGTATTTAATAATTATAAATAAATATTATTAAACTATAAAAAGTTTATTTAACTGCAAAGCAACTTAAAAAGTAAGTTATTAATTAAGGTTTAGTACGAAAGTTTTGTTGTATGAATATTATGTTTTGTTGTATTAATATTACGTTTGAGTTCATTATTTGAGACCTAAATTAAAATAATATAATAGGTAATAATGACTAAATATTAAATTTTAAAGTACTATGTACCTAAATACCGACCTACCATTGAGTACAAAACCCTGAAAAGGTTAAATGTAAAGTAGGTACACGTGTACCTACCAAACAACCACTGATAAAGTTGGAATAATAATTTGTCTAAAGTTTAACGAACAATAATAAGAACTTACCAGGTACTTAAATTATTAGTAAGTAAACCCTAAAAAATTAATATCCATAAAAGTATTAAGTAAAAACTAATTAGTAGGAGTTTGGTTAAGGTCTCATACGACCCTTCTAGATCCACTGCAGAACATATACTATAGATGAACCCAAATAGGCCTTGAACGTGACAAAGACACTTTCACATCTATAGGTACTAACACTAGCTGATTCCCACAACCTCGTACGCGTGGATCGAGGTTTTGTGGTTCCCACGGGAACTCTTTAATTTTCCGGGATAAAAAGTAGGTAGCCTATGTGTTAGACCAGACTATAATCTATCTCTGTGCCTAATTTCATCCAGATCCGTTCAGCCGTTCTGGCGTGATTGAGTATCAAACATCCATTTGAGTTTTTTTGGTTCCCGCGAGAACTCTTTAATTTTCCGGGATAAAAAGTAGCCTATGTACTATTCCGGACTATAATCTGTCTCTGTGCCAAATATTAGCCAGATCCGTTCAGCCGTTGGGGCGTGATTGAGTTACAAACATCCATACATCCATCCAAACTTTCGCATTTATAATACTGCTGATGCCCGCAACTACATCCGCGTGGATTGAGGTTTTTTTGGTTCTCGCGGGAACTCCTTCGTTTTCCAGGATAAAAGTAGCCTATGTGTTATTCCAGACTATAATCTATCTCTGTGCCAAATTTCATCCAGATCCGTTCAGCCGTTCGGGCGTGATTGAGTAACAAACATCCATCCATCCATCCAAACTTTCGCATTTATAATATTTATTATTATTAGTAAGATTATAAATGGATTAATGGATGATTGTTACTCAACGTCTGAACAGATCTGGTAAAATTTGCCACAGAGATAGATTATATTCTGGAATAGGCTATTTTTTATCCCAGTAAAATAAAGAGTACCGGCGGGAACCAAAAAACCTCAATCCACAGGTCATAAGCTAGTTTATAATATTGGTATGTATTATAAGAACAAAATATCCAAATCTATAAATCAGATATTTCAAGTTGTTATTTGCTTAATCTTCTATTTGGTTGTTTGCTCGTAACTTCTAGTTTGACATCATTGTCTATCTCTGGGCTTATCTTATTATGTATATATATAATCTTATTTATCTAGCTATTAATCTATCTATTAATCTATCCTTGAATTCATCTTCCACTATCAGCCTAGAAGTCTACCACTTGTACTTATAATATATGCAGTAATTGTACATAATTAAGTGGTTTTCAAAAATATTTACCTCAACAACCACCAAAGATTTGATAATAATTTAATCAAACTGGTTTCATCATTAATTATTATTCAAAAGGCATATATACTTAAGTCCTGCTGAAGTCAAACTAAGTAAAAGAATTAATTAGAATTAATTTGAAGTTCTCGCTTTTAAAATGTTCTATTAGGATCAAAGATCATCAGGTGAGATAGCAGTCAAGGGCTAATTTGTAGTGGAATAAATAAATAAAAACCTCTGCTGTAATAAATCATACTATTTTATAATATTATAAATGTGAAAGTGTGTTTGTTTACAAAAACAAACAAAAGAATTAAAAACAACTGTAGTTATTTTTTTTAAAGTAACTCGCATGTGTATTTGTAAATTATCATACTTTAATCATTTATGTAGGAATGATAATAAAGTTCAAACAGTCAAGGTTTAATAACAGGTTTTGATGCTGATTATGACAAGTAAAAGGTTTTTAAGTAGTTTTGAAGTTTTTTTGTTCCAATCAGTCCAATCAGTCTTTGTCTTGATAGGGAAACAGTTCAATAGGGCTTCCCTTCGTGTAGATCGGTTCTAGCACGACAACAATATATGTTCAGTCCCACAAACTTACCCGACTCGATGAGAGAGATGCTAGTATATATGAAAAATAAAAACGAAAACTAAACAGGCATAAAAGTTAGTTCCAATTTTGTCCACCAAGCCAGATAAGTTTGTGGGACTATAAATGCCTATTATTTTGCCCATGTTTCATCGCAAAAATAGCTGTGACGTCAGAGTGGGTGTGTCGTGACGCAATTCACGTGGGTCAATTGAGTGCCATTAGTTCTAATAGAGTGCTAGGATGTGGTTGCTTGTAACCCATTAGTGACCCACGCTAGTCAGCGCACTTTTAAGAGCTTTGCAGTGAGCTCGCCTTGTATCGCGTCACTAGCTGTTATTACCTACTAACTCTGATTCATTTTCCTTAACTGTAAACTACTATGAGTAGGTATGTTCCTAATTAGGAAGGTATGATACATCAATAGTGTAGAGGTCACACTGCTGATGTAAGATACTGTGGCGTGCAAGGATTTTACGCTACTAACTACATTATTATTCTGGTGGCATGTGACGTCAGAAGCAGAAGTTCTCATTACTATCATATCCAGATGCAGTCTATCATTTTCTCTCGAATAACAGCTATAATCATAAGAGGAAACGAGATACCTAAACCTATTTTTACTACCCTAAAAGAATCTGGATTGGGGCTATACTTACTATTAGCACCGTATACCATATACCATATATTGATACAGTGGGCTGTCGCCCATCACTAGCCGTAGGTACTCTTAAATTTTCTAGTTGAAAAAGTAGCCTATGTCACTCTCCAGGTCCACTACGCCCATGCAAAAAATCACCTCGAGCCGTAGCTCTGTTGTGGAGTGATTGAACGAGAAACGAACAAACAAACACACTTTTATTAAGTAGTATTATTATTTACTAGCTGATGCCCGCGACTTCGTCCGCGTGAAATATGTTTTTTTGATTCTCACGGGAACTCCTTAATTTTCCGGGATAAAAAGTAGCTTATGTCACATTCCAGGTCCTCAACTATACTCATGCCAAAAGTCACGTCGATCCGTTACTCCGTTGCAGCGTGATTGAAGGACAAACCAACAAACAAACACACTTTTGATTAAGTATGTTTCTTTCTTTATGATGCTAAAGCTAATGATGATTTTTTTTCAGATCTTTCAAAATGGAAGCCCTAAGCGAAATCCTGCAGCCCTACAAGGAGGGGATATCGCAGGTGACGCGCTTTGTGACAATTGCGCAGATGTTCTCAGGCTGCTTCATATGCTACGACATATACAAGCAGCGCAGCACCAAGGGCATCGGCATCATGCCCTTCATGGGCGGCCTTATCATGTGAGTAGGAGGCTTTATTGCTCGTGACATCGCGCAGATGTTCTCAGGCTGCTTCATATGCTACGACATATACAAGCAGCGCAGCTCCAAGGGCATCGGCATCACGCCCTTTTTGGGCGGCCTTATCATGTGAGCAGGAGGTTTTATTGCTCGTGACATCGCGCAGATGTTCTCAGGCTGCTTCGTATGCTACGACATACACAAGCAGCGCAGCACCAAGGGCATCGGCATCACGCCCTTCATGGGCGGCCTTATCATGTGAGTAGGAGGCTTTATTGCTCATGACATCGCGCAGATGTTCTCAGGCTGCTTCATATGCTACGACATATACAAGCAGCGCAGCACCAAGGGCATCGGCATCACGCCCTTTTTGGGCGGCCTTATCATGTGAGCAGGAGGTTTTATTGCTCGTGACATCGCGCAGATGTTCTCAGGCTGCTTCGTATGCTACGACATACACAAGCAGCGCAGCACCAAGGGCATCGGCATCACGCCCTTCATGGGCGGCCTTATCATGTGAGTAGGAGGCTTTATTGCTCGTGACATCGCGCAGATCGAACCAGGGACGGACTGCGCCACGGAGGTCGTCAATTGGGCCACTTGGCTAGATTTTTTAAATATCTTTAATGATTAAAGGATCATTTCAATCAATCAAATATCAAATAAATATTATAAATGCGAAAGTTTGGATGGATGGATGTTTCAATCACGCCCCAACGGCTGAACGGATCTGGCTGAAATTTGGCACAGAGATAGATTATAGTCTGAAATAGCACATAGACTACTTTTTATCCCGGAAAATTAAGGAGTTCCCGCGGGAACCATAAAACCTCTAACCACGCAGACAAAGTCGCGGGCATTCGCTAGTAATTACTTTTTTTTTTCTTTTTTTTTTTCTTTCTTGGGGAGGAGGAAATCCTCATGGATGCCAGCCAGGTGACATGTCCGACTGCACCGACATAGTGCCCTACGGACTAAAAACTCCTCCCATCTCCGGCCGTCCGTCCCGGTAGCGCAATATGCATGTCTTCAGGAGGGAGGCTGTCAGGTTAGGCTTGGTCGATTTTTTGCCTTTCCAGTTCGTCTTTTACTCGTCGTCCTATAACTGTTCGGAGGAATGTTGCACATTTATCCCATCCCTCTTTGTTTTCCAGCATCCTCGGCACCAGGTTGTTTATTGCGATAGGTTCTCCGCCGCCACGCGCATTTTCCCTTTCCGCTTCCAACTCTTTGCACTCGAAGATAGCATGGTTCGGCGTATCCATCTCACCACAATAGGGGCAGTCATCGCTGGGTGCCTTGCCAATCGCATTTAGGTACGTATTAAACACGCCATGTCCGCTGAGTGCTTGTGTCATTAACTTGTCGACTTCGCCATGCTTCCTATTCATCCACTTCGGGAGGTCCTGTATTAAGTCTCTAGTCCATTGGCCTTTCCCTCTTTCCTTCCACTCTTTTCCCCACTCTTGTAGGGTCCTCTGTCGCTCTTCCTCCGGGGTTTTTTGGTCAACTCTTTTGAAGAGCCTTGTTCTTTCTGTTACCAATCTATCTATGGGTATTACCCCGCTATTACCAAGACTGCTTCTTTAGATATTGTCCGGTATGCCCCACAGATTCGAATGGCCAGCCGTCGCTGTATTCTGCCAAGCATATTGTTGTATTTGGCCATTTGGAGTGCGTGACCCCACACTGGTACGCCGTAAAGCATGGCCGAGTGCGCAACAGACGCTAGTATCTTTCTATTGCTAGCTCTTGGTCCACCTTTTCTGGGCATTAGCTGGCTCAAAGCTGTTGCTAATTTTTCTGCCTTCGCGGCTGTTTCCACGACATGTTTATCGAATTTCAGGCTCCGATCGAACCACACCCCAAGGTATTTAACTTTGTCGCCTGGCTTTATTGGCACACCCTCTATGTACAAAGTAATTGGTCCATGTCTCTTTCTACCACTCAGCATGATTGCCTCCGTTTTCTCAGGCGCTAACTTAAGTTCTTTACTACCCATCCAGTCGTTTATTTTCATGAGTGCTCTATTGGTTTTTTCCATGAGTGAATGCTCTGATCTGTCAGCTAGAACCAGAGCCAGGTCATCTGCGAACCCGACGAGGTGGGCTTCTTCGCCTAGGTTCAGTCTGAAAACTCCATCATAGAGGATGTTCCACAGTGTGGGGCCAAGAATGGAGCCCTGTGGCACTCCGCTGGTCACTTTGACTGTCTTTTTCGCTCCTGCCGCGTCCGTTATTATTATGCTTCGCTGGTCTAAAAGCTGCTAATGGGGTTAACGATATAATTGGGGAAGTTTCTTTCCATAAGCTCCTGCAGTATTTAATTCCATGGTGCTGAGTTAAAAGCATTTCTCTAGTAATTACTAAATAGAATAATCCCGTGAAAACTAGTTGATGTAGGATGCAAATTTTATCACTGTGTCAAAAAATCGGTTAAACTAAAGGGCCGTGAATAGAATAGTGATAGTGTGAAGTAGGCAGACACAGTTACGCAAATTTTGGAATATTAGTATGGAGTAGTATTTGAGTAGTAAGGATTCCTCGAGATCCTTTGTATACGATCATGAGTCCCAGTGGGATCATTTGCGAGTACATTGCAAAATTGTCGGGAGCTAAACAAATTATTTGTACTACTCGTACGCGTGTTATATGTATTTATAGAACAAAATGTAGGTTATGGTGTTGTATAGTACTAAAACATTTCACAATAATTATCTATTAATTTCGTCGTGTTATGAAAACTCGCAAACAAGATCAGCAAAAATACTACCTCCATCGAAATACTTACATAGCAAATAAAATGACTTTTTGACCCAAATATATTACATTTCTACAGAATTGAGTATTGTATATAGGTACGCCAAAGTTTAAGTTAGAAATGACTCTTAAAACGATTTAGTTAATTGTTTTAACTATTGCTGTCACTTTTTAGCAATCACAATGTTATGCTGTTGCCACAAGTGACAGCTTTAATTTATAATATTTAAATGTCCTTAGGCTCTAGCAAGCAAATGAGCAGGCACCTGCGTACTGCTGCCCATGAACATTTGCAGCACCAGAGAAACAGCCTTAACGCATTGGAGCAAGCCGCCAACCCGCATTGGAGCAGCGTGGTGGGTCTAAGCTCTAATCCCTCTCCTATGAGAGTGGAGGGGAGAAACAGCCAATGCGTTTTAATAATTAGTTTATATAGCCCCGTATTCAACAAATTATTATTTTGAACAAACACAGGTGGAACAAAACAGGTGGAGACTGGTTCCATAGTGTTTGGTGTTGTAACACATTCTATGAACAAAATGTTATAGTTTTCTTAACCCTATAGTAAATATTATCTAATCTGTACCTATATCAATAGCCTCTGATATAACATTAGTAGTCAAATCTAAGCAAGTTCGATTGTATATCTTTGGATCGTTCTGATAGATAAATAAAATAAAGGTGGACAATAGATATAAGATAATGTTTCCACCGTAAGTTAACGAAGTTTTGTACTCGTTTTTCTGTTTGCTGGCATTTTACTCCATTTACAACCAACTGGCAAGAAATAACTATCTGCCGCAGCAGTCGATTGCTGTAAATTAATAACCAATATAGCTGTAATCTGTTGATTTGTTACTAAACAACATTGTTATTTGGCAAGAGTTGTATAGTGTTTTTTTCAAATAGCAACGTTGTTAACAACTTATAGACAGATTACAGATATAAAATTCAAATGTAACTCCAAATATTATTTTCTATTAAGCATGTATAAAATTGGTTTTCAAAGGGTACTATTTAATAACACTTCTATTTAATAGCATTTTCATCCCACCATCTCTGAAAGAGTATTTTTACGCTTTTTTTTATCCTCTTGAGGATAAAGTAAATTGAATTTAGAACATCGTGTGCACGTTAGCAAATATCACTCGTCTATGAAGTTTGTGAATTCAAAACATCATTAAAACCTATTTACTTCTACCTCTATGGTGCCGAATTTCCATACAACCGTTTTTAATTTGTTAAAACCTCACACTCGTAACCTTCTTGGTGTACTTTTTTAATTTGCTTTGTGCGCACCATTTTCTTTTACGTCATATTGTTTAAAATTAAACCCTTCGATTAAAAACAAGAAGATTGAAAATAAGTGAAAAACCTAAAATGAGTGATTCTAGTGACGAAGAAGTTAATTTGACGCCAACAGAAACTGAAACTGTTAAAAATGCGGAAATGAGCTTTCTCCCTCAACAATCACGCGAGAAGTATTTCATTTCCTCGCTGAGGTGGGATGAAAAATTACGTGTTGCACTCGAGTGAAAAGATTTTTCACCTCGTGCTCTTTTGATTCCCTCGCTGACGCTCAGGATTCTAATTTTTGAATCACTCGCTTGCTCGGTCATCAAAATTGAGCACGCGGTTAAAAAACAACTTTTCACTGTTGTATAACAAATAACTATTATCGCCTCTAAAATTTACATTGACCTCTGAATTACTAAGTCCGCAGGCGCAGCGGTCCTAGGGGGCGCCGAGCGCCGCTCTCTGCGGAGCCCCACTCGGCGCGCGCGTTGGCCGGCCGTGGCACTTTCAATGACCAACGTAAAAAGAGCTCCGCCTTGCATTTATTCGCAAAACAAGGGGCGCCACGAGCGGCTTTAAGTAAAACTTAATTTAATTTTTTAAATTATCCATTGCGGAAATTGGACAGTTTGTGGTAGCTTGATGTGTTGTTACTTGTACTTTGTACCTTGTACCATGATCTACAAGTATCATCAAAACGTACATATAATTGTGGCCACTTATAATTAGGAACTATTTACTGAGAGAAAATTTTTAACTGATCACCAGAAATAATAAATTCCTGGGGGATGCCCCGTCGCTCACGTCCGCAGGAACTCCCTGCACGTGTCCCCTGGATGGTGCTAAACGAGCGACGAACTTGCAGCTGAAATAAGCGTTATTTTTAATAATATTGATAATATTATAAAAACGCTTATAAATATTAAACGCCATACGATTAAATAAATAAATAAATTTGTGCTGATAATATACACTCGTTACCCATATGGTCGACAGACGACCACTGGAGTCGTAAGGTCCTAGAGTGGCAAACGGCGTGTGGGGCGCCCCCCGGCTAGATGGAGCAATGGCATGAGGAGAGTGGCTGGTATCAAATGGATGCTAACAGCCAAGGATAGGTAGCGTTGGCGCAATCTCAAAGATGCCTATGTCCAACAGTGGATGCATAATGTGGCCAATTCTGTATAACACAATCTCTAAACTAAACTAAAATGATAGCTTTAAATCCAGCCCTGTTCCTTTCCGCAGGGAGTATTATGAAAGGTTTAGCAATATTTTTAGTGCTTTCATTTTAGTTTAGAGATAGTGCACTACAGAATCAGCTCCATGATGATGATGATAATGATAATATGCAACCGGGCTTATTCCTCTTAACGCTTGTCCTCAGGAGCGTCCTCAACTTAAAGTTCGGCTTCATGCTGCGAGACGACACAATGATCCAAGTGAACTTCATGGGTCTCGCGCTCAACATCTTCTACCTAATGGTGTTCTACACGTACGCGCGCAATAAGGGCACAGTTTGGGTGCAACTGGGCCTGGGAGGGGCGTTCTCTGCCGCGTTGATAGGTTACGCCGAAATGGAGGACCCAAAACTCGTGGAGAACAGATTCGGGACCATCATAACTCTGTTCATGTTTTATTGCATAGCGTCGCCGATGTTCGGTTTGGTGAGTTCATCTATACTTCTATACTAATCTTTTTTTATTGCAAGATAGGTTTATGCTTGACAACAATCACGCTTAATACAAAGCAATGATGAGGTCTATAGGCTGGAGCGCGGCCGCCTAGAAGATGTCTATTCATATTTGCCTTGACAGAAATCTATTATAAATGCGAAAGTTTGGATGGATGGATGTCTTTACTCAATCACGCCAGAACGGCTGAACGAATCTGGATGAAATTTAGCACAGAGATAGATTTTAGTCTGGAATGACACAGGCTACTTTTCGCCCGGAAAATTCAAGAGCTCCGTTGTCAATAAGCTATTTTGTTTTAAGTACACTCTTTATTGATTTTGATGTATGTTTTTCAAAAGTGGTGATAACCTAGTATTTAAGGAGCTCACAAGTTCGAACCTAGTCTATAACTTTTCGAAGTTGTGTTTTAAGCAATTATGATTAACTTTAGTGCCGAATGTAACTTCCATATTTTTTTGTACCTATATAAATTGTATACATAAAAAGTGAAATGAATGTTTCCCATAATATTCTCAAGGGTGTATAAAGCCAATCCTCATTTGGCCCAGCGTGGCAGACTATTGACTGACTAAACCCGTCTCATTCTGTTTTGAGATCAAGTTCAGGATAATATTTGTCTCAATATATTTTATCAATAATAACAAGTATTACTTTTTAATTATAACGAAGTCCTAACTCACGCTATCGTAATTCCAGAAAGACATAATCAAGAACAAGAGTACAGAGGGTTTACCGTTCCCAATGATCCTGTCCGGTACAGTGGTGACGTTCATGTGGTTCCTGTATGGAATCATACTGAAGAACAAGTTCCTTGTGGTGAGTATTGCTACTTTGTATTATTTGCATCAGAGAAAAATACTTGCGGCGGTCTCCGCACACACGCTAATAGATGGCGCTACTAGTAGTACACGAAGAAATCATAACCGAGTGTCAGGGTCTGTATCACGATCACGAAGTTTTCTCGAAAGTACGCTATATATAATTATGAGTTCAATGGTCGGACCAGCGCGGCGGTCCGCGAACATAACGCCTGCACTCGGAAGAAGATATTCCTATTGTTACGGTCGAGCCATATCATCTGCTTTCGTACAAACGTGAGTACTGATGCTATACGACGGTCGCCCCGAGTGAAACATTAGTAAAATAAAAACGGTAAGTAATCGGTATGAATTCGTAAACGCATCTTTCCATTTTACTCGGTAGTAGTGTTTCGATACTCGAAATCTGCCAAGGTTGACGAGATGCGATAACTCATACTAATGGCTCATCTGTTTGCGTATGTATGGAAAATACAAACTACTTGCAGACCTCCTTGGCGAGGTAGGAGGTCCCGGCTTCAATTATTATTATTAAAAAGAAAGAAGCTTACGGCCGGTTTCTGAATTGAGAATTTCATGTTGAGTCTGTCTCAAAGACTACTTAAGGATTAATTAAGCAAATGTTGTTTTTGAATTGATATTGTGTTTGACGACCTCCGTGGCGCAGTGTGTAGCGCTGTTGCCTCAAAGTGCGGAGGTCCCGGGTTCGATCCCCGGCGGGGTCAATTTGGGAATTTATAATTTCTGAATTTTCCATGGTCTGGCCTGGTGGGAGGCTTCGGCCGTGGCTAGTTACCACCCTGCCGGCAAAGACGTGCCGCCAAGCGATTTAGCGTTCCGGTACGATGCCGTGTAGAAACCGAATAGGGGTATGGGTTTAATATAACTGCCATGCCCCTAACAGGTTAGCCCGCTACCATCTTAGACTGCATCATCACTTACCATCAGGTGAGATCGCAGTCAAGGGCTTACTTGTAGTGGATAAAAAAAAAACTTGATGTTTTTGCTTGAATGCTTAATTCAGAAACCGGCCCAATATCAATTCAGAAACAAAAATTTGCTCAATTAGTCCTTAAGTAGTCTTTGAGACAGACTCAACATGAAATTCTCAATTCAGAAAGCGGCCGGGCCAGCCGGCCAACAGACCTATGCCTGGGTGGAACGTGTTCAGCAAGTCGGACGCCCGGCGTTTTCCTATGAAAGGGGCCAACTAGTACCTACATATATATCGATGGAAATAACACATAGGCTACTTTTTTCCCCCGGGAAATTAGAGTTTCCGCTGGAACCAAAAAACCTCAATCCACGCGGATGAAGTCGCGGGCATCAGCTAGTGATTTCAAAATTGTCTGTCTGTCTAGTCTAATAATTGTAGCGTGCAAAACGGTCTTATCGCTAAGCAACCTCCCAGACTCGCCTTATGTATCTTATCACCAAATGAATATAATGATAAAATCTAACTGACTGTTAGTTTTTATCATTATAATAATCATTGAGATATAATATAGGTTAGATTATGGGCTATTGATAAATAATAATAACTTAAATACCCAAGAAGTCAGTACGAGAGATAACAATTTGGTATTACGATATTTTATGATAAATTTGCCTCTGAGCTAAAAGCTGATGCAATGCAAACAAACAAACAAACATATTATTATCTGTACATAAACCTATTACGTGATTGTGTGCCTATTGCGATGCGCAAGATATCATTATACTAGCTGATGCCTGCGACTTCGTCATTTAAACAGGGAGGCCGTCCACCCGTTTTAGGTATCATTTTTAAAGTACGGCTGCAGAGAACACCGTGAACAAAATATACGTTTTATTGGTAGGTAAAAAAATTCTATCCTTACTAATATTATGGATGTATGGAGGTTTGTTATTCTTTCACGCCAGAACGGCTGAACGGATCTGGATGAAATTTGGCACAGGGGTAGATTATAGTCTGGAATAACACATAGGCTACTTTTTATTTCGGAAAATTAAAGAGTTCCCGCGGGAACCAATGAACTTCAATCCACGCGGACCTAGTGGCGGGCATCAGCTAGTTATTATTATTTTAAAGAGAGAGTTCCAAGTTTCCCTTTGTCTCTTTCCAGCTCCAAAACGTGGTAGTGTTTTCACTATGCGCGTTCCAGCTGTCTCTGTTCGTGATCTACCCCTCCAAGCCCAAGGAAACCAAGAAGGAGAAGGTTAAAGCTAAGAAGACCAACTAACAAACGCTGAAACGTATGTAGGTAGGCGCACACTACAGCGGGCCGTATCGCAATCATACCATGTAGAGCCACCAAAGAGTACGCACTTTTTAAATCTTTATTTCTTATAAAATCAATTTTTGTGTTACACTTTTTACTGCTTATTTTAATTAAACTTTGGTCTTTTAGGAGCATTATTAAAAATACTAAACATGTATAATAAACTTGGAAAATATTGAAAAAATCTTAAACCTAGAAATCATCCCATGCGCACTCTTTGGGTGCTGGATAGCAAAGAGTACGCGGTGATTACCTTTCATAGAAGGTAAGAGTGCGCATGAGAGAGAGAAGTGAGATCTCAGCCCTGACAATTATCACAAGTAGAGACTCCAATCCCAATATAGTCTGTGCACTCGTCATGCCACCAGGCTTCACACCTATTACACTGGATCCAGTCTTCGTGAGGTGGTTCAGCGTATTGCTCGAGGCAGAGAGGGCATCTAATTACTTCTTTGCCTGTACTTGTATTTAACAACTGTGGAGTATTTTTAGAAGTTTTAGCTTTCTTACTACTTATTGTTTTCTTACTTTTATTCCTTTCTTCTTTCTACTTCTCTTCTTCTTCAAGCTGGTTTTTATATGGCGAGCTTGTTAAAATTTCAGATTTTTTGCGTTTCATAATTCTCTTTGTTTTATAGGTTGCCTTTGGTAAAGGTCGAATATCTGAAGGTTTAATAAATCCAGATGTGGACGGCACTGGCTCAACGGTAGACACAATTTGTGGCTCAACTATTACAGGGGAGTCTGGAGTCTTTTCTGGAGTTTTTTGCTGTATTAGTGGCGACTGTACTTCAGACACTTGTATACTACTTAAATCAGGTGGCATATTGTTTCAATACTTTGAAGATCTGATGCCACTGAGAGTTCTGCTTCAGGAACAACAGATCTCGTAGCCTCAGAAAGCTCAGAATCACCATTAATAGGTAAAATTGAACCTTCATTCGCTTCTGCTGGTAAATATGGACGATCAGTTACGTCCGCCGGTGCAAAATCTTCATTTGTGAATAGTTGGTCATTAAATGGCCAGATACCGCAGGATTCAAAGGATTTTTTGGCTCGTTCTACTGAAGCAACCTTTAAATATGCTGTGCCAAATAACCGGGCAACTTGGAATTGTGTAATAACACGCCCAGGATTTGAAACTTGCCAGTTATCACATGCAACAACATATGCTTTATTCAGTGGTCCAAAAAAGCCTGTATCCAATGACTGCATACGATGGCACGTGTGTGGCGCCAAACTCAAGAGAACCACTTCATTTTCACGAGCTAATTCTATTGCTGCTAAACTCAAATGTGATGAGTGGTTATCCAGAATCAACAAAACAGGTGTATCTTTAGATGATCTTACCATCTTAATAAAATGCTTGAGCCACAGTAAAAACAAGTCAGAATTTATGTATCTAGAATCTGATACAAGCAGCAAAGAGTCTTCTGGAGCTCCATCAATCAGCTCTTGTTTTTGACGCTTCCTAGGAAAAATTAAGGCTGGTGCTACATATGATCCAGTGGCGCTCATGCAGCACACAGCTGTCACTGTTTGGCCTCTTTCCGCAGACACTATTTTGCCAACAATCTTCTTCCCTTTAGTGGCGTAAACTTTAGGTAGTTTATTTGGGACTGTTTGTAGCCCAGTTTCATCCATATTGAATAGTTGTCTACCGACAAAATGGTATTTCGTCATAGCCTCTTTGAGATTTGCGTAAAAGCGTTGTACTTGAACTTCGTTAAAGCCAGCAGTACGTGCTAAACTGGTCTTTTCTGGCTGGCGTAGGCTGAGTTGATGTTTTCTAGCAAAATTTTCGACCCATTGTTTGCTGGCTTGTTTTTTCTCTCGATTAAATCTATGGTCAAGACCATTTTTCTCTGCCAGAGCATATGCAATCCTTCCTAACTCTTTCTTCGTTAACCCGTAGAAACATGCATCTAATTTCCTGCAATGATCGGCCAAGCAGTTTTCTAACTCGGAATTAAACACGCCCTTAAATCTACCGAGCGACACAGGAACGGTATCTTTTTCGTAATGTTGCTTCTGGAATATTTAATGATTCCGCTATTGACCTTTTGCTTTGACCCCGTGCTATTCTTTCTTTCACCTCTTTTAGAATGTCTTCAGTGAATACTAACTTTCTATTCGACTTCCTTTTATACTTTCCCATGATTGCAGCAGTCCTGTCAAAAAACCAAAACCATCGTTATAATTCGCTTCATACAAGCAAAGAGTACGCATGCGTACTCCTTGGGTGCGTACTCTTACCTAATACATAAAAAGAGCTAAATCATACATTTCTTAAAAAGTTAATAAAATGGTGACATAACCTCTCCATAATAATAAAGTTCAGGACACAAATTTTTTTTTTTATTTATTTAAACATACATACATAGCACAGCCAAATACTTACGAACTACAAGGTATTACAATCAATGAACTAAATGCGTTAATTACTAATTTAAAGGTATTACAACTAATAGTGTGCTAACAATTATGGTGTGATGATTTTATGATCTCCCACTTTCCAAACTAGTATAAACTGTATCTTGAAAAGTAGGAACTTCCCTCTATGTTACAAGCATAGTTGCTAGCAGTTACGGAACATTATGCAAGATAAGTTCAAGTGCACGAGTGCATCTGCTTGTCTCTGTGCGTGTGTGTGTGTGTGAGTTCGTGGGTGTGTGTGTGTATGCGTGCGCGTGTGTGTGTGTGTGTGTGTGTGTGCGTGCGCGTGTGTGTGTGTGTGTACGTGTGTGGGTGTGTGAGTGCGCGCGCGGGCGCATGTTTGTGCTAGTGCATGTATGTGTGTGTGTGTGTGTGTGTGTATAACGTATTATTTTAGGTCAATTTATATTATCTTTATTAGAAGGTCTTCTGTTTGGGTGTAGTTTAGTGTATTAAGGTATTTTAATAATTGTTCTTTCAAGTTACGGACTTTTAAATCTTTTAATCTTATTTCCTTGCTTATTGTATTATACAATTTAGGGCCGAGGTAGTTGATAAATTTTTGAGCAAAGACAGTTTTTTGGCGAGGGATATTGAACACCTTATCTTGTCTACGATTCAGTGTTCTATCAGGTTGGTATTTATGTTGTGCAATGACTGCTTGTTTTATAAATAGTTTACGCACGGAAAGAATCTTCAACTCCGAATACAATAAATGAGTAGGATAAGTGTATTTTTTGAAAGTCATTACTTTTAGTACAGAACGCTGTGCCCTTTCGATACTCAACAAAGTAGTTTTGGATGTGCCGCCCCACGCTTTAATCCCGTAGGTAGTTATAGATTGACATAGAGCATAGTAAATAGTCAAAAGTAGGCTAGGTGAGCAAACATGTCTAATTAGCTTAAATATATAGATGAGTTTTCTAATTCTATCGCTTAATTTTAAAATATGTTCTTTCCAATTAAGATTCTGGTCCAATACTACACCAAGGTATTTAATACTTCCAGTAGCTTTAATACTGTGGCACAAACAATTTGCTAATACGCATGAGTGAACTTTAATACAGATGTCATTAGGTCGGGGCTGGGTTTTATTGTTTATGCTAAAGGTCATATATTTTGTTTTATCAGTATTTAGTGTAAGAAGATTATGATCAAGCCATGAGGTTACCAGACGAAGTCCTTCATTTGCTAGTTTATTAGCTTCTAGCCATGACTTGGCACCAAAAAGTAACACGGTATCATCCGCAAAAGATATAATTCTCCCCTTGTTAAGGTTAATATTGCATAAATCATTTATGTAAATCAGGAACAAAGTTGGACCAAGGACACTCCCTTGGGGTACACCGTACTTAACGCTCTGTTCCTGACTTTCATAACCATCGATTTTTACCCTTTGTTGCCTATTAGAGAGATAGTCGATTAAGAGTTCTAAAGGCTTGCCCCTAACACCTATATACTCAAGCTTCCTGATTAAAATCGGTATGGAAACGGTGTCAAAGGCCTTAGCTAGATCTAAGAAAATTCCAATAGTCTTGTGTCCTTTATCCAGGTTTCCTACAACATAAGATGTTAGTTCATGGATTGCGTCATCAGTTGATTTATTCTCTCTGAACCCGTATTGATTGGGTGACAGAAGATTATTGCAGTCAAGAAAGCTCCTGAGTCGACTATTTACTATTTTTTCCATTACCTTGGCAAGCACAGAGAGAAGGGAGATAGGTCTGTAGTTCGACACCTGGTTCCTATCCCCAAATTTCTAGTATAATAACATTTTTTGTGAACAAATCAATCACAAACCTTGCAAATCATGTTTAACATTGTTAAAAAATAAGATCAAATGCTTTGAAAATCGAAAATTCCATAATAAACCAAAAATAAATACCTCAATGAGAAAATTTATCGTCCAACACCTTGGCAAGTCACAGACTTGAGACTACTGACCCGTTAAGCAATGCTGCCATTATAACAAAACGAAATACCAATTTAAAGCACTTCGTACTCTTTGGTAGCGCGCACTCTTTGGTGGCTCTACCCAATAGCTTCTTTCAAGCGAGCATTCTTGTATTTTTACATGGTGGAAAAAACTAACGGGACAAAAGTACATTAACAGATAGATAGATAGATAAATAATAATAGAATATGTATATATCTGCATTCAAACATTTTTTTAAACACTTACCTGAGACGGGAATTGAGCTGAGCTGGCAGTTTTAAAACTGAGGTAAATTCAATCAATATGTTGCGTACCGGCCCGCTCTAATGTACTAAGTAGGTATATAAGATAATATAGCGACAATATCTGTGGCTATCTAACGCTCATATAGTTAGTAATTATTGTGTTGGAATATAATTCCTATTTTCAAATATGTATACATAATATATATGTACAAAATTATAAATATGTGACATGCATTGAATTTTTGAAATGAACAATAAGTATATGAACCCAGGTCCATAACTAAGAAAAATATGCACATTGTAGCCTATTCTCTATAACACAATCTCTAAATTAAACTAAAAAGACACCTCTAAATCTAGTTCTGTCCCTTTCTGCAGAGAGTATTATGAAAAGCTTAGCAATATTTTTAATGCTGTCATTTTAGTTTAGTTTAAAGATGTGTACAACAGTATCAGCCCAATGCTTATTAATGGTTTATTTCATAGACTTTTCTGAAGTAAATTTGACTCGATAAAACCATTTATAAGCAGTATTATTGTTATATAAGTAGGGGGCTACGCCCATATTAAAAAAAATGCGGAAAATATGTTTACCATTTTACCTACCTCATAAAAATTGGATTTTAATTTAGACGTAAACAAGTATTTTTATTTTGATCTATTTACTGTTTTTATTATTTCTAGAACATTTTAGTATTTTTACTGTCTGAATATTATGAAAAGTCATATTTTTATTGTGTAATATTTATTTATTTTATGAAATATTTAAAGATGTTATGATGTAGATATGATATGCTAAGCATTCCAACTTATGTAATGCTACAGATAAGACATAATTTTACAGTTTAAATTTAGATAAGGTTGATAATGGGGCTGATTCTGTAGTGCACAATCTTTAAACTAAACAAAACTTAAGTACAGCATTAAAATACATATTGCTAACCCTTTCATAATATCCCTGCATCAAAGGACAGAGCTAGATTTAAAGCTGTCATATTAGTTTAGTTCAGAGATTGTGTTTTATAGAGTTGGCCACATTAATGACGTAATAAAATCTAAGGCCCCTGGCAAATAGGGGCCTGATTTTCTTGAGTCTTAGGCTCTTAGGTTTTATCAGTTTTCCCACTCTTATTCAATTCCATTGCGCCATTGCCTAACTTTTTAATATCCAGAACAAAAATAACTTTATTGTTTAGTATTCTCATTTAATACTGCTATTTTATTAGCTGTTCAATATAATTTCACTAAGTTACTATATAGTACTACTAGATGATGCCCGCGACTTCGTCCGCGTGGATTAAGGTTTTTGATTCCCGCGGGAACTCCTTAATTTTCCGGGATAAAAAGAAGCCTATGTCCTACCCCGGATATCAAACTATCCCAGTACCAAATTTCATCAAAATCGGTTGAACAGATGGACCGTGAAAGCGTAGCAGACAGACAGACGGACACACTTTCGCATTTATAATATTAGTATGGATATACCAAAATGTTGGATGAATGGTAATTAACACCTTAACGGTTACTATAATTTTGTTGTTACGTTAACATCAATAAATTATTCGAATATTATCAATTAAACAATTAATAGCTTACAAATTACGTTACCAAGTTACCGGAGGAATTGTGATAAAACATAATTGTATCAGTGATGAAATAGAATGTATTCAAAGTATTTTTTATTAATACACTTATATTTGTGCAAAATATTATTTTTATTTTGGAAACTTCCTTAATTCTTTTTAGATGTACTCCTACATTCCATTAATGGAATGTAGGATTGGTACTATGAAGGGGTTATAGGCATGTAAAAATATAACTGGGTCAGTCAAAAATACTGCATTTTATACTAGATGACGTCATGAGAAATCCATATATAGTAAAAAGTCGTGTATACTGGTATCCCATAAATTTAACTGATCCGGTGACAGCGTCCGCCAGGGTTAGTAAATATAAAAAAGACGTGTGGCACTCGGAGACTGCCGCGGTAAAGCGATTGCATAGCATTTTTTAACAACTTGCTATGACTACTTGTTTTGTTGACTTCAAGTTGTTGAAAATATAAAGGCGATTTTTTTTTATGAAAAGATGATTTTGGTTGCTATGACTACTTGTGTTGGGGAATCAAAAAACCTTTTGATTCCCCTTGGACACCCGAACTATTGAAAACATTAACTTTAAAAGTATTTCACCTTTATATTTTCAACAACTTGAAGTCAACAACACAAGTAGTCATAGCAAGCAAAATCATCTTTTCATAAAAATAGTCTTTTTATTTTCAACAACTTGAAGTCAACAACACAAGTAGTCATAGCAACCAAAGTGTTAGGTTTTTTTTCGTTACGGAATTTCTGGATTCGGTCTCCACGCTCAAGGCCGCGATAGAAGCTATGCAATAGTTTAAAAATAAAAACAAAACTTGAACGACATTAAAATTAGTATGTACCAATTTTTGCCACCGGGCCAGATTAGTTAGTGGGACAATCATTATTAAGGACGGAAGTACTGTAATAGGGGGAAACATCCTTTTCTGTTCCGACATTTTAGTATAGCAAAAATTAAAATTTCATTATCGAATAAATACCATTCGCTACTCATTGAGATATAGTATGATGTAATTAAAAAAAGTGGTCAAAAAATCGTATAGTAACGGCAGAAAATTATTGGGAAATTCAAGGAAATCTCAAAAAAGGTCTTATCGCGTTCCGACTATTGTGATTTAATTTGAGACATTATTTAGACAAAAGTTATTTTAAATTGATCGTAAAAGATCAAAAAACACTTTAAATAAATAATATTTTCAATAAAACTTATAGTTTTTTTACAATCTGGTTCCAAACATCCCTCATTTTTACAGCACGAATTTTTCATACAAATTTAGTACGGGCGCGCGCATCACAAAATTTCGTTATATATTCATGAAATACGGCAGTCATTTCCCATACGCCTGCGGGCTCTCAAGGCGTGAGGTTGCGTCCCGTTGCTCCTGAACTGACGTTTGTCACTGTTAGTATCCGTACACAAACGTCAATGCATCCACTACCATTGAACAAAACTAATCATCGATATTTATACGTATAAAAAAAATGTAACTGGACGATTTCTGTATATAAAATATTTATTTTGAAAATTTAATTGGTGGTTATTTTATTATTCACTGAGCCCAAAACGGTATTTTATTCTCTGTCTTATTTTGCCTGTTTTGTGCACGAACTCCACTAAAACTAACTTTGAATGGGTATTTTGGTTCTTATAGCTCAGTCTAAGTAGATTTTTTTCTTTTATAACAGTCGTCCGAAGGGGGAAACTGGCGAAATATCAATTTCGGGTCTATGGGGTACCTAATGCTGATGTTCATTCTGTTTTGGTCTCGCAGAAAAGGGCTGTTCGTGCCATATACAAAACTAAATTCAAAGAAGTTGAAATTATGACGATCCACGACCAATACATAATTGAAAACTGGATGATGCCCGCGACTTCGTCCGCGTGGATTTTTGATTCCCGCGGAAACTCTTTAATTTTCCAGGATAAAAAATACCCTTTATCCTTCCCCGGGTACCCTTTGTGTTATTCCAGACTATAACCTATCCCTGTACCAAATTACATCAAAATCGGTTGAACAGATGGGCCGTGAAAGCGCAGCAGACAGACAGACAGACACACTTTCGCATTTATAATATTAGTATGGACTGAATGATGCTAGCGACTTCGTCCGCGTGGATTAAGGTTTTTGATTTCCGCAGAAACTCTCATTTTCCGGGATAAAATAGCCTATGTCCGTCCCCGGAATACAACCTACTCCTGTACCAAATTTCATCAAAATCGGTTGAACGGATGAGTCGTGAAAGCATACAACCAAACAAACAAGCAACCAACAGACACACTTT
This sequence comes from Erebia epiphron, assembly GCA_963932025.1. Taxonomy (NCBI): domain Eukaryota; kingdom Metazoa; phylum Arthropoda; class Insecta; order Lepidoptera; family Nymphalidae; genus Erebia; species Erebia epiphron. Next base: position 24,621,117 of record OZ009948.1, read on the forward strand.
TACGTTTATAATATTAGTATGGATTATGGATATTATGGATTAAGTATAATATGTGTGTAGTAGGTCTGACGACCTCCGTGCGGCGCAGTGCTTTGCGCAGCCTTAACGTGCGGAGGTCCCGGTTCGATCCCCGGCAGGGTTTGTAAATTTATAATTTCTGAATTTCCCTGGTCTAGCCTGGTGGGAGGCTTCGGCCGTGGCTAGTTACCACCCTACCGGCAAAGACGTACCGCCAAGCGATTTAGCGTTCCGGTACAATGCCGTGTAGAAACCGAATAGGGGTATGGGTTTAATATAACTGTCATGCCCCTAACAGGTCAGCCCGCTACCATCTTAGACTGCATCATCACTTACCATCAGGTGAGATCGCAGTCAAGGGCTAACTTGTAGTGGATTTTTAAAAAAATGTGCATAAAAACATCAATAAATTCAAGAATGAAAAAAAGTAACCATTCAAGAAAATATATGAATTTTTAGTGCTTCTAGACTCTGAAAAATTAGTTAGGTATTCATTTGTCGGTAACAGTATGCGTTTTTATAATAACTCCCAAAAGAAATATTTGAGATGCCAACAAGGTCAAAGTTTTTGTAAAACGTCAACTATTGAAAAGTCCTATTATACAGTGTAAAGGTGTATGATACCTACAGGGCGCGTTTGGAACCCTCGTAGCTTTGATACCGTTGTCCATCACGTCTTATACTTTGTAAACGTGACGTTCAGGTTTACTGTGTAGGTACCTACTTATCTATACTTAATATTATAAATGCGAAAGTGTGTGTGTCTGTCTGTCTGTCTGCTACGCTTTCACGGCCCAACTACTCAACCGATTTTGATGAAATTTGGTACAGAGATAGGTTACATCCCAGGGAAGGACATAGGCTACTTTTTATCCCGGAAAATTAAGGGAACCAAAAAACCTCATTTTTTGTTGTTGTTTCCAAATTATATCTGTCGGTTTAGTTGATGGGTAAAATTACAATTATAAAGGTTTGAAATAAATAAAAAAGTACCTTTTATTTATTTCAAACTAGCTGCACTATTGGTAACTATCGCCAGGAAGGCTGATTCAGTATTAGGTAGGTGTAGGCTCTCCTCTTATGACGATAGTGAAGGACTGCCCGCATGCTGATGGGGTCTGACTACTTATCGCCTCTCAAAGATGTCTTATGGTTGCCTAAAATTAACAATGACTAACACATCTTTGAGCGGCCATGTCTAGTGAACGGCCCGATGAATAGCGTCAGTTTTTATACTGTTTACATAGGTACTGCGCATACTTTAATACTGTACAAGAATCAGCCTTCCTAGTTATGGTTCATTTTTGGTAACCATAGTACGTGTTTGAGCGGCCATATCTAGTGAAAGGCTGATCTGCATGCAGGCAGACCTTCACTATCGTCATCAGTGGAGAGCCCTACACCCACCTAATACTGAATCAGCCTTCCTGGCGATAGTTACCAAAAGTGCAGCTATCTCATAGTCAGTACCTACATGATATTATAAACGTTTTTTTTGCTGTCATAAAACTTCGGTTTGTCAAAATGTGACAAGGATAATTTTTATTTAAATCAATTATATTAGGTACTTTATACCAATAAACTTTATATTGTAGTAATAAATTGCGGTTTTATTTTCCATTTCAAAGTGCTATAAAAGTTTCACATCAAAAACTTAATAAATAATGGAAAAGGTTTTTTAGGATGAGTTGTGTCGTTTATGATGAATCAACGGGACTTTACCCAGCTTGAAAAGTAGATTCTACTGAGGAGAGATTACAATAACTCAGCAGTTTATAAAAACAAAAAAAATTGCAATAATGTACCTAGAAAATAATACACAATATATAGGGAGCTACATAGATATATGTACATACATAATGTATCAAGTATTACTCTGATTTAGTGGGCTGTTAGTGGATAGTTTCCATGCAACATTAGGAAAATCATCAGTTGATGCTACGTTAGTTGTTACGGATATGTCTCAAACCCACCAGCATCAATTGATTTTCATAGCTTAGCTCTAGGGGAAAGGGGTTCAACTAAGCAACGAAGTTTTTCACATAATGAGGAAAGGAAACACGTCCTTCTAAGTATTTATTACGAGAGAGGGAATGACAGCATGACAGTCACGCAGCTTACTTACGTCCATAATGTTCCCTACATTACACATTATACTAGTTGAAGTATGGAACACAGAAGCTGACTAGTTACTTCTCAAACCACTTCATCTACATCGCACATCTCAGATGGAAATGGAATCTCCTAGTGCTGTCTTACACCGTTTTTATACTATTTATGCAGAACTACTACTAATACTAAGCGCCATTTTTAATTTAATTTATTTTTCTACCTAAGCATACAACCTTTATCAAATAAACACCTATCTTTACCTATACCTACTCATAGTTATAAATCAGTTAGCAGGAATCAGCCGGTTGGTATATTATCAAGAAGCACCTCTACAATCCATACTATGATATTAAAAATGCCAAAGACGTGTAATTGAACGGCCCATTATTTCAACCAAGTTGGTATAGAGTAAGGTTACATCCCGAGGAAGGACATAAGTTACCTTTATCCCGAAAAATTGAGAAATTCCCGCAGAAATAAAAAAAAATTAACGAACGCAGACGAAGCCGTAAGTATCATCTAGCTATCAATCAATAAATAATATTCTTTGTGCCATAGTGAGATAGTTGATCGCATATTGTGTGCTCCCGTGGTAGGGGCTGAATCCTTCTATGTGTGCCTGCGTAGACTGTGGTTGTATGTGTATAGAAACAATTGACAGCGGCTGACAGGAACGCCTAGATGTCGGCCAAGGGTAGGACCCTTAAGACATATCGTGGTTTGATGACATAATAATATGATATCATACTAATATTATAAATGCGAAAGTGTGTTTGTTTGTTGGTTTGTCCTTCAATCACGCTGCAACGGAGCGACGTGATTTTTTGCATGGGTACAGTTGCGGACCTGGAGAGTGACAGGCTAGGCATATTATCCCGGAAAATTGAGTAGTTCCCGTGGAAATTAAAAAAAACTTATTCCACGCAGACGAAGTCGCGGGCATCAGCTAGTTAATAATAACGGACACGTGCCATGACTAATTCGATAATTTAATTGTCGATACCCCTGCATCCATGCAACTGGGTTGAAAATGTTGAAATATCAACTAGTAAGTAAATCGTCGAATTTATCGTGGTACGGACTTAAAGTAGGGGTAATTTTATACAAATAGGTGTGAATATGAAAAGATTTCAAATTGTTTAAGATATAATAAATAAATAAATAAAAATAAATAAAGCCTTTATTTCCATGCGATCAAATGTCAAGTTGCCTAACACAATATTTTTTTAAATACATATTATTATTATTATTTAGTTAAGTAAATACAAATATCATTACAAATTAAAATATAATATAATCATGTCCATACGATACAATGTCAATGTCAATTAGAATTAATGTCAAATAAAAAGTACTAAATATTATATTACGTATTTGTCAGGTTAGGTATTATGTTTTTAATGTTTCCTCATGTCAATACGTTACTGGAACGCCCATTTCTGGGCATAGGCCTCCTCCATCCTTGTCCATTTTTCCCTATCTTTCGCAAGTCTGGTCCAGGTGGTCCCCGCCGCCTCGCTGATGTCGTCGCGCCAACGGCGCCGCGGCCGGCCCCTCGGGCGACGCGCGTCGCGCGGATACCAATGAAGCAGCTTCTCAGTCCAACGCCCGTCGGTCGCTCTCGCTATGTGTCCAGCCCAGCGCCATTTAAGGAGACATGCTAGCTTTGCCGCGTCAGTAATTTTTGTCCTCTTTCTTATTAGTTTGTTCTTAATTTTGTCCTTTAATTTTAGGCCTAGCATGCTCCTTTCCATAGCTCTCTGGGCAACCTGTATTTTATGTACTATATCCTTGCTCATAGGCCATGTCTGGCAACCATATAGGAGTGTTGGCGTCACAACGGAGTCTAGTGCTATTTTCTTTAGTCTTATGTCTAACTTTGATTTAAAAATATGTTTTAAGGACCAATATGCTGCCCATGCTTTCTTTATCCTCCTTTCGACTTCTTCAGCATAATGTCCTTTGAAAGATATGGTTTGGCCCAAGTACACGTACTCTTCGACGTATTTTATAGCTTTATCTTGCACTTGCACGTTATTCTGATCTCCGTTTGACATTATGCAAGTTTTTTCGGGATTCATTGTCAAGCCGCACTCTCGGCTATGGATATCTAGAGTTTTTAGCATAAATGAGAGCTGTTCATGTGTTTCCGAAATTATGACAATGTCATCAGCGAAGCGCAGATGGCTTAAATTTTCTCCGTTTACATTTATTCCTAGACCAGTCCAATCTAATTTCCTAAAGATATTTTCTAAAAGAGCAGTGAACAGGTTAGGAGAGATCGGGTCTCCCTGCTTTACTCCGCGCTTTACGTTGAACGCTCTACCTCTTTTCTCAAGTTTTATACGACCTTTGCACTTCGAGTAAATTTCCTTAAGGACGTTTATATATTTTGTAGGTATGTTCTGGTCTCTAAGGGCAACCCATAAGGATTCGTAAAAAATCGAATCGAAGGCCTTAGTATAATCTACAAACGCCAAGTACAGAGTTTTTCCATACTCTACATATTTTTCTACGATTTGTTTCAGAGTGAAAATATGGTCTAAAGTAGAGTAGTTGCTTCGGAAGCCAGCCTGTTCTCGTGGTTGCTGAAATTCAAACTCTCTCTTTAGTCTATAGAGTATGACTTTAGCAAATAATTTATAAGTTGCCTGCAGGAGACTGATAGGCCTGTAATTGTTGATATCTTGGGGGTCCCCCTTTTTATATAGTAATTTAATAATGGAAGTTTCCCATTGTTCTGGTATTTTTTCTTGTAGCATTATGTTATTAAAGAGTTGGGTTAAAAAGGGAGTTATAGGCTCTATCATTGTTTTGATGGTGTCGTTTGTTATACCATCTTCGCCTGGGCTTTTCATTGACTTCAGAGAGCTGATAGCGTGCTGAATTTCACTCTCCAAAAATAGCGGGATCTCTTCCGAATCAGTACCTTTAAATGTAGAGTCTATGTTATATGATTCTGGTGCGCTGTATAGTTGCTGATAAAATTCGGTAGCAATCTCTAAAATAGAATTTCTGTTTGTCGAAATTGCGCAGTCCTTGGATTTAAGCGTAGGTATCCACTCTTTAGTATTAATTAAACGTTTATTTCCTCGTTTAACTGATCTATTTTTGTGTAACTCTTCTTCAAATATTTCTATTTTATAGTTTTGTTTGCTTATTTTTAGAAGTTTCCTAATTTTCTTGTATAGGCGTTTGAGTCGTTTCTTTTCAAAATCAGTTTTTATGGGTTTTTCTTTTAGCTCTGTCCTTTCAGATATTAATTTCTTTAATTCCTCTGTTATTATGCATTTAGTTTTATCGCCTCTAGTTACTTTTGGTAGTCCATTTACGCTTTCTTGGATGGTGCAGATTATATTTGTGTAAGTTCTTTGTATATCATCCGTTATTTCTGTTGTTTTTGATAGCTCTATAAAAGTGTTTTTTAGATGCTCACATTCAACTGGTAGGTATCCGGACTGTTTCTGTTTAAATGTTTTTCTGGATTTCGGTAGTTTTGAACACATGGAAACTGTTGCTCTGACCATTCTGTGATCAGTTGGGTGTGAGAGTTAAGTGGGTGTGGTTAAGATATAATAGGAGCATGAAAATATTATAAACTACACACGAATGTTCTTAAACATACAGTAGAAGTAGACCTTCGCCATGCTCTCCCTAGTACTGGTGACGACCTGCTCGATGTCCACACGCGCTCGCTCGTACGGAAACACGTTGGGAAATTGCTCCATGGGAATCGTGAGATTCGTCAAATAATATGTGCCCTGTATATTAAAATAAAATAATTAAAGAAAAAATTTAAAAAAAAATAAGGAGAAAAAAAAAGATGAAAACAAAAATGTGTGTGTGTGTGTGTGCAATTCACAAACGGCAGAAGTGAAACTTCAGAAAAGTGGCCTACGAGAGGATGAGATAAATATAACTTGTATTTAATCTCATTCTCTCGCAGGCTAAATCCAATGATGAATATGTTTGTCTCTTTTTGGTGGCGCTTTTCCGTTTCATCGAATTTTCAAATCACAACGATTCTAAAGAAGTTTCACTTCTAAAAGTGTCTAGTTTTGACAGGTAGGTAGATAAATAAATAAATGAAATCAAACTGAGTTGAATATGCTCGCCATTAACGATAAGTTAAACGACATTCATTAAACTAGTCGTTGAAACTTAATTTAATTATCTAACGGATTTTGTGGCTATTGGGCCTTTTAGCCAAGGGTTCGGTTGGAATGAGACGAATCCTTAAACACAAACACTTTAATCCGTAAAACTTAGATAGGTTACAGAGAGGGGACAAGACGCTTATCAAGGCAAATAGGCATAGAGTACACGCTATAAATTTAATTATTTATCCCTAAAAGTTAATAGCTATTTGAGACTGAATTTTAAATAATAATAGGTAGGTAGTCATATTAACACTCGAAACCGAAATATCAAAAGAGATAATCACGCAGTACATCGATATTTAATCCCATCATAATATGTATTATCAAACCTAACTTCGTTTACGCGATAATGCACCTTCCTTCTTTCACAAATAAGCAATAGTATTAAAATAATTTCCTTTCAGTTTTTTGGATATTTAAAAATTCCACGTTTAACTCATAGTAGGTACTTTTATCATACTGTAAAGTTTCGTCGCCTGAGGAATTACTGATTTTGTTCGGGTCTACTAGCTTTATTTCTTGGACTAATAAAGTATAAAAAATATCATACTTACGACGGGGAGTGGGCATTTTATTCCATATTCCAGGATTCTAGGCACTATGATTTTCTCATTTTTCAGGAAATCGCAGTATTTGTGATGCAGCTCCACGAACGAACGCCTGTACTCGTTATGAAGGAACTCGTTGAATATAAAATTAAACTGAAATAATTAAAATCCTGGGTAGTATAAGTGCGAATCTGGGTTTGTTTGTTACGCTTTCACCGATCTTTTCAACCGGTTTTGAGGTAGGATATAGGTTGTGTCCCGGGGAAGTCACAGGCTACTTTTTATCCTGGAAAATGAATGAGTTCTCGCGGGAATTAAAAAAAACTTAAACCATACGGACCAAGTCTCGGGCATCATCTAGCCCGGTATAAGTATGTTAATGTGCCTATTTCTCCGGGATGCAGACTATCCCTGTACCAAACTTCATCAAAATCGGTTAAAATTTAAACAGATGGGCCATAAAAGCGTAGCATGACAGACTTTCGCATTTATAATATTAGTATGGCCGGCGCGGCGGCGATAGGTACTATTAACAACTCTCAGGCGCAGCGGAGAACGCTTTGGTCTTATAAGTGCTCTGGGTTCGATCCCCGGAAGGGTCAATTCGGGAATTATATTTCTGTATTTTCTCTGGCTTGGTGAGAGGATCGGCCGTGGCTAGTTACCAGTTACCACACTACCGGCAAAGACGTACCGCCAAGCGATTTACAATAGGCATGATGACAGTAACCAAGAATCAATGAAATTATGAATTTATCTAACTATATAGGATTCATGGATTATAAAAACGTATTTATTTTTCAATTTCGAGTGAGATTGCTATTTATATTGATAAAACTATAAAATACAGCAATCCGCCATATTGCATAAAACACAAAGAAGCGAATGACGTCACAATTGTTTGTTTTCGAGCTTTGAAAATCACACTATTGCTTACTGCACACTGCACAGAGTACATTCGTAAAAACAATAGTGACGTCACAACGACGCCATGACACCGCCGAACGTTTTGGCGTGAATTTTAAAATTTAAATTTCATATGCTAATTTTATCTACCAAACTTTATTTTTCTACTGAATTATGATATTTTTTCGAAATAGTAGATACTTCCGAACATAATCTGACCATTTTTCAAAATCAGTCATCATGCCTATTCGTTTCGTTAGCGTTTCGGTCCAATGCTATCCGTTTATAGATGCCGATTTATATTAACGATTTTTTGGATTTTATGTAACTGCCATAACCCCAACAGGTTAACCCACTACCATTTTAGACTGCATAGTCACTTACCATCAGGTAAGATGGCATTTAAGAGATAACTTGTAGCAGGTAAGAGTATTAAAAAAAACTTTCAACACTCATGCGACGCGTAGTAAGTCATTGGACGCGTACAATAAAGTCCCACCAACATATCTGGCCCGGTGGCCAAAATTGGAACCAATTTTTATGCCTGTTTATTTGACGCTGTCACCCGCGGGTCAGATAAGTTTGTGGGATTATACAAACCGTGACATTATTGTTCCACTCGTGTTTTATAGATGCCACTATATTGATATAGTAACCACTGTTTCGGCCATATCTTTTAACAGCCCAAGTATAGTTATTAAAGTATTTCTCGTTCACGTATACGACTTTAACTCTCTCAGGAATGAACTGCACTCCCTGCATGGAATTTGATTTATCATTACTTACTATCCATTCTAATATTATAAATGCGAAAGTGTGTCTGTCTGTCTGCAACTATTTCCCGGCCCATTTTGATTTTGACGAAATTTGTTACAGAGGTAGGTTGCATCGCGCGGAATTCGGAAAATTAAGGAGTTCCCGCGGGAATCGAAAAACCTTAATCCACGCGGACGAAGTCGCGGGTATCATCTAATGAATACCTAATATCACCGTTGAAGAATAATAGTAATAAATATTAAGTTTTAAACTAGTTATTTTCTACTAATTAGTCATTAATTATACATAACAAAAAAATAAAGTCATAACCAAACGAAAACGGGACCCCGGGATTTTAAAAGGGGGCCTGGATCACTGGGGCCCTAAGTCTTAGATATATTGCGGTACTGTCACTGAAGTCGCATATTTTCATAGATGTCTATACATATTTTAAAGTTAAATACGTACCTAACTAAACATTTATATTTTAACGAACTTTTGCCCGCGGCTTCGCTCACGTTAGGTTCGCTTTTCATACAAATTTCAAAGCCCTTTTTTACCCCTTTAGGGCTTGAATTTTCAAAGATCCTTTCTTAGCGAATGCCTACGTTATAATAGCTACATGTAAGCCAAATTTCAGCCCGAGCCGTCCAATGGTTTGAGCTGTGCGTTGATAGATCAGTCAGTCAATCACCTAAGTATTGCTTTTTAGATTAGAGGTTAGGTACTTACACAATATGTAATAAAAATTGAAATACCAGAGAGTAAAACAAAATAATGAATTAAATTGGTCATAATATTTGTATTCACTCGAAAACTGACTTTCAAATGCTTGAATATAAAATAAAACTAATGTGACCCCTTGAAAAACGTTTATTTTTATGTGATTTTAATAACATGGGGGACCAAACATCGACGGGAAGTTGGGACAATGATATCTAAATCTCTATTAAGTTATTTTGACTAAATAATTCATTTTTAATGAATTTATACGCAGTTTAATGCGATTCAAATTAATTGTGGATTTTATCTAGCTGAATATGATATTATTATTTTGTGCAGTCGTGCAAAACCTAGTTTAATTAAATACTTCTAGATAGGTAGGTAATTAAAATTCCCAATTCCTGTTTGCTTTGAGTTATGTATATTGTACCTAAATAAAAATTCTTTGTTTTCTTACTAAAAGTTCAAAGTTCAAAGTAGGTACAAGTCATTAAAAGTACTCTGCTATTCATCGATAGATGGCAAAACTAAAAAGTATCACCGCCACAGAGCACTCTTATACTAGTCCCTGGGGACAGATAGGATAGTGCAAAAGTTGACGGTTAGTTCCGGTGCATTCGCAAAGCGCTAGTGTCGCAAGGAGTGTTGGGACATATTTTATCTTTGTGGGTATTTTTTTTGGTAAATCAATTTAAATTAAATTAAAATTTAATAAAAATAAAAATAATAATAATCGAAACAAAAAATAATACTGCATTTTAGATAATAATAATAAAATGTATGTAATATAGAGTAGTAAAGTAAAAAGTAAACAAGTCTTTATTGCATCTTAACACATAGGTACAAAATTATGCATACAATACAGAAGACAGGAAACTGTGGTAATGCGCAAAGGCGGCCTTATCACTAAAGTGATCTTTTAAAGGCAACCCGAGCGTACAAAGCTGATGACACTGGGTCTAGGAGCTCATGTGGTCGATGCACATCAAATCAAAATAACAAAAGTATAAAATATACTTACATAAACATACATACTATAGTTTACATATTAATTACACATATAGATACCTACTACAATAAATAAATATAATACATATATTATAAAATATATATTGTTATCATACACTTACAACTACATTACATAGATAGATAATGATTTTTTAAACGACGTTTAAAAATATGTATCGATTTGGAGTGACGAATTTCTCGGGGTAATGCGTTCCATAGTATGACTGCTTTTACAGTAAAAGACTCACTGTAACAACGGGAGCGAGATGAGGGTATCGCAAGCTTGTTATCGCTTTTCGACCGGAGGCTGAAAGGGTAGAAAGAGTTTGAACCTAGAAATGAGAAACGTTCTTTGAGATATGCAGGAGAAGAGGGATTAAAGAGAACAGAATAAAGAAGGGAAAGGACATGAACATCACGCCTATCACTCACCGTTAACCACTTGAGTTGCCGGCGGTATTGGCTTATGTGGTCAAACTTCCGTAGGCCAAAAATAAAACGTATAACTAAGTTTTGTAAACGTTCAAGCTTGTTAAGTAGGAATTGGGGTAAATCTAGATAGCAGGTGTCAGCATAATCAATTATAGGAAGTATGAGGGACTGGCCAAGGGTTATTTTAGTTCGGACAGGTAGGAAGTTTTTCCACCTTTTCAGCCTACCGATTACGGCGTAGTATTTTACGGCTGAGCTCAGAAATCTGAGGAGCCCAGGAGAAAGTATTATCCATGATAACGCCCAGGTTTTTAACAGATTCACGCAGTTCAAGGGTTGTCCCATCAAAGACCACAGAAGGGAGTGATGAGATGTTAATTTTGGAAAGTTGTTGGCGGTTGCCGATTAATGTTACCTGTGACTTACTAGGATTTACAGACAGACCACTCGACTTACTCCAGGAACTAACTAAGAAAAGATCGGAGTTAAGACGTTCGATAGCCCCAGAGATGTCGTCAGTGGAGGCCGAAGTATAAATCTGTAAGTCGTCGGCATAAAGGTGGTAAGACATAGAGAGCAAGTCAGTTAAGGAATTAATGAAGATTGAGAAAAGCAAGGGAGACAGTACACCGCCCTGTGGGACACCAGCAGAAAGACAGCACCAAGAGGAACACTTATTGTCAGTGCGGATGCACTGTTTGCGACCATACAGGTATGAACGAAACCATTTGATAGCATCAGAGGAGATATTGATGGACTTTAGAGTGGCCAATAGAATTTCAAAATCCACAGTGTTAAATGCATTAGAGAAATCAAGCAACGCAATAACACTAACTTTTTGCTTATCAATGCCATACCTGATATCATCGCAAATTTTTATAAGTGCCTTAGTAGTGCTGTGCCCGGGGCGAAAACCAGATTGGAAGGGGCTGAGGATATTATTATTTGAAAGATATTGAGACAGTTGATTATAAACAATACGTTCCAGGACTTTAGATAGAAAAGGTAAGATAGAGATAGGTCGATACTGGGAATAAGATGATGGACTATTGGTTTTAGGTATAGGTATGACATGAGCTAGCCGCCAGATGTTAGGAAAAGAATGAGAGGAGAGAGAATGGTTAAAAATGTGACAAAGGACAGGTAGAGTAGCATCAAGAGTTAAGACGATCATTCTGCGGCTAACCCCATCACTACCGATGGCATCAGATTGAATGGACATTATATGTTTTTTAATGTCATCTGTAGTGACAGAGTTAAAATAGAATGGAGCAAAACTAGGTTTTGGACGTGTAGAAATGGAATTTAGTGTCCTACCCCTTGTTAAACTATCCAAAATAGTGACTGACGAAAAGTGTTTATTAAGCGCGTCAATATCAATGTTACTGTCAGTCGCCAGCGCTTTACGTTGCTGTCCGATACCCATAGTGTCGAGAAACCTCCAGATTTTGGCAGAGTCCTTGTTGTCCAGAGAAGCATGAATAAAATTGCGCTGAGCATCTCGACAAGTCTTATTGCATAGGTTGCGTGCTTTTTTATATTTGAGTAGGTTTTCATCTGAAGGGTAAGATTTATATTTAGATTTTGCAACATTCCGCTTTACCATGAGTGCCCTAATTTTATCAGTTAGCCATGGAGCCGGAAGATGTTTTAGTTTTACCGGCCGAAGCGGTGCGTGCACATCAAAAAGCTCGATAAGGAGAGAGTTAAATATAGCTAACTTTTCATCAATTGTTGGAGCACTTAATACAGCTTGCCAATCGACCTGACTCAGATCGCACATAAATCTATCACCATCGAAGTTCTTAAATCCTCGTCGCATCACGACAGTAGGCTTGGCCTTAGGAGGACGGATTTTATAGGAAAGGTAGACCAAGTCGTGGTACGAAAAAGCCTCAGCTGGGAGCTGTCCGTGCGTATTGATACGATCGGGTGAGGACACAATCATTAGGTCTAGTAATGATGGTGCACAATTTGGAAAAAAGTGCGTAGGATTTGTGCTAAGAATGTTTAGATTTGCACTATTTACAATATTGGCCAGGCGTTTAACACGAGAATCATTCTTCGTCAAACAAGTATTAAAATCGCCCATGATAATGGTATGGTCAGCACCCGTAGAGTAGGTATCGAGCAGCTCCTCGAATCCCTCAAAATAATCTATACGCAGGGATGGACTGTAGAAAACCCCCAGCAGAAGCTTTAATGTACCAAAAAGGACCTCGATAAAGATGTGCTCTGAGCTCTCCGAGTACTGTGAGGGGGACTTATTTAAAACAAAACGAATTGCGTGAATATTTTTCACATCAAAAGAACTCAGAAGGTCAGAATAGTGGGCAGGAATGCTCTGCGCATTTATGTGAATAACATTAAAACTTTTAGAATATTGAGAAAAGGTGGAATCCAGAGCTGAATTAAGGGGAATTAAGGGTACTATTACTGTATTACTGAATTAAGGGAATTAAGGGTACTCACTCATTTTCTTTCACTATTTTTTCGTGACTTTCTTCATTAATAAATGCACTTTGTTTATTCATATTTAAAACACTTTGTACATTGAGGTTTTTTGATTCCCCTGGAACACCCGGATGGAACGAATAACTAGCCTATGTAACTATTGAAAACATAATTCTTTAAAATTATTTCGCCTTTATATTTTCAACAACTTGAAGTCAACAACACAAGTAGTCATAGCAACCAAAGTGTTAGGTTTTTTTTCATTACGGAATTTCTGGATTCGGTCTCCACGCTCAAGGCCCGCGATAGAAGCTATGCAATATTGTACAAAACAATTGTTACACTTATTTATTTCCGCTACATAAATAATCAATTTACAAGTAAATCTCAAAATAAAGTAGGTAAGTACTTATTTAAAGGACAGTGCCACTATGGGAGCTTGCCTAAGTGTCAAAAATCAATGTGCAACAATGATTTCTTTATTATTGTAATTGTAATATTTTATAGTTTTCAGATAAAAAGTTTCAGGCGTCTGAAGGCTCTGAAAACTGAGAAAATAAATCAAATGATTTCACCAAAAAACTGCTTTCCCACACTAGATGGCGCTAGACGTTTGGTTAGCGAGTTCAACTATTCGACCACAGATGGCAGACAGATGCAATGTCAAAGGGCGTTCCTTTAAACGCAGTGGTTAATTCAAAATGCTTTGTTCGATCAATTACACGTTTCATTGAGGCTTGTCAACAAATAAAAATAATTATTAACAAAACATACATTTCCTTTTCTTAATGTAGTGACAGAGGTACTTAAATGGTATTCATGTCATGGATTACAAGATTATTAGTAGGCAGCGATAAAATGGAACGTCAAAATTGAGTAGTTATTAAAAGAGGAAAGCGGATGCTCAAGAATTAATCAATAAACGTATTGTTTTTTTTAGATATTTTAACCTTGACCTTTTTCGGAATAATAAATCCATAATAATTTCGGTTTTAATTTTTAAACCTTACTGTAATAACGGAAATCCTGCACGTTGTCCCGAATCGGAGGGCAGTTTCTGGTCATGTCCTTTACATCTAGACCTAAACGACAATTTTACAATTAATAATTCACAAAAGTAGATACCTACGTATCTTTCAATATGATATAAAAAATCAAATAACCAAACGGTACGATTATTTAAATTATGAATTTCCTTTTTAATATCTTATCAATGTGTTATGATAACCTTTGAAACGTAATTTTAAATTTTAAGTGCATAAGAACGAGTATGCTGATAATATGATGCTTTCATGCGTCCACCCTGGATTGAAATTATGGGACCTACCTACTTATTAGTTGCCTACTTATTGTGCATTGTTGAGTCAACATCCCCTGATGATGCTCGGGTTTCGGAGTACAACGTACGTTGAGAGTTCATTGGAAGATTTGTGTGATAGACTTGCTTTTCCTGCATTCGCATAACACTGTTGATGACACCGGCACCAGCCTGTCTGGTGACGATCGCTTTGACTTCACGCACCGAGTTAACGTGTAATCTTAGCCTTGGTACCCAGCCGACCCTATTCGTAAGTCGGTTGGCAGAGGAAGCCGCGGCGTTGTAAACCGCCAGCAAATCGGTTGGAGCACCGTTGACCAGGTTATCCCTGGTTAAAATGTGATGCCCTGCTTGGCGTCTGATGATTCTGCTGGCCGGGATGCCGCTGGCCAGATCGATCGCATTTCTCTCCGCATAGATGGCCGACTCAATCCCTACCCCCCACAAGTTGGTAAAGTCTCGCGCCGCCCGAACGTCGACGTAATTGTTGTAGACGTCCACTTGGCCAAAGCGTACGCGCGGTGCCCGCTGGCCCGGATTGCGCCAGAGGTTGTGGTGCAGGGTGACCTTGAGCCTGCCTCGATCGTCCACGCGGGAATCAGAAGAACCGATCAGGTTCACCTTGTCGTGATTGTCAAAGACGTTGTAGGAAACCGTAACATAGTTGCTGCCATGGGTGATATCCAACAGGCCATCATGTACCTGGAACCTGCGGCCGAACACCGTCGGTAGTGATTGGGGCGGGTGCACACCGTTATCCAGCGTGACGTGGTCGATCCAGGCGTGTTGTGTCGTCATTATCGATAGATTGTCGTACAGACCATTCCAGTTACCGGCACTGCCATCGTTAGGGTCCCATTCCGGGAAGCAGTCGTAAGCATCGGAAATGCGCAGATTGCGCACGATCACGTTTGAGACCTGCCTGACCAGCAGATGGGCACCGATAATACGCGCATTTCTCCCCAAGCCAATCAGCGACACGTTAGAGCCGAAACGTTGTTGTATCTGCGCGGCTTGCAACCTGGTTGCTGCTCTTCGGGCCTCTTCCAGCGGCCCGGTAGGGGTCCTTCTGCCCCAGGGACCTGCGGGGTTAAAATGCCTAATATAATCAGCCATGCTGAAGGCTCTACCGGTGCCTGCAACTGTGACCTGCCTGGCAATTGTTTCGCAGGTCCATGTGCCTTGACCATTACTTCTTGCCATGGCATTGATCGTGCCTCTGACATAGATGATGCGTGGTGTAGTCTGTTGATGAGCCCTGGTACCACCGAGTGCGTCTCGTAATTGCTGCCAGGTGCTAACCACGAAAACGTGTCTACTGTTAGCTGCACTTCCGCCGGTGACGCCAGGACCGTAGGATCCCCAACCATCGCCTCTCCTCAGGACTTCTCGGCCCAGATCGTTCGCCGTGGCCACTCTGGAGTAGATGACGCTGGTAGAGAGTATCAGCGCCAGTGCATTGGAGAGCGCCGCTCGCCGCAGAATAAATAATTGACGCATAATGACTCCTGACAAAAAAAAACTCAGCGAGTTAATTATGTGAATAGTATCAGATAATGATATAACGGGGTATTTATATAGGGGCAGTTGGTATTTTCCCAATTGATCAAAACGAAAGAAAATCTTAATTACCTGAGTAAGTAGATAGATATATAACTTATCTACTTAATTCGTTTAAATATCTACGGTACTTAGATACTTATCAATTTTGTCGCAGACCTACCTACCTACCGGTGCATGCCTATAGGTACACCTTCACGGTGCATTTACCGTTGTTTAGACTCTAGTAGTAGGTAGTTATATTAGAGATATGAATATGAAATTATAACTAGTTGAGTGGTGATATGAGTGTGATTTACCAACGAAATCCAGAAGTAAGATCACATTTTTAAGAGCAAAGTGAATCATTGCTAGTAGGTATTCAATGAATCTCGAAGCTGCGTTATGAGATGCTGCATGACCAGACCCCTGACCAAACTTAAAATAGATTGTGGGCAATGGGCATATTAACTGTAATGATCTAAACTCGGCGAGCACAGCGGCGAGCCTCGAGGTTGGACCGAATATTATAAACATAAATAAATATTATTTATACATATAATATTTATTATTTATTCATGTCGAAAACCTACTTAGTTGTTAGATTACAAATAGCACAAAGAGGAGGTTAAAAGTGGGAGGTGGTACAATTTAATATGTTAAGGAATGGTCAAGGCCAAGTACATAGTTGAGATCATAGACGATTATGTATGTTATTCCCCTGGGTACGAATAGGTATTTTATTCAACTTCAATTTAAAAAAATTGAAGTTGAATAAAACCAACATATCGATGAATAAAACCTATGAAAAATGACGTGCTCTCAACATTACTAAAATTCTACATCAATTGGCTCTCTATATTATAACACAGCCATGTTTCCACATGGCTGTGTTATAAATATAGTATGCGTTTATAGCATACTAATATTATAAAGGCGAAAGTGTGTCTGTCTATCTCTCTGCTACGCTTTCATGGTCTATCTGTTCAACCGATTCTGATGAAATTTGGTATAGGGATAGTTTGTATTCCGGTAAAGGACATCACATAGGCTACTTTTTATCACGGAAAATTAAGGAGTTCCCCCGGAAATAAAAAAAAACTTAATCCACGCGGACGAAGTTGCGGGCATCATAGAGGTAGTATGCGGGCATCATCTAGTAGGTATAGGTAATATATGTCGCATTGTCGGTGGCCTATGTCAGAAAAGACGGGTGACACGTTGGGAAAGCGCGCCTCATTTATCTTTTTAAATCAGCAAAACCGCTGCCACCAAAGTCTGCTGTCACTATCTACAGCACTAGAACTGATATCAAGAGCAATAATTAATGTTATCCAAATGAGGCACTGAAGTTAATTATAGAAAAGCAGAACAAGATTAACATATAGATAGCTGATCTTGACATAATGACCACCGTCCACCGCAAATGCAGATATGTCACAACTCACAGATTGCAACAGAAGATTACCTACTCTTTGCATGAATGGCTTTAATCACTGATTTTATTAGTTGCCTAATCTATCACTGACATTTGCAATCACTAAATAAATAGATTACCTACAAATGCGATTCATAGAAACACTACGCAGATTGTACGACGTACTACTAATTATTACGTAACGTACTTGTACTTAATGCTTCTAATAGTCAATCCATCACTGGCTTGCAAAAGCCACTATTGTCACACCTAAGGAAACTTATAAAGGACTTACACACCTCCATTTCTATACTAAAATTAATGATAATTTATTAACGATTTTCTCCAAAATAAACTTTTGTCTTTTAGATGTAGACTAGCTATTTATTACGGAAAGTAATAATAAGTAGATTCAAGATTCATAGTTCTTTATTTCATATAGGCATAATTTACAGGCACTTATAATTAAAATATACCAAGTATGAATCCGGTTGCGGTCGCAGTATATGGAGTTGCCAAGTGTAAACATAAAAGCGACACTAGCGCCCTCAATTAATTTCTACTCTTTCTGATCACGATGCCCTGCAGGGCGACCGCGTTACTTCTGCATCAATCATTGTTACAGTATCCTGGCTGAATTTATGGTACCTATTCTAGCTGCGTCAATGGATTTTGTCCAATTAAAATTGACGTCTCACCTTAGAGTACTCGCAGTGCATATCGGAACATACCCAGGGTAGTTAGATAAACTGGTTCCTGTTTAAAACGGAACGCAGGCAGCAATGAGAGCACCTTACCTCGAAAACGCCTGTGCTTACAGTACAAAAATGGCGATGATTTATTTATACTAATATTATAAATGCGAAAGTTTGGATGGATGGATGGATGGATGGATGGATGTTTGTTACACAATCACGCACGAACGGCTGAACGGTTCTGGATGAAATTTGGCACAGAGATAGATTATAGTCTGCCGGAAAATTAAGGAGTTCCCGCGGGAACCAAAGAACCTCAATCCACGCGGACGAAGTCGCGGGAATCAGCTAGTGACGTCATATATGTCCCTAGGCTACTGCGGCAGTATACTGTCAGTCCCGTGCCTCGGAGAGCACGTAAAGTGCACCCGATCTCTCTCCGGTCATGTCGGATTTTCCGACCCATCGAGTTATGAGAGTAAAGGAACAGAGAGTTCAGAGTGCACTTGTGCACTATAATATCTCCTGCGTAGATGGCTAATCTCTCTGGAGACAGGCCGCCGTGACCGAAATTCGGTCGGGAGGACATTATTATACTGACAGTCCATAACGGAGCGAATTTCTCCCTATAAAAAGCTCTGATGCTCGCAGTGTATATCGGAACATATTCCAAACGTTCCATGGTCAAGTGTCAAAATCAAATGTCAATGTCTGATGTCATTCGTTTCATTTCATTTCGTTCTGTTCGGTTTTTGTGATTTTTGTTCAAACTCAAAATATTGCTTGCCCCTTTTACTTTTATAGAAATGTCCATTAACGATGTTTTGCATGATAGTCCTTTGCAAGATAATTACAATATTGAAAACGGCAACGGGATATGTACGCAAGGAGTCTGTATGGAAATGTGCCCACCGGAAGAGGTTACTTTGTACGTAAACATTCACTGTTTTTATCAACTTTTAGTGATTTTAATATCTGAAATTCCATTAATGTCTTACATAGGCGCTTTAATAATTAATTAGTGATGATTTCATCAACCAACCGGTCAGTAATTTATCTTAAAAATTCCAAATTTTATACGTAAACAAAAGTACCTGATAAAAAGTACTTATCCTATTTCATAACTTATCCCTAGTATGATGGCCTTGTTTTATCAAATCGTTAAGCTGTAAAAGGGTAGGATACAACACTCAACTATGCCCATGCAATGCCCTATGCCCATGCCCATGCAAATCACGCCGTTGATCTGTTGCAACGTGATTGAAGGACAACCCAACAAACAAACATATTCTTGCATTTATAATACTTATTACTTTGGCTCACCTTTAGTATATGTTTTAACCTGGAAAATTAAGGAGTTCCCGCGGGAATTAAAAAAACTTATTCCATGCGAACGAAGTCGCGGGCATCAGCTAGTAAACAAGAAAAGGCGCTTAGTATAGTAGCATAGCCCAAAATAATGAATAATTTTTGTTCGCCTGCCTTTTCATTCCGTAATACATAAACAAGGCTGTAACCAGAAATCGATTTCTGGGTGGATTGAACCCTGGGCAGAAGAGAAATTATTATTATTATATTGAGCAATTTTTCATTTCAAGTTTTAAATAAAAAATTCAAAGATGATACTTGTGAATTTCAGTTCATGAATGTTTAGGTTTCGTTAAATCCCCTTGTCACTCATTTTCTAGAGTAAAACTAAGACAAGGTCACGACTCACGAGTAGGACGTACACTAGTAAATATTACTCACGTAAGTTGCTCAAATGATTTACCTACTGTTAGACGGAAATTTAAAAAGGTCTGCATATGGTATCACTACTATGGTTTTGTAGTGTGGCAACACTGGTCTGGGACACTATTCATGATTGTATAAAAATGGCCACTGTATTTGTGATAAGCAATATATATTATTGGAGTGAATAACCAGTGTTTGGATTTAATACTACTTATGAAATGTAAATAGGCTTGTAAAATTGCAAGCTATCTCTATAAAGAACAGTCAATTAAGCAGACAGACAAATACACTTTCATAATATGTATATTATTAGTATGGTTAAGGATTACTTGAATTTTGTACTAAAAATGTTACCTATCCATTTTAAAGGCGAATAAAAGAAAAACTAGTCCATGTACTGGAAGTGACCACGTCGGGGCACAAACTGGTGAAGACCTACTGCCGGTCAGCGGCTGACTCCAATATGGCTGTCCCTCATCTGTTGAGGCCCTTCAGAGTGCTCTCCAACACTGTACACTATTTGTTACTGGAGTAAGTGTTGGTAAATTTGGTGTCTAGAAAGTGACTTATAAAGCTTCTGTTTAAAGCTTTTCTTATATATTTATATAGCAAGCAAACAAGCAAGAGGGTCACTTGATTTTAAGTGATTACAGCCACCCATTAACATTTGCAGCACCAGAAGACCCACCAATGCGTTTGCTGGCTTTAGAGAAATTTGTTAATCAGCCCTTTGAAGAGCCCCATATTGTAATTATAAGGGAACACAGACAATGGAAGCTGGTTCCATAATTTGCAGGTATGTGGCAAAAATGACCTGGAAATCAAGGGCGGTGGAAGACCAGGCACCCAGGTGGTTGTGGTGGAGGTGGCTTGGGAAGAAAATAAGAGTTCTGCCAGTTAAATAATACCTAAAGTCCTTGATTTAAAGTCAACAATTCACTACAGGCATCAGAAAGCTTCTTTGAGTGCTGACTGTTGATGTTTGAGTTAAGAGGCCGGGGAGCGGCGCTCGCAACTTCTATTTGAACCGCAAATATAAATTTGCCGGTATATTGCTATCTCTATTTGGCTGATGACACAAGATCGCGTGCAAGCGCGATAGCAATATGAGCGTACAGAGTTTGTTATACATTTTGGTCTTGTTCCGTGAATACCAAAAATGATGAATGAAAAAATGTTGTGTTTTTAACTTTGTGTTGTTATTCTGTAACTTGACAATATAGGCTATGTTCCTGATCAATTAGTACGTGAGATATCGTTGGTTTTAATATGAAACAAATAAGGAAAAACATGTCATTTATGTCGTAAAAACATGCGAAACGCAATGTGCTTACATTTAATTTTGGGAAAGTATTTTGAAAAGATAATTATCCAGGGACCTAGATAAATACAAGTTCAATCTTAATAATCGCATAATATGGTGGGAATATTCTGGAATTACAAATTATTTTGGTATTACGTTTGTATGGGCAATTCGCCCTCCGACGGCCCGTTAATGTGTCTCTCTTTTATAAAGTATAGAACCCAGGAACTGTGATGGCAAATATCATTTTATAACTTGTTGAAGGGAACTGTTGGATAATATTTCACAGCTTTCAGAAACATTTTACGAAAAGTTTTGTCTGTAAAAGTATTTTTGTATTGGACTTAAATAAATGCACGCCAATTATTTATTTGGCAAAATGTATAAGACATACTATTTGTACTCACAATTAGCAAAATTAAAGCATTTGTATTAGCTAGAAAGGATATATTTTTATAACTAGTCTGGCCTATGTGAGTTTTATGTAGATCTTCATGATGAATATCACTGATAACAATTTGAACTAAAGTTACCATTAATTTTCAGAGTGCCAAAAAGAAAAGATGTTAAAAGAATGGCAATAATGTACGACTTCCTGAACGACCGACTGAGAGCGGTGAGACAAGACATGACCATACAGAGGCTGCCTCCGGGAGAGTGTGTGGTGTTGCTGGAACCTATGATTAGATTCTATGTATATTATGGTTACAGGTATGCTGATAACATCCAGTTCGCACTTTTAAAATCTAGCATATTAAATACTAAGATAAGCCGATAGAGCAATTCTTTTTCGATTTTATATGTTTTAGATTTATTTTCTTATCAATCAAATTGTGATATATCATAGCAAATTAATAATTTTAGCAATTACCTTAGCCTTGTACCAATCATTTAGGTCAGCCTTTAAATAAAGTTACAACAATAATACAATATCTATAATAACACAATATCTTCTTTCAGATTATATGGTCGTCCATTAAACGAATTTGATCCAGTGCTAAACAAAAAATATCTTCTAGAATGTATGAAATGGTTCCTCAACTGCTGTGATGTTTTGAACAAACCGGTGAAAGTAGAAGATGATATTGACACAATAATAGCAAATCTGAAATCATTAGACATATGTAAAACCAGGCCGGAGTTATCCTGTGATAGGATACTGGTCGAAAGTCTGTATATAATGTGCAATTTAGATGATCTACACCCCTTGTATAGGTATTTGACTTTACCTAAACATTTGAAAAGGTTAGTGTTAAAAGAGTTTATTGACCAACTTGCAAATAAGCTGGCTAATTCTTTTTTATGTGTGTTAATACATTTTTCACTTATATGAAATTTTAAATAAAAATAATACAACCATGTGAATAAAATATGTATATAGTTTATTAAAAAGTTACTCATACCAGAATGATTTTATTAAAATACAATCACAAAAAATATCACTTTTTAAACATATTTTGCTTCGTCCTTCCTGTACCAAAATTTGCCGAAATCTACTCAGCCCTTTTTTATGTAGGTGTAGTACAAAAAAAGCCTCAAAAAAACTGGTAGAGATCTCTTATAGAGATAAGTGCTTCCTTGTCCACTATGTTTCTGTTTTACTACATATATATTATAACTTTTTAGTACAAAATAAGTTTTAAAAAAAAGCATTTATACCAACTTACTGCTTATTTACTTAGTAATAATTGATGATTTCCAGGTTGCCAGCACTAAAAGTAGCATATAACATAGCTATAGAAAACAGGAGAGGGAACTACATAAGATTACAGAAACTGGCTAAAAGACTCTGCCCTCTCACTTTCTCCGCTCTATGTCTGTATCTCCCGACGATACAGAGGTAAGAAATTCATTGCATTCTTCTTCATTCGGTCAAGTGCGAGTCAGAATCGCGAACAGAGGGTTCCGTATCACCACACAATATAAATTATTTTATTAAATAACCCACTATAAGTTTGTAAATCATAATTTTGTAAAATGATTGAATGAAAATGATTTTGAAATGTAATACATTTCATTACATTTCAAAATCATTTTCATGAACTCAAAAAACTCAAAAGTATATTCATTATTGGTGCAAAATTGGTAGGTACCAATTTAAAACAGTAAACCTTCTGAACGTCATGTCAAAGTAAAAGACGTGATGGTGACAATTAACCACAGTATCTTAAAACTAAAGCTACGGGGGTTCCAAACGCGCCCTGGTCTGAAAAGAGCCCATTACATTTAAAAAATCTTTTCATCGTAGCTCCAACTTGTTGTCAGGCGAGCCCTACAAGTGTTGAGCTATGGATACAACAGCAAGCATCTAACCATCCCTGTGGAAGTGCTTAGAGACTGGTTGTGTTTCAACAGCTACGAGGAAGTGCGGGCCACTTGCGCACACTACGGCCTGCAGCTGGTCAGGGAGAAACACGCGATTTGCTTCAACAAGGCCACATTCATACAGAATGAACAGGTACAGTGTAACACGTTGGATGTCATTCAACAACTACGAGGAAGTGCGGGCCACTTGCGCGCACTACGGTCTGCAGCTGGTCAGGGAGAAACAAGCGATTTGCTTCAACAAGGCCACTTTCGTACAGAATGAACAGGTACAGTGTAACACGTAGGATATCATTCAACAGCTACGAGGAAGTGCGGGCCACTTGCGCACATTACGGCCTGCAAGCTGGTCAGGGAGAAACACGCGATTTGCTTCAACAAGGCCACTTTCATACAGAATGAACAGGTACAGTGTAACACGTTGGATATCATTCAACAGCTACGAGGAAGTGCGGGCCACTTGCGCACATTACGGCCTGCAACTGGTCAGGGAGAAACACGCGATTTGCTTCAACAAGGCCACTTTCATACAGAATGAACAGGTACAGTGTAACACGTTGGATATCATTCAACAGCTACGAGGAAGTGCGGGCCACTTGCGCACATTACGGCCTGCAACTGGTCAGGGAGAAACACGCGATTTGCTTCAACAAGGCCACTTTCATACAGAATGAACAGGTACAGTGTAACACGTTGGATATCATTCAACAGCTACGAGGAAGTGCGGGCCACTTGCGCACATTACGGCCTGCAAGCTGGTCAGGGAGAAACACGCGATTTGCTTCAACAAGGCCACTTTCATACAGAATGAACAGGTACAGTGTAACACGTTGGATATCATTCAACAGCTACGAGGAAGTGCGGGCCACTTGCGCACATTACGGCCTGCTAGCTGGTCAGGGAGAAACACGCGGTTTGCTTCAACAAGGCCACTTTCGTACAGAATGAACAGGTACAGTGTAACACGTTGGGTATCATTCAACAGCTACGAGGAAGTGCGGGCCACTTGCGCACATTACGGCCTGCAAGCTGGTCAGGGAGAAACACGCGATTTGCTTCAACAAGGCCACTTTCATACAGAATGAACAGGTACAGTGTAACACGTTGGATATCATTCAACAGCTACGAGGAAGTGCGGGCCACTTGCGCACATTACGGCCTGCAACTGGTCAGGGAGAAACACGCGATTTGCTTCAACAAGGCCACTTTCATACAGAATGAACAGGTACAGTGTAACACGTTGGATATCATTCAACAGCTACGAGGAAGTGCGGGCCACTTGCGCGCACTACGGCCTGCAGCTGGTCAGGGAGAAACAAGCGATTTGCTTCAACAAGGCCACTTTCGTACAGAATGAACAGGTACAGTGTAACACGTTGGATATCATTCAACAGCTACGAGGAAGTGCGGGCCACTTGCGCACATTACGGCCTGCTAGCCGGTCAGGGAGAAACACGCGGTTTGCTTCAACAAGGCCACTTTCGTACAGAATGAACAGTTACAGTGTAACACGTTGGATATCATTCAACAGCTACGAGGAAGTGCGGGCCACTTGCGCACATTACGGCCTGCAAGCTGGTCAGGGAGAAACACGCGATTTGCTTCAACAAGGCCACTTTCGTACAGAATGAACAGGTACAGTGTAACACGTTGGATATCATTCAACAGCTACGAGGAAGTGTGGACCACTTGCGCGCACTACGGCCTGCAGCTGGTCAGGGAGAAACAAGCGATTTGCTTCAACAAGGCCACTTTCGTACTGAATGAACAGGTACAATGTAACACGTTGGATATCATTCAACAGCTACGAGGAAGTGCGGGCCACTTGCGCACATTACGGCCTGCAAGCTGGTCAGGGAGAAACACGCGATTTGCTTCAACAAGGCCACTTGCGTACAGAATGAACAGATACAGTGTAACACGTTGGATATCATTCAACAGCTACGAGGAAGTGCGGGCCACTTGCGCACATTACGGCCTGCAAGCTGGTCAGGGAGAAACACGCGGTTTGCTTCAACAAGGCCACTTTCGTACAGAATGAACAGTTACAGTGTAACACGTTGGATATCATTCAACAGCTACGAGGAAGTGCGGGCCACTTGCGCACATTACGGCCTGCAAGCTGGTCAGGGAGAAACACGCGATTTGCTTCAACAAGGCCACTTTCGTACAGAATGAACAGGTACAGTGTAACACGTTGGATATCATTCAACAGCTACGAGGAAGTGTGGACCACTTGCGCGCACTACGGCCTGCAGCTGGTCAGGGAGAAACAAGCGATTTGCTTCAACAAGGCCACTTTCGTACTGAATGAACAGGTACAATGTAACACGTTGGATATCATTCAACAGCTACGAGGAAGTGCGGGCCACTTGCGCACATTACGGCCTGCAAGCTGGTCAGGGAGAAACACGCGGTTTGCTTCAACAAGGCCACTTTCGTACAGAATGAACAGGTACAGTGTAACACGTTGGATATCATTCAACAGCTACGAGGAAGTGCGGGCCACTTGCGCACATTACGGCCTGCAAGCTGGTCAGGGAGAAACACGCGGTTTGCTTCAACAAGGCCACTTTCGTACAGAATGAACAGGTACAGTGTAACACGTTGGATATCATTCAACAGCTACGAGGAAGTGCGGGCCACTTGCGCACATTACGGCCTGCAAGCTGGTCAGGGAGAAACACGCGGTTTGCTTCAACAAGGCCACTTTCGTACAGAATGAACAGGTACAGTGTAACACGTTGGATATCATTCAACAGCTACGAGGAAGTGCGGGCCACTTCGCACATTACGGCCTGCAAGCTGGTCAGGGAGAAACACGCGATTTGCTTCAACAAGGCCACTTTCGTACAGAATGAACAGGTACAGTGTTACACGTTGGATATCATTCAACAGCTACGAGGAAGTGTGGACCACTTGCGCGCACTACGGCCTGCAGCTGGTCAGGGAGAAACAAGCGATTTGCTTCAACAAGGCCACTTTCGTACTGAATGAACAGGTACAATGTAACACGTTGGATATCATTCAACAGCTACGAGGAAGTGCGGGCCACTTGCGCACATTACGGCCTGCAAGCTGGTCAGGGAGAAACACACGGTTTGCTTCAACAAGGCCACTTTCGTACAGAATGAACAGGTACAGTGTAACACGTTGGATATCATTCAACAGCTACGAGGAAGTGCGGGCCACTTGTGCACATTACGGCCTGCAAGCTGGTCAGGGAGAAACACGCGGTTTGCTTCAACAAGGCCACTTTCGTACAGAATGAACAGGTACAATGTAACACGTTGGATATCATTCAACAGCTACGAGGTAACTGGTTGGTTATTCTTCAACAGCTATGAGGAAGTGCGGGCCAATTGCGCAAATCGCGGCCTGCAGCTGGTTAGGGAGAAACACGCGGTTTGCTTCAACAAGGCCATTTTCATACTAAACTAGCTGATGCCCGCGACTTCGTACGCGTGGATCGAGGTTTTGTTGTTCCCGCGGGAACTCTTAAATTTTCCGGGATAAAAAGTAGCCTATGTCCTATTCCAGACTATAATCTATCTCTGTGCCAAATTCCAGGCAGATCCGTTCAGCCGTTGGGGCGTGATTGAGTAACAAACATCCATCCATACATCCATCCAGACATCCATCCAAACTTTCGCATTTATAATATTTATATGATGAACAGGTACAGTCACTACAGTGTGACCGGTTGGTTATTTCCGCAGCGACGAGGAATAATAGTTATTTGTACAAGAGTGAAAAGTTGTTTTTTAACCGCGTGCTCAATTTTGATGACCGAGCAAGCGAAGGTTCAAAAATTACAAATTAGAATCCTGAGCGTCAGCGAGGGAATCAAAAGAGCACGAGGTGAAAAATCTTTTCACTCGAGTGCAACACGTAACTTTTCATCCCACCTCAGCGAGGAAATGACATGACGTGAAAGAAAATGGTGCGCACAAAGCAAATTAAAAAAGTACACCAAGAAGGTTACGAGTGTGAGTTTTTAACAAATTAAAAACGGTTGTATGGAAATTCGGCACCATAGAGGTAGTAGTAAATAGGTTTTAATGATGTTTTGAATTCACAAACTTCATAGACGAGTGATATTTACTAACGGGCACACGATGTTCTGAATTCAATTTACTTTATCCTCAAGAGGATAATAACGGCTTTTGCATTCAGATATCGAAGATTAAAAATACTCTTTCCGAGATGGTGGGATGAAAATAGTTATTTGTTATACAAGAGTGAAAAGTTGTTTTTTAACCGCGTGCTCTATTTTGATGACCGAGCAAGCGAAGGTTCAAAAATTAGAAATTAGAATCCTGAGCGTCAGCGAGGGAATCAAAAGAGCACGAGGTGAAAAATCTTTTCACTCGAGTGCAACACGCAACTTTTCATCCCACCTCAGCGAGGAAATGACATGACGTGAAAGAAAATGGTCAAAGCAAATTAAAAAAGTACACCAAGAAGGTAACGAGTGTGAGTTTTTAACAAATTAAAAAAGGGTTGTATGGAAATTCGGCACCATAGAGGTAGAAGTAAATAGGTTTTAATGATGTTTTGAATTCACAAACTTCATAGAAGAGTGATATTTACTAACGTGCACACGATGTTCTAAATTCAATTTACTTTTTCCTCAAGAGGATAATTTTTTGCATTCAGATATCGAATAGTAAAAATACTCTTTCCGAGGTGGTGGGATGAAAATTATTTTACCTGTTTTATGACTACTTGGCCTTCATTTCGCTGCAGCATACTTAATCCAATTGTAGAGATTTGGGCAAGACATTTACACTATTGCGAATAAACTAATTTCCTACCTTTCTATTTTTCAGCATCAGCCAACGAAATGTTTTCAAGCCAAAATTCTACTTTTAGAATTGGAAGAAGTATTGTCATACACAGTTTAATTTAAAACGAAGAAACGTATGACCAATAAAATAACAAAATAGTGTCTAGACTCTAGCTGGTTCGCAGTCCAGGTAACTTTATGGGGAAAGCCTTACAATACTTGATGATTCCAATAAAAATTGAACCTTATCAGCTTACGTTATGCAACATTAAACTACCGTTTTTGAAGTGAAACTTCTTTAAAATCGTTGATTTGAAACTTCGATCAACGAAAAAACCGGCACCGAAAAGGGACAAACGTATTCGTAATCGGATTAAGCCTGCGAGAGAATGAGTTAGAATACAAGTAATATTTATCTCAATCTCTCGTAGGCTACTTTTCTGAAGTTTCACTTCTGCCGTGTGTGAATTGTGCACACACTTTTTCTTTAATTTATTTTTAATTAAGTATAGTAATACTTACGAATATAATTAGTTATTATTTACTTTGTGTAACTTTTGATCTCAATTGTTATAGTAGTAGTATTTGTTATTTTATTTTTAAGATAAAGGCAGTTAAATAAATAAAAATCAAGATGTATAAAGGAAATCCTCTATTTATTATTATTTACATATGAAAATTCACCTAATTACGCAATACTAATTACATTTGACAACAAAAACTATCTAAACGTTTGTATGGCCTCACGACTCATTAAATTCAATAAAATATAATAGGGCCTCGAACATACAATTTATATAAATAGTAGTAGGGCGACCAACACTTTATTTATTCGCGGTACAGTCCTGTTAATTTCAACTAGAACTTAACTCGAAAAAAAAATTCTGTGAGCGAATGGATCAGTGCGCTCGAGTATTTAAACAACGCAGAAGAGCTTTGCTTATTTGCTTATTAAATGTGATTTTTCATGAATGAATATTATCATCAATAAAAATCCGACTGATTTGTGTTAAATTGCAAATGGCCGCCTAAATTTCCTATAAGACAATCACATAATGTCATGGCGCGCTCTCACTAGGCGTATATTTAGCCACTGGCTGCTTGAATAAAGCCAAGTGCACACCAATTCATAAAACATTGCGTCGTGTGTTTAACTTTGTATGTGGCGTAGTTTCGATGCAAACAATTCAAATTCGATGGTTCATACACGGGAAAGTCGCACGCTGATTTGATTTCAATAATTTCCTTTACTCAGCTTCATTTTGCTGATTGGCTCGATACTACAATATATCCATAATTACGCGCAGTGTATATGCCAAGTGCGAACGCGCCCTTACAAACGAACTAAATTGATTCATGCATACTTATTATAACTATTCAACAATTAATGTCAATTTTGGTACTTGGTACCCGATATTAGTACAAATTATACATTGCAGTTACTATGCTGCCTTTCGATAGTTTAGCTTAACAATTTAGATATATGAAATTATAATGCTATTTAGGACAAAGGGATTTGTAACAATTTTCATAACATATGCTATTTAACATATTATAATTTAATTTCATATTACGCAAGAACCGACTGGTTAGTTCTATACTGCGATTTCGTTCATATGAATAAATTTATTATAATTGGTAACTTGAAAATAAATTTCTTTATAAAACGCATATTGGTTGACTCTGCATTTTACCGACAATTTGTCTGCAGTATGTCACAAAAAGAAGTTTACCGCTTATATCAAATATGAAGATAATCGCCATATTTTGCATTTTGAAATGGTAAGCTTAGGTGGTTTAAAAATTAAAAGCCATATTATTGTTCCAAGTGGTTATAGATTGATACCTACAAGTGATTGTCCTGGTTTCTAATTTTTGTACATGGAAACCCTAACAGTAAACTACTGTTCAGTCAAACTGTAAAAACATACCAATTTCTGTTAAAACATGGTATGTTA
Source organism: Erebia epiphron (assembly GCA_963932025.1). Lineage (NCBI taxonomy): Eukaryota > Metazoa > Arthropoda > Insecta > Lepidoptera > Nymphalidae > Erebia > Erebia epiphron. The sequence goes on from OZ009948.1 coordinate 24,651,312, forward strand.
TTAGATTACTATCAAAGAGCATAAAGCTTTATGCTCTTTGATTACTATAGACGACTATCCAGAGAAAACGTTTCAGGCAGTTTTTCATTGAAAGACCGACGTCCTGCTCTCGCAGAGCTTTGTAATTTTCATCATGCTGCACTTGTAGCTTAAATAATTATTTTCATACATAAGCTGTATAATGCTGTTGCCTATTTCAACGTTATGGAATCGGCTATTCTTGTTTAACAAACTAACAGTATGCTTAGTCTAAGGTTTTACATTGAAAATTCGATCGCATTGGCGTCAAAGTAAAATGGACCCAAAAGCTCTTGATTTAAAATCACAAATTCAGTACAACCGATTTTAATCTCGTAACGTTTCCGTTTGGAGCTCTTTATGTGTATCTTCTCTAAACCGATACATTTAAAGGCTTATTTTACTTTGACGCTAATGTGATCGAACGCTCGATTACGATCAATCGAATTTGCAATGTAAAAACTTAGACTAAGCGTATAGGGCGACCAGAACTGGAACGTATTCTCTTGGTGACCGTAATGATTTTATTTAAAAAGTAATAAAGAATTTGAAAAATTGTTAGGTTTTTCTTTCCTGTATCATGTCCTTACAATTAAAATAATAATTTCACAAATATATCGGCTACTTGGACATTTTATAAACAAATATCTTAGCACCAAAAATACGGTAATCTTACTGATTACAATAATAATTATATTGCAAGCGAATCAACACCTAATATTTCGGCTTCAGTGGCTAATAATAATCAAAAGTTCTTAGACACTGAATCTAGAATCTAGAGCCTGAGTGTAAGATAGTGTCAGATTAGAAAAAAAAAATATGGATATTTCACCTCCGATGTTTTCAAACGAGCCTGAATTACGGAATTACGGAACTAACGTGCAGTGGCACGTTAGTTGATAACTTTAAAAGTATCTATACATTAAGGGCCCTCAGCTTTGAGTGAATATGTTTTCAACTCGACACTGGAGATCGTAAGAAATGTCAAAAACATTTATGAAGCAGCATTTCCCATGGCGGAGGGTTCTTTTATACACCCCTGGGGGAAAGTGGAATAACCCTTTTATTCATACTTTAATACTGCTGGAATAATAATCACCTCTGATTGGCTGAACCTATTTTACTATTGGTATAGCCAAGTACAGCATTGCAAAAATCATGACTTTTGTGCTAAGCGAACACCGATAATTTACTAATTGATTCTCTGGTGACAAGTTATGGGGGTTTTTATTAAAAAAAATTAATGCAGCACAGCGTATACGTGATTTCATTCTAATAAACAATATAAAAGCTCTAAACAAAGAAAAACAACAACAAACTAATTTACAATGGTTATATTATTATCTATGTACAAGTTTCATCCTATGAGGTCAGGGGATCAAATCTCTGCTCAGGGCGCAAGCGAAAACACCTATTTATTCTTTCTTTATAAATCACAACAAAATTAATATTTAATAGTCTGTCCATTGAAGGCTGAGAGTGAAAAGTGGTGGAAAATTAAAAAAATGTCGGGCATAGACAAATATGTACAACCTGAAATGTCGGGTATTCCCGAATGTATAGTCCATATGTCACAATTTTTGGAGTTCCCTTGAGGCGGCGGTACTATTCACATGTTTAGACACTTTTTGTATGCAAAGTGTATTAGTTCCACTAACAATAGCCGAGGCATTTCTTTCTTGACACGGACTATACTAATATTTTTGTTTCGTATCGCCCCAGTGTTGCCAGTGTAAAAACGTTAAACAATACTCTACTCTCAGCTTTCAATAGGCTGTGCCACGCTAGGCCCACAAATATATTATCTGTCGATAAATTACACAGACATATTGTTATTAATCATAAAAACGACATATTTATCATATTAAAATCAAGACCAAGTAAATTCTGTTCTGAATTTCGCCACACGCACAGATAATAATGTACGTCGATGTGTAACGTTTCTAAGTAATCTTATCGACAGATTAGTTACAGATAGATTGAATATCGATATCCGACGTAGGTCGACTGATTGTCATAACTCCATGGTGCTGGAAATGATTGTAAATGATTATAACACACGCCGAACAAGAAACTAAAAAGTGGCTGATGGTCGATTTAAATTTCATTTGTCCCAATAGTACGGTGCGCTCGCTTCGCTTTCCGCAACGCAACGTACGCTATGGCAAGGCCCACCGACGAAGTGGAGAGGCGTTGAAACGCGAGTTATTTCGAACTTAATTCCCGAAGTAATAAAGTTTATTTTGGGACTCACTCACTTCTTTTATGGGTATTAAACATGTAAATAAGACCACCTGCCTAGGTTAAATGTCTACAACAACTTTCAACAATAAATAAGTCATGCACACAACAAAACATCATAAGTCCCAACTGTAACGTTTTTGAACCACCCTCAATATTTATTTTTACAAGATCACTTATTATACAAATCACGCGTTACTTCCGTCCGAAAAAATATCTAAGTTCCTCTAAAATTGAGCCGAAAGAAGCTTAACTTCAATCATATGACTCGAAATTTTTGTGACCTGGGCTGTACCCATCCAAACTTAGTTGGTTACCACGCTGCAGTCGAGACCTATCGACAAGTACACAGTACATCACTAGAGAAACAGCGGCGTACTAAGACCGTGGGAGACCGAGGCGGTATCACTGAATGAGGCCCCAAGTTTTTTACGTCGCTTTTTGGTTGTCTTTTAGAGGCGCGGAACAAAACAACAAGAAATTAGCAGCCAAAAGAAGAATTACATACATGGCGAGCACAGTGAGTGCAAAACCTTTAATTTCACGGAAAATATCCATTATTCATGTATAAAACAAATGGGCTCTTCCTGAAAATAATTCGGTGAAGATTTCTCAAGGTTAGGCAGCCCCTTTAGACCAAGAGTGGATAGGCCCTTCGCCCCACGCTAAGTCAGCCATTGTAGATCAAGCTAAACAGTAATGATCTGCTCGGCACCAGTTGCTTCAACAGTGAAATGCATCTCGAGCCTCGCGCCAACTCGAGCCTTCCAGCATCCGTGTTAGCTGGAAAGAGTGCGCGATTTGAGTGTACTGTCTAATGAACACGGGCTTTGTAACTTCATAAAGTCCGTTTATTAGTGCTTGGCCCATATTAGTCTGAGAAAATAGAACCTGAAAAGTTAACCACAAGAAAACCGTAGTACTCGACTGTACTATTGGCCTTCTAGTGGAGTGTATTTGTTGAGTTTCTTCTTTTATAATATTAATTTGAAAGGGGGACAGGGTTTAACACACACCCCCTAGCCTCTAGTTCCGATCAAAGACAAACTTTATTTTTTCCTCTCTCATAGACATTACATATAATATGACCATAGACTATGCTACATCGACCATCGTTGATCGATCATCGGCATTCGTTATAGTTCTGTGCCCTACCCACAGTTTACTTTATCTGACGAGTAAGTGATCAAATGGTTAAAATATTTATCATTAAACGTGACGACTAACGACGCCCGCGTGTTTTAAGGGTTTTTGATTCCGGCGTGAACTCATGATTTTCCGGCATAAAATCACCTAGCGGCTAGGTGATTTACCGAATTTCCATATTGGCTAGGACTTAGCCATTATAGACCTAGGTAATTCGGGTAAGAAGCCATTCCGTTCAGTTATAGCGGCGTGAAGGAGTAACAAACATCCAAACTTTCACTATTTATTAATGTAATTTTTTCCAATCAATGTAGTAGTTAACTTAGTCTTTGGGAGATTCGTAAGACTAAGTTGGAGTGTTTCGGCCATCATCTCGATGGCTGTGTAATGCCAGTGTTCCACTCACCGTCTCCAGCTCTAATGCTTGAGGAAGGCGTCATCGAACAGCTCCAGCTCATGACTCAGATAGTTGGCCTTGTTGCGCAGCTTCTTGGCCGACGTGGACGCTTCATCAAGCATCTTGATGGCTTCCCTCACTTCCGTCAGCTCCGTGTCCATCTCTGTCGTCGCTTCGTCTACCAGCCGACAGAGGCGCGCGAACATTGTTGACATTTCTCTGTAAATGAATGATTCAATACGCTGAGTGTCTAGTGGGAGATTTTTTTTCTTCCCATTCGACAGTGACGACGATTTGTATGGAATTGTCAAGCGCTAGAAATCTGGCGCTCGATCAGATCCATATAAATTTTAGATAACGTTGTTGCAATCGAATACGTAAAAAAACTCCCACTTGGCCTGCTGAATACTTGTAAAAATACCTTGAAAGAAAGGGGCATTCGGAGCTAAAAACAGTAATTCGTCAACCTACTACAATGTTTCAGTGTAATATGGTAAAATTCATTACTCATACATCTAGATAGTAATATTATAAATGCGAAAGTTTGTATAGATATATAAACTTATCTAGTATCTGGACGTATAGATTTCACTCTTCGCTTCGCGTAATACTATAGGAATCTAAGCAAGGCATGTTTTGAGCAGCTCAAGACACCCGGCCACTCATCTAGACTAATTTTGGAAACATTTGATTATTTGTGTGTTAGGGATAAACTCAAAAACTACTCAACCGATTTTTTTTAAAAAAACCCTATAGTAAGCTACTTTATTAGCGAGCAACACATACTACATAATATTATGTTTAAAAAAAAAAAATTAGAGATCCCTACGAAAATTACAAAAATAATATGAACTAAGTCGGAAAAAATCGTCTCATTCGCGAGCTTTCGTGGCGTGCGCTGCGTAAATAATTGAAGTTACGCGTGTTTTACAAAAAGTTGTAGTAAAAGTCCACGATGATGAGCGCTACCCTCGCGAAGCCGGGGCGGATCGCTAGTTCTAGTAGTAGTATGTCACTCACTGCTGCACTTGGTGGCTGCAGTTGGCGGAGGTGAGGTCGACGATGAGGCGCAGCTTGCGGCCCGCGTGCGCCACGTACTGCCGCTTGAACACGCGCTCCTGCGCCTTGGCCGTCCACGTCAGCCTCTCGTACGCGTACAGCGCGCCGTACACCAGCCCCGTCACCGCCACCACGCGCCAACCCACTGTCTTCAGGAGCTGGCAACGAGGTGATTTTCAACCGACTTCAAAAAAAGGAGGAGGTTCTCAATTCGACTGTTTTTTTTTTTTTATGTTTGTTACCTCAGAACTTTTGACTGGGTGGACCGATTTGGATGATTCTTTTTTTATTTGAAAGAGCATAGTTCCCACGTGGTCCCATATAAATTTAATCGAAATCGGTCGAGCGGTTTTTAAAATATCAACAATAACATAAAAACTTTGTATAGCGTGTGCTTGTTGTTGTAAAGTTGGCGCGGGAGTTTGAAGTCGGTTGTTTAAAAAGTATTTTTTATATTAAATTATAAGAGTGAAACTTCTTTAGAATCGTTGTGATTCGAAAATTCGATGAAACGAATAAGTTAATATAAAAAAATCTTTTTAACAACCGACTTCAAACTCCCGCGCCAACTTTACAACAACAAGCACACGCTATACAAAGTACTTATTTTATTGTTGATATTTTAAAAACCGCTCGACCGATTTCGATAAAATTTATATGGGACCACTTGGGAAGTATGCCCTTTCAAATTAAAAGAGAATCATCCAAATCGGTCCACCCAATCAAAAGTTCTGAGGTAACAAACATTAAAAAAATAAAATAAAAATACAGTCGAATTGAGACCTCCTCCTTTTTTTGAAGTCGGTTCAAAAGAGACAAACATATTCTTAATAGGATTTAGCCTGGGAGCGAATGAGATAGAATACGAGTTATATTTATCTCAATCTCTCGTAGGCTACTTTTCTGAAGTTTCACTTCTGCCGTGTGTGAATTGCACACACACTTTTTTTTTTTTTCATTTCCACTACAGCCCATTTATGTCTCCACTCTCATAAGCGAGAGAGAATTAGAGCTACGAACCACCACGCTTCACTATTGAAAAAATTTGCGTGTATCAAGAATTGCTCTACTGTGTCCAAATTCTCGTGGTTACATATCATAAGATGTTTCCCCGTCCTTGGCCTTTAAACAAAAGGTATAGTCCCACAAGGCACAAACATATCTGACCCGCGTCGCTAGTATCTATGAAAAATAAAATTAAAACAAAAACTAAACAGGCATACAAATTAGTTCCAATTTCGGTGGCCATATAACTTTGTGAGACTACAAGTGTTTGACACTAACCAATCCCGACAGCAGCAGTCCTCCCATCGTGCCCTGTGACGTCAGAGCTCCTACCGCGAACTTGGAAATCATGCCCCACTCCTCGGCGCTGAGCGGCCCCATGGCTGAGGGGCCGTTGCTCAGCCGCGACACCTCCATAGAGGGCGCTGCGGGGCCCATAGTGGGGGGGATCTGGAAATGGGGAATGAGGAAATTGAAAGAAAGAAAAAAATCAGTTTATTTACCAGTGGTGTCACAGATGAAACTGAATTTAACACTTTTGTCTGTGACATCACCCAGAAAGGTGTACAGCTCAGCGTTTTGTCCGGCGTCTTATTATGCCCACAAATGCATATAAAGCAAGGCGCTCATTTTCAGCTGTGACCTGGGAAATCGGAGCCTGGAATATTGTTGTTTCCAGGTTTTTAAACGCTGAACTGGTTTGAGCTGGTCAGAAAAGCTTTATTTATACATATAGTGTTAAAGGTGTAAACGCAACAAATAGCGTGTACATAAAGCATTTTCTAACCTTCTTAAGCCGGTTCCGGGTCGATAGATTTGGAGAGACCCTAAAATAACTTACATAAGAAAGATCCGGCAGAACATTTTTTTAATAAATTATTTGGATACTAGTGGGCCCGGCAGACGTTGTCCTGCCCTATCTTCCTCGCAATTTTTCCATATTTTCTCACCATTTAAACCTTCCCTGGACTACGACAAACATTAAAACACCAAAATCAGCTAAATCGGCCCAACCGTTCTCGAGTTTTAGCGAGACAAACGAACAGCAATTGATTTTTATATATTATTTGGATATTTGAGCGGGGTTGAAATTTTAAGACAGTCGAGACAATGTAGCTGGGACGGAGCGATACCTGCGTGACGGTGGGCGGGTTCTTGAGCGCGATCTTGTTCGCGTGCCGGCCCTGGAAGCGCTGTATGAGCGCCGTGATGCCGTACGAGAAGCGGAACGTGAGGTCCTCCGTGAAATCTGCGCAGAGGTTGTCGCAGTTGAGCCGGTACAGCACTTCGAAGGGTTGCTGGTGCGGGATGATGCAGCTGGCGGCCGCCGCGCGCTTGTGCAGCGGCAGAATGTTGTACATGCGATCTGCGACAACAATGCCGAATGTAGCGGAGCACGCAGCGAGGCAAGTGGTAGACCCAACGGTACAATAGACGTACAAATCGTGTGCGTATCTGCGAGTCTACCGCTTGAACGTGTGCGTGATTACGAGAACTGGCGGACAAGGATGTGAGGTTTTACCCTATCGTAAGGGCGCAGAGAAAGAAAGAAACCTTTATTTGCAGGTTCAAATACAAAAGGCAACACTAACATAATATAAGCAAAAAAAAACTGAGATTTAATCCCCAAACTGGTCTTTGTCCAGAGCAAGAGAATAGGCATGATGACTGATTTTGAAAAATGGACAGATTATGTTCGGAAGTATCTACTATTTCGAAAAAATATCTTATTTCAGTAGAAAAATAAAGTTTGGTAGATAAAATTAGCATTTGAAATTTAAATTTTAAAATTCACGCCAAAACGTTCGGCGGTGTCATGGCGTCGTTGTGACGTCACTATTGTTTTTACCAATGTACTCTGTGCAGTGTGCAGTAAGCAATAGTGTGATTTTCAAAGCTCAAAAACAAACAATTGTGACGTCATTCGCTTCTTTGTGTTTTATGCAATATGGCGGATTGCTGTATTTTATAGTTTTATTTTATCAATATAAATAGCAATCTCACTCGAAATAGAAAAATAAATACGTTTTTTATGATCCATGAATCCTATTTCATTAGATAAATTCATAATTTCATTGATTCTTGGTTACTGTCATCATGCCTATTCAGGCGCGCAAAACCGTAGCGCGTGGCAGTCCCTATATGAGCTAGTATCGGTGGACCTCTTAGCATGAGAAAAGTATAATCTACTTTTCGTAAAGTAGTCACAAAATCGTAAATTTCATCACATTTTTCTCTCATTCCTGAAACTGACAGAAACGTGATATCTAATCTACCTGCCATTTCCTTCTGAGCTTCGTCCATCTCGTGGCCGATGTCTGAGGATAGCCGCTTCTTGAGCCGGGAGCCCAGCCCGGACTCCACGTGTCGGTGTAGCGCACGCTTGTACTGCTCCAGGGCTTGGCGGTCGTTGCGGAACGGCGCTTCGTACTCGTCCACCAGTGCTGACAGTCTGCGGATCTCTTGACTGAGTGTTAGGGACACCTGACGACAAAGATTACTCATTATATTTTTAAAAAAAACTAGATATGTTGCCCGCAAATTCTTTTTGCGATTTGAATTTTGATTTTTTCCAGGACAAAGGTTTATGTAAGGGCTCGGGGATGCCGTTTGTAACCACTATTGTGCCAATTTTTTTCAAAATCGGCTGTAAAATCGTAGCAGATGGACAGACTTTCGCATTTGTTAGTACGGACTAATCTTCGGTTTGTTGCTCCTCCTGCCACAGCCTTGCTCCTGTAATCTCGTTTGCTCCTCCACCACCGCAGCTCTACATACCTTGTGCTCTACGCTCTCGACCATCCGCCCGATCTTGTCCTTCATTTGGCGCGTAATGGCGGTCAGTTGTTCCTCCACGGCCGTCAGTTGCTCCTGTAGTATCCTTTGCTTCTCCACCTTCGCAGATTTCTGGTCGCTGGCACTGCTGTACACCTAAAACAAACAATTCTTTTGTTTAGATTTCTTGCATGCTATATTGGATAATAATCTAAGTATATAAAAAGAAAAGGTGACTGACTCATCTATAAACACAGAGCTCAAGCCACTCGACGGATCGGGCCAAAATTTGGCATACAGATAGCTTTTATGACGTAGGCATGCGCTAAGAAAAGATTTTTGAAAATTCAAGCCCTAAAGGGGTAAAATAGGGGTTTGAAATTTATATGAAAATCGAACTTAACGTAAGCGCAGCTGCGGGGATAAGCTAGTATAAAATAATTTTTCCATAAAGAAATGTTACCAGTTCCAAGGCGGCCATAACATCGCCGGCTATATTCTTGCCGCGACGAGAGTGTTGCGCGAACTTGGTCCTCACAGCCGATTGGCTGATGCACTCTTCGAACTTGCGCTCGAAGTCTACAAACTCGAAGTAGCGCACTTGATGACCCTCCGCGAGTATGGGAGCTACAAAATATAAAATTCCAAATGATTCCCGCGACTCTAAGATTTTAAGCTTTAGCTTTTTCAAGACCAAAGGATCTCTAAATTTTTTGGGATAAAAAGTAGCTTAAGTGTGTCTTCGGAATACAAGCTATATCTGTACCATATCATGTGGCAATGTGGCATGTGTGGATTTAGAATTATGAATTTCTGAAATCCGAACTTGAGTGGTAACTTCTGGGGGTTTTTAAAATTGACCTTTCAGGTTAGTGACTGAAATGAAATGATGATAGAATAGAAGGAATGGCATTCCAAACCAATGTTAGGCTCATCGATTAAAAAGCACTTTTTAAAGTTGTTTATAATAAAACATGGGTTTGAGTGTTAGATAGAAACTTAAAGAGAAAATTGGTATCACTGCTTGCATGGTCTACGGTGGCAATACTGGTCTATGGTCCTCTCGGTATTGGCGTTACGTCTGCGTTCGTGTTAGTTGCTAAATTAAAGTACAATTAAATGAATAACCAGTGTTTTCTTTTAAAAGTATGATCAATCACACTTACAAGAGACTGGTTTCTCCCGCTCGCGCATGCGCGTGAGCAGCGCCTCCTTGGCCGAGATGAAGAAGATCCGCTCCTCAGCCTCCTTGGGCGAGCAGACGCGCAGCTCGCGCGACAGGAAGTCCACGCAGCGATTCGCGTGCTGGCTGCGGACCTGGCCACGGGACCACCGGACACCAGATTAATAAGGACATAATATTATAATATATATTCTTGGAATCAAAAGTGGATAGATCAGAAGTGGGATTAAAGGTAAAGGAAATACGAATAAACAATTTCTAGTCAAGCTTTGAATAAGTTTTTTTTGTATTTATTTATTTATTTATTTAGGACAGCCAACAGTTGATACACTAGATACTTACATTGTTAAATTTAACACACATACAAATACATGATAAATGCACAACATTTTATGGGCTATCACAACATGCACAATACTGACAATAATTGTGCATGTTGTGATAGCCCATAAAAGGTTGTGCATTTATTAAGTTACTGTCAAATTAATAATTTTATTAATCAGACATAAAGTTCCTTTTGCATTACCAATATACGAGATCTGCGACCTACCAGTCTCGAAAATGTTAGGGAAGAGGATAACTGCACATCATCATCATCATCACTACAGCCTATTAACGTCCCACAGCTGGGCACAGGCCTCCACTCTCATAGGAGAGCGGTAATTAGAGCTTAGACCCACCACGCTGCTCCAATGCGGGTTGGCGGGCTTTAACGACTATTATCATGTTAGTGATAATAACCGGGACCGACGGCTTAACGTGCTCTCCGAGGCACGGGGGTGAAACACCGCCAGCTTCCAACTCCGGGCTGGCACTGAGAATTTCTTAATTGAAAAACCCAATACCTAACTTTTATGCCCGACCGGGAATCGAACCCAGGACCTCGTGATCCGCAGTCGACTAAGCTAACCACTAGACCAACGAGGCAGTAACTGTAACAGTGAAGAGGATAAATGCACAAAGGCTCCATTAAATTAATATTTAGCAAATACAGCTGAAGACGATAATCGTTTACCTGATCCAAGTATTCAGGTTCAGAAGCTGAGGCATCCCATCGGTTGTTCAATATAAAAATATTCGGCTGCGATATTTTCGTCGATACTTTGTGGAAGAAATTTTTCTCCTGGAAGAAAAAGAAAACATACTAGATCGTTCAATAAGTCCCGAGACTAACTTGGAAATGGCGTATATATAAAAAACTCTTTTGATTTTTAAAAAGTACTGGCCTTCAATAAAAGATATGTGTAACATTTTTAAAAATGGAACATTAAAATATTGATTTTGCAGACCTTTAAGTGATGAAGCACAGCAATGGCATATAAAATGTTATGCGGGATCAGCTCCCTCTAAAGCAACCATTTGTCGGTGGTATGCCGACTTCAAACGCGGTCGCATGGACACAAAAGATGGGGAACGCTCAGGTCGTCCAAATGAAGCAGTGACTCAACAAAATATTAACCAAGCCCTCAAAATCGTAATGGAAGATCGGAAGATAAAAGTGCGCGAGATAGCCGAGATAGTGAAGATTTCAGCTGGTAGTGTTTTCACTAATTTACATAAACATGGCCATGAAAAAGCTTTTTTTCAAGTGGGTGCCGCGTTTGCTTACAACTGATCAAAAGGAACAACGTATCAATGATTCAGAGCGATGTTTGGCGCCGATGAATCGTAATAAAAAGGATTTTTTACGTTGGTATGTGACAATGGATGAATGATGATCTCAAAAAAATGCTCCAGGGTAAGAAATTTGACTCAAATAGTGAAGTTATCACAGCAACGGAGGCTTATTTTGAGGCCAAAGACAAATCGTTCTACACGCATGGGATAGAAAAGTTAGAAAAGCGTTGGAGGGACTGTATCGCTCTTGGAGGAGACTACGTTGATGAATAAAAAATAATTTTATAAAAAAAACCTTGTTTTAGTACTTAGTCTCGGGACCTATTGAACCACGTGTTAGTTTTAAGATATTTTTTTGGTAGGTTTACTGCGTTACGTCGCGAATGCCTCGAGCGTGACAGGTTTGTCGCAGTTGTGTTGTTGTTGGTGGTGGTGACACGTAAGTTGCTGGTGTCACGGGTGGGTCGCGGGTGTGACAAGTGTGTGTGGGGTGTGAGAAGCGTGTCGCGAGTATGCTAAGTGAGTCCGCGGGTGTTTAAGGTGTGTGTCGGTTGTGACAGGTGTTTTACGGGTGTAGCTGGTGTGTTGCGGATGTAGCAGATATGAAGGTGTGTGGCAGGTGTGTCTCGTGTGTGGCGGGTGTTGCAGGTGTGTCTCGTGTGTGACAAGTGTGTAGCAGGTGTGATGCGGGTAAGTATAGCAGATATGACAAGTGTATAGCAGGTGTGTCTCGTGTGTGACAAGTGTGTGGCGGGTGTTGCAGGTGTGTCTCGTGTGTGACAAGTGTGTGGCGGGTGTTGCAGGTGTGTCTCGTGTGTGACAAGTGTGTGGCGGGTGTTGCAGGTGTGTCTCGTGTGTGACAAGTGTGTCCGCGGGTGTGACAGGTGTGTCACTGGTGTAGCAGGTGTGTTACGGGTATAGCAGATATGACAGGTGTGTGGCAGGTGTGTCTCGTGTGTGGCGGGTGTTGCAGGTGTGTCTCGTGTGTGACAAGTGTGTCCGCGGGTGTGACAGGTGTGTCATGGTGTAGCAGGTGTGTTACGGGTATAGCAGATATGACAGGTGTGTGGCAGGTGTGTCTCGTGTGTGGCGGGTGTTGCAGGTGTGTCTCGTGTGTGACAAGTGTGTCCGCGGGTGTGACAGGTGTGTCACTGGTGTAGCAGGTGTGTTACGGGTATAGCAGATATGACAGGTGTGTGGCACGTGTGTCTCGTGTGTGGCGGGTGTTGCAGGTGTGTCTCGTGTGTGAACAAGTGTGTCCGCGGGTGTGACAGGTGTGTCACGGGTGTAGCAGGTGTGTTGCGGGTGTAGCAGATATGGCAGGTGATTGACAGGTATGTCTCGTGTGTGACAGGTGTGTGGCGGGTGTGACAAATGTGTCACTCACCGTCACCATGAGCGTGGACTCCGCGTTGGCGACGAGCACGAACACGTCCGCGTCGAGGCAGTACTTGTCGATCCACTCGTCGAGGTTGGGCGTCACGTCCACGCCAGGGCTGTCCACTAGCACCACGTCGTCTCGTAACAGTGCGCACAGCTCACGCGGCCAGTACACGTGCACCAATGAGCACTCCTGAAGCCGGGACGCGCACAGCGCGTGCCCCAACTGGCTTACCGACTGCAAAGAACGGATAATAGAGTCAGACAGGGAAGATTTTAGGCAGACTTTCAGTTAATCTGATAGGGATGATGATAACTCAATCAACTCATCAAATTTAAACACACATTTCAAACTTTAAACTAACCTAGTTACGAATTTATGTAGACCCTCTATAATCACCATTAGTATATATAGCGAGCAAACGAGCAGGGGGGGTCACCTGATGTAAAGTGCCAATGCGTTGCCGGCTTTATAGAAATTAAAGGGTAGTGTGTGTAAAAAGTAGTGTTTCATGTGGGTTACCTGAACATTGAGCTTCTCCTCTGAGCCCTCGGTCCTCATGAAGGCCTCATCAGTGTCGGAGCCCTCAACCTGCAGGAAGCAGTTGGTGGTGTGACCGATGCCACTTGGCAGTATTTTGTCGTGCAACATTGCATTGATGACTGTGCTTTTGCCATTGCTCGTCCTGCGATACAATAAAAATGGCTTACTTAAGTTTGCCATTGACAGTAATTTAACTCAAGACTTACTACAAAATTTTTGCTCACTTGCTGCATAACTCCATATGACTAATTTCTCAATCGACGTGGAATTCAAAAACTCACGGCCGCGCGTTTTGACGCTGTGGGGCACGGATTTCGCTAGTTCACAGTCAAAATGTCATGACTAATGATGCCAAATTACTTAATGCTGTGGATAATAGGGAATATGCATAAAATTTAAATTTGTCTCAAATATTTTTTCCTAGATTCTTTATTGTCTTTACATTATACTTAAAAGGTATTTTTTTTATTTAGTTATTATTTAAACCTTAATATATTAAATAGAAAATATTAAATAGAATGTGAAAAATAAGGGAGGCAAATTGAAACTTGCAAAACGCGTCACCATTGGTCGAAACGAAATGTGACGTAAATGGTCACGTCAGTGGATTTATCGGCGTCGATATTCATACTGTGTTAGTAGTGTTTGTGAGAAAAAATTGTTTGAAACTGTATTCCTGTGTGATTACTTGTTAAATAATAATAATTATGAAGTAACTGAACTGAATCGCTATAGTAAACAAACACGGGAAATAACCAATGACGTAATCAAAAGCGCGCGATTAATGGTGGCGTTTAAACGGCTCAAATTTATACTTAACTTTGAAACACCAATTAATGTAATTATTTGACTATTTTCAAACCTATTTATATTTTTTACTATGTTATAAAGATGTAAATGATTGATTTAAGAAATAAAAATAAATCATGCATATTCCCTATTGGTTGCCGTTTGGCATAGCGCCAAAATCGGTCTTAAAAATTTTACACTCATCTGGTTTTACTTAGTGACGTAAGTCAAATAACTTACCATCAATGGCCACCATAACCGTTCCTATACGTATAGAGAATACTTAATAAAATTAGTACACTTGCCTGCCAAAGAAAGCCACTTTCATGTGATCTCGCTTGAGTACCTCCCGTATGGCCTGAACCTTGCTGACGTAGGCTTCGACATTCGCCACGTCTTGTGCTGATGCAATGCCGTTATCTCCTGATACGGCTGAAAAATAAAGATTAACTGTTATCTCCCTGTATCATATCATTGCTGAGGGTCATAGCCCCTTTCAATCTATACTTCTATACTAATACTTTATCTATACTTAATATTATAAATGCGAGAGTGTATCTGTCGGTCTGTCTGCTACGCTTTCACGGCCCAACTACTCAATTGATTTTAATGAAATTTTGTACAGAGATAGTTTACATCCCGAGCAAGGACATAGGCTACTTTTTATCCTGGAAAATTGATGAGTTCCTGCAGGAATTAAAAAACATCAATCCAAGCGGAAGAAGTCGCGGGTATCATTTAGTCTAGTAATATTATATGCAAAAGTTTGGATGGATGGAGAATTGTTACTTAATCATGCTAAATACACAGAAATAGATTACAGTCTGAAATAACACATAGGGCATCAGGGAGTACATACTATTAAAATATTAATCAACTTACCATGCATAAAGGTGACCGCATCTTTGACATAATCATCGATTTCCACAAATATGTCGTTAATCTTCTTTTTGGCCCTTACAAATATCTGCAGCGGTGAGTCCACGTTGGCCATGTTGACGCGGACAGTGCCATTGTTCATCGCAACGTTGTGGGGCCCGTCGCCAGCCATCATGGATATGGTGCGGTTAAGATACGCAGCCATACGGGAAGGAAATATTTTCTGTTTGCGTTAGCTGCACCTTACAATGGACGGCGCCAATTAATAACAACAATACTTCTAAGGCTTACACACAACATGCACGGTACAACTGCAACAAAAAATATGACAAGCATAAAAATGTGGGACACAGACTATGTTAATACAGTAGAAACCTGTGTGCAGTGTGTTCATTGCAGACTAATTTATTGTATTCATCAATAGTTTCTATACTAATATTTTAAATCTGGAAGTGTCTGTCTGTCTGTCTGCTACACTTTCCCGGTCTTAAATAGTGTTGCACTTCACTTCAAAATATCTCAAAGTGGGACCATAATACAAATTCAGCCAATTACAATAATTTTTGTTCAGATAGCTGCAATTTTTGGTACTGATTTTGATTAGTCTGGCAGGTTAGATAGATTTCTACTGTATTCTGCTTAGGTGTATAGAAATACTTGAATGGTCACAGCAACAAATAAATGTAGGCCGCCTAAGCAATGTAATGAGTCACTGCTCAAACATTTAACATGATAAAACAATTAAGTGGCTACTGGGATATGAAGGCCTATTTTATTGAAGCAGATCCCC
Organism: Erebia epiphron; assembly: GCA_963932025.1. Classification (NCBI taxonomy): domain Eukaryota; kingdom Metazoa; phylum Arthropoda; class Insecta; order Lepidoptera; family Nymphalidae; genus Erebia; species Erebia epiphron. The sequence goes on from OZ009948.1 coordinate 24,667,135, forward strand.
TTGAAGCTTCTATACTAATAAGTTATAAGATACCATAAATAAACTTCATGTCCATAAATAGCTGTTTAATTAAACAATTATATTTGACAGGCTTATGCCCGCAACTTCGTCCACATGGAATACACAAATTTCAAACCACTATTTTCACTCATGAGTTGAATTTTCAAATATCCTTTCTTAGTGGATGTCTACATCACAAAAGCTATCAGCCCGATCGGTTCAGTGGTTTTGACCTGTGCGTTGATAGATCAGCCAGATCTTTTCCTTTTATAGTATATTTAGATGTTCAAATAGTGTACAGTAGCAACTATTTTTAAATAAATGGTTTTTATCTTTATGCATGCTTTGATCAATTAGATCAATTGGCCAGTCTTATAAAATCAGACTGGTATGTTGAAGCTATCTCTGCTCAGCCTCATTTGAAATACAGCTCATTACAATTGCATATTTCCCTTTATTATGATTTAAAACTTAGTGCATGCCGCTTGGCTGCAATCTCACTTCATCAATACCAAGGAAGGAGTGTCTGTTTCTAAATTATTGATACCCTAGACTTATTTTAATCACTATCAAGTTACCAAGAGGATAATAATAAACACAATATTTAAAGACTCCATAGAAATATCAATAAAGAACAACCAAATTAGAAAATAAATGCATGGAATTAATTTCAATGCAACCATGTAAAAAACAGCTGATTTGCAATGGTTCTCTGACTTTCAAAGGTGCAGAAGTGTTGATGATTAGGTTATGTCAATGCTACAATCAGTAATGAGGCGGTGGAAATAATTAAATAACCGTAAATTACGAGTGTTTTCTAAGGATAGAAGTGCAAAAGAAGCAATACACACAACACTACAACAATCGCTATTTTAGGTCCACCTTATCATCCAGTTGCATCACATCCATCGCATACACATCTCTGCAATCGTAGCCGCGTGAAAATCCATGTTAAAATTGAATTTTATATACACAATAAACACCGTAATTTCTATGATTTTAAAATACACGTAAAACAAGTGACAGCCGCCGAAATAAGTCAAAATTATCTGCGCTGAATTTCAGCATTAGTTAAATTCTTTACACGAAATTGATAAGCGTAAAACTATTTTGCAGGAAGAAATCTTACCTGTTTTATAATAACATTTTACTGGAGTTATATGAATTCTAAATAATTTTATCTATTTCGACAGAAAATACCTGTAAAATTTTTCATGTACGATTTTTCGTGATTTTTGTTCACTTTTCCTTCATTTGACAAATGCATCGAATTCAATTTTAATTTTTAAATTACTCTTTTCCTATTAGTCAAAAACTAAGCACTAATATTTTTATCATGATTTTATCCAATAGGATTTTACTATGTTGAATGTTCTGACCACTAGAACTGACTGTTCATTTATGTCAGACCACTTGTCTCTGGTGTCAAACCTCAAACGTTTTGTTGTTGCTCTACAATATTTGTCTCGACGGTCAGCGTTCGGAACCGTACGATAATTATCGTACACATAAGATAATTTCATGCTTACGTACGATGTACGATAGCATAGTATTATCGTACGCAGATTGTACGATAATTACCATCATCATGTAAAATTTGAGAATTTGTATTCCATGGAACTAATAAGTAGTACATACTTATTAGTTCCATGATTATTTCACCCATACACATACGCTGATACTCATGATAGTCTAAGTCGCAGTACTTTTTATTTCGTCCAATAAAATCTTGGGAAAATACCGGGAAATACAAGTTCTCTATTCCTATTGGTTCTTAGGATGCACTCTGATAAGTTACACCACTGCCGAGACTTTAACTCTATCCAGCGCCTGCTGTACACGCTTTCTTATTGGTTTATACTTAAAGCATCTAAAGCGAACAAGAGAAATTCTCTTAGAGAATAAGTTCGATATTTCGTTTTCGATTATGTTATGTTCGCACTTCATTCAATGGCAAGTAGATATATATCTATCGAATACATTGTTTCAGTGGCTGTATAAAAGTATATAACTTACAGTAAATTTTAAACTTGGCGCGTTAATTGAACAAGTGGAAAGGGAATCGTCGATTCAAGGTCTAATCCATAGAGAATAGTACCATAGAGAAGGATGTATATCTCTGTAGAAAACATTTGGGTTAAGTTTCAGTGTTCTGTTGATTTGAAAGTAGAGTAGGTATATCAATATTACAATTAATTTAATTTATTTATTTATAAAAGACATATCCTGATAAATACGATAATTTCGAACCATGTACGATAATTTTACGCCCCTGGGTACGATAGTCAGTCTGCTTCGGGTTGCAACACTACCACAGGTCTCGACACTTTGATTAGGTATATAGAGATCTCTATATACTTAATCAAAGTCACGACAATGGTTTCTCAAGATTATTAAAAAAAATTGTATATGGATTTTGTATAAAATGGGTTTAGTTTTTCCGATCAATATATTTATAGCATCGATATATATGCAGGTACTAGATGGGCCCTTTCATAGAAAAGGGTCAGGCATCCGACTTTGAGAGCGCGTTCCTAGCCTGTCTTTGTCCCCATCGTAGCGTAGTCACGGTCGCTCGTCGTGTAGATAATTTGTTACTATTAAGTTTACATCTAAAGTTTAATTAGTTTGGCACTGTATGATTTTTATTTTAAGGTAGGTAAGTGTTTCAATTCACAATTATACATTTCCAAAAAAACGTTATTTAGTCTTCCTATTTAATATTATTATCCATTACGCAATCATTTAATTTTCGCGGCAAACTGTATGATATTTTTTTTTACTAACTGGCCTTACGGCTTCTATGGCTATGATCTATTATCTATGACCGAGTCATACGTTTCCAAGCTTTCATTCAAGATGTTGCAAGTTCCCGCTTTTCAGATTAGATGGCGTTGATGGCGTTGCTAAAAATACGCTCACATTCTTTGTTTGTCAGGGGCCATGTTACTTGTCTCTGGGGGCCATGGCCCGTCTATGTAAATTGAGGTCGTTGATTTATGGTTTTAATAATTTTTGCTGTATTACCCTTTGTTTAGGTATATAGAGAAGGATGTGCCCTAACATATTTAAATTGAAGCTTCCTTTATCCTTAAAATGGCGCATGGGCGGAGCTTAATGCGGGCATTAGGGCTGAAATTATCGATACATTTGATTATGTCGATACTTATATACTCGATATAAAATTATCAAAATATAATTAATAAATAATTAAATATAATTTTTGAAAAACTCTTGTATTCGTATTTTATAATGAACAAGCTGATGCCCGCGACCCCGTCCGCGTGAATTGAGGTTTTTTGTATGAAAAAATTTTGTATGAAAAAAAATTTTTTTACTCATCGTTTCGTATAGAAGACAAAAATTCATTCGGAGGAAAAATACGGAGAGAGCTGATGATTGAGGATTTCGAAGACGGATGAAGAGCACAGCCAGGGTATTCAAGATAGGTGGGGTGTGCTCAACCAAATGTCACTCGAAACTTCATCCAATTGACAGTGTGCTGAAAAAAAATTCAAAATGGCGGATTTAAGATGAAATAGGGGGTGAAATTTTGTATGAAACTCCGGGTTGGCACTGAGAATTTCTTAATTGAAAAACCCAATACCTAACTTTTATGCCCGACCGGGAATTGAACCCAGGACCTCGTGATCCGCAGTCGACTATGCTAACCACTAGACCAACGAGGCAGTCAAAAAAAGTAATTAGTTAAAATGATACACAATAACTGCAATGAAGGGACCAAAAACCACTTGAATAGACACTGTAATTTTCGAATACGAGACACCATCCCGGAGATCGGGTGTCTTAATCACAAGGTTATCATCGCTACAGGCTAAAATGAGTTTGGCAATATTCTAAGTAGAAGCTGACTATTCAATTTCATCTCTCTACCCCTCAGAGTGAGAAACAGTAAGAGTGATATGAAATTTTAATTTTATCTATACTAAATTTATTTGTAAACAATACAATCCCCACACTATATAAACACTCAAACAAACTAATGAAATAATCCAAATTTTCGGGCAAAGTGCAAAAATTGACGTGTTTTGGATTCAGTAAAGAAGAAACTAAGCTATAATTAGTTGAAATAACTTAAAATACTCGCCACAAAAAGAAAAATAAAAACAACTTTGTTACTCACTTATGAAATGAAATTCCTGGGCGTTTTACAATACTATTATTACGACGCACCACAACTGAGCACTTCACCATTGTTGATTACACAAAACTAAGCAAAAACACATAAAAATATTATGAAAATATTCACGAAACTGGTAATTAGCCACAACCAAAACACCGGAATACAGACGCCATATAAAGTACAAAAAAATTGGCATCAATATCAAAATTTGATGACGTCATATGACAATTGCCTGACACGTTCACGCAATAACATAATACACCTGTCCCATTCTAAAAACGTAGCTTTCAATAAGTAAGAATAGTCAAAACGTAGTAGTACATGTTTTATTAACAAAATGCATCGTATAACTATAATTGAGTAAAATGTAACACATCCTTCTCTATATACCTAATCAAAGGTATTACCTATGTGTTTACCTATTGCTCAAAGTGTAACCCGTAAAGGCAAATCATTGGAACGGTCCAGGAATGGTCTACCTCTTTGATTATACAACGTGTTTATGAGCATTTCCTATAACTCTAGGGTTAGATTCCTTATCGAAAAGTATTCAAAAATGGCTAAGGAACATGTGTTCTAAAATGGATATTTTCGGAGAAAATAATTTTTCTTTTATAAATAGATCCAAAATTGTTTTCCATATGCCGCATCCTTGTTTTTGCGACGTTGCCAAACTTAAATCATTGAAAAATATCCTACGGTGTAACTAGTGATGTGCCAGTAGAAGCTATCTTGTCGGCATCGATAAAGTCTTACCGCAAACGATAAAAAATAAATTTTCGTCAGATTTATCTTTTACAGTTTACAGTTTGGCGTTATTGAAAATCTACTACCTGGTAATAAAAAAACTACACCGCTATTCGTAAAAGGTAGGTATTATACGTAATAAATGCTGACTCGTAGTTAAAAGCGATTTAAATTCACTCAAGCTTACATATCGCCGTATTTACCATACTCGAAATTAATAACATGCACTCAAGACAATAATAGATACAGTTCCGTCAATTTTTTTGACTGCGCAAACGTAGGTCAGCAAGTTCCTACCTAATTAATATTTCGCTTTTAGGCATGTTTTTTAATACTACTAAACTTACTTAACTACTTTTCGTTTAATCCCTTGTTTGGTATTAACCGGAACCCAAGCTCGTAGACAAATTCATATTCCTAACCGTAGTCCCTAAAGTTCATAACTGGGTAATTAGGTAAAAAATTAAGTCCATCAAGTAAGATTCTCCTATCTCGATATTTTTAAAAATAGCAAAGTCGCACCGCAATCCGTTAGTAAAAATGCGATCGAAGTACTTACTTTGACTCCTATCTTAGTCTTTATTGTGGCCGGTCGTATCAGGGTTGTACACTTTAAAGTAAAATATGAAATTGAGGTTCTTTCATTTACATTTTACATGCATAAGATAGTATGTTCTTAATAGGTACAGGTATTAATAACATTATTAGATATTGAGTTGATCCATGTTTTTGCAGGAAAACATCGTGAGGAAACCTGCATACCTAAGAATTTTCTAAAAATTCTTGAGGTATGTGTAGTCTGCCAATCCGCATTGGGCCAGCGTGGACTATTGGCCTATCCCTTCTCGCCCTGAGAAAGACTCGTGCTCAGCATTGAGCCGAATATGGGTTGTCAATGATAATGAATGATGTTTTTGCTTTAATTTTCAACTCGATCGTAATTGAAGATTGCTTCGAGTACTGATTGATGTGCTTTATTAATGAAATGGTGACCATTACATTTTCATTAAGACACGTTTTAATGCTTAGAGGTACATATTCAATGAAATTTAATAAACAACATACGTCGCCCTTTTTTGATCCTGACTTACATCTTTCTTTTTTTCCACTATCATTATTTTTAAATTCATACATGGGTGCCGGCGGAATTTAAGCCATAGCCATTCTTTAAAACGATACGAATCGGTTATAAAATTCTAACAAATAAATATTTTTTAAATTTTTCATTAATTCCTTATTGTGACAATCCTCGCTTGTATTAGCAATAACTAATGCACGCACACAGGCGCGACTTATTGCTTGCTGGCACAAAGCAGTTGAGTACTGTTAGCAAAAAATATTTTCATCCCACCATCTCATATATTTTTTCTCCGAAAAATTATGGAGAGTTCTTCTTTAAAAACAAATTTTGAAATGGAACCACACCCGCCCGCGTAGACCGCGCGGCCCACTGTCTACTTATTTGCTGTCCTTCTATCCTAGTGTTTACTGCCTACGTGTTCTGAAGTAAACAACACACTGCTATGCTAGCGAGCACAGTGGAAGCGCCAGAGTGCCACGAGTCCGACAGAAGCAAAAAAAATTCTCATAAGAAAACATAAAACAGAGACCCCTTAAATATCTAAAAGGGCCTTTTAATGTAAATAAACTTTCCAGACATGCATACAGTGTAAGAGACCGTTGAAGTTAAAACACAAAGAAACCTTCCTTAGTTGATTAATATAAATATCATACCACTGACGATCGGGTATCAAGGCGCAGTCGCACGTTATGTTTAGCTTTAGGACGTGCGACTGCGCCTTGATACATTTTATTAATATTTTACGATTTAAATTGATAATAATGAAATACTTCAATTCATGTCTTGTTTTATACTTTTTGGTATCCAAACAGTCGGGTTTTTTGTTTTTTGTAAATTACTTTTTTATTTCAAACTTTTTTGTTAAGTATTTATCGGAAACAGGCGACGTTTTATCTGCCCGAAGTAGCACCTATTACCTATTCTGTGGTAGCACCAAAGGTACTAATAAGTATTTTGTATGAAAAGTAGTAATAAGCATCGGATTAATTTATTCGTAATGACGAGCGGTGATCACCATAACCATCATCAAATTTGCATATGTTATAATGCTAATATTAATTTGATACAGTTCGTTAATCTGCTATTTTTCCAAGAAATGTGCTTATTAATTTTCGAGAGTCCTATCGCATCGACGTCACGAGACGTCGGCAATGAACGTCGGCCACTTACGAAAATGCCCGTAGACAATGCAAAACAAGTAGGTATTTTTTAGTACTTACAAACACAAAAATTGTACGTAGGTATTTAGTACGTAGTGGACGTATTTATTTATTTAGTATTTTAGTTTATAACTAAGTGGACTCGGAACTAATATTTTAATGACATTAAAAATGTTAGTCGGAAGTTATGTTAGTCGAATATGCGCTGCATGTGGCATTCATGAATTTATTGATTGATCGATTGAAGGAGTAAAAATCATCAAGTTTTTTGAGGCTTGTTATTTTGTCACATTAATCTTAGGTATACAATGATATGTTACTATACTACTGTAATATTTATTATATTGTGAGAGTACGCCCCAACTTCACCTTTACCTATCCGCTGTGGGCCGCGTCATTTTCTGATGAAGGTTACTGTATTTCTACGATATCTCATAAGATATTCATCTAAATTGAATGGTTTAAAGGACAATTTTTGTCTAAATTAAATACCTACTTGAGATGAGTAAGATATTTATTTTGATAAGGAATTAACGATTAAAACTATGTTGGTAAAACACCTTCGCAAGTAAAGCAGTGACCAAATTTGAAAATCATAAAAATGGTTGTTGTGAGTCAACCTTAAAAGATAGTTATATGCTATCGCGGACTTTTTTTTAGAACTTTTTGAGAGGAACGTTTCCACCATACATTGTTATCGTGTAACTTTAACGATTTAGGCAGCGCACACCACGTAAGCTCTCAGATGAGATAATTTTTTTCGCCTTAACTCACATTATTGCAATTTTCGTAAGGATCTCTAATTTTTTTGGAAATAAAATATAGCCTATTTTACTTGTTAATAATGTAGCTTTCTAAAAGTAATATAATTTTTAAAATCGGTTGAGTGGTTTTTGAGATAATCCACCTAGTTTGATAGATATGAGTAGGAACTTTAAACATTTCCTTAGAAACCTCGTAAATCCTAAATTATCATTTAAACGGAAAAATTGTCTAAGGAACCTAGGTGTGATTTTAAAAGACTTATCTAACGATACCCCACTTGCTATAGAGCCTATCGACTATTGATAGGCTATAGAGCCTATCGACTTTTATTTATTAATTGGCTTCTAGTGGACGCCATTTTGTTTTTTTTCAAATTCGGCCTCGGTAGTGACACTCAGAAGATTAAGATAAATCTAGTGGTGCAAGTATTATCAAAATCGGTTAAGCCGTTTTGTCTGTAGTGCGACACAAAGGAATACACAAAAATGGACCTTTGAAACCTCATAAATCCTAAACGATCGTTAAAATGAGAAAATGGTCAAGGAAACCTAACTATGATTTTGCAAGACCTATTCATCGATACCCCACTTGCCATAGTCTATCGACTTTTAATTTTTGATTTTTTACATTATGGCTTCTAGAGGCCGCCATTTTATTTTTTCTCAAATTCGGCTTCCGTTATGACACTCAGAAGATTAAGATAAACCTAGTGGTGCAAGTATTATCAAAATCGGTTCAGCCGTTTTGTCTGTAGTGCGACACAAAGGAATACACTAAAAATGAACATTTGAAACCTCGTAAATCCTAAATGATCGATAAAATTAGAAAATGATCAAGGTAACCTAACTATGATTTTGCAAGACCTATTCATCGATACCCCACTTGCCATAGTCTATCGACTTTAATTTTTTATTTAATTACATTATGGCTTCTAGAGGGCGCCATTTTGTTTTTTCTCAAATTCGGCTTCCACAGTGAGACTTTACTGAAATACTCGGCATAATCTGGTGCAAGAATCATCAAAATCGGTCCACGCGTTTAGGCTGTAGCTGTCCTGCAAGGAACAAAAATACATATATAGACTGATCAACACATAACCCTGTGCGTTCCGCAGTCGGGTAAAAACACAAAGAAACCTTCCTTAGTTGATTAATATAAATATCATACCACTGACGATCGGGTACCTTTGGGTGCCATTGAGCTTCGCCATCTTGGCTTTCCTAACAGCAAACCGACAATTCTTCCATACAGAACAAATCTTGTAAAAAAACCGCATCAAAGTCTTGCATATTTCTACACTTGTAAGCCTCTACAATATTCGCCATACATTTTCTATGGAAGAATAAATTCCGCCATCTTGATTTTTTTCCTATTCATCAAGTAGACCTTTATGTCCTGATCGTCTTTTGCCAAGAAACCACTCTTCCATCTTTTATACTCTCCGAGATAGACACCGACGTAATTTGTATGGCGGCCATCTTAAATCCGCCATTTTGAATTTTTTTTCAGCACACTGGCAATTGGATGAAGTTTCGAGTGACATTTGGTTGAGCACACCCCACCTATCTTGAATACCCTGGCTGTGCTCTTCATCCGTCTTCGAAATCCTCAATCATCAGCTCTCTCCGTATTTTTCCTCCGAATGAATTTTTGTCTTCTATACGAAACGATGAGTAAAAAAATTTTTTTTCATACAAAATTTTTTCTTACCAAAACCCTCAATTCACGCGTACGGGGCCGCGGGCATCAGCTTGTTCATTATAAAATACGAATACAAGTGTTTTTCAAAAATTATGTTTAATTATTTATTAATTATATTTTGATAATTTTATATCGAGTATATAAGTTTCAACATAATTAAAGGTATCGATAATTTCAGCCCTAATGCCCGCATTAAGCTCCGCCCATGCGCCATTTTTAAGGATAAAGGAAAGTTAGGGCACATCCTTCTCTATATACCTAATCAAAGGGTAATATTGTGTACACAGACATAATAAAGATGTGTACAACTTCATTAAAATGCAATATAATGTTACTTGTCTTTGAACTTCATCCATGAGCCAAATTAAACCAGACACTCCGTTCTAAGCAAGTGCATTAACTAAACGTTTTTACAATAATTTTGGGTTGCGCTTTGTAGCTTTACTATTTGTTTTCTTCTCTGTTTTACTGAGGAATCAGGAAACTTTATGATTTTATGGAATCTGACTATTTTTTCTTTTTTATCATGTTTGAGTTTCAATATTCTTAATAATATAATTAAGTAAAAAAGTAATTTTTCGATTTAATAATTAACAAACATTATGTAATGGAACGCAAATCTTCTAGCTGTCAAACTCAAATGTCATTACACAAAATTGAAAATAGTGGGCATAGGGCGACCGCGTATCTTTTGCATCAATCATTGATATATCGCAATCACCTCCGATTGGCTGAATTTATGGTATTCTTGCTGCGTCAATGGATTTCGTCCAATAGTGGAAGAGTGTTAACCAATTAGAGGTGATTGCGATGTATCAATGATTGATGCAAAAGATACGCGGTCGCCCTGCTGTCCAGTGTCCACTGTCCATCTGCTGTCCATGTCAAAATCAAAATCAAATTCAAAATGGCATGGCGGACCGCGGAATTCTAAAATGCTGAAATTGCGTGAAACATCCAAACGCAGAATGCAGATTGGCATTGAATAAATTTGTCTGAAATAACTTTCATCTAATATTCTGTGCTAGTGGAAGCGATAAAGTTATTTAAAATGTCTCGCTCGGTGCGCGCAGAAACTAGGAATCGTGTAAAGGATGACATCAAAAGAGTCATGCAAGCTGTTGAAAAAGTTCGCCATTGGTAAAGTTATAAAATATTTTTAATTTACAATAAATATTGATTTTATTTATTAAACAACAGTAATTTTTGATAACTAATGAATAATTATAGGGAGAAGAAGTGGGTGACTATAGGGGAGACAACGATGAAAATATACAAATGGGTTCCGATATCCACAAGTGAGCAAAAGAAAAAGCATGCTGCGAAAAGAGAAAATAAGGAGAACAGTTTGACGCCGAAGAAAATGCACGATTCGTCGAATTCCAACTTCGGCATGGCTGAAGACTCTAATACATGTGAGTAAAGAAATAATTGAACAACCTTAAAATTTTACTAAGCTCATAATTTATACTTACGTATAGCTATTGCCAATAGCTTAGCTCAGCTCAGCTAGCTCGTAGCTGAGGTGCCAGTGACTGTTTCCAAAGCTCTTATACAAACTCACAAGTCAACATACATGCTACACACAAAAATATATTGTTGCGATGTGTTTTGATGTCAACCTCATATGTGACTGAATGGTTGGCTCAGAATCAGCTCTACAATTTTTGACTAAGTAAGTTACCATCAACTGATTCCAGCCACCATTGCAAGTGTTCTGTGTTTGTGAAATTCTTAAAAAATATGCTAAATGATGTCCGCTACATAATCCACATGAATATATAGGTTTTTAAAAAATTTGTGTGCACTTTTTGATTTTCTAGAAAAATACATTGTCAATGGGGACTTATCTTGGTATAAAATTCATAAATAATTTATAAATAGCCTCTACTCTGCGGAAAGTCAAATAAGCGAAAATGACAGGCCTGCGAGGGTCACGTGACAGGTGTCAAATTTCGCGAGCCGCCGGCGGCCCGCACGATATAAATATATATAACTCTTATTACTTGCACTAAAGCTATGTAAACAAAGCACGTCATTCAAATCGTTACGAACTATGGCTATAGATTAAAGTTTGAAAGGTAATCGCTCTGCTTTATGGTTAACACAGAAAAATAACAAAAAAAAGACCAAAAATTACCCCCTTTTCTTTTTTTTTGGTACCAATAAAATAAACAATATTACCCGTATCTGTACTTTTAGTCTCTGATTTGCTCTATGGTCAGTCATATTAGAGCAAGAACACACAAAACAAAGACTCTTTTCCATAATTCTTACTCTAGAAAAAAAAAACAAAAAATTAAAAAAAAAAGAAAAAAAAATAATTTCGTGTCCTCCTCGCACGAAATTTCTATCCATAAATTGATTACATAGAGTAAGGCCGTCAAAAAATTCCTACTGTGTCCTTGTCTGTCCTAGTAGGTTTTACATAAGTTTGAAAAGAATAGAGGCAATATTGTATTTGTAAGAAATATAAACTTGCCACATCTGGCGAAGGTCGCGGCGTTAGAACTAGATCGATCTTATTAAGTCCGATCCGCAGTTGACGGGGTTTTGTTGACAGCGCTTATTAAGATCGATCCGCAGAGGGAGGGATAGGGACATAGTTGGGCAGGGTTCCTTTTTAACATGTCCATACAGGACCATAAATAATTGAATTTATTGACTGGTTTTCCAAGGAAAACAAGCAATCTATTTATATATTATAATAGTACAGTCTAAGGAGATATGTCCTTTCCTATATGTTGTTCAATGTAGGGATGCACCCTGCAGTAACAGCAATCAATCATACTGTTAATCCCCTACATGCCCATAAATCATACGTTTTATGGGCATCGGCCCACTGTATGAATACATATTCTCACACTGTGATATAAGTGTAGATTCAAGAGCTGTGGATGTTGAACACAGTGGACATTACTAAAGGAGTCTTAGGCTCAGAGCCTGTTTAAGTCACCCTGGATGTTTCCCTTTCGGACCAAGTTTCTGTTAGCATTGACAGCAGCAGCAGCAATAGCAGCCAATATAATGACTGGACCCCATCATCTCGTTGCATTGACAAATGTCATTATAGGCAAAAGGGTACTTTTTCCTTTGTCATTGAAGATATTGATACCTTTGTTAACTTCACTAAAGTTATAGGTACTCAAATAATTGTTGCAGATTTACTAATTCAGTGGTGCTAAACTAAAATTGAAAAATAACTAACTAAATAGGACTACTTGTATCCCATAATTATATGTATTATTATTACAACTATCATTTGAGATTGCTTTCAACAGGGGATTTTACTACCATCACTTAAAACAGTATGTATTATTTCAAAATTGCAGTGTTATATCACATACCTGTATGTAAAAAAAATAGGATTATAATTCTTGGACATGAATGTCAGCAATATTAATACAATAACGCTTGAAGTGATGGTAGTATGCCACTATGTCAACTCTTTATAACAAAGCTCAAAGGACAGAATTCTTTTAGAGAGGTTTCATTAATGTGGAGAGTAAAAAGAAAAGAAAAAAACAAATTTCAATAATCACAATTTTTAATTATAAATAATATAATATATTCAATGAAAATTAGTATTTCTCAGCACTTATTTATTTATTGGCAGGGTTTGGATTTGCAAAAGTCCTAAACCACATTTTTCTTTATGTTAAATAAATAAGTATAAAAATAAGTGCTGAGAAATACTAATTTTCATTGAATATGGCGGACTTTCAAACATATTTCCATCCACTATAAAACTATATATATAGAGTCGAATCCAAAAATCTTTTCTTAGTGAATGCTAAAGTCATAATTTACTTAACCTACTGTCAAAACTTGGAGTTTCCAATTCCAGTGGCTTTGTGTTGATAGATCAGGCCACCATTCAGGTCAGTCAAGTCTTTTTATAATAATAGATATAATCTGTTAACTTTGTTTGTTTTATAGCTATGCCAGTATTTTTTTCGCATTTTATTTTGGCTTGGGTTATGGTTTGATTTTTAAACAATAAGAATTTTTCTAACAGCTTAACTGCATCTAGTGCTTGTTGAATAGTAGGTGGTAGTTCAGAATCATTCTCTTGACCATCTTCATTTTTATTTTGTTTGTCTGTGCTTGTTGGCACTGAATCAAGTATGTCTTCATCAGTAGGTGAGGCAGTTGTTGCCGGGTCCTCATATTTATCTTCTTCATCTGGTTGTAGATCTTCACATGGCCCTTGGTTAATGTTGTGATGGTGTTTTAATTTTCCGAGCCAATCTTTGGACTCTTTTAAGTCAGTAATGCCTATTTGTTCGGTAAACTTTTCAGGTTTGACTATAAGAATCGGTTTTGGGATAGGCACAGAATTATTCTGGTGATGATTGTTTAACCATGGCAACATAGTTTGATCCAAATCTGTCTCCATACTTTTGGACTCGGAATCATTAGAGTCTTCATCAGTAGATGAAGGAGTTGTTACCTGGTCCTGATCTTTACTTGCATCTGTTTTTGGTTCTTCACACAGCCCTTGATTGATTTTGCTAAAGGCAATGTTGTGACGGTGTTTAAATTTCTCGAGCCAACCTCCTGACGCTTTGAAATCAGTAATGCCTAGTTGTCTGGCAAATTTCTCAGCCATGGCTTTAATTATTGGCCCCGAGATGACATTATTCTGGCGCTGATTGTTAAACCACGAAAACACTGCTTGATCTAAATCTTCGAATTTTGGTTTCCTCAATCTTATAGGAGACTTTCCCTTCATTGCCGCCTGAAGAAATCTTTCCTTGTTCTTCCAAATGGTGGCAACAGTAGATGGAGGTAGTCCCAAACGTCTTCCAACATCAATTTTCCTTTCGCCCTTTTCTATTGCACGTATCAAACTAACTTTTTCGTTGACGCACAACTGTTTTCTTTTGCTGGCCATGTTTACAGTTTGAAAGTTGATTTATGAGACGATTAGCTAGCCTGTTTCGTAACTGAAACCAAATTTTCCTAAACAATGCAATGCAAGAGGGGGAGGCAAACAGGTTTTACAGGTAGGCATCAAAAACAAGGCAGCTGTTCACGATCTCAGTTGTCTTAGAAACGGCACCATATGGATTAAGTCCGAGCCTTTTGTGAACCAATAACAAAGATAATAGCTATACTAAGAATTTTTTATTTATTGTTTACGTTTTTCTTCGTAATAGATAATGGCTGTAGCTTTAGTTATAAAGAGTGCCTATAGTATTTATGAACGATAACATTGAGAATCTACTTAATATTAGCGATATTAAAATATATTTGTTGACGTCTAAATGCTAAAGTATTTCTTCGTACCTAATTGAGAATAGCCGCTTCGTTATGAAGAATGTATCAATACTATAAAAATGAAGAATCAATTTGTGTAATAATCAACATCAAATCCCCAACTAAAACGCGATGTTTTACTTTTCACTGTCACTCTGACGTCAAATGATAAACGGGGCCTCCTAAATGCGCCATAGACACGGATAGTTTGTGGAGACGTTTGCGTTCCGTTGCACAATTTTTATCCGCCTGACAATACATATATACGGGCTATATGGTAGATTAGTTTAATTCGGTTGGTTCCTTAGAAGGTGTTTATCAGTGTATTTTTCTCTACGAACGCTTACATACCGGCTATTCTTTTCTCGTAATATAGGTACCGGATTACGTGCATAGTAGAGTTAACGAGAAATTATCCGGCAACGACATCATCTCTCTCTCTCGTCGTGAGATATCTCGTTGTGCGCATGCTAAGCCTGCTGGAGAGTGACATGGGCTAATTGGTATCCCGGATAATAAGTGTTCCGTCGGTTTTTTTTAACCTAAATCGACGTACTTGTAAAGAATTGGCATATTATTTAAAATTATGAAAACCAATCTGTCCTTTTATACTTCTACTAGACGATGCCCGCGACTTCGTACGCGTGTATTGACGTTTTTTGAGTGTCGCGGGAACTTTAATTTTCCGGGATAACCAAAAAATCTCAATCCACGCGTACGAACTCGCGGGCATCACCTAGTAAATCATAAAATAGATCATAGAAATAAGTTGCGACTGGCACAAGTTGTCCTACGTGCAATAAATAAATTCGACTTATTTAGTTAAGTTTTAAGATATATTGTTGCTAACACTGTATGGATTTTATGATCTGAAATGAAAGTTTATTATTTATCAAATAAATAAATATCATTGCATCGTTTTCAGGTTTCTCCACGGTAAGCGACTCGCAAGGCCCCACGGAGTTTACGTCAGCACACATGAACTTCTCAGAAGACTCAAACTCCCAGAGTAGCGGCACCACTACGCCGGCCAAACGGTTAAAAACCGATTAACACCAATCAGTTGGCTGTTCGGTGCGTGTATCATACTCGTATGTTAAGGCGGCTTCTCTTTGTGTGTGATAGTACAAGATGTTATTGTAATGTTTATGCAATACTGCTGATGCCCGCTACTTCGTCCGCGTGGAATGAGGTTTTTTTGGTTCCCGCGGGAACTTTAATTTTCAGGGATAAAAAGTAGCCTATGTGCTATTCTAGACTATAATCTATCTCTGTGCCAAATTTCATCCAGATCCGTTCAGCCGTTGTGGCGTGATTGAGTACAAAACATCCATCATGCATCCATCCATTCAAACTTTGGCATTTAAATATTATACGTAAGTATAGAATACAGAATGAAAGATATAACGTTTATTTTGAAGTAGGTAAACTACACTTTTTGAATAGCAATGGTTCAATTATGCCAGTAAATACATAGATGAATAATAACTCATAACTATCAACAATGAATGAAAAAAAAAATTAAGAAAAAAGCAGAAAAAAAAAAGAAGCTTACAGGTGTCATTGAAAAAAAATATCCTCTCGCCTATAAATAATTTTTAGTGTTGCGTACCTAAAGGGTAGGTTTGCAAGCCATATGGGACGACTGTGTCTGTCTGGTTAAATTTAGCATATTCTAGTTTGCATATTTGCCAACTAGCTGATGCCCGCGACTTCGTCCGCGTGGATTTAGTTTTTAAAATCCCTCGGGAACTCTTTGATTGTCCGGGATAAAAAGTAGCCTATGTCATTCTCGAGGTACTCAACTATGCAAATAATCAAGTCAATCCGTTACTCTGTTGCGACGTGATTAAGGGACAAACCAACAAACCTACAAACCAACAAACAAATACACTTTTGCATTTATAATATTAGTGGTGACTGGTGGTAGGTGGTAGATGGTAAGAAGTAAGATTAGTAGGATTGTGCATAACCGAATTAACTATTAACATATTTTACACCAAGACATTAAGAATAAGTTAAGATTTACGTATACCTACTTGAAGTTTATTGATGCTAAAGATAACTGCTAACCGATATGGACATTATAAACACAATAACAAAATTTTTGATACAAAGCAGATGCTCATCACTACAGCCTATTAACGTCCCACTGCTGGGCACAGGCCTCCACTCTCATAGGAGAGCGGGAATTAGAGCTTAGACCCACCACGCTGCTCCACGATGCTCATGTTTACTTAACTATACATCCACAATTTCTTATTTAATGAACTTAAATTCATTTTAATTATAATTTAATTTTGTTAGAATTAAATTCAATTTTTAAATTGTTATTCCGGAAATTCATAACCTATATATATAGGTTATCTATGCCTGTCTCAACGACCGACTAAAGCTAAATCTGTGCCGAACGTTAAAAAATAGAGCCAAAATATATAAAAGTGATTGGAGACATGAAAAGATAACAGAAAGACAGACACACTTTCGCATTTATAATATTAAAAGATCAAGTCAAGCTGTACCTGCGACTTCGTTCGCGATCGTTATTCTTGCGAATACAGTGGCGTTAATAAAATAGGCCTTGCTCCCCACTATAACATTAAAACAGGATTAGAGGTATTCGAGGAATAAAGACGCGATGTCCAACTCCGCACCCTGTCAACACCTCCGCTTCTATAACGTTGCGCTGTAGAGTCGTCACTTCTAGTTGGGTACCATTGTATAATTTTGGTGGACTTAGGTTTCACAGCAGAATTATTGGCACTCCAACTTTTAAATTCAATGTGTGCCATGGAAGCCCGAGGGCAGATTCAAAAATTCTATGGGGTAATTTGTGGCCTCGTCTTGATCTGCAACCCGATTGATGGAGCTGTACTGCACATTGTCCCCATCAACACGCATCAATATGGTGTTCTTTATCGCAGCAGCATGATCGTTTCGAGCGGTTAGTATATAGCGCGCTCACAGAACCAAGAATTCTCTCGAACTGTCAAATTCTCTGTTTCACGATACACTAAAATAATAAGTTCCTCAGAAGAAGAAACGGTTCGGCATAATTGAGTCACGACATTTTTAATACACGAAATTAAGTATCACAGGCAAACATATGGCATCGAAATATTATGGAAATACCAATGTAAACAGTAAATTATGTGACGGATGTTGACACTTGGACGCAATTTTTTTATAATTAATTTTGTTTCCTTCAAAGCCACCAAAAAGATGTCCTAATCAAGTGAATTGCTGTTATCTGTTGAGGAGTTTTGTCCTCTATCTCTGATAACATTTATCAAATATTCACCAAAATTAGGCAAAACTTACCTTATGATACCTTATAATAACTTTTACCTTCTAATAAAGAAAGATTTATTAAAATCAGTTCAGATTTGACTGAGTTATGGAGTAAAATCAACAAAAAACCCCTATCCTGGAGGAGCCTTATTTTCTATCAGGATAAAAAGTATTCTATATATTGACCCGGAGTATCAGCTACCGCTATACCAAACATTTAAATCCGTTCAGTAGATTTTGCGTGATGCTCGGCCATACAGACAGACAGACAGACAAAAATTAAATAAAAATCTGTTTTGGACTCAGTATCGATAGTTAAGCATACCCAGATTAAAATTTTCAGAATATATTAACTGTACAGAAATTTTCCAGTTACAATTTTATTATGAGTACTAGCAGATGCCCGCGACTTCGTCCGCGTGGTTTGTTTTTTTCCTCACAGGTACTCCTTAATTTTCCGGTATAAAAAGTAGCCTATACCACTCTTCAGGTCCTTAACTAACCGTGCAAAATACCCGTTGCTCTGTTGCAGCGTGATTGAAGGACCAACTCTCTATTTCACCCCTTTGGGGGTAGAATTTTCAAAAACTGTGAAACACGTATTTCTTAATTTTCAACTCTTAACTCATATACCAAGTTTCATGGCTATAGCTTTCATACCAATTTTCAACCCCTATTTTACCACTTTAGGGGCTGGATTCTGAAAAACTGTGACACACGTAATTCTTTATTTTTTAACGTAAGCCAAAATACCCAGTATCGTTTATATAACTTGAGAATATCTTGAGAAATTAAGGACTTAAATGCAAAATATCAACCCCTATTTTACCCCTTTGGGGGTAGAATTTTGAAAAACTGTGAAACACTTATTTCTTTATTTTTAACCGGTACTCCACGTACCAAGTATCTTGGCTATAACTTGAGAAATTAAGGATTTTCATACAAACTCTCAACCTCTATTTCACCTCTTCGGGGGTGGAACTTTGAAAAACTGTGAAACACATGTTTTCATTTTCAACTTGAGCTCATAATCAAGTTTATATCAAGTTTCATGGCTATAACTTGAGAAATGAAGGACTTCATATAAACTTTCAACCCCTATTTCACCCCTTCGGGGGTAGAATATCGGGATAAAAAGTATCCTATGTCCTACCTCGTAGTATGGGCTCAAATCGTGCCAAGTTTCGTTTGAATTCATTCAGTAGTTTCGGCGTGAAGCGCGGCCAAGATACAGACAGACAGACAGACAAAAATGAAAAAATTACAGATTTGGCTTCAGTATCGAATAATGAGTGCCCTCCAAAAAAAAATTTCAAAATATCTTTAATGTACAGAATTGGGCCTGTTACAGTTTTATCATAAGTATAGATAGATAATAGTAGATTGTTACACAAGCTACTTGCAACCGAGGTAAGCATTCTACTTTATATCATTCTTGCGAGGTAAATAAAACATTGGTAATGCAAAATGAAATTTTAATTAGAATAATTAGCAAATTTAGAGAAAAAATAGAAAAAAATGGTTACTTATTATAATTAATTATAGTAATATTGCTGCAATTATGAAAATGCTGTGATACTGGTTGACTAGGCAAGTGCACTGTTTGAATTAAGTTTTGAGACAGTGCCACACTATCTTCGTCACGTGTAGCCTAGGGCAATTTGGAAGGCCCTGGTTGCGGCTCTACATTCTTTATTGACTCAGTTAACTTGTTACAGATTTTGGTTTTATTCTCAATAGACTCTTCTATATAACCCTCCGCGACCGTGGTGGACTTCCACCCTCCTAGTCTTTTGATACTAGTAATATTTGCACCGGTATCCGCCAAAATAGTCGCAGAAGTCCTGCGAAGACTGTGCCCGGTGTATAGCTCAGGATTTGGCAGGTTCAAGTAAGTCGCCACTTCTTTAGGGACTGCAGTTAGTTTGTTTTTGCCCATTGTCTGGCGAACGCATTGACCATTTCGAAATCCTAAAAAGAAGTCGTTTTTGGCATATCCTGTGGGTCGCTTTTCTTGATATTTTCGGACAATGTCGACGAAATCCTTGTCATTGATGACAAATGATCTATCTACTTTTGTTTTGGTGTTCTTCAGTCTTACTACGATCATGTTATCGGCCATTGTAATATCATCTGGTGTAAGATTTTTGAGTTCTTGGGTTCTGCATGCCCCACAGACTCCCATTATCAAAGCAACCTGAAAGAAAAAAAAATGAAAAATGTAATAAACACGAAAATGCAATACAATAATTACCAATATTGCATAGGAAGAGCACATAGGTGCCTACTACAATTCAATGGCAACTACGTACATACCTTTGTTGCTAAAAACTTTTCATCAGGCGCGTTTTTGATGAAGTTTTGTATGTCTTGTGCACTGAATACTTTTGCTTTTTTGCTTTTATAGCCAGCGGACTGTTTCTTTAGAAAAGCAGTTAGTTTTAAATACTTGTTTATTTTTACATCATGATTAGTGTTTAAAGTTGCTTTTAGTATAGAGTTTTTGATTTTATAACTTCTTTATTAACAAATTACGATATAAAAACATTTTGTTAAAAAATGTTACAAAGGTTTAACATAACTATGGTGATACTTACAGACTACTTACGCCTATTAAAGTTTACATACAGAGAAAATGAATTACTATGTTACATTTACAATCATAGGGTTATATTAAAATACTAATAACTTAATAATTAGGTATATTGCGTAATACTTGTATAGTATTTACGCTTTACAAACATGCAATAATATTTGTGTATAAGGAGGGTAATTTTTCATTACTTCATATAGTTGCTATCGCTCGGCTTGCATACGAACCGGTCACCGGCCAGTATACGAGCCGCACGATGAGCTACCCTGCCCCTCGCACATAGGCGGCAGACAGGCGATAACGGGGGGGTTCAATTCGATGCACGCGTGTCGGGGATATTAGTCACACTTGCATTCACGTCATCGGCCTGCGGAAACAATAGGCATTGATGGGGCAACCTGTACGTTCCGTATCTGTCGATATATGACAAATCTGTTATTTTTGTTTTACAAATATTTGATATAAGTGGATTTTTGTGATACCTATTCATTGCATAGAATTTATGTGCAAGTTTGAGAACGAAATGAATTAAAAGAGGAAATTTAATTTCGCTATGTAAATTATTTAAGTTACGCTTGAATGGAGTGTTGTACGCGATTTTTAATGCTTTGTTTTGTATGGTTTGTAGGAGTTTGTAATTTGTAAGACAAGTGCTACTCCAAATAGGACATGCATAAGTTAGTGATGGTCTAACGAGTACAC
This sequence comes from Erebia epiphron, assembly GCA_963932025.1. Lineage (NCBI taxonomy): Eukaryota > Metazoa > Arthropoda > Insecta > Lepidoptera > Nymphalidae > Erebia > Erebia epiphron. The sequence continues at coordinate 24,688,581 of OZ009948.1, forward strand.
TGTATATTTTAAGTTTGGTTTTAGAACTGAGTTTACTCCTGCGATTGAAAATTGGGCTAAGAGCACCCAGTGCCTGAGCTCCCTTTACGCGAAGATTAGCAATGTGCCTAGACCAATTCAATTTAGTGTCCATGGTTACTCCAAGATATCGTACGGATCGCTTCCAATGCACGCTATGGCCAGCGATTTCTAATGTTTTGAATGGGGGTGAGCGATGCCGTGTGAATAATATGGCTTCAGTCTTATCCTCGTTTAACTTCAGCTTCCATTTAGTGAAAAAAGCGTGAAGTAAATCAATAGATAGCTGCAAACGACAAATTATCAAATCAATGTCCTCAGATGATGTATAGGATGCGGTGTCATCTGCAAAGCAGGCTAAACCTGTTCGAGGTTGAATTGGTATGTCATTAAGATATAATAAAAATAGAAATGGACCCAATATAGATCCCTGAGGGACGCCAGCAGGCACCATCAGGCACGAAGACTTGGCTTCGCCAATGTGAACCTTGAATTTGCGGTTTTCAAGATACGACTTGATGAGTTTAATTAGTGATAAGGGAATACCCATATTTAATAGTTTGTGAAGTAAGCCCTCGTGCCAGACGCTGTCAAAAGCTTTTTCCACATCCAACAGGAACATACCAGTAGATTGGTGAAGATTAAGGTTATGGGTAACATGCTCGCAGACTCTAGCCAGTTGATGAGCTGTGGAATGTGATTGTCGAAAGCCAAATTGCTCATTGATAAGCAAATGCTCAGAAGCCGCACGTAGGCGAGTATAAACAACCTTCTCGAACAATTTGCCTAAAGACGGTAGTAAACTAATGGGTCTGTAGTTGGAAGGTACAGTGTCGTCCTTGCCTGGTTTCTTGAGAGCGATAACTTTGGCAGTTTTCCAGGCAGTAGGAAAGTAGGCCAAATACAAGCAACCATTGAAGATTTTTGTCACTAGAACAACAGCCTTTTGAGACAAGTTCCTTAGCAATTTGTTTACAATATTGTCATCCCCAGGAGCCTTGCGGGATTTTAGGGTCTTAAGCACCGTTCGAATTTCGGTAGGTCGAACAGGATGAGACAGAGAAGGAATCCTGGAGCTTTGAATAAAGTCAACCGAATTTTGAACTGCATTACTAAGGTCTCCACTAGGCCAATCATAAGTGAGTCTCATATTGCCAAGAAAAGCAGTAGCCAGTGCATCACATTGTTCAACTGCGTTGGTAGTCAAAGATCCATCAGGCAGTTTGAGGGGAGGTATCATGATGCGTTTGGGTTTCAGTGATCTGGATATACGCCAAACATCAGCACGAGGATTATCGACCTTGGAGAGCTTTAAGTTCCATTTATCATCTGCGTACTCTTGGGCAGCAAAACTGATCAATTTACAAAGGTGATTTATTAGACCGCGAATAAATCTCTTTAGTGGTCCTTTGGGTAGCTCATTATCACAGTGGCGCAAGTAGTTTTTGTATCTGATCGTTTGTTTAACATATCGGGGCAGTTCAGTAACAGTGTCATTGTTAAATGTACCCATCGGAACACTCTAGCACTTAAGGTTATTCTGTGCAGATGGTCAACAGCAAAATCTATTTGCTCTATTGAAGAGTAAGATTTTGAGGAGAGATGAATATTTTTATCTAGCTGTGCACGATAATTGCTCCAATCTGCATCGTGATATCGATAATAGCGTGTTTTTACGTTACGACGCAGATAGCCTCCAATGCTAAAGTAAATTGGATAGTGGTTAGATGATAAAGCGACTAATGCCTGTACTTCACTAACATTTAAAATGTTGTGTGCCAGAACCAAATCAGGTTTAGTGGCTTTATTTTCGGGAGAATAGTTAACTTGTGTTGGAAGATCAGGAGCAATTATTGTATAGTCGCGATGCAACATGTGACCAAAAAGGACCCTACCTCGTGTATTAGTATAACTACTTTGCCAGTAATCGTGATTAGCATTTAAATCGCCAGCGATGAGCACGTGGGGACCAAGGCTTAACAAAATATCCAGATCGTACTGCATAAGTGGTAAGTTTGGAGACTGGTAAACTGATACTAAAATATGTTCATTTCCCGAAATTTTGACACTAATACCAACTGCTTCAATATTCTTAGTTTTAGGTATGATAACTGTGGAATGTTCAATGTTATTATTAATTAAAATAGCTACACCCTGACCTCGACCAGTGTGATGCTTGTCTTGTCGATAGCAAGTATAACCAGGAGTCTTAAGATGAATATTTGGTGTAAGGCGAGTTTCACAAATGAGTATTATATCAACAGATACGGAATGAACCGCAAAATCAAGTAGTTCATGTATTTTACCACGTACACCGTCAGCGTTCCATGAGAGTAGGCACAGTTCGCTTTTATTATACATATTGACCGAGGTGTGTGAACACAAGCATGACTTTCTCTAATGGAGACGTGCAAGATGTAAACTGTGTTTTAAGTTTACGTAAAATCAGCAATATCTCAAACATTTCTTTGGTTGCAGTATCCTCAGTAGTGGGAAAAGAAGCTTCGGGACCAACCGGGTTTGCGAAGTTGGGTATTCCTCCTTCAGCTGCTACTCCTTCCGTTGTAGTAGGTGCGGCAACATTTGCCCAAGTTCTTGTTTTCGATATGGGCTTCGATAAATTAATTGGCGGTGGTGGCTTTCGAACATGTATATTCTGTTGCAAACGATCGAGATAAGCTAATCTGGCTTTACATTTGCTGTAATTGGCAGGATGTTCTTCCTTACAGTTGCAACAGCGCGCAGTTTCTTTTCGATCTTTCTTTGGGCACTCTGATGTTGGGTGCGTCTCGGTACATTTAACACAACGCGGCGGCATGTTACAATTTCTGGACGAGTGACCAAAATCCTGGCATCTGTAGCACTGTGTGCCTGATTTGCGGTTGGGTTTGTATTTCTCAATGGTAATTACACAGTTAAAAAGGTATTTTATTTGGCGAAATTTCATGACGTCAGCTCCTTCGGCAAGCTGTACTAATTATGGTGGACAGGGAAGCTCGTTTTTAGATTTTAATTTGGTCACTGTAGCTCCTTTGAAGCCAAGATTTACAAGCTCATCAGGAAGATCCTTTTCAGCATAAGCCGGCAGACCTTTGATGACTACCTTGGGCGTCTTTTCATCCTTTCGGTTATAGGTCAGAAAAGATAGACTTTCTGCTCTAAGGCCTTCTTTGACGGCTTGGTGAGCTTCGAATGAATAGCAAATAACAACTACTTTATTACCGTTCCTATACTGGAGATGAAACTGTTTTGAAAATTTACTTACAGCTTCTTTGATGTTTTCGTGAGTTCTGTTTTTGATATCCACGATAATTGGTGGGATGTGACCTGTCTTCTTGATTTTAGTAGTTGCCTCGAAGTAACGTTTGTTGCTTGGATCATTTTCGCTGTCGACTGGAAGACCTTGATATTTATTACTTGTCGACAAATTGCGGCTGTCATCGAACTTTGACTGTTTTTTCTGCTGCGCATAGCGCTTGGGCGTACGCCAACCGTCGATATTGTCATCAGCTGGTCGCTTAGAGTTAAGACTACCAAAGGACGAGGACCTTGTAAGGAACCTATCCATCCGGTCGTCTTTACAACTATCGACAAGATGTCGATAGTCACGTGTCACATCACTATTCTCTTGACAAGACAGCTACAACTAGAACGCGGGCACACTGGACAAGCGCCGAGCGCTAACTGAGCGCCGAGCGCTAACTGAGCGCCGAGCGCTTTAGTATAGAGTAAAAACACCACAATGACGGTGGTTTGTAGCTTTTTGACAGCATATTGAAATAAGAAAGCAAAACATTTCTGCCAAAGACTGCTAATTCCTTTCTTTGCACGCCATTTGTTGAATTCTTCGTAAGTTTTCACGTAGCGCTCTTTGGACTTATCCGGCAAAAGGTTTTGCATCATTTGTTCTGCTTCAAGCAAACAAAAATCAGGCTCTCCTCCTTTTTCATCATCTGATGAAGTGCTTGACATTGTTGTAAATACCTAACTTAAATCACTTTACAAACAAACTTCACAAACTTTCAGATCAAATGAAATGCCGCCATTTCCATTTTTTTTATCGTAAATAGTTTTTCATTTTTTTTTTACGGCTCTGGGTTCCAAGGAGTTTTGCATAGTTTGAAATGTATGGAAATTAAATGCCGCCATGTTCAGTGTTTTTTTTTTCAGTAAAAAGTTTTCTTACCATTTTATAAGAAAAGAGATTGTTTACCAAGGAGTTTTGCATAGCTTGAACTGTAATGTGAACATTACAATTCAAGCATAGTGCGACGTAATGTTGCCTTGAATTGCAAACACCAACTTACAAGGAGACTTTCCACCATAGTAATCCCTAGTTACTGAGCAAGTATGATATAAAGCAATTTTATACTTCAAGTTTATCCGTATTACTTTTAACATGCCATGTTAAAGAAGTTACGTTTGATTTATATATTATGTCACTAAGATTGCAAAAACCGTTGGATTGTAATGAAATTGTAAACTGTCGACAGATTGTGAACCGTTCAATGTTCAGAGTGTCAATTTTTGAAATATTCATTGTATTTAACCCCCGACGCAAAAAGAGAGGGGTGTTATAAGTTTAACGTGTCTGTCTGTGTATCTGTGTATCTGTGTATCTGTGTATCTGTGTATCTGTGTATCTGTCTGTGGTATCGTAGCTCCCAAACGGATGAACCGATTTTCGTTTAGTATTTTTTGTGTCATAGATAATTTTATCCCGAGTGTTCTTAGCCATGTTTCATGAAAATCTGTTCATCCGTCTGAAGGTCGTCAGCTTTTTTCTAGTCGGGGGTTTTTTAAAATTTGTTACGTTTTCTTGTCTCTTTCTTGTAAGTTAGGTTAGGGTGCGACATAAATAATCAATAATAATAGGTTATAATAATAATAGGTTTTATCGGGTTAATATACCTAACAGATTACAATCTACCGAAAAATAATGCGTTAAACTGTAATCTGTCGACAGTTTACAATTTAGCTAGCGGTTTTTGCAATCTTACGGTGACATAATATAACAATTGTTCATATAAGTACCTACTTTCAGTATATCAGGAGTACCTATCTGAGGGTTCTACATAATTTTTAAAAATGTGTTAAGTGTGCTATTCCATGCTTGACTTAAGTGGTGGACTATGTACTTTTGTATGCATACTTGAGGATTCTCCATAATTTCTCAATAGTGTGTGAAACCACTTCGAACATGGCCAGCGTGGTGAATATGGCCTTAATTCTTCTTATTCTAAGGCCGCATTTACACTTGTAAGTTTTACTCAGTACATGACATGACATTAGGAATACCTACTCTTCGTGCTATCATATCCAATAAGAAGCCTAGCATTACAGACTTTTTGCAGTGGACTTGTTTTCAAGTTTCGGTTAAAAACAATTTATTGTACGTTCTACAGTGAGTGAAGTGAAGTGTATATATTAAGTTTATTTTAGTTACGTGTGAGATTCATGTTTTTATATTATTAACTAGCAACTGGGGCCATACTGTCAACGCTTAAAGCAATATTAAAGCATTATTAAAGCAATAAAAATCTCTCAAAATGACAATTTGATGTCACGTTCCGAAAATAAGGATTATAATTCCATAACACGAAAGTCAACAAAAATGAAACAATATGGCTTTAAGCGTGGGCAGTATGGCCCCAGCCGGCGACTTTCCGAGGGAATACCGAAAAATTTGACCTAATTCCTAGGATAAATTAAAGAGGGAACCTCTGTGCAAAGTGTCAGGTTTCTGGGTTCAATAAGGTTTGGGTTGGGTGTTTATGAATTGAGTAACTGAGTGAATGAATCTATGACTTATCTTTTTGACATGCGTTGCGCCTTAGTAAGAGTTTGGGCCTCTCGAAACGTATTTTAACCTTTGAGTATCGAAACCATACCGCCAGAGATTAACCTTAGCTCATTACAAAATGTGTTCTTAACAAACAAATTATTATTTCGCAATTAGATTTTATTTTTAAGTACCTAATGAGATAATTTTTAATAAGTACTTATTTTAAGGGTAGATGGTGTGCAGTCAGGGCGAGCGCAGGTCCTATCAATTTTTAACTTGTTAAATAGGTACATAATATAGTCTGTTATTATATAAAATATTCTTAACAATAATTATATTGACTATACCAAAAATGTTTCCACAAAATAGACCTAAAAGTTTCTAAGACAGCTTGTATCTCCTTTAGTTTCAGTTATTACATACTGTCCCAGTTAAAAACAACAGGTTAGTCCTCCACCTGTCCACCATCTTATACTGCATCATCATTTACAATCAGATGAGATTGCAGTCAAGGGCTGACTTGTAGTGACATAAAAAATAAGAATAAAAGACTGTATTGACTGTATTGATCTCAGGCCATGACTGCATCATCGCTACTTATAGACGTAGGATCGCAATAAAGCGTCATTCATAAAATAATTAGTATTGTAGTATGTATATAAAATAATGTATTTAAAAGAATAATAGTTATTTGTTATACAAGAGTGAAAAGTTATTTTTTAACCGCGTGCTCAATTTTGATGACCGAGCAAGCGAAGGATTCTAAAATTAGAATCTTGAGCGTCAGCGAGGGAATCAAAAGAGCACGAGGTGAAAAATCTTTTCACTCGAGTGCAACACGTAACTTTTCATCCCACCTCAGCGAGGAAATGACATGACGTGAAAGAAAATGGTGCGCGTAAAGCAAATTAAAAAAGTACACCAAGAAGGTTACGAGTGTGAGTTTTTAACAAATTAAAAAAGGTTGTATGGAAATTCGGCACCATAGAGGTAGAAATAAATAGGTTTTAATGATGTTTTGAAGTCACAAACTTCATAGACGAGTGATATTTACTAAAGTGCACATTATGTTCTAAATTCAATTTACTTTATCCTCAAGAGGATAATAACGGCTTTTGCATTCAGATATCGAAGATTAAAAATACTCTTTCCGAGATGGTGGGATGAAAAAATCTTTACTTTTGACTTCCAAGCTCCTATGCATGTACGATTTCTAATGACCAAGTGACTGGAGGTCGACTGTCGTATAGCCCGTGGAGCCCGCTTCGGCCTCCCGATGTAAGGAAACCGTAATCGTTTGTCAAACGGATACTACGACCAGTTTAAGGAGTTCATACTAAGCCTGCACGTCAAAAAGCTTGTATGAACTCCTTATACTTCAGTAGTGGCTGTCAAATGATTACGATTTGCTTAGACAATTGGGCCTCTGCCTCCCGATTGTCTAAAAGTTGCCGATCAAATCGTCAAAGTTCGGCGTGGAAGTAAAACAAACCAAACGATTTGATCGGCAATCCTTACACAATCGCACCTCTGATTGGTACAATCTCTCCTGGCTACAATTGGCTACTTGACAGCTGTAACTATAAAATATGAAATATGTTAGATTTGGTAGCTTGTAGGTTAACAATAATTATACAATATGTATTTGGCATTAAAATAAATTGTAAATATTTTATTTTTGCAAAACAAATTTGAGATTTTTTATCTGTGGATTACAAGAAGCGAAACGCGGGCGGTCATGATAGAGCCCCGTGTGACGTCACATTTCAAAAAAAAAAGTCGTGTGTACTAACGATTCATTTATGGTTGCAAATTTATTTGCGTGTAAACTTTTGCTCTGCCGAGTTTCCTAATGTAAAATCTTACATGTAATTGCCGAAATACACAAAGTAATAGTAATTAGGTCTCGTGTTTAAGACCTAAGAAAGTGCTGCTGTAAAGTGACAGAAATATAATTTATGTTAATTTTATGTCATGTTTTATGAAGAAAATGTTAGGTTAGGTTTAATTCATTTTTACTAGATCAGAGTTTTTAGTTGATTTCTTTATAACACTAACATCAAAGTGGTCTTCACAAAGTAATATCGCAGATGTATCCGATTTAAATTCCAGGTCTCGGCAGATTAACTGTAACCACTGCTATCGACGTTTATGACATAAGTATTTATTGTATATAGGAATGTGTTTATACAATTTGACAGGATACGAATTAATTATTATTTATAGTATTTCTGCACACGTCTTGTAGCTTGTGATTTTCACAATTGCATCAAAAAAGCTGTAAACTTTCCACTCAAAATCACTTATAACTTGGTGCGTCGTAGTTAGCTTTGTTTTTATTTGAGCTATGACGTCACATAGCAAATGTCACGTGACCGGCTGTTTTCGCGCGAATGTAAAATTAATGTATTAAAAATGTATTTATTTCTAATAAATAGCGCTTTTTTTGAGAAAAAGATAATTGTAAGAGGTATTATATGACCCCACGAACATTTTAAAGTAGGTACTTTTCCGAAAATTGTCAAATAGCCAATTGGGATGATGTCTATGTCAAAAAAATTTAGTTTCATAATTGATAATATGTCAATATGGTTAGTGTGGTCTGTTAGAAACAATGCTTATTCGAAAGGCCTCAACTGGCAACTTGTAAAGTACAATACAATATTATTAATAAAATGAAATATAACTTATTATTGATAATAAATGTCATTAAAATGTCACTTCTGTTTTTATTTTGTTTAATTCCATAAAAGATACTTTTCCTTAATTTTCTATTCAAGTATACATATAATAAAATATGATATAGGCACCTAGATAAAAAGGAAAACATTTTTTTTTTAATAATCCATTAAAATAAAATATATTAAGTAGGTACTTACTTATTGTTTCTGTTTCTTCTGATCGTTTTTTTTAAATTATAGGTAACTTCTAATGGCTAAATAGTCATTAGATTTTATCATCTCATGATTATAAAAAAAATAGGCGGGGTAGTTATTCAGGGATTCGCGGTTTTCATAGACGGGTAGGACAAGTCTGTGTCGCGAAGATTTTCTGTGAACCAATTTTTCGCTTGTTCTGTCATCTCAGTGTCGAAATAATCTCGCCAGCCGCCCATTTGACCTGCAATCATTAATTGTACGAGGCACAAGATGAATAAATGATTTTTCTTTCTTTCTTTCAATCAAAATTGGGTATTTGACTACTATAAGTAAGTATTAAAAATATAATAGGCTTGCGTTTGACGACAAGCAATGATGAAGTCTAGGTTTGAGCGCGTTTGCCTAGAAGATTTCTATTCACTTTTGCTTTGAAGGTACTTAAATTATACGTGCGCTGGAAGGGCATTCCACACTAGCGGATATTAATACTAGCTGATGCCCGCGACTTCGTCCGCGTGGATTGAGGTTTTTTGGTTACCGCGGGAATTATTTAATTGTCTGGGATAAAAATAAGCTTATGTGTTATCCCAGACAATAATCTATATCTGTGCCAAATTTCATCCAGATCCGTTGCCGTTCTGGCGAGATTAATAAACATCCATCGAAACTTACGCATCATCATATTATAATGCAGGTTTTTGTTGGTTTGCCCTTCAAACACGGAGCAATGGATCGGCGTGATTTTTTGGTATGGCTATAGTTGAGGACGGAGAGTGACATAGGCTATTTTTTATCCCGGGAAATTAAGGAGTTCCCGCGGGAATCAAACTTGAACCACGCGGACGAAGTCGCAGGCATCAGCTAGTTTATAATATTAGTATCTATATCATATGTAATGTAGATTACTTGATTGTACCTATTAGTCTAGTCAAAGACAATATATACTTACTTGGTATTATAATTAATCTATGGTCTAGTCAACAAATGCTTTTTGGGTCAAACTTTTCTCCGCTACCGAAAAATATGAACGAGGTGTCATTCGATTCGGAATAGCGTGCAGATGATTTTTGAACAAAATTCAAGAGCCGCTTGCAAAAATTGCAAAAGTTATTAGGTAAAAATTAACTGAAAAAAATGGGGTTTGGTTTAATATTAAATAACTTAACTAATATTATAAGGAGGAAAGATTTGTTTGTTTGTAATGGATAAACTAAAAAAAAAAAACTACTGGACCGATTTTAAAAATTCTTTCACCTATAGAAAGCTAGGTACTTTATCAGCGAGTAACATACTTGCATTTTATTTTAAAATAAATAAGAGATCCTTTCCAAAATTGCAATAATGTGAATTAAGTCGGAAAAATTCATTATTTAACTTTTTACGTTAAGGACGGATGTACTGTAATAGGGGGAAACATCCTTTTCTGTTCCGACATTTTAGTATAGCAAAAATTAAAATTTCATTATCGAATAAATACCATTCGCTACTCATTGAGATATAGTATGATGTAATTAAAAAAAGTGGTCAAAAAATCGTATAGTAACGGCAGAAAATTATTGGGAAATTCATGGAAATCTCAAAAAAGGTCTTATCGCGTTCCGACAATTGTGATTTAATTTGAGACATTATTTAGACAAAAGTTATTTTAAATTGATCGTAAAAGATCAAAAAACACTTTAAATAAATAATATTTTCAATAAAACTTATAGTTTTTTTACAATCTGGTTCCAAACATCCCTCATTTTTACAGCACGAATTTTTCATACAAATTTAGTACGGGCGCGCGCATCACAAAATTTCGTTATATATTCATGAAATACGGCAGTCATTTCCCATACGCCTGCGGGCTCTCAAGGGGTGAGGTTGCGTCCCGTTGCTCCTGAACTGACGTTTGTCACTGTTAGTATCCGTACACAAACGTCAATGCATCCACTACCATTGAACAAAACTAATCATCGATATTTATACGTATAAAAAAAATGTAACTGGACGATTTCTGTATATAAAATATTTATTTTGAAAATTTAATTGGTGGTTATTTTATTATTCACTGAGCCCAAAACGGTATTTTATTCTCTGTCTTATTTTGCCTGTTTTGTGCACGAACTCCACTAAAACTAACTTTGAATGGGTATTTTGGTTCTTATAGCTCAGTCTAAGTAGATTTTTTTCTTTTATAACAGTCGTCCGAAGGGGGAAACTGGCGAAATATCAATTTCGGGTCTATGGGGTACCTAATGCTGATGTTCATTCTGTTTTGGTCTCGCAGAAAAGGGCTGTTCGTGCCATATACAAAACTAAATTCAAAGAAGTTGAAATTATGACGGTCCACGACCAATAAATAATTGAAAACTGGATGATGCCCGCGACTTCGTCCGCGTGGATTTTTGATTCCCGCGGGAACTCTTTAATTTTCCAGGAAAAAAGTACCCTTTATCCTTCCCCGGGTACTCTATGTGTTATTCCAGACTATAACCTATCCCTGTACCAAATTACATCAAAATCGGTTGAACAGATGGGCCGTGAAAGCGTAGCAGACAGACAGACAGACACACTTTCGCATTTATAGTATTATAGTATGGACTGAATGATGCTAGCTACTTCGTCCGCGTGGATTAAGGTTTTTGATTTCCGCAGAAAGTCTCATTTTCCGGGATAAAATAACCTATGTCCGTCCCCGGAATGCAACCTACTCCTGTACCAAATTTCATCAAAATCGGTTGAACGGATGAGTCATGAAAGCATACACCCAAACAAACAAGCAACCAACAGACACACTTTTACGTTTATAATATTAGTATGGATTATGGATATTATGGATTAAGTATAATATGTGTGTAGTAGGTCTGACGACCTCCGTGCGGCGCAGTGCTTTGCGCAGCCTTAACGTGCGGAGGTCCCGGGTTCAATCCCCGGCAGGGTTTGTAAATTTATAATTTCTGAATTTCCCTGGTCTGGCCTGGTGGGAGGCTTCGGCCGTGGCTAGTTACCACCCTACCGGGAAAGATGTACCGCCAAATGATTTAGCGTTCAGGTAACATGCCGTGTAGTAACCCGCTACAATCTAAGACTGCATCATCACTTACCATCAGGTGAGATCGGAAACTAGGGCTAACTTTGTAGCAGTACCTAAGTATATAAAAATATCCATATCCATACTAATATTATAAATGCGAAAGTCTGTCTGTCTGTCTGTCTGCTACGCTTTCACGGCCCAACTACTCAACCGATTTTGATGAAATTTGGTACAGAGATAGGTTACATCCCAGGGAAGGACATAGGCTACTTTTCATCCCGGAAAATTGTAGAGTTCCCGCGGGAATCAAAAAAATGTATCTGTTCAACCGATTTTGATGAAATTTGGTACAAGGATAGGTTGTATCCCGGGGAAGGACATAGGCTACTTTTTATCCCGGAAAATTGAAGAGTTCCCGCGGGAATCCAAAAATATGAATCCACGCAGACGAAGTCGCGGGAATCATCTAGTTCTATATAAATATTTTTGGGGTCTGTATACATAATAAACATTACTCCAAAGATTTATCATAAGTACCTATATAGATAGATAGAATGAAACATCTCATAAACAAAACAAAAGTCCTCATAAAGGCACAATTTTTCCAATCCTCACGCCGCCTAGCTTCATCCAATATTTTACTGAACGCGCAGAACTTGCTTCGCAGTTTTCAGTCGCACGTAGGCTGTCAAAATAGCTTCGTCTGATCTGAAGTGATAATCTTGCTTTCTGTCGAGTACAAAAACAATTTACTTCTGCAGTGTGTGACTATGTAAAAAAGTAAGTATAATTTGTTTTATTAGTTACCTACAGTAATAGTCAGTGTGATTATTTGTAATATTTGAAATAAAAGATCCCTTCAAAAAAAATTAATATGGCGTCGGCCGCGGTGATTTTCGTATTGTTGCGCTGATTGTTGGGTTTTGTATCATTGTGTGATTTCAAATTTGACGTTTGTTGAAGTAAAACTTTTACAGACACGTCACCACGTACTTTTACAGCCAGCGCATAATATAATGGAGAGTGCAACGCCAGTAAAACCCATGTGCCGACACTTTAATTTTTTGACATAATGACATAAACATACCTGAATGAGGCTTTTATCAAAGCTCAACAAAGTTCATCAGTCCATGTATTTTTTAAATTATCTAGACATGATCTAGAATGATTTATTGTGATTCATTATTTTTGCAGATGGAAAAACATAAAAGAAGGTCTGCCTATTAAAAAAAAGAAAATAAGCCGTTGCATTGGAAAAAAACAAACAAAAAGTATACTCTTATTTCCTGAAATCTTGAAAGCTGTCATCCCATATCACTTCCACATAACATGCAGATTGCAGAGAAGAAGCAAATAAATGCATTAGTTACCTACATAATTTCTGTACAAGTTTCGCGCTTTATCGCAAAATGCAATTATTCGTTTCTCAATACAAATCAACTAAATTTTCATTTCATTGTACCTACAACACTTTTCCGCTAATTATCATAGCATCAGAGTTTTACCATTTCATGTACCTACTCTCACCATAGTCTGTACACTAGTAAAAAAATATTAATTTATAATTAGTAGACTATACCAACAAAAGACATTCATCTTTCCTATCTAAACATTTTGGTTATTTACGTATTGCAGCTTTGAAATTCTAAACGATGATCAAGTTATAGAATATAAATTGGAGAGCTCTGAACAGCAAGGTAAAAAGCATTCGGCAAAAATAACTAAAAGGTAGGTAAATTACAAAACTAGGTATAAATCCTTATCCTTACTAATATTATAAACGCGAAAGCTTGTGAGTATGGATGAGTGGATGTATGCATGTATGTATATATGTTTGTTACTCTTTCACGCCTGAACGGCTGAACGGATCTGGATGAAATTTGGCACAGAGATAGATTATAGTCTGGAATAACACATACTACTTACTACTTAATAAAACAGCTACTTTTTATCCCGGAAAATTAAGGGAACCAAAAAACCTCATTTTTTGTTGTTGTTTCCAAATTATATCTGTCGGTTTAGTTGATGGGTAAAATTACAATTATAAAGGTTTGAAATAAATAAAAGAGTACCTTTTATTTATTTCAAACTAGCTGCACTATTGGTAACTATCGCCAGGAAGGCTGATTCAGTATTAGGTAGGTGTAGGCTCTCCTCTTATGACGATAGTGAAGGACTGCCCGCATGCTGATGGGGTCTGACTACTTATCGCCTCTCAAAGATGTCTTATGGTTGCCTAAAATTAACAATGACTAGGAAGGCTAACACATCTTTGAGCGGCCATGTCTAGTGAACGGCCCGATGAATAGCGTCAGTTTTTATACTGTTTACATAGGTACTGCGCATACTTTAATACTGTACAAGAATCAGCCTTCCTAGTTATGGTTCATTTTTGGTAACCATAGTACGTGTTTGAGCGGCCATATCTAGTGAAAGGTTGATCTGCATGCAGGCAGACCTTCACTATCGTCATCAGTGGAGAGCCCTACACCCACCTAATACTGAATCAGCCTTCCTGGCGATAGTTACCAAAAGTGCAGCTATCTCATAGTCAGTACCTACATGATATTATAAACGTTATTTTGCTGTCATAAAACTTCGGTTTGTCAAAATGTGACAAGGATAATTTTTATTTATATCAATTATATTAGGTACTTTATACTAATAAACTTTATATTGTAGTAATAAATTGCGGTTTTATTTTCCATTTCAAAGTGCTATAAAAGTTTCACATCAAAAACTAAATAAATAATGGAAATAGGTTTTTTAGGATGAGTTGTGTCATTTATGATGAATCAACGGGACTTTACCCAGCTTGAAAAGGAGATTCTACTGAGGAGAGATGACAAAAACTCAGCAGTTTATAAAAAGAAAAAAAATTGCAATAATGTACCTAGAAAATAATACACAATATATAGAGAGCTACATAAATATATGTACATACATAATGTATCAAGTATTACTCTGATTTAGTGGGCTGTTAGTGGATAGTTTCCATGCAACATTAGGAAAATCATCAGTTGATGCTACGTTAGTTGTTACGGATATGTCTCAAACCCACCAGCATCAATTGATTTTCATAGCTTAGCTCTAGGGGAAAGGGGTTCAACTAAGCAACGAAGTTTTTCACATAATGAGGAAAGGAAACACGTCCTTCTAAGTATTTATTACGAGAGAGGGAATGACAGCATGACAGTCACGCAGCTTACTTACGTTCATAATGTTCCCTACATTACATATTATACTAGTTGAATTAAGGAACACAGAAGCTGACTAGTTACTTCTCAAACCACTTCATCTACATCGCACATCTCAGATGGAAATGGAATCTCCTAGTGCTGTCTTACACCGTTTTTATACTATTCATGCAGAACTACTACTAATACTAAGCGCGATTATTAATTTAATTTATTTTTCTACCTAAGCATACAACTCATAGTTATAAATCAGTTAGCAGGAATCAGCCGGTTGGTATATAATCAAGAAGCACCTCTACAATCCATACTATGATATTAAAAATGCCAAAGACGTGTAATTGAACGGCCCATTATTTCAACCAAGTTGGTATAGAGTAAGGTTACATCCCGAGGAAGGACATAAGTTACCTTTATCCCGAAAAATTGAGAAATTCCCGCAGAAATAAAAAAAATTAACGAACGCAGACGAAGCCGTAAGTATCATCTAGCTATCAATCAATAAATAATATTACCTATTTGTGCCATAGTGAGATAGTTGATCGCATATTGTGTGCTCCCGTGGTAGGGGCTGAATCCTTCTATGTGTGCCTGCGTAGACTGTGGTTGTATGTGTATAGAAACAATTGACAGCGGCTGACAGCTACGCCTAGATATCGGCCAAGGGTAGGACCCTTAAACCTCTATTCGTCTATTAACTCAGACTGTCTTCTATGTATGTCATATTTGTCAAGACAAACATAATAAATACAAGAGAAGTTACTAACATTTTTTTTTACATTTTAATATCTAACTCTCAGAATACAGAACAACTAACTGTTATAGACAGACTGCGAAATGCCTAAAAGAGCCAGGTCTCAACTTAGTTGTTAGTTCTAAACATAGTTCCCAGGTGAGGGCAGCTAAAATAGGTACGTCGTATTGGAGACTCAAGTGCCAAGTGTTCACAGCGGTTTGCTGAACAACATTTGAGAACGTGTGGTGGAGTTGTTCGTCTCAGTGCCGACTGACCATTATTGGGTATGGATTATTTTGATCAAGTGCTACCCGTGCGAAGCCGGGGCGGACCGCTAGTATTAAATAATATTAAAAATTATAATCTATTAAAAATTGAAAAAAAATCAGGCATATCTAACTGGCCAGATGAATGAACAATCATCCGCGGTTAAAAAAAAATTATCGCGATTATATTCTATTTATTATGCATTAGTTATCTATTAATATTTTCCTACTTGACCCAAAAAGCACTTGTTGACTAGACTATATATACCTATATATACCTTTTCTAATGAAGGGATGTTTGCCGTTAATGAAGTTGATCTTGCTGAGCAGCGAGTGATTGACGGCGCGGTTGCGCTTGAAGTTGTCGAAGCGGAGGTGTTCGCACAGACGCCCCACCTGCTGCGGCGAGCACTGCTCAGCGCCGAGGAAGCTGCTCACACGCTGAATCGTGAGCGGCAGATTCTGGAGAAGGTAACATTCCATCTACATAAACTAATATTATAAACTAGACAATCCCGCGACTTCGTCCGCGTGGATTAAGATTTTTGATTCACATAGGAACTCTTTAATTTTCCGGGATAAAAAGTAGCTTATGTCCTTCCCCGGGATACAACCTGTACCAAATTTCATCAAACTCGGTTGAGCACATGGGCCGTGAAAACGCAGCAGACAGCAGAGAGACACTTTCGCATTTATAATATTAGTATGGATGCGAGAGTTGGATGGATGGATGGATGTTTGTTACTCAATCCGCCAGAACGGCTTAACGGATTTGGATAAAATTTGGCACCGAGATAGTTTATAGTCATAGGCTACTTTCTATCCTGAAAAATTGTAGAGTTCCCACGGGAACCAAAAAACCTCAAATGTTTGTTACTCAATCACGCCAGAACGGATCTGGATGAAATTTGGCACAGAGATAGATTATACCTAGTCTGGAATAACACATAGGCTACTTTTTATCCCGGAAACTTAAAGAGCTCCCGCGGAAACCAAAAACTTCAATCCACGCGGACAGTCGCGCTCGCGCTATATTGTAGGTATAGAAGCAGGCGTTACTTTGCGGAAGTCCATGACAACGAAGGAACTACAACAGTTAACTCGACAATAATTGTAAAGTATTATACAATCGTGCATTGTCAAGTCAACATCTCCTGAAGATGCTCCGGTGTCGGAGTTTATTTTTATTTAAAAATAAAAATAAATAAATCAAACTTCTAGTTCTTTCAAATTAAAATAGGCTGTACTGAAGTTGTGTATTTAAATCAGGAGGTTTTTGTCCATATTTTACTTTGACGATATTGTGATCGAACGTTATGTATACCTACGATCAATCGAATTTGCAATGTACCTAATAATAATAAACTTAGACTAAGCCTATTAAACACCAAAACAAAGCGAACAAAAACCTCAACGAAAATCAAATTTCCTTGTTTTCGTATTTCGAAGCAGAATAAAGTGTTACTTTTCATGTTTTATCCTGCTAATAGAGTACTTACTACTGCTGGTAGAGTCACGAGATTTCATAAGTGTTTCATAAAAAGTAAATAAAATAAACCATTTAATTTTATTAACTTTTTACAATCCCACAACTAAACACTACCCCACCTAGCATGAACAATATAAGAAAGTTCGGCACTAATAGCCTCCCTCGTAACACTCCAAAAGCATATTTACCTCGTATAGCTCCTCGTAGAAAATAAACAACATGTTTCGATGATGCCTCAGGTTCCACGCTTCTTTGACGTGCTCGAAAAGTGGGCAGTAGTAATCTGAGAATTTCAAGAAAATTCTATTTCACTTTCCTGAAAACCATTATGAGTTAGGACATGTCTTTCCTCTCCGATACAGACGTTTTGTCCTGTCCGGTTCATAGTATGCTTTGCTCTTCATTGCTTAGATGCAGCATTTTTGTATATTTTATGTCCTGTCTAGTTTCCTCAATGATTCCCTTGAACTTGTGATGAATTCTATAATTTATAATTTACAGTAGGTATGTACCTACACTCTTAATTATGTAAAATTCAATTTATAGCAATTATTAAGCATGCAATGCCTAAATAGGTAACAAGGATGTAAAGTGCGGTTACTACCGGTACCGATTACGACGGAATGCGTTTTAGACTAACCCTTTTCTTGCTTGTTCTTTTCGGTAGGAAGGCATTCCGAAATACGAACCAGTGAAGATTCAAAAGCCCAAAATTCAGGGTTTCTTATGATACGTCTTGTTTTGACGCGTCCGATTCGGAATGCAGAGGGCAATAACATTCCTAGTTAGGTACTTACGTTGGTCTTTAATAAAGTAGTTCCAGAACTCTTTGAAGGTATCCGGCGCGCCGTGTATCCTGTGCATTTTGCACAAATGGTACACGGATACCACCACATCCCTCGGATCCCTTGCCACGTACACCACTTTAGCTTTATCCACTAAAGTGGGGGGTAAGAGGGACAGTGGTAGGTGGCTCTTGATGAAACGCGGTGAAGGCATATTATTAACTTTCTCCACGCCAGGCATGTTCGATAGTTCAACGATACGCATTTTTTCTTCGTCGCCTTTATTTTCTTCGTACATTTGTCTCGTCAGTTCTGGATGAATCAACATTGAAAAGCTGAAAATTTAATCTGTACTTAATAGGTATTTGATATAAAAAGCGATTCATATCTTGAGGACATAAAGATACGGTTTTATTTTAGTGATTTTTGACCGAGCGAAGCAAAGGTCTCTGAGTCTACTTGAGTGAATTGGCACTTGTCCGTCCGTCCGTCCGTCCGTCCGTCCGTCTGTCAGAGCCTTATAACTTCTGAATTACTGAACGTAATTACTTCAAATTTGAATATTATACATATAAACCGATGGCCTCCAGCCGAATATAGCTTAAAAAGTTATAAAAATCTTTATTTCAGGGAAGCGAATATGAAAAAAAAATATTTTTATAGTGTTACATAGGGTTTCGGTATATCATTTTAAAGATAAATAGGAATAGAGTCCAAAAATATGTTTTATTAAATTTTTCCCCTAATAATGACGAAATGGGGGGCTTTCAAAGTGGAGATTTTCTAACGTCCAAAGTTGACCTCAGAACTCTAAATTTTCTGAAATGCTGAGCCTGAAAATTGATCAATCATTTGAATTATATTCTGTACTTGAACAACAAATACTAAAATAAGATAAATATTATATGGAAACGAAATTATTAAATTTTTAATGAATCTTAGTATTTACAACAGAACTTCACAATGATGTCAATAGATGGCGCCGCGAGGTCTCAGTTCGGGGCGAACCACTAGTTATCTAAAGTAGGTAAA
Source organism: Erebia epiphron (assembly GCA_963932025.1). Lineage (NCBI taxonomy): Eukaryota > Metazoa > Arthropoda > Insecta > Lepidoptera > Nymphalidae > Erebia > Erebia epiphron. The sequence goes on from OZ009948.1 coordinate 24,707,781, forward strand.
TTTTATATGTCTGGAGTGTCCTACTAATATTATAAATGCGAAAGTCACTTTGTTTGTTGGTTTGTTGGTTTGTTGGTTTGTCCTTCAATCACGCCGCAACGGAGCAACGGATTGACGTGATTTTTGGCATGGGTATAGTTGAGGACCTGAAGAGTAACATAGGCTACTTTTTATCCCGGAATATTAAGGAGTTCCCGCGGGAATAACAAAAAACTAAAACCACGCGGACGAAGTCGCGGGCATCAGCTAGTGGAGTAATAAATAAAGAAGTAAGTAGGTACTCAGATAGAATAACTGCAGACATACCTATCATATCATATTTACCCTAGATAAATATCACCAAAAGAAAATCGTAAAAGATGGAGTAGGTACGAGTAATAATAAAAACCGGCCAAGTGCGAGTCGGACTCGCGCACCGAGGGTTCCGTACTCAAGAAGTAGGTACTGAAGCAAAACAATCAGGCAAAAACCAATATGTTTATTTGACGACGAGTACGAGGTTTACTGTTAATATCAAAAAAACTATGCTAGTTAGAGCATTGGCTATAGTTTTCCTGTAAAATATACATAAATTCCTATTGACCATAATTATTTTAGATTTTTCGATTGGTAAACTCCGGAGATAAGGGGGGGAACGGTATTTTTTTAGACTTTTTCCCCGATAAATCAAAAACTATCATGACTAAAAATAATTAAAAATCTGTTTTAGAATGTACAAAGTAAACTCTTTCATATGATACCCCACACAGTACAGTTATCTCACTTTTAAATTTCAACCCTCCGATTTCCCCCCTTTTTAAATAAGAACAAAAATAATTTCCAATTTTTTTTAATTTCAGTGTTTTTGGGCCACTAATATACACAACTATTCCAAATTTCATGTCGATAGCTTCGGTAGTTACTGAAATAATCGAGTGTGACGGACGGACAGACGGACAGACAGACGGAGAAAGTCGCACCATAAGGGTTCCATTTTACCATTTTGGTACGGAACCCTAAAAACGTGAAAATTCATCAAAGCATGATAAGATAATTCTAATCTTGAGATGCATAAAAAATTCAAAGAAGAACTCATTATACTTACTCTAAAAATGGAAATCTTATATTGAGTGGTATTTCTAAAGCTTTATCGAAATCGCAATTATTTTTCAGGAGCCATATCAACTCTTGTGCCCAGGTCGTTCCTGTAAAATGGAATTAATGCATCAGCTATTTTTAATCAGGATAATTCAGAAAATATGTAGAGTGAAAACACCGCATATATCGACGTAAGAGCGCACGCCAACGCAATACAAACTTAACAGGCATAAGCATTTTCCTTAGTGAGCGACAAACGCAACAACGCAACTCGATACGACGCGGCGCGACCGTGTCAAACAGTAGGTGATCCTTCAGCTGGGGCCTACGTTACCGCGTAGATAAGGACCTAGGACAACCTACAATCTACATCCTTTATTTTCAGAATCGAACAGTCTGAGCCGAAAACTAATTTTATACTATCGTAAACTTTAAATACACAATGCAGGCATCTTCTAGGCAAGCGCGCTTCACCTTAGTCTGCATCACCACTTGCAAGCAGGTCTGATTGCAGCCGAGCGCAAGTCTATATTATATTATTTAAAAAAAAGATATCTCATAATGTTACATAGTAATTTAAATAATAATTGTCTAATAAAAATTATTTTTTCTAAAAAATGATATGAAATGTGCACATTTCATACCCTGTGAAATGAGTTCGAAAGTTAAACTTCCCGTCCTAGGCCAGTAAAGAATGTATGTATTTTCATTACATATCATAAGTTTGAATTTGGAATCTTTCTTCCTGAATATCTTGTAACTTGTTATAATGTTCTTTGGCCTAAATAGTTTAAATTTGGAACTCTACCGTATTACGCGTTCAGCAATCACAGCGCAAAAAAAATAATTAAAAGTATAATATTTATTTTTTATCTTTATAATATTGAACGGCGGGAATTAACTACATACCTAATCGTTATAATTTATTATTTAAAAGTGACGAAAAAATGAGTTCGAGTGAGGATATTATGGATTTAGATTGTACGCCTCCTTTTCTGAGAGCGGAGGCCGAATTAGCTAAAAATAATTTGCTTCCACCGAAATCCAAAGAAAAGTCACATGTTTCATTTTTAGGGTTCCGTAGCCAAATTTGGCAAAAACGGAACCCTTATAGATTCGTCATGTCTGTCTGTCTGTCTGTCTGTCTGTCCGTCCGTATGTCACAGCCACTTTTTTCCGAAACTATAAGAGCTATACTGTTGAAACTTGGTAAATAGATGTATTCTGTAAACCGCATTAAGATTTTCTTACAAAAATAGAAAAAAACAATAAATTTTGGGGTTCCCCATACTTAGAACTGAAACTCAAAAATTTTTTTTTGATCTAACCCATAGGTGTGGGGTATCTATGGATAGGTCTTCAAAAATGATATTGAGGTTTGTAATATCATTTTTTTCTAAACTGAATAGTTTGCGCGAGAGACACTTCCAAAGTGGTAAAATGTGTGTCCCCCCCCCCCCCGTAACTTCTAAAATAAGAGAATGATAAAACTAAAAAAAATATATGTTGTACATTACCATGCAAACTACCACCGAAAATTGGTTTGAACGAGATCAAGTAAGTAGTTTTTTTTAATACGTCATTAATCGTAAATCGCAATTTACCTTTCATTGAATCAACTCAAATATTTAAAAAAAAACATTTAATTTAAAACTTACTACAGGTTTGTACGGAACCCTCGGTGCGCGAGTCCGACTCGCACTTGGCCGGTTTTTTTTAGAAAAGCACTATACACACCTCGACCGGGAGAGCATTTGGTCTCGTATATAGCCGACCGCCGTCTAACTAACACTCGACCAGAAAACGCGTACTTCCCGGTCTGGCGATGTAATGTAGGTACTATTACGTTGTAGTTATGTAATCTAACTTAGAACATACCGGACCTTGGGAAAGTGTTAACGAAGATATCCCCCGGTCGAATCGGCATATTGTAAAAGCTGGCAGCACATTCCTTGTACTTGTGCGGGAAGAAGTACCCCTTGGGTCCAACTCGAACAAATCCTGTCAGCTCGCCTGAGGACGGAATCAAGGTTTGAGCAAAAAAATACGATACCAGAGTGCTATTCGATCCACGTGTGGAGCCGGGCGGTGGATCCTAATGGAGTTTTTTTTTGTATTCCCCTGACTGCGATCTCACCTGATGGTAAGTGATGATGCAGTCTGAGAGGTTAACGGGCTAACCTGCTAGGGGCATGGCAGTTATATTAAACCCATACCCCTATTCGGTTTCTACACGGCACGCTAAATCACTTAGCAATCACTTATTAGTGGTAACTAGCCACGGCCGAAGCCTCAATCAAGGCCAGACCAGGGAAAATTCAGAAATTATAAATTCCCAAATTAACCCTGCCGGGGATCGAACTGCGCCAGGGAGGTCGTCAAGTTAAAGTTTTATATGATCCACCCAGACAAATGGTGCATCACTGTAAACTCCAGAGTAGGTATCTATTATACTATCTGCACTTGTAATTTTTAGGGTTCCGTAGTCAACAAGGAACCCTTATAGTTTCGCCATGCCCGTCCGTCCGTCCAACTGCCCGTCCGGGGCTTTTAAAATTTCAGAATTCATTTAGGTTACATTCCCAACTCGTAAAGTGTGGATGTTCTTTTTTAGGGTTCCGTAGCCAAATTTGGCAAAAACGGAACCCTTATAGATTCGTCATGTCTGTCTGTCTGTCTGTCCGTCCGTATGTCACAGCCACTTTTTTCCGAAACTATAAGAGCTATACTGTTGAAACTTGGTAAGTAGATGTATTCTGTAAACCGCATTAAGATTTTTTTACAAAAATAGAAAAAAAACAATAAATTTTGGGGTTCCCCATACTTAGAACTGAAACTCAAAAATTTTTTTTTCATCTAACCCATAGGTGTGGGGTATCTATGGATAGGTCTTCAAAAATGGTATTGAGGTTTGTAATATCATTTTTTTCTAAACTGAATAGTTTGCGCGAGAGACACTTCCAAAGTGGTAAAATGTGTGTCCCCCCCCCCCCCCCCCCGTAACTTCTAAAATAAGAGAATGATAAAACTAAAAAAAATATATGTTGTACAATACCATGCAAACTACCACCGAAAATTGGTTTGAACGAGATCAAGTAAGTAGTTTTTTTTTAATACGTCATTAATCGTAAATCGCAATTTACCTTTCATTCAATCAACTCAAATATTTAAAAAAAACATTTAATTTAAAACTTACTACAGGTTTGTACGGAACCCTCGGTGCGCGAGTCCGACTCGCACTTGGCCGGTTTTTTTTCTTCTATCCCATGGTGTGGGCTATCTTTGGATAGTTCGTTCAAAAATTATTAGATAGGTATTTATTTTTCGATTCAGGGATCCGTTTACTACGCTATAAAGACGTGGTAGTAATAATTGCGCAGAGTAATTGCGCCTTACGGAAGTCCATGATAATGAAAGAACTAGAAGTTATAATTAATTCTCGATTAAAACTTCTAGTTATTTTATTAGTGGGCCGCCGAATGTTGAGATGATGATATGACATTCTAACGCTACCTAATTAAATTTTTAAATGTCAAATCAGTTCTTACCTGTATAGGGGATCATCAGTTCAGCCGCGAGCTCCGGCTCCACATCCTGAATCTCATACGGAAACTCCTCGTCATCCCGATGTATGACCATTATTTTATTGAAAGACGACTGATGCACTTAGACCCACTCTAGGCAATGACTTTCACGTCAAACACTTGTATACGGCTATCAATTTTGAGATACTGTTATCTATATTATTACCAATAGGTATACTAGGTATAATATTATAAACTAGATGATGCCCGCGACTTCGATGTTTTTTGATTCCCGTGGGAAGTCTTCAATTTTCCGGGATTAAAAGTGGCCTATGTCCTTCCCCGGGATACAACCTATCCCTGTACCAAATTTCATCAAAATCGGTTGAGTAGGTAGTTGGGCCATGAAAGCGTAGCAGACAGACAGACAAACACACTTTCGCATTTATAATATTAGTATGGATGGATGCGAAAGTGCGCCTGTCTGTCCGTCTGTCTCCTACTCTTTCACGGCCCATCTGTTCAACCGATTTTGATGAAATTTTGTACAGGGATAGGTTAAATATCCAGGGGAAGAACATAGACCCTCATGTATTTTATAACTAGATGATTCCCGCGACTTCGCCCGCGTAGACCAAGTTTTTCCGATTCCCGCGGGAACTCTTGAATTTTCCGGGATAAAAAGTAGCCTATGTCTTTTCCCGGGATACAACCTACCCCTGTACCAAATTTCATTAAAATCGGTTGAACAGATACATTTTTTGATTGCCGCGGGAACCTTTGAATTTTCCGGGATAAAAAGTAGCCTATGTCCTTCCCCGGGATACAACCTATCCCTGTACCAAATTTCATCAAAATCGGTTGAGTAGTTGGGCCATGAAAGCGTAGCAGACAGACAGACAAACACACTTTCGCATTTATAATATTAGTATGGATGGATGCGAAAGTGCGCCTGTCTGTCCGTCTGTCTCCTACTCTTTCACGGCCCATCTGTTCAACCGATTTTGATGAAATTTTGTACAGGGATAGTTTAAATATCCAGGGGAAGAACATAGACCCTCATGTATTTTATAACTAGATGATTCCCGCGACTTCGCCCGCGTAGACCAAGTTTTTCCGATTCCCGCGGGAACTCTTGAATTTTCCGGGATAAAAAGTAGCCTATGTCTTTTCCCGGGATACAACCTACCCCTGTACCAAATTTCATTAAAATCGGTTGAACAGATACATTTTTTGATTGCCGCGGGAACCTTTGAATTTTCCGGGATAAAAAGTAGCCTATGTCCTTCCCCGGGATACAACCTATCCCTGTACCAAATTTCATCCGGTCGAATAGATGGGCCGTGAAAGCGTAGCAGACAGACAGACAGACACACTTTCGCATTTATAATATTAAGTATGGTATGGATATGGGACATAATAATACATAGGCTTCTTTTTATCCCGTAATCCCGCGGGAATCAAAAAACTAAATCCACGCGGTCGAAGTCGCGGGCATCATCTAGTATTCTAGTCTATATTATTTTAAAGTCAATGAACTCTGAAAGTAACACGCGATTTCATAACCTTGACTGATAATATTTTTTTCTTTTAGACTTACATATATTATCTAAGCAGGTAAGTAAGTATCTATCTTAATTATGACTTTTGATAAATGCCTGAAGAGTACAGAGGAGAAACCAACCGACGCGACGACGCGACGCGACGAAGGCCTGAGTCTTCAGTGCAAAAACCTACACGTAGATACATTCTCAACACAATTATTTGTGTGCAATAAGCTTTAAGTACCTATGCAAAGTTCTCGGCCAACGGGTCCAAAATCAAATAAAATGCGAATTAATTAATTAATGTGTTGTACTTGTGTTGTACCTTTTTAAACCGAAATCTGACCAAGTCGGTTGCATGATGCCCGTGACGTCAGCATAATGAGGCTACTTTTTCCCAAAAAATCGACTAAAACTAGGTGAGCTTTTAGGTAGGTAGGTACTGGTAACGTCAGGTAAAATCTTGTATTTTCAAAAATCTTACTCAGATCATTTTACGCCTGGAATCTAAGGGGCCCTTTGGTTAATCAATAAAAGAATTACCTATCGTTGAAATCTTTATGTAGCCGAACTATTTATTGACTAACAAGTAACGCAATACATATTATATGCAAGTAAACATCACGCTCAAAGCGATTGGGTATTTGACTAGTTACCTAAAGTACCTAACTAATATTTTATTAAAAAGTACTTATTTAACAGAGGATCTCCCAAAAGTCGTAATATCCACTTCCCCTGTTAGTTTCATAAATAAATGAAAAAAATTTACACACAATTTACAAAAGTAAGACTTAGGACTACCTACATACCAATACAGTGTATGGTAGGGCTCTGCAGCCTAATGTAGGATACCTTGTGGTTTAGGCTATTTAAAACTATCGATTATAATAAAAAAGTGCGTACAAAGTAAAAAACTTGGTTGACGCCATAATTCAGTATTTCATACAAAATCCCATACTAAGTACGCGTTTTGACGTTTGAACAAAAGTTGCTGATTTGACTAGTTTTCAAATACCCAATCAGAACCCATCAGCGTCGTCCGAGTCCGAGGAGGCGGTCTGCTGCGAGCCCTGCAGTGAGTCCTTAACGGAGTACTGTTCCGAGAGCGCGTCCAGCTCCTGGATGCCCATGATGTTTGACGACAGCTCTTCCAGCGTTATTTCCTGACAATTACACACAACCTTTATTAGAAACCGGTCAAGTCGTGGTCGGTGCTAGTCCGTGAGTTCCGTACTTACCACCTTACTTACAATATTTTTTTTAAAGTAAATAACAAGAAACATCCTTTACAACACGTAATCAGGTGCGAAATAACTGGCTCAGATACATATTATGGCGCTAAACTGGTAAGTAGCGCCTGACAAACAATTCGACATGCCCATGAGTACGGAACCCTAATTATCAATTATCGGATATTTTCTTATACTTGGGAACACATGATTCTGGGTCAAAGGGAAGTACCTAATAACCTATAGGCCTATAGGGTATAGGTTTAGATTTATTGGCGTGTGTTAATACTAAATAATATATAGGTATGCGGAATAAACGGCCGACGTATATTTTGATTGCGTTGTCTTAGAAATAATCTTTTAAGTACAAGTGTGAATGCCCCCCTTTTCCACTTCCTACCGAGAAGAACCACTGATGAAGAGCAGTTGCAGCATATGGATGATTAAGTAGTTATTTTAATTTACGTATTTGAGAAATAAGAGTACCTCGGGCAAGAAGGAGAAGTCCCCTTCTACCATAGCCGCTCTGTCCTCAAAGCTATGGCCAATCAGGATTGACAGCAGGTACCACGACAGATCCTGGGAGAAGCACTCCCCTGAAAGCATTCAAATGGTACCTAACACATCTTTTGCTGGCTTATTTTCAAAGAAACGTAATATCATCGGCTGAATTATTTAGTCGCGTCTGAATTTGAACGCAATCCGACGCGTCGCAATAGCATATTTTCGACAGTTTGTATGAAACTATCGGATATCCGAAATAAAATAATCCGTTACCGAATCCGATAGGTTTGTTTCTATCTGGAACCAGTATATATATTAGATATTCCTAAATTCGTCTCCAGATCCAAAATTTCTTATCCACAACATCCCTGATTAGGATGACGATGAAATAACTAACCATTACTGCTCAGCATGTCAATAAACTGATCTCTACTAATGGTCAGTTTATTATTATCCATGACAGCGAAGTGCCGGAACGCGTTCTTGATTTTCCGGAAGTTATCTCCGAGGGCAGGTCGATGGTTGAGGTATAGCTTCACGAACTCCTCAAAGTCTATCTCGGAACTGGGGATACGTTGGTGGACTTTGTACTTCGCTTCCACTAGCAGGTTTTCTACCTGGCGTTGCATATTTCTATGTTAGCGACGATCTTACACATCTTCGCAGTGGATGATTTATCGATCTATTTTGCATGGGTACCTAACTGAACATGAAAAGCATGTACAGAACATGAAAAGCATTTATCCAGAACATTATTATTTTTCAAAATTTGAGTATGTCTTTGTGTTTGGTCAAGTTTTATAGAGCTGTGCTCTTTTTAGGGTTGCGTACCAAAAAGGTAGGTTTGCAACCCTTATGGGTGCGACTATAATATCTGTCCGGAATCCGGTCAAATTTAGCATACCTGTTCTAGTAACTATTAGTTAGCTACAGACTTCAAATGTGGAATAGTTTAAATAATGCTTAAATCCAACCTTATTGCAAATGAAATAATTCAAAAAATATTATTATTATCACTTATCACTCAGATTGACGGCTAGACGGCCTTGAGGGGACTGATGGTTACTAGAGAAACCCGAAATTAAACTAAAAGCACTCGCCTCATACTCAGAAGGAAAATACCCCAGAGCTCTCATCAGATCAGGCAAGGAGTCAATAGGTATGTAGTCTTTGACGCGCCTCATAGCCGGCGAGAAAGTGCCCTGGCACAGGATCTGGATGTAGTAGAACAGGTCTCTGATCTCGCGGAACAGCCACCCGGGACGGCCGTTCTCTATCAGGCAGTAGTAAGGATCCAAATCGCCTCCGCCCAACTTTGTGGTGAGATCAACTGACCTGATGAAATCGGATACTGTGAAACCAGTGAGTAAATAAGGTGTTTTTTGTACTTCTACAAGATAGCCTTCGACTGCAGTGTCCAGTCAGTAATGGTGCAGTCTGACCCGTTGTGCTAGGTGAGCGACAAACGCAGCAACGCGACCATATTAAGCAGTAGCTTCCCCCTTCACGTGGCCTACTTGAGTACTTAGTAGCGTAGATACGTCTGTCATTTTCTATAAAGTCGCTTCTGTCGCTCACCTAGGACAACGGGTAAGATGGTAGCGCCCTAGGCTAGTAGGGTTATATTAAAAATTTAATTTGTTTTTCCCACTTTATTTATAGTCGCGTGGATGGCATCGCAGATAGTGTCGTCAAATGCTTAGCTCTTGTCCTGGTCATCTGGGCCTCCTGTCTCCGATCTTAACAGTGACCGTGAGTTTTTCAAAAGCCAGCGCTTTTTCAGCGCGTTCATTGCGATTCACAATTTAAGAACCTGTTCGAGGGTAGGTACTACGCAGACAGTCTCATTTAATTTAAATTTTGAGTGTGTTCAGTATTGAGCCAGGTTCCACGTTTGGTTAGCAACCACTGTTGGGCATAGGCCTCTTTCAGACTGCGCCATAGTTGCCTATCTTGGGCTGTTTGCATCCATTTGATGCCAGCCACGTTCCGTTCATGTCGTCGTTCTGACTTCTACCTAGCCGAGACGCGGTCACTACTCGATGACCTTGTGACTTCAACGGAAGATGTACTCCGAAAAAGGGGTTGGAGGGTAACGTTTAAAACCATACGACAAATTTTGCCCATAATGGAAAGAAGGTAGCAATAAGTATGATAAAACAAACCTGTAGTTGGCCGCCCACTGATACATGCAGTTATCTCTGGCGCCGATTTTGAATAACGTCCCGCTATCTTCGCGATAACATATCTCCAATATCTATAATATTAATTATTTTAAGTCCATATAATCTTCCCTGAAAGTGCCCTCAGGAAATTATTGTATAGACTATAGAATATTCATCGTTGGCTATGTATGATCAAGATGTGAAACGTCTTGTCGTCAGTCGGACATAATTTAATTGTAATGTCTATCACGTATTGCCCTGAAAATATATTTCTGCCACTGCTTTTCGTATGCAGACATTCAAATAAATAACAGCGAAGGCCGCTCTGCAATTTCTTTTATCTTCGCTTATAAACAAGTCCCTTTCCCAGAAAAGCAAGAGACGAAAGGCGCATAGAACATTAATACTTTCCGTGTAAAAGTATAGTACTACCACTTTTATAAATTACCCCGATGTACTTTTTTTTATCCACTTCAAGTCAGCCCTTGAATGCGATCTCACCTGATGGTAAGTGATGATGCGGCCGAAGCCAACCCACCAGGCCAGACCAGGGAAAATTCAGAAATTATTATTATCAACACCAAACTACGCCACGGAGGTCGTAAATTTTTTTAAACGAATATTTTTCAAGACATAGACATATTCTGTAGAAAATGATCACTCGTTTAGTAGTATTGTACCTAAGCTTCACCTGAGCAGGATGGGCGAGCAACGCAGTATGTTTCCAAGGATTTCCATCGAGCGGCATCTTCTGCAGGCCTATAATGTGCTTCGTGGCGAACAGCAGGTACTGTGCCTGTCCATCCTCCTCAGATCTCGTAATCAGTTGCATGCGGCACACGGGGTTCTCGTATCGAGGGCCTAGGACTGTTGATAGGGTCATTGTCGTCGCATAGTTCACGATTTTGTATTTGTACTGAAAAATAAATTGAATTCTGTGAGTGAATAAATTTAATTTATAACTAGAAAATGATAAAGTAACATTTCCTAAAGCGAATAGTTAGCGTCACACTCAAAGTTACGCTTAGTTCGTGCTTATTAGATACTTAATGATGGATCAGGGCGATTATGTAAAACCTGCATTGATCAATCATTGTTACACTCTCCATTGAGAGTTTTGATTGGCTGAATTTATAATGGTATTCTTGCTGCGTCAATGGATTTTGTCCAATAGCGGAAGAGCGTTAACCGATCCGAGGTGATTGCGATCGTTACTCTGCCATTTTTAGCCAATCCCCCCCAGGATAATTAACAGATACCTAGTGGTTAGTTAACAGCTAAGTAATCCATCCATATCCATACTAATATTATAAATGCGAAGTGTGTCTGTCTGTCTGTCTGCTACGCTTTCACGGCCCAATTACTTAACCGATTCTGATGAACTTTGGTATAGAGATAGGTTACATCCCGGGAAAGGACATAGGCTACTTTTTATCCCGGAAAATTGTAGAGTTCCCGCGGGAACCAAAAAAACGTATCTGTTCAACCGATTTTGATGAAATTTGGTACAGAGATAGTTTGTATCCCGAGGAAGGACATAGGCTAGAGGCTAGACATATCCCGGAAAAAAGAAGAGTTCCCGCGGGAATCAAAAGACATTATTCCACGCGGACGAAGTCGCGGGTATCATCTAGTAATTAATAATATTTGACAAGAAATGTGGGCTAATTTTTAGATCTCATATCTCAAACAGACATTGAAATTATTGATCATTGAACATTTATAGAAGAATACTAGATGTTTCCCGTGACTTCGTCCGCGTGGACCAAGTTTTTTAGATTCCCGCGGGAACTCTTGAATTTTCCGGGATAAAAAGTAGCCTATGTACATCCTCGGGATTCAACCTACCCCTGTACTAAATTTAATTAAAATCGGTTGAACAGAAATTTTTTTTTATTCCCACGGGAACCTTTGAATTTCGCAGGATAGAAAGTAGCCTATGTCCTTACCCGGGACACAACCTATCCCTTTACCAAATTTCATTAAAATCGGTTCAACAGATGGGCCGTGAGAGCGTAGCAGACAGACAGACAGACACACTTTCGCATTTATAATATTAGTATGGATATTTCGCTTTGCCTTCTGGTGCACGTGGATTTAAAAGATTTATCAGAACAGTTACTTCGTCATTGGCAATGAGAATCATAGGTAGGTCGTTGCGCTGTGTTTCAGGATCCAAGTGAGTGTCATTCGGCCAGGGGATCCCGCACAGCGGCACTGCACTCTGATCCACTCTGTCCAAACTCAGAACTTCCAGATATTCATCACTACTTGATCCAATATCATACTCCACCTGTGGAAGTATGTTCACTTACTATCGTGTACCTAACCCAGGCTGAATAATAATGTTTCTATTTATTTATTAGTTAGCTACGTACTTCATTTCAATCTCGTTCTATAACAGTATTAAGCCAAGTCGGCTACGAGTATGTTCGGTTATGAACATTAATTTGAGAAAAATGCCACGCAATTACTAGGTAGAAAGGTATTTTCAGCTTTCAGCTTTTCAGCTTTCAGCAGCCTGTTGAGAATTAACAACACATCACACAGACGTCTCCATACTTACTTAGACTTTATAATAAATCAAAGGCTTTAGTTGCTTGTAAAACTGAGAATCTTCAAGGTCTTTGGGCATATTACAAGGTACTGAGGTTGAGTGGAGACTGCATATCCTTTTGGCGTGATTGAGTAACAAACATCTATACGTCCATCCAAACTTTCGCATTTATAATATTAGTTTAGAATAGTATCTAGATCACCCTGTTCGGTACTTACTTATAGGCCCACAAACTTATCTAACCCGGTGACAGCGTCACTAATAAATATTATACATAAAATAAAAACAATTAGTTCGAATTTTGGCCACCGGGCCAGAAAAGTTGGGATAGAATCAATCAATCAATCAATCAATCGTTTATTTGCGAGAAACATTGTACAATTAAGATGACAAAGAGCAAATGTGTTTCGTCATTGCTGACGTGCAAATGTATAAAGTAGGTATCAGTACAATTTATGAAACCATAACTAAATCATAAAAATATAACCACAATGACAACTAAAACTCTAATTAAATTACCACAAATAAAATTCTGAGAGAACTTTGAATTAGTCCAAAAAGCAAAATTATGTTAAAAATCTAAAACACAAATTAGAAAATTTATCAGATCTCATGATACCAATTACCATTAATTCATTATTACCTACTTATTAATATTTACATACTTCATTCTAAAATGCCTTAACAATTGTAAACAGTATGAAATTTTTTCATGTCAATAAAATAAAGTAAAATGTGAAAAAAATTTGAACTATTTAAAAACAAAATTGTAATACTTAATAAATTAATTTGCATTGAAAAATTCATTGAGACAGTAAAAACACTTATTTGTTAGCCTTTGATGCAGTCTTCTTTTAAAAGCGTTGAATGGTAAATCCTTCAATTCATTAGGCAATTTGTTATATATTTAATCAGACATACCTACTAAAGCAATTTCTGCTGAAGGTTGTAGTTTTTGATGAGGGTATTATGAGTCTGTTTGGGTACCTCGTGTTAAGTTTTATCTGGCTTTTTTTGTGTAGAAATCAGACATATATTTTCGAACAAATATGCTTATCTCATAAATGTACAAGCATGGCAACGAGAGAGTTTTCAAATTTTTGAATAGAGGGCGACAAGAATCCAGGGGAACGGCTCCGCAAACTGCCCTGATACATTTCCTCTGCCCGATGAATAAACGCTTCATGTCTACCGAATTGCCCCATATGACCAGTCCATATCCTAAGGATGAAACTACGAATGCATGATATGCCATAAGCGCTGTTTCACACTTAAAACAACACACACAAAATAAGATTAACTATGTAATCATCATCTAGAAAATGATGAGTAGATTCCAAAACTATATAACACTATAGTTCAATATCCAGTGATCTCAAAAAATATCACTTAATAAAAATGTGAATAAGATTTCAAAAGTAATTAATGACTGTGGTAGGTATATCGTGGTACGTAGTAGGATTGGTAGCCGTACTTCCATTCGAGGAGGATTTTTTATTACACGACTGCCCAAAAAAGAAGTGTTATGTTTTCAGGGTTCGTGTACCTATGTATGTGTGTCTACGGCAGAGCAGTCGTATTTTATAATAAATTTAATTATATTCACTTGTTGTTAATTTTATCAATATACGCCTTCCAGGATAAGTTGCTGTCTAAAGTAATATCAAGCACAAGTTGCGATTCTTTAATTTTCTCATTTCTATAGTTAACATGTAAGTTTTCCCCCTTACCATTCTTGTTATAGTACTGCATAAACATATTTTTCATCCCACCATCTCGGAAAGAGTATTTTTAATCTTCGATATCTGAATGTAAAAGCCGTTATTATCCTCTTGAGGATAAAGTAAATTGAATTTAGAACATCGTGTGCACGTTAGTAAATATCACACGTCTATGAAGTTTGTGAATTCAAAACATCATTAAAACCTATTTACTTCTACCTCTATGGTGCCGAATTTCCATACAACCTTTTTTATTTAAAATCTCACACTCGTAACCTTCTTGGTGTACTTTTTTAATTTGCTTTGCGCGCACCATTTTCTTTCACGTCATGTCATTTCCTCGCTGAGGTGGGGTGAAAAGTTACGTGTTGCACTCGAGTGAAAAGATTTTTCACCTCGTGCTCTTTTGATTCCCTCGCTGACACTCAGGATTCTAATTTTGGAACTCGCTGCGCTCGTGATTCAATTTAAGAATCCTTCGCTTGCTTGGTCATCAAAATTTAGCACGCGGTTAAAAAACAACTTTTCACTCTTGTATAACAAATATCTATTTTTTTATATTTATTATATTTACAGTCAAATTATTGTCAGTTAGCCATTCAATTGTGTCCTTTATTGTATTATTAATTTCTACATTATAAGTCAATTCGTTATTACAGAAGAAGAAAACATACGTACCATTATTCTATCCGCTCCAAGTGAAATAAGCTTGTAGTCTCCGTTATCGTTCTTGGTGGGCAGGAAGAAGACTGAGTTGATGTCCTTGTAGTGAGCCCTGTGCTTCCCCACAAACGCCCATTTGTAAATTTCGCAATCGAACTTGTACACGCAAACGGTTTTGTTTTTATCCTGAAAAGTGAAATAGTTAACGCTGCTGATTTGGATTTCACCCTGAAAATACACAATTTAGAACTTTCCCCCTAGGTCCTTATAATTCCATTAAAAATTCTACAGACGCTTAGACTGGAAATAAACCATTAACACTGAGGATTACGTGAACCTCAGACAAAAGACAAGAGAAGACTGCAAGTATTATATCAGATATTATAGAGCAATTCCATAAGGCATAGAAGGTAGAATTGGTGGTCAGAAATTTCCGAGTCAGTAGGAGAAAATTACATTTGCGGATAAGATTGAGGACTACTGGTAGGGACGACGACGACGACGGAATGACGACCTCCCTGGCGCAGTGTTGAGCACTGTTGTCTTAACGTAGGAGGTCCCGTTTTAGATTCCCGACAGGGTTAATCTGGTAATTTATAATTTCTGAATTTTCTCTGGTCTGGTCTGGTGGGAGGCTTCGGCCGTGGCTAGTGACCACCCTACCGGCAAAGGCGTACCGCCAAGCGATTTAGCGTTCCGGAACGATGCCGTGTAGAAATCGACTAGTGGTATGGGTTTAATATGACTGCCATACCCCTAACAGATTAGCCCGCTACCATCTTAGACTGCACCATCACTTACCATCAGGTGAGATCGCAGTCAAGGGCTAACTTGAAGTGGAAAAAAAAAAATTAGGGTTTGTAAAGTCGGTTTACGGACGATAGTTTTACGTGATAGCTAGAAGTTCTCTCGCGCGCTCGCGTGGCGGCGTTCCAGTAGCAGAACTATTCGAACTGCTAGCTCTGACGTCACGCGATCGTGTCTCTCTATCGCTTGTTCCGCGCTCTCACTTGCACGCTCAGGCTCAGGCGGAACGTGACACTTTTTCGTGCGTGCAGCTGGTGTTCATCGATTTATAAGACGTTATCAAGTCAAAAAGTGACTACAGTACTAACAGCTAAAGCCAGCGTCATGGAGTCACAGCTATAAGCAAACTGGATAATGGCATACAAGGTGTCTTGGTGCGGCTTCTCCGTTAGGATGGTGAGCGTTGTGGGGTGGAGGAATATCAACTGGCCCGTGTCCATCCCGCAGGCAAGGTGCATGCCTTTGAGAACGCCAAGTTTAAAGTTAATAGAGGTAAATAAAACATTGAGGTACCTACAAGACTTTGCAGGATGCAGCCTGCATTTGTATAAAGTAGCAAATAAAGCAACGTTAAACTTCTAATAGCTTATCCATTATACCAAAGTTTGAACCTAATAACATTTTCAGTTTGCATCTCGAAAGTATAAACCTAACGCTAGTATAGCAATTTGACAAATGACTATCATTGCTAAATTTGTTACATGAGGAGTCGATCTGCTTTCCGGTGCGAGGTGTCCGCTGCAGCACCTTGGGCCTCAACGTCTATCGGTTCTTCGGAACTAGCACCGTCCGTTGACGCTTCAGCTTTGCAAACCTCTTTGCCACATCAACGTGCAAACACAGAATTGATGCAATCCACAGTCCACTGCACAAAATACATTTTGGACATTTCGGTTTTAAATTCAAGACACCATAAAATACGATTTGACCCTCTATAATTTTGGTGTATTTACAACTCCAGGCGTATGTAAACTATGTAGAGTCTGTTCAAAAAGTCAGTTAACATAGTAATTTTAGAAGAAATTTAAAATCGCATTCTGACACCATCATTTTTTGTTGTCTAGGACTGCTTCTCACATACTATTTTGTTTGATTCATCGATGATTGTACCACCTACCTTGTAGATAATTTACCTATGTAAACTGACTTATTGAACAGACTCTACCTGAAGGCGAATACTTCAAGCAAGTGACAGAAAGCTGAGGCCTTGTGATCTCCACGTCCCCTTTGATGGAGTCTTCCTTGGGCGGGATCACCACCTTGTAGTGGTCCCTCAGGTCGATCTTCGTGAAGAGCTTGTGCTGGACGTAGTTGACCAGCTCGATGGTGCCGTCAGCGTATCCGATGCACACGTATACCCTTGGGATGTTAAATAACAAGCTTAGAACCTGATTTTCTTTAGGCTTTACCAATAGGTTAAATTTTATTCACTCCTGAGTCCTATTCCAAAGTAAACTTATCACTTTATTTTGATATGAAAGATATCTCTTTCATTATAATTGGTCATAAAATGACTTGGCGTTGAAATATACAGCGTCGGGTACCTAGGCCAGAAGAGTCAGGTATTTGATCTTACGTAACGACGCCTGTGTTAGACTTTCTGACATAAGTGACTCAACAACACCTTAAGGTCCGTGGGAAATGAATTTCATTTTATTTCGCAATGTCAAACTTTTATTACAAGTGAATATAATTAAAATTATTAAAAAATACGACTGCTCTGCCATAGACACACATACATACACGAACCCTGAATACTTAACACTCCTTTTTTGAGCAGTCGTGTATTAAAAAATTCCCCTCGAATAGAAGTACGGCTACCACTGCTACTACTACACTGAAAAAACGTTAGGGTTAAAAATAAATGAAATACTGCTAAAAATTACCCAGCATGTTTGTCAATATAGCACCTGCAAAGTTTGTAGTTAAAAACAAATACGTCAACTTTGCAGCCACTACTTGTCAAGTATTAACCGTTAGAATTGGTTAAAAATAAATGGTAACTACAACCGACCTACTCGGTAGTAACAGCAGTGTTACTCAGTATTCTCAACCAATGTAATAGGTAAGCACAACCGACCTACTCGGTAGTAACAGCATTGTTACTCAGTATTCTCAACCAATTTAATCGGTAACCACAACAGACCTACTCGGTAGTAACAGCAGTGTTACTCAGTATTCTCAACCAAATTAATCGGTAACTACAACCAACCTTCTCGGTAGTTACAGCAGTGTTACTCAGTATTCCGAACCAATTCAATCGGTAGATACAGTCAATTAAATTTGTACGATCAATTAAAAATATTTATGCATCCACCTTCAGTTTTTTTAGTATCTCATGTTACATATTTAAAAAAACAATGAAAGTAGGTACATACATATTTCTATATTAATAATACAAAGTTAATTGACTGATCTACCGTTCGAATTGGTTGGGAATACTGAGTAACACTGCTGTAACTACCGAATAGGTCGGTTGTAGTTATTACCGATTAAATTGGTCGAGAAAAAGTTACTTACGTAACGAATACGTACACAAAGTACTTTAGTAAATAGTACATTCATGGAAACCACTGATTGAACACGGTGGCAAACTTAGGCCTACTTATTTAATTTATTTGGGACAAGGGGTTCTTATAATATTAAAGTTCAAATACACTGTAATACAAAACTGATTTATTTAGAATTTTATCTATAATCTAATAATCTATCTTAAATATCTCACATCTTACACTGGCTTCACTTCACAATACTTTACGAATACTGAGCGCGCGTGTTACATGTAACTCCAACGAGGTTCCAGGACGAAATGACACGACTTGGCCCGAGTCGCCACGATTTCTCGACACAGCTTGGTTGTTAACAACTATTGGTTTATCAAGTATTAACCGATCATATCTACTTATTTAAAAGCAATTATGCACTTGATTAGAATTAAATGAGTTTATCTTACTTATTAATAAATCAGTTGGTTTGTTAAAATCAACCGAATAATGACTTTTTTGAAATCAATTGAGCACTTAGTTTAAAATTAAATGACTCAACTTATTTGTTATTAAATAAGGATGTTCATAAAAATCAACCGATTTAAATGCTAGTTTAGATTTGAACAAAATACTTATTATGAATTAACAAAACCACTCATTAGTTTTGTATCATGTTCGAAAGTGTTTGGATTTACCAATTATGTTAATTACAAATCATTAATTTTCTATTTGTTAATAACCAAGAACATTTAACAATATGCACAGGTCTATTATATACCAAGTTTACTTGGCGTTTTTAGATAAGTCATAGTTAAAATATGCCGATTTGCTTTTAACCGAGCCAAAAAGGTCCTTTGTTAAAATAAAATTTTTTCAGTGTATACGTAACGATATCACAGTCATTGCCTTTGGAATCTAATTATTCACATTTTTAATAAATGATATTTTTTTGTTAATTACTGTATATTGAACTATAGTGTTATATATTTTTGGAATCAACTCATCATTTTCTAGTTGATGATCAAATAGTTAATCTTATTTTCGAATTTTTTTTTTCAACTTTAGTCTTTAATGGGGAACCATGGTCACCCCATCAATTTTTTTTAAAATTTTACTAGCCTATGTCACCTGGAATAAGCTAGGTATTCTAACGATACCTCATTTATCAAAATCGGTTCAGGCGTATAGAAGTTATGGTGGAATATACAAACTCACATACCTACAATACATACATACATACATACATACATACATACATACATACATACATACATACATACATAAATACATACATACATACATACATACATACATACATACATACATACATACATACATACATACATACATACATACATACATACATACATACATACATACATACATACATACATACATACATACATACATACATACATACATACATACATACATACAAACATACATACATAGTACATACATACAACGTACATGAACCCTGAAAACAATATACTCCTTTTTTCAGGCAGTCGTATAAAAACACATATGTTGCGATTTGGTGACCTAAGGTTACCGAGCATATCCGGAATTCTTACAGTTATCTGAGTCCAATAAACTGTGACTGAGCTACGCACTTAAGTCTCAAAGTAAATATTTGTTTGTTTTGAGAACTCTAGATACTATCATAATAATTAACTTATCCGACTATTAATAGAGTTCATTCTACTTCACTTTTCCGGGTGTACTGTTAAGGACAGAGCGTGTGATATCTTATTATCCAGAAATGTGACGAGCTTCTCTGTCACAAAATCCACGAAACCAACTCCTTGGTTGTGTGTACCTGTGGAAAATGTTTTATAGGTAGGTATATAAATTAAAGCCCTAATTCAAAAGCTAGATCCGAAGAACGAATGAGACTTCAGGATCGTTAGGCCAATATCCAATTTCGACTGTCGGATGGTTCAAATTAGGTGGTAGTGGTGGTCATCATGCGCAATTTCAAAAAATTTTTTTTTTTAAATTGCGCATGACAATCATGCGTTGAGATCTACAGTAATCTTTTAAAATGCTGTCTTAAGCTTGTCTGTCTGTGTCTGGTGGGAGGCTTCAGCCGTGGCTAGTTACCACCCTACCGGCAAAGACGTGTCGCCAAGCGATTTAGCGTTCCGGTACAATGCCGTGTAGAAACCGAATAGGGGTATGGGTTTAATATAACTGCCAAACTCCTAACAGGTTAGCCCGCAGATTGCATCATCACTTACCATCAGGTGTGATCGCAGTCAAGGGCTAACTTGTAGTGGATAAGTGGACAAAATATATATATATATATATATATATATATATATATATATATATAATTTAAATATATATATATTTACCTATTAGAATGCAGTGCTTCAACTCTTTCATTACTTACCCAATGCTTCTTTTGACAGGCCTTTACGAGGTTTACACTTACATATCACGAAATCCCTGACTAGGATGGGCTTGCCACTGGTGGTGGCATCTGTAGGCAATGCCTGCTTCATGAGCTTTTGTCGCGGCAGACCCGTTTCCGAGTCCACTTCGATGACAACCTTCTCCCAACATGGACATAGCTTGTTGCCTAAAATCACGTATTTGTATTAAAAACTATAATATTTTATGCTGCGAAAAAACATCGTTTAATTTTAATTTAGGTCTCATCTGTGCAAACCATCGCTGGCTCACTACTGAGCACGAGTCTCCACTCGGAATGACAAGGGTTTGGCCATATTCCACCACGCTGGCCAAGCTGAGGATTGGCAGCTTCACACACTTTCAAGAACTAATGTTCTTCATAATTGAAGACTTCTCGGGCGACAGGTTTCCTCAGGACGTTTTCCTTCACAGTTCAAAGCAAGTGTAATTTTGAAAACGCACATAGTTAACTCCGAAAAGTTAGAGATGCATGCACGGGGATCGAACCCGCGAACCCGTAAAGGAGGTCGAGTACTTATCTAAACCACTAGGCTATCACTGCTTCTGAATATAAGTGCTATTCTGTGGTGTTAGTCCAAAATAGAGATTTCGTACTGGTTCTTACATTTGGGATCCAAAATCATGTAGCTCCTTGGGGAAACATTGAAACTGATTCCTTTAACGGAGTCCACCGTGAAGCCGTGGACCCAGTAGAGGAGTTTCATCTGGCTGTCGTAGAAGTGAATCTCGCCGGCGCCATTACCGGTGACTATCACTCTGAAAGTCATAAAATAATGTAGGTATACAAAATTTATTGCATAAACTTAAAAAGTTTAAAGATTGGATAGGACAAAATCCATAATGTCATCTTAGTTCACTCACCCATCAATACTTTTAATCACATTAATCTTCCTTTGCTCCATTTTCAAAACTTTGATAAACTTTAAATTTTCATAGTTCGTGTCTTCCACATTAGTTTTGTACTGTATAGTATACCCGTACACCAGGACAGACCCACGACTGGTAGCCACCAATACCTGGCTAGTATCCTTCACGAATGTGAAGCATGTTAGTCTGCCGTGGTCTGGACTTATTTTTTTGTCTGGTACCCGGATCTTTAGCTCATAGTCGTTTGTCTCTTTTAGGAGACCTCGTTCCATTACGAATATTTTCTGCAGAAGATATCGTTATGAGTTTTTTAGATCGTACTACCAATACTTAAGACTACCCTCATTATAAATTCAAGAGAAATTAATATTTTGCTTGGAATTGTACATTATAAACTAATCTATCTTTTTTTTCTTTTTTTGAGGGGCTTTTATAATTAATTACATCTTAATCCTGTACGCTCAAAATGCTAAATTACATAACCTTAATTATTTTATGTTACCCTGTAAGTATCATTTAAGTGAATTGTAAAATTATTTTTGAAACAATAAACATCTTAAACCAAACATCAGAGTTCATATAGGAATTGTAACTAAAATTTATAATTTAAGTACTTATTTATTTCTTTCAAATAATTGGTTTATTCATGTTCAAATATTCAGAGACCTTAATAATTTAATACTTCTGTAGATACTAACAGCAGAAATACCAATCCATATATCATTTTTCGTCATCAGCAAGAATTGTTGAGTATTGTTAGGGTTAAAAGCCATATCGATGACGCCACCTCTAGAAATATCCACTTCCAAGGATGCTAAAATCAAAATTTTACATACTAGGTACTTGTTTACTTTAATTGGAAGAAATTAATTAAACTTCCAAAACGAAGTGTACCACCAGGAGTGTGACCAGGAAGTATTAAGCTCTCTGTTACGAAATTGCGAGATTTGAAATATTATGCACTCCCTAGTTTTGTTTTTTGCAGGTAACTGCCGATCTATATTATTATCTATAAAGAAAAGGTGAACCACCTTTTCCTTTTTACCGGTCCATTAACGTGCCTACAGCTCAAACTACAGGTTGGATCGAGCTGAGCTCATACTGCTTGTATGACGGAAGCATCCGCTAAGAAAAGATCTCTCAAAATTCTACCCCAAAGGGCGTAAAATACAGGTTTGGTAAATGGTCTCCACAATTGATAAATCATTTCAACTCTTTTTCAAGCCACACTTAAAAGTTGTTCCTTCCCTCTCGAAATGTCATCAGTAGGTATTGATGGTCTCCAAATAAAGTAGGTACATTAGTAGGTACCGTGAGGAACGTCCCAGCCGATAGACCAAATCCACCAACATATCGAAGCTTTGTCCTGATATCCTAACGTCAGTAGAAACTTGGCATCGGCACTCATGGTCACTTTCGCCAACTTTACGTTTCTGTGCGGATTGAAGATTGTCTTCTGAGGGAAATAGTCGGAGCTGTCCCATATTATGATGACGTTTTCAGGGCCAGAGTCTGCTGTTACAAGCCATTTGCCCTCGCTGTCGGAAGCTATGCATGTCACTATGTGCTTCTGCAAAAAAAATCGCAATCGAGCCTAGAATTAGGACAGGGTTATTGTTTAAGAGATCCTAAAATAAAATTTAAAAGTATCCCATAAATTGGTATTGAATATAGATATAAGCAGTTACTCATATTTTTGGAGTCACCACTCGCTCTCAATTTTAACCATTGGGGAACCGAATCCAAGTCATTTTCCTAGGCGATGATGCTGTTCCTGGGTAGCATGTTCAGAATTGAATAAATATTCTTTAAAAAATATATGGTAAAAAAAGACTAAATTAGCTCAGGAAGCCGACCGCCGTAGTTAGTTTAAAGTATAGCCACTGGCCACAGAATAGTGTAAGAGTGACGGACCCAATCACGTTTGATTGATTGAAATTTTCTCCCTATCTGAAATATGCTAACATGCACTGCTGGAGCAGGGAATAATATCTACCCTAAATTCAACCAGTCACAAAAATTGCCATGCGAGCTGATTTCATTTAGGTACGTATTAAAATGAGCAACCTCCAAGTTTTTTGCTGGTTCTTCTCGGTAGGAAGTTTCATTCCGAACCAGCGCGGCGGTGAATTGTCTTGACTATTCGAAAGCTGTTGAAAAGCTTATAGGAATAAAAAAATCTTTAATTAATTTTTGATTACCTACCTTCTTTTAATTTGCACGTCAGCAATGACGAAACATGTTTGTTCTTTAATTAGTTTGTCATCTTAATTGCAACAACGTTTCTTGCAAATAAACGATTGATTGATTAATGTGGTGACTTACATGCCCCTGCAGGATCATCATGGTGTTAGCGCTCCAGTTATACAGCACGGCGCAGTTGCCCGCTGCGTAGAATGCTACAGTGCTGCCTTCAGCATTCAGGTTGATCACTCCCACCTTCGGGTTATAGCCGTGGATCCACCGTATATTCTGATAAAATAATATAACTTTGCATAATCATCATCTCGACCTTGCCGGCAACGGTTTTAGCGAAAAATAGAGTTACCAAGTTCGAATTGGAAGACTTCACAGACAGACAGATTATGGAGAACTTTCGGACATGCAGGTTTAATCGCGATGTTTTTCTACACAGATTTAAAAGAAGTTGTTTGTCATCACTGAATTGGGAATCCGCATATTAATATTCATCCGCGTGATTTAAGTTTTTTTTATTCCCGCGGGAACTCCCTAATTTTCCGGGATGAAAAGTAGTCTATGTCACTCTCCAGGTCCTCAACTATACCCATGCCAAAAATCACGTCGATCCGTTGCGCCGTTGCCGCCTAATTGAAGAAAAATGCGAGAAAAAGAGCATACTGTCCCACAGGAACTGTTTGTTTTTCCGGGATATAAAGTGGCCTATGTCACTCTCCAGGTCCTCAAATATACCAATGCAAAAAATCACATCGATCCGTTGCGCCGTTGAAGCGTGATTGAAGGACAAACCAACAAACCAACAAACCAACAAACAAAGTGACTTTCGCATTTATAATATTAAGTATGATGTAAGGCTATAAATGTTATTTATTTTCCCACACTGTATATTCATGAAATTGTATCTTTATCTTTAATACTTACAAACGGCGATGGCTTGTAGTTGTACTCTCCGAACTCAGTGTGCTTCCTGATATGGGAGAGAGACAGGCTGTACAGACGACGGAAGTCCACCTCACTTTGCGCACGAGATCGGATATTCGGGAGGGAGTGGAATTTGTCTAAAGAATTTGATGATACGATTTTCTCCATTTTTAAGGGAGGTCTTCTCTACGTTTCTTAAGATTTAATAATTATTTTAATAAGTTGTATATAATCAGTCCATTTATTATTCCAGTGTCAGTTTGTCACAGTTTATTGACTTTGAGAAATTTTGAGTTTTGACAATTTGATGTCAGTGCAGGAAGCAGGCGATATTAGCACTTTTTGGAAGAATTTATATAGAAAAAAAACATAGGGTCCACCGTCCATAGGTCCAAACACCAATAAGAGGACAATTCAGCTATTCGGGCATTTACTGCTACGGATGATCCCAATTTATGAAGGAAGGATTGCAGGCAAAAGAGTTCCAGGTCACAAAAACGTAAGATTTAGATGCGATGGTTGAACTTTCAGGTGTTGAATTTATAGGAAGGTAGGTAGGTACCATTAATTATTCTGTGATAGAATTTTATACAATTAGGAACATCGCTGCTAATTTCTTCTCTGAACTTAGACAAAAACTGCCGCATTTTCTGCCGAACTAGGTAGTTTAACTATTGTAATTCGCATTCATACTCGGTAAACGATATAGCACGCATTCGCAAGTGGGTGCCGTTGCTCATTGTTATTAAACGAAATAAAAATCAATATCCGGTGTAGAGTGCAATCGCATCGAGGCACGGTATCATCAAAATAGCGCACCAAGTAGGAAATACATGAGTCAAGCATCACAGGGCGTTCACCATTAACAGCGAGCGTGTATTAATTAATACAGTGGCGAGTGCCGAGTAGTTTGTGAGCTGACGAACTATTTGTTCACTGAGAGATACCGGTCTAAAAAGGGAAATGCACATTCGACACAGAGGTTCATCAATAAGTAAAGATCAGGCATTGGGTGCCTCATTGATAAGCACTTTTATTTTGACGACCTCCCTGACGCAGTGTTGCCTTAGCGTGGGAGGTCCCGGGTTCAATTCCCGGCAGGGTCAATTTGGGAATTATGAATTTTCTCTGGTCTGATCTGCTGGGAAGCTTTGGCTGTGTCTAGTGTAAGCATAACTCCAGAAGTGGGCGAATAATTAAAATTATTTTTAAAATATGTTTGTACTCTCTTCAAAACGTGCACGAGTGAATGGTCACAACGTGTAATGGTTTCACGAGAGATTTAATGTAAACAAAAGTATAAAACTAGGCCAAAACATCACAACAACAATAAATTTATCATTTGATCAGACTGCAGTTGCTACTGCTAAGCTCTAAATCAAATTGCGATCTAAACACAAAAGTATTCAATAATCGCTGAGTCTGCCGGTAGGAGACTTTCAAACGTCAAAATACTCGTATTTATGTTAATTAGTCGAATATGGCGTATCCCCGCCAAAGAACGAACCGAGTGAAATACATCGAATGAGTCAAATATCAGCCTAATTAAACCTTCATCACAAAACAAACAAATACACTAAAACCTACCTTCTAAACAAATACACATATCTTTTATCTTTTCCAAAATTTCAATTCAATTTATAACGCAAAGCTGACACTAGTTACCACCCTACTGGCAAAGACGTACCGCCAAGCGATTTAGTGTTCCGGTACGATGACATGTGGAAACCGACTAGGGGTATGGGTTTAATATAACTGCCATATACCCTTACCAGGTAAGCCCGCTACGTAAGTCAAGGGCTAACTTGTAGTGGAATAAAAAAAAACTAAATTCTATACATAGAATTTGGATGAACTCCATTGTCCAAGCGGGTATGGCATCTGGCATCCGACATTATTAGCGGATATGGTTGAGTTTCTCTTTTATAGGCACTGAGTTTTAAATTTTGGAATGTTTGCAAAAATGGGTAAGTAAGTCTTGCAACAAAATTAATTTAGTTACTAAATAAATCAGTATTTTTATACAGGTACCAACGATATTTACCTATAGACCTCAGAGTCTTGAGAGTGAGACTCTTGTTTGTACTTTTTCGACATAACTGCTTTTATACCTACTTCGGCTCAAAAGGTCCAATCCCAGAATACGTCCATTACGTATGGTCTATGTCTAATTGTAAGAAATACACAATTCCCATATGGGATATCCTCGGGCTTGCTCTCGACACTATTCTGTAAAAGGCAGGTAAAACTTGCCTTAGAAAAGCGCTAATTCAGCCAATTACATCAATTGTAATAACAACAACTTCCATGATAAGGGGGTTCCTGACCGCGCATGATCCTCGCAGCCTCAAGTCCACAAGCTCTTGTTCTAATATTATCTGCAAGCCGCAGTCAAAGGTCGACAATATACGCAATGTTCACGACAGAATGGACAAAAGCCATTCTGTCGTGAACATGGATCCGCGCAACCGTGTGCTTACGTCCCTTATGGGGTATATCATGACATTCACAAGTCTTGTTTACTTCGGCTGCAGTGCTGTATCAGCTAAAACTATATTCCTGGAGGAAAATGCCCTCATTATCGAAGAGGTCAGTTTTAATCATTTCAATGTTAAGTCTTTTAAGACATGGTTGACCTATTTTTTATTTTATTTAAAGTAATTTCATGTTTTACTTATTTTATTAATATACTTAGTATATTAGGTATTATGTATCGTAGAGTAGTGATAATCTAGTGGCTTAGAAGCCCGGCTGCCTACCCGAATACTCGTGGATTCAATCCCTAAACCTCAAATTTTTCGGAATTAGGTATACCTATAAATCTTTCTAATAATGATATAAACCTGCATTGTCCGAGAGTTCTTTATTATGTTTTCGAAGGTGTGTGAAGTCTGCCAATCCACACTTGGCCAGCGTAGTGGACTATGGCCAAACCCAAACAATGCTACTATATATTATCTTAAAAGTGTCTTTCTTATTCCTTTTTCACAACCTATCTACTGAATCCATTGAGACGAAATTTATGTACAGAAATAGCTTCCATTTTCGAGTCGATTGCCCATCTTTCCTAGCAACGCACCCCATTATGGTGGAAAATGGGATGCCGTGATGATAGGACCGAGAGGCTTATGTTTTTACGAAAGCGATGATAGAACAAAAAGATAGAAGCTTATATTTTTACGAAAATCGCGTTTGAAAAGTAGGAACGAGCTAGAATAATGGTACTAATGATCCAGGTAAACTTCATGAAGATGTACGGCTACCTGTCGGAAGTGTCCCACTTAGAGGGCGAGACCTACACCAGCCTGTCCGTCGCCGACGCCGTGGCCAAGATGCAGAGCTTCGCTGGCCTGCCGCCTACGGGGTACCTTGACGATGAAACTAGAAAAGTAAGTATGTATAGAAAGCCCTATTCTTCTTCTAAAGCACGGTTTAAACTTGAAAAGGGTAATGTGTGGGAAATGTTGAAAATATAAGATACTACTGTGTTCCTGGGGGTGACCTTAGACGCAAAGCTTCAATGGGGCACCCATATATCAACACATTCTAGCAAGCTTAGTTATGCTGCTTACGCTGTCAGAAAGATTCGACA
The DNA here is from genome assembly GCA_963932025.1 of Erebia epiphron. NCBI lineage: Eukaryota > Metazoa > Arthropoda > Insecta > Lepidoptera > Nymphalidae > Erebia > Erebia epiphron. The sequence goes on from OZ009948.1 coordinate 24,736,076, forward strand.
GTTAACTGACATCGAAACGGCCAGGATTGTATATTTTGCTTATTTTCACAGCATTATGGGGGGTAAAGCGGCAGATATTCAAAAAATTTTTGTATTACAAAAAAGGGCAATACGTGCAATTTACAATTTAAAACCGCGTGATTCCCTTAGAGAGAAATTTAAAGAAATGGTATTCTAACTGTCGCCTCGCAATATATTTACAGTAATACTTATAAGTTTTCCTCTGCGAGTAAAACGGAGCCCGTAGGTACACTAAATACTGACTACCGAGCTGGCGGGCTCACGGATGGAATTCTGGTGGTGACAATATCACCACCCACCAACATAACTGAGCAAATAATATAATCTATATATATAAAATTCAAAGTCCTGACTGACTGACTGACTTATATATCAACGCACAGCCTAAACCGCTGGAGTTAGAAACTTGAAATTTTGACAGTAGGTTCCTTTTATGACTTAGGCGCTCACTAAGGAAAGATTTTTCAAAATTCCACCCCTAAGGGAGTGAAATAGGGGTTGAAAGTTCGTATGAAAGTCCGTTATTTCTAAAGTTATATCCATGAAACTTGGTATATAAGCTAGCGGTAAAAAATTAAGAAATACGTGTTTCACAGTTTCTAAAAATTCTACTCTTGAAGGGATGAAATAGGGGATGGAAGTTTCTATGAAAGTATTTCATTTCTCAAGATATTTCTCAAGTTATATCAACGAAACTTGGAATTTTTGCTAAAGGTACAAAAAAGAAGTACATGTGTCACAGTTTTTCAAAATTCCACCCATAAATGGGTGAAATACGGGTTTATATGAAGGTCCTTCATTTCTCAAGTTATAGCCATGAATCTTGGTATATATGTGCTGCGGGTTAAAAATTAAGAAATACGTGTTTCACAATTTTTGAAAATTCAACCCACAAAGGGGTGAAATAGGGGTTGAAAGTTTATATGAAAGTCCTTCATTTTCAAGTTACAGCCATGAGACATGGTATATGAGTTGCGGGTTGAAAATGAAGAAAGATTAGACGTGTTTCACAGTTTTTGAAAATTCGACCCCCAAAAGGGTGAAATAGGGGACGAAAGTTGATATGAAAGTCCGTTATTTTTCAAGTTATAGCCACGAAAGTTGGTATTTGGGCTTCTGGTTTAAAATATATAAATAGGTGCTTCGCCATTTTTGAAAATACTTCCCCAAAAGGGGTGAAAAAGGGTAGTTCTTTATTTAACAAGATATTTTTCAAGTTAAATCTTAAACTTGGTATTTTGGCTTTTGGTAAATATACAGAAGAATGTTTTTAAAAATTCCACCCCCAATGGGGTTAAATAGGGGTTGAAAGTTTGTATGAAAGTCCGTCGTTTTTCAAGCTGCTATAGCCATGAAACTTGGTATTTGGGCTTTCGCTAATGACGAAATACGGATTTTACAGTTTTTGAAATTTCTATCCCCAAGGACGTCAAATACGTCAAAGGGCGTTTGGCCTTCAATCACGCCGCAACAGAGCAACGGATCGACGTGATTTTTTGCATGGGCTAGTTGGGTACTTGGAGAGTGACACAGGCTTCTTTTTAGCCCGGAAAATTAAGGCGTGCCTGTGGGAATTAAAAAACTTAAGCCACGCGAACGAAGTCGCGGGGATCCTCTAGTAAGAAATAATGCTCAATAATTTATCTTATGGCGGCGTGAAGATCCAGCAAGAAACTTGGTGGTTATAATTAATATCGACTGCGTGCGCTGTTTCTAGTGATTTTAGTTACCACACACTCACAACACCTAACACCACCAATCTTCCGTATCAGATTTTTTTTTAATTAAAAATAATACAATAGAACTTAATAAGCTAGCTAGCTTAAAATCTAATCACTTAGATAGTCAGTCATATCGTAAGTTTATGGTTGTACGCACAGACCATAGGTTTACTACTCGGTGGTTGTACGTAATCCTAAAATGGAGCTTCTTGGTTCTATAGCTTTTCAAAAGAAGACGCTGCGGCATGAAAGATATCGAGACAAAGGGGGAAGTGCATCGCAGGAAGCGATACATACTGCAACAAGGATGGGGCAAGAAAACTATTACATACAGGTACTATTATAATACTTACCTACCTTTCCATATGTATATAAGAGACTAGCTAAGAGATAGGGTAAACTTGCCTAAATCGTACCCGTTAAGGGAAAATGGCTGTCGTAGTTATAATGCAAGCTTTCAAATAATAAAAACACTATAAATTAAAACTTTGTTTATTCTTCTAACATAATTTGTAACACAAAATAACAAAAATAATAAACTTCTTGAGAAAAAAATACAAAATAAAATAAATTCAAAAGTACGAATTAAGATTATCTATATTGTCTTAATTCGTACTCATGTACTCCTTAATCGTACTTTATGAGATCTATTTGCAATTATCACAACAATAATCGTAAGTTGTAATATCGGCACCTGCGCAAAGCTCATGTACCCATTTGGAACATTCATTGCACTTTATCATGTTCTCCGGCCGATCTTCATTACACAACAAACATAGCCATGCTTCAGTCTCTTTTTCAGTGTGCTTTGGTTTTTTTCTTAAATATTCTTATTTTCCTTATTCTTTCTTTTAGGTATTTCAGTCTTGACCTCTATTTTTATCTTTGGTAGTTTCTTCTTTTCAATTTCTATCTTTCTCTCTAATTCATTTTTGTATGGACTCTCCGTCAATACTCTTGCTGACGTAGTTGTAGTGATTTTAGATCTTCCAATTTTTCTTACTGGTGAAATTGATTCTATTGTTGACTTGACTGATGATGTGCTAGGCAATACAATATTAGATAATATTTTAACAGGCGGTTCAGCAGAACTATTCAACAAAACTGAGCCAGAAGTAAATTCAACGGGGGAGATTTGTTGAGGCACATCCGAAGCAGGATTTAATGCTAGAGTATTAATTTTTGACGTTGATGGAGTCACATTAAACGTTGATAAATTAAATTTCAAATTTACATTTATCCTTAATCGTACCGGTACCAATTAGAACAAATCGAAAAGTACGAATTAGGCAAACATCTCAAAAAAAAATTGAATTTCCCGCGTGAATGAATGACGCTAGCATAGACAACAAAACCGGCAAAAAAATGTGAGGAATAAATGTGTATGTATACACTCTACTTTGAGCTAAAACTAATACTACTTAGTTATGAAACTAGAAGCTTATGAAATGTCATAAAATATTGTTGAATATGCCAGTAAAAACTTTACTTTTTTGATATTTTATAACGGAGCGGCCGTAAAGCGTCTTGCTTTTTTCTGTACAACATGGCGGACTGACGCTTACGTTTTAGGCCGCTTGGGACGCTGTGTGAGCCTCGGGGTGGGAGAAATACACCAGGTACGATTTAGGAACAGGTACGAATTAAGCAAGTTTACCCTACCTGCACTTTTGGTAACTATCGCCAGGAAGGCTGATTCAGTACCTATTAGGTGGATATAGGGCTCCCCAATGATGACGATAGTGAAGGTCTGCCCCCATGCGATTGGGTTATAAACGACGTGATAAACTTACGAACTATAAATTATTATTAGCAATTATTAGATCATATTGTATAATATGACGTGTCGTCACGTGGATCGCTAATAAATATTATGAAGGCGTAAAATTAATTACTGTCCTATTCTTACGTCCTAGACTTGTCCAGTCTAATATGTAGAATAAAAAGAGATTGCAACTTTTTCAAGGGTAATCAACGGGACAAGTACCTTACCGAAGTCCCGCGTGGAAACCCTGATGAACACCGGACTGCAAGTGTGGGCTCCTCATGGTGGACTCAATTTCCGGCGCGTGGACCACGGCAACGCGGACATTCAGGTGTCCTTCGCGAGCAAGGATCACGGGGACGGGTAAGTGAGATCTATAAGAGTGAACTTTGACTTTGCTTAGACTAAGACATGCATTGTTAAAACGAGACAGATTTATGTTACTCACTCACATAAGTCCATCCCATTTTAAACTCTAAATAATAGAAGTCTGAGCCAAGTCAAAGTAACGTAAGTCTATAAGTAGATCTTAGCGTGAGATTACCAGCTTCCTCCGCGCGCGAGTTGAATGCAGAGTAAATGTATGGTGACCCGTGAGACATACATTTACTCTGCATTCAACTCGCGCGCGAATGTACCTATTTGGTACATTTTACCAGTAGATATACCTACGGCCGTAATTAGGTAAACTTGTAAGTTTCACTCACCGTAACCCGCTTAGGTACATGAGCAGGTAACTTAAGTAGGTAAGGTTGCATATACCTAGTTTACATTGTCGTTAGTTATGTAAGTCACTTACGTAAGCTACCTATACGAACGTAAAAAGTTAAAATTTTAATTAGCTATGGCCTATTCTGTTGTTTTACTCACGCGGCCATACTTAATGACGACTTCTGTAAGCTTGTATACGTTTTACAATTAAAGCCAAAACAGATTCTAACATTCAATTTAGGGTCCATGATACATCTCTCGGTCCGAGTGATTATGACAAAAGATTAAATGATCTACAGTGTAATAAGTAATAACGATTGCAATCACGTCTAATTAACTAAAATTGTTTACGCGATTAGGCAAAATCGCACTAAGAATATTGTCAATTCAAATTGTAAATTGTAGCATGCCTAATTGAAATTGTTTTAAAGATTGATGTAACGCAGTTTTCCTTGGAATAGGGTTACTACCGATTTATATTTTAGCTTTAACCATTTTTACAAATGATACGACTACATGCGCTCCTCTCTAACGTAGGTTTCCTTTTGACGGGCCAGGTCGCGTGGTGGCCCACGCGTTCCCGCCGCCGCACGGCGCCATGCACTTCGACGACGACGAGCTGTGGGGCGACGGCGCCGCCAGCGACGACGATGACGTCACGGACTTCTTCGCCGTCGCCGTGCACGAGATAGGCCATGCGCTGGGCCTGTCGCACTCCAATGTCAAGGCCTCTGTGATGTATCCGTACTACCAGGTACAGTTTATTGTACGCGTAAAGTTTTTGGTCTTGTTCCCCCTTCACCTTTCTTCTATCGGAGCGCAAGGCATCGTTAGGGTCTGCATTTGTATGTACTATAGGTAGTCGAAATCCCACGGACGCGTACGAAGCGATTTGCTTCCTCGTTTCAAATTCGACCCGCTAGGATATTGAATTATGGAACGCCCTTCCGGCTTCCATTTTTCGGCTTCCATGTGAATAGACATGAAGATGGTCACAGTTTATCACGTTGGCTATGTGCCTGACTTCACCCAGATCAAGAACTCTCAAGTGCCCATCCAGATTTTCCTCACGGTTTTCTTCACCGAATAAGAATTTTCGTTTGGGTTGTTTTCATTAAGTATTTTTATTATTTCAGGTGCCTGTTGAGAAGCTTCATGAAGACGATATAATGGGCATGCGTGAACTGTATCGTATGTATACACAATTAATTCGTTAAACACTAAGCATTCATATAGTTTAAATGCAGTTATAAATTACGTTACAAAGTGACCTTGCAAGTTGCAACTGGTGCAAACTGCGAATCCAAATAGCAAGCGTGAGATATTTTACAAAACAGAATAGGTTCATACCTAGGACAGTGATAAAGTTCACTTTACTAAAATAATAGGTTCATATACCTATATATTGCACAGTCTCAAAAGTTTTTTTTTATTGCGAGATAGGCTTGCGCTTGACGACAATCATACTAAGTGCAATGAGGTCTAGGTTGGAACGCGCTTGCCTAGAAGATGCCTATTAACTCATGCCTTGAAGGTACTTAAGTTATATGTGACAGGAAACACGTGCGCTGGGAGGGTGTTCCACACTCTAGCGGTGCAGAAACTTCGAGCAAAAACGCTTCGTGCGAGCAGGTTGGATGTCGACCACATAAGGATACATAAGGCTGACGGTTTCTCGCTGTTCACTATACTAAACTTTTTTCCAGTGAAAGAGGACGTGCACGCGCCAGCAGCGGTTGAAGCCAGGACGGAGGGCGCGTCAGGTCGCTCGTCGCTCGCCCCACACTTCACCAAGGCCGACAGTGAGGAAGACGACGAGAATGATGTGCCCGACCTGTGCTACACCAACTACGACACCATCCAGGTCATCCAGGGCAAGATCTACGTCTTCGAAGAGGAGGTTCTTTTCTTTTTTCCTTCTTCAAACCTTGGGTCAACCTCTTTCCGTTGAAATTCTCTCGCCAGCCAGCCAAGCTCATTCTAAAATCCTAGCAACCCGTGCTTAGGACGATAACAATGGGTTCTACTTCTACTACACCAATTACGACACCATTCAGGTCATCCAAGGCAAGATCTACGTCTTCGAAGAAGAGGTTCTTTTCTTTTTTGCTGCTTCCAAGCTTGGCTCAACCCCTTTACGCTGAGATTCCCTCTCCAGACAGCTAAGCTCACTCTAAAATACTATCAACCTGCTTAGGAGGATAACGATGGGTTTTACCTCTGCTACACCAATTACGACACCATCCAGGTCATCCAGGGCAAGATTTACGTCTTCGAAGAAAGGTTTTTTTCTTTTTTGCTGCTTCCAAGCTTGGCTTAACCCCTTTCCGATGAAATTCCTTCTCTTCCCTCGATGGATTCGACCTTTGCTAGGATCTACGCCTCCAGAAAGGTCATCCAGAGTCATAGTCTTAGGCCTCAGTTAACACATCATACTAATATTATAAATGCGAAAGTGTGTTTGTTTGTTGGTTTATTAGTTTATTGGTTTGTCCATCAATCACGCCTCAACAAAGCAACGGATCGACGTGATTTTTGCATGGGTATCGTTGAGGATCTGGAGAGTGACATAGGGTACTTTTTATCCCGGAAAATTAAGGAGTTCCCGTGGGAATTACAAAAACACTTATTCCACGCAAACGAAGTCGTGGGCATCACCTAGTAGCTAATATTTGCAAACAATACGCAACATACAAGACGGTTTACATTTCGTAAGTTACTCATGTTATAGACTTACGTGAGTAACACAAAAACCAAACAAGTGTAATCGTGGCCTAACACCACTAAGATGTAGGTTCCCAGTCCAAAGATTAGCAAAAGAAAGTGTTGATAGGTGGTTCCTCGTGCTTGCAGTGGATGTGGGTGTTGAGCGAGAGGAAGCACATCATGGAGGGTTACCCGAAGAAGTTCCACGACGTGTTCGTCGGCCTGCCCCGACACGTCAACGTCATCAGAACCATCTACGAGAAACAGGACGGTCACATCATCGTGTTCTCAGGTATGAGATGGCCGGACAGGTACTTAGTTTTGTTTTTTTGAAAACTTCTTTAGCCGCGTTGAGCGCTTTTTGGTAGGGGGTAAACTTGTGGATTCGCGAAGACCGACATGCTCGCGAACAGCGACATACGGTCTACTCGCGTTGTTACGAAGGCAAAATATACTACCTACATTCGAAATTAAACTATATGTTAATATATCTTAACAAGATATATATTTTTATTTGATTTAAACAATATTAAGTATATTATATAGTATATTATATAGTATTTAAATATTCGTTTTCATTTCTATCGGCAGTCCCTATGGCTGCCATTTTTTTTTAAATAGTTGCACCGGGCCGTATTTTGAGTCCGCTCCGGGGCCTCTCTTTTGCCCACACCCTGGGCAAACCATCCCCCCATTTGAGCGCCTTATAGTAGTTTCACGGAATATATAATAGTAGGTACTAACATAGTAGTTCGTTACGATTATATGGACGGGCTCCATATCAAAAATGTTGAACAAAAAAGGTTTCGACCACGTCATAAGGATGCCAACGCACACGATTTCACGCAGTTCTGTGGTAATATGGTGACTTGATTCCAGGTCGTTCGTACTGGGAGTTCAGCGCTCGATTCCGGCTGGTGAAGCGCGGGCGGATCACCGAGTACAAGATACCTCAAGTGCCGGAGCTGACCACAGTGTTCGTGTCCAACTACAATAACAAGACCTACCTCATCGAGTACGAGCGGTACTGGCGGTATGACGAGGCGACAAGGACTATGGACAGAGGATACCCCAAGGAAATGTCCGCGTGGAGGAATGTGCCGTACCCGGTAGACGCCGCTATTATATGGAAGGAAGGTATAATTGAGTAGACTATCAGATCTTTTTTAAAGACGCGGTGGACTGCAATCGAATTGCTAGCAAGTTTTGAAGCAGCCTGAGGTGGAGCGCGCTTGCCTAGAATCTAGATTAATGCCTATGGAAGGAAGGGAATGTTTAAAATTAGTAAGGTTATATTGTAGACTGGCAGTCTCATCAAGGAAGATAATCCCCGCTCCCTGGACGATTGATTTGAAATTTGTATGAAAATTGAACTTAACGTGAGCGAAGCAGCGGGCAAACTCTAGTTTATTTATAAAATCCCAATTTTGTATTTCCAGATACGTACTTCTTCCGCGGGCCGCGCTTCTGGCGGTTCGATAACGCACAAATACGCGCGCACGAGTACTACCCGCTGCCCACCGCGCAAATATGGTTCCCGTGTCGCGCCACGCCCGATATGATGCAGTACACCACCAATGACGAGCCCTAGCCGGCACTCGGCAGGGGCACCGCACTACGCTTATCTACTAGTTACTACCGCATCATCCCCATCTGTACGCATCACCGGGCACGGGTCTCCTCATAATCCGGCCCTGGTTAACTGGTCTCTGATCCGGCCGCGCAGATATGGTACCCGTACCGCGCTATGTATAATATGCAAATATTTTTGTAAATAAGAAAATATTTATATTTTAATCAGAATTTTTAAAAATCGTACAAAAGTAGTTCTTTATTTAAGAGCATGGCAAGTTATTTCACGATGTTTTCCTTCGCCGCACCGTAGCAAGCCAAAGTAAAAATAACTTATAGGTATGGACTTATTCAAACACACAGTAAACTTTATAAACGTCAAGTATACAAAGTATAAGACGTGATGATAATTAAAGACGGCATCTTAAAACTAAAGCTACGATATGAGATTAGCCGTTGCTGTTCTATTGGGTTGATCATGGTAAAGGGACCAACCGGCCTCCGGGTAATTTATGTGAGACTAGCTGATGCCCGCGACTTCGTACGCGTAGATCGAGGTTTTGTGGTTCCCGCGGGAACTCTTTAATTTTCCGGGATTAAAAGTAGCCTATGTGCTATTCCAGACTATAATCTACCTCTGTGCCAAATTTCAGCCAGATCCGTTAAGCTGTTGGGGCGTGCTTGAGTAACAAACATCCATACATCCATCCAAACTTTTATTTATTTATTTATATTATTCATGTACAAAATATTGTCTTAAACCTAATTTTAAAAAAGTGGACAAAGGTAAAGCTTATCTCTAAAAAGAAATCTCTTCCAGCCTTCCTTGAAAGTGAGTAAGGTGAAATTGTTAAGTGGTATAGGTACAAAAATAAAATATTATATTATATAACTTTCGCATTTATATACTTATTTCGTATTTATTTATGTGAGATGTATATGTATTGTAAATGCGAAAGTGTGTCCGTCTGTCTGCTACGCTTTCACGGCCCATCTGCTCAACCGATTTTGATGAAGTTTAGTACAGAGGTAGATTGTATCCCGGGGAAGGACACGGGCTACTTTTTATCCCGGAAAATTAAAGAATTCCACCGGTAATAAGAAAATCTGAATCCACGCGGACGAAGTCGCGGGAATCATCTAGTACGTGAATAAAGAGATTCGAACTTCGAACATGAACACAATTACGTCGTAAATATAAGATCTTACTGGCTCGCGAAGGTCTCAACCACTATCACCTTTGATTTTATATATAGGAGACTGCCATATTAGATATTGTAATTACCTAATGCACCTACCTAGTCTTTATGTAGTTGATTGTTACAATAAATTAGAACTGAGTAAGATACCAACATGCTTTTTATTTATTCACTTGCACGCCCCGGGATGTAAGTATGCTATGTTATTCTCCGGGATGCAAGTTATTCTCAAATTTTCTAAGCGTGATCGGACGTGAAAACGTACATTCAGGGGTCGTGGTCAAACTAAATCCAGCCAATTGGACCACAAGTCTTCGGTAGGGGCGGTGGTCCGATTTTGGTGGTCCAGCTGATTTATTGTGATCAGGGGGGTTACTATGAGCTCTTATAGCAGGACAGATATTGAACTGCACCTAACTTCAAGGCACTGAACTGGTAGGCAGACACTGCATTGAACTGTGCTGCAGTTTAATTTCTGTCCTGCTTTAAGCGCTCATAGTAAACACCCTGATGGTTACAGACAGGAACTCAACCCCTAATAAACGTACGTAATAGACAAACACGCTTTCGCATTATCATTAATAATAATTACTTGCTCTTAGCTGGTGACCCGACCCTGCTTCGGAAGGGCAGGCTTAGGGTGCCTTTCCACTAAAGATGTGTGTCAAAATGACCAATCCGAAGGCTTGATTTTTATAGGTCAGATCGCTAGATGTTAGACGAAGCGGTGGGTGATGGGTGGGTGGGTCATATCAATTAGCTTAGCAACGTAGCACATCTCTGGTGGAATGGGAAAGGCACCCTAAAGCCTGCCCTTGCTAAGCGGCCTGTTCCACTAATCCCTACCAACGTATCCCCCCCTGGAGGTAAGAGTATTTTTTTTTCTCTTTCTTAAAAGAAGCATGGTAGGTACTAGGTACAGTGTCACTTTATTTAATTTAAGGATGCAGGATAGTACCTATACTAGACGCCAAATTAAATAAATAACAAAAACAATTTAAAAATATAATCACTTTATTAGTCAAATCACAATAGAAATTAAATTACAGTGCTATAATAATAATAATTATAAACAAATTGATTGTTATTAATACTAATTAACGAACGTGGAACGTTATTGGAACTTGTTCCTGCGCTTCGATTTTGATCTATCTGACATAATTGGATCGATTTTTACACATAACAATGTACTACTAGCCTACAGATTAAACATAGACATTTATCTTTCACAAATAATTATTATAAACTGTGCTAAAATATCATTCTTTGTAATATGGATTTCAACAACAATTTTTAAACAATATCACTTTTCTGATTAATCAGATTTGAACTCGAAGATGGGGTACTTTTAAGTTTTCTCCATTTAAATATACAACAAACTGGCAATGTTCAGACAGACCAAGTTATATCAGGACACTCCCAATATTTATCGTGCATGCACGTTGTGACTTGTGACAATAAAATAGGCATAGAAGTGATAACTGCATATAATTTATTTTTAACTAAAGAAATATCCCGATATTTATTGACCGTCTGAACCTTTAATATCGGCAATTAGAATCAACCCTTTGGGCCGAAGCGCTCGGGCGGTTAAACGACCTGCGGTCAAATAGCCACAGAAAGTACAATTCGTGCCGACTAAAAATGCAATCAAAATGGCCTCAATCCTTCCCTCTCACCTACACACTATATTATATTATTGTGTGAGAGTGAGAGGAAATGATCAGCACCAGTTCGTTAAAGTTCACCACTGACGGTAAGTCATTCGACATAAGTCACGACATACAGCTAAACATAGATTGCGAGTGATATTTTGGCGCAAAGCCAACACACTTACATTCCGTGCCCACCATAATCTTTTTAAGTAATTTGGCGTCATGTCATTTGACCGTGAGTGCGAAATCCGTGCGACGGGGCATAAAGCCGCGCGGCCGCGTAATAGGACCCGTCGATCGAGAAATGTGGCAAATTTGGCGTCTTTCAATTTCACTTAAGTCATTCGACTTAAGTGAAATGACTTACCGTCAATGGCGAGCTTCAGATAAGTTTGTTTATCGGCGTGAGTGATGTTTAGCTGCAGCAGGAGGCGGGGTTGGGGTCCTTGCCGGAGCGCTTGGTGATGTTAAGACGCGTGAACTCCTCTGCCACAGTGGGGTGGATGCCCACAGTATTCGATAACTGCTCCATGGTTAAACCGCATCTGAAAAAGAAATGATAAATGATTTATTTATTTGACGTAGGACAACTTGTGTCACTTATGATACGTCAAGACTCTACCACCGGTTCGGAAAGTGTTTTACTGAGAAGAGCAGGAAGGTTCATTTTACTACCCTGGCTATGTTAGACTCACTCTTTACAAAGCTGAGAGTCATTTTTTTAGACAGGTACTGGCCACACTGAGCTATACAAAACTCAAGACAAAACAAAAAAAAACTTAAAGTCCTTGAAAGAAAGAAATTCCGAGCTCACCATTATCCATAGCTTTACAAGTAATTTGGCGTCATTACCTATTGACCGTGATGAGCGCGAAATTCGTGTACCATGCCATTACGGCGCGCGAAGTAGTAAGAGTTTGATGCAAAAATGTGCGCAAACATTTTGGCGTCAATCCGCTTGACTCAAGTCAAATGACTTATCGTCAATGGCGAGCTTAATAGAACATTAGGTGTACTCACTTAACAGCGGCCGCGAAGCCCTGTATGACCTCCCCGGCGACCGGGCCCACAAAGTGAAGCCCCAAAATCCGTTGAGGCGCCTCGCGGAGCGCTACGGCCTTGAGGTAGCAATTGCGAATGTTGCGCTGCGGGATGAAGAACTCTGTGGGCTTGTAGAACGCGTGGTACACTTCCAAGTTGTCAGCTCCGTATCTGTGGAGATTGAGCTAGTTATTTTGCGGAAGTCCATGATAATGAAGGAACTAGAAGTGTAATTCGCTATAATCCACGACAATAGGTAAATCTATGTGGTACAGTGTGTATCCCGCACTTATAGCCCGCGATATTCACCACACCACAGAAATCTTCCAAATTATTCTCAATATACCAGAGTGAATTCTAACTTTTATCTCATTCTCTTGCAGGCTAAATCTTTTTTTGGTCGCTTTCTCAACGATTTTTTAAAGAAGAAAAGAAAGTTTTTAAAGAAGGGTCCTAAAGAAGTTTCACTTAAGGTTTTGATTCCCTTGCGAGTGTCGAAAATTTGCAGCATAAACGGCTGTATCTTTTGATTGCGTTGGCTTAGAAGTTTAATTTTTTCATAGCTCCAAGGAACAGTAGACCTGAGTATTTTATATGAATTTCAGCTTGATACCTCCATGCGTTCCTGAGAAAAAGGGTCTCGACACACAGACGGACGGACAACAAAGTGATCCTATAAGGGTTCCGTTTTTTCCTTTTGAGGTACGGAACCCTAAAAAAAGACCAACCTATCAGTAGCGACCTCCTCGCTCAAGCCCACGCAGCCGTACTCCAGCGGAGTGAACACCGTGGTGGCCACATTCTCGTAGTCCATCTGTTGGGAGCTCCCCCCAAACAACCTCCGGGCGAGCAGCCTCCCCGCGTGTATGGCGACGGGCGTCAGCTCGGGCCGGCCCTCCAACACGTCGCCCACTGCGTATATGTGGGGCACGTTCGTTTGTTCCGTGCTCGCGACTATTTTGCCGTTGTCTGATAACGTCTGATGACAAAAGTACCAAATGAGAGAAAGAAAGAAACATTAGTATATTGTGTGCCTAGGGGTGAAACAAGACGATTTCACCCGAAGTCTGCCCTAGGGCACAAAACGATGAATTTCTACCCGCTGAATGACGTATTCGTCTGAAATTGACTAGGCTCAACAGGCACATGAAAAAATATAAAAAGCAACACAAACATAATAATATAAGCGAAAACATAAAAAAAAAATATGCGCCGAATTGAGAACCTCCTCCTTTTTTTTGAAGTCGGTTAAAAATAAAGAAATGAATTAAGTTTTGGATGGTCCGACGTCTCAAACAGGCATTTTGAGGAGTAGACATTTGAGAATGGGGCGTTTGGAGTATGGCACTTTTTTGAGTACGGGTCAATCTGAGGACGGGACATTTCGATATATTTTGCGACATTTTGACTAACCCACTGAGGAGAAAGGAAAATATAGCAAAATACTTACACTAACGCCAGCGGCTGGCAGGTTAAGTTGTTGGGTGAGCGCATATCGCCCGGTCGCCAATAGCACCGTGTCGAAAACGTCTTCACTCCTGCAAACATTAGACATTTTCACTTCTTTTGTTCAATGATATCGTAAGTGCGAAATCTATGCCTAAGACAAAATTTGGCGCGATGCAAACCCACCAAAATTCCGTGCTCAGACACCACCACCACCAGAAATCACACAAGTCACTGACGCCATGACATTTTGACCTTGAGTGCGAAATCTTTGGACGCCAAAAATTTTAGTAAAGTCAAATGACTTATCGTCAATTGCGAGCTTAAGAGATTCTAGAAAAACACTGCAAACATGTTAGCTTGAGCGAGTCCACCAAACATTTGTGCCGCGCACCGGTAGAATAGGGATGATGCATATATCAAAAATAAATTATTATTAAAAATAGAGGATCTGCCAAAAGACCTAAAATTCATATCCTCGGTTAGTTTTAAGTTTGATAACCATTTTAAAATATAGAAAATATATATTTTTTAGAAAGAAAGTGCGTTGAAATTTGATGACGTCACAACTGTGAATTTCATACAACTTCCATACTAAAAGTGAGTTTTTAAGTTTGATAAAGAGTTGCTTATTTGAATGAGTTGTCATCATCCCTATTGCACCATAAGAGGCACTCAGGCCAAAAACTTACTCTTGCTTAGTCTCCGTGTTCAACCAGCGAGCCTTGAGCTGTCCGGACGCTAGTTTCTCCACCGACAGAGGGACGCATCTGTGCTGGAACTTAACACCCTTTTCCTCCATCTCGTTGGTGATCATCCTCGACATCTGCTGGTCGAAGCCGCGCAGGGGGACCGACCGTACCAGCACTGTGGCCGAATAGCCCAGAGAGTTGAGGAAGCCGGCGCATTCCAAACCAATATCTGCAAAAGATAACTGTGGGCTTACTACCAACTCTTAAAAATTCAAAATTCAAAATTCTTTATTTGCAGAAACATTTTTTACAGTGAGATGTTATTTGTTAAAGCAGTACTATGTTTAAACTAGCTGATGCCCGCGACTTCGTCCGCGTGGGTTAAGTATTTTTTTTTGGAAGCGACCGGCTTTGCATCCAGTGACCCACAAGTCAGTGTAATACTTGATGTATGTGTTGTATTGTTTACATATTGTAACCTTTTCTTTTTTAAGAAAAGAGCAACTGCCGGCTCTTCTCAGTAGAAACGGCTTTCCGAACCGGTGGTAGATTCTTAACGTATCATAAGTGATACAAGTGGTTCTACATGAAATCAATAAATCTATCTATCTATCTATTCCCGCGGGAACTCCTTTATTTTCCAAGATAAAAAGTAGCCTATGTCCCTCTACTTTCCTCAACTATACCCATGACAAAAATCACGTCGATCCGTTGCTCCGTTGCGGTGTGATTGAATGACAAACCAACAAACAAACACACTTTCGCTTTTATAATGTTAGTATGATGTCAGTTTTATAATCCGTACCATGTCGTGCCTAAAATAAGGATTATTCAAAAACAAGACCATCAACAAAAATATACAGGTGAGGTGCGTGTTCTGACACGCACCTCACCTGAGAAGGTGAGAGAAGCGCGGGTTGAAAAATCTTTGGCCACCATTTCTGATTCTTTCGAAAAAATCATATCTAAATCTATTGAATCATTTGTGAGATATTAAATCTAGTGGTATCAATTAAATTACGGCTATGTGTAACGCCAGAATACTGTGCTTTTCAACTTTACATTATTCAACTGTCCCAAGCCTGCGATTTTTTCCGAATCTCGGGAGGCAACCCGAAAATTAATCTAAGAGAATTTAAATGGTATTGTATTAAAATTTAAACGTTTCATGTTTGTCTCAAACGTAGTCAATTTTAGCTCATTCGAGAACATAATCACGGAAACATTTTAGTCCATTAAAGGCGTAAAAGTGGGCGTAAAGTTAACACAGTTGATTGTGTGCGACTCTAAACTACGTCTGAGCCTTGAAAAGAATAGAATCATGTGACAAATTAAAACAGGAAATCTACTCACATCCAGCACCGACGACCAGCGTCTTCCCAGGGGGATGGCTCAAACTGAAGATATCATCACTGCTAATACAGAACTCCTTAGCCCCCGGAATATCTGGGTAGTGGGGCCTGCCACCAACCGCGATTACCACATTTTTAGCCGTTAACTCCTTCTTGGTACCATTTTTCATCGTAGCAATTATTGTATGGGGATCCTTAAACTCTCCTAAGCCGTTGATATATTCAATTTTCTTCTCTCTAAGGTCCACTCGGGTGACCCAATTGACAGATTTAATGTGGTTCTGTACAGATTCTGTCAACGCTGACCAGTCTATTTTGACTTGGTCCACTGAAGGTACTTGCCAGCCGTATGCCACCGCTTCCTAAAATTAGAGATTATGAATGAAATAACGCTACGGCTATGCTGCTAATTTGGCTGTACACAAAATTTTTACTGGCATAATTGGACGATAGATTTCTCTGTTGGTTAAATGGCTGCGTAATTGTAGTGCCATCTTTGTCACAATTTTCCTGTAGGTATGTGTTTTAACTTTGATAAGGAAAATTCTGTCTTTAAAGCAACACTCCAATTTTCCCCTTTCCTTTAATATGATGATTCTACAATTCTTTAACTCTACAATATGCTTAGTGACACATAATATTATTATTATTATGGTGAAAATCTAGTTTTAAACAGAACAGTCTGGGAGAAGGATTAGAAAAGTTTTGTATGGAGGCTGGGCTGATTTTTGGCGGGTGGATAGTCAGGGAGAGGGGGTTGAAGTTTTGTATAGAAGCTGGAGTGAATGATCCATCATTTTTTTGTCGCACTGTGCAATGCATAAGGTAAACAGTCCAACCGTACAATTTGCCACGTCAGCATTCACTTACTTTTCGTTATACATTTATTTAATTTAGTAATAAATCAGTCCACATAACATCATCGTGACTAACACGCGTGCCACTCATTATAATTATTGGTTACGCAAATTTTTGATATGTATTTAAGTAAGTTTAGAAACTATCCTCGTGTGTGAAGCACAGTAATAAAATTATAAAATTATTGTAATAAGTAGTTATAATTATTACAAATCAATAAATTATATTTCAAGTATCTCTATCATTTTAGGTACCTACAATAGTACAATAATTGACTGTTTGTTTGTGACACCATCGATGAATAAATATATTTTCTTTCTTTCTTTCTTTATTTCACGGCCCAAGACCGAACACCACGAATCTTGTATGTGATGCCCGCAACTTCGTCCGCGTGGATTGGATTTTTTAAAAATATTTAAGTACTTAACCACCACTACAGCCCATTAACGTCCCACTGCTGGGCACAGGCCTCCACTCTTGTAGGAGAGAGGGAATTAGAACTTAGACCCACCGAATTTTTTTATGCCCGACCGGGAATCGAATCCAGGACCTCGTAATCTGTATCGCTATCGAGATCGCTAACGGCTAGACTAACGAGGCAGCAAGTACTTACTTAACTATTTATAACAAATTTCATTACAAAACTTTAATCCATACTTTAATGTCCAGTGTCCACTCAGTTTTACATATTATGTAGTTCGCGATAGTGTATATCCACTTATCTTTAATACCCACTAGCCAGTATCTGATGATTAAACGAAGGTCTTGACTACATGAAGGCAATTAAATATAAGGTTGCTCTTCTACAATAGCAGTCGACTTCTACATACTATTGGTAGATTCAAAATTCCATTACACCCCCCTAGCGCAGAGATGAACGCTGTCATCTTATATGAGAAAGCGCGGGTTTGATTCCCGGTAGGGCAGCGCATCCGAAAATTATAGCCAATCGTGTTTCTGTCAGATATTTTTAGATTGAATACCCAAAAAGGACATATTGAAATATCAAAGGTTTTCAAATACAAACTTCCGAAAATCTGCAAAAAATTTCACAAGGCTGGCAAAACCTAGAATGATACCCGGATAGAATTCGATAAGAAAACCTACCCTACCGCTAATCGGTTTTACCCGGCATCGTAATGGAAATTGGAATGCAAATTCATGGAATAATGAAATAAAAGATGACGTCATGTAGTTAGTGTTTTCTAGCGCTGTAATGGATCCAAGTGCTGGAAAACACTAATTAATAAACCAGCCAATTCATACTAACATCTGCAGATTTATGAATGTGAAAGTGAAGTCTGCATTACATTTTCATGGCCCACTCATTTACCAATTTTCAACAGACTCCCAAAAAAGGAGGAGGCTCTCAATGAGGGCTACCGTTTTTATGCTCACTAGTTGGCGCCACTTGCGAGTAAGGTCCTGAAGTATAGCTGTATATTCGGTAAACAAGCATATTTCTGAAAAAATAACTCTTTTTTAAATAGTAAACATACAGGAACCAGGGAAATACTAACCTATGAATTAGCTGTTCGAAAGAATCCGCTTAATTTTGCACCTATTTTTCTTAGCTACGCTTTCAAAGCACAGAGCACTGGCATTCTTTGGCACGTATCTTACATCTTCCATAATTAATCGGTTATTGCTAAATATTCATAACATGAATTAAATAATTAGACCCCCGATAAAAGCCAAGTGATATTTGACATTTCGGGGACCTCACACTACACTAGCGCCCCTAGCGGCGAATTTAAACGCGGTAGCCCTGATTCGGCGCATATCTTTTTACCCTCGACGAAGCGGAGACGGTATATGTGTTTGCCCTAAGAGGTTGTGTGTTTGTTTGTTTGTGCACTTTTTTGTTACCATTTTTCTCAAAAAGTACTGGGCCGATTGAGATGCGGTTTTTTGCATTAGATACGTATAGCTTGTGAGAAGGTTCTTAGATATATTTTAGGACCATAGACGACCAAGCTTAGCTATAGTCTATGATTTTAATATTTCAACATGTTACCATTTTTCACAAAAAGTACTGGGCCGATTGAGATGCGGTTTTTTGCATTAGATGTGTATAGCTTGTGAGAAGGTTCGTAGATATATTTTAGGACCATAGACAACAAAGCTGAGCTGTAGTCTATGATCTTAATTTTTCAACCACTGTTACCTTTTTTAGGGTTCCGTAGCCAAATTTGACAAAAACGGAACCCTTATAGATTCGTCATGTCTGTCTGTCTGTCTGTCTGTTTGTCTGTCCGTCCGTATGTCACAGCCACTTTTTTCCGAAACTATAAGAGCTATACTGTTGAAACTTGGTAACTAGATATATTCTGTAAACCGCATTAAGATTTTCTTACAAAAATAGAAAAAAAATAATAAATTTTTGGGGTTCCCCATACTTAGAACACAAACTCAAAAATTTTTTTTTCATCTAACCCATAGGTGTGGGGTATCTATGGATAGGTCTTCAAAAATGATATTGAGGTTTGTAATATCATTTTTATCTAAACTGAATAGTTTGTGCGAGAGACACTTCCAAAGTGGTAAAATGTGTGTCCGTCCCCCCCCCCCCCCCCCCCCCCGTAACTTCTAAAATAAGAGAATGATTCAACTAAAAAAAATATATGTTGTACATTACCATGCAAACTTCCACCGAAAATTGGTTTGAACGAGATCTAGTAAGTAGTTTTTTTTTAATACGTCATAAATCGTAAACGGTCGACCACATACATACTATAAAACAGATAATAGAAAAATTCCACGAATATAACATGCCCTATTACCTTGCCTTCGTAGATTATAACAAGGCATTTGACTCACTGAAGCACGAAAAGATTTGGGAAGCATTAGTCAACCAAGGTGTGCACAGTAAATATATCCGATTAATCAGTAAAATCTACAGGAACATGACGGCAAAGGTGAGAACAGAAAGATTAGGGGAAAAGTTTGAGATCAGAAAAGGCGTAAGGCAAGGAGACCCTTTATCTCCTAAGCTGTTTAACGCAACTCTCGAACACATATTTAGAAAACTGGACTGGGCAGAATACGGAATTAAAATAAATGGAGAAATACTTAACCATCTACGATTCGCTGACGATCTCATACTGATTTCAGACAGCCCAAATCATCTACAAAAAATGCTAGAGCAGCTGGTAACTGAAAGTCAAAAAGTTGGACTACTTATAAATACTTCAAAAACTAAACTTATGACTAACCGCGCTAGAAAACCTATCCAAGTTAACAACAGTAACATTGAGTATGTCAACGAATATACATACTTAGGGCAAATCATCTCTCCTGACAACCTAACATCCAAAGAAGTGCAGAATAGGATTAATGCGTCATGGAAGAAGTATTGGTCGCTCAAAGAAATCACAAAAAATCCAGCAATACCACTGAAACTAAAGAGTAGAACATTTAACTCATGCATTCTTCCAAGTATGACTTATGGTTGTCAAACATGGGCCCTAACAAAAGAGAATTTAAAAAAAATAGAAACATGTCAACATAATATAGAAAGGAGCATGCTAGACATAAAGTTAAAAGATAAAGTTAATCTTAAATCTATAAGGAACAAAACTAAACTCAGTGATGTAACATGCACCATTAAGAAACTTAAATGGAAATGGGCCGGTCACCTTATCCGAACGAAAAAAGAAAACTGGGCAAAACAAGTTACAGAGTGGTATCCACGAGAGGGCAAGAGGAAAAGGGGAAGACCATTCCGAAGGTGGGAAGACGACTTACGAGCCATAGCAGGAATTTTATGGAGGAGAACAACGTACGACCGCAAAACATGGAAGAAACTGGGGGAGGCCTATGCTAATGAGCAAAACAATCGAACATTACCGGTGTCTTAGTTTTTAGTTACTATAATTTTGTAAATTCAAAACTTTGTAATTAATGTAAGGTTGTTAATAAAGGCTAATAATAATAAAATAATAATAAAATCGTAAACCGCAATTTACCTTTCATTCAATCAACTCAAATATTAAAAAAAAACATTTAATTTAAAACTTACTACAGGTTTGTACGGAACCCTCGGTGCGCGAGTCCGACTCGCACTTGGCCGGTTTTTTCACAAAAAGTACTGGGCCGATTGAAATGCGGTTTTTTTCATTAGATGTGTATAGCTTGTGAGAAGGTTCTTAGACATATTTTAGGACCATAGACAAGTAAGCTGAGCTGTAGTCTATGATTTTAATTTTTCAATATGTTAAAAATTTTCACAAAAAGTACTGGGCCGATTGAGATGCGGTTTTTTGCATTAGATATGTTTAGCTTGTGAGAAGGTTCTTAGATATATTTTAGGGCCATAGACAACAAAGCTGAGCTGTAGTCTATGATTTTATTTTTTCAATATGTTACCATTTTTCACAAAAAGTACTGGGCCGATTGAGATGCGGTTTTTTGCATTAGATGTTTATAGCTTGTGAGAAGGTTCTTAAATATATTTTAGGACCATAGACAACAAAGCTGAGCTGTAGTCTATGATCTTAATTTTTCAACCACTGTTACCATTTTTCACAAAAAGTACTGGGCCGATTGAGATGCGGTTTATTGCATTTAGGACTTCGTGCGATTACAAAACAGGAAACTGGTACCAAAATTTAAAAAAATCAGCGCCTTTTTGAAATTCTTTGTTAATTGACCGATTTCGTTCCAAATCGATATTTAGGGCTCCCTGGGGTCACACAACAGGAAACTGGTACCAAAATTTAAAAAATCAGCGCCATTTTGAAATTCCGTGTTAATTGATCGATTTCGTTCAAAATCGATATTTAGGACTTCGTGGGATTACAAAACAGGAAACTGGTACCAAAATTTAAAAAAAATCAGCGCCATTTTGAAATTCTTTGTTAATTGACCGATTTCATTCAAAATCGATATTTAGGGCTTCCTGGAGTCACATAACAGGAAACTGGTGCCAAAATTTTAAAAAATCAGTGCCATTTTGAAATTCTTTGTTAATTAACCGATTTTGTTCAAAATCGATCTTTAGGGCTTCCTGGGGTCACAAAACAGGAAACTGGTGCCAAAATTTTAAAAAATCAGCGCCATTTTGAAATTCTTTGTTAATTAACCGATTTTGTTCAAAATCGATATTTAGGGCTCCCTGGGGTCACAAAACAGGAAACTGTTACCAAAATTTTAGAAAATCAGCACCATTTTGAAATTCTTTGTTACTTGACCAATTTCGTTCAAAATCGATATTTAGGACTCCCTGGGGTTACGAAACAGGAAACTTTTACCAAAGTTTTAAAAATCAGCGCGATTTTTATTTATTTTGTTATCACCATAATAAATGAATTCAGTTTAGTACAGTAAAATCTGTACTACTTGTAAGTCTAACCACAACCCGTGAGCTGCTTTAGCAGCTCGCACACAGGGCGAAATACTAGTTAGATATATATAGCTTGAGAGAAGGTTCTTAGACATATTTTAGGACCATAGACAACTAAGCTGAGCTGTAGTCTATGATTTTAATTTTTCAATATGTTAAAAATTTTCACAAAAAGTACTGGGCCGATTGAGATGCGGTTTTTTGCATTAGATATGTTTAGCTTGTGAAAAGGTTCTTAGATATATTTTAGGACCATAGACAACCAAGCTGAGCTGTAGTCTATGATTTTAATATTTCGATATGTTACCATTTTTTCACAAAAAGTACTGGGCCGATTGAAATGAGTTTTTTTTTCATTACATGTGTATAGCTTGTGAGAAGGTTCTTAGATATATTTTAGGACCATAGACAACAAAGCTGAGCTGTAGTCTATGATTTTATTTTTTCAATATGTTACCATTTTTCTCAAAAACTACTGTGCTGATATAGATGCGGGCTTTTTGTTTTAGATATATTTAGCTTGTACCTAGATGCTGCCCAGGGTATCATGATGGAGCCAGGAGGTGGTCATAGGAACTCCTTAAGTTCTCATCGTGAACCCGTCACATTTTGACTCTTTTGATTTGTCGTGACAAGCGCTTTGTACTTAGATGCTGTCCAGGGTCTCATGATGGAGTCAGGAGGCAATCATGGGAACTCCTTAAATTCTCATCGTATACCCGTCGCGTTTGGACTCTTTAGATTTGTCTTGATAAGAACTTTGTACCTAGATGCTGCTTAGGGTCTCATGATGGAGCCAGGAGGTGGTCATAGGAACTCATTGTAAACCCGTCAAATTTGGACTCTTTTGATTTGTCGTGACAAGCGCGCCTCGGAAAGAGAAGGGTTTGGCCATAGTCCACCACGCTGGTCAAAAAAATTACTGAGCCGTCAAAGATGCAGTTTTGTGTTTTAGATATTATGTAATATATACGTTTGCTAAGTTCTAACTGTTGTTTCAAAGTTATACAGGTCAAAGGTAAAATGGAGCTCTGCAGTTCGTCGTGGGTTCTTTTAAAATTTTTAATTTTATTACTTGTTTTCTTTACTATTGCTACAGCGATAGCTGACTTAGAGGTCATTTTCAATCAAAGTTCCTAGTGCCTGCGGACGAAGGAAGCAGTGGCGTACAGTCCGTAGAGGCATAAAAGCATTGCATGAAAATACGTCAATGCTCAATATTCATTAAGTAAATAGGTATTCTGACCAACTAAAGCCTACCGCAGCTTCAAAACCTGTGCATGTCACTGAAAGGCAGACGAAGTCGCGGGCATCATGAACTAAACTATAACGACACGGAAGATTATTCTGGTATTCTATTTTTTATAAAAAAATCAACGTTCACAAGCTTCTCAGGCATGTACTTACATAAGGCGAAACAAATTATAGCTGTGCGTCACGTATTTAGACGTGGCATCGCGAAAGGCCAAGGTTACCTACAGTTCGCTTCGGACCTACACAATACTGAGGGTTATAAATATTAAATACACTTTCCTGTGTCGGCTGATCAATAAACCATTTGCGACAAATGGTTATAACTTATCCTACTAACTAGATTTTACCAGTGACTTCGTCCGCGCGGTATAAGCCTAGGCCCAGGCGAGCGTAATTTTGTGAGTTGAGTCGCGTAATTTCGTTTCAACTGAAGTTCTGCTGACCTGCCAGAAAATTAATTAAGGAAATTATAAAAAACTAGCAAACCCGGCGAACTCCGTTTCGCCACCAGATGGCTTTCCCGCTAAAAAGATTTTCCCGCTTTTCTGTTAAAATTTTTCCTGAATTTTCTTTGCTATAAACCTCACGGAGCCCGAGACCTTTCCAACGAATGCAAAACCGTGGAAATCGGTTCGTGCGTTCTGGAGTTATAGCGTCAGGAAGGAAAACCCGACTTATTTTTATATAGTAGATTACGCTCGTCTGGCCCCACCCTAAGCGGATTAGGCATTTAAGTGTTTTTAACTCCAGCGGGAACTCTTTAATTGTCCGGGATATGCCCTTGTCCGGGATGCAACTCGCAACCTACTCGTAGCAGCAGATAATGATGATGTTGTAACTGGTAGGTTACAGGTGTCCCAATTATGAAGTGCTAGCTAATGCCCGCGACTTCGTCCACGTGGTTTAAGTTTTGTTATTCCCGCGGGAACTCGTCAATTTTCCGATTTAAAAAGTAGCATATTATGTGTTATTCCAGACTTATAATCTATCTTGTGCCAAATTTCATCCAAATCCGTTCAGTCGTTCTGGCGTTCTACGTAAAACAGTTATATTAAGTACTAGCGGATGCCCGCGACTTCGTTCGCGTGGCATAAGTTTTTTAATTCCCATAGGCATTCCTTAATTTTCCGGGAAGAACCCATTAAAAAAACCCCGTCGATCCGTTGCTCGGTTGCGGCGTGATTGAAGGACTATATTTAACGTCCTTTGGGATAGAATTTATAAAAACTGTGAGTTATGTATTTCATAATTTAAACCGGTGGCCCAAATATCAAGTTTTACGGCTATTTAACTGGAAAAACGCCGGCCTATTACACCAACTTACAACCCCCATTTTACCCGTTTGGGGGTGGAATTTTGAAAAACTGTTACACACGTACTTCTTTATATTATACCGAAAGCCAAAATACCAAGTTTCGTTGTTATATAACTTGAAAAATATGTTGATAAATGAAGGACATTCATCCTTTATTTCACCCCTTTGAGTGTCAAATTTTCAAAAAATGGTGAAACACGTACTTCTGCATATCTAGCTGAACTCATATACTAAGTTTCATGGATATAACTTGAGAAATGACGGACTTTCATACAAACTTTCAACCCCTATTTCACCCCCTTAGGGGTGGAATTTTGTTAAATCCTTCCTTAGTGAGCGCCTACGTTACAAAAGGAAGCTACTGTCAAAATTTCAAGTCTCTAACCCTAGCGGTTTAGGCTGTGCGTTGATATATAAGTCAGTCAGTCAGTCAGGACTTTGAATTTTATATATATAGATATGTCACCGTAAGATTGTAAAAACCGTTAGATTATAATCTAACTCGCGAAATTGTAAACTGTCGAATAATTACAATATAACGGATTATTTTTCGGTAGATTGTAATCTGTTAGGTTTATTAACCCGATAGAACCTCAGTGCCCGGCCCGGGGCCGGCTACTTGATTTTATTTATGTCGAACGCTAACCTAACCTACAAGAAAGAGACAAGAAAACGTAAATACAATGAATATTTCAAAAACTGACAATAAAAACATTGAACGGTTCACAATCTTTCGACTGTTTACAATGTATCGAAAAAAAAGCGTTAGATTACAATCTTACGGTTTTTACAATCTTACGGTGACATATATAAGCCGTACAGTGCCCTATCAGAAACTCGGCATTCGATGGCATCACTAATAACAAACGTGGAGCATTTATGACCGTAACACCAATATGAAGTTATGAATATTTTATAAATTAGGTACTTTTCTTTTATAGCTACCTGGGTACTACAAAATTGATTACGACCGGCTTTGCATGTAAAAAGAAATCGATTATTTAAAGGAATCCATAGTTACTTACTAATATTATAAATGCGAAAGTGTGTCTGTCAGTCTGTCTGCTACGCTTTCACAGCCCATCTGTTTGATGAAATTTGGTAAAGGGATAGTTAGTGTCCCCGGGAAGGACATTTCAAATAATAGTAAGGAAACTGAAAACCTTTTAGTAGGTAATTTATTGCCTCTGCCGGGAATTGAATTCGGGACCTCCAAAGTCCGACTTTACACGTCAGCAATTTTTACGTCGTTAACGCGTCAGCAATTTTTTAATTTTTAGGGTTCCGTACCAAAATGGTAAAATGGAACCCTTATGGTGTGACTTTCTCCGTCTGTCTGTCCGTCTGTCCGTCCGTCACACTCGATTATTTCAGTAACTACCGAAGCTATCGACATGAAATTTGAAATAGTTGTGTATATTAGTGGCCCAAAGACACTGGAATTAAAAAAAATTGGAAATTATTTTTGTTCTTATTTAAAAAGGGGGGAAAATCTAAGGGTTGAAATTTAAAAGTGAGATAACTGTACTGTGTGGGGTATCATAATATGAAAGGGTTTACTTTGTACATTCTAAAACCAATTTTTTATTATTTTTAGTTATGATAGTTTTTGATTTATCGGGGAAAATGTCTAAAAAAATACCGTGTCCCCCCCCCCCCCCCCCCCCCTTATCTCCGGAGTTTACCAATCGAAAAATTTCAAATAATTATGGTCAATAGGAATTTACGTATATTTTACAGGAAAACTATAGCCAATGCTCTAACTAGCATAGTTTTTTTTATATTAACAATAAACCTCTACAAACAAAGTTAGTCTTGCGGTTCATTAACAAAGGTAATTATTTATTAATAATGGTACGGAACCCTTCATGCGCGAGTCCGACTCGCACTTGCCCGGTTTTTTTTATACATATATAACGAGCAAACGAGCAGGCGGGTCACCTGATGTTATGATTACCGCCACCCATGAACAGTTGCAGCGCCAGAGGAACCGCCAATGCGTTGCCGACTTTTGAGAAATTTGTTTATCCGCCCTTTGAAGAAACCCATAAGTATTATATTATTAGATGAAATAATATAATCACGAGGGAACACAGAAGATGGAAGCTGGTTCCATATTTTGTAGGTAGGTACGTGGCAGAAATTATCTGGAAAAGCGATCCAAGGAGGTCGTCGTTTACAATGGGGAGGCACATGCAAAGCTAATCTCAGATGGCGCCACCCTCGCTGGTAACTGTCAGGTTCATTTACATACATAATTGAGGTAATTAGGCGTCCTATTTTAACTGAATCTGGGAAAAAAACCAGTGTATGCTCTTGCCATAATAATCGGCAAGTCTAAAGTAAGCGCTTTATCTGGAAAAGCGATCCAAGGAGGTCGTCGTTTACAATGGGGAGGCACATGCAAAGCTAATCTCAGATGGCGCCACCCTCGCTGGTAACTGTCAGGTTCATTTACATACATAATTGAGGTAATTAGGCGTCCTATTTTAACTGAATCTGGGAAAAAAACCAGTGTATGCTCTTGCCATAATAATCGGCAAGTCTAAAGTAAGCGCTACTTAACCTAGCCGATGAACTTGGTTTCCAATTTTTTTGGTGCAAGGCTTTGTACCATAGTCTTCTTCATTCCTCATCAGCAGGAAAACGGAATGCACAACATTTAGGCATAAAAATGAATTATTCTAAGAAAATGAAACTATCGCGTAAAAAATATATGGTGTTTGACAGGTAAACAACACCAGCAACGATGCGTCACCTAGCGGGATAAATTGGCTGTGTGCATCCCACATAGGTACGCTGTATTGTAGTTATTTGTAATTATTTTATCAATTATATAGGTATGAGGTATATATCATTACATAAGATGCAGTGGGTGTGTACCTACTTAACTGCAATGAGTCATTGTCACGCCAGGTGAAGACTTCATTGTAAGTTAGCACGTACAAGTACTTGAAACTAGAAATAAAACACATAGGGAAAATCTATTTGTTTTATTTATAGTTAACTAAAATATATCCTAATGATATTACAGTCAGTTATTTTTTAATGATTTCGAATTCATTACTTTAAGTTCAAAAACGGACTATTTTTATCAGACAAAAAGTAGTATCCATATTATAATGTCACAGAATAGTAATTTTCAACCGACTTCAAAAAAAGGACGAGGTTCTCAATTCGGCTGTATTTTTTTTTATGTTTGTTACCTCAGAACTTTTGACTGGGTGGACCGATTTGAATGATTCTTTTTTATTTGAAAGGGCATACTTCCCAAGTGGCCCCAAATAAATTTTATCGAAATCGGTCGAGCGGTTTTTAAAATATCAACAATAAAATAAGTACTTTGTATAGCGTGTGCTTGTTGTTGTAAAGTTGGCGCGGGAGTTTGAAGTCGGTTGTTAAAAAGATTTTTTTATATTAAATTATATAGATCAGAACGTGTGTATATGTATGCTGATTATTAAGTTCTGAATATATTTTAGAGCACTACCTAAAGAAAGACACAGGATACCATAAACCAAAGACTTTGCATGGGATTTACTAAAAACTAGTAGGCCCGGCAGAGGTTATCCTGCCCTGAACCTAGAACCCGATTGGAGCGCCCCCTACCGGGCCCAATTGTGAATACATATAAACCTTCCCGGGAGCCACTCAAATACACTTGAGGCAATTGATTTTTATACATATAGACTAAATCTACGTGAAGCCACGGGCAAAAGCTATTGATCTTAGATAATTCATTGCTATTGATTTACTCGTATTAAAATAAATAATGACGGGTAGGTACCTATAATAGACTAGACGATGCCCGCGACTTAGTCCGCGTGAATTGATGTTTTTTTAAGATTTAAACTATTCTATCTCTCAAGTTGGATCGAACTGCACATGGTGTGCGAATTTTATTATAATCGGTTAAGCGGTTTAGGAGTCCATTGAGGACAAACATTGTGACACGAGATTTATATATATTAAGATATAAAACGTCTAGTTGTTCAAGGAGGAATAGAGGACACCAGAACACGTTGCAGATCGTTCGTGAGGTGGACAGACCAAGTGAAGGCCGCAATATGGTAGATGGCCATAAGTTAATGCAGAAAGAAGCAGCCGTCAGAGAAGAGTGGAGAAGCATAGTCAAGAGCGCGGTTACGACAAGAAGAAGAAGAACATTTTATTTTCCACTAGACTTACGTATTCTTATCACAATATACCTACGGTTTGATACCCTAATGTCTGAAAGACCTAATTTTGAAGTTTAACACGATAAAACATTACGAAATTGTATCACATCACGATTATAACCATAACTGATAACGTGACTTAAATTTCAATGGTATTCAAGGTGCATAACGCATAACGTTTCATTTCGTAAAATGAACTATAAAAACTTCTAATTGTCAATTGTTAATCTGAAGGTGGGCGTTAGCAACTGCAACACAGTTTCAAACTAACGCAGTCGTCCCAACTTCCAACTCCGCGTTGGCACTGAGAATTTCTCAACTGAAATTCAATACCTAACAATTTTTATGCCCGACCGGGAATCGAACCCAATACCTCGTGATCCGCAGTCGACCACGCTAACCGCTGGACCAACGAGGCAATAGTCATTAACATCCATACTAAATCCATATCCATACAAATATTACAAATGCGAAAGTGTGCCTGTCTGTCTAGCCTTCTGCTACGTTTGACGGTCCATCTGTTAAACTGATTTTGACGAGATTTGGTACAGAGATATATAGATGGAGATGGTATAGAGATAGGTTACATCCCAGAGAAGGGTATAGGCTACTTTTTCCTTACTTTGATTTAAGGGTGAGTACAGTTCAGTTCATTGACTGCCTCGTTAGTCTAGTGGTTAGCATAGTCGACTGCGGATCACGAGGTCCTGGGTTCGATTCCCGGTAGGGCATAAAAGTTAGGTATTGGGTTTTTCAATTAAGAAATTCTCAGTGCCAGCCCGGAGTTGAAAGTTGGCGGTGTTTCACCCCCGTGCCTCGGAGAGCACGTTAAGCCGTCGGTCCCGGTTATTATCACTAACATGATAATAATCGTTAAAGCCCGCCAACCCGCATTGGAGCAGCGTGGTGGGTCTAAGCTCTAATTCCCGCTCTCCTATGAGAGTGGAGGCCTGTGCCCAGCAGTGGGACGTTAATAGGCTGTAGTGATGATGATGATGATGACAGTTCATAATACCTAAACCACGCGTATAAAATAATGAAATCTTATTCAACTTACTGAAGCATCCGAGAGAGATAGAACATAACCTGTTTAGTTGTTTAAATGTACCATCATATTAATTGGTGCTAAATCGACTGTAAGTAGGTATCACATAAAAAGTTCTGGCTAATTCTGTTGTGTTTAAACTAAAATGACAGGTCTCAACTCTCAACTAGGGCTTTCGAATACCGGTTTTTTTCAATACCGGTATTAATACCGGAAAGATTTTTTTCAATACCGGGATCCCGGGATCCCGGTATTGGAAAAAAATTTAACTGGCGTAGATGTTTTTTAACTTAAAATTAGTACTTTCTGAAGCAAACGACACCATAACAAACAGTTTTTTCATAAGAAAATTTTTTCACCAAATCAACTCAAAATGCTGCTTAAAATTTGTGGATTGGTATGTCTATTTCATTGTCTCATGAAATGTTTAATAACTCCTTCACTCTGTTTTACATCATGGAATATTGTATGAAATTGTATTTTCTTTAAAAAATCACCAAGTATAGATTTTTAGATTTGTTAGTTGACGTAATTCTTACGAAAATATCGTTTGTTTCATGTATAAGGTGAAAATTACAGACAACGTATGACGTAAAGTTCTGTAACTCCATCACGTTATTTTATATACAATCTTATAAATACTTATATTATAATTAAATAATCAATTTCTTTTTCATTATCAATCAGTATACCTACCATCAACTGTATGATTTTCAATATAGAACTATTTTTGGATAGTCTTACGAAAATATAATTATATTTATAGTCTCCATTGAAATTTGAACTTTCAATATAAAGTATATTTGTGACGCACTTTCTCAATTTACACTCATAATTAAATAAATATTAAGAAATGAATAAGCTGGAAATTATAAGTACCTAATGAGTGAAATAAGTGCCGAAGTTTGTAATTTAAACCCATATCATTGTCGTCGTCTTAACCTATAGACGTCCACTGCTGGACGAAGGCCTCCTGCATGAATCTCCACAGAGCACGGTCTTGTGCCGCTTGTTTCAAGCGGCTCCCAGTTGCACGCTTGAGAGGTGGATGAGCATCCACCTAGTGGGGGGTCGTTCAACGCTGCGCTTCCGGGTGCAAGGCCGCCATTCAAGCACTTTGGGATCCCAACGCCTATCGGTTCTACGAACAATGTGCCCCGCCTCGCCCATTGCCACTTAAGCTTGGCGACTCTTCGAGCTATGTCGGTTACTCTGGTTCGTCTACGCATCTCCTTATTTCTGACGCATTTCATTTGATAACGCAGGTATACTCCAAGCATAGCTCTTTCCATCGCCCGCTTAGTGACCCTGAACCTTCTTAAGTTAGCGACCATATTTCGGAGCCGTAAGTCATCGAAGTTCGAACACTTTCGGCTTCAGGCACTGAGGAATTTTGGACGAGAAGATGTCGTGGTTTCCCAAACGCTGCCTAGCCGAGTTGGATTCGGCGGTTGAACTCTTTCTCGAAACTGGACCTACCTAACTGGACTGTATGTCTCAAGTATCTTATGTACTCATCAACAATTTCGAGTGCAGTGTTCTCAACTAACACTGGGTGGGGCTGAACGTGTGCATTAGACATGACTTCGTCTAGCTTATATTCTAAGCTTATATTCATTTTTAGGCTCAGCTGTTGAGAAACTCTGCTGAGGTCGTTGAGCGTTAAAACGCTATAGTAAAATGTATTGTGACTACTAAAATATGATAAACGATATTTTTGTAAAAAGTCGATCGAAGTCGAAGAAAACGATAATTTTGTCAAAACACAAATTAATCTTAAAATCAATAGCTATTATTTAAATTTAAATATGTATTAGTTATAAAACAGATTTCTGAACGTTTTGAGAAACATTGAAATAGAAATGCCAAGCCAACAGGGATCTAAATTCAAACACAATTTTTTCTTCCCG
The DNA here is from genome assembly GCA_963932025.1 of Erebia epiphron. Taxonomy (NCBI): domain Eukaryota; kingdom Metazoa; phylum Arthropoda; class Insecta; order Lepidoptera; family Nymphalidae; genus Erebia; species Erebia epiphron. The sequence goes on from OZ009948.1 coordinate 24,767,861, forward strand.
AGTGAACAATAGTGACTTTTCATCACTGGTTTTAGCAATAAATGCGTTATTTTTGAGCGAACATGCATAAATACAAATTCTAAACTTAGCCGAATAAAATACAGTGGCATGTACCAAGAAATATATGCAATAGTCACTGTTTCTTTTATAGTGTCGCCAATACCGGTATCCCGGTATTAGATATTTCAATACCGGTATTGAAAACCGGCGAAAAAAGTCCGGGATCCCGGTATTAGCCAATACCGGGATCCCGGTATTGGAAGCCCTACTCTCAACGTATTACAATTTGCAGTAGTCCCACAAACTTATCTGACCCGTTGACAGCGTCGCTAGTAGATATGAAAAAAAACCGGCCAGGTGCGAGTCGGACTCGCGCACCGAGGGTTCCGTACAAACCTGTAGGTATATATATGTAAAAGTTTAATACCTCTACGCATTCATGAGGAAAGGGTCAGAGTTTAAAATTATTAAAAATATTTTTATTATAATATGGTGTAACTTAAAATTTATGCTTTTCGCAATTTTTCCTTTATCTGTGCTAAAAGACGTTGCTTCGTACAAAATTTCAAGATTCTGAGTTCACGGGAAGTACCCTGTAGGTTTTGATACCCTTGCGAGTGTCGAAAATTTGCAGCATAAACGGCTGTATCTTTTGATTGTGTTGGCTTAGAAGTTTGATTTTTTCATAGCTCCAAGGAACAGTAGACCTGAGTATTTTATATGAATTTCAGCTTGATACCTCCATGCGTTCCTGAGATAAACACACAGGCGGACACACAGGCGGACGGACAACAAAGTGATCCTATAAAGGTTCCGTTTTTTCCTTTTGAGGTACGGAACCCTAAAAATAAAATAATAACAAAAACTAAATAGGCATAAAAAAAAGTTCCAATTTTGGCCACCAGGCCAGATAAGTTGGTGGGACTATACATGCGAGAGAGAGACTTTAAACTTGTTAATTTGGTTTCTAATTGTGTGCAACAGAATTGTGTGAAAGAATGGCACTTAAGTAATTTAAATCCAGTCATTCGTTTTAGAGATTCTAAAAAAACCGAATAAGCACCATTGTTAAAAAACAAAAGATATTAAAAGGCTACCCACTTTAGCGAGTCCAAGGGATTTCAGGTTCGGGATCGAGGGAAGGGATTGTCCAGGGATTGTTGCACTTACCGAGCCCTACAATCAAAAATATTATCTAACACTTTCATCCCAACAAATACATAAAACTACTAGGTAAATACTACTTTCTACAAAAAGCATTTATATCGAGAAAAAGCGCAAAATGTTGTGCCAGTCTTTTCACAATTTTCGCTGCAAAAATTAATCATTTTAAAATATGAGTCCATTTATTAAGGTGCGCATGTTATTTTTGCACTTGTGTGCATGTTATTTTATCGACCTATTAACCAGCTAAGTTAAAAAGCCATGCTATGAACAATAATTTTAAAAAACCGTGAGACCGACAGATAAAAAAACTCGTCTGACGACGCCCATTGTGATAAAGTTTCGAATTGGAATTTTTCCAAATAATGAGTCTTACAGAAAATTGCAGCGTTGCTTTATATAAAACATAACAAAACGTCAGCGGCAAATCCCACGTGAAATTCCACACAGGGTTTCTAAATTTCCTCTAGATTTGTCCCTGTCCTTAGTTGAAAATACATTACACTTTGACTAAATCAAATCAAAACATATTGAACTGAATTATGTATACAGAAAAAATTACTCAAAAAGTAACTCACATGAATAGCCTCTCCAAGCAAGGCAGCCTGGTGCATCAACTTCTTCGGTATACATCCAACATTCACACACGTTCCACCGAGCCCCCATTTCGTTCCTTGTGGAGACGGGGTTACGAAATCTAGGACGGCGACTTTAGCGCCCAAGTTGATCGCCTCCTTGGCGCAGGCCAGACCGCCCGACCCACCACCGATGACTGCCAAGTCATAGTCGAATGCCCCATCTACAATGTGCATGTGATGCCAATGTAATAATTTGGTGCTAGTGTTAGTATAGATAGAAGTACATACATAGCATGGAATTATGTAATTGTATGCAATTTAAATGAGAACAGAATAAAAGAAAATATTTTATTAAAATACAAAAAAAATAAGGTGTTTTTTAAGAATTTTTGGTGCTAATTCTGTCGTAGAAAATCTCTACAATATTACAAAAATAAAAATAAATAAAATTAGTGTTGATTTGTTTAGATAAAGGCCAGATCACATCAGATGACTAAAATAACATTTAAAGTTCTTGCCCACCAAGAAACGAAATAACGCATAAGTTTCTATTTGTATCTCCAACCCTAAGGTTCACATTTGTTTTGAAAATTAATACCTAAACCCTAAGTTGTGCAACCAAAAGCAGTTTTTGTGGTGTGGTGGTCGAACTCTCAGTCAAACTAACAGTTTAATGTGCCCAACTCTTACAGATTTCTTAGTGAACGAATTAGCACTGTTGTCTTAAAATTGTTGACTAACTAGCATATTAAATCAAATCATGTGACAAGAGTCCTATTCTCAATTAAATAGCACTGTATTATATAAACTACTAAATATGTATGTGTAGTATGTTCCCCAAGCATCAGACCAGAGCACTATATTGCTAGGTCTGGTGACAACACAAAGCATATTATATTAAATTAATAAGTTAACATACACCTCCGGCTCCGGCTTCGGCGGTGGCTAGTTACCACCCTACCGGCAAAGACTTAGAAAGCGAATAGGGGTATGGGTTTAATATAACTGCCATGCCCCTAAACAGGTTAGCCCGCTACCATCTTAGACTGCATCATCACTTACCATCAGGTGAGATTGCAGTCAAGGGCTAACATGTAGTGGACAAAAAAAAATAAAAAAATACCAAAATTGGTGTATTTCTTTTAAGAATTATTTCACTTCTTTCCCATCTCTCTTAGGAATCTGCATGTGACGGGCAGAGGTCGTTATTTTGTTCTTTTATGAAACTACAATGTCAATAGTAACTACCGCAAAGCACTCCAAAAAAGTGACATTGTAAAGAAGTTACTATTTGCATTCACAGATTATAGCAAAATGTAGTCAGAAAGAAGATTATTAAATTAAATTGGTTCTAATTGGATGATGTGGTCAATTGTATTGTAGTTTTACCTACAACTAATCTAAAATGACTGATCTTAATCTAGTGCTATCTTTTTCTGCCGGAAGCATTATGAAAGGGATATTGAGATATCTAAACCTTTTAATTTTAGCTTAGAGACAACAGCTGTTGTGTACAGGATGTGCAACAAAATCTCTAAACAAAAATAGCACATCCCGAAATAGTGTGATTGCTTTCATAAAATAACAACACTAAATTTAGGCCTGTGAATTTAGTTTAGAGATTGTGTACAACTTAACAAGCCACATCTCAAATTAAACTAAATTGACAGGTCCCAAAATATAATAAAACCCTTTCAGTGTCCTGTGCTGAAAAAATAACATTACAGTTAGTTAAACCTGTCAAATTTTTTTAGAGATTACATACATCCAAATTAGTAGCATTATGTATTTTTTTAATTTATTTAATGATATTTATCATCCACCAGACCATATACCCATTAAAATTTATGCAATAATACTTAATTTAGTGTACTAGAAGGCAAATTACATCGACCAGCGGTACAGCACATATACCCAAAAGAAATAGATCTTTCACAATACCTTCGTCACTAACGGACGCAGTTAAAGGCGTAACCAACTTGGCTTTACGTCCACAACACATCCAGCCACCTGGTGTTGTCACCAACCAAAACAATCACATGTTTTGTGCAATTTCAGTACATTACAACCTCCTTCTTTGAGTATTTTAGAATAGAATACAAAGAATTGTAATTGCTAGTTTGGTTGTACACAAATTCTCAAACAAAAATATGAGTCACTAGATAAGCCTTTGAGCCTTTTTCAGTTGGTAAGTCCTCAAATATCCCCATGCAAAAAATCATATTAATTAATTCATAGTTAGCTCTATTGTGTCATGGTTGTAGGACAAGCCAACAAACACATACTTTTGCATTTCTAATATAAGTAGTACTTATTAAGTACTGATGAGTACTTTGTAGAATTTTCTACCCTTTTGTGTTTATACTTAATAGTACATAAATTACAAAGTTACTATAAGAAAACCTTCACACTATTGTATGCAATTGAAGTCACTGCAATAAAGATCTTATAAATTGAGGAATTCTTAATCAATTTAAATATCTTATCTCCAATTTAGCTTATTGAACATGTGAACAATACATAATTAAGTTGTGATTATGTATTATGTAATAATTTATAGTTTAATATAAAGTTAAGTCTATTATTCATGGACTTTAGCTTGAGTTTTCATAATTATTAAATAAGATGTAAGTAATTTGTACTTCTGTATGTGTGAAATTTTTATGGAGACACGATAACTGTTTACTATTAGAAGTATCTAGGTAGGATGCCTAGGTTACAACAATTAATATTAAAATGCTCTCAAATGAGGACAACAATAAGAAAATTGTTACTGATAATTGGACAGTTCGAGACTTCGAGAGTTAGGTTATGCGCAATTAATTACTTACCTCTTCCAAAGTTAACAATGTTAATTATACTACCAAAACTTACTTGCAAATGTACGCATTGATAAAACAATAAAACATTCTGTTCTTTTGAAGGGCTTCACAAAATTACTCAATTTACGAAAATTGTTGAACAGTGTCATTTTGACGTGAAAGAAGTGACAGAGACAGAAGTAAAAACCACTTTAGAAACTTTCGCTGGCGAAGTGTGTTTCAGCTAAAATATTTCTCAAGTGAATGCACTATCCAGGCTTCTCGCAATGAAATCTGTACTAATCACGGGAGCGAACAGAGGCCTAGGCCTTGGGATGGTGAAATACTTGACTAAACACAACAAGGTAGAAAATATATTCGCGACTTGTCGGACTACATCTGAGGTACGTGATTTATCTAGTATTTTAGTCAAAACATTCGTTACTCACCAATTGGTGCCATTTTAACTTAAAACTTCACAAATTAGCACTTACACACTATGCTGCCGACTATACGACACGAAAACCCGATTCAATTAAAAATGCGAGACTTGCCGTCGCGTATTATAGGTTGCCCTCAAAATACTGTATGCAGAAAAGAGATAGCCGATGCGATGGTCGAGTCGAGAATCGAGCCGATTCAAGCATGACATGACACAGCTGACGTCATTGATGACGTTATGGTTCCTGCTAGACATGGACGATGACGATGCAAATTGAAACTGGAGTCGAGAGTCGAGATGAGATTATTTCATAACAATTTACTATTTTACAGACATGAACTTATCTCTAATAATTTCTCTACTTTGTTAATTAAAAGTAGGAAAACAGTTATAATAACATCTTGTCTGTACCATATTTTACCAAATAAATATCTACTTTACTTAATACCTAACTTATTGTTCTGATTTAATTGCAGGAATTAAATAGTATTGCTCAGGATCACAAAAATCTTCGCGTTTTACATTTAGGTACCTATTTATATACATTTAATGTCAACCGTAGCTACCTGCTATACGTAGCAGCTACATTTAGCATTTATTATTCCATAATCCATTTCTATATTATAAAAACGAAACTTTCTTTTCAGAGGTTGCAAATACCGCTAATTTTGTTGATTTGTCATCACAAATCTCGAAAGTAACTGGTAATCAAGGTTTGAACTTGCTTATAAATAACGCAGGGGTTACCACAAAATTTACTAAATTAAATCTAGTAAAAGCAGAACAATTACTAGAAAATCTTACTATCAACACGATCGCACCAATAATGCTGACTAAGGTAAAACAAAATTCCCGCTATGGGACACACTGCAACTAATAAATGTAAAGTTCTTTCGTAATTTTCTGCGCACATCACTTCAATCAACCACATTATAAACAAGCGCTTGCACATACTCTGTATACAGTATTACTATAGGACCGGTTTTAATAAGTAATGCTGATAATTTAATTTTGCTTATTTATTTTATTTTTATCTGGTTTAATTGCTATGTTTCTGACCGAAATGAAACAATATTATATTATACTAGATGATGCCGCCACTTCGTCTGCGTGGTTTAAGTTTTTTTGATTCCTGGGGAAACTCCTTAATTTGCCGGGATAAAAAGTAGTCTATGTCCTTCCCCGGGATATAACCTATCCTTGTACCAAATTTCATCAAAATCGGTCGAACAAATGGGCCGTGAGAGCGTAGCAGACAGACACACTTTCGCATTTATAATATTAGTATGGAAGTATGGATTTATCCAAACACACTCAGATAATAATTTGACTTGTTCAGCATTTGTTCGTACAAAACTGGAGGTTTCTATGGAGATGTCATACGTAAACTGTTCGCTAATTTTGTATGGATAAAAGCTAAATCGGCTGAATAAGTGTAATTAGTCATAAAAGAAAAACTGACTGGCACACATTATATTTTTTTACACTGCCCTGTGGCCGATAGTTCTAAACAACTAACCCATCACTTAAAAAAAAAAATTTTTCACCCAGGCCCTTCTTCCACTTTTGAAACAAGCAGCTGATCTGAATAAAGATAAGCCCGTTAGTGCTTATCGTGCGGCCGTAATAAATATGAGTTCCGTGCTTGGATCCATTGCCCAGAACGATCAAGGAGGCTTCTACCCATATAGATGTTCCAAGGTTTTTTCTTTTTTTTCCATATTTGAATAAAAACGTTTAGTGAGTATTATTAATGATTTAATAAAATATATTTGTTTACCTATTTTACAGGCAGCATTAAATGCAGCAACAAAATCAATGAGTATTGATTTGAAAAAAAACCAAATTCTTGTTGCTTCAATGCATCCAGGTTGGGTAAAGACCGATATGGGTGGTAAAAATGCACCTCTAGATGTCGAAACTAGTGTCACTGGTATATTCAATACCATAGACAAGCTCGGAGAGGCAGATAGTGGAAAGTTTTTACAATATGACGGCGCTGAACTACCATGGTAAACATCAAACAAAATCACAAATTAATCTTAAGAAAAGGTTTTATATGAAATAAAAATATGCCTTTTTTAAGTAAATAGTTTTATTTTTTTTCCTATAAAATTCATACAAAATTGTATTATTTTTAAATCCATTTTTAAACTCAACATGGATTTCGGTTATCGATGACGGAACAAAATTATATATAAGTAATAATTAAAGTATGTATATCTAGCGACTTTTTTGTCTAGTTTGCGTTTAGACATGCGCAGTCGAATAGACAATACAATACCCATCCCTAACAGAAATTGGAAAACATAAGTCATCCCTCATCCTGTATAGTAAAAAAGCCTTCATCACACATGTGAACAAGGCATAAGGCCCGTATTACACTACCATAAAATTTAATAATAATTATAATAAAATAATATTTACAATAAAAATATGATCCCAATCTAAAGATATTAAGACTCATTTTTTCTGTGATCACAGAGTACATTTTAGTTTGGGTTTCGGACGCAATCTCCGCTTTAGCTTCAATGAGAGTCGTAAGTTCGTAACTCGTATGCAATAGGATCCGGGAACCTATTGCATTGTAATCCCAAGGATACCACTAACATTATAATTATTATTAATGCAATGAGGAGCGATCAACGATACAGAGAGAGAAAGAGATTAATTTAAGAAAATCCTCTTACCTTCCCAAAGAGGAATAGGCCTCATCGTATCCTTTGAAAGCGATTTTTTTCTGTGCTCTTGTTCTCTAAGGTGTCCTTAAAATAAAATGATATTGTTTTTAGAATAGGTACCTACTTAAAACAAGTTCTGTAGACCGTAGGCATCAGTGCAGTGGTGGCGTCAGGCGTGCCTAATCAAGTATTTTTCAAAGAATAATAATAGGTTACAGGAGACGCCTAAAACTAAAAACCACTGCAGATAATGCTTCTGGTTTTAATGCAGGACGATACCTACCAATGAAAAAAAAACTTTCCGAAAAACCGACTTCCAACGCCACTGTAAAGTACAAAATAATCTTGATTTCTACCCACTATGTTGAAGTCGGGCGGGTATAACAAGGATAAAAGTTGACGCATCAGACTCGCCCAACTTCAACATAGTGGGAAATCAAAATATTTTGTACTTTACAGTGGCGTTGGAAGTCGGTCTTTTGGAAAGAATTTTTATTTTTAACTTTTTTGCGTCAGGGTTGAGGATTTGGAGTCAGAATTTTTTATGGGACCACCTCGAGAGCTTCCTCTAACGACTGATAGAAAAAAAATTCAAATCGGTTCAGAAACCACGGATATATGCACCGAATACATTAAAAAAAAATACGCGCCGAATTGATAACCTCCTCCTTTTTTGGTTAAAAAGTCGGTTAAAAAGTAGAGCAACTCAATCATATTAATTTTATAATTGCGTGTGTTTGTCTTCCAATCACCCGCATCACTGCAACTGATCGACGTAATTTTTTTGCTGAAGACCCTGGAGAGTGAAATGCTACTTCTTATCCCGGAAAATTAAAGAGGTCGCGCGGGAATAAAAAAAATCTTAAACCAAAATCTTAAAAGCTTAAAAGCTTTTTTTTTCATTATAGACTTACGCTCAGCGACAAGCTATAAACCTACACAAATCTTACTAGGTACTAAAATTATTGCACTTTGCATGCGCGGTGGGCACGCCGCACGAAGCTATAGGTAGTTAGTTCGTGGGTGGGAGAGACAATAAGTTTTAAGATCGCTTCGTCTGCCTCCTCTTGACTGCAAAAACGTTTTACTAAACCTTTCAGTTTCAACGCCCTGAATTATTGCTGTGTCTTGAACCGTTTCAACGGTAAAAATTACAACCCAGATAGAAATGGCGTGACGCGTCTATCTTCTAGAGTTCTAGACTTAGAGCAACCTCAAAAAAAAAACATCTGCTGGTGGCCCGAACTCAAAGGACACGTTCTAGTTCTTAGTTTGGGCATGAGCACAGACGTAGACCAGTTAACTAGAGATCCATGATTTCGGGCGAATCAGTAAGATCTATCCTGGTTTATATTATTATACTAGCTGATGACCACGACTTCGTCCGCGTGGAATAAGATATTTTAATTCCCACGCGAACTTCTCTTTTCAGGATAAAAAGCCATGTCACTCTCCAGGTAGGTACTAAACTATAGGTATTTATTTAACTCTTTATTTGCACCACACAAAAAAAACAAAGACAATAAAACATGAAATGAAATAAAAAAGAAGGATAGGTACAAAAGGCGGCCTTATCGCTAAACAGCGATTTCTTCCAGGCAACCTTAAGATTAGGAAAGCGCTAGGAAACCAGAATGCGGGTGGCTCAAAATTTTGGTGGTACCTACTTATGCAGAAAATAACGTCAATCCGTTGCTTTGTTGCGGCGTGATTGAAGGACAAACCAACACACTTTCGCATTTATAATATTAGTATGATGATCCTGCCGACAGGCGCACAGGACTCTGGGCCGGAGAGTGGAGTGGTGTTCTACAGTCACACTCGCACACAGACATCCTTTAACTTCTACACCTATTCTGAATACAGCTGTAGGCACTAGGCACCTTTACCAGGCAGTACCTAGGTACCTACCTTTTCAACTTTCGGGATCTAAAACATTACAGTTCACCTAATTTGCTATTAATAGGTAGGTAGCTGGTAGGTGGTTAAGTAGGTACCTACTATGGTAAAGGTATTTAGTTATTTACCAAACTTGCTGCACGTATTTCTATTGGAGCAAAGATTTCTGAGATCCATTTTCAGTGTTCCGTATTTATTCTATTTGTGCTGTTCAGTCTTCACTCTGATAATTTTCACATAGTGTAATAGGTAGGTAACTACCGTACCTACCTAAGCAACATACAATAATAATTCGAAAATCTTTAAAAATAATGATACCGAGTAATGTTATGGTAAGAGTAAGACCATGACAGCGTCAAAAACTCAGTCAAAACCAAAATGCAAAGATAGAGAAAGTACTTAGTAATAAACAAATAAATAAATAATAATAAAGTTAGCTGATTTTTGCTTGTATTAACCTAAAAAATCTAAAGACCGCATTTTATGTTTCCTATATTACTCAAGTAAGCTACTTACGTGAGTTAACTTACAAGTATAATCACGGCCTTAAAACTTACAAGTGTCATATAAGACTTTTTCGTACCACTTGCTCAAAAAAGTGACGTTCTATGCCACAAAAAGCGAACTTAACAATAGTCAATTTTAATCTGTTAAAAACAGGGAAAGAAAGAAAATTATTGTACTGAATTCCATTCATCCTCTAGGGGGAGAATGTGATTTAAATTTGGAATACTTACCGAAATTTTTACTGAACTACATTTGTGTTTACACCATTAAGTTTGTATAAAAAACATTAAACATCTTTTTGAAAAAGGAATACGCATTTATTATGCTGTTATCAACGACCTCAATTTACATAGACGGGCCCTGTCGAACAAAGAATGTGGACTTATGTTTAACAACGCCATCTAGTCTGAAAAGCGGGAACTTGCTTGCAACATATGCGCCATCTTGAAAACGTATGACTCGGTCATAGATTAGTACAGATGCGCTTGTCAAAAATAATACCTACATGAGTGTACTCTCTGAGGTAAACGATAAATGTTAGTATGTCGTTGTTATTTTTACCACTTTTTTGTTACCAGTTTCCTGGAAAACCATTGAACCGATTATTATGCGGTTTTTTGCATTATACTATATGTAGCTCAATTACCACTCACTCACTCACTCATTGACAGAATTGTTTCTCCTAGAAAGAGACAGAAAACGATACAATGCTGTACGGGAGATGTGTTCGGGTGCTGGATGAGGGTAAGGAAAAACTATTGACATTTCGGAAAACAAGATGGCGGCCGCCGTGATTCTCGCAACTCTTCTGTTTTCCAACCGATTTCGTTAAAACTCGCAACTATTGAAGAAATAAGTAAACGATCTACAGAAAAAGTGGAAAAAGTTGGAAAAACAAGATGGCGGCCGAGCTGTAGTGTTTTGAAATTTTTATTTTTCGACCCCGAACCGCGGCGCCACAGATCCGAAACGGCGTGGTCGAGCATAATATTTTTTTCTTTTTTCGCCTACAATTATCCTGTATTTTGGCAGAATGGGAGTGGTTTTCAAAAATTCAAGATGGCGGCTGTCGTGGCTGCCGTTCTGTTTGAGGTACGAAAAAACGCAATTTTAAAATTCAAATTTCTCACAGTTGGCAACGTCGGATCGTTTCGACTTCTAGGGGGCGATTGTGTGAACTGACTCGAGGTATGGATTGGGGAAAAAAATTACCCCATTTCTCGGGAAGTTTTCAAGATTTACCCCAAAAATAAAAAAATCGAAATACGTATTTTTTGCAAAGTTCGAGTACAAGCAACCACGTGTCCTACTTGTACGAATGACATTTGGGTATTTTCGTCGCCAAGGTCTGGCAACACTGGAATTTATCAAAGAAAAAGTGATTTTCGACATGGTCTCTTTTCAGGAGCAATCATTTCGGCTGGGTGCGAGCGAGATGAAAAATTGAAACGTCATCAGGAGCGGTATATCCTGTAGTTTACGGAAAAATTATGAAACTAAGTAAAATGTTTATGTGAAACGAGGTGGCGGCCATTTTGTATTCTTTTTGTGTTTTTGAAAATTTCGATCATGATTTTGAGGCAGTTGGCAACATTTGGGAAAGTTGAAATGTATGGATCGATTGTGTATCTCGACCGGCAGTATCGAGGTATCTAAACAGTGTTGCCACATTTGGGGAAGTTTTCGAGATTTTCCCCAAAATCTTCCTCCTGTAAAATTTTGTATGAAAAATTTTTTTTTCACTGATGGTTTCTTATAGAAGTCAGAAAATTTAACTTGAAAAAAAATATGGAGACACCTGATGATTGAGGATTTCGGAGACGGGTTAAGAGCACTGCCAAGGCATTGAAGATAGGTGGGGGGTGCTCGACCAAATGTCATTCGAAACTTCATCCAATAGACAATGAGCAAAAAAAAATTCAAAATGGCGGATTTAAGATGGCTGCCATACAAATTTATTTGGTGTCTATCTCAGAAAGTATAAAAGATGGAAGAGTGGTTTCTTGGCAAAAGATGATCAGGACCTGAAGTTCTACTTGATGAATAGGAAAAAAATTCAAGATGGCGGTTTTTTTTTTTTCATAGAAAATATATGGCGAATATTGAAGAGACTATTGAAGAGAATTACAAGACTGTGTAGAACTATGCAACATTTTGATACGGTTCCAGTTACCCGAAGATAGTGAAATAGGTTACGCGAGCTGCTTTAGCAGCTCGCGCACAGAGCGAAACACTAGTTAGATATATATAGCTTGTGAGAAGGTTCTTAGATATATTTAAAGGTCAAAGTCCACACAATGGGGCGCTGCAGTTCGTCGTGGGTTTTTTTAATTTAATTATTTGTTAATTGTTGATACTGAAGTTTTGTCGAAAAATTGACAGAAATAAAGTCATTTTTAGGGTTGCGTACCAAAATGATAAGAAAACAACCCTTGGGGTGCGACATGACTGTCCGTCACACTTAGCATAATTCGGTAACTACTAATGCAAAAAACTTGAAATTTAAAATAATAACAGCTAAAACAGTTTAAAATAATCCTCGCCAAACCTTATTGCAAATGAAAGAATTCAAAAATAATTATTAGTACTATTATAATAAAAAGGGGTTGGAATGGGAGAGGTGAAAGAGTACTAATGGATCGAGTCACAGAAAAATACTTCATTTGAAATAATTTTATTTTATACATTTCTAAGTATGCTACTTGCCATCAAAAGAAATATTAAAAGTTATTTTGAGATAAATCACTTACACAGTGTGCATTTAAAAATACGATTAAGTAATAAACACTTGTAAGTAGGTAGCTGTACATAATAGGTACTGAACAACTTTTGTTCAACGAAATAATAAAATTCTGAATTATGAATTAACTATTTATTTTTCATCAAATATCAATCAATCAAATCAAAAATAATAATATATAATGTAAATATTATAAATTCGAAAGTTTGGATGGATGGATGTATGGATGTTTGTTACTCAATCACGCCCCAACGGCTGAACGGATCGGGCTGAAATTTGGCACAGAGATAGATTATCTCATATCTCGTCTGGAATATCACATAGGCTACTTTTTATCCCGGAAAATTAAGGAGTTCCCGCGGGAATCAAAAATCCTCAAACCACGCAGACGAAGTCGCGGGCATTCGCTAGTACAAAATAAAAATTATCAACTTTAATAAATAAAAACCCTTTATTTATTGAAGTTGGTTAAACATTAAACTCACGTCAATAACTAATTTTATCATATTATTACAATAGCACGTCTCGGAAGGTATTAATGCCTACTGTCCGTTCTGCCCATCTATGCATTAACTAATCTTGGTTGCATTTTTTTATCGTACTGGACTGGACTATTCTAGGGCATGAACCCAAAGCCGTAAGGACAGTTAGTAAAAACAAAATTTCATACAGTTTGCCGCGGAAATTAAATGATTGCGAAATGGATAAAAATATTAAATAGGAAGACTAAATAACGTTTTCTTGGAAATGTATAATAGTGAATTGAAACACTTACCTTAAAATAAAAATAATACAGTGCCAAACTAATAAGACTTTAGATGTTAACTTAATAACAAATTATCTACACGATGAGCGACCGTGATCGCGCTACGACGGGGACAAAGACAGGCTTATGACAGGTTCTTCTTCTTCTTCTTTTCCTTTTGAGGTTTCAGTCCCTTGTGTCCTGTATCACTGCGACCGTTTCCGATCTATTGTGATATGACCTCCATTTTTAAATTTCCTCGCCAATGTCTGCTTCAGTCAGGAACAGCAGCATTTTCTTGACTGGAATACGGGAAGCATCCTCTGGGTTAATAATATGTTTGCCCAGATGGATGCTTCGTTTATGCATTAGAGCGGGACATTGGCAGATAATATGCATCGGAGTCTCACAGGATTCCTGGCATAGTCTGCAGATATCCGTGTCCCTAAGCTTAAGGTTAAACATGTGTCTGTTAAGACCGCAGTGACCTGTTAAAGCTCGTGCTAAAATGCGTAGGTTTTTCCTGCTGAGCGCTAGCGCCTCGGAGGCGGCCTTCTTATTGAAGGTTCTGACTAGCGCCTTTGAGTGGTTTAGACCACGTAAGTTTCTCCACCGAGTGAGTGTTTCATAGAAGCAGTAGGTTAGCAGGGTGAGCTGCACCAGGCTTTTAGGTATACCGCAGACCGGCTCTGGTCCGATCAGCCTTACCTTAGCGCCCGTTTTAGCCAGGGTATCGGCGTTTTCATTTCCGGCTATACCCATATGCCCTGGAACCCAGCGAAGAACCATCTTGTTGCTACGGGCCAGGGTGGTTAGTTTGTCCCTGCAGCAGTCAACCAGTCTGGAGGTAATTACCTCTGACGATAAGGCTGATAGAGCTGCCTGGCTATCCGAGTGGATGTAAATAGTTTTGTTGCCGTAGTTCTCCTGCAGGATAGTTTCCGCACAAATTATTATGGCGTAAACCTCCGCTTGGAATATGGATGAGTAGACTCCCAGGTTACGGTAGAGCTTAGCCCGGGGTTTCTCTCCATAAATTCCACAACCTACGTCCTTGCCCGACTTCGAGCCATCGGTGTACCATTTGATGCTGCCCGATGGCCAAGTGATTCTGTTGTTTAGCCAGTCATCCCTATCCGGAATTTCTACCTTATAGGGCCTTTGGAAGTAGTGTTTAGGGGCCATCATATCGGATGGCATTCCTAAAATCGGGATCTCAAGCAACGAGTTATGAAAGTCCCTCAGTGCCCGGGAGATCCAGTTTTCCTTCCTTTGGCAGGTGATCCTGTATAAACTCATTCTCGCCTCCTTCCTCAGAAATATGTGGAGAGGAGGTAAATTTAGAAGAGCTTCCAGGGCTGCTCCTGGCGATGTGTTCATAGCTCCAGTAATAAGCAGGCAGGCGGTTCTTTGAAGGCTGCCAAGCTTATTCTGGGTAGTAATCTGTGTCGTTTTGCTACACCAGACTGCTGAGGCGTAGGTTATCATTGGCCTCACCACCGCTGTGTAGAGCCAGAAGGTGACTTTTGGTTGGCAGGTTATAGGAGCGCGCTCTCATAGTTGGTCGCCCGCAATTTTTCTATGAAAGGGCCCATCTAGTACTTACATATATATCGATGGCTGTTATGATTTATTAAATAAAATTACGAAAACCGACGAGGCCGTATGAGCTTGATGCCTTTGCCGACAAAAAAATATTAGTCTAGGAATTTGCCACGGTTTTGTTTTCTTCAAATAACTACATAAACGTTAAGTTTATTTTAATTTATTTTTATAAATTAGTTAATGTTCTAAACAGTTCCTCAGACGCAAGAATAGTGAAATACTCAAATCAACTCATCAACAATAAATGTACCAAACAAAAATGTAACTCTCTTTAACAATAATTGGACCAATGTTTCGAATGTTAACTTTTACTTTTAATTGTCATTATTTTTAATAAATGCTTATCTCATATTATTATTGTGTTAATTTTTTCGCAAATGGTACGAAAAGTAGAGTATTTTCCTCGGTGATAAAGCTGTCTTAGTCTTGGGTGAACTTAAATCCCTCGCTACACTCAGGACTCGTCTTAAATCCCTCGCTTCGCTCGTGATTTAAGTTTTAAACACCCTCGCTACACTCGGGAGTAAAACTCGAGTCCTTCGTTACGCTCGCGATTTAAATCGTCACCCGCGACAGAAAACACTGCTTTATCCCCTTGGTTAATAATCTAACCGTAAGATTATAATCTAACTCGCGAAATTGTAAACTGTCGAATGATTACAATATAACGGATTATTTTTCGGTAGATTGTAATCTATTAGGTTTATTAACCCGATCCAATTATGACAATCTCGCTAGTTAGATTAGACTCTAACGGTTTTTACAATTTTACGGTGACTTAGACACTTTCGCCCGGTGGCGCCACTTGTACCATGGCGACAACATCCGTTTCATCGAATTTTCAAATCACGATTCTAAAGAAGTTTCACTTCAAAACACCAGGCGGTCACTTAGCTCTGGGACACATTGAATAAAACGTAATCTTACTACCGAAAGTGTGTCTGTCTGTTTGCTACGCTTTCACGGCTTTTCAACCAATTTTGATGAAATTTAGTTCAGAGGAGTTATATCCCGGGTAAAGTCATAGGTTAGGTACTTTTTATCCCGGGAAATAAGTTCTAGAGGTAATCATCTATACTGATATTATAAATGCGAATGTTGGAATGGATGGATGTTCGTAACTCAATCACGCCTGAACGGATCTGGATGAAATTTGGCACAGATATAGACTATAGCCTGGAATAACACATACATTTTATCCCAGAAAATAGAGTTGCCGCGTACGAAGGACGCGGACGAAGTCGCGGTCATCAGCTAGTCTATAATTATCAGGACCGACGAAGGCTTAACGTGCTCACTGAGACACGGAGCAGACAGAAATACCAAATTCAGTCACCCATCCAGTTACTGACTTGGGTCAATCACAATCAACTGATACGCGTTGACAACTAGGCCACACGCTCCTCAGTTCACCTTCTGGCTTTATTGCTAACTGGAAATGAAAAAGCCAAGATAATGTATGCAAATAAGAATACAATACTGGTATCAAAAATTGGATTTATATTTCGGATTGCTGTATACGTTTACGTCTGTAACAATTTTTACACGACAGAATCGGCCGCATAGCCGGAATTAAGCATAACATGTACTTTTTATAACAATGATACATTTTTTTTTCGTGCCTAATATTCTAACTTATAAGAACTAACTACAAAGATATACAGGTAAAGCTAAAGTATCTACAATCAATAAATTATATACAGATAACAATACAGCATAGTTATATACACTAACGTTCGATTAGACCTATCTGAAGCCAGGTAAACTCTGGTTCTTCCTACACTCGGGACAGTACCATTTGCCTTTAGGCGGTACCATGATGCCGACGCACTCGAAGTGAAACCACTCTATGGGGCAGCCCTCCGCGTCGCAAGCGATCATCTCCGAAACCTCGTCGTAGGGGCAGCGACAGTAGCAATACACGCTCTCGCCCTCGCGCGCTTGGCGCACCGCCGGCCGCTGGAATGGGTACGGCAAACTAGACGTGCCCGAGTTCAAGTAAGTCGGAGGCGGGACCGGTATCGGATTTTGCACGCTCGGCTGATAAATTTCTAATGCCCCCTCGTTGCTAGAATCCGAATCGCTAGACTCCATCGACTCCGTGTTCATCAAGAAACGGGGAGGCTCAGGATCGGGAATCGGTGCAGTTAACCTTATCGGCTCATTATAATTGAACATCCTTTGCGGAATGACTGTTGACGGTATTTCCTTCTTAGGTTTGTGCGTGACGGGCGAAGGCAAATCCTCTTTCCTCCATTCTAATTTAGGTGGTAGTGTAGGTTTTAAAGCTGTAACAGTTTGTGGTGATTCTTCATCGCTAGAGTAACCGTAAAACTTGTTAGGTACCCGTCGTCTTTTAGATGCTCTCTTACTTTCCGCGGATTGAGAAGGAGTGCTTGTGATATTTGGTGATGGAGCTACTGCGGCCGGCGTAGTTGCTTCAGGAATTTGCACTGTATTGGATTGTAAGGATATTGTTATTTTATTAGGTACTAAAGCTGGCGTTTCTGCATCAGGTTTTGCAATAATATCTTTAGGAATGGTCATCTTAATGGGTCCATGTTTTCTGGAATTCCTGGATCTCTTTTTCTTTTTACTCTTCTTTTTACTGCTACTTGTTTTAACTTTTGCTTCCACTTCCTCCTTAGTCTCATTTTTGTCATCCTTAATTTCTTTCGATTCCTCTTCTTTAATTGGAGTAGTGCATCGACTCACTTCTCCTGACATGGAGCCACCCTCAGACGGCGCTACAGACGCCAGAAGCAATAGTTGGTTACGTTTCTCGGTATACATTTTATTTGCGATTTTTTGTGGATTTTCATCGTAAAACTCTTCATCTGTTTCACTTTCCTCGGTTTCTAAATCACTTTCAGCAATAGGTGGTTCGGTTTTTTCAGGTATTAATATAGGAGTTTCTGCCATTCCCATAACATCCACATTTGAACCGTTACTAGCCCTTCTTTTGGAAAGTGATTTCTTTGATTTCTTTTTCTTTTCATTTCCTGATTCCTCAGAGGAATCAGAATCTGATGAACTGCTAGACGAGGAGCCACTACTTGACGAGCAACTGCAATTAGAACCACAAGAGCAACTGGAATCGCTGTCGCTGCTACTACTACTAGAGGACGAAAGTCCACCGTGTCTTTTCTTGGGAGATTTTCTATTTTTCTTTTTGTCAGTGCCGAAAACATCATCTTCGCCCTTAACATCAGTCGGTATCACACAATAATCATGATCAGATTCGCATACATGTTTTCGAATAGGAACCAAAGGGGGTGTCTTCTCTTTTTGTTTTTCTACTTTTGCCTGATATTTTTTAAAGTTATCCCATATTTCTAAAACTTTTTCTTCATTCGGCTTATCTTCCTCAGTTGACTCTACTTTTTCTTCTGCATTAGATACAACTGCAGACGTTGTTTCAACGTCCATGATTGCTGGAGGTTTCTCATCAACTTCTGGTTTACATTCTTCAGGTTCACTCTTAGGCTTATCTTGAGGGTTCTCATCCTTGATTTGCGAAACACCACTATCTGATTCATCACTACTATCACTTTCAGATAAGTTTAGCGCTGGTAAATTAACATCTATCAATAATGCGTCTTTGTCTTTTATTTTCTTTTTTTTACCTCTTTTGGATAATTGCTCAGTTCCAGCCTCAGCTTTATTTTCAGAGCCGGTTTCTTCTTTAGGTTTATCATCAACTAAATTGATAGTTGGAATCGGTTGTTGGGGATGTTCTTCTGAAGACTCAGTCTTATCAGGTGTTTTCTCTTCATCTAAATCTTCAGTGACTAATTTCTTCCTATGTTCATCTAAATGTTTACTAAGTAGTTTCTTAGAGACAAATTTTTCTATACAGCCTTCTTCAGTACATGCATGGGGATATTCTTCTGAATGAAATCTTTTATGTACTTTTAAACTGACAGCTCTAGTAAATTGCAGAGTACATTCATCACAAACAAAAACAGGTGGGGGTGTACAAAAATGATAAACATGGGGCCATTTTTTCTGCAAACATCTTTTACATAACACACTCTCTGTTCCATGCTTCCAAAATAAATGATTGGTTATATCTGGCTTATTTCTATAGGCTATTCCACAGCGATAACATAAATGGTGCAGTTTGTGTTTCCACACATGGTTGGATAGACGTGCTTGGCTTTGGCAAAACTCTAAACATACATCACAAGTGTGGTGTATCTTACGAAGATGCACCATGAGTCTGAATGATGAGGATATATTGTCTACATTACAAAAACAGCATCTATACTTAATTTCATAATCCAAATCATATGTTCCAGGGCATAAATGACATAATAGTTCACTATAAGAATAAAAATTGTTTTTACACATAACACATAGCAATATTGTTTTCTGGTGCATTTTACGATTATGCAAATAGAGATCTTTATGAACAGAAGTTTTGAAATAACACTGAAAACATTCGAAAATAAGGTTTGGATTAACTGTGTCACACTTATCTATACTATCATAGGAGTCCAAGTTGATATAAACCGAGGAAACTTGGTGAGCTGCAGCTTTCACTTTGGCTGCAATAGTCTCTGGCATGAGCTCCTCAGCTGTTATACTGTCCACAGTGGCTGAGAAACGATGCTCAGCAACCATGTGAAGTGCAAGCTGCTCACAATTGACTGCAATTTTACGCACATGATTACAGTATATGCAGTTAAACACAGTTGAGGTTAAAAATACCTTCAAGAGATCTTTCATGGGATACTTATGAATTGGCTTATCCAAAGTTAACTCAGTAACAGGGATATCATCTGTCACTTCAGGATCTTCAACATTAATATCTTCTGAAGTTTGATCAGGTGGCTCAGTTTTAAGTTCAGAATTAGGTGGGACCTCTTCTTTCACTTCAACTTTATCTTCATTTGCTGGCTCAGGCTCATTTTTTACTTCTGATAAATCTTCTTTTGGTTGTTCAGTACTAGCACTGTCTACAGTATCTGTTTGTTCTTCTGTCTTTTCTGGAATACTTTCATCTATGCTCATATCTATGTTATCAGCTGGTAATTTTTCACCAGCATCACTGTCTGATGAATAATCACTAGATGAATCTTTGTCCAGAAACTCCTTAGGAACCCTCACAGTCAGCTTTGGTACTCTATTTAAAGTATTGACCTCCTCCAACTTGTTATCATAAATAGTAGATTTGATTGTATTTTCTGGTTTCATTTCAGGTAGTCTGGTTATAGGCTCAATGTTGTTATTGACAAGGGTTTTAACTACAGTCTCTTTGTCATTCTCAATAATTGTCGTCTTCACAAATGGACTATCAGCTTTATCGCAAATTGTCATTTTGATCGAAGGAGGTTTTACTTGAGGTGTTGAATATAGAGGTTTCACTGGAGGTGTTTGATCAGGTGGCTTGTCTTTTTCATATCTTTTTGGTGGTCTTCTATTACGTGTTGGTGGTTTATGTGCGAATTGTTGTCCAACTGTTGGATCCACTGTTGAATTTATAATAACTGGCGAGTTGGCATTGTTAAGGCTTAACTTTAATTTAATACCACACTCTTTTTCTTTTTCCACAGGTTGAGGGGTAGGCTCCTTTTGTTTGAATGGTGTTAGATGAGATAAGGATCCTGGTAGATTATCTGTGTCTGGTGCATCACTGTCATCTGACTGGTCTAATGATTCCTTGCCATTTGGTACAGAAGAACTAGGGTCTTTATCTTGAGATATTCGGTTAATAGGGCTAAGAGGTTTGTCAATATTTGATGATATGACATTATTTGTGGAATTTAAAGTTTGACTGTTATCTTTACTGGTAGACACAGAACTCTCTGAGCTTATACTTGTGTCACTTGCACTTGTTATACTTGTATCACAAATATTGGAATTTGATTCTATTCTCTGAGACTGCAATGTTGTGTCAGGTTTTATTTCAGCTACCTCTTTTAGCTCAGTTGCTGGCTTTATGAATTCTTTTGTCAACACAGATCCATTAGGAGCAGATTCATTATTGTTTTTGACTAATTTTGCATTGTTCGACTTCATTGAATTCTTACTAATAAGAACAGGCACAGGTTTTGGTTTTACATTATTACAGTCGTGATTGAAAAAGTCATCCTTCTCACTACAAATCTCATCACAGACACAGCACATCAAATAAAAACTTCCATTGTAAACTTTACAAAAGTCTTCTTTACTATTGTAATTAAATTCTTGCACATTGTGTTTGTTTGTTAGATGTGAAGACAGTTTCTCTGCCTTTGAAAACATCCCTAAACAAAATAAACATATATGCCTGCTGTGCACCTCACGCATGTGTAAAAAGAGATTCCAGTTCTCGTAATATGTGCCACAAGCAGAACACAGGTACACTTTACGAGTTACCCTTGAGGGGCCACTGGTATTGCTGTCAGTGCTGGGTGCGGCCTCTGGACTCAATGCAGGTTCCTTTGCTTGTGCCCGACACACCAGTTGATGCTCTTTGAGCATGGCCAGGGTCTTAAATGACATAGAACAGCATTTCCGGCATTTGAACTTCACCATAGGCTGCAAACCTAAGCTCTGAGCATACTCTTTTAGCTGGGGCACCTTTTCCGCCTTACCCTTTTTAAATTGAAATAGCTGGCTCTTGGGCACCAGCCGAGGCACAGGTTTGTCTCTCTCACTGTCCATGGTACGGTCATTGTGTGATGCAACATTGTGAAACTGACTATGGTCCAAGCGTTTTGGGACAAGCTTGGGTACACGAGGGACTACTTTGGGTGTACTTGTATCACTGGGTTTGTTAACTAATAGTTTTCTTTTTTTATTTACACTATTGACTGTCAGAGGTACCGAATTGTCGACGAAAGGTCTCTTGCCTAAGTGTATGCGGACTGGGTTGATACGTTTCCTGAACTTGTCGTCGTGCAACGGTTCGGTGCTGGGTCGTCGCGCTTCGAACGACTTCTCGGAAGGGCTGGAAGGCTCCCCGGCAAAATCGTGTCCATTAGTCGTGAGTTTACAAGACCGATCACTATACAAGTTCGCAAGCGAGGTTGTGCTGATTTTATCGTCCTTAGCGTTGACAATATTACCATCTTCCATAGTTTTCTGAAAAAACGAAACACGTGTTCGGTTTGATTGTCGAGAAACAAAAGACGAATAAGAGGAAATCAAATTATATTCGAATTATGATAGCGACAATAACAATTTCATGATAGATCGTACCTCTGAAGTCGTACGTCCAGTACGAGTACAAAATAAGTGATTTGTTTCCATGCATCCGTTCTAATAGAGCACTCCTTACATCAGGCCCAATAAGAGGCAGCCGCAGGCTGGTCATTCCCGTAAAATGGCGTCACTTCGCTGAGCGAGGATTGCTGTTATCAGAAGCTTTGCACTTCTTCTGCACTACAACTGGCACGATGTAAAAACATTTTTTAGCTTTAATGGCTTTATCTAATTTATTAAAAATAGCTGTAATTGAACTCGTCGAACTGTTTATTTCCAAACACATCGAAAAATCGTAGCGCGTTACGAGAAGCTAATTCATGACCCATAGACTAAAATTTTCTTCTCTTTATTTTTTTAAATATTGCTACTTGCTAGTGATGTCTTTCAAATCAAGTGCATCAACACCCTTTGATTTTATATATACGAGAGGATGTGCCATTACATATTTAAATTGAAGCTTCCTGTATCCTAAAAATGGCGTATGTGCGGAGCTTATGCGAGCATTAGGGCTGGTATTATCGATACTTAAATACTTAAATACTCGATATAAAATTATCACAAATATACTTATTAAATAACTAGCTGATACCCGCGACTTCGTCCGCGTGGATTGAGGAGTTTTAGTTCCCGCGGGAACTCTTTAATTTTCCGGGATAAAAAGTACCCTATTATTTAATACGGACTTCTAACTTTACGTCTGCAAAATTTCAAAGCAATCGGTTCAGTAGTTACGGCGTGAAAGCGGAACAAACATACAAACAAACTCACTTTCCCATTTATAATATTAGTAAGGATTAAACATAATTTTTGAAAAACACTAGTATTCGTATTTTATAATGAACTAGCTGATGCCCGCGACCCCGTCCGCGTGTAATTGAGGTTTTTTGGTTCCCGCGGTAACTCTTGAATTTTCCGAAAAAAAAACTAGTTGATGTATTATTCCAGACTATAATCTATTCGTATCTCTTCCATACATCCAATCTTTCGCGTTTATACTATTAGTATAGATTTATATTATCAGTTGAATGTGAACCTTACAAACAAAACTGTTTCATAATCCTATTAGTTGGAATACCTAGATATAATGGAAAAAATATTACTGAATGTGATAATCTATACTAAATATACTAATACTAGCTAATGCCCGTGAAAACACCGGAAGCAAAACAGACGCCATTTATAGGCTACAAAAAATTGGCTTCAATAGCTAAATTTGATGACGTCATATGACAATTGCCTGACACGTTCACGCAATAACTTAATACACCTGTCTCGTTCTAATAACATAGTTTTCAGTAAGTAAAAAGTCAAAACATAGTTTTACATGTTTTATTAACAAAATGTATCGTATAACTATAATTGAGTAAAATGCAACATATCCTCTCGTATATATAAAATCAAAGGTCTACACCAACCAACACGTAGTTTACACCATAAAGAAATGAGTACAGTATAAACGGGTAACTTTGTAAATTATAAAGTATGCCCGGCTGGTTGACAAGCAGTGCTTTTGTTAATAATGGTACTCACGCACGTACTCACTCGCGTTTGTGCGTTGTGGATTACCGAAGCTTCTTAACCTTTCGCCTGACTCTGATTGACCCGAAACTACAAATGAATAGTCCAATAGTCCATTTAATCTGAGGAAGCCAGCGATTTCATACATTTAATATGATGAGAGCGAGACACGATGACAACGCGTTAGAACGCGTCAGAGTAGTGTATCTCTAACCATAGATATCTCTGAGTAAGTATTGATCATAGAATATGGTCGAGCGTGTGGTCGAGTCTGTGAACTTAAGCCATAGACTAATTAATGTCAATGTCAAGATCAAAAGTGTTCTAAAAATAAATTTATTTTGTCTATGGTTTGTATGTAGAGTAGAAGGGTCGCAAAGGGAAGAGAAGAAGGATTTTTTCAATTTTATTTTAAAATTTTATCATTTTGTTTAGAGGAATTTCGTTTTTAAGTTAGTTTTTATAGACAATGCAGATGCAAGATGATGTCTGATCAGTTTAGGAAGGTTGAGCCTTATTCTCCGAAGTCCTCACCGCGAGGAGCGAGGTCACCAGTGGTTCCACGGCAGGACTCCTCAGGAACCCTCAAAACTACCATTTCACTCGGCAAGAATCCATCCATAGTGCATAGTGGGCCTTTCTATTTGATGAAAGAACCTCCAGGTGAGAAATATACGAAACGAGAAACATAGGTATTTATGTAGGTGAAAAATATCAACAAACAGTAAAAAAAACTCTAAAATTATGATCTTATATTGTTTTCAGCGGAATGTGAACAAACAGGGGCCACGAACTTGATGGCGTATTATGGTTTGGAGCACTCGTACAGTAAATTTAATGGTAAAAAACTAAAAGAGTCGCTGTCATCTTTTTTACCGAATCTTCCTGGTATTCTGGACGGCCCGGGGCAAGAAGACAATAGTACCCTAGGATCGGTTATAGCCAAGAGGCCAATCGGTGGTAAGGAGTTGTTGCCACTGACAAGTGCACAGTTGGCAGGGTTTCGGTTGCACCCAGGTCCGTTGCCTGAACAGTACCGCTATGTCAGCGCTGCTCCACCCAAGAAACACAAACCTAACAAGCACAAGAAACATAAACACAAGGATGGCGCACCGCCTGGACAGGATACACCTTTACAAGGTATTTATTGCAATATTGTGTTCTGTTTAATAGGTTATCTCAGGGATTCCCAAACTATTTTGGGCAAGAGACCCCTTTTCCAAAATGAACTGATACCTTAGACCCCCATAGCCAAATTACTTTAAAAATCCTATCTCTAGCTTTTTTTTCCTATTGATACAAAATACTTACCACTTTAAAAACTTAGCAGTTGGTTAAGTGAGCCAACTTGACATCATTTTCTCATCAAAATTTAACAAAATAAATAAACATAAAATTCAGTCAATCAAGCATAATTTTTACAAATTATGTAAAAATACTTAAGTTGGTTGGTTGGGCCATTATTTTTTGAAAAATAACATACTGGTCGATTTTTATACCTCGTCAACCCCCAAAACCAGTTTTTGTTTATGTCGACCCATGGGAAACCAATATCTACCCCAAGGGGTTGAAATCGACCACTTTGGGAATCCCTGGGCTATCTTATAATGTTACTTCACAACTAATTTTGTCTAAATAGTTTAAACAAAGTTGCAACCTACTTGTCTGTGTAATTTTTTCTCACTAGAATATTCAAAGTAGCTCCTACACTGCTTTGAATGTTTTTATTGGGGTTTTGCCTTAATTTAGGAAGTTTACCTGGAAGATCAAGGACCTAGTGGGAGTGAAGATGCATGGCTGAATGTCACATTAAATGTTACCTTGTCCTGCCCTATCTTCCTCGCAATTTTTTACATGTTTTCTCACCGTTTAAACCTTCCCTGGACTACAACAAACATTTCAAAACCAAAATCAGCTACCGATGCTCAGCTGTTCTCGAGTTTTAGCGAGACAAACAAACAGAAATTGATTTTTATATATTATATAGATATAGATATAGATAATATAGATATAGATATAGATAGATAATTAGTAAATAATAGTAAAATTATATTGATTTTTCTTCTCTCCATTTAACGTCAACTCTCAATGACGCCACAAAATGTCCCTTCAGTGTCTCTATGTAGAGTTTACACTGTTGTAAGTAATAATAAAGATAATTGCTATATCAACAGGATGCTAGCTATCTTTGTGGCATTTTTTTATCAAGTTATATGACTCATATGGCTAACCTGTGATTAGGCTACATAGTCAGACAGATATGCATAGAAGATTTGGTTAGAACAAAGAGTGAAATCACGTTTTTTTTTTAAAGGCTTTATTGTCACGAGGAACTTTTTTTTATGCTAAGATACAAGTCTGCATTATACATGTAAAATGGTTAACGATCTTTCCTACTGTGCACTAGCAAGTAAAAAAACATTGTTTTTTTTCTACCGTTTACAACCGTTAACCATTTAACTGTTTTACATCTATACTGCATGCAATTCTTGACATGCATATTTTGTAGGTCAGGTGAACTTGGATCAACACAGCCAGCACCCCTCGCGTGCGTGCTCGTAGGTGGTCATTTACCTCCCTCTTCGACATCCAAAACTCACATACGATGCGTTGTGGTTCCACATCGACTCGCTTGAATGCATCCAACCACTTATAATGTCGTAGTCCTGCCAGCGCTGGCTTTCCAGTGCGCAACACATTGTGCAAAGTAAAAATATAGTTGTCACGAATTCCCGTTAAGGTCTATATATTCCATGACTAGATACAACCTAAGACCGATTGGCTAACTACGGATCTTTATTTGGAAGTTCATAAAACTACACGTGGGCATAGAACGGGCATATTTTTGGGTAGTAGCGAACAACTTCGCTACCCACAATGTACCTTATAGAAATCCTGAAATAGCACACTAACACATGTGTTAAAGATTACTCTTAAAATGCATCAGAGATTAAATAATAAATAAATAATAAATTGGAACGATACAACAAAGGACTTACTGGCATTTCAGCTATCATCTCGCACACACTTTACTTTCCAACACCACGTCTCAACTCACTCTATACACAAAAGTATAACACTGTATATATTATGATATATAAGAATGTACACAGCACAGGCGTGCACCTCTGATGGCGAGCGATACTCCACTTTCTGTTTACAGAATGACGCCCGTATTTATACACAATGTCTTTTTCGCCTACCCTCTACCAACTCTGAATTCATTAATAGTGCAATACCAACATGAAATCAGTATTGCCATTCTATAAATAATAAATAAATGTTGCCAGTCGAACACACGATCACGACATTCGGCCATCCGACATTGTGCAACCTCCCGGTGCACAACCACCAAACATTTGCTTTGCTAAGCTTAGTTCGCTTCACTCCTTGCAACAATCTGTAGTGTACAACAAAACATCTTCATCCATTCATACTTGCACGATGACATTTAGTTTTAGTAAATCACGACATTCGGGAGAATTAAAAAGGATAACAAAAAGGAAACCTACATTTTTTCAATTTAGTAATATCAAACTTAAAACCTCAAACCGATCTCAAATCCAAAACTATCGAGCTTTTGATCTTGAGATTTGTGAAGTGTGTGTGAAGTGCAATTAAACTGATTGATATCGCTGAGTCGAAATTTCACAACAGAAATAAAAATATCGCAATTTAAATCTAAAACTCATATAGAATAAAGTTAGGCAAATAAAGGATTAATTATCTAAAGCTGAATAAAAATCTAATCTGAAACTTAATCAAAGTCTGGAACAGTTACAGTCTAAAACATAATCTAAACAGTATGTTACATATACCGTAAGCAAAAGTCTAAAACTGAATTCAAATTTAATAAAATACCCAATATTTATTTTATTTCTTATACCGTTTCAGTTATTTATACCTTACAAGCATCTGACGCTGAATCTAAAGCTAAGTAAATATCTAAACCCTGATTACAATCTGTAACAGACCAACAGGTCCATCATCCTGAGCCCCACCTATCATGTGTCATACATGACGTGTCATGCCTGCTTTTTTTAAAAAACTTTATTGAAATCGAAAAATTTATCAGAACGTAAAGGAAAGCTGATTTTATTAAAATTTTAGGACTTGACAAGAAATAAGTATCACACACTACCCCAGAGTTCACAATAAAATCTACAACTGCATCCAATGCAAACATTAATCAGGATTACTAATCTATCAATTCTTCAATTCAGTTGGATCTGCTGTACCATTAACTAATCTTTACTAATCGTTTGAATCAAATTAAGTCTATGTTAAATTATCTGCTCTAAATTCCTGACATCGTATACCTGTTGGCGGTAGACTGTTCCCACTATGTTAAATTATTACTATTTTAAAATCTTTAACTATGTAACAGTCAACGTCTTTAATAAATGAAATGAAATTTTTCGTAGCTTATTCAAAAATTTTAACAAATAGAGTTCAATTCTATTAAACACGCCTCAAAACACAAGGTTTTTTAGTTTATTCCCTTCTTTTCCTAACCTTTCCTTTCCGTGTTAACCTCTGAATAAACCCATCAAAAAGAGACAGCACCACAAAATTCAACCGAATCAGTTCAGGTTATGTTGTCCAAGACAATCTTTAACTTGTGAAATACTTAGAATCTTACCCAATGCTTTGAACTGGGTCAAATACCTGAACTTTGACTACAATCATCATTGAAAACCAAACAAAAAGTCCAAAACTAAACCTTAGTCCAAAACTAAATCTAACTCTTCATCAAAGGCTTCTTTGAAATGCAAAACTTTTGTATGAATTGAAGTAGAATCGGCTTGCAATTATTGTACAATACTAAATCGCTATCATATAATTATTTTAAATTAACTTTACTCAACAGCAATTTCAAATTAAAATACAAAATTCAAATTTTGCTGTAAATCCAAAGCTTGATACAAAACTAAATAATAATAAAAAACTAGAATTTGAATTTAATACTCAAAACCTCTTGTCTTTTTTTTTTACGAATCATTACCTCAACATATGAACAAAAATCAAACCAATTATAAATAAAAACGTTACACCAAGTTATAATATATTACGTCAGTAACATAATATAGTATATATACTGAGTGTTTTATTCATTCTGCTTTTTAATACTTTTTGCTTTACTTTTCTGCGTCTTCTAATAATTAAAGTAAGTATTTACAAATTAACTGACGGTTGTAGGCCGGAACCGCTAGGTGAGGGTATACCTTCGTCACGAGCTTGCGGATCCACAACGCCCGTGCATCACACGACATTATTCAATAAATTTGAGAAAAACAATATGGAGATAAAATTAGAGTAAGCAAGCACGCACTAGTCACTCTCTAGAAAATATAATTTTTACATCATATTATACTCTCGAGATTTTCGACGGCAAAAGATAATTAATTGCGCGATTTCATTTTCAATTCAAATAATAGTCTGTTAAATTTTATCATCCAGTTCATTATTTCAAATCACTCAGATAAATATATAGAAAGAAAACCCAATGTGACTTCGAGAATGGCGCATTTTTATAATTTTATTACTTTATTAAACGGGCTTCTCGTGTCGTGACTGTAGTTTCTAGCAAGCTACTTAACTTCGAGCCTCAAATGTTCAGCCCTTATATTTATTTATTTATCTTTCTTTGTGATTAGTAAATGTTCCAAAAATTTTAATCTTTTTATTAAATTCAATTTATCATTTAATGAACTAACTTGGTCAAACTGAATCACTGGAATGCTACTTAGTATTGACGAAACACGTTTGAACTATTTTTGGAATTATTATTTTTGCGATATCTAGAATTTCAAAATTACTACAACCTTCACCGTTACAAGCTGAAGTATATATCCTTCCGTATTTAATTCTTAACGCATTCCGAACATCGGACCGCATTATGTTGAAAGCCATAAAATAGTGTAACCAAACGAGTGAAAGATCTATTAACAACAACAAACTTGGAACCTTTGTTTCAATTTACTTTATGCATTCCTTGCTTGTTAACTTTTTAAACTACTAAGCATAGTCTACAAGTGAGTCATATATTTGAGAAACACAAATCTTTCAAATATAACGAATGGGTGAGTGACCAACTGATAAGTTGAACCAATCACAATAAGGCTATTAAATGCATCATTTCCTAAACCCCATCGACATCGATCTGGTACGTTATTATAAATAGTGTACATATAATAACTATGTTGTTGTATATCTTCAAATGAAGCGTACTCATATAATATCGATCTAATTTCAATTTGCAAGTTCGTTTGATCATCATAGTTTTTTTTTGAAATAACTATAAATCATTCGTATTTCGGCGCATTCAGATTATATACATCCGAAACACGTCGAGGATCGGTCGCCTTACACCGGGATCACTAATTAATCCATTTCAAAGTCCATACAAATACAATCAATTTTTGCGGCTGTACCATTAGGTACAGTTATACTACTTGTAAAAATTGATCTTAGTCGTTTAAAATAACCGAAATCTATCTAAAATCATTCAAAATTTAAAAATGTAGAACTTTCCCTGATCAAAAACATTTAAAGGCACACAGGAACTATGAAAAATGAATAAAATGCCATGGTAGTTCTAGATAGAACGTGTTACTTGTACAGTAATCTACTAAAGCAGCTAATAATTCTGGACTAGAAAACTTGCTTTCATTATGTACATCCCTTTAGTTTGATATGTACGTAAAATTAAGTAAATAAAATACATTAGATCTTTCACGAACAGTTAGATAACATACTGTCAAAAACAGTAACACACTTGTTCACAACCTACCGGCTCATTAGGTCACAACTTATGGAAACACTTGTTCCACTCTAGTAACACACTTGGTTACATTCTATGGACTCACATGGCCCAAATGACATACATAGTCATTCTAAAATGGTGACTCACATGGCCACCTAGGTCACAACTTATGGAAACACTTGTTCCACTCTAGTAACACACTTGGTTACATTCTATGGACTCACATGGCCCACATGACATACATAGTCATTCTAAAATGGTGACTCACATGGCCACCTTAAAATATCGACACACTTAGCCACTCTATAATAGTGAGTAGACACACTCATGACTACTCCAAACGTATACGAGCTCTCTGACCATCATTCAATATCTTTATTCTTACTCCCACAATACCAGCTACGCAAAATCGTCAATTTCAACTTGAAATCTAAGATATTCTAACGTCTCTATCTTGTATTCTTCCAAAATCCTTCATTATTAACCTCAATCACTGATAAATCTGTCAAGAGACACTAAGGCTTCCGTACATGAAAGCGGAACCCCTGATGTCAATCAACCTGTAATGCGATAGAAAGAGGTTCCCCTTTTTTTTTAAACTACAAATGATAATGATATCAATAGCTGATATACAATACAGTACTAAAATACATATGCTGTGATAATAGCACATATTAAGAGTTGCAAATGGACTTGGTCAGTAAAACCACTATTATTCTTTCAGCATAGGTACAACTACCATCGAACAGATCACTAATAAAAGGGCAAATGATTTTAAGCAAGTGCTTAAATAAACTTATCATAAATTACATGTCTGGCCAATGTACTTCACTAATGTAATTTAAGTTCACTCGCGGCACTAATATAAATAGTTGCCCTGCCACTCAAAAAAAAATTACTTTTTAAACACTACAAATTCCTAAGACACCTGTTTTGATCGAGTCTAGTACTACCAGACTAAACTATCTAGATCACATAAAATAAGTATACCAGTAAGTATACTTTTATATCGAGAATTTAAAACTAAATCATACTTTTATCGTATTTCTTATAAATCACACATGAAACTAATCAGAGTTCGATAAATTGCTTTGCATCCTAGTATTGACATGAGGGTATCTTATTTGACATATTCACTTCTCTTTTTTTTTTTTTTTATTACTATTATTCACTCCATGAATTCTCTTCGTGAATAACCAGTAATCTAATCTATGCCTGGTTAATAGAAATTTCAAATTAAAAACTAAATTAAAAATTAAAAACCTTGTAAAATCAAAATTCGAAACTTAAACAGTGCGTAAAAAAAACTACAATCTCATTCAGTACACTAGTCTGAAGGCACGAGGCTGCTTTTAAATTCAATAATCATTTAACTACATTTACACTAAATAAAACTTTAGGTAACGTTCATCCAAAGTAATGGTCCAGAGAATAATTCACAAATACTTGAGTTAATTAGAACTGATAATTATTTACCTATTTCATATCTCTAGGAGTACCTCAGGTTAACCAGTAGTAATAACCAAGCTGTATGGTATCGCATTTAATCATCTAAAATGGCTGCTCAGACGGCCGGTGCTAGTGAAATTTATTCCAGTATGTCAACTCTCATACTGGCGAAATTCTCGCTTGACGCTTTATTTGTTGATTATAGCTAAATAACACAAAATTTCTTGGACTCATGTCCAGGACATGAAATTTTTACATCATCTATCATAAATAAATACTATGGACACTATATTCAAAACTCAATTCACTGAAATTTCTATCGATGTGTTTTATCTAAACTAAATACCTTAGAATCAGAATTACTTCGACACTAAAGTAAACTGCTTACAAAATCGTAATTCGGGGATCATCCTCCTCGATGGGAGCCAGTCGCCAAGCTGGTTTGAGTTGGCAATTCATTCAGATGAGACTTCACAGTCTTAACGTCGTGATGACGTAATATTAAAGTTTACAGCAAACTCTTTTCCAATTTGTGGGTAACTAAATACGAAATATAAATGTAATTCAAATATTAATTGCCTTGATACAATGTCAATTATTATCGCACGAGATCATTACCAAACACTCGATTTAACCTCTACTCAAATGGAATACAACATAATATTATAGCCAAAATAGCAAATCTAAGAGTTCACCCAGAACTAATGTTATTCAATGTACCCACACAATAGGTGTCAAAACAGATTTAGCAATATCCAAAAGTTCTTTGCTGCACGTTATCTTTATAGCATAGCAAGAATGGATCTCAAGTACATGCTAACTTTGATTAAAGTAGTCAATCTCTTTTGAACTTAGTAAACGGAATACTCTTTGTTTAAAAGTTTTGAAGGTACGACACAGAGAATTGTGTCACAATATAACTACTTAGTGAACAATATTTTTCTCGTGTTAAAAAAATATTGTTTTCTTGGGTTCATTTTCACTTCTGAAGTTGTCACGAATTCCCGTTAAGGTCTATATATTCCATGACTAGATACAACCTAAGACCGATTGGCTAACTACGGATCTTTATTTGGAAGTTCATAAAACTACACGTGGGCATAGAACGGGCATATTTTTGGGTAGTAGCGAACAACTTCGCTACCCACAATGTACCTTATAGAAATCCTGAAATAGCACACTAACACATGTGTTAAAGATTACTCTTAAAATGCATCAGAGATTAAATAATAAATAAATAATAAATTGGAACGATACAACAAAGGACTTACTGGCATTTCAGCTATCATCTCGCACACACTTTACTTTCCAACACCACGTCTCAACTCACTCTATACACAAAAGTATAACACTGTATATATTATGATATATAAGAATGTACACAGCACAGGCGTGCACCTCTGATGGCGAGCGATACTCCACTTTCTGTTTACAGAATGACGCCCGTATTTATACACAATGTCTTTTTCGCCTACCCTCTACCAACTCTGAATTCATTAATAGTGCAATACCAACATGAAATCAGTATTGCCATTCTATAAATAATAAATAAATGTTGCCAGTCGAACACACGATCACGACATTATATTCAATTAAATTTATGTTCTGTTACAGACTCCTCAAACCCTGACACATATGAGAAGAAGCACAAAAAGCAAAAGCGCCACGACGACGACAAAGAGCGCAAGAAGCGGAAAAAGGAGAAGAAGAGGAAAAAGCAGAAGCACAGCCCGGAGCATGGGGGCCTCACTCCGAACCAGCACCCAGTGCCGTAGGGGTGCGCTGTACGTACCTAGCTGTAAGGTCAAAGTGGAATTGCATTCGTTGTTTTGCACAGTCAGGTTGAGTAAGGGGGTAGATCATTTCAAAAGTGTCTAAAGCTCTGTCATATGTCTTTTCAACTCAAATCTTAGTAGAATGTTTCTTCTCCCTAGTTCTACTAAAATAACCTTACTCATACCAAACTTAACGAGAATGCCACCAAAAACTGGGCCCAAAGAAAATGTACATCTCTTTGCTTCTGATAAGGTTTATGTGTTACTAGTATTTAAGGGGCCATCCATTGAACTGTTGTTTCTCCATATTTGTATAACTTCATAAGGCTCACAGAGACTTAGTTATGCTAAGACCCCTAAGTGTATTTTGACTTAACTCAAACTTTACATAGGCCTGTATTAATAAACTGACATAGAGCAACAGCGAACAGCTGCTTATTCAGTATCAGTTAATTTGTCTGCCTGGATGCCTGGTCTTCTTCCACCTTGCCACCTCCTGCTATTTCAGGTCATTTCTGCAAAGTACCTTTGGAAATTATGGAACCAGCTTCCATCTTCTGTGTTCCTCATGATTATAATATGGGGCTCTTCAAAAGGCGGATAAACAAACATCTTGAAAGCCGGCAACTCATTGGCGGTTCCTCTAGTGCTGCAAATGTTCATGGGCAACAGTAATCACTTAACATCAGGTGTCCCGCCTGCTCCTTTGCGTTGGCATACATATAATATATCTTAATATATATAAATCACGTGTCACGTTGTTTGCCCGCGATGGACTCCTAAACTACTTAACCGATTTTAAATTAAATTGCACACCGCGGACGAAGTCGCGGGCAACAGCTAGTATATATGTATATGTATATAAAATCCATAAGACCGAGAACCTTGAGAACCTGTTCTTAGCTGATGTTGGCTTATTAATACAGAACTTAGAGTTAAAACGAGACAGATTTATGACATACATAGCCTTGTCTCGTTTTAACTGTGTCTTAAGTCAAAATAAGCTCTATTTGTTTTAGCTTTAGACCTAGACTTATTAAGTAGGAGGCAGAGAAATTTTCCAAAAGAAAAATCCCAACATAAACTAAACATGAATCGGTGATAGGCGAGGGGTTTAGGTACCCGGCTTCCTATTTGGGTGGGTGGAGATTCAATCTCCGGGCACGCACTTTGTAGAGTTATTTGCGATTTAAGAAAGCGTGGTGGACTATGGCCAAACCCTTCTAATTCTCACAAAGAGCTCGTGCTCAGTAGTGACAATGGGTTGAAGTGATTGGTTGTGTGATTGATACCCATGTAGCACAAACAGATTTCTATAACTGAGTTAAACATCAACTTTATATTTTAAAATGGCTATCACACACATCCTGATTGGACGAAACGATTTTTTTTAAGTGAAACTACTTTAGAATCGTTATGATTTTAAAATTCGATAAAACGAAAAAGCGACACTAAAAAGAGACAAACATATAATTCATAATAGGCTTAAGCCTGCGAGAGAATGAGATGGAACCCAAGTTATATTTATCTCATTCTCTCGTAGGCTACTTTTCTGATGTTTCACTTCTGCCGTGTGTGAATTGCACACACACACTTTTTTTCATTTATTTATAGACTAGCGCTTGGCTTCAATCAGGAAGTAGTGATGCAGCCTAAGGTGGAGTATGCTTGCCTAGAGACCCTTATACCCTAATAGTTCCATCCTTGTTTTAGTACGGGATCCTCAACACATGACTTCGTCAATGGATGGTCCTTATGACACCTACTTTCTTTGGGACTTGTCATTTTTATACATTGAAGTTGTAAACTTTCTTTGGGACTCGTCCTCCATTGTTATGCATTGAAGTTGTAAAGAATGTCAAATGATAGAATAAGTTGTATTATAATATAGTATATTATAATTTATGATAAAGTAGTTCATACCAGCGACTTCGTCCGCGTGGTTTAAGTATTTTTTAATTCCCGTAGGAACTCCTTAATTTTCCGGGATAAAAGGTAGTCTATCTATCTACAGGTCTTCAACTATACCCATGCAAAAAATCACGTCGATCCGTTGCTTTGCGGCGTGATTGAAAGACAAACCAACTAACAAACACACTTTCGCATTTATAATATTAGTATGAAGTGTTGATGTCTCAACATAAATACTGCTGTTATATTTTGCACTTGCGGCTTAACATTTTTAAGAAATATCCTTACTAATATTATAAACGCGAAAGTTTGTAAGGATGTATGGATGTTTGTTACTCTTTCACACAAAAACTACTGAACGAATCTGAATGAAATTTGGCACAGAGATAGATTATAGTCTGGAATAACACATAGACTTTTTATCCCGGAAAATTAGAGAGTTCCCGCGGGAACCAAAAACCTACCCATGCGGACGCATCAGCTAGTATAGTATATATTATATAGGTGCCGATTCAGTTGTAGACAAACTAAATTGACAGGTCTAAAATTCAAAGTAGTGGCCATCGTTTTCCCTAAAATAAGCACTATTTTTACCTGTAAAAGTTTTGTTTCGAAAAGGATTCGAAGATTTTAGTATGGTAGGTCTATCTAATATAATATGGCCTATCATTAGTCAGCCGCATTTCTGGTTTCTTTTTTCAAAATCACAGTCGCTTAATGAAACCCAGATGCCACTAATCTTCGAACCCCATACTTTTGATAAGTACTTCTACAACCGAATTACCACAATTTTCATTTTATTCAAGTTTTATAACTACATAATTTATAATTTGTAAATACAACCTTTTACGATTTACATAAGGGACCTTCTTTTATAAACTCACTTCTTGATATATATATGTGATGTGATTCAGTATATATTTCAATATTATGTATGTAAACACTGCATCAACTTTTATCATATCATCTGAATTAATTACATTATGTTAAGCTTTGTGTACAATATATTTTGTTTTTCGTAGTTTAAGTTTCTAAGTTCGAGATCCATCTAATAGTTTGTTTGGGAAAGTATGGAAAAATCTTAATACATATATTATAATTTTGTTCAGATTGTTAAAAAGAAAGTTATGAGCACAAAGTAGCTTCGGACCTGCACTGGGAAGCAGGGGGTTACTACCATCGCTTACAGCAGTATTATTTCAAAATGTCACTTATAATATATCCCGTATTTTGACGCCCCTAAAATCAAAATTATAATTATTATTCTAAAATAGGAACTTCAACAATATTAAAACAATACGGCTATACTTAAACGCTGACAGTACGCCCCCTGGCCTCCACACGGAGTTCTCATGGTATTATCATTTCACAGGATTTCCGGTAGATTTGTTCTCGGTTGATGCGAAAATAGCCTCAAATACCTAATGCTGTAGTGTACCTTCGTTTCCTATTTTATGTTTTAGTTGATTTTATTTTTAAAAGCAATTTATCAAGTTGTCAAAACGCTTTAGAATAGAGATATTATTTATTTTTATATACGATGAAGATGTGATATCTCTGTACTTGACGACTTTTGCACCAGTTCTATTCGCATCGACTGCATGGAAAAATGTCGCAATACGCAAAGGTTACTAAATGTTACTATAGTTAGATGCAATAATTTTGGTAACTGAGACAGAAGCGGTAAGTCGCAACGCAGATACAATCAAGATGCAGGCGCCGCTGATTGACTGATACGCAAAATATTATTGCAGCACTACTGCAGTGTTCTCGGCCAATAATTGCATCGAACTGTACTTATAGCCCCAACTCCCACAAACTTATCAGACCCGATGACGCAAGTAAGTAGCGATAAAGAATAAAATAAAATTTAAATTAGTTCCAATTTTGGCCACCGGGCCAGATATGTTTGACGGACTATAATTAGTAGTAGTTTTTTTTAAATATAACTACAAAAACATAGAGATTTCTGTATGTCGACCTTTTCGTTCGGAAAATCTCATGAAATTGTCTTACTATAAAGCACAGAGTACATTGTGCTATATTCGGTCGAGTTGTTTTATTAATAGCCGACTTGTATATCAGAGCATTTGCACTCGAAGGCATTTGCACGCTACAAACTTGACTTCTAAAATGTTTGAAAAAGTAAACAATCTGACAAGAAGGGGTATTTTCTGTCAAAAGTTAAATAAATGATGGGACAAAGTGTAGTTTTAGTAACGTTAGACCACCGTTATGACGTACTAAAATATGAATATTTTGGCTAATTTTTTTTTAAATGTATTACTTTATGCGTAAATATTAAATAATCTCGTTTATCGCGTTCCCCGCTCATATCTGTTATTGCTATGTAAGTAAGTACCTATATAAATGTGGGATGCACCACCAAACCTTGTATGTAAATATGAAAATAAAATTTTTGATAGAACGGTTAAACTGTTTCATTTCTCATAAAAAATACCTTCGCCTTCAAGCATAGTATTTCATGCTGTCTGTTACAAAACTATAGCTAGGTTTAATGTACATACTACATATCTATTATAAACTTAGAGATGATGAACTCCCGGAGATGATTCTCCTTACCTCTACCCTCCATACCCCGGCGACGCAAGTCCGGCGTCAGCGCCCTCTGTGACACGTCCGACCCGGATCGCAGGCGCCCTCTACGCCCCCAGGCCGAACTCACCGCCGACAGTTGTGCACCACAGTCCACAGTCCACAGCGCTAGCCGCTAGGTTACGCCACTCACCGACGACAGGTGGCAGCGCACCGGCTAGGTTAAGGCACTCGCCACCTCAAAAAATGGTCCGGAACCGGCAATAAATAGCTATATCATGGCTATATCAGTGACCCAAGTTATATACCCCAGAGGAATTGGTGGATCCACATTGCCTATTTATCCCAAGTAGCTGCAGCTGGAACATCCTCATTATGACTGGATGCAGAAGCTTGAGCGCAAGAATGACGAATATTAAAATTAAGAAGTGGAAATGCTGTTCAGATTTTGCTAGCATTTCCGGACTAGGTATGTAGTATTTTGTTAGAAAAATTTATCTACAATCAAGGTGGCGTAGCGAGGCATAGGCAGCCGATGACAAAGTTATATAATTATTTGACATGACCGAACCGTGGCGCCCTCTAAGATCACTTTTGTTTGTGGATTCCCATCGAATCCTGTGAATCACGTGAGGAAACCTGGCTCCTACACGTCTGAGGGTTCTAATAATAATGTGGTTCACACTTCACAAAGGAGTGTGAACAAGCGAGTATGATCAACTTAAGAAGTTAAGCCCTTCTCAAAATTAATAGAGTTCATCGTTCATACATACGGTGATAAGAGTTAAAATAAAACGCATAAAGATATTATCTGATGGCAAAAATTTATTCAAATTATATCCACATTTATACAATACATCAAAATGTCGGTTTCGCTTCCTATAAAAAAGACTCGTTCTTAGTTAAAATTATTACAAAGAAATAAATTATTAGTAATGCAGCACCAAAATACATACACCATACTTACAAAAATGATAATAATATTAATAATTCCTACTTATATTTACCCATCTCGAGATCTAACTGCGCAGTACCTATCAATGGGAGGGGAGGAAACATGACTTTCTAAATCGTGCACGATAACATGGTAAAGAGCGTCTAATTCTAAAATGAACGGGCCTTACTACACGTACCTACTACTACTTCGTGTCATTTGTTGAACTAGTAGGTAGTTGGCATACAATAACCCCGATTGCGTAAGAAAATCGTAATTAGTTACATTAGTCAACAGGATCTAGGGCCTTATGACATGAAATTGAAATAGTACTGAAAGGAGTTCATAGATGCATGCATCAAGTGGCGTGCACTGGTATAGTTAGGTGGATAGCTATTTTCAGGCAGGGCATGATGAAAAATAAGCATTGAGCTTTTTTAAGGGTAAGCATTACGTTTATGCGTCTATGTCGTGCACACCACTGCATGATGCATGTCGAAAGTAATACCACCGACCACGTAATACGTTAGGCTCTCCAATGATTACGATTTTCTAAGACAATCGGGCTTCCGATTCGGCCATGGCGTTCACGTCTATATATTTTAACGTTTAAACTATCGTGAGAGATATTCATCATAAATATACATAACCCGGATACACTCACGTTTTATGTCGGAAAAGTGCCCGACTAGTTTCGAACCCGTTCGGGGCCCTTATTCATGAGCCTGTTCGCGCGACGCGGTCGCTGCTCGACTACGGTTCGCATGTCGTGCAGCCCTCTGCGATGGATGGTTGGTAATATAGTACACTCTGCAAACTTGGAATCTGACACGGTTAGCTCGGCGTGCTTGCATCAAAATGACGACCCCAGTGAGGACGATCAGCAGGAGTCGTCGGGAGAAGACTACAGATGGGTAATTCAGGAGAGATAGATAAAAAAGATATATATCAATCCGTTTCCACTAATCACTCTTTGTATCCGTTCACATCCGAATGTATCAGTGTATCACTGTATCTTTACAACTCATTCTCTCACGGCGACTTTTTCTATCTGTCTCGCAACCGTGACTACGATGCACTCGTGTCTCGTTCTATTATACCACTAAGTTATATACAAGCGTCTCTTTCGCACCTCCTTATTTGAAATCGTCTATCGTGCTTAGACATCTCTTTCGAACCTTCCTCGCATTGACCATAATAAATTGACATACGTCGGCACGACAGGTAAATTGATAACTCTATTAATGGTAGGTAGGGCTCAAAGTCCTTAAGTGGTACGTGTACATTTAGGTTTTATACGGGTTTTAGTTGTACGTGTATTTGCCTTTAAAAAGTTTTAGTAAACTATGTAAACTAATTTCGGTCATAAAACCATCGTAATTAGGATCTATTCTGGATATAAAAAAAAGTAAAAAGAGAGATTTGCGATTTTCAAAATGAAACATAATATTATTTAATAAATTAGTTGTAGTAGCTTCATTACTTCAACCTTGACCTACGTATGGTATGGTTCGGGATCGGGAGTAATATTTAAAGCTTCAGCTTGGCCTTTAGAATCTAAATTCTAACGAGCTAACGACCAAGCTAAGTGCCTATCGCTACATGTACATAGTACATACGCTATAGGTACCTAATTATCTATCGCTCTCACTGATATGGTATAGTGGATTGAGTTGCGCGAGCCGCGAAGCGACAAGTGAGTGGTGTGCGAAAGCGTGAGCTGCTGATGCATAAGGATATAAAGATACAAAAGAGTGATACATATCCCAGTGATCGAAAGATACATATCTATCTTTTCTTCTAAGTGATACATTTTGCCCATGTCTAGAGAAGACGCATTGTCACCTCCCCCTCCACCCCAACCATCGCTGCACGACATGCGAACCGTAGTCGAGCAGCGACCGCGTCGCGCGAACAGGCTCATGAATAAGGGCCCCGAACGGATTCGAAACTAGTCGGGCACTTTTCCGACATAAAACGTGAGTGTATCCGGGTTATGTATATTCACGTCTATATACTTGTTTTTATATATTAAATTATAATTTTGAGATTTTGATAAAATGATATTGATATTAGGCGATCTGCGCTACTAGCTTATCACTTTCACGAATTATTATTATTATGACTGGACATATTTTGATAAATTATATCAATTTCATGTCGATATCGTTTTGCACTTAATTTAGATTTATGCCACCTCCCCAGGCTTTATGGTAATCGCTATTATAGACCAACACTCACAGACGGATACAAATTTACTCTCTCTTTATTTACTCTTAGGGTCACCCCGAATCTATCGAAGCGGCACCGGTTTGAGCTGGTCAGAAATAGTGCGTATAGTATTGGAAAGAAGCAGGCGTTACTTTGCGGAAGACCATTACCTACAATCAAGGAACAAGAAGTTTAATTCGCTATAATAAGCCAAAGTAGACAAATCTATGCGGTACAACGTGTAGCTTGCGATATTAACCGCCCAATATAATAATAGGCGTGATGACAGTTTTGAAAAATGGTCATAATATTATGTTCGGAAGTATCTACTATTTCGAAAAAATATCTCATTTCAGCAGAAAAATAAGGTTTGGTAGTTAAAATTGGCATTTGAAATTTAAATTTTAAAATTCACGCCAAAACGTTCTGCGGTGTCATGGCGTCGTTTGTGACGTCACTATTGTTTTTACCAATGTACTCTGTGCAGTGTGCAGTAAACAATAGTGTGATTGTCAGAGCTCGAAAACAAACAATTGTGACTTCAACTTCATTCGCTTCTTGGTGTTTTAACCAATATGGCGTATTGCTGTATTTTATAGTTTTATTTTATCAAAATAAATAGCAATCTCACTCGAAATAGAAAAATAAATACGTGTTTTATAATCCATGAATCCTCTTTCATTAGATAAATTCATAATTTCATTGATTCTTGGTTAATGCCATCATGCCTATTGTAAAGGTACGATCGTGCATTGTCAACATCTACTGAGGATGCTCCGGTGTCGGAGTGAAACGTACTTACGTTGAGATTTTTTTAAATTCCACTACAAGCTAGCCCTTGGCTGCGATCTCACCTGGTAAGTCATGATGCAGTCTAATGTGGTAGCGGGCTAACCTGTCAGGGGTATGGCGGTTATCTTAAACCTATATCCCTAGTCGATAGGAAAATACGTGTGGTGTGATGTTGTGCCGGTGCGAATTGCTTGCTTATTGGGCGGTGAACATCGCAAGCTACACGCTGTACCACATATTTTAGATAAGTCTGCTTTGGCGGATTATAGCGAATTAAGCTTCTCGTTCCTTGATTCTTAATGTATACGGCATTAAGGGTGGAAACGAAATCGCTCGCCTCGGCCGACGCGACGGCCACAGAGAGCCGGTTTGAGCCGGTTCCACGTTGATCGATATGAGGAGACCCTCTCCGTCGCAAGAATGTGGTATTTATTACAATAATTTGATAGGTAATAAAACAGGGATTGACTATTTAAGCCTGAACCGGCAGGCGCTATTTATCAATATGCATTCTATGTTAGGCTCGGACTACACAGATTCCAGTAAGTGGTGATGAAACCGAAAATGGTAAGG
Source organism: Erebia epiphron (assembly GCA_963932025.1). Lineage (NCBI taxonomy): Eukaryota > Metazoa > Arthropoda > Insecta > Lepidoptera > Nymphalidae > Erebia > Erebia epiphron. The sequence continues at coordinate 24,810,702 of OZ009948.1, forward strand.
GTAAGGTTGAAGGTATACAAGTATTGCTTGTATAACATAATAGCTCAAGCACTTACCGGAACTGTGTAGTTATAGCCTTACGATTTTCTATTGTAAAGTGTCTAGCTAATTGTATAGGCGAAGTACCCGCAAAACTCATTCGCTATTTCGTGTCTAACTACCGTCGATCTAGCCTAATACTATAAGGCTAGAAACATACTTGCAACACACCACCCGACTCTACGCTGACGCGAGTCGAATTGAATTACAACCAATATCAAAATGACTGGAAAGACACTAAACGTCTCGCCGTGATGTCAAGTGTCTTAATTTTACTGCTCAAAGAGAACAGACGTGGACCTCGCGTAGCGTGTTAGAAGTGTGTTTCTACCCTCAGACTATAATACATTTTGGTGCGCCATGGCACTATGCAAATGACTATTCTATTATATCTAACTAAGACGTATTTCACGTAACTACAGATTTGCTGCAAATTTTATTAATTATATAAACAATCATGTTAAATAATTTAGGCATGATACAATTTCGTATATATATTATGAGGGTAGTAGAAAATATTTCAAAATCGTAGACGGTACTACGAAAGTGTAAAATATGTAGGCTAGAATGTCGGGACTATTTAGATTTTGTAAAAGACTATCACCCAATTTTAACTTCCGTGAAAAACTTTATTAATTGCAAAGAGATAATATAGCATTGTCAACTACCCTATTGTTATGGACAACTCCTTTTCCTGGGCTCCCCAGATAGCTGCAGTTAGTCGGAAGATCTACGCCGTGATCGGTAGGTTGAGAAGATGGAAAAACTTTTTACCGGTCAAAACCAAAATTTCCCTGGCTCAATCACTTCTGCTTCCCCTCTTAGATTATGCAGATTCATGCTATCCTGATTTACCACAGATTCTCCTTAATAAGCTTGAACGTCTGCAAAATATGGCTATCAGATTTGTGTTTGGGCTGAGAAAATTTGACCACATAACTCAATATCGAGTCCAACTCAAATGGCTCACCGTTAAACAACGCCGTAATATCCATATCCTTTCTCTTCTCTACTCTATCCTCTTTCTCCCACATACTCCTCCATATCTAAAGGAAAGATTTCATTTTCTTCGGTCTAGCCATCTTCTCAACCTTCGTTCAAAGAACGACAACAAATTAGCGACGCCAAGCAGTCGCTCGCAATGCTACGGCGACTCCTTCACTGTCAAAGCTGTGATCCTCTGGAATGCGCTACCGAGGGATATCCGACACTCTGTGTCGGTGTCAACCTTTAAACGTCGCCTTAAAAATTACTATTTATCGCTATGAAAGTATAAATATCTATGTAAAGCTCGTGTAAGTTTATGTTATTGTATCTATTATATGAGTATATATTATGTTTTATTTTATTTTTAGATTTATATTGTCATATAAGTAGAATAGTATGTAACTATAGTATGTACTGTTATGTAAGTTTATTATATTGTAATAGATAAGTAGTAGATTGTTATTATTTCTCTCTCTTTGAAATGTACACGTGTGCACCGCCCTGACATCATACAACCAATCTCCGATCATAAAAAGGTTGCCTGGAAGAGATCACTCATAGTGATAAGGCCGCCTTTACACCGTAACAAGTTGTAAATTCTGTTATGATTCTTTTTACCTCTGTTTTATTATTTGTTTGTGTGTAATAAAGTGTTTTTACTTACTTACTTACTTACCCTACAATTCCACATTATTTACCAGTGTACAACGCAAGCCAAAATGAGTTAAATGAAAGTAGCCTTCATGAATGACTTCAAATAAATACAACTTTAACATATTTTCTTTTTGGGGCTGTGACATACATTGGGGCAAAAATTCGGTTGTAAACAAAACCACTAAATTGACAGGGAAAAAGCATTTTCTTATGTTCCTTGCAAAAGGGACAGGCTGATATCTATTAATCTATTCTTGTTCAAATGTTTTAGGTCAAGTTTTAAGTTCGACCGAATTTTAAAAAGCAATTATGTAACCTTTTTTTTTTAAATATTAAACTATAATAATTTACATCTTAATTAATATGCAGTCCCTTTTATAATAAAAACCAATGCAGTTTTAGAAAATTTTAGTATTAGGTGGTAATAATAAAACGTGGTAACTTCCAAAATACACGTCATTTACAAAAAAAGGCAGATTTTCGCTGAGTTGCACGAAACTATTTTATAAATATTCAGTGTTGATTAAGCAGAGGCCTAGATCTAATTACTAACTAATTTAATCACAAGACTTCATCAAATTTTTGCGATAAAATTAGTTTATCTCATATTTTTGAAAATTTTTGAATTTGTTTCGTGCAACTCAGCCATAGAGGGATATTTTTAAATACAATTGGGTATTTGGACAAATACTCAAATCATCAACTTTTTTTCAAACGTCAATACGCGTCGTAAGTATGGGATTTATATGAAATTCTGAAACGTGACGTCATTAAAATTCGACGAACTTTTTTACTTTAATCGATTGTTTAAAATGGTTATTCAACAAAGCACTATCAGAGGACGTGGATATTACGACTTTTGGGAGCTCCTCTATTTAATAATCACTAAAAAATAATTTATTTGAATAGTAGTCTAATACCCAATTGGACGCCTCCAGCTTTTAGTTACTGGACATTTCCATGTTTGTTTTTTAAAAACGTACCACGCACTATTTTAGGCATGTCAAACGTAAAACCGCTCTAAACATCTGTACTGGACGTGTTTCTCAATCTATCACATTGCACGTACAATTTTGAGCAATCATTTCACAAAATTCATTCCTTCATGACGAAAATTCCTCTAAAATACAGTCGTATAATATGATTTAGGAAAAGATCACACTAGCTATGTTTTGGCCCGAAATTTAACATATTAAGTATATGACATCACAGAAAAGATTAAAGAATGAACAAGTATATTTGACACCACAAGAAAGATTAAAGAAAGTAAGCGCGGCTTGAACCACGCGACGTGCCGCGCTAGTGGGTAATGGCTCTAATATCACAGCCATCTTTTTAAACGATTTGTCGCTAGTGTGATCTGTGCCTTATGTCGACAAGATTATGTTCAAGACACGAGATTTTATTTTTTAAGACATCTAACTACAGTGTAAATCATTTTTCTATATAATTTTTTTCCAGTTGCGAGTTGAACAAACTAAAAAAAAAATTGGACTGTTATTTTTTTGAGTAAATAACAAATTATATTTGTGATTTAGGCAAGTTGAAAATAAAAATATATAACTTTTGATAACACAAAGCGAAACTTAGGCAAGCTAAAATTACAATAATACTATTAAAAAATCCTTTAATTAGTATCTATCTATACAAATTATTACAAAATAAAACATAAATAGTCAGATTATTAAAATAAAATATGCACAAGGAATAATTACTATATTACAAATTAAAAAGATAAGCAAATAGTATAGATTATTAACATTTGAAAAATTCCATCGTATTTGGTTTTAAACAGTTCTAAAACCAGTCTACCAATAGAAAAAAGATTGATGGGAAATAATTATAAATGTTCCTTAAATTATGCCTTGGGAATACAACCTATACAATATACATGAATTGTACCCATCAAATATATTTTAAAATTACAATTTTTATATAATATATTGGTAATTAAAATCAAATTTTCATCATTGACAAAGTATGTACAAATTAAAAATGTCATTAATTATTGTAAAATGAAAAAGAAGTTAGAAAACAATTATTAAATTACATTTATTAATTATAAAATGGTTAAAAATCATAAATTCTACAATTACTCAAATATCGAATCGGCAAATATAATACAACTCTTTCTATCATAAAAACAAAATGTTCAAACAGACTAAATATTTACTCAGTCATCTTTTATAAAATGTGTCGTTACTAAAATTGTGATATATATTAAAGGTGGAGTCATACTATTAAATTGCTACGGTTTCTCAGGAGAGCTTTGCCGCTACGTAGCGCTCCTAATGAAATGACATTTATTCTGTCCATATAACAAATAGGTAACAATCATACTAATATTATAAATTTGAAAGTCACTTTGTTTGTTGGTTTGTCCTTCAATCACGCCGCAACGGAGCAACGGATTGACGTGATTTTTGGCATGGGTATTGTTGAGGACCTGGAGAGTGACATAGGCTACTTTTTATCCCGGAAAATTAAGGAGTTCCCGCGGGAATAACAAAAAACTTAAACCACGCGGACGAAGTCGCGGGCATCAGCTAGTAATTAATAATGTAACGTCGATCACGTCACTAACACAGTATCTACATAGGAAATAGATGGCGTGGTTTGTTAGCCTTTTTTACGAACCCTATTTACGCTATCATTGTGTTATTTGTCAGTCGCCTTTACAATATTAGATTTCGTTAGGGTTCACAAATATAGACAAAAATATAAAGTTGTAAGTCTACTGGCCGGCAATCTACGGTAGCGGCAATGCAATTCCACGTGACGTCACTTTATGACAGCTGTCTTGTACGCAGTCCATTTCACCGTCACATTAAGGTCGTTATGTAGCGCCACGCCTTTTCTACGTATAGTCTACGTCATACGTCAAACTTATCTGATCCGGTGGCCAAAATTGGTACAAAGTAATTTTTATGCCTGTTTAGTTATTGTTTTGAAGTGAAACTTCTTTAGAATCGTTGTGATTTGAAAATTCGATGAAACGAAAAAGCGACACCAAAAAGAGACATATTACATGTATCATATTCATAAATAGGATATAGCCTGCGAGAGAATGAGATAGAATACAAGTTATATTTATCTCATTCTCTCGTAGGCTACTTTTCTGAAGTTTCACTTCTGCCGTGTGTGAATTGCACACACACACATATTTTTATTTTTAATAGATACTAGCGACGCTGACACCGGGTGAGATAAGTTTGACGGACTGTAAACGTAGTAGCTTCAGGCGTTTGTGTGATTCTGGCTCTCAGAAAATACTACGTTACTCACAAGCACTACGTTACAAAGGATCTTTCTATTTTATTTATCCAGTGTCGTGCCGACATTTATTCATAACAATTATAATCTCATTCGAAAATTTCACACGCAAATGCTTTTTGAAAATGCTTATTTTTTAATCACTTAAAAGTTCAAAATGGCGGAATATAATTTTGATGTTCGTATGTATGTATGGCCAGTAGTGTACGCCCGTCAGCTTGAGTTTCAATTACATACAAATCCAAAGCCAATTTTCTTTTCGAAATATGTAATAAAAAGCAGGCGGGCTGCGAGGTGTACCCTCCTCAATATCGGAATTAAGAAAAACATTGGCACTATATTAAGCTTAATAATCAATTCTATTATTCTATATTTTTTTTACTAAATTTTTTTACTAAATTTTGGATAAGAAGCTAAGCTGTTTGATTGTATTAGTTAGGTACATTTAATTGGCAACCCTAACTCGGAACTGGTCCTGTATAACTTATATCACGCAACGTCAATCAGCATCACGCTTAATTCTATTCCTAAGCTGTGTTTCTAAATTCTCGATATGAAGTCAAGCCTTTACAATTCGAAACTTTGCATTTGCCAGCTTGTATAAAGTATGTTAGACTTGCAAATTGCGATAAGCAAATATATGCCAAGATTGGCTGGTGGTCATAATGCTATGCTGTTTCACGCGACGTCGCTCGGTATCGGTGGCGCTTATGTATCTTATACGGCGCTTCAATCGAAGTCGCTAGGCGTCGGAGACTCGCATGTATCTTGTGTCGCGCTTCACACGTCGTCGCTGGGCGTTGAAAGGTTGCATTAATCTTGTATGGCGCTAGGTGTGGGAGAATCGCATGTATCTTGTGTGGCGTTTTGCACAACGTCGGTCGGCGTCGGAGACTGGCGTATACCTTATGTGGCGCATCACGCGACGTCGCTGGGCGTCGGAGACTGGCGTGTACCATGTGTGGCGCGTCACGCGACGTTGTCGGGCGTCGGAGACTGGCGTGTACCTTGTGTGGCGCGTCACGCGACGTCGGTGGGCGTCGGGGACTGGCGTGTACCTTGTGTGGCGCGTCACGCGACGTCGCTCGTGGTGGGGCGGGTCACAGGTCCTTGAGCAGCGCGGACTTGGCGTTCTTGAGCTTGTCGAGGCGCTTGGTGAGGTGGCTGTTCTCTGTTTCCAGCTCCTCAACCCGGTTCAGAGCTTCTCGCGCCTAAGGGATAAACACTTCGTCAGTACATAAATGGCGATAAAGAAATTGTATAAAATGTACAAACTACTAGATAATGCCCGCGACTTTGTTTTGGATTCAGGTTAATTTAAATCCCGTGGGAACTGGGATTTCAACTTTGTAACAAATTTCGTCAGTCGGTTTGTGGCTTGGGTAGTTTTAAAAGGAAAACAAATCTTAGAAAACTTCTCGGAGTAATGGGTTTTTGGTTTTGGTTAGGCATTACGGTGCCATAGTAAGAATCTTCTTCGCAAGAAGAGACTTGTTTACATTGAAAATTAGCTAAGTAAAACTCAAATTATTAACTAAGTTAAAATAGTAAGTATGAATTTTAGGTTTTCTAAACCTGATTCACAAATTTTTATTTGTTATTTACATATCAGGAGAAAAAACTTCAACTAAATTATTTCTATCTAAATTAATAAAATTAATGTTATATTGGGTATTTGACAACGAGTCAAATCTGCATTTTATTTTTTCAAACGTTAAAACGTTTTTACACACGCAACATCCCAATTTTCGGTCAATCTATGCTTAAGACCGGTCTTAATGTTCTAAGGAACACATTTTATCAGTGATTGTTTCAGGGTTGAGAATTTGGCAAATTTAGTTGTACTCAATGTCAGAATTAGCAAGAATATGTTAAAACACAATGTGTAAGTAAGGGACTATATTAATTAAAAAACAAACTAAACTATAAACACAGGGGTCGGGGTCACTCTTGGTATGTAGAATAATATTATACCGTTAGGTATCACCGTTGTTAATTACTGCCCAAAAGTCAACCACTTCCTGAAAAATTTAAATACCTATTTATCGTTTTCTTAATTTTAAGAGCTGATGTAAGGCTTGATGTGCTGCCCACCTTATCAAGCCAGGGTGGTAAAATATTGTAAATATAACGCGTCGGGAACGCATCCAGTAACTATTACTTAAACCTAAATTTTTTGCCCATCACTAGATATGCCCAACTGACAGGTGCCAAATCCGCATTCTCAGAGTATCCCAACTTTAGCGTACGTAAGTAACTTACTTATCTAACATTTGATTGCGATACGCGGCTTACAAGAATTTTAACACTTTGTAAGTTATTCATATACGTGACTTACATGAGTAGGTAGAAAAGTGTAAGTTAGGGTGAGAGCCGACTCTGGGATTACTTCACAGAGCATCGCGCACGGGACGCACCAATGCGTTATTATTTGAGATCTCGGAGCTTCCCATCACATGCGCGCTGAGAGTGGCACCGAGGGGGTTTTAGTGAGTAAAAATCTCACATATAAACCTGATTTCTCACCCAACAAATCAGGCATCATTTAGGAAGGCAAAGAGGTTTAAACCCAAGGGGTGCGGGGGACAGCCCCATTGTAAGGGTTTGAAACAGGTAGCTGCCCTAGCGCTTGCTACATTCAGTTACTAGTCAGTCGACACCGTACAGTCTTCACCCTCAGACGCGCGATATAAAGTTGTGTCTCACTCCGCGATCCAGGGTATCATCGCGTTATAAGGTCGACCGATTTCCCCCCCAGATACCATAAAAAAAGACGTGTGGCACTCGGAGACTAAAGCTATTGCATAGCATTTTTTACCAAAAAGGTTTTTTGATTCCCCTTGGACACCCGGACTATTGAAAACATAATTCTTTTAAATTATTTCGCCTTTATATTTTCAACAACTTGAAGTCAACAACACAAGTAGTCATAGCAACCAAAGTGTTAGGTTTTTTTTCGTTACGGAATTTCTGGATTCGGTCTCCAGGCTCAAGGCCCGCGATAGAAGCTATGCAATAGCATAAAATGTGTGTTCCGCGCACGCACGGCGCACGGCGCACCTCTCTCTGCAGCTTCCTGCGCTCCTGCTTCAGCATCTCCTCGTGCTCGTCCTGGTGGTCCTGGCGCGCGCGCAGCCTCGCCACCTGCAGCTCGAGGCGCGCCACCGCCGCCGCCTGCAGCGCCGCCTCCGACTCCGCGCGGGCCGCGCGCGCCTTCGCCTCGCCCGCCGACTTGCGGAGCGCCTCCACTGCCCAACGACAACACCGTGGTCAACATTTCGTATCGTTTACATATGTTAGGGTTTATGAATAATAAGAGCTCATTTGACTTTAAATTGGATTCAAGAAACATGATGCATGATCAATGTTATACGATCGTTTGGCGGTATTTGAGTCAGTCTTTATCTGTTAGTGAAAGTGTAATTATTATTGTCGCCAGTAATTGTGATTGGTATTCCGGTTTAACTAAATCGCGTTACAAGTCTTAAACGCATAAAATAAGTGTATGTGGAATTATAAAATAGGACGCATCATCTGTGTGTATTATTTTTACGAGTATCCTGCCTGCGTGTAACACATAATATATTGTAACTTTTTTTTTATGAAAAGAGCTGCTGCTGAGTTTCTTGTCGGCTCTTCTCGGTAGAATCAGTTTTCCGAACCAGTGGCAGAGTCTTGAGTCTTGACTTATCATAAGTGACACAAGTCTTACGTGAAATAAATAACTCATTTCATTTCATTAGTGCGCAACTAAGGCTCGACACAAACGGGCCACCGACCAAAGCGACCGGTGGCAATCAGTTAACACTATTTTTCATACTTTTTGTATAGACTCGCCGCATACGTGTGTTCGGTGGCGGCCACGCGCTACAGTAATATAAGTAGCGCGCCAGCCACCGGAGGCTGTGGTCGAAGGCCCGTTTGCGCCGAGCCTTCGTAGCGTATTAGTTGCCTGCCAGCCACCGGTGGCTGTGGTCAAAGGCCCGTTAGCGCCGAGCCTTAGTAGCGTATTAGTTGCGCGCCAGCTACTGGTGGCTGTGGTCGAAGGCCCGTTTGCGCCGGGCCTTCGTAGCGTATTAGTTGCCTGCCAGCCACCGGTGGCTGTGGTCAAAGGCCCGTTAGCGCCGAGCCTTAGTAGCGTATTAGTTGCGCGCCAGCTACTGGTGGCTGTGGTCGAAGGCCCGTTTGCGCCGGGCCTTCGTAGCGTATTAGTTGCCTGCCAGCCACCGGTGGCTGTGGTCGAAGGCCCGTTAGCGTCGAGCCTTAGTAGCGTATTAGTTGCGCGCCAGCTACTGGTGGCTGTGGTCGAAGTCCCGTTTGCGCCGGGCCTTCGTAGCGTATAAGTTGCCTGCCAGCCACCGGTGGCTGTAGTCGAAGGCCCGTTAGCGCCGAGCCTAAGGGTGGAGTGCGCCGACTTCTGCTTAACCGATGTTTAGGTAATCGGCTGATTAATATTCAACACCGTTTAAACAACCGTTTAAATATTTACTGTTCACGACGTTATTTTGAACGACGATCAATAAATCAGGCGATAACCAACCATTCACAGCAAACGGACCTGAACTGAACGAATGATAAAAGCCAACACATTTGCGTAGTCATATTGTTTAACTATTCAACCTGACGCACTGCGACGTTTGTTTTTAATAGCGTAAAATAGAATGCTGTCAACTTGAAAAGTACAACGACGCCGTTGGGGAGGATAAACAAAGCTGCAATTCTACATTTGGGCAGGTAACAGTGGGTCGGGGCCTCTATTGTTTTGCACCCTAGACAGAGAAAGAAAGAGGAATTCTCTTTCTACGTTTTGCACCGACCAGATGTTTACAATTGTGCGATACCAATAAATGGGACCAGAAAAAGTAATTATTTATGACGCAGTGAAGCAGCTGTGAATTGAATATTGTAAATCTTGGATTTGTATGTTCAGTTTTATTAAAATTTAGTAAATATGGATGACCAAAAGAAGCGCACTCCCAATTTCACAAGCGATGAGAAGCGCAGTCTTTCAGAGTTAGTATTAAAATACAACAACATAACCAGTTTAAAAAAAAATACTTTAATTTAAAAACAAAGACACTAGGTAGGTACTAGCTTTCTATTAATTAAATAACAAAGGACCTAAAACGAGCCTAAAAATTACACTAACGCAAAAACTCAAACATTAAAATGTGATAAACGACGTTTAAACGACCCTGCCGAGCTTGGTTAAGATAATCGGGCGTTTAGGCGCTCTAACGATTGATTAGGTTGTGATGAACACTAAAAAGTATTTAATCAGTCTTTTATCTGATAATCAGCCGTTTTAAAAGTCGGTGAACTCCACCCTTAGTAGCGTATTAGTTGCGCGCCAGCTACCGGTGGCTGTGATCGAAGGCCCGTTTGCGCCGGGCCTTCGTAGCGTATTAGTTGCGCGCCTGTGTTCGATTGTGTGTGGTGCTACACGTGGGGTGGTCACTCACGCTCGGAGTCGTGTTCGCGGTCGAGGTGCGAGGCGGCGCCGTTCTGCCGCGCGGCGCGCTCCTCGTTGAGTTGCAGCTTCAGCTTGCGCACCTCGCTCTCCAGCGAAGCCTTCGCGCCCACCAGCCGCTCCAGCCGCACGTCTAAAACACACGAGTTGTTACTCCGAGCGACTACTGAACTGAACTGCTTGATTGAGTAGGTTAAAACACCTTGAAAGGGATTAAAACATCACAGTTTGATTCAAACTTTATGTCGACTCGGCAACGTCTCGGAAGTTAGCCGCGAATGTAGGTTCGTGCAACTGAACCGTCCCGCTGATACCTAATATTGTGTTCTGCGCATCGAAACGCACGATGTTCGTTGATGTTGTTGAGAAGTCATAAAGTTTGAATAGGACTGTACGTAGGGTTCCTTCTCCCGCTTCTATTTGAGACTCATGTGATACTAGCGCTAGCGGCAACAAGCTTCACCCACCTCCGCGTCGGGCGCACCATCGGCATCCACAAACGCACATCCAACTTTGTCTCTGGCACATTGCGCTTTAGTTACTTCTTCTCAGAACTAAACAATCAATAAGGAAAATCAATTTTGAAGTAGGAAAGTATAGTAGAACTCCAGCTCGCGAAAAGTAGATGGATGAGAAGGGTAGAGAGATTAGAGATAGCATATGGTGGCAATCTCTCCAAAAGGCTAATAATGATGGTGTAGTTACCTAAAGTCCCTTCTCCCGCTTCGTTCAGCAACTGTTCGGACTCGTGCGACACTAGCGCCAGCGGCGGCACGCTCCCGCACGCTTCCCCCGCCTCAGCGTCGGGCGCGCTCGCGGCCTCGACGAACGCGCGCCCCGCCGCCGCGGCCGCCGCGTCGCGCGCTCGCACCGCGTCCCGCGCCTGCGCGAGCTCGCGCTCGAGCGACGCGTGCTCGCGCTTTAACCGCTCGAAACATGAGCACTTCTCTCTGTGTTCGCGCTGAAACGAGGCGTGATATTTAGATTTATTGAAGTGAAACTTCTTTAGGATCGTTGTGATTTGAAAATTCGATGAAACGAAAAAGTTACACTAAAAAGAGACTCTCGCAGGCTAAGTCCTATTATGAACATATTCATAAGCCTGCGAGAGAATGAGATACAATACGAATTATATTTATCTTATTATCTCGTAGGCTTTCTTTTCTGAAGTTTCACTTCTGCCGTGTATGAATTGCAAACACACACTTTTTTCATTTTTAACCGACTTCCAAAATAGGAGGAGGTTCTCAATCTTTTTTTTAGCTATGTAAACATTCTTGTTAAACATAAGAGGGTGACATGGTCAGTAGGTATTGATATCACAAACTCAACTTTTGGAACACGATTTTCAGTTTCAAACAGCCGTTCTTTACATTTTATTTAATGACTGCACTCTGTAGCTAGGAATTGTTTGTTCAACCAAAAAGAAGGGACTTCTGACTTAAATTTTTTGGGTAATTTTTCATTATCAAACTCTATCTTCGTTTTAATTTTTTGACCAACTTGGCGGGTTTTCTGGTCAGGAATATTTTGTCATTTTCGATAGTTTTTAAAAAAGATATTCGCTTCTCTAGTTATTCCAGAAGCTTAACTCGGCTGACAAGGTCTAGTCAAGAGATTATGGGTAAGTTACCTGAAGTTGCGCTCATGCTAACAAGAGACTATGGTCAAGTTACCTGTAGCTGCGCGTATTCCTCCTGCAACTCTTCTATCCTGTCCTTGAGCAGTTCGAGCTGGTAGCCGAGCGCCGCTTTGTCGTTGTCCAGCTGAGCGTTCAGTATCATAGCCTTGCGGAACTTCTCCTCCACTTCTTTGAGCTCATGCTGGAAATAAAAACAATTAATTTATTAATTTGTAAGTAGCTGTTAATCACATGGATCTAGTTTTTTGAAGTGAAAACTTCTTTAGGCATGTAGAACACTTTTTGGTATGGGAGTAAAAATGTGGAAACGCGTGACCAACACCTCGCGTTGTTACGAAGACAAAAGGTCTTTAATATAGTACATTCGTCATTAAACTTTAATGCCTTAGTTTTAAGGTTTATATTTTAAGTATTTAATTATCTATTTATTTTTAATTTGTTTTTAATATTCGTTTTCACTTCTATCGGCAGTCCTTATGGCTGCCAATTTTTTTTTAATTTCGTCCTTTCCTTTCCATCAGGTGAGATCGCAGTGTCAAGAACTAACTTGTAGTGAATAAAAAAAAACTTTTATAGGTTGCAAATTGTGGAGATTATGAAAAGCTTAGGTCTGGAATTCTCAAAGGAGAGAGCGTATCAAGCAAAAACATAGTAACTTACTGTTCTACTGCATGGCGAAGAATGAGGTCAAGGGCTCAAAGTCGCTCGGGGTAGCGCAATACTGTACCGTAATGTGTTTAGGGCATTTGAGAATTAGCTCCAATATAATAATTTTTATATGAACTACAAGCCGCGTCATCGTCCGCGTGGGTTGAGTTTTTTTGATTCCCGATTGATAAAAAGCTCCATTGCTTTTAAGTTTGAACTACGATGTCTTTCCCACGCCCACAATTACCACATTTTATCAAAATCGGTTGAAAAGATGGACATTTATGGTAAAAGCGTAACAAACTCAATCACAATCCCATATATAATATTGGTTAGGACGAATTACCCTGAGGTCTTTGATGCTAAGCACGTCGTCTGAGTCTTCTGAACTCCGTCGCGGGGAGTGCATCGCGCTGGGGCTGAGTGCCGCCAGCCGGCTGCCGGCGCGTCGCCCCACTGTCTCTGGAAACACACACAGATAAGTTTATGATATAATACCTCATTTCATGCTATCTCATATCTTGTTGTACCTATTCTTCCTCCACAACCTTTCTCACTGCCACTGTCACTGGTACAGATCTCGTATAGAGATAAGTGCTTCCTTGTCCACTATTTATCTGTTTTTCTTCCTTCTTTTCTCTTCTTTCTGGTACTAAATAAATTAAAAATAAAAACCGGGCAAGTGCGAGTCGGACTCGCGCACGAAGGGTTCCGTACCATTATTAATAAATAATTACCTTTGTTAATGAACCGCAAGACTAACTTTGTTTGTAGAGGTTTATTGTTAATATCAAAAAAACTATGCTAGTTAGAGCATTGGCTATAGTTTTCCTGTAAAATATACGTAAATTCCTATTGACCATAATTATTTCAAATTTTTCGATTGGTAAACTCCGGAGATAAGGGGGGGGGGGGGAACGGTATTTTTTTAGACATTTTCCCCGATAAATCAAAAACTATCATAACTAAAAATAATTAAAAATCTGTTTTAGAATGTACAAAGTAAACCCTTTCATATGATACCCCACACAGTACAGTTATCTCACTTTTAAATTTCAACCCTCAGATTTTCCCCCCTTTTTAAATAATAACAAAAATAATTTCCAATTTTTTTTAATTCCAGTGTCTTTGGGCCACTAATATACACAACTATTCCAAATTTCATGTCGATAGCTTCGGTAGTTACTAAAATAATCGAGTGTGACGGACGGACAGACGGACAGACGGACAAACAGACGGAGAAAGTCGCACCATAAGGGTTCCATTTTACCATTTTGGTACGGAACCCTAAAAAAAAAGACGTGTGGCACTCGGAGACTCCCGCGGTAAAGCTATTGCATAGCATTTTTTATTAACTTGCTATGACTACTTGTGTTGTTGACTTCAAGTTGTTGAAAATATAAAGGCGAAATAATTTTAAAGAATTATGTTTTCAATAGTCCGGGTGTCCAAGGGGAATCAAAAAACCTCAATGTACATTGAGGTTTTTTGATTCTTTAAAACATAATTCTTTAAAATTATTTCGCCTTTATATTTTCAACAACTTGAAGTCAACAACACAAGTAGTCATAGCAGCCAAAATCATCTTTTCATAAAAATGGTCTTTTTATTTTCAACAACTTGAAGTCAACAACACAAGTAGTCATAGCAACCAAAGTCTTAGGTTTTTTTTCGTTACGGAATTTCTGGATTCGGTCTCCACGCTCAAGGCCCGCGATAGAAGCTATGCAATAGTTTAAAAAAAAGTTAAGCGGATGGTGGAGACATACTCATAAGCGTCTCACCAAACCTGTTGACGTGGAACCGGCTTGAGCCGGTCAGAAAATCTTTATGTATACGGCATTACCGACAGTGAAAACGCGGCAAAATGCTTCCGCGAGTTTCCGCGTCGGTAGCCATTGCGTCACGTCGGCCGGGGCAGGCAACTTCTTTTTAACTCTTAATACCATAAACCATAAAGCTTTTTTCGACCGGCTCAAGCCGGTTCCGCGTCGATAGATGTGGGGAGACCCTAAGAGGTCAAGTGATCCCACCAACGATGTAATTTCCGTTTTGAGGTCGTCATTACCTTGGGACCCAAGCTTAACGTAGGTATATGGCTTCTTTGAATACGCCATATGCCCGGCCCATAGGTACTTCAGCTTCGCGACTTACTGAGCAATACTCATAGCCTCAGAGCAATCTGTCTTCTTTATCCATGTCTCAGAATTTTATTTATGAGGCCCATAGTGACCATGTTTCCCATGAAGCTATAAAGAGTCTGACTCAACACGCAATGTTTTAACGACCTCCGTGGCGTAGTGGCTCACCACTATTACAAGCGAGAGTTTGATGATCTCCGGCAGGGTCAATTAGGGAATTTATAATTTCAAAATTTTCTCTGGTCTGGTGGGACACTTCGGCCGTGGCTAGTTACCACTGACAACCCTACCGGCAAAGATGTACAGTGGTGTTACTATGAGCTCTTAAAGCAGGACAGAAATTGAACTGCAGCACAGTTCAATGCAGTGTCTGCCTACCAGTTCAGTGCATTGAAGTTAAGTGCAGTTCAATATCTGTCCTGCTGTAAGAGCTCATAGTAACCCCCCCAGTAAAGCGATTTTGCGTTCCGGTAAGATGCCGTTATGCCAAATCTATTGACTAAGTCACAAAAAAGAAAACATCTTTCGCTACCTGCGTAACGCACGTTTGTGGTGAAAGGCAGACTGAGGCCATTAAAAACTCCACGAGAAACTGGTATTTCGACTATCTACGGATGCAGGCCCTGACGATGCCTAGTGGTATGATAGTAGAAAGCTGAAGGAAGAACTAGTAATAAGATAAGTTCTATATGGGCACCTTTTTCCGAAAGTTCAAAAAGTTCTCCGAAATATATCGAAATTCCGCAGACTCGTACGAAGCGAATTGCTTCCTCGTTCCTAATTTAACAGTTAGGATATGGAATGCCCTACCGACTTCCGTTTTCACCTCCTCTTTTCATATTGGTACCTTCAAGAAAAAGAGTAAGTAAATCAAGAATGAATAGGCATATTCTAGGGAAGCGTGCTCCACATTAGGCTGCATCACCTGTCACCAGCAAATCGTAATCATTTGACAGCTTAAAACGTATTAAAACTGTTTAAGGAGTTCATATATGCTTTTTGATGTGCAGGCATCTATGAACTCCATAAACAGGTCGAATTATACGTTTGACAAACGATTACGACTTCCTTACACAATCGGGGGGCAGGTCTGATTGCAGCCAAGCGCTAGTCTATACATATATTTAAAAAAACCTGTAGAACAGACTAGTGTTTACCTGAGTACATGTCATAGGCCTTGTCGGCATGGTCCTCCTGCTCGCGCTGCTGTCGCTCCAGCTCGCGCATGCGGATCTCGCGCGCCTCCGCACGCGCCGCGCGCCGCGCCGCCAGACGCTGCTCCGCCTGTGGGCGAACACCTTCATTAGCGATAAGAAGACTCACTCTACTTCATAAAATATGAGCACTGGACGTTGGTGGACAGTCCATTAGCAGGAGCACAAGGATTATGTACTTATCCTTACGGAGTATAAGGACACATTAGCCTTCGTACTACTAAGTTAACCTCCTGACAGCAGGAAAACCAAACAAGAGCTAGAAATTCAACTTTAGTCTACGCTAGGTTCAGGGTCCCGAAAAGTAGATATACCGTATAGCCTCCGTTCTGTTAATTTCAGAACTTGGAGACATTACACTGGCTGAATAAGTTAACTTACTCTGACTGAAAAAGAAACCCTCTATGATTAATTCATGAAACTAATACTATGCTATAATATTTTTTTAATGACCATGAAACAAAATAGTACGGTCTGAAGGAAAGGTTGTATGATGAAATAGGCAAGTGTCTGTGTAACTTTGACCTACCGACTCCAGGCACGGCTACTCGTACCAAGAGGTTGTCTAATGCACAATATACCAGCTTTTGATTGAGCTATGGTTCTAACAGCTGGGATGGAACTGAACTAGTGTAGAGCTAGACTGCATTCAATGGACTAGTCAACGCATAGCTATCAGTTATGACGTCTTCGGACTTATGCTTCCCTTCTTCCTGTGATTCTGCGTCACAGAATGTCCCCCATCCCATCTTAATTACAGAAATGTACCATTGTAGAGTGCGTTTTACAGCACATACCTAGCAAATGCATATCAATCCAAATTGCTATGTGTAGAGTCTCTACTCTCTACTATAATATAATCCTAACGAAGGTTGGCAACCATGAATGCTAATTGGATTTATAGTGAACTTAACTGACCCGGTGATAGCGTCGCCATCCAATCCATCCAATTTTGGCCACCGGGCCAGATAATTTAGATGGATTATAGTTAACTACAATCCTATCTTGCGGTCATGTTGAACCACTGCCGAAGGTACTAATACCAGAATCTTCGTCTCCGGCTATCTGTCCAATACCTATATAAAAAGTTTGTACTGACTGACTATCTGACTTCTCAAGTCTCAACGCACAGCCCAAAGCGATGGGGTTGGAAACTAATTCTATTTAATCAAATTTATTTGTTTAAAAATATTTAAATTGAATGTTTTTTTAAACTAGGAATTTGTGACAATAACACAATATTTATCATCGAGCGTGTGTTATCGCGGAGGCCGCTTGTTTGTGGTAAGTATTATTACTATTACCTATTCTGTGGTATTATCGCGCACTAATCTCCACGCGCATTAACCTGTTTTACTAGTGAATACGTTTTCCGTAATCATTTCATACTTTGAAGATTCTTTATTAGGTTTACTTTCACTCTATGACCAGTAAGGGGTTGACTGATATATATACCACATGATCACATCTGATGGAAAATAAAATATATGATGGAGTCCAAAATTTTGCATGCTTTCCTAGCTATCCATTTTATACGCGAAATGTGAACCAACAAAAATCAGGCAAAACTACCTATTGCCATTTAGTACTTTACATATTAGAACCTCCATTAATTTGGTAACGTCATATGAACGAATCAATACGTTCGTTAATCTGATGAACTAACATAAATAGGACGAGACAGACACTTTTAAAGAGTGTCGCTACTCGCTAGAGCTTCTGGAGTTCTTATCTCCAAACAAGGTACAAATGATCACTACTAAGTCGAGAGCGCAAAAAGATAATAATAACCTAATTTATATGAAATGAACTATTTAATATGTATAATGTGATACATGAGACGCTCTATACCTAAAATATATACCTAATATACAGTAGCAGCATATGGCTACCGTGTGCCAATGAACGCGTGTTGTGTTCGGTTACCCGTACATGGGGGTATGATGACATCATACTTTAGTTTTTAATCCCGCTTCCAAGGCCTTTCATGCTATTACCCCTTTAAATAAAATCAAGCCTTGAAGAAATGAAGTCGAAACTAAATCACCAAAAACGGCCAAAATTGCGCTTGATCACGCCGTAAAACGAGAAACTAACTAAATCATCGTGCATGACAAAATTAAATCTCGGAACTTTTGAAAGTTCTCGCTATATTCGGAGTTATTATATATTCTTAACGTAGACCCTGAGTGTCAATTGCCTCATTGCCAAGTGCCTCTGGGGCCATTACTGCCAACGCTTAAGCCTCAAAATGATAGTTTGATGTCACGTACCTTGAAGTTATAATAATATAATAATATAATAAATTATAATAATTATAAAACACGAAAGTTAACAATAATGAAACAAAATCGGTGATAGTCTAGTTTTTTAGTCATTTGGCCTCCTGGGTCTGGTGGTCGGAGATTCTATCTTCAGGCACCTAACTATGTTATGTGCATTTTAAAACAATAAAATATCCTCAACAGGGTCTTATTACATATTCATGATTGCCACAGTGAAACGATAGCAATCACCTTGAGTTTGGTTATTTTTTCGCTATTGGCCAAAATCCATAGTCGCAACAAGAATACCATAAATTAAGCCAGTCACAACAATTGAGATTGTAACAATAATAAAAATTGATGCAGCTTTTACGCAGTATTTCAATTTCTAACCACATAATAATTCGCAGTCTAGTACTTATTTGTTTATATCAGGGATCAGCTGAGCAACCGGCCAGCAAGGACGTATAGAGGTGCGCCAGTTAAAGGGCGATAATCCTCGGCGGCTATCAATTCGTTTATTTGATATCAATGAAACCGGTTCTTATTTAAAAAAAGATAAAGAGGATAGGTACTGTGTTGTTTGCCAAAAGAACAACGGTCTTACTATTAATTACGATTTATGACGAACATAAATACATTAATATCAAATCAATCATCTCGACAAATATGTGACGACCTCCCTGGCACTGCTGTGAGCGCTGTGGTTTTATAAGTGGGAGGTCCTGGAGACGATTCCTGGATCAATTCGAATAATGGGCTCAGGTAGGATGGTAGATAGAATCATAGGAGACTTAAGGCTGGTTACCACCGAAGCCGCGTGCCGCTGAGCGATTTTGGGCTCCGACCTCCGGTACCTACGATGAATAATGTGAAAATTAATCGGCCACATCCTCTCTAGTTTAGCCAGCTTCCATCTAAGACGGCATCATAAATCATCAGTCACTAAATACCACAGGTGAAATAGCAAACATGATACAAGGGCTAACTTATTGGATAGAAGTAGGCGTTACTTTGCGGAAGTCCGTGATAATGAACAAGAACGATTTAATCACAATAGTGCATTGTCTAGTCAACATCTCCTGAAGATGCTCCGGTGTCGGGGTGAAACGTACGGTGAGAATAATTTGGAAGATTTGTGAGTGGCATTGCGCCGCCGGTGTGAATTGCTGGCTTACTGGGCGGTGAATATCGCATGCTGCAAGTGCATCATGCGATATAATATACACGCTGTACCACATTGATTTGTCTACTGAGGATTATAATTTAATATAAAAAAATTCTTTTTAAACAACCGACTTCAAACTCCCGCGCCAACTTTACAACAACAAGCACACGCTATACAAAGTACTTATTTTATTGTTGATATTTTAAAAACCGCTCGACCGATTTCGATAAAATTTATATGGGACCACACGGGAAGTATGCCATTTCAAATAAAAAAAGAATCATCCAAATCGGTCCACCCAGTCAAAAGTTCTGAGGTAACAAACATAAAAGAGAACCTCTTCCTTTTTTTGAAGTCGGTTGATAAACAAATTAAACTTCTAGTTCCTTCATTAAGGGCTAACTTGTCAATCAATAAAAATAATCAATGAAATCATATATTATATTAAGCAAACTCGTACACGTCATTAACAAACCAATAAACCAACAAACAAACACACTTTCGCATTTATAATATTAGTATGATAAAAGTGGCTAGTAGGTATATTATTATTATCAAACTATTTATCACTAAACTGGGTCTTGAGGATCGAAATATGCATTGAAGTGTTACAGGCTCCACTAAGAACAGTGGTGGATCAAAATGAACTCCTGCGAGTGCTATTCGATCCACTGGTGGATCCAAAAAGTGGATTCTAGTGGACAGTGCCCATTAAATCAATATACGAGAAAATATATGCGTTTTCTCCGTAACGTTTTCCTATCGATCAGGTTCAGTCACAGTTTAATTAAAACAGTACAGCTAGGCTTAAGATTACCGGTAAACGTTGATTGATTTCTCAATGGATACCTGCCTAGTACCTACATCCTACCTGATGGCTGCAGATTGTAAAGTTAATGGTACCCTTATTCTGTGCCCTCGCAATAAAAAATTAAACCGCGCGATTTTTCCCGCAGAATTCTGTGACATAATTGTCTAAGCAATCATGCGCATGACAACAACGTCAAGCGCAAGCATATCTCACAATAATAGTTTTAAAAAAATACATAAACAGAAACCGCACCATCATAATTATGACAAAGAATTCCGTGGAAAAAATCGCACGGGAAAATTTCGCAGTGCGGACCAACCCTAATAGGTTTAGATAGCAGTAGATGGATAATTACTAGTTTCACGTTCTCACTTTCATATAAACGGTTTCTATGAATTCCGAAGGTGTATCCTGTCACGTAACGTCATAGATTACTAGAAGATGCCCGCGACTTCGTCCCCGTGGATTAAAGATGTTTGATTCTCGCGGTATAAATTTGCGGGATAAAAAGTAGCCTTTGTTCTTCCCCAGGATACCACCTATTCCTGTACCAAATTTCATCAAAATAAGTTTAACAGATGGGCCGTGAAAGCGTAGCAGACAGACAGACGGACAGACAGTCAGACACACTTTCGCACTTTATATTATTATAGTATATGGATTCTTCTGTACGTGCGCTTGTCATCCAAGTCCTCCAAAACGGCTGGACCGATTTTGGATGAAATTTTGTGCGTATATTTCAATGGGTTCCTGGATGGGTTGAAAACACAATTGGACCCGGTAAGTGGCGCTGCAGTCGGGTTCTAGGTATGTTCAGGGCAGGACAACGTCTGCAGGGTATATATAATAGTTTTCTATTTGATTCCAATGGAAAATAGTAAGACGTAAGTTCAATCTAAAGACTTCTTTGTCGCTACTCGCCAAAACAGAGACTTAAAAAAAATTGATACATAAAGCCTAGGCACAGAATAATAACTAGTACTAGGTACAGAAGCTTTACTTTGCAATGGTTTTCAAAGAAATATGTACTCAATCTGATAAACAATATGATTTAATTTAGCTCGCGTTCCAGTCGAGCACGTGTTCATTTACATACCTACCAAATTTTTTTTGAGGGAATATGGGCCTTAATTCACTGGACTACGGTTCATAACAAGTTATACGTGGTTATACGTATTGAAAGAGCCGCGGACTAGGGTTGCTTACTTCGAGAAACTACTTACGCCATCTAGCGCACAGCACGAGCGTTTACTCCTACTTGTGGCGGGCAACGTCAACTAAATGTATTTTTATTGTACTTTTAAATACTTTTAGGGTATTGGAATAGTACTTTGTTCAACAAGAGGAGAAAGGGTTTGTAGTTTGAATTAATTTCATTTCAAATAGGAACATAATGTAATCCAATCAAAGTAGATTTTACCTGTCAGCGTCTTTAGGCAACCAAAAAAAAGTTAAATTTCGATCACGATCCGTATTTAAACAATTAAATACTGCACAGTATCTTTTTACAACAAATAGCGCGCGCGTGTGTCTTTTTTCGCTTGCGGCAGCCTACTAGATTGGCCCTTGCGCAATGGCCGCCGCCTGTAGGTATGTTTTTAATACCTATACGCGGAGTGACACAGGCACAGAATAATATAATAGTACTGACGTATACTAGTACTGACACATAATAGTACTGACACAGGCCTGGCCTAGGTAGCTCACTTGCCACTATAAACGATTCTATAGAAAGCAAAAATAACACGTTAAACTAGATGCTATATTAAAAGGCTATAATTATGAATAATAATGAATAAATTATAATCCACAGCTGTCAATGAATTGCCTCATAATCATTTGCATACTACTTATGTCGTAAACTCTACAAGATTTCTCTTCAATATAATATATTATGCGAGTTTCTTTATTAATCGCTTGCTATCTAATGTATTATAATAAGTATGCAGTATTTAAATTTCCTAAGTGTTTACTAATTGCTTAGTGGGTTGATACTTGTATGATAATGTTAACGATTAATATACTTAATTGCAGAATTTTAAATGCATCCTAGGTAGGTACCTACTAGGTACATAAGAAAAAAGTTTTTTCCGATTTTGTGGTAATCAAGACCGATCATAATATAACCAAATCTAATCATCATATAATAATAACAGACCCAATCAAAAATTTAAGATAGGCATATTTAAAAGCCTTCATACACATTTAACTACTAGCTGATGGCCGCGACTTCGTCCGCGTGGATTGTGATTTTTTTATTTCCCGCGGGAACTCTTTAATTTTTCGGGATAAAAAGTAGCCTATGTGTTATTCTATAGTCTAGACTCTAGACTATAATCTATCTCTGTGCTTTTCATGCAGATCCGTTTAGCCGTTCTGACGTGATTGAGTAACAAACATCCATCCATCCATCCATCCAAAGTTTCGCATTTATAATATTAATAATTAGTAAAGATGAGTAATAGTACCTATACGTCAGTTCAGTGAGGTCATCATAGCACAAATTACAAGACCAGACCTAAAATTAATAACTACTTATAAGACCAACTTACATACAGCAGAATTAACCTTGCCGTGATCCGAATTATGAGCTCCGAGGATGACATAATACTGGCGAATTCTGTCGAGGTCACCACACAACACACAAACACAAGTCTGTCGCTAGCTGAAGCCACAGCTGAACTAGCAAGTGACACAATGGACGATTGTATATTTATTATACTTATTATGCTATATCCAATAACACCACAAAATGTGCAACTAAATACTAACTCAGTGTAACTCTATCACGCACTTGAATGCAAATAAGGTGTCATACTGGAGTCACGTTACTAAGATATCTGCAACAAACCTAGATGTAGAAAGGAGCAGCAAACCAAGGGAATCTGTCTTGGCTGAACCCTGCAATATTATGTAAATGATGACAGAAATTTGGTCAAAAATGGCATGACTTATTTTCCCCTAGAAACCATCACATGAATTTTAAAAGGAATCCTTATATATCCAGTTTCCAGACCGATATTGTACCTAAATACGAAAGTGTATCTATTAGCAATTTATTCACGGCTTAACAGCTAAAAAAAATTGACGAAATTTGGCACAGAGATAACTTGTACCCTGAAAGAGAGTTCCCAGGGGAATTTCAAAAACAGATATTCACGCGAGCGATAAAAAAGACAGAACTACAATCATCATTGAAAATCTCCTCGGAATTTTGTTACCTATTCCGAATTTCTGAAGTCTGAACCATTAAGGTCAAATGAGAAATCTGTACCTTTAACAAGGTTAATGAGAAGTGAAAAATTTTTGATTCAAAAGAACCAGTTGGCATCACTGGATGAGGAACACAACAAAAGTATGGCTTGTGTATTAGAGCGTAGTATTCCAAACAGTAAAGGCTTGACCTTAAAACCTACCGCTCTATGAAACATCGTGACATTTGAATTATATGGTCACGAAGTAAATTACTAAATACACACATAAAAGAAACATGGCAGACACTCCGACAAATTCCTGGCGGCTTACGTAAACAGAGGCTTTAAAAATTCAAACAATATGTCCTAATGAATAGCACTAACACTGTTCACACAAGATAATATATTAGACTGGCCTTCCACCGGTTGTCGCGAGTCAGCAGGGAAACTTTTGACAAGATAACCGTGTCCTAACATTATACCTACTATGATTTGATTTAAATTTTAACAAAAATAAAATCATATCAGTAAAAAAAATCAGAATGCAATATCTCGCTCTCAATGTAGATTTCCCAAATGCGAATGGAGTTATGAGGAAATCGAATTCTTACCTTATGGGTGGAAATTCTTAAAATTGTGACTCATATGAGTTAACATTAGCTTTTTGTAGGAAGTTTGTGCAATCCATATCATTCATGTGAAATTATGACGCTAAATAACTTTATAGCCTCCTCAGCCTCTTCAGATTAAGAAATAGATCTAAGATAATCAAAGAGGATAATCAAAGCACTGAGTCCGAGGTCGCCAAATGTTAAGATTTAAAATTATCAAAATAATAATAATGCTAAGACAGCGTCATTTGGCTATAGGTACCCAATCACACACAGTTCTAAACAGAATACAGGTTGATTATATTTAAAAACTCATTACATACGTGATTATAGTGATCGCCGAGTATTCCAACGATGGAGCCATCGCTTTGTCCATCTTCACCATTACTTTGATTGCTCACATCTTCATAATCAGCGCCATTGCCATTCATCTTCATTGTGGGGCCGTTCACTTTTCCTTCTATACTGTTATTTGGATCATCCGCAACATTTTTATTCACAGTTTCGGTAATTTGGGTTTGAAAATATTTACGTTCTATTATCGTCTCATCCTCGGAATCTTCAAAATCACCATCTGTAAACGCACCAGCACTTTCTTCGTCGCTATTTTCAGGAGTTGCGAACTCCGATCTTTTAGCCATAGCCAAGGTTATTAGTAGATACGTAAACTTTTTATGGGGAATTGAATCGCATATTTTACAATATATCTCATACGAAGCACGTACGTTCGCGCCTGCACAAGGAACGCTTAGGCCAGATTAAATGGAAAGGAAGGACGCAATTTTAGCACGTTCGTCCAACGCCGCAAATCGCAATTCAATTTGTGGCATGATAAAAATATAGGTAATATTATGTACTATCTTATCGATAAGAAGAAAAGATATTGCCCACTTCATTCGAGAGACGTTCCTCCGCTAAAATTCTTTGTTTTTAACGACAATGGCATTTTTGTTGACATTAATAATCACAATGGTCACAAACACGTTGTTTATAATCACTTAAACGTTTGTCAATACGGGCTATTTATCTGATACCAATTCTTCAGGGATATTTTATAAACAAGTACTAGCGGTAAGAGTGAATGGCACACGTCACACGCGCGACCGGTGTGGTGTCGGTGATAGACTGTCATTAGCAAGCAGGTCGCATGCTGCGGCGACCATCCTTGCGCTATGGATGTCGTAAGCGCACCGTTAACCCTAACTTTAATCCTAAAGCAATGCTGACGAGTAAGCGGATCTTTTTCTTTTTTATGTTAACAGATAATATCACAAAAATTCTTATGGCGTATTGACTATTGAACTTCCTGTGGCGACTTTTTTTAAGCTGCCAAAAGGTGATTTTAAACACTGTTTTGTTTCACAATGATTTAGGATTAGTCCTCTAAAGTGCTGTATAACTGAAATTGTAACTAAACTGCTGTCGTTGTCACAGCGCAATATACTATTGAGAGTTGTTTTCCCCCTTAGGCTCTAAGCTTACGAGTTATCCGCTACGTATCAGCAACATACTGCATCGTTTCACACATGACCTGTGAAGGTGTTACTAGGGAGTATCATATTATAACGATACAGAACATCAAAAACTATAACCGCTACAGCTCATAATATTCGACCACAGTCAAAACCAAAGCGAAGCGCAGTGAATCACACACACTGCAAGTTTAGTGTATGTATAGTGTCAGACGACATTAGACCGCACTCTCCGCCCGCGCCATTGCATGTCGCTGATTAATAGCTCATTGTCTGAGTAATATGCATGCACGGGACCCTTGTGGAGTCCCCTATGGACGGGACGGTTACTAACAAAAGGGTCTATAGTTCTTATATAGGAGTATCGTGCATTTCTAATCTTATCTTCTAAACCGATAGAACAGCTGCTGGCTAGGTCTCTACTCTCTTGCAAGTATCATAAAACAGAACACGGTCTTGACTCTTGACTCGCTTTTGAGAACGTCCATCTAGCTAGTGGAGGAGGCTCTCCCAACAACGCTGCAATGAGGGCTACCGCGTTTAAATTCGCCGCTAGGGGCGCTAGTGTAGTGTGAGGTCTCCGAAATGTCAAATATCACTGGGCTTTTATCGCGGGTCTAATTATTTAATTAATGTTATGAATATTAAGCAATAACCGATTAATTATGGAAGATGTAAGATACGTGCCAAAGAATGCCAGTGCTCTGTGCTTTGAAAGCGTAGCTAAGAAAAATAGGTGCAAAATTAAGCGGATTCTTTCGAACAGCTAATTCATAGGTTAGTATTTCCCTGGTTCCTGCATGTTTACTATTGAAAAAAGAGTTCCTTTTTTCAGAAATATGCTTGTTTACCGAATATACAGCTATACTTCTGGACCTTACTCGCAAGTGGCGCCAACTAGTGAGCATAAAAACGGTAGCCCTCATTAACGTCATGGTTTTGTGAGGTTGTCATTCAAGCTCCCAACTCCCAAGAACCCCAACTGCAACGTCTATAGGTACTCTTATGGTTCTGCAGAGATTTCATACGACACTAAACCGCACTATCGCGCTTTGCTTGACGGTGGGTACTCTGTCGATGATTAATAGCTCATTGTCTGAACTCTGAGTAATGAGCATGCTCGGGACCTTTATGGGCGAGGAAGTCCCCATTTGGACGGAACGCATTTAAAAAATTCTACTGTTACCGACAATAGAAAACACGTATCAGGTCTTTATCTATACCTTTGAAAATAACTATAATATTCCACGCGGGCATGATTTATATAATAATTTATAGTAAATAGGTTAGGCCAGCCAGCTTTAACTTCTATTGCATTGTTTTCAATAAAATGTTTAAATTCTACTTTGAAAAAAAAAACTATAATATTATTTTTTCTGTGCGTTTGAGGCTTAAGCGGAATTAAAACGGAAATTCAGTCAGGGATGCATTCAATTAATATATTTCATTTATATTAAGATTATCATGGTCCGCCACCACTGAAAAATATATCCTATCTTCAGTTTTACGGTTTTCACTTTCCTACTCTACCAAATATTATATTATTACTATATATTTTGTTTAAATGCTTCTGATTTATTAAATTCTCCTACTATACTAAATGGACTAAAGGGACTAAAGGGAACGTAGCCATTGTCTTATTATCCATATATGGTGTGTTAGCAATTTAAGGTCCAGTTGCGTGACAAGCGGTTAAAGTTTTTAGTTACGATTAGCTAAAAACTTTTACCATCAATAAATGAAAAGCGGGTTACATACGTTGCGGTTGCCAAAAAGTGACAGCATTATAAATTTAACTAAATCTGTATAAAGAGCCTTGTGCAAGCGGCCCTAAGGATGGATAATTAATTATAAGACCAAAAATTACGGATTGTCATGCAACTGGAACTAAATCTGATAAAGTTAAGAATACAATTAACGAGGTAATTACTTGAGTGCATAAAAATAATTAGGTTTCGTAATAATACATATACTTAATATATTAATCTAAACTAATATTATAAAGAGGAAAGATTTGTTTGTTTGTAATGGATAAACTAAAAACTACTCGACCGATTTTAAAAATTCTTTCACCTATAGAAAACTACTTTATCAGCGAGTAACATAGGCTATATTTTATTTTCAAAAAAGTTAGAGATCCCTACGGAATTGTGATTTTTTCAACTTCTTACGTTTAAACCTATATTCGTCTATTAATTTTTTTATTATATTCAAATTCTGACTGACTTTTATAGGTATCATATAATTTGTCAATTGCATATGTCATAATAAATACAAGAGAACTTACGAACAATTTTTTAAACATTTTAATATCTAAGTGTTGTAGACAGACTGCGAAATGCTTAAACGAGCCAGGTCTCAACTTAGTTGTTAGTTCTAAACATAGTTCCCAGGCGAGGGCAGCGAAAATACGTCGTATTGGAAACTCAAGGGCCAAGCGTTCACAGCAGTTTGCTGAACAACATTTAAGAACGTATGGTGGAGTTGTTCGTCTCAGTGCCGACTAACCATTATTGGGTATGGACTATTTTGATCAAGTGCTACCCGTGCGAAGCCGGGGCGGACCGCTAGTTATTACATAATGTGGTACTCGTAAGAGTGAAAACATTGACACTGATTGTTAATTACAATACTTAATCATGGACATGGCATTGGTATAGTTGAGGGACATAGGCTACTTTTTATCCCGGAAAATTAAGGAGTTCCTGCGGGAATCAAAAAAACTAAAACCACGCAAGCGAAGTCGCAGGCATCAGCTAGTAATCATATATTTTAATTTATGTTTGCTTTCACAGCTAAAACTCATCAATCCCCTAAGTAGGTATTATTATAAATTCCAGAAAGTATTTGTCTGTCTATCTCCTACATTTTCAGCACAAGAAATCATAGGTCAGATCATAGATACAGAACATCACCAAATGCCTTCACTATGCACATTTTTTCCTAGTAGAACCGTCACTTATCATCGAACCCTACAAAATAACTGAAAAGTACTCACAAGGACATTTTTATATTTTTATTTATATTTTTATGCTGCCGTTAATATAGCGTTTATTACTTTAGAATAAGGGTTAAAAAAACACTCTTATCAAAAAGGAAATTGTTTTACTCTACATAATATAGTTCTAACATAATGTATTCAACTGATAGTGTTTTACTTACTAACCGATGATTAGTTTGGAGTTATGTGCGTTTCCACATTGCGAGCAATAATTTATTATCTTTGTTTTCGGCGAAGGAAAAAATCACGAGGAAACCTGCATGCCCGAGTTCTCCGAATCCGAGGTTGGTCTGTGTGGCAGACTATAGCCCAACCCTTCTCATTCTGAAAGGAGACTCGTGATCAGTAAGTTACTTACACTTATTTCTCCGACGTTTCTGAACTAATTTGGATATTTTTTTACAGAAAGTTCGCGAGATGGCCCCATAATAATTTCTGAATCCATAATATTTACTTGTACAAGAAACTTGATAAAAATAATGTTTTAACATTATTTTTACCAAGTTCCAAGTTGCAACCCAGGGCAAAAGTTAATAAAGTGAGAGGCAGAGCATTTCCACGGGTCACTGTGACGAGAATGTTTGGACAAGCATATTTTGAGCTCGTCCCGCAAGCTTGTCCTCAGAACTTGTTCTAGAACCATCAATCAAATAGCGTGCTAGAGAAGAACAATTTTTTATCCACTTAACATTTTTTTTTGAAGGCTCCGATAGTTATAAATAAACACAAATGTCGCTTTATTTAGATTTCCTGTCAGATAAGATAGAGGTCCGCAATAAAATTTTAAAAAATATTTTCGTAGAGCTTGTTAGACTCATTATGATTTAAAAGGTTTCATACGTTTTCAAATTATTATTCCCACAATTTTTGTAAGTTTTATTTTTCAAAATAAAATTTCGGTAAGCTGCTGAAAGCCTGCTAATTGAATAAAGACAGAATTATTAGCAGATTAACGAAAATTATTATCAAAAGACTATCAGTCAAGAATCACGTCACGTTTCAACCGCAATAACGACAATAATTTAATTTAAAAAAATACAGTTCGCAAAAAAAACTCGCGCCCACAAAGTGGTCCGCGGAACACACCGGCCAGTCTCTCGCGCCGCTCAGTACTGAGAGAAAAGATGTCACGCAAAAAGCGCGCAAACACAGGCGCAAACGAATCCCACGATGCAATGTAGAGATTACATCCGCGACTTGTCGCTCGACTAAAAGTAGCTGTATTCAATCCATTATTCATCGAAAAATACTAGGGAATCAAGGAACCATGAAAAAGATATGACTGGTCAGTGCCAAAAAAGCCGACAGTGCAAACCCTACTTTGGGTCTATTCTCAGAATGAGAATGGTTAAGAGTTAAGACTATAGTCCACCACGCTGGAAACGGATTGACAGCCTTGGCTTACTTGCTTGGAGGCAAGTAAGATTAAGGCAGGTTAAGGTAAGTAAGTGCTTAAAACGCATAGCAGCGAGTCTCGTTAGGACATCGGCCTCCTATTCGCGGGTTTCAGAGGTTCGAACCCCGGGAACGCATCTCTAAGTATTCTAAGAGTGTGATAACAAGGAGGCAGCATCCGGGAACCGTAGCAAAAAACGCTGAAACCTGCTAGTGGCGGAAGTATGTCTCTCATCGCGTGCGCGTCCGGCGGAAATGCAGCCATTCTTGCCATCATTCTACGCGGACATGATACTGTAATTATGTTATTCTATGGACGAAACATCTGTCTTTGTGAAGTATTCCTACCGAGTATTCTTACGCAACGCACGATAAAAAGTCTCTAGTGTGTGTTATAACTAATCAGTAGCTAAACACGGAAAAACGAACAAACAGCCAAGTAAAAGGCGATCGCGGCCGATTAACTGTTGCTGCAGAATTGTACGAGATCGATCAAACGGGACCGATGGACGACGCGGACGGTGCGCACGCGACGCAAATATCGTGACATTTGTCGGACATCTGCCTGCAGGGATGGCAACACTTATTTTTAAAAATAAAGTAAATAAGTGTGTCACACACGGCAGAAGTGAAACTTCAGAAAAGCAGCCTACGAGATCATGAGATAAATATAACTTGTATTCTATCTCTTTCTCTCGCAGGCTAAATCCTATTATGAATATGTTTGTCTCTTTTTGGTGTCGCTTTATCGTTTCGTTTTACGCTTCAACGAATTTACAAATGACAACTATTCTAAAGAAGTTTCACTTCAAAAAGCAATTAACTTAGACAAATAGTTTATTTTCAGGCTCGCCAAAAGAAATATATCACGACTCGGGCGGTCCTCTGAGACTTTACATTCCCCCTATTCTCTAACTCAGTTGCATGGATTTAGGATTGGTCTCGCTCCGCTCAGGCCAATCCTAAATCTATGCTCAGTTGCTATCAAGAAATTAAAGCCACTGACATATATTTTATATCCATTGAAGGTTTGCTATGAAAATATTATTTTCATTTCATAGCAAACCTCCAATGGATAAAAAATATAATATGTCAGTGGCTTTCATTTTTTGATAGCCACTGAATTAGAGAATAGGGCTGTTGGGTCTTTGCTCATTTCGTCAAACCATATTACACATGCCATTATTTGCTACAGGTAATAAGGGTGGCATCCCTGTCGTTAGTAAGCGCTGCGCATTGCACGTGAGATACGCTTTCGTAATAGCAAAGGTGAATGATCGACGCCTGGTCCAAATTGCTGCAATATTTTTAATTGCTCGTAGGTAGCTAGCAATACAACACAGTGGAGCAAACATTTTGACGACATAATTATCTGGCACACCTAAGAGAATTTTACTTGCGTGATAGAAAATAATATCAACTGAATAGGTAGCTTGTCGTCATTGTAGTTGACAACCGAACGTCCCGAAATCAGGAATATCATATAGGAATCCTACCATCGAAACTTACCAATAGGAAGGATATCTATAAGATATTCCTAATTTCCTACTGATTACCTCCTACTTCATTCAATTTCAATAGATACATCCAACAATCCATTCTTTCATCATACCTATTCGAAAAACGAATATTGGCTTCAGAGGATGGCGGGAGCAAAATGTAATTTTTAGGCCCATGGGACTTTTCATTTCTCTGTTCTGATTGGTCCGCGTTCGTGCTTCTGATTGGTGCTTAAACGTATAGGTAATGACCATACATAGTAGGTTGATACTCGTAGCTTTTTCTCATACGTAATGATGAAAAATAGTGTGTGTCACTCGGGGCCAAATTTTTTGTTCTCGGGCGGCTTATATTGAATTGCTCGCTACGCTCAGGATTCTACTTTGGAATCCTTCACTTCGCTCTGAATTCAAATAGCGCCCTCGGGGAACAAAAATTTAAAATTTTCTTTGGCCCCATATAACACAAATAACTATTTATAACTGCCGTTTTAGTTAATTGTGACCTTAAGTAACAAGTAAAGAGTTACGACTTGCGATCAATGGGTCACTGTCAAAACTTCAGGGAGAGAAGGCAGACTTTCTTTCAAGAATAGGGAATTTTCATTCAGGAAATATCTTTCAGACATCCGTAATGCATCACTATGCCAGAGAATAGGCATTAATAAGCTATTAATAGTCCGTAGGTAGTAAAACCAAATTAGCACGTATGCTTGTCATTGCACTGCAATGCGATTGACATCCGCACCACGTAATGTGTTGGCAAGGGCGGGATCCCAGAGCTACAAAGTAACAGCTATATTCATTGGTTTACAGTTACACCAATACGTACCAGAGTAACCGACATAGCTCAAAGAGTCGCTAAGCTAAAGTGACAATTGGCCAAACAAAAAAAGTTGCAACTGCCCCGTTAAGCGAGTAAACCGAGGCTAGCGGGGCCGATGGCACTTTTTTCCCCAACTGTCCCGCTAGCGGGGCAGAGCCAGCGGGGCAGATGGGACCAAGTCAAAGAGCCGAGCGTCGGGGTGATTCTGGAGTGAGCTCGGCTGGCTGGAGTGATCCAGCGGGGAGTCGCACCGGAGGTCTCACGCACAACGGGCACCGTGCTGTGCTTAAGTGCGGAAAAGCCCAGAGATAGAAGAAGAAGCGTCGGGGTACCAGAGTGAAAGCTCAAGACTCTTAGAGTGCGTGAAAGGCGGCCTCGCGCCGTAAAGCGCGTTGGAAGACCCCCCACAAGGTGGATGGACTATCTCAAGCGAGTAGCTGCGGCTGGAAGAAAGCGGCACAATACCGTATCCTGTGGAGATCCATGCAAGAGACTTGGCGCAGCAGTGGAAGTCTATCGGTTGAGACATGACATAAATAAGAGATAACACAGCATTGGAAAATACGTATCAAAATTAAAAAAAATTACATAAAGTACCTACTTACATATTATTTTGTAGAATTTATACATATTAGTAATTAAGCTTAAATTTAATTGTAACTTTACTCTTTATTATTGTTTTATTTTATTTTTATTTTTTTCCAAATTTATTTAACACTTCACAAAATTACTCCCGCAATAACCACTACATTTATATTTAATTAGTGAATACTTTATAGGCAAATGTGTAAACTATATTTAAGTTGTTATTTGTAATGTAAAACGCTGTATGTATTCCAACAAAGAGAAAAAAAAGAGAAAAAAATAAAATAACTGATAAGTCATCAAATCAGGAAACTTTGAACAGTGAAAGGATCATATTGAACAATATCATCGATCTGCATTAAAACTATGTCTGTCTATGTTTGTAAGGAGTTATCATTAAAACCATAACATAACTGAATGTAGAGAATACTATCTCTACTTCTTTACAATATAAAATTAATAATAATATCAAATTCAACACCTTAGCACGCACAAATGTTTCATTGGCACAGTGACACACTTGATAATCGTTGACTCACGCATTATATAATTACGAATTAATTCTTACATATGCAATACTTCATTAGTATAGCTAATAAAATTATTAGTACGGCTAAGGGTGCCTTTCGACTAGAGATGTACAACGTTGCTAAGCAACGGATGTGTGTCAAACCCACTAATATACGAACGCTTGATCTTCATTTTTTTAAATCTAAATTGATTATAGAGGGTTTGTTCAAAATTTAACATGCTACCCGCATGGGAACAAAATCGTAAGTTTACTGCCTATCACTGTGTGTCATTTTTCCCGGAAAAATAAGGAGTACCCGCGGGAATCGATAAACTTAAACCACGCGGACGAAGTCGCGGACATAAGCTAGTACAACGCAAAAAGAGAAGTTCATAATAATCAATATATGTACCTACAGCTACTACCATAACTATGTATATGAAATCGGAATGCATCTTCATTAATATGGAAATAGAATTGAATAGATGTGCACCCTGCATACGTGATACGACCCGCGGCGTTCATAAATAGTCGCATATCTCGACTATTACTCAAACTCGTAAAATTATCACTTTAATTTCAAGCGAGAGTGCAGGCGTGGTCGATTAGACTTGACATGCTAAAGCATCCTACACACTTGCTTTTCCGACTTGACATGTTAAAGCATCCTACACACTTACGGTTCTGTGTTATTCTGTAGCTAATCTACTGCTTATTAGATTTCAGAACAGAAAAATTGCTAGGTAACTTTTGAAATTGATACTAATATTACAAATGCAAAAGCGTGTTTATCTGTCTGCTACGCTTTCACGACCCATCTGTCTTCGAGCCCGATTATGCCCTTCGAGTGTCCTCGAAGGCTTTACCGACTTATTTTGACAAAATTTAGTACAGGACAGGACATAGGTTACTATTTATTCCGTAAAATCAGAGTTCCCACGGCATTTTTCAATACCTAAATCCATGCAGACGAAGTCTCGGACATCAAACACATCGGTCAATATTTCAGTGCTTTAAAAATTGGCAGTTTAGCAACAATCCTGTTGCTAAACTCCCACCAGTTTTGCCTGGTGGGAGGCTTCGGCCGTGGCTAGTTACCACCCTGCCGGCAAAGACGTGCCGCCAAGCGATTTAGCGTTCCGGTACGATGCCGTGTAGAAACCAAATAGGGGTATTGGGTTTAATATAACTGCCATGCCCCTAACAGGTTAGCCCGCTACCATCTTAGACTGCATCATCACTTGCCATCAGGTGAGATCGCAGTCAAGGGCTAACTTGTAGTGGATAAAAAAAAAAAAAAAAAAACAATCAACGATCCAATTTAATAAATTGCACAATTTAACCAAATTAAAACAATGAAAATAATTAGCAAATTATTGTTTCCTACAAAAAGGTTAGTGGGCTTAATTGGTTTAAACACAAAACACTACACGTCATAAACTATACCAGCATATTGTTTCTAATCTGCAAAGTGAGTTTCAAATCGTTTTATCAAGCTGGGAGCTGCACGAAACCGAACCTCGGTCACGAAAGTTCGTGTGAAACAGTTTATCCAGTAGGTACATGCATGTATGCACAATAAATTCTCCGCAACAACGTATCCGTATCGCGTAATGTAGATTGTTGCACTCATTCGTTGAAAACTTTACGATGCTTGTCGGTATGAGTCATTCAATTTAAGAGTTTTTGCGTGGGCCCCCGCAATGGGTAAATCGACTTAAGCTTCTGTCCATGACCTGAGCAAAACAAACAATATTAGTGCTAGTACTTAAGAAGTTAAATGAAAATATAGAAGGGACAATAAATAATATAGATAGGCAGATAAACTAAAGTGTTCAGAGAAAACTTTCTTTACATCTGAAGCTCCAAATAAAAAATAATAAGTAAGTACTACTTAAAGAAAAATATTGAAAAACAATGAGCTCGAAACCTTCTGCTAAAAGGTTTTGGTAGATTGACAGAGTAATCAAAGTGTTCAGAGAAAACTTTCTCTACATCTCAAACTTCAACTAAAATCTAAGTACATAGTTGTAGTATATACGGTAAATATAGAAAGAATAATAAGCTCACTAGTCGCTTGCTTTGCTTAACGGGCTTCACTGTTTTTTTGCATCATACACTACTAAGATTTCATATATTTGACTAGTAGTTAATGACTACAGGCGACGCGAGACAATATACATATATGACAATAAGAGAAATCTAAAATCTTGTAGGAAAAATACAGACCAGGGCCCACAATGCCAGGGCCCACTTGGGTGGGATCAATCCCAACCAAGCCCCAACTGTTAAAATGTGTGATGCTGTCCAAGTTGACAATAAAAGTGAAGGTAAAAGCAAACTAATGGTGGATTCTAGTGGAACTACGCAGTTGTAAAAATTTTGCCAAAACGCGACTTACTTTCTTACCATGTAGCTATCAGAGAAAACGTGAGGTTGGTCACGTCCTCTCGATAAAATTCACACAACACCTATTTGCCTGACAACTGCAGTTGCGATCTTTACCGTCACAAATTGCAATGACGCCATGATGTTGCAAGACACTTCTTGCAACATCATGGCATTATTGGATAACGTTGATGTGTCTGTCGTCTAAAATGAAAGTTGATTTACATAATAAAGCTCACTAGCACACATCAACGTTATCCAATAATGATAATCTCTTGACGAGTAACTCGGTAAAGTTCCTCAGACAAAAGCACCAAAAGTGCACAATCATCCGTTGAAGGAAACGATGTTTTCCTTCACCAGATGATTGTGGAGGAAATCTATACGTTTGTCAATTCTCCATAATGTTCTCAAAGCTGTCTGTGTCTGCCAATCAACACGTGGCCAACATGGTGGACTAACTAAACGCATACAATTCTAAGTGGATACCTTTGTCCAGTAGTTGACCGGCGATCGTTTACGATGATCGATGACGTTACGATATGATGATGATGATGATGATGATTTAATCTCATGATTTAAATGGTAATCTTAGTAATTCCGCGAGTAATATTGCATACTTTCGCAATTCAGTCATTTCGTATGTTTACGATTAAAACATTAATTTGCACTGAGGAGCACACTCTTCATTATGAACACTATTCATTATTGCGTCAGACTACTGACGAAACGATCGAATTGTATTTTATCCACTTTAGAAAACGTAAGGTGGGCAAGTTACAATCTGAATTACTGTGTCCCCAAAATAGGATTTCGTTATATTCTAGGAATATGTCTCTAGATAAAAGCGCAGCAACAATAACCCTGATGCAATTTAAATCAAAGCATCAAATACGAGTATAGGTACAACATATAACCCCAAACATTATAACATGGACCGGTTTAGTCTTCGAGCAAAAAAGAAGCAGTCCAAAAAGTATACTTACAGAAAAATTTACCGTTTACTATCTCGTTTCGGTAAAGCTTGTTTTGTTCCTAGAGCATAAGCTCGCACCGACAAAATGAATTAGGCTGATTATAATGTACTTACAATTTTAGGTCTCACGTTGCAGACAATGGATCTGGCGGAATCTTCGTCGCTGGAGCTCTCCAGGCAATCAGATAGAGACGGTGAACGTCGTGGCCATTTGATAGACTTTTCTGAGCATGGGCTTTGTACCAGTGGCGGAGGCAGCCACGGCCCTTGACCGCGCCACCACGACACCAACGCCGGCGCTACTCCAACCACCATTGCTAATCCGAGACGTACCATGATAACCGCGTAACAGTTCAACACATAGTAGAGCAAACAGTCAAAAGCACAGTTCAAAACATAATCGGTGTGGTTGTTTATTCACTGTCCGTTAACAGGACCACAAATCATATTGTGATTTATGTTCGAAAAAAAAACTTAGCTATTTTCGGTACAGATGCAATCCCAGTTTTACCTCTGATAACCGTTCAGTACATAATTCAATTGAAAAAATATTTAACAAGAGCACAATCGCTGGTGCATCAGTCGTAAAAAAAATTGAAACGCAGGTTTTTTCGATCGATGCAGTACAGTCACGCGATGACACTGAAACCACCAACTACATGGATTCGACGAAACAGTTTAATGCATAATTTTTGAATAGCTTTTTAATTCACAGTCAAACGAGAGCACAAGTCGCCGCATTGGTCGTAAGTAAAAAAACAAGAAACGCAGCTATTTTGGATCGATGCAATGCAACCGTCACGCGTGTCACTGAAACCACACGATCCGTCAACGTGCCGGCGCCGCAACTCACAAGCACGTGTGAGGCAATCAATCACGTAACGTCACGTACAAACGATTGTAACGACACGTCCATTCACGGCAGAGTTAAGTCGAGAATTGGACCTGCTTATGGCAAAGACACCGAATAAAGTGATTTTTAGTCGAGAGCGGGTGCAGTACGGTTTCCTCTCGCGCTCGCAGACTGCCGAGTGGCGGTCGTTGACGCTGGTGCCCCCTCCCATACAAGGCCCCTCCAGCCGCCCGCCCATGAAACCATCCCCCTTATTCCGTCGCGATATGACCGTCTGCTGAAAGTTCCTCTGCGTCAACTATAAACTGCATTCAGTGTTTTGCACGTTTACATACCTAGGCAAACTACAATTATATACAAATAAGCACATTTTTTGACATAGCTGCTCAAGACAAAGCAGCTTTCTCATGACGGAATGAAATTTAAAATAAAAACTTAATTTTAAACCGCGTTATCGTAAATGTCGAATCAGATATCCTGAAATTCAAATATACCCGCGGTATCGATTCCGATATCGGTACCGATTTTTACCAAAAAAAAAACAGGATTGTTTCGAATTTCTGCTATTGCTATTTATGGGATTTCTTTGATTTTCAATCAAGGATTACAACGATATATCGTTGTAACAAAGTTCCGGAAGTAAGCCCGGAAAGGAATCTTTCTAGGCTGAACAATATTATTGTGGATTCAGATTAGAGAAACCTATTTTCGTTTCATTATCGACAGTACGATCTCCCGTGTCGTAATATAGGTCAGCTCATGCTTCAATGAAACAGTTGGTCATGTAAACAAACTGCCATGTAAACTTTTTATATATCACTATTTAACACTATGTAATGAATCATCATTTCTATTAAAAGTCTACAATTTTAACTGATTTTAGTTGATAGCTCTCAAATTAGAGAGCATGAGTCAACATTTCTAAAAAGGTACCGTTTTAAATGATTTCTTTTTCGACTTTTATTTAGGTTTGTGACAACAAGTAGTTTAAGGATTGAACATCGAAATAAGGCTCTCAGCCTTATAATATCTTATGTGGTGAAAATTCTTGATCAACCGGTTAGTTTTGTACAAGTTCGCAAATCGAAATTTCTCTTCACATGGTGGAATTTTTAAGGCAATGGCATGATTTTGTTCGAGCTCAGAGCTCCAATTTTTGAGGGAGACAGCTTGTTACATAAAATTGTGTTAATCTTTCAATTTTCAGCGTGAGCTTTTTATAGGTCCCCTAGGGAGCTGATTATTTTTATCTTACTAATATTATAAATGCGAAAGTTTGGATGGATATATGGATATATGGATGTATGGATGTATGGATGTATGGATGTTTGTAACTCAATCACGCCCCAACGGCTGAACGGATCTGGCTCAAATTTCGCACAGAGATAGATTATAGTCTGGAATAACACATAGGGTTCTTTTAATCCCGGAAAATTAAAGAGTTCCCGCGGGAACCACAAAACCTCGATCCACGCGTACGAAGTCGCGGGCATCAGCTAGTATATGATATTATATTAATTAATGACATAGTAAAAGTTACTGATGAAAAACTTCGGAGTTTGGAAAAATTGATCTCATGCCTGAGAAATTCCAATAAGTGATTCTGGCACTCTACCACGTTGAAATTGTATTCATAATTTAGCTGGAAAACGAAACGCAGTTGCACTGAAAGGGGGGGTTGGGTTGGAGTGGGGGGTAGTTGCAAAGCGTACTCCTACTACCAAGGTGAAATTGTAATAGAACGACGAGCCACGCAAATATGGTGCTTATAAGTCGAGACATAATGCATGTTTCTTCATAATCTAGCAAATTCATTTCATGTTCACGTTCAATGCCTGAGTCATAAAATTGAATAAATTGGAATAATTCAAACATTTAAATTATTGTTACAGAAAACCATGTATCAACTTAACAATATACTATAGCAATAATTAAATTGTTTGGTTGTTTCAGAATAGTCCTAGAGTTTCTTATTCTATACCCATAAAATAATGAATAAATAATAAAATTATCGAAATTAAGAAAAAAATTACAACCTATATTCTACAACTGAGATGAATCTTCAGAAAATCCTTTCAGGCGAATTGAATAAGACAGTTGATTCGATCTAAGAACAACCAGGTGAATTATGTAGGCAAAGCCGTGGATAGAGATCACAAGTAATGCAGGCGATCTAACAGATTATCTGTAAGTAGGTACTAAGTATGTGACATTGATAAATAAATCTTGTAGAGTCCCAATAATAAAGTGTGGATATTAAGTACAGTTAAATAGATCTTTTTTCAGATCTCTACGTGATTCTAAGTAAGCTTTTTTATCATAAAAGGGCTGTTGAATATGTTGAAAAATTTTAAATGCAGTCTGTTTCAGGAGAGTATTAGGGATTGCATCAGCCAAACCCGGCCGGGCTTGGGGGGTAGAGGGTAGAGGGCAGAGGATCGCAGACGGATCGATACTACAGACGTCAGCGCGCCAGCCTAGACACCGAGAGATACCTAGTACCTAACTCTCAGTACCTACCGAGTTTGGATGTACCATGTACCTTGTCAATACGGGTGATTAGATAATTTGCCGTGTTCAGTACGTACTAGTATATGTATAGGTTTATGTGATCTTTACTGAGCATGTATTGAAGCTAAGTTGATTGAGGTTAATTATTTACTAGCTATGTGCGTTTTTAGCAATTAAGTAATTATTATCAGTTGCTTTAATGGTGAAGGAGAATATCATGAGGAAAATTGCATGTCTGAGAGTTGGTCATTAAATTCTCACTTCTCAAAGATGTGTGAAGTCCGCACTTGGCCAGCGTGGTGGACTAGAGTCTAAACCGTTCACCTTTTGAAAGAAGTCATAAGACTCAGCAATGGATCAGATATTATGTAAAGCTGATAATGATTTTGATTTTCTAATCAACCTGGGAGGAATTTCGAAAAATCCTAAAAAACAAATAGGTAAAAAAATCTCAAGATTCAGACCCAGTGTGGCTCGTAAGCTGTACCTACACAATTACATTAATATTTAATTTAACTAATATTATGTGTTAATTGTGATTTATTTTATTTTTATTTTTATCGACTACCAGTTAGCCCTTGACTGGATGAATGTTTGGATGTTTGTAAGTTTGTGTGGTGGTTACTTTGAACCAATATGGCTGAAATTTAGAATGGAGATTTCTTATATCATGAATTAACACAGGTTACATTTTATTCCGGAAAATTAAAGAGTTCCTGCGGAGATCTAAAACCATCCACGCGGACGTAGTCGCGGACATCATCTAGTTGAATATAAAATACGTATATGAGCTAGGAATTGACAGCAATATTGACTTCATTGGTAAGTAACTTTTGTCCGGGTTTACAAGTCCATCCTGGTAATCTGGTATTGATCGGTTCAGAGTCGGGCCGTTGACTCCTGGCTGAATCTGGAACACGGGATCGATAGGACTGAGGTCCCTGACCGTATTACGTTAATCCCATTTTATAAAACGCCTACAAAGCACAAAAGTTTATGTAGGTAATTTGATCGAAATTCTGTTAGATGAAAATTGAACACTTATTTCGTCCTGAGAGGGATCAACTAAGTATTCAAAATTATCTGTTGGAAGGTTGGAAGTTGGAACTACCGAAATAAGTTTATTGCAAGAGCATAATTGAGGACCTCAACCACTGGACAGCTCAAACCATTGGACGGATCAGGCATACAAATAGCTTATGACGTAGGCATACGCTAAGAAAGATTCAAACATTGAGGGGATAAAATAAGGGTTTGAAATTTGTATGAAAATCGAACTTAACGTGAGCGTGCAAGCAATAGCTAGTCTTTTATAATTTTAAGACAATATTTTATTGAATTAGATCGGCCTAGTATCACTTATCAGCAATATTTCTTGTTTTTGTACACCCGTTGTGTACTTTTTTCTTGTTGTTTGACTTGTTTCCGAGAACACAATTTCGTGAATGCATTAAACAAATTGACTTTTCGAAACGACTTTTTAGTTTTGCGCGCCAAGAATTCAAGGAACACTTTTTAAAGAGAGCATTTTGAACTGTTGTCAGAGCCGGCTTGTAGAAAAAAAGTTATTAAGGGGGAAAATGTATTGAGCACGATTTTGCCTCTAATTCTGTAGCTGTCAATCAGCCTGCTTGACAAAGCGTGAAACCACACACGATCTGCCTCTTCCTCATCCACCCACCTTCCACTGACTCTGCACCAGCGGACTGCGCTTGCCGAGACATGGTCTCCACTCCAGAACATGTGTGCCCCAGCTGCCATCGGTTCTGCGACAGACATGGTGGTGTGCCATTCCAACCTACTATTTACCTACGAGTATAACTAGCTTTTACGAAAAACGGTAATTTGTAATGTATTTTATCTGTTTGTAAATTAGACATGAAGGATGAATTTTATTATTTAATTATAATTTACGTAAACGATCATATCATAGACATAGCAATAGCTTACAGAAGACAATCGTCAACTGACGCAAACACCCAAAACAATAAAAGCTGATCGTTAACTTAGACAGTCATGGGAGGGAAGAACTTATAGAATCACAACAAGCCATTCATTAAGTTTGTTTAAAGGGAACCGCGATGCATCTCAGGAATGTCATCACGAGCAATAATGCACAAACCCCAATAATATAGTAGGTACTCCAGACAGGTATTAGGTTTTTGACAAACTATAGACTATTTAGGTAGTTACGTCGGTGTATCGAGCACTTACAGCACCTAAACTCAAACTCTAATCTTTTTTATTCAAGTAGACTTTGGCAAGTGCTTTTGAATCGTCGAGTGATTTTTTACCCAATTTACCTATAACCTAATTTGAGCGTCTGCATACTGAAGCGAAGCGGAACGGATACGTAATCAGCAAACCAATAAAATCTATACATTTACGAAACAACACTAACAAGACAGAAAACGCAATGATTGAATTTTATACGTACTAGTATAGTATCTCTATTAAAACGCAGCCAGACCCACACAAAGAATTTTGAGCTATTCCAACGGAACTTTTTAACTCTCGTGAACTCGAGTGTCAACCCAAGACGAACTCAAGGACTACGAAGGTAAATTTTGATATGTACGCGCATAAGATCTATCCTATCGGGTCATTCTGTCATTCATGTCTGGTCATTCATCGGGTCGGCTATTCCTACTACATATGTTGGGAGGCCCTAGGTCTTTGAAATTAAATGTTTATTTCATGAAACGTTTGCTGTCACTTATGGTATGTGGACTCTACCGTTACCTTTATGTCCGACAGCAAGTCTCTAGTCTGTGGAGGCCCTTATCATAAATAACCAAGGGCCCGGGACAGCTATTTCGGCTTTCTGTCGTCTCGTTTCGGAGCCGGTCGCCGGGAAACATGCATGTGCATAAATAGAACGAGATAATATAGGGTTGGCAACTCTTGAGCTAGATCTTGACTGCAGGCCGATTAGTTGAACTGAAACTGTTTTTTTTTAAGGTGCAGCGGGGCAATCTCGACAGCGGGAAATTTCAACTAATCTTAATAACTTCTACATTTTACTTTATTTGAATAAGTGCCATCTATGACCGGATAGCTCAAAAGCAATTTCATAATTTCTACATAGATGGCACTGCTAGACCCAATACTGTTTGATCGACACGGCCATTTTGTTTTCTTCTCTTTTTCTTGTTTGCACGTGCTAATTAGTGTCTCATATTTTTGCGAAAAAAAGTGGTAATTAATGTGTTTTTCGAAGATTTTCAAAGGTAAGACATTTAATTAAA
The DNA here is from genome assembly GCA_963932025.1 of Erebia epiphron. Taxonomy (NCBI): domain Eukaryota; kingdom Metazoa; phylum Arthropoda; class Insecta; order Lepidoptera; family Nymphalidae; genus Erebia; species Erebia epiphron. The sequence continues at coordinate 24,854,083 of OZ009948.1, forward strand.
GCCTATTTCATGTTTTTAGCTATTTTTTTCTGTTGTAACTTGCGTTTTAACAGCATTTTGGTGTGAGTTTGAATAACCCCACCTGGATTGTAATAGCGGCTAATTTCAACTATTTTGCAGTTGAAATTGCCCCACCAGATTTTATATGGAAATGAACAAACACTAGTGATGTGCATGCTTCGATATGTTTTGTCGATGTAAATACGTTACAAATATTTAACTTGTAGCTATATTATTGTAATCTTTCTATTCGCAGGATCGCAACACGATTCAAATCGATGAATTTCGAGGGATTTTTCAATTTCTTACTACTTTATTAATTTATTGCAGAAAAAAAACGACATACTATAGAAAAAAAACGGACAAGTCATACACAATGGCAAAATTGCAGCAAGCAGTGCAAGATGTCAAAAATAAAGTAATGACGAGTTACCAAGCTGAAGAAATATATGGCATTCCTAGATCAACCATTGTAACTAGAGTTTACAATAATCATATGAACGACAACGTTGGAAGACCTTTAGCTCTCGGGGAAGATGTGGAAAGAAGAATTGCCCATAGCTTACATGTTATCGAAAAACATGGTTTCCCGTTAACTAGAAAAGAAGTAGCTGTTTTGGTATCTCAATATGTCCGCCAAAATGGAATCGACAATCCCTTCAAAAATGGTTTGCCAGGAAAAGACTGGCTCCAGGCATTTCAGAAAAGGAACAGTCTCTCAATCAAAAAGCCTCAATCCGTTGAGATAGCTAGAAGAAAGGCTTGCGATCCTTTTATTGTTTATAGTTATTTCGATTTATTAGAAAAGGTATTGAAATAACTGGAAGGTACAAATTTAAGAAGTGTTGTCTGAAAAAATTTCGATTGCAAAAATCTTTGTTTGTAATTGAATACATAATTAGTAGGTGCCTGCCAATTCGACCAGTACTTTTTAAGAATTCAAAGTTTAGTTTTAAGATGATTACCTAATTCTTATTATGACTTTTGTAACTTTTTATATTTGTTAGATTATTAATTGCTGTTTTAAAACTAAAAAAGATAGATGAATCTTGGTCCTAAATTATAAAATTGCGTAACGTTTATATGACCGATTGTAGATTTAGGACGAGGGGTGCTCTGGTTCTCTTTAAATACATATTCCTTTCTTAAAATGAAGTTTTGATTTATGATTAGTGAGTAGATATAGTACCTTTAGTAGATAGCAGACCAAAATTATTTATTGGTGTATCTATCGACTTATTTTTTATTACGTTCCCATCACTATTAACTATGGCGAGCAGTCGAAATTACCCCGCCTAAACCTTTAACGTGTTTTTATTCAAAAATGAGCCTAGCTGCATAAATGACAAGATTCAATTTAGATTACCATCCCTATAAAAAACTCTGCAACTGACTAACATCAAGCTAAGAGCTCTAGAAGAGAAATTATAATTAATAGTTGAAATTGCCCCACGGAGGGGGAATTACAACTATTTTTGCCTTTTTTGACAAAAACACATTTTTAAGCCTATCTATTGAATATTTTTCAATATGAGTTTGTAAAAATAATACACAGATAATCACTCTGGAGCGTCAATACATTACATTTTTAATAAAACTATATCATCTAATATTTTTATACCTTCAAAGTTGTGGTTTAGGTTTTACCAGTCGAGATTGCCCCGCTGCACCTTACTTTTTTTTTTTATCCACTACAAGTTAGCCCTTGACTGCGATCTCACCTGATGGTAAGTGATGATGCAGTCTAAGATGGTAGCGGGCTAACCTGTTAGGGGCATGGCAGTTATATTAAACCCATACCCCTATTCGGTTTCTACACGGCATCGTACCGGAACGCTAAATCGCTTGGCGGCACGTCTTTGCCGTTAGGGTGGTAACTAGCCACGGCCGAAGCCTCCCACCAGGCCAGACCAGGGAAAATTCAGAAATTATAAATTCCCAAATTGACCCTGCCGGGTATCGAACCCGGTACCTCCGCACCGCGACAGCGCTACACACTGCGCCACGGAGGTCGTCAAAAAGACTCTTATTTTGGAATGTGGAAAATTGGCTGTCATATAGCAAAGAATATCACCAATTATGTATGTAAAGCAGCGATACTCCCCACTGACATTTATCGTCGCCTGTTGGCATTGAATAGAGCGTTATCTTGCAGTAGAAGCGGTAATTGAAGTGTCGGGGGTGTTCTTAAAGCGTCATTTGGGGGTGTGATATTACAATATTCAGGATTCAAGACTCTAGGACGCCGCATCATAAGACGAAGATTGGCAAAAGAAATAGTCTCAGACCATTTGCCATCAGACATTCAAAATTGAGATTCAGAGGCCTAAATAGCTGCGAAGTGCTTGTTTCCTGCATATTTATATTGATAACGATGTAGATGTACCTAGGTAAAGTAGGAAGTGCGTAGTGTTCTGTGGGACAACTCCATCAGACAATCTCTTGTGAGATTGATTCAAAGGCGTAACTAGCTGCTAAAGTGTTCAGAGCTTCCTGCATACTTTTAGTTGTATCGATAAAGATGTAGATGTACGATAAGTGGGACAACAGCTAAGGTGCTAGAACGCGGAAGTGTATTTTCATCTACTACTTCACACCGTCTCATAGGTACATTGCACAGTGGGATTGCGTGTAGACAGTTGGACAAAAGAAAATTAAAATTAATTAATGCTATTTCTTTTTAGTTCTTATTTTCATGAAATTTTGCGAGAATACGTGCGGTACAAGTATCGAACATTGCATTTGGCTAGTGATTTGTCAGCATTTTTTGTCATATTTTAACTTACGTAGAATTCAATAATTCAAATACAATCAAGAATTCACTATTTATGTCTAGATGTTTATACACTTAATAAAAAAGTATACGTTTGCAAACAAGTTAATAAGCCTGATTTTGGGTTAATAATTTAACAGACATTTTATATCCAAATAGATAATATAGATATTTACAAAGCGTTACTGCCAATTAACTTGGTGAGTTCAATTACAACTTTATGTTTTTATTTAGCAATTGTAAACAGTCGTTCAATTCGGAGTAAAAATAGATATTATTAGTGGTACCTAGTTTAGATGGCTTTACTTTTGAGTATTTTAAAAAATACATTAATTTTGTCCACACTAACAGCTTAAGAATCTAGACGCCTGTGTGCGGCCGCGTATTACGCGCTTTAACGACTCCATTACAAAGTGGACCGACATGCAGACTACAATGCAGGTGAGCTGACAATCTCGACTTTTATCTTTAATCCTACTAACAATATTCACTAATCCTTATTATAACTGTAAATGCTAAATATTAAAATCTCAAGCACCTGTAGTTTTGGCGACCGGCGCTGTAGTCTTATAAGTGGGACATTCCGGGTTCGACACCTTTGAGAATGTTATGAATATCTCACATACAGACAGGATTCCTTGTGAAGTTTCTTTTCACCAATAAAGCAAGTGATACTTTATTGCTTAAAAAGCAAAAACTCAATAACTAACTAATAACTCAGAAAAGTAGAATCGTACCCCATATACCAGAGCAGGAGGCTGAAGGTCTAAAGTCTAGGGCCTAGGCTATCACAGCTCTTACAATAAGTAGTCGCAGAAAAATAAATGAAACTCCATATCAAATTGTAAGCGTAAAACTGTAGAAACAATTACATTTATAAATTTGTAATCTTATCTTGCGATAAATATTACAGCAATGATCATGTACCAGAAAATTGGATCAGTCACAGTGAATAGTTCATTGCAGTGTGTTTTGTAAAGCTGCTCGTTGTACAAAAGAATAACTAATTATTGTGCCATTTTGTCTACGGAGTCTACTATAACTATTTTTTTTACAGTAGAGTAGGTACTTAAGTAAAAGATAATAGTAGGTTAAAATGATAAGTTATGGTATCAAATATATTAAAAAAAAAACCGGCCAAGTGCGAATCGGACTCGCGCACCCAGGGTTCCGTACTCAAGAAGTAGGTACTGAAGCAAAACAATCAGGCAAAAACCAATATGTTTATTTGACGACGAGTACTTAGAAGAACTTGCGTTTAACCCTATCTTTGACGGTAATAATTACCTTTGTTAATGAACCGCAAAACTAACTTTGTTTGTAGAGGTTTACTGTTAATATCAAAAAAACTATGCTAGTTAGAGCATTGGCTATAGTTTTCCTGTAAAATATACATAAATTCCTATTGACCATAATTATTTCAGATTTTTCGATTGGTAAACTCCGGAGATAAGGGGGGGGGGGAACGGTATTTTTTTAGACATTATCCCCGATAAATCAAAAACTATCATGACTAAAAATAATTAAAAATCTGTTTTAGAATGTACAAATTAAACCCTTTCATATGATACCCCACACAGTACAGTTATCTCACTTTTAAATTTCAACCCTCCGATTTTCCCCCCTTTTTAAATAAGAACAAAAATAATTTCCAATTTTTTTTAATTCCAGTGTCTTTGGGCCACTAATATACACAACTATTCCAAATTTCATGTTGATAGATTCGGTAGTTACTGAAATAATCGAGTGTGACGGACGGACAGACAGACAGACAGACGGAGAAAGTCGCACCATAAGGGTTCAATTTTACCATTTTGGTACGGAATCCTAAAAACACCTGCATGAGGACAATGTGAATAAAAGAATATAACAACTGTGAGGTGAAAACAACACATTCAAACACATTATACTACTGTACATGTAATGAAAATGTCAGACTTAGCAGAAAATACATTTTGTAGGCCTGTTCTGCAAATAGGAATGATGACAACTTAATCAAATCAGTAACTCTTAACAAACTTAAATATGCGCTTCTAGTACAGAAATTTGTATGAAATACATAGTTGTAATGTCAGCAAATTCAATGCACTTTTCTTCTTTACTCTATAGTTTAAAATGGTTATCATACTTAAAACTAACCGAGGATGTGAATTAGAGGTCTTATGAAAACCCTCTATTTAAATAGATCGGTAAGAAATCGAAGATCGTTAATGGGCTGTTGTGGTGGAAGAAATAATTTATTTTTGACATAGGCATCATACCTATTGTCGCATAAATAACGTGAGCCTACCTCTCTTGCAATCTGGTCGAGTGCCTGCTCTTCCGCCGTGGCCTTGGTTTGTGTGCGCTGCCGCCGCGACGGATCCATCTTCACTGCCACTTTGCTTGCTGCCAACAATATATTGAAATCAAAGAACTTATCTCTTATCAACCCATTGCCAACTCACTACTGAGCATGAGTCTGTTCTCAGATTGAGAGGGATTTAGCCATAGTCCACCATGTGCAGATGCAGTGTAGATTGGCAAACTTCACACACCTTCGAGAATGTTATGAATTACTCTAGGACTTGCAGGTTTCCTCATGATGTTTTCTTTCACCTTTTGAATAAAAACATTATTTACTTAGTTGTAATTATGCACAAATTCTGAAATTAACAGGTCTATACTCAAATTGCTTATTTCATGTGGACATACATTGCTTATGATGTCTTCTTTTGACTCAACCACCAGTTTGTAAGAGAGATTCAACTATATCTAGCCCATGTCAATCTCCAGGTTCTCAACTACCCATGGCAAAAAGTCAAGTTGATCTGTTGCTGCATGATTGAAGGACAAACCAACACACTTTTGCATTCTTAATAGTTGATAGCATGATTGAGAAAAAGCTTGATCCTTGAGTGGAAACTTGCTGTGCTTAGAGCTACTACAGCTCGCTCATTTCATTTATAACATTTCAAAGTAAAAAGCTGAGTTACTTAAGTTGATAAAAAGCCAACCTCTGCAGTCCAACTATGGGTGTTGAATGAAAAAAATGAATGAAAACTTCTTTATTGTACAACAAGAAACCTACATAAAAACAATTACAATAAAACTAAGCTAAGGCACAAGTGGCGGCCTTAGTGGGTGTTGTGTTGTGCCTTAGCCTCATATTAATCGACCATTTTATGAGATAAGAGACCTTTACACAGCAGTGGGATATTAGTACACTATCAAAACTATTATTGAAGTAACTCAATAGTTATTGTTTAACTCAATAAATACAAATGAGGTAATAAGATATACCTAATTATGTATCCTAAATGTGATATGCTGCTAGAATTAAAATGTAAGTAGATTATACTAGAAAATTTTACTCACTCGTAACTTTAAATGGTTGTCCATATGTGTAATCTAGTTTTCTAATGCCATTGGGCTTAAATTATTTCTGTAATTTATATGGATGCAAGGTTAACATCTTATGTATGGCTTCTTACACATACTCTGTATTGAGAACTTGTGAGTCGCAACTAAACATGCATGATTTATCACACATTTGTTTTAAATATCTGCACTAATTACAAAGTAATGGTTTAGGAAAACAATTAGGTAGTTTACAACAAGGAAAATAATTAACTTACAATTTCCTTGTAAATTAACCATCCCTATAATCAGGATGTGTATGAGTTAAGAGTTAATGTTTACTTAAAATTCACTGCACTATCAATGTATGCACTGAGCACAAGATACAAATGCTTTCTAATTCTCCTTGATCACTGAGAGAATCTCATTTACATATTTATCTGGATCAGGTCAGCTATAACCTACAGGGTTCGTTGTTGCTTCCCGCGTGGATGTTTTCACAAAACTTTATTAGAATTATAATACTAGCAGGAAAATGGGTGGGCACAAAGCCAACATATTTTTAATGGCAGTCGACAATGACATCATACTTACGGGGACAGTTTACAGATGTAAACACATCACTTCCACGCTAATCGCGAAGCTTTTTCTCACGAGAATTTAGATAAGATCACTTTTTATCGGTATCAGATAAAAACTAAACTGAACACATTGGAAAAAAGCTGGTTTAAAAATTACGGGGACACCAATTCACTACCTACACAAATCACATAAATACTGCAATACATACAAACTTTTCACAAAATATTAACAGTATGTTGGCACCACAATCAATTATTACAAATTATTATCAAGTTTTTACCATTAGAAACATATAAAATCGAACTATTTTTGTTAAAAATTATTTAAAGACATTATATGACATGCATGCCATTTTTTCTGTTTTCTGCCATTTGAATCCGTTGCGTTCAGGACTGAAATGTCAGTAATATATAGGATTCGTTCATATAAGAGCTTTAAAAATATATTATAATGAATTGATAGCCAAAAAAATTCTATAGACTCAACTTTTTAATGTTAAAGAGAGAATCACCCATAAAATAGATTAGAATATGATTAGAATTGTTTCAAAAATGGTTAATGTTGAGACTTTGAACAACCCTATTTTCTTCGACTACATTTGCAATAAAGTCGAATAGTCCAAAACCGCTGTCGCAACAGCACTATTGAAATATAAAGTTGTAGGCATTATTATACTCTTTGTTGTAGGCGTCTGACGGTCTGACCCAGTCCCATAAGCTATATGTTACTTGTCTCTGTCCCAGTCTGACCATGTAGGCGTAGCTAAGCCTATCGTGTAACAAGTATTTTTTAGGTAGCTTATTCATATTCAAATATCTTAGAATCTAGATAGCTCAGAGACACTAATTTGATTCATACTAATATTATAAATGCGAAAGTGTGTCTGTCTGATTGTCCGCTACGCTTTCACGGCCCGATTTTCTCAGCCTCAACGATCTTTTCAACCGATTTTGATGAAATTTGGTACGGGGGTAGATTGCATCCCGGGGAATGGCATAGGCTTTTTATCCCTAGGGAATCAAAAACCCTAAGCCCGCGGACTAAGTCGCGGGCATCATCTAGTATTATTTTAAATGCGAAAGTGTGCGCAGTCTGTCTGCTACCAGCTACGCTTTCACGGCCCATCTGCTCAACCGATTTTGATGTTGCCACAGTCTTGTATGACGGAGTATCACTTGAGATCGAACGGTTCGACCGATTTACAATTTTCTTAGGGGCCGGCGCGCACTCACAGAACACTTATGCGCGCACTGGTGGTTTTTGTCGCCGGCAACTTTTAATCGCCGTGCATCGTCCACGGGGTTGTATGGAGATGCGCGTACGAGACGACATCACTCAGTGATTTTTCAATCACCCGGGACCTGTTGCCATGATGTCAAGCCCACAGGTTTCAATGCGTGCGAGCGCACGAGGCAATTAAGTCTCTCTGCTTCTGTCCCCCCTGCCCCACTTGCCAGAGTTGCTTTGTCAACTCTGGCAAGGATGATAGTTAGTTGAAGACCTCGTAAGTATGGATTATCAAAGGTAATAAATAGCCAGAAAAATAAAAATCTCGCCATGTTGCGAAACAAGTGAAACTATTTAGTTTTTATATAGAGACAAATGCAATAGTGGCGCCTCCAAATAGGTTTTTTATTTTCCTGGTTAGGCTTTTACTAAAGTTATAAAACTATAGATAAATATCAATTTATATATTTTATTCATTATAAGACACACACATGAACCTCATGCTCAGACATACTTATTATTACAATTTGAAAGAAGAACCACTCAATAAATGCACATTACTATGAACTGTAAAACTGATAATTCTATTCACTCTTGGTCTTGGGTGTTTCTTCCTTGTAGTATAGGAAGACGAAGGAGAACAGGAAAACTCCAATCATCATGGAGAATGCGCTCACATAGTACGGGTAGGCACTTGGGATGAATCTCTCGTACTGGGTGTGTTGAAGTGGGCGCACGGACACCTGTAAGCAAACAAAAATTTTTTTTCACGTACTTGCTCAGATATCTATACTAATATTATAACGAGATAAAGTTTGTAAGTTGTTGTGACGTTGTAGGGGGTATAATCTCTAGATCTACTGAACCGATTTTGAAAATTCTGGTACCAATAGAAAGCTACATTATTGGTGTGTGTCATGGGCTATACATTAACCCGAAAAATTAGGTAGTTCCCGTGGGAATGTTACGCTTGACGACAATCATGCTTAGTGCAAAGCAATGATGAAGTCTGGGTTGTAACGCGCTTGTCTAGAAGGTGCCTATTCACTCTTGCCTTCTCTTGTAGAGACTTCCACATGCAGCGATCTTGTGCTGTAGAATTCCTTCCAGTTGGTCGCCATTCTAGCACCTTTAGACCCAATATTTATTGGTTCTTCAAACTATGTGCCCCATTCACTATCGCTTTGTATTATAAAAAATCAATTTACCTGAGTAGAATGATACAATCTCGTATATCCAATCCTGTCATAGTCCACCTTGAACTGGTAAACGCCCCACACATCGGGCACCTTAAACACTGCTTCGTATACACCGTTGGGTTTGCGCTTCAACGTGGTACGGACAAATGGGTCAATGCGGACAAACTCCAACTGTACGTCATTGGCTTCGAATGGCTGCCATTTGCCGTTCTTCAGCTCTTCAATCTCGATTCTGTATACCTGTAATTATGAAACAAATTGTAAAGTAATTCAATTTATTTTGGACAAGGCTTGAGGTGAGGTGAGGCTTAGTAGGTGATGAATGAAAAGAAGGTTGGTGCAGATCATGTATGGATACATAGTGTGGCCAATTCTGTAAGACACAATCTCTAAACTTAACTAAAATGACAGCTCTTAATGTAGTGTTGCTCCTTACCAATAGTCATAGCAATATAAATAGAGCTATCATTTTACTTTAGTTTAAAGATGGCGTTCAACAGAATTGGCTTATCCTTAGAGTGACTTAAAAATATCACAGGAACACATCAGATGTTACCTTGTTAGATTTCTCACCCATATTCCCGATTTCATCGTTAGTTCACGGTAACTGTCCTATCCACCATGCAAAGCGCATCTCTTGCAGGTTTCGGCGAGAAACTACTTGTATACTTTTTTATTGTTTAGGAAAAACAAACTATAAACTCTTGAATTTATTGTATTAGCTAAGTATGACATGTATGTATATAACAGCTAACGTAATCATATTCGAGCTAGTGACCGATCTAACTTTTGGTTTCGGTTTCACCCTAGTTTCGGTAAAAAAAACCATCGGGCCGCAACTACGGCTGAAACCGAAACTACATTAAACATTCAAAAAATAGACTGATAATGATAAATGATAAAATATTAACTTTATTTTTCCCACAAAAACTAGACCTTATAATATGGAAGTTAATTCGGTTTTGGTCCCTAATTTGAGCCCTAGGGCTCACCCCCTCTCGGCAGAACTTCTCAGAGTCATACAATCTGGAGTCTGGTCGCACGGCCACCCATTGACGCTTAGCGGCCATTAGAATAGAAGGCATTAAACGGGTTATAGGTACAAATAATGTGGACTGGTTAAAAAAGAAAAAGAATATGATTACAAGCCACAGTACTTACAACTGTCTGGAAAAAATTACAATATTGTTTATTATTGTTTTATTCTAAAGCTTTGTTTGTTCGAACAATGCATAACTAGTGCTGTTTTAGTTGAAGGGTATTTAAATTTTTCGTTCTAAAATAACAAGGGCTAAACCTAGTAGGAGGGGATTATTACCTTGTCAAATTATGGAGGATTTCACTCATAACAGGTCTTCGCTCACCAATCAAAGCAATTGATAATATTTGTTTAAAATGTACATTACTTAAAAATGTTAAGAAATGCATGCCTGGTGTTGCAATGTACAGCCTGACTCTCCAAATCGAAGTATCCACGACGATAATCAGCTACGTAATTTTTAAATTATTTTATAGAGAAAATCATTAATGGTAATAATAATGTAATAAGTACTTAAAAAAAACAACTAGTGTAAAACACTATTACCTTTTAGATATAAAATAATAGAATTTTAAAAACCCCTAAGTTCACACCAACAAAGTTGCCGGCAACATCTAGTTAGTAATACTCACAACAGAATCAGTAATAGTGTAGGTGTTGGTTGTCTGTTTGTCGTCCTCCCTGTAGTGCGTGACGCGGCGGACCCGCAATTGCCCGCGCTCACCGAACGCCCACTCGCTCAGGTGCACCGCTAGGGCCTTGTTGCCAGATACTGCCGCTTTCACTTTGTCACCCTGGAAAGGGTATGGTTAGACATTTTAATTATAGGGTACCAGCTCATTATGACCACCATGAAGTTATAAATTGTTCAAGCTGAGGCATAAAACATTGTCAAACCAAAAAGAATACAGTTATATTATGCATTTAACAGTTTGTATATCAGAAGTCAAGTTTGATATCAAAATAACTGGTCAATTCATGTCAAAACTCAAGCCTTAAAGTAGGGTTCAGTTGTACAGATCAGTTTAAAAGTGAACAAATTTTGAGTTAATTTTAGGATGTCAAAATTTTTATATTTTTTATCAATTCTAAGATTTGGTCCTCTTTTCAACTTACTTAACTGGGAGCTAAATTAATCTCTAATTTATATGAAACCATCCATTGATTACATTTAGGCGGAACCCATGTTAATGATTTTAATTATGTATCTGTTTTATATGGGCAGTTTCTGGTTTATTCTCTTTCTATTGAACTATAACTTTACATCCAAAAAATATAGCTATGTATTCAAATTCAAATTCAGATTCAAATGATTTTTATTCAAATAGACTTTTACAAGTACTTTTGAATCATTTTGAATATATACAAAAGTCTTCCATACTCACATGCACTTTAGCTACTGGAGAACTGAAAGCCTCATCAGAGAAGAAGAACAGAGAGCCACTGAAGATGATGCGAGCGTTGTTCCTAGCTTGCAGTGCCGCTATCAAGACTGTTTTGCGACCTACAGCGTGAGGATATTCCTTAACCTGAAATAAAATACATAAATGTTATCATATGTACAAAAACTCAACTGAGGTTTAAGTGTTACATTTGTACTACCTACATTGAATGTTGTGTGTTTTCATGAATTAAATAAACAAATATCATTTGTTTTGCGTGTTTTTATAGTTTGACAAATTCAAGTGTGGCAAAGGGGTGAGAGTTGTGATCCTATGATTCCTGGAATCAGGGAGGTCCTGGTTTCTATCTATTCTATAAACCACTATATATTTAATAATAAACAAATACTGTTGACACTCAAAAAGTGTGCAATGCTATCTACTTTGAATAAATTAGTTTTCACTTAAATAAATAAATAAAGCCATCAGACATTTACAATAATTCTTAATAACTATTCAATCTTGGACAACAACTCAACAGCCCTGTCCATTTGTTGCCTTTTGTTGGCAAATGCCTCCTTCAACAGTTTCCACACACCTCTGTCAACAGCCGCTTGGTACCATGTGCCACCTGTCACTGCTTGTATTTCGTCGACCCATCTTTGCATTGGTATAACCGTTTTTCTTAGGCTTAACAAATATACAGTAGAAATCTGTTATAACAACATCGAAGGGACCACTATAATAAGTCGCAATGGCCGGTTCATTTTAATAACCAATGTTAATTCTATAAGCAACATCGAAATCGGCACTAATTTTCGGTCATTATAACCAATATGTCAAAATAAATGATGTCGTTGTTAGAGGTTTTGACTGTATAAGCAGACATAATCACATACCTGGCTCTTAGGGTTATAGCTGTACGCTGTGCTATCAGCAGTGAGAATGGGCAGAACCAAGCTGTTATCCTTGTCCAGAATCAGCCCAGTGCCCTCAAACAGCAGGGGCTGAGTGTTTTGAGCTCCCACTATGGTTGGGGCATTGATCAGGTTCTTGGGCGATACTACAATCCTAGTATGGTCTCCGTCATCTAGAGAGTCGTAGTTGAAGTGGTCTATTACTGCGGCTGACTCTTCATCCATCTGGAAATTATTTATTATTTATATTAACATTTACCAAAAAACTTTGTGGTAAAAATGTCCATTAAAAGGACTTGGTCCCATCTGCCCCGCTGGCTCTGCCCTGCTGGCTCTGCCCCGCTAGCCTTGGCGTACTCGCTTAACGGGGCAGATGCAACTTTTTCACACAGATCAAGTGGCATTTGCCCCGCTACGTGTCCGTAAGTAACTTACGAAAAAACTTATTTTTGTTTTTACCTATAAATGAAAAAGTTTGTATATCATAATCAGCTTTCATTTTTTGAACAAAAATAATATTAAGAAAAAGAGTTTGGCAAAACATGAACACTGTAAAACATTATAAATAATTTCCTAAACAGTGATTTGAAGTCTTTTTAGATCACGACTTAAAAAACACAGTCAAAAATGAACATTACAAAACAAGATCACTATAAAGTATATTTACTACTACTTATTTTAAACTTCAGACTACTAAAATCACATTAATGTTATACCTAATTTGCAAACATTTTAGGGGTCATCTATAAAGTACGTCACACTAATTTGCTGCACCCTGCTGAACGGATCTGGATGAAATTTGGCACAGAGATAGATTATAGTCTGGAATAACACATAGGCTACTTTTTATCCCGGAAAACTAAGGAGTTCCCGCGGGAACCATACAACTTCAATCCACGCGGACGTAGTCGCGGGCATCAGCTAGTTAAAATATTGATGTAAAATCAAAAGACGAAATCACCTCAAAACCACACTCTGAAGCAATCTCCCTATACACATCCCCAGCAGCTGAGTTCCCTGCCATCAGAACATTGCCACCATCGTCAATGAACTTGGTAATAGCCTCCGTGTCCAGTTGACCGCCGAACTCCACGACGGACGGCGAAAACACTATCAAATTCTTGTACAAGTACTCTCCATACTTTGACAGTACCAGGTTAGCGTCGTCGGCGAGCTTGAACGTTAAGCTGTAGCCACGCTCTAGAAATAATTAGTAAGTACATCTTGGTCAAAAATCAAAATTATTTCTGTTATCGAAAATCCTATAAGTTTGATGCCGGTATCAAAGGGACACGCCATCGATTGCCTTACCTTGCAGGGACTTGAAAAACTGAGAGTGAGTTTCCCTTATGTTTAAATTATCAACTAGCACTAGGGTTTCATGATCGGCATATGCTATTGTAAAGCAAGCTAAAATGCCTAAAACTATTGAAATCTTCATTTTATTTCGATAAATAGGCGCCGACAATCTACTTCAAAAAAAAAAAGCTCCTTAATTTTTTTGACGTTTTACGTTCTCTTACGTCACCACTCACTGTCATAACAAAATGACGTGTAAAAACCACAGATTTATCATCTCTATGTAAAACAAAAATTCAAAATGTTATAATATAAAATTATTTCAATCGTTGGACGCTCTTATACTGCACACGATAGGTATCAATCCGATAAAAGTTATTTGGGCTATGCATTTAAAATGTCCAATTTTATTTATTTGCGCTGATTTATGATCGATCACGAAGGGTATAGTTACACACAATACGGTCTAAATTCGGCTACTCACAATAATGTCGACTAATTGTAACTAGTTTACTATCAAATAACTATCATTCCTTTAAATAAAAAATCAGACATAATAAAATAAAAAGTACTCTGTGACTAATAATAAGGCGATTTTCTTGGAACACTATATTTGTTTTTTTTTTTTCGGATTGAGTATGCTGCTAGCCCTACTGGCCGCTACAGCGTCACCGGGGGGGTTGGGCGAGCGCTAGGCGTCGCCGAGAAAAGAGCCCTAGGGCTCGAAGACATCGGGGGGGGGGGCAACGTCTTCATATGGGCACCTCTTGTGAGGCTCGGACCTCGGCTTAGGATGACGTTGGGACGAATGGGAGGTCGGTTTATTAGTCCACACGCCCCCGAGGCCGTGGGTTCACGTCCGGGTGACATAAGATATCGGGGGACTATACAGGGTGGTACAACTAGTGACGTCAATAATTTTTTTTTAAATTCCCCACACTTGGGGTTGTCCGAAAATACCCAATGTATGTTCCGCGATTTTTTGTAGTTTTCGAGTTATAATTTTTTTTGTGTTTTTTGAATGTTTTCTGCCAGCGAGGTTTCAAAAATTCATATCTTTTTTTGTAGTAGGCATTTTGCCGTTTTTTTTTCTTGTGACGTAATTGTCTTGAATGTTGTTTTAATAAAAAAAAGACGTGTGGCACTCGGAGACTGCCGCGGTAAAGCTATTGCATAGCATTTTAATCAACTTACCTAACACTTTGGTTGCTATGACTACCCGCGTTGCTGACTTAAAATTATTGAAAATAAAAAGACTATTTTTATGAAAAGATGATTTGGAATATAAAGGTGAAATAATTTTAAAGAATTATGTTTTGAAAACATAATTCTTACCCAAAGCAACCAAAGTGTTAGGTTTTTTTGTAACGGAATTTCTGGATTCGGTCTCCACGCTCAAAGCCCGCGATAGAAGCTATGCAATAGCTTAAAAAAATTTCAGCTTCCTGAAATTACTAAAAGATACTCAAAAAAGGCTTGAAAGTTAGAACTTTAGTTTTTAGTAGGATTTACTCAAACATTCAACTTTAATTTAAAAATACAAAAAGTAGTTTCCATAGCTTTTGGCTAAATTTAAAAACTTTGCAGAGTCCTAAGCTACCAAAATCATAAAAAAAATTGTACTTAATTGGCTTTTTTTGTTGTAATCGGCCTTTGTAGGTGGATAGGCTAAAAATCGTTAAAACATGATTAAAGCATTAAATTTTTTCTTATCTACTTCTAATAATTCTTATGGTAAATTAAACTTAAAAATGTAATTTTAAAATAATTTTAATTGGAATCTCTGTAAAATAACTGTAGCTCATGTATTTTTACAATAATTTCGGTCTCAGCACTAATTCAAAATGTGAGCATTTGACAAAATTGCTGGTTGTGAAATTACCGGTTTTTGGATAACAAATAAAAGGCACAAATTACTGAAAAATTTCAATTTATTACAATAAATTTTCAAAATTCCTTCCTCCAACTTGAATACATAATCGACAACGTTTTAAAAAGTTATGTTTTAATTGCCTGAAGCTACTCGAATATTCTTGTTTTATTTTTCTTTCCGCTTCTGAATTTTTTTGTCTTAATTCTGTTTCGTTGTTGCTTTCCGTCGCGTACACCATCTCTATGTAAAATCCCCAAACAAAAAAGTCGATGGTGTTGAGGTCTGGCGAACGCGCAGGCCATTCGATCGGTCCTGCACGCCCAATTCATCTTCCTGGAAATGTGGTATTCAGATGCTCTCTTACTTGTAGCGCATAGTGACAGGGCGTGCCATCTTGTTGAAAAATCATTTCTTGTCGGATCTGGAGATTCACATCTTCTAACAATTCATAAAGATTGATTTGTAAAAAATTCAAATAAGTATTTCCATTCAACATGGCCGGTTGAATTTATTGTAAAAATACATGAGCTACAGTTATTTTACAGAGATTCCAATTAAAATTAATTTAAAATTACATTTTTAAGTTTAATTTACCATAAGAATTATAAAAAGTAGATAAAAAAAATATTTAATGCTTTAATCATGTTTTAACGATTTTTAGCCTATCCACCTACAAAGGCCGATTACAACAGAAAAAGTCAATTAAGTAAAATTTTTTTTTATGATTTTGGTAGCTTAGGACTCTGCAAAGTTTTTAAATTTAGCCAAAAGCTATGGAAACTACTTTTTGTATTTTTAAATTGAAGTTGAATGTTTGAGTAAATCCTACTAAAAACTAAAGTTCTAACTTTCAAGCCTTTTTTGAGTATCTTTAAGTAATTTCAGGAAGCTGAGTAATTTTTTTATTAAAACAACATTTAAGACAATTACGTCACAAGAAAAAAAACGGCAAAATACCTACTACAAAAAAAGATATGAATTTTTGAAACCTCGCTGACAGAAAACATTCAAAAAACACAAAAAAAATTATAACTCGAAAACTACAAAAAATCGCGGAACATACATGGGGTATTTTTGGACAGCCCCAAGTGTGAGGAATCTAAAAAAAAATTATTGACGTCACTAGTTGGACCATCCTGTATTTGGAGGATTACTATGATCTCTTATATATTGAACTGCATTTAACTTCAAGGCACCGAACTGGTAGGCAGACACTGCATTGTCCTGCTTTAAGAGCTCATATTACCCCCCCTGATCAATAACGCAAACAGTGCACAAACTCAGATTTTCTCATAGACAATCTGTGTACAAATTGCCATAATCTGTAAAAAAGTGCCAGGATCTTGCCTAATCTGTGGTAATTTTGATTGACATTTTGTGAAATGTTTTATTTTTGTATCAAACTTGAAAGTACTAAATTAAGTGTATTATAGCGAGTTAATTGTATTAATTAGTGTGCCTGTAACTTATTTTAGGATAAAGTCTTCCAAGAGTGTAAATAAACATGATGATTTCGCGGTCTAAGCATCGCTCGTCGGTGGAAGTGTGTTCAGACTGCGGGGCATCGGGTTAGGCGATGTTCCAGTTTCCTTTACGAGCCTTTAATTAATCCTACGCCGTTTTTTAATTGGTCTGATGCTTTTGTGCTTGTAGATCCGTCGTGGGCGTCGATAAACCGTGGGTTGTTGTTGTGCGCGGAATGCTGCAGCGTTCATAGGAGCATGGGAAGGCATATTTCTCACGTGAAATCTTTGCGGCAAGGATCGTGGCCTCCTTCGCTCTTATCTGTATGTACACAAAATTCGTGTCGATGTATGTTTTGTAACGGAATATCAGTACTAAAAAGTGGTTTTAACACAGATGGTGCAAGCATTGACTGCTCAAAATGTTAACAGTATATGGGAACATTCCTTGCTTGATACTTCAGCTCCTAAACATCTAAGAAAGAAGCCACAACCTAAAGATCCACTTCAGTAAGTTTATAAACATGTATAAAATTACAACATAAAACAATTCTGCTTTAAGATTTTAGTGTGATTTCAGTATTTATGCAATAGTGTGTTTGTTTGGTTTTCTCCTTCAATCACTTTTATACAGATCTTTTTCAGAATCACACACATTTTTTTAACTTGGATATTGTTGAAGACCTAGAGAGTGACTTATGCTACTTTTTATTCTGGGATATTAAGGATTTCCTGTAGGAATTAAAAAATAGTTATTTGTTATACAAGAGTGAAAAGTTGTTTTTTAACCGCGTGCTTAATTTTGATGACCTAGCAAGCGATGGATTCTAAAATTGAAACACGAGTGCAGCGAGTGGTTCAAAAATTAGAATCCTGAGAGTCAGCGAGGGAATCAAAAGAGCACGAGGTGAAAAATCTTTTTACTCGAGTGCAACACGTAACTTTTCATCCCACCTCAGCCAGGAAATGAAATACTTCTCGCGTGATTGTTGAGGGAGAAAGCTCATTTCCGCATTTTTAACAGTTTCAGTCAATTCTGTTGGCGTCAAATTAACTTCTTCGTCACTAGATTCACTCATTTTAGGTTTTTAACTTATTTTCAATTTTCTTGTTTTTAATCGAAGGTTTTAATTTTAAACAATATGACGTAAAAGAAAATGGTAAAAGCAAAGCAAATAAAAAAATCACAAAAAAGTATACCAAAAAGGTTATGAGTGTGAGGTTTTAACAAATTAAAAACGGTTGTATGGAAATTCGGCACCGTAGAGGTAGAAGTAAATAGGTTTTAATGATGTTTTGAATTCACAAACTTCATAGAGTGATATTTACTAACGTGCACACGATGTTCTAAATTCAATTTACTTTATCCTCAAGAGAATAATAGCGGCTTTTGCAATCAGATATCGAAGCTTAAAAATACTCTTTCCAAGATGGTGGGATGAAAAAACTTATTATATGGGGAATAAGTCGCAGGCATCAACTAGTAACCAATAAGTGCAAATAAAAAGGCTATAAAGGTTTTATTTTTACTGCCTATTGTCTGCAATTGCCTATTTTGTATTTATATATTCTTAAATTTACACATTCACAATAGAAACAGAAAATATCCTATTTTTACTTTTTAGGGTTCCGTACCAAAATGGTAAAATGGAACCCTTATGGTGCGACTTTCTCCGTCTGTCTGTCCGTCTGTCCGTCCGTCACACTCGATTATTTCAGTAACTACCGAAGCTATCGACATGAAATTTGGAATAGTTGTGTATATTAGTGGCCCAAAGACACTGGAATTAAAAAAAATTGGAAATTATTTTTGTTCTTATTTAAAAAGGGGGGAAAATCGGAGGGTTGAAATTTAAAAGTGAGATAACTGTACTGTGTGGGGTATCATATAAAAGGGTTTACTTTGTAAATTCTAAAACAGATTTTTAATTATTTTTAGTCATGATAGTTTTTGATTTATCGGGGAAAAAGTCTGAAAAAATACTGTCCCCCCCCCCCCCCCCCCCTTATCTCCGGAGTTTACCAATCGAAAAATCTGAAATAATTATGGTCAATAGGAAGTTATGTATATTTTACAGGAAAACTATAGCCAATGCTCTAACTAGCATAGTTTTTTTGATATTAACAGTAAACCTCGTACTCGTCGTCAAATAAACATATTGGTTTTTGCCTGATTGTTTTGCTTCAGTACCTACTTCTTGAGTACGGAACCCTCGGTGCGCGAGTCCGACTCGCACTTGGCCGGTTTTTTCCTAGTGTATAAAGTAGGGGTATGCTGCATATTATGTTAGTGTATAAAGCAATCTCTTTCTTGAAAAAAAATTACAAATATTAATTCAGCAGTTGATAAAAAACCGGGCAAGTGCGAGTCGGACTCGCGCACGAAGGGTTCCGTACCATTATTAATAAATAATTACCTTTGTTAATGAACCGCAAGACTAACTTTGTTTGTAGAGGTTTATTGTTCATATAAAAAAACTATGCTAGTTAGAGCATTGGCTATAGTTTTCCTGTAAAGTATACGTAAATTCCTATTGACCATAATTATTTCAAATTTTTCAATTGGTAAACTCCGGAGATAAGGGGGGGGAACGGTATTTTTTTAGACATTTTCCCCGATAAATCCAAAACTATCATAACTAAAAATAATTAAAAATCTGTTTTAGAATGTACAAAGTAAACCCTTTCATATGATACCCCACACAGTACAGTTATCTCACTTTTAAATTTCAACCCTCAGATTTTCCCCCCTTTTTAAATAAGAACAAAAATAATTTCCAATTTTTTTTATTCCAGTGTCTTTGGGCCACTAATATACACAACTATTCCAAATTTCATGTCGATAGCTTCGGTAGTTACTGAAATAATCGAGTGTGACGGACGGACAGACGGACAGACAGACGGAGAAAGTCGCACCATAAGGGTTCCATTTTACCATTTTGGTACGGAACCCTAAAAAGGTTTCAAATATACACTTAAAAGTTCATAGTGTACATTATAGTTGTTGTGTTAACAGTAATGAATAATGGTTTGTGGTTAGGGTAACCACAATAGCATCATTTTATCAAAACATAATATTATTAGAATAAATAGAATTTTGATATTTGCGAAAATCTCACACTCATTTTACTATATATATATGTAAGTTATATTTAATGAATTCTATTCTGTATCCTATTTATTTTTTGTATTTGACCAAACAGACCTTTGTGGAATTGATTTAATTACTTGTTATTTTTATGCATGGTGCGTTTACTAAAATTTAGACCTGTTTAATAAGTTTAGTGATTTTGTACATAATATACTAGATACAAAAGAATTAGAGTATGTTCAATTAGTCAGTTTACATGAGTAAATTAAAAGGTAATTGAAAAATAGTATAAAGCAACACTGAAAGAGTTATCGATGAATCAAACAAATGTGAGAAACAGTCCAAATTTTCAAAAGAACTTGACTATTGGTGTCATCAGAATGCTATATAATTTTTTTCTAAAATTTATATGTGAACTGACTTATTGAACAGACTATAGCCTCAATGGGTGTATTAATAATTTATTTTCAGCCCAATAAAATCTGAGTTCATACTGGCAAAGCACCTGCGACTGGCCTATGTGTTGAGAGCCAGGCGGGATGAGCCTCCGAGTGAGCTTGGCAGGCAGCTGCACAGTGCTGTGAGGAGCTCTTCTCTAGACACAGCCATGCGGTTGCTGGCGCAGGGAGCCGACCCAAATTATTACAATCAGGTGTGAAATTCATATAGTTTTTAGAAACTCCTAATCTTACTAATATTATAAATGCGAAAGTTTGGATGGATGGATGGATGTTTGTTACTCAATCACGCGCCAACGACTGAACGGATCTGGCTGAAATTTGGCACAGAGATAGATTATAGTCTGAAATAGCACATAGGCTTTGAAAAATCCTTTTTATCCCGGAAAATTTAGGAGTTCCCGCGGGAACCAAAAACCTAAATCCACGCGGACGTAGTTGCGGGCATCAGCTAGTTATTATCTAAATATTACTAAATAATAGCCACAACTCCATGAATGTGGATTAAGACATGAAATGTGGGTATTATAATATTAATATCATTGTTCCACTTGCACATGCATGCATGCATGCATCCGGGCATGCACCTCTAACTTTTTGGAGTTATTTGCATTTCAAAAAATTTTATATTACTTGCATTGAACAGTCAAGAATAAAATTTTGAGGATACCTGCATGACCTAGAGTTCTTCATAATGTTCTTGAAGGTATGTGAAGTCTGACAATCTGCACTAGGCCAGTGTGGTAGATTATGGTCAAACCCTTCTCATTCTGAGAAGAGACCTGTGGTCAGTAGTGAGTTGACAATGGGTTGAAATGATGATAATGACTAGATAATGTCCACAACTCCATTAGCTTGCTTATGTGTGTGTGTGTGATTAAAATTATTGAAGTGGGGGTATTATACTAATATTATTGTTCGACAGGAGAAAGGCAGCACCTGCTTACACGTGGCGTGCAGGGCAGGACAGCCTGCTCAAGCTGAGCTGCTGGTCTCGTGGGGCGCAGACCCCACCGCGCGGGACAGTGGGGGCAACACTCCGTCCGATTGTGCCAGGTACTGTCACCGTGACCTTCCTAAGGAGTTCGGCATCAGTACTAGTTGAGTTCTTGCTATCACTGTTTCATGTTGAATGTTGTCAATTGTTGAACTATAGTGATCATTGTAACATTTTTTTTTAATTTATGTACTAGGGCTTGGCTGCAGTCAGGCTTGCTGGTAAGTGGTGATGCAGCCTAAGGTGGAGCGATCTAATTCAATTAACATCTAAAATGTGTCATGCCAACAAAGGGCCCTAACTCATCTAAATGTTGTGGTTACAAAATGTAACCCATGGCACAACACACAATGCAAAACTAATGGCACCCACTTGGAAAAAAGCTTTTTCATGGCCAAATGTTTATGTAAAATAGTGAAAACACTACCAGCTGAAATCTTCACTATCTCGGCTATCTCGCGCACTTTTATCTTCCGATCTTCCATTACGATTTTGAGGTCTTGGTTAATATTTTGTTGAGTCACTGCTTCATTTGGACGACCTGAGCGTTTCCCATCTTTTGTGTCCATGCGACCGCGTTTGAAGTCGGCATACCACCGACAAATAGTTGCATTAGAGGGAGGTGATCCCGCATAATATTTTATATAAGCCATTGCTGTGCCTTCAACGGTATTTTTTTCCATTAAAAAACAATGTTTTATCAACACGCGAAACTCGTTCTTCCCCCGTACCTTCTAAAATACCCCCCGTAACTTCTAAAATAAGAGAATGATAAAACTAAAAAAAATATATGTTGTACATTACCATGCAAACTTCCACCGAAAATTGGTTTGAACGAGATCTAGTAAGTAGTTTTTTTTTAATACGTCATAAATCGTAAACCGCAATTTACCTTTCATTCAATCAACTCAAATATTTAAAAAAAAACATTTAATTTAAAACTTACTACAGGTTTGTACGGAACCCTCGGTGCGCGAGTCCGACTCGCACTTGGCCGGTTTTATCGAAACTACAAGCGTAGCGTCACTATGTCTGCAAAATCAATATTTTAATGTTCCATTTTTCCAAAATGTTACACATATCTTTTATTGAAGGCTTAGTACTTTTTCAAAATTAAAAGATTTTTTAATATAAGTATACGCCATTTCCAAGTTAGTCTCGGTGTAGTATGTGGACCCACGGCACTTGACACTATATAATATTATAAATGCACCTTATTTTAACAGACAGTATTATTAAAGCACTACAAACACCAACAAGTCTTTTCATTGGGCCTCCCAACATTACATCGGGACTTATTGAACGATCTAGTACTATACTAACTTGAAAACAGCTGGTAAATATATAATATACTAGCGGTCCGCCCCGGCTTCGCACGGGTAGCACTTGATCAAAATAGTCCATACCCAATAATGGTCAGTCGGCACTGAGACGAACAACTCCACCCAAACCACTCAAATTTTGTTCAGCAAACCGCTGTGATCGCTTGGCACTTGAGTCTCCAATACGACGTATTTTCGCTGCCCTCGCCTGGGAACTATGTTTAGAACTAACAACTAAGTTGAGACCTGGTTCTTTTAGGCATTTCGTGTCTGTCTACAACAGTTAGATATTAAAATGTTTAAAAAAATGTTAGTAAGTTCTCTTGTATTTATTATGTTTGTCTTGACAAATATGACATAAAAGTGTCTTTACAAATATGACATAAAAGACAGTCTGAATTAATAGACGAAATATTCATTATTAAAGTATTATCCGAAACCTGTGGTCGTTTCTCATTCGCCTACCCAGAACCTTATAACTTATTATTCCAGTAAGCTATATTCAGTATTTTTGACACACGTTAATTTAAATTCGCTTGTATTTATTTTACCTTCGCTCGTTAATATACTAGCCACAATATTGTCCAGGCAAGGCGGTCACTCGGAGCTAGCGGACAGACTGACAGAGCTGGTATACGAGGCGACGGACAGAATGATCCACTTCCTGACGGGCGAGCGGCCCGACCACGCGGCGGGCCGGCACTACATCGTGCCGCGCGCGCACGACGCGCACGAGATGACCGACGTCGCCAAGGCGGCGCGCGGGAAACTGCAGCTGGTGAGGACCGAGCTTCAGGCTGCCTTTACACCAGAGATAGTTTGTATCTCGCGGATAGTTTGTATCCTGGGGATGGTTTGTATCCCGGGGATAGATTGTATACCGGTGATAGTTTGTATCCTGGGAATAATTTGTATCTCGGGGATAGTTTGTATCCCGGGGATAGTTTGTATCCCGAGGATAGTTTGTATCCCGAGGATAGTTTGTATCCCGTGGAAGGACATAGACTACTTTTTATCCCGGAAAATTAAAGAGTTCCCGCAGGAATCTAAGAAAATTAATCCACGCGGATCTAGATCTAACATCTGGCGATCTTAATTATGAAAGTCAAGTGTTTCTATTGGTGGGTTTGACACACATCCATAGTAAATACTAGTAACTAGATGATGCCCGCGACTTCGTCCGCGTAGATTTATTTGAATGAATTAATATTTTTTTAAATAAAAAAAAAACATTACAATAATTAAAATATAAACCTTAAAATTAAGGCATTAAAGTTTAATTACGAATGTAGAATATTTATATTTAAGACCTTTTGTCTTCGTAACAACGCGAGCATGTCGCTATTCGCGAGCATGTCGGTCACGCGAATCCACAAGTTTACCCCCTACCAAAAAGTGCCCAACGCGGCTAAAAAAGTATTCACTTCAAAAATGTCAACTGAATACATATTTTTGGCTGTTACAGCTTCCGAATCACCTGTTCGAGGAGCTCGTAATGGATATCTACGACGAAATTGATCGCCGAGAAACTGAAGCAAGTAAGTTTCCGGGAATCTAAAGTCTCGTACTCCACCACCACCACCACTACAGCCTATTAATGTCCCACTGCTGGGCACAGTCTCGTTGGAAAGTGGGAATTAGAGCTTAGACCCACCACGCTGCTCCAATGCGGGTTGGCGGGCTTTAACGACTATTATCATGTTATAGTGATAATAACCGGGACCGACGGCTTAACGTGCTCTCCGAGGCACGGGGGTGAAACACCGCCAACTTCCTAACTCCGGGCTAGTAATTTCTAGTCAGAAAAACTTAATACTTAACAATGGCCCGACCCGGGACTTGAACCCAGGACCTCGTCGGCCGCAGTCGAACTTGCTAACCACTAGACCAACGAGGCAGTGCCTCGTACTCACTACGGGATAAATGTCTCGCGACACGTATGCTAGAAAAGTCGGGCAACGTCGCTCTAATTCGCCCGACAACTAACAACATGTCTCGCAGCAAACAACATAAGGCAAAGGTCGCGAGACGTCTGTCGACATTACCCGACGTCGCCCCTCATCTCCAGCGTTATTTGTCGCTCGATAATAATTGTCCCCCAGTGAATACGAGGCCTTATCTTACTTAGAAAGTTATATTATAATTAATGTTTTAATGTTTGGATGTTTGTTACTCTTTCACGATAGAACGACTGAACCGATTTGGCTGAAATTTGGAATGGATATTTTATACCATGAATTAAGACTTATATTCTGAAGTTCTCGCAGGAATATCTAATAACTAGACGAAGTAACTGGCGGTCAATGTTTGCTCAAATCTTTTTAGCTAAACAAAAAATGGCGCTGATTCTCTAGTGCACAAACTCTAAACTAAACTAAAATGACAGCATTAAAATTAATGCTTACCCTTTCATAATACTCTCTGTGGAAAAGGACAGAATTATATTTTAAGTTTAGTTATCATTTTAGTTTAGTTTAGAGATTGTGCACTAGAGAATCAGCCCCAATGTCTCTTTAACGTTTGAGGAGGAGATATAAAATGGACTCGTCAGAAATACTTCATTCAAAGTATTATCAAAGTGCAATAAAGTTTGTCACTTTTAACAGTTTGGCAAACAAGCGCAACCGGGCTAGAGCGGTGTGGAGTAGCGTTCCTTCCAGTGAACCCAGCGCTATCAGCGCCCAGGAATCAGGGCCGGCAGAAGTTGGCACGACTGTCCGCGCCGGAGCTGGCTACGTTACTGAGAGATGTCCTATTAGACGCCACCAGGAGACAAAGGATAGCTTCCTTACAGCCTAGAGGTATGTATCAACTACAGGTGTGACAGAAACAGAACGATGATATATTTGAGTGAGTGTGACAGAGATGTGTGAATTGTTATTATTAGGTAAATGTATGATTGAGACATTATATGAATGAGTGATTGCGATAGGGAGTAGAGACATAGCAATGACCATAGAGTAGAATTCTACCATGGAATCAAGGGCGGCCGAAGTTGGCACGACTATCTGCGCCGGAGCTGGCTACGTTACTGAGAGATGTCCTATTAGACGCTACCAGGAGACAAAGGATAGCTTCCTTACAGCCTAGAGGTATGTATCATACTAATATTATAAATGCGAAAGTCACTTTGTTTGTTGGTTTGTTGGTTTGTCCTTCAATCACGCCGCAACGGAGCAACGGATTGACGTGATTTTTGGCGTGGGTATAGTTGAGGACCTGGAGAGTGACATAGGCTACTTTTTATCCCGGAAAATTAAGGAGTTCCCGCGGGAAT
Source organism: Erebia epiphron (assembly GCA_963932025.1). Lineage (NCBI taxonomy): Eukaryota > Metazoa > Arthropoda > Insecta > Lepidoptera > Nymphalidae > Erebia > Erebia epiphron. The sequence continues at coordinate 24,880,321 of OZ009948.1, forward strand.
AACAAAAAACTTAAACCACGCGGACGAAGTCGCGGGCATCAGCTAGTCAACTATGGGTGCAAGAGGGACAGAACAATGATTTTGAGTGAGTGTGATATAGAATAATAGAGATGCGAATTAGCTATTTAGTGCGATAGGGACAGAACGATGTCGTAAATGAGTGAGTGTGAAAGGAACAGAACAATTACCGTATAGTAGGCGTAGCACTGTGCCAAGGAATCACGGGCCGTGGATGCTATCATGACTTGACTCCCGAGGTTGATACGTCAGTGAGAGTGAGAGATGTTCTATTAGATACTACCAGGATGCAGGGGATAGTATCCTTACACCTAGTATCCTGCACCCAGAGGCAATTATGGACAAATAAACCTTTTGCTGCTTCTGAAAAATGGAAAGCATGCTTGAGGTTTTTATTAGATTATAATGGAATTGAATATATTATGGGAACTAACGTTTTAACACCTAAATGAGTACAATAGACACAATAGATTCTGGAAGAGGGTACGCCATTTGATGTCGATTTTGGAATAATTAAGATGTTGCCTGAGTCAAAAATAAATATTTTTTTAGTTACTATCAAATTGAGGATCTCCAAAAAGACGCAAAATCCACGTCCCTTGTTGTTTTTGATTCAGAATCATTTTAAACTATTGATTTAGGTCAAAAAGTGCGTAAAATTTGGCAAGTATGTAGTAAGAGTATGCGTTTTATATAATAGCCAGGCCCCTAACAGGTTAGCCTGCTACTATCTTAGACAAAACGTATATCATATCAAATACGCTGTTGTTGATTTGACCCAATATATTATGTCGGGGGAGAAGCCAGAAGGGCGTCGAACTCGCAACCCGATCTGATTAGTTTTATGATAATATTAGCAATTTATTGTTAAAGTTTATTAATTGTTTCTAACATCGTGAGATTTAAAGAGGAGTTTATAGATTTAAAAGGCTAGTCTTGGCTGCATGTACTAGTTAGTTTCCTATTTATTTTTATGCAGAGATTTTGCTGTTTAATTACTCGTAAATCTAACAATGATTTGTTTTAATAATTTTAGAGACTAGTTGGGCCGTTTAACACTGTAGTTAAGTGATTTGTTAATAATAAGAGTTTCAATTGTTTACCCGCTATATCGTTCCACCAATCGGGGCGAGTCGGCTATTGCAACGCCGCGAGCGGCCGTTGGGGGCGCGATACTGCGCTTAAAAAGCATTGTAATGGCCGATTAGGATAAGAATTGTTCGAGCTCTGGTAAGAAAAGGTTGTAAGACCAATTTCTACTTGATTTTCCATTTATATTGTGTGCTAGGTTTTAGTTTGATTTTAGACCAAACTAACTTTGTTTATTATTGTTTAAGTTGTGATAAATATTTGTGAATCGGTTTCCATCTTGAATATCGTAAACTAAGTTAATATTGTAAAAATGATTGTCAAACCTTTTAAAAAGAGCTACCGCAGAGTTTCTCGCCAGCTCTTCTCTGTGAGAGTGGCCTTCCGAGCTGGTGGTAGACTCATTTGATCATTTGAATAAAAACAATCTGAATTTAACATCTAAATCGGTGTTTCTTTAAAGTAATTAAGGATTAGAATCTGTGAGGTTAAATCATTATTATTAAACTACCTACGTACTTACCCACGTATGGTAATTATCGTAGTATGTCGTTTGATCACCTTTGCTATTAGTGATTTCCTTAATTGTGACAATAGTAAGGCTTTTTGCAAGCCAGTGATGGATTAACTATTAGAAGCATTACTTACAATTACAACCTACGTCTTATAGTGGCGTAGTGTTTTTATGAGTTGCATTTGTAGGTAGTCTATTTATTTAGTGATTGCAAATGCCAGTGATAGACTAGGCAGCTATTAAAATTAGTTATTAAAGCCATTCATTCAAATAGTAACCTTCAGTTGCAATCTGTGACGTATCTGCATTTGCGGTGGTCATATTGTCAAGATCGGTCATCGCGGGAATCCGCGATGGATGTTAATCTAGTTCTGCTTTTCGATAATTAACTTCAGTGCCTCATTTGGATAGCACTTTTGATATCAGTTCTAGTACTGTAGATAGTGACAGCAGAGCCGCTGACCTACTAAGGGTCAGCGGTTCTGCTGATTTAAAAGAAAAATGTGACGCGCTTTACCGACGCGTCACGTCTTTTCTGACATAGGCCGCCGTTCAAATGCGACATATAAATCTTATACCTCCAACATGAGGGAAGGAGACTGTTTTTATTTTCTACTCTTTCATTCTAGTTCTATCACAGACCCAATATATTAGCTGTGATCAAATGCCCGATCCGCGCAGGTGTAGCGGGCGCGGTGAACTCGCCGGTGGGCGCGTGCCGGCCGCGGCGCGCGTCGCAGATGTCGGACGACGAGCCGCTGTACGACTCCGTCGCGTCCGACGACGACTACGCCGCACAACTCGATGTGAGTACATGTTGGAACATTCAGAAACATTGCTCTGATTACATATCAAGAACTAGATGATTCCCGCGACTTCGTCCGCGTGGATTTATGTTTTTTGATTCCCGCGGGAACTCTTCAATTTTCCGGGATAAAAAGTAGCCTATGTCCTTCCCTGGGATGTAACCTATCTCTGTACCAAATTTCATCAAAATCGGTTGAGTAGTTGGGCCGTGAAAGCGTAGCAGACAGACAGACAGACAGACAGACAGACACACTTTCGCATTTATAATATTAGTATGGATAGATTTGAATAGAATAGAATCAATTTATTTGGCTGAATATGTGTTACAATGATGGTTACAGTGTGAAAAGTCGCAGCGTATCCAGTCGGACAACCCTGACGTACAAATTTTTAAGTATTTATATAACATAGTACACATATGTTCTAGTATTAGGATAACATTTCACAGGAATAACATTTTGAATAAATGAATAATGTCTTGAATAATTAATACAAATAACGTCCGGCTTTGTATACTAAGTAACATTCAAATTACCTACTTGATTACAGAAAACTAATCATTTTATATTTGAACTTATTTTCTTAAATATATAAAAGGAAAAAGTGACTAACTGACTGATCAATCCACTGGACGGATCGGGCTGAAATTTGGCATGCAGATAGCTATTATGACGAAGACATCCTCTAACAAAGGATTTTTGAAAATTCAACCCCTAAGATGGTTAAATAGGGGTTTGAGATTATTTTGTTTGTTTTGTTTATTGATATGACAAAAAATATTGTACAAACAATAATGTTAAAATAATACAGTTATGTCTAGTTCTAACACAGTAATTAATTATAGGCATATACAGCATTAAAGATTATCCGGTCGATACATATAAGTATGTTTTTTTTTAATTTAACTACAAAAACAAAGAATACCTACAGCTAATAGATTCACATTATCAAAGTAAAAATTAAATAAAGGAATGAATAAAAATATTACTAAACAAGCTAAATTAAGTAATTACAATTAAATTAGATCCTACTAGATACAATACAATGAAATTAAAGATAGAGTCGGCAAATTAAATAAAAAAGAAAAACATTTCATCCATAAAGTTACAGTTCGTATAATCCATGCAGACAAAGTCGCGGGCAAAAGCTAGTGGGATTATAAAGTACGAGATGATTCCCGCGACTTCATCCGCGTGGATAAGTTTTTTTTATTCCCGCGGGAATTCTTGAATTTTCCGAGATAAAAATAGCCTATGTCTTTCCCCGGATACAACCTATCCCTATACCAAATTTCATCAAAATCGGTTGAAGAGATAATTTTTTTGATTCCCGCGGGAACTCTTGAATTTTCCGGGATTTAAAGTGAAAGGGGCCGTGAAAGCGTAGCAGACAGACAGACACACTTTCGCATTTATAATATTAGTATGGAAGTATTGATTAATCCAAGCAAATTTCAAGTTATAGCTATATCCCAACAGATATCCAGCCTAGACCCGCGGGCGGGCGAAACCGTCTCATCCGCGTATAACCCGTCGCTTCCTACCGAACATTCATTAGAAATAGCGCGAACGCTCTCGCCGAGCCCCGCACACGTGCCCGAACGAAAACAAGAGATCGAAACACTCAAAAAGGAACTAGATAACCGAGATTCCACCATCACAGAGCTTAAAAACCAATTGAAAAACCTTCAAACTATAGTCGAACAGTTAACGAAAGAAAACAGTGCGTTGAAAACAACGAGCAGCGTTGACGATGACCACAGTATGACGTCACAAAACTCTATGAACGAAAGCAACAACACGTCAGATCTGACCCCTCAAGAGAGAGGAAGGAGTTTGGAGACGGATCAGCTCACCCTGGCTGAGGACGTGGATGTGAGGCAAGCGAAGGCGGCCCAGCGACCGGTCAGTATGTTTGAGCCTAGGGAGGGACCAAAGAATAACTGGCAGGTTACTAAACACCAGGTACTAATCATTAATTATACTAATTTTAATAGTTCTAGGCCAGGGACGAATCTAGCGGAAAAACGCGTGCGGAATCCTGCTCGGAATATGTTAAAAGAGCGCCATATATAAAAAAAAAGGCGGACAAACGCGTGTAGACAGCGCGTTTTTTCGCGAAACTGCGAACCAGCACGGTTCATAGTTTGCACCGAAAGGCAATTTTGACTTCGTGACTTCTCCTACTACTCGTAGAAAATTTTTATTAAAAATTTGCGTTGAGAATCGAAGCAAAATTTCCGCCAGATTTTTTCCTGGAATACCTATTTGATTCTTTAAGTTTTTATTCTGAATGGTTTTAGTTTTACAGTAGACTAACAAAGTAGTGACTTTGGCAAGCGGTGGTAGTTTCATAGTTTAACTATTAAATAAATAACTATAAATAAAAAGTAATGTGGTTTGGCTAGTAGAACCCCCTTACAAGTTTCGGATTACCAAACCTTTACTAATTTTGTTCTATTTGAGATAATATGAAATTTTACATTTTTTTACAGTTACTTTGTGCCAATTTTTTATTTTATTTTAATAGATAAAGCTAAATTAGTAAACTTGTCTGAGGCAGGTATTTCTATTTGCTGAATGGTTTTATTTTAAACTGTGATCACAGCTTACAAGCATACCCGGTCTCGAACGGTCGTTAACGCAGAGCGCGTTAGAGGGCGCAGTCTCCAGCGTGTCAGATGACGGCGCCTCGGGCTCTGGCGCGGGCTTCGGTGCCGCGGGCGAAGGCCTAGAGGTGCAGAAGCGCGCCGAAGCAGTTACTAGATGTATTCAAGATCTGTGGGCAGCTGCAAGGTTGCACCGGACAAAACTTCCTGAATGCGCCGAATCTATACGGCGAACTGTGTCCGCGTTGCTGGCATTGTTCCCACAGGTTAGTTTTCAAATTCTACCATCATTATCATCATGCTCTACAGTTAGTTACATAAAGTAAATTATCCATTGGAGGCCAACCCTCATGTTATTCTACTATCTGTTAATCCATACAGGCTAGTTCCTTCTATTAGCTAGAAGCTAAGATATCTAAAGAACAGTGGGAGACGCGAAATCTTCAAAAGTCACCCTGGAACCGGAACTAATTTTGTAGAAAGACTAAATTTATTGAATGTTGATAGCTTGAGGTAGATGGTTATTGAAGAATTTCAGTTTAAATACAATAATTGTAAACCTCTTAATCTTTAAAGGCAAAATAAATCTTCCTATCAATTAATATTTTAATGAAGCTGCCGAAATGTAAATATATGGCCAAAAACTCAATCTTTACAATGTACCATTCAGTAAAATATATGTATGTTTTCTAGACATGTCCAGACGCAGCGCTCCAACAAGTGATAATCGACCTCCGCAACGCCAGCGAGGAAGTGATCCTGGCCTGTTCCACCAGAGCGCCGCTAGACCAGGTCAGGAATGCGGCCTACGACCTGGCCAAGGCGACCAAACTCCTGGTCACCCACTTCCAGCCCTCCTAGCGAAGTCCACGCTACACCACTGTGTAGTATAAAGCCTTCAGGCTTCTGCGATTCCTGAACTGCTGTGTTACAGTCTTGAAGGAATAAGTGTTCATGTGTTACAGTGATGAGAACAGTTTTTTTACCTGGTGGAAGCGACCAGAGTCACTGGTGAGATCCACCCAATCCTAGTGACCCTAGTGTAGTATAAAGCCTCATGGCTACTGCGCTTCCTGAACTGCTGTGTTAGACTTTTGAAATAATAAGTGTTAATGTGTCGTCCCAATCAGATAAGTGTTAATGTGTTGTGAACATTTTACTTACGTAATGAAGGTGACCCAAGTTACTATTGGTGATCCACTCCCAACCCTAATAAAGTGACCTTATGGATAGGGAAATATTATGCGGAAAAACACGCGTGGAATATTTTTTCGGCGTTTTTTCCGCACTGTTATGACGCTCTCCTAATATTGAAATGTTAAAATTCTTGCGTGGTTGTACATTCGTCGGAAGCTTTAGGTATACTTATGATATCACAAAGGCCTTACAGCCAAACAGTAACGCTACGAACATGTATAATGTGTTATTTGATAATTGATAGATATACAGATTTTGTCACCTTTTTATTACAAAACTGCTCTTAGCTTGACATACGTTCGTAATCGGAAAGGAGCGTAAAAGGTAGACACAAAAATCGACCGAAAAAAACCACGTTCGCACCTTAACTATGCTTTGTTGGCTACTTGTGATTTCGCACTAAGATGAAACTGGAAATTATAAAACCATTTCATCTTAGCATTTATAGAAGGTGTGTGAATTATTTCTTTAGTTTAGCTCTCGGTTGTTATAATATTTTGCCAATTGATGTTTTTGGATATGAATATGAATGTTTATTTGGCGTCTTGCTCAGAGATCGGCAAGTCCATACCATGCAAGTGTTTCGCCTGCGCTAGCCCAAACTTTTGTTGTGGACATGCCCTTTTGTGTGATATGAAAGAAGAAAGAAAGAAAATGTTTTTTTATTTGATCACAATCTAAGTCTAGTCTAAAACTATAAAATCAGATACAAAAACAAAGTTGTGTGACCAAATACAGGTCTCCATCTCAGCCTAATGCTACAGCAGGCTGCAGCGCTGGTTTTCAGTGGAAACCTTAATTGGTGAAGTCACGGACGAACTACGAATACAATATCTATTCTAATATATTTATAAATCTATTAGTCTAAAGTAGTAAGCACATATAAAATATATTACATTATTTAAAAAATACAATCTGAATCAAAGCAACTATATGAGAATTAAATATATATCTATATATAAAGGGAAACTAACTAAAACTATAATAAAGTTAAATGACAAATTAAAGCATATAAAACAAACATAATGAAAATAACGACATTGGTGGCACAATGCGACATAAGTGCTGAAACGATAAATCCACTTTAACTCAATAATTTATATAATTTCAAGCTGTAACTTTTTGTTGCGTTAGTAAATAGTTTTTTAATTTATTTTTTAAAGTTCCAATAGTTTGTGACGATTTTAGCGGTGGCGGTAGGTCGTTCCAGCACTTAGTGGCCGCAAATTTAAAACTTCCCTTGAAAGCTGCTGTTTTATGCCTTGGGGTGGACAAAAAGAGGTAGGAATTCCGTGTTATGTGTGCTGCCTTGTCACCAAACCAAATCAATTTTTTGCGCAGGTATTCTGGGATACCGTTTTTAAGTACGCCAAAAAGTAGGGTGGCAAGGTGTAACTTTCTACGTGCTTCCATCTTCAAGAGATTTGCTTCATTAATGAAAGGAGTGACATGTGAGCGCGGTGGGATATTAAAGCAGAACCTGGCACATGCGTTCTGAACGCGCTGAATAGCTTTTTTTGTCCTACTTAAGAGTCGAGGCCCGTATACAGTGTCAGCATAATTCAGTCTAGACAACACAAGTGATTCGCACAAACGCACTCTTAGCTTTACACTGATATAGGGTCTCATTTTATAAAGCAACTTTAGGCGATAGAAGCTGTTACGAACGGCGTTAAGGACGTGAGTCTCGAAATGCAGTGCTGAGTCAAAGACTACCCCTAAATTTCGAGCTTCTTGTACCTTCTCAATTATATTATTACTAATTTTTACTGTAGGATTGAGCATGCTTATTTTAGCTACAACAGTTTTAGAACCTAGCACCATACATTGAGATTTACCGGGATTTAGTACTAAACAGTTCCTTTTTGACCATGAATGTATTTGCTCTAAGTCAGTGTTAAGCTTATATTCTGCTGCCGCTATGTCTAAGGGATCGAAAGAGATATACAATTGCGTATCATCAGCATAAAGATGGTACAAGCAATGACTAATGCAACTTGTAATGTCAGCTGTATACATTGCAAATAGCAAGGGACCAAGAATGGATCCTTGAGGAACCCCTCTGATCACAGGAGATAGATCTGAGATTGAAAGTGTGCTGTCGCTGTTCATGACTTCAACAAACTGCGATCTGTCGCTAAGGTAGCTATCAAACCATTTGACAGTTGATATGTCGAAGCCGTAATATGATAGCTTGGAAAGAAGAAGAGTTGTATTTATACAGTCAAAGGCTCTAGAAAAGTCTAACAAAACAAGAAGGGTACCTTTACCCTTATCCTGTGCCGTCAGGATGTCATCAACGACGGTAGCAATTGCGGTGGATGTGCTATGGCCCTTTCTGAAGCCCGACTGATAAATTGGCATGATCTTATTTTCTTCCACATATTCTGTAACCTGATGAGCCACAACCTTCTAAAATTTTAGAGACACAGGGCAGGATACTGATCGGCCTTAAGTCTTTAAAGCTGAGAGGATTATTACATTTTGGCAATGGTTTTATTTTGGCTACTTTCCACGCCCCAGGGAATGTAGATGTCAGTATAGACTTATTGACTATAGCAGTGATAACTTGTAGTGTTTGAGGCAAAGTCAATAAGAGCATCTGGAGAGATATATCGTCTACACCTTGTGCATTTGACGACAAATTCTGAATAATCTTGGCAACTATAATTTCGTCAACAGGATGCAGCATAAACTGACCATCTCCATACCGGTGAAATTCGAAATAGGATAGGTCTGACAGAGCTACGGTGTTATCGCCTGGTACATCTAGAAAATGTTTGTTTATCATATTAGGATCATTCAACATAGCTGGCAGTTCTTTTGATTTTTTCTTGTCCGTTATAAGAGACGATTTTTTTAGATTTCGCCATAATAAAGTTGGGTGATTTATGTGAGCATTGATATAAGTTTCATGAAAAGCTCTTTTTTCAGATTCTAAAGCTGCAATGATGTGCATGACTGTACACATGTCAAAATAGTACAGCGTACATTCTAAAGTATTATTAAATAATTTATAAATTCATTATTAACCATAAATATTATGTATTAATGATTAATATGAAATCAAATATAATTAATGATGAAAATTTATTGCTATGTATTAATTCGTCACAATATTTGATCTCCAATGTATGTTCAAAATGGTTGTTAAATAAATTATTATAGAACTTATTTATACATTGAGATATATTACTTTCGTAATATGAATTTATTCTAATTTTTTATTCAAACTAGGCTAATTTTGACAAAACCTGGAGAGATTTACATATAAACATTTATAGTCCAATTTATATCCCCTTGGGTATTGGATATTTCTATGTCTATGTAAAAATATATACGATAGTTTGTAAAATTGAGTAGTAAACGCCACGAAAGTTGAAATAGTGGATGGGATTATTCTCATCCAGTGGCAGTTTCCACAGTTTATGAACCATACTAGTGGATGGATAGGTTCAGTGTAGGTTTGACAAGTCGCGGTGAATCGCGGTCATCTTTTTAAATTAATTTCTTGGATCTTTCTATCAACTAACAAAACTATCAAGTTTTGCTTGCAGTTCATATTTTATGTTTCCTTCAACTTTCGTGGTGCATACTATAGATGTAATGTTTATAAAATGCCTTTTATTATGAAGTATTATATATTGAATAGATAGACAACTTGATCATAATGCGAGGGTTAACTAGAGTTGATGTTGTTTAGAGATGCTTATTATCTATTTGTTTTCCCAGTGTTAGGGTACAGCCAGCAGCAAAAGTTGAATTATTTGAAACAAATATAAAAAACTACTATATCATTACAGTATTATAAACATTTACTAAGAAATAATACTAAACTGAGACTCGCACATGAACATCTTTTGGAAATTTTATTGACAAGTATACCATAGTAATATAACCGTCCGAAATCATTCGCACGGGAACATTTTAAACGCGCGTCCTAAAAAGGCTATCCAATTAAATAAATGGGTGAAGTTTTCTTACGACAGCGTATTTTTTACCGAAAAGTGTCGGCTTGCGTGATTCATTCAACACCTTTTAACGCGCATAAAAAAGCTCTCGTGGTTGAGAGCAGCCTGTGCGAAACTAGAGTCGGTTTCGTAGCCATCTTCATTACTTTTGATTGCTGACTGTACTCGGGAGTATTTTGATAAAATCGTGCCTGAAATGTTAATGTTATTCCTAAATCTTTAGTCTAGACATAGTTAGATATTGACTATTTGTATTAGATTTTATACCGATGTTCCAGGATATAATACTAATTGTATGTTCATATTTGTATGTATAGTTGACATTATGATGTAAATTTTTAACGTAGTTAGATTATACCATCGAGCACATAACCAGGAGAGCAGCCATTGTCGTACGTTTTGCTTTGAAAACGTATTGATGCGGTGGACATTGCTAGGAAAAATAATAAATGTGTGTAATCTTTATGTACACGGTCAAAGTAAAACCAGAGAAAAAGCGTGCGGGATCCCAATTTTGTAAATAAGTCGGCAAAGGTTTTGTAAATCTCAAAACAGCATTGTGATCCTTGTCTATATAAGGATTTCTATTTCTAATAGGGACTGACTACTTAAAACCACTTGGGTAAAAGATGGCGGTCTCAAAACAGCTGTTTTGTTTGGCTGGAATGTTCACCGAAAGTGGACATGACGGTACTTCCGTCAGAAAAAAGATCTGTGAGATACATAATATTACGAGAGCACCGTATCGTGCCCAAAGAAGCTTTACATTGAAAATGTACAATCACTGAGTTTGTTAACAGACATTCGCATCTGGCTGCAATGCTGCTCTGGCTATGTGTTCAATTATATTATACAGATGCGACACGATTATCATTGCTTTTTAACCTTTAGGCTGCTAAATTGTTAAAAAAAATGGTCTTAGTAGCTGCCATTAGGTCACGTGACCTAGGCGAAATTTGATCTGATCACGCCAGCTTCGGTGCAATTCGATGTATTTTTCCACTTTCCTTGATGTGCTATGAACTGCCGGCTATATATGTATATCGAAACTTAGATAACTAATTTATGTTATTTACTACTTTATTTACTGAAATGGAAGAGATTTACATAATTTTGCGAGATTATAATGTAAAAAAATATTTGAAAAAGAACGACACTTCCGGTAACCGGAAGTATCGGTTTTATTGATGGAATTTTCGAAAATTATGCGAAGTTTATTTATTTAATTTGTTTTAACAGCTTCTAAATTTATTAAATAACATTTAAACATAACATTTAAATAAATTTCGTTTGTTACTTATGTTAAAAATAACAGATTTCTCCGATACGGGCTGCCATATTACCGCGTTCCATGGCGGGCGTAGCGCGCGAACTGATTTTGTATTTCAAATATGACCTTCAAAGTGACATGAAAAGTTTAAATGAATGATTGTCTTTGGTTATTTAATTCTTTATGATTCATGTTCGAGGAAGTTTATATTCTATATCTACATAGATAAATCTTAAAATCGCATAAAAATGCGACCGACACAGGGTCGATTAACGGCTGGATAGATCTGATACAATGCAGCGCACTACTAGCGGATAGAGCTATTACAAAGCATTCTAAAGGTTAATCCTACCTTTTAGAATAAGGTAGGCTCAGGAGCCACAAATTATATGGCAATATAATGGCGAGCAATGATGATACTGTCAGTACATTGTAAATAGGATTCAGTAACAAGGTATTAGCCTGGGGCCAGACAAGCGTAATTTTGGTTGAACTGAAATTCTGCTAACTTACTCCTGCATTAACTCCTTAATTTTCCGGGATAAAAAAATATGTGCTTACGCCACTCTCCAGGTCCTCAACTATACCCATGCCAAAAATCACGTCGATCCATTGCTCCGTTGCGGCGTGATTGAAGGACAAACCAACAAACAAACACACTTTTGGATTTATAATATTAGTATGATGAATTATTAACTTTTAATTGTCATGTGACATTTAAGACTACCTTTTACAAGACCCATCCCACCACCCCAATACAAAGAAACTTGGAAACAATTTTTTTTCTTTAATTGATAATGAAATTATACTTTACCAAATTATTTTGTCATCAGACAGAGCTTTGTATGACGGTAACTGAGTCCTATAAATACAAATAATTTTTTTGTATCAAACGCTTTGATATGTTTAGGCGGTATGTTAACAAGTATACATATTTTGTGACAAGTAATAATATAATGTGATCAGTTTATGTGCCAACCTTTATATAAAAGACTTATTTTGTTGATAAAGCACCTTTTGTATAGTCCCACAAAGTAGTAGTAGATATGAAAAATAAAATTTAAAAAAAAGCATAACAGGCATAAAAAGTTCTAATTTTGCCAACCGGGTCAGATAAGTTTGACGGACTGTAAATCCCGTAAAAATCCTTATTTTAAACCCTCGACGTAAACAGAGGGTGTTATAAATTTATCTGTCTGGCATATCGTAGCCCCCAAATGAATGGATCGATTTTGATCTAGTTTTATTGTTTGAAAGGATTAGGTTCACTGAGAGTATCTACTGCTATGATTCATGAAAATCTGTTCAGCCGTTTGAGGTTCATCAGCTCTTTTCTAGTTGATGGTGTGTGAGGAACTTCCGCAGGGGTCAGAGGGCCGAGTGGGAGTTTTGTTACGTATCGATCTCGACAAAGTTATATTATATGGAATCAATCGAGCGCCAGCTGTGGAGCGCTTTACAATTCCATACAAGTCGTAGTTAACTTTTATGCGATCGAATGGGAAGAAAATCTCCCACTAGGCACTGTGATCAAGTCAAACTGTTCAGTGTTTTTTTTAATTTATGCTTGTACCACCCAGATGACTTCGTCTGCGTATATCACAGACCATACAAACTCGGTAGCGTATATTCTTAGAAATGTAATGGGTTGTATACTAAGTTAACTGGCAGGTACACATACTTTCGTATTTATACTTAATTATTATTGTTTAATTTTGATTTTGATTAATAAAGCGCACCTCACACAAAAAATAGCTATAAATGCACAGAAGTAATATTATGTACCTACATTTTATCTTACACAAACTGCTGATTGGATCAAAATTATAAACAGGAAACGGGGGTTTTTCGCAATTCGATGTTTTATTGAAAATTTGTAAAATTCACCCATTAAAAATATTAATTTTCAAAACGTGTTGTTTACTTTCTTTTATCAATTAAATAGTCTTTATAATTACAATCCGTATACAAATATTTTCATGTCACAGCTCACAGTGAGCCTGTGAGTATGAAAATAAAAATTAAATGTCAGAATAATAGAGTTTCCTCTGCATTATCGGTTATCCGGTTCGGAGGACCAACGTCATAATTTCACATAACCTTAATTAATTATTTTAAAGGTATTGAAATTAAACATTAACTTAACAATTATAGTGGAAGCCTAAAAAACTATTATGTATACTGGGAATATTATTTCCTTTTAGCAAGCAATTTGGGTTTATTCCTGTAAAGTGTTTGAAAGTAAAATAAAACACAAATCTTCAAATATAAGAATTTATTTCACACTCAATTTTGAATTACAATTAAATGTATTTCCTTAAAAATATCATAATATCTTTATCAGGTATAAGAATTTATTAATATTATAGCTTACTTTTATGAGCTAGATAGGCTTTATATCTAAGTTCTTTGTACCTCGTAAAGACAAAACAAAGGTTTTTTTTTTGGTCAATAGCGGAACAGTTTTAACCGATAGACGTGATTGCTATCGTTAGACTGTAGCGATCATTTTTACGTATCAAGTATCAATTATACACTGACTAGCTGATGCCCGCGACTTCGTACGCGTGGATTGAGGATTTTTGGTTCCCGCGGGAGCTCTCTCATTTTCCGGGATAAAAAGAGCCTATGTGCTATTCCAGACTGTAATCTATCTCTGAGCCAAATTTCAGCCAGATCCTTCAAGCTGTGATTGAGTAACAAACATGCATACATCCATACATCCATACATCCATCCAAACTTTCGCATTTATAATATTAGTAAGAAAGATGAATTGTTATCCGAGATTTTTTTCATTGGCGCGACCGTGGCTTAGCTTGGCGTCTACATTAACGGTTAAACCACAAAATACAAATCGTTAGATCCGTTTCTGAACAATTGAATATATTAAAATCCAAAAACCGTTGCCGTGCGTTAATCTTGGTAAAACGCTGAACCGATTTTGATGAAATAATATTTTGAGTGGGTCCCAGGATGGTTTAGATTCACAACTGGCCCGGTCGCCCCGGTCGGCCCGGTCACAGGTGGCGCTGCAACCGGGTTCTAGGTTCAGCGTAAGACCAACGGCTGCCGGGCCCTCTAGTAGGTACTAATTGCTCGTTTAAAGTGTTAGATATTATACTGTACTACGAGTAGATGATGCCCGCGATTTCGTCCGCGTGGATTAAGGTTTTTCGATTCCCGCGGGAACTTTTTATTTATTTTCCTGGATAAAAAGCCCATGTCCTTCCCCGGCATACAAACTATCCCCATACCAAATTTCATCAAAATCGGTTCAACAGATGGGCCGTGAAAGCGTCGCAGACAGACACGAGACACTTTCGGTATGGTAGATACCTATTATGGATGTATTTTGTAAGTTGTAGGTGCTTAATTAAATGGACACAAACCGGAGTTGGTAATTTGTTTTGTCACAATACACTAGTTAACTATTATTTTTCCACACTGTTCTAAAATCTAATTGTCATGTGTACCTACCTATGTCCATTAACGACAACCTTGCTCAGTAATTGACTTGTGATTGTTAGCCGAAACTCGAAAAGCATAACCACAGGCATAACATTTGGCGTCAGCTAAACTACCGTGTATGTGGTATTGAACTCAAGGTTAAGGTAGGTATTGGACAAGTGAAAAATGGCTTTTCTAGATTAAATAAACCTTGGCTAGAACCGGTGGTATTCGAACCCCAATCTTCCTGAATATCGCGGCAAAAGAGTCGCGGCTTTTTTAAGATTAAAAATGCTCCTACGGCGCCTATAAGCGGCTGCGTGAAAAAATTACAAAAAGCCTATTCCATAGTGTTTGGCTATAATTTTCTACGCAACAAACGAAAAATTGCCTTTACAACAAAAAAAAACTTATAAAGCCTGTGCAATAATTAATACTAATAGGTACCTAAAAATAGCTCCTGTAATTTCCGCTGCTCTACAATCGCGATGCGAAAGGTGGCGAAAGCCCGCGAACTACGAGTACATAGTTAACCTAATGATCGCGTTCGGCGTTAATGTTGTCGAAGCTTTGGATCACTTTTGATAGTACCTACTCCGATGATGCGAAGGCATTGATGTAGAATTTTAGGTACTCATTCTATTTCAATGTGCGTAGGTAATGAAGCATGCATAAATATTTCGCAAAGTTCGTGAACCAAGGCTGCGCGAGTGTAAAGCGGGCATTACAAATATCATGGTTTCGCCAACAAAGGTGTCTAATTCTTATGTTCAAGGTAAATAATTAATTGTATTTTGGCATCGGTCGCGTTAGCCTCTCGACGGTGTGACGACTGACGACGTAAAAAGTTACATAATTACCTACCTATAGTAGTAATTGTTCGTTACATATAAATAGGTACGTATGATTTAAAAATATACCTACCTACATATATTTGTGTATAATATTAATCAACGACTTATATCCAAACTAAAAATAGATATAAAAGCGAAAGGACCGTGAAAGACAGAGCAGCCGCTGCTGTCTTTCACGGCCCGTCTTTTTCAACTTATTTCGACGAAATTGCGTTCCAGAGATGGAGATGAAGCGAGCATGATGTCCGTCTTCAGGAATGGAAGCTATCTGATACAAAATTTCGTCAAAATCAGTAATAAAGTACTTTAAAATGTATCTCTATAAGACTATAGACACAAATTTCAAGTAGGTACTTAGAGTGGTAGACAACTTCAACACGTACACGGTATTTACTCTGTTACTACGCTTTTAACCATCCCTAACCTACTACTAAAATCGACCAAATAATCAAACAACCCGTGTTGCGCTGAGATAGGTTCGTACCTAATAATATAGTATAGGTAGCCTAACCTGTAGAATGTAGATAATACTTTAGGTACAAGTATAACTCCCAACATGCATTTTCCGATCAATACCGCACCCCTTACAGTCAGGCGTCCTGTGGTTAAGGAATCAATTGATTCAAACGCTCGCAATCATCTCGCAATCCTTACAAATCATACTTACTTAAAGACTTAAATGCTGAAATATCAAAATCTATTTGGACTTTTCGTTACTTGATTCCATTATTTCAGGGTTATTTTTACATCGTTATCACTAGGTAAGTATTTATATTATGGCTACGCAAGACTCAGTACCTACCACATGTTTTTAATCTGTTTTTATACTTTTTAATAAACCGGATGGATTGCCAACCCTGTTCACATAGCGCATGACCAATCTGACCAAACACCAATTTCTCCAGTCTCATTTTACAGTTACACAAACGTTGTCTTCACGAACACTTCCATATGCAAATCGCTTGGTTACCGCCGAAGTACATGTAACATATAGTGGTACATTCGTACGTGATTTCGAAACCGTAGCTCTCGCCTACTACCACGTGGAAAGCCGGACCAAACTTCTTGTCCATAGATTCTTTGACCATCCGCGCTGCAAGCTCGTTGTTCTGGGAATACTTCTCGCACGCTGTCACGGATAACTCCATGGCCTCTATTCTCATCTCTTCCGACATGTCAGAATGCTGTAACAAGAGGTAAAATTAAAAACAACGCACAAAAACCATAGGTAGACAGCACCGAAACTTGCTCTGAACTGATACCTTTATAATGCAAAAAACTATATCAAAATCGGCCCAGTAATTATCCAACATTGTGAAACTTAATAAAAATAAAAACACGTCTGCATCTCCCTAAGGTGGTCAATGACTATACTCATTGTAAAACAGACCGTAACAAATTGCTCAGAACTTACGTAGAGTAACTAATCAGAAGCAGAACATCTGAAATGATGGATAAGTACGTGTTTATTGGAATAAACTGCATTAGAAAGGACTAAGTACCTAGTTTCAGGAACCCAGAACACTCTATGGACGGACGACATCGGACGAGTTGCAGGGAGCCGCTGGATCAGGCGGCGCAAAACCGCGACTTATGGACTATGGAAGTCCTTGCAAGACTTATGTGTTTTTTTATCCACTACAAGTTAGCCCTTGGCTGCGATCTCACCTGATGGTAAGTGATGATGCAGTCTAAAATGGTAGCGGGCTAACCTGTTAGGGGCATGGCAGCTATATTAAACCCATACCCCTATTCGGTTTCTACACGGCATCGTACCAGAACGCTAAATCGCTTGGCGGCACGTCTTTGCCGGTAGGGTGGTAACTAGCCACGGCCGAAGTCTCCCACCAGGCCAGACCAGGGAAAATTCAGAACTTATAAATTCCCAAATTGACCCTGCCGGGGATCGAGCCCGGAACCTCCGCACGTTAAGGCAACAGCGCTACACACTGCGCCACGGAGGTCGTCAAAAAGCAGCAGTATGCATCCATCAGTATGTGCGTCTATCGGTTGTCGCAACGAGACTGAGAGACGAGTGGCCTAGTTGCGATACCGCATATCAGTCGAATGCGATTGTTGCAACATTGACCTAAGCCGGTAACTGGATGGGTGACCTAATTTGGAAGTCCGAATTTGGCCTTTTCGTTTCCTCCGTGCCTAGAACCACGTTAAGTCGTCGGTCCCAGTTTATCACTAACATCTGATGATAATCGTTAGTTAACCTAAGAGTTGAAATACTCGTAGTAGGTACCTACTCATAATCGAGTCTTATGCGGAAGGATTTGGGAAGTGGATACCCACCGTATTATTATCCCAAGAAAACCCCTGCCATTATGTGATTAGTGACGACCCTCAGCAATGAGGAATGCGACGCAGAGAGAAGCATTGGCGTTAAGGAGGTTGAAATTTCATAAACAAATCGTCAAACGGAAATATGCGAGGAAGATTTGTAAGTCTATTTTTGAAGTAGCTGCAACATAAATACGTGTTTCATTGATCGGTTAGCAATTGGCTTAAGTTGCCTGATGGATCCAAGTCCAACTGCGAAAATAAACACTGGGGTTCGTGTACCTACGCCGCTATATGACACGGTATTGTATTTTTAATATCTGATTTCCCAACGTTCCTTTGTGATGAGAAAGTGCTGTGTACCCATTGATGTATTTTGAGTGTTCTTCATTCACACACAAAAATAAGCTAAACCTAGTTACATTAACGAATACTTATAGAGGCTGCCCTTCCAACAGAGATGCGTTACGTTGCTAAACTAGAAACGGATGTGTGTCTTTTCCACCAATAGGAGCGCTTGATCTAACATCTAGCAATTTAAGAGAAATAAAGCGCTCAAATTGGTGGGTTCGACACACACCCGTTGCTTAGCAACGTAGCACATCTCTGGTGGAAAGGCACCCTTACGATCCGGTTCGAAGGACCAGCCACGAGCTAATATTTGATCTTAGAATTTAGAATGTTTAGTTCCAATATATTATTACAATTCGATATGTGAGTGATATCTGTCATTGTTTAGTTTAGAATGTGCAGTAACGTGATACGTCACGGTGAGATAAGCCGATGCGCTAGAGTGGCGCTGGCATCGAAGCTGATCCGGATCCGTGTCTCCAGTTCTCCGAATCTCCGTATCGTTATACATACATACATAGTATAGGTATTATACTGAAACGGTGATAGCCTAGTGGTTAACACTCGGCTTGCTATTGGTTGGGTCTGTAATTCGAATCCCAAACATTTCGAATCCCTTAGAATTTTCAGAGCTATGCGCGTTTGCTAAAATACAATACTTTGATGGTGAAGTAAAACATTATGAGAAAAACATGCCTATAACTATGGTCTATTTGCTTTAAACTCATCTTATCTTCTATCTTATCTCATCTAAAAGGAGACCCGTGCTCAGTGGTGAGCCGGGGCGATGCAGGTGGAGATGAATATTCTTGACTCTCTTTATATTAGGTTCTCCAAAGGGCACTGCTGAATAATCTTCAAACTGCAGTTTGTTTTCCTTTGTATAATAATTACAATACAATACAATACAATACAATATCTTTATTTTGCAGAAACATAAATTTACATAAGATGTTACAAAGTTATAGTCACATGTTTCGCCTAGCAGAAGGCATGCAAAATTTGTACATAAACACACAGTTACAATAATCATAGTTAGAATTTACAATTTACATTAAAATAATTAATTATAATATAAGCATTCAGTCAAATTATGTATCAACAGTCAACTAAGTCTAAAACTAGTGTCAAGAAAATTACCAATTTGATCGGTTTATTATTTATCATCAAAGTACTCATTTACAGAATAATAGCATTTTTTTACAAGAAATTCCTTAAGTTTATGTTTTAACATGTGTTTACTGAGAGATCTGTCTGCAAGCTCTCCTGGTAACTTATTATAAATTCTTGGTGCCATATTTATAACACTTTTCCCAAATTTCGCGGATGAGTGCTGAGTGAAGCAAATTTTGTTTTTTCTTCTTTCATTCTCAGAAAATTTAAACAGATTTTCATTCATCCTAATGAATATAACAACCTCATACTTAGATGTAAAGACATGGACAGGGAAGTATTTTTAATTTTTGGAAATACGGCTTGCATGAATCAGTGGGTTGAAGGTGACAAATAGACCTAATACATCTCTTTTGGGATTTGAATGCTCTATCCCTGTTAGCAGAATTTCCCCAGAAAATAATACCATATCGTAATGTTGAGGTTACGTAGGCATTATATGCTACCATAACTGCATTTTGATTAACCACTTTAGAAAGCATGTATAGCGCAAAAGAAAATCGATTCAGTTTTAGACACACATTATCTATTTGGGTTTCCCACGATAAGCAGTCATCAATGTGAAGACCTAAGAACTTAGTGTTACTTATTTCGTTTATTTCAGTTCCTGAATATTTTATGTCAAGTGGCGGTAGATTTCTCTTTCTATTTTTAAAAGTCATTATATTGGTCTTGTCTAGCTTTATTAATAAATTGTTTGATGTCAGCCAACTAATTATATTCTTTATAGCATTGTTGATGTCATTTTCGAGTGCCATTTTATTCTTTCCAGTAATTAATAATAATAATGTCCTCCCGACCGAATTTCGGCCACGGCGGCCTATCTCCAGAGAGATTAGCCATCTGCGTATCTATTATAGTGCACAAGTGTGTGCGCATACACAGGTGCACTCTCTGTTCCTTTACTCTCATAGCCCGATGGGACGGAAAATCCGACACGACCGGAGAGAGATCAGGCGCAGGACCGACGGCTTTACGTGCTCTGCGAGGCACGGGGGTGAAACACAGCCAACTTCCTTACTCCGGGCAAGGCTAGTACTGAGAATTTCTTATCAGAAAAACCCAATACTTGCTTCGATTCCCGACCCGGGAATCGAACACGGGACCTCGTCGGCCGCAGTCGAACATGCTAACCACTAGACCAACGAGGCAGTGGTATAGTTAGTAGGTACAGTTAAGTAGCAGTTGTATAGTTAGTTACTAACGTTTTCTGTATAACTTTTAAGGTCATCCGTGGTGGGTGTTTGATTATTAGGCACGTAATCGTTAGGTTAATTAATTTTGAACCTAGGACCCTTGGAATTCAGTCAGTCCGCCCGCAATCCATTTGAACGATTGAGTTTTTTATTTCCACAAAACTATTACAACCCTTTTGAATTAATTAATTTAAAATTATTAACTACTTACTGGTTCTAAAATAAGAATTCTATTAGAATAATTCAACTACTTTGCTCAAATCTGCTTTAAATAATATTATGGCAATAGCTCACCCTTATAAGCGGATAAGTGTGTATCACTTTTTCCGCAGCTCCCACAGTAGCCGCGCCTTCCTCAGCCATTCTTTACATCCAATCACAATCAAAATAAACAGAAATTACGTAAAAATATCCAAAACAAAGCCGTTAAAAGGTGAACGAGACGTGTGTCGGCCGTCGAGACTTGTCCCCACTGTTTACGCGTCGCCTTGGTTACGGAGACCGGAGGCTGGCAGCGATTGATTTTTTTCTCCCATTCAAACCCACATGCTGCCAGTCCATATTAGTTAATTTTTAAATTATAGATCAAGCGTGGGAGCATGATGATTGAAGAATATTAAATGGTGTGTGAATAATATTATTACTGAGCGAATTGAACGTCTTATAGTTTAGAGCGCCATATTTGTCGGATAGTAAAACATTATGTTTTGTAAATTTAATGACGCATAAAAACATGATTAATGTATGATGATTATATTATTCTAAATATTTTTTATGATATAAAATACATAAATATTTTGATTTAGAAAGACTCGAACTCAAACCCTGAATCCTTAAAAAACATGTTTGACATTCAACACAATTATCATTAGTCTGTGACATTTGAACCGTCAATTTGTCAATGATGTCAAGTGTTGCGATGCGATTGTATCAGTCTCTCGGTAGAGAGTAGTATATTCCTTGGTATCAGTTGTCAAATGTTGAATTTTGAGGTTATTATTGTGTAAATAAAGTAAATCTTGATTCGATTTGTTTATATAGGTACACAAAACACAAGTACTGTTATTTTTTTAGCGTTGTTAGTTTAAAACCATGGCTTCTCGATTTAGTGGCGCGCTTCAATTGACGGACCTTGACGATTTCATAACTCCATCGCAGGTAATCATCACTTGCTTTATTATTGCCTTTGATCCTTGAATTTAATCATATATAATATATAATCATTAACAATACATTGGCCTCTGTGTAAGGTTTCAATACCATATAACTCTTTAATATCTGTATACCTATCAGTCATACTTCAAAATATAAGAGTTCCTTGTATAACTAAAGAACCCAAAAAACAATTTATCTAATCTAATTCTTAAATTAAAATATGTAATTCTTATTATTACAGGAATGTATAAAACCAGTGAAAATAGAAAAGACCAAAGCAAAGACTGGTGCGAAAATCAAGATTGGTGAAGATGGCTATTTTGACCTATCCAGTGGTAAAGAGCAGAAGCTGCAAAAGGTGGAGATTACCTTAGCGGACTGTCTCGCTTGCAGCGGCTGCATAACCTCTGCTGAGAGTGTGCTTGTTACTAGACAGAGCCAGGAAGAGCTCTTAAGGTACTTTTTTAATATTTGTAGAGAGCAATCAAGCAAGTCTAGTCACCTAGTTTCAGTTAAACATAGGTTGTGCTGTTGAACATTATATATTTTGTTATGGTACTGACTTACAATTCATTAATTGTTTCTGTTACAATAAAACTGAGTTGTATTAAATAAATTGTAATTTGTATTTGTAGAGTGTTTTCGGAGAGGAAGTACACAGATACAAAAGGAGTGACGCGAGATGTGAGTCTGGTAGTCATATCTCTCTCTCCTCAACCAACTCTATCCCTTGCAGCTAGGTACAAGATGGAACCTGAGATAGCTGTTCAGAAATTAGTTGGTAAGTTAATAGTTTGTGTTGTAATTGTAAAAGTAATATAAAATAGCTTGGTACTTAATAAGATAACAAAAAGATAAATTTATTTGAAATCACACAATATGGGTAACTTAATAACATTTTAATGCCTTACATGTAGATATAACTTATGTAGTACAATCATTGCAAACAAAATATTACTGTGCAAAAAATTATTTAGAACTGTAATATTTAAAAAATAAGTGCTATCATGAATATTTATAAACACTTAAGTGGCATATTCAGCAATTACTTCTCTCCTCTTTTCCACTTTAAAGAAATAGTGCTGTATTTTAAGAATATGTGTGTACTTACTCAGAATAAAGAGGTCAGGACTTGGCTCCAACTTGTAACATTTTATGGGAGAACAGGGAATTTAATTTAATTATGATGGAACCACTTATTCTTCAGAATTTGTAAAAATTATGTACTATTCTCTAGAATGCAAACTGTAACTATGCTAAATTTCGTCAAAGTTGGTTCCTCTCTGAGGCTGTGAAACAGTCAGAAAGATGGGCAAACATACACTTTTTTTTAAATTAATTATCATCAACTAGATGATGCCTGCAATTTCATCCAAGTGGATTAAGATTTTTTCGTTTTTGCGCTTATTTTTCTGGGATAAAAAGTAGCCTGGGATACAACCTTTGACCTACCCCTGTGCCAAAATCGGTTGAACAGATGGGCCGTGCAAGCATAGCAGACAGACAGACAGGCACACTTTCACATTTATAATATAGGTATGGATGCTTCCCTATTTAAAGGTTACTTCAAAAGCCTGGGCGCAGACCTGGTCCTGGACATGACGGTAGCAGAAGATATGTCAGTTTTAGAAGCTCAGCAGGAGTTCCTGCAGCGATACAGAGACCACCATAATGACCCCACTGCCAAACATATGCCAATGCTGGCTAGCTCTTGTCCAGGTAATTGTCTTGTCCAGAATCAGAATATATTTTATTCTTTGGTATACTGTACACTTTCTGAAAATCAACAATATTAGTATAAGACATGATAGATGATTAATTATGGTATCTTTAAAGTAAAGCTACTAGGGTAAACGCATCTAAAATATTAAAAATTATTATAGTTCTTTACATTTCTGTGGGGTAACTATGACTTAGCAAACTCACAAATGTTGATAGAAAATCAAACATTATAAACTCAGAGTAAAATGATTGGTTTAAAGTACTTCTTTCAGTGCAGCCTTTGGACTTAACTTTGGCCATTACTTTATTTTCCAAATAAGCTTTCCATTCTAATGCTTTAGATATTATATTGCGTCAGGTTAGGGCAGTAAGGGAGGGGGAAAACTATGTTTACTACACACACACACTTGTGTACTATAACATCTCCCATGAAGGTTCCCATTTTTTGTCGAAATTGGCTTCTCGAATTGTGCATTGCTTTCCAGCATCAGATACTGTACCCTTACCACAAGTTTTAAAACACCTACGTTGATCGTAGGCGAGTATTCGAACTCATTGGCGTCAAACTAAAATGGACCCTAATGCCCCTTATTGAAAGTCAAAATTCAGTACAGCCTATTTTCGAAACGTTTCCGTTTGGAGCGCTGGTATATTCACAAATATATACACGAAATCGAGCTCTACAAAAATGCAGTTAAGGTTCGTTTTACTTTGACGCTAATGCGTTCGAACGCTCGAAAACTCAACCTAGGTGTAATTTAGAAACTTGTGATAAGGGTACTTACATATTTCGATCTGGAAAGGAATGCACAATTCGAAAGGCCAATTTAGCCAAAAAAAAAAAGCAATTTGCATGGCAGCAAATAGCAATGTAGGTCGCCGAAGTTCGCAATCCGACAGGTAATTTCTTGTAAAACAAGTGTCTATAATACATTCTAGGTTGGGTTTGCTACGCGGAAAAAACCCACGGCGCCTTCATCCTGCCATACATATCGAGTACCAAGTCCCCCCAGCAGATAATGGGCTCGCTGGTCAAACAGCAGCTGTCGGCTAAGCGCGAGCTGCGCGCGGGACAAGTGTACCACGTGACGCTCATGCCGTGCTACGACAAGAAGCTGGAGGCGTCCAGGGAGGACTTCTATAGCGAGCTGCTGGGCTGTCACGACGTGGACTGCGTTATTACTGCGAGTAAGTTCCCTCAGCAGATATGGGCTCGCTGGTCAAACAGCAGCTGTCGGCCAAGCGCGAGCTGCGCGCGGGGCAAGTGTACCACGTGACGCTCATGCCGTGCTACGACAGGAAGCTGGAGGCGTCCAGGGAGGACTTCTATAGCGAGCTGCTGGGCTGTCAGGACGTGGACTGCGTTATTACTGCAAGTAAGTTGGGATTTAATACTGTGAAATTCTTTTTCCTGCTCTAGGTCAATAACCAAAAGCAGTTGGTAGAAATAATTCATCAAGATAAGTGGTCCTTAGAGAGACATTTTGACAGTTTTGTCGTTTTGTGCGCTCAGACAGAATCGTTCGTTGTTTTAGAAGCTTCTAACAATCAAGCACACCTATGGTCAGTAATGCCTAAAACCTAATTAATTTCAGCTTTCAAAAAGGATTATTCAGCTTCATAAGCTGAATGATCCCACGAAAGCTTTTTAAAGGCTCAATTAGGTTTTCAAGAATCGAAAATCATATCATCTTTATCGTCTCAAGAAGCCAACATAAGGGGTATTTTACCGGACAGATCGAAATGCGGTAAAAAAGGTTTATAAGCACTAAAATACTTTTATTTCGTACTGAAAAGGAAATAAAAGTTATTTTGGAAATTTCCAACTAACCAAATATTATTTTTAAGTATTTTCGTAACGTTCATTTAGGTTCGAAAAAGTTTTTACATAAACCAAATTTGCAAACATAATTTAGTATTAATTTCAATTTGCAGTTGAATTGGAACAAATGTTGGCCAACAGCAACAAATGTTTGTCAGACATAGACGGCTGTGAGCTGGATTGGCCGTGGGGTGACGATGAGGAATCACGAGGCGTTCGCAGCCACGTGGGCTCAGGGTCCGGCGGTTATGCGGACCAGATATTTTTGTACGCTGCCGAACAACTTTTTGGTGAGACGAATGCGCCACTGGTTTATAGGAATTTAAGGTAACTGATATTATTACACTACAAATATCCCGCAGAAACTCTTTAATCCAATGAAAACTATTTGATTTCCCGATATAAAAAGTAGCATATTCTTTCCCAGGATGTAACCTAGCTACATCTGTACCAAATTTCGAAGCGGCGATAGCCTAGTGTTACCCGACCTCTTGTACGGGGTCGCAGGTTCGAAATTAACAATTGTTTACGTTTTTGGCCTAGGACTTGAGCTCAGTCAAGCCACTGAGCGGTTTACCTGCTAGCTTTTTCGGCTAGCTCCCAAATTTTCTGTGTCACTATCCTAGTTGGCAGGGGTATCTAACTGTAGCAGAACGTGACTAACCTTACAAAGTAGACAGTTTGCCTTGCGACAGCGCGTTGCGTAGCTGGTCACACCCCTGATCCACGCCTATTGTTACCGGTAGCGGTGTAGGGTAAATGGAGCTTATGGCGGGCCGAATAGGTTAGAGCCGCAGCGCAAAAATCCATTAAAATCGCACATGATATGTCCTTTATAGCAAAATATAATATGTCGTTATGCAATAAGCAAAGACTTATAATATTTACTACTGAGATATAAGTAGTGACGTTATAGCGCGACGGATTTATATCCGTGTAATGCGTTACAGAGTGTGCCAAAATGTACCAAGTATTGAATACTTGTGCTCTTCACAGTTTGACGTTTAGATATTTTTGTACAAAATTTAATGTTACATCAATAAAAAAATCAAGTAACTGATCATAACGATCTAAAGTCATCTGTGTAGAAGTCTAAAACTTTCTCGTCTTCTTTACTTTAATTGTTTTTTTTTAAATAAAATTGACAGAAGATTTTACATCTTTTGGAAGATTATCTATTTATTAATATCAACATCCCAATTATTATTGTTGACGTTCAAAAAGTGTGCTATGGTATCCCTTTTTTGAACAAAATATGACCTTTGACTTCGATTCGTAGTGAGAAAAGAGCGTGGATTTGACTAGCTCCAGCTATGCTGTGCTGCAGTTACTTGTATAATAAGGATTGGAATTCATTTATTGTTTGATAAAAAGAGCAACCACCGAGTTTCTTGTTGCCTCTTCTGGTAGGAATGGCATCCCGAACCAGTGGTAGATTCACTCGACGATTCAAAAGCACTTGTAAAAGATAATTATTTTAATAAAAAACATTTGAAGTTGGCCCGCTTAAATGTACATTTACCTTATGTGTATGTATTTATATATGTACTGTGGGCAAAAACGTGGTCAATGTACAGAGGTCACGATGCACTCCTTGTTAGGAGTGTCTATTTATAGTTGACGAATCTACTAGAATGCAACTCATTAACCTTTTTATATTGAACTAGTTACAGAGGTATGATCGGACCACTCAATCAACTTTGTATGCATTTTGTACTCACCTGTACCTGTAAAAGTAATTAATTTATTTAATACCTAAGCTAAACTTTTTTTTAAATTCCACTCAAGTTAGCCCTTACCTGATGGTAAGTGATGATGCAGTCTAAGATGGTAACGGGATAACCTGTTAGGGGTATGGCAGTTACTCGTATATTAAATCTAGTCGGTTTCTACATGACATCGTACCGGAACGCTAAATCGCTTTGCCGGTAGTTCTACTTACCTATGCGACAACGTAGGCCGCGTGTAAGCTCAGCTTTTGTTTGATATGGTCCAGTCGCGTTTGTCGCTGGCGTACGATGTAGGGTGTTGGCCGTATTCGTTCATAAACTTATGACCGAATACGGCCATAAACTTATGGTCATGACTTATGTAAACTTGCTGTTGGCTGAAAACCGAATATGGCCGATGCATTCGGTCAATGTGTAAACAGTGACCTAGTGTAAACAGCGTCCTAGTATAAACAAACCAATTTGGTTAAACCGAATGCGGCGGGTTATACCATAACTGAAACATTGTTTTTTAATAGGAATCCCGACTTCCGCGAGGTGACTCTAGAAAAGGATGGGAAGGAAGTGCTGAGGTTCGCGATCGCGAACGGGTTCCGCAACATTCAGAATCTGGTGCAGAAGCTCAAGCGCGGCAAGTCGCCCTACCACTATGTGGAGGTCATGGCGTGCCCGTCCGGTGAGTAATAAAGTTTTATTGAAATATCTAGCCTTTTTAAATCTATACTTCTATACTATTATTATATAAATGCGAAAGTTTGGATGGATGGATGTATGGATGTTTGGTACTCAATCACGCCCCAACGGCTGAACGGATCTGGCTGAAATTTGGCACAGCGATAGATTATAGTCTGGAATAGCACAAAGGCTAATCCCGGAAAATTAAAGTGTTCCTGCGGGGACCAAAAAACCTCAATCCACGCGGACGAAGTCGCGGGTATCAGCTTGGTAAATAAATAGAGCATTTTTTGGGTTACAGTCTTGTTCTCAAATAACATTTTAAATGTTGAACTAAAAAAACTTGAGGACTAACAAAAAACAATTGGTAGCAAACTCAGCCTTGTCCTGGGCATTGGCTGCAATACCCAGCGTTGATTTTCAGTTTGCTCCAGACAAGCAACTCTTAAAGTTAATGCGCCGCCGTGGAGATTCTCACCGTTTTAACTCGGGGCCCGAATGCATTCAATTCGCGCTCGTATTGTACCTGAATATAAATGACACAATCACTTATTTTTCTTCATAGAATATATGGATAAGTGAACTATTGTTTCGTCTACAGGTTGTCTAAACGGCGGTGCCCAAGTGCGGCCAATCAGCGGCGAGAGCGGCAGAGACCTGGTCGCGCAACTGCAGTCAATGTACACACAACTGCCCGTGTCTCATCCCTCACAGAACAAACTCGTTAAACTGCTCTATAACGAGTGGCTAGACGGCAGAGAGTCAGACAAGGCCAGGGCTGTACTGCACACGAGCTACCACGCGCTGGAGAAGAGCGATATAGCGCTCAATATCAAGTGGTGATCGGTGCACTATTTTAAACTTTAATTCCTTGTGATAGAAGTTATAATAATATTTAAAAAAAACTGGTTAAACTGCTCTATAACGAGTGGCTAGACGGCAGAGAGTCAGATAAGGCCAGGGATGTAATGCACACGAGCTACCACGCGCTGGAGAAAAGCGATATAGCGCTCAATATCAAGTGGTGATCGGTAGACTAATTCAAACTTTAACACCTTGTAATAAGCCTATAATAGTTTAAACCCGCGCATGGAACAAGCTAATTAAGCTGTAAGGTAGGCAGGGGTAGGCAGGTAGAATGTTATTGTAACATGTGTTGTGTTTTGTATGTATATTTTGTTAACTACTATGTAAGGAAAGAGAATGCTAAGTGAGTAAGTATAAGTAAGTTTATGTAAATATATTGCATTGCGATGTAAATAAAAGTTATAATACTACTACGTATTTAAGAATGTAATATTTATGAATATATTTTACTGATACATTTCATAGCATTTTATTTATTACAAAATAAAAAGCCTTATTTAATAGGTTTTTAACTTTTATTCCAGAACGATACATTTCGGGGGAACTGCGGAGTGGAGATACAGCGTTTTTTTTATAAGAACTCAAACTACACTTTATTTACATACCTGGCTTAGCACTTCCACGGCATTTTCATTATACCATTTTCAACCGTATGTCAATGAAAATAAAGCAGAGTTTAAGTTGTTATAAAAAAGTACGCTGCGTTTCAGATCCTCCAGAGACTCCAGAGTGTTTAGTTTAATAGTGTTTCAGTTTTAAATTAACCTTTTAAGATAATTTTAATATTTAAATTGAAGAAGAAAATCTTAGAATTGACTACGAATTCTCAAAAAACTGTTCATCTGAATCGATTCAGTAAATGATATTCACTATTTAGACCATTACCAACCTAATTCAGACAATAAATTTTGTATGTTAGTAGTAGTTATTGTACAATTTCGCCTTTCTGTGGGAATTGTAATATGTAGTAAAGTGACTACGGCTACGGGTTCACGTAGACATTGTATAACGGCGACTTATGCATCGTCACTCGCTTGCTTTTTATGTAGATTCACCAACACGTGTTTGTGGGGAGTTTTACGTCGAAAGTGACGATACGACATTTGATTACACGACTGCCCAAAGCCCCCAAAAAGGAGCGTAATCTAAAGTATGTATGTGAGTTTCGTTATTACACCATAAATTCTAAATGCCTGAACAGATTTGGATGTATGAGGTATCGTTAGAATCCTTACATCATCCCGAGTGACACAGGCTATTATATTGGATAGAATCAGGCGTTACTTTGCGGAAGTTCATGAATTAGCAAGAAAAGAATACTAGACAATCTTGCATTGTAAGGTCGACATCTCCTGAAGATGCTCCGGTGTCGGGGCGAAACGTGCGTCGAGAATAGTATAAAAGTCTTGTGTGGTGGTGCATGTGAGTGGTGGTGGCATTGCTTGCTTGGGAACTTAGCTTTCTTGCTTGGTTGGGAAGGTAAACGGTGCTTCGCTTGTAACTGCATGCTTGACCATACAGAATTTTTTCTGTTGGCGGATTATAGCAAAATAATTGTATTCTTTTCTTGCTACAGGCTATTATATTTTTATAATAAAATGAAGTAAGTAAGCAGGGCAGTCGTGTTTTTCAACCGACTTCAAAAAAAGGAGGTTCTCAATTCTGCTGTTTTTTTTATGTTTGTTACCTCAGAACTTTTGACTGGGTGGACTGATTTGGATGATTCTTTTTTTATTTGAAAGGGCATACTTCCCAAGTGGTCCCATATAAATTTTATCGATATCGGTCGAGCGGTTTTTAAAATATCAACAATAAAATGTGTACTTTGTATAGCGTGTGCTTGTTGTTGTAACGTTGGCGCGGGAGTTTGAAGTCGGTTGTTTAAAAATATTTTTTTATATTAAATTATTTAATATAAAAATATTTTTTTATATTAAATTATTTAAAATTATGTTCATTTGTTTTGTCTGAAGCGTAGTGTTGAGGACTATCTCCGTCACAAAAGTTGGTAAAACTTGATAAAGAATTCACAATCAACCGTGTTTTTATGGTGTTTTAAATTACTATGGTTACGGTGTATTTGATTACGATTTGTAAGTACCTAGTTACTTTCAATTACTTTATATTTTAGAAACATGCAATGTGATTTTCTCTACAATAACAATTAGGAAGATACATTTTACGGATGGTTTTTTTGTAACTCCGTTAGTATAGTCATTCATGAGTTCGAAATCGTGAATTATGCGTCACGTAAACGTATCGTCTGGTAAAAATCGGTTTCGGGTCAAATAATTAATATGAATAATCGATTAAATCGCACCGAATGGGTCAGTGTGAAGAGTGGCAGCGTCGGTGAAACTGCGCACACCCATATTTCCAAACTCTTGCACTGTTTACAAAACAACCGACCGGGTGCGCTGCAAAAAACAACCTTAGTTATATAACATTAAGTTCGATAGTGCAATGCCATGGGCGACTTCCGTGTGATGGGAGCCAGTAGAATACAGTTTGTACTGTTGTGCACAATTTTCAGGGCTGTGATAAGTACCGGATTAGGAAGATGTCCAATTTACCCACAGTTCCCGGATTACGATATCGGACGTGTGAGTACCCTATTAGTTTTTTTAACGCAAAATGTACCTAACAAGTGAAAAATAAAAATAGAGTAGGTAAGTACTTCCAAGCGGTTGCAGTCGGTCTGAGCAGTCGGGGGTTTCACAAACTTGTAACGTGTTGCTCTATAATCTTAAATCATGTCTAGGGCATGGACATTGGGCATTATACCTAGTCCCTACTCATTTATGTCTTCCTATCCTTGGGATGAGATCTATAGAATGAGAACTTTAACTAACATTGAACTTTGCTCAGACTTTTTTTTTTTAAATTAGTTATTAGAATTTGTTTTTCTTTTATTATGGTCTCTTAAATGCATAAATAGTTGTCTCGTTTGAATTCTATCTCTGCCTAAGAAGCAATTAGGTACGTAATGCATAGAAATCGCATCAAAATCGGTCCAGTAGCAATAGCTGCTTTTGAGGAATATGATAGGGCTTTAGTATCAGGCTTCCACAAAAACGGTCAAAGGGGAAAACATGTTAGAACTGCAGGAAGTCTTGCAGGTCAAAATACCAAATCAGTTGAACAGATTGTGAAGATAATTATATTAGGATCAGTAGGTATATCATACTAATAATGCGCAAGTGTGTTTGTTTGTTGATTTGTCCTTCAATCACGCCGCAATGTGGGAACGGATCGACGTGATTTTTGGCATGGATATAGTTGAGGACCTGGAGAGTGACATAGGCTTTTTATCCCGGTAAATTAAGGAGTTCCCGCGAGATTCAAAAAATACTTAAACCACACGGACGAAGTCGCGGGCATCAGCTAGTACTTAATATCTGCTATTTATTAAAGTTTTTAAGTACATAAGAAAAATTAACATCAAAATTAATCCAGGGATTCTCTACAATCTAGTCACATTTTGGTAGTGATTAAACGATTTAGGGGATTAGGAGAAAAGAACTATTTTTGGTTTACTTAGGTTAGGTAATCTTTTGGTTTTACTTTAAAACTTGTTTGTCATTACGAAAACGAACAAACATGTACGTTTAACGTTAAAGTGCCCACCTATTTATACACCTATTGCATTTTTCATAAACGATGAAGCGATCATAGAATGGCGACCTTAACCCTTGCACACTCGGTGGTTGGTAGTTTCGGATAATTAACATTTTAGTATTGTTTACAAAGTATTGAGTCACTTGTTATAAAGAATTCATTGTATTACTCTATCCAATCATTACCTGAATACTAAATGGACCTAGGTATTTACGCGGTAAAATAGAGATAGTTAATTACACAAAAAACATGATTCCATCATTTTTTAGGGTTCCGTACCCAAAGGGTAAAAACGGGACCCTATTACTAAGACTCCGCTGTCTGTCTGTCTGTCTGTCGGTCTGTCTGTCTGTCTGTCTGTCTGTCTCCAGGTTGTATCTCATAGACCGTGATAGCTAGAAAGCTGAAATTTTCACAATTGATGTATTTCCGTTGCCGCTATAACAACAAATACTAAAAATTAAAAAAATATATATATTAAGGGGGGTCCCCATACAATAAACGTGTTTTTTTCGTATTTTTTTGCTCAATATTAAAAACGGTAACAGGTAGACGGTTCAAATTTTCACAGAATATTAACTTGTATATTACCTTTCAAAATAAATAATTAAATATCAATAAAGTAAATATTAAAGGGGGGCTCCCATACAACAAACGTAATTTTTTGATATTAATAGTAAACCTCTACAAACAAAGTTAGTTTTGCGGTTCATTAACAAAGGTAATTACATATACCTACCTACTTCTTGAGTACGGAACCCTCGGTGCGCGAGTCCGACTCGCACTTGGCCGGTTTTTTTTATTGTTCATTTTATGTGTATTCGCGCACTTTAGGCATGATGACTGATTTTGAAAAATGGTCAGATTACGTAAGGAAGTATCTACTATTTCGAAATATCTTATTTCAGCAGAAAAATAAGGTTTAGTAGATAAAATTGGCATTTGAAATTTAAATTTTAAAATTCACGCCAAAACGCTCCACGGTGTCATGGCGTCGTTTGTGACGTCACTATTGTTTTTACCAATGTACTCTGTGCCGTGTGCAGTAAACAATAGTGTGATTGTCAAAGCTAGAAAACAAACAATTGTGACGTCATTCGCTTCTTGGTGTTTTATCCAATATGGCGGATTGCTGTATTTTATAGTTTTATTCAATCAAAATAAATAGCAATCTCACTCGAAATAGAAAAATAAATACGTTTTTTATAATCCATGAATCCTATTTCATTAAATAAATTCATAATTTCATTGATTCTTGGTTACTGTCATCATGCCTATTCAAGTACCTAATTATCAAAAAGCAAAAAATAGGAAAGTTTGTAATGAACGATATTTCATATTATACATCCATCGATCAGCGTACATGATATTAAATTGTAAGGGTACCTACTGCTTATTTGCTGTACAGTGTAGGTACGTATAGTACAGTAGTGTACAGTGTACCTACCTTTAGGAAAGCGCGCTTACACACCCGGTCTTCCGACTTCCTCATCTACCGACTGTCGTCGGTCCAGACTCCAGCGGGCTGGATGTCGTCCCACAATGCGCTTCATCATCACTCTGTGGAGTGTGGACATCGAAATAAAATCATTTTCACACCACTCGCTCAACAACGCCTTATTACATGGCCTGTTATCTAAGGTTAAAGTATGACATTAAATCCCTAGGGTTATATAATGTTGTACTGAAATCCATTATTCCCTAGGGTTATAATGTGATTTGAATTTAGAATCATCGCGCATCTGAAGCTGAAGGAAATTCTATTCATTCCAAAGAGGTTTTATTCATAATTCTTATTGCTATATCGATAAAGTCTAATTTCGGTAAACTGAATGTGTTCTCAGCAGGCGCGGCCAACTCGATTTTCGAAAACCGAAGCCGTGGCCCACTAGTTTCGCACTGACGACATTTGTTTGTCAAATCGAGTAGGCCACGCCAGCTGAAAGAAGTGGTTGTATCGCGAGGTGTGAAAAGTAGAGTATTCACCGTAGGGGTAAAGCTGTATTAATCTTGGGCGCCCCTAATTCCCGCGCTACTCTCAGGATTCTAGATGCAACACCCTCGCTACGCTCGGGAGTTACTCTAAAATCCCTCGTTCCGCTTGGGATTTATCCCGGCGCCCGTGACATAATACATCGCATTACCCCCGTGGTGAATAATCTACTATTATTTCACGTAGGACAACTTGTGTCGCTTAAGATACGTCAAGACTGTAAGATGATGATGATGATGATGGTAGAGTCGTCTTACTGTAAAGAACCGGCAAAAAGCCCTGCTCTTTTTAAAGAGAAAAAAACTGGTCAGGTGTGAGTCACATTCGCTCACAATGTACCACACACACAATATAAATCTAGTACCTATATAGTGTATTATCTATGATATAAATTATTTCAGTAAATAACAAGAAAGATGTCAATAGGTAGAACACGTGATCAGCTGTGATAATATAACTGGCATACGTTACTCAATCTGTTTCAATGGGTTTAGGTCATAAAGGTAATATATTACCTTTATGGCTTAGGTACATATGACGACAAACTGGTAGCGCCTGACAAACAATTCGGAACCCAAAATTTTCGGATTTTTCGTAAATAGTTCTAAAGTCGTCATATTAGAAATTATTAAAGCGCCAATGTCCATTGTGCTGCCTTGGCACTACTGAAAGCCATAAACCAAGAAAAGAAGAAGAAGAAAGCGCACATTGCAGTAGGTATATATATCTATCCTAACGGCCATTAAATGGCTTGCCCATATATTTTAGTTCTCTACTTTGAAAAAGTTTATTGGTTACACGTCTTATCCTCAGATGACAGGCACGTGGTACGAAGTGGAGCGGTCGTTCCACCTGATGGAGATAGCCGCGAGCTGCACGGAGCTGGACGTGGTGCTCAATGACCGGGGATATATGCTCATCACTGTCAACACTGTCAATAGGTGGTGAGTTACTTATGATCCTCAGATGACATGCACGTAGTACGAAGTGGAGCGGTCGTTCCACCTGATGGAAATAGCCGCGAGCTGCACGGAGCTGGACGTGGTGCTCAATGACGGGGATATCTGCTCCTCACTGTCAACACAGTCAATAGGTGGTGAGTTACTTATGATCCTCAGTTGACAGGCACGTGGTACGAAGTGGAGCGGTCGTTCCACCTGATGGAGATAGCCGCGAGCTGCACGGAGCTGGACGTGGTGCTCAATGACCGGAGATATATGCTCATCACTGTCAACACTGTCAATAGGTGGTGAGTTACTTATGATCCTCAGATGACATGCACGTAGTACGAAGTGGAGCGGTCGTTC
The DNA here is from genome assembly GCA_963932025.1 of Erebia epiphron. Classification (NCBI taxonomy): domain Eukaryota; kingdom Metazoa; phylum Arthropoda; class Insecta; order Lepidoptera; family Nymphalidae; genus Erebia; species Erebia epiphron. The sequence continues at coordinate 24,915,995 of OZ009948.1, forward strand.
CACCTGATGGAGATAGCCGCGAGCTGCTCGGAGCTGGACGTGGTGCTCAATGACCGGGGATATCTGCTCCTCACTGTCAACACAGTCAATAGGTGGTGAGTTACTTATGATCCTCAGATGACAGGCACGATGGTACGAAGTGGAGCTGTCGTTCCACCTGATGGAGATAGCCGCGAGTTGCGAGGAGCTGGACGTGGTGCTCAATGACCAGGGATATATGCTCATCACTGTCAACACTGTCAATAAGTGGTGAGTTACTTATGATCCTCAGATGACAGGCACGTGGTACGAAGTGGAGCGGTCGTTCCACCTGATGGAGATAGCCGCGAGCTGCACGGAGCTGAACGTGGTGCTCAATGACCGGGGATACCTGCTCATCACCATCAACACTGTCAAAAGGTGGTGAGTTATCCCACGTTACCCATCCATTAAGAATTGATCATCATCCATTTGATCTGGTTGATGATGCCCACCTAACTGACTTATATCTATTGTTTAATTTAAGTTTTGTTTTTAATTGAAAATATAAACTTTTACAAATGCTTTTGGATTGTCATTTTGGGCCAGATAAGTATCAGGCTTTTAGGATTATTCATTATCATATTAGAAGGTCACTCAGCGAGTATGGGAAGAGGTGTGCTTGGAGTATCCTTACGCCATCAAATCCGATAGAATGAGGATATCCGTCGGAATAGGTACTAGAGATTAACCTCATCATAATTTCCACATAGATTTAACATTGGTCTCCGCTGCGCTCCTCAATCAATCCTAAATCTATGAATACTTATCCATAACGAAAGACAGCGACAGCAAAAATTAAGGGCCCAAGTACTGAAACATTGTTTTCTGTTCCGACGTTTTAGGATAGGAAAAATGAAAATTTCATTACTAAATTCATACCATTCGCTACTCAGTTAAATGAAGTATGACGTAATTAAAAAAAGTGGTCATAAAATCGTATAGTAACTGCAGAAAATTATCGAGAAATTCATGGAAAACTCAAAAAAGGCGTTATCGCGTTCCGACTATTGTGATTTAATGTGAGACCTTATTTAAACAAAATTTATTTCAAATTAATCATTAAAGATCAAGGAACACTTTAATTAAACAATATTTTCACTACAACTTAAAGTTTTTGTAGGTACAATCTGGTTCCAAAGATCCCTCATACGAATTTTTCATACAAATTTACACTGGCTCGTCCAACTCAAATGTCAAAACTTATAGCCTAAGAGCTGTATTTGTGGTAACTATCTTTTGGTAACTATAATTATATCTCCTTACTATTAATTTCCATGTTTCAGATTTTTGTTATTATTATCACAGGTGGTCTAAGAGGTTATATACGAGTTATTTTGAATACTTAAAAATTAAAATACTCGGAACGTAAATGGGAGATATTTAAACACTACACATTATCACATCAAAGCGGCGACACTTGAGCTATTTTTTGCCCACGACGGAACGGACGGTATAATATATTATTATGTGTTTGCCCTAAGAGGTTGTGCGATTGTTTGTTTGTTTGTGTACTTTTTAGTTACCATTTTCCTGGAAAACTACAGGACCGATTAGTATGCAGTTTTTTGAAATAGATATGCATAACTTCTATCAAGGTTCTTGAATATGTTTCAGGGCCATAGTCCACTAAGCTGAGCTGCAATCTTGATTTTTATTTTTCAATATGTTTCCATTTTTCTGAAAAAGTACTGGGCTGATTGAGATGCGGTGTTTTGCATTAGATACGTTTAGCTTGTGAAAAAGTTCTTAGATATATTTTAAGTTATCGTGCTATCGTGCGTGCTGCTATCGTGTTTTTTTATTATGTTACCTTTTTTCTGGAAAACTACTTTGCTGATTTAAATGTGGCTTAAAAAAATATGTTTAGCTTCTGAGAAGGTTCTTAGATATGTTTTAGGGCCATAGTCCACCAAGCTGTGCTGCAATCGTGATTTGGTAGGTGGTCATAGGAACTTCTTCTCATCGTAAACCCGTCGTGTTTGGACTCTTTTAATTTGTCTTGACAAGCGCTAACCTAGATGCTGTGGTCACAGGAACTCCAGTTTTTATCCATTATATTTTATAACGTATTTTTTGAACTGATATATTTTAACATTTATTTATCAGAATATTAAAGTTTAACACAATTTGACACCTCTACTCATTACCATTTGGCCATAGTCCAACACGCTGGTCAAAAAAACTACTGAACCGACAAAGATGCAGTTTTGTGTTCATAAAACTACTTCTGCGAAGATCTAATTGTTGTTACAAAGTTATAAGGTCACAAATTATAATGGAGCGCTGCAGTTCGTCGTGGGTTTTTTAAAATTTTAATTTTATTACTTGACGTACTACTTGACGTACTTAACGACGTATTACGTCTTTGAGAGGCAATATCGAGTAAACGCCCCGATGAATAGAGTCAGTTTTTATACTGGTTACTTAGGTACAGCGCATACTTTAATACTATACTAGAATAAGCCTTCCTAGTTATTGGTCATTTCTGGTAACAATAACTCGTCTTTGAGCGGCGATAAGTAGTCAGGTCCCCAGCCGCTTGCAGGCAGACCATCACAAATTCCACCAGACGATAGTTACTGTTGTGAATGATACGAGCACTTGATGAGAACTGACATTTATTATTACTGAAATATATAACAATATTATATAAAATTCACATCATCTTTCCCTTTTATTTTTTAATGTAGATTATAAGTACATCTAGTTATAATTTTATAATTGGCTTAGATATGTAATTATATTTAAACAATACCTACGTATCTAATCCTAATTTATTTTGACTGAAATACCAACATAACAATATTATATAAAAATCATATTAACTGAAATAGGTACCAACATAACAATATTATATGAAAATCACATCAGCAGATATTATCTCCTAGCCTATATATTTTTTGAAAGCTTGCCCCCTTAATGTCAGATTTATTTTTGTTAAAGTCATAAATTATACAAAACAATCTACTTCACTTGTACCTATTCCAAGAAAACTGTTAACATTATTTGACTGATGAAGAAATGAGCAACGCAGCGACGTAAACAGAGAGAGAATGCCAGACGCTGCGAAAATCGAAGAGCGAAGGAATTTAAAACGTGTGCCATATTTCTCAGGACCGGCAGCCACGGCACGAGCCACGGTCTGGGCATCCCGAGTCACGACGGCTCGTCATCGTTCCGCTACAAGGTCAACAACCGCATGCCGTACATCATCGGGCGGCTGCTGCCCGGCGCGGGGCAGTACAACGTGCTGTTTACTGACTACGACCGCTTCGCTATACTGTGGTCCTGCACCAACTTCAGCATCGCACACTCCGGTAGGCATAGTTTCGCTAGTCTCTCTGCGTCGTATTCCTCATCACTGAGGGTCGTGAAACCTTTCCATTAATCAAATAATGGTAGGAGTTCCCATGTCCTTCCGCATACGACTCCATTAGTATTTTAACTCGTAGGTTTTTGTAACGATTTTATTATCGGATATAAGTGATAATAACCAGGACCGAATAACGAGCTCTCCGAGGCACGGAGGTCACGAAAAGGCCAAATTTGAACCTACAAATTCGGTCACTCATCCAGTTACCGACTTGGGTCAACGTTGCTTAACAATCGCAATGGACTGTAGTCTTGTTAATGTTTCTAGTGTAGGTACTAGGTACCTACGGTAAAAGCTCCTTATTCGCGCTTCCTTCATTCGCGTTTTCACTATTCGCGGATTAAAAAAATGCGACCCAATTCCTATATTCGCGGCTAAAGATTTCATTATTCGCGGATTTAATCGGTACATCGGTACATACATATTAATAAAAAGGTATCCAACCCAACATCCTTTGTAAACGCGTCGTCAAATGGACTATGTAAACAAACAGAATGAAATCAACCTTATTAGTCAATGCATAAAGTATATTTTCAAATGCTGCCACATATTAGACGTTTCGTCTTTTGGCAAGAACCGCTTTACGTGTTTTAATGTTTCATAGGGTTGAAAGAGCTTTTAAAAACTGCCAAGCAAGAAAAAATTACAAATTCTTTAAACCATTGCCTAAGCCTGAAGATAATAATTAATCAATGTGGTCAGAAACTTCAATTAGGAAGATTTTTTTATATATTTATTTGTTTTTTGTCACCTAGGAACGTATCCCCTATAATCCCATACAAATTACCATTCCATATTCACGGTTTCTGTATTCGCGGCATATTTACGGAACGTATACCCCGCGAATAAAAAAAGAGCTTTTACTGTATATTATTATATAATATGTTGTATTTTGTATGTTTATCAGTAAAAAAATCCATATACTAATGTTATAAATGCGAAAGTGTGTCTGTCTGCTACGCTTTAACGGTCCATCTTTTCAACTGATTTTGATGATATTAGGTAGCTTACATCCCGGGTAATAGGCTTTTAATCCCGGAAATTAAGGAGTTCCCCCGAAGGTTACCCCGGGGAAACCTAATCCACGCGCACGAAGTCGCGGGTGTCATCATCATTTTCAGTAAGAAGAGGTAGCAAATGAGAGTATTCGACATCTTCCGTGATTTCAAGGTATTCTAGCGTAATCCCTGGTTTCTTCATTTCCCTGCGACATGTATATACATATAAACTAGGTGATGCCCGCGACTCCGTCCGCGTGGATTAAGGTTTTTTGATTCCCGCGAGAACGCTTTAATTTTCCGAGATAAAAAAGTAGCCTATTTCCTTTCGGTTGAAAAGGTGCAGCGGGAAAGCTAAGCACACAGACGGACATACAGAGAGACAGACACTTTCGCATTTATAATATTAGTATGGAAGTATGAATAAATTGCGTAAGAAGGTTCGCATATTATTTCATTGGGCATCCCACAACATTTTCCATGTTTTTCATTGTATTCCATTTGTCGCAGATCGCATGTGGGTGCTGGGCCGGCAGCGCGACATCGAGGCGGCGCTGCGAGCTCAAATCTACGGCATCCTGCAGGAGCTGAACCTGGACCCCGACCGACTCATACTCTCCAAGAATCACAACTGCAATGTCACCGACACGGAGCTGTATTCGCAGCTCGACCAGACGACTGAAATAAACTAACTAATTATGCACTTAGCCGCATTATTTATTACCTATTTTCCCCCTAGTAACTAAAAGGTTCTTAATTAATGGGTTGTCTGGAGGAGATCACTTTTAGTGATAAGACCGCCCTTGCGCACTTTGTTTTGTTTTCTTTTCTTTTCTATGTATTTTTGTGTCTTGTATAAAGAGTTTATCTATTATCTAAAAGTTAAATTTATAATTTCTGACTTTATTTCAAGGGTACTTATATTATATTATACAATTTCATTCATGGAATTTACCTTCCATGAGTGGGTCCCATGGATTTGAACGCACGCAGAAATATTATTTTTGAATGGCGCGAAAAATTCTCAGCCCATCACAGCGCGCGTCCGTCCGCGATGTTGTTGCCTACGCACCATGTTCGGAGTCTCAGTACGATATATATGACACCGTAAGATTGTAAAAACCGTAAGATTGTAATCTAACGCTTTAATTTTTCGATAGATTGTAAACAGTCGAAAGATTGTGAACCGTTCAATGTTTTAAGTGACAGTTTTTGAAATATTCATTTTATTTACGGTTTCTTGTCTCTTTCTTTTAGGTTAGGTTAGGGTTCGACATAAATAATCAAGTAGTGCCGAAGGCCGGGCACTTAGGTTCTACCGGGTTAATAAACCTAACAGATTACAATCTATCGAAAAATAATCCGTTAGGTATATTGTAATCATTCGACAGTTTACAATTTCGCGAGTTAGATTATAATCTTACGGTGACATATAGATATCACGAGTCTCTGTTGTTCTAGTTGTTCTAGTTCAAGCAATGAGGTCTGTATTTTATTAGTGTTCACATTCGGTTTTAGTCAGCGTTAAGATGGCGTTAGGTTGATTTTCTGCGCAAACCGACCGATTTTACCGATGCGACTTTTATTACAGTACCTAATAGTATACTGCATGCATGTAAGTTTCTTTTTTCCCCCCTAACTTCTAAATCTCTGAACCAGTTTTGGGGTATCATTAGAATCCTTACATCCACCCCAGTGACACTGACTATAATTTTATTGAAAAAAAAAAACAGTATGGTAGGGCAGTCGTGTTTTTGAATTTTTTAAATTATGTTCTGTTGTTAAACTCACACTGTTCTAATATTATGAATGCGAAAAGATTCGAATGTATCTTTAGCCTTTTCAGTTTTCAAGACCCACTGGTTTAACCGATTTTGACCCGACGGACTAAGTAGGAGGTAGAGACGGAAATCTGCCTGCGGTTTGGATGGATACTTAGTAAGAAAAAACTGACATATTTTCACGTTATCTATTTTTGGAAAAATATCATTTATTTACAACAATACGAGTAGAGTAAAAGATATGAAGACTCGAAATAACTTCTTATTCTGATAAATACAGAATAAGTATAATGCGCTAATTTTTTTGATACGTCTTTCACAAGATTTTTGTAACATTTATTTTTAATTGCTTAGAAAGTGACATAATATTATTTTTAATATCAATAAAAATTGTAGACTGCAAAAACCGGTAATTCAACTCGTTTTTGAGAATAAAAACGGCAACATTATAGTTTATAATGCAAATAAATGTACCTACTTTAAAAGATGTCGGCGTACCGCAAATAAAATTGTCGAATTATACCAATGTATAACATACAACCGTCCATGTTACCATAAAAAATACAGGCACAATTTTTATTAAACGTTTACAATCCACGATACTACTTTTATATTAGGCTTCAGAAACTTTATTGCTAGGTAAAATGGAACTTAACTATCTTGTTTTAAATCTCAATTTAGTCCTTGCATCTACAGCAAGCGCTCCAAGACCTTGTTAAATTAAACATTGTGGTACTCAATTTAAATTAAAACAAGCTCGTTTAGATTTATCAACGTTTGGTGAGATAAACTCATACTAACACTACTGAAGTGATAATGTATGGCATGGCTTAATCACGTAAAAACACTATTAAAAAAAACAATAATAAAATATTGTGATTTTCGTAAGCTCTGTGTTTTATCTCGGAAAACTTACCAAACAAAGGTTTATTATTCTATGCCTAAGCAAGAAGTTTGTGCTATTCAATAATATAAAACAGTTGTAGTTATTTAATCTATGTAGGTAAGTTGGATCACGCTATTGTACATTTTGGTTAGTATTTGGCGTTATACATGATTTTCGTGTATTTTAAATCTATTTATTTGTTCCTAACACTTACATACATACAGGTGTTTTGTCGTATTGCAAAAAGCAAGTTTTTTTTAATAAGATTTTAAAAGCCACATTATAGATTTACTTTTTGACAAGTTTATTACAGGGTTGTCATAAAAAAGGCATTTTATGGAAAATTTAACTTTAAAACACTAATGCAAATGGACTTAAATATTCATAAAATTGTGTACCAAAAATACCAACCATAATTTAATAAATATAAGTATTAATGTTAAATTGATTAATTAGTGTAGATTAGCGAGAAATTTTCTTATACAAAAATATTTAGTAAAATCCACGATATCGATAAAACACCCGTATTATATATCTTAATATATATTAATGTTTATATCTAGAGATATTGGTTTCATATTATTATAGTATAATAAACGTCTATTTGTCAATTAGAAATACAAAAACCAGTCGCTCATACATCTTATTTATCGTTAGGCCGATATAAGTGCTTGCTTATTCGATTACACATACATCCTAAACTAAATGGACAGGATCTAGTGACATTTTAAACAGTTTGACCCCAAGTCGATAGGTACACCATTTCAATCATTTTGAAATCTCAGTAATGTTATTTTAAGACGGTTGTGGTTCTAGTTCCGGATAAGTTTCGCAGCGTTTCGTTAAACTATGGTCAAGGACCAATTTTGAAACGCAATTTTTTTTGAATATTCAAGTTGAGGCTAATAATTTCTGTTGTACCCGATCTCTTAACTAAACTAAAATAACAGATTTTATATATTTTTTAATCATCCAAAAACAGGATCATGTTTTTGGATGATTAAAAAATACAATGTTTAAAATGTTTAAAAATAAAATGTTTTTGGTTGACATGAAACAGTCGCACGGCACAATTATAAAACCTTAGATCCAACCGAAGTAACACAACGTTGTTTCGAACAAGGCAAGGACGCATCAGTGAGATAAATTAAAGCAAATTAGTAAACAGTAAAACTCAACAACATAAATACACATAAATGCAACTTTTAAAAAAAAAACAAATATTTAACAAGAAAAATCTTACTAATGATTATATTACAAATTTAACAAGTAAGTACATAAAAAACAATACAAAACGAATTAATCAATAGGTAAATATTAATTGGAGCTTTTACTTAAGACATTCAAAATCCTGTAAAATGTACAAATAAAATAAATGTACTAACTAATAACATAGAGATATTGCAATATTATGTTATGTTTGTAAATCCAATACTGGTCTTGTTTTTGTGATTTAAGACATTTTGAGTAACAGAGTTGCTATCTATTTCTTTTAAATATCTAAGCCATTTGGTTTCACAACAAATATCTACCTTTACACAGGGTTTGTTCAGATGCTTAATATTACAAACATTGGAAAAGTATAAATACTTAGTTACTTCTGGGGGCAAACTACCATCGCCTAAAGCTGCATTGTTTTGATATTGTTGACTTTCGTGGTTTACAATTATAATCCTTATTTTAGGGACATCAAGATACGTAACATAAAACTGTTATTTTGAGTGATGATAGTTAACTTTTATACGGAGACTATGCCTAAATTTAATTTGAGGTGATTTATGCAGCTAATTTAGCTCTTTTAATTATTTAAATGAAATAAGTATGATTTAGTGTTCTTTGTTTTGTAGGTGTGTTTTTTATTAAAATCATAGTAAGTACCTAATGCTTCTAGACAATAATTTATCAATTTTGCTTACAGCCCCAGATTTAGAGATAATGGCTTCAAAGATCATACTGATATTATAAATGCGAAAGTGTGTTGGTTTGTCCTTCAATCACGCCGCAGTAGAGCAACGAACAGAGTAGAATTTTTGCATGGGTACAGTTTAGGACCTGGAGAATGACATAGGCTACTTTTTATCTCGAAAAATCCCCCGATCCCGTGGGAATAAAATAAACATATTCGACACGGACGAAGTTGCGGTCATCTGTTGCGGGTTATCTAGTTTTTATATATTTTTTTAATATTATGAACAGCATTTTATATCTCTATAATCAAACATCAAAACTATCGGTAAAGATATTTTATCTTCGTTATTAGAAAAACGGACAGTCCAAATCTTAGATATATATATAGCTTATAATACGATAATTTACATTTATGATAAGTATTATATCAATCAGTCACACAACACACACACACACACAACTGAACACAGAGAATTGCTATGCGAGCACAATACAAGTTTAATAAGTAATGACTAAAGACACCAAAAGCATCTATGAACTTTTCAAATCTTTCTTTCTGGGGTACGTTTATATATACATAAATCCATTATGCAATTCGATGGCGGTCTTTTACCGTCATTTAAAACTCGGCGACTATTTTTCAAGTTCAATGAGATTCATTTGGTAAAAAACTTTTTATTTGTATTTTGAATCACAACTTTAATAAAATGTTTTACTTGTTCGAAGGCGACATATCGAGACTGAATTCTCGACTTCCTGATGTTTATTAGGCTGTTCTCCTAGTACAAATCAACATAGTAATGGTTTTTAAAACGATTGTCGATGTCAACTTCCGTTATTTGCCGTTTTTATAGCCAACGGCATCCCTAACCAAGACTTAATGTGATAAAAAGGTATTACAAAAGGTTAATACCTTTTAACCAGTACTTTAAGGTAGATATTATAGTGTTATAAAATAGAAACTCATTCACCAGTCAGAATTGCTCATTAGCTTGCATGATATGTAAACCTGTACCAGTACTAGAAATAGTATTTAATATCTTTTCCACCCAATCATGCACAATACTTAAAACTCAAATCTATAAATGCTTTTGGAGTCCCTAGTAGTTTAAGACCATAACACAAATATTTAATGCACTTAAAAGTCGTCCCTATTAACACAGTTCCTCACTTCGTTCAACCTCAAGCACTCTGCATCACGGTTACTGTAATCACAAGTGGGGCTGGAATCAGGGCTGTCACACTGCGGGGTGGAGTCTTTGTGGTTAGTTAAGTCATTAACTTGGTTATGCAGGAACTGGTTCATCCATAGCTGTTTCTCTTCCACTTCCCGGCTCACAACCACAAAAAGTTCCTTCTCTTTGCTCTCTAGCTGCTCTTTTAAATATGCTATTAGATCACTACTCTGAAAGAGAAATATAGAAAGGTCAGATTTGGCAATTAATTATTCATTATTTAAATGCCCAAATCATAGAATTGATCATTTCATAAAGTACCCCATCCAGACAGAGACAGAGTAGCCCATCCATTTTTAGGGTTCCGTACCAAAATGGTAAAATGGAACCCTTATGGTGCGACTTTCTCCGTCTGTCTGTCCGTCTGTCCGTCTGTCCGTCCGTCACACTCGATTATTTCAGTAACTACCGAAGCTATCGACATGAAATTTGGAATAGTTGTGTATATTAGTGGCCCAAAGACACTGGAATTAAAAAAAATTGGAAATTATTTTTGTTCTTATTTAAAAAGGGGGGAAAATCTGAGGGTTGAAATTTAAAAGTGAGATAACTGTACTGTGTGGGGTATCATTTGAAAGGGTTTACTTTGTACATTCTAAAACAGATTTTTAATTATTTTTAGTTATGATAGTTTTTGATTTATCGGGGAAAATGTCTAAAAAAATACCGTTCCCCCCCCCCCCTTATCTCCGGAGTTTACCAATCGAAAAATTTGAAATAATTATGGTCAATAGGAATTTATGTATATTTTACAGGAAAACTATAGCCAATGCTCTAACTAGCATAGTTTTTTTGATATTAACAATAAACCACTACAAACAAAGTTAGTCTTGCGGTTCATTAACGAAGGTAATTATTTATTAATAATGCTACGGAACCCTTCGTGTGCGAGTCCGACTCGCACTTGTCCGGTTTTTATTTGTATGATGGCTGAGTTTCTTGCTGGTTCTTCTCAGCAGGAACTGCATTCCTAACCAGTGGTAGATACACTCAACTATTCAAAAGCACTTTTTAAATAATGTACACTCGAATAAAAAATATTTGATTTTGATATTTTTTTTGGAAACCCTACATTAATGACATTATAATGGTCAATGTTCCTAAAATAAATCAACAAATGTTAGATATTCATTGATATGGCCAGTAATTGTATGGCTAATACTATTTCATGAAACTCCACCATTTTGAAGGAACCAGAAGTTTAATTCGCTATAATCCGCGACAAAAGGAATATCTATGTGGTACAGTGATTTTATATATATATTGATTATATATTTTTTAATTATATAGCGTGAATTTATTTATATTTTATTAATGAATTTTATATTTATATTTATTTACCACACCACAGAATTCCCCCAAAAACTACCCTTTATATATTGATAAATATATATTGATTATATATAATATATTATATATATTATTATTTTATATATATATTTATATTTATTTACCGCACCACAGAATTCCCCAAAAACTACCCTCAACGCACGTTTCACTCCGATACCGGAGCATCCTCAGGAGATGTTGCCTCCACAATGCACGATTGTGAAATAATAATATATAATCAATATATATTTATAATATATAAAGGGTAGTTTTTGGGGGAACTCTGTGGTGCGTTAAATAAATATAAATATATATATAAAATAATAATATATATATATTATATTATATATAATCAATATATATTTATCAATATATAAAGCGTAGTTTTTGGGGGAATTCTGTGGTGTGGTAAATAAATATAAATATAAAATAAATTAATAAAATATAAATAAATTCACGATATATAATTAAAAAATATATAAAATATATAATCAATATATATATAAAATCACTGTACCACATAGATATTCCTTTTGTCGCGGATTATAGCGAATTAAACTTCTGGTTCCTTCATTATGATGGACTTCCGCAAAGTAACGCCTGCCTCTATCCAATACTCCACCATTTCACGAAATTATTAACTATTTCACGAATTAATCAAATCTACAATTTGTACATGAAGTATAGACCTCCAGTGGCCGGTTATTTAGACAATATGAACATATTTGTTAGACAACCTTTGGATAAATGATACAAATGTTTAGTGACGTACGTTCATACTTAAATCAGATGATCACAACCACATTTTCATAAACTCATCACTATAATGATCATGATACACATCAGGCTTATGCGATTTAAAATATAAAATACACATACCCTTCCTATTAACTGTGGTGCATCTAACTTGGAGTCCAGATTGTAGAAGTTCCCTTGGATCTGTCGAATGGTGATCCAGTGTCTCCGGCGCAGCGGCAGCATCACAAACCCTAGCTTGTAGTCTGATGGCACATTCAGGATGAACCCACAAATGTTTGACAGATCTAAGCATCCAGGATCTCTGAAAAGACATTTTAATATTACTAATTACTAGATGGTGCCCATAGGAGTGGTGTCCTATGAGAGTGGAGGCCTGTGCCCCGCAGTGGGACGTTAAAAGGCTGTAGTGATGATGATGATGAGATGGTGCCCACTCCTTACTTCATGGGGATTTAGGTTTTTGAAATCCCTAACAGGTCCAGGTCCTCCAGGTCTTCAACTTAACCCAAGCAAGAAATCTAGCCGATCCTAGCTCTGTTGTGGTGTGATTGAAGGACAAATAAACACACATTTTCAGTTAAGTATAATATTAAGTAGAGAGAGTTGTAGGGAGTAGTTTCTTTCACTGAAAAAACTCTTTCTCTCCATGTTTTAGTGGACAGTATTTGACTAGTCAAGCAATAACTGATCTGTTGTGCAACACCGCTTGTTGCATGGAGACCCCAAAGAGGTAATAAGTATTTTTAAATCAAACCAGTATATTATGTATACTTTGATGTACCAACACATTATACTATTTTCATCATCATTCAAGTTGTGTTGTGATATGCTTAATAAATGTAATTGGATTGTGTCCATTCTCATTAAATTAAATAAATAAATATGACTCACTTCCTCTTGTCAAACCAGACGGCTTCACAACCCTTCTTCTGCAAAGCTGCCATGATCACATTGATGTCATAGTTGCCCAGACCCAGCATGGAGCGATGCGGGTTGATCCACACATTGGGGGACAGGCGGCTGCATATTGTGTCTAGTTCAGACTTGGAAAATGTGTTTCGAGTCTGAAAATTTAATGTATTGTATAAATAGTATGTAAAGGAGGATCATCACATCAAAGGCGGCTCGCTCAAAGGAGCGCTGGTGCAGTGAACTCCCACAAAATTTTAAAAAATACATAGGTACTAGGTAAGTATAATAATCAAATAAACTTTGTTATAAACGTTATAAATATTTTTATATAAATCTATTCCCATTGTCATTTTAATCATGAATATCCATAAGTCCCTACCTACCTACTTTACTACTTATTTCATCAATCAACACAAATTTAATACTTGGTATTTTTGTTAAAGTGGAGCGCTTAGAACAGCGCTCCTATAGACGAAAGTTTAGTACAACGCTCTTATTGAAATGTAATGAGAGTAAAAGAGAGCATTCGATGCGAGCGGCGCGTGAGACAAAAGATTTGTATGAGACATTTGGTAAATATGGAGCGGCGCTCCTGACACGAAGTACGCATGCGCGATATTACCCGACTAAATGACATGGCCTGTTGTCACGAAGAAAGAGTTAAAACTCGCGAGTATTTTTTTTATTCGTATTATGCCGGTAAGATGTAAACAAAACACAAAATACGAAAGTAAATTTATTTTGATTTCTTCGCGAGTGCGTCGGATCATTGTACAGTGGCTGGAAAATCTGTATTGTTGTTTTAAATAGTGTACATATTGTGTTGTGTATTTATGTGAAAAAGACTGTGATTTATGTAAATAGTGTAGGCGATTAAAATGGAACAACATAACGTAATGACCGCCGATCATTTACAAATAATTGGTATGCATTTTCTTTTTTTTTAGTGAACTCCCAATATGATCTTTCACGAGCCGCCTCTGCATCACATTATTATCGTTTGAAGAAAACTCCAATCATTTTGATTAATGACAATAGATACTGACTGTTGTAATTAGATAAATAATGCAGCCAGAAATGAATGTAAGAATTTAGAAATCTCCACAATATGTTAAATGACAATTTTTTCTTTCACAGAACCATTTTGGTAAATGCTGTACCAATCTAGACATAGCTGGAAACTCTTTAATGTCTATACAGTCCACAAACATGGCACATGCCTGCAACACATTTTATCTGGGTTAAAACGTGCATTTTTTTCCAATTATGAATTGTTTTTCAAGTAATAACTTTTTAATAGCTTCTCAGAATCGGAAATACGCCGAATATTACAGTCGAGATGTGACAATTAAATACTAACGACCGTGTCGAACAGACTATTTACTTTGACCAGACGCGGGAAATTTTCAGTCACGGTCACTTTTCACGTGATAACATCAACAAAGGCCGGCTGTACAAGGACGAAACTTACCTGGAATAAATTATTGAGCGCGTGTAAAGCGCACAGCTCCTTTACTTGCTTCTCGTGATATATTTGTGGCTTTGAACTCATCTCGATCACTCAATCACCATGATTTGTACTTGTAATCGGCTTTCATGCACAGTTCTCGGCAGACGTTTACTTGAATAGGATTAAAATTTCACACTAACAATTTTAAGAGTTTTTAAATTTAAAATTGATAAATAATTATTAAATTTCAAGCATATTTTTGCGTAAATTGCTACATTTATTTACTTGTCAGTTGTCAGCAGAGACAAGTCACATTTATGCTTCCTAAACAATGAATAAGGAAACTAGTTAGTTTCCTTAGTCATTGTTCCTAAAGGATAGTTGTCAGTGTCACTTGACCAATAAGGCAATATGGCACCAGTGTTTTTTTAAAAATCTGTAAACTGGCTTTAGGGCCCTGGGTCCAATCCACTGATCACTTCTTGATCTACCAATGAAGCCATAAAGCGTATGACACAAGAGGCCGAGGCAAGACGCCTTGATCTTGGATGAAGATTAAAGAGCCTTTATTGATGTGCTCTGAAAAAGAGAATCCTATTTTGCACCTTTGCATGGATAGACTATTCTAGTGGTGGGTCGTTGTCGTATTTTTGACGGACGAAACGCAACTGTTTTCCTGGCGACGGAAACGGCTGCAGAAAACGGTTGTCGTTGCAACTGGTTTGAAGACGGCATAAAAACCAGTTTCAAACTAGTTGCAACGATGAGTCTTCAAAATGGTAATACATTATCGACTGTACTTCATGGGCATAAAGTTCACTTTTGATTGTAAGAACGAACGCGGAACGCGGACGACTACGTTCGCGACGACATTTGTCGTTGAATAAATTCATTCTCGACTGTATGTCATGGGCACAAAGTTTACTTTTGATTGCAAGAACTGGTTTGAGAACGAACGTGGAACGAGGATGATTACGTTCGCGACGACATGTGTCGTTGAATCAATTCATTCTCGACTGTATGTCATGGGTATAAAGTTCACTTTTGATTGTAAGAACTGTTTTGAAAACGAACGTGGAACGAGGACGACTGCATTTGCAACGACGTGTGTCGTGGAATCAATTCATCCTCGACTTTATTCTCTTAGACGTAAAATATAAAATCGCACCAAGTTATTCGAAGACTGGTTTGTGCAACGAAAACTGTTTTACCCAGGACGTAAAAACGGTTTCGCCGTCGCAGGACAGAGAACGGTTTTTAAAAACAGTTCGTCGTCGCAACGCCCACCAGTAGACTATTCGGTTTTGGACTTTTGCCTCTGATTTGGAATTAGACCAAAGACTAATAACCTTGATATTTTTTTTAATTTTAAGTTTTGGCGCCAATCGCCTGTCACTAGGTCACAGCCTCACAGGCCCAGAGTACTTTATACTTTATAGCTGGGAAGTCACTACTTTGGGTCATCTTGTAAACCGTTGTAAAAAATATTTTTAAAACTTAAAAACAATAGAAAGTAGGTATAGAAACATTTTAATACTTTTCAAAAACCATGCAACAATCCAGTGATCGGCGTAAAAAGAGCTATTTTTCCCTATTGAATGAGAACGCTGCTCATCTGCACAAAGCTTCGTTACAAAGGTAGGTAATCCAATTTTATTTTTTAGGGTAATAATTTTATTCCAATACTTTTGTTATCACAGTAGTATTTCTTATTTCAGCTCATCGAACATCACATCAAATCTCCTGTTGGAAGAGTCCTGGAAAGCTAACAATCAAGTTTTAAATGAATATGCACTTGGAGATATGTTGAATTCAGCTAAGCAGCTCATAAAGAACTCAAATGCTCATAATAAGAAAGAAACTTGGAAAAGTTCCATAAGGTAAAGTCTTCCTATATATTACACTGTAGTCATTGGGTAAAGTCTATTTATTCTGATTTATTTTGCCTGGATTATTTTTAACAAGTATAAAATGTTACCTTGAAGCTCTTGGTCTGATAAAAGCCACTGTACATTTTTCCATGACCGTGTAGTAATGCATCAATCTGTCAGACTTTTGATAAATTGGATTTTCATCCTGGATTGGTCTGCAGGGTAAAATGGACAAGTTTTTTTGACAGATTTAAATATGCGCCAAAAGTCCAATGGTATGTTATAGTTTAAATTTTTTAATCTATAGCTCTAACTTATATCCAAATCTTTGTTTACTTGCTTATAAACTGCAAATAATCTATTATTGATCTTAGACATTTTTGATGATTTATAGACAAAAGTTAATTCAACAAAAAAATTTCTTTTGTTAAAGCAGTAAACTTTATCAAGTTACACAATTTTTCCCATAAACAACATTCAAATGAGTTTGGTTTACATAAATATTCCCATTTATAACCATGTATTCAAAACATTCAGATAAACTTTATTTTACAGCAACATGCCTGATCCAGTAACACAATTTGAAAAGTCACTGCAATGTAAAAAATGCACAGAACCCAAGACAATTACCTCAAACTTTATGAACACCGATTGCCGCTGTGAACCTATTGCTACAAAATCAGAAATAATAAGCATTGAATCCTCACAAAACTCCAGTCAAGACTCCAGAGATGAAACTAAACTTTTTAAACCAAAATTTGCCAATTTGAGAACCAAAAAGGCTGCGCCAAATAAATTTGTACCAATTTCCAATAAGAATAAAGATTATTTTAAAAGTAAACCAAGTAGTCAAGAATATATAGAAGTAGATAACTCTAAAAGTATCACAAGCATGGAATATTCTGGTGCTAAAGATAACAATAAGACTAGAGAATATTCTAAAAGGAGAGATATGGTCCAAGAATATGATATAGATGCGGACAAACTGAAGTCTGATACGAGTAAGGATATTGATATGGAAGAAAAGGAGCATAAGAGTCAAGTGGCTAAAATAGCATTTAAAACTGCCAAGGAACAATTACTTGCATCCAATCCCGCTGCTCGCAGGAAGCTGGGTGCTTCCAGGAAAGCGCAGGCCAAATTTGTGTCTCCAATGCTTGGGGCAATGTAAGGTTTTTTTTTTCATTCTTAATATGATTATGATAAAAAAATCTCTTTGTAATTTATAATCTAATATTTTGCATTGGCCATGCTGCCCTATTATGTTTATATTAGACTAGCTGATACCGGGGACTTGTCAGCGAGGAATAAGCTTCTTTCATTCCTGCAGTAACTTTTTAATTTTCCAGTATAAAATGTAGCCTATGTCACTCTCCTGGTCCTCAACTATACATATACAAAAAATCATGTCGATCCATTGCTCTGTTGTGGCGTGATTGACGGACAAACCATCAAACAAACACACTTTCGCATTTATAATATTAAGTATCATGATGTCTGCAACTTCATCCACAAGGATTCAGTGTTACTAAAAATCACATGAAAACTTTTGTTTTATGGGATACATAGTAAGTAGCCTATGATTGTCTCAGGATACAAGCTATCTCTGTTCTTATCAACATTATAGATGCAACCTCCTTTGTACCAAATTTCATCAAAATTGGTTGAAAACATGGGCTGAGAAAGTGTAGCAGACAGACAGACACACTTTCGCATTTATATTTATATGGATTTTTCAACAATCAGTAATTGAATATATACATCATTGCAGGGACAAGCAAGAGACAAGTGAAACGGAAGTATCAGATGAAAGGCTAAAGCACATTGATCCAAAGATGATTGAACTGATTGAGAGTGAAATCATTGACAAGGGAACTCCTATTGGTAACACATACTGTATCAGCTTAGCTTTAAAATTAATTTTGCTTCCACATTGGTCTCTTTTAACTATTCAAGAAACTCAATAAAGGACTCGCATGTTCGTATTTTATAAATAGATCAAATGCAAAATAAAATAGTTTGTATATCAGCAGCTCTGCCCCACAATATGAAAACTCCCATTCCAAGAAAACTCCTACTATATTGAAAGGTGTGAATGCCTTTGAATGAATGGAATGTGAATTTTATAAGTGCGAAAGTGTCTGTCTGCTACGCTTTAACTACCCACCTTTCCAACTGATTTTGATACTAATTGGTGGTTATAGACATAGAATGTGTCCCGAGGAAGGAGCTACCATAGATTAATTACTATATGCGATACTCGCTTCCCCTCAACTGCGGCGACGCCTTTAGACTGTCGATCGTATTGTCGGCGACATGGCATCTATTTGAGGAACATGAAGGAAATAATACAAAATATTATTTGAATAAAAAATCTTTTGTAGTTGTATTTGCTGCAACACAGTTTGTTTTTAATGCAGTTGTTTCCGTTCTATAGTAAGTAGGTACCTATAATACTAGCTGATACCCGCGACTTCGTCCACGTGGTTTAAGCTTTTTATTCCTGCGGGAAATCCTCAATTTTCCGAGATAAAAAGTAGCCTATGTCACTCTTATAAAAGCTAACCTTACTTTGTGGAATGCAGCGGGACACCTTACACCATGTATTAAACACGAAATATAGTTTATTAACACTTTATCGAGATTTTATTTTAGCACAGGAATTTAATGTTTTTCTTACTTTGACATTAAATCACACACAACACTGTTTTTTTTACTGTCAATCAATTATTTGAATTTTGGTTCGTAAAGACTGTCAATGGTCACGAATAAACACACTGAAGAAGTCTTTACTTAACACTTTCCCTAATTCTATTGTATTGTTGACAGGATTTTTAACCCAAGCGTAGGTCTGTCAGCCGAGGTCGCGGAACGGGTTTTGTTAGCATATCAGCTAATTGGTCTACTGATGGTGTCTTGATGACATTCAGCGTGTTACTTTGCACCATCTCTCTTACAAAGAAATGCCTAACACGAATGTGTTTCGTCCTCTTGTGGAACTCCGGATTATGCGCTAATCTAATCGCGGCCTCGTTGTCCACTTTAAGAGTAGGTATTTCTTCTAGACCCGTTAACATCTTGAAAATCCGCTGAAGCCAAACCAATTCTCGTGCAGCTTCGCTGGCAGCGACGATTTCGGCTTCTGTGGTTGATATGGCAACTGTTGCCTGTCGCTGGCTGAGCCATGATACAACTGCGCCAGCATATTGGCAAACTACACCTGTTGTTGAACGACCAGTGGTGACATCTCCTCCATGATCAGCGTCAACCTACGAGGTGATTAGGTCCACTGCTGTACGTAATCCCAACGTTAGAAGTCCCTTTTAAGTATCGAAATATTCGTTTGACTTTATTCCAATCGTCTGTTGTAGGATTCTCCAGTTTTCGTGAAACTACGCCTACAGCATACGCTATATCAGGGCGAGTGCCTACCATTAAATACGCAAGAGCGCCGACAGCTTCTCTATAAGGAAACTTATTTTCCTGTTTGCAAGCTTTCCCTAGTTGAACACCCTCTTTCTCGATTGGAGTTGAAACTGGATTACAATCAGCCATCCCAAAACGTTGCAAAATCTTCTTCGTGTAAGATTCTTGCTTAATATTTATGGAACCATCCGCTGCTTTTCCAATTTCAAGACCCAAGTAGTAAGAGGCAGGTTTGGTGGTGATTTTCAGCCTTTTTCTGAGATCTTCCAGAAAACTGTTGGCCAGTTCTGCATCGGTTGCAGCGACCAAACCGTCATCTACATATAGTGTGATAAGTATCTTCTTATCTCCGATTTTCTTCGTAAATAGGCAAAAATCTGCCTCACTCTGCTTGAAGTTCATTTCAAGTAATATACCTTCAAAACAAGAGTTCCAGCATCTTGGTGCTTGCTTTAACCCGTAAAGGCTACGATTCAGGCGATATACTTTTGATGAATTATCATTATATCCCTCCGGTTTCTGCATGTAGATTTCTTCTGTCAATGTACCATTCAGGAACGCGGTTGCGACATCAAACTGTACGAGGTGTAATTTTTCCTGGGCACTGACGCTTAGAAGTGCTCGTATTGTAGCGAGTCTCGCAACGGGACTAAACGTTTGCTCATAGTCAAGGCCTTTCCGCTGTTTGAATCCCTTAACTACTAGCCGAGCTTTGTACTTATCTATGCTGCCGTCGGGGTTGCTCTTGATTCTTAGAACCCACTTGCATGGCAGAGCCTTCCTGCCCTTAGGTAAGTCACAAGGCGTCCATACGTTTAGCTCCCTCAGAGACTTCATTTCACTGTCCATGGCTTGCAGCCAGTTGTTTCGATCCTCTCGATTCATGGCGTCTTTATAATCTTTAGGAAAAGATTCGATTACACACACATAGTCATCAAATCTCTTGGGCCGTCTCAACTGACTTCGATCGCGAAGATCGTAGCGTGGCGGTGGTACAGCATCATGAAACACTTCATCATCTACATCAGACTCATGAACGGTGTTATCTTCGTCATTTCCCTCGAGAACACGTTCAAGGTCATTCGAAACTGTATCTTCAGGAACTTCCACTAGAACACGTTCAGTATCGTTCTTTAGTACTGCTTGTTCAGGGTTTCCCTCGGATGGCACTGTCTGTGGATCTTGATTCAGGTCTCCTTCGGATTGAATTGTTAGTGGATCCTCGTGTAATTCTTGGTTAGCCGTTTCCTTGTCAATGGCGCCGTCCATCGGCAGTAGCAACTTGTATTCCCTCGTGTTCGTGTCGGTCTCTACACAACTCGGTTCAGTAATTGCAATCGGTAGTGGCTTCTCGTCGAAAATTACATCGCGCGAACGAACAAGAACGTTTTTCTTTCCGTCAGTGATCCAAATACGGTAACAATCTTCATCGTATCCAATCAGAATACCCTTAATCGCTTTCTTGTCAAGCTTCTTCCTCTTTTGCTTCGGGATATGGACGTAGGCTGTGCATCTTATTACACGAAGGTGTTTGATGATCGGCCTCTTTCCATACCAAAGTTCATAAGGGGACTTGTCTTTGTTTGTTGGACCTGTTCTGTTTAGGACATATGCAGCAGTATTGATTAGTTCAGCCCACAGTTGTTGCGGCATCGGTTCATGCGCATACATCAGCGATCGGGCTGTCTCCACAAGCGTCCGGTTCTCACGCTCGTTGACTCCATTCTGTTCTGGGGTGTACGGCGCGACTAGCCGCTGCTGAATGCCGTGTGAATCCAGAATTTGCCGAACTGCCTGGTTGTCAAATTCGCCACCGTTGTCACTCAAAAGGCATTTTATGGTATGTCCTACGACTTTAGTCTGATTAATCATGAGGGCGAGTTTATCCTTCACTTCAGATTTCTGTCTCAAAAAATATACCATACGGTACCCGGTGAAATCATCCTTGAACAAAACGTAATATTTCAAATTCGTAAAACTAGGTTGAAATGGTCCACAAACGTCGGTGTGTACGAGTTCTCCTGGCGCTGTTGCTCTAGTTCTCGCACCGAATTTAAGTCTATGGGCTTTCCCATATAAGCAGCCTTCACACGAGTCCTTGTCGAGAGGTAGATCTAGGCCCAGTTCGCGTTTAACCGTAGCTTTCACATGCCTCTTATTCTGATGTACAAGTCTCTCATGGTATAACTGCATCGTTGCAGATGTCGCATAGACTTCGATTGGCCTTGCAGGTGGTACATTGCGCACGTCTAGGCGATATAAGCCACCTTGTTGCTGGCGTCTTCCTATTAAGCTTGCTTCTCCGTTGACATAGACGGTGCATTCTTTTGTCGTCGATGAGAATACGCTGTTCGGAATTTTGTCGTGTAGTGCCAAAACTGAAAACAAATTTTTATTTATTGCTGGAACATACCAAACGTCTTGCAGGGTAATACCGATCGCTTTCCCACGAACTTTTGCCTCGATATTTACTGAACCTTTGCCTTTAGCACTAATCGCATTGCCATTAGCCGTAGTTACAGTACGAATCTCGTCAAAACGTTCATAATTTTGGTATAAGTCAGCCCGATTTGTTACATGGCTCGTGGCGCCGTTATCCACGTACCAATTTTCTGTGTCACGTTCGATTAAAAAAAACTTCTGTGCTTTCTACTGACATCAGGACCATGTTAGCGTCTTTAGAAGTTGAAGGCGTCGGTTGCGAATTACTGCTTTTCGGAGGTCTGCCATCTTTTATCCACTTGTGACAGTTTTTTACTCGATGCCCAATTGCCTGACAATAATTGCATTTTAATTTCTTATCCTTCTTCTTCTCCTGAGAGGCGGTGTTCTTGCTGGAGTACGTGACAAGAGCTTCTTGTTGAGTGCCATTGTTGCTGTGCAATTGACGCTCGAATGCACACAGATGACTCGTGAGGCTTTCCACTGTTCTGTCGGATTTCGGTGACAACAGCCAACTGCTTCTAAAAGAAAAGAAGGTATCATCAAGGGTATCAAGAATTTTGCAAATCAAAAGCAATTCTGGTAGCTCCTCGTTATTGTCCTTCTTCATTTCTTGATTCAGCTGTGTCCAAATATTCTTTAATTTAGACATTTGGCTGGCAACATCATCTCCTGCATCTTTTTTGTAGCCGAAAAAACTCATACAAAGATTGTATGCCTTGTCTTCATCACTACCATCGAATAGGCGGTGCAACTCTAGCCAAACATCACGCGCGGTCGTGTAACGCATAACTTTCCTAAGTGTGTCTTCCTGCATATTGGTCGTTAGTATTAGAAGAGCGGTGGAATCGGCCTTATTGAAACAGTCTAGACTCTGGTTATACGTACTCATTACGGCATCTCCAGATCCGGTGACTGGTTCTGTGGGTCTTTGGAACGAGCCTTGTACCACATCAAGCGCTTTCGGGACGGTCTTTAATAGGCATTTGACTTTATATTTCCAAGTATCCCAGTTATTTTTCCCTTCTAGTAGACCAATTTGTATTTTACCGGTAATATTCTCCATTATGCAGGGCGGATTCTTAAACTGCAGTGCTCGTTTTTAACTTACGATGCGGGTCCTCAGACTTGCTTGCTGGCTCATAACCTATAAAAGCTAACCTTACTTTGTGGAATGCAGCGGGACACCTTACACCATGTATTAAACACGAAATATAGTTTATTAACACTTTATCGAGATTTTATTTTAGCACAGGAATTTAATGTTTTTCTTACTTTGACATTAAATCACACACAACACTGTTTTTTTTACTGTCAATCAATTATTTGAATTTTGGTTCGTAAAGACTATTGTCAATGGTCACGAATAAACACACTGAAGAAGTCTTTACTTAACAACCTGGTCCTCAACTATACCCATGCCAAAAATCACGTTACGAAACCCATGAACATTTTATACATATATGGGATCAAGGGAAAATGTTTTTTCTTTTATTTTGTTTTTACGTCAATCTTCCAATGTTTTTAATAGTCTAAATTATTCTTCTATTTGGGACGGAGACAAATCAAAAACAATGAAAATCGGTACACCGACTTTGTTTTATATAATAAGAAGATGTTTGCGAAAAAATAAATATCATATCATTTGGAAAAGAGAGGGAGTGGTAAAGCTTAGTGTCCACCAGGCTGGGACGACATTGCGGGCCTGCAAATGGCCAAGTCGGTGATACAAGAGGCGGTGGTGTGGCCGCTGCTCCGGCCCGACATCTTCACGGGGCTCCGGCGACCGCCGCGCGGCATCTTACTATTCGGGCCCCCGGGCACGGGCAAAACCCTCATTGGTAAGTGTGATATACCTGCGTGACTTAATCGCGCACTTGTATGACGCGTATCGTGACTTAACTAAAGTTCGAATTTGATACAAATTGCAAACCCCTATTTTACCCCCTTAGAGGTAAAATTTTTAATCCTTTCTTTGTGCTACAAAAGCTGTCTCAGTATGCCAAACTTCAGCCTGATCTGTCCAGTGATTTATTAGACATAGTCCGACAAACTTATCTGACCCGGTGATAGTGTCGCTAGTAAATATGAAAAATAAAATAAAAACAAACTAAACAGCCATAAAAGTTAGTTCCGATTTTGACCTCCAGGTTCAGATAAGTTTGTGGGACTGTAAATTATAAGTATATTTAGCTGAACTGTCAGGCTTTTCTATATAGAATAAGAGATAGTTGCACTTTTGGTAACTATTGCTAGAAAAGCTGATTCAGTCTTAGGTGGGTGCTACACTCTCCACTGAGTTGATAGTGAAAGTCTGCCCGCATGCTGATGGGCCTTTCACTAGATATGGCCGTTCTAAGACGTGTTATCGTTACCAAAAATGAACCATAATTAGAAAAGCTGATCTGATGGTATCTATAACTCAAAGTAAGACGTATCACGTATCCTATCTGTATGGTATAGCTCGTATTGTGTGTCAGGTAAATGCGTGGCGGCTCAGTGCCACGCGACATTCTTCAGCATCTCGGCGTCGTCGCTGACGTCCAAGTGGATCGGCGACGGGGAGAAGATGGTGCGCGCACTGTTCGCCGTCGCGCGGTGCCACCAGCCCGCGGTAATAGACTAAGAGCTAGCTGCACTTTTGGTAAGTATCCCCAGAAAGGCTGATTCAGTATTAGGTGGGTGTCGGGCTCTCCACTGATGACAAAAGTGAAGGTCTGCAGGCATACTGATGCGCCTTTGGCTAGATATGGCCGCTGCAAGACGGTTTATGGTTACCAAAAATGAACCATAACTAGAAAGGCTGATTCTTGTACAGTATAGTACACGTCACGTCTTCACGTTGATTGCTATTAAATAAATCCTTACGCCTTCATAATTTTTAATAGCAATCAACGTGACGACATAATAATTGCTAATATTTTTTACAGCATGTATGTTCATAACGTCTTTGAGAGGTGATGGCCCGATGAATAGAGTCAGTTTTAATACTGTTTACATCTAAGGTATTGTGCATACTTTAATACTGTACCAGCCATAAACCGTCTTGTAGCGGCCATATCTAGCGAAAGGCCCATCCGCATGCGGGCAGACTTTCACTTTTGTCATCAGTGGAGAACCCTACACCCACCTAATTTTCTGAGGATCGTTACCAAAAGTGCATCTCTTATAATATATTGACCAGCGAAATCTGTTAGGGATAACTGTTTAAAAATTCTGTTGCAAGATTTGTCCTAAACTAACCCACATTGCAAGTTTAATAAAATCTTGTAATAAAATTGCAGGTGATATTCATAGACGAGATCGACTCGCTGCTGACGCACCGCAGCGACTCTGAGCACGAAGCGACGCGACGTATCAAGACCGAGTTCCTTGTGCAGTTCGACGGAGCCGCCACTGGTAGGGGTGTGAAACTTGAAAAATACCTAAAATATTGGATAGAAACGGCGTTACTTTACAGAAGTCCAAATGAAGGAACTAGAAGTTTAAGTTGCTATAACACCAATTGGGTATTTGGAAAATATAGTCAAATCAGCAACTTTTTTTTCAAACGTCAAAACGCGTCCTAATTATGGGATTAATAATCCCATAATTAGTCCTAATTATTAAAGTCCGACGCACTTTTTTCCTTCATCGATTGTTAGGGTTCCGTACCAAAATGGTAAAATGGAACCCTTATGGTGCGACTTTCTCCGTCTGTCTGTCCGTCTGTCCGTCTGTCCGTCTGTCCGTCCGTCACACTCGATTATTTCAGTAACTACCGAAGCTATCGACATGAAATTTGGAATAGTTATGTATATTAGTGGCCCAAAGACACTGGAATTAAAAAAAATTGGAAATTATTTTTGTTCTTATTTAAAAAGGGGGAAAATCTGAGGGTTGAAATTTAAAAGTGACATAACTGTACTGTGTGGGGTATCATATGAAAGGGTTTACTTTGTGCATTCTAAAACAGATTTTTAATTATTTTTAGTTATGATAGTTTTTGATTTATCGGGGAAAATGTCTAAAAAAATACCGTTCCCCCCCCCTTATCTCCGGAGTTTACCAATCGAAATATTTGAAATAATTATGGTCAATAGGAATTTACGTATATTTTACAGGAAAACTATAGCCAATGCTCTAACTAGCATAGTTTTTTTGATATTAACAATAAACCTCTACAAACAAAGTTAGTCTTGCGGTTCATTAACAAAGGTAATTATTTATTAATAATGGTACGGAACCCTTCGTGCGCGAGTCCGACTCGCACTTGCCCGGTTTTTTTAAAATGGTTATTCAAAATAAAACTATCAGGGGACGTGGATATTACGACTTTTGGGAGACGAAAGAACTTCTATAGTAACCTTGCCATGCATTTGCATATTAGAAACTCTACGTATTACACTTTGACTGCTTCGTTGGTCTATTGATCAGCATGTTCGGAGTTCGGACTGCGGCCGACGAGGTCCTGGGTTCGAGTCCCGTAACAAGCATTGGATTTTTCTGACAAGAAGTTCTCAGTTCTAGCTTGGAGTTAGGAAATTGGCGGTGTTTTACTCCCGTGCCTCGGAGAGCACGTTAAGCCGTCGCCCGTAAGCGTGTTGCGCTTGACCTCTCTCCAGAGAAGGTAAAAGTGCTATCTCACGAAATTGTTGGCAGGTGATGAAGACCGACTGCTGATAGTGGGTGCGACAAATCGCCCGCAAGAGCTGGACGAAGCCGCGAGGCGGCGCCTTGTCAAGCGGCTGTATATACCGCTGCCTGATGTTGATGTGAGCATTTACAATAATTATAAACAACTAGCTGATGCCCACGACTTCTTCCGCGTGGATTGAGTTTTTTGATTCCTGCGGGAACTCTTTAATTTTCCCGGATAAAAGTAGCCTATGTGTAATTCCAGACTATAATCTATCTTTGTGTCAAATTTCATTCAGATCCGTTCAGCCGTTCTGGTGTGATTGAGTAACAAACATCCATCCATCAAAACTTTCGTATTTATAATGTTAATAGGTAGTATAGATTTTTATTAATTGTATTTGTTTCGTCTACAGGCACGTAAACAAATAATATCAAATCTGCTAAAGAACGAAAACCACGACCTTACAGACCAAAACATGTCCGAGCTGGCCAGCCTCACAGGTGGCTACTCAGGGGCTGACATGAAGTCCCTGTGCTCTGAAGCAGCCATGGGGCCCATACGCTCAGTGCCTCTGTCGCAAATCGTCACCATTGATAGGGACAAGGTAACAATACTGAATGGCACATAGGCCTAAAAAATATGATCTTTAATATCAGTATGCTTAGAAAATTTTTAACATTGCATTTTCATTGAATGTAAAATGAACCTTAAATGCATTGATTTAGAACTCAATTTCATGTATGCAATAAGACCGCCTTTTGCACCCTTCTGTCTTATATTGTAAGCTTTTGTTTATTGTTATTATTTTTAAGTGTGTGCTATAAAGAGTTCATCTATCTATCATATCTATCTATGCATTCATAGCCAGCGCTACAAACGGAAACGTTTCGTAAATAATATCAGTTGTACTGAATTTGTGACTATAAATCACTAGCTTTTGGGTCCATTTTACTTTAACACCTTTAATTTTTATCACGAATTTGATCAATCGAAAATGTAATGTTAAAACTTATAGACTAAGTACAGTATTCAAGGCTTCAAGCTACTGTACACGTGTTTGTTTTTCCAGGTCCGTCCAGTCAACGTCCAGGACTTCAAGGCTGCGCTCCAACGGGTCCGGCCGAGCGTATCGCAGGACGACCTCGGCCAATATGTCAAGTGGAATAACACTTACGGTCAAGGATTTTGAATTTTTACATAGATAAACTTTATTTTAATAAGTACCTCCATACCTACTTCAATAAATACCGTCAAATATACCTTTACATGATGTGTTATTCTTCTCGAGCATCGAGACTCGATTTCATACCTTCCCTACATACTCCTTTTATTTTACCAACCGGACCGGCACTGGGCACAGCCACAGACCTTATGAATTATAGCGATCGGAAGTAGGCAAATCATATAAAATCTAGTAAGTAGTTATTCTCGATAATAATTATTCGATGATGTTTTACTTGGAATAATAAGACGTATCCTATCTTCTAGGCGATAATATTAAATAAACATCCTTGCTCAATTCTCATTCTGTTTATCCCTTAGATTAAGTATATATATAGTTCGCGCGCGAGTGGAATGCAGAGCTTAGGTATTTGGCACCTCATGCCTCGACTGCATGCAACTCGCACGCATACCTACTATATTAAAGGTACATCCTACTTCCATGGTGAAGTACCTCCCTAACTCAATGGTTTTAAATTGACAGTTTTACTTAATATAGTCTGTGGTAATCAGCTGTTTGTGAGTTTGTGTCTGCACAGAACATTATTACTCCTGGCGGTGTGTCTGTGACTGTTTGTGTTTGTGAGTTTGACCTTGACATTAACAAAGATCGCGGTATTTTTATTCTGATTTTTATCAATTTCTGAAATTTTAGTGATATATATGTAAAAAAAATGAATTATCGCTATAAAATCTAAATGGAACAAGATAAACTATAGTTTAGAATATCAGCACAATACAAAATGGACCAGGAAAACAGAGTTGTGGTACTGATTGACATGGACTGTTTCTACTGCCAAGTGGAAGAGAAACTCAACCCTGAACTGAAAGGCAAGCCTATTGCCGTGGTGCAGTACAACCCGTGGAAAGGAGGAGGGTAAGCGGAGCTAATAAACAGCAGCAGAAAAGGTTATATTTTACTAGATGATGTCCGCGTGGAAATAGTTTTTTTAACTCCCGAAGGAACTCCTTAATTATACGGGATGAAATAAAAAGTAACCTATGGAAAGGAATATAAAAATTCCCCTGGATGTAACCTACCTCTTTATCGAATTTCATTAAAATCGGTTACAGCATAGCAAACACACACTTTCGTATTTAAAATATTAGTACTTAAGTAAGTACATTTACCTGAGCTAAAAATTGTCATTGTTTATCATCGTTGACCCATTACTGAGCATGGTTTTCCTCTCAGTTTTTAATTTTATTTAGAATGATTTTCATTTTATTTAATTAGAATGATTTGGCCCTCTTCTACACTGACCAAGTAAATCTGCCAATCTTGGCAGACTTCACAAACATTTGAGAACATGCAAGCTCTCTTGACCTCTTCATAACCATTAGGCTATCACTGCTCCTAAATTGTGATTTTTACTTTAGGATAATTGCAGTGAACTATGTAGCGCGAGGCATGGGAGTGACGCGGCACATGAGAGGTGACGAAGCCAAGGAGAAGTGCCCGGAGATCGAGCTGCCGTCCGTGCCTTGTCCGAGAGGGAAAGCTGATATCACCAAGTAAGCTTATATCACCAAGATACTCAATTAAGTCAACTATTGAATCAAATCACTATCCTATATTATATATGGTGAGCTGTAAGATATTACTTATTTAAATTAAAAATCAAATTAAACAAAATAACATAATAAAATAACTACATAAACATTACTAAATTATTTTACAACGTATACAAAAAAAAAACATCAATATACAACATTACACGTCATAATGGCCACCATTTCACGATTATCACGAGCTGGCACCTATTCATAACAAAACTTGCAATGGAAAGTTGTCTGACCTCTTGTCAGGTAAAGATATTTACAGATAAATAATGGATCCATTATTTTTTTACAGGTATGTGATGACATTTTTATTTGTTTTGTAGGTACAGGGATGCAGGAAAAGATGTGGCAAAAGTGCTTCAAAAGTTCACTCCTCTGCTGGAAAGAGCATCCATTGATGAAGCCTATTTAGACATCACAGCTCCTGTAAGTTGCAGTTTTTTAAAATTCTCATATAATTTTATTAGGCAAAAGGAGAGTGGGAAGACAGGAAAAAATGGTCTGATGACATCATTGATAGAGCAGAACAAGATTATTGGAAGAGTATTGCTACCAAAAGACATAAATGGAAAAGGATGGAGCAGGGAGGTGCTATGGAAGCAGCGTTGCCAGTTTTTTTTTTTTACCAAGTCTGGATTTTAGAATTTTTTGAGTGAAAACAGCGGGATTCTTTCGTCGAAAGTGGGACATAGTAAAAAAAACGTATATAATCAGAAGTTTCCAAATATTTATCTTTTCGATATCGATAGCAAAAATAGCCATAGAAAATGTATTTCAATAAAAATATATTTTAAATCAGATTAACACTATCGTTAAATAGTTGAGTCTTATTCGTCTTCAGAATAAAAAATAAAACAGGAATCAAAATCAAAAAAGTTTCTTTCATTGCAAAAATATGGCGTTCCAAACAATAGCCTGTGGAGCATTACGCGCCGGGCGGGTGGCAGTACACACTTGTCTGTAACACCCACCCACCCACGCTTCCTCAGCACACTTGCGATGCATGGTCGAGTTATCTCCGAAAAGCGGGACTGAGCCTGTCCCGCGCGGGACATTTAATTTTGTAATCGGGACTTCTCGCCAAAATCGAGACATCTGGCAACGCTGTATGGAAGGCTGTTTCATAAACACAGTATAACAATCCATACTAATATTATAAATGCAAAAGTGTGTCTGTCGGAGTTAAGGAGTTCCAGCGGGAATTGAAAAAATTAATCCACACGGGCATCATCTAGTTAGAAATTAAAAGTTGAAATTGTGTGGGAAGTAAAGCTATCATAATAAATAATAATTATATTATTTTTCTTATATTTATTTAATCTAATCAATTAAATAAATATTAAATATGAATAATGATATATTAATATGTAACAGGGGAGGCACTAACTCCCATAACACAGTCTTTACTTTTTTGGGAGTTAGAGGCCAAATTATAATTTTGAACCTTGTAATTTTGCAAATAAAGATTTTATTATTATTATTATTATTATTTTATCAATATAAATAGCAATCTCACTCGAAATTGAAATTGAAATTCATGGATTGCAACATAATCATATAAATATTATAAATGCGAAACTTTGGATGGATGGATGTTTGTTACTCAATCACGCCCCAACGGCTGAACGGATCTGTATGAAATTTGGCACAGAGATAGATTATAGTCTGGAATAGCACATAGGCTACTGTTTATCCCGCGTACGAAACAACCTCAATCCACGCGTACGAAGTCGCGGGCATCAGCTAGTACATAATATCTCCAATTTCTGTACCAATGTTTTTGAATAACTGCTGCTTGATCTGCTATTGCAGATTCCAAATTCCAGTACAATACAACCAGTCAACATTGGTTAAAACCATTGGTTCTAGGTACACAAAAGGCTAGAAACCCTAAACGTGCATACCATTTCAAGTGACATGATGCCTAACACGTTCGCACTGGGCTATGACAACATAGATGGGTTCATATCAGACGTGCACGCCTGCGGGTCGGACTTCATCGAGTTTGATTACGATCACGCGAAACAACTGTTGGTGGGCGCTTTGATTGTTAGCGAGATCAGAGCTGCGGTATACGAAGAAACAGGTACGTTTTATCCACAAGCGCTTGACTGCGATATCATGTGATGATGCAGTCTAAAGATGGAAGCAAGCTCACCTGATACTGGGGTGTCCCAGAAGTAAAGAGACAAGTCAATGAAAATTTTTTTTAATGAAAAATTGTATGTCAACTGGTGTGTCATTATAAATTATACAAAATAATAGTAAAAATACAATCTATATCAAATTTGCTCCTGCGATGCCTTTATAGCCGATTTTTCTCAAATTAATGCTTGCACGTCTCATGACTGCTTTTCCAGAAGTTGTTGCCACCCGTTTGGCCAATCTAGCCCATTTTTGTTTGAAAGATGTCAACGTTTTTGATTTTTCTGAATACTTTTTGTATTCCTTTTTACACAGAGCCCAAAACATTTCGATACCTCGAGCTTGAGGAACATTTGGAGCATTGTTTTGTTTCGATATGAATTCGACGCCCATAGATTGCAAATATTGAGTGACTTCAGACTCGTAATGACACGAAGCCATATCCGGCCAGAATACAACGTCTTCCCTCTGATAATACTTGTCTATAAACGGTATTAATCGCTTCATAATACACTCTCGAAGATAAACTTTTGCGTTCATAGACCGTGTACAGATAAATGGTTCGGAAACATTGCCGTTTTCGTCTATAGCTTGCCAAACCAGATACTTCTTGAAAAATTTAGACGTTGTTTTAACTTTTTCGCTGTAATCCACCTCACCACGACTGGTAGCGTGGAAATATTGCTTCCCAGGAATATCAGAGGGGTCAACCGGTACATAAGTTTCATCATCAATTATGAGAATTTTTTTCAAAGTTTTTTGGTAAACTCGACGGCAACCTCGCTTAGCACGCACTTCTTGGTCTTTCACGTACTTTGGAGCGGATGATATATATTCTACTTTGTAAAGAAAAGGTTTTATAACCGTCTATGCATCTGTTCATTATAACGATTGTATATTATTGACACCTATGATCTATGTCTTATTTTGTTGAATAAAGCCAATATCTTATTTTGGTTTATCTTTTAACTGTATCAATTTATTCAACAAAATAAATTTTATTTTTCACCGATTGTAATCATGTCTGACGAAAAGGAGAAGTCTTCGTCAATGTCACGATACCTACGTCCCGAACGTTTTGACGTGGAACCCGCAATGCCTGGCTCAGACCTGAAGTGGGCCCACTGGAAATATTCATTCGAAAATTTTATCACACAAGAAACTACCTCACCTGACGATGTTCTTAAGTACAAACTCCTTGTCAATCATATTTCGCCATCAATTTTCAATTTCATTCAAGCTTGTACCACGTATGTTGATGCCATAAGTACTCTTAATACTGCTTATGAGAAACGTCAAAATATTATCTTAGCTCGGCACCGCTTAATTACGAGAAAGCAACAGACTGGTGAATCTTTGGCAGAATATTCAAGAAACCTTATCATTCTCGCTCATGAATGTCACTTCAAAGCTGTCACTGCTAGTGAGCATCAAAGCGAAACTGTACGTGCAGCGTTCATCTCCGGGATATCTTCACAAAAAATAAAAGAGAGACTTTTAGAGAAAAATACCATGACTCTTGAAGAAACATTTAACCTCGCTATATCATTAGAGACAGCTGAAAATACTTCTAAAATTCTTACTACTTCATCTCCATCTCCATTGTCTGTCCCTATTAATGCAATTTCTAAAACAGTAGCAGCAACAAACACTCAGAACAAATTTCAACACAGCTGTCCTACACCAAGTGGTCGTCGATGTTTTTTCTGCGGTGGAAATATACATCAGAGAGTCAAGTGTCCTGCAAATAATGCTGAATGTCAACTCTGTTTCAAAAAGGGTCACTTTGCCAACGTTTGTCGTAGTTCTAGCCAACGTACCGCGAATGCTATTGTAATGGACGATGACGAATTCTCTCAAAACGCTGAATCTAACTTACCAACAATCTCCGCTGCTGCCCCATCGAGTTTACGAAAAGCCACTATTCCAATTCTATTGAATAATTATCATGCAGATGCACTGCTAGATACCGGAAGCTCAGTTAGTTTCATCGACAACACTATTGCTCAAACCATGAATCTCAAAAGAAAACCCTGCAGACAATCAATAACCTTAGCATCTCTTAACAACGTTTCATACGTTAACGGAATGTGTCACGCAACCCTTCAGATTGGTGAGCATGTACACCATCGACAACCTCTTCTTATTGTTGGCAACCTGTGTGCCGATGTTATCATAGGACATGACATTTTAGGAAAACATTCGTCGTTGGAACTGCAGTTCGGAGGAGATAAAATACCATTGAAAATTTGCAACGTATTGGAAGCTAGTGTCCCACCAGCTTCTGTCTTCACCAATCTTTCTCCAAATGTAAAGCCTATAGCTATACGTTCCAGACGTCATTCACAAGAAAATGAAGAATTCATTTCAAATGAAATAAATAACTTAATTAAGGACAAAGTAATCGAACCGAGTATCTCGCCTTGGAGGGCACAAGTGCTCGTTACTGGTGAAGGTCATCATCGGAAGCGTCTTGTCATTGACTATTCTCAAACCATAAACAGATTTACAGAGCTTGACGCTTATCCTTTGCCTAGCATCGATTCTATCGTAACACAAGTCGCTAAATACAATTTTTTTAGCCAAATTGACCTTAAAAGTGCTTATCATCAAGTCCCGATTCTTCCAAAGGAAAAAATATACACTGCGTTTGAAGCATGTGGGAACCTCTACCAATTTACTCGTATACCATTTGGAGTCACGAATGGTGTAGCAGCTTTCCAGCGAACTTTACAATTTATCATTGATTCGGAGAAACTTAAAGGTACATATGCTTATCTAGATGATGTAACTGTATGTGGCAAAGATAAACAGGACCATGATGCCAATCTTCAAAAATTCATGAAAGCCGCTGAGAAATACAAACTCACTCTGAATATGAGCAAATGCACTTTTGAATCAGAATCCATCAATCTTCTTGGCTATACTATTCATCATAACGTCATCAAGCCTGACAAGACTAGATTGGAACCACTGATAAATCTTCCAATCCCAACTGATACTGCTACTTTGAAAAGAGCACTTGGGCTATTCGCTCATTACTCCAAGTGGGTCAATAATTTTTCTGCCAAAATCAGACCGTTGATTGAAGCTACTTTTCCTTTATCTGAAGAGGCTATTAACGCTTTTAACAATATAAAGATTGATATTTCTAAATCAGCTTTAGCTGGAATAGATGACAAAGAAATATTTTCTGTCGAAACAGATGCCTCTGACTTCGCTATCGCAGCAACATTAACACAAAAAGGGCGCCCTATAGCGTTCTTCTCACGTTCGCTCAACGATTCCGAAAAAAGACAACCCTCCATTGAAAAGGAGGCCAGTGCTATCGTCGAAGCTCTGCGCAAATGGAGACATTATTTGGTCGGAAGACATTTTTTGCTCATAACAGATCAACAATCTGTTGCATTTATGTTCAATCAAACACATTCTAATAAGATCAAGAACGAAAAGATCGAGAGGTGGCGCCTGGAATTGTCATGTTTTAAATACGACATTATTTATCGACCCGGGAAACAGAATTTCGCTGCCGATGCTCTCTCTCGAGTCTGCATGCACATAGATGCTGCATCTTCTAACTCCAAACTCGTGGAACTTCATCGATCTCTCTGCCATCCTGGAATCGCACGTATGGTACACTGGATCAGATCAAAGAACTTACCATACTCTGTCGAAGAAGTGAAACGAATGACAGCAGCATGTCCCATCTGTGCTGAAATCAAACCTCGCTATGCAAAACACCAAGGGCATCTTATAAAGGCAACTGCACCCTTTGAAAGATTGAATTTAGACTTTAAAGGCCCGATTCCATCCAATACCCAAAACCGATACATCTTAACGATAATCGATGAATACAGCCGTTTCCCATTTGCTTATGCTTGCAAAGATATGACCTCCGGAACTGTCATAAAATGCCTTAAAGATTTGTTTTCCATGTTCGGTACTCCGGCGTATATCCATTCCGATAGAGGATCTTCGTTTTTATCAGATGAACTGAGACAGTTTCTATTTTCACTTGGGACATCTTGCAGTCGCACCACTCCTTACAATCCCCAAGGAAACGGTTTAGTAGAACGCCTAAATGGTACTCTGTGGCGAACTATTCAATTATATCTGAAATCAAATAACGAAGACATTACTAACTGGGAAGAAGCTTTGCTTCCAGCACTAAGCTCCATAAGATCCCTTTTATGTACGGGAACAAATGCGACACCACATGAGCGTATGTTCAACCATCCTCGCCGCTCGATAAATGGACAATCTTTACCAACTTGGCTTCATTCACCTGGACCTGTTTTTATTAAGAAGCACGTAAGGAGCTCCAAATATGAACCGGCTGTAGAAGA
This sequence comes from Erebia epiphron, assembly GCA_963932025.1. Lineage (NCBI taxonomy): Eukaryota > Metazoa > Arthropoda > Insecta > Lepidoptera > Nymphalidae > Erebia > Erebia epiphron. The sequence goes on from OZ009948.1 coordinate 24,952,282, forward strand.
AGCACAACTATTACAAAGCAACCCTGAATATTCGTACATTCGGTTAGCGGATGGGCGTGAAACGACGGTCTCGAATAGATCCTTAGCACCACTGCCACTGACCGTTGACGACGACCCGTCAGATGATGAAGAACAATTGGAAACGGAGGATGCCTCATGTAATGAAGGTGCAGTAGTGGAGGCCTCATCTAACGATGACCCAGTAGTGGACAGTGCCGAAGTTCGTCACTCTGCACGAGAACGCAGACCTCCAGTTTTCTTTAAAGATTACGTCTCTTCTTAGAGGGGGAGAATGATATATATTCTACTTTGTAAAGAAAAGGTTTTATAACCGTCTATGCATCTGTTCATTATAACGATTGTATATTATTGACACCTATGATCTATGTCTTATTTTGTTGAATAAAGCCAATATCTTATTTTGGTTTATCTTTTAACTGTATCAGCGGACAATTTCACAAAAGCCTTCATGCCCAGATCTTGAACTTTAATTCTGGATATGCTTGACTTAGATATTTTCAATTTGTCCGCCGCAGTCCTCACAGATGTTGAAGGTGCTTCTTTAAAAACCTTTTTTACCTTATCTATGTATCGATCAGTTGCTATGGTACGTTGCCTTCCCGGAATCTTCTTAAAATCAGTCTCTCCTGAGTCTTCATACCGTTTAATTATCCTGTAGATACTTGTTCTTATAGCCCCTTCTTGAGAAAAATGACGAACTGCCTCGGATTTCCCATTATTCAGATAGTACTGAATTACTCTTTTTGCAAACGATTCTCGTTCGGTTCGCTTCATGTTAGAAAAACATCGACAATATTTGCAAAACCACGCGAATTTGACAGATTTGTTACGGGTGGTTACCATGGCAACAGTTATTTTTTTTTTTGAAACCTTTTTCTTGGCCGATATGAACACTCAGTTTTGTCTCTTTACTTATGGGACACCCTTTAGTTATATCTATACTAATATTATAAATGCGAAAGTTTGGATGGATGGATGAATGGCTGGATGGATGTTTGTTACTCAAACACGCCAGAAACGGCTGCGTGGATCTAGATGAAATTTGGCACAGAGATAGATTATCTGAATGACTCTGAATGAAAACAATGAGTATGGAATAACACATTACACATAGGATACTTTCTATCCCAGGAAATTAAAGAGTTCCTGTGGAATCCAAAAAAAATCTGGCTTCCGTTTTTCCCTCCACTTGTAATATTGGTACCTTCAAATCAAGAGTAAATAGGCATCTTGGCTGCATCACCACTTGCAAGTGGGTCTGATTACAGCCAAGCGCTAGCCTATATATTAAAAAAAGCAGTCCACGTGGATGAAGCCGCAGGCATTAGCTAGTTTTTATTATAATCACAGAATATAATCGGTTTTTTGGATTTATAGGAAACCTTTCTATTGTGCTTGATCAAACCGCATAGTCCATGCGGAAGCCCTTAAAAGCGTAAGAACTTACAAACTGCGGGTGACGTTGCAGGCTACCGCTGTTCGGCGGGCATAGCTCACAACAAGATCCTCGCCAAGCTTGTGTGCGGTATGAACAAGCCCGACAAACAGACCCTGCTGCCCAAACACTGTGTTAATATCCTCTACAAGTATGTACAGTAATGTATAGGTACTCCTGTATCACTGCATGCGCCTTGTTAGCAACACCACTTTGCGCGTCTGACTCTGAGGTTCACGCCGCTCGCGACATGGGCGAGTTGTCTGGTCGTGACGTCAGCGCCCCTCCACGGAGGAGAAAAGATGGCGGCGCGGTAGCGACAACGCAACGGGGGTCGACAGTCGACACGCGACCCCATTCTTGTTTCGAACTCTGATGAGTGCACATTTTAATATTATTATACTTGATATATTTATCTGGGGGTTTCCTTTATAACCTCCATCTTATTTTATTAAAATCACAGTCAATCTCTATCTCAATTTGGTAAACTACACTTTTTGAACATCAATAAAATGTAAGTCTAAGATAAACACCAAAAACCTAAGCGAAACGTATAAACGGACGGCTTAGACCCTCTCGAGTTAGGTTTTCACTAGCTTATCACGATTTCATCGATAATTCGCGGTGACGTCTTATCAGGCAGACTTGCAACTGACAAGACAGACTGTATAATGTAACTGACTGAATAGATTGGCCAGGATTATAGGTATAGTTTGATTTCAGTTTTTTTTAAATACACACCTAAAATTGCTTTTCAAGTTTTCTTGCTACCTGAACTACAGAAACATTTTCTATTCAGGACTCTATCAATAAAGAAGGTGAAACATTTGGGTGGGAAGTTCGGCGACGCGGTCTGTGAGGTGCTGAGAATCAAAACTATGGCAGAGTTACAACACTTTACAGAAAAAGAGCTACAAGCAAAATTCGACGAAAAGAATGGGTAATTTTGAAAAGATTTTTTTTTTGTTTGGTTGGTTGGTTGGTTGGGATCCGCTGTCCCAGAATAATTTACTGAAAACAACAGAAGAACTTACCGTGTCGAATACACACGCGAGATGGCTATAAACTTGACTTCGTGTTCACCGACTAGACTGGTCCAGTCCTGTCAAATCCTTTTATTTTATCAAATCAACCACGAGGAGCGCTGTTTATTACTTCCTTTTATTTAGTTTCACACATAGAATTACATTACGCCCTGACGTAAGCTTTCACCTGTGTCTGTCTGTAATCAAATCTTGCCGGCTTTCGATATATTCCATGCCCCTAACAAGGTAGCCCGCTACCATCTTAGACTGCATCATCACTTACCATCAGGTGAGATCGCAGTCAAGGTCTAACTTGTAGTGGATAAAAAAAAAAGCTCAGTGACGTCATTCTAAATCCAATATTGCGGACTCCCAAAGATTTTATCATTAAGTTATTTTTGATGCACTCCCATGATATGGGTATCAATTAACTGGATTTGCTAAAACAAAAAATAAAATGACGTCACACGTTATATTTTCTTATTTTGCAATATATTTTACTTGAGAATGAGATGTTTTTACTTATTCTATTTTCAGTACATGGCTATACAACATAGCACGCGGGACCGACCTAGAGCCCGTGCAAGCAAGATTCAACCCCAAAAGCATCGGCTGTTGCAAGCAATTCCGAGGGAAATCCGCTTTACTGGACTTGGATAGCTTAAAGAAATGGCTCAGAGACCTGGGCGATGAGATCGAGGACAGGCTCGAAAAGGACGCGCTAGAGAATAACAGGACGCCGAAACAAATGGTCGTCAGCTTTTCCCTACAAGTGGATGGTCGGGACACGAGCAGTTCTAGGTCTTATAATTTTTCGCCTGACGATGATCTGTGCGGAGTTACGTTTTCTACGAAAGCTTTGGAATTGGTCTTGGATAGCGCAGAAGGTTGCAAGCCTAAAGGTTAGTAACTTGTTGTTTCTCTGGTTGTCCATTTGGAAGCATCATTGACCCTTCAAGTTTCATCCAGTCATTGTAGGAGCAAGGCATTAGGGTGTGATTATATTGTAGAGTTGAGTGGCACCAAAGTGCGACACTTTACTTTATGACAACTACACAGACTAGTCTTTATTTCGATCGCAGATAAATTAGCAGAAATAAATCCCCATTTATTATTCCAGATGGTGAAAGTAACAGAAGATTAAAAGCTCCTATAAAATTCCTTGGCATCAGTGTTGGCAAATTTGAAGACAACAATGAGACTAAGAAAACTAAAGGAATAATGGACTACTTTACAGCTGGTTCATCTAAAGATGCTGTTGAAAAAACTGAAAATACTGTAAAAGTTAAACATAAAGATAAAAACACTGAAGGCAAAAACTATGTACTCCAGAAGTTTTTGAGTAGCACTAAAATTGATATACAAATTATAAATAATAAGGAACATTGTTCAGAAGACAATACTGATAAAATAAAAGGCTTAGAAGCAACATTGGACAAACAAGAATCGTTTTTTGCTAAATACCTTAATGGATTTGTTAACCCCAACATAAATCGAATACTAGAATCTGATACCAAAGGTGAGGAATCTCAAACTGAAGTTATTACTTCTCATATTGAAGTAAATAGGTTTAACACTAATATAAGTAATGAAGTTAATCGTTCGAATACACCAGAATGTAATGTGATTCCTTGTGGTGATGACAGCAATGACACAAACTATTCAGAATCAACGATTAATGAGGAAATAAATAAAAGTATTGCGCTTTTTGAGGAAGATCCTGATGATATTGCTCGCGTTAGTAACATGAGAGAATTATTAAACAACAATAAAGACAAACTAGAATATGATATTGAAGATTTGAAGGTTGATCCTGAATCACGGGCGTCTCCAATTATAAAACCTAAACCTCAACAAATTGTACATACAGATTGCACAGAATGTGGTAAAAAAATACCAGTAAATAAACTTGATGAACATACCGATTACCACTTAGCGTTAAAACTAAGAGATGAAGAGAGACAAGAATTTCGTAAAGAAAGAGAAAGACATTCTGTAAAAGATGTCGCAATGACTAATAAAGATCCTAAAAAGAAACCAGAAGAACGAAGCAACAAAATCGAGACAATAACATCAATGGCTAATTTTCTAACAAAAATAGATAGCGGAGTTCCCACAAAACTTTGCCCAGAATGTGGGAAAAAAGTTACTGTAGAAAAATTTTCAGAACATCAAGATTTTCACGAAGCTCAAAAGCTAAGTAGGGAATTAAACAATAAGTCTACGTCCTCGAATTCGAAAAGTAATGTCAAACGAAAGAGAAAATCTGCCTCTCCATCAAAGAAGCCTAAAATGCAATGCAAAACCATAGATCTGTTCTTTAGGCAGTAAGTTATTGAATCTCAATGTTTATAATTGTGAAAACTATGTGTGAATTTATTATATGTAAATAAATGTTATCTTTTACATTTTGCTTTGTTTTATTCAAGTTTATAAATTAATAATCCGATAAAGTAAAAAATGTTAGATGGCACTAGCATCTATGTAAACTTTTGGGTTGGCTCATAAAGGTTATAATATATGGATGGCTTCATTGCAAGCGGGCCGTGCGAGGGCCGGTAGTGCCAAGATAGCGCAGCAGTCGGAGAGACTCCTACATTGTAACCATAGAGCTACGTAGGATATTATAAAGAGGATTTGAGGCTCTGATGAAACTGACACGTACTGCATGTCATAGTTCTATTTTCTCTAGGAGTTCTACAAACTATTGAGAGCTCTACGAGTCTACAAGTTCTGAGCTCTATCGGCTTTGGATGTACGTTTCACAGACAGCTCCTAGGCTCTTCATAAGAGCTGTTGGTGCTATCACCGCTTGTTAAATTAGCTAGGTAGAGAAGAATAATAAAACACAGTGGTAATGCCAACTCAGTATATTACAGTGTCTACATGTTGTGTATCTCGACCTGGACCTTGCGCCACGAGTCGAGCGGGCCGTGCGAGGGCCGGTAGCGCACGTTGCAGCCGTCGTTAGCGAGGCGGCCCTCCTCGCGCAGCCTCTCGAACTCGTCGCGGTCGTACTTCGTGAAACCCCACCGCTTGGAGATGTAGATCTGGAAGTTGTTACATAGTCAAATCAGTGGCGTGCATAACCACTAACCATAGGGAGGCATAATATCGTGTTTCGATCTTTACAGATTAGGTATAAGAAGAGAGAGAGTGAGCCCCTGTTTGTAATAGCTAATGAATCAGATTTCATTATGTCCTGCATAACAAAAGGTAACTTCCTAATTAATGCCTACTACCCTAATATTGTTAGAATGGCATTGATTTTTTGATGAAAATAATAATGTCCTTGTGAACTAATTTCGATTGTTAGCCTCGTAGCTTTAGTTTTAAGATACCGTAACCGATTATTACCATCACGTTTTATAAGTAATTTTTAACGTCAATAAGTGTACCTACAGTGTACCTATATTGAATAAATGATTTGATTGATTGATTGAACACAAGCCATTCAATCACGCACAACGGGCACCAGTGCTTAAGTGCGGAAAAGCCCAGAGGAAGAAAGAAGAAGCCATTCAATTTTATTTTTGAAGTGAAAACTTTAGGCGCGTTGAGCACTTTTTGGTAGGGGGTAAAAATGTAGATTCGCGTAACAGACAAGCTCGCGAAGATATAAATATACTACGTTCGAAATTAAACTTTAATGCCTTAGTGTTAAGGTTTATATTTTAATTATTTTAATTTAAAAAAAATTGCTTTCACTTCTATCAGCAGTCCCTAACTATGACTGCCAATTTGTTTTTTAATTTTAAATTTATTTATTGTTACTACAAAAATCGTCAGCTGGCTCTGTCATGTATCAATATACTTCTTAAAAACTAGTCAAAGTAATATTGTTACTCCTCAACATAAAGGAGGGTTTTTAAATGAACAAAGGAGTGCTTAGACACTCATACTAAGCTAAAACTTGTGTTACAAGTACTCATTGACCTTTAATTTAATTTTGCAATCTTCAGTGAGATTAGCCAATGGCATTCCCTTACTCACATAGCCCGATGGAATAGATAATCTAATACAACTGAGATCTTGTTAGATAAAACCAATACTTAATATTTTATGGCTTGACCCGGGAACCAAACCCACGGTTGCTCTAGTGTTTAGCTTGTTCGACTGTGGAACAGGCTTACCACTAGACCAAGGAGGCAGTCAATAGAGTAGTAAGTGCATGTACCAACCTTCTGGCGGCCGGGGAACTTGAACTTGGCGCGGCGCAGCGCCTCGATGACCTGCGCCTTCCACTTGTCGGTGGAGCGCACCGACATGATGGGCTGGCCGATGCGCACGCGCGCCACCGTGCCCTGCGGCTTGCCGAACGCGCCGCGCATCCCCGTCTGGAGCCTGCAATCCAGAACAGACAATATAATTATAACTAGTATTAAATCCAAACACTGGTTATTCACTCCAATAATATTTATTGCTTATTTTATATCACAAATACAGTGGCCATTTATATCCAATCATGAATAGCGTCCCAAACCAGTGTTGCCACACTACAAAAACTAGAGTAGTGATACCATATGTAGACCTTTTTAAATTTCCGTCTAACACTAGTGGACCCGGCAGACATTGTCCTTCCCCTGAACCTAGAACCCGATTGCAGCATGGGTCCAATTGCGAATATAAACCATCCAGGACCCACTCAACCACACACAAGAAGTTCCATCAGAATCGGTCCAGCCATTCTGAAGCGATGCGCTTACATATATTCAGCAATTGATTTTTATTTATATATAGATAGGCTAAGCAGCTTTCACTGATGGAGCCTATATCAAATCTTGTGCTTTGTTTTTATGTGCTTATCCAGTCTGTCCTGAGCGGATTTACATCTATACTACTATTATAAATGCAAAAGTGTGTCTGTCTGTCTGCTATGCTTTAATGGCCCATTTCTTCAACTAATTTTGATGAAATCAGGTATAGGGATAGGTTACATCCTGGGGAAAAACATAGGCTACTAAGTCTGTCTGCCGCCTGAGTCACGGGCATCATCTAGTGTATTATTTAATATATAAACAAGCAAATGACAGCTTTATGTCATGTACCACAGCATCCCTAAAATAAGGATTTAATTATCTACATTCTACACAAACATCAACAATATTAAAATATTTCTGATGGTATGAGTAGTATGGAATCAGAAGCCACAATTACACTTATAAAAGTTTTAATGTAAGTAGCTTATGTTTTAACCAACATAATTAACACAATAACAGCACTAAAAATATTGCTAACCCTTTCATAATACTCCCTGCAGAAAAGGACTCAACTAGGTTCAGAGGTATCATTATAGTTAAGAGATTGTGTTATACAGAATTGGCCACATTATGCAACTTACAAGACTTTTTAAGTTTCGTAATTTACTCAGTAATTGCAGCATAATATTTGTATTTATCCATCTCTCATCATTCTCTTGACTTTCAATCGATAGTCATCCAGAATTCCTTAGAATGGAGGAAGCATCCTGAGATCATAATTTCTAATGAGCCCAAACATGATACCTCTGCTGTAAGTTAGTATGAAGTTGGGTATTCTGCAGATTCCAGGTAATGATTATTTTATATATTCATTAATTATTTTATATTATTTTTCTCTCGTTTTTAATTGTAATTTTGACCTTTTATTAATTAAATTTACTAATTTTCTCTTTTTAACTGTAACTTTGATGATTTATACCAAATATTCATACACCATTAATTGGTAGAATGTATAAGGCACTCAAACTGTAACCATGTCAACTTTATATCACCTACATTCTCATGAATAAATTATTATTTATTTATTTAATGCTGCAGCATGAGGTCAAGGTTATAGTACCACAAACTCATTTGACCCCGTGGCCAAAATTGGAACAAATTATGCCTGTTTAGTTTTTGTTTTATTGTTCACAGATACTAGTGATGCTGTCACTGGGTCAGATAAGTATGTCGGACTATACTATGCTATTGCCATTGTTCTCAAGTTGATCAGTAGCCTAAATTATATAAAACCTGCATCAATTATACAGTTCCCATTGTTGGGATTGGCTGAATTTATGATGTTCTTGCTGTGTCAATGAATTTTGTCCAATAGCGGAAGTCTCAACCAATCAGAATTGATTGTGTTCGTTAAACTGTAGCTGTCTGTATGGAAATTGTTCACATGACTTATCCCATCATGAACTTCAAATGAACTGAACAGATTCTTTCAATAGCTAAGGACACTATCAATAAGTCACCTAAGTTCAAATATTATTATTATTATTATTATTATTTATAATAGGCTAGCTTTCGCTGATGCGCCTATATCAAATCTTGTGCTTTGTCTCCAAGTACTTGTCCAGTCTATTCTTGAACTGATTTACAGAGGTTGACAGAATATAGTATGAATGGATTAGCTATTATTAATAATGATAAAGCATGACAAGCAGTTTTTTTCAAGAATAAATTATGATCATTTTTCTATTGAAAAATATTGAGCAATTTTGTTTCAATCCTTGATGAGGCAGAATAGGTTTTTCATTTTTAAAGATACAGCTCATGTAGTACTAGATACTAGATAGATACTCATTTATTAACAGCTAAACTCTGAGCTGAGATGTAGAGTGTTTGTTTGTGCAGCTCTTGAATAAACTGTCAGTCTGAGGCAGAAAAAACCCGGCTGAGTTTGTTGTGGGCTCTTCTCAGACCAGGGCGCGTTTGGAACCCTCGTAGCTTTAGTTTTAAGATACCGTTACTGCTTATCACCATTATATATTATAAAAAACTCGACGTCAATAAGTGTAGTATACCTACCTAAATTGAATAAACGTTATTTGAGTTCTGGTCCATACTACGAACGAAAATACGCTAACAAGTTCACTCACCTATCAGCCCCAGCGCACGATAACATTTTGTTGATGCGGATAACGTGGAATGGATGCAACCTCATGCGGATGTGGAACTGGTCTTTACCGCAGTTCTTCACCAGGTATTTGTTGCAGCAAATACGCCCCGCCTCCAACGCTTCCGAGCTGAGCTGCTCATATTCATCCGACACAAGGTGGACGCATAGAGGAAAGTCGTCCACGCAAGCCTTCTTTTTACCCAAGTCAAAGATACGGATCTTAGGATCGGGCACACCACGGCAAAACCGTGATTTTGGATACGGTTTGTTCTTACAGTACCGATAGCTGAAACACAAATTATCTACAATTAGGCACAATAAATGAAATTAAAGTTTTAGAATGTCTTCTGACACTTCATGATATTTACCATCTCGCTGGTCGGCGCCCCATTGTGAACTGAAATAAATAGAAAAACACACTTAGTACATAGCCAGTAAGTTAAATTACAAGATAACACAGCGAAATATCACGTAAATCAAGCGATTATTTTCGATTTTATTTACAAAAATTAAACAAGCACCTTCACAAAGTGACACCCCGACTTTGAAAGAAAATTTATTTGACAGCACTGACACTTGACAGTTGACACTGTTGTGACAGTCCACATATTCGCTGGTTTTACGGCTCTGGGTTCCAGTCTTATGAGCCTTCTCTGTGTACTGTTCAAACATGGTTCAAACCATAGAATATAATCAAAGGTTCAAACGATGTCTACTACACTCTCGCATATCGCTATTGACTTTGCAATCTTCGAATCATGTCCCAACATTTTTTTTTTTTCGAAAAATGTCATGAATGTGTCAAAATCAGCTGTCAAGTGTCATATTTGTCAATCGATAATTTGTGATGGTGATTGGTGTCAGTTTTTCTTCACAAAATAAATATTTTTAGTTTATACTTTCATGAAAAGTGAAAACTAAGTTATCTGCGAGGAAATTAGTATAATTCTGTGGTGAAAAATGGGTGCCCTAGCCAGCAGGCAGCACGCTGGTGTGGAGGAAGCCGATGTTGTTTCCAATCATGCCTACAAGTACCCACCGAGATCGGGTTTGTGACCTTATTGCCTATTTTTGTCCATTAAATGGTTTCCTCAATAATGATCAATTTTCTAAGACTTACCTACTACTCTTACTTAAATTTTGAAAACAAATTCAAAGTCATAAAGAAGAATATTTCTGAGGAGCTAAGAAGAAAATATTAAATATGATTTGTTTGTTTAGACATTAACTATTGAATATCCGTCATCATTCTAATAAACATACAAGAGTTCACGACTTATTGATTTGGTTAGTGACAACAAAACAACAAAACGATTTATGGTATTTGTTTAAAGGTAATTATTTTGGAAGTCATTTCATAATGGGAGGAGAGAGGTTTGACACTCCGCAGCCAGAAGCTTATCTCTTTGGTGAAAACGCAGATCTGAATTTTCTCGGCAGCAGACCAACACCAGTGAGTATCATACTATTAATTATTTCACAGGCATTATGATAAATGCTAATAGAATTAAAAAAGGATAAAGCACTAAGCAGAGTTACTAATAAATGGAGAATCTATAAGACGATTGATGATGACACATATTTTTATTCGAGTCCATGAAAACAATAAATGTTTGTTTACAAATTGACATATTCTTTTTCTTCTACGTAGGTATTGAGATATTCAACCTACTTTAACACCCCCACTGAATCAACAATACCTACATATTGGACACAGAAATTAAACTTAGATATGCACAAACTCTTAGTTAGAAAATCAGCTGGCATTACATTCGTTTCGCAATATTTTACAACAATTTCTTTTGCTTCAGCCAATTCTCTAACATAATGATACCTTATGTTAATGTGCTTTGATCTTCTGCCTACTGCTGCAGTATATACTAATTTACTAGCACTTTGGCTATCACTATACAAATCAATGCTATATGTATTTCCTGTGATTTCTTTGAAAAGCCCTTTGATATAAACAATCTCTTTTGAAGCTTCACAAAGTGCAATGTATTCAGCTTCCGCTGTACTTAAAGCAACACAATGCTGTTTGCGCGCTTGCCAAGAAACTGCTGCACCTCCAAACATAACCACGTACCCAGTAAAGGAATGTGCATCAATATTACTTCCCCAATCTGCATCGGCATACGCAGTCAGAGGCTTACCCGTCTTCTTGTAGATTAATTTATAATCTGCTGTGCCTTTCAAATACCTCAAAACTCTTTTGAGAGCGGCCATGTGAGTTGAATTCCAACAAGAATTAAATTGGCTTAAATAACTCACAGTGTATGTGAGATCTGGTCGAGTGCCACACGACAAATACATTAGTGACCCCAGAATCTCCTGATACCTCATGTCTTGAGTTATATCACCCCTTTCTAATTTTAAATTTGCTTCCATGGGAGTTTTTACTGGCTTGCAGTCCTCCATATTATGTTTACGTAGTACCTTTTTAACAAAATTAGTTTGATTTAGGTGTATTTCCCCTTTCTTATGTGTTAATTCAATTCCTAAACAATCTTTTACCTCTCCTAAATCTTTTATTTTGAAAGCTTCTCCTATTTCCCTCTTCACTACTTCTATATCATTTACAGAATTTCCAAATAAATAGAAGTCGTCAACATAAAGGGCGATAACGATAATTCTGTTATATAACCTCTTCACATAAACACACGGATCATATTTACATCTTGTAAATCCGATTTTAACTATGTGAGCGTGAACTTTCACATTCCAGCAAAGTGCAGCTTGCTTAAGACCATAAATAGCCTTTTTCAGCTTGCAGACTTTGTTTTCGTTACCTTTGGCAATAAAAGCTTCTGGTTGTTCCATATACAAGTCTTCTTGCAAATCGCCGTGTAGGAAAGCTGTTGTAACATCTATGTGATGGATCACTAAGTTCATTTCAACTGATAAAGCCAATAATAATCGTATTGATGAAAGCTTTACCACTGGTGCAAATGTCTCCGAATAGTCTTCTCCCCACTTTTGCGAGTATCCTTTTGCAACAAGTCTTGCCTTATGACGTTGCACTGTCCCATCAGCACCAATTTTTAGCTTAAATATCCATTTGCATTTCACAACATTTACCCCCCTCGGGCGATCAACAAGCTCCCAAGTTTGATTGCCAATAAGAGAGTCATACTCTTGTTGCATCGCATCAAGCCAAAGTGTTTTATCACTACGCTCCATTGCATCCTTCACTGATATTGGATCGTTTGATATCATAAAACTATAGTCAAAATCCTCTTGCCTATTAGGAACTCTATTCCTCAAAGGATATCGACGCTCAACAGCTTCAACTTCTCTCTCAAGTTGAGAACCTTCTAATTCAACATTATTAGAATCAACCGAATCATGAAATTCGTCTTCTACTTCACTATAATTATCTGGTGTAGCAGACTCAACTTGTATTACTTCTTCGATGCTTTGACTTGGCAACTCTACATTTTCTCCAGGTACTTCAAACTCAATAGTATTCCGAGTTGAAAGTTCTCTCCCAGAAACATTTTCCACGGGCTTATTACAAGGGATCCTAAGAACATCACTTGCCTTAGACGTATAGTACTCGTCAAAAACTGCATCCCTTGCAATAATACAATGCTTAGGATTCTTTACTACATCGCAAAATCTATATCCCTTCTGAACCTCACTATATCCAATAAAGGTCAGCTCTCGTGTCTTTGGATCTAGTTTCTTGCGACTACCATCTTTAATAAGGACTTGAGCTTTTGAACCAAATATTTTTAAATGAGAGACGTCTATGTCTTCTCCAGTCCAAATCTGCTCTGGTACTTTGCCCTGAAGAGCCATGGTTGGCGAACGGTTTTTTAAATAAATGGCTGTACGCATTGCTTCGCCCCAAAACCTTTTGTTCAGCTTACTTTCTGAAAGCATACACCTGGTCTTCTCAGTTAGTGTCCTTATTGTTCTCTCTGCAATTCCATTTTGTTGCGGAGTATGTGGTACACTAGTTTGGTGAATAATCCCGTGCTTTTTCAAATAATTTTGAAATTCGTTACTGGTGTATTCGCCACCATTATCTGATCTAAGTTTTTTTATTTTATGACCGGTTTGATTCTCCACAAGTGCACGAAATTCTCGGAAACATTCAAAGGTATCCGACTTGCACTTTAAAAAATATCCAAATACTTTCCTGCTGTAATCATCTACAAATATTAACATATATCTCTTGCCACCCCATGTCTCCACTTCCATGGGACCAGCAATGTCGCTATGTACTAACTCTAATAAATGTGAAGCCCTCTTAAACTTTCTTTTCGGAAACTTCTTTGAACAAAGTTTTCCTTGACTACAAGGAATACATGGATTCTTGTAATCCCTTGGGTTAAAAACAAGACCCTTGACGATATCCCTCAATTTCATCATTTCCGGTTGAGACAGATGTCCCAATCGTCGATGCCATAACTCAAAGTCATCCTGACCTTGACTTATAAGAACCGTCGCCTTGTAATCAGAAGAACCCAAAACATATAAACCACCGACGCGCGGTGCTGTAATCAAAGGACTTCCCAATACAGTTACATTTTTATCAAAAATCTTACAGCTATGCTTATCAAAAACGACTACCTTTTCATCATCAGCAAACTTGCCAACCGACATTAAGTTGGTAACTAGTTTAGGAATAACTAAAACATTATTCATAGTTAATCTTTGAGTACGCCCCTCATGACTAACTTTCAACTCAAGATTACCTTCTGAAGTTGATACTATTTTATCATTATTAGCGCAAGTTACAACTTTTTCACAAGGTTTAATGGGTGCTAATATATCTTTGTTATTAGTCATGTGTGACGTCGCTCCACTATCAATTATCCAACTATTACTATTACCACTACTAACTAGTGTTACGAAGTCGGTTACTAGCATGTTAGCAGTTTTCTTATCATCGTCTTTAGGCTTTTTACACTGCCATTTAAAATGACCCCTCTTTTTACATAAATGACAAATTACATTCTTACTACGATTAATACTACTAGTGCGTGAAACCAATACTGAATCGTCCTTTACAACACTGTTGCTGTCTGCTTCCTTCTGCCTTTGACCTTCTCTTAATAGGGCGGTGGTGACATTCTCAGAAGATATTCTTGTTCCGGAGTGTTCTATAGCCATAACGAGAGGATTATAAGCTTCAGTCAGTCCAGCCAACATTATTATTGCGACGAATTCATCATCAAGACCTGCGTCTATATTTTGAAGAGCTTGTTGTGTTGATTTAATTTCAGTTACATATGATTCCATGTCTGTAAATTTTTCTAGCTTCATAGAAAATAATTTCCTGAGCAAACCAAGCCTTCTGATGAGACCTGAGTCCGCATACGCCTTCTTTAATGCGGACCACGCCTCCCACGCTGTCTTCGTGCCTTGTACAATCGGATATATATGCTCCGATACTGATAAACATATCTTAGCACGCGCTTTATTGTCACGCTTCTTGTTTTCATCTTTAGTATTGTCGTATGTGCTACTTACGCAATCCCATAAATCTAGGTCTATAAGTAGTAGCTCCACGGCAAACGCCCATGAACCATAGTTTGATTCACCTGCGAGCTTCTGTATATTCGTAGTATTACATTTATTCTCCATAATTAGGCGGGCGGGCGGGCCAGCCCATAACCTAATAGAATTAAAAAAGGATAAAGCACTAAGCAGAGTTACTAATAAATGGAGAATCTATAAGACGATTGATGATGACACATATTTTTATTCGAGTCCATGAAAACAATAAATGTTTGTTTACAAATTGACATATTCTTTTTCTTCTACGTAGGTATTGAGATATTCAACCTACTTTAACAAATGCAAACTGCTAAAATGAAACATGGGCCTTATAAAAAGTAAAATTATTGGTACAGTGTAACTATTGCAGTCCTATAAAGAAGTATTGATCAACTAGGTTTATTTACTTGTGTATGGTCTGTGCTGTGCACAGCAAGAGACCATACACATTTGGTTTTCTGGGATAAATGTAGCCTGTGTCTTTCGCCTGGATAAAATTATCTGTAGATAAGCATTGAAAGCTAAACAGACAGATAAACTCTTTCACATTTGTAATCTTTGTACAGATTGTATTTACCTAGTTATTATAATTAATTCATAATTTTATTTCAGTTTCCATATCCCCCACCACAATCGAACGAGCCAACAAAAACACTTAGAAGTCTCATCAACATACGCAAAGAGTCGTTAAGATTTGTGCGATGCCCAGAACCTGTGGGCAAGATTACAGATAACAACAAGATTGGTGACGGAGTCCTCAAGTCTGTGGAGTGTAATGGCAAAGGCACATATTACAATATTGAGTTCACATTTGACTGTGATGCTAGATGCGCCATCACTGTGTTCTACTTCTGTACAGAAGAGGTTACCCCCACTGGAGTTGTGTAAGTGTTCTGCAAGTTTATGTACCAGTATATACTATACTTAAAACTACCATTCATTATTTATTTTACTTGGTATGAAATACTGTAATTCTTGTGCTAAAAGATGTTTTTGGATTATAAAATGCACTATATATATTTGAAGGAATGCGGATACACAGATGAAGATCTTAAAGTGTAGAGTAAATCTTAAGATATACAGGTATTTTTATTACAATAATTAAAAGTTTTGAGGAATATAGTATATATATTGACCAATAATATGAATTTGAATAATATTCATTGACCAATTCAGCAATATCAGGGCACTGAAATGTATAGAGCTATTTATGCAGCTTTTTCACTGACCAACACTGATATATCGTCGCTGATAATGTTTGTGTCCCGTGTATATCGTAATCACGTCGGCCAGTGAGAAAAAAGACTTTACTTTCCTATCATGTATTCTATCATAAAAAAAGTACAATAATGGTTTGTAGATACTACCCTCGCGACCCATCAATGACGTCACAAACATACCACTACAAGAAAGGTGCCAACCAGCAGTTCTGTCAGATCTCACATGTGTTTGACCCATCCAAGCATCCTGACGAGGACCTATCATACAACCCTGACAGAGAGATAATACCCATTGCCATCTATTGTGCTGTGGATGAAGGACAAGATGGTATGAATGTGTTAACTGAAATCTTACTAATATTATAAATGCGAAAGTTTGGATGGATGTATGGATGTTTGTTACTCAATCACGCGCCAACGGCTGAACGGATCTGGCTGAAATTCGGCACAGAGATAGATTATAGTCTGGAATAGCACATAGGAAAAGTTCCAGAGAGAATCAAACAAATGAATCTGTTCAAGATTTTGATAAAATTTGGTGCAGGGATAGGTTGTATCCCAGGGAAGGACGTAGGCTACTTTTTATCCCGGAAAATTGAAGAGTTCCTGCGGGATTCAAAAAACTTGCACCACGCAGACGAAGACGCGGGCATCAGCTAGTTACTTATGTATTTTTTGAAGAATTTATTTCAAAGTACACTTTTATGAATTTCTTTAGTTCAGTAGTAATGGTGAAAGTTAAATACCTCAACTTAAAATTAAAGCTTACTTTACAAAATTAGACAATATCAATGCTCAAGCCAGGGCGATCATATTATATCTTGATTTAAATGTGTTAAGGAAAATAAAAACTTACCCTGTTTAGAAATAAGGCAGTCGCACACCACCATAGCAGTAGTGGAGAAACACTCAGACGGCACATATGTTCTGAAGGCGCTCAAACAGAAGCTGTTCGTAGATGGCCTGTGTTACCTGCTGCAGGAGATCTACGGCATCGAAAACAAGAACTTGGACACAAAGGTAACTAGCCTACTGATGCTCGCAATTTTTTCAGCTAGGTTTGTTAGAAATTCTGTGAAAGCTGTTTTTTTTTTCAATGTATATGGACACATTTCTGTATGTCACAGCTGCACGCGCAAGGCTGACAGTTTACAAGCTGTTTGCTCTTAGCAGCTGAGTGTGCAATGTTCACAAAGTGTTTAGAATACTCTCAAGAAATTTTTGAGTCACATACCGCAGAAGTGAAACTTCAGAAAAGTAACCTATGGAAGAATGAGATAAATGGCCGAGCCATTGGTGGTTTGTCACATGGTGTTGTCACAGTGGTGGTGGGAGCCAACGAGTGGTTGACGTCCAATTAGTTCGCACGAAGCGTTTTTGCTCGACTTTCCTGTTACGAACCGCTAGGGTAGCGGTAGATTCCTACCAAACCAGTGGTAGATTCATTCGACGATTCAAAAGTACTTGTAAAAGTTTCTTTGAATAAAAATAAAAAACATTTGAATTTTGAATTTTTCGAATCACAACGATTCTAAAGAAGTTTCACTTCAAAATACACTACAAAGCGAACTATTTGAGGCAACCGATATCGCGGGAAATCAGGCACACAAGCCTCTTAAGGCATAAGGTAGATCTTATTGTGGTACTGAATTGACTCATTTTGATGACCAAGGCCAAGCCACGCTGGCGCCCAACGTGGGGCCCGAACTCACGAACCTGCGATTAACTCAAATAGCTATTTGTTCTCTAGCCAAGCTCGGACGAGGAGACCGAAGACGGCGGGTCGGAGTGCGTCATCTGTATGTGCGATGTGCGCGACACTCTGATCCTGCCGTGCCGCCATCTTTGTCTGTGCAACTCGTGCGCGGACTCGCTCCGCTACCAGGCGAACAACTGCCCCATATGCCGCGCGCCCTTCCGCGCTCTGCTGCAGATCCGCGCGTTGCAGCGCATCACCAACACCGCCGCGGCCGCTGCGGCCAGCCCGCCTGATGTGAGTCGACCTTAACTATCCTATTATATTGTCTGATTTTTTTATCGTCAAAAAAAAAAAGGGGGTGATAGGTAAATGGAATATTTATTTTAATTCCTTTTTACTTTTACAACCTACATGGCTTTGTCAGAGATTGCACAATCAGCTGTTGCGTACATTCATCGCGGCGCTAGTAAGTAATGTGCGTTTTTTAGTTTTAAGAATGTGATTGACTATAATGAAACCAAGGATATTAAATAAATAATACCGTATATACCTTATATTCAACTTACCTGATACAATACAAATTTTTCGAGACGCCAAAATCAGTTACCCAGTACATAATATTTTAAACTTAAACATTAGCTTTCTATTGTTATTAGACTGCATTGTAATCCTCTGTGTTTTGTATGGCAGGGTAGTATGGAGAACATCCCAGCAGGCTACGAGCCGGTTTCACTGATCGAGGCTCTGAACGGCCCCCCGCCCGCGCGCGTTCGGCCCCTGCCCTCAGCGCCCGCCATCGCCAGCCCGGACACAGACACCGCATCGCAGGTATAGTCTGTCAAAATTATCTGACCCGGTGGACTTGGAACGAATTTTTATGCTTGTTAATTTTTTTTGTTTTTTTTTTATTTTTCATAAGATAGATATATTATGCTATCGCGGACTTTTGAAAGGAACTATTCCAGCATACTTTGTTTTCGTGTAACTTTTACTATTTACGCTGCGCACGCCACGGAAGCTTTCATATGAGACGATTTTTTCCGACTTAACTCACATAATTGCCATTTTCGTGAGGATTTCAAATTATTTTGAAAATAAAACATAGCCTATTTTACTCGCTGATAATGTAGCTTTCTATAGGTGAAAGAATTTTTAGAATAGGTTGTTTTTGAGTTCATCCATTACAAACAATCAAATAATCAAATCTTTCCTCTTTATAATAAAAGTTTAGAAAGCAACATAAATATTGAGGGTAGGCTCCGTGTTCGCAGGCAGCTGAGGTGCTAAACCGCTGCAACCTGGAGCGCAGTTCGTCCACCAGCCTGGGCAGCAGCGGTAGCCGCAAGCCGCCCCACCACCCGCTCACACCTGAGGTACTATATTGAGGGTAGATGTTTCCTTTTGGGCTATGATCAAAATGCGCTTTTACTGTCAAAGTGTTTGGCCAAAACTGCATATGTCATATGACGTGCTAAATCAACGATTTCGACACTTCTTAGATTGGCAGATACCACAGGTCAGGCAGGGTTTGTAAAGGATAGAGGGACTAGAGAGCAAATCCTGAACGTCCGTCAACTTATTGAGAAATGCTACACACGACACATCGGTTGTGCTATGCTTTGTCGATTATAGCAAGGCCTTTGACTGTGTCAACTGGCAACACTTGTGCAGAGTACTCACAGAACTAGGCGTGCCGAAACATCTCCTTGGCTTTTTGCACTCCCTGTATCGTAGCAGCACTGGAGTTGTAAGGATCGGTACCGACACTTCAAAAAGCTTTTCATTCGGAAAAAGTACGGCAGGGATGTATACTGTCTCCTATACTTTTCAATATATACGGCGAGTTCATTATGAGAGAAGTGCTTTCGGAATGGGAAGGTGGATTCAGTATCGGAGGTGTAAAGCTCACAAAGGAGATTGCTCAAACATGGTTTCGTTTTGTATCAGATTCAAACTGGTGTCAAAAACTAAGTTTATATGTTTAACAAAAAACTTTAAAATACCAAACCATAACGTCGCCGGACAAAAATCTTGTAAAGAAACAAGTGATTTTATCATTTCCTGTATCCATTAATGTCGTTTGACGTTTCAAAGGGCTGCCAATATCCAAAGACAATTGCGAAATATACGGTCTACATAACTAAATAATCGATGCATGAATCGATGTTCTTTAATCATCGCTTAGAGATATATTTAATTATCGGACGCAGCTTATGTAAGTCGCTCCAGACTTCAGACTTCTATTTGAGACTGGCGCTGTATTTGGTATATACCTATAGTTCCTTATTATAGCCCGTGCAAACTAACAGTAACAAGTCGCAGACGCGACCTTGAATTCTCGGATGTGGTACAAAAATCTGATGAAGCGCCCGATACTGGGTACGCTGTATAATTATAAGACTCGACTGACGGTCACAACGATCATGAGAACTTGGTAATATTATTTAACCATTAAATATTGTGCCCTAGGTCTATTTTAAACATAAAACAAGGCTTAACACATTATTCATCACTTTCGTAATATCGATTAAAAATATCGATTCTGTTAGTCCAAAAAGGATTTTGTCGACTAATCGATATCAGATCACCTTCCGGCCTTCCCTATCATTGACGTTTCTGACACGTAGTGGTTATATTCTCTTTGGTTTCTGATCGTGGACGCTGATCATTGACGTTATCGTGTCAAAAAAGTAACCTAAATTCGTGAACATTTGTAACCTGATTCTCACAAATCCGTCGAACTACAGATTTAATATTTTGAGGATGTATTGTTATTTTTGTACCCTACAAATGAGGTAAGTTTCATGAAAGTTCATTGTGATAGAATGTGAAACCAAAGCCCATACTTTGATGATCAATGTCCTTTGAGGTACGCTGATGATACAACTCTTATAGCTTGCAGTGAGATCGAAATGGCGACTCTCCTAAGAAAAACCTCCTCCTTTTCATAAATAGGTCGAAAACCAAAGTGATGGTTGTGGATTGATCGGGCAATATCTCGAGGGAGCCACTATCCTCAAAGTTGAGGAAACGCTAGAAGAAGAAGATGATATCGCACAGAATCGCAAGCACTGGAGAGAGCTGGAGGAGGCCTTTGCCGCGAGACAAACAGAATCAAGGGACTTTTTGTGATAGAATTTGTATAGACACCAACACTGTAAAAGCTCTGTAATTTTTATTTTATTTTATGACGTGACGTTATTTTATTTTATAACGCCGGTCGAAAGGTTCAGTCGGACACTAACGGTATGATATTTCATATACGGCTCACGTGAATTTGGTTGGGATTGCAGTTCCGTATGTCGGTGCTTCTGGCGCGCGAAGAGGAAGCCAAACGCGCGGAGGAGAAGGCCGCCAGCCCGCTGCTGAGCGCGCGCAGCTGCCAGGTCGCCGATAAACTGCGCGCTTCCAAGGTGAGTTGTCTCTAGATGCTTAAACTTCAATCTTTATGATTGAATCATAAAGATTGAAGTGCTTTTGAATCGTCGTGTGAATCTACCGCTGGTTCGGAATCACATTTATACTTTCTTTTTGTTCCCTGTTCCCCGATATTTATATGTCGGGGAAAAGGAAAAGTTCTGTCGTGTTCTGAAAGTTTATAATGAATCCAAATTCCAATCTATCAACTAACCTAACATAATCGTACTTATACTAATTTTTATGCCTGTTTCGATTTTCTTTCATTTTTCCCCCTCTTTATAAAACCGTTAAAAAGTAGAGTGTTTACAGAGCTCGCTCAACTCTCTCGCTCACTTGGAGGAGTGTGAGGGGGAGAGCACGCCGATGGCGGGTCAGAGGGAGGGGGAGGCAGGGGACGCGAGCGAGGCCGCTGAAGCGGAGGCCGAGCCCGACAGCGACGCGGAGCGTCGCTCGCCCCTGCTCACACAGCTCACTAACGGGGTAAGTTGGCTGTACAGCTCGCCCGAATCTCTCGCTCACTCTGTGGAGTGTGAGGAAGAGAGTGCGCCGATGGTGGGGGAGAGGGAGGCGGGGGACGAGCCCGACAGCGACCCAGTGCTCACCCAGCTCACTAACGGGGTAAGTTGGGTGAATAGCTCGATCGGTTCTATTTGGACTGAGGTCTTAACCATTCATTATGAAGACGCGATTAGTGCACTGTGCTGCACTAAGCGCGTGTGCTTCAAAGGACTTAGTGAACTTGCACAAGCAAACTCGAGTCTCGACTCGACTAAGAGTACTATTTCAACTCTTAGGTTCCTTACGATTATTATCAAAACTAGTGATAATAACCTGGACCGACGGTTTAACATGCTCTCCGAGGCACGGAGTGCACGGTCACCCATCCAGTAACGACTTGGGTCAACATTGCTTAACAATCGCTCCACTGATATGCGTTGTCGCAACAAGGCAACTCGTCCCTCAACTTCAACTTCAGTCGCTATTGATTACTATTTGACTGGCGCGAGCTATACTGACAGAAAAAAATTAAAATCGCATACAAGGACACCATTATTTGCTGTCAAGTACTTTTGAAGAGTTGTACTGTCTCTCACATTTGTTTGATTGATCGATGATCCTTTCACAGCGTTGTTATAAACTATTTTTCAGTTACTTTGTAATCTACCCATGTAAACTGACTTATTGAACAGACTATAGTCTATTACCTACACGATTTAGGTGTAATCACACACTTGATGTTGGTCAGGTGGTGACGGGCGCGGGGCTGGGCGGGGAGGCGCTGCGCGGGTCCCCACTCGCGCACATCGACGACACTGACACTGACGAGCCCGATCAACCGCCTCTGTGTAGGTCCCGCTTTAACAACCTTTCCCCGCTTTGTAACCTATTACAACGCTACGCTTTCTAATGCGAGTCATCATACTTGCCCCCCTAGCCAAGTTGCATATAACGTTCCGTGTCTGTTCTCTTTCTATAAGCGTTATCGTGACGGACACGGATCATCCGTGCTCAAAATTAATAGAAGCTATACAAATTGTTGTTTTATTAACACCTAGCATAGAATAGATCAAATATTGCCGTATATATTACACTAGCGGTTCTAGCCATCCTTAGACGGAAGGTAGGGATGTGAAGTGTGAACGGACTAAGGACGCGCGCTTACTTCAGAAGTAACTATAAGATTGGCGCGCATTATATCGTGGGTGTTTGTGGGTGCGCACGCAGCGTCGCCGGGGACGGGCGAGGCGGGCGCGGAGGGCGCTCCGGCCGACGACTCGGACTACTTCACGCCGGAAGACACCGCCACCACTATACTCACCGTGCCCAACACATCCGTGAGTCTGTGTGTTGACATGCGCCGGCCCTGGGGCCTTGGGATCTCACCCGAATCGGTCGAGTAGCCGGCTTGAGCCGGTCAACAAAAGCTTTATGTATGCGGTATTAAATTAAGCGCAAAACACACAGGACTCCTCCTAGGTCGGGTTCCTCGCGTGAGACGCGCTGCTCGTTGTCTTCACACACAACGCGGGTGCGGGCCTATGGCAGGTCAGGCGCGGGCGTACCTTCACCCTTTCCAGCGGCAGCGCAAATGCATATTGATTGAAATTTGAAATCAATCCATTGCCATATTCTTGCTTTCAAAACAGTACCTATATTTATAACAAATAAATATATTAATGAACACATTCAATAATTTTCATTCAAATCCATTTTCAAAACGAACAATGTTTTGTAAATAAATACAAAACCAACTTCCGACACGCGCCGCGCACGACCCGCGCACGCGTCAGTGTGAATGCCTATCGGAGAATACGTGTATTACGACGAATTCGCCCGCTCGCTACCCGCGCAACCCGCGCGCTGTCTGTGGTGGCGGGCGACGGGCGCGGCTCCCGCGCGTCACCAGACACACGCCCGACCCGCACCCGCGTTCTGTGTGCTGTCGTCCATATAAATACAAGGAATTCAACCAGCCTGACACCCGACCCGACCCGCGCCCGCTTCCTGTGTGTTTTGCGCTTTAGGGTCAAAATGACGTCGCCGGCTAGGCCGATTTGGCGCGACGGCTGCCGACGGGTAAACGATGATTCCCGCTTTTTCACGCTCACCCGTTGTCCTAGGTGAGCGACAGAAGCGACCCCACGTGTAGGGTCAGCTACTGTTTGATACTGTCGCGTTGTGTTGCATAGCGTCGCGTTGCCGATTGATTATCGCTCACCTAGGACAACGGGTAATTCAAGCTCGGCTCAAGCCGGTTTTGGGTCGAAAGATTTTGGGAAACGACGACATCGAGCTGTCGTTGGTAAACGCCGCGTCACGTTGGCCGGGGCAGGCGAGGTATTATTTCACTTGTAATACCGTATACATGTCACCGTAAGATTGTAAAAACCGTTAGATTATAATCTAACACGTAAAATTGTAAACTGTCGAATGATTACAATATAACGGATTATTTTTCGATGGATTGTAATCTGTTAGGTTTATTAACCCGATAGAAGGCCGGGCACTACTTGATTATTTATGTCGAACCCTAACCTAACCTACAAGAAAGAGACAAGAAAACGTAAATACAATGAATATTTCAAAAATTGACACTCGGAACATTGAACGGTTCACAATCCGTCGACAGTTTACAATATCGCTAGTTGGATTATAATCTAACGGTTTTTGCAATCTTACGGTGACATACATAAAGCTTTTTCTGACCGGCTCAAGCCGATTCCGCGTCGATAGATTTGTGGAGACCCTAAGGTGGCGTGGCAACCCAAGTTTCCCTCTCGCACATTCCGCCCAAAACATCTTCGCTCCGCTCTTTCAATGGTCATGTATCCTAAGAGGGAAACTTAAGTTACCCTGCCGGCGCCGCCTGTGGTCTTCATTTCAAGGGCCCGCGCTTAAAATTAAATGTGATTCGCTGCTACTGGATTTTGGACACATATTTTTTGCTTATCATTTTCATTTGTAATTGTGTTTGTGTTTTGTAATTTATTTATCTACTTACTTACTTAATTACCAAGCTTTTGTCATTTGTAAGTAATTGTTTTTAGGATATTTTCGTTTGGTTATGTATCTTTTAAAATAGGGAATTTGTTTTGTAGCAATTATTATTAAGAAGTAAAATTACAGTGAGATTCAAACTTATTGGCGACTGAGAAGTTAGTCCTAAAGTCGCATCAAAATGTCATATTTGGGGTATCACATAAGTACTTGACTAAACCTGAGCCAAATTCCACTCGAAACTTCTCAGCAGCGAAGAAGATTGAATCGAACTTTACTAGCGTTGTAGGATGTTTACCCATGGGCATATTTTCGCCGCGTATGTATTGGCCCCTTCCTTCAACTTCGTGTTTGCACGCTTTCAAAGTCAAACCTATATTTTTCTATCGAGCACGCGTTTTATAAACTATCTGTGTATACATGAACTTATAGTATCTAAATATATTATGCGCCGAAAATAAATCCATAATAGTAAGTAACCTACCTTAGCAATCATAATTTAGATTTAGATTTTCATTCCTACACTTTATTTTGGTTATGGACATGTCATGTTTGTATATTTGCGATGCTGTATAACATTTTAGCAGTGTGTAAATTTGTGAGCATCAGAATGGCTGTATAAAGTGACAGAATATCACCAGCATATAGAACATTACTTATCTTTGTTAAATTAAACTACTTAATAAAGAAATTTAATTTATAAGTGACTGTTTATTCAGACTTGGAACTGCCATATGTCATAGTCTAGCAATAGTATGAATGTATACTTACGCTGTGGTTTCATTGGACTAAGGGGCCTTACAGTAACATTCTGATGCTCACGTAATTTTGTATTTTTATAAGAAAACACTGGTTATTCATTTAATAGTTAATTCAGCAAGTAACACCATTACAGAAAGATTACCAACCACCAGTAGTACCATAAACTCGACTAGGCAGAGCCGTAGAATACAAAATTATTGTCTCATTCTGACGGAAAGTACTCTGGTGGAATGAACATGCTCAGTTGAACATGCCGTTTGTTCTAGGAGGCGGGCGAGGGCGCGCCGGCCGCACAACGCTGGGCCCTGCCGCACCACGTCACCTCCCTTCCTGGTGAGTTGTGGATGATTTAAAGAGCAACTGCCGAGTTTCTGACCGGGTCTACTCAGTAGAATCTGCTTTCTGAGCCAGAGTCCTGACAAATCATAAGGGGCACAAGTTGTCATACATATAATAAACAAGGAACAAGAAGCCTTATTTACCGCATAGATTTATCTGCATAAAATAAACATTTCATTTTTATTGAAACGCGTCACTGACGGTAAGCCAGTAATTTGACTTAAGGCATGAAATAGAGCCAACATTTGATCGGAGTGTGAAATCTGTAACGGGCGCGATGCCAACCCAGGAAAATTCTGTACTCACCATAATCCTGAATAATTTGGTTTCGTGACATTCGAACGTGAGTGCGAAAGTCATGGAAGTTAAGGGCTTTCGGCCTGTCTGTCGGCCTTATGCCGGTAAGAGGCCTATTACACTGCACTTTTCACAGGGAAAAGTTTTCACAGTGGAAAGGGTGGGCGTAGCCGTTAGTTTTGGTGTCGCTTATTACAAAGCAATAAGGATCAAGATAGGGACCCTTTCTCCCTAAATCTTATTACACTACACCGAGTCAGGGGAAAGGGTCCCTGTGAAAAGTGCAGTGTAATAGGGGTTTAAATATGAATTCTAGTGTGCCAAGTCGCTACGCTACGCAACGGACATACAATGTGTTGGTACATATGAATCCATACTAATATTATAAATGCGAAAGTGTGTCTGTCTGTCTGCTACGCTTTCATGGCCTAACTACTCAACGGATTTTGATAAAATTGGATACAGAGATAGTTTATGTCCCGGGGAAGGACATAGGCAGTAGCCTAACTAGTAGGTCCGTTTTATCCCGGAA
The DNA here is from genome assembly GCA_963932025.1 of Erebia epiphron. Lineage (NCBI taxonomy): Eukaryota > Metazoa > Arthropoda > Insecta > Lepidoptera > Nymphalidae > Erebia > Erebia epiphron. Next base: position 24,978,905 of record OZ009948.1, read on the forward strand.
AATTGAAGAGTTCCCGCGGGAATCAAAAAACATCAATCCACGCGGCCGAAGTCGCGGGCATCATCTAGTCGTATATAATAGGCATGATGACAGTAACCAAGAATCAATGAAATTATGAATTTATCTAATGAAATAGGATCCATGGATTATAGAAAACGTATTTATTTTTCTATTTCGAGTGAGATTGTTTATTTTGATAAAATAAAACTATAAAATACAGCAATCCGCCATATTGGATAAAACACCAAGAAGCGAATGACGTCACAATTGTTTGTTTTCGAGCTTTGACAATCACACTATTGCTTACTGCACACTGCACAGAGTACATTGGTAAAAACAATAGTGACGTCACAAACGACGCCATGACACCGTCGAACGTTTTGGCGTGAATTTTAAAATTTAAATTTCAAATGCCAATTTTATCTACCAAACCTTATTTTTCTGCTGAAATAAGATATTTTTTCGAAATAGTAAACACTTCCGAACATAATCTGACCATTTTTCAAAATCAGTCATCATGCCTATTATATTCGTATCGTCCTGCGACTTGTGCAGGCACGCCGCTGTCGCAGTCCAGCGTGCGCTCTTCGGGCGACTCGTACAGTTCCACGTCCTCCACGCGCCAGCTGCTGGTCGCCGCGCCGCTCGCCGCCGACACGCCGTGCTAGCGCCCACAGTGCCCATCGCCGCGCCCACGACGCCCATCACCGCGCCCAAACCGCCCGCGCCGGCTGGCGCTGCGCGAGCGCACGCTCCGCCACTTCGAGGGCACCTTCTAGACGTGGGCGCGATTGGATCAAGTATGATTTACATCACGTGATACCCTGAAGCCTTATTATGTAAAACCTGCATCAATCATTGTTAAGGTGTATCTCGATGGAAACCAGTTGCTTAGTTGGTCAAAGTTGGCACTTGGCCTGCGTTAAGAATAAGATCGAAACGAGACTTGTGTAATATGTCTCCTACATAGGTAGATGTTACAATTTCCTACAAAAACGGTGTAGAGCGATAGTAATGCGCGGCTGCCGCACACCGAATGCCGCGCTGTTATTAGACTTCTGTCGCGCATATTATATTCGTCTGTTTAGTCATAAAATCCTTATTGGGCTCGGCAGAATTGTAATCCTCAAACGCCGCTTGTTATTGCCGCGTACTTGCCGCTCTATGTTTAAACACGCCTTAACAGTCTCGATTGCTGTGATTGACTGAATTTATTATATTCTGGCTACGACAATGGATGTGTCTGCGATCGTCACTCTGTAATAATAATTTTCACGTAATAAGGCCTCCGGTCCTTCCCGGACTATAGGTACCTTTACCTCGGCTTGACACGGCACGAAGACGCCCTTACGAAGTATTCTCTGATCGGTATTTGGGCTCGTATAATCTCGTGGCAACTACCTGCTTCTCTTAATGTAGGTTACATTAAAGAAGAAAAAACGAAAATTAAATGTTGAGAGATTACAACGTGGTAAGCAGTGCTTTTGCGCCTCTATGAGCTGTACGAAACTGATTATGAATTTATAGGTATTACAACAGCTATAAGTTGTACTAGAGTAACTAGTGCTACAAAAACTGGACAGGGTTTGTGATGCCCCTAGACATAGTAATGGTGCATAGTTCGCACTGTTCTTATTTATTATGTATTGCGTAGGAAGCAAAAGATTAAGTAAACAATCACGCGGCGGAAGAGACCACATTCGCTTTCCTGCACACCGCGAATTACCCACTAAGCAAATATAGAATCCTGACGCTAGTATTGTACATGATACCCTGCTTCTATAGCAGGGTATCATGTACAATAATAGCTATAATATATAATAATGTATATAAGTCATATAGACCTAGTGAATGCAATCCCGCCAGATAATTTCAATCCCGGTATTTGCGGGATTGAACTATGTTAATCCCGCTGGATCCCGGTATTTGCGGAATCCCGCAGGGTAGACTTAAACTTTTGAAATTTAAATCGTAATGAAGTATATCAGTCTATCAGTCGTTTCGTTTTCATGGTCTTAATTATTACTCAAATCAAACAAGCTTCATGGTACACCTTATATGGTTTATTAATACTTTTAGACTGACATATAAAAAGTACACATTATTTTGGAAATGGCTACGTAGAAAAGTTAAAGTATTAATTGTGTCGTCTGCCAAACGGCTCCTGATATTCGACACAAGGTATCCAACGGCTGAAAAAGCCCGCTCAGCTTCCACGCTGGTTGGTACAATAGTCAGTACTTGAGGTTCACAATGAGCCGATGTTGACGAACTGGACATCGATGCAGTTGAGGCAGCACTTCCACCCCCATCTGGTGCTTTCGCCGTCTCAATTTTGTGTTTTGACTTTAGGTGCACATGTAAACCTTTTGTCGAACGTCCGGTCGTTTTAATTATTGATTTACACAACTTACATTTTGCAGTTTGTAAATCTTCGGTCCTTAAAAAGTACTTCCAAACAGGAACAATACCACAAAAGTCTTTATACACTGTTACCGACATTATTTTTCACTAATTCAACAATATAAAAAACGTAGAAAGCTTAGTTTACTTTGATTTTTCTAAAACAATCAATATTTAGTTAATAATGTACAGCTTTGCGTCATAATAACAAGTTGTAACTGGAGTGGAGATTTTTAAGTAAATAAACAAAGGGTGCGGGAGGGGAAATTCTCCAGCGCCGCGCCGCCCGCTGCCCGCTGCCGCCGGCCGGCAGCGCCCTCGCATCGTTTTGCTTAGCCCAGCCAGCTCACGCGCAGCCTCGCTCAGAGTAACAAACATGAACCACGCTTCTTTACAATCCCGCCAGTCCCGCGGGATCCCGCTAAAATTTAGACCGGGATTAGTCCCGCTAAATGTATGCGGGATCCCGGTATTTCGGGATCCCGGTATCCCGGTATTGCATTCTCTATATAGACCACATTGGGTTGTTGCACATAAAAGTTTCACCCATGTGGAAAGATTTTCGCCTGAATCACATCTATCAGAATCGATTCACATTTTTTCTAATAAAAATGCCTATTGATAAGATACTCATCATGTGTACGCATCAGAAAAGAGAATTCATGTGAACGCATCTTGATACAAAATAGCAATTTCCAATAGATAATTGCGAATCGATGATGATAGATGTGATACAGGCCTTTAGGGACAATAATGTAATGTGTCAGATAGCTGATTGTTTTACAAATTTAATAATTATGAATGAACTATGAACTGTCAATAAAATAGTAAAGTTTCAACAGTAGTTGTAAGGAAGTTTTTTTATCAGATATTATGTTCAATAGGGGTAGACAAACTTTAGGTATGTTGTTATAATTTGTAAGACATAGATATAAAGGTGAGAGAATTAATTTGCAGTATGATAAGTAAAGGTTCAGCACAAATTTTGTTTCACCACAGGTTCTATGATTGATAAAATGAAATAATAATATTGGCAACTATTTTTAGAAAAGTGATGAGGTATTGTTTATTACATATTGCTTTTTTATTTTTACCTTATTATTAATGGTATCACATTATGAATTTAATTTAATATTTTAATTTTTAACTAATCAAATTTTGGTGACGTTTTAAAATAATTTGTTGAGATGTATGTTATGATTGGGCCTATGTTGCCATTATAAAGAATCTATCTTAGCCTATAATAGTCCAATGATCATGCTGTATAGTCATAATAAAAAAATATGAATACTGGTGTACATGTCACCGTAAGATTGCAAAAACCGTTAGATTGTAATCTAACTAGCGAAATTGTAATCTGTCAACAGATTACAATTTAACGCATTATTTTCGGTAGATTGTAATCTGTTAGGTATATTTACCCGATAAAACCTAAGTGCCCTACCTGGAATTTTTGTCGTAAATACTAGACTAACATGTGTAAGTAATGCGATTGATGCATTACGCGTAATATTACCCGACCGCGTACTGTAGCATTACATATTACACGACAAAATCAAGCATTACACATCACACTAAACATGACGCGGACAGCGTTTCGCGCTCCCTGAATATGTTCGGTATTCGGTCATGTCATTCGGCATATCTCGGTGCGTGGTTTGAGAAACGTAAGTCGTAAGTCTCACTAGAGAGAGAGTGAGAGAGAGAGATACTCGTATCGTAGCTCCATATCGTTTGCGATGTCTCGCTATCTCATGTAATGTAGTATCTCAAGTAATGTGAAATGTCTCTATTACACCCGAACATATTTTCATTTCACTACATGGCGCACTATTTAATAGGTTGCCGTCAGCCCGTCACTAGCGCGCCAGCTCGGGTGATGTTCGGAGTGATGGTAAAATGTAATATTACTTAGTACGAAATGTAATGCCATATAACATCACTTTTTAAAGTACTGTTTTGCGCATGTCTAGTAAATACAATGGATACTTCAAAAATTGACACTCAGAATATTGAACGGTTCACAATCTGTCAACAGTTTACAATTTCGCTAGTTAGATTACAATCTAACGGTTTTTGCAATCATACAGTGACATAAATATTAAATTCAGCTTGTACAATAATTTTAAAAATAAATCGTGATCTTTTTCTACTTTAGTGGCGTTTATTAAACAATATTGCAGCTATTCAGAGATATGAGTATGTTTTGTCTTTAAACTAAAATGACTGATATAAAGCATTCCCGCTATAAAATTGAATCTCCAACATGTAATCTAAAATATTAAGTTGAATGTTGTTGTATATAAATATATGAATTATAATAGTAATTATGAATTTTACTGAAATTAAATTAATAATGTATTTTAACATTGTGTTTTGATTTGAATCAAATGATGGAATTTATTGCAAACAAAAACTAGCAATAATAATACCACAGGTTTTCTCATTAAATTATTTTAGAAATAAAGTTGAATCCCTGTCTTACTCAGAGTTGCTTAATCATAACTTCTTCTTCTCAGGTTTCCACACTTAAACCCCAGTTAGTGGGTCTGTTGTGCGTGTCAATCATAACTTATGGAACTCCTTAGTACATATTTCAATATATAATCCATACTAAGGTGTCCCTTAAGTGCTATGATCAAGCAAGTTTGAGGACAGCAGAAAAAAAATTAATTTTAGTGTATCACAATAAAAAGAACTAGAAAAGTGTTTATAAAAATGATTTTATTATAATTTCAGTAAAAGCTTACTTTGCTAGCTGCTTAAAAATGCAAAAGCTCTTAATCATACATGCCCTATTACACACATAATAGTTCTAAAAATAAGTATATAAAAGATGAATACATATAGTAATAATTAATACTAAATTAGTTAAATATTCTGCTTGCAGGAAAAATAACTATTTACTTAGTAAAGTATCTGTACACACACTAGGACCTAATATTTAGGACCTAACCACACTGTGGCTTTTACCTTCACCACCCAATGTTCAGAGGTCAGAGCTGTACAGTCAATTCTAGTTCCAGTTACCTATAGGTACAATGCATACTAGTGTACTAATCTGTAACTAGAGCAGAGTTAGGTCAAAGCCAGTGTTATATTCTTCACAACAAAAGCTGATTGGTGAAAACCAATAGGCACTAGCCACTTTCAAATTTTTTTACTTATTGATAGAAGTTTGTGCATTAAATTGTGGCGATAGGGGTCAATATGTCATGCCGATAATAAATAAATTTTCTATATTTGGTCTATAAAATAGTACAGCCATGAGCTAGAAAACAGATGGATTTTTTTTAATGGTTCCATACAAATGAAGTACCCTTAAGATGCAATTCTGATCACCTGTCTGCCACACTTGCTTGAGTTTCCTCTCCTCTATCAGGAAATTAATGTGCTGACAACTCTTCAACCACACTGAAGCATCTAGTGTGAGTATTTGAAGTTGCAGTCCATATTAAATTTCATAGACATAATTTTGGTTGCAAGCACCAATAACATAAAAATGTTTATATCAATATTTTATACTGCATTATTAACCATAAACATACAAATCGAGACGATCATATGACTATGGAAGACTAATCTCAACTTTGGTTAGACTTTACACTGTTTATAGCTGCGTAATCAGTATTTATATTTTTCTCGATCCTCGGGGAGGACATAATTTTCTTCATGGCTTGTCTACGCGCGGCATACGCAGACATCCTGGTCAATCTTAGCCGCCTTTGCTCTGGTGTCTCACTAGCCAGTCTCTTGGCAGCGTAGGCAGACATGCGCGCCAAGCGTTTAGCTCTCTGCTCACTCGTCTCCTGCGACAGGCGCTTGGCGGCGTATTCTGACATACGCTTCAAGCGCTGGGCGCGCTGTTCCGGCGTCTCGTTCGCGAGCCTCTTCGCCGCATACGCCGACATCTTCGCGAGCCGCGCTGCCCTCTCCTCGGGCGTCTCGTTCTTTGGCCCCACACTTATCCGCCTTTTTCTATTCATCGGCGTTAGAAGCGGATCGACAATTTCCATCGGAGCCGACGCGTCGCTGTCTTCGTCGCTGCTGTTTCCGACAAATCCGGCATTGTTTTCCTGCTTGACTACGAAACCATAAGTATCATTGTCGATAGATAAATTTGTCGTATTCATACTTGTGGACAAAGAGTCTGCGGGTTCAGTTTTAATTGTTGTAAACCATTGGTTGTTTGATTTTGCTATCACCATTTTGTTCCATGAACAATCGGACGCACCAAGATCACCCATATTGGTTATTTACTGACAAAAAGATCCACAAAATCATTGTTTTTAAATTGTAATATAAATCTGTTATTTGGGTTTTTATAAATTTAATATAAAGCAAGTTTCGACTATTGTATTCTTGAACTTTTCTTGATTACAGAAATGAATCGCGATCAATTCATAATTGACGTTCTCGTAAGAGAGTATATTTTCTTTGTTGACGTTTGACAAAGTACTGTAGTCTCTGTGCGTTTGACCAAAGAGTATAATATGCGTTTGACAAATCATAAACAAGAAAATAAAATAGATGAAAAACATGAATTTGTAAAACGTCAAAATCGTCGAGCCAAAAACAATAATCTGGACTATTCGTGATTTTCGTCTGTGGTTTTTTGCGCAAACGCAAAGCTGAGTTGTCAAGGGTTGTCAAAAAGTTGGCTAAATCTCCCATCTGTTTTATTTTGCTTGGATCTATTTTCATATCTCGAATCGTAACTTGTACGCGAATCAATCCTTTGTGATTAAAATTTTCTGTTAACAATTCTCTGGATTGTGAATAGTGGACTAGTTCTATTAATGTTATTTCTAAGAGTTACAAATTGTATATGGTATGGTATTTCCTATTGAATTTGATGTTCTTTTGATAAACTTTGTGATTAGGAAAGGGGTTTTTGTTTAAAAAGTAAGGCTTGATCATTTCTTAAGTCTTCGCGTATAGCGGAACCAGAATAACAGTGTTGTGATGACATAATGGTGTAATCTTTTGCTTGTGAAAGATTTTTGTAAACCTTCACGAGAATGGAACAGAACATGGATTCGCCGACTGCTGCAAGCCCCCTGCCAGAGCCCGAGGGCCAGGAGAGTGAGACTGATTACTCAAGTATCAGGGGGAAGGTATGTGTTCCAATCATAATATTTTGATTATTGATTGTTAATGTTTACCAACATCATTTTTGTGTTAAGCTGTAGGGTAGGTACTGTGCTCCCTTATTTTTAGAATATTCAACCAGGCATAGCCAGAAAAACCTTGAAGACAATATAGGTATCATGAGGACCCTAGTCATTACAAATAATTTGTAACATCTTTTAAGGTTGTACAAATAAATAATATAGGTAGATAAATATATTTTATTCTTTAAATTCTTCAAAATGCTATAACAAACATTGCCTGGAATCAAGAATCAGCTTTTTATTTGTTAGAAAATAATTATTCGGAAATCTATACAACAAATTAGAAATTTGCCAAGTGCCTTACATTGTAGTTCTAAGGGTGTTACACACATAAATGTAATGATGCAATTCATATTATGATGCAATAATTTTGTGTGATGAAACTTAACTATGATTTTTACCCTTCTTTATGAATCTGTTACTGTGGACATAAAAAGTAATCAAAAAAATTTGTTATAGTGGGGTTCTTGAATATTACTTACATGACTAAAAATTGAAATTATTATTATGTTAAAATCCATACTAATATTATAAATGCAAAAGTGTGTCTGTCTGTCTGCTACGCTTCCACAGCCCACCTTTTCAACCAATTTTGATGAACTTTGGTATAAAGTTAGGTTGCATCCTGGGCATAGGCTATTTTTGACCCTGGAAATTTGAATAGTTTCTGTGATAATCAAAAGACCTTTATCCATGCAGAAGATGTCGCAGGAATCATCTAGTCTTAATATATTAAGTAGATATACTTTCTTATTACGTACACTTTACTTACTTAGGCCAGGCCTGTGTCACTCTTGGTACTTGCGCGACGAAAATACCGACGATCGCGCTCATTCCCGGAATGCTTACGCAGTCGGGGCTGGCGCGTTTTAAGCGAGCGACGTGCTAGTGAATTTAACACTGTTTTCGTAAATAGTTTTTTGAAAATATTTGTTTAATAGTTTAAGTTAAGTGTTTAGCATATTAATTATTTGCTTGCGTGTTTTATCTATGTAATAATCATTATTTAGGCTATTAAAGCTAGCAAGCAAGTCAGCAAGTAGTCAATACAATAATAAGTAGGTAGTCAATAGTACTTCTATCACGGAACAGGTACAATTCATGTCAAACTTAAATGAGCCTCTTTTCAAGTAATTTTTTTGAATCGAGGCACGAGCTGTAGGAAGTACAAACGAGTCGCAGGGAATACGCTCGCCCTAGTTAGGCCCTTACTCCCTAATTCTTATTACACCTTGCCGATTTAGAGTAAGGGCACGGAATATATATTTATATATTTCCGTGATCGAAGTGTACCTACCTCTCCGAGCGAAATATTATGTTTCGCTGCACTGCTTCGCCGCGACGAATGACCTTGCAAGTTGCGTGCGTAGTGAAGAACTCACTGTGTAGCGACACACAGTAAACACAGTCGATCATAGTCAGAGTAGGTACCTTACTTACCAATTCGAAAAGCCTACTGTATTGTTGTACTGTTTGCTGACAGCCCTAGACAAGCTCGCAATGTCGTCCGTGACGTAGGAAAGGGAAAAGATGCAAAGCAATACGGACACTCGCGCGCGGCGATAAAGTTTAATTTAGCTTGCGTGCGTGATTTATCTTTTTAATAATAATTATGTAGGCTATTAAAACGTCGGCAAGTAGTCAACATCAAAGGAGTGAGACTTCTGTACGTCAGTACTATTATATTATTCTGTGCTTAGGCATGGTTTTAACTGATGACAAACCTGTCTTTTTCTTTAAATACATGAGTTTTTAATGAGTAAATTTTAAAGAAAACACGATATTTTACATTTTATTTTGACATCCAACAAGAAAATCATTAAATTGGATCACAACAAATTACTTATAAAATGTTTTTTTTTAAATAGCATCATAAATATCATATGTATGAATGTTCATGTTACTCTGTTACTAAATGTAGGTACATACTATTTCATTGTAAAGTTCATTATTGTATTTCAAGATGATACTGGTGAGCCCCACTGCGGACGAGTATGACCTCCTGCGCAAGCACCTGCTGGAGAGGCTAGACACCGGCAATGGAGAGGTCATCTATGACATAGGACATGGAGAGGGTAAGCATTTAAATCACTCCAGCTAGCTTATCTCACTCCAGAATCAAAGCAGTCCACCCAAGTTGGAGTGGATTTCCAAGAGAGCTGCTTGAAAGCCAATGTAGGCTTTTTTTGGGTGGATACAACACCAGCACTCAAACAGTACTTGTTTTGATGCAGCAATGTCAATATCAACAAGTTGTCTAAATTATAACTTATTCATGCCTTATATGAGCTTTGTGGTGTGAGAGAGTCCTTAATAGCTAATCAGAATTTATTAAATAGCTTATCCACACTAATATTATAAATGCGAAAGTGTGTCTGTCTGTCTGCTTCACTTTCACGGCCCACCTATTCAATCAATTTTTTTATGAAATTTGGTACAGGAACAGGACATTTTTATCATAGAACATTAAGGGGTTCCCGCAGGAATTGCAAAAACAGTCCACTCGGACGAAGTAATGGGAGTCATCTAGTAGCTTTATAAAACTACAACTTGAATCTTGTTGCCTAGCAATTATCTATGTTTTTATGAAGAAAGAGTTGTTGCATTATGCACTCACTAGATAAGACTCAATGGTTAAGTTTATATCTCAATTTTCATAATCATTTCCAATTACTTTGATTCTATCTATTTTGTAATCTAAGACCAGTTTTTAATTATGTATTATGTAATAACAAAGTATGACCTATGTGTATGTTGTTTTTAGGGTTCCGTAGCCAAATTTGGCAAAAACGGAACCCTTATAGATTCGTCATGTCTGTCTGTCTGTCCGTCCGTATGTCACAGCCACTTTTTTCCGAAACTATAAGAGCTATACTGTTGAAACTTGGTAAGCAGATGTATTCTGTAAACCGCATTAAGATTTTCTTACAAAAATAGAAAAAAAACAATAAATTTTGGGGGTTCCCCATACTTAGAACTGAAACTCAAAAATGTTTTTTTCATCTAACCCATAGGTGTGGGGTATCTATGGATAGGTCTTCAAAAATGATATTGAGGTTTGTAATATCATTTTTTTCTAAACTGAATAGTTTGCGCGAGAGACACTTCCAAAGTGGTAAAATGTGTGTCCCCCCCCCCGTAACTTCTAAAATAAGAGAATGATAAAACTAAAAAAAATATATGTTGTACATTACCATGCAAACTTCCACCGAAAATTGGTTTGAACGAGATCTAGTAAGTAGTTTTTTTTTTAATACGTCATAAATCGTAAACCGCAATTTACCTTTCATTCAATCAACTCAAATATTTAAAAAAAACATTTAATTTAAAACTTACTACAGGTTTGTACGGAACCCTCGGTGCGCGAGTCCGACTCGCACTTGGCCGGTTTTTTTTAAATTATATAGGCTAGCGTTTAGCTGCGATCAGACTTGCTTGCAAGTGGTGACGCACTTGCAAGGAGCGCGATGAATGATGATAATGATCCAGTATTTACTACCAAAAACGATATAAGTATACCGTTACTTTTGCCTGCGGCTTCGCTCACGTTAGGTTTGATTTTCATAAAATTTCAAAGCCCTATGATATAGAATTTTCAAAAAATCCTTTCTTAGCGGATGCCTATGTTATAATAGCTATCTGTATGCCATGTTTCAGCCAAATCTGTCCAGTAGTTCGAGCTGTGAGTTGATAGATCAGTCAGTCAGTCGGTCACCTTTTCTTCTTATATGTATTTAGAAACATTAACTATTGTTGTGACTGTGATAATTTTAAGCACTTAAGCTCATTCATCTAAGGTGTACCCACACATTATAATAGCCTAATATTGGTGTATTTGGTTTTTCAAAGATGGCAGAGGGCTGACAGAGGATGAATACAGTGCGTCAGTGGCAACACTACAGTCCCTGGTGAGCGGCGAGCGCATATCGTGCGTGGAGCTGCGGCGCTGGGACTGTGGAACTGGCCTCACGGGCCAGTACCTGCTCAGGACTGAGCTCGACCATAATGACTTCATGGAGATCAGGTGAGATCTCCTTTAATGCTTTATATGTATAGTTTCAATTAAGCTTGACTTGATGATTAAGTCATTTGACGTAAGTGGACACCAAATTTTTTGCCCACTAATGTCCAAATGATTGATTTATTTATTTATTTATTTAATTCTTTATTGCACACAACTAAATACAAAAGAAACATACATACAGAAAGTACATATTAAAGAAGCTTAATCTAATAGCAGCGTGCAAAGGCGGTCTTATCGCTAAAGCGATCTCTCCCAGACAACCTTTGGTGATAGGAGTTGCGAAATCACGGGTTGTGTGGCAAGCAGTTTAAGTCCTGCAATTTATAATAAGATAGAATACATATACACTACATAAAAATATTACACATATAGATATCTACCATATAAATAACTATTTACAAAATATTAAAATATACTACATTCTACTCCATTACATAAAATACGTAAAATATGGGCAGTTCTGCCTATTCTAAGTCATGGCGCACAGATTTCGCACTTAAGGTCAAAAATGTTATGACGCCAATCGACTATTGCTGAGGATGTAGGCACTGTATTTCCGATGTTTGACTCGGGAAAAACTTGATGTATATTGTATACGGTGTTAAGGCTGAAAACGCGGTATTCCCGTCGGTAGCCGAAGTGTCGCGTCGGCCGAGGCGAGTGGCGTCGTAAAGCTTCAATACATTTTGGGAGACCCTTAGTGTGAGATCTATAGAGCGAACTTTGACTTTGCTCAGACTTAAGACATGGTTAAAACGAGACACATTTATGTTACTCCCTATAAGTCCATCTCGTTTTAACTCTGAGTAAATTCTGAGCCAAGTCAAAGTACGCTCTATAGATCTCAGCATTAGTGCCCTACAAGCTTGCTTATGATATTTTTAGGGTTCCGTACCAAAATGGTAAAATGGAACCCTTATGGTGCGACTTTCTCCGTCTGTCTGTCCGTCTGTCCGTCTGTCCGTCCGTCACACTCGATTATTTCAGTAACTACCGAAGCTATCGACATGAAATTTGGAATAGTTGTGTATATTAGTGGCCCAAAGACACTGGAATTAAAAAAAAAATGGAAATTATTTTTGTTCTTATTTAAAAAGGGGGGAAAATCTGAGGGTTGAAATTTAAAAGGGAGATAACTGTACTGTGTGGGGTATCATATGAAAGGGCTTACTTTTTACATTCTAAAACAGATTTTTAATTATTTTTAGTTATGATAGTTTTTGATTTATCGGGGAAAATGTCTAAAAAAATACCGTCCCCCCCCCCCCCCTTATCTCCGTAGTTTACCAATCGAAAAATTTGAAATAATTATGGTCAATAGGAATTTACGTATATTTTACAGGAAAACTATAGACAATGCTATAACTAGCATAGTTTTTTTAATATTAACAATAAACCTCTACAAACAAAGTTAGTCTTGCGGTTCATTAACAAAGGTAATTATTTATTAATAATGGTACGGAACCCTTCGTGCGCGAGTCCGACTCGCACTTGCCCGGTTTTTTTGTTCTGTTATGACTACAATCATCATACTTACTTAATATTATAAATGCGAAAGTCACTTTGTTTGTTTGTTTGTTGGTTTGTCCTTCAATCACGCCGCAACGGAGCAACGGATTGACGTGATTTTTGGCATGGGTATAGTTGAGGACCTGGAGAGTGACATAGGCTACTTTTTATCCCGGAAAATTAAGGAGTTCCCGCGGGAATAACAAAAAACTTAAACCACGCGGACGAAGTCGCGGGCATCAGCTAGTATAAAATAATGTACTTGCAGGGTGGCGGTAGTGGGCAACGTGGACGCGGGCAAGTCCACGCTGCTGGGCGTGCTGACTCACGGCGAGCTGGACAACGGGCGAGGCTACGCGCGCCAGAGGCTGTTCCGACACAAGCACGAGGCCGAGAGCGGCAGGACCAGCTCCGTGGGCAACGATATCCTGGGCTTCGACAGCATGGGTGAGGATCACTATACTTGTGCAGTGGGCAAGTCCATACCAATGGGTGTTATGACAAGGTTGCGAGCTAAGCATGGAGAAGGTGGCGATTCTTTACTTGTTACTGACTCTACACTGACTGTTCAGAAAGGAGATTCTACTGAGAAGAACTGACAAAAAACTCAGTAGGTACTTGCTTTTCTTAAAAATAATGTTACAATATTTAGCTAATACACAATGCATAGGTAAGGTAATAATTACACTGACTTATGGGCTGCCGAATGTGAAACGAATTTCTTCCATCAATTCATTCAAAAAAATTCAAAGAAATTCATCAATAGTATATAATAGCCTCGGCTTAAGGCCCGATATACAATCAGGCGGCAACCAACTGTAGGTATAAAACTCGCCACACTACAGCATATATATGTACGCATATATAGCACTACGCTCTACGCTCAATTTTATAGCCAACTAACCAATTTTGTTACTTGAAATATTTGAATATGTATTACATACATTACATATACCTAATATCTATGCCTCCGCGCCACATTATTACAGTAAATACTAGCGGACGCGCCCCTGCTTCGCTCGGGTGAAATTTTTAAAAATTCCTTGGGGGTGAAATTTCCAAAAATCCTGAAACACGTGTTTCTTTATATTTAATCGAAAGCCCAAATACCAATTTTCATGAATGTAAACCGTAAAATAAAGAACTTTCATACAAACTTTCCTCGCCTATTTCACCCCTTTGCGGGTCGAATTTTCAAAAATGGTAACACACGTACTTCTTCATATTCAACCAAAAGCCCAAATGCCAAGTTTCATGGCTATAACTTGAAAAATGAAGAACTTTCATACATGCTTTCAACCCCTATTTTACCCCTTTGGGGCTGGAATTCCCAAAAACAGTACACACACGTACACACGTACTTCTTTATTTTTTACCAAAAGCTCAAACCCCAAGTTTCATGGATATAACTTGAAAGATGACGGACTTTCATACAAACTTTCACCACTATTTTAACCCCTTAGGGGTGGAATTTTGAAAAATCCTTCCATAGTGAGCGCCTACATCATAGAAGGAACCTACTATCAAAATTTCAAGTTTCTAACCCCAGCAGTTTAGGCTGTGCGTTGATAGCCAGTCAGGACAAACGATTTTATATATTATATAGAATAGATAGAAAAAAGATTGACATACCTACTTACTAATATAGATAGATTAGGTATGTATGCGCCCGATCATTCACAAACGCTAGGTACAGTGATCTTCTATGTACCTATAGTACGCGCGCGAGTTGAATGCAGAGCTAATATTGTACGGTGACACACGATGCATTCAACTCGCGCGCGTACTATACATGTCAAATGTAAAAATAAATGGTACGGAACCCTTCGTGTCCGACTCGCACATGACAGGTTTTCATTGTGGTGTATTTTTTTTTTATTTGGTGTATTTTTATGCGGTGTACCTACAATAAAAGTGTAATTTTGACAGACAGACGGACAGAGAGCGCAGGCTTAGTAATAGGGTCCCGGTGGCACACTCTGGGTACGGTACCCTAGAAAAGAATAATCGTAAAATATATAAATAGAAAAGTCCGCCGGAGTGACCGCGGCACGGCCAGGGTTGCCAAATTTGGTTTTGAAAACTACCGAACAAGGACGAGACCGTTGATAGGAACAAACACAACTGATAATAATTATTTTACACAATACTAGCAGATGCCCGCGACTTCGTCCGCGTGAAATAAGTTTTTTAAATTCCCCAAATTTTTCGGGTTAATATATAGCCTATTGTCACGTAGTGATTATAATATCACTTGGATTATATTGTATTCCTTAATATTGTTGAAAGTACTGTAGCGACATCTAGTGTCAAGGCGCAGAACGTGCGTATGTCGATGCGCAGGAGTTCCCCATAGATGGCGCTTGTTGTCTTTGGTCATAAGAACACGATGATATTATATTTCTTTTTCTATTAATATTCTTTTTTTTATTATTAAAACATTGTTTTATTATATATTTTTAGAGCTTTTTTTAATTATTGGAATTCACGTTAGTCTATGGTGGAGCATTTCAGAATGCGGCCACACTCGCTGTGGGTCTATGGCAACACGGAATTTTCAGAGTTGAGATTTCGGTCGAACGCCCAGGATGTGGTGGCCGATGTCTCGGATGACGGATCCCGTTTTCTCCATGGCTTCGCCTGGAGGATTAACAATTATGCCGTTATTTTAGTCATCTTAACAATTGCCTATTTTCCCACATCAATTTTGTTCCCATATTATCCCGTATTATTCTGAAGAAGGTTGGGATGGGTGGAGGTGGACTATCCTGGAATGTTCAATTTACAGGATGTCCTTGGGGTTTTCGATTTTGTTTTCGTTTTATGTTTCCTTTTGTTAATTTACTACTGAGACGATTCATTTTATATTTTGATATCCTCGATATATTTCCGAGATTGGGAATTCTCATGATGAATGCATTCCAAGGATTTGGGTTGGTGAACTGACGAGGCCGTTCCCTGGAAGTAGACCAAGTTCCTGATCCATGTATTCAGGTGACCCCAAATTCACATTCAGCAAGTAAGGAAATCTTTCTTTTTTTTATTCCGAACATTTAGTGGTTTTAAATTCAGTGTTCTCAAAATAGTGAGTCAGATTCCGTGAACCCCCTTTTCCGCTGAGCTAAATAAACATTTTAATGACACTTTAAAATAGTAAATTCAAGTTTTTTTTATAATAATTTATCTGGACCCCAAGCGTCCCCGATAAACTTCAATTAACTTATCTATCTGTGTATCTAGGGTGTTTAATTAAGTAGCCTTAAGTTACTTATTAAGATTTAACAATAAGGTGTACTATATATATATATACCAACAGTAAAGTTTGCCTGAAACAAAGAACTTGTATTTATTCCATCTCCCTAGATAGGTACATTTTACCATTCTGTAACTTTGTAAGTGGGTGATTACTTTCGAATCCGGGTAGTTTCCATTCAGCCCTAACCACCCGCCTTACACTATGACGCTCACAAACTTTACCTCTTTATAATATTAGTATAGATTTATTTTATAAAATTACACATATTATGGCAGTAGGCATTAAAAGTTACAGGTATGCATAATTTAAGCTTCACCATGTCTACGCTTGATTTGAAATCAAAAATCACAAATGACTGACTTTCGCTCACGTTTCGACACGATTCGAAAGAAAGAAATGGAAAACGTCACGATCTGTGCGTGTACGAACCGGCAGCGTCACATAATAGGTCTCACATAACAGTCTTCGGCTAACCGTGGTTCAAGTCGCTTGCGTTGTGTCGGGTCGTGTATCTCATATACCCACGCGCAATACGATAGTTTACGCGAGGTAAATGACGCGAGTTAAAAATGAGTAAAGACAAAATAATCATCAATGAACTATTGACTTTTATGCAGAATAAAATTGACGTGCTTGACGAGCTTAGCATTATTCAAATATGTGCTAGCAACTTCTCGGAGAGTGAAATCGAAACAAGTAAACAGCTCGTGTATACTACCCTCGTTGACGGAGTGCGATGCCCTATGAGAAAGGGGGAGGATAAGAATAAGAAAAACCTGAAGGATATTATCAAGGTTCTTAAGGAAAGTGACCCCGACAATCACCCGGTATTTGTAGCCAGAGACCTCAACCGACTGCCTCCAGTATCGTTTGATCATGTAGACGTATCAAGACTATTAAAAGACCTGACTTATCTCAAAAACGAGATTAATCTTATACGATCAGACACAGTATCCAAAACGGAAATGACTACGTTAGAAAAAACGTTCCGAACCGAATTGGGTCAATTACGCTCATGTTTGAAGGAAAAACAACCCATTCCTACCAAGTGTAACAATGACGCCGTGAGCCAATCATTGACGATTAACAAGAAAGATCAACTCAACAAGCAAACTGCACTGAAACCGAACGAACGCAATAACACATCAGCGAAAACGAGCGACGCGGAGATTGTTATCTCTCAGGGACCTGTATGCGACGAGCGGCCGAGTTTCATTCCTACCTACAGGGACGTTGTTATTCCAGTAAATGGTGTTTCGACGCAGGGAAATATAGCGCGTATGAATAATAGGAATACGGACGAAAATGGCTTCACGTTAGTTCAGCGGAGTAAACATAAATATAAAAAATCGAATATGCGCGGATCTCTGTCAAGTAGTGGGCCCATACAAGTGGCGGAATCGCTCTGTGCTATATACGTATCGCGAGCGAAAACGATAGTCACCGAAAAAGACATCAAAGACCACATTTTGGAGATGGGTGAGGAATGTGTTAGTGTTGAGAAGTTAAAACAAAACCACACAACTTCCTTCAACTCTTTTAAAATCGTGGTTACTGCTACTAAATTACCTAAATTTCTTGATTCAAACTTTTGGCCTTCCGGGTTAGTATATCGGCGATTCCGCGAGCGTCCGATATCTGATACGCCTTACAAACAAACTAATGGTTAGTAAGCCCAGTATGTTAATAAATAATAGTACGCAAAAAAAAACCGTTAACACAAAAGGTGACATCGTTTTCTGTTCGTTTAATTGTAAGTCGATAAAAAAGTCTGTTCAACACGTTCGCGACCTTTGTTTGGAATCTGACATAATAGCCTTACAAGAAACTTGGCTTATGCCACACGACCTCAGTTATGTAGATAGTGTTCATGAGGACTTCGGCGCACAGCGAAGTCTTCCGTGGACACCTCACGAGTCGTGCGCGGGAGACCGTATGGCGGAGTTGCGTTGCTATGGCGTAAGTCCAAATTGCAAAACGTTTCAGTGATTCAGTGTTCAAGTGATAGAATAGCAGCGGTACGTGTAACTTGTGGTGAGTGCATTTTCGCTGTTTTCTCGGTATATATGCCCACGGACAGTGAAGAGAACCTACCTAATTTTACAGACTGTCTTGCAGAAATTAGTGCGATAATAGCAGATAATGACTTAACGAAAGTGTTTATATTAGGGGACTTTAATGCCCACCCGCGTACGCGTTTTGGATCAGAACTTGTGTCGTTTTGCAATGAACAAGAATTAGTATGCGCAGACTTAGAGTTTTTGGGAAGCGATTCTGACACTTACACTTTTGTGAGCGATAGTCATGGCAGCCTTAGGTGGCTTGACCACTGTGTTGCAACGAGGTCCGCATGGAGTACAATAGTGTCGGTAGAAGTACTATATGGGGTCTACTCGTCTGACCACCTACCTTTGCGGATATTTTGTAACCTAGGTGAACTAAAGGTGAATCCAGCTGTTTATGGATGCAAACAAAATAGAGAGGCAATCGGATATAACAAAAATAACTCTTTTAACAGCATTCGATGGAATATACGCAATAGTATTCAAATAGATTTTTATACAAACTTTTGTAATTTTAAACTTCAAGAGTTGAATGAATTTTATTGTTTTAAATGTTTTAATAATAAAGACTGTGATAATGTTATTGAACATCGTAAATATATCGATAAGTTATATACAAATATTGTTCATATTTTACAAACAGGTGCAATAATAAGTTCTAATCTGCGTCTCGGTCGACAAAAGATGCGTAAGCCTATAACTGGATGGAACTTTCACGTCAATAAAAGTCACAAAGAGGCGAAATTTTATTATAATAATTGGTTGTGGGCGGGAAAACCATCGTCAGGTAACATTTATAAAGAAATGTACGAGAGCAGAAAAATGTTTAAAAACAAATTAAATTGGTGTCAACGTAACCAAGAAGCTATTAAGCTCGATATATTAGCGACCCATAAAAAAGAAAAGAATTTCATTAAGTTCTGGAATGCAACCAAAAATTTTAACTGTAAGCAAAGTCTACCGATCAGTGTTGAGAATTTGCAGGAACCCAGAGAGATAGCTGATCTATTCGCTAGAAAATTTAAATTAGAACCTATGAAAATCGATAAGCCTATTGATGCAAATAATATTTTAGCTTCGAATGTTTTTAATTCGCCTAATGTTTTACAATTTACGCCAGTTAACGTTAAAACTGCAATCAAGGAAATTAAACGCGGCAAGTCACCTGGCCATGACAACCTTAGTATAGAGCATATTATTTTCGCCGGAAATATATTGTACTCAAGGCTTTGTACTCTATTTAACATGTGTATAAGATATTCATACTTACCCGATGACCTTATGAAAACCCTTGTTGTACCCATAATTAAAAATAAGACCGGTGACTTGAGCGTAACAAGTAATTACAGGCCTATCTCTCTGGGTACTGTAATTGGAAAAGTGCTAGAAAGATTGCTACATCCCGAATTGCAGAAGAATGTAAATATTGATGATGCTCAATTTGGCTTCCGCCCCGGTCTCTCGACGGACTCGGCTGTCCTCAGTCTCAAACATACAGTACAATACTACACAAAACGTAATACATCTGTGTATGCTTGTTTTCTGGACCTGAGCCGCGCATTTGATCTTGTGAACTATGAAGTTCTCTGGAACAAATTGCATGCTGCTCTGGTCCCGGAGGAGATAACGAGTTTGTTGAGATACTGGTACGGAGGCCAAGTGAACAACGTAAGATGGGGCGACGCGACCTCTAGCGGATACAAGCTAGACTGCGGGGTACGTCAAGGAGGACTCACCTCTCCGGACCTTTTCAACGTCTATATCAACGGTTTGATCGGGGAGCTGAGAGGCGCCAGGGTCGGCTGTCATCTGGGAGATGTTTGTGTGAATAATCTCAGTTATGCGGATGACATGGTGCTGCTCAGCCCCTCGATCGGAGGGCTGAGGAGGCTACTTTCGGTCTGTGAACGTTATATTAAGGATCACGGTCTGAAATATAATGTTTCCAAGTCAGAGATGATGGTATTCAGATCGGGGAAGGGTCCGGAGAGGGTGCCACCGGTCTTTTTGAATGGTTCTGCAATTCGGGAAGTGCGGCAATTTAAATATCTAGGGCATGTGGTCACCGATGACCTTAGGGATGACTTGGACATCGAAAGAGAGAGAAGAGCACTGTCGGTTCGGTGCAACATGCTCGCGCGCCGATTCTCTAAATGCACTACCGAGGTAAAGCTAACCCTGTTTCGTGCATATTGTCAATGTTTTTACACTTGCCAATTATGGACGAAATTCAGGCGAACAACAATGAACACCATGAGGGTGCAGTATAATGACGCATACCGTATTCTCATGAGATTGCCGAGGTACTGCAGCGCGTCGGGCATGTTTGCCGAGGCAGGAGTCTCCGATTTCTTTGCGATTAGGCGAAATCGTATAGCTTCCTTCAGGGAGCGATTGCAACAAACAAATAATGTCATTCTTAGGGTCATCGGTGAGGATATGTCTGGTGATATAATCAAGCACTGGCGCTCTGTCCACCGAGACGCAAATAAGAAGTAGGAAGTAAGACGCAATAAGAAGTAGAAATGGCTTATGCTATTTTTTAAACTGGCTATTTTTATATTTTATTTTATTTTATATTCATTTTTATTCTAATTTGTTTTATTATGTATACTATTGTAAATTTTCGTTTTTTGTGGATTTTTATCTGAAAATAAAGAGCTTATTATTATAATATATATTGCGGCAAATCTGATACTTCATTATGTATGAAACTGAATAAACCGAACCACTCATACTTCGGCATTTTTGTTATACTTGCTAAAATACCGAACACCTGGCAACCCTGGGCGCACCACTGGCGGCGGCGCGCTAAGTAGGTAAGTTGGTAACTTAGCGCGTCGCTGCCAGCGTCGCCGAATCAGAGACCCGCCCCGCGCCCCCGTGCCCCCGTGGCTCTCGTACACAATTCATATTTGCATTTTTCGATACAGTTCATTAGTAAATAATCAAAGCTGTCTCTAGGCATCCATACTTATATTATAAATGCGAAAGTGTGTCTGTCTGTCTGCCACGCATTCACGGCCCATCTATTCAACCGATTTTGATGAAATTTCGTAAAAGGATAGGTTGTATGTATAGGTGTAAGGACATAAGCTAGGTACCTACTTTTTACCCTGGAAAATTAAAGAGTTCCTGCGGGAATCAAAAAACCGTAATCCACGTGGACGAAATCGCGGGCATCATCTAGTACGGAAATAATTGAAAAACTTATCCAGGTCACACACACAGTTTTTCACATAAAATTGTATAATACACGCCATCTAAATACCTGTTTCTTTTATGAAAACGTAAAACCGTTTACCTATACCTACTTCTTTTTTTGCGTTTCAAATATTATATAATAAACTAGATGATGCCCGCGACTTCGTCCGCGTGGTTTAAGTTTTTTGTTATTCCCGAGGGAACTACTTAATTTTCCGGGATAAAAAGTAGATTATGTCACTCTCCAGGTCTTCAACTATACCCATGCCAAAAATCACGTCGATCCGTTGCGCTGTTGAAGCGTGATTGAAGGACAAACCAACAAACCAACAAACAAACTGACTTTCGCATTTATAATATTAGTATGAAGTATGATGATAAATAAAATCATACTAATATTATAAATGCGAAAGTCAGTTGGTTTGTTGGTTTGTCCTTCTATCACGCCGCAACGGAGCAACGGATCGACGTGATTTTTGGCATGGGTATAGTCGAGGACCTGGAGAGTGACATAGGCTACTTTTTATCCCGGAAAATTATCAGCTGGTATGCTATAAAAGTTCTTATCTGTATGAAATAGAGCTGAAATTTTAAGAAACGGTCGAACGAAAACGTTTCTTACGAAAAACATTCCACGCGGACAAAGTCACGGGCATTAGCTAGCGAGATATAATGACAAATAGTAATAATGATAACATGTGTATGTGTGAGTTTAGCAATACTTGTTCCCACAGAAAATTACCTATAAGTGTTCGCCTTCTATATTCTTCCTTTGTTGTGTCGTTGCGCGTTGGCCGCAACCTATACCTAGTAGGTAACTATAGTAACGTAATCATACTAATAAAATAAATGCGAGTATTGGATAGAATCAGGCGTTACTTTGCGGAAGTTCATGATTTAGCAAGAAAAGAATACAATTACTTTGCTATAATCCGCCAACAGAGAAAAATCTGTATGGTCAAGCATGCAATTAAAAGCGAAGCACCGTTTACCTTCAACAAGCAAGAAAGCTAAGTTCCCAAGCAAGCAATGCCACCACCACTCACATGCACCACACACAATGACTAGACAATCTCGCATTGTAAAGTCGACATCTCCTGAGGATGCTCCGGTGTCGGGGCGAAACGTGCGTCGAGAATAGTATAAAAGTCTTGTGTGGTGGTGCATGTGAGTGGTGGTGGCATTGCTTGTTTGGGAACTTAGCTTTCTTGCTTGTTGAAGGTAAACGGTGCTTCGCTTTTAATTGCATGCTTGACCATACAGATTTTTCTCTGTTGGCGGATTATAGCAAAGTAATTGTATTCTTTTCTTGCTATATAAATGCGAGTGTTTTTGTTTCTTGGTTTGTTGATTTGTTGGTTTCGATCGACGTGATTCTTGGTATTGGTATAGTTGAGGACCTGGAGAGTGACATAGGCTACTTTTTATCCCGGAAAATTAAGGAGTTCCTGCGGGAATCAAAAAAGCTAAAACCACGCGGACGAAGTTGCCGGCATTAGCTAGTCTTACTAATCAAATAATATAATATAATATATAATAATAATCAAATAAATATTATAAATGCGAAAGTTTGGATGTATGGATAGATGTTTATTACTCAATCACGCCCGAACGGCAGAACGGATCTGGATGAAACTTGTCACAGAGATAGATTATAGTCTGGAATAACACATAGGCTACTTTTTATCCCGGAAAACTAAGGAGTTCCCGCGGGAACCAAAAAACCTCAATCCACGCGGACGAAGTCGCGGGCATCAGCTAGTAATATTATAATTACTATGAATGTGAAAGGAATTTTTCAAGAATTGAACTTGAAGAGTTCAGCCAATTTAGCTGATATTTGAAATATGAACACATGACCAACTTCACGGGTGAACTCATGGTGGAGAACTCCTCAAATACTCATCGTAACTCCTTCGTGTTTGAGCTCATTGGATTTATCTTATCGTGTAGGTACTAAAGACCTAGAATGTAGTTGGCGTCCAGGGTATCATGATGGAATCGGGAGGTCGTCACAGGACCTCTTCAAATACTCATCTTATCTCCTTCGTGTTTGGGCTCATTGGATTTGTCTTGCCAAGTAGGTACTAAAGACCTAGAAAGTAGTTGGTGTCCAGGGTCTCATGATGGAATCGGGAGTTGGTCAGAGAAACTCGGTTGATTAAGTAGTTTGGTTCAGAAATATTTATGAAACATTTCGTGAACTTCGATCTTTTACGAAAACTGGTTTAGAAATCTCGTAGAAATCGGTATACCTACCTACTTGCTTTGAAATAAGAAAAAACTCGTCGAATTCAGGATCACCTACTTTTTTGAAGTCGGTCAAAAATAAATGTTAAATTGTATATAGCTTTTCCAAATAAATTTTGGTGTTTATTTCGGTTCCAAATAAAAATATCAATTTTTTCCATCCGCAGTATACAAACACGGCATTCGCGAAATCGTAATAATTTTTTGGCAAAAAGTGATACCCGTCCGTTCACGAGCGCGTTTCAGCGCAAACTGAGGCCAAAAATCAAGTGCTCGGATATTTTCCTTAGAAAAAGTATGAAAAAAATATGGTGGGACGCATAAATGACTACGTACTTCACTTGGACGCACAATGTGGCATAGTTTAGATAGAGGACTATATATGCCATCATTTTTTTTATATATTACTAATTAAAATATGCAGCGGATACATAAATGAGGGTTCCTGAACAGACCCCATTTTTCGTCATTTTAAGCGATTCATGCGTTCGATATTACGCATTTATGCAGAAAATTTGTATGGAGTGTGCATTTTTTATATGGTCAAACGAACGCTGAATACATGACCTTTAATTTGATACCATGATATCCCCACAGCTAGAATTCCTATTTCTTTAAAGTGTACCTGGAAAAGTATGAAATTTGTATAAGGCGCCTTAACAAATGCTGTTATACACAGTCAATAATTTTTTTTAATTTTAATTTTATGCAATGGCAAATCTACGTACTATTTTGGAGGTAAGCAACATTTACCTTGAAAAAAAAAACTAGAAGATTAATTTACTATAATACGTTTCACTCCTATACCGGAGCATCTTCAGCAGGAGGAGGAGGAGGAGGAGGAAGATCGGAGTGAAACGTACGTTGAGGGTATTTTTGAGGGTTTATGTGGTGTGGTGAATGTCGCGGGCATCAAGTTCGAGATACTCACTGTACCACATAGATTTGCCTTCTGTGGCGGATTATAGCAAATTAAACTTCTAGTTTTTTTCATTATCATGGACTTCCGCAAAGTAACGCCTGCTTCTATCCAACATTTACCTTGTTGTCAGGTAATGTGGTAAATAAGCCAGAGCACGGCGCGCTGGACTGGGTGAAGATCTGCGAAAATTCGTCCAAGGTGATCACATTCATAGACCTGGCGGGGCACGAGCGGTACCTCAAGACCACCGTGTTCGGTATGACGGGACATGCGCCGGACTTTGGGATGCTGATGGTGAGAATTTAAATTGTGGGACTGGTATTTTTCTGCTAAATTCTGTTACCAATAGTACAATAACCATAGTCATTGACATCATTGTCAAATATCACCCAAAGTCGATCTGGGTTAAATGACTAATGGGTATGACTAACGAGTCCTGACTCCTATAGGAGGATCAGCTCTAAAGGACAAATTACTTTTTCAACTTATTTGCGTATAGTCCTTAGACTGACCACATGCCTACTTCTACTAAGTTTTTAATTCAGCCATACATATACAAGTGCTTTTGAATCGTCGAGTGAATCTACCACTGGTTCCCGAGAAGAGCCAGCAAGAAACTCATCTGTTACTTTCATGAGGCGGAGCAATGGAGTCACAAACCTATTGCGGTTCTTAGTTTGTTTATCTATCGTGCAGATTGCATAATTCTTAATTCCACTACATTTTCCACTTTATTATAGCACTTGTCTGCAATAACATCTTGTAGTACTAGTAAGCGACCTTATCATGATAAGCTTTTTTTGTAGGATTGTAGACATATTATATTGGCATTTGTTGGCAGATTGGCGCCAACGCTGGTATAGTGGGTATGACCAAGGAGCACCTGGGCCTGGCGCTGGCGCTGGCCGTGCCCGTGTTCGTAGTGGTCACCAAGATCGACATGTGTCCGCCCAACGTGCTGCAGGTAACCTTCATACAACGTTGGTATATAGGCGCCAATGCTGGTACAGTGGGCCAAGGAGCACTGTCTTGCAGAAAAATTATGATTCGCGAAGGCACTTTGTAGATTGTAGATTATACACAGACTGTCAGAATATTGCATGATTGCAGGGTGATTCCGATTTGATGCATTACTCGAATTGTTTAAGGAGTTCATACAAGCTTTTTGACATGTACGCATCTGTGAACTCTTTAAACAGGTCAAATTATCCGTTTGACAAACGATTACGATTACAATCCCCCGATTGTGCAAGGAAATCCCTGCACAATCGGGGGATTGGGGGATCGGGAGATTCTTGACAGATCATTTCTGATAATATTCAGCCTGTTTGAAGTGGGAGGCTATCGCGATTTTGTATCATAAGATTTTATGCACATACCAATACCACTCATAATAGGCATGATGACAGTAACCAAGAATCAATGAAATTTTGAATTTATCTAATGGAAAAGGATTCATGGATTATAAAAAACGTATTTATTTTTCTATTTCGAGTGAGATTGCTATTTATTTTGATGAAATAAAACTATAAAATACAGCAATCCGCCATATTGGATAAAACACCAAGAAGCGAATGACGTCACAATTGTTTGTTTTCGAGCTTTGACAATCGCACTATTGTATACTGCACACTGCACAGAGTACATTGGTAAAAACAATAGTGACGTCACAAACGATGCCATGACACCACCGAACGTTTTGGCGTGAATTTTAAAATTTAAAATTTTATCTACCAAACCTTATTTTTCTGCTGAAATAAGATATTTTTTCGAAATAGTAGACACTTCTGCACATAATCTGACCAAAATCAGTCATTATGCCAATTCCTCAATAATGTTGTGTACAGTTGTGTACTGTGATGTTGTCATGTTGGCACCAAACTAACATTCCCCCCCCTTGTCTCTCACCAAGTCGTTTCATTTTGTTGTGTTTCCAGGATAACCTGAAGCTGCTAATCAGGATCCTGAAGTCGTCCGGGTGTCGCAAGGTGCCCGTGATGGTGAAGACCAAGGACGATGTGATCGTTAGCGCTACCAATTTCGTATCTCAGAGGTATTTGTCAAAACGTTTTATGTACAACAAATTCAAAGGCTGCTCACAAGGTTCTAGTTTTTACAAGCTTTTATTTAACTTTTAATTATTATAATATTGGTGTGTTTAGGTTCAATTTTACAACCGGATTTTAAAATCCGGTTGTAAGACACAAGACAACAACACACAACACAACACAAGGTTGTAAGACAGGTTGGTTGAAAACAGTTATCCAACTGAACTGAAATTTGGCATACATGTTCAGTTTGTATGGTAATGCATGGTAATGCATGGCGGATTTCCGAAGATGGCGGACTAGTTATTTTTTATGCAACCCCATGATATGGGTATCAATAAAAAGGCGAAAAATAAATGACGTCACATTAAATTATATATGGCGGACGATAAAGCGTGTTTTGAATATGTTACT
Source organism: Erebia epiphron (assembly GCA_963932025.1). Taxonomy (NCBI): domain Eukaryota; kingdom Metazoa; phylum Arthropoda; class Insecta; order Lepidoptera; family Nymphalidae; genus Erebia; species Erebia epiphron. The sequence continues at coordinate 25,006,172 of OZ009948.1, forward strand.
AAATTCTATACACTATTGCATTTATGATATTAGTATGGCTTTAAAAATTTTGGTAATGCCTTTTCATTGTTGAGGAAAGATGTTCTTTTTCTAAGAAGATATTTTGTACAGATTTACTAAAATGAATTCAGCAACAAAGATTTTCTCTCCATTGACTGCAGGATATGTCCAATCTTCCAAGTGTCAGGAGCTACTGACGATGTTCCTCAATCTGCTATTTTCTAGCTATGCGAAACCAGTGCGATACGAGATACATTGAAGACGTTAGACTCCCCCGATTTTTTAAAAAATGTATCCTTTATTTAATTTAGATTTTGGTAATGCCTCGCATTACATGTCTTGTATTTGGATTTTCTGCAGGCTGTGTCCAATCTTCCAAGTGTCGAACGTGACTGGCGACAACCTGGAGCTACTGACGATGTTCCTCAACCTGCTGAAGACGCGGATGCCGTCGCAGGACGACAAGCCCGCCGAGTTCCAGATAGATGACACCTACTCTGTGCCTGTGAGTGTGACTTTATCATATTATATTTTTTTTAATTATAGTTTTTGAATGATATCTGTCTAATAATTAACTGTTTATCTGTCTAAGAAAAAATATCGGTCACTTTAACCAGTCCTTTTAAAATTTATTGGCAACAGTTTCCTCATTTGTGATTACGCAAGCCAGATTCCCCGCTTTCGGCCGTATTTCCAACCATCTGGGAAAATTATAAATAGAAGTTTTTGAGATATTTGCACAAAATCAAACCCCATTTTTTTCAGTAGTTAATAATTTTTGCAATTTTTTTGCAATTATCTTCCAGGGAGTAGGGACAGTAGTGTCGGGTACCACGCTGGCAGGCGTCATCCGTCTGAACGACACTCTACTGCTGGGCCCCGACCCGCTGGGCCGCTTCACGCCCATCACAGTTAAGAGCATCCATCGCAAACGCATGAGCGTGGCTGAAGTGCGCGGAGGACAGACCGCTAGCTTCGCGCTCAAGAAGGTATGTGTGGCTTAGCTATTTTCTATTCTCCTAACATCCATTTCCTCCATAGAGACACTGAAGTAAGTTTTGCGAGCTCTTTGGAGCTGCTGCTAGACCTTAACAGCTTTGAAGAAAATGCATCGACACATTGAAATAATAGGAATGTTAAAAAATAATTATTTCTAACTGATTATTAAATAGAGAATCTTCCAAAAGACCTAAAAGTCACATCTTCGGTTAGTTTTAAGTGTGATAACCATTTTAAAATATTATAGATTAAGGAAAAAAAGTGCGTTGAAATTTGATGACGTCACAACTGTGAAGTTCATACTTCCATACTAGAAGTGCGTTTTTAAGTTCGATAAAGAGTTGCTGATTTGATTGAGTTGTCATCATCCCTATTGTTTCTAATATGTGCATATTATTCTTGACGGTAAAAATGTACGCAAAAAATAATCTTGTTGAACTGTGGCGTTTATCGCCACATTTTTTTTTTTTTGAAATCTAAAAAATAATTGTATAAAAAACTTTTATTACTCATCCCATTATTATCTCTTGCCTTACATCGACGTCGGATTTGAACCCAATTAGTTTGTACCAAGTCTATAGGCCGCCCTGACGCGCCGCAGATGTGTTATGAGGGGTCGACGAAATTGTTATTCCCGATGTGAAATCTTTTTCCTCGCATTTATTACCTCACAAATTCAACTATGTGGACGATAGGTTCATCGTACAACATAAATTAGTAGTTTTCACAAATAAAATATGTCGTTAGATTATACCCGCGAATTCGCCTCTATTCAGATTCAGATACTTTACTTAATATATTCTTCGTTGAAACGTCAAGCGAGTGGTTCGGAAGGGCATTCCTACCGAGAAGAGTCAGCAATTAATTCGGCGGTAGCTTTTTTGAAAAAAATCTTAGATTTACTTACTTAAATTTATTAGTTTGTGATTTAAGAGCGGTAAGTAGGTTTTTTCATACAAGTTGACTCATGGCGTTACGAGTTTGTAAAAACCTTAACACCCGTTCGTTTAAAATACCTAGCAGTTGATTTAATATTATTATTCCACATCACTTGAACCACTAATTAATTAATAATGAGGTAATCACAAGAAAAACTCAATGACACTTTTAAAAATTGCGCGTTTTTTGAATCTCTTTTTTTTAAATTTGCTTCATGGCTGTAGGTTCGAGCCTCGACTATTCAGAATTTACTCTTTTAAATTCTAACTTACAAGCCCTGTTAACTGCCTATGTGAGTGCATTTTGCGAGCAATTCTATTGAAAAATAATTATTAAAAGTATAGACACTAAGGCAACTGCAATACCAAGCACTATTAGACCGAATTTCCACCATATTATGCGATTATTAAGATTGAACTTGTATTTATCTAGGTCCCTGGATAATTATCTTTTCAAAATACTTTCCCAAAATTAAATGTAAGCACATTGCGTTTCGCATGTTTTTACGACATAAATGACATGTTTTCTCCTTATTTATTTCATATTAAAACAAACGATATCTCACGTACTAATTGATCAGGAACATAGCCTATACACGGTGCCTGTGCCACCGTCGTGCAAAAGCGGCCCCAGTTATGAGTCCGATATAAGATATCCTTGAGCAATATTAAAAATGACCTCATGTCAATACACACACTAGCGAAAAAAATTTATTAAAATTTCGAAAAAATTTGAAACATCCTGTTTAATTATGTTTACGAAAGAACATGCGAAGTAACCTCTGTTACAAGTTCAAGGAATTCTCTTCCTCACATTAATCGTGCAAGAGAAATTTTGTGAACCAATAGCGAATGGTTATTTGAAAAGTCCACGTGGACCGAGGTCCAATCATGCGCTCGCGCTATCCTTTTGACCCATCGGCCCCGCCCCCTTTTTACAGGAAATAGCAAAATGCAAAAAATAGATTTACTCAGTTACGGGTCGGCCACCGAACGTGCGAAAGCGGAAGTATAGCACCTACGCATAATTTTCGTTGTTGTTTCCGTAATTATTATTTTTCTTAAAACATGGTACAAAGTCTAATTCTTGAGTTACTGTAAGACGTACAGCGTAGTGTTAGATGTCTAAACTACCAGTAGGTACAGCGCGAAGTGATGTGAAAGTGATTAAACTCAAACATTTTTATGACTTACAATAACATGCTCTTTTGTTTGGAGCAAAACAGCAAGCAATTCGAATAATTACTTCATTACAGGAAGATTGGTTAAACTTTTCTGTTCTGTGTGGTTTGTGTGTTAATCTACTCATGTGGCATGAACATACCTATGGAATTAATTATGGAAAGGTACTGTACCTAATTTTGTTGATTTTAATCGAAATAGCTGGTAAAAAGTGTAAGTTTGTTACCTAGGTACTTTCTTGATGAGTCTGAAACAATTGACTACTTACTTAATTCCTAATCATACCCACCGAATTATTAAAAGAAGAAAGAAAAACAAAACCCTTGCCATTATGTGATTAATGGAAAGGGCCCTTAGAAATGAGGAAAACGACTCAGAAAGAGAACCACCTACTTATTTTTTAAACCCGAGTAAGTAGGTACCATTTCTACCTACCATTTCTTGTTGAACATTTTAGTTGGATTTGAAATGAAATGTTTATTTCATGTACTTAGAACAATTATTGTTTCCGAAAGTCCGTAAAAAGTACGAAAGTACGAAGATTGAAATTAAGTAAGTAAGTACCTAGTACCTACCTAGATCAATAATACGAGCTTGCATTGCAAACAGCTGATCGAATGAGGCACACGGTCTGTGCCTTGGTAGGTACTCAGCAATTTTTACGTAAGTAGCGTACGTAACTTGACGTACTTGACTAACAAGTAACTTCTCAGCAGAGTGTCTTAACTCATAGTCTTAAAGGTTACTGCATTTACTGCACGTATTCCAGTACATTTTCGTTAAAGTGAATGACCTTTAGGGACACGTGCCCGCGCCGTGCTACTGTAGGTACTCGAGCGCCGCCGTTCCGCGAGCGCCATATTTACGTGCGCTATGGGGTGTTTTCAAATGAAGCTATTTTTTATTTATTTTTTAAATGAAACTCATTGAAATGTTCTTTATTTTTTTTTGTATTTTATCAGTAGACTGTAGGCATTGGGTACATTAACTGGTTTGCTTTTCAACGACTATAAAAAAAGCACCGTGTATTGTCAAGTTACAGAATAACAACACGAAGTTAAAAACACAACAATTTTTCATTCATCATTTTTGGTATTCACGGAACAAGACCAAAATGTATAACAAACTCTGTACGCTCATATTGCTATCGCGCTTGCACGCGATCATGTGTCATCAGCCAAATAGAGATAGCAATATACCGGCAAATTTATATTTGCGGTTCGAATAGAAGTTGTGAGCACCGCTCCCCGGCCTCTTAAAATTTTTATTATATGTACTTATAAAATTTTCGCCTTTTTCAGGAGCATGCTTTAAATGGGTTAAAGAATTTTATTACAAAAGAGAACGCTCATTCCTACGAACGACTTAAGGAGTTTCTTGAGGCGGAGCGAAGGAGTCGCGAGCCTATTGCCATTTCCAGTTTGTGTTTTATCGCATATTTTTCGTTTCGCTCAGATCAAGCGGTCGCAGATCCGCAAGGGCATGGTGATGGTATCTCCCGCGCTCAACCCTCAGGCCTGTTGGCAGTTCGAGGGCGAGATCCTGGTGCTTCACCATCCCACGACTATCTCCTCACGCTACCAGGCCATGGGTACTTTTAATTTAATTTTATTGGAGTTTTCTTTTTTTCGATAAGTTAAGGTTTTGGCTCTTTCTTTTGTAATTATTTTTATTTTAACCAACTCTCTAACTCAACAAGCATTGTGAGTCGGCCGTTGTTGAAATAATGGTATTAAAAAAATTAAAAAAATCATCTGTAGTATTCACTTTGCGAACGTTCATGTATTTTCGTGTGCCCCGTTGGTCTAGTGGTTACCATTTTCGACTGCGGCCGACGAGGTCCCGGGTTCGAGTCCCAGGTCGGGCCATAACAAGTATTGGGTTTTTCTGACAAGAAATTCTCAGTACTAGCCCGGAGTAAGGAAGTTGGCGGTGTTTCACCCCCGTGTCTCAGAGAGCACGTAAAGCCGTCGGTCCTGCGCCTGATCTCTCTCCGGTCGTGTCGGATTTTCCGTCCCATCGTGCTATGAGAGTAAAGGAACAGAAGGTGCACCTGTGTATGCGCTTGTGCACTGCAATATCTCCCGCGCATCTGCTAATCTCTCTGGAGATATGCCGCCATGGCCGAAATTCGGTCGGGAGCACATATATTACTGTCCTACAAACTTATCTGACCCGGTGGCCAAAATTGGAACAAATTTTGTGGCCAAAAAAGTGAAAACTTCTTTAAGCGCATTGAGCACTTTTTGGTAGGGGATAAAAATGTGGAACGGTTTCGGTCATGCGACACCATTCTTCTTAAGACAAAAGGTCTTAAGTAGTATATTCATAATTAAACTTTAATGCCTTAGTGTTAAGGTTTGTATTTTAATTATTTTAAAGTGTTGTGTTGTTATTTTAAATATTAGTTTTCACTTCTATCGGCAGTCCCTATGACTGCAATTTTTTTTGTTTATTGTTTGTTTTTATTTTACATAGATACTAGCGACGCTGTCACCGGGTCAAGATAAGTTTTTTATTTTAAAGTGTATTTTGGTGTGCAGTGCACTGCGGCAGCATCCGACAGACGGCGTCGATTCTGTCGATGTCGCGCGAGTGCCTGCGCACCGGCGACAAAGCGCTCGTCCGATTCCGCTTCATCAAGCACCCCGAGTATCTCAAGCGAGGACAAAGGATGGTGAGACACCTTACTGACTCTCACTGGTATAGTTATTACAATAGGCATGATGACAGTAACCGAGAATCAATGAAATTATGAATTTATCTAATGAAATAGGATTCATGGATTATAAAAAACGTATTTATTTTTCTATTTCGAGTGAGATTGTTATTTATTTAGATAAAATAAAACTATAAAATACAGCGATCCGCCATAATGGATTAAACACCAAGAAGCGAATGACGTCACAATCGTTTGTTTACGACCTTTGACAATCACACTTAATAATTGTTTACTGCACACTGCACAGAGTAAGTACATTGGCAAAAACAATAGTGACGTCACAAACGGCGCCATGACACCGGCAAGCGTTTTGGAGTGAATTTTAAAATTTAAATTTCAAATGCCATTTTTTTCTACCAAACCTTATTTTTCTGCTGAAATAAGATATTTTTTTCGAAACAGTAGATACTTCCGAACATAATCTGACCATTTTTCAAAATCAGTCATCATGCCTATTCAAGAGGGCGAGCGTTTTGAGATGTGGGCGTTACGAAGAATGTTTATAATGTCATGTAGAGACTTCGTGATATTTTAAATATTCAAGCACAAGCGAGTTTTCAACCGACTTCAAAATAAAAAACCGGCCAAGTGCGAGTCGGACTCGCGCACCGAGGGTTCCGTACTCAAGAAGTAGGTAAGTATAATTACCTTTGTTAATGAACCGCAAAACTAACTTTGTTTTTAGAGGTTTACTGTTAATATCAAAAAATTACGTTTGTTGTATGGGAGCCCCCCTTTAATATTTACTTTATTGATATTTAATTATTTATTTTAAAAGGTAATATACAAGTTAATATTCTGTGAAAATTTGAACCGTCTACCTGTTACCGTTTTTAATATTGAGCAAAAAAATACGAAAAAAACACGTTTATTGTATGGGGACCCCCCTTAATATATATATTTTTTTAATTTTTAGTATTTGTTGTTATAGCGGCAACGGAAATACATCATTTGTGAAAATTTCAGCTTTCTAGCTATCACGGTCTATGAGATACAGCCTGGAGACAGACAGACAGACAGACAGACAGACAGACAGACAGACAGACAGACAGCGGAGTCTTAGTAATAGGGTCCCGTTTTTACCCTTTGGGTACGGAACCCTAAAAAGGAGGAGGTTCTCAATTCGACTGTTTTTTTTATGTTTGTTACCTCAGAACTTTTGACTGGGTGGACCGATTTGGATGATTCTTTTTTTATTTGAAAGGGTCTTCCCGTGTGGTCCCATATAAATTTTATCGAAATCGGTCGAGCGGTTTTTAAAATATCAACAATAAAATAAGTACTTTGTATATCGTGTGGTTGTTGTTGTAAAGTTGGCGCGGGAGTTTGAAGTCGGTTGTTTAAAAAGATTTTTTTATATTAAATTATACTAGTAGTTATGCACATTTCGTAAGTGTGCGTGCCTTTTGGAGCGATCAGTCGTACGCGGTATCACGTAAACGCACACATTTACACGTATACAAATGTATACAGATAGCCTTTCACCCACTTTTTCCTCTGCGTCTTTCCTCTTATTCCTTCTCCTTCATAAATACAAGACTAACTTTACATACTTTAACGACCTCCGTGGCGCAGTGTGTTGCGCTGTCACTTAACGTGCGGAGGTCCCGGGTTCGATCCCCGGCAGGGTTAATTTGGGAGTTTATAATTTCTGAATTTTTCCTTGACCGGCCTGGTGGGAGGCTTCGGCCGTGGCTAGTTACCACCCTACCGGCAAAGACGTGCCGCCAAGCGATTTAGCGTTCCGGTACGATGCAGTGTAGAAACCGAATAGGGGTATGGGTTTAATATAACTGCCATGCCCCTAACAGGTTAGCCCGCTACCATCTTAGACTGCATCATCACTTACCATCAGGTGAGATCGCAGTCAAGGGCTAACTTGTAGTGGATAAAAAAAAAAACTTAACATGTAATGTGTGGGCAGGTGTTCCGCGAGGGCCGCACCAAAGCCGTGGGTAACGTGCTGCGGCCCGAGCCCGCGGCGACCGGAGCCCGCGCAGCCCCCGCGCGCCCCGCACGCCACGCCGCGCGCGCGCCGCAGGCCGCCGGCGAGAACCGACCCGCCGCGCACACGGTACAGTACACTTATTGATTATGACGTGATAACGTCTCATAGATCGATGAACACCGGCTGCACGCACGAAAACGTGTCACGTTCCGCCTGAGCCTGCGCGTGCAAGTGAGAGCGCGGAACAAGCGATAGAGAGACACGATCGCGTGACGTCAGAGCTAGCAGTTCGAATAGTTCTGCTACTGGAACGCCGCCGCTACGTAAAACTATCGTCCGTAAAACCGACTTAACAGACAACCGTAATTTTTTTTAAATTACCTATTTGTTTCATCGAGGCAACTCAAAATCTATGCTTCTATTATAATATTATAAATGCGAAAGTTTGGATGGATGGATGTTTGTTATTCAATCACGCCAGAACGGCTGAACGTATCTGGATGAAATTTGGCACAGAGATAGTTTATGGTCTGGAATAACGCATAGGCTACTTTTTATCCCGAAATTTTAAGTTCCTGCAGGAACCAAAAACCCCCAATCCACGCGGACGAAGTCGCGGACATCAGCTAGTACAAACATGAAAAACAACAACAAAATAGAAAGTATTGTACAGACATTTTGACCAATTTTGTATATTATAATATTTATACTATACTAAAGTGACAGCTCAAAACCTAGCTATGCCACTTTCCGCAGGGAATATTATGAAAGGGTTAACATAATATATTAAGCATAGATTTAGATTGAAGCGCCAGCGAGCCCAATACTAAATCTATGATATTAAGTGGTTGATTTAATTAATTTCGTGATCATTTACGGATGATACAAGTACAAAAGTTTATTCTACAAAACTTGAGTATAGTATTTCTGTATTTTCAACTGACTTCAAAAAAGGGAGGAGGTTCTCAATTCGACTGTATTTTTTTTATTTTTTATTTATTTTTAGGGTTCCGTACCAAAATGGTAAAATGGAACCCTTATGGTGCGACTTTCTCCGTCTGTCTGTCCGTCTGTCCGTCTGTCCGTCTGTCCGTCTGTCCGTCCGTCACACTCGATTATTTCAGTAACTACCGAAGCTATCGACATGAAATTTGGAATAGTTGTGTATATTAGTGGCCCAAAGACACTGGAATTAAAAAAAATTGGAAATTATTTTTGTTCTTATTTAAAAAGGGGGGAAAATCGGAGGGTTGAAATTTAAAAGTGAGATGACTGTACTGTGTGGGGTATCATATGAAAGGGTTTACTTTGTACATTCTAAAACAGATTTTTAATTATTTTTAGTCATGATAGTTTTTGATTTATCGGGGAAAAAGTCTAAAAAAATACCGTTCCCCCCCCCTTATCTCCGGAGTTTACCAATCAAAAAATCTGAAATAATTATGGTCAATAGGAATTTATGTATATTTTACAGGAAAACTATAGCCAATGCTCTAACTAGCATAGTTTTTTTGATATTAACAGTAAACCTCTACAAACAAAGTTAGTTTTGCAGTTCATTAACAAAGGTAATTATTACCGTTTTACATCTTTGGTCGTTATTTTTTAATACGTCATAAATCGTAAACCGCAATTTACCTTTCATTCAATCAACTCAAATATTTAAAAAAAACATTTAATTTAAAACTTACTACAGGTTTGTACGGAACCCTCGGTGCGCGAGTCCGACTCGCACTTGGCCGGTTTTTATGTTTGTTACCTCAGAACTTTTGACTGGGTGAACCGATTTGGATGATTCTTTTTTTATTTGAAAGGGCATACTTCCCATGTGGTCCCATATAAATTTTATCGAAATCGGTCGAGGGGTTTTTAAAATATCAACAATACAAGTACTTTGTATAGCGTGTGCTTGTTGTTGTAAAGTTGGCGCGGGAGTTTGAAGTCGGTTGTTTAAAAAGAATTTTTTATATTAAATTATATACAGCAACAAACGCAGCAGCAAACGACGGAGAGCGACGTGACGGCGGTGGACTCGCCGTTCGAGGTGCAAGCCGACAAGCGAGCCGCCGCGCGCCGCCGCAAGCGACACGACAAGCCGCCGCCGCCGCCGCCCCAGCCCGCGCTCGCCGCCAACTAGACACACACACGCACACACACACACACAGAGACAGGTATACACACACACAACTCTCAATTGGGTATTTGACAACTATTCAAATAAATTATTTATAGAGGATATTAAAATATAGAGGATCTCCCAAACCTCGTAATATCAACGTCCCCTATTAGTTTTATGTTGAACTAGCTGATGCCCGCGACTTCGTCCGCGTGGTTTAAGTTTTTTATTATTCCCGCGGGAACTCCTTAATTTTCCGGGATAAAAAGTAGCCTATGTCACTCTCCAGGTCCTCAACTATACCCATGCCAAAAATCACGTCAATCCGTTGCTCCGTTGCGGCGTGATTGAAGGACAAACCAACAAACCAACAAACAAACTGACTTTCGCATTTATAATATTAGTATGATGATATGATAACTATTTTATACTATCGATTAAAGTAAAAAAGTGCGCCGAACTTTGATGACATCACTATTCTATATTTCATACAAAACCCTATATTAAGCACGCGTTTTGACGTTTGAAAAAAAAACGCTGATTTGACTAGTTTTCAAATACCCAATTGAACAGATCCACAACAATGTGCCGCCTATATCACATACGAAAGAGGCAAAATTACCTTCGAGTGTAAAGAGTGCCGCCTACAAATAGACACACTTACAATTGCTTGACAAAAACGACATGAGAATGTGCTGACAACTACTATTAGTACAATTTTAAAAATTGTACAACATTTTTTGACGAAAAATAATTAGTGCTGGGGACAAGATTGTTAATATGAATCACCTCACCCACTAGGTACATTATTCATGGGTATACTATAGAAACGTGTCAAACATTGTGAGCTGATAGTTCAATCTAAAAAATAGAGAAGCAGAAACTGGTCGATCGACTCATTCGCCTGACACAACTGAACCACGTCACATCACTATTACCTTAAATATGGCATTATTATTTCACATTAGCTAATGTTAAAATGTGTTGTTTAATTAAAAATATTTCTAAAAATCTTATAAAATTCAAAGATATTCAAATTTCAAATGTTTTTATTCAAATAAATTTTTACAAGTGCTTTTGAATCGTCGAGTACCATCTATGTATAATACCTACAAACTATAATACCTACTATAAATGCACACCATAACACATTATCTTGTTCTGATACAAATGGAAAATGACAATTATGCAGCAATACTTAAGTAATAATTATAATTTTGCATCTAAGTTTTATCTTTATTGATATTCTATGAATCCCATTGTTTTCTTTCAATATATAAATGGCTCATGATGCAATGAGGCATAACCCACTTTTACTTAACACACACTATACTAGATGCCTCTAATATGAAATTATCATTTAAATCGAACGTTAATTTTCTGGAATAAAATAAGTAAAATAATAATTGTATCTCCATTCCAAATTTCAGTCAAATTGGTTTAGCCATGGTGGTGTGGACAAACATCCAAAGCCAAACTTTCAAATCTAAAATATTTACCTAATTCTTAAAATTCTGCAAAAAAATACATTTACTGATTAAGAAAATAATTCGTGTTTTTTAATTATCAATTTTTTGCCGACAAATAAAACTGTTTCTTGAGATGATGACGTTATTATGCATCAGAAATTTGTAAAAATGTCTTGAGATTTTTTGTAAAATTGTCTGTTTAAAATATTAAACATCAGTTTAAATTGATAAACTATGTGTACTAGTTTAGTTGTCAATGTTTACAAGCATCATTCGATCTGTACATATTTTGAATTTTATTAAAAGAAACACAATTTGTCCAATCTGAACTAGTGATAATATATTTTAATTCATACTACGAGATAAGGCTTAAAATAGCTATAGCCTATAATATAATGTTGGCTATTAGGTATAATAATGCTAACTAGGTAGAAACTTTGTAATAATTCTATTGAACACAAAATGATAAAACTAATCCTAACTTTTAAAGCACTATTTCTATTTAACTTAATATAAAAGGGGAGGTGCTATTAAATTTTATGTGCAATAGATTTGCTATAGTATTTATTGACCTAGTGGAATAATTAAATTTATTTTCACTGGAACACAAGTACAAATTCAAATAATGTTTGTGGACTTATCTTAAGCAACCAAAATAGTGGCTGATGTTTACATTTAAATGTCATTTTGTGAGCATTGAAAACAGGCATAAACAAAAGTTCGTAAAACAGATCTAGTGATCCAATCAGAGCTTAAAGCAAAGAAGTGTATGAGTTATGATTACTTTACAAGGAAGGAAAATATATTATTATAATTTTATTTGGTTGAAATTTTGTATTGGTTTATACTATTGTGTACTAGTGTGTCATCAGAAAATTAAACTATTTTTTAGTTATGTTTGAATTTGATTTTTAAATTTTATTTCATGCAGTTAGCTGTATTTGTGAAAAGTTTTTTTTCTTATGTAAGACACAAGAAAGTACTAGAGTGTAATTAAATTAAGATATGACATTTTGGTACATAGATTATATGTTTATTTGATTGGATATAGTTGTTATATTCCACATAGTGTTGCTAGTGTCTCGCCTTTGGCTCATAAGCTCATGGTCCATATCATCTACAGTATTCACTTTCTAGTTTCTGTACCATTGTAATGTGATTTTTCTAGTGTAAGACGATATTTTTATTGTTTTTTTGAGAAATAAAACTAGCTGAAAGTGTAAAATGATTTTTATTATATAAACTAATCTACATAACAAAACCTCTAAACTAAATTAATTATCTAGCTTAACTAAAACTGCACCTATTTGAAGGTAAAAAGGCTACTTACATTTTTACTTGTTTTTTTTGGTGATACAGGCTCATTCTGTTGAGCACAATACCTAAACTTGACCAAAACAAAACAGAGCCCATACTGCCAATGCTTAAAGCCATATTATTTCATTATTGTTAACTTTTGTGTTTTAGAATAATTATAATTCTTATTTTAGGAATGTCAAGGTACATGATATCAAACTGTCATTCAGAGTAATATTGTTTATGTATTGCTTTAAGTGTTGGCAGTATGGGCCCAGGTTTAAATGAATTGCTATCTCATTCAAAATCTTCCTTGTTCACAATAGGATCAGCCTCATTCACAAAAAAAAAACAATAAGTGTCAATCTGAGTTCTGGTAAATAATGTAGGGTAAATTTAATATAGTTTATATTGACTTTCATTAACATTGAAATTCATATTTTGATTTCAGTTTTGCTTATAGCAAGTCTGCAAATTACTTATAACATTGATATCTAGGAAACCCTAAAAATAGGATCAGTTCTTGTTTCAAACTCATATTGATACATACTATTTTTTTATCTGTTTCTTGGCATCATCAATACCTTCCCTAAGATTTTGACTGAATTTTCTATAGAAAGACACAAACCTATTCACTTTCTCCGGATTAATTTCCGAGAGCTTTTCCTTTCCTCTAAAAAACACGGAAACAGCAAGTTGAGCTGCCCGTCTTACTGGGTAAGACTCTGCAATCTTCTGCACTAGATGTTCATTATTTGCTAAATATCTAAATAGTGTTCGTAGTGGCATTTTGAATCACTTGAATGATGTTTCAAATGAGCACATATTTCGGTACTTCTGTAGTAGTTCTCTTTTGAGCCTCAGTTGTGTTCTTAATATCTCAAACTGCTTCAACTGATCCTGTTTGTTATACTCTATACCGGGTAGACGCTTGATCTGAAAAACATACCCATATTAAGTTTAACATAATACTACTTTCACATAATTTACATGGGATCCTACAATTGAAGTAAATTTATAATTCAAATATCGATAACTAGAGCCAAGTTGCATTTTGGAGCAACGTTGTTTCAAAGAATAAGCAAAAATTAAATATTGTTAGCATTATTACTGTTTGTCATTATACCTTATGAAACAGAAAGTATAATATCTGTCAATTTGAGTTGTTTCATGTCATTCAATTTAATCTGCAGATACAGACGCAAATGAGAGTACAAATATGTTAAGTGTCTCATAAATACCTACTTCTGGAATGTCTCTTACAATATGATGAAAGAAATAGCTGCAAATTAATATTGAAAGTAAGAAGGTACTATGGATGGGTGGAATGGTTCAATTAATGGACCGATCACCCGCCTGGCGACGGCGGGCGTCCCCTCTATAAGTACATACAAGAAGGTACTAACTAAAATTCTTATAATAAGCAACTAGATGATGCCCGCAACTTTATTCGTGCGGATTAAGGTTTTTGATTCCCGCGGGAACTCTTTATCCTATGTCCTTCCCTGGTGTGCAATCTACCTCTGTACCAAATTTCGTTGTAAAGGTGGGCTGGGAAAGCGTAGCAGACAGACACACTTCCACATTTATAATATAAGTATGGATATTGATTTATGGTATTGACCTGAGAACGGGCGACGTCGAATTTCTTCTGCAGTTCTAATACTTTTAGACTGCAATCCTGAGATTCCCTCGCCTTGGCAGAGTTGTCAAGGAAGTCTCGTTCTACGCTACATAACAGAAAAGGCACTGTTGTAACAATTGGCATTAGACGAAAATGCAATTTGCAAATAATCTAAAAATAAAATGGAACAAACATTATACCTTCGTATGATTTCGTAAACAATCGGTAAAAAATCTACGTCTACTTCTTGAACAGTAAGCGGACTAAAATTGTTTTGATCAGAGTGGTCGGTGTTGTTTTCCATACTGTATGATCGTCTGATGATGCTTACCATAAAATTAACTTGGTTACGTTAAAACATGTAAATGGAAAATCTCTTTCAGAGTTTCAATGGATTTCTTGAAATTAAAAAATAAATTTCAATTTTGTTCAAAATATTTTCGTTTTCTACTTTACCTCATAGATAATACCTTGGTGCGCACTGCGCATGCTAAGCACACAGATTTTGACCAGAGACAAGTAACATATGGGATAATAATTTTGATTTTGACGTAAAACCACAGAATACATAATATACTCCAGACTCCTAGCGTAAAACTCTGTGCGTAAAACCCACATATTATGTCTGTGGTAAAAGCAACTTGTCTAGTTGTCTCTGGTAAAACCAAACATAACTCTTAATCTGTGGTCAAAATTCATTTACAAACGTGGACAAAGAAAGAGATAAAGACAAAGCGTTAACGTATACAGTATGCGATAGCGATAGTCTTAATGCGATAATTTCTTAATGGTCAATAAGTATTTTTTTGTTATTTCTATACTTTGTAGCATTCATGCGAGTCTTTACAAATATAACTTGTTTTATCTGTAACAATCAGGTAAAAACAAGGTCAAAATTGTAAACTTACGTATTAGGTTAGGTATAGTTTTCGTATTTACGCTTAGTTCGGCTTTTGAAGCCTAACCACTGTGTCCAATTCCGATTTCGTGCGAATATAGGTGAATAACAAACACACAGGATTGTCTGACCTAAACTGTCGGATAGGTCAAACAAAAATAACTGATACGCTGAGCAGGACAAGAGAACATTTTCTCGTTCCGTCACTTCTTGGCATTAGCGTATTAAATACTCATTTCGGTCACCCTGGTGATACTATTACATTGTCTGTCTTTATATACTTACTCTATGTTTACAAAAAATACTCAGAGTAAGTCTGGAACATGGGGAACATGTCTACGAAAAAATATATATGAGTAAAGTACATAATCCTTTGATTATGTATATATCAAAGGAGTAAAACCAGTTTTAAAAAAAAGTTAATGTAAGATAGGCTCATTAGGGCTGGAAGTGGTTAACTTGTCTCTGTCTGGAAGCCAGAGCTGTAAAGCCAGTCAATGTCAGACTTCGTAGAGCAAAAGTGTCAAATCAAGGCGACGTCTCTGTGTCAAACTGGTGTCAAAAAAAAGCAAAAGGTTACATTTGCAAACAAAAAACCAAAAAACTAAATCTCTGGTTACAAAACGCGAAACCACCTCAAAACAATTTTGTTTTATCAAATAAAATGAAATCCAATTGTGAATCGATTCTTGATATTTTATAAATCCTTTACTCTTTATAATGGATGAAGTTGCAAAATTAGAACACCTCTCTCTTGTGTCCAAAATATGTACGGAATTGGACAACCACTTGGGTTTGAATGATAAAGATTTAGGTAAGTTTTTACTTTTCCCTGACTGTTCCACGAAATTGTAAATATTGGTATAGAATGCACTTCGTTAATGTTCATAACACATGTACTAATATAATGTTCATAACACTGTTTAGCTTTAGGATTAAACGTTTTCTTTTTTTTTTGATTCACAGCTGAATTTATCATCGATTTAGCAGACAAGAATCCAACTTTCGACAACTTTAAAAAAGCCCTAATCGACAATGGGGCTGAGTTCTCCGACTCGTTTATGACGAATTTGCTTCGTATTATTCAGCATATGAAACCGGTTGGTGCTGAAAGCGAGAAAAATGATCAAAACAGTAAATCATCACACCCATTAGCTGCAAAGTTTCCAGGCTTGGCCATACCTAATGACAAACCTGCAACATTCTCTACAGATGCTGAAAGTGAAGAGGAGGTAGATAGTAATCAAAAAACCAAAAGAATCACTTCGAAAGATATATTTAAAGATGAGCTTAAAACAAAAGAATCTTGTAGTGTTGTTGATGATGCAATGGCTGCGTTAGAGGCTTTAGCTCCTTCAAAAAGTGGCACAAAAGATGAGTTAACGCAAGATGTTAAAACAAGAGAGCACAGTCAAGATAGAAAAGACAGTAAGAAGGATAGTACATTGAATAAGAAAAGGAAAAGCAGGAGCAAAAGCAGAGAAAGAGATAAAAGGAGCCATAGTAGAGAGAAGAAAAGAGCTAGAAGTCATAGCAGGGATAGAGAAAGGAGCCGGAGTAGAGACAGAAATAGAAAAAGATCTAGAAGTCGTCACCGTCACAGATCTAGGTCAAGAGATAGGTCTAGAAGGTCAAAAGATAGATCTAGGTCAAGAGATAGGTCTAGAAGGTCAAAGAACAGATCCAGGTCAAGAGATAGATCCAGGAGGTCAAAGGACAGATCCAGACGGTCACAGTCAAGAGATAGGTCTAAACGGTCCAGGTTGAGAGAAAGGTATAAGCGGGGCAGGTCAAAGCACAGGAGGTCAAGATCTCATTCTGCGGATAGAGAGGATAGAAATAGGTATAGGGATAATGATAATGAGAGGAAGCCTAAGAAAAAGAGTCCTGATGTTGAGATCAGTGATGATCCAGAGCCAGGCAAGGTAAGCATTACTTCAAATTAAACCAAGGAAATTCCCATAACAAGTCCATTGTTACTAATATTATAAATTCAAATGTGTGCTTGCTTGCTTGCTACACTTTCATCTTTTCAACCAATTTTGATGTTATTTGATACAGACATATGTTGTATCCAGTGAATGGCATAGGCTACTTTTTATCCCAGAAATCAAAGGATTCCCATGGAAATTAAAAAAATACTTCTATCAGGTTGATGAAGTCACGGGCATTTAAGCTAGTATTAAATATTTTTTTATTTTCAGATATACAGTGGACGAGTGGCTAATATTGTGCCGTTTGGATGTTTTGTACAAATAGAAGGCTTGAGGAAGAGATGGGAAGGTCTGGTCCACATCTCACAGCTCCGGGCCGAGGGTAGAGTCACCAATGTGTCTGATGTGGTGACTAGGGGGGATAAAGTCAAGGTCAGTTTACAAAAACAAAATAATAAACCATAGAAGCATAGAACTTATTGCTTTCTTAGTAATTTATGCTATTTAGGGTACATTCGCACTGCGAAAAACATTCGCGCGAATGTGAATCGGCACCATGTGAAATTATATCAAATAAGCAATTTTATTTTACTTGAAAGTGGGTACACCTCCATATGATTTCCAGTGTTGCAGAATTGTGATAAAAAAGTTGCGCAAATAATTTTCGCAGTGTGAATGCAGCCTAACAGAAAATATTTATTGTTGCATACTATTGCACGATTGGGTGAAATGCTTATTACACCATTTATGGTTGCACCAGATTGCAAAATTGTAATAGTCAAATTTCAATCACCACCAAGAAGCTAGCAATGTGAGTGTGTGTGTTTAAATTAAAATTATGTGTTAAATTTTGGAAAAAATTAGAGGAACCCTGATTTTTGCAAACCAGAATGGTTGTTTTTAAGTTTTAATTTTATCTTCATTGTTTATTACCTATAATTTGACAACCATAACCTAAAAATTATCTTTTTCTCAGGTTAAAGTTTTGTCTGTGACTGGACAAAAAGTGTCACTAACAATGAAGGATGTTTGCCAAGAAACCGGCAAGGACTTGAACCCAGCTTCTCATGCACACTTAGAGGTAAGGTTGCAATTGGAACTCACACTTAGAAATATGTTGCAACTCTTTATTTTTTCTAACAACCACATAAAATACTTTAAAATGTAATGTTGGGATTGTCGACTGAGATCAAGTTACTTGTAAAAAACTTTTTAATGAAAATTGAAAAAACTTTTAAGTTTACAAAATACCTTAAAGGGGGCTACATTCGGACATTATACTTGCAGCATATCTAGGCATGTTCTATATTCTGACCTAAACTATATTTAGCTAGTAATATTCATTTGGCCATAAGCAGATCAAATGTTTACAAATTCATGACTTGTTTTGTTTCGAATATAATTTCTTGCAAATATTTCACAACAGTAAATTGACAGGTGACAGAAAGAGAGGTTTTTGCGCAAAGGATCAGCCTGGCTGTTCAGCGCGAAAAGGCTGCCAGCATTCTTGCCACCATTCCACACTGGCATGCGTTATATAGTAATTAGTTTTCAATAAAGGTTAACTGCCTCGTCGGTCTAGTGGTTGGCATGTTTGACTGCGGCCGACGGGGTCCCCCGTTCGAGTCATGGGTCGGGCCATAATTAAGGACATTGAGTTTTTCTGACTAGAATTTCTCAGTACTAGCTAAGAGTTAGGAAGTTGACGGTGTTTCACCCCCGTGCCTCAGAGAGCTTGTTAAGCAATCGGTCCCCGTTACTATCATTAACATGATAATAGTCATTAAAGCCCGCCAACCCGCATTGGAGCAGCGTGGTGGATCAAAGCTCAAATTCCCTCTCTCCTATGAGAGTGGAGGTCTGTGCCCAGCAATGGGACGTTAATGGGCTGTAGTGGAAAAGTTTGGAAAAAAAATTATCACCTACATGATATTTGCCTACTAGGCTGAACGCGAAGGCCGCAACCCGGACAGGCCTCCGCCCGCGGCCACGGTGCTGGCGGGGCTCCAGGGCGCAATCGACCCTGACGAGGACTCCAGTCGGAAGCGAGTCACAAGGATCTCCAGCCCAGAGAGATGGGAGATTAAACAGGTAGGTACATCTGAACCACAGCTTGTACCATGCTTGTTCATCTCAGCCTGAGATTCTTTTTTCAGCCTGAGATTTTTCTCAAGAAATGGAATTTCTCATTTTGTATCAGTCCAAAAGTCCTGTTTTCCTTAATTTCAAACCCAAATATGAATTTTCGTTGATAAAACTTTATGAATGCCGAAATTTCATCCTCTATTTAGTATTTACCGAGTCTCTTGCTGGTTCTTCTAGGTAGGACGGCATTCCGAACCAGTGGTAGATTCATTTGACTATTCATAAGAAGTTGTAAAAAGTCTATTTGAAAAAAAATCATTTGAATTTTGAATTTTTTTTGAATTTATTTAACACTTGTACGGTAGAGGTTTTTATTATGGTGACACATGTAGGTGGATGACTTCATATTTAATCAAAAGCTCATTATACCAATTATCATGTGTATAACTTATCAAATAACAGGAATTTGACACAAACTTTCATAGCCTAATCAACCCCCTCAGAGCTGGAATTGGAAAAATATTTTGTTGTGTGTATACAATATTAAAACACCTAATGTCAATATTTACAGTTTCTAAAACTAGTTGTTTGGTCTGTGTCGATAGACTATAGTAGTGTTATTATTTCGCTGCAGACTCGGCCATAAATCATTCGAGTGTTTCGCTCTCTTTCCCACTCACGGGCCCTATGGCACGGCCCCTGTGCATTACTGCAGCGGATGAATGATATCGATAGTTGTTTTTTTGTTATCTTTTTAAATGGATGATAGAAATAAAAACACGTTTATTTTTTTTTTGTTTTTTTTTAATTATCAATAAAATTATAACATAGCATATTAAATATATAAACATAAGAACGTATATATAAAACTAAAAATACAAATTTAAAATTCTATGTCTGACTGGTCTTATCGTCATCATCATCCACATGAACGATGAACTCTTCGCATAAATGTGCTTTTCTCAAGTCTTCATCTTGAAGCAATTCTGCATGCTCCACACATTTTTGCCAATTTTAAACAGAGACATTTATCGATCACGACACCGTTATCGACTTGCGAAGTCCGATTATGATTTATGGCCGAGTCTGCAGCGAGATAATAACACTACTATAGTCAATCCTTCAGTCAAAACAAGTCTATAACCTATATGTAATGAAACAACCGTTCTACACAATTATAGTTCCACAAACTTATCTGACCCGGTGACGGTATATCTAGTAGATATACAAGTAAAATAAAAACAAAAACTAAACAGGTTTAAAATTAGTTCCTAATTTGGCCACCAGGCCAGATCAAATCCGTTCAATAGTTTTTGTGTGAAAGAGTAACAGACATGCACACACACATACTCTCGCCTTATAATATTTGTGTGATTACATCAATGCCTCAACTTGTCAACAGATGATATCATCAGGAGTGATCGACAAGAGCGAATTACCAGATTTCGACGAAGAAACCGGCCTCCTGCCCAAAGAGGAAGACGGTGAAGCGGACATCGAGATTGAGCTGGTGGAAGAGGAGCCTCCCTTCCTTCAGGGTCACGGTAGAGCCCTGCACGATCTGTCGCCTGTGAGGATTGTGAAGAACCCCGATGGCTCGCTGGCTCAAGCGGCCATGATGCAGTCTGCCTTAGCCAAGGAGAGGAGGGAACAGGTCAGAAATAGGATATCCTTACTTATTATATATTATCCATACTAATATTATAAATGCGAAAGCATGTCTGTCTGTCTGTCTGCTACGCTTCCACGGCCTAACTACTCAACTGATTTTGATGAAATTTGGTACAGAGATCTGTTGTATCCCGGGGAAGGACGTAGGCTACTTTTTATCACGGAAAATTGAAGAGTTCCCGCGGGAATCAAAAAAATTGTATGTGTTCAACCGATTGTGATGAAATTTGGCACAGGGATATGTTGTATCCCGAGGAAGGACGTAGGCTTATTTTATCCAGGAAACTTAAAGAGTTCCCGCGGGAATCAAAAAACATCAATCCACGCGGACGAAGTCGCGGGCATCAGCTAGTATTGAATATATAAAATCATGTATTTGTTTTCGTTTATGTTTTCGCTTTTACATTTTCTTGGTAGATTGTAGATTTAGTGGTAGATTCACTTGACGATTCAAAAGTACTTGTGTTTATTTGAATAAAAAAACATTTGATTTGATTTCATTTGACTTGGTTTCTTATCCTTGTATGTATGTATGTACTTATAGAGGGGACGCCCGCCTTCGCCAGGCGGGTGATCGGTCCATTAATTGCAGTGGTGTGCACAAGTTTTGAAGATAGGGTAGGCATACTTAATTTCAGAATGCCTATTTATATGCCTATACTAGCTGTTTTGATGAAAAATTAGCCCAATTGGGTAAGCTGTGCTTTTACGCCTCTATGAACTGCACGCCACTGATTAATTGAACCATTCCACCCATTTCCCCGTGTTAGGACACAGGTGAGATGTCTTAGGTCTTCTTCACTGATCCTGTCCTATTAATTCCCACCTTACCAATGAGTACATGGGGCACTCAGCTATGAAGTGAAAGCTGGTCTCTTCCTCGCCGCACTCTGGACATGGTGGGTCATCTTCTATTCTCATTAATTGTTCTCATTCTCATTGGTTTCTTATCCTTATCAATTATCTGGGTGTAAGTCTTTCATAATTATTGTACGTAATAAAAATAAACGGATAAAATTTTGTCTGACCTTTTTGGCAAGTAGAATCAAACTTTAAACTTTTGAACCAACACTAAATAATACAATAACGAAATGATTCAATAAGTCAAATCATAGGTACTGTCATATCCATATGCTATTAGAACAACAGGTAGCATTTCCTTTTCTTTCGAGTGACTGTAAGAGGAAATGAGATTTACTATTTATATTATCCTAATAGCATCTAGATTGGGTTATATTGCTGTCAATATGGCTTACATAAGTTTGTGTGTAATCTTTTCATTATGATGATGTTTTTCTTTATTTGAGTCCTGAGTATTTAGATTAATGGGAAGTATCGTTTAGGTGTAGATAGTGCGTCTTTTTGTATCAAGATTGTCTTTCAAAAGCTATATTTAAGGCTTTCTATCGGTTTTAGATTATTTATAAAATTATTTGCTTAACAGAAAATGCTGCAAAGAGAACAGGAGATGGAGAGTCTACCAACAGGCTTGAACAAAAACTGGATAGATCCCTTGCCAGAGGCAGATGGCAGGACCCTCGCAGCCAACATGAGAGGCACCGGGATAGCTCCTCAGGATCTGCCGGAGTGGAAGAAGCATGTGATTGGAGGGAAAAAGTCCTCTTTTGGCAAGAAGACCAACTTGTCTTTGTTAGAGCAGAGACAATCGCTGCCTATTTATAAGTTGAGGGATGAGTTGACTAAGGTATGTCATAGTTTATAAGTTACTACACTATTCATGATTTTTTTAATGATAGGACAAACACGAATAAAATCTGTCCTACCCTAGCCTTGTTGTAGCCTGCTTTACCTATTATTGACTAAATTTTATATTTTAAGGTAAAAGTGTACCTAATGGAATTGCAATTAATAAAGAAATTGAGTTATAAAAATATAAGGCCAACCAAAATAACTTTTCAAAATCAGTTAATCTGTTTTCACATGATATCATCCCCAATTACATATTTAAGCCAATAGCAAGGCCAGCAAGCCAATTAAAATTAGCTGTAGAAAAATCATAACTTTTCATAGCAAATTTTACTCTAAAACTTGTCTGATCTGTACCTAATTTGTGTATCAAAAGAGATCTCAAAAATCCAAGTATGTCCAAATTATTATAATCGATGAGTGTGATGAAATTAGATATTACGACAAATATTTTTTTTTTAAATGTTATAATGGCCACCATGCATGCAGTCGCCAAAAGTTAACCTATCACGCTTTTTAAAGGGTATTTTTACATATTTTTTTCTATAGGCGATATCGTTTAACAAAATCCTAATAGTAATCGGGGAAACTGGATCGGGAAAATTCACTCAAATAACCCAACACGCGGACTGGCGGCGCGCGGCCGTGTCGCGTGCACGCAGCCAAGGCGAATGGCTGCCATGGCACATGACAGTCGCCAAAAGATTAACATATACAATCTAGAGTCACTACTGCGTAAAATCGCGTAATTTCGCAACGAAAACTGTAATTTTTCAGCTCAGATTTTTAAGGACTACGTTGTTTTTTTGCTGCAGGCCATATCGGATAACCAAATCCTTATAGTAATCGGTGAAACTGGATCGGGAAAGACCACTCAGATAACTCAGTACGTTTGTGAATGCGGGCTGGCGGCGCGCGGTCGCGTCGCGTGCACGCAGCCGAGGCGAGTGGCCGCCATGTCGGTGGCCAAACGCGTCGCCGAAGAGTTCGGCTGCCGGCTGGGCCAGGAAGTTGGGTACACCATTCGTTTTGAGGACTGCACTGGACCCGATACTGTTATCAAGTAAGATTTTTACTCATTAGCTTCAATGAAATTTTTCCCATGGTTACTCAGAACAACATATAAATACATTCCTCTTGGTATTTTTTTAAGTTTTTTTGCTGAAATCTTTTCTTCTTTGCTCCTGAAGTTTCAAATCGTGTTTCTGTTTTATGAGGTCTGTTTTACAGCGACAAATTTTTCCCAGGTGTATTTTGGTGGGTTACAAATACTTTACGATTTCAACAATGTTTACTTCTTATCAATTGTATTAAGTCAATCAATAGGTTTTACTGCCTAATTTTACGAACAGAAACATCATGGGTCTAAAAAAATTATAAACATCCCCAGGCATATATCCCCAGATTTTCTAAATAATTGATCATGAAATCTTCAAATTACAGGAAAAGTTTTGCGACAAATAGAGTGTTGCTTTTATATATCAAACATTGGGTAAAGATATACATTCCATGTGTTTCCGTTGTTAAAAATTATTGACTTGATAATGTTTGATAATTTAAATGTATTTTTGTACTATTCCAGGTACATGACAGACGGTATGTTACTCCGCGAATGCCTAATGGATCTAGATCTCAAAAGCTATTCAGTCATAATGTTGGACGAAGCTCACGAAAGGACCATTCACACAGACGTGTTATTCGGTTTGCTCAAACAAGCCGTGCAAAAGCGACCCGAACTTAAACTCATAGTCACTTCAGCTACTTTGGACGCCGTGAAATTCTCCCAATATTTCTTTGAAGCGCCCATTTTCACCATACCCGGTAGAACTTTCCCCGTAGAAGTCTTGTACACTAAGGAACCTGAAACGGATTATTTAGATGCGTCTTTGATAACTGTGATGCAGATACATTTGCGGGAACCTCCAGGGGATATTCTATTGTTTTTGACCGGTCAAGAGGAGATCGATACAGCTTGTGAGATTTTGTACGAAAGGATGAAGTCTTTGGGTCCTGATGTACCGGAGCTAATAATTTTGCCGGTATATTCTGCTTTGCCGTCCGAAATGCAGACGAGGATATTTGAGCCGGCTCCCCCAGGGTCTAGGAAGGTGGTGATAGCTACGAACATAGCAGAAACGTCGTTGACGATTGATGGCATCTATTACGTGGTGGATCCAGGGTTTGTGAAGCAGAAGGTGTATAACTCAAAGACTGGAATGGATTCGTTGGTCGTCACCCCGATATCACAAGTGAGTAAGAGCAGGAGTTCTTTTCCTTTCTTTCTTTGTTGCCTAATGTCGAAAATTTATTTATCTACTCCAGCATCGAAAAGTTCCAATTTCGAATTTGACAACTATATCGAATTGAACCCTCTTTCGTGTTTGCTTCTCATAACGATACAGTTCGTTGTATGGGAGCTGTATCGTTATGAGTCGTAGCTGTATCGATATGGTTATCTTCATAAATAGGATACCTATAGCTTAGCGGCTCTGGGTTCTGGCACTTGATTGATTTGACTTTTTTATTAATTTATAAAGTAAAAAATTATAAAGACGTCCTTGTCGTAGATAAAATCTTGTATGCAACTGTACGTAATTAGTCATTTTAATTCTCGTACTATCCTATTTTGATACTCGGCAAGCCTCGTATCAAAAAACAGCACTCGAATTAAAATGACCCTCATTACGATACAGTTGCATAAATAGCTATTACTACTTTCCAGTTCTCTTTCACTTGCACCGCATTTCTCAGAATGTTTAGATCCAATGAAAAAAATTAATTCTGAATTTCATGTAGATTTTTCAAGCATAGATTTTTGCGCGTCGCGAGGCCAACCCAAAACAGTTTTTGGACATCTTCATCACGTTACTTTTCACGTAATTGTTAAATTAGATTCTCTGTACTAAACAATTATCAAAATCGGTTAAACAGATTAGCCATGAAGATTCGTAATATTAGTATGGATTGAATACAATGATTTGTTACGAATTGGGGTTTCAGTTAAGAAATTCTCAGTGCCAGCCCGGATTTGAAAGTTGGCGGTGAGTCACCCTTGTGCCTCGGAGAGCACGTTAAGCCGTCGGTCCCGGTTATTATCACTGACATGATAATAGTCGTTAAAGCCCGCCAACTCGCATGGCAGCAGAGTGGTGGGTCAAAGCTTTAATTCCCTCTCTCCTATGAGAGGCCTGTGCCCAGCAGTGGGACGTTAATTGGCTGTAGTGTTGGTGGAATACATCAATGACATATTTGCAGGCTGCGGCTAAACAGCGGGCGGGTCGCGCGGGGCGCACCGGGCCGGGGAAGACATACCGCCTGTATACCGAGCGCGCCTATCGAGACGAGATGCTGCCCACGCCCGTGCCGGAGATACAGCGGACCAACCTCGCCACCACTGTGAGTATCAAGAGACAGCTCACGCTTGACTAAAAAATAGACTTTATCGAAAAAAAACCAATAAAAAAAACGAGCGCTTTAGACCACTGACGTAAAACTTAGTAACTGGCAATGAGAGAAAGAGAGAAAGAAAATGTTTGCTCGCACTTCTCTCTCTTGCCCCTACAGTAATATACGAAACGTAACTCTGTCTCTTTCTATCTTCACTAACTTATATCTCCCTCTCAACTTCCGTTCGCCTCGCCCGATCACACTTTTCGTAACGCTCTCGTCACGCATTCACCACCACCTTACTCCTCAAGTCAAGTGCGCGTAAAGAAGTTTTACTTCAAAAAGTCTAAATTGTTCCTATATCTGTCCAACCATTTATTTTACTTTTGGACTTTGCTTTGCGTGCGAGTGAGAGACCCACGTTGTTTGTTGGTGGTGGTAAGTGAGAATGGAGGTGGAAACACCTCCTGAGCCTCCGGACCCAGGGGAAAATGTAACCATACCCAACTCTCCAAGCTTCCAACCCGGTTCCTCTCGCAAACGCGTAATTGATGAAAGTGACAACCATGAAGGCCCTAATAAGAAACCTGTGAATGACACACCGTCATCCGTCCCTTCCATCCAGTCCTTATACGTACACCCCTCCCTGTCAGAAACTCCAAAAGCATACGAAAACGATGACAAAGGTCCTTTCATAGTATATGTATCCCGCGAAGTGGCCGACCCCTCGGCGGGCACGACCATACGGGCAATCACCTTCGGTCAATTTTTGCACAAGCACAAAGTAAGCTCAATCCTCAACGATGGCGTTAAGAATGCAGGTCGTAACAAGATATCTGTTGAGTTCACATCGAGTACAGCGGCCAACGACTTCCTGGCAAACCCAATATTAAAAACGTCTAAGTTCACTGCATATATCCCTACATACAACATCACCCGTATGGGGCTTGTCAGGGGTGTACCTACTGACTGGCACCTAGACGAGTTTGTTGAATCTCTCGATCTCCCTGCTGGTTGTGGGGAAGTACTTAAAGCCAGACGATTGAACCGCAAGTTAGTGAATGAAAGTGGTGTGACCTGGGTTCCAACCCAATCAGTAGTATTAACATTCCGTGGTCAAACTCTCCCTTCCAAAGTTTACTCCTATCACACCTCCTTACCTGTTGAGTCCTACCGTCTCCCCACTATCCAGTGTATTAATTGCTGCCGGTTCGGTCATGTTAAAATTCAATGCAGGTCAACCCCACGCTGTTATAAATGTTCCCAAGCCCACTCTGGCGATACATGTTCTGTGACCCTGGAGTCCTCAGTTTGCATCTTATGCACAGGAAAACATCAAGCCACTAATAAAAGCTGTCCTGAGCACTATAGGCAGCAGTCAATTAAAATAATTATGTCCGATGAGAACATTTCCTATCAAGAAGCTTCCCTACGATTTCCACCAGCCCATCCTTCTTTTGCCGAAGTTACTATGTTTACCCCTCCATCTTACACAACCAAGCCCATCCCCAATTATGTTTACACCTCTCCCAAAACTCCATCCAAGTCTCATAGGCAGACTATCTTCAGAACTCCCCGCCCTAGAGCTCCTCCAGCCAAGGGCTACGATAGACAAGCTCACAATAACATAACTCGCAATGTCCCCTCCTCCCTGGGCAATGGCTGTGCCCTGAACAATGAACACAATTACACATCACCCCAAAATGATAACCTGAACCCTAATCTTACTAAATCCCTTACAACTATAATTGAAATGCTCAATAAAAATCCCTTACCGCCCAACGTTGCCCAAATCTTCATCAAAATCGCTTCAGCTCTTAACAATGGCCTCAGTACAGATCCTTCAATGGAACTGTAAAAGTATTCGCCCCAAGAAACCAGAAATGCTTTCAATAATAAATGAACATAAACCTATCATCCTTGCCATCTCTGAGTCATGGCTTGTACCTGGCTCCCGATTCCGGGTCCCAGGCTATGCCTGCTTAAGGGATGACAGAGATGATGGGTATGCAGGCAGTGCTATTCTGATCAAACGCTCGCTTGCATATTCTTCTATATCTCTTCCCCCTCACAGTCAACAGTTTAATGCTGTAGCTGTGAGATCCCTCAACATCTCCTTTATCTCTATATATATCCCCCATCCTCATTCATCTATTATCCCCGAATTAAAATCAGTATTACTGTCACTTCCCGCCCCAGTTATGGTAATGGGAGACTTCAATGCCCACCATACCACTTGGGGATCCCATTCTTGTGACGGGTTTGCTACTCTTCTTTTGGATCTTTTTGACGAAATAAACATTTGCATCCTTAATGATGGATCTCCAACCAGAAGGGTCTACCCCAACCAAGATCCTAGGGCCGCTATTGACTTGTCCCTTTGCTCGCCCTCTTTGGCTTCTGTAACCTATTGGAATACCCTGCCAAGCACCCATGGTAGTGATCATTACCCAATCCTTCTCTCCATTGCCCGGAGATCTATCCCGGTTTCTAACCCTAATCCACTCCTGAAGCATAAACTCAATAAAGCCAATTGGCCTGCATTTGCAGATTCGGTTGACTGCTTGACTGATACTTTACCGGAGATGAGAGATGGTGAGAGCACTATCTTATACTATGCTAATTTTGTCAGAATCCTTAAATTCTCCGCCGATCTCCATATTCCGCTCAAAAGAACTGAACGAGATTTTATACTGTCTCCACCATGGTGGGACAATGAATGCACCGACATGGTCAATAAACGCAAAGAAGCAGAAAATTCCTACACGATGATGATGTCCCATGACAATTTTCTAGATTACCAACGCACTGACGCAAAATATAAAAGATTATTATCAAGAAAGAAAAAACAGGGTTGGACAAAATTTTGCGAAACTCTAGACCCCCGTTCCCCATCCACCTTAGTGTGGAATAAGATAAAAAGGTTTCGTCGCTCTGCTGCTATGAATGACCCTCTATCCAATGATGCGTCTATTTGGCTTGATGCATTTGCAGACAAATTGGCCCCCCCTTCCGTCCCTACTGAAGACTGCCTCCCAACCACAACAACTATTCCCAGCTCTGATCCCATGGATACCCCATTTACCTTCTCAGAGCTGCAGTATGTTTTAGCAGATCTGAAGGACTCCACTCCTGGTGAGGATGGTATACCTTATTCCTTTCTATCAAAACTAAACGATAAAGCGAAACACTGCTACTTGCAAATGGTCAACAGGTTTCTTGAAACGGGAATCGTCCCGGAACCTTGGAAGCATCAAATAATAATCCCAATTCGGAAACCTGGTCAAGACCCTTTAGATCCCAATTCTTATAGACCCATTGCTTTATCCTCTACTTTAGCCAAAATTATGGAGCACTTGATTAAAAATCGCTTGGAATGGATAGTAGAAAGCAGGGGCTCACTTGCTAAGTCCCAGTTTGGTTTCAGAAAAGGACTTGGAACAAGCGATAGCCTAGGAATCATTACAACAGATATTCGTATTGCTCTAGCCAAAAAAGAGTACCTTGTGGGTGTCTTCCTAGATGTAGCTGCAGCATATGATAATGTTCTACTCCCGGTACTCAGGCAAAAGATGCAAAAGCTGAGTATCCCGCCGAGATTATCACAAATCATATGTAACCTTCTTTCAGCCAGAACAATTCTGGTGAAAACAAACTCCTTAAGCCTCCACCCCAGAACAGTCTGGAAAGGTCTTCCTCAAGGCTCAGTTCTCAGTCCTCTTCTCTATAGTATATACACTAATGACCTTGAATTATCTGTTGACAGCTTCTGTAATATCTTACAGTACGCTGATGACATAGCACTTTACTCCAGCTCAAATTCCATGGATGAAATTTCGAATCGCTTAAACTCTGCTTTGTACTATCTAGGCCAGTGGCTATCAGATCATGGTCTCTCATTGTCAATCGCTAAGTGCAAGGCTGTTATATTCACGAGAAAACTTCAAATCCCCTTACCCAATATTGTTTTCGAGGATCAAAACATTCCACTTGCTTGCAAATCCAAATTTCTGGGCATGGTTTTAGACAGTCGGTTAAATGGCGTCTCACATACGGAGTATATCCTAAAAAAATGTGAAAAGAGCATCAACATCCTTCGTGCTCTGTCAGGAGTGTGGTGGGGTGCTCACCCATATACTCAAAAACTACTATACAATGCTATTGTACGTAGCCTATTATATTGACTATGGGTTGTTTGTATTGGATCCCATCAACAAAACTGCTATGGAAAAATTAAATAAGACTCAATACAAGTGCCTGAGAATCATACTTGGCGCAATGAAGTCCTCTCCAACAAACGCTCTCCAGGTGGAGTGTGTTGATCCTCCTATCACTCTCCGTGGTCAGTATCTCAGTGATCGGTTTATCTGTAAGGTTTTGCAACTTTCCTCCCACCCTTTATTAGACAAGCTTACACAACTATCCTCAGTTCTAAGACCAAATCAGGATCCCACATGCCTCCTAAAAAGCTTCCATAAGTTTACCCGTCTTCCTCATCCAATCCACTCCTCTCCTAAGCTTCCCTTATTTTCTACTACTTTTGAAGGGTTGATCCAGAACTCCTCAGTCACAAACTTAGGACTTACTAAAAAAACTGTAGAGGCAGACGCTAAATTTAACCAAATTATTCATGAAAATTGGTCAGAGTGTTTAACAGTTTATACAGATGCGTCAAAACTAACTAAAAATGGATGTGTTGGGGTAGCCTGTTGGATACCCAAATATAAAATTACTTTAAAATTTAAGTGTCCCCCAGAATCATCGGTATTCACAGGTGAATCAATAGCAATTCTCGAAGCGGCCCGTTTTATAGAAGCCCACAACGTCAAACAATCCTTAATACTTACTGATTCATTAAGTTGCCTTCAAGCTCTTAAGGCAAATCCTTTCCGCAGCAAAGTCCTAATTCCCACCATCTTCCAGATCAGGGAAGTCCTATACTCTTGCCAACAAAAAGATCTCTCAGTTACTCTGGCTTGGATACCAGGTCACACAGGTATAAAAGGCAACGAGACAGCAGACGGATATGCCAAACTTGCGACTGAGATGGGTGCTCTAACTCACTTTAGGAACCTAACCCAGGACCTCCGGTCTCTTGCAAAAGCCGACCTGACGGACTCGTGGAATACCCAATGGATTGAATCAAAATCGGTTAAAGGTAAATTTTATGGATCAATACAACCACATATTCCACGTCGCCCATGGTTCTTTCTCTATCGAGACATCCCTCGCTGGGTTTCATCTACTATATGCCGCCTAAGAATTGGTCATGCATGCACCCCCGTTCACCTCGCTAAGCTACGTATCAAAGATAACTCATTGTGCGAGTGCGGTCTTGACGAAGGGTCGGTCACACACATACTTTTCTCTTGTCCTAAACTCCTTCATAAATTCTACGATGTTATCTCTCCTGACATCCCTCGCCCTTTAAATGTGGAGTCTTTCCTTATGTTAGTTTTTAGTCAATATGTAAAATTCGTCTGTAAATATGTAAAAACTAATAAAATTAAAGTGTAATATATATATATCTTAATATATATAAATCTCGTGTCACAATGTTTGTCCTCAATGGACTCCTAAACCACTTAACCGATTATAATAAAATTCGCACACCATGTGCAGTTCGATCCAACTTGAGAGATAGGATAATTTAAATCTTAAAAAAACATCAATTCACGCGGACGAAGTCGCGGGCAGCATCTAGTGTATATATATATATATATATATATATATAATATATATATATATATATATATATATAATATATATATATATATATATATATATATATATATATATATATATATATTCCCCCATATTATTTATTCTGTATATATTTACGTATTTAAACTTGTTTGTTTTGTGTTGTTGTAGTTACTAATGTGATTAACAAAACCCAGTTATTGCTTTTTCAGTCCAGGTTACGTCGAATTTTTTTATAATCCCCTCTGTGGCTCTTCCATTTCACGTGACATTGGCAAAGTGTATTGTGCTGGTTTGGCACTAAGAAACGCCATTAACCAAAAGAAGAAGAAGATTTTACTTTTGACATAAGCACGCCTATGAAGTGTCATAATTAATGACATGTAACCATCGACAAAAAAAATCAATAATCCATAGACACATATTGTTTTATACCATAGTGGAGCGACGTGCCCTTTCAGCCATGATTTCATTTCATGATTACAAGTACGACTTTCCTTATCAAAATAGTCACAGAACTGCAACACTAGCTTTCTTGATAGTCCTTTAAGAACCATACATCTTTGGCGATGGATGGTTTCTATGACCTGACGGACCTCAAGCCGTCGTCGGTAGCCGTCGCGTCATTGTTTTCACCATTAATTTAACAACATAACATCTTTTTAATATATAAAACAAAGTCGGGTTTGTTCGAACACTTATAACTGTAGAACGGCTGGACGTGTCTGGATGAAATTTGGCACAGAGACAGATTATGGTCTGGAATAGCACATAGGCTACTTTTTATCCCGGAAAATTAAAGAGTTCTCGCGGGAACTAAAAACCTTAATCAACGCGGACGAAGTCGCGGGCATCAATTAGTTGGTAATAAATTATTTAAAATCTTGGTGTCATTTAATCATCTTGTAGTAAGGATACTTGTAAGTAATGCATGTCGAAATATTTTTCACTGATAACTCCCGTTTGTGTCCAGGTGCTGCAACTGAAGACGATGGGTATCAACGATCTGCTTCACTTCGACTTTATGGACGCGCCGCCCGTGGAGTCTCTCATCATGGCGCTGGAACAACTGCACTCGCTGTCAGCCCTCGACTCTGAGGGGCTGCTCACCCGGCTGGGGCGACGGGTATGTTGATAATAGACTAAGAGATAGAGCTGCACTTTAGGTAATTATCGCCAGGAAGGCTGATTCAGTATTAGGTGGGTGTAGGGCTCTCCACTGATGACGATAGTGAAGGTCTGCCCTAGGCCTTTCACTAGATATTTCCGCTCAAAGACGTGTTATGGTTACCAAAAATTAACCATAACTAAGAAGGCTGATTCTTGTACAGTATTAAAGTATGCACAGTACCTATGTAAACAATATAAAAACTGACGCTATTCATCGGGCCGTTCACATGATATCACCTCTCAAAGACGTGATACACTTACAAACTATAAATAATTATTAGCAATTATTAGATCGTATATAATATCACGTGTCGGCACGTTGGTTGCTAATAAATATTGTGAAGGCGTAAAATTAATTGTTGTCCTATTCTTACGCCTTCTTAATATTTATTAGCATTAGATGCCTGCACATTAAAACGCATGTATGAAGTTCCTAAACAATTTGAGTAATACGTTTTAAGCTGTCGAATTACAAATTGCGTAGAGTGTAGACAATTGGTCCTCTGCTTCACTTCGACAATATTATTCTCCAATCCGATTCGATTTGTTGGTCGAATTGGCTTTGAGCACCCTATTTAAGATCAGTCCATCGCGCAAAAAGCTCGAAATACAGCAAAAATTTGTGAAAAAAATTGTGCTCGACATCACCTCGTCCTTCAATTGCTTTTGTTCAAGCCTGGCCTTAATTTTTTTGCTCTAGATGGCCGAGTTTCCGCTGGAGCCGAATCTATCGAAGATCCTCATAATGTCTGTGGCGCTGCAGTGCTCAGACGAGATCCTCACCATAGTATCGATGCTGAGCGTGCAAAATGTGTTCTACCGCCCCAAGGACAAACAGGCGCTGGCAGACCAGAAGAAGGCCAAGTTCAACCAGCCTGAAGGTAAGGATTCCAGTTCCCGCTGGAGCTGAATCTTTCGAAGATCCTGATAATGTCCTTGCTATTTCCGAACTAATTGGGCAAAAATGGCTGCCCTCTTTTTCTGAACTAATTTAAAACTCAAACTCATATTTTATTGTTCAAATAAACTTATTACAAGTGCATTTTAATCGTTGAGTGAATCTACCACTGGTTCGGAATGACATTCCTACCGAGAAAAACCAGCAAGAAACTAGGTGTACTTGTAAAAGTTTATTTAAATAAAAAAACATTTGATTTTGATTTTTGATTTTGGTGGTTGCTCTTTTTAAAAAAAATCATTAACAATTACATCAATTTGTAGATGCTCAAGTAACCACTGTTCTTGGCATTGCTGGAGCTAGGCAAATCCATGCTTTTTTAATCATTTACATAATCTTCAACAGTAGGTATAAAAGCTTTTTTCAGGAGCATACTTTTAATGGATTTCTTAAACTTGTGTTTACCACCCAACCACCACAGGTGTGGACTGCCAACCATAGCAACTATTTTCAGGTTGTCATCTTTTTTCGATCAAATTTAAAATGGCATCCAGCTATTTTCAGGCCGCCATCTTTTTCGAATAAATTTAAAATGGCCGCCAATCATAACAACTATTTTCAGGCCGCCATCTTTTTCCGAACAAATTTAAAATAGCCGCAAAACAAATTTAAAAATAATAGATGGCCTGTATTCGAAAAACCTTAACATTATGTTACACTCATACCTTTCTATTATAATGTTCGTCTGTGTGAATTTACGTTTTGAAAAATCCCAAGGCAACCCTTTGATTTTCCCAGGATTAAAGGTAGCTTGTGCCCGAGATGCAAACTATCTCTGTACCAAATTTCGCCAAAACTGGTTAAACAGATGGGCCTAGAAAGCGAAGCAGACAGACAAACACACTTTCGCGTTTGTAAAATATTAGTAAAATATCCCATTTTAAACTGCGTTAGACGGCGCATGTTTTATCGCCCAATTTAAAGGCCAGTGTAGAAGCTTCGATTGCGTGCATTACTTAGGACGAGAATTTTAAATATTCTTGTTGTAAGCCGTTGTTTACTTCAACCGCGCGTAAAAAAAACAAAACGAGTGTGCTTTTAGACCACACGACTGAAGTAAAACTTAGTAACTGGCTATGAGAGAAAGAGAAATGTGTGCTCGCATCTCTCTCTCTTGCCCCTACAGTAATTTACGAAACCTAACTCTCTCTCTTTCTATCTTCACTAACTTATATCTCCCTTTCAACTTCTGTTCGCCTCGCCCGATCACATTCGTAACGCTCTCGTCACGCATTCACCAGCTTACACCCCAAGTCAAGCGTGCGTAAAGAAGTTTTACTTCAAAACACGCACTAGCTAATCTTTTTAAATTTTGATTGTCGCCAGGTGACCACCTGACGCTATTGGCCGTATACAACAGTTGGAAGAACAACAAGTTCTCAAACGCGTGGTGCTATGAAAACTTCGTGCAGATCAGAACGCTGAAACGCGCGCAGGACGTCCGGAAACAACTGCTCGGCATCATGGATAGGTAAGGCCACATATAATACACACTTCCATCAAAACAGTCGATCTCCATTACCATCCATGCCCAAAAAGTGTTATAGTGTACCAATTTGAAATAAACACCCTTTGAACTTTACTTTACTTTACGTGACTTTAGGCGCACTTATATATACTGTGTCCGACCCGAATAGCCAGTTGATTCAATACTCAATTTATTACATATAGGACGTTTGTGTCTCTTATGTTACGTCATGTTTTGACTCTACCACCGGTTCAAGAGATTCTACTGAGAAAAGGCAGCAAGAAACAGAAAAGGCAGCAGTTGCTCTGTTTAAAAAACAAGACATTACAAGTAGTATAAGTTAATGTACTATCCTGTGGGGCGCTGGACCCAAAGTCGATTGCTTCCATACAACTTTGTCATCAAGAATGCGTCAATTATATAATAGCCTCGAAACAACAAATGTTCCTTGATATGTTTCGATATCGGATCGCAAAATTTTACTTTTTAAAATAAAGTTTAAATATTTCTATTCTAGGCACAAACTAGACGTGGTGTCAGCGGGTAAGAACACAGTGCGCATCCAGAAGACGATATGTTCCGGTTTCTTCCGCAACGCCGCTAAGAAGGACCCTCAAGAAGGATACCGTACTCTTGTCGACAGCCAAGTTGTGTACATACACCCTTCCAGCGCGCTGTTCAACAGACAACCCGAGTGGTATGACACTTTATTATTATTGTCTACTATTCTATGCCCGTGACTTTGTCTATGTGGAAATTAAACTTTTTTTGGGGCGTATTCTTAAGATTGCATGAAAATAACGCAATTTTTTTTTTAACGGATTTAACGGCAATACATCAATCATGTTTTTCGGCCGCCATATTTACCAAGGTTATTTTGTAAAAAGTTTTGGTGATTACAAGGTGAAAAGTAAAAAGTGCGTGGAATTTTGCTGATGCAGCCATTTCATATAACTTCCCATACAAAGCGATAATTTAGACATAAGTTGAAAAAAGTTAGTGGATTTGACTACAGTTGCAAAATATCAAATTTTTGAAAAATATCACTTTGACTCACTATTGTGAGTCAAAGTGATATTTTGAACAGTGAAAATAAGGGTTATTTTGATCTTACTCGGTCTCTGGTTAGATTTCAAATTATAAATTAGTCAGCGTTTGACCGCCGTCGTGAGTGGACCCTGTCTCGGTTGCAAGCAGTCGCTGATGTCGAAAAACATCGCTGTACGGACACGAAATAGTTGAGCGAACATAATTTATATTTTACGTTATCGATAAGGTACATAATATGTTGCCTACATAACATAATTTTATTATTTGATAGAATTTAGAAATTTATTAGTCTCTATTCCCCGAGCGTGGTAGTGACCTGAAGGTATACTTCGAGGGCTACTACTGGAACTCCTAGATGCGTAGAGCTAGGTGTATCGAATTTGGGCTCGTTTTGTTAGTTATGATGCGATCTTACCACAGAACTTGGTGGAGTGACATGAAGGTATACTTCGACATCCACTACTGGAACTCCTAGACGCGTAGAGCTAGGTGTATTGAATTTGGGCTCGTTTTGTTAGTTATTATGAGATCTTACCACAGAACTTGGTAGAGTGACCTAAAGTTATACTTCGATATCCACTACTGGAACTCCTAGATGCGTAGTGCTAGGTGTATCGAATTTGGGCTCGTTTTGTAAGTTATGATGAGATCTTACCACAGAACTTGGTGGAGTGACCTGAAGGTATACTTCGACATCTACTACTGGAACTCCTAGACGCGTAGAGCTAGGTGTATCGAATTTGGGCTCGTTTTGTTAGTTATGATGAGATCTTACCACAGAACTTGGTGGAGTGATCTGAAGGTATACTTCGACATCCACAACTGGAACTCCTAGATGCGTAGAGCTAGGTGTATCTAATTTGGGCTCGTTTTGTTAGTTATGATGAGATCTTACCACAGAACTTGGTGGAGTGACCTGAAGGTATACTTCGACATCCACTACTGGAACTCCTAGACGCGTAGAGCTAGGTGTATCGAATTTGGGCTCGTTTTGTTAGTTATGATGAGATCTTACCACAGAACTTGGTAGAGTGACCTGAAGTTATACTTCGACATCCACAACTGGAACTCCTAGATGCGTAGAGCTAGGTGTATAGAATTTGGGCTCATTTTGTTAGTTATGATGAGATCTTACCACAGAACTTGGTGGAGTGACCTGAAGGTATACTTCGACATCCACTACTGGAACTCCTAGACGCGTAGAGCTAGGTGTATCGAATTTGGGCTCGTTTTGTTAGTTATGATGAGTTCTTACCACAGAACTTGGTGGAGTGACCTGAAGGTATACTTCGACATCCACTACTGGAACTCCTAGACGCGTAGAGCTAGGTGTATCGAAATTGGGCTCGTTTTGTTAGTTATGATGAGATCTTACCACAGAACTTGGTGGAGTGACCTGAAGGTATACTTCGACATCCACAACTGGAACTCCTAGATGCGTAGAGCTAGGTGTTTCGAATTTGGGCTCGTTTTGTTAGTTATGATGAGATCTTACCAGAGAACTTGGTGGAGTGACATGAAGGTATACTTCGACATCCACTACTGGAACTCCTAGACGCGTAGAGCTAGGTGTATTGAATTTGGGCTCGTTTTGTTAGTTATTATGAGATCTTACCACAGAACTTGGTAGAGTGACCTAAAGTTATACTTCAACATCCACTACTGGAACTCCTAGATGCGTAGAGCTAGGTGTATCGAATTTGGGCTCGTTTTGTTAGTTATGATGAGTTCTTACCACAGAACTTGGTGGAGTGACCTGAAGGTATACTTCGACATCTACTACTGAAACTCCTAGACGCGTAGAGCTAGGTGTATCGAATTTGGGCTCGTTTTGTTAGTTATGATGAGATCTTACCACAGAACTTGGTGGAGTGACCTGAAGGTATACTTCGACATCCACTACTGGAACTCCTAGACGCGTAGAGCTAGGTGTATTGAATTCGGACTCGTTTTGTTAGTTAGGATGAGTTCCAGTAGTGGATGTCGAAGTATACCTTCAGGTCACTCCACCAAGTTCTGTGGTAAGATCTCATCATAACTAACAAAACGAGCCCAAATTCGATACACCTAGCTCTACGCGTCTAGGAGTTCCAGTAGTGGATGTCGAAGTATACCTTCAGGTCACTCCACCAAGTTCTGTGGTAAGATCTCATCATAATTAACAAAACGAGCCCAAATTCGATACACCTAGCTCTACGCGTCTAGGAGTTCCAGTAGTGGATGTCGAAGTATACCTTCAGGTCACTCCACCAAGTTCTGTGGTAAGATCTCATCATAACTAACAAAACGAGCCCAAATTCGATACACCTAGCTCTACGCGTCTAGGAGTTCCAGTAGTGGATGTCGAAGTATACCTTCAGGTCACTCCACCAAGTTCTGTGGTAAGATCTCATCATAACTAACAAAACGAGCCCAAATTCGATACACCTAGCTCTACGCGTCTAGGAGTTCCAGTAGTGGATGTCGAAGTATACCTTCAGGTCACTCCACCAAGTTCTGTGGTAAGATCTCATCATAACTAACAAAAAGAGCCCAAATTCGATACACCTAGCTCTACGCGTCTAGGAGTTTCAGTAGTAGATGTCGAAGTATACCTTCAGGTCACTCCACCAAGTTCTGTGGTAAGAACTCATCATAACTAACAAAACGAGCCCAAATTCGATACACCTAGCTCTACGCATCTAGGAGTTCCAGTAGTGGATGTCGAAGTATAACTTCAGGTCACTCTACCAAGTTCTGTGGTAAGATCTCATCATAACTAACAAAACGAGCCCAAATTCGATACACCTAGCTCTACGCGTCTAGGAGTTCCAGTTGTGGATGTCGAAGTATACCTTCAGGTCACTGCACCAAGTTCTGTGGTAAGATCTCATCATAACTAACAAAACGAGCCCAAATTCGATATGCCTAGCTCTACGCGTCTAGGATTTCCAGTAGTAGTCGTTGAAGTATACCTTCAGGTCACTTCACCAAGTATTGAGCTAAGATCTCATTATAAATAACAAAACGAGCCCGAAGTCCGGAAATAAGAAATAGATAAAACAATAAATAATAATATATCGAAGTATCGACTATCGATACAAATTGATTCAACGCAGCTTATCCGTGCATGTGTGTGCGTGGGAATGAAGCATGTGTAGTAGTGCGATTTCATACCTATCCGTTTCGGAAATACGTCCTTAAGATGATTATTTTGACAGATGAGAGGTGTATTGCAGTAGTGAAGGACAAGAGTGAGACAGACTAAAACAGTTCTATGCAAATGGCATCTGCCAAAATTACCATCCTAAATTAGACAAACATACAGACTACAGTTTACATGTACTCATCATATATTTTTTGTTTCTAGGGTTATTTACCACGAGTTGGTGCAAACCACCAAGGAGTACATGCGAGAAGTGACAACCATAGACCCCAAATGGCTTGTTGAGTTCGCGCCCGCCTTCTTCAAGTTCTCCGACCCAACCAAACTATCCAAGTTCAAGAAGAACCAGAGGCTAGAACCTCTGTACAATAAATACGAGGAACCTAACGCTTGGAGAATATCCAGGGTTAGAAGACGTAGGAATTAGGGTTATTTAAATAAAATTTGATTAAGCAATTCAAGGGTTTCATTTAAATTCCACATTACCCTTTCAGGTCGAAAACTTAGATAAAAAATAAAAAAACGGTCAAATAACGGGTAATTTTATATTATCATCACTAATATTTCTGTGCTATTAATAGGTGAAAGTCTGTCTGTTACATATTCGACCTTTTGACCAATTTGGACGAAATTGAGTACAAACCACACAAACAACAGTTTCAGATGCGGAAATAGTAGCTTATCCCATAGAGTTAGGAAAAAGAATAGCTAGGAGCACAGACATACAAACCAGGGCCCGTATTCTCTAACTCAGTGACTATCAAAAATGAAAGTCACTGACATAATATATTATGTAATATCCATTGAAGGTTTACTATGAAATGTAACTTTTTATTTCATAATAAACCTTCAATGGATATTACATATATGTCAGTGGCTTTCATTTTTGATAGTCACTGAGTTAGAGAATACGGGCCAGAAGGGTAGGCGACACATCTTTAGATTTTATTCAGGAAAATTACAAACGTTCAGCGGGACTTTAAAAACACTTTATCCAGACAAGATTGCGGGAATTAACTAGATTTCTATATTTTTTCAAGTACAAAAAAAAATTGAAAATAATAATCGGATCCAGATTGACGCAGTGCACAAACGCTTTAGTAACTTGAACGCACTGTATAATTTTAATAAATGCTTGAACGCTTTGGAAACTTCAAATGACATTGACAGAAATTGAGGTTTTGAAGTGGGTGGTTTTGACACAATTTTGAATTGACTGGAATTGAGAATTGACTACAATCACAGAGTACAATTGACTGAGTTTGACAGTAATTTTCCGAAATAAATTATTTTTATTTACCCAAATTATTAGATAACTTTGATCAAAAAATGATTTAAATTAATTAGAATATTGCAACACGAGTGGCGAGTGCTATACTATAAATTGACGGTGCCACATTTTGATAAAGAACCACCATGGATTTCTTTTCGGAGATCATCGGCGAAACTGTTATACTCGGCATAGATTCCCTGATATTGGGATTTTGTGTGAAACAGCTGAGCAAATGTAAACATATCCTGAATGCTTTACAGGTACATGACCTATTCATGTTGTATACCAGGCTTAAGAAGTTAATTTATGTAAAGAATCTGATAATTTTCCAGAAATCTAGGTTATTATGTCTGTAATCTATTTTGGGGTATTTACCTGCCCTCATGCAGCTTATCGGGTTTAGACTTTGTGTAAATCCCAAAAACTTTGACTACAAATTGTTGTGTTAGTAAATAAACCAGCTGAGAACATGGCAAACACAACGCAATCAAAATATTTTTTATTCAAATTAACTTTTACAAGTGATTTTGTACAGTCAAATGAATCTAAAT
The DNA here is from genome assembly GCA_963932025.1 of Erebia epiphron. NCBI lineage: Eukaryota > Metazoa > Arthropoda > Insecta > Lepidoptera > Nymphalidae > Erebia > Erebia epiphron. The sequence goes on from OZ009948.1 coordinate 25,047,466, forward strand.
TCTATTTTTTTTTACTATGCAATGGAAAGTATGTTTATTGGTTTGTCCTTCAATCACACTGCTATAGAGCAACAAATTAACCTGATCTTTTGCATGGGTTTAGTTGAGTACCTGGAGAGTGGCATAGGCTACTTTTTATCCTGAAAAATTAATCCTAATTAATCCCGGGCATCAGCTAGTTCTATTTAATTTTAATAGAGCTGTGCCAAACCCTATTACAAATAAATAAAAGACTTCATACTTTTCAGTCTGCACCAGTATTAGACATAGACTCAACACTTAATAAGGAAATCAACAAATACCCTAGCCAAGTGATCCCATATGTGGTGATCCGAGGTCTGGTAAAGCCGCTGGGTAACCCCATCACCAGTAACTATAACCATTCTGTCACTGGAGTCATACAGAGGTATCACTTTATATTCATAAAAAATATAAAATAACAATAAGTTACTAATAATCATTATAAGTATAATGATATTACTATCATACTAATATTATAAATGCAAAAGTGTGTTTGTTTGTCCTTCAATCATGCTGCAACAGAGCAACGTATCGAAGTGATTTTTTGCCTGGATTTAGTTGAGGACCTGCAGAGTGGCCTAGGTTTGGGCCAGGGTGGCGATTAAAAAAAAACTTAAACCACATGAATGTAGTCCATCCGCTTATCATCATTAAGTAGTAAGGCCACTGATCTCTGCGGGCAAAATATTTCTTTTTGTTGTAGTTTAACAGAATAAAATCATACAGTTAAATAATTAATTTAAAAAATCATAATAATCGTAGTTAATTATTACTTACTTAACAAAATTTTAAAAGAATTTTTAGACATTTCATTTGATTCAGGGTAACACTGTTTTCAGATTGACAATAAAAGAACATGTGATAGCAAGGACGTCAGCTGGATTCTGGTCTGATCAAACCCGAACAATACATGAAGTATACAACTCCACACCATTTGTCCTCAGCAATGGCAAATATACCATTGAAGTGGTGGACGCACTTGCTGCTGAATTGTTAGGTTTGTTATTTTCTTCAATTTTTGTATTTAAGTACATAGAATTGGACAGCTGGTTGAGGGCCAGTGTAGTAGGACCCTTTGAAATGAAACATGTCGCTCAGACTGGTATGCACCACCTTTCCTACAGATTTCCACATTATTTTCAGTAAGGTGAGTAGGGGTAAGATGAAAAATGGGGAAGATAAAAAAAGGAAAATAGCGCCGAACATTGCGGAATGATTTCAATACAAGCAAAATCGTTGCATACACCCTTGAGTCAGGTCCTGCCCTGTAGCGCGCGCCCGCTTAGTGAAAACGCGCGTGTGTTACGTGGTGATTTTTGCAACGACACATTTTCCGTGAAAATTTGGGATTTTCTATCTTACCCCGCTTGTACGCAGATAAGTTACATTGATTTTTGTTTAGATAAGGACAATTATATTTCAAATGTTATATGCATTATATGGAGATAATTAGTAAATTTCTCATATTTAAAGATTTATCGTGCCATTCAAACTAACCCCGGCAAAATTTAAAGGGGTAAGATGGTAATATAAATCATTCCGTCTTACCCCGCTAACAAAATACATAGAAAAGTCACTGGTTCTCAAATTGTAGTAAAAGATCAATATTCAAATCATCTTAAAATTTGGTTAAAACACCTGTAATTTATTATTTTTTTGTATAATAGGTATACTAAAAATACTAACTACATAATCAGCTAATAATCAAATACAAATAAAATAAACACACTTATTCCTTGCAGAATTTTCGTTAGATATAAAATTATAAGATGTGAGGCTAAGTACGGTGGAACCAATAGTTTTTTGTTTTAGGAAGTAAATGACTCGTAACTATTTCAGAAAATCCTTACGGCCAACTTATTATATCTACTGCAACTGCCATACGGAGAGTGGAGAACAAAGAAATGAAAATGTACGCAGTAGCTTAGGAATATAAGACAATATAAAGCTAGTTCGACTGATTTTCGTGACCTGAGATTAATGCTTCGTGGCTTTAAAGTGTTTTGTTAAATGGTTAATTTTGTGTTATTTTTATATTTTTAAGAATATACTAAAAATTTAACGTTTTTATTTTTATTTTTCTACTTGAAAACGTGAGCCTGTATTTTTTTAAATATCATATCAAAATATTTGAGAACCTCAGGCTGTCTGCCTTTTTACGGGGTAAGATTGATATATATTTTTGATGAATCATTATTTTTTGCATTAAGCAAAGCGATTTTTGAATTCAAGTTACTTTCAAGCTATTAAGGTCGTAGAAGCTGGTAGTTTATTTATCATCACAAATGCATAAAGGCCATAAATACAATTTTAGTAACTATATCAATCTTATCCCACTGTAGTTCCATCTTTACCCTAATTTTTTTTTCTGAAGTGCAAACTTTGCAACCTTTTTTTAAATCAAACAATGTTTCAAACTGATTTCTGTCAGCTCTAGTATAATATTTGTACTATACTTTTTCATTCAAAATAAAATTATTAGCATTTAACATAAAATTCTATAATTTACAACAGTTTCAAATCAACACTATTTATCTCACCAAAAACCATTAAGACTTACCCCCACTCACCTTACACTAATTTCAACCATTCAGAAGCTGAATTGTTAAAACTATTCAGCTTACCTTAACTCTGCTTGTTTAAGGAATGCTCCATAAATGATTTATTAACTTTTTTAATGAATCCAACCTAATATAAAATATATAATATGCCAAAGTGTGTGTCTGTCTGCTATCCTTCAAGAGGCCCATCCTTTCAACCGATTTAGACGAAATTCAGTATAGAGATAGGTTGTATTCCAGGGAAGGTCTACTTTTTATCCTGGAAAATTAAGAAGTAATAAAACTTATTCCGCCAGAATAAACTCATGGGCTTCATTTAGTGTAGACATAAATTTTTATTTAATTTCTTTTACCAGATCTGGATGTAATATCTGACAAGTTTGAGCCCATGTCGCCAGGCGTAATAGACCATGTCTGGGGATTTTTCTCTGGGGTCCGACAGCGTGGCCTTCAGACCATGGAGGAGATGCTACGAGACGGGTCTTACATCACAGCTATAGGAGAACTCAGTAGGACCAGTGCCGGGCTAAAGATTCAGCCACCTAAAGATGGATTGCCTCTTTATTTGACGACAGCTACTAAATCTAGTTTATTGAAAAGGCTTGCTAGCTCAAGGGATTTCTTAAGGTAAGTTCATAATAATCTTTGGAATGGGAAACTATGTTTCAACTGCCAAATCGATCTTGGCAAAATTCTGCACCATAAATTGTACCTACCTAGATTCTGGAACTTTTTGAAGTGAAAACTTCTTTAGCCGCGTTGAGCACTTTTTGGAAGACGGTAAACTTGTGGATTCGCGAAGACCGACAGGCTCGCGAACAGCGATATGCTCGCGTTGTCAGGAAGACAAAAGGTCTTAAATATAAATATACTAGCTGATGCCCGCGACCACGTCTGCATGGATTGAGGTTAATTTGGTTCACGCAGGAACTCCTTAATTTTCCGGGATAAAAAGTAGCCTATGTGCTATTCCAGACTATATCTATCTCTGTGCCAAATTTCAGCCAGATCCGTTCAGCCGTTGGGGCGTGATTGAGTAACAAACATCCATACATCCATACATCCATCCAAACTTTATAATATTTATTTGTAAATATACTACATTCGAAATTAAACTTTAATGCCTTAGTGTTAAGGTTTATATTTTTTTTTTAAACATTCGTTCCTGCTACTATTTTATGATATGGGTGTTTTTATCTTTTTGTACCCTATATAATATGAAGTACTTAGGAACCGTTTTATCAGGTAACTATTTTATTCAACTAATCTGAAACTATCAATGCACAGCTCATTTGTCTGTATTCTGATGTACCTACCTCTGATAAAGAGTGCACATCAATGTTTTGGGGCCTATAGATTGCTAATTATCTTGTACACAATAAACAATTGCTAAACTAATATGACAACTCTTTATATGATATTACTATCCCATAAGTCTATCTCTACGACAGAGCTGTAGTTTTAGTTTTGAGATTGTGTTAAACAGATTCGATCATCGGCCATCCATTTTTTTTTTTTAATCCACTACAAGTTAGCCCTTGGTTGTCTGTAAGAGACTGTTTCAGCAATAAGACTGTCTTTGCACGTTTCTATATAGTTTTTCTACTTCTTAACTGTATAAATTTGTGTGCAAAAAAGATATCTAAATCCATACTTTAATATTATAAATACGAAAGTGCCTGTTTTCTACGTTTTCACGGCCCATTTATTAAACTGATTTTGATGAAATTTGGTATAGCAGTAGCTAACATCCCAGGAAAGGACATAGGCTACTTTTTATTCTGGCATCATCTATCTAGTAAATATAAAAATAAATAAAATTGTTTGCAGAATTCTAATAGTGTTATTCGGCACGGTGGCAGCGTTGGCCTCAGGTCGCATCGTATACAAATACCTCAAGAAGAGGAAGCGACGCGAAGCTGAAGAGTTGATGAAGAAGCAACTGGCTGCGGGGCGGAGAGAGAGACGCGCGCATACACGAGACAAGAACCTCAGCGAAGTGCAGCTCTGTGTGGTGTGCACTGACAACCCTAAGGAGGTTAGTACGCTTTGCTGTAGTCTATGCCTCTCCTGTGTACATTAGGAAGCGACATGAGGCTGATAAGCTGACGAAGGACCACTTGGCTGTGGGACGGATAGAAGAATTTGCCTGGTGGGAGGCTTCGGCCGTGGCTAGTTACCACCCTACCGGCAAAGACGTGCCGTCAAGCGATTTAGCGTTCCGGTACGATGCCGTGTAGAAACCGAATAGGGGTATGGGTTTAATATAACTGCCATGCCCCTAACAGGTTAGCCCGCTACCATCTTAGACTGCATCATGACTTACCATCAAGTGAGATCGCAGTCATGGGCTAACTTTTATTGGATAAAAAAAAGAATAGCTAAGGAGGCAAGTTTTTTTTTTAGTTAAACTTCTTTAGGCTTAAATATAGAGCAAATAAAGGCCCATCCGCATGCGGGCAAACTTTCACTATCGTCATCAGTGGAGAGCCCTACATTCATCTAATACTGAATCAGCCTTTCTGGCGATAGTTACCAAAAGTGCAGCTATCTCCTATAATATATGTTATCGTAATCCAGGTGGACATCAAAAGATACGATAAATCGCCGCGAAACTCTTGCACTGCTTCAACATACATATTATATAGAAATAATTATTTTTTGAGCAGAATAATTATTGCTGAGCTTTTGAAGTCGGTTTTTGATGATCTGTCGCATTGATCTCTTCATATTGCTTTTTTTAATTTTTTTTAAAACTTTTATGTTGTTTTCAGATAATCCTCCTCCCATGCGGTCACGTGTGTCTCTGCGAGGACTGCTCGGAGAACATCCGCGACAAATGCCCCATCTGCAGGGAGCGGATAGACTCCAGGGCGCCTGCTTTCATTACATAGAGTGCTATGGAAGCACAGTTCCTTGTGGTCCTACTAGTGGGTCCAAATGGTAGGACCACACGGAAACGCCAGTATTTACGTTTGAAGATATGTACAATGTACATAGGCAAAATGAAATATATACATAGCTAAAAATAGGTAGGTAATCCTAAAGAATCCTTTCTAGTGGTAAAAATGCAGCTATAATGTGCAAATATGTGTGTCTGTTATCTTTTCACACATGTTGAAACGGTTTTGATGAAATTTTGTACAAATATAGCTTGCGCCTTGGAGACAGACATAGGCAACAGTTCCTACAGGATAATTCAACAAGGGTTCGTCCGCGCTTCGAAAAACATTCGCGCGATTTTTTTTTCGCAATTCTGTAATATTAGAAATCACGTGGAAGTATATGCACTTACGAATAAAATTCACACGAGATCTGAACTCCATACTCGAAATATAAATCGCAAGAATAAAATTCGCGCGAATGTTTTGTACGGAAGTAGCTCCTTACTATAATACCACGTACTATCAAATAAGATTTTTTTAAATAACACGCGCCAATGTTTTACCTTATGGTTATCTAAATGTCGGCAACTCTCGCTCTTTTACCACTTCTATATCTGTTCTGAGTTTTTTGTGCGTGCAGGTGGTAGATGCATACAAGCACTGCTTACCCTAGTAAATCTACTAGGGTATTGCATATATTTTATCAACGTGGTATCCGAGTTTTTTGCTCAGTGGCGTGCAGATCGTTGACGCATAGTAGCACTGCTTACCTTAGTTGCAATAGCTCAATGCATATTTTTCGTTATGACTTTCCAGTCAATAGTTGCTACTTAATGCATACCGTATCTTCAAACCCAGTGAAGACACTACGTAGTTGACCTTAATATACAGTACAAATAACAGTTTCTAGTCTCATTGGTGTGTGGAAGTATCTGGGTGCCCTCAGCAATATTTCTCCCTACTCTAATCCCTTGGGTGATGATTCTCAATAAGGAATGCAAAGTATGAATGTATAGTCCTTATGGTGCTTCGTTTTTCAGCGACGCACGCATTCCGCCATTTTGTTTTCAGTTTAGTTGTGAAATGTCATTTACATATCTTGTCAGTCAAAATATTACATTTTGACAACAGATGAACACTATTAGGTGATGCCCGCGACTTCGTCCGCGTGGTTTGATTCCCGCAGGAACTTCTTAATTTTCCACGATAAAAAGTAGCCAATGTCATTCTCCAGGTGTCAACTATACCCATGCCAAAAATCACGTCGATCCATTGCTCCGTTGCGGCGTCATTGAAGGACAAACCAACAAACAAACAACACATTTTCGCATTTATAATATTAGTATGATTGACTGAAGGACGGAGTTAGGCGCCTTGTTTGTTTTATATTTTGGCACAATGATATGATCAAGAGATTTTGATGCAACCAATGCAATATAGATTCGAGCTATTTTTTGTTAACTTGTATATAGAAAATTGTTTTGTTTTTAATGTAAGACTAGAGAAAAAATGGATATGATGTATGGAAAGATTCAATGAAATAAAAACCTATTTTAGTAAAAATATCTGTATTTTATTTTCTTCTTACCAGTCTGCTTATAACGTAAGTAAATATGTACATATTGAACAAGTTTGTACACAAATAAAATATATACTATAATTGGGTAAAATTGGATTCGATTTTACTGTGCATAATACGTTATGTGGTATTTGGCATACCATATCATATTCAGAAGCTAACAGAAACGGCTTGTTCTTCTTCTTCTTCTTGATGAGGTTTCAGTCCCTTATGTCCTGTATCACTGCGACCGTCTCCGATCTATTGTGATATGACCTCCGTGATTAAATTTCCTCGCCAATACTTGTTTCTGCCAGGAACAGCAGCGTTTTCTTGACTGGAATACGGGAAGCGTCCTCTGGGTTAATAATATGTTTGCCCAGATGGATGCTTCGTTTATGCACTAGAGCGGGACATTGGCAGATAATATGCAGCGGAGTCTCACAGGATTCCTCGCATAATCTGCAGATATCCGTGTCCCTGAGCTTGAGGTTAAACATGTGTCTGTTAAGACCGCAGTGACCTGTTAAAGCTCGTGCTAAAGGCTTGTTACCTCCCTCTAACTTCACTGCACAAATGCAATAATGAGAGTGTGACTCTCATTATTACATTTGTTACTAGTTGAACTAATACATTTTACATGCAAAAATTGCATAAAAATGCGACTATTATCGCTACCTCTAGGGGAATTATTTTATGACATGGACTATGCATAAATAACTTTTGAGTGAAGTTTGCAGGAGGTATGACGTTCTCTTCTTCTTGGAGGTATGGGAGGAGGGGACCTTTTTTGTCCGACCGTTGTAAGTTTGAACGGTCTATATACTATAGTGCTATTCTCAGTAAACTTCGATATCGCGATTCAGGCTTCTATGTAACCTATACGTTTTCAGTTGATTATTATCTATCCCATAATGTAGATACAATCAGCGCCATCTAGTTAACACTGATAACCGATACACACATAGCTGTGCATGTTAGCATTTGAATAGGGTCATATTCAATTTCACGTAATAAAACTTCCATGGTCAAAAACCTATATGTAATGAATCTATCTTTCCACATGCACCTGCACAGGTCTCATCTTCTTCCTTTATAACGTTTACATCATTCTTTGTATGAAGATCAACTTCAAATTCATCAACAGTGTCACAATTTTCTATCAAATTGATCTCATTGGTTAAATGATTTACATTAATTTCTTCTCCACTACCATTTTGGTCTTGTATTGAATTTATGTCACCTATTTCATTATTTTTATCACTAGATTCTGCTATTCCATATTCTGCTAATAGCTTTTCAGCTTTTGTACTTACACCCCTACATTCATTAGCTTTATTATTACTCCTACATATATTTTCACCACAAAATTCGGTTTTACCATTATTTGTATGTTCATTTTCTTCATTACTTTGTACTTTTTTACAGCATTTTGAGTTTTCATCATCTGTGATTACTTCACTGTTTTCTTTGCATTCTCCTTTTTTCTTAATCCTGCATACCTTGCCTTTGGAAATGCAATTATTTTTCTTAAATTCATCATTTATTTCATCTATAGCTTGCCCTATGCTATTTTGTTTTGCATTGTAATCTTCTAACATTCTCTTAGCTTTAGAACTTTTTCCGATGCCGAGTTTGGGAAGGCCTTTGTTTAAGCCTTCCAAAAGAACACAAGCTTTGCAAACTTCTTGTGAGGACACAAACTTACACCTTGAGCATATTCTTTGTGTTGGCAGTGACACTTGTTCTTTAACGGACATGGTTTCACCTGGAAGAGTTAACATTTTATTGTACTCATATGTGCCAGTGCCACAAAATCTATACTGGACTTGCTTCCATATATCACTACAAGTATAGTAGTAGAAGTACATACCATGGACTGACTAAATTGCTTGGCATAATTAGCTTTGCCAAGAAATTTAGTCAGAAAATGAAATATGGTAACTAATTACAGACTTCTATGATACACTATATTATTCCAAATTATACTAGACAGGAATTAAAACACCAAAGGCCAGGGATGTTTTTAATATATAGGGTAACTTTGTAAATATGAATTTTTCTTACCTGAGTAAATAATATCCATAATACATGTGGGCCTTATTTTCTCCATGTCTTTAAGCAGAGCTCGGGCATGCCCTCTGTAAGCATTTGGGGCAAACACACACTCGGTTGAGAAGTAGACTAGTTTTTTGTAGTGTGCATACATTACTATTTCTTTCTCATACGTATATTTCAAAGGTTTCACTCTTGGGATTGCCCCTTCACTACCCTGGAAATGAAAATTTTAAAATATTAATAATGTCCTCCCGACCGAATTTCGGCCTCGGCGGCCTATCTCCAGAGAGATTAGCCATCTGCGCAGGAGATATTATAGTGGACAATAATTGTGTGTGCATACACAGGTGCCCTATCTGTTCCTATACTCTCATAGCCCGATGGGACGGAAAATCTGACATGGCCGGAGAAAGATAAGGCGCAGGACCAACGGCTTAACGTGCTCTCTGAGGCACGGGGGTGAAAACCGCCAACTTCCTAACTCCGGGGTAGTACTAAGTACTACTACTATTTTTAGTCAGAAAAACCCAATGATGGCCCGACCTGGGACTCGTACCCAGGACCTCGTCACCCGCAGTCGAACATGCTAACCACTATACCAACGAGGCAGTTTAAAATAGTGCTGCAACTGGTTTGAAGACGGCTTAAAAACCATCTTCAAACCAGTTGCAACGACGAGTCTTCAAACTGGTAATACATTATCGACTGTATGTCATGGGCATAAAGTTCACTTTTGATTGTAAGAACGAACGTGGAACGAGGACGACTATGTTCGGACGACATGTGTCGTTGAATCAATTCATTCTCCACTGTATGTTATGGGCACCAGTGGCGATTCCTCTAAGATTGCGCAGTATGCGCCGCAATGCCAATAATTATTACCAAATTAGTAGGTAGATCTATTTAAGCATTCTAATATTTTTGTATTATGATTATGACATACCATTCACAAAACACAAGTTTATCAACAAAATGTTTGCTCTTTGCGTTAGGCGATAATTTTAATTCACGCGCGCTCACGAAAGCCTCGCGCGCGTGAGTTACGCCGTACGCGACGTCACATGCTGATCGCCGCTGGCCGCTTGACCTTGAGCGGCAAGCGGTGACCGCGGTGTATCACCGCCGCCCCGCGTCCCGCCCCCCCTAACATACGGCGAACTAAGCAGTGAAGACGTGCGCTACGAATGACGCATTCGAGCGTGTTGGTTGTATTATTTTCGAATTGTTGTTTTTTTAGTTTTATTATATTATAAGTGTTTTAATAAATAATAAGTGTTTAAAAGTTTTGTAAATAAGTAATTAATAACTTTCAGTGTTAACTTTGTAGTAATTAGTTGAAGATTTAATAAAGCAACATGAGTGCAAAATCTATATTAGGTAGGTATAAGATCTAGGAGAAACCTTTTTCGGAACGATCTTTCTCCGAAAAACTTTTAATTAAGTACCTATAGAGAATGGACGTCCTTGTTCCAAAACCATCAAATTTAAAGTCAGTGCACACAGGTCACAGACAGAAAGAGGGAATATACATAGGTACTCGACATTTTAATGAAAATCAGTAGGTACCTATACTTTATATCCGTGGTTATCAGGCTGTGAAAATAAAGCAAAATTACCTATTTTGTTGGCCTTGTTTGCTATTTTCACGAGCTAATTTTCCCTGGAATTCTACAGATGTAACTTTAAATGCTTTGCTGAGTAGGTAGGTACTCAAAAAAACCATTAACAAACCATTTCTCACTTACAATGTAGGTAGGTAATAGGTACCTAGGTATACTGATGTTTTTAAGATGGTATGGTCTAACCGCTAACGTCTAAGATGGTAGCGGGTAAACCTGTTAGGGATATGGCAGTTATATCGAACTTATCCTACCCCTAATCAGTGATATATTTTACTAGACTTTGCCCGCGACTTCGTCTGCGTGGATTGAGTTTTTTCAATTCCCGCGGGAACGCCTTATTTTTCTGGGATAAAAAGTACCTACCTAGCCTATGTCCTTCCCCGGGACACAAACTATCCCTGTACAAAATTTGATCAAAATCGAAAGCATAGCAATCAGGCAGACAGACATACACACTTTAGCATTTACAACATTAGTATGGATTATTTATGTAAATGTACCTATTTTATTGAGAAAATACCTATCCATCGGCTAGCGCCAACCCAAGGTTGACCACCAGGAATCGCCACTGATGGGCACAAAGTTTACTTTTGATTGCAAGAACTGTTTTGAGAACGAACGTGGAACGAGGATGACTACGTTCGCGACGACATGTGTCGTTGAATCAAATCTCGACTGTATGTCATGGGCATAAAGTTCACTTTTGATTGTAAGAACTGTTTTGAAAACGAACGTGGAACGAAGACGACTGCATTCGCGACGACGTGTTTCGTTGAACCAATTCATTCTCGACTGTATTTTCTTAGACGTAAAATATAAAATCGCACCAAGTTATTCGAAGACTGGTTTGTGCAACGAAGACTGTTTTACCCAGGACGTAAAAACGGTTTCACCATCGCAGAACAGAGAACGGTCTTTAAAAACAGTTCGTCATCGCAACGCCCACCAGTACTTTAAAATATTAATAAATAGGTTGTGACTTGCATATCACCTTTTGTATGTTGATGGTACTATGCCGGAAATGAGAGATTGTAGGTAAGGGCTAACTAGTATCATGATTTAAAAAAAAAACTTACAGTAGAAATAGCAGTGCACCTATTCAACCTAGCAATGTCTCCTCTTAGAACATTCATCAGTACAGTCTCGGCAATATCATCAGCATTATGACCTGTGGCTATACACTTCACATTGAGTAACGCGGCCCCTCTGTCTAACGCCTGCCTCCTGAACACACCACAGAAAGTACAGTTGTTCTTCCTTCCTATTTGAGCAACAATTTCATCCATGGTCCATCCATACAAATCTTTGTATGATAAAATTTTGAGCGGCATCACATAGTCTGCACTGTTTTGCATAACAGTTTCAAGACTGTCATCTCTGTAACCAGTAATGCCTGTGAAAGTAAGGGCATATTATGGATGATAATATTTTTGTCAGTGTTTTTTTTATTTATTTATTTTATAACTAGATGATGCCCGCGACTTTGTCCGCGTGGATTAAGTTTTTTCAATTCCCACAGGAACACCTTAATTTTCCGACATACAAACTATCCCTGTACCAAACGTAATCAAAATCGGTTGAACAGGTGAGCCATGAAAGCGTAGCAGACAGACACACTTTCGCATTTATAATATTAGTATGGATACTTTGCACAAACAAACACAAAAATTTTGTTTCTCGCCAAACTACACATAGTTTCTTACCTAAAAGACAAAATATCTAATCAAATTCAGACAAAATAAATGGGCTGCAATTGCAGTCATCACTTAGTGCATCCCATTTAGAGATCCTTAAAAAGGGATTCCACTATTTTTTAATAAATTTATTAAAAATGTATTTATACATTTTTAACTATCCTAACCAATACATATGCTTGAATCACTAAATTCTCTTCCACATTACCTTCATCAATTGACAATAGCATAAGATTCAATCCATAGTCATATCTCTCGTTCAAAAGCTTGAGTATGTGTGCAAGCACAGTAGAGTCCTTCCCACCGGACGCGGCAACAGCGACGGAATCTCCTCGGTTAAACAATTCAGCTTTGGTGATCGTGAAGTGTATCTCTGTTTCAAATGCCCAAAAGAAACATTCCTTGCAAAGCGCATCACCTGTTTTTGGACGCTGAAAGTAATTCATACATCAGTAAGTAATAAGATATGAAATCTTTGTATACCAGATGATTATTATTATTATTATTATTACGCTTTATTTGCACCACCACAACAAGTAAAAATAACAAAAACAAAAATGCCCGCGACTTCGTTCGCATGGATTTAGTTTTGTGATTCACGCGGGAACTCCTTAATTTTCCGAGGTAAAAGCCTACGTCCTTCCCCGGGATGCAACCTATCTCTGTACCTTTTATCAAAATCGGTTGAAAAAATGGGCCGTGAAAGCGTATCAGACGGACAGACACACTTTCCACTGATAATAAGATTAGTATGGATTACAGAAAAATTATTACTTTTAAGGATGCATTCTTGCCACATCCAGTTGTACATGGTACTGGCATTGTTCTGTTAATGAATGTCAAGTCAACAGAATCTTAATAAAAGTAATTAATTACAATACTAATAAACACATTACACACACAATTTTATTATTCGTTTCTTTTTCATTCAATCGCACTCAATTTTCTAACCTAAAAACTAGCAAGAACAAGAAATAAGAAGCTTGCGCCTTGCAGCAATCTGTACCGGTAATCTAAAACCTACGCTATGTTCTACTTTTAGGTTTGTTTTTTGTGTAAAACTAAAAGACCACTTTTGATGAAATCTCAACTGCTAAATTGACCTAAACAGCTGATGATGTCATTACTTTCGGATACACATATATATATTGCATTTTTTTAAATAATTTATTATTTCTAAATATCAAATGTATAGGAAATGTAGATGTTACATGACAGAATTAGCCCTAATATTAATCTTGTTTTTAATGTGACATTTGGTTGAGTGGTTTTAAAAAAGATTAGTATTGAATCTACTTGATTTGATCATTCGAGTCATAGATAATACACTTAAATTATGGTCCGATTATCCGAATTTTAAGTTCATTGACACTTGACAGATTGACTTTTGCGACAAGTACAAGTCGAGTGTCCACAAAACTCACTTTTCTTTGCTCAATTTCAGTAAGAAATTCGCTATTTAAATCACTCTTTACTGGCGATTCTAGCTAATATAACTTAATTTTTCCATTATTTTATTTGAAACCGCATACAGAAGTGTACTTAATTGAAAATATGGTTGGGATAGGCCGAATGTTGGTTTCCCGAAGTGTGTAGGTTTTGTGTTGTATTGTTAGTTGTTTTTAAGTGAGCTAGCTGGTAGCTTGGACCCAGATCCCTGTCCAGCACAATGCACGAACTCCTCAAGCACGTATTAACTGAACGGGATCTAACGAGAGCTGGGGATATCTTCGCTATCCCAGACTCCGATATTGTGGATGATTTGAACGAAGTTGTAAGTTACAGGACTTGTTTAGTTCCGATTTCCCTAACTTCTTATACTTAGTCAATACGGACTCAAGAGTTCCAGTGAAAGCTCTAACTGAAAAAAAAAAATGAAAATGAAAAATGTTTATTTTCCAAAAAACAACTATGACCATTTTCTTATATCCAACGGTACCCACACTAGGTAATCCTGTATCGTGGGCACCTATGTCGCATTAAACAAAGAACGATTTACACTTTTGGCATTTGTCACTCGGTATTTTAACATAGAGGTTTTTGTTGCATTTTTAAGAATAACAATTTCTAATTAACATGAATAAATATGGATGCCCTTAAGTTTAATGTAAGAAAAGTTTTTCTGTTGCGTCGTAATTTAATGAAGCGAGCCATGGTAAAATTTTTGCTTTTGCTTGTTTTACGGAACAGTGCCTAATGTCGCATGCGCTTGCGCAACTATTTGCTTGAACTATTAAACATTGTAATTGTAGCAACAATTTTTTTTATTTACAGTAAATAAAAATATAAATTGTTCAAAATATAAGTAATAGATAAAACTTTCACTATAGAATAGATAAAACATCAGTTAATTTTATGTCTACAAGTCAAAGACACTATAAAAAATATAACATCTTGCGCATAGGATCATCAATTTCATTTCATAGCTGGTTAAAGCTCAGTTAAACTTTGTAATATGTATTTTGATACTTACAATACACCGCATATACTTACTTCATATAATTTTAATTGAGTTCAAAAAAAATATTTTTAAGTTTATCTCCATAACCTTTTCTAAATGAAATGAAAATGGTTGCATAATATTGGATAGGACAAAAATTTTGTCAAAACTTTTAATAATGTAATACTTAATCCATTCTAAGATTTAAAAATGCCAAAGTGTGTCTGTCTGTCTGTCTGCCACACTTTCACGGCCCACCTGTTCCACCGATTTTGATGAAATTTGGTACAAGGATAGGTTACATCCCGGGAAATAAGGAGTTCCTGCGGGAAACAAATAAACTTAGTCCACGTGGACAAAGTTGCAGGCATCATCTAGTACTGTATAATTCAATGTAAACAATCTGCCCATGTCCTGCATCATCAATTAGTAATACTATACTACTTAATATTATAAATGTGAAATGAGTTTGTTTGTCCTTTAATGGCACCGCAACAAAGCAACGGTTCAACATTCTTTTCTGCATGGATATTATTGAGGACCTGGAGAGTGACATAGACTACACCCAACTTTTTATCCCCAAAAATTAAGGAGTGCCAGTGGGAATTAAAAAAACGTATTCAATACGGACAAAGTTGCAGACATAAACTAGTTATAATTTATCTACACTTGTATGTAAATGAGTGCACCCACATTGGATGATACATTAATAACAACTTGTAATGACACATCACTAAATTTTCTCTATTTATAACTGTTGACACAGCTTTTAAGATGGCTATTGTTACTAGTGAAGGATTATGTAAATGATGTCAAGTTATGTGGCCATAAAATTGCACTAAACAAAAAAATTGTCTAATCTTACTTGCAAGATATGAAAAATCTTAAACTTCTGACTGAAAATCTAATAATTGTGACCTATAAAATCTATACTTCTATCTATATAAATGCAAATGTTTGGATGGATGTATGGATGGATGCTTGTTACTCAATCACGTCAGACCGGCTGAACGGATACGACTGAAGGCACAGCAAATAGATTATAGTCTGGAATAGCACATAGGCTACATTTTATCCCAGAAAATTAATGAGGTCCCACTGGAAACCAAAAAAACTCAAACTGTTGATGAAGTCGTGGGCATCAGCTAGTATTATATAAATGTTATGGTATATGGGTCTTCAATGTAAAAAAATAATGAGGTAATAGCTCAACTAAACTTCAGTGCTAACAAAATCAAATCAACCAACAGACTCATCTTTTAAAATATAACGACCCAGGCAATGTTAGGCCGCAGGCAAAATTAAATTTTTTTTGATAAGTACATCAATACAATCACTTGATAAAAATTAGATTTTTCTTGTCACCATAGTTTTTAAACCAATCTTCAAAATCAGCAATTAGTATTTGTTCTTTAAGTATATATAATTTATTTTGTTTCTAGCTTAAGCAGATAACAGACATATCTTCTCGACCTGACTACATTAGGAACGATCGGGATCAAGCGCTCATAGAAATATGTGTGACAAGAGTAACTTCCTGTATCAAAGAGACAGGAACCCTGGAGAAGTACTGCGGAGCCCTGGTGGCTCTGCTGGAGTCCTGCCTGCATCATAACCTGATGCCTGTGGGGCATTTGCGAGATGAAGACCCGCCACATGCCAAAATAGCATCCGATGTTATTGCTTGTATTGTATTGGTAAGAACAACTTTATTTTGAAACCAAGCTTCTTAGTGGAGGTTTTGAATTAGGTCCTTACTTGCAAATAATGGAATAGCTATGGCAATTATACTTACCTCATTAGCTGGGCTGAGTGTATTATAAATAAATAATCGTTTATTTTTCAATATGCGTTGTTGCCTATATGAGTGACTACAAGAGAGAGGAAATGACATGAGAGAAATTACATTTTCTTTCGTTTTCCTATAATATCAGCGAACAAGATTAAGTTTTTATACCACACTTTGCTTCTTGCCTGTGATACTTCACTACTTTTTAACATCAGGCAAAAATATTTAGATATCTCTACAGACTAACTATTTATTAATAAACCACTAGAATTTATTTTATGGGAACTAAAACTTTTAAATGAATACCTATACCAAGATCTAGGTTGAGATAACAATGTGATTAATTTTGATCACTGTCACGAAAATTGCACAATGAAATGGAATGCTACTTATTACACTGTGCAAAAACTTGTTCAGTATCCAACATCAATGATCAAGTAAAATTACGTTCATAATTCAATCCGCAGGTCTCGTTTCCGCTCCAAGCTGACAAGGAAACGAGTGGCAATGCGGATGTCATGGAACTTTTCCTCCCCGTTGCAGTCCAGTTCCTCCATAAAGGGAACCGGGAGATATCGCGGCACATGGCACGCTATCTGTCCTTGGCCGCGGTGCATCACGCGGGCTTGCTGAAGCCACATGTACAGACTATTATGGACTCTATCATGTCAGGTATATATGCTAGTTTACAGTACAGGAGCTATGGAACATTTTCTATACAAAGGGAACCGGGAGATATCGCGGCACATGACACGCTATCAGCTGTCCTTGGCTGTGCATCTCGCGGGCTCGCTCAAGCCTCATGTTCAGACTATTATGGACTCTAACATGTCAGGTATATATTATATACTACTTACTAGTTTACACTTTAGAGTACAATGAACAGTTTCTATATAAAGGGATCAGGGAGCTAATATAATTTACAATAAAATATTGATTATGGTTACATAATTAGTGATATGTAGTTTAAAATTCTAGGATTACTAGACTAGATGATTCCCCTTCGTGGATTTAGGTTTTTAAAAATCCTGTGGGAACTTTGATTTTTCAGGATAAAAAGTAGCTAAGTTCTTCGGACAATCACACTTTCGCATTAATACTATTAACTACGGAAAATACGACAAGATTTCCACATGAGCCGATCAAATATCGTAGACATCTAATACATATTGCAGATACCTAGTTTGTATATCGGATACCGGTCGGAAAATGTGCGAACGATACGAGTACCGTAAATATCGTTACGTAAACTATGCAGACATTAATAATATAGTAACAAATACATTTTGGTTCAACATATTTTCAATAGATCTTCTATTTATAAAGAGCTAGTAACGTAATGTAGAAAAATATCGTTACTTACTAACCTATGCAAAGTATTTTCCTTCTTCTTTTCATCCTCATGGATTTTGTACTACGGAATAATATGTAATTTGTGATATAAGAGCGATAAGTAGATTTTTACATACGAGTTGACTCATAACAGCTTGATGCCGCCAGGCGAGGGCTGACCTGTGACCATCGTCACGAGTAGGTATGTAGAAACCTTAACGCCCGTGTATCACACGAAAGATTTTCAATACAATTGTGAGAAAACATGAAAATAAAACTTGAGTTTTTAGGTACTAGGTAATCACTAGAAAATATATTCTTGTTTCGAGATTTAACTGCGCGATTTTTTTCATATTTAAAATACCTAATAGTTGATTTAATGTTATTATTGCACGTCACTTATAGTTCATTCTCATTAAATTATTTGTAAGAAAAACTCAATGAAACTTTTAAATATGGCGCGTGTTTGTAATAGAATTGTTTAAATTGGCTTCATGGCTCTAGGTTCTAGCTCTTAACTACCAGCCTGGACCAACGACCTCAATACATAGACGGGCCCTGTCGAACAAAGAATGTGGACTTATGTTTAACAACGGCATCTAGTTTGAAAAGCGGGAACTTGCTTGCAACATATGCGCCATCTTGAAAACGTATGACTCGGTCATAGATTAGTACAGATGCGCTTGTCGAAAATAATACCTACATGAGTGTACTCTCTGAGGTAAACAATAAATGTTAGTATGACGTTGTTATTTTTACCACTTTTTTGTTACCAGTTTCCTGGAAAACCATTGAACCGATTATTATGCGGTTTTTTGCATTAGATATATATAGCTTGTGAGAAGGTTCTTAGATATATTTAAAGGTCAAAGTCCACACAATGGGGCGCTGCAGTTCGTCGTGGGTTTTTTTAATTTAATTATTTGTTAATTGTTGATACTGAAGTTTTGTCGAAAAATTGACAGAAATAAAGTCATTTTTAGGGCTGCGTACCAAAATGATAAGAAAACAACCCTTGTAGTGCGACATGACTGTCCGTCACACTTAGCATAATTCGGTAACTACTAATGCAAAAAACTTGAAATTTAAAATAATAACAGCTAAAACAGTTTAAAATAATCCTCGCCAAACCTTATTGCAAATCAAAGAATTCAAAAATAATTATTAGTACTATTATAATAAAAAGGGGTTGGAATGGGAGAGGTGAAAGAGTACAAATGGATCGAGTCACAGAAAAATACTTCATTTGAAATTATTTTATTTTATACATTTCTAAGTATGCTACTTGCCATCAAAAGAAATATTAAAAATTATTTTGAGATAAATCACTTACACAGTGTGCATTTAAAAATACGATTAAGTAATAAACACTTGTAAGTAGGTAGCTGTACATAATAGGTACTGAACAACTTTTGTTCAACGAAATAATAAAATTCTGAATTTTGAATTAACTATTTATTTTTCATCAAATATCAATCAATCACATCAAATATAATAATATATAGGTAATATAACTATTATAAATGCGACAGTTTGGATGGATGGATGTGTGGATGTATGCATGTTTGTTACTCAATCACGCCTCAACGGCTGAACGGATCGGGCTGAAATTTGGCACAGAGATAGATTATAGTCTGGAATAGCACATAGGCTACTTTTTATCCCGGAAAATTAAGGAGTTCCCGCGGGAATCAAAAATCCTCAAACCACGCAGACGAAGTCGCGGACATTCGCTAGTACAAAATAAAAATCATCAACTTTAATCAATAAAAACCCTTTATTTATTGAAGTTGGTTAAACATTAAACTCACGTCAATAACTAATTTTATCATATTATTATAATAGCATAATATTGCGTCTCGGAAGGTATTAATGCCTACTGTCCGTTCTGCCCATCTATGCATTAACTAATCTTGGTTGCATTTTTTTTATCGTACTGGACTGGACTATTCTAGGGCTGGAACCCAAAGCCGTAAGGCCAGTTAGTAAAAAAAAAATATCATACAGTTTGCCGCGGAAATTAAATGATTGCGAAATGGATAAAAATATTAAATTGGAAGACTAAATAACGTTTTCTTGGAAATGTATAATTGTGAATTGAAACACTTACCTTAAAATAAAAATAATACAGTGCCAAACTAATAAGACTTTAGATGTTAACTTAAAAACAAATTATCTACACGATGAGCGACCGTGATCGCGCTACGACGGGGACAAAGACAGGCTTATGACAGGTTATAGGAGCGCGCTCTCATAGTTGGTCGCCCGCCATTTTTCTATGAAAGGGCCCATCTAGTACTTACATATATATCGATGGCCTGGACTATTTACTTCAGCCTTTACTTGTTTGATTTATAAAACTTAAAACGATTTTAATTTTTTGATTGAATTAAAATTGTATTTAAATGTAATTTTAATTACATTTAAATACAATTTTAATTTCATAAATTAATTCTATTAATCCACCTATAAATTGACCACCACCTGATATTTTATTTTATAAGCCATAAAAAATAGTTCCAATTTTGGCCACCGGGTCAGATAAGTATGTGGGACTAGACTTGTTCACGTTATCCAACTCTGTTTTCAGGTAACTACCCGCTCTGCCGCATCCTGACCAACTTGTACGAAGTGTGTCCGGAGCCGCTCGAAGGCCACGTGACCGCGCTGGTGTCGTTGTTACCGCACGCCGAGCCGGTGGAAA
The DNA here is from genome assembly GCA_963932025.1 of Erebia epiphron. NCBI lineage: Eukaryota > Metazoa > Arthropoda > Insecta > Lepidoptera > Nymphalidae > Erebia > Erebia epiphron. The sequence continues at coordinate 25,068,130 of OZ009948.1, forward strand.
AGAGCTCACTTTTCGCACTCTTCGAACAGATAGCCGCGCGGCGACCCGAGGCGCTCAAGACTGCGATACCGCAGCTGTTGTCTTATCTATGCCCTAACACTACCAGCCAGAGCGATCCGGGGTGTATGTGTGTTGATCTACTGCAGGTGAGATTTTTTTTATTTTATTCTTAGCGTGATCTGCGATCAGTCCACGGACTTTAAGCAAATGAGTTGAAAAGTACAGGTGAGATGCTTGACTTTTATTTTAACTTTACACTTGTCCCCACCGAGTAGTAAACCTATTGAGAGCTAATAGGCTAATTTTCGCTTTGAAACACAACTCACCACTTTCTGGCGGGGGACGGGGTAATAATGGGATTTCTTATTGGCTGGCTCAAGATCAACTATACACAGTTATATATGTTACCGCGGCACTTGGGCTGCCCGCTGCGCGACAGAAAATATATCGATAAAGTCTAATAGGTATATATTATTACCAGTATTGGAAAATCAATACAAATAATTTTATTCAAACAGCAAAATACCACCATATCATGTATAATTATAGATAACTAGCTGATGCCCGCGACTTCGTCCGCGTGTATTAAGGTTTTTGGTTCCCGCGGAAACTCTTTAATTTTTCGGAATAAAAAGTAGCCTTTGTGTTATTCCAGAATAAAATCTATCACTGTGACAAACTTCATCCAGATCCATTCAGTAGTTATTGCGTGAAAGAGTAACAAACATACATAGGTCCATACTTACATACGTTTAAAATATTAGTACGGATTATCTGATATGTATAATTTATATGTTTAATTAAAAATATGCCAAAATGTATATTCTCGCATCACTTCCAAACGGCTGGACCGATTCTGATGGAAATTTTTGTGTGTTTTAGTCGGACCCGGAATGGTTTATATTCACAATTGAACCCAGTAGGGGGCGCTGCAATCGAGTTCTTGGATCTGCCGCGTCTTTCATCAAACCAAATTTCATACCAAATTTCATCAAAGTCGACTGAAGAGATAAATATTTTTGATTCCCGCGCGAACTCTTGAATTTTCCGGGATAAAAAGTAGCCTATGTCCTTCCCCGGGGATACAACCTATCTCTGTACCAAATTTCATTAAAATCGGTTGAACAGATGGGCCGTGAAAGCGTAGCAGACAGACTGACACACTTTCGCATTTATAATACCAGCTGATGCCCGCGACTTCGGACGCGTGGATCGAGGTTTTGTGGTTCCCGCGGGAACTCTTTAATTTTCCGGGATAAAAAGTAGCCTATGTGCTATTCCAGACTATAATCTATCTCTGTGCCAAATTTCAGCCAGATCCGTTCAGCAGTTGGGGCGTGATTGAGTAACAAACATCCTCCATCCAAATTTTCGCATTTATAATATTAGTAAGATTTGATAATAAATTAATAATAATAATATTAGTATGGATTCATATTAGTTTATTCTTCTTCTATGTCCGATTTTTACGAAATTTGGTACAGGGTAGGTTATATCCCGGGGAAGGACATAGGCTTTTATCCCGGAAAATTAAAAAGTTCCCGCGGGAATCATTAAATCCTAAACCACGCGGACGAAGTCGCGAGAATCATCTAGTTTTTCAATAAAGCGCATTTGGATACAGCGGTTAGTCTTAACTTTAATGCAGATGGATGGATGGTTTTAATTTATGATCAACATTATACCTACTGACACTTTTTAATCTTGAAATTATATCTTAGGCGCTTCTTTTTTGCATTATTATACAATACTAGATGATTCCCGCGACTTCATCCGCGTGGACCAAGTTTTTTCGATTCCCGCGGGAACTCTTGAATTTCCCGGGATAAGAAAAAGCCTATGTCCTTCCCCGGGATACAACTTATCCCTGTACCAAATTTCATCAAAATCGGTTGAACAGATGGGCTGTGAAAGCGTAGCAGACAGACAGACACACTTTCGCATTTATAATATTAGTATGGATTAGTATGTTTACTAAAGAACTTAAGTTTTCAACAGAAACTTTTTAATATTAATAGTAAACAATCAAATAAATAATAAACCTTTAACCTGCTCTTTTACTTCAGAATTGTTCGGAATATAATGAAATATAAATTTTTACTAAATAAATTAATGTATTGGCATTCAACTATCGATATAATTTATCGATAGTTGCACAGGTTACACTGGGCAGTGCGTGGAAGAGACGGAGATATGTAGAACTACATGTGAAAGACAAAGAAAAACTGAAAGACATTATTTTTATGCGTATTAATGATTTTTATTTATTATTACTTAACTACACTTAATTATGAAATGCTATCCCATCCTTTGCATAGCTGGAGGTATTGCTTCTCTTCCCACGCTATTTAATGCTGCAAAAAGGCATATTTTTCGTTTTTTTTCTCGATCAATTCCCGAGCACTGTCGAATACGGACTGAGGGCGACTATAGGCACAAAACGTAGCGTTAGCAGTCATACTGCTAACGTTTGGCTGGTGAGGCGGCCCGCTATGCTCAGTCAATTGGTTATATGGTCTGTGCTTGTCCCCAATATTCGTGAATTAAGTAATTTTACTTTGTACAAATTATAGCTCGAAGTAGTTTTTACAAAAAATACGAGTACATTGGGTATATTTTGAGGACCTAGATAGTGAAACCAATTTGACTTGTGACTATTTTATCTTTTAACTAAACCTACTAGATGATGCCCGCGACTTCATCCGCGTGGAAAAAGTTTTTTCGATTCCCGCGGGAACTCCTTAATTTTCCGGGATAAAATGTAGCCTATGCCCTTCCCCGGGATACAACCTATCCCTGTACCAAATTTCATCAAAATCGGGAGCATAGATGAGCCGTGAAAGCGTAGCAGACAGACAGAAACACTTTCGCATTTATGATGTTAGCATGATACAAAAAAAGTCTGTTTATAAATAAAACCGCGTTGGTCGCAGGTGATTGCTCGCGTGAGCCGCAGCCGCGCGACGCTGGTGTCCGAGCACACTGCGGCCGTCAGACGCGCGTCCCGAGCGCCGCACGCCTCGCCACGCGTCACCGAGCTAGTGGCCACCATTCTCGCTACACTCGGCTATACAAGCAGGGTGAGTGCACACTACACACGCTCTCTTGCTTATACCTACTGCGCGTCGCTGGTGTCCGAGCACACTGCGGCCGTCAGACGCGCGTCCTCAGGAATACACAGCTACGTTCTCACCCACATACGTAAATGAACGTACGGATACACAAACAAACATAGATCCAAACAACAAAACAAACAATACTTTTTTATCTGTATTTATTATTATTAGATAATTTTTGCATGCCATTATACGGCAGATGTTCGTCCATACTAATATTAATAATGTTACCCTAATGTACCTACGCAATATATACAAAAAAATGATTTGATTGATTGATCCATCGTACAAATACTCTTATTATAGGAGATATCCGTACTTTTGGTAACTATCGCTAGGAAGGCTGATTCAGTATTTTGTGCGTGTAGGGCTCTCCTCTAGTGGAATTAGTGACGGTCTGCCCGCAAGTGGCTGGGGACCTGACTTCTTATAGCCGCTCAAAGACGAGTTATTATTACGAAAAATGAACAATAACTAAAGTATGTGCAGTACCTATGTAAACAGCATAAAAACTGACGGTATTCATCGGAGCGTTCACTAGATATCGCTTCTCAAAGACGTAATAAACTTACAAAAAATAGCTCAAGTGTCGCCAGGTTAATGTGCTAATAAATATTTTGAAGGCGTTGAATTAATTGCTATGCTTTTCTTATTACACTTGTTTAATCATGCCAAATTTAGTTTACCTATTTTATGTTAGGTCAATGTGTACTCGTCCGTACCAATAGGAAGATCTACCTCCGGGCTAGTGTTGTGCCGGGGGACCCTTCTGGTCCGTCCGTTGTAAGTTTGAACATGTCTATATATAGCGGTATTCTCGGAAAACTTCAATATCGGCTTCAGGCTTGTGTGTTACTTATAAGTTTTCAGTCTACTATCTATTCCGTGATGTAGATACAAGAGGGATGATGACAACTCAATAAAATCAGGAACTCTTTAACTAACTTAAAAACGCACTTCTAATATGGAAATTGTATGAAATTCACAGTTAGTGACGTCATCATTTTCAACGCACTTTTTTTCTAGTTTGATAACCATTTTAAAATATAGATTATTTTAAAATGGTTATCAAACTTAAAATTAACCGAGGATGTAAATTTTAGGTATTTCGGGAGACCCTCTATTTAATAATCAGTTAGAAATAATTTATTTTGCCATAGGCATCATCCCTATTAGCGACATCTAGTTTTCACTGGGTTACCCGCTTCAGCGTTGACCATTTGGTGATTGAAAAATCAACTTATCGTTTGTTCTAGGAGCGTGCTCAGGAAGCGTTAAACTTTGTAGTGGAGCGTCTGTCGGGCGCGGAGTGGCCGGAGCAAGCCGCGTTGATACGCGAGGCCACGGCTCTGTGTTCCGCCTACCCGGCTCTCTTTACCGACCGGCTCCTGGCCGCACTGAGAGCCAACCATAGGTAACACAACACCACACAACACTCAAAAAGACTTATTTAAAAAAAAAGAAGTTTCGTCCACCCTGTATATAGCTGTCCATTCGCCACTAAGATGTAATTTGGTCCTTTAATATATTAATAGGAAGTCTCCATTCCAGTAACCGACCAAAATCAACTCACGACGAAGTCAACAGAACACCGGGTGGGGTCACAATCGTCAAACTTGGGGGTCAGAACTCCACAACAACCGCAAACACTCCAGTGTCAGTGGGGTCAACTGTGTCCCCAACCGTGACGACAGCCCCAGTATCTTTGGGGTCAGCAGTGACCCCGGTCAGTACATCCGTGGCGCCGGTTACAGGGTACACCAGACGGGCGAAGTTGGGTGACTCGAGGAGTACGGGGCGATTGCATCCCGGACCCAACTCGCATCGGAGCATGACCAGGTTGAATGTTGCAGGTATATATCCAATATGGCCAACCTGTTCAATTGATTTATCTTCTTTTATCTGTTTATAAGAATTATACCTGACTAAATGTCTGTCTGTTACCTTATCTATGCTCCAAGGCTCTATATTTAATTATCAATGACAAACTCTATATTTAATTATAATTTTGACATAAGGCAATTTTTTAGGCGATACCCCAATTTTTATTTCACAGGTGGTTCAGTTGGGGGTCTTCATAAAAGCATGACGCGGTTATCGTCGTCGCAGCAAATCAACGCGCAACAAAACATGACTCCACCACAGAGTGAGCTAACATTTTATACTGATTATGTTGTACTATTATAATAATATTCTAAAAATAATCCTAAACGTACTTTAAGCGGCCATATCTAATGAGCCAACCGACGAATATCGTCAGTTTTTATACTGTTTACACAGGTACTACTCATATAATAATGCTGTACTAGTATCGATAGTCTTCCAAGTTATTGTTCATTTCTGGGTCCATTTAAACTCGTCTTTGATCAGCGATAAGTAGTCAGTTGGCCAGCCGCATGCGGGTAGACCGTCACTATTCCCACCAGAGTAGAGCCCTACACCCACCAAATACTGAATCAGCGTTCCTAGCGATGGTTACCAAAAGTACAGTTATCTTTTAGTCTAATGCGTAGCAGAAGTCCAATTACAGCGCGGCAAGCCGCGCATCTTGAGGGGACAGTGATGTATTAATGTGATGTCTGTGTGCACTCCAGTAGTGGGCAGCAAGCCGTCGGTGGCAGTGGGGGCAGGCGGCGGCGCGGTGACCGTCACCACGGTCTCGCCGCCGCTGGCGCCGCGCGCGCACAGGCACCACCACCACAACATCGTCATCGGCCCCACCAGCGCCGCGGTAAGCCGGTTGATATGAAATCATGGTGTACTCCAGTAGTGGGCAGGTTGCCGTCGGTGGCAGCGGGGGCAGGCGGCGTCGCGCCCACAGGCACCACCACCACAACATCGTCATCGACTCTGCCACGGCAACCCGGTTTCATTGAACACCTCATCAGCTCAGTGATTTACCTTAGCTTATTGAAAAACCCTAGTTCAATATAAATAAACAAAGTTTGTTTGCCTTTAAAATATTAAGCTTTATAAAACCAAAATCAGACCACTGGGGAAGGAGATACCATTGCCATTTTTAAATGGCTGCCTGTCTTAATATACAATACAGCAAAAATATTACCAAACTCGACAATTTTCTATGGAGAATTATTTCAAGTGAAAACTCTTTTGTTACAGAACTCGGGACCCCCAGTAATTCCAGGCCCTCCATCCCTCCCGACCCAGTCCATATCCGTTAACCCTCTAACGGGCAAGTCCTCCGACGCTTTAGCACCGACCTCAGTCTCCATACAACATTCCAACAACGCGCTCGGACAAGTATCAGTGATCACTTCAACGCCCAGCACCGGACCCGTTTTAACCCAAACCTGCGGGTCGGGACCAATCTCAGTTGGATCCAACCCGATCCCGATCGGCCCTGTCACCGTCACGTCCCGTCGGGCCAACAACACCAGTGTAACAATGATCAACTCTAGCAACTTGAATAACTCCACCTCGAATCACAGGATAAGCGTTTTTGAACCTTATCCCATGAGAGATACGGTGCAACATTTCTGTGAGAAACATCTGGATAAGATTAAGGCGTATATGGATAATGTGTCGTTGAGGATACCGCCGCCTGCTAAATGCACGATTGAAGGCGAGTACTTACCTATTAATTAAGGACGCATTTCCGAAATGGATAGGTATGAAATCGCACTACTACACATGGTTAATTCCCACGCACACACATGCACGGATAAGCTGCGAGGTCATTGATCTAAAATTCTACATCAATGCGTTGAATCAACTTATATCATAACTTCGATATATTATTATTTATTGGTGACGAGTTTAGGCTCGTTTTGTTAGTTATAATGAGATCTTAGCGCAAGACTTGGTAAAATGACCTGAAGGTACACTTCGATGACCACTACTGGAACTCCTAGACGCGTAGAGCTAGGTGTATCGAATTTGGACTCCATTTGTTAGTTATGATGAGATCTTACCTCAAGACTTGGTGGAGTGACCTGAAGGTACACTTCGACGACCACTACTGGAACTCCTAGACGCGTAAAGCTAGGTGTTTCGAATTTGGGCTCGTTTTGTTAGTTATGATGAGATCTTACCACAGAACTTGGTGGAGTGACCTGAAGGTATACTTCGACATCCACTACTGGAACTCCTAGACGCGTAGACCTAGGTGTATCAAATTTGGGCTCGTTTTGTTAGTTATGATGAGATCTTACCACACAACTTGGTAGAGTGACCTGAAGGTATACTTCGACATCTACTACTGGAACTCCTAGACGCGTAGAGCTAAGTGTATCGAATTTGGACTCAATTTGTTAGTTATGATGAGATCTTACCACAGTACTTGGTGGAGTGACCTGAAGGTATACTTCGACATCCACTACTGGAACTCCTAGACGCGTAGACCTAGGTGTATCAAATTTGGGCTCGTTTTGTTAGTTATGATGAGATCTTACCACAGAACTTGGTAGAGTGACCTGAAGGTATACTTCGACATCTACTACTGGAACTCCTAGACGCGTAGAGATAAGTGTATCGAATTTGGACTCAATTTGTTAGTTATGATGAGATCTTACCACAGAACTTGGTGGAGTGACCTGAAGGTATACTTGGACATCCACTACTGGAACTCCTAGACGCGTAGACCTAGGTGTATCAAATTTGGGCTCGTTTTGTTAGTTATGATGAGATCTTACCACAGAACTTGGTAGAGTGACCTGAAGGTATACTTCGACATCTACTACTGGAACTCCTAGACGCGTAGAGCTAAGTGTATCGAATTTGGACTCAATTTGTTAGTTATGATGAGATCTTACCACAGAACTTGGTGGAGTGACCTGAAGGTATACTTCGACATCCACTACTGGAACTCCTAGACGCGTAGACCTAGGTGTATCAAATTTGGGCTCGTTTTGTTAGTTATGATGAGATCTTACCACAGAACTTGGTAGAGTGACCTGAAGGTATACTTCGACACCCACTACTGGAACTTCTAGATGCGTGGAGCTAGGTGTATCAAATTTGGGCTCGTTTTGTTAGTTATGATGAGATCTTACCACAGAACTTGGTAGAGTGACCTGAAGGTATACTTCGACATCCACTACTGGAACTTCTAGACGCGTAGAGCTAGGTAAATCAAATTTGGGCTCGTTTTGTTAGTTATGATGAGATCTTACCACAGAACTTGGTGGAGTGACCTGAAGGTATACTTCGACATTCACTACTGGAACTCCTAGACGCGTAGAGCTAGGTGTATCAAATTTGGGCTGGTTTTGTTAGTTATGATGAGATCTTACCACAAAACTTGGTGGAGCGACCTGAAGGTATACTTCGACATTCACTACTGGAACTCCTAGACGCGTAGAGCTAAGTGTATCGAATTTGGACTCAATTTGTTAGTTAGGATGAGATCTTACCACAGAACTTTGTGGAGTGACCTGAAGGTATACTTCGACATCCACTACTGGAACTTCTAGACGCGTAGAGCTAGGTAAATCGAATTTGGGCTCGTTTTGTTAGTTATGATGAGATCTTACCACAGAACTTGGTGGAGTGACCTGAAGGTATACTTCGACATTCACTACTGGAACTCCTAGACGCGTAGAGCTAGGTGTATCGAATTTGGGCTGGAGTGACCTGAAGGTTTACTTCGACATCCACTACTGGAACTCCTAGACGCGTAGAGCTAGGTGTATCAAATTTGGGCTCGTTTTGTTAGTTATGATGAGATCTACCACAGAACTTGGTAGAGTGACCTGAAGGTATACTTCGACACCCACTACTGGAACTTCTAGATGCGTGGAGCTAGGTGTATCCAATTTGGGCTCGTTTTGTTAGTTATGATGAGATCTTACCACAGAACTTGGTAGAGTGACCTGAAGGTATACTTCGACATCCACTACTGGAACTTCTAGACGCGTAGAGCTAGGTAAATCAAATTTGGGCTCGTTTTGTTAGTTATGATGAGATCTTACCACAGAACTTGGTGGAGTGACCTGAAGGTATACTTCGACATTCACCACTGGAACTCCTAGACGCGTAGAGCTAGGTGTATTGAATTTGGGCTGGTTTTGTTAGTTATGATGAGATCTTACCACAAAACTTGATGGAGCGACCTGAAGGTATACTTCGACATTCACTACTGGAACTCCTAGACGCGTAGAGCTAAGTGTATCGAATTTGGACTCAATTTGTTAGTTAGGATGAGATCTTACCACAGAACTTGGTGGAGTGACCTGAAGGTATACTTCGACATCCACTACTGGAACTCCTAGACGCGTAGAGCTAGGTGTATCGAATTTGAGCTCGTTTTGTTAGTTATAATGAGATCTTACCACATAACTTGGTGGAGTGACCTGAAGGTTTACTTCGACATCCACTACTGGAACTCCTAGACGCGTAGAGCTAGGTGTATCAAATTTGGGCTCGTTTTGTTAGTTATAATGAGATCTTACACAGAACTTGGTGGAGTGACCTGAAGGTATACCTCGACATCCACTACTGTAATTCCTAGACGCGTAGAGCTAGTTGTATCGAATTTGGGCTCGTTTTGTTAGTTATGATGAGATCTTACCACAGAACTTGGTAGAGTGACCTGAAGGTATACTTCGACATCCACTACTGGAACTTCTAGACGCGTGGAGCTCTGTCGAAGTAATGTGTAATGTCGAAGTATACCTTCAGGTCGCTCCACCGAGTTCTGTGGTAAGATCTCATCATAACTAACAAAACGAGCTCAAATTCGATACACCTAGCTCTACGCGTCTAGGAGTTCCAGTAGTGGATGTCGAAGTATACCTTCAGGTCACTCCACCAAGTTCTGTGGTAAGATCTCATCATAACTAACAAAACCAGCCCAAATTCGATACACCTAGCTCTACGCGTCTAGGAGTTCCAGTAGTGAATGTCGAAGTATACCTTCAGGTCGCTCCACCAAGTTTTGTGGTAAGATCTCATCATAACTAACAAAACGAGCTCAAATTCGATACACCTAGCTCTACGCGTCTAGGAGTTCCAGTAGTGGATGTCGAAGTATACCTTCAGGTCACTCCACCAAGTTCTGTGGTAAGATCTCATCATAACTAACAAAACGAGCCCAAATTCGATTTACCTAGCTCTACGCATCTAGGAGTTCCAGTAGTGGATGTCGAAGTATACCTTCAGGTCACTCCACCAAGTTTTGTGGTAAGATCTCATCATAACTAACAAAACCAGCCCAAATTCGATACACCTAGCTCTACGCGTCTAGGAGTTCCAGTAGTGAATGTCGAAGTATACCTTCAGGTCACTCCACCAAGTTTTGTGGTAAGATCTCATCATAACTAACAAAATGAGCCCAAATTCGATTTACCTAGCTCTACGCATCTAGGAGTTCCAGTAGTGGATGTCGAAGTATACCTTCAGGTCACTCCACCAAGTTTTGTGGTAAGATCTCATCATAACTAACAAAACCAGCCCAAATTCGATACACCTAGCTCTACGCGTCTAGGAGTTCCAGTAATGGATGTCGAAGTATACCTTCAGGTCACTCCACCAAGTTTTGTGGTAAGATCTCATCATAACTAACAAAACCAGCCCAAATTCGATACACCTAGCTCTACGCGTCTAGGAGTTCCAGTAGTGGATGTCGAAGTATACCTTCAGGTCACTCCACCAAGTTCTGTGGTAAGATCTCATCATAACTAACAAAACGAGCCCAAATTCGATTTACCTAGCTCTACGCATCTAGGAGTTCCAGTAGTGGATGTCGAAGTATACCTTCAGGTCACTCCACCAAGTTTTGTGGTAAAATCTCATCATAACTAACAAAACCAGCCCAAATTCGATACACCTAGCTCTACGCGTCTAGGAGTTCCAGTAGTGGATGTCGAAGTATACCTTCAGGTCACTCCACCAAGTTTTGTGGTAAGATCTCATCATAACTAACAAAACCAGCCCAAATTCGATACACCTAGCTCTACGCGTCTAGGAGTTCCAGTAGTGAATGTCGAAGTATACCTTCAGGTCGCTCCACCAAGTTTTGTGGTAAGATCTCATCATAACTAACAAAACCAGCCCAAATTCGATTTACCTAGCTCTACGCGTCTAGGAGTTCCAGTAGTGAATGTCGAAGTATACCTTCAGATCACTCCACCAAGTTTTGTGGTAAGATCTCATCATAACTAACAAAACGAGCCCAAATTTGATTTACCTAGCTCTACGCGTCTAGAAGTTCCAGTAGTGGATGTCGAAGTATACCTTCAGGTCACTCCACCAAGTTCTGTGGTAAGATCTCATCATAACTAGCAAAACGAGCCCAAATTCGATTTACCTAGCTCTACGCATCTAGGAGTTCCAGTAGTGGATGTCGAAGTATACCTTCAGGTCGCTCCACCAAGTTCTGTGGTAAGATCTCATCATAACTAACAAAACGAGCTCAAATTCGATACACCTAGCTCTACGCGTCTAGGAGTTCCAGTAGTGGATGTCGAAGTATACCTTCAGGTCACTCCACCAAGTTCTGTGGTAAGATCTCATCATAACTAACAAAACGAGCCCAATTTCGATTTACCTAGCTCTACGCATCTAGGAGTTCCAGTAGTGGATGTCGAAGTATACCTTCAGGTCACTCCACCAAGTTTTGTGGTAAGATCTCATCATAACTAACAAAACCAGCCCAAATTCGATACACCTAGCTCTACGCGTCTAGGAGTTCCAGTAGTGAATGTCGAAGTATACCTTCAGGTCGCTCCACCAAGTTTTGTGGTAAGATCTCATCATAACTAACAAAACGAGCCCAAATTCGATTTACCTAGCTCTACGCGTCTAGTAGTTCCAGTAGTGGATGTCGAAGTATACCTTCAGGTCACTCCGCCAAGTTCTGTGGTAAGATCTCATCATAACTAACAAAACGAGCTCAAATTCGATACACCTAGCTCTACGCGTCTAGGAGTTCCAGTAGTGGATGTCGAAGTATACCTTCAGGTCACTCCACCAAGTTTTGTGGTAAGATCTCATCATAACTAACAAAATGAGCCCAAATTCGATTTACCTAGCTCTACGCGTCTAGGAGTTCCAGTAGTGGATGTCGAAGTATACCTTCAGGTCACTCCACCAAGTTTTGTGGTAAGATCTCATCATAACTAACAAAACCAGCCCAAATTCGATACACCTAGCTCTACGCGTCTAGGAGTTCCAGTAGTGAATGTCGAAGTATACCTTCAGGTCGCTCCACCAAGTTTTGTGGTAAGATCTCATCATAACTAACAAAACGAGCCCAAATTCGATTTACCTAGCTCTACGCGTCTAGTAGTTCCAGTAGTGGATGTCGAAGTATACCTTCAGGTCACTCCGCCAAGTTCTGTGGTAAGATCTCATCATAACTAACAAAACGAGCTCAAATTCGATACACCTAGCTCTACGCGTCTAGGAGTTCCAGTAGTGGATGTCGAAGTATACCTTCAGGTCACTCCACCAAGTTTTGTGGTAAGATCTCATCATAACTAACAAAATGAGCCCAAATTCGATTTACCTAGCTCTACGCGTCTAGGAGTTCCAGTAGTGGATGTCGAAGTATACCTTCAGGTCACTCCACTAAGGTTTGAGGTAAGATCTCATCATAACTAACAAATTGAGTCCAAATTCGATACACCTAGCTCTACGCGTCTAGAAGTTCCAGTAGAAGTCGTCGAAGTATACTTTCAGGTCACTACCACGCTCGGGGAATAGAGACTCTACAATAAATTTCTAAATGCTAGCAAATAATTAAATTGTATTGTGTTGGTAGTAGGTACCATATCTTACCTTTTCAAAATATCAGCACAGGTGATAACTATAAATATAACTTTGGTTCGCTGAACTAGGTACTCTAGGTAGGTATTTCGTGTATGTACAGCGATCTTTTCGACACCAGCGACTGCTCGCAACCGACGCAGGGTCCACTCCCGACGGCGGTCAAACGCAGACTAATTATTGATAATTTGAAATCAAACCAGAGACCCAGTAAAATCAAAATAACCCTTATGTTCACTCTGTTAAGATTTACAAAATATGTGAAAAAAATACAAGCAATTTTTATTTTATTTCGTATACTATTTGTCCTATTTATAATATTTTTATTACCAAAATTTGTAGGTGAACATATCTACTAATAGATGGTATTTTTTTATGACAAAAAAAGGGCATATTTACAGTAAAAAATGTACCTAAAGTCACCCCTAAATCGTCAATTTTGAGTGAAGAGGTGAGGGAAAATCATTTTTATAGTATTAAAAATAAAGATTTTTTACAATGTTATTACCAACAATTGGAGATATAGGATCAATCTTTGTATAGCAATTTTTAGTTCTATCCTATTTTGCTCGACTTAGTCACAAAATGTACTGAAAACTCCAATATTTTAAGGGATTTGCAAATGCGTTCTTAAGAAATTTTTGGAATTCAAATTAAGAGAAGTAGAATTTTGCAAGCAGAGAAAATAATTTACTAAGTGTCGTAACAGATCGACTTAATTTTTGCATGAATTTCGATAAACATCTGGACAGTAACATAGCCTACTTTTTATCTCGGAAAATCAATGAGTTCCCACGAAAAAATCAAAATCCATACTATATATATTATAGATCCATGCTAAACAACAAAAATTCATGACCAAGGAACAAAAAGCTTAATGAAACTAGAACGGACGGACCGATTTTCATGGTTTTTGATTTGTCGTATTTTTCTCCGTCCCGAATAGCAGAATAACTATTAAAAACATTGGAAAATTTACGAAAAAAATAAAGTAAAAGAAAAAACATTTTCCCTTGATTTTCCCATACAAAATGTTCTTGGGTTTCGTAGTTGAGGACTTACCACTTAAACTACGCGGACGAAGTCGCGGGCATCAGCTAGTTTTAAATAAATCCATACTAATATTATAAATGCGAATGTGTGTCTGTCTGTCTGCTACGCTTTCACGGCCCATCTGTTCAACCGATTTTGATGAAATTTGGTACAGGGATAGGTTGTATCCCGGGGAAGGACATAGGCTACTTTTTATCCCGGAATATTCAAAGGTTCCCGTGGGAATCAAAAAATTTATCTGTTCAACCGATTTTAATGAAATTTTGTACAGGGGTAGGTTGTATCCCAGGGAAGGACATAGGCTACTTTTTATACCGGAAAATTTAAGAGTTCCCGCGGGAATCGAAAAAATTTGGTCCACGCGGACGAAGTCGCGGGAATCATCTAGTATTAAATATAGTTTGAGTTAGCATGCAATATTTGATTTATCTATTTTTGCGGATTATAGAGAATTAAGCTTCTTCTTCCTTGGTTGTCATGGACCTCAGCAGAGTATCTATCCAACATAAAAATGATTAATATTGATTATCTATCTCGGTTTCATTCAGAACGGAGATCAAAGAAGCAAGCCCGCTTATCGTTCGCGTGCGGTCGCCGCGGGCCGCACTGCCTGTACGCGCGAGCCGCGTTCTCGATGCGCACGCGCGCGCCGCGAGTGTGGATACACCTTATGTTCCTGGCCTTGCAAGCGCGTCACGCCGCGGCCTTATCTTCGAGGGACCCCACTGTGGCCAGTTTGAAACACTGCTGGGACATCCTCAAGTGCGAGAATAAGACATTTCTTACACTGGTCACTGGAGCGTTTCCTGGGTTGAAGGTATGTACTGCGAATACTCTTTGAAAGGATACTCTTGAAGAGGGATTCACTGTGGTTAGTTTGAAACAGTGCTAAGACATCCTTATGTGCGAGAATAAGACGTTTCTTACGCTGGTCACTGGAGCGTTTCCTGGGTTGAAGGTATGTACTGCGAATACTCTTTGAAAGGATATTCTTGAAGAGGGATTCACTGTGGTTAGTTTGAAACAGTGCTAAGACATCCTTATGTGCGAGAATAAGACGTTTCTTACACTGGTCACTGGGGCGTTTCCTGGTTTAAAGGTGGGTCGTCACTAGACCACAATTCCTTTACACCATTTTTTATATAGCACAGATTATTAAACGAGCGCTTTTATTTCAAAGAGGGATCCCAGACTTCCACGGGAGCGGCGCGTCCGGCCGCTTTTTCTTGCTCTATCAGTACAGAGTATACCGAGAATAAGTTCATTGAAGCGGCCGTAAGAGGGTTAACCAACCTATTTCTAAGTTTGCGCAAGTTTATAGTCCCACCAGCTTATCCGGCCCGGTGACCAAAATTAGAACGAATTTTTAGGCCTGTTTAGTTTTTGTTTTTATTTTATTTTTAATATATATATACTAGCGATTCTGTCACCGGGTCAAGTCACAAGTTTGTGGGACTATACAATTATTAATATTATTTGTTTGATTGCTCTGTCGAACTGTTGCTGGACTTCGTGAATGCAGAGTAAACGAGCAAGTTGATGTTTAAGTTTCTTTAGATGATTGTTGTCCCAACAGGAACAGGAAATGCTGTTAAACGAACTGCGAGCAGCGGGTTTCTTCGACGTTTTCGAGGTGAACTCCACCAGAACCGATGGGGGTAGCGTGCCCCCTACACAAGCCACGTGGGGGTGTTTCCTCTGCAACCACCCTGAGAGAGCTGTGGGTTTCCTGGCGGCGGACGGACAGCCCGTGATTGAGGGACAACTGAAGGAGAAGAAAGGCCGATGGAGGTTGTTCAGGCGATGGCGTACGAGATATTTCACGCTGTCTGGTGCTCATCTGTCTTGTAAAGGAGCGGTGAGTTCAATGACTATTATTATCATACTAATATTATAAATGCGAATGCCATTTTATTTCATGTTAAACCTGGCGGGATATGTGGACTCTATATATTTATTAACATCTATGTCAAAATGTTGCATGTACCATATACTGGCAAAAAATAAATGATTATGATTATGATTTGTTTGTAATGCTTTCGCTGCCCATCTTTCAAAACGATTTTGATGAAATTCGGTACAGAGACAGGTTGTATCCCAGGGAAGGTCATTGCCTACTAAGTTTTTCCTGGGAAATTAAAGAATTCACGCGGGAATCAACAAAATCTTAATCGAAGCAGACGAAGTCGCGGGCATCAGCTCGTCAGCTAGTAATTTTTATTTTGAAGGATTGTTTTTCGTTAATCTAGGAGGACTTTCTTTTGGTGTTGATTTTCATTGATCTTCTAACATCTGTTAATGTAATGTCAAACAATAATTGTCAAACATCTAGCGATCTAAGCTATGAAAATCAAGCTCTCCTATTGGTGGGTTTGACAATCATCTGTAGCTTAACACCGTAGCACATCTGTGGTGGAAAGGCATACATTTGGATGCAGTCTCACTTGATTATGCTATGTGACGTTATGTTATTATTTTTGAAAAAGCATGGCAGCCCTATCTTTGTGTTCCTATGGTTACTGGGTCTTTACGTCCAAGTTTTTTATCTGTTTATTTTGGAGGACTTTCTTTTTTTAAGTAGATTTATTCCTTTAATCCTGCTCGATTTATAATTAAAATCTTTAATTTCGCGTTTGCAGAGTGGAGGTGAAAGCATAGACATCAACCAAATCCGATCAGTCAAGGTGTCCCGCGGAGCGCGCAACATCCCGAAAGCCTTCGAGATCTTCACGGGAGACCAGACCCTGATCCTCAAGCCCAAAGACGGTAAGAACGCGGAAGAGTGGGCCCAATGCCTCAGTATAGCGGTGGCTCATTCTCAGGCCAGGGACGCGCCGGCCAAAGCCAACAGTCTCCCGGCGCGAGGACTCACGCTCAAGAGCTTCTGACGGCTGCTGCCGAAGGCCAAGATTTAGGCCTCAGGAATTTAATAGGCCCTTTAAATCAGGCCAATTTTTTAATACAAAAAAAGCCTTGAAATGCGAGAAGCAAAGCTTCTTATTCTTACGCATTGTTGTACATACAATCTTTTCAACTCCAACCAAATAAAGTACTTGATCGAAAACCCAATTATGGGCAGCGCGTATCAATGTCGTCCGTTAATTTTCTCCCAAATGTGCGTTAGGAAGCTTTGCTTCAAAAACCGCCTTTGAAATACTACTTTTTGATCACGCCTACACTATGATTGGTTGTCTAGAGATTTCGACCTTATTAATGTAATGCCCCAGTAATAAATTATCCTTGAGCCTGAAGAAATTACGCTATTATTTTTGCACTTAAAGCTATGTACTTAAAAATTATTTTACGATAACAGAAGACATATTTTATGACTTACTTAAACTTTTACCAAGATATGATATAGATTGTGTATACTACTGGTTGTACTTAATTAGGATACGTACGTATATTTGTATATAACAGAATTTTGTGTACTGTATAATTATGACACATTAACCGCAGAGTGAATGGTTTGCTCAAAATAATAATAAAATATCTCAATACAATAATAAATAATTTACTTGCCATACTGCCAATATATATATACAAATAGTATTAGCGTGTACGCAATTTCTACTTCAAGGCAAAAACATACTACGACAAAATGTTCGCGTCGGATAATCATGATTCGACTTTTTGCGCTATTTTGTGTAAGTAGTTCTATATAATATGAGTGAGTTACACCGTACTTAACTTTTTGTCAACCATGCATTTTTGACCGTAGTGTGTTTTCGCTTTACATTTTCAATTAAACTTTTAGTTTGTATTGCACACTACCTTATGCTTGTATTATGATGTACACATCTTTGACAATAATTTATTCTAATTCTACACTCTACCGCTCCGAGCGCTGTTCTATACAAAATATAAATACTTAACCGTACTAGCGAGTAAACTTTTCATAGTTCATCGATGCCTATTCGGTTGTACACAAATGTCTATTACCAGTGATTCCCCCGATTGAAGACCTCGCGCCCTATAAGGTCTTAGGAAAGAAGAACTTAATTATATTATCTTATTAACGGTCTAACTCTAAAACACACAAAATCAATTAATAGCGTATCTATCGTCATAATTCAATTTCAAATTGTAAATTGTTCACAAAAAAGGCAGGTACTATACTGGCCTAAAGTTTGTCTTCAGGCCATTGTCTTCCATTATATCTGTGTATTTAATAACTTGCGTAAATAGCATGTAATTAAATAGAAAAGTTTAAAAGTTGAGCTAATATTTTGCTGTCCGACACGTTGTGACAGAATATCCCATTTAAAAAAAAATGTTCTGCTATTTAATTTGGTTGATAATACATATATATATTTGTGTACATTGGGATGGGCACATATCGCAAATTATTTCCAGTCATTTGGGCATTTTAATTTTAAAATATCGATTTTATTACACACTTAGATCGCATCCATAACATGACACAGCTGATTCTTAGATTTTAAGATTAGGTAGTGGGGCTGATTCTGTAGTGCACAATCTCTAAACTAAACTAAAATTAGAGCATTACAAATATTGCTAACCCTTTCATAATACTCCGTACGGAAAGGGACAGAACTACATTTAAAGCTGCCATTTTAGTTTAGTTTAGAGATTGTGTTATACAGAATCAGCCCCATTATATAAGTAAAATCATTATTGATATATAATATAAAAAGACAAAATGATATAATTATACATACCTACCACATATTATTATATTATAACTTAATATAGTCTAGAATGAGAAGGCGAAAAGTACAATAACTTTTTATACTTCATTGTTTTTTTTTTCGTAGGTAACGTGCATGATTTTATTGTTGGGTATTCAATTTATAAAATTGACAGTTGTTTATTGAATAATAAATAAAGATTTTTTATCTGTATATAGAGTGATTTTATGAACATATTATTGAAGTGTTATTAGGTCGAAGACTGACTGCACGTAAAATAACTGGGGATATAATGCCCGTGATACACGTCATGCTTGTTACTCGCACAAAAGCTTGCGATTTACAAGCCAAAACAAGTAAATCGCATGCGTATCGAGATTCTGCCAGTAGCTTTGCCGTTGGCGGGGAAGTGGGGGGACACTAGATCATTTTATCTATAAACTGGCATACCGGCTACTGGCAGAATGTCAGCGCGTGATACACATACTTAAATAGCTTTTATGCCAGTTTATAGAAAAATTTAACATTTTATAGGAAGAGATTAGGGGTGGTTTAAAAAACTACCATACCCCCAACAGGATAGCCTGCTGCCATCTTAGACTGCATCTTTACTTACCTCAGTGAGATTGCAGTCAACGTCAGTGCACGTGAGTTACTGGCAATCTCAATTCACATGCCAGTAGCTCGCTTTTACCTGTAACTGGCATGCTTTTATGCGAGGAACTAGCATGTGTATCACGCGCTTAAAGCACAGAACCATTTACCTACCTATTTACCTGTTTCCGAGAAAATGTATTTAAATATTATGATTGTAACAGTTGAATTATTTGCAATGCATATTGCGTCCAAACTTAGAACAGGATAGCCACTGACCTTTATCTGCGACGACACTTTTAGATTACAATTTATCGTTACGTAGGAAAATATTTTTTCTCGTAATCTAAATCTTAGTAGAAGTGTTGTACAATTCGGTTCACAGTTGTCGATTTACACAATCTTTAAAAGAAACTAAAATACCTGATTAAAACGGCTCAAAATATGTTGCCATCACTTTCCACAAGGAGTATTATAAAAGGGATAGCAATATATTGAGAGATGTAATTGTATTTTAGTTTAGAGATTGTATTAGCTGCAGAATTGGCTGCAATATCATATCATAATATGATAGCCACCGGATATCATAATATATTGAATAAAAATATCCTATAAAGATATTACAATATGGCGAAAATGTAGGTATACCTATTCTTAGTTTAGGCGCATTTTACATAATTTAAAATTAATAAAAAAAAAAGAAATACTTTAATGAGAAGGCGAAAAATGTTTGTGATTCGAAATTGACATTCCGGTTGTTATTATTATGAAATTATTGTGGTCTCAAATCGAAAAATGGTTGTAAATTATAATTTTCTTTTAACGTTTAAACTATTATTTATTTAACCTATAAATAACTACCGGTTAAAGTCACGTGTTTTCTCGGATATTTTTTCCCTTATTCACACGCAAACACGTGAGTTTAACCGGTAGTTATTTATAGTTAAAGTTTCCTTTTAATTCTTTTTTTTTGGATAACGTTTTGGTTTAGGCCCTATCATAGTGATTATTAGTACTTTAATTCTTTGAATATGTTTATCTTTGAGATTTTATATTATTAATCTAAAAAAAAAACAATCTTGATTTTTTTAAATGTTTTTTTTTAAACTTTTGAAAGTATAAAATGACGTCCGCTTAACCTATACCTATCCACGTTGATTTATATCATAGAATTAAAAAATACAATATTGCTTTACATGGTTTTAAATCTTCTACTATATAAAAATAAGTCGGGTTTTCCTTCCTGACGCTATAACTCCAGAACGCACGAACCGATTTCCACGGTTTTGCATTCGTTGGAAAGGTCTCGGGCTCCGTGAGGTTTATAGCAAAGAAAATTCAGGAAAAATTTCAACAGAAAAGCGGGAAAATCTTTTTAGCGGGAAAGCCATCTGGTGGCGAAACGGAGTTCGCCGGGTTTGCTAGTCTATTATAAAAAGCTTTTGCTTTCGTTTACACAGCAGCACTATATTTTTAAAATGAGACTTCCTTTTATATGTTTGTATCAATAAAATGACAAATAGGTTATTTTTAATTTAGTTTATAATCCAATGACTGTGCCAAGCTATACACAAATATAGCTAAGTATAAAATATAGATGTTTTCCGTCAAGTAAGCGCACGCGATTTTACGCAAAATCATATTCGGAGTTATAAAGCGTAAACTGATCGCATACTTCATGCAAAGACTAAACGCAGAATAAAATTTCTGCGCCACTATGGATATGGGTCCAGTCGTACAAAATATATACTTCATTCGCGCGCATTCATGACGTCATTTGCGTCGCATATTGTAATATGCGAGCAGAATTATGACTAATCGTGATTGCTTTTAAGCAATATCAGGTTCATGTTATATTTCGATTTTTTTTTACTGTGTTCTGATACTTAAATATTATTATTAGATAAACGCAAAACCCACTATTAACTAAGCTCGTAAATCTTATTTTTGAGCCTTTCATAATCGATTTTCTGTGACACTTCATATTGTATTCCTTTGAAACTGTTGTAAAACCAGTTATTTATATCCCACCGAGATCTTCAGTTTAGCATATTAGTGGGTGCTTGCCTTAAAGGCCGATATGCATTTTGTAGTGTTATGTGTTAATATGTCTTAGTAATGCTGTCCTTTTCCACAGGGAACATCGCGAAAAGGATAGCACTATTTTAAGACCTGCCAAACTTTAGGGACTTCAATTTGCTTCTAAGGCTTAATAAACCGACATCACATAAGAACTGGTTCTCCAATCGATGCTTAAGACTTAAGACCGGTCTTGTCGGTCGGCATAGATTGATATTGTAACTTATCTAGCCTGGTGGCAAAAATTGGAACTAATCTTTACGCCTGTTTTTTTTTTTTCAATGTAATACTAACGACGCTGTCGTCAGATAAGTTTGTGGGACTATACTTCAGATTGTTCTCGTGCTAAGTGTTCCCAGCTGATGTCTGAGTATAAGACACTTCACAAATGGTGTATCGGTCTTCATTCACATCGGAGTCAACTAATATTATAATATATAATATATAATATGGATTATACTTTCGTATTCAGATATTTTTCCGAGGGTTCCATGTAGAAAATTCACAATTTGCCTATGCCTATGCGTTAATTCATGGTATATGCTATCTACATTCTAATCAGCTAGATCAGCCAAATCGGTTCAGTCGTTGCGGCGCGAAAGAGTAACAAACATCCAAACTTTGACATTTATAATTATTTATTATTTATTTATACAATTACAGGATAAAGGATTACTTATTTTTACAGACTTTAAAAAAGGGGTTAAATTAATTTGACTTTCTGTATGGTGCCTGTTTTAACCAACTTGCAAAAAAGGACGAGGTTCTCAATTCGGCACGTATCTTTTTTTTTGTCAATTGTTAACGGGAAATTGTTAGCAAAACTCATGGAACCAAAACGTCAAATCTCTGAATACGACTTAATGCCAATACCATTTTTCAACTAACCGTAAGAAATGTAACTACTTATGATGTTGGTGCTATATAATTTAAAATGTTGCTAATTTGGTTATACAAATCTCTAAACTACATTGACAGGTCTAAACGTACGTTTTAACTGCTATGTGGCTCGATACAACGCGACAATATCAAACAGTAGCTGACCCTTCACGTGGCCATACGTTGTCGCCATTTTCTATGAAGTCGAAGTTGCATCGCGTCGCGAGGTTCGTAACGTAAGGGAACTATTTAGATACTCCACGTTCAAGTACCCTTACCACAAGAAAACTCTGGCAAGTAAAATGGGCCCAAACACCCTTGATTTAAAGTCACAAATTCAACACCTCCTATTTCAATGTTGAAACGTTGCCGCTTGGATTGCTAGCTGTAGATGCATGAACTTGAGCTCTAAAACAAGATGATTAAGGTCCATTTTACTTTAAGTCGAATAAGTCAACGGCTTTATTGTCAAAAATTTTGTGGTAAGGGTGTTGATCCTGCTCGTTAAGCCTCATTGCGATGCACGAATCTATGAAGTTGCACGAAACTGGACGTAACTATGTAGTAACTGTTTTTACACTTGTCCATTTAGTTATGAATAATGAATAAATTCGTGTTGGACCGAATTAGCACCAATATACCTTTGTAGAGCGCTTCCCGATTGTTCATCATATCACTAGAGTAAGTTTAAAAGCATGCCGCATATAATCAAAAATTAACTGTCAGAAAACATTTCTGACGCGCGCTTGGCCCCCACAGACTGTCAGAATGTTAACGGACCGGACGTACGCTTCAGTAGAATCTGTTCAATAAGTCAGTTTACACAAGTATTTTAGAAAAAAAAATATCTCATTCTGACGACACTTGCGGTCAGGTAATTTTGAAGAGTTGGACTGTTTCTCACATTTGTAAAGTAAGTAAAGTAAAGTAAATATTTATTTGGTAAAATATGGTACAGTACAGTAACATTTGTTTGATTGATCTATGATCCTTTCACAGCGTTGCTATAAGTAATTATTCCTTGTAATTAACCCATGTAAACTGACTTATTGAACAGACTCTAGCCCTATTATTTAGAACCAGCATCGATCATTGTTACGATCTCGATGGTTGGCTAGATGGTAATCTTGCTGCGACAAATTTTGGCCAATAGCGGAAGTGTATAACAAGGCCCCTTATTTTCACAAATTGAATGGGTCAGAAAGTTTTTTGACAGTAAATTTCTGATGATATGCGCCCAACCTAACACGTTATTGCAGTTTGCGTTCACGACTGAGCTCGTATTTAATGCCTTATTTATTAGAAATAAAGTTCTGTTTTGAATGATATTGTTATTATTTCATCTTTTTACGGCTAACCAAGCTAAACAAGAAGTTGCCTTTTATAGATCAAAAACGACAGTTCAGCTGGTCTATTAAAAGAAATCTGCATCATGGCTATACAATTACAATCTCTTGGCTAAAGTTATGGTAAGTATTTACTTATTTATATTGCAGCATAACAGTAAATAGTAACAGAGTAGTCAATCTCAATAAGGCCAGTAACAGATTTTTTGATATTTTTATTCTTCGACTTATAAATGCGCTTACGAAAGTCAAATCGGTATAATTTATTTATTTATTTATAAAAGCCTATACTTGGTAAGATTTAAAATTGGTAAATTATTGTTACGATGAGTTATATATCATCCCACTGCTGGGCAAAGGCCTCCCCCTTCTCCTTCCACTCCTTCTTATTTTGGGCTGTGCGGAACCAGAGTTTTCCTCCAAATGCATCTATCTCGTCCCTCCATCTGATAACAGGTCTTCCTTTTTTCCTTGTTAAATATCTTGGTAACCAAGTTGTAGTATTTTTGCTCCATTTTTCATTCCCTGCCCTTGCAACATGTCCCGCCCAGTTCCATTTTCCAGTTTTTGCTGTCCTCATTACATCTTTTAGTTTACTCCTTTGTCGTATTTCCTGTTTTGGAACTTTGTTAATTAATCCAATTTTTAATAAATTTCTTTCCATGTTCCTCTGCGCTACTTTTAGTTTTTTAACTTGGTTCTTACTGAGTACCCAGGTTTGACAACCATATGTGAGTGTCGGTATTATGCAACTGTTGAATGTTCTAGCTTTTAAATTGTTTGGTATGTCTTTATTTTTAAATATATGTTTAAGGGCCCAATATTTATTCCAACTTCGTTGTATTCTTTTTTCAATTTCTTCTTCTTGCCAATCCTTAAAGGCAATAGTTTGGCCAAGGTAAGTATATTTCTCAACCACTTCCAAGTTATGATCTTCTATGGAAATGTCAAGGCTATTTGCACTATTTTTCATAAGTTTTGTTTTAGACATATTCATTGACAAGCCCACTTTTCCGCTTTCCTTTTGTAGATCCTGTATCATTGTCTTCAGTTCTTGTGGATTTTTAGAAAAAAGAACTATATCATCCGCGAATCTTAGATTAGTTATATTTTGTCCATTTATGCTAATACCAAAAGTTTCCCATTTCTTCTTAAGTTCTAAAAATACATTTTGTAGAACTGAGTTGAAAAGTTTAGGAGACATGGGATCTCCTTGTTTGACACCTCTTCCTATTTTGAATTCCACTCCCTTACTTTCGAGTTTCACTAAAGCTTTGCTGTTTTCATAGATTTTTTTAATTATTTTAATATATTTATTGGGTACTCCATCATTTGTCAAAGCATTCCATAACGACTTGTGTTCAATGGAGTCGAACGCTTTGTTAAAATCTATGAATGCTATATAAATTTCCATATTATATTCGTTAGCCTTCTCAACTATTTGCTGAACACTTTGCAAGTGATCACATACTGAGTAACTACTACGAAATCCCGCCTGCCAAATCGGTATAATACCATACAATTAATAAAATAAGTGTACAAAATATGTTGTAGGGTATAGAAAATAAACAATACTAAATATAAATCAGTTCAAGAATTTTATGCTGATATGCTGAGTTTCTTGCCGGCTCTTCTCAGTAGAATCATCTTTCCCAAGCGGTGGTAGAGTGTTAACGTTTCATAAGTGACACAAGTTGTCCTATGTGAAATAAATAAATCATTTATCATTATCATTTATGTTACTTTTAATATCTTTCCAGGTTCCAAGCATTGCAACTGTTTCCTAAACCCAGCATTTGGCTGCATCGCCGGCCGTTTCGCCTTAACCAATTCGTAGGCTTCACTAAAACTCATCGCTTCATATTGCATCAAATAAGCAATCGCCACCATTGACGTTCGGGAAACCCCCGCGTTACAATGTACTAATACATTAACTTTGTTCTCTATACAGTTACGTATAAACTGCAAGCATTCAGCCAAAACTGGTGCTATGTCAGATTCTGGTACATCCAAAACTGGTATGAACTTGTGTTCTACATTCGATAAATCAACATCTATGCCTAAACTAACTACACAACATATATTAAACTTATCTAAAACACTTTGGTTTGTACAATCTTGCGAGCCTATATACAAATAGTCTATAACTAAAGCTGGGATATCGTCTGGTTTAGTGTCCACGATAAAGCCGTAAGCGTTTGGTTCCAGTAATGTTCCGGAACCTTCTACATATTTCACGCCATCAGTACGTGTAACCACTGTTTCGGTGCCTTTCAGGCGGTCTTTTTGCTTCTTCAGTTCACTCAAGAAACTCATGTTTAATTTGATTTTTAAAGCTAATAAAAATTCGAAGCACTAAGGACCTTTAAAGTTATACTTAGTCATGTCTGAAGGTTACACACTATTCGAATTTTGTGCAAAAATTCACTTCAATCCAGTGATCACTATTCTCTAATTCTGAGTTATCAAATTTTACTTACAGTAAACCAAATTCACTTTCACTTTTAGTGACCAAAGTTCACTTAGCGATTTTTCACTTCGAATATTTCCCTCAAGTGAAATAAATTCACTTACACTTTTTGTGATCAAAGTTCATTTTCACTTTTACTGATCAAGTTCACTTTCACTTTCGACTACTTCGCTATTTAAACTGTTACTGTTTTTCTGTGGATCATAAACAAGATCTTCTGGGTTATACTCCACATTGCAAAGATACAAGCCGTCAGGTGGGCAATTCTGTATGAATGTGTGCCAAGAGTGCTTCGAGGGTATTTGTAGCATCACTTTGACGTCATCTGGTTCTAACTTCCCAATGGCCACGGATATTAATGTGCCTATCATGCGACGTATCTGAAATAGATATTTAAAAATTTTAAGAAATGTCAAAAGAAAGAAAATTAGTTTACGAAACTAGTTAGGGTGCATTTCAACTGAAGGAGAGCGATATGCTGGAACAGAGCTTTTTTCGCCGGGTACTCTGCTCCGAATTGGCTACTTGACAGCTGTAACTATAAAATATGGAATATGTTAGATTTGGTAGCTTGTAGATATAAATATACAATATTATGTGTTTTGCATTAAAATAAATTGTAAATATTTTATTTTTGCAAAATAATTTGAGATTTTTTATCTGTGGATTACAAGAAGCGAAACGCGGGCGGTCATGATAGAGCCCTGAGTGACGTCACATTTCAAAAAAAAAACGTCGTGTGTACTAATGTTTGCGTATTGTTGAGAAAATTAACACTAATATATTTCGATTTGTGATTGTGAGAGGAATGGAATGCTTTACAGCTGATTATGCAAATCTGCCTAAAGTCGATTCATTTATCATTATGGTTGCAAATTTATTTGCGTGTAAGCTTTTGCTCTGCCGAGTTTCCTAATGTAAAATCTTACATATAATTGCCGAAATACACAAAGCAATAGTAATTAGGTCTCGTGTTTAAGACCTAAGAAAGTACTGCTGTAAAGTGACAGAAATATATAATATTGTTTATAGGAATGTGTTTATACAATTGGACAGGATACGAATTAATTATTATTTATAGTATTTCTACACACGTCTTGTAGCTTGTAATTTTCACAATAGCATCAAAAAAGCTGTAAACTTTCCACTCAAAATCACTTATAACTCGGTGCGTCGTAGTTAGCTTTGTTTTATTTTGAGCTATGACGTCACAGCTAGCAAATGTCACGTGACCGGCCGTTTTCGCGCGAATTTTAAATTAATGTATTAAAAATGTACGCTTTTTTTGAGAAAAAGATAATTGTAATGGGTATAAAATGAATCCACGTACATTTTTAGGTACTTTTCCAAAAACTGTCAAATAGCCAATTACACCAGAATAGAACCTAAATTCGGTACCACCTATTTTAATTTACACTCGGAGCTCCATTCCTCACGATGCAAATAAACGATTGAACGATTGTTGTTGAATTGAATGTTTTCGTTCACCGTTAATTTTTTCGTTCTTTTTTTGAAGAAGTTTTACATACCTGATTATGTACAAAAGCCTTTCCTTTTATCTCGATATCCCAATAATTAAAACAGTTCTCTATCCCATTACTGTAGCCCACAGTGCAAGGGTGGCCTGGTGTTACATTAATGGATTTGATTTCTCTGCGATTGTGCTTGTACTGTAGAAGCTTATCGAATTTCTTGAAGGTCGTGAAATCGTGGTAGCCCTCTAGATGTTTTGCACCTTCTTTGAATCGTTCAATGTCAAAGTCTCGGTGTCTACAAAAAAATCAGATATGTATTCTATATAAACCTCAAATGGATGTTTGTTACTCAATGTTGTTGTTGTGATGTTTTGACGACCTCCGTGGCGCAGTGTGTAGCGCTGTTGCCTTAACGTGCGCAGGTCCCGGGTTCGATCCCCGGCAGGGTCAATTTGGGAATTTATAATTTCTGAATTTCCCCTGGTCTGGCCTGGTGGGAGGCTTCGGCCGTGGCTAGTTACCACCCTACCGGCAAAGCGCGGTCCATTATACAGAACTGTAAACATTTATAATAAAATCCCGAAATTTATAAATGACGAGACTAATGATACGACCTTTAAGCGGAAACTCAAGCAGTGGCTTATGCTTAATTGTTTCTATGAGATGGACGAGTTTCTTGAATTCCAAAACTAACCGTACACATGGCCTCAATTGCATGACAGTTGCGTTTTGTTTGTAATTAACCTGACATAATTTATAATAAACTTATTGAATTCGTACCATACTTAAAATATTAATTGACATTATGTATATCTTCTAATTTTATTATTGTATTGTTAATGATAATTTATAATAATGTTTAAAATTAAAATAATTAAAATTAAGCGTAACCTGCAATTGCATTTGCAGCATTACAATGCCCTGACGGGGCCGCATGTAATGATTAAAATATAAAGAAAGAAAGAATAAAGAAAGACGTGCCGCCAAGCGATTGAGCGTTCCGGTACGATGCCGTGTAGAAACCGAATAGGGGTATGGGTTTTATATAACTGCCATGCCCCTAACAGGTTAGCCCGCTACCATCTTAGACTGCATCATCACTTACCATCAGGTGAGATCGCAGTCAAGGGCTAACTTGTAGTGGATAAAAAAAAAAAAAAACACGCCAGAACGGCTGAACGAATCTGAATTAAATTTGACATAGAGATAGATTATAGTCTGGAACAACACATAGGTTACTTTTTATCCCGGAAAATTAAAGAGTTCCCGCGGGAACCAAAAAACCTCAATCCACGTGGACGAAGTTGCGGGCGCCAGCTAGGTTTTTTAGAGCAATTTTGCAGAGTCAATGGTTTGATATCAAACTTTCATTGAATGCTCTCCTCATAGAATAAAGAAGGAATAAACAAACTGTGAGTACAGACAGACCCAACTACTGTGACAGTTGTAGCACCTAGTGGTACAGTATTTTTCTATACATCCTATGGTTGACATTGAGGTAGGAAACTGCATGTAAATATTTTGAAAATAAACCATTTGTATTGTATTGTACCTTAAGAAATGACACCTTTTCCACTCTTCTATAGGTATGAAACAGGATTTGGAAGTGTTTTCTTCTATAACTAATTCAGGTTTTAGTACTGCTAATCTGAAAGCCATGTTTGAGAGAATTAATTATTAATAAAGGTATTGGTATACAGTTTATCCAAAATATCTTGATAACCAAAAAATTTGACAAAATCGTGGCAACAATAAATGCTGGTTTTCTTGCAAAAAATATGCTAAATACTAGAGCAGAAATAAGAAGTTGAGAGGCTTTATTAAATCTGTGTGCTGCAAGGAGCATGAAATGCTGGTATTCCTGTGCCTGATGTCTCCTGGATTGTCAGTCTCCTGTTGTCCGATCCCATTGGACTGTGGGAGTAAGGGAACAGAGAGTGTATCTTTGTATCTATACTAGAGATGAAATGGATAGTTGTTTGGCCGAATACCAGATATCCGGCTAGCTATGAAGCTGGATGGCCGAATATCCGGCCGTAGCAGGTGTGGTCTTGTAGCATGTTGTGACCAGTTTAACTCCGCACAGGTACGACGAAAGCAATCGGATCAATTTCGGCGGTTTCAGGTGTTATCGGTGGCCAGTAGCATCAGTAAAAGTTAGTTGTATAGCGAAAATGAGTTGTTTACTTGCTGCGTAAAGTGCGTGATTTGAGTGTAATTTAAGCAAGGTTCTTTGAACTTCCTTGTGAGTTTTTGAAACGTTTTTAGTAAAATCATAAATAATATGACGGCGCGTCGCTAGCGCCCTCTTTTTAAATTACGTCGGAACTAGATTTGACAGTTAGTCAGTCTGGCGATGGTCAGCGCAGCCATATTGGACGATACATTTTAAAACGTCAACGGCAAGCGCACCACGTTTCCGACGAATCGCTTTTGTTCCGCGTAATCCAGTGAATATTTTATGTTAGAAATAATTAAAAACGTTGTGATTAATGATTATCTAATTAGTGGTACCATAATTTCACTGATTACTTAAGGAATTATTATAAAGAAGATATCGTACAAATTGTATGTGAAGCCTGTCATTTCTTGTACCGTCCTTTGTCATTAACTACCAGACGCTATGGCTGACGATCCTGATAGAGGCACGGAGTTGCCTTTATCAGAAGTGGGATCTTCTGGCATTTGGGTCTGTATACGTTCTATCATGTTCCACAAGCGTAACCCAGTTTCTGATGCAGTTTCCTTGACTTCACTTTGATGGCACTATTTTCCTCTGTGGGCGACACATGGGATCCTCTTTGAAGGTGCCCTTTTTCTGCACGACGGATGTCATTAGAGCTCGGTTACAATGCGCTCGTTTAAGTACCTCAGCTTTTGAGACGAACTGGTTCCATGATATCTTTAGCATCTTCTCAGCGCCCACATCTCAAATGCTTGTAACCGTTGACAGCTTTCTTTCTTTAAAACCCACGTTTAGCAGCCATACAAAAGAGTGGACCAGGCATAACACTTGATTACGCTATATCTTTTGGGGTCGCACAATACTTTCGACATTTTATAAAAAATGGCCTTTGCTTGTCAAATTCTACATTTAATTTCTTCCATAGCATCTAGATCCGTTGTAAGGAATCGCTTTAAATACTTTAATTTATCTACACCTGCGACATCACCACCGCGAAGCTTTATTTTGGGAGGTGGCATCTGGGTTTTAGCCGTAACCATTGCTTTGGTTTTATTCATGTTAATGTTTAGCCCCGTCGCGTCTTCAGCAGCTGCCACATCTTCCAATAGTCTCTCTAGCCCACTTTCCGTGTGATCCTAATACAAAAGAAGAAAGATCTTCCACATATCATGGAATACTTTAGTCGACGTACGACAGAAGTTGAATCCCGCTACCGCTCATACGAACTGGAAAAGCTGGCAGTCGTACGAGCGGTACAACACATCCGACACTATTTATATGGCTGAAGTTTCAGGGTTTTCACGGACTGTAACTCTTTAAAGGCATCTAAATCAAAAACCGATCTAACCCCACGTGTCCATCGCTGGTGGGCGTTTTTACAAGGCTATGATATTGATATCGTATAGCGAGAAGGCCGTGGTGTGGAACACGCAGATTCCTCCTCCTTGAAATTTCTTGCCTGATCCTAGTAGTTCAGCTTCCTCATCGCAAACTTCTTTACCTGCAGCCAAGACACTAAATGTGGAATTACACCATGGCTGGCTTTCTGTAGAGCAAAAGCACGATGCTGAGATTCGAGACTTAATTAACAAGTTCAATAATAACGAATTTCCCGATACAGTTGGTCAAACATTTGACGTTAGTGACAGCATTCTTTGTAGGGAGGTCGTAACAAACAAGATCATGCCATGGCTACCAGCGATCCCTCGTTCCTTAATTTAAACTTATTAATCATGTTCATGACGATTAGGATACATCTAGGGTAGGGTAGAAAACTTTGTACGAACTGTACGAACAGTACTGGTTTCCTCAGATGTTCAAGTGCGTTAAAAATTTTATTTATTCGAGCATTGTCGGTAGCCGTGACGGCGTCGGAAAACGTAGAACTTAACGAAGATCCCCTCGACAGACTAAGTCCCTTTCATTCGTTAATCGCGAACTCCGATACCGTTACACCAGATTCGGACACACTTACGATAGGGTCAGATACTCTTAGTGTCACCTCGGATCATGAAATCATTGGGCATCAAGTCGAAATTCACGTAGAGCGAGATCGTCCATAATTGATAGGTATATGTAAAGGCTGCGTATTATCAGTTACTTAAGATTACTTATATCAAGATTGGAAGGAGTCATTTGGTATTGGGTGAGTCATATGAAGGTGATCGAAAGGACAGTGTCGTACCGGGCCATGCAGCTGTAAGCGGCTGGTTGAAAGGACACACTCGTCTAGTCCGATTTGGAGTATTTGCTGGTCGAAAGGACAGTGTCGTACCGGGCCATGCAGCTGTAAGCGGCTGGTTGAAAGGACACACTCGTCCGGTCCAGGCTAATACAATATGCTGCAGTTGATCTAAGTGAGACGGTATCGTCCGGGCCAGACCCTTTGGGTTGGTTGTGAGGACATACTGATCGAGTCTAGAGTGCGTTGCTGACGGTATCGTCCGGGCCAGACCATTTGGGTTGGTTGTGAGGACATACTAGTCGAGTCTAGAGTGCAATTGCTTGTTTGAGAATGGAAATATAGTGTCGTCCGGTCCATGCGTGGTCGAAAGAACACACTGTTTCCATTGTTCAGAGATAGTGGTAATGTGACTATAATTTCGGTTAGATTAAGAAAGGTGTTCAATGATAAATACAGACAGTTAGTCAGGTTGGACGAGCGGGTTGCTCAACGAATGCTAATACGAAGATATTTGATGCTTGTGTAATTGTTACAGGACTACAACCTGAGGCGCCCGAAGACGGCCGCAGGTCAGTCCGGCCGTGACGGCGCGTCGCTAGCGCCCTCTTTTTAAATTACGTCGGAACTAGATTTGACAGTTAGTCAGTCTGGCGATGGTCAGCGCAGCCATATTGGACGATACATTTTAAAACGTCAACGGCAAGCGCACCACGTTTCCGACGAATCGCTTTTGTTCCGCGTAATCCAGTGAATATTTTATGTTAGAAATAATTAAAAACGTTGTGATTAATGATTATCTAATTAGTGGTACCATAATTTCACTGATTACTTAAGGAATTATTATAAAGAAGATATCGTACAAATTGTATGTGAAGCCTGTCATTTCTTGTACCGTCCTTTGTCATTAACTACCAGACGCTATGGCTGACGATCCTGATAGAGGCACGGAGTTGCCTTTAAATATATAATATGGGACCAAGAGAGTCACTAAGAGATAAATTTAAAGAAATCAATATAATGACAGTGCACAACCAATATATATTTGAAAATTTAGTATATGTGCATAAACACATTGATAAATTCAAGAAGAAAAGTGATTGTCATAATGTCAATACTAGAAATAAAAATAAACTTGTAATGCCTACTTCTAGGCTTAGTAAAACTAGCAATTCATTTGTTGGAAACACTGTCCGCTTCTAAGCTCCCAGAAGACATGTTGAAAATGTCTCTGAATAAGTTCAAAGTTAATGTAAAACGTAAACTCATTAAAAAATCTTATTACCATGTAAAGGATTACTTAAATGACGAGGAAGCTTGGCAATGATTTGATCTATTGGCTCTGATAGTTCCTTAGTTAAGATGATTTGTGAAATGGTGATAATGAAAAAGAAAAACCCGGCTGAGCTTGTTGTGGGCTCTTCTCAGACCAGGGCGCGTTTGGAACCCTCGTAGCTTTAGTTTTAAGATACCGTTACTGATTATCACCATTATATATTATAAAAAACTCGACGTCAATAAGTGTAGTATACCTACCTAAATTGAATAAACGTTATTTTGACTTGACTTTTGACTTTTGAATACTACCCATTTTCTTAATATTTAGTTACCTCACAAAATCTTATGTTTTAAAATTAATTTTTAGGAAATTGTTGTAGTTTTTGAACATACACCAGATATTGGATAGTTATCGGATATCCATTTCATCTCTAATCTTCAGATTGGCTACCATGGCAGAATTTAGATTCGGAATTTTTTTAATTATACTTAAATAAAATATTTTAGTTTGTTACCTGTACAGGTAAGTCCTAGATAGTGCATTGAATCTAGCACTGAAGTTCTCATTGACCCTCAGGCATTTCCTCACAAATATACTGATGTCATTCTTAAAGAAGAACTTGTTCATTTCATGTGTAACATAATATGTTTGGAATATGTTTTCACCCTTTCTTTCCAAGTCAAAATGGGCACTTGAGTTTAGCGCATGAACTCCACCATCTGTACTATTATCAAAGATATTTGTATATATGTAGCATATTATTTGATTTCCCTGAAAATTTTATGCTAGTGGTTTGTCCACAACTATGTTGAAAACAAACGAACGGGACATGGAGGTAAAGTACATTAAATATTGAAGCTATCAAACACTCAAAGGAAACATTATTTTATATTTAAAAAAATAAGCTGTATTCAAAAAATATTTTTAAAAGCCTGCCTAAGCTGGGAATAAAACCAACTAAAAAGGCAAAAGTAGCTTACCGGCTCGAAAGAGTGAGGTTAGGATAATTCAAAGGCCTTATCTTGAGTAAAGCTAATTCCATTAAGCCTTGCACGCTTTCAGGATCTGGGTAGTTGCGACCTTCTTTAAGCCAGAGCTTCTCAGAGGACCTATTTAGACAGGAACTTTTAAATTATATCAATTATTGTGGGTATGATTTCATTATTTGTTGTATACCTACTAACCTGAATTTTGTACCTATGTAAGAAAAAAACGTTAGATATCTGGCTTTCATTATTTAACCTAAAATGCTCAATTCTCATGAAATTTATTTTCAAATCACAAAGAATAATTATAGCACACTGAGCAAAGCGCTTATAACACAGAGTAGAGTACATTGAATATAATTGCAATGTGATTGCAATTTGCAACTGATTTGCAAAGCAAAGCAGAGACAAGTAACATAAGCAAAGCAGCTGATTTTTGTTTTTTGTCTAATGTCAAGCAGAGACAAGTAACACATATGTCAAGTGTCAAAATACTCCAAAAATCAGACTACCTTTTTGGTTTAGAAATAAATACTTTTTCGAATTTATTTCAAATCTAAAGTTATGTATAATTACAAATTGAGTAAAATTAATTCTCAAGAACAAATCTTTCTTCTTGATAATGGCACTCAAGTAGACATTTTAAAGGCTATAAAATTCAGATAAATCTTTTTTATTTATTATGAAGTGAGTTTTCAATATAATTCTAAACTTTCTTTAGCAAGCCCAGTTGACAAATGACAACCGACAATTGAGCGTTTTCTCTCTCGCACACGTCATTCTAAACATTTACAATTTCCATCAACTTGTAAAAATGGCTCAAAAGACGTGGCACACGCTTTCAATAATAACTTTAATATTTACAATTTTATCAATCGTCGGTGAGTCTAACTCGTCCACAGCAGCACCATGGTACGAGAATCTACCAGCAGTGACTATGGACTACAAAGTGCACATCGACGCAGGCAAAGAGGATTGTTATTACCAATACGTCCAGCCGGGCGCAACATTTTACGCAAGCTATCAAGTAATTAGCCCATTTATTCTAATAAAAACATATGTTACACGCTAAGAAATCTATAATCTCTGTACACTGAAGTTTTTGTTGCGCTACTAATTCATTATTATTGTTTATCACCCATTTAAAATGACATATTTCGTAGGTGTTGAAAGGTGGTGATGGCATGTGTGGATTCGCAGTACGACATCCAAATGGTAAACTGGTGCACCCATATGAGTGGCGGCAAAGCGCTGAGTACGCGGACCAGTCGAGTTTGGGGGGCTACTACGCCGTTTGTATCGATAATCAATTCTCGAGGTTTGCGTCGAAGCTAGTCAACTTATATCTGTCCGTGATCAGATACGACATGTGGGAGAAATATGCAAAAGAAGTTGAGGAACTCGATATGAATATCAAAAATTTTACAGTGAGTATATACTATATCTAACTAAATATCCACAATTAACAACAATTTACTTCTGTCTTTCAAATAAGGTAAAAAGATACCTACAGTGGAACAATCCTTATAACCTTTGATTGGCTTGTTGCAGCATACATTCATCCAATCACAACAATTAAGATTGTAGTGATGTTTGATACATCTTTTGAAATTTACAATATTTTAAGCAATCAACTAATTATATAATTTTTAAAACATGTTAATTAGCATCTCTCTATTTTGCCCATATTTTAATGCTTTCTAGCATACAAAGACTTACCTACTTTCTTTAAGGTTAAATAATCATTTAGGCATAACTAAAGAAAGTAGTTCACTATACAAGTTATCTTCATTCCTTTCTAATTTAGCTTTCATTCTTGGATAAAGTTTAGGAATGAAGTAGGAGTAGGAATGTTGTTGTTCTGTTGAATAAAAATGTTCTTTTACTAGTTAATGTTCTCTCTTAAAAGCTGATTTTCAAAACAATATTGTGGTATGTTACATTTTATTAACAGACTTCCAATAATGATGAGATTCTCAATTTGGCATATATAATTTTTATAATTCCAGCATTCTATTCAATTTGTGGAGCGCAATGTCAATGACATCTTGCAATACCAGTATCACTCAAGAGCAAGAGAATCCCGGGACTACAACTTGTTAATGGAAAATAATACCTACATACTGAGGTACTAATTTACTTTGATGTATACCTTGATTTTTAATCGTCATTATGTTTACCCATTGCCAGCTCACAACTGAGCATGAGATCATGGTATGAGATTGATTTGGCCAAAGTCAGCCACTCTGGCTTAGTGCTGATTGGCAACCTGCACACAACTTCGAGAACATTATGAAGAATTCTTGGGCATGCAGGTTTCCTCACAATAAATGATAAATGATTTATTTTTTTCATGTAGGACAACTTGTGCCACTTATGATAAGTCGACTCAAGACTCTACCGAGTTTAGAATGATAATTATACTGAAGAGCTGGCAAGAAACTCAACAGTTGCTGTTTTAATAAAAATAAAAATTTTACTACTTTGTAAATAATATAGAGTGCATGTACATTGTGTAGCAAGTACACTGACTCTACTATCAGTTAGGAAGATGATTCTACTGAGAAGATAATGATTCTTTGGATGTTTTTGATAGCTGTAAAACACATAGATCCAAAAAAGTTGAGGTGCATGCCCTGGGATTAAACCCCAAAGCACTTAAATAGGAGATTGGGTGTCTAAAACAGGCCTAAATAATAATATGTAAACCAATATTGCAACTTTGCAAAATTTTCAATGTTATTCAATTTAACTTTGAATAGAAACTGTCTGTGACAATAATGTCAGATTATGCTTGATGAACAACTTACAAAAATTGTTTGGTATTTGGGTCAAATGTGTTACTTAACATAATTTTATTCAAATAAAATTTTGTCACCAGTTTTTCATTCCACCAGTTTCTATTGATAGCAAACTTCAATCTTTTAAGAGATCAAGAAAAAGATTTGAAACTTCTTAATTTTTATTTTTATTGCCCATATAAATGCGAAAGTGTGTTTGTTTGTTGGTTTGTTCTTCATCACGCTGCAATGAAGCATCAAATCATTGTGATTTTTGCATGGGTTTACTCAAAGGACCTGGAAGATGGCATAAGCTACTTTTTATCCTGGAAAATAAAGGAGCTCCTGCAGGAATTGAAAAACTTATTCCACACAGTTGAAGTTGCGGGCATCAGCTAGTACAATAATGTTTTTTAATAAAATGTGTTTGTGTGATATAAATTCTGACTAAGCATCCTTTTTGTTTCAAGGTGGTCCTTCATTCAAATAATAGCGATAGCTGCCACGGGATCACTGCAAGTGTATTTTGTAAAGAAACTCTTTGAAGTTAAGGATAACTCTTCAAAAACGAGAATTTGATTCTTCAGTAGATAGACTGTTGCGACAAAAGTACACACTAAACATTGTTAACTCTTGACTGAACTACTCATTCCCTGTTAATTGTTTTATTGTCTTTGTTTTAATCTGAGCTCTTTTTTAACATTTTTTTAATTTTTTGCATAATATTTTTTTGTATAGCAGTATGACTTTATTAATTAATATACATATATATATACATTATTAAAATTAACAACTTTAATTATTATGTTCTTTTGAAAGAAATCTGTGCACAAAATTTATTTTTCAAAAATCTGATTGTTTTATAGGAACATACACAAATGCCCTAGTCCATATAGCTCAAATAAAAAAGTATTACCCTAGTTACTTAATATCAATAAGATAGTTTTCGTCAAAGAATAATAAGTGCAGATCAAAGTTGGTTTCAAATAATATTTTTTTATTTATTGACTTAGTGCTTGATATTTTACTCAATACTTCAAAAGTGCATGCTGGTATTACATAAATCACCTGTATTTTTATTGTTAGATATTTGTATGTTTCTACTTAAATCTAATCTTAAGTCATGCTTAGCATACCTAAATGCAATGCATTATTTCTGCTACAAGTGATTTATCACCTAAAAGTATTGTGTTCAGAAATTTTTGTATTTAATGAATTTTTCCTATTATTTTTTACGTTTTTGATACATGTTTTGTTTTATTTTATATAAGTAGCTGTAATATTAATATATTTAAAAGTGTAATATTATTTTGCAAGAAATTATTAATTAATTATTTTTTATATCTTAATATATAAGCATATCAACTTGAGAAATTATATTCCATAGTTTTATACAATTATTAACATAAATGAAAATGCCTTAGAATGACAACAAACTATTAAAATTACAAAATAATATCTGTTTCTTATTCGATCGATCGATCGATTACCATTACATCGATGTACCTATATTGTAGCATAAATGACAAGCAAAAATAAAAATATTTTGTATAATATAATAAAAATATATTAACAAAACAACTCATTAAATAGTATCAGTACATAAATAAATAAACTTACCTATCAAGATTTCTACTTTGATTTTATTAGTTTATGTCGATTTACCTTTATCTGTTTTAAAATTATGATTATGTAGATAAACAAACAGTATGACTAAAGTATTCAGCTGATTAAACAAATACGCGTACATTATACACAATTTTAATTTTAAGCATGCAATTTTATTAAAATAGATGTTACCCGCGGATTCGTTCGCGTGGATTTAATTTTTTT
The DNA here is from genome assembly GCA_963932025.1 of Erebia epiphron. Classification (NCBI taxonomy): domain Eukaryota; kingdom Metazoa; phylum Arthropoda; class Insecta; order Lepidoptera; family Nymphalidae; genus Erebia; species Erebia epiphron. Next base: position 25,106,765 of record OZ009948.1, read on the forward strand.
AATATTGAGGGCCGCATGCACAAGGATATTTAACCTGATTTAGACAGCATAAAACTAATTTAACTAAATCATTTTTAAGAGTCCTTGTGCAAGTCGGTACAGTCTTACCAGTTGTCCTAGGTGAGCGACAGAAGCGACGCCACGCGTTGCGACGTTAAAGAAAACGGACGTATCTACGCGACAACGTCTGTCATTTTTTATGGCGTCGCGTCGCTTCTGTCGTTCACCCGTTGTCCCTGAGAGACAAACGCCGCAACGCGACGCGACAAAATCAAACAGTAGTGATCATAGATAATACACTGTAGTGATCCTTCACGTGGCCTATGTTGTCGCGTAGATACGTCGCGTCGTATGGCGTCGCTTCTGTCGCGACAGGGGAGGATATCACCCATAGAATTAGGAATCAAAACTGAAAAAAAATTCAATAGAAAATTCTGTCATTCTAGCATAAAATTAATTTGCAGCTTGTACACAGCTTGTAATTTGTATGAGCCTAAGTCCACTAGGGATAAATGTATAAAATTGATCTCCCAACAGAATTCCGGCCACGCGGCGGCCAATCTTCAGAGAGATTAGCCATTACGGTAAAACCTTATTTGGTCACAACCGACTTATGGAATCTTGCTGATAGCCGAAAATCAAATAGGCAACGGCTAACGCATTCGGTCACGTAAAGAAGTTTTAGTTCAAAAGTGACCATCAAGTCAAGTGAAGTCAAGGCACCAAGGTTTCCATGAGGTCAGGAAAGAAAACACTGTTTATTATGGAAAATTATATTCGATGGTAATTTCTTACACTGTCAGAATTAAATCTTAAATAATAATATGATAACTAAGTTTTTACAATCGAAATAATAATTTAATTTCTCCATACATTTGATAATCAGATTTTCTTTAAGAGCAAAATGTTAACTTAACAAAAATTAGTTAATTAAAAACGGAATGTTTATGGAATAAATATTGTTTTTTTTCCCGAAACTTTCGTATTTTATACACACTTGTCCGCTAAATGACTAGGTAATTTTAACAGCAGCCAAGTCTTCCGAATTAAAACTTATAAATAGATAATTTTATCTATATCTACCGTCATTTATTTCTTTACAACAAAAATTATTAATTATTATCTGTGATGTTGTATTAGGGACCATCCAATAGTTTATTAAACCCTAAATGCATGGTCGCCTATGTTATAAAAACAAAACAAAAATCTAAAAATATTATTACAGATTACATACTTGCTTTAAAATTAAAACTTAATGGTATACTTTTTTGTCAATAACATTTTTTCTGTACAATAAATTTCTGTGAATCTCATACGTAACTGTACATTTCACAAAATATACTTAATACTTACTTAATCATAAGTCATAACAGGCACCTACTCTAGCGTGTAGTTCCAGATTATTACATAATTATTTAGCTGTCTATAAAATTAAATTATAAGTACCTAAATAGTCCATCTCTGAACAATGATTGCTTATTAAAAGACCAACATCTTCATGCCGAAGCACCATCGTTGGATGTCCAACGCCGAATCTCATGCACGAATTGGTGCACGTTTGGTCATTTTATACACACCATAGGCTATACCGTGCTTGACCAAGTGTAGTATGTTACGCACGTACTAAAAATACACCCTCCGTTGGCATACAATCTAGACAGAAGACCTCCAGAATACATATAAAAATTCTTAGCATACAATAAAATTTCACTTAAAAAGATTTTCAAAGAAGCACCGATTTTAAATTCTACGTGATCGCGAGTGCAACGTCTTAAAACAAGTGGCGGTTCTCGAGACAAAAACACTTCTAAATACATACACATAGAGACATAAACATTTTATGTTTATAATTTTATGAACTAGAAAGGCAATGTCTGGACGGACATTTTTATTGAGTTTCAATATGCTAATAAATCACCGCTTCAATTAGTGTTAGATCTGTATTCGAGCTTAGGGTATGTTTTGGGAAAACGATGCATAGGTATTATCCCGAAAACCCGAGTTTAGGACGAAAAGAGTTTGAGAGCTTGAGAAGTCAATTGAAGACTGGGTATGTATGATAATGGGACTGAATGGGTGTTCTTGGATTGTCACATGAGACCAATCTATGTCTGACATATAATATGTCATAAAAGTTGTCTGAGAAGAGTTAAAGTACGGCGAGCATAAGAGAGAAATAAAAGTTTTTTATGAAACGGTAGCTATACTAGGTGAAATGGGTATAGATCTCTTGATTCTTGAAGGAGTATAGTAATATCAAATCTTCGTGTATTACACAGAATGGGGGGTGGTTATTACTTCCAGAGCTTCTATGCATTATGTCTGTATAGTGTACAGACTTTGCGTCGTTGTCCAGGGTAGGTGGTCTATACCCGTTTGCGTCAGACTTAATAGTCATTGTTTGTTTATTGTTGACTTACGTGTTTATTTAGAAAGAGTTAATAATGAAGATTTCTATTTAGAAAGAGTGTGTCTATAAAGATTGTCGACTCCTGTAGTCTCAGACGGGCTTGCGCCGCTGGCCGAGGTACGTGGCGGAGAGAGCGAGCAGGCGGTATCGCTGTCGCAGGTTGCGCGCGCGCACGTGCGGCGACGCGATCTCGGCGGTGTACGCGCCGGGGAACCAGCCCGCCTCGCCGTCGCGCGTCCGCTCGCCGTAGTACCAGCCTGCAGCAAACAAACATGAACTTGTAGCCTCAGGTTTCTGGATGGATCAAAACTCTCCAATAATAAAATATATCTTGAATATAATGATCAGTTCTCAAGTAAGTGTATTTATTTTTATTTTGTTGGTAGGCCTTTTCCTGCAAGACTTAAGTTGACCAACTAACTTCAGAATGTCGAATATGGGTGACGGTGTGCGCGAGCATCGTAAAAATTCACTCTGATGATTTTTCCCTAATGCCCCAAAAGAGAATTTATATTTTTTCCAATCTCGTTGGAAGTCTTTGATTTACTTGGACAAAACTGTAAGGCATCACCTTCGGGACGTTAACCGATTTTGGCGCAATATCACGTCTAAAATCGAACCGAAAAGTCGTCGTGTGAACATAGAACGTAGCTAACTAGTGACATGCTTTCGCTAGTCTTCCAGTAGGCCGAGCATGGGCGGGGAGATTTTATCCACGGGGAAAGGATAAGATGTCCCAGTTGGCTCGAGACATCTTTTTTATAATTTAATGGTATGAAAATAAACTTAAACCTACGTCCTATGCACAAGTCAAACAGGGATATACTTCTCCTTTCCCCTGTTGCCATGCTCTAGCATAATTTTATCTCTTGTCAGTGGATATAATCGGGGGATAAGATTTTTGTCCCCTTCCATGCTCGGCCTGCTGGTGACATTAACAATGCCCCCCTTAGCTAAAGCAAGCTCGTCAGGTTATGAGGGCACGTATGCGTATAACGCGGCCACTTGTGGGTGGTTCCAGCCCGCGTAAAACGTCTCGTCCCTCAGTCAGAGCTAGCAATGATTGATGCAGCTCAGGGCTATTGGTGACATACCTTCGCTAGTCTTTCCGGTGATGTTAACAATATCCTCAGCTAAAGCAAACTCGTCAGCTTGTGGGGGCAGGTATGTGTATAACGCGGTTACTTGTGTCTCGCCCCTCCGCAAGAACTAACAATGATTGCCCTACCTTCGCTAGTCTTCCTGGTGACGTTAACGATGTCCCCCTCAGCCAAGGCGAGCTCGTCGGGCTGAGTGGGCGCGTACGCGTACAGCGCGGCCACTTGTGGGCAGTCCCAGCCCGCGTACAGAGTCTCGCCCGCGTCCGCGGCCGGCGGCGCCAGGGCTTCGGCCCAGCGCCGCGCGTCCGTCTCCGTTGGACACGACATTAGCTGGAACGAGGACATTCATCATCATCACTACAGCCTATTAACGTCCCATTGCTGGGCACAGGCCTCTACTCTCATAGGAGAGCGGGAATTAGAGCTTAGACCCACCACGCTGCTCCAATGCGGGTTGGCGGGCTTTAACGACTATTATCATGTTAGTGATAATAACCGGAACCGACGGCTTAACGTGCTCTCCGAGGCACGGGGGTGAAACACCGCCAACTTCCAACTCCGGGCTGGCACTGAGAATTTCTTAATTGAAAAACCCAATACCTAACTTTTATGCCCGACCGGGAATCGAACCCAGGACCTCGTGATCCGCAGTCGACTATGCTAACCACTAGACCAACGAGGACATTAAGCTTAAGAATTTGATAGCTTATTGATAAAAAAAAAAAACGGAATTATTAGAAAAGTTTCCGGAATCTATAACAGTAGTGTCTGCTCCTAAAAAGTGCAGCATCGATGATTATGGTTAACGTAAAATTTCACCACCAAAAAGGTAGCAGAGTAAGTGGCACAACCCAGCATTAACACTGGTAAAAGGTCAAATAACTCAAAGATTATTGCAACCTGAAGTGTTTAAGGGGTCAAATGACGTATCTTCGTCTACACCTCCAAGCTGCATATTCCTTTTTGTGTTTTGCATGACTGACGTTTTGCCTCTGTCGCCACGCGCCGTGGCTCTGCCCAAACGTGTTCGTCGGATGACTGGTAGGAACGAATTGTTACTCATCTTCTTAAACTGTAATATTACTAACAATTACTACTGAAGCAAACTTTCATCAACGAGCGCGGGTAGCAATCCTCGCTGAAATAATACTACTAACCATCTCCACAGTGCGTCCCTCGTGGTTCTCCAGCAATGTGAGCAACAGCGTATGCTTGGCGCCCGCCGCCGCGTCGCTGGAGCAAACCTCCACCAGCGAGCGCGGGCAGTGGTCGATCGCTAAGTAGCAATCCTCCCTGAAAAGTACACTTCATTCACACAAGGAACGTACAGTCATGTTACAAAATATAGTTCTTGCATTTCGCGTTATGCACATTGCGTACGTGTGAGTGCCTGATTTTGCGTCAGTCGTACGCGCAATCACGCACACTCACCCGTTGTTGTCTCAACCAATAGACGCCAACTGTTGGATGATAATATGTACCACATAGATTTACCTATTGTCGCGGATGATAGCGAATTAAATTTCTAGTTCGTTCATGAGTACAATACAATCATACAATATCCCAACCAAAAACCGAATTGAACGCGGAATCTCGGGCACCACCTTACTCAACCATCACGTACCTACCGCAAGACGCCGTACAAGTTTCCACCCCTATGTCGAAGAAGTTTCCATCCATACGTTCGAAACGCTTTGACTCTTCATTCTTCATTCGCATGCCTTGGAACACTCTACCAAAAACTGTTTTTCCCACCAATTACAATCCGGGTATATTTAATTAAAGAGTGAATTAGTATGCACTTCTAGGCAAGCGCGACCAATCTTAGACCGCATCATCACTATTCCCATCAAGTGTGAGTGTGGTCAAGCGTAAGCCTATCTACACTAATCTATATTTAATATTTTAATATTAATATTATAAATGCGAAAGTTTGGATGGATGGATGGATAGAACTCAACTACGCCAGAACAGCTGAACGGATCCGAATGAAAGGCACAAAGATAGATTATAGTCTGGAATTAACAAAGGCTACTTTTTAACCGACTTCAAAAAAGGAGGAGGTCTCAATTCGTCGGAATCTTTTTTATTTTTTTTTATTTTTTATGTATGTTCCCCGATTACTCGAAGATGCCTGGACCGATTTTGAAAATTCTTTTTTTGTTTGAAAGGGTATACTTCAAAGGTGGTCCCATATAAATTTTATCGAAATCGGTCGAGCGATTTTTAAAATATCAACAATAAAATAAGTACTTTGTATAGCGTGCGCTTGTTGTTGTAAAGTTGGCGCGGGAGTTTGAAGTCGGTTGTTTAAAAAAGAATTTTTTATATTAAATTATTATCACAGAAAATTATAGAGTTGCCGCGGGAACCTAAAACCCTCAATCCACGCGCGGCAGCGGGCGCGGCGGCAGCGGGTATCAGCTAGTACTTCACAAGTGAGCTCACCCCTTCTTCTTGGTGATGACAAGGTGGTCGTTGAAGAGGAACAGATGCAGCGGCAGCTTGTGGAACTTCTTGCCGAACGTCAGCTTCAGCTCGTCCGTCTTCCACAGCAGCTGCGTCATCTCGCCCGAGCGCACGAGCCAGCGGATTGGCCTGCCAATACACACCTGCGTTAATCTACTCGTATGTTCTTCTTTAACGTTTAAACTATCGTAAATATTATAAATGCGAAAGTTGGTTTCTTTGTTGGTCCTTCAATCACGCCGCAATGGAGCAACGGATTCGACGTGATTTTTGGCATGGGCATGGTTGAAGACCTGGAGAGTGACACAGACTACTTTTTATCCCGGAAAGTTAAAGAGTTCCCGCGGGTATCAGCTAGTTCATTATAACTATAAATATATCACCAGTTATAACTCACTTGTTCTGTTGGAAAATGCCCGACTAGTTTCGAACCCGTCAGAGGCCCTTATCATTATTAGAAGTTACCACAGTGTAAACTAGATGGCGCTCATTGTATCTACATCACGGGATACATAATCGACTGAAACGTTACATACAAGCCTGAATCGCGATATTGAAGTTTTCTGAGAATAGCCAATAGCGCTCGCTATACATATACCTTTCAAACTTAGAACGGTCAGTGTAAGTAGTTAAGTACCAGACATGTCCCCGGGCACAACACCTGCCAGCGGCAGCGCAAATGCATATTGATTGAAATTTGATATCAATCTGCTGTCATATTCTTGCTTTAAAAACAGTATTTTTAAAGTTTACTAGCGACCCTCCCCGGCCGCGCGCGGCTAGTAGATACTAATAATCATAATAGTCCATACGCTATATAACCAGTGGGCAGTGGGCAGCAAATCAGGTTTTACATTCATATGTGTACCTTCGATCTCGCCTGGAGAGCGCGGGCCCCAAGTCAGGCGCGTGTTTGAGCGCGGGCGGCACGAGTATGGCGCTCGCCACTCGCCACAGCTCCTCCACGCGCTCGGTGTTGCGCGCGCCTTCATTGCATTGCGATACGAACTGAAAACATACACGCAATAGGGAATATGCATAAAATTTAAATTTGTCTCAAATATTTTTTTCTACATTCTTTATTGTCTTTCCTACATTATACTTAAAAGGTATTTTTTTTATTTAGTTATTATTTAAACCCAGAAAATATTAAATAGAAAGTGAAAAATAAGGGAGGCAAATTCAAACTTGCAAAACGCGTCACCATTGGTCGAAACGAAATGTGACGTAAATGGTCACGTCAGTGGATTTATCGGCGTCGATATTCATACTGTGTTAGTAGTATTTGTGAGAAAAAATTGTTTAAAACTGTATTCCTGTGTGATTACTTGTTAAATAATAATAATTATGAAGTAACTGAACTGAATCACTATAGTAAACAAACACGGGAAATAACCAATGACGTCATCAAAAGCGCGCGATTAATGGTGGCGTTTGAACGGCTCAAATTTATACTTAACTTTGAAACACCAATTAACGTAATTATTTGACTATTTTCAAACCTATTTATATTTTTCACTATGTTATAAAGATGTAAATGATTGATTTAAGAAATAAAAATAAATCATGCATATTCCCTATTGGGTTGGGCAATTGGATCCGTCGAACTTATCTGAACCGGAGGCCAAAATTGGAACAATTTTTTTTTGAAATTTACACTACACGCTGTCACCGGGTCAGATAAGTCCGTGAGATTTTCACATCTCAATCAAATCAGACACTTGTTTTTCAAACGTCAAAACGCGCAGTCAGTATGGGATTTTGTATGAAATACATGCTTTGACGACAACAAAGTTCGCCGCACTTTTTTGCTTTAATCGATGGAAATTATTATAAAACTAACAACCGACGTAGATATTATGTATTTTGATCAGGTCCTAACCTAACTTAACAACAAAGGGCCTTCATTGGTCGGTTAGGTTGAGCATACAATTATTAAGAGTAAAAGACTCGATGCGATGCCGCGGGCAAAAGCTAGTTTACTATGAGAAATGAATGTCTTACGTCGTTGAGCGTAGCGAGCGCGTGCATGCATCCGTCGTACTCGTGGTCCTCTGCCGCAAGGTTGCGCAGCACGGCGTCCAGCAGCAGCGGCAGCCGCGTCACGCGCTGCATCGGCAGCATGAGGAAAGAGTGCAGGGAGAGGCTCTGGCACGCTGGATGGCTCTCCAGCCTGCAGACACGACGAAAGTTTAGTTTAAGTGCTCTTTGTTTATTTATTTTTATTTATTTGGCAACCAAAACAGATAAAAATAAATTTTGCACTAACCTAGTCTTATCTTTAACAACATTTTGAACCTATTTTAATAATCTTAGAGGGTCGCACTACATGATTGAGGTTCTTAGAGAACTAATAACTGGCGCGAAAATTGGCTTTAACTACTAAATGACTACTAGTGAAATGACTATTTTTGAAACTTCTTTACAATCGTTGTGATTTGAGAATTCGATGAAGCGAGAAAGCGACACCTAAAAGAGACAAACATATTCATAATATGATTTAGCCTGCGAGAGAATGAGATAGAATACCAGTTATATTTATCTCATTTTCTCGTAGGTTTTTTCTGCTTCTGCCGTGTGTGAATTGCACACACATACTTTTTTTGTCATTATTATGAAATTGTAAAGGATCTCCCAAAAGTCATATCCACGTTCCCTGTTAGTTTTATGTTGAATAACCATTTTAAACTATCGATTAAAGTAAAAAGTTCGTCGAACACGCGTTTTGATGTTTGGAAAAAAAGTTGAACATCATACATTTTTACGTGATAGTTTAATTTTCTTAGATTAATTAATTAAAATGCCTAAATGTTGTGCATTCACAGGTGATAATAAAGGCGCACACCGTTTTCCTCCTGATGAGGAAAGAAGAAGACTATGGTACAAAACCCTGCGCCACCAAAATTGGAAACCTAGTTCATCGGCTAGGTTATGTATCGCTCACTTTAGACCTGACAATTTTTATGGCGAGAGCACATACATTGATTTTTTTGCCAGATTCAATTCAAATAGGACGCCTAATTACCTCAAACATTTACGCAAATGAACCTGACAGTTACCAGCGAGGGTGGCGCCATCTGAGATTAGCTTTGCCTGTCCCTCCCCATTGCCGACTCACGACTGAGCACGAGTCTCTTTTCGGAAATCTAAATCTATGCGGATGCAGTCGCTAGAATTATCTTGAATAATAAAGGAGGTAGGTATAAAGAGACTAAACACCAGCTCACCTCTTCAGCGCTGCAGCGAAGGCCGGTCTGTCCCGCAAGCGCTGCAGCGTTTTGACCATGAGCGGCTGGTTCTCGCAGTACTTGACGTATGCGTGGAAGCGCGCCTGCGCGTGCCGCTGCACGATGTCGCATATGCCGTGAAGGAGGATGTTCTCCTGCCAGCACCGCTCCAGGTCTGTCATCAGCAGTTGGGAGCATTTGCGCACTACCAACAAAATAGGACTCTTACAAAGGGAATACATACGTTCATCTACCAAACAACCTAGGACATTTATGCTGAGATGTATAGACCGAACTTTGACTTTGCTTAGACTTAAGACATGGTTAAACCGAGACAGATTTATGTAACTCACATAAGTCCATCTCGTTTTAACTCTAAGTTAAGTCTGAGCTAAGTCAAAGTACGCTCTATAGATCTCAGCATTAGATTCATTTAGAATTTTAGAGCATTTATTCTCAAGGGTTACCTACTTAATAGACAAAACTCCTTTTGGAAGCTTCAGGCAAAAATGCCCACCTGGTAATTTACGGCAGACTGGAAGCCCTCAGGAAAAGCAATAAATAATTAACGTGAAGCGGTGGAAAAATAAATGGTAGCTTCTAATGGTAGCTGAGATCCTTTTCATCTTACTGAGATAGCGAAGAAACAAGCAGTTTTCAACGTTCTAAGCTTAGGCGAAGCTTAAAAGATCGTTAGAATTTACAAAGTGTACCCACACTTTGTAAATTCTAACGATCTTTTAAGCTTCGCCAACTTGACCTTGGGATCATCTACCTCAATGAAGCCAGTCGATAGGCAAAGTGGTTCCATCAGAGATGTGCTACGTTTCTAAGCTAAGATGTGTGTCATTATACCCACAATAGGAGTGCTTGATTTTCATCGCTAGATGACAGAGCTCCTATTGCTGTGTTTGCTACTACCACGCTTCTAATGATAGAAGCTTACACTTGCCCTTTTGGGGTTACATGAATATCACCTGGTCGTCGTGGTCTCAACCAATAGACGCCCATTGCTGGACGAAGGTTTCCTGCATGGATCTCCGTAGAACACGGTCTTGTGCCGCTTGCTACCGGCGGCTCCCAGCTACTAGCTTGATATCGTCTTTTCACCTAATGAGTGTCGTCCAACGCCTTGCCTGGTAGTAAAGTAGAGAACAAAATCTCCCAGTCCTCTCGCGGCAGCACGTGCGGGTCGCGGAAGGCGGGGTGTGAGGTGAAGTGCGCTTCCAGCACGCTGAGCGAGTTGAGGTACGACGCTTCTGGCGTTAGAAGCTTACAGTTGGCCTTTTGGGGTTAAACGAATCTCACCAGTTCTTAAACTACGTCCACTGCAGACGAAGGTTTCCTGCATGGATCTCCACAGAACACGATCTTGTGCCGCTTACTTCCAGCGGTTCCTAGCTACTCGCTTGACATCGTCTTTCCACCTAATGAGGGTCGTCCAACGCCACCTTACCTGGTAGTATAGTGGAAAACAAGGTCTCCCAGTCCTCTCGCGGCAACACGTGTGGGTCGCGGAAGGCGGGGTGTGAGGTAAAGTGTGCTTCCAGCACGCTGAGCGAGTTGAGGTACGACGCTTCTGATGTGAGGAGCTCGAACTTCGCCTCTTGAAGCTTCTTCTGGGCAGGAGCTAAGGAACCTGGAAAAAATCCGTACGATATTATGTGAATTTCGAGAGTCTATTGTTTTTAGAGAAATGCCTGAGTAGCTTGCAAAATGGATTTGCTAAAATTAATTTAGTGAAACCCGAAAAATTAATGCACTAGACTGACTATAATAAGTAGGTACATCAGCTAAGAACACGTTTTCAAGTTTCGACCAATCTATGTTTAAGACCGATAACTGAGAAACTTTTCTATAAGCTGATGTCAGGAGTAGGTATTCCAAAAGTCGCGCGGGTGCACTATCGCATGTACGTATTGAAACTGTATATATAATATAGAAGCGGCATATCAATACGCATTTTTCACACAGTTACAATTTACAAATCATGTCCGGAGCGGACGGACAATCACGCTCTTATACGGCCTAAGAATTCGAAAGGAACCATGCCCATGCCCATTCGGAAAAGATATTTTGCTCAAGGAACTTCTATCAATGAAATAAATTGTAGGCGTTAGGCATTAATTAATTGAAAGTCCACTCACTGAGCACGGAGGAGTTGACGACTTCAGGCACCTCGCACCACAGCGTGCGTGCGGGCCCGCGCGGCGCCACCAGCGCCATGGCGGAGGGCCGCGACGATGTGGTGCTGGTACCGCCGACGGAGCCGCCGCCGCCTGCTTCGTACGCGTCCGAGTCCGAGTCGCCGGTCTCGCGACACGCCGACTGCGAGGGACAAAAAAATGGCGTGAGTTATCATCTCAACCCACAACTGGAACCATACTGCCAACGCTTAAAGCAATACTGAAGCAATATTACTCAAAATGACGGTTTGATGTCAAGGTACGTGACATCAAACTAAGGCTATAAGCGATGACAGTACGGTTCCAGCGCTCGAGTCTCCTTTCGGAATAAGAAGGGGTTGGTTATATAAGTGAGGATTGGCAGACTTCACACCTTGGAGAACATTATGACAATTCTCGAGCATGCAGGTTTCCTTACGATATTTTCCTTTAATAATAATAATAAAAGCCTTTATTACTGAAAAAAATAAAATACTTATAAACTATTTTACATACTTAATTTAACTGTTACTTAATTTAACTGTTATAATAACTTTTTCGTACCACTTGCTCAAAAAAGTGACATTCTATGCCACAAAAAGCGAACATAACAATAGTCATTTTTAATCTGTTAAAAACAGGGAAAGAAGATTGTACTGAATTTCATTCATCCTCTAGGGGGAGTGTGATTTTTTGGAATACTTACCGAAATTTATACTGAACTACATCTGTGTTTACACCATTGAGTTTGTATATAAAGCATTATACATCTTTTTGAAAAAGGAATACGCATTTATTATGCAGTCATGATTATTAAATAAAATTACGAAAACCGACGAGGCCGTATGAGCTTTGCTTTGCTTTGCCTTTGCTTTTCCGACAAAAAAATTAGTCTAGGAATTTGCCGCGTTTTTGTTTTCTTCAAATACATAAACGTTTAAGTTTATTTTAATCAACGACCTCAATTTTATAGACGGGCCCTGTCGAACAAAGAATGTGGACTTATGTTTAACAACGCCATCTAGTCTGAAAAGCGGGAACTTGCTTGCAACATATGCGCCATCTTGAAAACGTATGACTCGGTCATAGATTAGGACAGATGCGCTTGTCGAAAATAATACCTACATGAGTGTACTCTCTGAGGTAAACGATAAATGTTAGTATGACGTTGTTATTTTTACCACTTTTTTGTTACCAGTTTCCTGGAAAACCATTGAACCGATTATTATGCGGTTTTTTGTATTAGATATATGTATATAGCTTGTGAGAAGGTTCTTAGATATATTTAAAGGTCAAAGTCCACACAATGGGGCGCTGCAGTTCGTCGTGGGTTTTTTAAATTTAATTATTTGTCAATTGTTGATACTGAAGTTTTGTCGAAAAATTGACAGAAATAAAGTCATTTTTAGGGTTGCGAACCAAAATGATAAGAAAACAACCCTTGTGGTGCGACATGACTGTCAGTCACACTTAGCATAATTCGGTAACTACTAATGCAAAAAACTTGAAATTTAAAATAATAACAGCTAAAACAGTTTAAAATTATCCTCGCCAAACCTTATTTCAAATGAAAGAATTCAAAAATAATTATTAGTACTATTATAATAAAAAGGGGTTGGAATGGGAGAGGTGAAAGAGTACTAATGGATCGAGTCACAGAAAAATACTTCATTTGAAATTATTTTATTTTATACATTTCTAAGTATGCTACTTGCCATCAAAAGAAATATTAAAAGTTATTTTGAGATTTAAATCACTTACACAGTGTGCATTTAAAAATACGATTAAGTAATAAACACTTGTAAGTAGGTAGCTAGCTGTACATAATAGGTACTGAACAACTTTTGTTCAACGAAATAATAAAATTCTGAATTTAGAATTAACTATTTATTTTTCATCAAATATCAATCAATCAAATCAAAAATAATAATATATAATATATAATATAAATATTATAAATGCGAAAGTTTGAATGGGGATGTATGGATGTATGGATGTTTGTTACTCAATCACGCCCCAACGGCTGAACGTATCGGGCTGAAATTTGGCACAGAGATAGATTATAGTCTGAAATAGCACATAGGCTACTTTTTATCCCGGAAAATTAAGGAGTTCCCGCGGGAATCAAAAATCCTCAAACCACGTAGACGAAGTCGCGGGCATTCGCTAGTACAAAATAAAAATTATCAACTTTAATAAATAAAAACCCTTTATTTATTGAAGTTGGTTAAACATTAAACTCACGTCAATAACTAATTTTATCATATTATTACAATAGCATAATATTGCGTCTCGGAAGGTATTAATGCCTACTGTCCGTTCTGCCCATCTATGCATTAACTAATCTTGGTTGCATTTTTTTTATCGTACTGGACTGGACTATTCTAGGGCTGGAACCCAAAGCCGTAAGGCCAGTTAGTAAAAAAAAAATATCATACAGTTTGCCGCGGAAATTAAATGATTGCGAAATGGATAAAAATATTAAATAGGAAGATTATATAACGTTTTCTTGGAAATGTATAATTGTGAATTGAAACACTTACCTTAAAATAAAAATAATACAGTGCCAAACTAATAAGACTTTAGATGTTAACATAATAACAAATTATCTACACGATGAGCGACCGTGATCGCGCTACGACGGGGACAAAGACAGGCTTATGACAGGTTATAGGAGCGCGCTCTCATAGTTGGTCGCCCGCCATTTTTCTATGAAAGGGCCCATCTAGTACTTACATATATATCGATGATTTTAATTTATTTTTATAAATAAGTTAATGTTTTAAAAATACGTTACGATGTTAATTCAAAGCGACAGTGACAGTGAATTGTCGGATTCCATCAGTGCAAATGCTGCCGCAATTATAAATAATTTGCTTCCAACAAAATCCAAGGAAAATTACTTAAAAACGTATGAAGAATTTTCAATCATTATTTTTAATAAATGCTAATCTCATATTATTATTGTGTTAATTTTTTCGCAAATGGTACGAAAAGTAGAGTATTTTCCTCGGTGATAAAGCTGTCTTAGTCTTGGGTGAACTTAAATCCCTCGCTACACTCAGGACTCGTCTTAAATCCCTCGCTTCGCTCGGGAGTAAACCTCGAGTCCTTCGTTACGCTCGCGATTTAAATCGTCACCCGCGACAGAAGACACTGCTTTATCCCCTTGGTTAATAATCTACTAATCCTACTTATTTAACTTATCACTCTACTCATTTTACATTTTATTTACGATTTTTCCCTTATTTTCAGTACGCCCTTTGGACGAAGGCCTCCTCCAGTCGTTTCCATACTTCTCTGTCTTGTGTGAGCCGTTGCCATGTTGCTCCTATTATTATTTTAATAAAATCGTCACTCCACCTAATTCTTTGCCTCCTTCTTGATCTTTTACCATCTCTTGGGTACCACTCTGTGAGTTGTGACTCTTTTAGCCCATCTATCTTGGTTTTGTTTGCCAACATGTCCAGCCCACTTCCATTTAAGTTTCCTTATTTTTCCTTTCACATCTACTATGTTAGTTTCTTTTCTTAATGAATCATTTGCTATTCTATCTTTTCGTCTAACATGTAACATGCTGCGTTCCATTGCACGCTGGCAAATTGTGAGTTTATTCTCTAATTTTTGTGTTAGGGCCCAGGTTTGAGCACCATATGTTAAGATAGGGAGTATGCAGCTATCAAATACATTTTGTTTGCATTTTATTGGCATTTCTTTTGACTTCATTACTTCTTTTAGCATCCAATATCTGTTCCTACCGTATTTATATAGATATTTTCCTTTAATGTATTTTATTTCTTCGAACGCGCATAACAATGACAATAGAATCGAACCCGCGACAAGATCGGTTGTCTTAAACATTGTAAATGTGTATTTTTTAGAATAAAATTGTAATTTCTGGGGTCGGTGAGACGCGAGGACCTGCAGGCTTAGCATGCGCACAACGAGATATCTCGCGACGAGAGAGAGATGTTGTCGATGCCGGCTAATTTCTTGTGTGTTTACCCTCGCGCTTACGCGAGTCTGACTCGCACATGTACCTGACTATGTTCAGATTACGGGGTCTATTCTGTTATTGTTTATTCTGATATACTTAAGTTGTTAACTATACTATCCTAATTTCTAATGGTAAAAAACTGGTCAAGTGCGAGTCAGATTCGCGTTCAAAGGGTTAAACAACACCCTCGTTAGCAATCGGTTACTTTCTTCCCTCAATGAGGAAGTACTATTCCTTGACCGCATTATGCAGTAGGTGTAGCAATATGAACATCGGGCAATATAGACAAAATGTTAAATCAATGAATTTAAAGGAAAATAAAAGACAATATTGTTAAACCATATGCCTAAAATGTTGATTTATTCATTGCATAATATATTCCGATGACAATTTAAATGATTGAAACGATTCGTGATGGAAAATAAAAACTTTTACAAAATTAAGTTGCATAAATATTGTTAATGGAAGCAATACGGTTTGAAGAAGATTATTTTTATTCATCAAAGACTTTTTTGATTAGGATGCCAACAATTCCCTTGGGCTTCTGAAATATCTTATTTGCAAAGCCGTGACCAGCCCCGTTGCTATGAGAAGTTTCAGGCTTGCCACCTCCATACCCAACTCCAGTGCTCTTGGGAGGAGCGGCTGCGGGTTCTGTCTCCTGTTCTTCTTCTGTATTTCTCTTCACTCGAGCACCGTCGAGGGACTGGATGATGCATACAAGTAATAGAACGCAGAAGATAGCCTAAAACAAATATAATTTATTTAATATTACTCACAAAGAAACAATCATATTATTATACCTAATATCTTCTACCCGAGGCTTCACTCATGTTACGTTATATTTTTAACCGACTTCAAAAAAGGAGGAGGTAGGTACTCATTCGACTGTATGTTTTTTTGTATTTATGTTACACGATTATTCCGCTAATTATGAATCAATTTTGATGATTTTTTGTTTGGTAGATCATACTTCAGAGGTGGTCCCATATACATTTTATCCAAGTAGATTTAGCGCTTTTTGAGAAAAAAAATTATATATGTGCCAGATAATGTTTTTTACTTTTTAGTTTAAGTTGGTACTTATAGGTATAGTTTTGAAGTCGGTTTTTAGTATTATATGAATAGCGAATAATTATTACACAAAGGAGTTTAATTTAAAAAATCCTTTCTTAGCGGATAGACGTCATAATAGCTGTATGTATGCCAAACAGCCCAATGCGTCCATTGGTTTGAGCTGTGCGTTGATAGATATCAGTCAGTAAAGTCCGTTTTTAGAAACAAATTTTAATATATTTTGTTTTATATAATTTAAAATTAAAGTTCAATTTTCTAGATCCTCAATTCTAACTTAAGATGGGCATAGGTTTGATTTACTGACGAGCGTCAAAATATTCAAGATATGCAATAACTTAAATGGCTGTATTGCGTTGAACTAGAAGCATGATTATATTACAGCTCCAGGACTACAGACCTTTGTATTTGATATTAATTTTAACTTGATACCTCAACGCGGTCCTGAGAAAAGGGAGTTGACAGACAGACAGAGGGGCAACGAAGTGATCCTATAAGGGTTCCTTTATCCTTTGAGGTACGGAGCCCCAAAAATGTATAGATTATACAGCTAAACAGAATTTTCTATAAAATAAAACAAAAAACAAAAAAATAAGGTCGAACTAATTTAAAAAATACGTGGGGTGAACTTACCTTGAAATTCATGATGACTGAATAAAAGTTGGACGAAATTTCTGCAATATATACCGTGGGATATCTTGAATGATAAATGAAATGGTTTCACGAAGGGCCAATATTGGGTTCAAAAAGCCCATTATCTTAACAGTAACGTAAAGGATATCCTCGAATTTATATTTTGTTTAATCTACATGAGACATCACTACCTTACTTATAAATTAATGGGAAAGTGTATCTATTTGTTTGTTGGTTGGTCCATTAATCTCGCCGCAACGGAGCAACTGATCAATGTGATTTGAATAGATGAAGGATACCTAGTTAAACACCAAGACCTGGAGAGTAGAGAGTGGCATAGGCTCGTGGCTACGTTCCCACGGGTTTTTTAAAAAGGCATTTGAAGACAACTATCTCGTTCAACCCACTTAGCTTTTTGTGGGGGCTGGAGTTTAAAGGTAACCGTAAAGCAATTTTAAACGCCTGTCATGGAACTTGCCACTTTTTGACTAATTTTTTCAGGGTTGCCGTGAAAACCACAGGTAACCATAAAGAAAATTTAACTTGAACACAACGGTTTGGTGAAAGTTGATCATAATAACCATCATAACGTTAAATAAATAAATATCTTTATTTACAGACATGACTTCCAATTATAAATACTACATACTACCTACATGATAAACGTTAGCTAATGTTAGTACTGTACTGTTAGCAAAAGAAAAAAACTTAGAACTGTGTTAATGGTGTTAGTTAATTAATATAATATCCTTTGTGAAACACTGGGAATGCATGTGCATGCGTACCCAGTGCCTCACAAAAGGGTTTTCAAATCTTTCAACCAGTGTATTCAGAATACCGTTGGCACTCCCCCGCATCCTGCCCATCACTGATGCTGCTCTTTTTCTCATAATACCATAGAAGCCATCTGTATGGGCTTCAGCAAACATCAGTGACGCACTGCAGAATCGGGGCAACCCAAACAACACTCTGAACCCGTTATTATATTGGACCCGCAAGTCGTTGTAGGCCCACTGCGTATATGTCACCCACAGGCTGCACGTGTAGAACGATTGGCAATATGCCTTAAATAGCGTGAGCTTTACCTCCTTGTTGTAACGTGCAAACCTACGAGCCAACATATTGCATCGGACCGCCAACGCCCGGCGTTCCCTTTCAATGTCTTTAACATCTGACAAGTCCTCAGTTACCATGTGCCCCAGGTATTTGAACTCTGTGACTCTTTTGAGTGGAATACCGTTCAGAGTAACTGGAGGAATATCATTCAACGCACATCCTCGGCTCTTAAAAATTAAAAGCTCGCATTTTTTAACGTTATAATGTCCGTGTGACTCAGCATACGACTCACATATTTTGAGCAACCTCCTGAGTGCACTAATTGATGGACTCAGCAGAACCATATTGTCTGCGTAGCTTAGGTTGTTGATAATGGTTAACAAATATCGTAGGTATAACTATTGCGTATACAATTCAAAATACGACAAATGTTCTTATCCCAAAGACAACGTTAAAAATATTGTAGATAATATATCTAATACGTTTACAAATCAAACTACGACAATAGTTATTTTCATCCCACCATCTCGGAAAGAGTATTTTTAATCTTCGATATCTGAATGCAAAAGCAGTTATTATCCTGAGCGTCAGCGAGGGAATCCAAAGAGCACGAGGTGAAAAATCTTTTCACTCGAGTGCAACACGTAACTTTTCATCCCACCTCAGCGAGGAAATGACATCAGACATGACGTGAATGAAAATGGTGCGCGCAAAGCAAATTAAAAAATTACACCAAGAAGGTTACGAGTGTGAGTTTTTAACAAATTAAAAACGGTTGTATGGAAATTCGGCACCATAGAGGTAGAAGTAAATAGGTTTTAATGATGTTTTGAATTCACAAACTTCATAGACGAGTGATATTTACTAACGTGCACACGATGTTCTAAATTCAATTTACTTTATCCTCAAGAGGATAGTAACGGCTTTTGCATTCAGACATCGAAGAGTAAAAATACTCTTTCCGAGATGGTGGGATGAAAAATATGTTCTTATCGCAAAGACAACAAAAAAACCCCAAATGTATTTCATTAATATTAACGGCTAGTTTCAAAATATTAGACTACATAACAACAAAACAAATATGGAGTAAGGTCAAGTTTAGCTGGCGCCAAGGTCTCGCAAATTATCAGGTGTAATTAGTAGACCAATTAGCGGAGTAGATAGAACCGTTTGTTTTGAACAATTACTGTCCAAACTAACTCAATTACCACGTGGAATGTTTGTAAAAATGTGGCTAATTCGTTTCTTCCTTTTATGGAGAATATGGATTAGTGCTTCAGATATTTTCTAAACAAATACTATATTTTACTTCACAACACTTTGTTGGTCTCTACTGTTTACTTATTCATCTGTTAGGTATTTGTTTCTTCAAAGATATAAACTTTCCAATAGTCCGTAAATATTCTTCAACAAAATCCATCCCTCTTTTTCTGGGTCTTCCATTAAGGCTTATATTCTTTTTGTTATCACTTTAACTTCTCTTGCACTCTTCTTTTTGTTATCACTTTTGTTATCTCTTCTCTTGCACTCCCATTCACCGCACTGACTAATACCAATTTTGGTGCTTTCTTTTTTATTTTTTGGTTCTGAAAATTCTTGCCCGAAATAGACGAGGATGGCCTGGGTTAGCATTCGGAAATCAACTAGATAATGATAAAAAACCCAAATACGAAACAAATACCTAGTTATGTTACCGTTACTTATCCTCGTTTAGTGAGGGATGGAGCATCTTCTGCAGTAAAAATATTGCTTGAACGCATTGATTTCACTCACTGATCATAAATTGAACACTTGAACAATGATTAAATAAAACTAAACTGGTATTAATTATAAATTAATGTTTGTTTACGCGACAGGACAATCGCGTCTAGACACACGTGTATAGTATTATGTATGACGCATAATGTCTCAGCGTGATTTCTTAGATTTACCAACCGCCGATGACGCGTAGAAATACCTTGACTTAGGCACCTACCTACACCCGTGTGTCTCGAATTCATTTCTTCCTTATCTACTAGTCAAGGAGGACTGTTAGTTTATTTATATTGAATCGGATACGACCTTGCGTGTTTTTCTGTTAATCACAAATTTCGAGAGGTCAGGGATTATATCTGTCAAGGTTCTAATACCTACAAGGAAAATTGTTTTCAGTCAGACTAATTTCGGTCACCAGTGCATTGATATTGTTATAGTTATGTAGGTAGTTATTGGCTTCTGATTCTAAAAAATAGATGGAAAGCTGCCTAGAAGACTAATCTTTGACGATATAAAGAGATAACTTTTAGCATCAAAACAGTGTTTTTCTTTGTATACCTACGGTATTTTTACCCAAGTGTGTGCGCATACACAGGTGTATCTGTTCCTTTACTCTCATGGCCCGCTTATCATGTGGCTTTTAGCAAGTTTAGTAAGACTAAACGAGACGTTGCATCTATAACATTTGCATTTACGAAAAATTCGACCGAAGCAGACAAACACGTATGTATACAACAATATCGAGTAACTTTATTGCGAGTCGTGCCAGCAGATTTTCAAAATCAAGTTTGGCTGTGCTAGCCACTTCCGGGCACACTCATGAAGATAAAACCAAGATGTCGCCGTCGACGGATACGTCAAGGAAGACATCATCATTAGCAAATTAGTGAAGGGACTTCTTACCTCGACTTTAGCAGCGTTGTAGAACTGGTAGAGCGGCTCGTGGGTGAACAGCGAGTGCGGCAGCGGCGAGGCGGGGTGCGAGCCCGACGACGCGCCTGATGACGTCGAGATGTTCCCCGCTTGGTACAGCCCTGCTTCCGCGTACCTGGAGGGCAACGTAACCAATTTAGCCGCATATTACCATCAGTAAGTTCTGTCAGAAAAACATTGGAACCAGAGACGTAATCATTTCATTGCTTTTAAAACGTATTACTCGAACTGTTTAAGGAGTTCATACATGCTTTTGGACGTGCAGACATCTATGACTTCTTAAACATTTGAAAAACTATTACGATTAGGATTTCCTGACACAACCGGAGGGCAGAATGCGCACCGGAGCGCACTCTGCTCATAGTATATTTTTTACCCGGCAGACACGGCGTAGACTGTCAGAATGTTGCCGGATCGTATGTAGACTTCTATTTCTTATTTTTATGGCTTTTAGTAATAGTATATTCGTAGAGTGAGAGAGACAGATTTTTTTTTGATATGCAATCGGGCCTTTCCCATGTTTATTGACGACAGCAGACGATCCCATATCGATAACGTGAGGATGTGCATAGGTAAGTGGTAGAGATATGGATCCAGAACTTTGAAATAGGTAGTCGTGAGGTGGTAAGAATTTATCAGTGAGTTTTAACTAGCGAAAAAATGCGGCAGCGGAATTCATTTTTAGGGTTCCGTACCAAAATGGTAAAATGGAACCCTTATGGTGCGACTTTCTCCGTCTGTCTGTCCGTCTGTCCGTCTGTCCGTCCGTCACACTCGATTATTTCAGTAACTACCGAAGCTATCGACATGAAATTTGGAATAGTTGTGTATATTAGTGGCCCAAAGACACTGGAATAAAAAAAAATTGAAAATTATTTTTGTTCTTATTTAAAAAGGGGGGAAAATCTGAGGGTTGAAATTTAAAACTGAGATAACTGTACTGTGTGTGGTATCATATGAAAGGGTTTACCTTGTACATTCTAAAACAGATTTTTAATTATTTTTAATTATGACAGTTTTTGATTTATCGGGGAAAATGTCTAAAAAAATACCGTTCCCCCCCCCCTTATCTCCGGAGTTTACCAATCGAAAAATTTGAAATAATTATGGTCAATAGGAATTTACGTATATTTTACAGGAAAACTATAGCTAATGCTCTAACTAGCATAGTTTTTTTTGATATTAACAATAAATCTCTACAAACAAAGTTAGTCTTGCGGTTCATTAACAAAGGTAATTATTTATTAATAATGGTACGGAACCCTTCGTGCGCGAGTCCGACTCGCACTTGCCCGGTTTTTTAAATTTGGAAAGTGGAAAAGTTTTAAAGTTAGTTTACCTTAGTTCTTCTTTCTCTACTTGTGAATATTCAACGCATCGTTACCTCATAGAGATTGCTAAAACAACCAACCATTTCAAATTCCACCTGAGTTTTGCATAAGAACCTAGGGTTAAAGATTATCAAAATATTGCGCGATCCGGAAACGCAAATTACACCGCACACAAAGCCAGGCGCGTTTGAATAATGCGTTTATTGTGGTAAGGTGACATCCCTGATATCCAGCTGAGGGTCAAAGAAAGTCACGGAGAAAGTCGCGGTATGAACATTTGTCCTTTATAAATCCTGATAAGAGACCTCAGAATAATATTATGAGGGCATAAAATTCGTAAAAGCCCTTCTATATGGCAAGCCCCAGGGCTGTATTATGAAACTTGTGCATTATTCAATAGTTGTTATTGGCTTTTACGGAAACTACTACACTACTTCTTTACTTTTTAGAGAGTTGAGGAAGACTGTGTAATAATTCTGCGTCACTGATAATAATAAGTCTGCACTTCAATTTGAGTTTGGTCCACGGGTTACGAAGTAACTTTTTTTTTTTAAACTTTGGAGTGAACCTTCGAACCTTATGTCAAACTATTAGTTATACTGTGACATGGTTCTACCTTTTCTGAAACATTTTGTAAAAAATTTGAAAAATCTAAGATAAGTAATAATATATTGTACTGTGGGATAAGGTACTAAGTACATATCGCATAAAGCAGATTATTTAAAAATCGACGTTTTATCCGACGTACCTTGGTCGTCCCTAAAATAAGGATTATAATTCTGAAACAAGACTGTCAACGAGATTAAAATAATGCTGCTTTAAGTGATGGTAGTAATCCTGTACACATCATACTAATATTATAAATGCGAAAGTGAGTTTGTTTGTCGCTTTGTCCTTCAATCACGACGCAACGGAGCAACGGATCGATGTGATTTTTGGTATGGGTATAGTTGAGGACCTGGAGTTTTCGGAAAATTAATGAGTTCCGGGGGGATCAAAAAACTTCAACCACGCGGACGAAGTCGCGGGCATAAGCTAGTTTATAATATTGCAATATAACAGGTTAGGGTCATGAGACCAAATTCACGTTAAATTACATATCTCGTTGAAGAGTTTTTACGGAGCACGCAACTGTTTCTGGAAAACCTGTCCTACGAATTGATAACTTATTTAATAATTATGACACGATAAAGTTAATGACCCACGATAACTTACAATTTGTGGCTTAAAACCCCTGTTTAAAAAGTGAAAGAATAATGGGAATCCGAAAGTTTATATTAATGTGGCAGTTAAGTGCATTATTGCTATAATAAAATTGAAATAATATGTAAAATTCGACCTGCTCGGCGATGGTTTGCTTTGGTATTATAATTAACTAGATGATGCCCGCGACGTTGCCCGCGTCGATTATTTTTGTATTCCCGCGTCCTTCCCCGTGTTAAAAGTTAAAACCTGTCCTTGCACCCAAACATCAAAATCGGTTGAAACTTGAAAAAATGGGCAGTTTATAACAACTCGTTACGTTGTAGACGTCTGTCTGACCAGACAGGCACACTTTCGCATTTATAATATTAGTATTTTATTTTATTCCACTACTAGTTAGCCCTTGACTGCGATCTCATCTGATGGTAAGTGATGATGGTAGGGGTATGGTAGTTATATTAAACCCATACCCCCATAGTCGGTTTCTACACGACACCGTAACGGAACGCTATATCGCTTGGCGGTTTTTCTTTGTCGGTAGGGTGGTAAGCCACAGCCGAAGCCTCCCACGGGACAAAACTATGGATAAGCGCTCCCGGGTTCGATTCTCGGCTGGGTCAATATGGAAATTTAGATTGGTTTTAAATGGGATTCAAATGTTGAGCATATACCCTATTTAAAATTGAGAATACACAAACACACAATTCCAAGGTTTTCTTTCGCAAAACTTACAATGTTAACAAAATAATGTAGAACAGGATAAAAAACAGTTACTTAGTAGGCCACTTCTTAGATAACAAAACTACAATTTAGTTCTGACCTTGTATTTCTCGTAAGTCGTAATCTCTCGTAATACTTGGTAAAAAACGTGCTCCATAAACCAATGCCTTGAGTCGAACCAACTGAATTTAAAATATTTATCAGTTAATTTAATCACTAAAACCATTAAAAACCGGCCAAGTGCGAGTCGGACTCGCGCACCGAGGGTTCCGTACAAACATGTAGTAAGTTTTAAATTATTAAAAAAATACGAAAAAAACACGTTTATTGTATGGGGACCCCCCTTAATATATATATTTTTTGAATTTTTAGTATTTGTTGTTATAGCGGCAACGGAAATACATCATTTGTGAAAATTTCAGCTTTCTAGCTATCACGGTCTATGAGATACAGCCTGGAGACAGACAGACAGACAGACAGACAGACAGCGGAGTCTTAGTAATAGGGTCCCGTTTTTACCCTTTGGGTACGGAACCCTAAAAATTATATACGTAAACACAACTTAGCTGTCCCTACTAGTAGTAACTTACTTTTAAATGTTTATAAAGGCGACTTTATAGTCTGTAAAACTTTTTACTCTCAAGAAAAACTAGGCTCAGAAGGGCTGGAACCCCGAGCCGTAAAGCCAGTTAATATAAAAAAAACTCAAGAAAAGCTGTTAACTTAGTTCGAATCCACTGTAATATTATACGCAGTATTAAACCGTAAAATAAGAAAATATGCGCCACTAGTCAACCAAAATTGTTATACCTATTTATCTATTTTTAATTTACACGTTGCATGAAAAAAATTGAACTGAAAGTATAAACACATTTGTTTCAACTAAGCACAGTCAAATAATCAGTTGTATTTAAAAATTCATATTAATTAAGTAGCACAGTTAACCTAAAAGTTAACCACAGGAAAATTTCCATCCGTTGTCTGGGACCGTTTTCGTCACCGTCTCGCGAAACCGACGAATATTACTGAGAGCCTGAGAGGATTCGTAACCGGCTGATGACCATTCGAACATGTAGGTATAGGTAGTAGGTATACTTAAATGTAAAGTTGAATCGAGTGCTGGCCCAATCTATAGGAGTTTAGCGGGAACTTTTGTCAACGGTAAGACGAACAGAAGGGTCAAAAACCCATTGCGACGAGCAACATTGATTTTAAGAGACCATGCTCAAATAATACTGTATTTGCATGGTATTATTGTATTATTTGTTTTTTAGATTTCTCTTTCGTGACTTAAAAATCCTAAAGAAAGAAAAAAATAGGATACCATACCTTGTAATTATAGTCAAAGGTTATGTATTTCATACTAATTCGGTAATTTCTTAAATCTTAATAGGATTTCAGATAAAAGATTTGCAAGACCGAGATGCATTAACGGGCCGGCGGAGGGCGAATTGCCCATACAAACTTAATACCAAAATAATTTGTAATTCGAGAATATTTCCACCATATTATGCGATTATTAAGATTGAACTTGTATTTATCTAGGTCCCTGGATAATTATTTTTTTTAAAATACTTTCCCAAAATTAAATGTAAGCACATTGCGTTTCGCATGTTTTTACGACATGAATGACATGTTTTCTCCTTATTTGTTTCATATTATACCAACGATATCTCACGTACTAATTGATCAGGAACATAGCCTATATTGTTAAGTTACAGAATAACAACACGAAGTTAAAAACGCAACAATTTTTCATTCATCATTTTAGGTATTCACGGAACAAGACCAAAATGTATAACAAACTCTGTACGCTCATATTTCTATCGCGCTTGCACGCGATCATGTGTCATCAGCCAAATAGAGATAGCAATATAACCGGCAAATTTATATTACGGGTCCGAATAGAAGTTGCGAGCGCCGCTCCTCGGCCTCATAGAAATATACCTATGCTATAGAAAATATGTATGAATGAAAATGGCTTATCTTGTAGCAATCACTACATAATCAAGCATGACAAAGCTGGTCTCGTATTAATGCACCGTAACTGATTGATTTAAAAAAAAATGTTAATAAAAAGATTTTGAATATATTTTTTATTTCATTCGATAATAATTAAAGATTTACTTACGTCACAGACATAAGACGATTTTCGTCTTTAACACTATTATTATTATTATTATAGCCATTTATTTCCTTATCAAATAAAGACGTTGAGTCCATTTTTTAAGAAACAAGTTCATAATTTTACTATGCACTGTCCATCTCAGTTGACTTTTTAAATTGAAAAACACTCTTTCACACTATTAAACGCTGTTGCTCGTGACTTACGGCAAGTCATAACGGTGGTACAGAACAGGCTTGTGAGTCAGGCCCGCGTCACTGGCTCGCTGCGCTCCCAGATAACAATCCTCAATCAACTCACATCCTCTACAACAATTAGTTGCCTCTAGATAACTCAATGAGGATCTGGGAGATTTACGATCGCGATTTTACTGGATTGAGTTTACATCGAGAATATGATACCTACACACTTTATTTTTGAGGAACTTTTCCTTAAAAAAAATATTCAAGGGCAATGTGCAAGTGTATTATAAAAGGAGATAGGTATCATACTGCTGCATGATTGGAATTTCCTAGTAATCGATGGAACCAATCAATTAATGCATTGATTGGTTCATTCATGTAGAGAATTGTTTAAATAGGACATAATTAACTCCGAAAAGTTAGAGGAAGTACCTACTTGCCAGGATCTCACTATCACTAGGTATTTCTATCAATGCCTTTTTACTACTTTATTAAATATCACTTGCGGGAACCACTTGCGATGATACCTGTATTTCTGGGAGCTATTCATAGTTCTCCAGAGTTCTCTTTTAAGTAGGTGTGACCTGTGAATCTCTTTCCATTTCATAAACTGTTCGCCAACTTTTTAACGTAATTAATTTTTGATACTCAATAGTAGTAGTAGAATTACTGCCATACTTCGTTAAGAACATAACGCAAAACAAAGTAAAACAAGCTAGTAGTCGCTCAGTAGTCTTTAGTTCTGTCCAGTAACTCACCAGGACGAGGTGGAGGTCTGCGCAGGCGCCGCGTCCGCGCCGCACTCCGCGTACCACGAGGTGCGCGTGCGCGCGCCCTTGTCTTTGCGCGACAGCGTCGGCAGTAGCCGCTTTAGTTCTGTTCATCAAGAGAAAACGTAAAGCAGAGAACGAGTAAGGCAAAATACAGGGTTAATTTTAAAATACTAATAGCCACTTTAGGGTAAACTAAAAGCCTACTGAAAACACGGAGTTGAAAAGAAGAAGAAAGCAATAGAACAGGGAATTTATTGAGTTTAAAAAACTTGTAAGTAAAACAAAAGTGGTTCAATATTACGTACAGAAGCTACCCTTAACAGGTTATTACTTAGTAAGTATTTTTAAATTAACCCTATGTATACAGTAACACCTCGACTTTCATACATACATAGGTACAGATACCTATTTCCGCCAAGGATGTGCGAGGGAATTGCCATTTAGGAATTTAAATTTTGGCACAACCAAGCAACAACAACAAGTGGTACGGATGAATATGGCATAAAATTACTGTACGGGGCATTACTGTTACTACACACACTTATCTTAGTACCACTATTATGTGTATAAGAACAACTAAATTGAGAGGAGTATCTGATGTCCTTTTTCAGAGGGAAATTTTCAAAAGGTTTAGAACTATTCGTTCTGTCAATTTAGTTTGGTTTATAACTGTGTACAGTGAATGACAAACAAAATTCACGAAAACTAATGTTAATTTTATTTTGCTATCTCAAATTCAAGGAAAAAAAATCCTTTGTTTGTTCAACCTACATACACGTACTGATTCGTTGAAATGCCTGTAGGCATGATGTCGTTGCGGTTAGCCCAACTGCCAAAAAGATCCCTATTTTCTAGTACGAGTCAGCTCTTGACAGCGATCTCTCTTGGTTAGTGACACTGTATTAGCCCGCTTTCACCAACTATACCTAAGTCTACCCCTAAGTAGAAGTCACTTTACGTAGGTAGCCCCTAAATACAATCCCTCACCCAATGTCATTTTCACCTTTAGGTGTTCTCTAAAGGTTCGTGAAAAAGAAATTGATAGAAAGCGTCACCTAAATTAGCTTAGCCCGTTAAAGGTAGGGAACATTGATGAAAACGGGCATAAGACTGACTGTGAGATCTATGGAGCGAACTTTGACTTTGCTTAGACTTAAGATATGGTTAAAACGAGACAGATTTATGTTACGCACATAAGTCCATCTCGTTTTAACTCTAAGAAAAAGTACGCTCTATAGATCTCAGCATGAGATCTATGCAAAAGTGCTTTGACTTTGCTCAGATTTAAGACAATTAAAGACAAAGTTTTGTACTCAGGCTAAGACAGAAGCGGGATAACCTGGATGGGGTATGACAATTTTGCGACATCGTTTCGAGAAGCTAAATCACTTGGAGGCAGGGCTTTGCTAGTAGGTATATAACCAAGTTGACCAGATCACAAAAAAAAATTAAGCCTGGTAACTAAACAGTCAATCACATCACAATTCACGACCTACATTCAAAGCCATTCAGTGTGCACAAAAGTAAACAAAACGAACGTTGATCATTCGTGTGGGTGTAACATTAGTACATTGTGCTCGGTTGCTCTACGCTTCCGTGCACAGATTGTATCATCGTGCTTACTTTGCATAATCATTACTATCTACAAGTTGCTATTAAGTCATGCTGTGACACAGATGTGAGTATCCAAGGACGTGGAGAGGAGTACGGAGTATTTAGCATGATCAGGAATTAGAGTATGAAAATGTACTAACAAATGAACATCGACTGCTTCTTAGGGGATCGAGGTCACGTCTTCACCCACAACAGTACTTTTACCACAACATTTTTAATCACAGCGTCGAAACACATTCTAGACCCAAAATCGCTAGTTTTAGAGCTCAATCTCGTCCATCACCCACAGCCCGCTCTCCCATAACGCGAACGATTTTAAAATCGGTGGTACTAAATTTGTGACTTTAAATCAACGGTGTTCGGGTTCGTTTAACCTTGACGCGAAAGCGTTCCCAGATGCTCCAAGACGCTCAGCGATGATTTAAAATCTTGTGGTAAGGGTACATACACGGACCGTCTACGTGCGAAACCTGCCAATAGGAAAATAAAAGAAAGGCCAGCCATGATGGTCAAATAAATTCACCCAAAATGCGTCACTAGAGTGAGCGAAAAATGCCAATATTAGGGAATAACCAATGTCTTTAGTGAGTTTTCTCAAAGTACTGGGAGACTGGACTTTAGGTACAACCAGGCTGAGTTTTGTGGAAAATGCTCAAAGACTACTTAAACTAGTAATACCTAATACTAAATAATCAACTGCTAAAAAGTAAGGTGTGGTGATACATCTGCAGCTAAATTCACTCACAAATGTGACACTGTTGGTAACGTCACGAAGTGCGAGTGAACAGCAGGAGACGCCTTACCATTTGAATAAAGATTAAGGTAACAAAAACAAACAACTTACGTCCCATTTAAAAGCGTTTAACTTCGAATACAAGGAAGTTGTGCGCGCAAAACAATTACAATAACTTATAACACCATAATTAGATAAAGTACAACATAAACGTGTGTCGCGTATTAACTGCAAAGGACGACTGAGAATCGGTAGGCAATAAAGAAACCTCGACTCTGCCTACACGCGGATTGCAACGCAAAGTAAGGTCGTTGGAGCAATTATCTGGCGCGGAAAATTGTTATACAGTTTATTATTGTTGCTTAGTTCAACTATTAATCCATGTTTTGGACCTATTTATGGTAAGTCATAACCGATAGCGTTTGTTTAGTTTGTTACCTACTTCTTGACGCTTTAATTTTTAGGCAATTAAAAAAATACTACTTGGAGAAAATCGTAGAAGACTTTTAAATCCAGGAAAGAGTAGATAATGCCCGTAGTCACGTATATAGCTGAATTGAATTCGGTTTTGCTCTTGAATTATTAAAAAAAATACCAAGATGATACTAGGTAAATGGGATGAACTTGAAAATTATAAGGAGGTAGCCAAAACTCTAAAACCGGTAGCCTCTAGCCGGTGTTTTTGGGGTGAAATGACCTCAACTTATTTAACGATGGTTACAACTTACATCATATACAGGTTAGTTTCTCAAACACGTAAAGCTGTGTTTTCAGTACCTACCGATATTTCAGCCGTAATGCTTGTACATATCCCACTCATCGATTTGAACACTTTTTATTTATGCACACCGATACAAATATACATTTATGATTTTTAAGTACCACTGAATGATTAAATCAATATTTTGTGAAATAAAATGCGTTTATTTCGGTCTACTGAAACTGTTTATCAACTTCAGTTCAGTTTATTTTTAAGTTAATTTTATTTTATTACTCAGAATAAAATAATCAACTCGTCCGTCCGGTAAACACGGCAACATTTAATAATATTAATTGGAAACGATGGCTAAAATTGGTGTCGTAATTTGGAAAGGCGGTTTGCAAGGTCAATTTATGTAATTTGCGTAATAAATATGGTACAGCTGAATATTTTGGCACTATGGAATAAATTATTATTAGATAAGATTTGATACTAATAAACAAAGATCTAAAATACATTTACAAAAGGAAAAGGATTGACTGACTGATTGAACTATCAACGCACAGCACAAACCACTGGACGGATCGGGCTGAAATTTGGCATAGAAATAGCTGTTTTAAGTAGGCATCCGCTAAGAAAGAATTATTGAAAATTCAACTCCTAAGGGGGTAAATATAGAACTTTGAAATTTTTATGAAAATCGAACCTAACGTAAGCGTAGCCACAGGCAAAAGCTAGATATGAATAAGATGTAACAATAAGGAAGGGGCAGAATGTTTAGACACATCAGATGAGAAAGGTATTGGGGCTAGTGAGACTATGGACACCTACCCAGTTTTTTGTAGTGGTGAATACTTAATTAAAACACCAAAAATACAAAAGATCATTGATTCCTTCATGATTGAAGATACCTACAGGCAGATTTGCAAAGGACTGGAAATGAATATGATACTTAATGATGTACTTAATGTTATGATAGGAAACAAATGGTTTAGCTGGTAACAAACCCAAATTGGAGCAATTAGAGAATTAAACTGACCAAAATTTTTCGGATCGAAGAAACTTAGATTAAAATCACTAGGTACCCTATTGAAATCATATGCATGTGAAACAAATAACGGTTTCACACGCTCAAATATATGGTATAATATATTCCTAATCTACTAAATCTAAATTACTTTAAACTAAATCAGAAACAAAACCGGTTTTTGAAAGAAACTACTAAATACATCTGAATTTATTTTATTCAGACATGAACAGATTCGAACAGAAATGACAATAAATCTTTTAAAAAATACATGAAACTTGAATTATATTTCGAAAACCGGTCCTTGAAAAGTTACACCACAACCCGAAAGTAAAAGAAATATAAATGCAGGTATACAAATAAGAGGTGAAGAACAAAGACAGTGCAAACATATAAAGACATTCACAAAGCCGTGAGATGTTATGTACCACAACCGCACCTCATGTCGCTGCAAATAACTAATATTTTATTAACATTCATAAAATTATTGTATTTAAATTTTGTTTAGAAGAAAGGGCGAATGTTTCACTTTTCGAAAAATTCCACCGAGCATTTTTCTAATGATACCATAATGATGCATTATTTCTACAAATGTTTTTTTCAAACACGTCACCTAGGTAGGTACCTACTAATTTATTTAGGGCAAAAGGCGAACTATGAAAATAAAAGAAGTATGTTTAAGAAAAAGCATTTTTATTAGTAGAAAATAGAAATGAATGTAATTATAACTTGTAGTACAGGTAAATAAGAAAAATAACACGGACTAAAGCCCAAAATACACGCTTATATCCTGACTTTGATATCTTCTATCACGTCTTGACATAAAACAAATAACTAGTTCTACTTATTGAATTATTTTATTTTGAACAGCACTAAGAAAATTGAGATTTTCGCCCTTCCTTTGATCAACTATATACAAAACTTCTTTCACTTTTTATATTATAGTCATAAGTACCTAATGCATTCTGTGTTAGGTTATAATTTTAAGTTAGGTAAATAGGTATAATTATAATATTAGTTATTTACAGGGACAGAGGCTCTGACCTCTGTTTAGCGCTGCCTTCGTTTCCGATATCAAATCCCCTTTTAATTGGAAATAATTTATAATATTATGTGTCAAGAATTGGAGAGACGTCAACTGAAACTAAATAACCAATATTTTACTACAGCCTCAAGTCTTATTTCGTACAACAATCACAACTTTTAGTTTAATTTGTCCAAATTCTTTAGAAAGGCTATTTGCTAATAACTATTTACACTAGGTCTTTCGAAGGTCCTTTGCTGTTTCATCGTAATATATCTGCAGTCTCGATGCCATGTTGCAATAAGAATATAATTCACATATATAATTTTTAATACGTCCATTCATCGAGGATATCTTGACCACATCATATCTCTCACTTTGCCATAACTTTTCAAAAATAATCAATCAAACATTTCCTATCCACAATAGGCATGATGACAGTAACCAAGAATCAATGCAATTATGAATTTATCTAATGAAATAGGATTCATGGATTATAAAAAACGTATTTTGTTTTCAATATAGAGTGAGATTGCTATTTATTTTGATAAAATAA
Organism: Erebia epiphron; assembly: GCA_963932025.1. Taxonomy (NCBI): domain Eukaryota; kingdom Metazoa; phylum Arthropoda; class Insecta; order Lepidoptera; family Nymphalidae; genus Erebia; species Erebia epiphron. Next base: position 25,139,572 of record OZ009948.1, read on the forward strand.
AACTATAAAATACAGCAATCCGCCATATTGCATAAAACACAAAGAAGCGAATGACGTCACAATTGTTTGTTTTCGAGCTTTGAAAATCACACTAAATGCTTACTGCACACTGCACAGAGTACATTGGTAAAAACAATAGTGACGTCACAACGACGCCATGACACCGCCGAACGTTTTGGCGTGAATTTTAAAATTTTAATTTTATCTACTAAACTTTATTTTTCTGCTGAAATAAGATATTTTTTCGAAATAGTAGATACTTCCGAACATAATCTGACCATTTTTCAAAATCAGTCATCATGCCCATTATATACAGGCGTCCTGCCTCCAAACCAAAATACCATTCCGTGCGTTGAAAGTCTAAATTAAGTATATCACAACAGTTCTCACTAATTTAAAGTGATGCAGTCTGATGATAGCGAGCTAACCTGTTAGAGGTACGGCAGTTATATTAAACCTCATTGGTTGCTACATGACATCGCACTGGAACGCTTATTCGCTTGGTGGCAAGTCTTTGGCGGTAGAGTGGTAATTAGCCACGACCAAAGCATTTCACCAGACAAAGAATATCATATTCATCCATTCGTAAATCATAATGACATTCCATATCTATACTTACCTAATATTATTTATAAATGCGAAAGTTTGTTTGTCTCTCTGCTACGCTTTTACGTCTTTTCAAGCGATTTTGACGAAATTTAGTACAAAGATAGGTGGCATCTCGGGGAAGGAGATAGGCTTTTATCCCGGGAAATGAATGAGTTCCCATGGGAATCAAAAAATCTTAAACCACGCAGACGAAGTCGCGCATCTGGTTACAGTTCGCGCGCGAGTTGATTGCAGAGTAAATGTATATGTCCCCATACATTTACTCTGCATTCAACTTGCACGCGAACTGTACTTATATGAGGCTTTTTATGTCATAGCCTAAGCCTTTAATGTATCAAGCTTCAGTGGACGTCAATCGCAAACACCTCTCAAGCCAAAAGCAATGGGTCCCGACCTTCGTTCACAGCGCTAAGGTCAGTGTGCATGGGGGGCGGCGGCGGCGGCAGCGTGGGCCGCTCTAGTGCCAGGCACGGGGACGACTCGGACCATGCACGGAGCGTACCGTCGCGGCGCCGGTTGGACGGGGACAGCGGCTCAGCTGCGCCGTTGTCGCTGCTGAAACAATCATCTCGTTAAATTTTCAAAAAAAAACATGGGTTTATAACGGGCAGCGACAATTTCAACCAAAGCTGAGGTTGTCCATTTATTCCAAATCAGTACAACCACAAAACCTCTAAGTATATACAAGGAAAAGCTGACCAAAGGCTCAATTGTTTAAGCAAATCGAAATCATGGGACAGATACGTAATAATGAAGGAACTACATTGCGTGTAGCTTGCGCTTTTCACCGCCCAGAAAGCCAGCAATTCGCGCCGGCACAACAATACACCACACATATCTTCCAATTATTCTCAAAGTACGTTTCACTCCGATACCGGAGCATCTTCAGGAGATGTTAACTCGACAATGCAAGATTGTAAAGTCTAATTATCATGAACTTCCGCAAAGTAACGTCTGTTTCTATACAATAGCTTAAAACGTATTGTTCGAACTGCTTATGGAGTTAATACATGCTTTTTGACGTGTAGTCATTTATTTACTCCTTATACAGGTCGATTTATCCGTTTGAAAATCGATTAAGATTTCCTTACACAACCGGAGGCTGGACTGCACAGCTCAAACCACTGGACGGATCGGGCTGAAATTTAGCATACCGATAGCTATTATGACGTAAGGATGCGCTATGAAATGATTTTTAAAAATACAACCCTTGAGAGTGTAAAATTGGGGTCAAATCGAATTGACACGAACGAAGTTGCGGGCACAAGCCAGTTTTGCATCTACGATCCTATCACTTTAATCAGGAATACTTAAGAAATTCTTGGTATTCTGAGAATTTCCATCCATCCATCCATCCATCAGCATGTATGCATCCACTGCTGGACATAGGCCTTTTCGACAGCGCGCCACCAAACACGGTCCTCCGCCTTCCTCATCCACCCGCTTCCCGCCGCCTTCTTTAGGTCATCGGACCAGCGAGCTGGAGGTCGTCCTACATTGCACTTACCGGTACGCGGTCTCTACTCCAGAACACGTCTGCCGTTGGGGCAGTGCCGTTCTGCAGTGGACGAGCATTTGCAACAAGACAAAAATAACCTCTAGAACAAATAATTACCAGTTGCTGAATCCCGAATCACCATCCATAGAGTCGGTCAAGTAGAAGGTAGAGTTGGTAATCTTCAACGCGCTAGGAACGTCCGAGTTGATATCCACGGCCATTGACGTCGCTCGCCTGAACCTCGACTTGAAGGAGAAGTAAGCCTTCCTGGACAATGTCCCACTGCTTTTGGTATCACTGGTGGGAGTCGTGGGCTTTTCTGGTGGATGCTTGTCTGGTAACGGTGGGGGAACTTCGCCACTGCTGTTCCTTTTCTCGCATATACTAGACCTTTTGAAATAAAGAAGAAATTAATTTTGAAGTGAAACTTCTTAAAAATCCATGTGATTTGAAAATTCGATGAAACGAAAACGAAACCAAGAAGAGACAAACATATTCATAAATAGAATTTAGCCTGCGAGAGAATGAGATAGTATACAAGTTATATTTATCTTATTCTCTCGTTGGCTACTTTTCTGAAGTTTCACTTCTGCCGTGTGTGAATTGCACACACAGTTTTTTTTAATAGTAAGTCGTACATTGGAATTAAAAATTTTTTATCTAATAAAAATTAGCATTTGATTACAATGTCACCTGGTGGTAGCTGGAAAGTGATGATGGAGGCTAAGATGGACTAACCTGTCAGGTTCATGACAGTTACACAAGATTCTCTAATCCACTTCTACACGGCATCGTTCCGGAAATCTAAATCGCTTTGCGGCATGGCTAAAGAGCTTCGTCTGCAGCCTCCCACCAGACCAGAGAAAATTCAAAATCTTAAATCCTAAATTGACCCTGTCGAGAGTCGAACCCGGGATATAATTATTATAAAAGCGCTCAAAACGCGACGTCGTGGCCAGGGAGGTTGCCATTCATTCATATGATGTGGTTGTATGATGATAAATGGTATAAGTTTTATATAAAATTTGCAATTTTTACTAAAAGTTTTTAAAAATTGAGACAGCTTCTTCGAAAATGGAATTAAAGTTGCCATGCCGGAAACAATTGGTTAGAAATATACGAGTCGCAACCGCAAGTTTGTAGTATAAAAATGCAAACAGTATTTAAATATGTATTACCTATAAACAACTTTGTCCGGTACAGTCTTATTCGTAACTTTTTCTACCCCAGATTTATATACCCCTTTGTCAACTACCCCTATCTTGTTTACCCCTTTATCCCCTATCACAGTTTTCAGTTCCTCCTTAAAAGTTCCAGTGATCTTTGCCAAGGGATTCTCAGTCTTATTCAGTGCATTTTTGGTGTCGTTAAAGTTGACATTTGAATAAACGTGCTGGATTTCGGGTTTTTCGTAGTTGGCGTAGATGATATTGGGCGATTTGGTTTTGGGCTGGTTTTTCGGCACGTCGTATGTCCCATTTTGGTTGTTCGATGCTTTTGTAAACGTTTTGCCGTCCATTGCAACTGAAAAGAAAAAAAAAGTTTTGATTTAATATTATCCGTCCTTTAAATTAAATTACAAAAATAACTCCTTCCATATTTTAAACATCACAGCATCGATCCGATATGGTCTAGTGGCTAGGATACCTGGCTCTCACCCAGGAGGCTCGGGTTCGATTCCCGGTATCGGAATCCTTTTTTATAATTATTTTCCCATTTTATTATTTTACTTTTATTTTTTTCAGTTCAACCCAAACAGCACTAACATATTTGTAACTTACTAATATAAATTCTTTAGCAGCGATCTCTTATAAAGGTAGATCTGTGGACAACGAGCTGACGTCTGATAGTTCGCATTATTTTAGCCGAAATCAGTAAGAATGCTGTCGTGTGTATTTAGAAAGTACTCAATTTAACAACGAAAATTAATGAAAGACCTAGGGATCGCATAAAGCAAGCAACCTATGCGATATTTAGTGATATTTAGGCTTAATATCAGTCAAGAAGGTGAACTCGGTCGCTTACCAGAGTATCGCTTGGTGAGATTCCGCTTGATCTGTCGCATCTTGCGCTGCGCGGCGTTGGCGATCTTGGTGAGCGTGTAGGGCCCGCCGGCGGTGGGCGGCGTGGGCAGTCGGGACGCGGGCAGTGCGGGCGGCGACTGCGGCTGTAGCGTCTGCAATACCAACAACAATGTACGGTCGTTTAGTGCCAGTTTAGCGTTTCAAATGATTTTTCAGTGTTAGTTTTTTTTTTAACCACTACAAGTTAGCCCTTGACTGCGATCTCACCTGATGGTAAGTGAAGATGCAGTCTAACCTGTTAGGAGCATGGCAGTTATATTAAACCCATACCCCTATTCGGTTTCTACACGGCATCGTACCGGAACGCTAAATCGCTTGGCGGCACCGTCTTTACTTGGCGGCCGGTAGGGTGGTAACTAGCCACGGCCGAAGCCTCCCACCAGGCCAGACCAGGGAAAATTCAGAAATTATAAATTCCCAAATTGACCCTGCCGGGGATCGATCCCGGGACCTCCGCACGTAGTTAGCGGTTAGTAGTTAGTTTTTCTGTTATAGTGTTAGTTTTAGCGTTTAGTGAAACAGAAATCTCGTCACATAAGTGGTTAATCACAAAAATGATGCGGGAGCTGCAGAAACCGAAAAATAACTAAGAAATATTACAGACTATTGACCATCGTAATGCATATCTGCTCTTAATTTGTCTATCTGTCTGTTTATCTAATAAGCAATTCAACCTTTATTCAAAATTGTTACACAGTAGGTAAGTAGCTATACACTTTTTTTTTTCAATTAATATTTTTTATTATCACAACCTTATACTTTGGACGACAATTAAGCTGCACTTTACGTATCAATAATTTGGGTCAATTTTCAGGGATAATTATTTTTAAACAACCCACTAACATATGTCTCCAAGAACCTTTGTCTCAGTTTCAGGTTTGCCTCAAAACGAAGAACAAGCTTGGCACCAGCTGATAAAAACGACCGTGTTTGGGATTCAGGAAGGAGCCGAAAGGCAGCATTCCATTCGGATCTTGGCAGAGTCGACCTAGCAGCCACGCGTAGAGCGACGTGTTCCAACAGCCGAATGCTAAGCGTTGTAGGACTTCTAATTCACCTTATCATGTTCATCGTAGTCACTATCGCTATCGAAGGAGTCGAAGTCGTCTTCTAGAGGTATTGGCGGCGTAGGTGGCAGCGGGTGTTGTGGCGGTGCCGGCTCTAAGGACTCGTAGAAGTGGCCCGAGTCACTGCTGTCGCATTCTGAAAGGAAAAAGAGTATTTATTGCAAAAATACATCAGAGCATGGATTTGACTCGCTCCCGCAATGCTTAGGACTGCGGTTACTTATTGTATATCCACTTATTGATGTACCTACATAATACACTTATTGATGTAGACTGCCTCGTTGGTCTAGTGGTTAGCATGTTTGACTGCGGCTGACGAGGTCCCGGGTTCGAGTCCCGGGTCGGGCCATAATAAGTGTTGGGTTTTTTTCTGACTAGAAATTCTCAGCACTAGCCCGGAGTTAGGATGTTGGCGGTGTTTCACCCCCGTGCCTCGGAGAACACGTTAATCCGTCGGTCCCGGTTATTATCACTAAGTTAAAGCCCGCCAACCCGCATTAGAGCAGCGTGGTGGGTCTAAGCTCTTATTCCCTCTCTCCTATGAGAGAGGAGGCCTGTGCCCAGCAGTGGGACGTTAATGGGCTGTAGTGGTGGATGTACATAATTATTGTAATTTTATTTTTCTAAAGAGCAACCACCGAGATTCTTATTGATCTTCTCGGTAGGAATGAAATTTCGAAACGGTGGCAGATTCTCTCGATGGTTCAAAAGCATATTTTGTAAAATTTTATTTGAATAAATAAAATAAATATGAGTTTGAGTCATAGCTAAATGTCCTTGGGCAAAATATTTGAATTATTACAGCAGTTAACGCTGATTTAAGCCTGGGAAGCCATAGCATCTCCTCTTCTATGCTAATAAGAAAAAATCTCATAAATCCCACGAAACTTTGTTCACTGTTTGTAAATAAATACTTAAATGACCAATGTAAGAGTTAAACTTCACATGCAGAGGCTATTGTATAGTTTGGAAGTTATAGTTATTGCGAAAAACCGCCAGACGTGCGTGTTTGAGGCAACTGTACTATTACCTACTCAGCGCTTGAGGTTGCCTCACGGAATGGTCACGTTATGTAAGAGGCAACTGCAAGACACACGAATCCCTTATATAGAGAGCCTTGACATTATGTCAATGCATTTTAGGAGACAGGTTTTACCCACTAAATACATTTCTTGAAATTATACAATTATCTCTTTAATTCCTTTTTGCCTGTACGGGAGCTAAAAACTTTTGCAATTTATAAGAAATCCAATATAAACGCTAAAAATAACCAGGACCCAACTGCAGTTTTTAGTTTTACTGGGGCCATATTACCAACGCTAAAGCCGTATTGTTTCATTATTGTTGACTTTCGTGTTTTAGAATTATAATCCTTATTTTAAGAACGTCAAGGTACGTGACATCAAACTGTCATTTTGAGTAATATTGCATAAGTATTGCCACAGAATAATAACTAGTACTAGGTACAGAAGCTTTACTTCGCAATGGTTTTCAAAGAAATATGTACTCAATCTGATAAACAATATGATATAATTTAGCTCGCGTTCCAGTCGAGCACGTGTTCACCTACATACCTACCAATTTTTTTTTGAGGGAATATGGGCCTTAATTCACTGGACTACGGTTCATAATAAGTTATACGTGGTTATACGTATTGAAAGAGCCATCTAGCGCCCAGCACGAGCGTTTACTCCTACTTGTAGCGGGCAACGCGCAGCAGGCAGCGCCGAGTACGTTCATTATTGTAGTCTAAGATAGCTTCATAATTGTATATGATATACGATTATTGCCAAAGATTTAATTTAATGAAGTAATAAAATAAAACACATTTTGTTCATTATACTTAAATAGACGCTATAAAAGAATAATAGATGTTATGTATACGTGTAAAAATATCTGGAATTGTTTTTGTTTCGGACGAAACATAATAATTGTATCATTGTTACCTCACTAATAAATTCATTGCTAAAGGATTCATTGCTAAAGGTTTACAATTCTTTTAGGAATGTAATAATAGTTGGAGACCTAAACATCAACATATTGCCTGATAATCGTGATTCAATTGCTGATGACTATTTGAATATGCTCGCTGCACACGGAATGCTTCCCGCGCATAGTTTACCTACTAGACTCAAGAACTGTCTAGACCATATAATGTTTAAATCTACAAATCCTGTAACCACCTTGGTACTAGATTCATACATCACTGATCATGCACCCATTCTTTTTTATTGTGATGTTAAAATTAGAGCACAAGCATTTAAACATAAATCCCAGAAATTAGACATCCAAGGCGTGGTTAATTGTCTGGAACAAGCGGATTTGGGGCAGGATGGGGGCATCCTTAGTTCCTCAGATCCTGAAAAAGCTGCCAATTTACTCATTAATACCCTTTCAGACGCTATAAAGGTCAATAGTCGTACAGTAGTTATTCCAAATAAAAATAGAATCATTAAACCATGGATTACTCCTGGCCTCCTGAGATGCATTCGACATAGAGACAATCTATACAGAAAGTCAAAAAAACATAAAGATAATTTAACCCTAAAAGTCATTTTCATGCGCTATCGTAATAACTGTAACAATCTCCTCAAAAAAGTAAAGCAAGAATATGAGCGGAATGAGTTTCAGAAGGCCAGAAGTAATCCTGGAAAAACTTGGGAATTAATCAAGAAAGTTGCTAATCTTAAACAAAAAGATCCGAGCCCGTCCGAGTTGCTGAATCTATGTACTCACCCAGTTGATTCTGCTGATGCAGTTAACGGCTTTTTCTCCAGTGTAGGTAAAAACCTTGCAGAAAATATAATTCTATCGCCTGCGGATCAAACCAACATAGTCTATACTTCGAACCGTAATGGATTAAATGCCATGGCTTTACTGACAATTGAATCCACCGAAATAGAAGAAGCAATCTTTAACCTCAAAGAAAAATGCGCTGTGGGCTGGGATGGTATTCCTTCATCAGTTATTAAAGCTAGTGCACATATTCTTATCCCTATATTACAATATATATTCAATCTCAGCATATCTCTAGGCATCTTTCCCCGTGCTTTTAAAAGAGCAGTTGTGCATCCTATTTATAAAAATGGAGACAGAGGCAGTGTCACAAACTATAGGCCAATCTCTGTATTAACAACCCTTTCAAAGATATTTGAGAAAATTTTGAACAAGAGGCTTTTAAGTTACATCAATCACAATGATATATTATCAGAAAACCAGTTTGGATTCCGCAGTGGAAAGTCTACCGAAGATGCAGTATTAAAACTGTCCAATAACATTTTAAAAAATATTGATAACAAATTAAAATCTGTCGCAATTTTCCTTGACCTTTCCAAAGCTTTTGACACTGTCTCTGTCCCCAAGTTGCTAAATAAACTCGAGCAAATAGGTGTTAGAGGCCTGGCTTTTAACATATTTAAAAGTTATCTGACAGATCGTACACAATACGTTAAGATAAATAACTTCCAAAGTAAAGAGGCCCCAATTGAGTACGGTGTCCCTCAGGGTAGCGTCCTAGGACCTACTCTTTTTCTTATTTACATAAATGAGTTATGTGGCATGTCACTGCCTAACTGCAAGATTATCACCTACGCTGACGACACAGTACTTCTCATCCACGGAAAAAACTGGCTAGAAGCCAAAAATTTCTCCGAATCCACTTTAAGACTTGTCTTGAGATGGCTTAAACAGAATCTGCTCACCCTTAACGTTGCTAAAACTAAATTCATTACTTTTGCTTCTTCTTCACCATCCCAAGCGCCTTCCTCCTTCACAATCCGAGCACACAGCTGCCTTAATAATGACACTGTTAGTAGTTGTGATTGTCCCCTCTTGGAGCGTTCGTTAAGCACCAAATATTTAGGTGTAATTATGGACGGTTCTATGACATGGAACCAACAGATCGATTCACTGGTGTCACGACTCAGGAAGCTCATCTTTGTTTTTAAGCGGCTGAGGAACGTGGTGGACTTGGGTTGCTTGAAAACTGTTTACTTTTCTCTGGCTCAATCGATTTTGGCATACTGCATTACCTGTTGGGGTGGCTCAGGCATAACGTCTATGTTGAGACTTGAAAGGGCCCAGAGAATGGTGCTAAAGGTTATGTGTAATAAACCCATTTATTTTCCCACGGCTGAGCTTTATGCACATACGAAAGTCCTAACTGTGAGACAACTGTTTATTTTATGTACCATTTTGCGTAAACACCCACAACTTCACTACGATCCAAAAATTTACACAAAACGTAGACCTCACTCGGTGTGTACAATGCCCTCGACGCGGACAGCAATCTCGGGACGCCATTACCCTTTCTTAAGTTGTTTACTGTACAACAGAGTCAATAAATTGTTAAATATCTTCCCCCTCACAACATTTTCCTGTAAATCTAAGTGTTCCAAATGGCTTCAATCACTCTCCTACGAAGAGACAGAAAAACTTTTAATAATAGTTAAATAATTAGACTCATTCTTTTAGTACACAAACAAATATACGCACACATACACACACACTCACTCACTCAACACACACTCTCACACACACACACACACACACACACACACACACACACACACACACACACACGCACACACGCACAAACACACACACACACACACACACACACACACACACACACACACACACAAAACTTAGTATAGTTATGCTTCCGTTTTGGGTTTTAGTTTTATTTTAAGAGATATCTGTACCTATTACTGTTTCGGAGGTGGGCGTTGACGGCTGAAACGCAGTTTATACTTTTTTAGCCGTCACCGTTCATAGAAATAAGATCAAATGTTGTAGTTTACAGAAAAAAATAAATAAATTTCAAAATTTTAAATTCGTTCGTAAATGAATACGGCAAATGAAATGCAACTCGAATGAAACGACTAAAATGTCTTTTTATTGTACTTTTAAATACTTTTAGGGTATTGGAATAGTACTTTGTTCAACAAGGGGAGAAAGGGTTTGTATTTTGAATTAATTTCATTTCAAAGAACATAATGTAATCCAATCAAAGTAGATTTTACCTGTCAGCGTCTTTAGGCAACCAAAAAAAAGTTAAATTTCGATCTCGATCCGTATTTAAACAATTAAATACTGCACAGTATCTTTTTGCTTTTTTTCGTTTTGTGTCCATTTTGCAAATATCGAGAAAGTTGAACGTGGTCGAACAAATAGCGCGCGCGCGTGTCTTTTTTCGCTTGCGGCAGCCTACTAGATTGGCCCTTGCGCAATGGCCGCCGCCTGTAGGTATGTTTTTAATACCTACACGCGGAGTGACACAGGCCTGGTATTGCTAAGCGTTAACAGTAGTAATGGCCCCTTGCTACCTACTTCAATATCATAATTAGGTATCTGCACTATTAATATCAGATCGAACATTACATACCTATCCTAGAAACAGATTAGGTCTCTGAAATCAGAATAAAACTTAAGCCTCATTTGAATTTCAAAAAAGTTTAAGCTTCAAAGATTTAAAAATATTAATAACATCATAATATAAACTACACGCTACTTAATTAAGACAAAGGAAACATGTCAGTACAGAAGACAATGATAGTGAATAAAATATATTAAGAAGTACCGACGCATTTGGCAATACTTATTGGTTAACCATAATTACATGGTGAGTTTACTCTTGGATGTGAATGTAACGATGAATCATCAATATTGAAAGTATGATAATATGATCATTAGATGACTTTTTAATCATTACTTGCTTTTAACGTAATTACGTTGTCCATTAACAAAAAAATCGCTATACTTAAAAGGCTCTATACTAACTATTTGAACGTTATAAGATCTACCGTTCATCTGCGGAGCACAATAAAAAGTTTCACATTATAAATACGATGCCTTAGACAAGCTTCTCTCCATTACGAGTGCTGTCTTATATTATGAGGTCAGGTCATCATGAAGAAGCATTTGTAACGTTTTCCACATTATTTATCATAGATATAGTAACTTCGTCGTTTAAGGGGAATGTTCAACGTCCATTTATAAACTCATGAGAGTTTCTGGACGTGAGAATGCAATAAATAATATGTAAACCTATTTTTGTGTAAATAAATAATAAAAAATTAAGCTAGCCCCCCATTTCGTCAATTTTAGGGGAAATTTAAAAAAAAAATATTTTTGGACTCTATTCCTAATTATCTTTAAAATGATACACCGCAACCCTATATAATGCTATAAAAATATTTTTTCTTCATATTCGCTTCTATGAGAGCCCCCCTGAAATAAAGATTTTTATTACTTTTTAAGCCATATTCGGCTGGAGGCTATCGGTTTATATCAACGACCTCAATTTACATAGACGGGCCCTGTCGAACAAAGAATGTGGACTTATGTTTAACAACGCCATCTAGTCTGAAAAGCGGGAACTTGCTTGCAACATATGCGCCATCTTGAAATCGTATGACTCGGACATAGATTAGTACAGATGCGCTTGTCGAAAATAATACCTACATGAGTGTACTCTCTGAGGTAAACGATAAATGTTAGTATGACGTTGTTATTTTTACCACTTTTTTGTTACCAGTTTCCTGGAAAACCATTGAACCGATTATTATGCGGTTTTATGCATTAGATATATATAGCTTGTGAGAAGGTTCTTAGATATATTTAAAGGTCAAAGTCCACACAATGGCGCGCTGCAGTTCGTCGTGGGTTTTTTTAATTTAATTATTTGTTAATTGTTGATACTGAAGTTTTGTCGAAAAATTGACAGAAATAAAGTCATTTTTAGGGTTGCGTACCAAAATGATAAGAAAACAACCCTTGTGGTGCGACATGACTGTCCGTCACACTTAGCATAATTCGGTAACTACTAATGCAAAAAACTTGAAATTTAAAATAATAACAGCTAAAACAGTTTAAAATAATCCTCGCCAAACCTTATTGCAAATGAAAGAATTCAAAAATAATTATAAGTACTATTATAATAAAAAGGGGTTGGAATGGGAGAGGTGAAAGAGTACTAATGGATCGAGTCACAGAAAAATACTTCATTTGAAATTATTTTATTTTATACATTTCTAAGTATGCTACTTGCCATCAAAATAAATATTAAAAGTTATTTTGAGATAAATCACTTACACAGTGTGCATTTAAAAATACGATTAAGTAATAAACACTTGTAAGTAGGTAGCTGTGCATAATAGGTACTGAACAACTTTTGTTCAACGAAATAATAAAATTCTGAATTTTGAATTAACTATTTATTTTTCATCAAGTATCAATCAATCAAATCAAAAATAATAATATATAATAATAAATATTATAAATGCGAAAGTTTGGATGGATGGATGTATGGATGTTTGTTACTCAATCACGCCCCAACGGCTGAACGGATCGGGCTGAAATTTGGCACAGAGATAGATTATAGTCTGGAATAGCACATAGGCTACTTTTTATCCCGGAAAATTAAGGAGTTCCCGCGGGAATCAAAAATCCTCAAACCACGCAGACGAAGTCGCGGGCATTCGCTAGTACAAAATAAAAATTATCAACTTTAATAAATAAAAACCCTTTATTTATTGAAGTTGGTTAAACATTAAACTCACGTCAATAACTAATTTTATCATATTATTACAATAAAATAATATTGCGTCTCGGAAGGAATTAATGCCTACTGTCCGTTCTGCCCATCTATGCATTAACTAATCTTGGTTGCATTTTTTTTATCGTACTGGACTGGACTATTCTAGGGCTGGAACCCAAAGCCGTAAGGCCAGTTAGTAAAAAAAAAATATCATACAGTTTGCCGCGGAAATTAAATGATTGCGAAATGGATAAAAATATTAAATAGGAAGACTAAATAACTGAAGTTTTCTTGGAAATGTATAATTGTGAATTGAAACACTTACCTTAAAATAAAAATAATACATTTGCCAAACTAATAAGACTTTAGATGTTAACTTAATAACAAATTATCTACACGATGAGCGACCGTGATCGCGCTACGACGGGGACAAAGACAGGCTTATGACAGGTTATAGGAGCGCGCTCTCATAGTTGGTCGCCCGCCATTTTTCTATGAAAGGGCCCATCTAGTACTTACATATATATCGATGGTTTATATATATAAAAGTGGAGATTTTCTAACATCCATTTTTTGACCTCAGAACTCTAAATTTTCTGAAATGCTGACCCTGAAACTTGATCATTTATTTGAATTATATCCTGTACTTGAACAACAAATACTAAAATTAGATAAATATTATATGGAAACGAAATTATTTAATTTTTAATGAGCCTTAGTATTTACAACAGAACTTCACAATGATGTCAATAGATGGCGCCGCGAGGTCTCAGTTCGGGGCGAACCACTAGTATTTATTTATTACTATTATGTCTCAGTACACCTCTCCCGCTTTCTTTTAAAAGTTTCCTCTGCCCTAAGGTTGCCTGGAAGAGATGCTGTTTAAGCGATAAGGCCGCCTGTTGTGCAGTATCCATTAATATGATTGTTTTTGTATTTTTATTTATTTGCGTACAATAAAGTATATTTTACTTTACCTTACTTTTAGCGACGCTGTTACCGGGTGATAAGTTAGCGGGACTATGTAATGATTTTTAAAATACCGTAGACCCGTAATACGGGCCCTAAAGTCGCAGCCAAGGAATATTGTAATACTTACCACAGTGAAATAATACTTATATTGGTCCCAGTTGTGACCACAATCTACAATAGCACACTGGTCGTAATCTAAATCATGTCTTTATGTACCCTGTAGTTGGTGTTTACTTTCGTCTTATGTAATAGAGGTACATATGGGCAATCGTTGTGGGCTTAACGTTATACCCTGAAGAACCCTTATTTTCCCTTTAATTTTAAATTTATTAGATAATTTTTAATTCATTTGAATAGTCAATATTAATGAAAGCAGCTGTTTTCTAACTAGACGTTAAGTATCGATCAAGTGAAAGTGTTTTTCCTAGCCATTAGTATAAAACCCACACTTCGAATCTGAATAGTAATATTACTTAGGTACTTATATGTCCCGCACTCTTTTGATTGCCGAACCCTGTTTGATTTATCAAAGACGAATCGAATATATAAAGAGCTAATGGCTAAATTTGAACACAATTTGGTACAGAAACTTTAAAAAGTAGTGTGACTAAGAAGAAAAGAGACTTGAACTGGGCTAGAATATAAAGAAACTAACTAACTAATACACTAAAAATATAAACCAAAACAATTATAGTAAGAATTATGTACGGAATAAGGGAACAATAAGCACATTAAAGCCTAAGATATATATATTATCGGTGTTATAAAACCAATGCATACCAATAAAAGCAACGAGGTCTTGTATCTCGAATTCCCCATCACGTAAAACGGTTCTCACGCTGAGCCACCACGTCTGTTCGAGCACTTCGATAAACTTCACTTTATCGTCGACGGTTTTACAAACTCTTTTAGATGTCTCGTCGTTCTCGCTATAGTACGTGCACTTTGCGCTTGTATTTATGTAAACCTTTGATGGTGACGTCACAGACACTAAAAGAACGGTCAAGGTGATTTAGACTTTGATTCCGCTTTGGTAAATATAAAAATTGAGCAAGAAATGAAACATGATCGCGGCATTCGACTCGGTTTAAATTGTGAAGGGGTTAATGGTAATCATTTGAAAGTGCAAGAATGTAAAATCTAATAATTTGAAATTTAAATGAAATGCAGTTCATTTTATAGACAGACATAGTAGTAGAATGTTGACTGCCACAAAATTGCTCAAGCAACAAAGGCAACTTTAGTTTCAATTAACACGTGTGGTTTGTAAGTGAAATCGAAATTGGCATGGGCATATTTTACTGGTTGACAGTTGATACAATAACTGAGTCACTTGGGAGTTGGGACAATACCGGTTTCGCGTCATGTTTGCCGTATATGTTTAAGCTAATGATTAATATCGATAAAGCGGATCGAAAAGTCTATAGCACCTTGATCGCCACAATTCCTTCGTAAAGTCCGCGGCCTCGGCGTAGCAACACCGCCGTTCAGCGGGGGCCTGTCCGATACCATTTTTCAACATTTTTTCACTACATCACTTTAACACTTCACTGTAGACTGATGAACTCGCGCTTCTCTCTGTGGAAATCGTCAGTATTTATCCCTCGATACAAGATCTTATTCAAAAGACATGTCCGAATGGTTCGCAATAATTTCAGATACTAGTCGATATAGGGAAAAAATATATGAGACACCGGCAGCTGTTGTCCGTTTCAGGGTCAACCGGTGCCGGTCGACTTCAGATCGTGAGCTGATTTTCTTCATTTTAGTACTTTGCCGTGTTATTATAATTTTAATGTATTATTGTTTTTGGTATCGCTTAGATCATTATCTGTCTTTAACATGGTTTTTTGTTAGACTTGTTTAGTTTAATGTGTTTGTTCCCATCGCTAATCCCTGTATTAAGATTAGCTCTGTCTTAGTTACGTAGAGTTTCACAGTTTTCGCAACATGATATACGTTGCTACGCTCCACTTAATTTCAAGTTTAAAAATAAACCTATATTTTATAATAGCTCACGTTCATAATAAAAGCTTTGTTCTTTACTGGTTGAGCGTTGAAAAATTTGTCCTTTACGAGTACATATACAAAGTAATTTTTTAATAAATTTTATTAGCATTAACTGGTTTTTGATTTGTTTGCCAATTATTTTAAGTTCATTGGCAGAATTTTCTTTGATAAATTCGACTGCAAGCGAAAGCAGTAATTTAAATATAATGACGAACAGTTATGTTAACCGAAAGTATTCGTTTGATCTGTCCCAGCCAGTTAAATTACCAAAGCAGCATTGTCTAAATTGTCGGGAGTTGCGAAATTTAATAGCTACGTCTATATTCAGTGTTTACCGCTACATATTCGTATTATGGCGATGTTTGCAATCAGAGCATTGAATTGCAACACAATGAGGCTAGCGAATAATCTGTTTCATTCAGGAACTGGTAAGCAATTAGTGCTTGCTGCTTTCATTTCAGTAATACGACATTTATCTTTTAAATCGTTGACTTATGTCTCTTTGCAAATAACAATAATATATAGCCCGACAAAACTGTCTGACGGTGACAGCGTCACTAATATCGAAATATAAAAAAAATAACAAAAACTACACAGGCATAAAAATTTGTTCCAATTTTGGCCACCGACTCGGATTAAATTTTGTCAGATAATAATCAGGATTTATTTGATTAAAAATAAGCTTTATGTTTCTCAAATCTCACCAATCACGGAATCTTAATTAAAACAAAAGAACCTTTTTAAGTCTACTGACAAGTAATTTGTAAGATTTTTCTCTTCTCTATCTAAATGATGAAGTAATTAATTTTCATGCTACTGGAATGCTGTTAGGTTGCCCTAAATATTTGAATTCCTAATGTCCGTAGGAAGCCAATACAACCCATTGTAATTTAGTGCATTTGAACAGGAACTTAACTGCTTTAAATTAAGCATTTAGATGTGTAGGTGAGTAGATATGTTTAGTTGGTAATGTTAATGACATACGATTTGTCCTACAATGTAATTAACATTAACGGTGTTAGTGCCGTACTGTGTAGCCCAATGAATACATTTGTCGGCTAAGTGGAAAAGTCCTATCATATTGAGTATAGTGTCTCAGTAATGATAGCTAAAAAGTTGAACCGTCCTTTTAAAAAAAATATAAAAGAAGGTTAACTGGTCACTAAATTGGGCAGCATTTGTATGTGTAACCAGTGGTTAGAAATAAACCTGCGTTCAACGATTGTTTAAGTGTTTGTAGTATTGGAACAAAAATGTATTTATTTGAAACGAATTGAAATATCTATGATTTGTATTTTTGATTAATTTTAGATGAATAGGTTTTTACGGAATCATGATGCACTATTTAAAAATCCAAATAAGTGAGCTAATATTTTGTTTAACTTTGTTTACCAAATATCTTTCTCCAAAGGTTGTCTGTGAGAGATTGCTTTACCACCCCTTTGTATTAAGCTTCTTTTCTTTCTTTCTGTATAGTTTCTTTGTTAAAATCTTTTTATCTTTCTGTTTATCTTCCTTGGATTATATGAAACCCATCGTCTCAATTGCACGATGTTTTAGGATCATTATTATTTCGATCCCGATATGTATCTAGCGTTCGACACGCAACGCACTTTCTAAGTGGCACCGATGGAAAATGCAGACAATACCCGCTTTGTTCCACTATTGACTATACTAAGTATAGTAAACAGTAGTATGAGATCATTGAAATTACCCCGGTTTGTTTGTGCACTCGGTAGAAAACAATTATTATCAACAACTTCAAGAATGAAAACATTATCTTTGTCGTAGCATTTTCTCAATAACCAGGCTTATTGTTCTGAAGTTTTAGTATGAAAGGAAATTTTCTTAAATTCTTTACAAATACCTATCTCATTTAAAATCTTAAGTTGAGGAGCCGTGTCGAAATACTTAATTTATACTCTGTTTGTATAGTTGATATGAATGTAAGCAATGAAAACGTAGGTCAAAAGGCTACGTTTTCGCGATTCGAGTTTACCTTGACAACGAGATTCGTATATTATAACGTGTACATTCTGTATAGTCTCATCTCTGTTATGTAACGTTTTGTTTTTCTTCAAAGCTTCATCTTTGATAACTTAAAAAGCTTTTTCCATTTTGTCTGCTAAATTTGAATTAAGTTGTAAGTATTTAATCATCCTTATGCCGTTCGTAAACTCAAAATCTCTAAATTAATTTTATTAATTCCTACTTAAAGAAGTATGTTGTTTCAGACGACGGTCTCCATATAATTAACTAGCTAATGCCCGCGACTTCGTCCGCGTGGATTGAGGTTTTGCGGTTCCCGCGGGAACTCTTTAATTTTCCAGGATAATAAAAGTATAAAAAGATAAAAAGATAGCCTATGTGCTATTCCAGACTATAATCTATCTCTGTGCCAAATTTCAGCCAGATCCGTTCAGCCATTGGCGCGTGATTGAGTAACAAACATCCATCTATACATACATCCATCCAAACTTTCGCATTTATAATATTTATTTGATTTGATATTTGATTGATTTGATACACTCTTATATCAGATCCACTAACTAACCGAGCTCTATGTTAAATATTTCGTAACGCAATTGCATCGTTCCGGCTAGTTAGAGGCTAGTGGATTGAGACATGAGACCAATAGCCGGATGCGTGCCAGTCTAGATGTTTGCCGGTTGTTCTCCTTGTTTCTCCCTTTTGGTAACAAGGATAGATTTTAGATTTCAAAGTCTTCGATCACTTCATTAATCTACCAACAGAAGAAATTCAAAGATATTGCCAATTTAAAAAAAAAATTGGCATATTATATTGAGATATCAGCGTCATTTGCTACTGCTGAATAATATATTTACCTTCAGTTACGGACTAGATCTTCTACACTTCTTCAAATTAATTAAGAGTAAGAATAAATAAGATATCAACCATACAATTTCTGTATTTTTAGCAGTAACGTTGTCGCCTCGATTGTTTCTAACTTATGTAATTTATTTTTCTTTCTGTTAGTCGAGAATACTATTTAATGGCTTAATTATGTATAATTTTGTCTTTCATGATAATCGGATCGTTTGTGAAAGTTTAAAAATAATGTTAGACACACATTACTTTATTTGGTGGCTAGGTATTTGACTAATAAATCTTTGTTTTAAGTAGGCAATAGGTATCATATAAATCCGGTTGTGTTAGTTATGATGCAATCCTTAAAAGCTGTTATAATATCCTCAGATCAGTCTTCGAAGATCAAAGAATTAGGTTAATCGATCAATTGTTATTGATTGTCTCAAGATAACTTTATGATATGAAAGCGCAATAAATTACTTATGTTTCAAATATTTGACGTACTTAACCGATTTAAAGAAGTGTGTGTCAACTATAGAATGATGTAGGTATATAGAAAAAATCAGCTAAGTGGATGAAAACAAAGATTTTATGTATTTAATCATACTAATATTATAAATGGGCAAGTGTTTTTGTTTGTTGGTTTGTTGGTTTGTCCTTCAATCACGCTGCAACGGAGCAACGGATCAACGTGATTTTTTGCATGGGTACAGTTGAGGACCTGGAGAGTGACATAGGCTAATTGACCGGAAAATTGAGGAGTTCCCGTATGAATTAAAAAAAACTTATTCCACGCGGACGAAGTCGCGGGCATCAGCTAGTAGTTTAATAAAACTTAATAAAAGTTATGGATTAAAATAAAATTAAAGTATGAATTTGATTTAGGATTAATAATTATTTACTTAAATTTATTTAATTATTGATATTTTTAAATCTTATAAAAACTCCACCTCCAACAAATGACTGAATGAAAATATTTAGTTCGAAGTAACTTTTTACAAAACCCCTGTTATTAAATAAAAGCTATTGCAAAACCATACACAAAATGTTTGAATTTATATCATCTCATGTGGATCCAATTCAAACATATTTATCTGCGGTCTGCGATTACTTTAGATTCTCACAAGTATAAAATTACAGGTTTTCAAACGTCACTCTTATAGTATATTAAAGTAAGTACAAGATTTTTTGTTGAATATCCAGTTTTTAACGACTAAACATATTATAATTTATAATTATGCCCAATCGGAGAAGTAACAATTTAGAAATCAAAATATTACGAAACAAAATGATAATCTAATGGCTGATACCCAAAAAAAAATGCAAAGGCTGATGAATACATAATTTTATAAACGGTATTGTCTAAATTTGGCATTCACACTTTGAAGCTAAAGAACATAATCTTGGCCTCAAGCCTAAATAAGCAATTAGCTACATTCTAATTTAATTTTGTGCTCTTACGATATACGAAGGAGTTCAAGATAATCAGAATGAAGCAAGATCAAACATAACTTTAATGGACCGAAACGGAGCGTGACGAGGTAAAGCGCTAATTTGCGATAAAAGCAGATAAGAGTATTTAGAATAAAGACTAAATACATTGAGTTTTACTTCTTGAAGGTAAAATTAACCACGAGTTTGTAAATAGCAGCCATGCAACGTTATTTCACGACGGTTCTCAAGTTTCTTAACACCGATGTACAAATGGACAGAACCGGTTTTTAAACGGTCTGTAGGAAACTAAACAAATACTGACGTTTTCTACAAATAAGCACACACAATTAATCCAAAATCTATGTAAGATTTTTACGTTTGCACTAGTTTGTAAGCACGTTTACTGTACGCACGGCGCGTCCGGCGTGCGCGCGTTTGGAGGGCGAACTCGCGCGCATTCCCCTCCCCCTACCAGAGAGCGTAGGCTGCGGTCGTCTGCGCTGAGCACCTGAATAGACATTTACGTAGCACCCCCTATAAGCATCTACAGACAGGACAAACTTGCTACTCTAAAAATGTTGGCACCGTAAAAAGAAGAGCGTTAAAAGGCCACTAGCATTATCGTATCAGTATCAGGTAATCCAGGAATATTTGAAATGATTTGTAAAATTGGAGCAATTTCAGCCTCGAAGTTGCTGAATCTCAGGTTTCTCTCTGCGATCCTGCAGCCCAATTCTCTAACTCAGTGGCTATCAAAAAATGAAAGCCACTAACATAATATCTTTTTTATCCATTGAAGGTTTGCTATGAAATGTTATTTTTTCTTACACAGTAAACCTTCAATGGATAAAAAATAGAGTACTAAAAAAGTTAGAGAATATTAAGTTATAAGTATCGTTACATCTAATCTGTCAGTTGTTACCAACTAGGTTGGACCGTAAGTCGGGTAAGTGTGTAGGAGCGAAGTAACTTGTTCTTGTTTTAGCAAAATGCATGGACAAATGGCATTTGGCTACGTCATCATAACCGCCGTGTTTGGTATCTTGAATTATAGCTTGAGATTAATTTAAGAGATACTTTGGGCTATAGTTTGAATATTATGCTCAACGACTGCATTGTTTGCTTCGCTACGATCTCAGAATTTAATACTTACAGGTAATGTGATTCAGACAACCAAACTGTTTATTAATTTAGGCGTCTAGTTATTAGTTTAGACTGTTTAGAGTCACCCATTTTGAAGTCGTGCAAAATTTAGAAATTTTTAGAAAACAGCGGAAAAATGGTTTTCTAAAGTAAGATTTCTAGGAAAATAAGTTTCTCTTTCCTAACACACCTATTTATAGACCACTTACTTACACTTACTGATAGACTTAATTAAGGAACAGGGATTCCACCGCATTATAAATTATAATCCCACGGAAACACATAGATTTCATATGATAAATGGAAATGGAGGAGGGATTGATGAATACGGTGCATCGATACATAAGGAGAAAGAACGAGCGGTTAAAACAGATGTAATCGAAACTACAAAAAGGCATTTGGTTACGCAGCCGTCACTTCGACAAGCTGAACCGAATCTGAAAATGATATTCAAGCCACATTTTAGCGAACTGGTTCCTGACAGTTAAAACAATCTAGGGCAATAAATACATATATATTATATCTATAGAGCAGTAAATTGTGGTTTCAACCGTGATACAACCGTAGAAACAGTCTTGCTCAAAGCAAATTCTCTGATTGTTAACATTCTTGAGCTTAATAACGCTTTTAGTAATCCCTATATGTGTAAAGATAACTGTACAACGGATGACAGACAGTAATCAATGGCATAATATGTACTCGTACTAACAGCACAAACTGCTGGAACTAGAAACGTTTCGAAGGGGTTTCAGCTTTCGAGAATGCAGTGTAAATTTTTAAAATCTCCATGCAACCGAAACAGCGGAGATCCGCTAGTTTGCTCATTACAACAATAAAGACAAATAGTTAATATAATAAATACAGTTCTGATTAATTAATAACCTGCTTTGCTATAAAATCTAAATAATAATGTTAATTAAGCTTTGAGCAAAATAACTACTCTGGTAAACCGGATAAAGATTATTGCGGTAAGCCTTGATATTTTCAAATACTTGATTAGAATAATGAGGCTTCTTACAGTTTAATTATAAAGGAAAGCGAAAAATACAAAATTGATATGATTTATTAATCATAAAATACAATTTGGTACGTAACAACTGCGGGCTGGGGCGTCAAATCAGAACATTACAATAGAAATGAAATATGACTCAATATGATTCACAACTGAGATTTATCTATTTAGAAATTGCCAAGTATTGCAATTTTCAATGCTCTTACTTTTCCTTTCTTCGTTGAGCTGAAAACTATAGGACTTATGCAATCACTAATGTTGCTATTAGTCTCAATAAACGCAAACGCAAAAACTGTAAGAAGGCCTATGACATAACCGAAAAGTGGAGCAGGTACATTGTATTGATCTCACGTTTGTTTTCATTGTCTTAATCTGTTGAGCCGTAGTGCATCGTAATTCAACAAACGTATCGAGGTGACGAGTTGTAAACGTGATTTGGGATGCTTTTGATTGAGGACAAGTTACAATAACTGCATTGGAAATGTCAGCACTAATAAAATCCCCTTTCATAATGCATCCTGCGGAAAAAAAAGAACATAACCCTAGACAAAGATAGCACTAGATTACCTTACAATATTGAATATAGTTTAGTATAAAGATTCTAAACAACTATTTGAGATTCTAAACAAGTAGTTAAAATTGAAAGTGACGCTTTCAGGGAATTTAGTAAACTAGAATAGAAGGAGACAGTACCATATTTTTTTTTAATACCGAGAAGGGAAATTATTATGTTTATAGAATGTAAGGAAAAATAAAGAAAGTAACTAGGACATAATTGTATGCAGAATTATGCAGGCACACCAAACTGATAAGAATTAGTAACAGTAGAAGTGAAACAACAAAACATCAATCAATTAAACACGCTTATCGGTCAACGTCGCACTTGCCATGTAAATATTTTATCTAACATCAGACAGACAGTATAATTTGCTTACTTTTTTTCACCAGGCAAAAGTGAATACGTGTTTTTTTCAAACCGCTTTCATTCAGGTCGTGTTTCAGGCTGTGGAGTGGCGGAATTCCGTATTGCCCAACGAAGGTTACCGAATCGATGACTTTATACTTCCTGTTGGACAAGTTCAGTTAGTCATATAATATGTCTTTCTTCAAGTTGATGCCGTAGATGGGAATAATTATACGTATCTACAAAGCCAGGGGGCTTACTACCATTGCGTAGAGCCGTATCGTTTTAATAATGTTCAAGTTCATGTTGTAGAATTATAATCCTAATTTTAGGGACGTCAAGGTTCGTGACATTAAACTGTCAGTTTGAAATAATACTGACGATCACCCCAGCTAGGATTCCAGTGGTAATGTATGAAACGCTTAAAGGAACTTGAAGGCTAGTTGAACCGAAATATTCTGACAAAACGAAAAGTTTTAACCAATGTTTTAGTGTTTGTTTGCAAGTAGAAGCAACTGATTAGAAACTCAAACTCAAACTAACTTATATTTTTTTATTCAAATAAACTTTTTAAATTAAAAGTGCTTTGAATCGCCGAGTGAATCTACCACTGGTTCGGAATGCCATTCCTAATTTCTTAACGAGAAGAATCAGCAAAAAACTCGGAAAACCAGATTAAAAAGAAATCAAAATTCAAATGTTTTTTATTCAAATAGACTTTTTACAAGTGCTTAAGAATAGTCGAATGAATCTACCACTGGTTCGGAATGCGAGTTAAAAGACCACGAGGTGAATAAATAAATCAATTAATAAAGTTTACGATAAAGACTCGTAAATCCCGGGACTAATAATGTACTCGATATTATACAAAGAAACTGGATTAATAACAAACGAGAATAGGGGACGGCTAATATTATCAACCCCCGACGCAAAAAGAGAGGGGTGACATAAGTTTAACGTGTCTGTTTGTGTATCTGTCTGTGGTATCGTAGCGCCCAAACGGATGGACCGATTTTCGTTTAGTTTTTTTTGTGTCATAGATAATTTTATCCCGAGTGTTCTTATCCATGTTTCATGAAAATCTGTTCATCCGTTTGAAGGTCTTCAGCTGTTTTCTTAACCTGTTACTTCCATTTGATGTCGGGGGTTGTTTTAAATTTGTAATTTATACTTGTTTATAGGTAGTTACGACACTACGACTTTCGAGTAGCTTGATACACTTAGTATTATCTGTATAATTACCTATTCTGTGGTATTATGTCACAATTATTGCAATAGTAGTCTTGTTACACTTCATTAGTATGAACAGAGCTATCTCATCGTATGATCTAGATCGCTTGACTAGCATTCTGCCGAAATGGATGTTAATGAACTGAGTTCTGAGGTGCGATTATGTAAGGAAATCGTATAAATTTGACAGCCTAAAACGTATGGATATGTATGTCAAACGGTCAAATCGTATTATCTAAGGTGTTCATAGATCGAGTTCGATCGAAATCGTTATTTTTGACGATGAGTGAATGAATTCATAATTTTTATAGGCGTTTGACAGATAATTCGTATTGTGTAAGAAAAATGAGTCCATCGCCAACGTCAAATCATTGCGGTAGCTCGCAGGCTATGACAATCGTATAAACGTATAGCCACTTGTATAGTTTGTCTTAGTTTTCGTAAAGTTATTTCCTTCCTAACATAATTCTTGTATCTAAAAGTAATATCTATTTTAAATAAAAATAACTGGGTAAACTCGCAGCTTGTCCCGTGTACTGTGAGTTAGCCTTTAAATTGATAGGAAAGTGTTTTAGGGAAATATGGGAAAATATTTTAAAGGTGGTGCCTATGTGTTTTGGTTTTTAGTGAAAATGGCGTAGATAGTAAGTAGGTAATACATGCTGGGCATGATTGAGCGTGAGCGACGCATGAGACGCTCGCAGGTGAGGAGATCTAGCTCAACTAAGAGTTAAGACTAGAGTCGGTCGGATATGATATGCCGGCGTTGGAGTTACTGGCCGTAGGCTGTCCTTAGGTTATTTCAAACTCTAGTGGACGAACTCCGACCTTTTATGGTGTCAAGGCAGAGATGCATAGGGATCTCTATTTTAGGTATTGAACTCAGAGTAAAAAACTACCTTACCGAACTACTAAGACTTGTTATGAGGAAGCTTTCTTCATTAGGAAGTAATATCATTCATTAAATGTAATTAATGATTGAGACAGAAGGGCTGGCTCATTTTTTAAACTTAAGGGACAGATCCTCTTACCTATCTATATTATAACTTGTAAAGGTAAGTATGAATGAATTACTTTACTACTTATGTAAAACTAGATGATGCCAGCGAATTGTCTGGATTAAGCTTTTTGTATTCCGGCAGGAATTCCTTACTTATCCAGGATAAAAAGCCTATATCCTTTCCCAGGATGCAACTTATCTATAGGTATACCAAATTTCATCCAAATTGGTTGAAAAGATGGGCTGTAAAAGCATAGCGGACAGACAGACAAACACTTTCACATTTATAATAGGTAGGTAACTAGTATGGATGGATGTAAGACCACCAGCACATAAACTGGGTGTGGTTTCTGCTGGTGGGTCACAATCTTTCTGTATTTTGTATAAGTAATAAAAAAATAAGTTAATTTAAGTCTATTTATGTCAATAAACCACATTTATCCTTTTTATTTCTCCAAATAATGAAAATGCAGTGTACTGCCTTACATTAATACAATATAATAATACATAAAGGAAAATTTATTTAAGTACCTATTTACTTACATAAGACATGTTTTATAGATAAGTAAGTAGGCAACTAGGCAGGTACCTAGTTATTAACATACTCAATTATTTAAGATTACCTTTTCATACTACCTAGACCTACTTTCATAGACCTATTCATAATGTTCTAGATTTGTTTTTTGAATCTTAACATTTTACATGTTGATATATACAAGATATCCAATTTTCTATATAACAGTAAGTCACTATGATAGGACATACATTATAGCCCTATTTTTACCTTACAGGATATTAAGGGTTTGCGCAGCTTAATTGGATGATGACTCCAATTCTGCTAACTACGCAGACGTCAGCACCATCAATACAGTGGGCTCAATACAGTGGCAGTGTCTCTTAGCCCATAGGACACTGCACAATGACCCAATCAATGCTGGTAAAATAAGAGATGGCAGAAGGCAATCTCCACAGCCAGTCTATGTTAAAGATGAAGCTGCTTCAAGAGAGGCGCTTGCCCTGTTCTTACTCAATAAATGGAGAATGCAGAGTGGTGGGTCAAAGCTCCAATTTCCTCTCTCCTATGAGAGTGGAGGCCTGCTCTCAGTAGTGGGACGTTAATAGGCTGTAGTGGTATGTGTTAAAAGGGATGTTATTAATAACATAATAAGTGATTACTTACCTACCTAACTAAGATTACCTGCTTCCTTCTTTTCTAAACGAATTGCCAATGATCATCATAAACCAATTACAAAATCAAAATGTACAAAGTAAAAAAAGATCATTAATGAAATACTTGTCATAGTTAAGGGGGGCAAGTTATAGGTACAATTTTATTTTCATCGGTATGTACCTACCCATAATATTTCAATAAAATTAATAGGTACCTATCTTTTACCTCTCTATGTATAACTTCTAATATATAACTTTTGTATAATAATTAATAATAATAAAAAAATGTGAAAAAATTAAGTTAATTTTACTTTGATTACTATACCTACTTTGAATTAAAATTACTTTGATTGAATAAAGACCTTTATGAATACACATTTATCCTTTTTATTTCTCCAAATAAGAAAAATAATTATTATTTACCAATATACAAAATATTAGCAAAATTAAATTAAAGGACTCTAATAAAAGGACATTATTTTGTAGCAGTCTCATATGACTAATTTATTGGAACATTAATTAACTTACTAACATAGTAAATAATTCAATTGATCACAAATTAACTAAAGTGATCCAATTAATTTCAAGGTGTTGCTCCTCAAATCCTTATTGATATCTCTCTCATCTTCTTCTCATCTTTGTATGGTCATCATATGCCGTTATGATTTGGCCATCTTTGGTCTGAAATAATTGAAATTTAACATGTTATTGCTAATTTATTACAAATACTAGATGTTCTGGGATTAAGGAGGATTAAGGTTTTTAATTCCTGTGGAAATTCTGGAAAGTCTACCAAAATTTCATCAAAATTGGTTAAAAAGATGGCCCGTGAAAGCATAGCAGACAGACAGTCACACTTTTCCATTTATATTATCTTCCACCTTTAAAACCACACATAGCTTCTGGAGTATTATTTTGTCACTATAATTATGATGCCCATGACTTCGTCCACATGAATTTTGTACTTATTTTGTATTCCAGTGGTAACATCTTAACTTTTCTGGATAAAAAGCCCTAGCCTATGCCCTTCCCCAGGATGCAACCTATCTATATACCAAATTTCATCAAAATCGGTTGAAAGATAGGACGTGAAAGCATAGCAGACATATATAGGTACTGTTGATTGTTGGGGGATAGGTATTTTAACATATTGTGAGAAAAAACCTGCACACTGTGGTTAAAAGCATGTTATTATGTTATAACAAAATTAAACCACCTCTGCATTAGCCCAGCAATTCGCTATATTCACTTGGAGACACCCTTGCCTTTTAACAATAAAATAAAGAGTTTGTTATTTCAATTTATGAATTTAACTTTGGTATGAAAGATATCATTTAAATATAATAACGATATATTTAGGGCAGTATATTTTCAGCAGTTATTTATAAGAAATGTTCGTCTTTGTTGTTAGATTCACGGATTACTTTCGTACGTATTTACTATAATTATTATAAAAATTCTAAGTATTAGACTATTTTTAGTTGACACTGACATGTGACGGACATTGACACTTGACATTACCTTTAGCAAAAATGTCACAGACTTTTATACAAAATCACAGAAAAAGTACAAAAATCGTGAGCCCACTAGCGCCATCTATTGTTGAGTAGCAGTAAACTAGCCGAAACTCGATAAATATCTTATATCTATGGTATTCATTCGTTCTTGGGCGTTTTGTTATAGCTTTGTTAATTCTATGGTACAAAATTTTCATAGAGATAATTTTCGACAATATTTCGAAATAATTATCGTTTTAAATAATGAAAAATCATTTTTATGATAAAATTATTATGTGAGCTCGTAAAACTACATTATTTTCGTGTGTGACGTAATCAAATTAGATATTAAAATTGAAATATTAAATTGACAATTACGTTTCACTGATCGTAATTGCGTTTTGTTAAGTATTTTCATGATACGTTTTTATACGTTTAGGTGTTCATTTAATGGACAGTTTTACGAAATCGGAATTTGCTTTATACGTTCTATGACTATCGTATTTAATATCCATCCATGAACATAAGTTACATAATCGCACCTCTGAAACCGTATACGTAATTTCAATTGTCTTTTGTAGATATAGCGCCTATAAATGAAATGAGATCTATAGAGTATAACAGAAACTCTTACCTTACCTATCAATTGCATACTTTGACTTGATTTTACTTTATGGCAGAGTACCTAACAGATTTTTGAAGATCACCTTGAAATAAAATTTAAATCTGTGCTTTTTCTTAAATTTTATTTGTTTGAATATAGCATCTAATATTTCTGTAACATCCACATTAAATGTGATGTACTGACACGCAATTTTAAACATACGTACGTCCTAATCGGCTGCAGTAACTAAGCGAAGTAGCGTCTGAATTCGAAACTCAAATTAACAAGACTAGATAATGATATCTGATATTCCAAATAATCAATGGACATAAAAATCGTTGTGATTTATAATAATTTTTCGTTATAATATGTATCTGATTTATGCTCATCGTTATAATATGATGATGGGTTATGTATGTTGACGGGAAGTGGGAGTAAACAAAAGTATACTTTTGCTTTCGTGAACATTATCGATGAATAGCAGTGAAATGATTGCAAAAGAAGTCTTTGAAAACATAGACTGGAATTAAACGTGAGACATTAAATGAAGAAATCACAGAAATTTTATTGTAATATAATAACAGCTCATGCACTTTCATTTTCACCAAGGTGATGCAGCTCGTATAAATGGTTAATAGTCGATGCAAGTAATGAACTGAAAGTTTGAAGGCTGCCTGCATCATTAATTAACTACTACTATAACTGTATTTTGGGGTAGATTAGGTACACTTATCGTTATGCTTTAAATACGTTTTTCTGCAATTTTTACAACTACTAATTTTAATTAAACAAGAATTTTGGTATCGAAGCCTCAAAATCCTAACCAAATCTTAGACTTTAGAAGAAGAATAAACTCAAAAAGAAGAAAGTTTTTGAGAACATTAATCTCTCTTTTAAGCAGTAGATTTGACATATTTTGGCAATGATGCGTCTAGCGATCTATCTATCTTATCGGGCTTTGTTTTTCTCTAATGTATGTCTTTATCACTGTGTGTGTGTTTAATTTATCTTCTCATAAAATTAAACAAATATATTTTGCAAGACGGACCAACTCTTAAAATATTTCTCATGGAATTTCAAAGAGATTACAAACGTCAAACAAGTATGATTTCAGCGATACCATCGAGCATACCAAACATTTGAGGCTTAAGCAACCGCAAGTCATGTTGAATCGGATCATTAAGTAGGTATAACCATAGAGATCATTATACCACCAATTTAAGTTGACCCGACTCCCCAAAGAGTTATCAAACAATCTGCGATTCATTTTGTAATTTGGTTGCATTACGTGACCATATTTTTACGGTCAAGGGTGAAGCACAGTATAGGTTACGTGTGAAGACAGTGAGAACGGCGATGAATATTGTTTTTTATTTCCTTTGTTTGGTGGAATGTCGCAGAGGCCTTGAAACAAACATTTATACGGTAGAAACGAATGAAACTCGTCTTGGGTTTTCTAATATTCCTAAGAACATTTGTACCGTACGAGATGAAAGATAGGGGACATCCTGCGATCAAATAGAATTTTTGATCGCAGGGGACATCTCTATATTTTGTCGAGTGCACAGGCAATAACAGAGAAGTACCTGAGTACCCCATTCTCACTTAAGAAACTCCATTGAAACCTGGGTCACCTGCTAGCTTTTGAAGTGAGCTTCGTTGCCTGTGTGACAACTCTAAATGCGGAGACTGGCTTAATAATGAAGATACTAGCAATGCCTGCGACTTCGTCTGCGTGGATCGAGGTTCTTTAGTTCCCGCGGGAACTCCTTCATTTTTCGGGATAAAAGTAGCCTATTTGCTATTCCAGACTATAAATAATCTATCTCTATGCCAAATTTCAGCCAGATCCGTTCAGCCGTTGGGGCGTGATTGAGTAACAAACATCCATACATCCATCCAAACATTCGCATTTATAATATTAGTAAGATCAATAAGGAATATGAAAGGATTTAGTAAGCCAAAACAGTCGAACTGTTGATAGAGTTATGGTAAGTATGTCAAGATTCAAGAACCACTAAGGTTTGCCCACAAAAAATAATTCAATTTCAGAACTTGAATTTTAATTAGAAAATTCTTTTAAAGTATGAATATATGTACTTTATTACTCTTCGACTCTTTTCAACTTAAAGGACATGTTGATTAATCTGAGGTTCATTTTATAATCCGCTTACAATACATAGTTCGAATGACTTGACCATTTTTTACGGTCAGTGATGAAGTATGAAGGCTACGTGAGATCACAGACTTATGTGGGTGAGATATTTATAATATTTTGATTGGAATGTCGGTTCTTTATTTTTTCTTCATTGTATGTTGGTGGGCCTGATGTGGAGTAGGAAATAAACTTGATGATCACTCGTTATCATTGTAAACTAGATTATCTTTAATTTATAAAATGTACATTATATATTTTTCACACCACTCGCTCAACAACGCCCAATTACATGGCCTGTTAACTAAGGTTAAAGTAAGACATTAAATCCCTAGGGTTATAATGTGATTTGAATTTAGAATTATCGCGCATCTGAAGCAAGATCTGAAGGAAATTCTATTCATTCCAAAGAGGTTTTATTTATAATTCTTATTGCTATATCCATAAAGTCTAATTTCGGTAAACAGAATGTGTTCTCAGCAGGCGCGGCCAACTCGATTTTCGAAAACCGAAGCCGTAGCCCACTAGATTCGCACTGACGACATTTGTTTGTCAAATCGAGTAGGCCACGCCAGCTGAAAGAAGTGGTTGTATCGCGAGGTGTGAAAAGTAGAGTATTCACCGTAGGGGTAATGCTGTATTAATCTTGGGCGCCCCTAATTCCCGCGCTACTCTCAGGATTCTAGATGCAACACCCTCGCTACGCTCGGGAGTTACTCTAAAGTCCCTCGTTCCGCTTGGGATTTATCCCGGCGCCCGTGACATAATACATCGCATTACCCCCGTGGTGAATAATCTACTATTATGAATAATTGGAGTGTATTTCCTTTCTTAAGTTTCTTTTAATACTTACTACTTGTACTGATAAATGGAATAGTGTATGACGATACTTTTTTTTTACTTTTTCATTATTCTGTGGAATTTTTTTCATTCCACGTGGAAAATTCAGAAAGTTGATAAATATTCCACATGAAATTCCACAGAAAATTATTGGTATAGGATAGGTAAAGACTCGATCTCAAATAAAATATAATCAACCTAAACAGTTATCCCAGGACTTAAGCATGTAAAAAGACAAACCGACATATTTTATAATCAATGTCGATAGGTACCGCTAAAACAGCTGCATTTAGAAACTTAATTATGCATATTCGACAATCGACGTATACTCCCGCTAAGACAGAATATTTAAGTACTGGTGAAGCAATGATAAAAACTAGTTTGTCAATAGGTGTTCTACAGTCTAGTAATGAATCCGTTTGTTTTGGTTGCAGCGACAATTATATAGTTATTTTTTAACCGACTTCCAAAAAAGGAGGAGGTTCTCAATTCGGCGCGTATATTTGTTTAATCTTTTGCATGTGGAATGTCATATCGGCCTTGGCACGCGGATGGATGGCGGCACGGAGGGTAGATCGTATCACGAGCTTCACGCTTATAACTGCATTCGATATGGTATGTTTTATCGTTAACTCTGTAAAAAGTGGAATGAAAATAGTTTCTTTTGTGATTTGAGTAACGAGTAATATTGTCTCCGCGTCGAGAACTGTTGACCTATCCGACGATCCACGCCGTTTGATTTTTTTGGAACTCATAATGTTTTGGAACTGGGATTAGGCATTTAAACTTCATTGAAACGTCCGCAACCTCTCTCAATAACGCGACACTTTAGTCCAAGTTTCAGGTCCATCCATTCATCTTAGGCAACTGCTGGATAAAGGCTTTTTGCGCCACCACAGTCCACACACGGTCCTCCGCCTTCATCATCCACTCACTTCCTACTACAGAACGCGAATCCAAAATAAGACTGAATAGATAAATCGTCTACGGTCTAGCTCTAGGCTCTACACTCTACAGTCTATAGGCACGCGCATTCCATCGCATCGACTGCAGTCAGCATTAGCATTTGCCATCTGTACCTATTACGTTTTACGAAACTTGTATTGTGTTCTTAGAAAATAGAAATGTCAGCCAAACCTAAAATTATAAGTATGTAAAACTAGCTTATTGATCTTAATCTTACGTTAAAGTGCTAATGATTGTTTTCTTTCTCAGATTTACTACAATGATGATTATCCAAATGGAACATGCAGTCTAAAAACCTAACATTCGGTAAAGTCAATAAAATAGGTTCTTCGCAGGAATAGAGCCTCATTAAGTGCCTAAATAACGCAAAAGATCAGGTTGAATGTGTCACAGACCGAAATCTGAACACCCAACTTCCACGCTAACTTTGGTGTCCTACATTGGTCATACCGCGAAGAGTGTTTTTGTAACAATTTATCTTTAACAGGTACTTCTTGTTAACAGGATCTGAAGACAGAACATCTCCGAGGCTGGGTTGCATCATCATAATACTTTGACGGAGACGTAACTTTTAAATAAAATGACGCTAACGAATGAGTCAAAGAATTGAAAGAAAGCGTTGATTCACCATTATTTTACCATGAAGCAGCACTAGCAAAATTAACAGATGTTAACATTTTTACGTGTGTTTTTCCAAACGTAAGTTACGATAACCAATGGTTCGAATAAACCGGCCCTTAATCAACAAAAACAGAGATTTAAATAAGTTCAAAGACCCCTAGGCTCGAATAGGTGGTATTATATACTCAGGCGCACGCACCGACAGGCGGTGGGCGGCGGTTTATGTGATAGGTGCCGGATTCCTGCGCCCGCGCTGCTCTAGTCCGAACGAGATCTGTGCGCAGATTATATCCATTGTTTTAGGCACTTTTGGCTTATTGAATTGTTTTGAGGTTTTATCAAGTAACAATTTTTAGGTGCGTGGGTAAAAAGCGTGCTTTAGATAGTTTAGTTATCTTGGTGGGATGTACCTAGTAGAAAGGAAAGAACGGTAATTTTTCGACCAAAAATGCTAGCAGTATTAACAATATTTTTATAAAATATATTTATAGACGTGTCGCCATATTATAGATAGATAAACTCTTTATTGCAAACAGTTAAAACAAAAAGGTAAAAAGATAATACAGAAGTGCAAATAAATAAATAAAGAGTGCAAAGGCGGTCTTATTGCTAAAGCAATCTCTTCGAGACAAATTTTGGGGAGAGGAGATTAATTATCACAAAGAGCGCGGGGTTCATCTGAAGATTTCAGGGATGTTAAGCCTTTTATTTATAATCACTAGGCTGAAGGCCTTGAAATCTGATATCTCTGGTAGCCTGCGCTCTGCTGGTTTCCTCACATTTCCCTAGTAGTACCTACTGGAATTGTAAGTCACAGCATACATTTCTAATAATTTTACTGCCCCCATCTAAACTCGTTTTTGAAAATCAATGGTAGGCCATACCTACTACCTTGTCTGTCAGCTGTCAGTTGTCACAGGCCACAGCATACTATGCGCATACGCAACCGACACGGGCTTAGCACGATCTTACGCAATTAGATATAAACAACTAGTTTAATATATTTTAATGAATATATTATTTGTTTCATTTCCTATAAGTTTTTACACTCTAATAAATTTAATAATAAAATTAAACGTCTGCATATTCATGAGTTACGTAAATTACGAGCTCACTTTCCGTTAAACGGACGTACTTTTACGAGCTAGGAATCGATTATGATACTAAAAGTAAATGTTTATTTAATACGTAACTAATTATTAAATTTAGTAGAGCAGTTAATATAAAGAATTATATCTACTGTATAATAATTATAATTATATTGTATACAAACTAAATAACTAAATTGAAGCAGATCAGCTATAAATGCTATTCCTTTCCCGAACGACCAGAAACAGATGACAGTCAAATTAGTCCTGCCATTAGTTTAGTTTAAAAATTGTATAGGTATAGTTCGCGCGCGAGTTCAATGCAGAGCAAATGTATGGTGACACATACATTTACTCTGCATTCAAGTAACGCGCGAACTGTAATTACCATTCGCCACACATTTTGTACCTAAAAAAATTATTGTTCTCAAAACTTAACTGGCATTAAATTCACTGACGATAATACCGACATCTCTCGTAGCTTCTAGAAACTACATCGCCGTACATGGTTTCAGAGAGCGTTGTTCGTCTCAGTTCATAGATGGCGCCTACAATTGATAAGATTTAAACTTTTTTGTGTAATAGGTACGGCAGCGCGGCGTACAGATTACAACTAAAATCGTTATGAAAACTTAGGTAGGTACCTAATTTAATAATATAAATATCTAGTGTAAATTGCTTACCTTTATCTTTAGCATCACTTTGTTTCGGTGAATTCTGCCACTGGTGTCTTACTTTCTGCGACCAGCTGACCGGGCTCTTTCGACTTCTCTCGCGCACTCTAAAAATTAACATATTAATTTAATTAATTCGCAAAACTATAACGAATTATGAGGTGACAGTGGGACACTTTCCCCTAACTTGTTCACACTGATCAAAACATAAATATCATGGTAATATCGGTGTTAGATAACGCTGTTTACTTTACTCTTTGGAAAAATGTTATTGAGATAGTCGTATCTTAACAATGGTTAATTTATAGGTCACCAGAATATTTCATAGCTGATTAAAACATGGATGTGGTTACTGAAAGTTGGCAATATGGTAACTAGGTACAATAATTGAAAAAATTGGCTCAGTAGTCAGTAATGAGTCTTTTAGCGACAATTCTTGATTAATTTCGAGATATTAACCCTCGACCAGCTAGATAATGTTACACAAAATTATTCCGTCGAGTTTGTTTATTAAAAATCTTTAGCAGCAGCAAGTCATCTTACTTTCAAAGTTATTTTCGAGGAGGTTTCTAAAGTAGCTAAAACAATTATAATAGCTGTGCTAATACAATCCAGTGATTAAGCGTTACATTTAATAATTGATGCCAAGAAGGAATAGATTAAGAGACTGGGCGAGGTATAAATATGTCACACTAGCTGATGCCCGCGACTTCGTCTCCGTTTAATAAGGTTTTTTAAATACCACAGGAACTCCCTATTTGTCCGGGATAATCTAGGTCCTCAACTATACCCATGCAAAAATCATGTCGATGCGTTGCTCTATTGCAGCGTGATTGAAGGACAAACCAATAAACCAACAAACAAACACTTTCGCGTTAATTTTTATTAGTATGATTCCTGCTAGAGTGGCACTTTCCATTTCAGATTGCAATATTTTACCATCAAATTAGATTTTTAGATTTACATACATAACTCATAGAAAAAAAATCTAACATTTAACATTATTTTGAGATAGATCTGGCTATAATGAACTTACATGATAATTTTCTTTTCTTCAGTCTTCTCCTCGTCAGAAACGTCGACCCAATCGTCGCTCCTGTCGCTGCGGTCGCTCACACTCGTCTCGCTACTCGGCACTTGAAATGCTATCTCTTGCCCGTTGAAACTTATCACAGACCTTTGTCCATAAATGCTATTGGTTTTCTGCTCACTGGATAATGTTGATTGACTTATGTTGGACACATTATCAAAGGATAATCTTTTTTGGACTGCGGATGTCAACTGCTTCTTCAGATTTGTCCTCAATTTAACCATGCTTGGACTATTTGGTATACTCTCATAACAATGCGATAACGATGCTCCGTCACCATGTTTGATAGTGTCATAGATGTTTTCACTATCATTGTAGCCTGTATAATCCGAAGACACAATAGAATGTCTTTTATAAATTGGACTGCATTCTTTAGATTTTGGCGGCCTTGGTGGAATCTTTTCGTAAATTCTATCTGAGCCAATTTTTTCGTAACTAACAGTTGAAGCACCACTTACAGATTTTGTGATTGAGTAATTTTTGTTACTAGTATCAGGAATGTAAGGGTTGTAGTGTTCAGCTATTTGGATACCAGAGCTGGAAGTAAGGCAGTACGGTTTGATCGGTGGCTTGCAGTATTCGTAACCATCGTCACTGTCGCCATCACCTCGCGTTCTTTCCTCCAGCTGTCCACAGAGCTCGTAGTTATGAAGACTGCTCTCGTCTCCTTCAGGATGAGATCTCATTTCTAAAAGACACTGATAAATATTTTCTCCAGAATTTAAATTCACTTGTTCGACCACTTCTTTAGGGATTTCTGGTAAGGGGCAGTTGATTTTCGAAGTTCTGTCACTCTTCACTGATATTACAACAACGTTGTCTGTATCACGAGGTTCTAGAGGCTCATAATCATCTTCCTCAACCGTGGTACTTTTTGCCTTTGAAGTGTAGCCGATAAGAACTTCATTGTTGCAAGCTTCTATTAAATTACTTTCGAAATCGGAGTTTTGATCAACGTCAACTATTGGCGTTACAATTTTATCTTGAGATTCATATATTTCCTTTTCATGAGATTGCTCAATATTAGTAGATTTATTAGTTTCAGTATCAGGATCATTACAGGTAACAGTCGTCTCGTTCATTATCACAGTCACAAACCCATAAGTACTTTCAGAAGTAGATCTATCGTTTTCAGAATAAATCTGTGAACTTTTCCTCCGCCATAAAAATGAATCGTTTGGAGTCACTGGTGTGTCCAGGTCCTGGTACAAGTTATCTTCTTTAAAACTTTTTACAGTTATCGGTTCATTTTTTATATTTTGTTCTGGTAAATTACTATTACAATTTTCATTTACATCCTCTTGAATAATATCAACTAGGTGTAGTGGCAGTTTTTCGGAATGAATGTAATTAGTTTTAAATTTATTTCGAACATAAATAGGCTCTTTCTTTTTCGGACTATCTGATTCTTTGCTCGTGCTTTCATCATGTTTCATCGGATTAATCTTAGTGTCACTAGGAACGCTTTTAATACTTTTAATTTTAGGGACACCGTCTTTTAACACTAAATTTTTTGTTAAAACTAATGAAGATTTCTTAGCAGGTACTTTTGGTTTTTCTTTAATGGGTATTATTATATTTGAAGGTGGATTGTTTTGTTTTTTAACGACGATACTACTAGCTTGGGCACTTATTTCATTTTCAAACTTTTTGATAGCATCCTTTACAGCATTTGTTTCCGCTGGCATATCCACTGCAGTTTGCCTAGGAGATTCATTTATTTTCGCTTTTGCCGGACTGCCATCAACAGAATCGGAGCCGCTTTGTTGTTCACTTGAGTCGTTATATTTTAAACGCTTTTTAGAGGACTTAGGAATTTTGGTACCATCGGACTTAGATCTTATTACATGGACTTTGCCCGTAGATCCTTCGGATAAAAGCAGTTTGTCTATGGAATCTACACTAGAATACCGTTTTTTAAGTCCTCGTCTTTTGGAATTTCTTCTATGACGTAAAACTATTTTGATATTAGGACTGGAACTGAGTGTGGATGAAGGCGTGGAACTATTGCTGGTAGTACACCGGGATGCTGTTTGCAGATTTTCTATGGTCTTTGCTAACTTTGATTGCTTCACTGATCCGTTTGATCCCTCATTCATTAAATTATTAAACTTCTTTGTCAATTCTGATACTTTACTACCAGTTATTGTCATTGTTTTTGTTACTAGTGGCGGTCGTCGGTATGAGGCAGAGGCGTTTTTTATTTTGAAACTTACTTTTCTCTGTTGCTGCTCCACCCTTTTCTTGGTGTTTTTTGGGATATCTATTGGAAGTGTGTTTGATTTCGTTCTAATTTTGTCTTTTGGTTGTGTTTTTTCTCCTCCACCAGTGCTTCTTGTGTCGTCACTTTCTGTGATTGTGGCTATTTGAGCGTAATGCAATATAGGTTCCTTCATTGTTTGCTTCGCATGCCAGTGCTGTGCTGTGGAGTCGACGGTGGCATTTAGGAAAGCATGTTTAGCATCGTTGATTGTTTGTTTTCTTTCGCTTGCAGGTGATATGGAAGGTTTTATTGGAACGGTGTAAATGCATCTGTCGTTTAAGCTTTGTTTCTGTTTTATAGCCATGTCTGTGTCGGGGAGGATGAAGTTCTTTAGGAGGGCTTTTATAGCTCCGTGTTCCCTTTCATCTGAGTTAAACTTTTTGAGTGAAGATATGAAAGTTTTCGTTGTCACCGACTCTCCTTCCATTAAATTGTCTAATAGCATTTGTGCTGGTTGTCTCCGACCGGTTTTCTACGCCATCTGGAACAATCAAAGCAGGACAGTGAGTGTAGGAAGTAATTACTCATACGCAATCATCAAATATCGGTATCGTACTGAATCAAATGGGCGTGGTATTATATCATGTTATTTCAAACATCATAAGATTATGAGAGCGGGTAGTGATAAATTATTCAAAGGCGAAAGTAGTTTTGGATTTTAGCATATTATATGTATATCTATGACATATGTCGTGCATCTACAGATATTACAGAGACCAAGTTGGATGCTGACACGATTTAAAATCAAGTTAAAAATATAATAAAGTTAAAAGCTAACCTGTATTTAACGCCTATAGAATGGAGTAAGGAGGCAATATTCAGTTTTTTTTAAATAAAAACCAGAACTAGCGTTTAATTAACTTTATCGTACCTATCTAAATCGTGTTTAGATTGTACCAATTTTACCGAACATCTCAGCAAATAAGCTGAGTTTAAAATATATTAAAGACGCTATGCCTCAACTTTACTGCACTTGTAGGTACCTATACTTTGGATCAAAGGCGGGCTGATTCCTCAATTAACGTACAATAATACCTATTTAACTTCTATTTAACCGACCTTAATTAGTTGGACGTTGGCATCTATTACTATAACGTATTCCATAAGATCTTACTAAAGATCAATCGTACAAGCGTAGCTTTTTCATAACAAAGTAACAAGACAACTTAGGCAACCATAATGACTTTCATCTTCATCATCATCCCATTATACGCCTGGGTCAGCCACCTACTGAGCAATTTGAACCTGTGATCATTCTCGTTCGGTCCAATACAGTGAGCACGCATATGCTTCCAGAATGATATGGGTTTAGGCCATAGCATTCAGAATTGCACAATCTCTAAACAAAGGGGTATGGGTTTAAATAACAACCATGCCCCTAACAGGTTAGCCCGCTACCATCTTAGATTGCATCATCACTTGCCATCAGGTGAGATCGCAGTCAAGGGCTAACTTGTATAGTGGATTAAAAAAAAACCGGCCAAGTGCGAGCCGGACTCGCGCACCGAGGGTTCCGTACTCAAGAAGTAGGTATAATTACCTTTGTTAATGAACCGCAAAACTAACTTTGTTTGTAGAGGTTAACTGTTAATATCAAAAAATTACGTTTGTTGTATGGGAGCCCCCCTTTAATATTTACTTTATTGATATTTAATTATTTATTTTGAAAGGTAATATACAAGTTAATATTCTGTGAAAATTTGAACCGTCTACCTGTTACCGTTTTTAATATTGAGCAAAAAAATACGAAAATAACACGTTTATTGTATGGGGACCCCCCTTAATATATATTTTTTTTTAATTTTTAGTATTTGTTGTTATAGCGGTAACGGAAATACATCATTTGTGACAATTTCAGCTTTCTAGCTATCACGGTCTATGAGATACAGCCTGGAGACAGACAGACAGACAGACAGACAGCGGAGTCTTAGTAATAGGGTCCCGTTTTTACCCTTTGGGTACGGAACCCTAAAAACTAAACCAAAATGGCAGCATTAAATATAAATTGACTATACCTCCTAGATAAACTCACGTGTTATGTCGGAAAATGCCCGACTAGTTTTGAACCCGTTCGGATTAAAATATTGCTAACCCTTTCATAATACTCCCTGCGGAAACAGAACTAAAGACAGAAGTAAAGCTGTCATTTTAGTTATAGTTTACATATGGTGTATAACAGAACTAGCCACAATGTTCAAGTATCATTGTACGAACCATGAAAACAAAAGTAAGATCAAGAATGTGTATGAAAGTGTTCACATTCACAATACATTTCCACATTTTTACCTGACATTTCTGCAATGAATTGCTCAGTGTTAGGAGATTGCATCTGAGTCCTAAAAAACTAGGTTGGTCTTGGTTGATAGTGATACCTAACATTAGTGCTAATTTGGTTGTTTATAAAACCTATAAAATATTTGGTTGTTTGTAGATAATAGTCATAAAACTAGCAACCTGCTCTTGTTTCCACGGGTAGCACGAAGTATCCACTTTGATTTTGGGTTGTGGATATCCATGCTAATATTATATGTGAAAGTGTGTCTGTCTGTCTGTCTGTCTATCTGTCTGCTACGCTTTAACGGCCCATTTTTTCAACCGATTTTGATGGACATACTGATATTATAAATGTGAAAGTGTGTCTGTCTGTCTGTCTGCTACCCTTTAACGGCCCATTTTTTCAACCGATTTTGATGGACATACTAATATTATAAATGCGAAAGTGTGTCTATTTGTCTGTCTTTCTGTCTGTCTGTCTGCTACGCTTTAACTGCCCATTTTTTCAACCGACTTGGATGAAATTTGGTACAGGAATAGGTCGTATCCTGGGGAAAGACATAGGCAACTTTTTATTGCGGAAAATTCAAGAGATCCCGCAGGAATAAAATCTCTTCAGCCGATTTTGATGAAATTTAGTATATGGATAGCTTGTATCCAGGGGAAGGAAATAGGCTACTTTTTATCCCGGAAAATTAAAGAGTTCCCGCAGGAATCAACAAACCTTAATCCACGCGGACGAAGTCGCGGGCATCATCAAGTACATATACAAAAACAGCTGATCCGCTCCGGCTTCGCACGGGAGGGCTTACCTATCATGAGACCGGTTTTTAAATGTACTTTAGAGGAACAGCTCCATAAATCACCATTAAAATAATTTACTCATACAAAAATTCGAATCGCTCATTGGTCATCGTGCCGATGTGAATACGCACCAAAAC
Source organism: Erebia epiphron (assembly GCA_963932025.1). Taxonomy (NCBI): domain Eukaryota; kingdom Metazoa; phylum Arthropoda; class Insecta; order Lepidoptera; family Nymphalidae; genus Erebia; species Erebia epiphron. Next base: position 25,181,086 of record OZ009948.1, read on the forward strand.
AACTATTTCCATCTACCACAGTATGACGTATAAAACCAGAAATTACAGTTCAAAAACACTAATTGTCTTAGTAGCTTGTTGGACTCCATAGAGCCGCCCACTGGTATTCAAATGAGGTTTGACGACCAAAACTGGAAAAGTTCAATGACCGCACAAAATTCTGTACCTAATGAAACTATGTAGGTAGTATAGGTATATTACTTAAAATTATTTAAATCAAGCTCCAGAGTCCAGACATTAGATCAAGGTACCTACTTGTCAATGTACTTACTTGTACTAATTATAGTCGACAGCGTCGTTATTAGATATCCATACTATCCATACGAATATTATAAATGGGAAAGTGTGCCTGTCTGTCTGCTACGCTTTCACGGCCCATCTGTTCAACCGATTTTAATGAAATTTGGTACAGGGATAGGTTGTATCCCGGGGAAGGACATAGGCTTTTTATCCCGGAAAATTCAAATGTTCCCGCGGGAATCGAAAAAACTTGGTCCACGCGGACGACGTCGCGGAAATCTAAAAAAAAACTAAACAGGCATGAAAATTTTCAATTCGCGCGCGAACTATAAATGACGATTTTCATGTCTCTGTCACCGTAAGATTGTAAAAACCGTTAGATTATAATCTAACTCGCGAAATTGTAAACTGTCGAATGTTATGATTACAATATAATGGATTATTTTTCGGTAGATTGTAATCTGTTAGGTTTATTAACCCGATAAAACCTATGGGCCGGGCACTACTTAATTATTTATGTCGAACCCTAACCTAACCTACAAGAAAGAGACAAGAAAACGTAAATAGGTACAGTGAATATTTCAAAAATTGACATTTAAAACATTGAACGGTTCACTGTTCTTTCGACTGTTTACAATCTATCGAAAAAAGCGTTAGATTACAATCTTACGGTGACATCACTAACTTCAAAAACACAGGTCCACACGTTCTATTATTTTATCGGTATACAATAGGTAGGTAGTAGGCAAAAGTCTCCTCCTCCCGATGTTTTTCTTTGATAAAACGTCTACATAATATTTTAGTATCAATTATTAAGAAATCGCAAAACTATTTTTTCTGTGATGTCTGTCCCTATTAATCATGCTGGAATTTCTCTCATCCTCTGTCTTTATGGTAACCTCAGTTTTGAACGATATGAACGTGCATTGTACATAAAGCCGCCTCTGTTCGCAAGTGGCACAAATTAGCAGTTCTCAAGCGTTAAGTATTCATTTCAAGTTTCAACTTAGTACGTTGTGCTGGATAATCTGGGTCGAATAATCGCACTTGCGGAATTCATTTTGCCAATCTCCATTACACAGTAGTGCTCTGCAACCTTATGAGGCTCAGTTTCGATTTCCGATAAGGTTTTGATCATTATCCATTTCTCAGCCTCTCTCATCCAGATACTTCTAGCAACCTTTTTTTTCGACAGTCCATCTTACTGGAGGTCACCTCATACTCTTACTTGTACTGACTTTTCGGCTTTAGCGTCCATCTGCATCCAACAACATACACGGACTGCCCAATACCCAAACTTTAACATTTCTCCATTTACGATATTATTTCTTAACTTAGATCAACACTTTGCCTTGTGATAAGGTGGTAACTATACCACCTTATCACAAGGCAAAGTGTCACTAAGCGAATTAGAATTTTCATTAAAAAATATAGAAAGAAGATACGTAAAATAAGAGAGAGTTTCGTTATTTTTCAACCGACTTCAAAAAAAGGAGGAGGTTCTCAATTCGACTGTATTTTTTTTTTTTTTTTTTTTTATGTTTGTTACCTCAGAACTTTTGACTGGGTGGACCGATTTGGATGATTCTTTTTTTACTTGAAAGAGCATACTTCCCATGTGGTCCCATATAAATTTTATCGAAAACGATCGAGCGGTTTTTAAAATATCAACAATAACATAAAAACTTTGTATAGCGTGTGCTTGTTGTTGTAAAGTTGGCGCGGGAGTTTGAAGTCGGTTGTTTAAAAAGTATTTTTTATATTAAATTATTATTTATTTATAGGCCTAGCGCCTGGTTGCAATCAGATCTGCTTGTATAAGTGGCGTTGTAACCTAAGGTGGATCGCGCTTGTCTAGAAGATGCCTATTCACTCTTGATTTTAAGGTACCTATATTAAAAGAGGAGTACCGTTTACTAAAAAAGAGAGTTTACTGCAGTATCTTATCACCTTGTTCCATTAAAAGTGATAATCGATAAACTTTTCCCAAGACTCAGTGAAAGCAGTTCTCAGCACGTTTGACCTTTTAGGTCAACCACCCTAACTCCCAAGCATGCGTCCGAGGTAGTGTGGTAGTGACAAGAGAATGCCTACAAATCTAGAGCCTAGATAATAATATAGCTAGATAGTTCTATTTTCATAATTATGTAACCTGAACTTCGTAGGCTGTAAATACGCTCTAATACGGTAAAATAAAAGCATTATTGTAACAATCGCAATCACCTTTCTTACTCTAAAAATCAAAAATATTAGTTTTTTTCAATTTTCCCAAAATCCATCGTAAAATTGACATTGAGATTGTAGCAATGATTGACGCAGATGTTTCGGAATAGGCTCACAGATATTGACCTGACGGTTGTTAACTGTATCCTGCAGAAGAACGCATCTCAGGTGAATTACACAATACAGCGGCGCGTGCGCCGATGCCAATAGGGAGTTTGACATGCGCACAAAGCTCATAGAAAGCGGATACGTGACAGAAACGGCTATTACATTTCTAACAGGTCACTTTCATTACACAATTCGAATGCATGCCGCTGTTTGAACCGCTGATCTATACTAAGTAAGATATCGTACGATTTTGATCTGATTTCATAGTGACTGACAATATTGATTTCATTCAATAGATAGGTACCTAAGTGATTAATTTTGAATTTATGTCTCGATTTAACCCGGAATCTCTCACTCTTCAATCAATCAATTTTATTGCAAGAGTGGCACAATTAGAGCAAAGAATGGTCTTATTGTAAATTATAATTTTAAAATGTCAATTTTATATGACGCACCTTGACATCCCTAAAATAAGGATTATAATTCTGAAACAAGAGCGTAAACAAAATCAATATTATAATAACACTGCTTTAAGCGATGGTAGTATGACTGACGCAACTAAGAAACATTGGGGACAGAAACAAGAAATAATAAAATGAAGCTCATATCAGAATGCCATGTGTTACTAATCCCTACCGCACATGAGTAACTAACTGTATTGAAAACGGCTCTCGCGAGGTCGATGTATCGAAAATAACCGAATGCGTACAAATCACTTCTGTTACAACTGTATGCTCTACAAAAGGTTATCTTTAACTTTAGAAATCGATAGCTCTTTCTAGCGTTTGTTTTGGTTTCGCAAAGGTCCGGTTTTGTAGCTTAGTTGCTTCCATTTTCTTTTTTTATTCTTTCTTTTTCTGTCTTTGTTTCCATCCTCGTTGTTCTTTTCTTTTGTTTAGCATCTTTCAATTCATCATCGTTATCTTATTTCTGGTGTACAATAAAAGTGCAATGCATTCATTCATTCATTCATACAATCATCTTTCCTTTGAAGACTTTTCGGTTCGGTTCAAATGTTACTTTGAGGCTGAATTCTAGCACATCTTATTACAAAAATCATTATAATAGAGTTTATCTGACATCATCCTAGGCAACAGATTATCGTGATTATCATCTACAAAACAGCTCATATCTACATGTATCTAGCACCTAACTATAATACGTCTATGATATAATAATCCGTAATCATGATATCATATTTTTATCTTTACTAAGTCCGTGACTAAGTTCCACGGTATCATACACATATTCAAATTTTTCTAAACTAATATTATAAAGAGGTTTGTTTGTTTGTTTGTTTGTTTGTTTGTTTTTTTTTTGTTGTAATGGATAAACTCAAAAACTACTCAACCGATTTTAAAAATTCTTTCACCTATAGAAAGCTACTTTATCAACGAGTAACATAGGCTACATTTTATTTAAAAATAAATTAGAGATCCTTCTTTCGAAAATTGCAATAATGTGAATTAAGTCGGAAAAATTCACCTAAAAACTTTTTACGTTAAACCTCTATTCGTCTATTGATTCAGACTGTCTTTTATGTCATATTTGTCAAGACACTTTTATCTCATATTTGTCAAGACAAACATAATAAATACAAGAAAACATACCAACCATAGACTTATTATATTACTAATGATACCAACATTTTTTGTATCATTTTAATATCTAACTGCTGTAGAAAGACTGCTTCAAGTCTCAACTTAGTTGTTAGTTCTAAACATAGTTCCCAGGCGAGGGTGCCAGCGAAAATACGTCGTATTGGAGACTCAAGTGCCAAGCGTTCACAACGGTTTGCTGAACAAAATTTGAGAACGTATGGTGGAGTTGTTCGTCTCAGTGCCGACTGACCATTATTGGGTAGGGACTATTTTGATCAAGTATCACCCGTGCGAAGCCGGTTCGGACCGCTAGTTCTGTATATTTTTAAGGCATGCGGTTAGTATTTTTAGGTTTATCCGGATTAAAGTTCTTTTGGTATGATATGAGATGCAGCTTTTGGTATGAGGTGCAGATTTTCGCATCCGTATAAAATAAAATAATTTCATGTTTAGCCTATCTGCCCTTTTATCATCGGCGTCGTCTAAACCTATAGACGCCCACCGCTAGACTAATGTCTCCTGTTTGAATCTCCAAAGGTCTTGTGCCTATTTCTCGCAGCTACACACTTGAGATCGCCCGCCTACCTAGTTGAGGACCGTTCCACGATACGATGACTTTTCCAGTGTGAGGTCGCCATTCAAGGTCGCCAATCGCGTTAGGGCGTTAACGCCTATCGTTTATATTTCGAATTATGTGCCGAACTATGTCGGTAACTCTAGTTCTCCAACGGAGCTCCTCAGCCTTTTATACCCCTTTCATTGTCCTGTGACTTTAGTTAGTACTAGTTACAATATTATAATTGGCATCATTAAATATCCCAATACCTAATTATGTTTTCAAAACACGATTATCTTGTATTAGGCAAGAAGAGCTATCGCAAAGCATGCATTAGCTAGTAATGCATATTTCACGCTCTGATACGCCGCTGGTAAAATATTCCGCTGGTAGGTAAATTATTGTTGTGGCCGCTACCTTGAACGCATTTCATTGATATGAATTCTTCTGTTCTCTATAATAATGACTACTAAATTATAATACCATTCTTTACCAATGTGGGAACACATAGTTCGACGACCAAATAGACGTTGAGGTCCCATCGTGGTGATAAAATGGACATTCGCGACGGAATGCAAAGTAGGCTTACGCTTGACGACAATCATGCTTAGTGCAAAACAATGATGAGGTCTAGGTTGGAACGCTTGCCTAGACGATGCGTATGTAACACTCTTGCCTTGAAGGAAAGATGGCTGCTGGATCCAGGTGGCTCAAGTCCACGATTCAAAGGACCTACTTTTATTGTTCACGACAACTATGATTCTTTATCTCAAAATCCTCACTCCTTTGGGGTACAACGCTGCTTGCTACTCCGATCGATCTATACGATATAAGAACGTCATTTGTAAATTGTAATCCATTCATCCACCAAAGACAGACAAGACAAGATACAGAGTCTCAATTTACACTTTATAAAAATAATTCTCAAGTTCCCTAGTAACAGTAGGGAACGTCATCAACAGTGTAACAGTCCTACTTGACCAGGACAAAGTACAAAAGTACAAAGGTATTCTTCAGAATAAATACTGATTTGGCTCAGCTTTATATTCCGAAGATCTTTAAATCAATGAAATCATTAAATTAAATCAGATTATTAAATTAAATTAAATTTTAGTAAAAGACTTTATAATTCTAAATTAACAATAATGGTCGCGTTATTCTTAATTTAATTCATATCGGGTACATTCTACAAGGTATGGTAGACGGTTTAATAAAAGACCATGTTTAAAAGGCCAGCACTGTTTATAAATTCCTATTTACTTCAACTATTTCCACAGAATACCGTGCCGCACAGATTGAAACAAAAGATACGACACTCGCTAATGACGACATAGCTATTATTATTGGTATAATAACATAATATGGGCTCATTGTTTTACTAACTTGGTCCGCACCCATATACGTTGGTAATCTAGCAACTGTGTACCTACATTTTCGATCACAAAATCGAAATATACTAACGAGTGTGTTATTATAAACAGTGTCTTGTGCAGTATATTAGTATCTAATGGTTTATACATAAAAACTAAGATCGTATGCGTATACGTGAGCGGTGTGGCAGTAAGACTATACAAGAATGAATAGGTGGTTAATTCGAATACCTTGTCGTCCAAGCGTACCAATTCATAAACACCTTGGACGACAAGGTATTTGAATTTTCAATGTCGATATTATGTCAACTGCTAACTCTCTGAAGAAAAGACGAGACCGGAAGGCACTAACAATGCAATTTGTACATAATGAGTGACGTGGAAAATCCGTATACGAAGGGCATTGCATTCCGTAGCACTGCAGTTACGCACCCCGCTCTTTATTTTATGGTTAAACAATGTGGACCGGTCTGATCGTACTAAATTTGGACAATCACTTTCTCTACACGTGCCTCTGTCACATAAGTCACGACCAGCCCCCCAGATTCTGCAAAATATTTCGGCCTGACAAGTCAGAATCAAAGAAATAAGAACTCTGCTAAGTAAGTCAATAATTAACCCAAAAATTATTCTCTCCAGAGCATAATACCAGATTATCATTTTATAGGAGTTCTATACAGATCGGAGAAATACATAGCTGATGCATCTTTTCTTTTAAGTTGGCATTCGGTATTTATTTTTATCCAATACAATTAATTAGCCCTTGGCTGGTAGGTATGTGAAGATGCAGTTTAAGATCGGTATATTTTGTTTGACTAATCCTGGCCAAATTTTTTCTAAGAAACTTAGACATATTATCGGATCAACGGATTCATTATATTTTTTTATCCACTACAAATAAGCCCTTGACTACGATCTGATCTTATACCTGATGGTAAGTGACGATGCAGTCTAAGATGGTAGCGGGTGATGGTGGCGGCACGTCTTTGCTGGTAGGGTGGTAACAAGCCATGGCTGAAGCCTGCCACCAGGCAAGACTAGGGAAAATTCAGAAATTATAAATTCCCAAATTAACCCTGCCGGATATCAAACCCGGTACCTCCGTACGTTAAGAGAATAGCGCTCAACACTGCGTCAAAATCATCATCATTTTAACCCATTGTCGGCTCACTACTGAGCACGAGGAGTCTCCTCTCGTGAGAAGGGTTTGACCATACTCCAACATAAGGACATTATTGCCTTTGGAAAAGATCATGAGCTTCACTGCGAATGAGAATATTAAATCGATTACAGATTTATGGAAAGAATTCGATTTTTCTAGTCATAATATTCGAATTAATGCAGTGTTCAGAAGTTCATAATACAATATTATGCTTTGTTCTTCAAAACGTTTTAATATCCAAATTATTTCAACAAACTAAAATTATGAAAAATCTCTTGTAACTTACGTGTATTATACGAGGCCAGTACGGCATTAGATAGGTACAAATCCCCAAGTCTTAACATGGAAGCCTCAAGGCTGTTGAACGGCCGGACGTGTCTGTTTGTATAATAAGTATTGTGTGGTGAAACAATGCTGAGCACACCGACGAAAACGTGTATGGGAGAGAACACGTTATGGTGGTGGATGATCAAAATTCGGATATTGATGGCTCTCCTTAAACGGTTCTCTATATTGGTCTTCGAACAAGGTGATCCTTGCATTGTATTTTTTACAGTTTTTTGGTTCCAGCGGGAATTCGTTAGTTTTCCGGAGTAAAAAGTAGCCTATGTGTTATTCCAGTCTAAAATCTATCACTTTGCCAAAATTCATCTTAATATAATATGTATTAGTATAGATTGATGTACGTTCAGCGTATAATTTCGTTCTGCGATCGCAATATATACTGAAAATATTGTAGGGAACTGGTGTAAAATAGAATAGGTATGTTTTCTAGGGTAAGGATCTAATATGTTATCATTAATATTTTCAGAAAATAGCATTGATGAAGGAAATAACATTAATTTGAGATCTAAATCCCTTCTCAAAGAAGACTATTTATTCACTTTGTTATTAAAGAAACCGAATTATCACCCGTGGCGAGATTTTTATTACTCTTCAACTGGTCATAAAAAATATTCATCACGTAACGTCAACTCCATAAACATTCATTTGATACATATAACTTGATTAATGTGATAGGAAAATAGTGCGTAACAGAACATTAAAATATGTAAGATTTACTATTACGCATCTACTATTAACATAATAGCATCAAATAACTGAGTAAAAGTGTGGAATAGACCACTCACCGAAAACTAGTTTTTTTAAACCAGAAAAAGCAAAAGTTCCAAACCATTAGTGCCTCAGAAACCAGTTTTAGGAGTGAAGTAGCCCTTGAAAATGTTAAAACATCTGCAGAACTATGTAGATGAAATCTATAATATAAAAATAAGTCGGATTTTCCTTCCTGACGCTATAACTCCAGAACGTACGAACCGATTTCCACGGTTTTGCATTCGTTGGAAAGGTCTCGGGCTCCGTAAGGTTTATAGCAAAGAAAATTTCAAGAGCGGGAACGGGAACGGAAAACCGAATTTCACGCGGGCGGAGCCGCGGGCAAAAGCTAGTGATAAGTATAAAAACAAAGAGGCCCTATTTGAAATAATCAAGGGATGGTAAATTAATCAAAAAATATTATTGAAGTTTTACGAAAGCAAACGAGAGACCAACTACAAACAGTCCAGAAAAAAGTAAGTGCAAAAAATTTATCACTCTGATGTTTGGGATGCGAAATATCAGAGTTCAAGCTGGTAGGTATGCGTAGTGTAAGACGATGTCTATATAGCTGGATGCAAGGATGGAATGTAAATACTACAACTAGACTAGAACTAGACAAGAGAGGTAGAATATGTTCCATGTAAAAATTTGGATACTAATTTGCGTCAGCTTTGAAAAGATTACTGCGTCAATTTCGAAGTTTTGAAACCAACCAACAACGAAACCTCGTATTACCTTAGTCCCACATAAGAACAAGAGATTAGAGGGAGACTTGCATAGACCGACACACACATTACATAACAGTAAATAGCCTAATGCACCGCTCGTGTGAAACACTGACCTCATTGCGGGTTGCATGACCGAGAGGAATTCCGATTGTCATTATAAGATACTAGCGGTCCGCCCCAGCTTTGCACGGGTAGCACTAATCATCATAATAGTCCATACCCAACTTAATTCACATTATGACAATTTTAGCAGGGATCTCAATTTTTTTGAAAATAAAATATAGCCTATGTTACTCGCTGATAAAGTAGCTTTCTATAAGTGAAAGAATTTTTAAATCGATTGAGTAGTTTTTGAGTTTATCCATTGCAAACAAACAAACAAATCTTTCCTCTTTATAATATTAGTATAGATAAAAACTAAGCAATGATAATAATGAGGACCCTCCTTTATTATTATCATTTGTAGTACATATTATCATTATTAAGGTGCTAGTTATTAAAGATGATGCTCTGGTTTGAATACAATTGACTGGGTACTAAAGCGTGAACTGAAAGTGCGTTAATGAGGAAGCTTTAATATTAATACTGCAAGATCGACAGTCTGCAGTTGCAGTCCGTAACAGTTTACAGCCGATGATGACACAGTCAACGGTCATCAAATTAGAAGCAGATGTCCACTTTACCCTAAATAATTAATTATTACCTACTTATCTTTGAGTGTAAGTGTTTGAGCAAGCACAACAAAGCAATACGGGCTTTGGAGATCCTTATCTCCTAAGCCAGTGTTTCTATGAATATGATAGCTATAATTTTAAAAGAGGAGCGCAAGGATGCTACCAAGACATGTGTGTAAACATAGTAAAGCCAATCAGTACGATCGCTTTATTAATAGCTTAGTTCCTGGTAAAAATAAATCTGTGGTATTACTGTGGAATACCACTGATGTCGGTATTACTGTGGATACCATAATCTTAGATCCTGATGAAAAGACATCAGTGGTATTACTGTGGAATACCACTGATGTCGGTATTACTGTGGATACCATAATCTTAGATCCTGGTGAAAAGACATCAGTGGTATTACTGTGGAATACCACTGATGTCGGTATTACTGTGGATACCATAATCTTAGATCCAGGTGAAAAGACATCAGTGGTATTACCGTGGAATACCACTGATGTCGGTATTACTGTGGAAATACTGTTCTGGGACAGTCAATTATTTAATTAACTTATGCATAAAGCAAATATTTAAAGCGCAATCAATGTTAGCAATCGCTTTAATATTCTTCATGTTGCAATAAAATAATAATACCGTAACTGATGCAATAATACACATTGTCTTAGAAGGCCATCGACGCTTGCAGTAGCCCCTGATGATTTGATTTTTCGATAAACTTATTTATACTTTAAAATTCTTTAACGTTTTATAATTTCTACGAAACACTAGCTTGTAAATTAAGGAGAACCCAGTTTAATGGCGGGACGTGTAAAGACAGTTATCCGAATTGGTTCAGATCGTCTGCCAAGGTTATGTTTTTTTTAATCGTATGGCGTATAGTACATAAGCGTTTTTATAATATTCAATTTATCATGATCAATTATGTCACAATTTAGTACCTACAATGTTAAATTAAATATCGATGACAAGTTTACCTAACCATGTAACAACCGGGGCAAGGAGTTCAAAAAGATCCCTGGGTGAACCCTGGTAGGTTGGGCGTGATATTTGTTATTAAATATCATACCGACAAAATAGTATGTCAGTAGATTATTAATTAGATACTCAACGTATACGTAACAAGATATATAGTCAACGTCTGCTATATCCATTCCCGTATACTTTCCATTTCAAACGGCTTCATAAATTTCCATCAGGTGTTAGCGCAGTGAAACCTGCAGGGCGACCGCGTATCTTTTGCATCAATCATTGATACATCGCAATCACCTCTGATTGGTTAACACTCTTCCACTATTGGACGAAATCCATTGACGCAGCAAGAATACCATAAATTCAGCCAATCGGAGGTGATTGCGATGCATCAATGATTGATGCAAAAGATACGCGGTCGCCCTGCAGACTTCATGGAATGAATGAAGTTAATCGTTTCTAATACGATTGAAAATAAATATAAAATTATTATTAAAAGGCGTTTTTGGTTTAACTATACCAAGTTTCTGTTTAAGTATTTTACAAGTATGAAGGAAATTTTGGAGCTTGGACTTTTACAAAGTTACGTACTGTGAAGAATGAACACTATTTTCAAATTAAAATCTATTCATGGTTATCTTTGTGTTTTTTTTAACCTACTAGCAGTGTGGTCTAATATCTTTGACACTACTATACTTTCTTTATAGAAAATGTTTGCTTGTTTTAAATCTTAATTCGTTACAGCGCAAGGAAAGGATACAGAACAAATAAAAGCTAAATAAACCTACGCAGTATGCAAAGACCGCCTAATCCTAAATGGTATCATGTGAGTGTATAGGCATCTTCTAGGCAATCGCGTTCCAAACTAGAACTCATCATTGCTTTGCACTAAGCATGATCGTCATCAAGCGTAAGCCTATCTCGCAATAATAAATTATAAAAAAAGTATTCGTAATTTAGAAAATTCATTCACAAATCTCAAAACTTGATCTAGTGCATAACAATAAAATTTTCATCCCACCATCTCGGAAAGAGTATATTTTTTAATCTTCGATATCTGAATGCAAAAGCCGTTATTATCCTCTAGAGGATAAAGTAAATTGAATTTAGAACATCGTGTGCACGTTAGTAAATATCACTCGTCTATGAAGTTTGTGAATTCAAAACATCATTAAATACTTCTACCTCTATGGTGCCGAATTTCCATACAACCGTTTTTAATTTGTTAAAAACTCACACTCGTAACCTTCTTGGTGTACTTTTTTAATTTGCTTTGCGCGCACCATTTTCTTTCACGTCATATTGTTTAAAATTAAAACAAATTGAAAATAAGTGATAAACCTAAAATGAGTGATTCTAGTGACGAAGAATTTTATTTGACGCCAACAGAATTGACTGAAACTGTTAAAAATGCGGAAATATGAGCTTTCTCCCTCATCAATCACGCGAGAAGTATTTCATTTACTCGCTGAGGTGGGATGAAAAGTTACGTGTTGCACTCGAGTGAAAAGATTTTTCACCTCGTGCTCTTTTGATTCCCTCGCTGACGCTCAGGATTCTAATTTTTGAACCACTCGCTGCGCTCGTGATTCAATTTTAGAATCCTTCGCTTGCTCGGTCATCAAAATTGAGCACGCGGTTAAAAAACAACTTTTCACTCTTGTATAACAAATAACTATTAAATAAGTATTTTATCTATACATATAAAATTCAAAGTCCTGACTGACTGACTGTCTTATATATCAACGCACAGCCTAAACCACTAGGTTTAGAGACTTGAAATTTTGACAGTAGCTTCCTTTTGTAACGTAGGCGCTCAATAAGGAAGGATTTTTCAAAATTCCATCCCTCAGGGGGTGAAATAGGGGTTGAAAGTTTGTATGAAAGTCCGTCATTTCTCAAGTTATATCCATGAAACTTAGTATATAAGTTATCGGTAAAAAATTAAGAAATACGTGTTTCACAGTTCTTGAAAATTCTACCCCCGAAGTGGTGAAATAGGGGATGAAAGTTTATATAAAAGTCCTCCATTTCTCAAGATATTTCTCCAGTTGTTTCAACGAAACTTGGTATTTTGGCTTTAGGTAATAAATAAAGAAGTACATGTGGCACATTTTTTAAAATTCCACCCCTAAAGGGGTAAAATAGGGGTTGAAAGTTTGTATGAAAGTCCTTCATTTCTCAAGTTATAGAGATGAAACTTACATTTGGGCTTTCAGTTAGATATGCAGACAGCAGAAGTGGTAAGACAGAGAAGTGCTTGAAAATTCGACCCCCAAAGGGGTGAAATAGGGGATGAATGTCCTTCATTTATCAACATATTTTTCAAGTTATACTTCGTCGCTTCATTCTTCAGATATAATCATAGACAACGTAGTTTCCTTTACGTAATAGCAACGAATCGCACAGACTTCAGAGGAGTTATAAAAAAGAACCCCCACTACCCGCCTCTGAGTCGCACGACAGAGTAGCGGCTTCGTTCGTCATTCCTTTTTCGTGCGTAGCAACGATCTCACGTTCCTACTTTCTACACACTTATAGATTAAAGATAATTTTCTCATTAAATACATATTTAATAATATTAAAAAAAAAAAAAAGTGCTTTTTGAAGGTGACTCTTTAATCTTTCATTTCAGCAATTTATTTCAGCACCACGTGTTTGAGTAATCATTATTTCATGCAGTGTTTATATTTTACACTAAAGGTTTTCCTGGCGGTTGTCCGAGGGTCAACACGAAGGAGAATAAACCTTTCAGCATGACGCGTCTAATAAATTATACTTTCATGCAGTGTTTGTTTACACTAAAGGTTTTCCTGGCGGTTGTCCGAGGGTCAACACGAAGGAGAATAAACCTTTCAGCATGACGCGCCTAATAAATTATACTTTCATGCAGTGTTTGTTTACACTAAAGGTTTTCCTGGCGGTTGTCCGAGGGTCAACACGAAGGAGAATAAACCTTTCAGCATGACGCGCCTAATAAATTATACTTTCATGCAGTGTTTGTTTACACTAAAGGTTTTCCTGGCGGTTGTCCGAGGGTCAACACGAAGGAGAATAAACCTTTCAGCATGACGCGCCTAATCAAGCATACTTTCATGCACAGTTTGTTTACACTAAAGGTTTTCCTGGCGGTTGTCCGAGGGTCAACACGAAGGAGAATAAACCTTTCAGCATGACGCGCCTAATAAATTATACTTTCATGCAGTGTTTGTTTACACTAAAGGTTTTCCTGGCGGTTGTCCGAGGGTCAACACGAAGGAGAATAAACCTTCCAGCATGATGCGCCTAATCAATTATATTTTCATACAGTGTTTATTTACACTAAAGTTTTTTCCTGGAGGTTGCCCGAGAGTCACTACGATAGAGAATAAAGCTTTCAGTACGACGCGCCTGAGGAATTTTGTGGTACAATACTATTACTATGTCAAATGTATGATTTCCTAAAGAGGGTACTTAAAATAAAAGTTAGTATTGAATCATCTATACGCGCTCATTACAGGAATTATACTTTCATGCAATGTTAAATTGCACTAAAGGATTTCTGGGAGGTTACTCGAGAGGTAACACGAAAGAATATAAACGTTTTTCAGCATGGAACGCACTTAAGAAATTACTCGTCCATGTAGTGTTTAATTGCACTAAAGGTCTTTCCGGCGGGTTTCCTAAAAGGTAACACGAAGGTTAAGCGTTTCAGCATGATTCACTTGAGTAAAATAGGTACTTACACGAAGTCGTGCTAAGGTACGACAATGGTACACTGGGAGGTCACCCGCGAAGTAGCACGACGGAAATCAAACCTCTCAGCTAGACGCGCCTGGCGATGGCATCTGCTCAATTAGCAGTCCGGCGATGAAGAATTATTTGTCCACCAAATCAAGATAGCTGGCATTTAGCAAGCTGTTCACCGTCCTCTGAACAAGGGGGAAGGCGTTGAGGGTCAAAGTGGACCAACGATCGGATACGTCGCCAAGGCCCAGCTTAGTAAGCCTAACACAAATTGATTTCGACCAATACTTGAGAAGTAACCGGGACTCAGGTAAATACTATGTACTTACCATAAAGAAGGTTACCTTCTACTTTATTTATCCTCTGCTGTAAATTATTAACAATCTTCAGTATTTACTGGATCAAAGATTGTATGGATAGGTACTTACTTAATTCGAAATCAAAGCTAAAGCTTTAAAAGATCTTTCGTACCTAGGTGTTACCGCTAGTTATATCAAAAGATACGCGCCGAATTGAGAACCTCCTCCTTTTTTGGAAGTCGGTTAAAAATAGTGGACATGATTTATTCAATCATAAGTACCTATCATGTAATATAATATATTATATTATTAGTGTTTGCATCGCCTACCCTTTTTGCTTTGTCTTCATAGTTCATACACTATCACCGATAAGGCCAAGAAACCTCATACTAATGAGGTTCTGTTTTCAAGATAAATCTATTAGCATGGGGGCACAATAAAAGTGTTTATTATTTACGGTGACAGATAAACAGAATACTTAGAAATATGTATATACTTAATTTCTTTAAGCAAGTAAATGCAATTATTAATCTAATACCGTTACCACAAAGCCTTATTTTAAAATGTAAACCTATGGAACAGATTCCATGATATAATTTCTGGAGTACCGTCTTATAAAAAAGGTATGTCTAATCGACTATAAAGAAGACTAGTAAAATTCTATACCAGTGTTTTTACTTTCAATGAAACACTTGTGGTGGTTCTAGTCATTTCTGCAAACGTTACTTACATATTATCTGCCCGGATATAACATGAAAAGATCTAGCATTTACGATTTTTATTTTTGAGACTGCAATATAGTAATATTGAAGCACTATTACCTACTTGGTAAAAAATATACATATAATATATATATATATATATATATATATATATATATACAGCGTAACACCGCTTCTTAAGTTTTCAGCTTTTACAGATTTCAGCGCCTTTCAGTCTATAGTGACTGCACTATATAGGTACCTAATTCATAGGTGTTTCATTCAGTGTATGCAGACTCAAGATCTGGGGTTCAAAATGTTCAGATGTTATTGTTTGCAAGGCCTCTCGGTATCAAACTTACATACACCTGCGGAGTGGTAACGAAAGTTCAGAGAATTCTGAGGTAATAAATATCCTTATTTTTTTTTTATCAGCTACTTCAGCAATAAATTAATTTGTTTGCAAATACTGTACATACAGATACGTCAAATTTGAAATAAAATACCTGCTAGGATTCTACCCTCAGCGTGGCAGGGGTATGCAAAGAACATTTACGAAGGAAATGTGTGGTAAGATTGCAAAAATTACCCACAAGTTTTATGTTTTGTCCCTAACAACGTAGGTACTCTCGAGTTTTACAACTTAATAGTGCCCGGGAAGCATATTTATAATACACCTGCTGACGTGTAATACGGTTGATTATGCTTAAAACAGTTCGAAAAATTAAAAACTAACAAAGAACCTTGTGCTTTTTGGAAGTCGGGTTTTAAATAAAGATAATCTAACGGCGAATATTTTGATGACCGGATGTAGATTATATAACATAACGTAATAGTGTAAAATCTCCATCGTATTATTGTTTTCTTCTTTAAAGATATTTCGTGGGCATTTGTTTCTGCAAACACAGTAAAACGCGCAGGTTGTCTTACCCGAAACGGGAATCCAAGCAGGATGCCAAGGGTCACTGGTAGCGATCTCGTATAGAGATTAGTGCTTCCTTGTCCACTATGTTTCTGTTTTTCTAAGTATTTTATAAGTTTTTGGTACAAAATAAAATAAAAAAGAATTTTAAGTTTAAGATCCATTCATATAATTATATTCATTATCCACATATTATTAGAAACAATCTTCGAAAACCCGTTATAAAACTTTCGTTATAATAATACGTACGATGTAGGCATCGTAATCATCGTGGCAAACATGGTAGGTACAATTTACTCGCGTAAACAATAATATGCTCCCGCAACACTTGCCTAGAGCAAAATTAAAATTCTTGTTTAGTCGATTCAGACCCTGAATGAGAGTAACCAATTAAGACATTAATGAAAAACAAAAATTGGCATGGGGCAGCGGCCGCAAATGTAACATTTGGATTACGCTTACCTCACATAGATCAGCCGTGTCATAAAATATCAGAGAATTAATGCATCCATAAAAATTCTACATTCAATGACCTGCACACCTAGGTTATCCATCGTTGAAAAGTATAGAAAGACTCCTTAAATAACTTACTTCAAAGCACCTAACGTCAGTGGGGCTAAAAAGTTCAAACCAATTGATTAACCCTTCAAAGTCGATATTAGTAGTTTGTCACAATATCGACCGAATATTCATTCTTCACCTATAATTTAGGGCTAACTTTTACGCGGATAGGAATTTATTAAATTCCATAACCTTAATGACGATATAATTGTTCGACAAAAATAATGTAATTATTATGTATTTTAATATAAAATTTTACTTAAACATATAGCTAAAGCAATACCCGAAATACCTTCACAACAGGACCAGAATATACCTGTTCTTTTCCCGCCGCACTTCCAAAAAACAAATTAGGTATGCCTTCTTCTGCTACTGGGCAGGATTTCGCACTTAAGCGTCCCATTGGACGTCTGTTGGGCTACTTGTGCAAATAAAATGAAGTATTGTCCCTGCTAATTTACTTTGTAGTAGATTATAAATCTTGCAGTATTGACATCAATAACTAGTTCCATTCGCTTGCATCGAAACTATAATACGTTCATGCTTGTTACTAGCAACTAAAGCAAAAAAGCGCAAGATTTTATTATTGGTAAATTGAAAGTTATTTAAATTGAAACTTAAGTACAATAAATACTTAAGAGAAATTTTAAAGTCATATTAAATGTACGTAGATAGACATCTCGGGAAATCGGTACATGATTCCAACCTTAAACATAAACTGTTTAAAACATTACAGCTCAAATAAGAGCTAAGAAGAATAAATAAAATTATTGATAACAATAATTAGTATCTATTCAGCGTAGATAGTTCTTGCAAAAATATATACCTATCTCTTAACATGTACGTTGTCTATGATTATATCTGAAGAATGAAGCGACGAAGTATAATTAATGATTAAACGAACTTACCTGTAAGTGAAGTTCTATCATAATTATATGAGTCGCTTCATTCGAAGATATAATATTAAGCTCCCAACCCACCCATCCCGAAACATATTTTCGCAAGAGCTTTAAGTATAAGTATATCTCTAAACTAAATGACGAACGAAGCCGCTACTCTGTCGTGCGACTCAGAGGCGGGTAGTGGGGGTTCTTTTTTATAACTCCTCTGAAGTCTGTGCGATTCGTTGCTATTACGTAAAGGAAACTACGTTGTCTATGATTATATCTTCGAATGAAGCGACTCATATAATTATGATAGAACTTCACTTACAGGTAAGTTCGTTTAATCATTAATTATAACAACGAAACTTGGTATTTTGGCTTTCGGTATAATTTATAGAAGTACGTGTGTAACAGTTTTTCAAAATTCCACCCCCAAACGGGTAAAATGGGGGTTGTACCTAAGTTGGTATAAAAGGCCGGCGTTTTTCAAGTTAAATAGCCGTGAAACTTGATATTTGGGCTACCGGCTTAAATGATGAAATACATAATTCACAGTTTCTATAAATTCTATCCCACAGGACGTCAAATAGTCCTTCAATCACGCCGCAACAGAGCAACGGATCGACGGGTTTTTTTTCATGGGTTCTTTTTATCCCGCAAAATTAAGGAATGCCTATGGGAATTAAAAAACTTATGCCACGCGAACGAAGTCGCGGGCGTCCGCTAGTAGGTTTATATATCTAATCCACATAACGCAACAGTTATACATTTCACAGCTGTAGCTGTAATATAAAGCAATAGGATATCCCCTTCCGTTCCTACTGGCTACTGGTACTTGTTCTCAATCATTTCTTATTCCTTTTTCAATGGCAATCGGAATCCATCTTACATAGCAGCACATGCAACTCATATCGAGGGTAATGGATCACGCGAACGAATTTAAGTTATACTGTGAGGTAATAAATGCAACTAGCAAATCTTTTGAATTCCTTGGTTCGAGATCAACGAAATTATTGCAATGTCTGACCTACCTGCTATACTTTCTTCTATTTATATTTAACTATTCATTGGTCCTCACAAAGTTATACTGTGATTAGATTGTGACTGTCGATATTCCGAGAACTTGGAGGTATTGCTATTGGAGGATGCAGCTACCAGGGGCTTCAAATCGAGCGGTGTCCTTTTAGACCTGAGTATAATACCCTCGTATATGAAAACAGGATCATCCCCTATTCTCGCTCAGACTATATAGTATAGCCTACTTCTATTTTTTTCTCTGTCCTCTTCAAATTAAGACTAAACTAGTCTAGATAAAATAGTCTATAGTGGGTTTAAGAATAAACCTCGAACATAATCATTTATTCGCTTCCATCGAAAAATATACTTTTAGGACTGCTTATAATGTGTTTTAAAAACAGATGTATGTGTCTTCACATTCAAAGGGTATGCATTCATTGAACTTATAAGTTATAACCCTTGAAGGAAGATTACTGTTTGTCTGGCGCCTTAAAGACCGTTCTATATTATCCTGTAGTGCATATGGATACTAAAAATAAATACATATCTCAATGCATTTGCAGTAATTAATTAAGAATCAATTACTAGTTTATAATTCACTAGCTGATGCCCGCGACTACGCGCGTTCGCGTGGTTGAGATTTTTTGGTTCCCGCGGGAACTTCTTAGTTTTCCGGGATATAAAGTAGCCTATGTGTTATTTCAAACTATAACCTATCTCGTTGCTAAATTTCATCCAAATCCGTTTATCAAAAGCATTTATACCTAATATTAGTAGATATATGGTGTCGGAGGCCAATCTGGAGACGAACATAAATCTTCTTTAGATACAGACAGATAGAGGCTAAGCAGACTAAAAGTTTAGTCTGCTTAGTCTCTAGGTGTCAACGAACTTACGTTTAAAACTGTGGTTTTTCTGATAATAAAGGGAGTCTTATGTTGAGATAACAAAGTAAAAAAGTGAATATCTTGAGAATCGGAACGAAGTAATGCTAACTAAGAGGTTCTTTACTGAACTGAAAGGCCAAGATGATTTATCTGTCTAGATTTATCTGTTTACACTTCTTGCAACTCAATTCATCAAAAGTTTGAAACAGAACATCGAAAATAACATAAACATAACAAAGCTATCACAGCAGTGAATCTAAAGATTTATTTTAAAGACTAGAGATTGGTGATAAGACTACCGACCGATACATTCCTGATTCAGGTTCAATTAAGAGATATATACGTCTATGAATAAAAGATAGGCAAGTATATATATGCTATTCAAAGCGATTAAGAAAGATACCTATTATTATTAGTTTCGAAAGAAATACAATTCCATGTGTAATATAGTTCCACGGTTCAAGAAGCGCGTGTAAAATGCATGCATACAGTTAATTAAATTCTTAGCGGCATAATGAATAGAAGATTAGTAAGCAAACTACTATAAACTAAAGGGTCATCAGACTTTTGTATAACTTAAGAGCTTCATACAGAACTAGATTCACCGTTGTCATTTAGACTTTTTCAGACTTTTATCAAGGGCTTTGAAATTTAGCCAAATAATAATTGAACGAGTTAAGGTTCGACCGTGTTAAACAAAACATAATGCCTTTTGGGTTTGAACTATCATAATTCATAGCATTTAAATGGTTGGAGATTTTGCTTTACTACAATTTACAAACAATAATGAATTAGCGTTTATTAGCAGCTGGGTTTTTACATTTCGAAGTTGTTATACTTTTTACAACAAAGTTGTCTTTGTTAGGAAAGCTATTCTTAGCTAGGATAAGCTATTGATCCAATTTCAAGCTTTGGTAAACCCATTTATGCAAGCAATCATCAATTGTTTCGTGTTTTAGGAACGTCCCCTTAATCTAGTAAAAAATATGATAATCGTTTGTAATCGACGTAGCACTCTCGTCCGACACAAAAACTTCTGGCATAGTTTCATGCGCGGGAGATTGCAATTTACCACACACACACTATAAGACATGATTCATTGCTACGTTACAATACAACCTATGATAAAGATTCGATAATAATGATAAGATATGATGATGAAGATAAAGTAGCCATGACACTTCATAGAAAAAGTGTGGTTTAGTTTGTTTACAGCACAAACAGAAAATAAATAAATTGCCTTTTTTAACTTAACAAAGAAATATTAAAAAAACTTTTTAGAAGTGACCATGAGACCAAATAAGTCAATGAAGGACCAATTAAAAATTTACTATCTTTAGATAAAATTAGTTTGTGACAGTAACCTAGGGTTATTCCGAAAGTAAATTGTGTCGGTAGGTAAATACCAGAAAAGCAAATTGATTTTAAGTAAAAATCTAAGAATAGATCATCTGAGTACAATGTAATACTATGTAATGAGTAGAGGATGAGTGAGAGGATAATAGAAAGTAAAATAGATTAAGGAGTTGGTGATAATGAAAAAAAATACCCGGCTGGCTTTGTTATGGGCTCTTCTCAGACAAAGGCGCGTTTGGAACCCTTGTAGCTTTAGTTTTACGATACCGTTATTAATAATCACCATCACATTTTATATTTTATTGACGTTCAAAATGTGTACCTATAGTGTACCAATGTTGAATAAAGAACTTTGAACTGAATTGAAAAAGATAACACAGAAAGGATGCCTAGTGTAGAGATATAACTTTCCCCGGTTAAAAAGGGAACGTTTCAAGGAGTGGCAGTGGCACAGCATGACCTTTGCTAAGAGATTACGGTGGGATTTATAAGTAATCTGTCACGATATATTTGTATTATAGTACTGTGCTGGTATGAAAGTAACACAGATTAAAAATTACTAGCTGATGCCCCCGATTGAAGAACAGATCAATAAACAAACACACATTCGTAATTATTTTACTAGTAATTAGTGATTCCAATAATTCTAAAATTTCAAATCATAAGTAATTGATTTTTATTCCGCTGTTTAATTCAGTTTAACAGTAAAACAATATTTATTAGTTAAAAAACTTTCAAAGATCATAAAATAAATAAAGAGAGTGATGCAAAGCAATCACAGATCACATAAACACAGTTCAACGACACTTGTGAGACGATTTCTTCAACCCATAAAACAAAACAATAAATGTCATTATAAGAAAAACTATAACAATAAACTTACCGGTAGAACAAAATCCAATCAAACGCACTACACATTCACTTAGTAACAAATCATTCAGAACAATCACTAGTCACTAAAGAAAGTCATCATTCCGGTATACTGATGATGTATCTTGATATTAATAGCGTCTTCTTAGCGGGGGATTCTATAACGCGAATAAACCGATCGAAACCGTACACATGTTGCCTTTACAACGGTCGATCCAAGTGTGTAGCGTCCAAACACGATCGCCGCCTATCATGACCCAGTCGAAACTGGGTGAAATGTACGGCATATGCATATTATACCTGAATTCTTCAAAGCCTTCGACGATGCTAATTGCCCAACATTATAGAAATTTAACCTTAGTAACTGTAGCAGTAAGAGCGATAATCCTTTTGAATTTGGGAGTATTGTACGTGGGACATAAAGAATAAGAGACACGCTAACTTAAAAGGATTATGGATAACAATGTGGTTTCGCAAAAATGTCTCATTAACTTAGTACAGTTACTTACTTACCGCATTAGAGTATTAAAAAAGTGAAAGTAAATCCATTATCCTAATTACCCGATTCTATTAAGGAGCTAATTCCATGGGAACCAAACATATTGTGTTAGGTTAAAACGATTTAAGTAAACTCCTGTGAAATCGGTATAAGATGACAGATTTTGCAAAAGGATAATCGTAAAAAACAATTGGAAACAAAGTAACCAAAGTCCAATGACCAGAAGACCTAGAATTGTAGAATTGAGACGATTCAGCCACTTAGTCTAGGAATGCATGTCAATAGCACTAACGTTCAACTTGTGGTAACGATTACACCGACGGTACCTTTGAGTTTCTTTCCTGTTCTTATAACAGATTTCCAATAATTCTAATACAAATTGGGATAATGGAACAAGTATCAAGTATCAATCAATAAGAGAAAAGACAATATTAGTAAAGATCAATGATCTTTTATATAGGGAGAAGAGTGGGTTTTTGTTGACATATTATTTGTAAAAACTTACTAAAAACATCAAGCTACAGCATCAAGCAAATGACCATGACATTAATGTCATGTCCATTTATTCGTAGATGATGTAGATTTGTTTTTAATACACTTTTTGCTTTATAGTTTTCTTTGCTTTATATAAGAATCTGGAATGCAGTAAAAATGCTTGATAATTTATTTTAATGCCAATTCTTCTTGTCAAACAAACAACAAATGATAATTTATTGAACTACATAATTTACATAGTTATAACAGAGAATCGTGTTACGTAACTAAATAGAATTGGATAAAAAACACACTAGCAAAGTTAAATTCAAAGGGCAAGAAAAAGGTTAGACTCTGCTTTCATTTTTTAAAGATTTTCAGTTCTTGTAACGGTTTTGAATCAGTTTTCACGGGGAATTTGTTTTATTTTATTTTATTGGAAAACATACAGCATATTAAATATCAAATAAATCTAGTTCGCACATTCGCCTTAAAGTATTAATTATTATGCTTAATGTATTGGTTGGTGTGGGAGTTATTTTGTGAAATTTAAAATAAATTTAGAAAAAAAAATCTACCAACCTATACCTACTATTTGCATACAGAATTGGGAATCTGCTTACTGTGATTTTGCATAAGTTTTTCATATAACTGGAAGCAACTAGAGATCTCAGAGAGTAAAGATAATTAATCGGTTACGCTGGGAGCTTTGAAGTAACATCTAATTGCATAACCGCGATGAATGATCTTCCTTAAATGGATACAAGTTATATGTGTATCAATGCGCCTTCCTGGATTGAAGAGAAAGGTTACAAATCAGTCGTGCGTAGCAAACCAATGTATAACTATGATATCCATTACCCATGCTCCTAGACGACACTAACAAATCCATTATGATTGAATCGATAAACGCGGTTTTGTACTATGCCATAGTATTAAAACCGCATTATGATTAGAAATATTACGTGCTTCATGCATGAAACAAGAATTAGGGAAATACCTTTATAGTTTAAGAGTTTTATTAAATTGTCATCCATGTTCAAATCGATTCATCACATTCAAGTTTATGTAAGTTTTATGAAAATAATGGTTGTGTATTTATTTATTTTTACTGTTGCCCTCCGCTTTACAATCTATCTTGCACTCAAAAAATCAAGATTCTGTTCAGTTTAATATATTTTACTCTCTACCTACCCTTCTTCCAATGTATTATTACGTTATCAAATATGGCAGAAACTTCAACATATCAATACTTAAAGAGAGAAAGCTTCACAAACCAGCCGTGCTTATCGGATTATCACTTGCATGTGAAATCCAGCTATAAGTTTAAGTTACACGTCTAAGTTTACGAGGAAGCCCCGGAAATACTTGCTAAGGTTTCCTTCCTATTTGGAATCGATTATTGTATAATCGATAAACGCATCTCGATTACAATAATATAAAAGTAAGTAATCACCATAACTCAAGAGCCAAGACGTATCGTTTTCGTGATTCTTTTTGCTAAATAATTTAATATAAAAAATTCTTTTTAAACAACCGACTTCAAACTCCCGCGCCAACTTTACAACAACAAGCACACGCTATACAAAGTACATATTTTATTGTTGATATTTTAAAAACCGCTCGACCGATTTCGATAAAATTTATATGGGACCACTTGGGAAGTATGCCCTTTCAAATAAAAAAAGAATCATCCAAATCGGTCCACGCAGTCAAAAGTTCTGAGGTAATAAACATTAAAAAAAAATACAGTCGAATTGAGAACCTCCTCCTTTTTTTTGAAGTCGGTTGACAAATAGCTGAATCTATAAAGTTTGACTTAGAATTGTACTATTTTCTTAAATTATTATACCTAAGTAATTCCTTTTACTCAAGGTATTTCTTAAGACACATTTTTGGAGGGAAATGTGAAACACGGAAACGGAGTTTAAAATTAACTGAGGACAACGCTTTTGCGGCGCTTGCTTTTGAGACTTGGTCATCTGACACGAAGAATTTTATAAATGTCGTGTCCCAAAAACTGATCCACGCCTCTGGTGACCAAAGAACTGGCGCTTATTTAGCCCAACGGCTTAGCCTTGTTATTCAACGAGGTCATAGCGCCAGTGTTTTGGGCACCATGCCCATTAACGGTCACTTGGACGGCGTGTATTTTTTGTAAATATAATTAGTAATAGTTTTTCCTAATATAATTTTTTGTATCCTAATTAGATATGTTTAAAAATTAAGTGTTACGTAATTGAAACTTGAAAGTAAAGGAAGTTTCAATTCTCATCAAAACTATCACCTGTTTCGCAATTTTATGTTCTCACTTCTCAATCTTACTTGCTTTTGCATACTATACGGAACATCCAGCAGTTGCAATACCGCATTACGCACTCTACCGATTTTATGATGCTATAAACAAAGTCTATTTAGATTTTAGACGATACACGCAATGGGTTAACCATTAAATCAATTTCAAGTGGTAGATTACTTAGAGGTTCTTAATTTTTTGAACTGTACAATTCAGTTAAGATAGCTGTATACCTAACAGTTTATTGTATCGTTGCAATGATTTATTGTGCGTGTCTAAAAACCGAAGTCTAAAATCCGAAACAAGGCTGAGATCTGGTGAACAACTTTTACGTGAATTTCACGAAAGATTTGATTTGTTGGTATGTAAGTAGGCGGATACTTTTGAAAAGTATCTGTCATTAAATACCAAACAAATCTGAATAAAGTCTGGCTATAACAGGTAGGTACATCATTTTATTCAATTTGAAGTCGCTTACCTAAAACTGGTTTAAATTAAGAATAATTATTCGCTTTCATCTAAAACAAAAACCCGACTTCAAAACTATAGGTACATATACCAACTTAAACTAAAAAGTAAAAACATTCTCTGGGTGTATATGTATATTGTGTTTTATTGATTTTCTCAAAAAGGGCTAAATCAATTACAATAAAATGTATATGGGACCACCTCTGAAGTAAGGATATACCAAACAAAAAAAGAATCATCAAAATTGATTCATAATTGGCGGAATGATCGCGTAACATACATGCAAAAAATACAAAAATTTGAATTGAGAACCTCCTCCTTTTTTGAAGTCGGTTAATAAGAAAAAAAAACACAAATAACACTAAAACAGAATGATGTCTCATTACGCGAGATTGCTGATGTAACGGATTTTTTAATAAGACATAAACAAAGCAATTTAGATATGTATTAACATACGTGAGACCGTATAGTAGGTCTAATGAGACTGGGCGACCTCGACTATGACTAGTAGCCTGTGGCTACTAGAATTCTTTTCTCAGGCCTAACCCGTGTAGAATGCCAATCATTCACATAAGGAGGTAAAACTTGATTAACTGATGATAGTACCAAATTTTTTTAAATACATATATGCCTAATGAAAAAAAGCTAGACAAGCCTTGTGAAACATACGTTCGTTCCATCACTGATTGTCTTAACATAACTTTTATTTTCAATGTTATCTTGTCTTTAGTTTTGTTAATTAATTGTGTGATTTGATTTTACTTAGGTATCTAATTGTAGTTTAATAACCGACTTTATTAGTTAGTTTAGATAATTTTTGAATACAGATTACAGAATGATCACCAATGTCGATAAGTGATTACATTTTTAATTTACTAATATCATGATGATCATTATTAATCATGGCTTCAAATTACAGCCGTCTGTGCCAGTCTAGTCAATACGCAAGGTAATACGATGTAATTAGATTGTCTGTACATTGAACTATATCAAGTTTCGCATACTTTATAGGTTTACTGTGAATACGCTTGCAAAATATTGCCTACTTCTAGTATAATAGTCCAA
Organism: Erebia epiphron; assembly: GCA_963932025.1. Lineage (NCBI taxonomy): Eukaryota > Metazoa > Arthropoda > Insecta > Lepidoptera > Nymphalidae > Erebia > Erebia epiphron. The sequence goes on from OZ009948.1 coordinate 25,207,846, forward strand.
TGACTAATCTAGAATTGTATTTGTAGCTTGTGATCTTTTTTGCACACCATGAGTATATTAAATCTAGGACGCGTGAATGATATGAAAATGTATTGAATTTTTTATAAATTATGTCGTTATATTACAATTTTTAACCGACTTCCAAAAAAGGAGGAGGTTCTCAATTCGGCGCAATTATGTTTTTTTTTTTAATGTATGTTACCGCATATCTCCGTGGTTTCCAAACCGATTTGAAAAATTTTTTTTCAGTGGTTAGAGGAAGCTCGCGAGTTGGTCCCATAAAAAATTCTGACTCAAAATCCTCAATCCTGATGCTGTAGGTATACCTACGACTCAAAACTAGGGAGTTAGGAAGTTTTGATAGTGAATTCATAAAGGTATCAATTCACGTGTATACGATTCAACTCTGAGTCCCAACTCCTCAACCCTGATGCTGCAGGGTACAGAACTCCTTAAAAATAGCGATTTAGGATTTTTTATGGTGAATTCATATTGTAGGTGTCAAGCAACGACTTCATACTTAAAAACCCAAGTCCCAACTACTCAACTCTGATGCTGCAGGGTACTGCACTCCTAAGCCGTGGGGATTAAGAGTAGGTACACTAAAAAGTTAAAAATAAAAATTCTTTTCAAAAAGCCGACTTCCAAAGCCAACCTCACGCGTCAACTTTGTCAATATTAGTTATACTCGCCCGACTTCAACAAAGTGTGTAGAAATCAAAATTATTTATTACTTTACAGTGGTTTTGCAAGTCGGTTTTTGGAAAGAATTTTTATCTATCTGCTTATCAGCCCACAATTTCGTTTTCGAGCAATATATGTCTAATCCCGCTGAATGCATGCCAATCATGATACGAGGAAATGGGAGAAACCTTCGTAAAGCTTGACGTCAGAGTACGGTCTCGTGTATGTGATTAATTCAATATTGGAAACTTTTTGCAGACGCATTTCTTCTTAGGCGACGAGGAGGAAAATGTTGGTATTCAATCGGTGACTCATGGTCCATGGAGGAACTTCTAATAAATTATGTGCACAAACCAGAGAAGACACCTGTATGATGTCCAATTTATACTAATACTAGCTGATGCCCGCGACTTCGTCCGCGTGGTTTAAGTTTATTGTTATTCCCGCGGGAACTCCTTAATTTTCCGGGATAAAAAGTAGCCTATGTCACTCTCCAAGTCCTCAACTACACCCATGCCAAAAATCACGTCAATCCGTTGCTCCGTTGCGGCGTGATTGAAGGACAAACCAACAAACCAACAAACAAAGTGACTTTCGCATTTATAATATTAGTATGATTATAAATGTGAAAGTTTGGATGGATGGATGGATGTTTGTTACTCAATCACGCCAGAACGGCTAAACGGATCTGGATGAAATTTGGCACAGAGATAGTTTATAGTCTGGAACATGCATACATCCATAGTCCATACAAACAAACTTTAGCGTTTATAATATTAGTAAGGACTTGTCTGTAGAATACTAACGTAAATATAACGTATATTACGCGAATGTATACTAACGTTGCGATAATTTGAGATATTGAGAATATAATATTTTGCGAATGTAGTATTATGAGAGTAAAGGTATAAAGGTAAAAATATTAATGAAATCAGCAAAAGCTTTACATTCAGACGGGATAACTTATTCATGAAAACGAGAGTATACACTGTACACCCACTAATGGATGCTAAGTACAGGTACAACAGGTTCCCTCGACTGTTCAAGAGCATTAACCCCGCTTTCCCTTCTTCCTGACTAACCTTAAGCGTTGAGGTGGTTTTCCTTTACTGGTTATGATAATGCCTGTTAGGTTTTTGTGTTGGAAGGTGCTTGGCCGTGATCGTGAGTGATATATGATTTTTTGCGCTTGAAAACGATCTTATGATCTAGCACCTACGTGCCACGGCGCCATACCTACTACAGGTGTATGGCGCCGTGGCACGTAGCGGCAAATATTCCTTGTATGAGTTTGTATGGAGCTGAGCCCCGGCGCGGAGATGCACTGCGGCATAATTGTACAAATAATACTTGCCGCGCCGCGCTGCGCCACTGTCGTGGGAAATTTGCTGCGTTCGAGTATTTTACTTCCATCTATGGAGGATCCTGGTGGTTTGTATGAACTTTAAACTTGTTTATTTTATTTAGATCCTAACATATGTGTCTCTTATGAATATGATACGTCCTGTTTTAATTCTAACGCCGCGGTAGAAGAATCTGATTCTAATGAAAAAAGCCGAAAATTGGCGATTTCGTGGCGTGAAATGTTTGAATTGTGATTCCGACACTATTTACATACCCCTGTACACATGTCCGTTTCTAGACATATTAAACAAGTTTAATTTGCTTGTAGAAACGTCTTTGCGCAAATATTTCATGAATAAACCTGTCTCTTGATGGTTGGGGAAAATTCGGCGACAATACCTTCTGAGTAAGTGAATACGAGAGTTCAATGAATCATAATTTACTCTTATGTAAGTTTATTTAACGCCTACACATTATGAAACCTCCACTGTTGAAGCATTGAAAGTTTTCTTTGTTAGCGTAAGTGAAAAGAAGTTTCCCTCTAAAATCGTTTTTAGGAAAGCGTTCTGGGCTCTGGCCCTTTGACCCGATTCAATTAAAAATTTTGGCTCTGGCAGATGTCGAATATTCGAAAGATCTTGTCCTTAGATTATTGATGACCCATCAATAATCTAAGATCTTGTCATTATGTTCTTCGTCATCGGGTTTTTTGAGACGGCACCACTCTTGGTCGAATCCCTTTACGTCATATTCAGAAGCTATTGAATAACCGAAGAATGCACCGGCGTCTCTCTTGCGCCAGTATGCTAATGCTCAATGGTGCCCTTTCTCTGCGTCGTATTCCTCATTGCTGAATGTCGTGACCCCTTTCGGGGTTTTCTTGGGATAATATTGGGGCACTATAACATGTTAGTGATAACTAGCGAATGCCCGCGACTTCGTCTGCGTGGTTTGAGGTTTTTTGGTTCCCGCGGGAACTCTTTAACTTTCCGGGATAAATAGTAGCCTATGTGCTATTCCAGACTATAACCTATCTCTGTGCCAAATTTCAGCCAGATCCGTTCAGCTGTTGGGGCGTGATTGAGTAACAAACACCCATACATCCATACATCCATACATCCATCCATCCAAACTTTCGCATTTATAATATTAGTAAGAAGTAAGATAACTGGGACCGACAGCTTAACTTGACTTGGGTCATCGTTACCTAACAATCGCAATCGGCTGATATGCGTTATCGCAACTAGGCCACTCGTGGTTACATTCAATGGTATACAAAGGTATACCATAATCATCTGCTGTCATCCAGACCTTACGTGTCAGCAAAACTTAAACTCAATCGAGGAATTATTTCAAGTAACCACAAAATTAGATAGCAATAATTTCGACGAAAGGACAAAATACACAGGTCGAAGTTATATAAAGCTTTAAAAATATTATGAGCTCCTCGTAAACTAGGACATTGCATGCACCCTACAATTATTATTGACATTTTGTTTATGGTTCATAAAAATCTGTAGGAATTCTGGTTTTACACCTTGCCTTTAAAATATGATGGCACCGCTTTCCGGACAGGTTGGTTGTACAATACGGATCATATAATTCCGTCGATACAAATACATGATAATCATTGGATACTAGCTGTCACAAGGCCGTTTTCTGAGGAGATCCTTGCAATTACGCATTTTATAATGCTGCTAGAGATATTCATTGATATAATTCATAAATTTTTTTGACACAAAGGACACGGTTCAGATTTGTATGGAGCGTAGGCCAAGTCTTGTACAAGCAGAGAAATTAAGGAAAATAAAATACTAGACCAGTTTTTATTGCTCAAATGACAAATCTTCGAATTCGTCGTAATTTCAGTGGTAAAATTATTTTAATCTTTCCAAGTTATGGAACACAAAACATGAGTGGGTAACAATGGCGGATTCATATTTTTTGACGTTTTCAAAAGAAAAATACGTTATTTTGACAGTGACTGTCAGAAATGGCATTTTATACATTTCGCGCCTACTGCTTTCTCTATGGCTGAAGGTTGCCATCTTGGTAACGGTTCTAAAACTTGAAATACATTTTTATATTTTTGCTCGTTATTTAATTTACTGTTATAAATTATTATATTTTCAATACAATCTATGTATTTTTCTCTATTCATGGTAGAGTGTACAAGAGTAGGCCTAAAATGAACCTTTTCCATTGTGATACTATGCGTTGGACGCAAGCGGTATAAGACCGTGTTCTGTCGAGATTCGTGAAAGATACCTCCGGCATGGAGGTCTATTTTATTTGGATTTAAGACGACAATAAATATTTCGTTTTCTTCTTCTTCGGCGCTACAGTCTTGGCAGAGTGGTCGTGGTCGTCATCTTGGTTGTGACTCGCTTGACAATCAGCCTCTACTCCTTTCCTGACAGTCCCTTTACTTGCACACTCGTGTAATAGAATATCCATTGTGGGCTTCATTTGTTTCTATAAGTTATGAATAATTATCATTTCATCATGATGATACCCGCGTCCGCATGAAATTAGGTTATTTAATTTCCCGGAGAGCAAAAGAATTTCCACGGGAATTCTTTTACTCTCCGGGGTAGAAATTTACCTATGTTTCAACTTGCAAGCTACCTCAGTATTAAATATTTTCGAAATCGGCTGGAAAGATGGACAGTGAAAAGGTGTCAGAATAGTACATTACATCGTGAGACCGGGAAGTACGCGTTTTCTGGTCGAGTGTTAGTTAGACGGCCGAGCTACGTGAGGCCGGCTATATACGAGACCAGAAATGCTCTCCCGGTCGAGGTGTGTATAGTGCTTTTCTAAAAAATGAAACAAGTGACTTTTTTTTTAATATATCATATTATGTAATTAAATATTTTTTTTGCACTGTGAGTGCTGAACGCGTAAATACGGTAGAGTTCCAAATTTAAACTATTTAGGCCAAAGAACATTATAACAAGTTACAAGATATTCAGGAAGAAAGATTCCAAATTCAAACTTATGATATGTAATGAAAATACATACATTCTTTACTGGCCTAGGCCGGGAAGTTTAACTTTCGAACTGCACATTTCATATCATTTTTTAGAAAACACTTTTACATTAATATAATTGAGGACTTTTTTTGTTAAAATGAATACAAAGCATGCATACCATATGCGGGAGCGATGTGGCTGGAATCTGAAACAATAACACAATATCTATTAGCATTTGAGTTACAATACAATCTACATTTCACATGTTATTGCGTCATATGTTTATTACTTTGTGCTCTGCAAAATACAATTAAGAGGACATAAAGCTGTTTTATTAATGGCTTATTATGTTTTGCAGTGATGATAGCCCAGTAGTTTAAGCACCCGACGCGACTATGAGGTCGCGGGTTCGATCCCCGGGCAGGCACCGCTAACTTTTCGGAATAATGTGCTTGCTTCAGACGGTGAAGGAGCATCGTAAGGAAACTTTGTTTGCTCATATAAATCCGCACTTGGCCAGCGTGGTTATAGGTAGTTGTAGTCACTATTCGTGGTGGTGTTTTTTTTTTATCCAATACAAGCTAGCCCTTGATTGCGATCTCACCTGATGGTAAGTGACGATGCAGTCTAAGATGGTAGCGGGCTATGGCTAACCTGTTAGGGGCATGGCAGTTATATTAAACCCATACCCCTATTCGGTTTCTACACGGCATCATACCGGAACGCTAAATCGCTTGGCGGCACGTCTTTGCCGGTAGGGTGGTAACTAGCCACGGCCTAAGCCTCCCACCAGGACAAACAGTGGTGGTATCTCTATAGAGGAAGAGAAAATTAAATTCCGCATGTATTGTAATTTTTTAAATTCATTATAGGCTTACGCTTGACCACAATCACACCTGATGGGAAGTGATGATGCGGCCTAAGATGGGACGCGCTTGTCTGGAAGATGCCTATTCACATATCCGGGGGAAAAACAGTTTTAGGTAGAGTGTTCCAGACCCTAGCCAGCAAATAAGGAATAAAAACGCAAAGCGTTTCGTACGTGTGGACGGAAGTTGGAACGTCGACGACATAGGGGTGCCAACTCGCTCGCGGTACGATGGTAGAAAGGTGAAGGAGGTAAAAGATCGAAAAGCTCCTGAGCACACTCACCGAAATATATCTATCCTATGTAATACCGATAGGTTAGCTAGCTTACGGGCGGTGACCCAGAGTTTGGAGTTTCTCCAGAATAGGTGAATCTTCGTCAATCAATCCCCAAGCTTGACGATCTACGATTCTTATACTAGACAATATTTAGATTTGAACTCGAATGCAATCGCAATTAATAGCATAAAGCAGGTGACGATGCAGCCTGATTGGTTGAGATATTTAACAAGTCATATTATCAATTATTCTCGTTTATTAATGTGCGTAACAATGGATTCTATTCATAATGGCTTTCGCTCTAAACAGGAACAATGCAAGTTGTAACAACTGATGTCATCAACACTTCCCTGCGAGAAATGACACGATTCTATGCCAATTGCAATCACAATACCCGTGCATTTATACACTTGAGTTAATTTAATAATAACCTGTCTACATAATTCAAAGCATCTCTGAAGAAAACTTTGGATTTATGTATGTATTTATTATACCTCAGTATATTTTTTATATAGGTTATCCGTCGCCATTCAGCGTGGCAATGCTGCAAGTTTGGCCCAGGGGCAACCAGGGGTGGTCTTTTTGATTAGGATTTTATTTTATTTTAAGCTATTGCATAGCTTCTATCGCGGGCCTTGAGCGTGGAGACCGAATTCAGAAATTCCGTAACGAAAAAAAACCTAACACTTTGGTTGCTATGACTAGGTACTTGTGTTGTTGACTTCAAGTTGTTGAAAATAAAAAGACTATTTTTATGAAAAGATGATTTTGGTTGCTATGACTTTTATTATTAAGAATTATGTTTTCAATAGTCCGGTTAATATTCTTTAAAATTATTTCGCCTTTATATTTTCAACAACTTGAAGTCAACAACACAAGTAGTCATAGCAAGTTGATAAAAAATGCTATGCAATAGCTTTACCGCGACAGTCTCCGAGTGCCACACGTCTTTTTTAGGGTTCCGTACCCAAAGGGTAAAAACGGGACCCTATTACTAAGACTCCGCTGTCTGTCTGTCTGTCTGTCTGTCTGTCTGTCTGTCTGTCTGTCTGTCTCCAGGCTGTATCTCATAGACCGTGATAGCTAGAAAGCTGAAATTTTCACAAATGATGTATTTCCGTTGCCGCTATAACAACGAATACTAAAAATTAAAAAAATATATATATTAAGGGGGGTCCCCATACAATAAACGTGGTTTTTTCGTATTTTTTTGCTCAATATTAAAAACGGTAACAGGTAGACGGTTCAAATTTTCACAGAATATTAACTTGTATATTACCTTTCAAAATAAATAATTAAATATCAATAAAGTAAATATTAAAGGGGGGGCTCCCATACAACAAACGTAATTTTTTGATACTAACAGTAAACCTCTACAAACAAAGTTAGTTTTGCGGTTCATTAACAAAGGTAATTATACCTACCTACTTCTGAGTTCGGAACCCTCGGTGCGCGAGTCCGACTCGCACTTGGCCGGTTTTATTTGTTAGTAGGTATAATAAGGATTTGTTTTGAATTTATTTTATAGTTACTTTAATATTTAGATTTGTACATACAGGGGTAGTTCTTTACATCGAGTATGGTCTATGTGAATTAAAAATATTCTAAGTTCTATAGATATACCTACTGTCCAAAAAGACATTCAACAGATGCACTGATGACGCAGAGTGCGTATTACTTTTTCTTATTTCGAGCAGAGCTTTGACGTAATCTAGCAATAATTAATATGGTGAATTTATGACTCCGCGGCTTAGCCGTAGTTTTTCATTTCTTCTTTTCTTTGATTACTTCCTGAAGATGATTCCACGAGAGTCCCACTCTATTAAAGGTGATTTTGATTCTGTAAGAATTCCCTCTGATTCTGTAAGAAAATCGTATTCCCTCGTCGTTCCCTCTCTTCTCGTGTATCCATTCTCATACGTTTAGGTATGTACGATACCATAAACTTATGAGAATGGATACACGAAATTGAGCTCTAATTCAATGCTGTTATGGTTTATTTTACTTTGAAGCCGAACTTAGACGTTTTGATCGGCAATCCTTACATGATTGCACCTCTGATTTTGTACGAAAATCGTTATCGTAAACGTTTGTCTAACGTATAATTTCTAGATGCCTGGCTGCGTGTCAAAAAGCATCTATGAACTCCTACAGTTCGAGTTATAGGTACCGTGAAACTAGCCAACTTTGCCATTCAAGGATTCTTTGCCCTAAAAATAAATTATATTATATGCAAATCCGCTAAAATGGGACATTTTTTTTAGTTTTATGGCAACATTCAAAATTTGAGTAAAAATATATATTTGTGTCATTTCTGCGTATCGCATTCGTTCCCAAGTTCATTCAATAACCCGTCAGAAATTGTCAAGTGCGGTGCCTGTTTTGGCGGGCAAATTTCTTGAGTGAAGTGGTTGTGGATTTTGTTCGAGTTATAGGTATGTTTTAAGCTCTCAAATGATTACGATTTCTCAGACAATTGGGCCTCTGCTACTAAAGAACTTCTCCAGGTGTTCATTGGTAGAACAGCAGGGCGACCGCGTATCTTTTGCATCAATCATTGATACATCGCAATCACCTCTGCTTGGTTAACACTCTTCCACTATTGGACGAAATCCATCGACGCAGCAAGAATACCATAAATTCAGCCAATCGGAGGTGATTGCGATGTATCAATGATTGATGCAAAAGATACGCGGGGTCGCCCTGCAGGTCTCTTTCAACCAGACCGCAACTTAGAATTTTTATTCAATATGACAAACATGAACTTTTCAATGGCTTACCTTACATACTTCCGTATATTCGCAGCAATAATTTAATATAAAAAATACTTTTTATACAACCGACTTCAAACTCCCGCGACAACTTTACAACAACAAGCACACGCTATACAAAGTTTTTATTTTATTGTTGATATTTTAAAAACCGCTCGACCGATTTCGATAAAATTTATATGGGACCACATGGGAAGTATGCTCTTTCAAATAAAAAAGAATCATCCAAATCGGTCCACCCAGTCAAAAGTTCTGAGGTAACAAACATAAAAAAAAAAAAAAAAAATACAGTCGAATTGAGAACCTCCTCCTTTTTTTGAAGTCGGTTGAAAATATACTAAGCCAGCCACATGAGGGGTAGCTACTAGATACATAATAGGTTACCAAAAACTTGTCTTGCAGTCACCGTTTTTACGGGGACGATCTCCTATGTAAGGCCCATTTGTATCGATATTTCTTGCACGTCATTAAACGGATTTGGACTTTATCATTGACCTACTAAACTGTAAACTTGAAACCATTTTTATGAATCACGCCAAAAGACTCCCGAGTAAACGACAAATGATAGATAATATTTAAATAACACTTCTCTATATGTACACAAGGTTCAAATTACGATAATAACAACTAGTCATTACTATAATTCATTTATTTGTATGAATAATTGCTATGTGCTTGTCTCATGTGATTAGATTGGTCAGGTTTCTTTAATGTCTACAACTATGTAGGTAATTTTATGTTTTAAAGTAGATAAGTTATCGCATTCGATATCAGAAGAGTGTTAATGATCAAATTAAAGTTTTTTACAATGAACTTGTTTTGTCCTTGTCCTTTTTAGGGTTCCGTACCCAAAGGGTAAAAACGGGACCCTATTACTAAGACTCCGCTGTCTGTCTGTCTGCCTGTCTGTCTCCAGGCTGTATCTCATAGACCGTGATAGCTAGAAAGCTGAAATTTTCACAAATGATGTATTTCCGTTGCCGCTATAACATCAAATATTAAAAATTAAAAATATATATATATATTAAGGGGGGTCCCCATACAATAAACGTGTTTTTTTCGTATTTTTTTGCTCAATATTAAAAACGGTAACAGGTAGACGGTTCAAATTTTCACAGAATATTAACTTGTATAAATTACCTTTCAAAATAAATAATTAAATATCAATATAGTAAATATTAAAGGGGGGCTCCCATACAACAAACGTAATTTTTTGATATTAACAGTAAACCTCTACAAACAAAGTTAGTTTTGCGGTTCATTAACAAAGGTAATTATACCTACTTCTTGAGTACGGAACCCTCGGTGCGCGAGTCCGACTCGCACTTGGCCGGTTTTATTAAAAGTACCTACATAAAGTAAAATGCAAATAAATACGATATAATTGGTAGCATCTGGAAGCCGGAAGCATCAGGGCTCTGTGGAGATCCTTGTGGAGGTGACTTTGGTCTTCGTTCGTCATCGACATTTTATAGTATACTGGAATAGGTATTAGATAATATATGACGACCTCCCAGCCCCCCTAGCATGGGCCGGAGATAAAAATTTTATCCCCTCCGACAGTTTTATCCACTCTCCGAGTATGGGCATAGGGGTGGATATAATTATCGACGGTGATAAGGCGGGGAAAGACTAGTCCCCGACTAATGTCAAGGAGTCATAATTTTTTATCTGTGCTTTTGATTTTGCTTGTTTTCGTTACTCTTTAATTTTTATCCTTTCCTCGGGGAGAAAATGTCCCGGCCCATGCTAGGGGGGCTGGCGCAGTGTTGAACGCTGTTCAGGGTCAATTTGGGAAAATATAATTTCTGAATTTTCCCTCATCTTCGGCTGTGGCTAGTTACCACCCTACTGGCTAACAGGTGGCGTCCGATGTCGTTTAGAAATCGATTAGGGTTATGGGTTTAATAATATAACTGCCATGCCCCTAACAGGTTAGCCCGCTACCTTCTTAGACTTGTAGTGGATAAATAAATTTAAAAAAAAAAACCGGCCAAGTGCGAGTCGGACTCGCGCACCGAGGGTTCCGTACTCAAGAAGTAGGTGAAGCAAAACAATCAGGCAAAAACCAATATGTTTATTTGACGACGAGTACTTAGAAGAACTTGCGTTTAACCCTATCTTTGACGGTAATAATTACCTTTGTTAATGAACCGCAAAACTAACTTTGTTTGTAGAGGTTTACTGTTAATATCAAAAAAACTATGCTAGTTAGAGCATTGGCTATAGTTTTCCTGTAAAATATACATAAATTCCTATTGACCATAATTATTTCAGATTTTTCGATTGGTAAACTCCGGAGATAAGGGGGGGGGGAACGGTATTTTTTTAGACTTTTTCCCCGATAAATCAAAAACTATCATGACTAAAAATAATTAAAAATCTGTTTTAGAATGTACAAAGTAAACCCTTTCATATGATACCCCACACAGTACAGTTATCTCACTTTTAAATTTCAACCCTCCGATTTTCCCCCCTTTTTAAATAAGAACAAAAATAATTTCCAATTTTTTTTAATTTCAGTGTCTTTGGGGCACTAATATACACAACTATTCCAAATTTCATGTCGATAGCTTCGGTAGTTACTGAAATAATCGAGTGTGACGGACGGACAGACGGACAGACGGACAGACAGACGGAGAAAGTCGCACCATAAGGGTTCCATTTTACCATTTTGGTACGGAACCCTAAAAAGAAGATAGAAATGACGAAGACCATCTACTATCTCGTATCTACTAGATAATCTACTCGTAATATTATCTACGCTTATATAGCGGCAATTGGTGGAAATCATTAATTCAAAGAGTCTATAGTCAATCGTTATTTATCGAGATGTCTTTAATACACTCTATTAAATAAATGTAGGTAAGTAATTTGATATAATAAAACATTCAACACGGTAAAGAGCTGTCAAAATAGTAAATTACATCGGAACATCGACAAGACACGCACACATTAGAGATGTTATCTGCGCGGGCGCACGTTATCATCGATCAAAACAACGATAGAGATGGACTTCTCGAGTTTCCGGTATTTTATCGATTTCCTAATAATTTCTTTCCTTGAATGCAAGTAGATTCATAATTTTATGTATTTTAATGAGAGATTATACCTATTATAACAGATAATAAATTGGAACTTACTTAATTTCAAATTGATAGCTATAGGTACCGCGCCCCGAAGCTAATAAAACTTCTTAATTTGGCAAATTCAGTAACCAAGTTTAGAGTAAACTTTAACAAGTTGGTATACATTGCGTTGCCAACATAGGTACAAACTATATATTAAACTATAGTTCCTAGACTTTCAATTTTACGGAATAAATTTCAAATTATGGCAGAATTCAAAACATCGGTCAAAAGTTCAAAACATTAAAAAAAACTTATTTTGAATTTTAGTCGAGGTTGGTAAAATCGGCACGTGCTGATGTTACCATTTTGAGTACTCTAGCTCACAATACAAACAAGGAAATCGATAAAATTTTTAGTTCAGTAGTCGAGGTAGCCCATCACTATTTTCGCAAGGAAAGTGAATGTGCTTCCGCTTGAAAACGCTTACAAGCGAAACTGAATAAACTTTATCGATTGATGCTAATTAAGTAACTATGTAAATAGGAATTAAATAACTTAAGCACTTATGTAGAGATTGTAATCTGTTAAGTCAAAGTGATAAACGACGCGAACGTTAAGGTAAGAGGGACTCGTTTAGAAATTAATAAACAATCACACTAATATAATAAAGGCGAAAGTTTGTGTGTATGTTTGTTACTCCTTCACGCCGCTATTTCTGAACCGATTTGGCTGAAATTTGGAACATAGATAGCTTATAACCTGGATTAAAACATAGGCTACTTTTTATCCTGGAAAACTGAGGAGTTCCCGCGGGAAACGCAAAACCTCAATCCACGCGGACGAAGTCGCGGGCGTCCGCTAGTTATAAATAATTATTTATTACGAACTTTCGGTTTGTAAATAGGTAGTTAACTCTGACAACGGCTAAACTTTACTTTTATCAATCATCCTTCAGGCAAACTATATCGGAAAGTGATATAAATATGCTGCATGAGCCTTAATAGGTAATTGAACCAGCTAAGTCAAGTCTTCGAGTATATTTTTGATGTCTTTAACATTAACATTTAGATGTTTGCCTCTATCAGGACCAATCACAGTTAACCCTCTAAAGTAGAGTTAGCCATTGACTTGGCTAAATCTAGTCTAATTTAGTTTAAAGAACTTGTAAAACGCCCACAATACAAATTTATTTGAACTGTGGAAGGTGAATTTAGGTTTGGTTTGCGGGTCTCGTACGATGAAACTATTGATTTTACAAAACAAGGTTGGTAAATTAATTGTAGGAAATTTTCTCTAGTTTAATTTAATACATAACTATTTTCATCGTAGAATTAGTCCGAAAGGAGTTATTGTTAAAAAACTGTTTTTGGGCGCCATTTTTCCAATATGGCGGCGTGAGCGGTAAAGATACGAGATGGCAAAGTGTACATTCGGAAAGAGCATGTCGAAATCTATCAAATACACCAATTTTCAAAACTCCCGAGAAAACTACCAAATGACCGTATTAAGTAAACCAAAATCGTGTGCAACGCATTTGTGCACGAACATTGTCATCTCGAGTGGATAGGCAGAAAAACAATAGGGATGATGACAACTCAATCAAATCAGCAACTTTTTATCCAACTTAAAAACGCACTTTTAATAATATGGAAGTTGTATGAAATAATAGTTGTGACTTGTGACGTCATCAAAATTCAATGCACTTTTGGAACTAAAAACTAATAATTTTAGGTCTTTTGGAAGACCCTCTATCAAATAATCAGCAAGAAATAATTATTTTTTGACATAGGCCTATACCTTTCTTTTCGAGTCCACTGAGAGAAACATTAGTGCTGCACAAGAATGGCACCATTATATTTGTGACGGTTAAAAAAGTAAATTTATTTAATGCTAGCGAATCTTGCCAGGAATGTCGAGGTTCACTGGACACCGATGTATTCACACATACACGTATAGGCGACCGGCTCTGCGCATCTGTAGCCAATGCAGTGATTCCAAGTTCCAACCGGCCGTTCACTCGTGACTGGCATAATCGGTTTCATTCCCTTCAATACTAGCAGAGGCCTGTGACTCTGCATACATAAGATTGATAGAGAAACCGACTTATTGTGATAACTCAGAACTTATTATGCCTATACTGATGATGCCCACGACTTAGGAATTAGGTTTTTTCCCCGCTTTCATTTCATCAAAACCGGTTGAAGAGAAGAGTGAAAGCGTAGCAGACAGACAGAAAGACAGACACACTTTGGCATTTATAATATTAGTATGGATATGGATGGTATGGATAATGGATATAGATAGATATGGATAGGTATGGTTAAAGATGTTTGTTATAAGCCACCAGCAGACGTTTGTTATAAGGCAGAAACTTCCGATGATCTAAAAATCAATTTTTTTTCAAATAAACTTTTACAAGTGCTTGTCAATCGTCAAGTGAGTCTACCACTGGTTCGGAATGTCATTCCTACTGAGAATAAAATAAAATACCTAATAAAATAAAATCAGAATGGGATCACGGAAACGGATATAAGGAAATGTAAGTAGGAATTGAAAGGGAATTCAAAATTAATTGCAAATTGCAATCCAATAACAAAGATATCAAGAATTATAAAATAATTAATACGTATGCATCCGAAAGGCATTCACCATATTATATGCATTTAATATTGATTCCTTACTTTTACATTTACCTCTATTATCGCTTGAAGGCATTAAATAAATGAAAGTTTTTTTTTTTAATCCACTACAAGTTAGCCCTTGACTGCGATCTCACCTGATGGTAAGTGATGATGCAGTCTAAGATGGTAGTGGGCTAACCTGTTAGGGGCATGGCAGTTATATTAAACCCATAACCCTATTCGGTTTCTACACGGCATCGTACCGGAACGCGAAATCGCTTGGCGGCACGTCTTTGCCGGTAGGGTGGTAACTAGCCATGGCCGAAGCCTCCCACAAGGCCAGACCAGGGAAAATTCAGAAATTATAAATTCCCAAATTGACCCTGCCGGGGATCGAACCCAGGACCTCCGCACGTTAAGGCAACAGCGCTACACACTGCGCCACGGAGGTCGTTAAAAGATAAGATATTTATTTAATTTTTTGTCAATATTTTTGTTCCGAGCATTGCATACATTTTTTTTAGTGTACGACTAGCTGATGCCCGCGACTACGTCCGCGTGAATTGAGTTTTTTTGGCTCCCGCGGGAACTCCTTTATATTTCCGGGATAAAAAGTAGCCTGTGTTATTCCCAGACTATAATCGATCTCTGTGCCAAATTTCATCCAGATCCGTTTAGCCCACTTATTTTTTTTTGTGTTCTGTGGTTTAGCCGTTTGGGCGTGATCGAGTAACAAACATCCATCCATCCATCCAAATATTTATTTGAATTTGAATTTGATGATGAAAAACCACTAATATCGCGGCGACACGTTGCCTGCTGCTGCCTGCAGTCGGCTACGTAGGTACTCGAACCTTAAAGCGTAAGTAAGGGAGGAGACAGACAAATCATGTATGTTACAAACAAAATTACGACTACGAGTTACGACTTACGATCAATCTGCCAAGTGCACTGTGCAAAGATGGTAGCACACAGTAAGATAAAGAAATTCACTTATTTGAAGTCTGGTAGATCCATAGACGAGGTAGACCTCTACGGTCTATCAAATGACAAGTCCTAAAAACCATTGTCTCCATATGACCTCCCTAGGTGCAGCAATAGGTCAAGGTAAGTTATTGTCATGAAACAATAAGCCAAAGTTAGCCATTGTTGATATTTAAAGCCTATCCCCGGACCATCGAAATGCATTAATATA
The DNA here is from genome assembly GCA_963932025.1 of Erebia epiphron. Taxonomy (NCBI): domain Eukaryota; kingdom Metazoa; phylum Arthropoda; class Insecta; order Lepidoptera; family Nymphalidae; genus Erebia; species Erebia epiphron. Next base: position 25,223,653 of record OZ009948.1, read on the forward strand.
GCATGAACGACAGCTATCTACTAATTTGTAAAAAATAGTAGATAGCTGTAGGTATAGAGCAAATTGTAGCCATTCCTGTTTCCATTACTGTTTCAAGACCTATAAAGATAATAATAAGAAATACATAATAAGAAGAAAACATATTTTGAAATATCAAGTTTTTGTATTCGTTTTTGTAATCGTTTTGAAAAACCATTTTGAAATTGGTGAAAATAAGCGGATTCTCAAATAGTCATTAGTCAAGCCTCAGGATATCAGGAAAACCGCTTCAAAAACAGTAATGTAAGTACAGTTACAACTTACAGTCTCAGTTTTCACCATTTATAAATCCTCATCAACGACGTGATTTGCTAACTCAAATCAGCTTATAATAATTGCGATAATAATAAAAAAAAGATTCTTGTATGTTTAAAGTAAACATTCTCTCCAAAAAACCGACTTCCAACGCCACTGTAAAGTACAAAATAATTTTGATTTCTACCCACTATTTTGAAGTCGGGCGAGTCTGATGCGTCAACTTTGCTTATCCTTGTTATACCCGCCCGACTTCAACATAGAGGGTAGAAATCCAAATTGTTTTGTACTTTATAGTGGCGTTGGATGTCGGTTTTTTGGAAAAAAAAATATTTTTAACTTTTTAGTGTCAGGGTTGAGGATTTGGAGTCAGAATTTTTAATGGGACCACCTCGAGAGCTTCCTCTAGACGACTAACGAAAAAATGTTCAAATCGGTTCTGAAACCACGGAGACATGCACCGACATAAATTAAAAAAAAAATATATACGCGCCGAATTAAGAACCTCCTTCTTTTTTGGAAGTCGGTTAAAGATGAAAAAGCTTTTCAGTGAAAAAAAATCTTTTCAGCTATGTCTTTGGTTTTATAATAATGGAAAGAAATACCTATTGTTTCACAATAAAGGCCTTAGGTATCTTTGTTTCGCTATTGAAAAATTTACTCCATCACTGTTTGAGAAATCAGCTGAGTAAATATTTCTATATTTAGTCATCGCACTTATTGGTATCGGGTTACAAGTAATGTACCTACTTCATATTTATATTGTTATGTAGGACACTTCAACATATTCCTTAAGTCACCATCCAGCATAATATCACCAACATGCAAGGCTTTAATCTTCGTGGTCTAGGAATCCAAACCAGTCAGATAAGTCGGTTGTTTTTTAAATCCACTACAAGTTAGCCCTTGACTGCGATCTCACCTGATGGTAAGTGATGATGCAGTCTAAGATGGTAGCGACTAACCTGTTAGGGGCATGGCAGTTATATTAAACCCATACCCCTACTCGGTTTCTACACGGCATCGTACTGGAACGCTAAATCGCTTGGCTGTAATGTCTTTGCCGGTAGGGTGGTAACTAGCCACGGCCGAAGCCTCCCACCAGGCCAGACCAAGGATAATTCAGAAATTATAAATTCCCAAATTGACCCTGCCGGGGATCGAACCCGGGACCTCCGCACGTTAAGGCAACAGCACTACACACTACGCCACGGAGGTCGTCAAACTTATCTGACGACTTTTCCTAATTATTTCCTGTACTTTCTAAAAAATAATATCGAGATTTGGGATCACTAATATTGTCTTACAAAACCTACGCGGGTATAGCAAGACTTATACGTAGTTTAGTGTACTCGCAGACCCCCGTTATGTCACCTCAAAACCCAGTTATCTAACCCAAAGCACAATATTCATAGGCAATAGGCTTAGTAAAACTAGCAATTCATTTGTTGGAAACAGTGTCCGCTTCTACAATAAGCTACCAGAAGACATGTTGAAAATGTCTCTGAATAAGTTCAAAGTTAATGTAAAACGTAAACTGATTAAAAAATCGTATTACCATGTAAAGGATGACTCAAATGACAAGGAAGCTTGGCAATGATTTGATCTAGTGGCTCAGATAGTTCCTTAGTTAAGATGATTTGTGAAATGGTGGTAATGAAAAAAAAACACCCGGCTGAGTTTGTTGTGGGCTCTTCTCAGACCAGGGCGCGTTTGGAACCCTCGTAGCTTTAGTTTTAAGATACCGTTACTGATTATCACCATTATATTTAATTTATTAATAACTGGACGTCAACAAGTGTAGTATACCTACCTAAATTGCATAAAAATTATTTGACTTTGACTTTGACTTTGAAATTAAGTTGTTAGTTTAGTTTCAATTTCTTAAATGAGTCTTTCCTCCACCAGGAGCTAATATTCTGAATATTTTTTTTTACCAACTCCTGACTATCTATCAAGTTAGCCCGCTACCGTCTTAGACTGCATCATCACTTACCATCAGGTGAGATCGCAGTCAAGGGCCAACTTGCAGTAGGATTTAAAAAAATCTCGTTGAACTTTTAGAGGGCCAGATTCTTTTTTAACCGACTTCCAAAAAAAGAGGAGGTTCTCAATTCGGCGCGTATCTTTTTTTTTTTTTTTTTTTTTTAATGTATGTCGGTGCATATCTCCGTGGTTTCTAAACCGATTTGAATTTTTTTTTTTACATTGGTTAGAGGAAGCTCACGAGGTGGTCCCATAAAAAAATCTGACTCCAAATCCTCAATCCTGATGCTGTAGGTGTACCTACGTCTCAAAACTAGGGAGTTAGGAGTTTTGATGGTGAATTCATATAGCAGGTATCAAGTCACGTGTATACGATACAACTCTGAGTCCCAACTCCTCAACCCTGAGTCCCAACTCCTCAACCCTGATGCTGTAGGGTACAGAACTCCTTAAAAATAACGATTTAAGATTTTTTTATGATGAATTGATATTGTAGGTGTCAAGCAACGACTTCATACTTAAACCCAAGTCCCAACTCCTCAACCCTGATGCTGCAGGGTACAGAACTCCTTAAAAATAACGATTTAAGATTTTTTTATGATGAATTAATATTGTAGGTGTCAAGCAACGACTTCATACTTAAACCCAAGTCCCAACTCCTCAACCCTGATGCTGCAGGGTACAAAACTCCTTACACATAGTGGTTTAGGATTTTTTTATGGTGAATTAATATTGTAGGTATCAAGCAACGACTTCATACTTAAACCCAAGTCCCAACTCCTCAACCCTGATGCTGCAGGGTACAGAACTCCTTAAACATAGTGGTTTAGGATTTTTTTATGATGAATTAATATTGTAGGTGTCAAGCAACGACTTCATACTTAAACCCAAGTCCCAACTCCTCAACCCTGATGCTGCAGGGTACAGAACTCCTTAAAAATAACGATTTAAGATTTTTTTATGATGAATTAATATTGTAGGTGTCAAGCAACGACTTCATACTTAAACCCAAGTCCAAACTCCTCAACCCTGATGCTGCAGGGTACAGAACTCCTTAAACATAGTGGTTTAGGATTTTTTTATGGTGAATTAATATTGTAGGTGTCAAGCAACGACTTCATACTTAAACCCAATTTCCAACTCCTCAACTCTGATGCTGCATGGTACTGCACTCCTAAGCCGTAGGGATTTAGAGTACACTAAAAAGTTAAAAATAAAAATTCTTTCCAAAAAACCGACTTCCAAAGCTACTGTAAAGTAAAAAATAATTTTGATTTCTACACACTATGTTGAAGTCGGGCGAGTATAACAAAGATAGGCAAAGTTGACGCGTCAGGTTCGCCCGACTTCAACATAGTGTGTAGAAATCAAAATTATTTTTTATTTTACAGTAGCTTTGGAAGTCGGTTTTTTGGAAAGAATTTTTATTATTTTTAAACGTAGAGCCTAGCCTGGAAACGAATTTCAAAAGAACTTGTACAGTGCCCGTTTATTTCAAAATGGTCGAAAGTAGACTGGATAAAATAGACTATTGTGAAAATTTTTAAGCTATTGCATAGCTTCTATCGCGGGCCTTGAGCGTGGTGACCGAATCCAGAAATTCCGTAACGAAAAAAAACCTAACACTTTGGTTGCTATGACTACTTGTGTTGTTGACTTCAAGTTGTTAAAAATATAAAGGCTTTAAAGAATTATGATTAAAAATTTTAAAGAATTATGTTTTCAATAGTCCGGGTGTCCAAGGGGAATCAAAAAACCTCAAAGAGGTTTTTTGATTCCACCACCAAATCATCTTTTCATAAAAATATTTCGCCTTTATATTTTCAACAACTTGAAGTCAACAACACAAGTAGTCATAGCAAGTTGATAAAAAATGCTATGCAATAGCTTTACCGCGGCGGTCTCCGAGTGCCACACGTCTTTTTTTATCTTTGAGAGTTTAGATACATGTCCACGTACCAACCATCAGAGGCTGGGTTTTACCCCCTTGCTAAAAGTAATGTGTATTATGTTGGTGAAACCAGTAAGCTCTACAGCATCTCACACATACATTCTAGAGAAACAAGAACTTGGCACTAGAACAAATAAGATTTCGCCAGTGAGCTGTACCTAATAGCACTTTTAAAAAATAAACTAAGATACGCATAATAAATTAATATTGCAGCTTCTAGGTTATATCATGATTATGCATGGCTGAATCCTTAATTGCAAAATACCAATTTCACTTTTTTTACACGTGATTATTTAATAGATGTTGAAATTAGCTGATTCGATGTTTATGGTAAATTCACCAAATAAACTGATTTAAAAAATTACGATTATGATAAATTCCTCAATAAGTAAACTGATTTAAACATTAAAATTATAAAAGTGGTAAGTATAAATTTTACCCTTATTCTGTAAGGAGAGTGGAGACTAGTGTCCAGAAATGGGCCGGCGACTTATTCATTCATAACATATTTATCTATGTTTGCAAACTCACACTGAGAAATAATGCAATCTCTTAGCGATCTAAGAGATAAGTCCAAGAAAAATGGAATCCAGTCCAGTATTCTAACAGACAGTTTAGTGACCTTAATTATTAATAATCTAGGTGATTTAGTTTCGACTTCAATAAGAAAATAGTCCACCACGCTGCCGCTGACCAAGTGCTGATTGAGAAACTTCACACGCTGTCGAGAACATTATGAATAATGTTTCCCTTCACAGTTTGAAGCAAGTGTGTAATTTCTTAAAACGTACATAACTTCTAAAGTTAGAGGTGTCCGTGTGTGTCCGGGGATCGAACCCGCGACCCCGTACGTATCACCACTTCTAACTACACAATACCGACAATAACAGGGACGAGAATAACTTACCAAAATACAAAATTAATGACGTTACAATTTTGCCCATAGAGAACCTCTTTATTTTTATTTGGGGAAACTAAGGCTCAATTCCCAATAACCCATTCCCAAGTAGCTTCCTTAACCTAACCGGAAAGCAAACCAGGGTTCTATTGTTAGTTGTTTGCAATGCGGATATTTCTACAACAATACTCAATAGTCAATAGTCAATAGTCAATATCATTTATTCAATATAGGTACACTGTAGATACACTTATTGACGTTAAAAATTACTTACTTAAAAAAACATGATGGTGATAATCGGTTACGGTATCTTAAAACTAAAGCTACGAGGGTTCCAAACGCGCCCTGGTCTGAGAAGAGCCCATAACAAACTCAGCCGGGTTTTTTTTTTCACTATCACCATCTCACAAATCATCTTAACTAAGGAACTATCAGAGCCATTAGAGCAATTTATTGCCAAGCTTCCTTGTCATTTATGTGATCCTTTACATGGTAATCCTTCACTCCAATAAACTACACCCAATTATTGCATTCCGCCATCATTCCATTTACTGAAACAAATGGTAGATCGTAAAACAGTAGATTCCACTAACATACCACTTAAATTAGAAAATGTTTGAACACTTCATACATAACCATGAGTCGAAACGATCGTTAAATAAAAAATGCGAAGCCTCTACCAATAAAATATTGACGTAATTGAGCTAACAGACAATCTAGCAGAACCTGATTGGAAACGAATATGCACGACGACAAATATTTAAAAAAGCTTATATATAGATTCTTATAAATATAACTTACAGGCGAAAACCGGGGAAAAATCCAATAATATGCAAAGCCATCAATCCCTGTATCGTAAAATATAAAGGGTTGATAACACACACATGGACACTACACTATCACTATAGAAACATGTAAGTACGTGCGCGTGAGACGAAGCGACTGAGCCTGCGCACGGATCGAGTTGAACTGGCGAGATTCCAAAACCAAGAGGCTTCGAAGGCGATATTCAGATTATTTGCGTAACCGACAAAATACAATTAGGTGATAATGAGTTTGAAAACATTTGAAAACTTTGCTATACCCATACTCCAATGTCGATTTGATTTTATAGTGCATGTTCGATAAGGTTAGATAAGGTTACACTTACAGCAGTAAAAGTGAGGTGTGGAGGAACTGTAAGGCCTCTGTGTAATAAATTCAAATGTTTTAATTCAAATAATCTTTACAAGTTCTTTTTCATATAACCTGAATTGAAAGTCCGAGTTTCAATGCCTGTTGAGCCACCCGAAACTAGTCAATTTCAGACGAATACGTCATTCAGCGGGTAGAAAACCATCACTTTGTGCCCTAGGGTATAAGACGTAGCAGCCCTCCTCTCAATCCTGTCAGAGTATCTTTTGTTTATTTCAAACCTTTTTTATTTGTCATTTTAACCATCAACTACACCAACAGATGTCATATTTGTAAACAACTCCCTAGCAGCTAAAATAAATAAGAAATACAATTTTAATAAAACTCGCACTTTTAATGCAGATTATATGAAAAATATAGTGTGTGCCGCGGGATGAAACACGATTTCAGACTTTGGGTGATGCCAGCCCTCGCTTCGCTCAGGCAGGCAACTTCACCCTCGTCAGAAATCGTCTTGTTTCACCCCTAAGCACACAATATGCTATTGAATCGTCAAGTGACTCTACCACTGCTGGTTTGGAATGACATTCCTACCAAGAAGAGCAATGAAGAATCTCAGCGGTTGCTCTTTATTTTAAAATCAGAAATTATATAGTACTAGCGAATAACTTCGTCTGCGTGGTTTGAGGTTTTTTGGTTCCCGCAGGAACTCTTTAATTTTCCGGGATAAAAAGTAGCCTATGTGCTATTCCAGACTATAATCTCTGTGCCAAATTTCAGCCAGATAAGTTCAGCCGTTCGGGCGTGATTGAGTACCAAACATCCATACATCCATCCATACATCCATCCAAACTTTCGCATTTATAATATTAGTAGGAAGTAAGTTTAGTTCGTTAGTAGTTTAGATATTGGACTAAATGATAATCGATATCATATTTTTTAATAATATCAACATCATGTGACAAGAATTCAAAACATTTTCGGCGCATGTGATTAAAAGAAAAGATAAAGACGTTTTGTTAGCGTTTAGTATTGTTTTTATCGTAGTAATAAAACTCTGAATAAACATTTTCATTAAATATTACGGTTTTTCAAGTAGTTTCTTGGTAATTGTGGAAACTAATATTGAATAGGCACGGTCACAGCTAAGGTTACTACTTTCAAAACACCTGATATTAGGTAATGTGATCCGTTGCATTTGGTGTCTCAATCTATTGGAATAAACTTGTCATTCAGAAGGAAACATTATTATATACACACACTTAAAAGCAAGATTCTAAAGTGTACTATTTATTGTAGTATGTAGTTTATTTATTTTATAATTTATGCATTTATTCTACTTCTTTATTATTATATCATAGTTGCATTTTTACTCGTTAATCGTTATGTTCTATGCTCTGCATTTCTGATTTTCTGCTTTAATCTATATTTAATTTTCAGGGGGCATACCATCATCATACTATCGCTAAACAGTATTATTTTAATATTGTTGACACTCTTGTTTCAGTAATATAATCCTTACGTTAGGGAGATCAGGGTACGCCATATAAAGAATATACAGAATATTTTATTATACTTAAAATAATATTGCTTTATGCGACGGTAGTAAGCCTCTATGGCTCGTTAGCTTTGATAGGTATAACGAGCTCTGTAAATATACAATTTTTCACTCACTTGCTGCAGATTAACCTACTTAACTTTAGCAAATTTGTTCAAATTACCCTAGGTACAATATTAAAAAACTGTGAGGTAACGTAACAACAAGACTATATTAAATTTTCTAATGAATTATATGGGATGAATTGTTTTGCCCATGAAGGAGAAAATCTTCTTTGCCTAAGAGTTATTCCTAATGCTCCCAAAATTGTGTGTCAGCTAATTTGCACTTAGTCTGCCTGTACTAGGTATATAATGTCTCTCTAACGGTAACCCTTCTCATGAAAGGAGGCCCGTGCTGAGTAGTAGGCCTGTGATGAGTAGATGATGATGTTAAAGATATAGACATTTACGTAAAATGCAATAACAGGTGCCCATTATCTGGTAGCACGACCCAACGATTGCCATAACAGATAATAAAAAGAGAAAGTTTCCAATCCAACCCATTTGCACAACCCAGCAAGGTGTTAAGGCGAATATTGATGGGATAACAGCGTTTACTAGCTTATGGGCACGTGATTTAGCTGCCAAGTGCTAAGTTTGGACATTTGTATGCTATAAGGAGCTGTGTTAAATAATACCATGGACGGTTGCATTGACACTTGGTAAACGGTGAAGTCGTTGCGATGTTGTGGTGACATAGTTTGTTTTGTTTACGTTCAGTGATAAAATAAACAAGTACTTACTGCTGTGCTTTAATGATAGTAAAATGGTAAAATGAGAATAACTTGCAAAATATGTAACTACGTTTCCCTAACAAGTACAAATAGGTAACGATATATTTTATCCGGCGGGTGGCAAGCATTCTATGCGAAAAGCCGAAGAACTTTTTATTCTGTGTATTTATCTTTTATATTTTTTACATTGTACATTTTCTGAGTTTTTATGTATATCATATTTATCTATTCATTTTCCTCAGTACACCCCTCCCGCCTTTAAAAGTTTCCTCTGCCCTAAGGTTGTCTGGAAGAGATCGCTATTTAAGCGATAAGGCCGCCTGTTGTGCCAAATCCGTTAATATTATTGTTTTAGTCATTTTATTTCTTTTTGTGGTGTACAATAAAGTATATTTTACTTAACATTACTTACTTTTAACCTATGATTAAGTATACCTATCCTGATAATATACTATTCTGATTGACGTAGAGGACTCTACTGCTCTAGGCGAAACTGAAACTAAAGAGAAAGGAATAGACAATGTGATAGTGAGGAAAAATGGCAACCTCACTGGAAAACTAATTAAACTCATCGAACACAAGTGTGAAGTTTCCAAAAATGGCGAAGCAAACAATAAACACGTATTACAGTATTACGTAGCGCTTTTAAATGGAAAGCGAGAATAAATGTTCCCAGGGCGTCATAAGTGGAGTTATCTAATTTCGGTAGTATGGAGACAATGAGTGATAGCACAATAGGTGATAATGCAACGGGTGATGCAACTAACTTACACTGGGAACTTGTTGATGATGTAGCTGGTAGCTACTTATACGGAAATGAAATTAAACCTTATAGGGTTTATTACTTGAAAATACAATTAACTTATGTACAAGATGTAATCATGTATGGGTGATATCTTAGTGGTTAAGAAATCTGTTTCTTAAATTAAGATAATATAATCGAACAAATGTTATCTTAGAAATATTTTGACGAGCGCCCTGGCGCAGTGTAGCAATTTCTTAATTTTCTCTGGTATGGCATGGTGGGAGGCCGTGGGTTGTGGCTCTACCACCCTACCAGCAAGGACGTGCTTTAACATTTCGGTACGATGCCGTGTACGTGCCAATGAAAGTACGGAAGCTGGAGTATTTTGGCCACATTATGAGAAATAACAAATACAACCTCCTCCAGCTCATAATTCAGTGGAAAATAGCCGGCAAAAGACCACCTGGCCGTAGGAGAACATCTTGGCTTAAGAATTTACGTCAATGGTACGGGAAGAGTACCCGATCGCTATTCGGCGGCATCGTCCAAGGTGCAGATAGCCCTAATGGTTGCCATTTGCCAACCTCTGATAGGAGATGGCACTAAAAGAAAAGAAGAGAAGAAGAAGAAAAACAATCTTAGTTCAATAAACCTTATTGAATAAATAAATTTATTTATTAAAAAGAAAGTATCTTAATTGATTTATGTGATATGTTTATAAATGTAGGGTACGAGAACATAAACGCCTACAACACTTGAGCGGGTGATTACTGATCACCTATCAGTCTTATGTAACATGTTGTATGGACAACAAAAAGTTGTTTCTTGCAAAGTTCGACAAGGCGTGGTTAACGATAATTTTTGAAATTTAATATATAATAATAATGTAATAGTTATTATATCATACTTACTAGATTAGATGATACATAATATAACCTGGCGAACGACTAAGCAACATATCATAATTGTATGTTTCTTTTCAGGTCAACTGCACAGTACACCCATTAAGACAACATCAAATCTCGTTAGGTAGTATCATTTCCATCGGACACGCTCTTGACGAAAGAAATAATATAATCGGTAAGGATTTTCATTACGAGTTTGCGACGTATGCTATACGACCTTTTTTTAATGTGCACCTTTGCAACTTGCGACTCCTGCCCGCGGAACCAAAAACCTCAATCCACGCGGACTAAGTCGCGGGCATCAGCTAGTTACCAATAATACGTTGGTATTAATTTCTAAGGTGTCGTGTTTGAATAAGTGGTTTGTATTATTTAGTGGTTAGTATTTTATGTAACGTAGCTATCGGTGTTTGCATAATTAAAGTGAAAATAATTTAATATAAAAAATACTTTTTAAACAACGTAAACAAAAATGCGGCAGGCAATGATGGCATTCCGTAGTAAGGAAACCTGAGGCTGGTAATCTAATACAAATATGGAAATGGACGTCACCGACTTCTTTTTCAATTTACATCAGTTGCATCACATTAAATATCATACATACATACATAACAGTTTTCTTATTGTTTATCCTGTCTCTGTAACTCTTTTAACACTGGGTTGTTTTGACTAATGTGCGCATGGGACGACCTCGGCTTGAGTCCCTCAAATAAGTTAGTTGGTACTTGGTAGACAAGAGGTTGAATAATGGATAATGTAGCAATTTTCAGGGAAATCCTTTTTAAATCATAATTTTTTAAAAGTTACCTTTTATTTACAGTTAGGTTTAAGGTACTTATTTACCAAGATTGTCTTTATATAGTAGTTATTAGTTAGTTAGTAGGTATATTAGTTTCTTCTCTCTCCTTTGAGAGTGGAGGCCTGTACTCAGCAGAGGGGCGTTAATGGTCTGTAATGGATATTTATAACTTGCAACATATTATGGTAACTTTTATGGGAATCGCATAACTTCCTCCCGCACGATACCTCTAAACACGGCAAAAACCGCGTCAATAACAATAGCATTTGTACAACTACTGGCGGAAATTATGCCATGTTCACTATTTAAACCTACTTCCTTGGAAAATACGATCATAACTTCATAACCAACTCCGATGGCTAATTCTGTAATAGGCGGAAGTGATCAACAAAACATTTAACTTAAAAAAAACATTTCCACGTACAGATCTATAATCGAAACTTCTTGACATTTTAAAGGTTATTTTGTTCTATAAAGAGAACCTCTACTGAGAAAGAGTTTTCAGTATTTCCAGCCGAGCAAAGCCAGGATGGATCAGATACTACGCCAAGGCTTGACACAACTAAATATAATCAATGATAATCATGACTGATCCCAATATGGAATTCATACAATTGGTAAAATGCTTTTCCCTGTATCAGCTGATGTTCAGTTTCATAATATATATATACACTAGAGAGGCTCACTGACCATCCATAGATCATGGATAAAACGTGATTAATGTTTGGTAAATCACAAGTTAATTTAACACCAGATTTTAATAAGTCATTTAGTTGCTGACTGGTTTAGAGAAGGTGCCAACAACAATAAGATTTACATGAATTGCCAATAAGCCTTAGTTTCCTTATAAAATTACATACTTTACATAATTTACATAATAATATGCAAAGATAAAATTTTGTGTAACGGTAGGTTACATCCCGGGGAAAGACATAGGCTTTAGGCATACTTTATATCCCGGAAAATTAAGGAGTTCCCCCGGGGATCAAAAAAACGTAATCCACGCCGAAGAAATCACGGACATCATGTAGTTGTCAATAAGTCTTAGTTTCCATAAAAAAATATATTTCATGCAGCATAGCAAAGTTTAGAAGCTTTAAGCCTCGAGGTCCCGATGGTTTATGGCAAACATGTTGCTTGAGAGTTGAGACGTGCTCGCGAAAAACATTATGCGGTTAAGCACCTCAAGGTTTGTTGACTCTGTTCCAATCAGGGCTGTCTGCACGGTAACGGTTTCCGAAATGCTGATTTTAAGAAGCGAATCGGACAAATCCATTAAAATAAAATCGATTTTAACCGCATTATTCGATCGTGATTTGTGCATTTATTGTCATCTATATCAACTTATATGGCTTTATTTGAAAAAATTACAAATCAGCCGTTAAGTTTGCAAAATTATATCTCAGGTCAGGATTCATATTTTAGGTTGTAACCAACAACCGTGCAGAAGAGACAAAGTCTCAAAACAACTAAAAGTTATGACCCGATGAAAGACCATGACGAAGATGAGTGGTTCCTAAGCGGTGCTCTACCGAGAAAACTATCAAGAAAGTCGAAAGTTGTCCCTTTCATCTAATTAATAATCTAAATTGGAAAGGTATCGAAAGAAAGTTCAATTAAAATGACACCAGGCATCACAATGACATGACAACCTGTTAACTTATGTTCTCCATCATTATTCCTCAAACGCGTGTGGAACTACTAGTGCGTCTTGCACAATAATCCTAAACATTAGCTTTCGACTCTCGCGCAAGGACATTCGAAGTGATCGATTTACGATTCTCACGGCGTCTGCGCCGTACGGACCTTCGGGTGTTCCATAAAGGAAGATCGACAAGTGATGGACCATTGCTATTTAAGGAATTTAGTCATTGTTATTGTAACATTTTTTTATATACCTACAAGTATATAGTGTGCAAACGAGCAGGTGGGTCGCCTGATCTTTAATGATTACCTACCGCCGTCCATGAACATTTGCAGCACCAGAGAAACAGTGAGTTTATTTTATCCCCCCTTTGAAGAGCCCCATATAATCAAATACCTCGGTATAATCTGCTGTCACACGAGGTAACTTATGATAAAGTCTACTCTTCATACCGGAACGCTAAATCGCTTAGCAGCAGAGTGATAACATTTCTCGGCCGAAGTCTCTCGGAAGATTTTTTCTTTTGCCTAGTGATAGGAGCCGTTATTTGATGCGTATAATACTATAAATTATACCACATAATATGTTTGGTAAGTTTGTAAGTCATCGGTTCACCGTGAGAAACGTCAGTATTTTTGAATACATCATATTAATTACCACCTTTCCACTCGAGTATCATTTGCGACTGTCTTTATCACTTTCCATAGAGGCTTTCGAATATTAATACATATTTTGATTTGCTATTAAAATAAAATAAAAATATGAACTGGGAACGAACACATTGTATTTTTTTCCAGTTCATTTTGTTTACAAGACAATCGTAAAATTAGTATGCTCAAGCAGCCCCCAAAATACTAGACCGTTTGCTATCAAGTTTGTGATCGTGCTCACGTCGTGCTAGGAGGTGCCAGGGCCCAGGGGCGTACGAAAAACAACATGATCCCATTGTGTGTGAATCATGATAAGAATTATTAAGAACTAAGTAGTATTTACAGTGATCGTCTTGAGGAAAATATGTCGCCTTGTTAAGTTCTAAATGATCCTCCTAAATTCGCTGCCTGAAGATTTTTCTTGCTTTTTAGTTTGATTTGAGGATACTATGTTTAAATTAAGCTAGTAGAAAAATGAGGCACTTAACCATCAGCGCGTTTTTACTCTATATTTACGTCAAATATGAATTGTTCTTGTATGGTGGTTCTATTTAATTAAGTTGTCTGAAGAGCATTGAGTTTCTAGTGGAGGTATGCCAACGATTTCAAGTTTGTTGTTGGGGTAAAAGTGCCTTGGGGAAGTGGGAAGCTTCGGCCATGGCTTGTTACCACCCTACCAGCAAATGACTACGTGCCGCCAAACGATTTGCGTTTCAGTACAATCATGTACAATGCCGTTTAGAATAGAAACCGATTAGCTTTGTAATAACTGCCTAACCCCTAACAGGGTTAACCTGCTACCATCGACTGCATCATCAACCATCATCAAGTAAATGATGATGGTAACAGACTATCGCAATCAAGGGCTAGCTTGTAGTGGATAAAAAAAATACTTTAAAAGGAGGACTAAGGAGGACGAGGAGGACTATACAATTTTGTTTAAGAGGAGCTACTTTAACTTAAGACTACAAAATCAATCAAGATATCGACATCCCGGAGTCTTAGTATAAACAAACACCGTGGTCGTTAACCCACAGCCGATGATAACAAGGACTAATTTAGATAATTAGCAGACGCGACAGATTGCTGTTAATTGTTGCGCCCTATAAATAGCTGGTGGACTTTCCATGAATTGCAAAGGGTAAATACGTCAAATGAAGGGTATTTTATTGCATTTTTTACTCTGTGGAAGCCATAGGATATTGTTTTGTCAACCGACTTCAAAAAAAGGAGGAGGTTCTCCATTCGACTGTTTTTTTTTATGTTTGTTACCTCAGAACTTTTGACTGGGTGGACCGATTTGGATGATTCTTTTTTTATTTGAAAGGGCATAGTTCCCAAGTGGTCCCATATAAATTTTATCGAAATCGGTCGAGCGGTTTTTAAAATATCAACAGTAAAATAAGTACGTTGTATAGCGTGTGCTTGTTGTTGTAAAGTTGGCGCGGGAGTTTGAAGTCGGTTGTTTAAAAAGAATTTTTTATATTAAATTATTTTGTTTACAAAAAGGAAACCAGAGACTTTCATACGCAAAAAGAAAATTATATTATTTATGATGATATGGCTACAAATGGTTCTACTTCTTATTTCTAAATGTTTTTTTACGGTAAGAAATGGTTCTAATTTCTAAATGTTTTTTTAAAACAAATTCACGCGTAAAGGAGCTTTTCTATTGTATGTTGCTTCGCTCCCTTCCCAGAACTAGAAATAGAATTCCGTTATCTAAAATTTTACAGATTGAATTGAGCAAAAAAAGCGTATTTTACACGATATCACGTGAGAAAACTGATTGACCGATACTGGTAGGTATTTAATACATATTTCTGACGCATCTAGTGCAATACGCAGGCACAGCCTTTCGTTAAACTGTGACGCAGGTTTTGCAACTCATCTGCCTATACCGCCTTGGCGTGCCGACGCGACGACCGGCGCAGATCCAATTTAATGCACGATTGCAAGCGATGATCACTTCAGAAGCGGTTCTCCTTCAGCATTCTCTTCTCACGTATATATTTTAGGCATAGTTAGTTACACAGCGAAAGACACTTTTACAGTTATGCATTTATCAAGATGGATATATTACAACAGATAATACTCTCGTATTTACTACAATCATAGAAAACTTAGACTTTTGCCTCTAGGACGGTTTCAGACGAAAGGGACAGCATTAGATTTAAGTACTAAACTGTAGTAAGTCAGTTTAATGACGACAGTTTTTTGACGACCTCCGTGGCGAAGTGTGTAGCGCTGTTGTAACGTGCGGAGGTCCCGGGTTCGATCCCCGGCAGGGTCAATATGGGAATTTATAATTTCTGAATTTTCCCTGGTCTGGCCTGGTGGGAGGCTTCGGCCGTGGCTAGTTACCACCCTACCGGCAAAGACGTGCCGCCAAGCGATTTAGCGTTCCGGTACGATGCCGTGTAGGAACCGAATAGGGGTATGGGTTTAATATAACTGCCATGCCCCTAACAGGTTAGCCCGCTACCATCTTAGACTGCATCATCACTTACCATCAGGTGAGATCGCAGTCAAGGGCTAACTTGTAGTGGATAAAAAAAAATAGATACGGTGTTAAACATATATACGGTGTTGTCATGTATATTGACCACAAAATCAGAGTAATTTTTATTGCAGGAATCAAAGAGTTGTCACGGCTTTTTTAGATCTCAATACGTGTCCTATTTTCTAATCTCATATTTCGTCAAATGCATCTGTTAGTCATAATTCGCAGAGATACTAAAGGCAGTTATTAGGTCATTCGAGAATGTGCTATCGCCAATAAACAGGATGCGATTCGCGGATGCAGCGTGCGATAGCTGAAAATAAGAAAATCAATGCAAGGCTGTGATAACAAATCTTTGTATTCCAGTAGCTGTGATTATGTTACTTATCTGAGCATCAAATAAATAAATCAAATCAAATAAATAATCAAATCAATCAATCAATATAAATATTATAAATGCGAAAGTTTGGCTGGATGGATGTATGGATGGATGTTTGTTACTCAATCACGCCCGAACGGCTGAACGGATCTGGATGAAAGTTGGCAGGGAGATAGATTATAGTCTGGAATAACACAAAGGCGTTAGACTTTTTATCCCGGAAAACTAAGGCGTTCCCGCGGGAGCCAAAAAACCTCAATCCATGCGGACGTAGTCGCGGGCATCAGCTACTCGTAGTACAATAAAATGCAAAGCGTGTATGTAATCATACTAATATTATAAATGCAAAAGTGTGTTTGTTTGTTGGTTTGTCCTTCAAACACGCCGCAACGGAGCAACGGATTTATGTGATTTTTGGCATGGGTATAGTTGACGACCAAGAGAGTGGTAATAGTTATTTGTTATACAAGAGTGAAAAGTTAGTTTTTAACCGCGTGCTCAATTTTGATGACCGAGCAAGCGAAGGATTCTAAAATTGAAGAAAATGGTGCGCGCAAAGCAAATTAAAAAACCGGCCAAGTGCGAGTCGGACTCGCGCACCGAGGGTTCCGTACAAATCTGTAGTAAGTTTTAAATTAAATGTTTTTTTTTAATATTTGAGTTGATTGAATGAAAGGTAAATTGCGGTTTACGATTTATGACGTATTAAAAAAAAACTACTTACTAGATCTCGTTCAAACCAATTTTCGGTGGAAGTTTGCATGGTAATGTACAACATATATTTTTTTTAGTTTTATCATTCTCTTATTTTAGAAGTTACGGGGGGGGGGACACACATTTTACCACTTTGGAAGTGTCTCTCGCGCAAACTATTCAGTTTAGAAAAAAATGATATTACAAACCTCAAGATCATTTTTGAAGACCTATCCATAGATACCCCACACCTATGGGTTAGATGAAAAAAAAATTTTTGAGTTTCAGTTCTAAGTATGGGGAACCCCCAAAATTTGTTGTTTTTTTTCTATTTTTGTAAGAAAATCTTAATGCGGTTTACAGAATACATCTACTTACCAAGTTTCAACAATATAGCTCTTATAGTTTCGGAAAAAAGTGGCTGTGACATACGGACGGACAGACAGACAGACAGACAGACAGACAGACAGACATGACGAATCTATAAGGGTTCCGTTTTTGCCAAATTTGGCTACGGAACCCTAAAAAGTACACCAAGAAGGTTACGAGTGTGAGTTTTTAACAAATTTAAAACGGTTGTATGGAAATTCGGCACCATAGAGGTAGAAGTAAATAGGTTTTAATGATGTTTTGAATTCACAAACTTCATAGACGAGTGATATTTAGTAACGTGCACGCGATGTTCTAAATTCAATTTACTTTATCCTCAAGAGGATAATAACGGCTTTTGCATTCAGATATCGAAGATTAAAAATACTCTTTCCGAGATGGTGGGATGAAAAAGCTATTTTTATTCCAGAAAATTGAGGAGTTCTCGCGGGAATAAAAAAAAGTTAAACTTTACTCATGTCACGGTTTCATCTTCGCTTGAAAGAAATCAATAATCATTATTTGAAAGATTGCATGTTAAAAATTAGCAATAGCCGAGTGCAAATTCATGTGTTTTCCTGAAACAACGGAGCCTTGGCCGCGTTAGTGATTGTATGATTAGCGTAGTGCGATTTCTTATACGATGCTGCAGTTCGGGAGTTAATTGCTGGGAAATGGAGAAGTTTCATGATGTTGTGAGTATCATATTTAACACAACGGAAGTAAAACAGATTAAAACTAATAATTCAGTGTTTTTTTTTTTTTAAATCCATCAAATAAATGACTGAGAAATGACGATTTTCGAACGAAAAGTTTAATTATTTAATGTACATAGGTACACCGATTGCTGTATCTTACTCGAGTGAGAAATTTTGTGAGTGAGTTTTAATACCTAGCAGAGATTTAATACTTCAAAATGATCTTCACACACAAATTAAGTGCTTTTAATTCAATTAAGGCACGTTAAGTCCATTTATTTCTTTTATTCGGCTTTATAAAGTCGGTTGATAGGGAATTATGACGTCACGTCTAACGTCTTACAATCGCAACTTTAAAGTTCCATAACTTTTTCATTTCTTGAGATATTTTAATGATTCTTTCATATTTTTGTTTTATTTTGTCTTAATTTTCATAATAAATTAAAAAAAAAATGGTAAACTTCTCCATTGAAGGTATCTTATCAACCCAATAATTATTATATCTTATTACCATATCACATACCTATAAGACATTATCATTATCTTATTAATCATCTCGTTGGTCGGACGACATCAGCAAGCTTGCGGGGAAAACATGGAGGAGGCTTGCCCAACATCGGGAAGAGTGGCGTGCACATGAGGAGGCCTATGTCCAACAATGGATGAAAAAAGGCTCATAAAGAAGAAGAAGATCAACCCATTGCCGGCTTACTACCGAGCATGAGTGAATGAGAAGGGCCAGGGCAATGGCCATAGGCCAACACGCTGGCTAAGTGCGGATTAGTAACACATGCCAGCATGCCAACAACAGCCTTCGGGAACATTATGAAGAACTCTCTGTCATATAGGTTTCCTCACGATGTTTTCCTTCACCGTTTGAAGCAAATGATTTCTCAAAATGCACGTAACTTCGAAAAGCTGAAGATGCGTGCCCCGGAATCGAATCCGCGACTAGGAGGTCGGGTGTCTTAAGTCTTAACCGCAAGGCTATCACCACTACCTAAACTACCTTGGGTTGGATTATTTGCTCTGTCGTTAATTTAATTTTGATTAAATGACAATGACGAACTCCTTGGCGCAGTGTTGAGCGCTGTTGTCTTAACGTGCGAAACGATACCAGGGATCGAACCCGGGACCTGAATTTTCTCTGGTCTGGCCTGGTGGAAGGCTTCGGCCGTGGCTTGTTACCACCCTATCGGCAAAGGCGAGTTTATTTGAATTGTTGTCAAATCAAAAACCCGCGCGTCGGCGCCACACCAGTCTATCTGAGCCTAAGTTTTAGTCCCAGGCTCACTATATTATACCTCTATGGTCCCAGGACCAACCCACTTACATACAATTATTATTTGCAACATTTCTTTACTGACATACCTAGTGTAAACAGGGCTTAATTAAGACACTGCATCGCGTGAAATTTCAAATACCTACTTGCTTTGAAAATGCTATGAAAAGACGTTGCAGGTGCCTCATCATCATCATCATCATCACTACAGCCTATTAACGTCCCACTGCTGGGCACAGGCCTCCACTCTCATAGGAGAGCGGGAATTAGAGCTTAGACCCACCACGCTGCTCCAATGCGAGTTGCAGGCGGGCTAGGTGTGTGTAGGTGCCTACTAGGTATAATATAGTAGGTGTCTAGATATATCAGCTGCTACCTTCCTAAGTTTGTAATGAGGATACAATTATTGGAATGTCCATTGAAAGTAATTGACCACAAAACCTAATGCTTCTGTGATGATTCACCTGTAGAAAGGCGAGTAGCAAAGCAGTTTTGCTAGTTACCTATCTTTTATTTCGTTTTTCGTCTCCGGCCTCACCGACGAAGAAACTGTTCCCCGTTTGAGTCATAATCCAGTTTCGCTCTATACGTAAATCTTAATAGATAGGTAACTACCTAGGTAGGCGCGAAGGGGTTCATGCATTTATATATTTTTTTTAGCAATGAATCGGCGCGACGATAAGCCTACCACCTAATTACTTGAAGATTTTTTTAATCCACTACAAGTTAGCCCTTGACTGCGATCTCACCTGATGGTAGGTAAGTGATGATGCAGCCTAAGATGGTAGCGGGCTAACCTGTAAGGGGCTGCATGGTAGTTATATTAAACCCATACCCCTAATCGTTTTCTACACGGCATCGTACCGGAACGCTAAATCGCATGACGGAATGTCTTTACCGTTAGGGTGGTAACTAATAGCTACGGTCGAAGCCTCCGACCAGACTATACTTAACAGAGAAAATTTAAAAATTATAAATTTCTGAATTGACCCGGGGATCGAACCCGGGACCTTATTATGAGACCGCAGCGCTCACCACTGCGCCAGTACGATCGTACCTATTTTGAATGATTTCATTTTAAAATTCCACTTTCAACTGCCGAAATCAAGAATAGCTAAGCTAATTGATTACGTTATGAAGGCATCGAAAGAAACGTAAAATGCAATGGTAAAATGAGACACGCGTGACACGATGAAGAAGTTTATTACTTATTAAACTTACCGATTTACAACAGTCCGCATTATTGGGAAAATCCTGTTAGCACTCTGATTTTAGAGTGTAAACTACACTTACGCAAGTTACTCGGCTGATATAGGCTGTCCATTATAAAGTTTATGCCATTTTCACAGTAGATTCCTTTGTTCGATATTTGAATTCATTCAAAAGTTTAAAATTCATCACCACTGTGCACTAAAACAAAAACACACGGGCAGCGCGGCATGCGGACAACGTACGGTACGTAGATATTATGCTGTCAAAATTCAAATTGACGTTTAGACTTGCGAAATGCGAATGGTCATTGGTCGTACTCGTTACACGGTTATCCCCGTCCCTCTCGCAGAATATGTTATCAGTATCAAAATCTTTCCCTGTTTTAGGCAGAATATTTTTATTTAACGTACTAAAGCCTTGATAAGAGTTCAACTTAATTTGATCTCTCTGCTCCTCTTGGGCAAATTGCACTTGTGATATCGTACGTAAGGTGACCGAATGCTGACCTAGTCCTAAGTTTCCTTGTTGTTACTTCTATACAAAGCTAATACATAAATAACTCAGTGTAGGTACAGATCATTCATTTTGGATCTAATAACGTACCTAAACTTTGAATGATAATGTGGGGTTGTGTGTAAGAATCATGCCTGCGCGTAGCGGTACAGACTATTCAAACTCAAACTCAAACTCGAATGATTTTTATTCAAATAGACTTTTTACAAGTTCTTATGAATAGTCAAATGAATCTACCACTGGTTCGGAATGGTGTTCCTACCGTGAAGAACCAGCAAGAAACTCGGTGGTTGCTCTTTTGAAAAAAAATGGTATGTTTACAATAATCTACATACACATACATACAACATAATATACAGATACGTAACTGCAGTCCTGAGCATTGCTGGAGCGAGTCAAATCCATGCGCCTTTATCATTAATATAATCTTCGACACTATAATAAGCTTTTTTCAGGAGCATTTTTTAATGGTTATCTTAAACTTTTGTAAAGGCAAGTTTATAATAGGTTGAGGAATTTTGTTAAAGAATAGTATGCTCATTCCCACGAACAACCTTCGGACTTTATTGAGGCGAAGCGATGGAGTCACGAGCCTATGGTGGTTTTTAGTTGACCTATCGTGCAGATCACATATTCTTTTGTAATTCTGAATGTGCTGTTTTACAAAGATTAGATTAAGTACTGTAAATATGCAACGTAGCAAGGAGGTAACTAATGGAACGTCCTTACTACGTACATGAGATAGGGATTTCTACCTGACCTATTGGCTGATTAAGAGGTTTCTAAAATAAACACGGATGGTATGCAAACACAATGGTTGTTTATTTACTTCTAACCCTTAACCTATTACACGGAGGTTTGTTTACATGACACTTACAGTCTACTCTAATTCTATATACGGTGTTGAAGCTTTATCGAACGCGGACATTTATACACGGATGCCTACGGTGGGCATATAACGCGGATCGCGTCGCGGACGGCGGAGGAGAGCGGGATGCGCGGGGGGGAACGGACGGTAGGCCGCTGCCGGCAGGCTGAAGGCCTGGACGGTGCTCAACGCTACCGGAGTCTCTTAACCTCTCCACCCGGTCGAGCAGCGAGAGAATCACACCGACGGGCGAAGGCGCCAAGAGACTGGCCTGAATTCGTGGTTGCTGCCGTATTTATAGGCCGGGGGGCGGGTCCCCTTCGCTCGGCGTCACTCGGTGACGTGATCGCGCGGCTGAGGTCGCGGCGCTCGCCGATTGGTCGGCTGGGCCGTCGAGTCGGTGGCGTGTTCGGCCGTGGAACCTTCGAGAAGGTGCGCGTTCTCCAGGTTGTTTGTGACGTGTTCGTCACACTCCCCTCCTCCGCTGGAAGATTTTTTCCTGCAAGGAAAAAATCCCTGGATTAAACTGAAAATAACAAAGGAGTATGTCTCCCAAAAAAATTTTTTCTGTACCCTTCCTTCCTTTCTTAAACTGGTTTCTTATATTTAGGCAGTCTAACTTTGCCTTTTTTATGGTTGCCCAGACGTTTCTTGCCTCGTCGCCGCTTCCTTCTGGGCGGCGTTGAGGGTTCGGCTTGGGCCACGAACGCTTCGTACTCTCCTGACTGGATGTGGGCGTCGAGGTCCAAGTATTCTTCCTCTTTTTTTTTTCACTTTCTCTCCGGGCTCCCCGGGCGACAGTATGATTTCGTTGGCCCTTCCTTCTACGCTTGGGCCGGGTTACATTGTGGGGAGTATGGTGCGGTGAACTTCTGTTCTATTCTATATTTTGCTAACGTGTCCTTAAAAATTTTACTAGTAAATATTTTGACATTGTCGCTAAGTAACGTTTTAATTCCGCCATGTCTGTTTAATATGCACTCTTTGAGTGCGCTCGCGACGGTTTTGGCCATCGCCGTTCGTAAGGGTTTTATTTCTGACCATTTGGTGAATTTGTCGTGAAATACGATTATCCACTGGTATCCCTTGGAAGATCGAGGGAGTGGGCCTATGAGGTCCGTTGTAACTACCTCCCATGGTTCTTCGGCGTTTTTTATGTGCATGAGTCCTGGTTTCTTTTCTTGAGACGGTTTATGTTTTTGACAGATTTCGCATTTATTCACGTATTTTGCTACATCCCTAAATATGCCTGGCCAATAGTAGCGTTGTGCTACCTTGTTAAACGTTTTTGACGTTCCTAGATGGCCCGCGTGCGGTTCGTCGTGGTTTTGTTTTATAATATTTTCTTTTTCCGAGTTTCTCACGCATAATTTCCACACTGTGGTCGGGTCGAGTTTTCCTCCATATTTCGGGTTAATTACTTTCCTATATAATTTTCTATCTTTTATACAATATTCCGGGTCTGTCTCCGGATTTTCGGTTATCTTATCAAATTTCTTTGTGTACCTACCACTCCTTACTCTCTGTTGCTGTGGTGTATACGGGGTTTCTCGACAGCTCGTCTGCTATAACATTTTGTTTTCCCGGTCTGTACACAACGTCAAAGTTATATTGTTGTAGCTCCAGTGCCCATCTTGCTAGTCTGCCTGACGGGTTTTTTAAGGTATTTAGCCATTTGAGCGCTTGATGGTCTGTTATAATGGTGAAGTGGTATCCTTCTAAAAATGGTCTGATTTTTCGTATACCCCATACTACCGCTAGACACTCTTTCTCCGTGGTTGTGTACCTGGTTTCCGGTGGTTGCAGGGTGCGGCTAGCGTACATTATTACTTTCTCTCTTCCTTCGCTTTCCTGCATTAAAATGGCTCCTAGGCCTGTATCGCTTGCGTCTGTTTGTAAAATGAATGGTTTCGAGAAGTCTGCTCGGGTCAGGATTGGGTCTTGTATTAGTAATGCTTTTATTTTCTCAAAGTGTTGTTGTTGTTTTTCTCCCCAGTTGAATTTTGTATCCTTCTTTAGTAATTGTGTTAATGGTGAAGTTAATTCTGCGTAGTCTGGAATAAACTTCCTATACCACGATGTCATCCCTATGAATCGCCTTACATCTTTGATATTTTCCGGCGGTTTGAGTTGTTTTATTGCTTGAATTTTTCCTTCATTCATTTTGAGACCTTCTTGTGTTACCACGTGACCTAGGTATTCTACTTGGTGTCGGGCGAATTCGCACTTTTCTTTGTTTATTCTGAGACCTGCTTCGCGTATTCTTTTAAATATCTCCCTTAAGTGAGTTAAGTGTTCCTCGAACGTTTCGCTGCACACTATTATGTCGTCTAAGTAGACGTATGCGTTTGGTTCTAGATCTGGTCCTATTACTCTGTCTAGTAGCCTCTGAAATGTTGCGCCGCTCGAATGTAGTCCGAATGGCATCACTTTGAATTGGAATAGGCCTCTTCCCGGTACTGTGAATGCTGTGATCGGTTTACTTGCTTCATCAAATTTAACATTCCAGTATCCGTTTTTCAGGTCGAATTTAGAAAAATACTTTCCTTTATTTAACTTTTCTAGTGTGTCGTCTATTTGGGGTATCGGATACGCATCTTTTTCCGTTATTTCGTTTATTTTCCTAAAATCTATGCAAAACCTATATTGACCATTTTCCTTTTTGGCCATTACTATCGGTGAGCTGTATGGGCTGCTCGATTTCTCAATGATTCCGTCTGCTAGCATCTTGTCTACGTGTTCATTAATTTTTTCTTGCATCTTAGGATTTCTCGGATAGTACCTTTGTTTGATTGGTTCTTTATGTGTTAATTTTATTATGTGTTTTACCCATGTATTTCCTTTCGGGCTTTTATCGGCTTTTTCGAACTCTTCGTTGAGAAAGGTTTGTAGCTGTTTTTCCTGTTCGGTTGTCAAAATTTTTGTACTACTGGGTTCATCTTCCCTTTCTTTTTTTACTTGTTTGTTCGCATGTTGTTTCTGTCCACCCTATGGATAACCCTATTCTTTTTAGTAAGTCCATTCCCATAATCATTACCGTCGTTGCTGGTAAGTATATGACTTGGTGTGTTAATTCCTTTCCATTCGCTTCTATGTTAATATTGATTACTTTACTCGTTTTTATTCGGGATCCGTCAGCTAGTTTTATTGTGTTTTGTTTTTCTGTGATTCCTTTAATATTTTCCTGAATCTGGTCCATGATCTCTTTGTTTATGTAGGTGTTTGTTGACCCTGTGTCTACCAGTGCCCTGAATGGTTTTCCGTATATCTTGACGTTGATAAATACTCTATTATCCCCCCTCTTCTGGGTGTTTGCAGTGTAAGCTTGAGGTTTCCTTCTGTAGCTGGCTTCGCCTGTCTTTTTACAGCAGTCTCGTGTTAGCTTTCCCATTAACCCACATTTGCTGCAGAAAATTTCTTGTCGGTTTTTGCATTCTCGAGTTGTATGGTTTCTCTTGCCGCATTTCCAGCAACAAGTTTGTGGATCATAGTTGGTCTGTATTGGTTTCCTTTCACTCTTGTGGTCTTCAGGTTTCGTGACTCCGGAAGGTGTTCCTGTTGGGATCGGCGGATTTTTTTTCCGTTGGTACGTGGGTTTTCTCGTTATCTCTTTGAACCGTTCTGAGTTTATTTTTTCATAGTCTCCTGCTAACTGTATTAGTTCTGCGGTTGTACTGAAGTCTTTTCGTTTTATATAATATTGGTAGTTTGGTTTCATGTTATCGTAGATTCTTTCTAGCTGTTGTTCTGGGGTCAGTTTCCCGTATCTTCTCAATAAGGTTTGCATGTCGGTTAGGTACTGCACGAAATTTTCCCGAAATTGCTGTCTCCTATTAATGATTGTTTCTAAAAGTTTTTTCTCATAGTTTCTTGGGTAATAAAATAATTTGAAGTTATCTGTAAAATCTTCCCAAGTTCTCCATCCTTGGCTGTTATTTCTATACCATAATGAGGCTTTTCCTGTTAGGCATCTCGGTATTACATGAATAATTTTGTTTTTATTGACGTCTAAAGTTTCGGCGAGTTCTTCTATTCGCTCTAAGAATTCGACTGCGTCGCCTGTTGTATCGAACTGTATTTTCCATCGGGAAATGGCTTTATCGAACTCTTTTGTTTCGTTTTCGCTGGCCATTGTCTTCTTTTGTATTGTTTTGTCTTCCTCTTTGATTATTAGGGCTAGTTGTTTGCGTAACTCGTCAACCGTACTTGTTATCGCAACTTGTATATTTCTCTTTTCTAATTCCTCATTTAATTCTTGTTTATTTAGGGTATAAATCCAAGCCGTCGGCATTGCCGTATTGGGTTGATTTATTTATGTATATTTATTTTTTTGCGGTTTATCTTATTATGTATACGGATTTTAGTTTTTATTTGCAATTACTTTTATCGTATTTCGGTTAACTATGATTACTATCCTAGCTTACTATAGTAATTTTATATTACACGGTTTATTTAAGATTCTTAGTACGGTACTATATTTGTTCTGTTAGTTTTATATCTCTAGTTGAAGCTTATCTATTTATCTTTGAACAAAATCTATGTCCCTATGCGTTCCCCTCCGGTCTCCTCGTAAGGTCGTGTTTCGACTTGAGTTTGTCGGGTATTGTCTGTGTCTTTTCGAGTGTACTTTGTATTTTGTTTTGACGATGAGATGTTTATCCTTTGGCTTAGTCGCTAAGGATGACCATCTATTTCGCGTTTTTTTTTCCTCCCCTTTTTTTTCGGTCAGATATTTGCACTCGCAGTCGATACGAGGGTAATCGCACCGACTTATGTGCGACAGCTTGTATCTGTTTTGTTTTTCAATACCGCGGTTATGTATCTTATTAAGTGTGGTGTGTGTTCTTATTGACCGCGGGTTGGATTTTCCCTCTCACGAGCGAGCAGCGAGGGTAATCACACCGCCTGTGAGGGTTTGTATCTGTAATATTCTATAAAAATATACGGGTGTAACAAAATTGTCAGGTTCCCTATGTCATCGGTACGGATTTTTATTTTAACGGACGCGGCGCGAGTTTCTTTACGCGGCGCGGAACCCGGACGGTGGGTTATTTACGTGGAAGCCAATGCAACGTAGCGTAGCAAGGGCGGGGTGTACCACTGCGACGCGGACGGCGGACGGATGGATGAACGGTTTTTTTTTTTCCGCGACGCAAACCCGGGACAGCCGGGTGGGATTTTTAAGTTGGGCGCCAATGTAACGTAGCGTACCACTGCGACGCGGACGGCGGACGGACGGATGAACGGTTTTTTTTTTTCCGCGACGCAAACCCGGGACAGCCGGGTGGGTTTTTTTTTTTTACGTTGGGCGCCATTGTAACGTAGCAAGGAGGTAACTAATGGAACGTCCTTACTACGTACATGAGATAGGGATTTCTACCTGACCTATTGGCTGATTAAGAGGTTTCTAAAATAAACACGGATGGTATGCAAACACAATGGTTGTTTATTTACTTCTAACCCTTAACCTATTACACGGAGGTTTGTTTACATGACACTTACAGTCTTCTCTAATTCTATATACGGTGTTGAAGCTTTATCGAACGCGGACATTTATACACGGATGCCTACGGTGGGCATATAACGCGGATCGCGTCGCGGACGGCGGAGGAGAGAGGGATGCGCGGGGGGGAACGGACGGTAGGCCGCTGCCGGCAGGCTGAAGGCCTGGACGGTGCTCAACGCTACCGGAGTCTTTTTTTTCTCGTTGGTCGTCCGCGCAGACCCTCACGGGTCTCGGGGTTACTGGTCAGGGCGATGGCCCTCTTCAGTGGTCGCAACGCCGCCTGCAACTACAGGCGTGGCACTGGGTAGGACCACTGGTCCGTGGTGTCATATCCGTGTTTCACGCCACAGTGCGATCGAGCCTGCGTTAAATCGCGAGCGATCGGCGGACTGTGGCGAAATGGTAAGTCCAGGGTGGGCTTGCGCCCGCCGCTCAGCGAGGTCGAGCCCGCCAGTTTCCTGACGGGCGCCCGTCAGCCAGCGGCGAGGAAGCGATCGTGTCCGTTATGAGATCAGGTCTCGTGGTAGTCCTCTTGCATCCGGCGGTCGTCGATGGTATGGCGCGATACCTTGCAGATGTTGGGATCGCGCTCCGTCGGCGCGCGCGAACATAGAGGTGCTCAGGCGGCGAACGTGGTCGTCGAGGCTCTCCATGCGCAGGTCCCTGGAGATGACCTGATTCCGTACGAAGCGTGGTGCTCCGGAGATGGTGCGTAGCGCCAGTGATTGCTGCGCCCGCAGCGACTTGCGGCCCGACTCGCTGACAAGTGCGAACCAGGCTGGGGCTGCGTAGGTGAGGCGCGTGCGGATGTGCGCCTTGTAAACGCACAGCTTCGCACGGAGCGGCAGGTGGGATGCCAGTATGGGGCGGAGGAGGCCTCGTGCGGCGCGCGTCTGCGCGACCACGTTTTTCACGTGGGGTTGCATTGAGAGTTTCCTGTCGATGGTCACCCCTAGGTATTTAGCCGTCGGGGACCATTCGACGGTCTCTCCCAATAGCGACACCGGGGGCGGCTGGGTAGCCCGCCCGATGGTTATCGCCTGAGTCTTGGCCACGTTGACCTTCAGTCTCCAGTCCTTCAGCCAGGTGGGAATAGCATCCAGTGCTCGCTGCATTTTGACCGCTGCGTGCGGGCCTTTGAGCGATGTCGTGATGAATGCAGCGTCATCGGCGTACAGCGCCAGCATGGCACCGTCAGCGACTGGGATGTCATCCGTGTATCTGCTGTAGCAGACGGGTGACAGGCAGCTTCCCTGGGGCACACCGGCTCGGATAGGGCGTTCCGTGGACAGAGCGTCTTCAACCGCCACTTGAAAGAGTCTGTCTTGCAAGAAGGTGGCCAGCGTCTTAACTATTCGACGGGGAATAGTAGACGTGGACAGCTTGTAGATGAGTCCGGCGTGCCATACGCGGTCAAACGCCTTCTCCATGTCGAGGAATACTGCGATGGAGTGCTCTCGCTTGTTGTAGGCGGCGGCGAGGTGATGCAGTACCCTCGTTGCTTGCAGCGTGGTGGAGTGTTCGGCACGGAAACCGAACTGTTCGTCGCGTGGCTGAAGATGGGGCATGATGTGCAGCAGCAGCAACTTCTCGAAGAGTTTCGATGTCGTCGACAGCAGCGTAATGGGACGGTAACTCCCGGGCAGCATGATGTTTTTCCCCTGTTTAGGAATCAGGATGACTCGACCGAGCTTCCACGAAGATGGAAAGTGCCCGGTGCGAAGGATTCCGTTGAAGAGCCGCGTCAACGTCGCGATTGCTCGCGGAGGTAAGTGACGCAGGGCTTCATTGGTGACTCGATCGGGGCCAGGTGCTTTTCGTAACTTAGTTCGTCGAATCATCCGCTGAACTTGTCCAGGGGAGAACACGACGGGATCCTCTGTCGGCGCTATCGGCGACTCGAAGTATGTTTTCAAGTGTTGCTCGATGGTTTCTTCGTGCTGCGCATCTGTGGTCGGGTTCGGTGTAAATTGTGTCTCCAGGGAGTCCGCAAATATCTCCGCTCGGTCCTCGGCACGGTAACGGGGGGTTCCGTCAGCGGCCATGAGAGGCCTAATCGGAGTGGGCTTCCCGGAGAGACGGCGACAGAGACGGTGGATGCCGGACCAGTCGTCACCGGCTCGCTCGATGGCCGAGTGCCATGACTCGTCCGCAACCGTTTCCAGTGCTTCTGAGATTTTGGCAGCCAGAGCGTTGAGCTGTGTCTTCATGGTAGGGCACCGCAGGTTTTGCCATGTCCTGCGCAGCTTCCTTTTCTCTTCTATCATCGCTTGGATGTAGGCCGGGAGCTGGGGTGGTCTACGCGTGGTTGCAGCGTCGAGTTTGGAATCTCGAAGCGCGGTGGACATAGTGGCGCTGAGTTCCGAGGCGAGTTTGTCGACGTCTGCAGGGCTCTCCACTCTAAAAGGACGGCGAATGCTTTGCCATGTGATTGGCGAAGATTCGCCAGTCCTGGCGATGCTTCGGAGAAGGCAATGTTTTCATCATCGGCGCGGTCTTCAGCGTCAAGAGGACTGGTTGGTGGTCGGAGATGAGGTGATCATCCAGGACGTCTAATGTCGGTGCGGCGGTCAAGCCGCGGGTGACAGTTATGTCGATGACGTCTGGTGTGTGGGCTGCACAGTACGGATAATGCGTCGGGACCTCTGGTCCTAGCACTTCATAGCCATGGCGGTCTGCATCGTCCAGGAGGCGCCTGCCATCCGGGTTCTCGATGTTGGAGTTCCACGCCGTGTATTTCGCGTTGAAATCTCCAGCGATGATTGTAGGCAGCGGCGAGTCCAGCAATTTGTGGACGTCAGCGACTGCTAGGCGGTTCGTCGGAGGTTTGTAGAAGGCGAACACACGCGTGGGCTGGCGTTCAATGCAGACCTCCACGCCAAGGGCGTATGACGTCTGTAATTGTGGTACTGGCAGCACTTGGTGGATTACGTTCCGACGGACCAAGACTGCTAAACCCCGATAAGCAGTCCCGATCGGCGAGGCGTGGTCCTCCCGGTAGACATAGTATCCGGAAACCTTCAACTTGTCCGCTGGTCTGAGGTGCGTCTCGTTGATCAGGCCGATGTCCACTCGACGCTGAGAGAGCAGGTTTTTGAATAGACGGGCTTTCTGTGAAGAGAGCCCGTCGGCATTCCAAAATGCGATCCGGAGCTCACCCATTGCAGAGCTCCATGATGCATCTTAAGATCAGCGGGATTGGATCGCGCTGCTCTTGAGTGGCTATCAGAACCTGGTTTAAGGTTCCGATGATGCTGGTCAGTCTTTGGTCCAAGTGACTGCGAGCAGGTTGGGGTACCTGCTGCGGTGCCACTCGCTTCGCCTTCGTCCCCCTCTCGGAGGCAGCGACCACGGTGGGCTTGGACGATTTGGCGGGCGGCGCTGATGCCGCCGTCGGTTGATTGCTGGCGGTCTGCGATGCAGCGGGCTGTGACGTGGTGGGCGGCACTGGTGTTGTTGCTGCTGTGGGCAGCGCTGAGAGCGGTGCCCCTGCGGAGGGTGCGTTTTTGCGCGCCTGGGCGCGTTTACCTCGCCTCCCTTTGCGCTTGCGGCCCGGCTGCTGCTGTGGCTGGTTGGCGGCAGCCATGAGCGAGCCAGGTGCGTCGGCTTCTGTTTCTGTTTCGGGGGCCGTGGTAGCAGTGGTAGCGGCGGCGCGTGTACCAGTTGTGGTGCGCGCTACGGTTCCCGCCCGGCGGTTCCGGGTCTCCTTACGGAAGACTGGGCAGCTGGCGTTGTTAGCCGTGTGTGCGCCTCCACAATTGGCACACGTCGGTGGTTCCTCCAGCGGGCGTTTACAGTCCCTGGCCGGGTGGTTCTCCCCACACCGCACACAGGCAATGGGCCGATGGCAGTTGTGGGAAGAGTGGCGGAACTGTTGGCAACGGTGGCATTGCGCTGGCCCCTTCCTGCCGCGCCATGCCTCGATGATGATCCCGGGCATGCAGAGGAGCTCACGCACCTCGTAGATGCCCGGGATGAGTTCAGGTGTCCGCTGTAGCTGCGCGAACATGAGGCAGCCCGGTCTCCCCGGGCGAGCGGGAATCGTCCGCACGTGCTCCGGGACATACCCGAGCTCGCGCAGCTCCTCTTCGACTAGTGCCGGTTCTGTATTTGCTGAGAGGCCGCGTATCGCGACCTTCACGCTCCTCTCGGCCGGGAGCGAGTAGCAGAACCAGGAGATTCCAGCGGCACTTTCCAGCTGCGTGAGATAGCGCTGGATGTGGCGGAACTCCTGGTCCGATTTAGGTATGAAACGGACACCCTTGCCGAATGGACGTCCGTTTGGAGCATGGCCGAGGAGCTTCTTCAGCTCCCGAAAGTGAGTCGGCCAGTCCGGCAGCACCTCCACGATGAGAGGGGGATAGCGGCTGGTTGGCTTCGGCGTTGTACCAGTTGCAGTACTTGTGGTTGCAGTGGCTGTGGCGGCGGCGGAGGCAGGGGCGGTGTCCGTCGGCGGCGTCTTTTTGGGCGCGGTCGTGGTTGCGGCCGCGTATGTCTGGTCATTCGTGGTATCCATGGGGGAGCCTGGTGAAAGAACCGGCATGCTCGGCGGTGTAAATGCCGCCGGGGCTTTTTCTCCTCTTCCCTTTGGAGGGGAGGGGAAGCGCCCCACACCGATTACTGGCAGGGACGCAGGGAAGCGCGGTGTGGGCAGGGCAGGTGCCTGCGCGGTAGGTGTCGGCGCGGCAGGCGTCGTTATGGGCGCCGCAGGCGTCGCTGTGGGCGCGGCCGGCGTCCGCACGGTGGCTTGTGGTGTGTTAGAGGCTGTTGCAGAGCAAACCGTCTCCATTGACATCGCTGGAGAAAGCGTTAAGGGGCTCGCAGTGAAAACTTCTTCGCCGGCTCCCTGTGATGGCCCCGTTTCGGGAGTGTTCGGCTCTGAAGTCTCTCTTGAAGATGCGCGGGCGGGGAGGGTTGCCTGACCGGACGCTATTATCGCGTCCAGCAGGCCGGAATCCGTGGACCGCACATATACCTTGCGGCGTAACGGTCGTGGTCGGGTTGAACGTCGCTGCGTTTGCGGCGGTGGGTTTGGTGTCGACGGCATGTTAGTCGACGCGGGTGTCGCGGTGCGCGAGTGTCGTAGCGCGCGAGTTACGCGAGGCGCGGGGCAAAACTACCTATGCACGGCCCGAGCAACGTCGTCGGCACGCCAGCAGCTACCGGAGTCTCTTAACCTCTCCGCCCGGTCGAGCAGCGAGAGAATCACACCGACGGGCGAAGGTGCCAAGAGACTGGCCTGAATTCGTGGTTGCTGCCGTATTTATAGGCCGGGGGCCGGGTCCCCTTCGCTCGGCGTCACTCGGTGACGTGATCGCTCGGCTGAGGTCGCGGCGCTCGCTGATTGGTCGGCTGGGCCGTCGAGTCGGAGGCGTGTTCGGCCATGGAACCTTCGAGAAGGTGCGCGTTCTCCAGGTTGTTTGTGACGTGTTCGTCACAAATATACTGCGAGGCTCCTGTAAGAATACCTATTTTCTTGAATTTCTCCCTGAGGGATTCACGTGGTTTTAAATTATAAATTGCACATATTGGCCTTTTTTGTAATACAAATATTTTTTTAATATCTGCCGCTTTACCCCACAGCAAGATTTCGTAAGACATAATACTATGCAAATAAGCAAAAATATATACAATCTTTGCAGTTTCAACGTCTGTTAACTGCCGAATCTTTCTGACAGCGTAAGCAGCAGAACTGAGTTTACCAGCTAGATTTGATGTATGGGCGCCCCATTGAAGCTTAGCATCTAACCCAAGAACACGGTGGCCTCTTCTATTTTTAACATATCATTATTAACCACTAGATTAATTATTACCTATCATAAAAACTAATGCAGTGTATACGCACCAGTATGTGTAAAATGACATTTATTAAACATGCTTCAATTTCATAACATGGCAATTAGTTAACCATTACCAGTTGTAGTCTTTTTTTCTTTAATATAATTTCTTTAAGCTAGCACTTGGCTGCAATCAGACTCGCTTGCAAGTGGTGATGCAGCTCAAGGTGGAGCGCGCTTGCCTAGAATATAAAATTACCAAGTCGTAATGTGGAATTCGTTGCTTCTACAATATGATTTGGTAATTTTATATTCAGTTATTTTTTGGTTCAAAAAATATTTGTAGGGAGATTTTTTGTATCTTGAATGGCAAGGCTCTTTCTGTCAAAATGAAAGTTGACGTCTAATGTCAAAATGATTTGTTGGTGGTTGTGAGTGGTTGTCATGTGAACGAAATGAAAACAAGCCGAATAATTTTTGTACAACGATAATTTAATTTAGATCCTACCTGAATAAAATGTTTTGTGCTGATATCCGCTGTGAATTCATGTGAAAATGGGTGGTATGAGCAGATGGTTGGACGTAGAGGTGGGAACTGACGATATAGACATCAATACTTTGCCGTCGAACTTGGCACTTGTGGATTTACAAAACGACAATGAATTTAAACTTGTGGTCGGCGATTTTGGACGAGGAGAAGAGGGACCTAGATTAAAGGTATGCACCCATATATCCCAACATCATCCCAAGCCTTGGTCTAAGCCTCAGGAGGCACTCTTCCAGGCTATGCTTCTAGGATGCAACTGTACCAAATATTGTCAAAATTGATTTTAACATGAGAAAAGTGAACAGACAGACTATATTAATCTACATTAACGGGCCGGCGGAGAATGAATTGCCCATACAAACGTAATACCAAAATTATTTGTAATTCGAGAATATTTCCACCATATTATGCGATTATTATGATTGAACTTGTATTTATCTAGGTCCCTGGATAAATATTTTTTCAAAATACTTTCCCAAAATTAAATGTAAGCACATTGCGTTTTGCATGTTTTTACGACATAAATGACATGTTTTCTCCTTATTGGTTTCATATTAAAACCAACGATATCTCACGTACTAATTGATCAGGAACATAGCCTTTATTGTCAAGTTACAGAATAACAACACAAAGTTAAAAACACAACAATTTTTCATTCATCATTTTTGGTATTCACAGAACAAGACCAAAATGTATAACAAACTCTGTACGCTCATATTGCTATCGCGCTTGCATGCGATCATGTGTCATCAGCCAAATAGAGATAGCAATATACCGGCAAATTTATGTTTGCGGTTCGAATAGAAGTTGCGAGCACCGCTCCCCGGCCTCTTAATATGGATTCATGAGTTGCCATAAACAGTATTACTAGCTGATGCATGTGTGGATTGAGGTTTTTTTGGTTCCCGCGGGAACTATTTAATTTGCCGGGATAAAAAAGGGCCTATGCATTATTCCAAACTATAATCTATCTCTGTGCCAAGTTTCATCCATATCCATTCAGCTGTTCTGGTGTGATTGAGTAACCCATCCGTCCATCCAAATTTTCTCATTTATAATATTAGTATAGATAGTAAGTATATAAAGATACATATTCAGCCCATCAATAATACTGCTAAGCATATTTCATTTCCAGATATACATACAAAAGTGCAATGCAGATACCTGACAAACAACATAACTTTAATTCTGCTAAGCATATTTTATTTTATTTGCAGATATTCAAAGGTGCAATGCAGATATCCGACATAGCATTACCAGATATGCCGCTAGGTGTGGTAAGCCTGTACACAAATGAGACATCACCGCGCAGCATGCCCCTGATAGCAGTTGCTTTTAGCACTTGTGTGTACATATATAGAAACTTGAAGCTCTTTTATAAATATTTCCTGCCCACTGTGGAGTTGAATGCTATTGAATTGGAGGTTTGGAAGCAGGTATTTATTTAAGTTTTATAAGGAACTAGTTTTTAAAAGAAGCTTCACTGACGTTAGGTTTAATTTTCATACAAATCTTTAAGCCCTATTTTAGGGCTTACCCCCATAGGGGCTGAATTTTCAAAAATCCTTTCTTAGTTGATGCATACGTCATAATTACATATCTGTATGACAAACAGCCACACCAGTTTGAGCAGCAGAGCGACCGCGTAACTTTTGCATCAATCATTGATACATCGCAATCACCTCCGATTGGCTGAATTTATGGTATTCTTGCTGCGTCAATGGATTTCGTCCAATGGTGGAAGAGTGTTAACCAATAAGAGGTGATTGCGATGTATCAATGATTGATGCAAAAGATACGCGGTCGCCCTGCTATGCTTTGATAGATCAGTCAGTCAGTCCCCTTTTCCTTTTATATATTTAGACTAGATGATAACTGTCCATGACTTATTCTAAACTAAATTAAAATGACTGCTCCAAATCTAGTGCTGCCCCTTTTTGCTAGGAGTATTATGAAAGGGATAGATATATTAATAGAGATATCATTTTAGTTTTTTTTTATGATACCTGTAAGGCAGAGCATTGTTTCTCATATTTTGGGGAATTTGAGTTTCCTCATAATGATTACAAAGTCAATGATTAAAATTCTTTTGGTAAATATACTTGACCTCTCTCTCTCACTGTCGATGTTATTGAACAATTTTTGTTTGCATTTTTCCAGTTAACCAACCCAGCCAACCACAAAGAGGAAACAATACTAACACTCACAGAAAGCTTACACAATATGCCGCAAAGGATTCTGAGCATACAATCCCGAGATTTCCTCTCTTTAACATTAGAACAACAGTTGGAGTTTCTGGAAAATTCCATAGATCTACCCAAGAAACGGCACAGAGAGGTTGCATGTATAACAACATTGAGAATGAGCTCTGTCGATAAGTACTCTGTGAGCTGCTTGGTAGTGGGAACTGAGGATGGGGAAATTATAGTGTTGGATCCACAGACTTTTACACAGATTTGTTTGGTGAGTTTAATTTAATGAATACATATAATATAATTCATACTAATATTATAGACTAGATGATGGTCGCGATTTCGTCTGTGTGGATAAAATTTTTTTGTTTCCCGGAGAACTCCTTAATTTTCCAGGATGTTAAGCTTGGATATTTTCCAGGTTAACCTAAGTTCTTCCCCGGGAACTTACCTCCATACCAAATTTCATCAAAATCAGTTGAATATATGGCCCATGAAAGTGTAGCAGACAGACTTTCACATTTATAATATTATAGTATGGATCAGTATGGATCAAACAGAGGGCATGTCTCAAACATCCATCCAGCCATCAAAACTTTCACATTTATAATAGTATAGATTAGCAACAATATGATAAAACTAATAATATGATAAGATGTGTCTTCAGTCATGTATGCATGGTTAAATATGGAACAAAATATAATTATTGAATACAGGTAAAACTGTGTACAGTAAAGAGGACCCCATATCAAATGGTAGCCACAGGACTCTATAGTGTAGACTACAGGATCACGGTCGCCACGAGGTGAACTGCATTATGTTTATTGCTTTTATTTTGAGCACTGACATTGCACAGTTCACGTTTTCAGCGTTTTTCGTCACTAAGCAATGAATATTCACCTTTATTCACTGTTTTATATATGTATATGTAGTTCGTTTTTGCACGATGAGACGCAGGGACCAACTCCCCTATTCTTTAATTCGTGGCAATCATGAAATGAAAGCCACTGACATATATTTTTTATCCATTGAAGATTTGCTATAAATATGTTATTTTTATTTCATAGCGAACTTTCAATGGATAAAAAATACATGTCAGCCAGAAGACTAATTGCATGATTTTGCACAGAGAAAAAAATAATTGTAAATGTTGTTTTCCAGAGAGAAATGCGTTTGTCTCGTGAAGCGGGATTGGAAGGAAGGTCGCCAGCTATTCAGCACGGAGGAGCATATTGTTGCCATTGAGGTGTTGACTGCAGACAATAGCGTTATGGTCATATGTACTGATAGCACGCTTGCTTGCTACAGCAGGAAGGTATGATATCATAGAAGGTATAATATATCTATGGTAGAGTGTCAGTCCCAATTGTCTAAGGAAATCGTAATCATTTGGGAGCTTAAAACGTATTACTCGAACTGTTTAAGGAGTATATACATGCTTTTTGACACTCTGGTGACCATGAACACTTTAAACAATTCGAATTAGGTATATATTTGACAAACTTTTACGATTATGATTTTTGGCATTGGCTACAATAACCAGCGCTGATTTTCAGTTTGCCCCTAACATAAAAGTATTAAAAATTACACTCTATGAAACTCAGGGTCAGATAAATTAAGTTAATAAGTTTGTCGATCTATAGAGTTATTACAAAAAAAAAACTTAAGATTTTTAATTATTTACGGTCATTGAATGTGGACAGGGCACTGAGCATAAGATGTTATTTGTATTAGCAATCATAATATATTTTGTACCTAACATTTTAACATTAGACATTTTAACATGACATTTAAGACTCTAGTCACAGAGTACGTACAGAGGGGAAGCTTCATACAAACGACTCGCGGCGACTTCACCCATACATAGCGCAACGATGTGTGCGTGAGCTCTCACCGACACATTCACCGACACGCCGTCTGGGTACGCGACGCCTCAGTCCGGGTACGAACGTAAGGGCTGACGATCGAGCGTATAATCTAATTTTGAATTAAAAATAAAACTATTAGATTTATTTATGTAAATAGTGTTGTTTCAACAAAAATGCCGAATATTTGCACAGTTTGCTTGAAAAGTTCCAAAGACAATAAGGATGTTTCCTATTTTTCATACCCGAGAGATAAAGAGAAGTAAGTACCTTTCTAACCTTGTTAACGATTTTCTCGGAAACCAATGAACCTATTTTTATGATTTTTCGATTAAAATCGATATTTAGGACTGTCTGGGGTTACAAAACAGGAAACTGGTACCAAAGTTTAAAAAAATCAGCGCCATTTTGAAATTCTTTGTTAATTAACCGATTTCGTTCAAAATTGATTTTTAAAACCCCCTGTGGTTACAAAACAGGAAACTGGTACCAAAGTTTAAAAAAATCAGCGCCATTTTGAAATTCTTTGTTAATTAACCGATTTCGTTCAAAATCGATATCTGAGAATCCCTGGGGTTATAAAACAGGAAACTGGTACCAAAGTTTAAAAAAATCAGCGCCATTTTGAAATTCTTTGTTAATTAACCGATTTTGTTCAAAATCGATATTTAGGACTCCCTGGGGTTACAAAACAGGAAACTGGTACCAAAGTTTAAAAAAATCAGCGCCAGTTTGAAATTCTTTGTTAATTAACCGATTTCGTTCAAAATCGATATTTAGGACTCCCTGGGATTACAAAACAGGAAACTGGTACCAAAGTTTAAAAAAATCAGCGCCATTTTGAAATTCTTTGTTAATTAACCGATTTCGTTCAAAATCGATATTTAGGACTCCCAGGGATTACAAAACAGGAAAATGGTACCAAAGTTTAAAAAAATCAGCGCCATTTTGAAATTCTTTATTAATTAACCGATTTCGTTCAAAATTGATATTTAGGACTCCCTGGGGTTACAAAACAGGAAACTGGTACCAAAGTGAAAAAAAAACAGCGCCGCAAAACTAATTTTGCGATAGTAAATGACGGTGCCATCTATTAACATTATTGTGAAGTTATGTTAAAAATACTGATGTTCATTAAAAAAGAAATTATTTCGTTTCTTTATAATATTTGTCTAATTTAAGTATTTATTGTTCAATTTCAGGATATAACTGTAATTATACATTATATAACTATATTATAATATTTTTATTTTTTCCTTAAATTGTTGACATGCATCAGGTGACAACCCTAGCAGAATAGGTATACATTTTCGACTTTGTTAGGAAGCTTCCCCTCTGGTCGGATATATACTCGTGTGCTCTAGTCCTTGAGCGTGGGAACTTTTTATAGAACACCCACATTGATATTTTCGAGTCACACAGACTCATCGCAGTGTTATTATACGCACCCTGGACATGAATTGATGCTTTGCAC
The DNA here is from genome assembly GCA_963932025.1 of Erebia epiphron. Lineage (NCBI taxonomy): Eukaryota > Metazoa > Arthropoda > Insecta > Lepidoptera > Nymphalidae > Erebia > Erebia epiphron. The sequence continues at coordinate 25,262,871 of OZ009948.1, forward strand.
TAGTTACATATTCATTACGCGCACGTCTACGTAGGATGTATATGAATGTCACATAGAACACGCATTGTATGCAGCCATTAGCTTGTCGCATATCGTAGTCACAGAACACAGTGATCGTAGTCAACGGGCCCGTAGTAGTTAGCCGGCGGCAAAAGGTGGGGCCAAAGTGTATGCTTTATTTTTTATTTATTTGTTTTATGAAGAAATTTAAAATATGATCAGTGTTTTGTGTGATATGGAAAATGGGTTTCATTGATGATCTTTTATTAAAAAATAAAGGTTAATACAGATTAAAACAATCACAGTGGTTTGAACACTTTATATTTTGTCGGCATTAAAAAGAAGTTTCTTGTTCTCTTAAAAGCTGTAAATGACTGAAATCACAACCTAGGGGTGAATCGTGTTTGGCAATTTTTTGCAATTCCTCATAAAAGTACATGAAGTCAATTATTCTGCGCCCATCAACTTAAAACTCTTCAAGTTGTGGAGTATTCTGTTCTGACGTCGTCTGAAATGATATTATTGTATTACTTCGTGATCTTTAAACTTGGTCAAAATATCTAAAATAAAATACCAATATATATCAAATAATAATAAAAAAAGTATGGTACATAAAAAATACTGTTACCACTTGCTCTCAGGACTCATCCTGCCACACCCGACTATGTTGTACCTATTACTGTATACTATCGATTTACAAATATTATATTTGATAATCTGGTATAGATATATACGCACTTTTTATGTCACCGTTACCCGCTTATTTATTTAGTTTATTTCATTTATTTAATCTTTTGAATATTCATTACTCATAATTAAGTAAATTCATAACATCCACCTCAAAGGAGGGTAATTCGTAGTGCTTCTTTGAGGTGGATGGATATTATGAACGACACTTACTACAGTGCATGCATCACATTTCAAGTTCTCCTGAACTGAAACTTCTTGTTTTCTAAAACAATAATAACTAGTGGTTCGCCCCGAACTGGGGCCTCGCGGCGCCATCTATTGACATCATTGTGAAATTCTGTTCTAAATACTAAGGCTCATTAAAAATTAAATAATTTCGTTTCCTTATAATTTTTATCTAATTTTAGTAGTTGTGGTTCAAGTATAGGATATAATTCAAATAATTGATCAAGTTTCAGGCTCAGCATTTCAGAAAATTTAGATTTCTGAGGTAAACTTTGGACGTAAGAAAATCTCCACTCTGAAAGTCCCCCCATTTCGTCAATTTTAGGGAAAAAATAAAATAAAAAATATTTTTGGACTTTATTCCTAATTATCTTTAAAATGATATACCGCAACCTTATGTAACGCTATAAAAAATATTTTACTTCGCGTTTGCTTCTATGAGGGGCCCCCCTGAAATAAAGATTTTTATAACTTTTTAAGCCATATTCGGCTGGAGGCCATCAGTTTATATATTATAATATTCGAATTTGAAGTAATTACGTTCAGTAATTCAGAAGTTATAAGGCTCTAAGGTACGGACGGACGGAATGACAGACAAGTGCAAATTCACTCAAGTAGACTCAGAGACCTTCACTTCGCTCGGTCAATTAATAAGAATATATATTAGAAACTAATAGATACCCTCGACTTCTTCCACGTGAAATAAAGATTTCTTAGAATCCCATGGGTACTCTTTCGTCCCCGGTACCGTCCCCGTCCCCGGTACGCAATCCATCTCTATGCCAAATGTCATCAAAATCGGTTGATCTGTTGAGCCGTGAAAAGCTAACAGACAGACAAGCACACTTTCGCATTTATAATATTAGTATGGATTAATGTACTTCATAAAATAGAAATTTATTTTGGTATCTATTTCAGGTAGATAATATGGGTACAGGGATAGGTGGTATCCCGGGGAAGGACATAGGCTACTTTTTATCCCGGATAATTCAAGATTTCCCGCGGGAATCAAAAAAACTTAGTCCACGCGGACGAAGTCGCGGGAATCATTAGTGTATGATAATTACAAAAAAAAGTATGATAATTATTACATTAATGTATGATAATTACAAGAATACTTGCTCGAAGAATTCAAATAATTTTAGCAGTCGTGCCCGACACTCGCGCCCCACCCTTATGCTAGATCGCGGATCGCGGATCGCGGAACCATGGAACTATGAACGGACGTGCGGTCTCCTTGAACATTGAGACGGCACTGAATTTTTCATGCGCGTAGTCTCTAATATAAAGCGAATTCTACTTCATACTAAAAATGTATGGGCAGCGGGGAACGATTTTCGCTAAAAAAATGAATTATGTTTAGGCTTAGATTATTATTTTTCGGTTTGAATTAGTAAAAAACTTTTACGGTGAATGTATTGTCTATACTTTCATCTCACGTTTTGACCAAAAATATTTTTTAATATATTAACAAAATAGCTTAGAGAGTTATAATAGAAAAGGCCGTTTTAGACGTTTTTGACCATTGTTATCGAATTTTTTTCTCAAAAATCAAGAATTATTTTATAAGTATCACGCGGTGAAAGTGAAGATTCATTTATTAACTAATCGAGATTTTTTTGTGGTGTCATTCAATGAAGTAAGTTCTTTAATTTTTTTGAAATCGTAACTGCCTATTCGCGCGTTTTCTAAGGACCTGCCTCTTAACATTTTAATATTATTGGTGAAACTTTGTAATATATTTGTACACTTACACCACACTGGTCGAATACATGATTATACCACCATCGTAACACTTATAATATCATTATATATAATACCATCTTCGAACTGTACTCCCAAATAAATAAATGAACTATTATTCATTTACATCTATATATATAATAATAATGAATCCCTATTTCCCTTGGTCACGGCATCACGCGTGAACGGCTGGACCAATTTCGCTAATTCTTTTTTTGTTGTATGGGTGAGGTCCGGGAGAGTGACATAGGCTACTTTTTATCCCGGAAAATTAAGGAGTTCCCGTGGGAATAACAAAAAACTTAAACCACGCGGACGAAGTCGCGGGCATTAGCCAGTATTACTATAATTAGTGATGAATGCATACATACACCATAACACCTGTGTCATTATCATCTTCCAACTGTATTCCCAAATAAATAAATGAATTATGATTTTAAATCTGTTTTAGGGCAAAAGGCAATGGCTGGTGAGTTTGGAACACCGTCCAGTCGCGATGACTTTGGTGCCAATCCTTCACTTGGGCATCACTTTGATCGGCGTCGCGCTCGCGTCTGGACACTTGCATTTGTACGACGGTAAAGCCAGGCGCGACACTATGTTTTTACGAGGTAGGAAATAGCTATTTCTGTTGTATACAATCTCTATCAAATCACCTATCGACCTTCTGACTGGGATGTGTGCACGCATAGTGAAATCAGCAATTTTTTTTCTAACGCCGTATATAGTATGGGATTTTGTATGAAATGCGTAATTGTGACTTCATCAAAATTCGACGCACTTTTTGACTTTAATCGAATGTTTAAAATGTTTATAATTGCGAAAGGTTTATTTGTTGGTTTATTGGTTTGTTGGTTTGTCCTTCAATCACGCCGCAACGGAGCAACGGATCGACGTGATTATTGGCATGTGTATAGTTGAGGACCTGGAGAGTGACATAGGCTACTTACAATTTTATCCCGGAAAATTAAGAAGTACCCGTGGGAATCAAAAAAACCACGCGGACGAAGTCGCGGGCATCAGCTAGTTCTACATAAAACTAAGAGGGGACGTGGATTACGACTTTTGGACTTGGTAGATTCTCTATTTGATAATCACTGAAAAATAATTTATTTGACTAGTAGTCCTAGTAAACCTTAAAGTGGTGATCATTTTCCTGACCGAACGTGCTAGCCCCTAGGAATAGCTGCATCTAATAGTATCTTGCCATCCTGTAGGCCGAGCATGGGCGGGGAGATTTTATCCACGGGGAAAGGATAAGATGTCCCAGTTGGCTCGAGACATCTTTTTTATAATTTAATGGTATGAAAATAAACTTAAACCTACGTCCCATGCACAAGTCAAACAGGGATATACTTCTCCTTTCCCCTGTTGCCATGCTCTAGCATAATTTTATCTCTTGTCAGTGGATATAATCGGGGGATAAGATTTTTGTCCCCTCCCATGCTCGGCCTGCTGGGACAGGATTTGTTTTATCCCAAAAAAAAAAGTGAAACAAATGATAATCTAAAAGATTGAAAGTTGAACTAACTTCACCACACACTGAACAGTCCTTCCCTTGAAAACGACTTAACCGATTTTGATGAAACTTGCACTGTTCCTTAAGTTGAAGTAATTGTAAGCCAATAGAAAAACGAATGTTCGCAATACACACAAAGTCTTTATCATATTGTATGTGAATATTTTGCAGTTTCAACCTTTTTTGAAGCCTGTTAAAAAATACGCGCTCGTCACGCTTGCGCTTAGAAAACCTGTACTTATTCTAAACTTTAATTCATTTCAGACGTGGTGTCAGTGATGAAGTTTGGACAACTCGGTCAAGAAGAGCACGTTTTTGTCATCGTCACTGCCAGTGAGTATGGATAATAATAAATTATGTCTTCCCGACCGAATTTTTGCCACGGTGGCCTATCTCGAGAGAGATTAGCCATCTGCGCGCGAGATAAAATTGTAGTATTATACGGACGACTTAATAAACTTAAAATTAACCGAAGATGTGAATTTTAGGTCTTTTAGAAGACCCTGTAACGAAAAAGAATTTATTTGACTAGTAGTTAAATACCCAATTACTTTACTTACTTCTATTAAGAAAATATTGTATGTTTCCGTGGGCAGATTATTAATAAATCATTATTATCTATCTAAAACTTATATCCACTCGGACGAATTCGCGGGCATCATACATTGATATAAATGCGAAAGTGTGTTTGTTTGTTGGTTTGTCCTTCAATCACGTCGCAACAGAGCATTCGGATCGACGTGATTTTTTGCATGGTTATAGTGTAGGACCTGGAGAGTGACATAGGCTAAATTCCTTAATTTAGCCCATTCCCGTTCCCGTGGGAATTAAAAAAGATATTCCTCACGGAACAGCTAGTCATCTATATTATAAACTTTCCAGATGGTAACCTGATGCTGAAGATCCTAAAGAGGACTGCGGACTTCATTGCGCACGCGGCGGGAATCGAACCCGCTGCCTCTACCGTCGCACAGAAGCCCTGGCTCATACCCAAGAAGTCGAAGCTGTTTCTAGAGCAATCTGCGAGGGAGAGAGAGAACGCTATAGGTATATAGAGATCAATTTATGAAATAGGGATGATGACAACCTCCTGGCTCAATCATGGGACCCTGGGCAGTGTCTAGGTACAAAATACTTGTCAAGACGAAATAAGAGTCCAAACACGATAGGGTTTTCACAAATTCAACAGTGCGATTTCTCTATAAGTTATTAAGTATAATTGCAAAATCATATAATTAACATACCATTCATCAAACAGTAATAACATTTTCAACGTGTGTCTAAATCAGGGGTTCCCAAACTTATATGTATCACGCCTCCCTACTGCATAAAATGAATATACCCACGCCTCCCCTCGGCCCAGGCCCCGCAAGTAGCAGCAAGTGGGCTCGCCAAGTAATAAGTTATAAAATAAAATAAGGGTACTTAAGTCCAATTCAATTCAATTCAATTCAATTCAATATCATTTATCTATGACACAAAAAAAACTAAACGAAAATCGGTTCATCCCTTTGGGCGCTACGATACCACAGACAGATACACAAACAGATACGTTAAACTTATAACACCCCTCTCTTTTTGCGTCGGGGGTTTAAAATAATACTTTCACACACTTGTTATAAGAAGAGTCAATGTGACGGATGAGCTTGCATGTTTTTGACAAGATTTCCAATTCTGGGTTCAATTGATAAGACAGTGCACAACGTAGATCTAGCAAGTTTGTTTTTATTGCTACAACTGATAACTCTGTTTCGCACAAATAAGTTTGCTATAAAAGTTTTTTAAGCTATGCTATGCACGGGCAACCGGAGTTATAACCGCCGTCGCGCGCCGCGCCCGCGCGCCCCTGCGCATGTCTTCACGCCTCCCTAGTGGGGAAAGCCCCCCCACTTTGAAAATCAATGGTCTAAATGATGCAATCGACTGATCACGAAATAAACTAACAACGCGTGACTGAATAAACAAACAAATTGCCCGCTTACGTTTAACAAAGATCATTAGTTAGTTAATTTTATTTGCCACAACATAAAAGAAAATACCACTAACACGTTTATCGGAAACTTCCATATTTTTACGAATGATGATTTTATTCAAATTAAAATTCAAATTCAATTAATTTTTATTCAAATAGACTTTTTACAAGTGCATATTATGAATAGTCAAATGAATCTACCATTGATTTTATTGATTTTATAATTTTATTACAGTGCTTCACACACGAGGATAGTTTCTAAACTTACTTAAACATGCATATCAAAAATTCGCGGAACCGGCAGGATTTGAACCTGCGTCTCTTTGGGAATCGCGCTCGAATTTTTTTTGGGAAATCCTGCCGGTTCCGCGAATTTTTGATATGCATGTTTAAGCAAGATGTTATTGATGTTAATAATATGGATTATACGTAATGTTAGGAGTATTGTAGAAGCGTAAACCATTTCGGAGCGAACTATTGTGACGTGTTGGCGCATATTTAGTATTTGTTATGTTTGTTGTATTTGTATTATGTTTGGTGTAGGCGCTTGACGCGTGGCACCCTGCAATGGTAATTTTTTGTTTATAATTGCTAAATTTTAGTATTAAATATGAATGTTAAATTTAATTATAAGAAAAAGAATAAGAATATTTTATTTGCGTAATACACGTTGTACAGGATGGTTTTACAAAAAATTGAAGTCACAGTGTATTGCCATGCAAGGCGTGCAAATTTGCTATGTTAGAAGTTACATAATATTTTTAATATAAATAATGTCAAGTAGTATTATTATATTTATTAAAACATTTAAGTATGTCATAATATATTATAATAGATTGGACTTTAAAATAATTGATGTCAAGAATAAAATGCCAATTTATATAAATGAATATATTATTTATAAATGAAAAGTCAAATTATTATTGATTTAAGTATTCAGCCACACTATAGAAACTATTGATTAAGAGCCATTCAAAAAGTTTATGTTTAAACACATATAACGACATCTTTTCATCTTTAAATCCATGTGGCAGCTTATTGTACAATTCTACACACATTGCGTAACAGTTTTTTGTGTAAATTTTAAATTGATTAATTAAAACAGTTTATAAATGAATTAGGCACCTCTACTGTGTTCCCTTATGAACATCCTCAGGGAACTCCTTAATTTTCCGGGATTAAAAGTAGCCTATAAGTTATTACAGACTATAATCTAACTCTGTGTCAAATTTCATCCAAATCCGTTCAGCCGTTCTGGCGTGATTGAGTAACAAACATCCATCCATCCAAACTTTTGCATTTACAATATCAGTATAGAAATATAGAAGTATTAACAATTACTAAAAGTAATTGTAAACTTTGGCACAGTAACACTCCATTGTATTAAATCCAAACACTGGCTAAGCACTCAATTGTTATTTATTGCTTACTATATGATTCCCGCGACTTCGTCCGCGTGGATTAAGATTTTTTGATTCCTGCGGGAACTCTTTAATTTTCCGGGATAAAAAGCCTATGTCCTTCCCCGGGATATAACCTATCCCTGTACCAAATTTCATCAAAATCGGTTGTACAGTTGGGCAGTGAAAGCGTAGCAGACAGACAGACTGATAGACACACTTTCGCATTTATAATATTAGTATGGATTTTATAACACAGACACAGTGGAAATTTTGACATTACTCACCGATCTCCCGCCAAGCGCCTCAAATCGCGCTGTCACTGTCGAGTGCCATAGAGGTAGATAGACCATGGTTTTTAATCTGTCAATGTCAGTCTAACAATAGGGTATTTGACTGCTTTTAGAAAATAGTCGTATATTGTTAATAATGCTTTATTAAAGCTAACAATATGTTTATTTCGTCATAATTTTCGGTATTATATATAGAAATCTCAAAAATAAATTCAAAAAATTAAAATGCCGCGTAAACGCTCCCTTTGACAACATGTGGGTGACATGACTACTGTGACGTCACTATGTAGTAAAAACGTTAGTGGTGGGTCGTTGTCGTATTTTTTAGAGCTGTAGCGAACCGTATGTATTCGGTACTGAGTAACGGGTGCGCCATCCAGTACCGAGTAACGAAACGTTACTCACGAATGCATTTCGTTACTCGCATGCATTTTGTTACTCGCATTTTTCGTTGTATGGGTGAATTTAAAAACTTACGTTATAAAGAACCTATTTGTGGCTTTTTCATAGCATCTTATGAGGTATCAGAAGTAACGAGTAACGTAACGATACGATAGTAACGAGTACTAATTGTTATAGTAACGAATACATACGGGTACGCTTTTTTTCGTTACTTTTACACCTCTAGTATTTTTGACGGACGAAACGCAACTGTTTTCCTGGCGACGAAAACGGTTGCAGAAAACGGTTGTCGTTGCAACTGGTTTGAAGACGGCATAAAAACCAGCTTCAAACCAGTTGCAACGACGAGTCTTCAAAATGGTAATACATTATCGACTGTACTTCATGGGCATAAAGTTCACTTTTGATTGTAAGAACGAGCGTGGAACGAGGACGACTACGTTCGCGACGACATTTGTCGTTGAATAAATTCATTCTCGACTGTATGTCATGGGCACAAAGTTTACTTTTGATTGCAATAACTGGTTTGAGAACGAACGTGGAACGAGGATGATTACGTTCGCGACGACATGTGTCGTTGAATCAATTCATTCTCGACTGTATGTCATGGGCATAAAGTTCACTTTTGATTGTAAGAACTGTTTTGAAAACGAACGTGGAACGAGGACGACTGCATTTGCAACGACGTGTGTCGTTGAATCAATTCATTCTTGACTTTATTATCTTAGACGTAAAATATAAAATCGCACCAAGTTATTCGAAGACTGGTTTGTGCAACGAAAACTGTTTTACCCAGGACGTAAAAACGGTTTCGCCGTCGCAGGACAGAGAACGGTTTTTAAAAACAGTTCGTCGTCGCAACGCCCACCAGTAAAAAACGTAAACAAAGTGTGTGCTAATCGAGTGTCCCTTGATAAAAACTTTGTTTTAGAGATTATTTTTAAGAAACTATGGTTTACCAATGGTGTTAGTACCGCAATGTATAAACACGTCTACAAAAACTCCAGAAAAACTGTTTATAAGTGTTCCAAAGAAAGCTAAGATAAGTGGAAGAAGTGGTTGCAACTTGCTCGAAGAAACCCTAATGATATAGTGGTCACTTCAAGTGTTTATTTTTGCGAGGATCACTTTAATGTGAGTTTTACACAATCTATCTAATAAACTAATACTAAATAATTATATTATAATGCTCTAAAAATGTGTACCTACTTCACCTGTTCTGTTTGAGGTTAGACATGTCCATTTGTAGCTGGTTTGTAATATGTGTTTAAGTATTTACAAACACATTAATAAACAATAACTTATTTTGTAATTTTATCCTATTTATGTAATTCAATAATTTCAGTAGATCATTACTTACTTACTTGGAACTTCGAAGTGGAATTTGCAATAAAAAACTTATTATGGTACCTATACCTACTTATTACAGTTGGAGAAAACTATTCTAACCTACAACCAATACAAAATGGGCTTAAGTGAATGACTTCACATTGCAGATGGAGTTAAAGGTTAGCTCTTAAACAAGAATGTATGGAAGAAGCTGTCTATTATGAAAATACTACTTAAACGAGTAACCAAGTTGATGACAATGAGATAGAGGAAGCTGTTACTTCAGAGTCCAAAGGTATGATGTACCTATCAAAACTTTGTTTCAAGAAATCCATACTAATAGGTATAAAAGCTAAATTGTGTTGGTCTGTCTGCTATCTCTTCACAGCTCACACATCTGAGTAACCAATTTTGATGAAATTTGGCACACGGATAGCTTGCATCTTGGGGACGGACATAGGCTACTTATTGTTCCCGATAATCACAGAGTTCTCAGATATTTGATTTGATTTTTTGACTCAATCAGCTAGTCAAAGTTATTACGTTGACTAACACCTAGAAGAGAACCTACATACAAAATTCCAAGTTTATAGACATTGATGTATATGATAATGTAGTTTAGTATATCATTTAGTATGATAACATACTAAAATTATGTTTATAGATCCACTTGTGTCAGTAAGTTAAGGTACTTACTGTTTCATATGTATAGAAAATTAATTTTGATGAATATTTTGTCTTTTCAGAAACCACAAACACATCATGATAAAGGAATAAACACTCAACCAATCGCAACTGCTGATAAATCTGTCCAAATAAATTTAAAGATGCATCACAGAAGCAAGGCAGTATGAATTGAACTTGATGATTCAAAAGCACTTGTAAAAGTTTATTTGAAAATAAAAACATTTTATTTCGAGTTAGTTTGACAAATAAAACAATGAACTAGAAATATGATTTTTCTTATAGCTATCCCCATATTACATAATTTATAATAACCATTAGTGTTAGTCTATATTGGTACTACGGAAAAATTATGGGAAGATATTAGATTTCCAAAAGGAAGCTAAATTGTTTAATAAATTGCAAACATACCTATTCATTTTCATAAGGTACAAATGAAAAATGAAAAATAAAATGAATTTACATATTTAAGTTGACTCAAAGTCAGGATGCCCAACACAGAAATAACTTTTATTTTAATTCCTTGTTGTTTGCGCTACTGCAGTAACAATATTAATGAAAATCATTTCACTCATCAATTCTACAAATTTGTTAACTTCATTTTTTATAATCTCCCTGTTTGTCAGAAGGAAGTGATGTAGAGAAAACTGCTTAATATCAGTAAACTTGTGGTCATACTGATATCTGACCAGTACACAATCCTCAATCTTTCTTCTTTTAGCCTCTTGAAGAAACTGATAGGAGTTCAGTACTACTAAAGATGATGTTGAAGGATGTTGAGTGTGTTTTTTAGATAATTGCTCCACTGTAACAAATTTCATGGTAGTGCCTACTCTGGAATCTGGATAAAGTAATTTTTTCCAGTAGCACTCAACAGAGGTACATGAAGGTTATTCACTAAGCCGGTGAGTCGACATCAAAAAGGCCTCAGCATGCTTGCAGCCTCCAGCGGATGCAGCACAATCATGGCACTCACACCTTATAAATTGACTTTTGTCTTCATCTACAATCATAGTTATTCTTCATTTTGCTCTCACTTTGTGCTCGGGACATGTCTTGCATTTGAGCGTACAAATGCCAGATTCGCGATGTATCTGGACGTAGGTAACCGATAGTATCATCTCCATTACACTCTCGAAGCTCTATAAAGAAAGAAATCAAACCATAATATCACGATCCATGTTAGTACCTAAATAATATAACCTAGTACTTAATTTTGCGAATGTTAGGTTATATTCTTGGGACGAAAAGGTATTAATATATGGATTTCTACAATAAATTGCTTTAATAAGAAATATAGAGTATACTTACAAGGCTGTTATCACAAATTTCTTAGCTCTGCACCATAGAAATCGGGGCTATTTTGAAGAAAAGTCCAATCATAATTGCATCAACTTTAGAGAGGTTTCCACAATCTACTTTCACATCATTGGGTTCCTTAACTATTTATAAGGAAAAGTATGGTTGGTAATGACTAATTGAAACAATAAAAAGCACAGAAACATAAAGAAAAACGGAAAATCTCTCGTAATTGCTCTTATTTACAACACCATAGTTAGATTTTACTACATAGTTACGTCACTAATGATTCAACCAATCATAGAGCGTTTACGATCACTTGAACATAGATCGAAAAATAATTAATTTATTTCATGTTTTATAGAAAAACAATACATTATTTTTTAGTTCGGTCAAATGGAATATTACTTAAAAATTATAATCTATTAGGATGGCAACAGCAGAAACGATATTTTTAATACAGTCAAATACCCTATTGTGATATTGTTTCCAGCGATGCACGAGAGTTTCCAACACGAATTGAACCGGTTGCGTTTGGTTGCCGCTAAAACTCTCCTCGAAGCGCACACAAAGTCGGAAAACTTCATAGGAGCGGGCACTATGGAGCCTATAAGACTATCTGCTGAGGTTAGTGTTCTAGTGCGAATCTGTGTTTACTTGTTGCTCTGTCCTTCAATCACGCCGCAAAGGAGCAAAAGATCGAGGTTTTTTTTACATTTATATCATTTGACGATCTACCTGGCGCAGCGTTGAGCGCTGTTGTCTTAACGTGGGAGGCCCCGGGTTTGATCCCCGGCAGAGTCAATTTGGGAATTTATAATTTCTGAATTTTCTCTCGTCTGGCCTGGTATTCAGCCGTGGCTAGTTACCACTAACCACCCTACCGGTAAAGACGTACCGCCAATCAATTTGGCGTTCCGGTACGATGCCGTGTAGAAACCAATTCGGGTTTAATATAACTGCTATACCCCTAACAGGTTAGCCCGCTACCATCTTAGACTGCATCATCACTTACCATCAGGTGAGATCGCAGTCAAGGGCTAACTTGTAGTGAATAAAAAAAAGTACAGTGATAACCTAGTAGTTAACCCGATGTTCTACGTGAGCGACAAACGCGACTCGATACGACGCGACGCGACAGAATCAGACTTCACGTGTCGCGTGGACAAGTTTGTCATTTTCTTTGCGTCATATCGCGTCGCATTGCTACTGTCGCTCATCTAACCCGTTGTCCTAGGTGAGCACAAAAACGGCGCAACGCGATGCGACGCGTTAGAAAATAATAATGATAATAATGTCCTCCCGACCAAATTTCAGCCACGGCGGCCAATCTCCAGAGAACGCCTGATTCTATCCAACTTTATTTCTGTCCAGGTGGAAGGTTTGGGCCCAGTGTTTCGCGTGACTCTGATAGTGGAAAACACGTCCACGGAAAAAGCTGTGATCGGCCTCTCCGTACTTTTCCACGTCCACTCTACCAATTACAAGGTCTACAATCCTTATATTAAGGTAAATATACATTTTATTTATTGAAAAACTAGATTAAACCCGTGACAAAGCCAAAATAAAGGATTATTATTTTAGCAATCTATGTATTGTATGTTCCACCGTAGCGTCTAAACTACTGAGCCGATTTTGATGGTCCGGGTAACATCACATTTACACTAACAAATCGATATGACGGGAGTTACGTGACGGGTAACGGGTATGGGGGGGGGGGGGGGTTGTATTTCTCGTAATTTTTACCATAGTTGGGTTACAGTTTTTTAATGTATACTTACTGCTTGTTACCCCTAAAAACATTGGTGCTTGTTACAACTTTCGTAATTTCTTAATTTTAACTTATTAATTCGGTATTTTATTATTATTATAGGTATTCTTATAGGATAGTACGAGAATTAAAATGACTAATTACGTACAGTTGCATACAAGATTTTATCTACGACAAGGACGTCTTTATAATTTTTTACTTTATATATTAATAAAAACCAAAAGTGCCAGAACCCAGAGCCGCTAAGCTATAGGTATCCTATTTATGAAGATAACCATATCGATACAGCTACGACTCATAACGATACAGCTCCCATACAACGAACTGTATCGTTATGAGAAGCAAACACGAAAGAGGGTTCAATTCGATATAGTTGTCAAATTCGAAATTGGAACTTTTCGATGCTGGAGTAGATAAATTTTATTTGCGATATATATTATGAATCTGAATAATGTTGTAAAGAAACTGTTATAATGAATGTGAATACTTGTATACTTCTATTGGGGTTTAATTGTTAAAAATTAATATATTTTTTTTGCTTTTTAGATAGAATTTAAATAATTTTGCACGCCAAACCTGGCAGGATATGTGGACTCTATATATTTATGAACATCTATTTCAAAATGATGTATGTACCATATTCTGGCAAAAAATAAATGATTATGATTATGATTATGATTATGATTAAGAGTGAATAGGCATCTTCTAGGCAAGCGCGCTCCAACCTAGAAATCATCATCGCTTTGCACTAAGCATGATTGTCGTCAAGCGCAAGCCTATCACGCAATTTAATTAAAAAAAATTATCTCTGGAAAGATCTCTTTCAGAATTTTTTCCAAAGATTTTTTCAAAGATGAAACGATTTACCTACTTTCTTTTAGGTACCACTCCTCGGACCTGGAAACCAAATAAAATTCCCCACGAAAATCGAAGAGATGTTCAGTGAAAACGTGAACCCGGATGTATTTTTCCGCAACGTCACAGGCCAAGCCGGGGAAGGTTCAGTGATCAAAGTGCTTCTTTTGAAGGAAGGGAAATCGAACCCTGTACTAGCGGCCACTGTCACTATGCCGGCCACTGACCCGATGATGATACCGTATGATAAGATACAGACGGGTTTTGGGCAGAATGATAAATAAATAAAGTTTTACTTAAATTAGGAATTTATTTTTATTTATTTACATCTAATCAGAACGGCAATGCCACTTACTACACTTTACTAGTTGATTATTAACAATTAAGGAGGTAATACAAATAAAAATTAAAAAGAAGAAGAAGAACATCAACAATAATGCTATTATAAACAAGGTTATTCTAAGCTCTCAGAGTACCATAACAATTCAAAAACCAGGGTTGTCCACTTGTCATTGAATGGATCCCATTGAGCATTCTTGTCCAAGAGCGTGTTGAAGGAATGTAGTTTTACTTTATTTTTGACAGTATGATGCCTGCGACTTCGTCCGCTTGGATTAAGTTTTTTGTATTTTCCGGGATAAAAAGTAGCCTATGTCACTCTCCAGGTCTACAACTGTGCTTATTAAAAAAATCACGTCGATCCGTTGCTCTGTTGCAGCGTGATTTAAGGACAAACAAACATACTTTACATTTATAATATAAGTATTGATTCCACTACATGTTAGCCCTTGCCTGCGATCTCACCTTTTAAGTAATGATCCCTCCTTACCCGTGGTCCCAGTCCCACGGTTCCCACCCATGGTCTCTGTACCACGGGTATTTTTTGACTGGATTATGGATGTACTTAATAGTAGCACATAACAGTTTATTAGCGGATATATGGAGGATTATTGTGACTGAGTTATCGTAAAGGATACTCTTATCACTTATCGACTCGGCTCGTGACTTTGGCGAAGAGCATTCGGTACCCTTAGATACATTGTAGACAATCTAAGGCTGCATTGTCGGTGGACAGAGGGGCGGCGGCGGATCTCCGTTTGCGATACGCTTTGCATGCATAAGTTTTTTTTTTTTAAATAACAGTGGCCTATTTGATCATACTGCTTTGACAGCTTAAAACGTATTTAACTCGAACTGTATACAGGCTATGAACTCCTTAAATAGGTCGAATTATGCGTTAGACAAACGATTAACTACCATTACGATTTCCTTACACAATCGAGGGGCAGGATAGGTTGGAGCGCGCTTGCCTAGAAGATGTCTATTCACTTTTGCCTAGAAGATGCCAATTCACTCTTTTCTGGGGCGGCCTTAGCCATTGCGAAGCCCTGGGCGGTAGATATTTGCGAGGTCCTTAGGCTTTGTGGAGTATAGTCCAGTCTTTTTCATCCACGTTTTTTTTACCTTTCGCAGTTGACAGCACTCACTTTCAGATCAATAAATAGAATAGATAGTGGATTGTCTATGTACTTAGATTGTCACTATTAGTTTGGATCTTCCTAGCTCACTTCCTATTGATAGGTGGGACTTTTTCTAATTGGACTGTAGCGCGAGGGTGCGAGTCCCCTGCAAGAGCGAGGCCCCGGGTGGTTGCCCTGCTTGCCACCCCCTAAAGCCGCCACTGATTGTATGGAATATTTTCAATGGCGAGCGGAAAATTCAGCGGGTGGGGCTATCGGACTATAATTCAAAATGGCAGTTTTTGGTCACGTATCTTGACGTTTTTAAATAAGGATTATAATTCTAAAGCACGAACGTCAACAATATTAAAACACATCTAAGATTTATTATATGTACTTAGGTAAGCGATGGTAGTATATCCGACAAACTTATCTGAACCGGTGACAGCGTCGCTGTATCTATGAAAATCATACTAATATTTTAAATTCGAAAGTGTGTTTGTTTGTTGGTTTGTCCTTCAATCACGCCGCAACGGAGCAACGGATCGACGTGATTTTTAGCATGGGTATAGTTGAGGACCTGGAGAGTGACATAGGCTACTTTTTATCCCGGAAAATTAAAGAGTTCCCGGGGGAATTTAAAAAAACTTAAACCACGCGGACGAAGTCGCGGGCATCAGCTAGTAATCTAATAAAAACAAAAACTAAACAGCCATATATAAACACTAGATGATACTCGCGACTTCGTCCGCGTGGATTGATGTTTATTGATTCCCGCGAGAACTCTTCAATTTTCCGGGATAAAAAGTAGCATATGTACTATGTATGTATGTATGCCCCGGGATGTACCAAATTTACATTATGTAAAAACTATCTCTGTACCAAATTTCATCAAAATTGGTTGAAGAGTTAGGCCGTGAAAGCGTAGCAGACAGACAGACAGACAGACACACTTTCGCATTTATAATATTAGTATGGATTTGAAGGACATGCACAAGGACAACTTATCTCTAGCGGAGATCTCTCCCAGCAGCCCTAGGATGTGAGAATAGTGAGACATAGAATAATGATGTGTGGTATCTATGAAAAATTAAATAAAAACAAAAAACCAGTGTGGTTTAGACCATACGACTGAAGTAAAACTTCTATATGGTATAAGAAATAAGATACTGTATAACTGAAACATACATAACGTAACTGCAGGCTATGAGAGAAAGTGGGAAAGAAAATGTGTGCTCGCATCTCTCTCTCCCCCTGCCCCTACAGTAATATATACGAAACGTAACTCTCTCTTTCTTTCTTCACTTACATCTCCCTCTCAACTTTCGTTCGCCTCGCCCGATCACACTTTTCGTAACGCTCTCGTCACGCATTCACCAGTTTACTCTCTAAGTCAAGCGTGCTTAAAGAAGTTTTACTTCAAAATATATTAATTATACTAGCTGATGCCCGCGACTTCGTCCGCGTGGTTTAAGTTTTTTGTTATTCCCGCGGTTACTCCTTAATTTTCCGGGATAAAAAGTAGCCTATGTCACTCTCCAGGTCTTCAACTATACCCATGCCAAAAATCACGTCAATCCGTTGCTCCCTTGCGGCGTGATTGAAGGACAAACCAACAAACCAACAAACAAAGTGACTTTCGCATTTATAATATTAAGTATGATACAGGCATAAAAATTAGTTCCAATTTCTGCCACCGGGCCAGATAAGTTTGTGGGACTTATACCGTATACTTACCTATGCTCTCAGCTCACCATTGCGCCAGGGCCATCACAAGCGCCTCAGCGTAGCCGACGCTTTAAGTTACTTAATACATCCGTAATACATCATAATTAATAAGATAAGCGAATAAATGCATAGTGATAAAAATGCATTCCACTAAGCTTGCCATCCCGTAAAATCGCGAACTGATAAGAGCCCCCCATTCGATACCATAATCTTATAATCCAATCACCGTCACGCTTATCAATTTCACAGGTAGATTATGGTGCGGTAAACAAGAGATACCGGGATCGATTTCCCGGCTGGATCCGCTATGACTCACAACTCTATCACTCCCTATACCTAGGATATTATTAGACTATATTCCTTCTTGGATATTATACCTATCGTCTGCCTAGTGAAACTCTGAAACCTGAGAGATCATTTCGCGAAAAAATGGCTGGTTTTTTTTTTTTCATTTGCCTGGAAGGCTTTGAGTTTTGTACACGCCAGTGGCCAGTATCTAAAAATTTACTCTCAGTTTTTGAATAGAAGCAGGCGTAACTTTGCGGAAGTCCATGTTGATCAAGGAACAAGAATCTTAATAATTATTGCTTAGTAATCGTAGCCTAACGTAAGTGAGAGCAAAATTTGAGAATGGTCTGATCATCAGATGATTCTTGAGTTATGGCCCTTAGGATATCTCATAGGACACAAATGGACGTGGAATGCCATGAATAAAGTGAAAGTGAATAAAAGTGATAAACTATTGCACGATTTTGGACTGAGTCTAATTTATTTTGATTCAAGTCACAATTTGCAAGAAAGAATTGTAATAATAAAAGCGCCCAAGTTCTACCAATATATCTATGCGCTCAGAATAGGAACTTTCTTGCAAACAGGTGTGTCCCTGGGTGTGACCAGCGAAATAATCCATATGATAAGTTCTATAGCGATAAACGCACTTGAGATGACCTATTTAAATGCTATCGTATATAGTATATAATAAACTAATAAGTACATTACCATTTACCAATACAAGTAGTGTTTCGTTATTCGTACATTACTTATAGAAGTAAGTAGGTAATAATGTTTCGTAGTGGTACCTACCTAGGCTTTGGTCTAGCTTGGCAGTTGGCTAAGTTGTACCTAGGTACAAATGTACCGGAACAAAAAGGCCGTACGATATCAATAAGTTTTAAAAAATTCCATTACTTGTGATAGGATATATTTTTTGTACCTATATATTATCTATAATAATGCTGCATTTATTTTGTTTGGAATCTATTTGTTAAAACACTTAAGTACGTCAGGGCTGTCGCTTAAATAAAAGTGTGTTGGTCTAGAGTTGTACTATTATCTTCTTCTTTTAGTGCCATCGGAGGTTGGCAATCATTAGGGCTATTTGCATCTTTGATGGAAACATACAATTTTCCTTATAGGTACCTATAAACATTTTTTCAGCAAGATTTAATTGATTGGATTTTATTAATAGTCGAGATAATACAATTATTAATAATGTGGCTTGAATTCGGATAACAAATTATTGTAACTTTATTATTATTATTATTATTATTATTAAATTCTTTATTGCATAAAAAATTGACATATATACATAGAACATTATATAAACTTACAAACAAAAGGCGACCTTATCACTAAAGTGATCTCTGCCAGGCAACCTACATGAATGGACCGTACTTGCTGTGAGACGGGAAATTGCTTTGAATAAAGTAAAATAAAAACAATTACATAAACGTTCATTCTACTAGGTACATACTATAAACAGATAAAAATTATACATATAATAAATATATATCTAAATATAATACATATTAATATTACATTACATATTACTAATTTAAAATACCTAAACACAAATAATAATAGGTTTACTTTAATCAGCTCTTCAAGCACGATACCTTCAATTGCCAAGATTTCCATCCATCCAGTTCCATCCCTATGCCAAACTTCCGTTACAGTTCTTAAAAATATTATCATTGTACAGTTCTTGCAATTCACGAGTGCGCGTAGTTCATGGTTGTGTTAAAGTCCTGTCTGTATACAATTGTATACGTGAAAATGTGTGCGTGTACACATACCGTTCCGAGAGGCACGCACGCACTACTTACTAGGTACGCTCACGCGCGCTCGAGATTTGCAAGACCTATAATAGTATCTATATTGAACTATAGTTGATATTAACATAAGAAAATTTGAATTAGTGTAGGTATAATACGAATAAAGATTTTTCACAAAAATGATAACATACTTAGGTACCTACATCTTAGTTAGTGTTATTTAAATATTTTTGTATGATTTTGACAACCCTAACATAATCAGCCAAATCTGATAAGGAACGTCGGGTCGCGAAAATTTAATGTGAGAGCGGCTTTCAAAATAAGTCACTTTGGTTCTTGACACCGTACCACTTCCACCCGCAGGGTAAGTTTATATTTTCCTGTAAATAATACCTAAGTACCTACTTACTTAATAATAAAATAGTTTATTACTTATGTACGTAATAAGATAGGGGCTAATTCTGTTTTAATTAATCTTTTAAGTCACTTGCCAGGTTTTAAAGTTGGTAACTGGTAACCCGTTGTCCTAGTAGGTGAGCGACAAACGCGGCAACACGCGGCACGCGATGCGACACGACGCGACGGTAACAAACAGTAGTTGACCCTTCACGTGGCCTACGTTGTTGCGTAGATATTACGACTTTGTCGCGTAGAATACGTCTGGCGTAGTATCGCGTTATATCACGTTGCGCCGTTTCCGTCGCTCACCTAGGACAACGGGTAAGGTTCCTTTGTATCTAAAGCAAACCTAAACGTAAGTATCCTTTTTTTGGAGAAAAGCTAGTCATAAAGCATATCAATTTTTTAAACTAAACAGTTTAGAGATTACGCACCGAATCACCTTTATGCTGTTAAAAATTACGAGATGTGTTGCGGTAGTAAATAATATTAACTATAGGTATATAATTATATAATAATATTATAATATATTTATTAACTAATAACTACCTATATATTATATAGTTAATGGAATGATGCTGCTTAAAAACTGAAATACTTATCTGATTAACATTAATAATTAACTAGGAAGTAGGTATGCACTTATGCAGGTAGGTAAGTAAGATTTTACTTGAAGGTCCTTAGCAGATTTCTGCCCGCTGAACCGTTGGAAGTAAACAATTTTTAGGGTTCCGTAGCCAAATTTGGCAAAAACGGAACCCTTATAGATTCGTCATGTCTGTCTGTCTGTCTGTCTGTCTGTCTGTCTGTCTGTCTGTCTGTCTGTCTGTCCGTCCGTATGTCACAGCCACTTTTTTCCGAAACTATAAGAACTATATTGTTGAAACTTGGTAAGTAGATGTATTCTGTGAACCGCATTAAGATTTTCTTACAAAAATAGAAAAAAAACAATAAATTTTGGGGGTTCCCCATACTTAGAACTGAAACTCAAAAATTTTTTTTTCATCTAACCCATACGTGTGGGGTATCTATGGATAGGTCTTCAAAAATGATATTGAGGTTTGTAATATCATTTTTTTCTAAACTGAATAGTTTGCGCGAAAGACACTTCCAAAGTGGTAAAATGTGTGTCCCCCCCCTGTAACTTCTAAAATAAGAGAATGATAAAACTAAAAAAAATATATGATGTACATTACCATGCAAACTTCCACCGAAAATTGGTTTGAACGAGATCTAGTAAGTAGTTTATTTTAATACGTCATAAATCGTAAACCGCAATTTACCTTTCATTCAATCAACTCAAATATTAAAAAAAACATTTAATTTAAAACTTACTACAGGTTTGTACGGAACCCTCGGTGCGCGAGTCCGACTCGCACTTGGCCGGTTTTTTATTTTAAATTCGTTTAGTGAATGCTCAAGGCTTGAACATTCACTGAACGAATTCTTTTATTTGCTTGAACTTCAAGCAAATAAAAGAAAAAGTAGTATTCACATGGGTTAAACGCGCTCTATGTAGGTTCCTAAGGATTTATTCTGAGTAGGTATTATTAGTTTTGCCTTCACCGATAATAACGAAATACAAATATGTAAAACAATTCTATGGTTAACCATAATAATTATGCTAACTCAATTTCATTTTGCAGATCTCAATCACACTTCAAAATGTCCCTGGACGAGGTAAGTCAAACTGCTAAAAAGCTTTAGATGATGTACTCTAACATGTTTTTTTAAACATTAACATTAACTTAGTAAATATGCAGTAATTTCAAACGGTAGGATCAAAATCGGAGGCTTGTAAGTTGTAGCAGTAGAGTCCTGGCTTCGCTTTGCTACATGTTAGCGACTATCTATCATTAACGTGAAAAATACTATGGGTAGGTAGGTAACAGCTGGAATCAAGTTGTTTTGGGAAGATAGGCAGGGACATTACATTACCGTGTAAATCATTCGAGGATAGTACCACAAGGAAATCCTAAGGTTTTTTATACCCGTCATGTTTTTAACTTTAAGCATGGAGTTTAAAGTAAATAGGCGAAGATTGTGGTAAATAATACAAGTAAATATATTAATGTACCGTGAAAATAACTTACGAGGATTTGCCCTAAGTGTAAAAGCACCATTACTTCATGGTCTTGAATGAATGTCATTTCGTCCTCTTCTTGTTTATGTTTGGGACAGCGATGTGATTCGGAAATGCCAATTTTTGTTAAAAGTACAGGTACCGTCAACATGTTTTAAGTTTGTACAATTAAACGCTTAAAAAAGAGTGCAGAGAAATTAAAGTAATATTTTACTGATCTTCAAAACTATCTGATTTTAGTTCAAACTCATTCAAGCTTATTAAAAAACTCAAAGAACCTTTGCTATAGAAATAATATTATCACTGTCGTTTTCGTCACTCAAATTGATGACTTGTTCAATGACACTTTTTAATAATATTAAATTTAATAGCAAATGACGTAATAATGATAAAAAGGAAGGTTAACTAACTTGCATAGGTTAACGATATAGGTAATAAATGTTAAAATTTGTAAAAAATATAAATACCATTTTTTATATTTTGAATTAAAGCGATTATCTATCAAATTCATGTTTTTCGTATTTCACTATTTATATCCGAAAAGACTTGACCATTATCTATCTAATAAGTTCGTATTTAACTGATAAAGTAAAATATCGTATTTTATTATAGATTCTTATAACGCTGCGGTATTGATGAAGAGTCGTTAGCAATCCATCAATTTCCCATAAATTAAGTGATAATTAGATAAGATTACTTTAAGTCTTGCAGGTACTAAAGTCGATAAACATATTTTTATTTTTTACAACAAAGTCTATTTATAACTCTTAGGTACCTACGTAGGCATATTACCTACTAGCTGATGCCCGCGACTTCGTACGCGTGGATTGGGGTTTTTGGGTTCCCGCCAGGTCTCAAAATTTTCCGGGATAAAAAGTAGCCTATGTGTCATTCCAGTCTATAATTTATCTCTGTGCCAAATTTCGTCTAGATCCGTTCAACCATTCCGACGTGATTGAGTAACACACAGCCATCCATCCATCCATCTACACATCCATCCAAACTTTCACATTTATAATATTAGTAAAGATTCTGTGATATTACTACTCATGTTGTAGCAGCTTATACCCAGATGAGTAAGGGGTATCATACTTATCATACTTCATATCATACTATTACTAATATTATAAATGCGAAAGTCACTTTGTTTGTTGGTTTGTTGGTTTGTCCTTCAATCACGCCGCAACGGAGCAACGGATTGACGTGATTTTTGGCATGGGTATAGTTGAGGACCTGGAGAGTGACATAGGCTACTTTTTATCCCGGAAAATTAAGGAGTTCCCGCGGGAATAACAAAAAACTTAAAGGAACCACGCGGACGAAGTCGCGGGCATCAGCTAGTAATGAATCATTTTCTTTGTATTTCAGCAATTCACTAAAGTCGCTGAATCTGTAAGAAACTGGAAGACGAAGCCAAGTGACAATGAAAATCTCGCTCTTTACTCTCTATTCAAGCAGGCCACCCTGGGTGACGTTAACATTGGTAAGCAATATGTGTTTCAGAAGATAGAAGTAATTTAACGGTGTAGGAAATCATTGCGAGAAATTCTGCATACCTATCCACAAATTGTTTTCAAAGGTGTGTGAACTCCGCAAATCCACACTTGGCCAGCATGATAAATTATGACCGTGGAGTCACGTGCTCATTAGTGGGCCAGAAATCTTTATCTAGATATACTAATATTATAAATGCGAAAGTTTGGGAAAGTTACTCAATCACGCCTGGACGGCAGCACGGATCTGGATGAAATTTGGCACAGAGATAGATTGTAGTCTGGAATAACACATAGTTTACTTTTTATCCCGGAAAAAAAGGAGTTCCCGCGGGAACATAAAACCTCAATCCACGCAGACATAGTCGCGGGCATAAATCATCATAAATAAATCATCATCTAAACATGATATGATGGAATATAAATAATGCCTCATCACTCTCTCTCTTCGTCATATTCCACATTACTGATGGTAAAATATGTTAATGTATGATAAAGTAGCTAATGCCCGCGACTTCGTCCGCGTGGATTGAGGTTTTTCCGTTCTTTAATTTTTCGGGATAAAAAGTTACCTGTGTTATTCCAGACTATATTTTATCTCTGTGCCAAATTACATCCAGAATCTAGATCCGTTCAGCCGTTGGGGCGTGATTGAGTAACAAACATCCAACCATACATCCATACATCCATCCATCCAAACTTTCGTATTTATAACATTCATTTGATATTTGATATTGATTTGATTGATGATGTTAATAACTGGGCCCAATGGCTTAAAGATAATGTTCTTCAAGGTATGGAACCGAAAAGTTCAAATTTGGACCTCCATAGTCGGTCACGCATCAAGTTGACTGATATACCCGCTTAGGGCTCTAGGCCACAAGTTGTGAGCAAAAGCTAGTTTAGAATCAAGAGTCCCATGTCCTGAATAATAATGCCTGCATATAAAATTCATAATATTTTTTCAGCTGAACCAAGCGATTTAGTCGGTAAGGCCAAGTTCAAGGCGTGGACCGGTCGCAAGGGCATTTCACAAGACGATGCCAAGAAGCAGTACATCGAGTTGGCAGAAAAGCTTCAATCCAAATATGCATAAGCCTGATTTCGTATTTTTAAGTTGGTTAAGTTAAAAAAATATTATAAATAAAATTGAAATTCGTCAACAATTCCTTCTCAACTTTAATTTTGTTTGTTTTGCCTAAAGTAGGCATGCGGCGTTTGAGATTTGCAATTTTTTTGGCCAATATTATGTTTTTGTAAGTTTATAATAATAATTATACATTTATAATAGCTGGAAATAGTTTTTTTTAAAAGTAAGATTAAAGTAACGTTTAGTAAGACGTGAAGCTTAGGAGTTTCGTTCGTTTCTCACTTTTTGTAAATTAAGTCTCAATTCGAAGCGATAAAGAAGCCTCTCTTATAAACTTGGTGGAGTGATAAGCATCTTGGCTAATTTTTTTCACAAATCCACTAATTTGACATCCTTTTCATCGTATTAACTAAGTAGCCAACTCAGACAAGAAATACCTTGCCAGCTTCATTATTGAGCCCTTCGATACCATGAACTATCATAGGGGGGTTAGGGTTACTACCATCGCAAGCAGTAGGTATTATTTCTTAATGACGGTTTTATGACACGTAACTTGATGACTCCAAAATAAGGATTACAATTTTAAAACACGAACGTCAAAAATATTAAAACAATATGGCTTAAAGCGATCGTATCATCGTAGTATGCCCCCTGCTCTGTTGATTGCGAGATGAATATTTTTCGCACCATTGTCAGTGAGGTCATTATGTCGAGGTAGGCGAATATTAACATTTCAGTACAAAGTACAAAATATATTACTTTGATCGTAAATAAAATAGAATGTAGTGTTTAGTTTTAGTAAACTGTGTTTAGTTTTAGTAAATTATTAATTGTAGAATTGTGCTAGAATTACACTGGCGCTATCGCCTCCGTTGAATGGCAAGGCTAAGCCGTTGGGCTAAATAAGCGCCAGTTCTTGGGTCACCCAAGGCATGGGTCAGTTTTTGGGACGAGACATTTATAAAATTCTTCGTGTCCGTTGACCATGGACCCAGAGGCCCGATAGCAAGCGCCGCAAAAACGTAGTCCGTATAGATCGCTGAGTATTAGCGGTGCTTGTGTAATTTAGCAGATTCGGCAGCTGCACCCGCGTTTTGGCACGATCTCGGTATGCAAGGTCAACAATTCAACGAAAGTTACATCCCACACCAGTGCACGACCCATCGTCCACGGTAGGTACTACGTATCTCATCCCGTCCAGCCTCTTGCCGTCATCCCTGAACAAACCGGAGGGTTTCAGAGACAGTGGCCAGAGTGTGACGGACTATAGCGTTGAGAGTACTAAACTTAGATTTTTATTTTATTTGATATGAAATCGAGCATGGAAAAAATATTATTAATTTAATAAGGTTACTAAAAATATGGCAAAGGCTAGAGTTAAATCTTATTTATTATAATTTTATCACACTTCATACTAATATTATAAATGCGAAAGTGTATATTTTGTTTGTTGGTTTGTCCTTCAATCACGCTGCAACGGAGCAACGGATCGACGTGATTTTTGGCATGGGTATAGTAGAGGACCTGGGAAAGTGGCATAGGCACTTTTTATCCCGGAAAATTAACGAGTTCCTGTGGGAATCCAAAAAACATATTCCACGCGGACCAAGTCGCGGGCATCAGCTAGTTTAAAAATAATTATTTTAATATTTTACGAATTTATCATTTTTGCACCTAGTACACGGGTGCACTCGTTTTGGAGTTTTGACAAATGACAGCCCGTCGGCGTCAATGAAAATATGACATTTGCCATCGCCAAGGAAGGTCGTCGATGACGTATAATAAAATTGTACCTAGGTTATTTTATAGTCATGGCCTATTTACAAATTACAAAATTTTTGTAAACGTAAAAAGCTAACTATTGATAATTTTTTAGTACTTTGATAACATTTAATTCGATTGCAGTGATTATCAGCACATTCACGGTTTAATGGTTAACTTAGCATGCTGACTGTGACTGTTGAATCACGCTAGGCGGCTAGAGGCTACGTTCGTCGTTCACACTTCACCGTTCACGCCATCTGTGGTTCACGCAAGAGTATAAGTGTTCTGTGGGTTCACGCGAAGTTTATAATTTTCGAATTTCGAGTCAGTACTCAGTAGGTACCTGATACCTCAGTTGACAGTTCGTGTTAGAATCCAGCTGTGAGTGGTTCACTGTTTTAAATTGTAAGTTAACTATGATATTTGCCAATTAGATTATTATATTGCTAAAATACCAGTAATATAAACACTCACGTTCAATCTACTTACTTTGGACAGTATCTAGCAATAGTTTTTGATGTTATTTGAACTAGAAACTTAATGTAGTCGTGATTGTTGATTACAAGTCGGATACTATGTAGATTAGCCGGTCACGTATTCTTTTTTTGAATAAAGCTATGTAATTTGTATTTGTAGTGTACTCTACTTTGGTATTTTCTTTTTTAGGTTGCTTACTTAAATTGCAGATTCACCAGTCATGTCTCTACAGGAGGTGAGTATTGAAGGTCAATTAGATAAGCGATTAAGTAGGTACTTACTAAGTAGGTAGGTGACTACTTCATAAAGTTAAAATAATAAATAATGATTTAAGAGTTTAATTAATTATAATCAAAAAGTTCCTATAGGATTTTAGAAAACCCATATCCACACAAATGAAGTATCCTCTAATCAATAAGTACTTATAAAAATGTTTTTCCTGACTGACTGATCTATTAACACAGCCTAAACCGCTAGAAATTTGTAATTTTGACATAGGTTCCTTTTATGATGTGGGCACTAAGTAGGCACTCACTAAGAGAGGATTTTTGAAAATTCTATTCTTAAGGGGATTAAAATTAGGAGATGAGAGTTTGTATGAAAGTCAACCATTTTTCAATTTATACCCATGAAAATTTGTGTTTGGGGTTCTCATTAAAAATTGAGACGTACTTACATATTTCAAAATTTTCATAAATTCCACCCCCAAGGAGATAATTAGGGAATCAATCAATCAATCGTTTATTTGCAAGAAACATTGTACAATTAAAATGACAAACTAATTAAAGAACAAATATGTATTGTTAGCTGATGCCCATAACTTCATTTGCGTGGATCGATGTTTGTTGGTTCCCACAGGAACTCTTTAATTTTCCGGGATAAAAAGCAGCCTATGTGTAATTCCAGAATCCAGACTATAATCTAATCTATGTCCAGATTCATTCAGCTGCACTGGCATGATTGAATAACAAATATCCATCTATCCATGCATCCATCCCTCCAAACTTTCGCATTGATTATATTAGTATAGACTATAGATAGTCATTCAGTTACTCCTCTCATCAATTTTAAGTCATTCAGTTATAAGACATTATATAGAGAAAGTCTGCATTCTAGGTCATTAGCCAGTCAGCCGTAAACCAATACTCAAACTGGCTCAGTAAAGCAGATTGCCATAATGATTGCTCTGTGGAAAGTATGTACAACCTCTGGTGCAGTGGTAAGAGCTGTGGGGTCCTGAGTTAGATTCCCAGGTTGGGCAGTTAAGGATTGTAATTGCCAAAATGGGCTCTCAAATGTAGGTGGTTGGTAGGAAGTTTTGGACGTGGCTAGTTACCATACTATGCTGTGCCACCAAATTATCATCCTAGTATGATGCTTGGAAACCAATTAGGGATAATAATAATATAATAATAATATAAGCCTTTATTACTGAATTTTAAAATGTATACACAATTGTTATTAATTATATTTTCATATAAGTTAATTAATTAAACTAAGACACTAGTAGATATTTTGTTATATTCATCCAGTTTGCCCATGGGCATAGGCCTCCTCCATTAGTAATTAGGGATATACTTAAAAAAAACATTCAAACTCCTACAGTTTGCCATGTATGAAATTATCAGTTAGGTAGCTAGTGCATAATAAAAGTGCAAAATAAAGTGCAAAATAAATAAGATTTAAGTATTATAAAATAAATATTTTTTACTGCATTTACATAATGATTTTATTACTATATTGATTTGTAAGATAGGATATCATAATGTTAACAATAATTTTTTATTTAAATAAATATCGTTGAATATATTATAAGTAGATAAAATTAAAATCTAAATTAAATCTAAATTAAAAACTAAATTAAAAACTAAAAACTAAACATTAAAAATATCATCTATCCCGCTGCAATGAGGCAGTGTGCCCAGAACGCTGGCTGCGTTACCCCGCTGAATAGCCAAACTTATATGTTGGCCGAGGTAACTGCCAGCCCTCCGGTCACCTGTGGACTCTGTGAGACGAGAAGATAGATCCTTAAAAAAGGATCTGGCATCTTCGCCCCACGACCCCAGGGTTTCAACACCAAAAGGCACAAAAATGAAATTATTTTCAATAATTTCATACTTGCGCCTCTTGGCTCTTTCTGCATTAGTGGCCGCCGCCCCCGCTGACATGGAGGACGCCTGCAAGTGGGATAACGCTAGCGTATCCACGCATGTGGCATCCCAAACAAGCGACCTTCCTTGCTTCCACGGAACAAGAGTCATCCCGTCAGGTCTCTTACCATCACTGCGCGCCAAGCCAATAATTAGTTGATAACTTATATTATGATATTGCAATATGTTACATTTAGGTGACCATGTTTTCATGATAATTTATAAGTTAGGTGCAAATTTATTACATGCTAGCTTATGCCTGCGACTTCATTCGTTTGAACTACACAAATTTAAACCCCTATTTTATACCCTTAGGGGGTGAATTTTCGTAATCCTTTCTTAGCGGATGCCTACGACATAATAGCTATCTGCATGCCAGCCCTTGATTACCCTTTTGTGCATGGAGCACAGCTCAAACCACTGGACTAATCAAGGTCAATCAAAAAGTTGAGAGAACTTTTTAAAAACTTTGGGAACTCTGATTTTCCGGTATAAAAGCTTCTTTGTCCTCCAAAATTACCTTCTGTACCAGTTAAAATCTGTTTAGTAATTATCACGAAGGCGACCCGTATAAGGACCCTTATCCACTAAAGCGAAGATGAGCAAAGATTTGTTTAAATCTTCGCCAACCAATCAAGTTATAGATAGATGACGAAAACTCAATAAAGTGATTGGTTAATTAAACACATCTCTGCCCGTCTCCACTCTGGAGGATAAGGCTAAAGAAAGTTGGTAAATCTTAATGAATAATGTTACAATTCCAGCAATTCGACAAGGCAGCGGCCGACGTTAAGAACCTCAAGACCCTGCCTAGTGATGCTGACCTCCTGGAGCTGTATGCTTACTTCAAACAGGCCACGGTTGGAGATGCCGACCCTGCTAGTAAGTCAATTGTGTTTAGTTGTTTATGGTAATTGGTACGAGACTACAATGGCTTTAGACGACCTCCATGGCGCAGTGTTGAACGCTATTTCTTTTAACGTGGGAGGCCGCACAACACAACAGACCTCCAACTGGAGGTTTAAGTACGAAACCTGCCCAGTAGAAAGAAAGAACACGGTAGACTCCGGGTTCGATACCTGGCAGGGTGAATTTGAGAATTTTATTTTATTTCTCTGGTTCGGTCTGGTGGGAGGCATCGGCGTGATTTAGCGTTCCGGTACGATGCCGTGTAGGTACCGGTTTAAAATTACCATACCAATAACAGGTTTGCCCGCCACCATTTCAGACTGCATCATCACTTTCTATCAGGTGAGATCGCAGTCAAGGGCTAACATATAGTGGACAAAAAAGGCTTCAGCTACTGCTACTTACCACCTTACCAGCTGTCTTGACACTGAAACCTTGTCTATATTAGATGTTATAGTGTCACATCCTGCTAACTAAGAAACTACGCCGTTTAGTTTCTATAGGTTTCAGTGACAGCACAATTTCTTATGAAAGCGATGGCGATGGCGATAGCAATTTCTAGCGATGAGTAATCGATCCGATTACTGATAGATGACGTGAAAAAAATTATCACGTCATTTGGCAATAATCTGTATGGTTCGTTGAGTACATCACCGTCCATTTCCGCTCTGGTGGATACCGGGCCTTATATCTGTTCAAATATTTCATTTTTGACATAGCACGCCTATGCAGTTTCATAATTATTGACAGGCAGCCATCGACAAAAAAGGCAATACCTACTTCATAGACACAGTTTTTTTTTACAATAGTGTTCGCTTTTATCCAATATTTCGTAACTCGTATAATTCCTTTTCAAAATGCTCACGAAGTTGCAACACAGTCAAGCTCTCTTGATTGATCGCCAAAGATGTGTGGTAAGCACCACACATCTTTGGCGATTGATGGTTTCTATGACCTGCTTGATTCATGTTAAATTTACTGTACTGCTTACATAAATGATTTATTTAAATAGATACATTAATATACTTCAGTCATTTAAACTCTTGGTTATGTATAAAAAACAATAAAATATGTTGAGCAAAAATAAATATCAATATTTGTGTAGGGCTTTTTAGGGTTCCGTACCAAAATGGTAAAATGGAACCCTTATGGTGCGACTTTCTCCGTCTGTCTGTCCGTCTGTCCGTCCGTCACACTCGATTATTTCAGTAACTACCGAAGCTATCGACATGAAATTTGAAATAGTTGTGTATATTAGTGGCCCAAAGACACTGGAATTAAAAAAATTGGAAATTAAAATAATTTCCAATTTTTTTATTTAAAAAGGGGGGAAAATCTGAGGGTTGAAATTTAAAAGTGAGATAACTGTACTGTGTGGGGTATCATATGAAAGGGTTTACTTTGTACATTCTAAAACAGATTTTTAATTATTTTTAGTTATGATAGTTTTTGATTTATCGGGGAAAATGTCTAAAAAAATACCGTTCCCCCCCCCCCCCTTATCTCCGGAGTTTACCAATCGAAAAATTTGAAATAATTATGGTCAATAGGAATTTACGTATACTTTACAGGAAAACAATAGCCAATGCTCTAACTAGCATAGTTTTTTTGATATTAACAATAAACCTCTACAAACAAAGTTAGTCTTGCGGTTCATTAACAAAGGTAATTATTTATTAATAATGGTACGGAACCCTTCGTGCGCGAGTCCGACTCGCACTTACCCGGTTTTTGTTATGCAATGAATTATTATTATCCTCATATTATCATCCTTAAGTTCTACGTCTTTCCTGTTTGTTTGTTCGTTTAAATTATTTATATTGGAAAATCCATGTACACTTGCAGTCCTCATCATCATTGAATTAAATACATGAGTCATTGTAAAAGACGCTGAATAACTGTTATTTTAAAGTAATATATTATTGCCTTTTTGAACTGCGGTTTTGTATTTATTTATTACTAGATGATGCCCGCAACTTCGTCCGCGTGTATTAATATTTTTTTATTCCCGCGGGAACTCTTTGATTTTCCGGGATAAGAAGGAGCCTATGTTCTTCCCCGGGATACAAACTATCCGTGCACCAAATTTCATCATAATCGTTTGAACAGGATGGGCCGTGAAAGCATAGCAGACAGACGGACGGACAGACAGACAGACACACTTTCAAATTTATAATATTAGTATGGATAGTAGAAACTTGAGCGGAAAATCGTGGTTTAAAACATGCTGTTATGGTACAAACAGCGTATCGTTTTATTTAATGTACTTGGCTCGAGGTATAATATATGTTTCCATAATGTCGTCTTTTACCTTCGCAAAGTTCATAAGGGTCAAGTCCAGCTGTTATAATATAAGCAGCTTCAAAATACCTACCTACTTAAATCTTATACTTAAATACTAATACATTAAGATGAGTACTTAATAAGGGTCTCAAAAAATAATAAGTTATCAGTAAAAATGCTAAACATAGCTTATAATGTGAATTTTCACATTATAACACGAGTATTAGTTTCACGATAGCAGGATTATGATGTGGGTTATCTATTCGTTCGTTGCTACATAGTTACCTGTTGTTGATATTGGTATTTTCAGTCGATATTAGGTCAGATAACTAATAAATTATGGGCGTAAATTGTTATTGTTTTCAATAGAGCAAACGCCGAGCCTTGCTGGCTCTTCTCAGTAGAAATGGCATTCCGAAGTCGACAATTCAATATCACTTGTACACACATTTGATTTTGAATTTGAAATATTCTAAACTAGATGATGTCACTTCGTGCGCGTGCATTTAAATTTTCATCTTTTAAAAATTCCGTATTTTAATGTGTGTCCTTCCCCGGGATATAATCTATCTTTGTACAAAATTTTGTCAAAATCGGTTAAAGAGATGGACCGCGAAAAGGTTTCAGGCAGACAGACACACATTTGCATTTATGATGTGAGTAGGTATGTTTATAATTAATTATTATCTTTATGCAAATCTTATAAAAGGTCTCACGACTGCGTCAGAAGTATTTACCGAAATACATAGTAAATTTGAAGGTGATTGCATCGTTGCAATCACTAAGTTAAGATCTATACTGAATAACTAACTATTGTAACTATAAGTATGATATTCCTGTCTGTTTTTTACCTTCAAGTTCCTTTTCAAATATCAACAGCATAGCCATTTTTGGTACAGAGATAGTAATGATTTTCCAGGATACAGTAGCCTGTATGTTATCCCGGAAAATCAAAAAAATGTCATGGGGATTTTTCATAACCTAACATCCAAGGAACATTCAGCATTACAGATTGACAGAGATAAATTATTAATAATAATAAATGCGTGGATTAAGGTTAATCCCGCGAAACTCTTAATTTTCTGGGAAAAAATTAAATATGTAGCCTTTGTGTTATTAGGGTTCCGTAGCCAAATTTGACAAAAACGGAACCCTTATAGATTCGTCATGTCCGTCTGTCTGTCTGTCTGTCTGTCTGTCCGTCCGTATGTCACAGCCACTTTTTTCCGAAACTATAAGAACTATACTGTTGAAACTTAGTAAGTAGATGTATTCTGTGACCCGCATTAAGATTATCTTACAAAAATAGAAAAAAAAACAATAAAGGACATGACCAGAAACTGCCCTCCGATTCGGGATAATGTGCAGGATTTCCGTTTTTACAGTAAGGTTTAAAAATTAAAACCGAAATTATTATGGATTTATTATTCCGAAAAAGGTCAAGGTTAAAATATCTAAAAAAACAATACGTTTATTGATTAATTCTTGAGCATCCGCTTTCCTCTTTTAGGAACTACTCCATTTTGACGTTCCATTTTATCGTTGCCTAGTAATAATCTTGTAATCCATTACATGAATACCATTAAAGTACCTCTGTCACAACATTAAGAAAAGGAAATGTATGTTTTGTTAATAATTATTTTTATTTGTCGACAAGCCTCAATGAAACGTGTAATTGTTCGAACAAATCATTTTGAAATAACCACTGCGTTTAAAGGAACGCCCTTTGACATTGCATCTGTCTGCCATCTGTGGTCGAATAGTTGAACTCGCTAACCAAACGTCTAGCGCCATCTAGTGTGGAAAAACAGTTTTTTGGTGAAACCTTTTTATTTATTTTCTCAGTTTTTAGAGCCTTCAGACTCCTGAAACTTTTTTATCTGAAAATTATAAAATATAACAATTACAATAATAAAGAAATCATACTTGAAAAAATTTTTTTAGACTCGCTCACAACAATAACTAGCGCTATCTAGTGTGGTAAAGCAGTTTTTTGGTGAAACATTTTTTATTTATTTTCTCAGTTTTCAGACCCTTCAGACGCCTGAAACTTTTTTATCTGAAAACTATAAAATATTACAATTACAATAATAAAGAAATCATTGTTACACATTGCTTTTGACACCTAGGCAAGCTCCCATAGTGGCACTGGTCAAGTCCTTTTGGGGGTTCCCCATACTTAGAACTGAAACTCAAATTTTTTTTTTCATCTAACCCATACGTGTGGGGTATAGTTTGCGCGAGAGACACTTCCGAAGTGGTAAAATGACCCCCCCCCCCCTGTAACTTCTAATATAAGAGAAGAATACTACAGGTTTGTACGGAACCCTCGGTGCGCGAGTCCGACTCGCACTTGGCCGGTTTTTATTTTTAAAGGGTATGTGGTATTCAGGTTACAAGCCATCTCTAACTCAGTTGAATCATTGTGGCGTGAAGGAGTAACTATATAGATGAAATTACGTTGAAATTTGATGACGCCACAACTATGTATTTCATACAAACTTCCATACTAGAGGCGCGTTTTTAAGATTTGCTGATTTTATTGTCATCATCCTTATTTTAGTTTGATTAATAAAATAGCATAGGTAACTACGATTCTTATTTATTAAAAATTCCTTTTTCTCTTGTTCACAGACAAACCAGGCATGTTTGACCTGAGAGGAAAGGCAAAATACGAGGCGTGGAGCGCCAAGAAGAGCACGTCCAAGGAAGACGCACAGAAGGCCTACATCGCGAAAGCCGAAAGCTTGGTCGCATCTATCGGTCTTCAATAAACTAGGCTAAGTCACGGAATAACACTAATAAAACGTCGTCTTGTAAAACCACGTCATTAAAAAAACGTTATGACATGAAAATTGTTCTGGCGACACAGTCGTTTTGTTTGGGACACAGTCACAATTTATCTGTAGAGATTGAGCACAAAAACTTGACAGTATCTTATAATGTCAAAGTTGTTACAGAAAAAGTTCGGAAAGAAAGCTAAGTACCATACTACACGTTTTGTAACATTAAGTAAATGTAATGCACAATGCTGTATTGCCATTATAATCTTATTATCGACATAATATTAGTGTTATCAAAGAATATTATTAGTTTTTAAGTTATTTTTCAGAGTAGTGCTTTTTTTTTTGTTAATTATCGGTTTAAAAGAAGAAATCAGTATGCTTCCTATTATACATACTATAATTAATAAGTGTACTATATTCTATGCTTTACACGTGTTAAATGATTTTTTATTAAATATTTATTGATAGTTTCGACGCGGCAACGTCTCCGGCATAGTGAAAAAAAAAAAAATTGTGTGTGTCAGCTCCGACGCACGACTGGAGTTTACTCGTACTATCCTATTTTGATACTCGGCAAGCCTCGTATCAAAAAACAGCACTCGAATTAAAATGACCTTCATTACGATACAGTTGCATAAATAGCTATATTGATATGTATAACAAAAACAGCAATATAAGTACATTGACACTGATAGAAACAAACAAGCCCAATAACATATAGGTATAGTCGCCTTGCAGCATACACTATGTACGTCTCACTCTTACGTCACAACCAAATTAGAAAGGTGAGTAACGAGGTCATTCATCAGTAGATTTTACCTCTCATATTTTTCTCATACCGGGCGCCTTATATATGAAAATCGATTCTTAAGGAGTAAACTCCAAAAATCTAATTTATGTCAAAGATGTTACTTTTTAGTTTTTACAAGCATACTATTTAAAAAAAACAATGGCCAGAAATAATTTTCAAAGACTTGTCCGGTCGATTTTTTTGTGCATTTAAGTGTCTTAATATTTTAATGACTACCTCTGTCAAAAAAATCGTACAAAATGATACAAACTATATTTTGCAAATTTTTACAATATTTTTTTCGTACTACTAACACCTAAAAAGACTTTAAATTCTAAAGCTATTTAATATATTTATTTACTTATACGGTATAGGTTGGCTAAGGAATATGAATTACCTTCTACATCACAATGTGACTTAAGAATGAAAGTGACCTATGTTCTTTCTGATTTAATTTCCTACATAGAAATTAACTGATAACATGTCAAAAAGATCCAGCAGGATACCCAGTGCCTTTACGATATTTTAGTTTTCACAATTTTTTATCTGTTAAAAAATTGATTTTAGTGAACATGTCTAGCGTCTAACCTTTTTTTTAAATATCCTATGGAATAGTTTTGCCTTGTGTCACTTTTCTTTAATAAGCGCGACTAGTAAGTTATGATTTACTGAAAAAAAAAATTGGTGCTCTCAATTTTTGTTATTGTTTCTCTTGGTATGGATGGGTCGTGTATATTTTGTTAACTTTTTATACATTTCCGTGAAATAAATCAAGTGAAGAAATATTTTGTCTTTTTCTTTGATAAAAGAAAAGCCCCGTTCTACAAAAAAGAGTCACGTCCTTTCTAGTTAATTAGTATGTTGAAAGAGTTAAAAAATGTATTTTATGAAGACTTCCGACTTTATAGTTGGGCCTTCCCTATCCTTATAATATATGATATTTATGGTCCTTGTAAGGACTCCGCCACTAAAGTTAATAATCTTTAAAAGAAACTACTTATGTATTTTCACCTTATATACAATTTATTATTAAAAACCACATCACAATACTTTTAGAATAAAAACAATAATTATTGTTTTTATTAGGTATCTACAGCAGTGAATACCTTAAACTTAGTGGAAAATCGTATCACAATATTTTTAGCGGCTTTAAGCACATACTAAGTAGGGCTTCCAATACCGGGATCCCGGTATTGGCTAATACCGGGATCCCGGACTTTTTTCGCTGGTTTTCAATACCGGTATTGAAATATCTAATACCGGGATACCGGTATTGGCGACACTATAAAAGAAACAGTGACTATTGCATATATTTCTTGGTACATGCCACTGTATTTTATTCGGCTAAGTTTAGAATTTGTATTTATGCATGTTCGCTCAAAAATAACGCATTTATTGCTAAAACCAGTGATGAAAAGTCACTATTGTTCACTCGGGAAGAAAAAATAGTGTTTGAATTTAGATCCCTGTTGGCTTGGCATTTCTATTTCAATGTTTCTCAAAACGTTCAGAAATCTGTTTTATAACTAATACATATTTAAATTTAAATAATAGCTATTGATTTTAAGATTAATTTGTGTTTTGACAAAATTATCGTTTTCTTCGACTTCGATCGACTTTTTACAAAAATATCGTTTATCATATTTTAGTAGTCACAATACATTTTACTATAGCGTTTTAACGCTCAACGACCTCAGCAGAGTTTCTCAACAGCTGAGCCTAAAAATGAATATAAGCTTAGAATATAAGCTAGACGAAGTCATGTCTAATGCACACGTTCAGCCCCACCCAGTGTTAGTTGAGAACACTGCACTCGAAATTGTTGATGAGTACATAAGATACTTGAGACATACAGTCCAGTTAGGTAGGTCCAGTTTCGAGAAAGAGTTCAACCGCCGAATCCAACTCGGCTAGGCAGCGTTTGGGAAACCACGACATCTTCTCGTCCAAAATTCCTCAGTGCCTGAAGCCGAAAGTGTTCGAACTTCGATGACTTACGGCTCCGAAATATGGTCGCTAACTTAAGAAGGTTCAGGGTCACTAAGCGGGCGATGGAAAGAGCTATGCTTGGAGTATACCTGCGTTATCAAATGAAATGCGTCAGAAATAAGGAGATGCGTAGACGAACCAGAGTAACCGACATAGCTCGAAGAGTCGCCAAGCTTAAGTGGCAATGGGCGAGGCGGGGCACATTGTTCGTAGAACCGATAGGCGTTGGGATCCCAAAGTGCTTGAATGGCGGCCTTGCACCCGGAAGCGCAGCGTTGAACGACCCCCCACTAGGTGGATGCTCATCCACCTCTCAAGCGTGCAACTGGGAGCCGCTTGAAACAAGCGGCACAAGACCGTGCTCTGTGGAGATTCATGCAGGAGGCCTTCGTCCAGCAGTGGACGTCTATAGGTTAAGACGACGACAATGATATGGGTTTAAATTACAAACTTCGGCACTTATTTCACTCATTAGGTACTTATAATTTCCAGCTTATTCATTTCTTAATATTTATTTAATTATGAGTGTAAATTGAGAAAGTGCGTCACAAATATACTTTATATTGAAAGTTCAAATTTCAATGGAGACTATAAATATATATTTTCGTAAGACTATCCAAAAATAGTTCTATATTGAAAATCATACAGTTGATGGTAGGTATACTGATTGATAATGAAAAAGAAATTGATTATTTGATTATAATATAAGTATTTATAAGATTGTATATAAAATAACGTGATGGAGTTACAGAACTTTACGTCATACGTTGTCTGTAATTTTCACCTTATACATGAAACAAACGATATTTTCGTAAGAATTACGTCAACTAACAAATCTAAAAATCTATACTTGGTGATTTTTTAAAGAAAATACAATTTCATACAATATTCCATGATGTAAAACAGAGTGAAGGAGTTATTAAACATTTCATGAGACAATGAAATAGACATACCAATCCACAAATTTTAAGCAGCATTTTGAGTTGATTTGGTGAAAAAATTTTCTTATGAAAAAACTGTTTGTTATGGTGTCGTTTGCTTCAGAAAGTACTAATTTTAAGTTAAAAAACATCTACGCCAGTTAAATTTTTTTCCAATACCGGGATCCCGGGATCCCGGTATTGAAAAAAATCTTTCCGGTATTAATACCGGTATTGAAAAAAACCGGTATTCGAAAGCCCTAATACTAAGTACCTAGGTAGGTACTCGAAAAGCGGAAAAAATGTCGCAAAAAATATCTATCCGAAACTATGTAGACAGATTGATACACCATACCACACCATACTGTTAATAAAATTAGTATAGTTCGTGTCACGAAATAATAATTAATTCCCCTAGAAGTGGCGCTAGTAGTCGGATGTTCATTTTTGTATGAAAAATGTATTAGATCCCCAAATTGCCGCGAGATTTCCTTCGTGACACGGACTGTATGTAAAATGCATATCATGTAGCCACCGTGAGTACTTCCTGTCTGCCACCACGTTCTGTCTCCAGGTGGAGACAAACTGGAAAATAAATTCCCTTTGTTTGGTATTTTAGACGACCTTCGTGGTTCGATCCCCGGCAGGGTCAATTTGGGAGTTTTATAATTTCTGAATTTTCCCTGGTCTGGCCTGGTGGGAGGCTTCGGCCAAGCGATTTAGCGTTCCGGTACGATGCCGTGTAGAAACCGAATAGGGTATGGGTTTAATATAACTGCCATGCCCCTAACAGGTTAGCCCGCTACCATCCTAGACTACATCATCACTTACCATTAGGTGAGATCGCAGTCAAGGGCTAACTGGGCTGTAGTGGATAAAAATTAAAAGTTCCCGAATTTGAATTTGGGGACAAAAAGGAATTTATTTTCCAATGTATTTGATTTCAAACAGGATCTGGAGGATTTGGTACTATCTGAAATTTTATGATAGGGATTTATATTTTATACCCACTTGTTTATTTCGTTTATAGTTCCTCGAGGTCTGACCGGAATGTTAAGTTCGATCTGTCGTCGAATTCGACACGTGGGCACAGAGTACCTACATTGAATATAGGGGTACCCGTGGGGCAAAATGTGGTGAGAGACAGGATACACCCGCCACCGTTACCTAATATTATGAAGCAAATAGCAATCAATTCAAATATCCTATAACCCCGCAAGCGATGGCCGGTCCCGAGGTGCCGGTGAGGGCGCTGTCTTCCGTGCCAGCTCTTCCGTAGTCGTCCTCACTCTTCGTTATAGCTATAGATCGCCCCACTATGGACCTGGGAATAAAGTAAAACAATCGGAAGATTTTCAGTTTGATTTCAAACTACGTTGTAACTTGTAAGAGACCTTCAAAGGTCTCTCTTTCTGCTTTGACAGTTTGACTGCTGCATAGAACCGCCAGGGCAATTGACAGCTAAAATGACAGCTACCCAGTACCTACAGTGTAACGATCGCAATCATCTCTGATTGGTTAGCATTCGTTCACTATTGGCCAAAATTCATTGACGCAGCCAAAATACCATAAAATCAGCCAATCAAAACAATTGAGACTGTAACAATGATTGATACAGGTTTTACACAATCTCCCTACCGGAGCACTATTATGCTAAACTTGCATCCATCATTGATACAGTTGTGATAATATCGTAGTCTTGCCGCGACAATGGATTTTGATGGAGATAGAGATGGAGCGATAGACTTGTGTGAGGAATGAACGCTATTCGCAGTGTTGTTGCGATGCTGAGTTGTGATTCATAGGTGATTTTGCATTGCATTTCATGTTCAATTTAGGTTTCTTGCAATGAATTGTTGATTTTATTTTGGAGGATATATTTTGGCAACATTGAGTGTTGCAGGATGCAGAGTTTATTTTGATTGATGCTAAGTAATTTAATCACCAATCGTAGCTTTTCAATATATAGGCTGTAATCATGACAGCCAATCACAAAAATTCAGGAGAATGTTGGTGGGACGGTAACAGAAAAATAGTATAAAGGTGAGAGAAAATGGCGTCGGGAGTTCAGTCAGTATTAAAATTTTGAGGAGTTATTTCAAGTGGATAAAGTGTATATTATTATTGACTGTATTGGTGAAGATTAAGGGTGGATTACGGCATTTTGCTGAGATAAGTATAAATTATAATTACATACTATTTTAAGAGGTTATGTTAGGTTATCATTATCGATTTCTAAACAATTGGCTTTTGGAATATTTTGAGACAGATCTTGTAGTGATATTTATTAAAATCAATATAATTATAAAATCAACTTTAATAGTTCATCGTTTTTATATAATATTATGTTTTAATATCATTGGCTGTTCAATAATTTTTAAAGATCAACTATACCAGTTTCTTGCAGTTTCTTCTGGATAGAATGTGATTCTAACATACACAACAAACTGGAATGAACAGAAATTAAAATCTATTCATGGTTATCTTTGTGTTTATTTTTAACCTACTAGCAGTGTGGTCTAATGTCTTTGACATTTTCAGAAGTGGGATCCTACAGAGGTAGGATCCCACAGCCCACATACAATTGGAGCACGAGGCCACTTCCTGATGCAATTGGAGCATGAGGCCACTTCCTGGGAGGCAGTACATCAAATCAGTATCCGGATTTAGTGGTAGGATCTAATTAAATTATTATTACCGATAGTTATGCTGGGACGGTACCCGCATTTTATCTAATGTTTATACAAATTCGATCGTCCTACAATTGGTGGTTTAATAATAATTATTAGATTTTCCTAGCAGGTTTATTTTACTGTTATACAGGTATTACTTATGTTCCAATTATTTTCCGTTACGTTCCATACAGGAATTATAGAAGAAAGCATAAATTTATGGTTCGATTTACATGGTGCCGTTTGGGATATTGTTTTATTAATTGGTTAATATCAGGATGGTTATGGTTATGGTGGTACGACATGTGATCTTGGTTTTCAAAAGTTTTTATTATTTTCTATATACCCTTATTTTGAGATTAAGTGGTTTAAGTTTTGCTGTTCAGTGCCGTATTAATGATCATTTGATAATTTGGTTTAAATTTAACGTATTTCGAAGTTATCAACAAAAAGTAATTATTCTACTTAAAACAAATTATTAACAAAAGCAAAGTTTTCAAGCAAATATTCTAAATTAAGAGTAAATACTTAAATTTGAAAAACGAATCTTATACGTAACTATTGATATTAGTAATGCTACATATTTCTTGATCTAGTTCCTCAATAAAACTTTCTTGTTTTACTACTTGCACTGCAAACGTTTTAGTATAGTTTGTTTACTTTAATTCTTAAATGCCAATTAAATCGTCAACAAAAATACTATGACAGGATGGCGTGAGCAGTCCAATTTTTTAGCGTATTTTGACTTGCTAAATTATTATTATATTGTTCATTTTAAAACGAAAGGATTGTAAATGGAGTTTCATTGAAGTGAATTTTTGATTATGGCTGTTTTATGGGGATTTTGTCGTATTTGGGTTGGAAGAAGATTCTTCTAGATGAAAAAAAGAGAGGAAACTGGAGTACCTGTGTCGTGGCCCTAAGTATGACCCTCTACTATTAATTATTCAGGGCAATATACAAGGCAAAAGGGGCGTGGGACAGAGAAGGACATCCTGATTCCTGACTGAAGCACATACACCAGTGGTTCAATTAAATCATCCGATCCTTATTTAGATCTGCAGTGTCGAATGTTCAAGTTGCCAATATTATCACCAACCTTCGATAGAAGAGGCACCGATAGAAGTATTTGGGTTTATTTTTGCGTTTAAATTGATTACTGTTCTGGCAAATTCTTCTCATCCGAAACACAACTGTCGCGGAGTATCGTTGAAAGTATTGAGCAACAATTTAAAGATTTCAGATTTGTAACTCTGGAGTTTTGCTATCGGCTTTAGTTTCACTTATTTTTACTGAAGTTTGCTATTAATTGCGTTTTCAAAAATTTAATTGATAGATAGTTTGAGTGTTGATATTGTAGAGGCGATGGAGTTGATATGGTAGAGTCGATAGAGTTGATATGGTAG
Source organism: Erebia epiphron (assembly GCA_963932025.1). Lineage (NCBI taxonomy): Eukaryota > Metazoa > Arthropoda > Insecta > Lepidoptera > Nymphalidae > Erebia > Erebia epiphron. Next base: position 25,305,509 of record OZ009948.1, read on the forward strand.
AGTCGATAGAGTTGAATTAACAGAGCTGATAGTTGGTATAGTTGTTATAATAATATGATTACCTAAGAAAATTTAATTATTGTTATAAATGAAATTCACAAATGTGAAGTACTTAATTCAGATTTTAGTGTCACGTGTTTCGTATTGCTTGTTGACAAAAGCCTCCTCGGTGCGCTCTACCTCGAAACGTTTTGATCTCAATCTTCGTGTCTATTTTATTTAGAATGTCGGTTACTTTTGTTTGCTTTCTTATACCTCGGCTACTGTGTCGGTCTTTGATCTTTACTACAAGCATACTTCTTGCCTCGTGGTGGTACCTTCTCGTGGTTTGCATTAAGAGCCCAGGTTTCGCAACCATAGGTTAAGCATGGTAAGACACAAGTTTTGACTACTCTATTTGTAAGCGCAATCCAAGTCATAAGTCTCTTGCTCCATTCATTTGCAACCCTTCTCTAAATTTCTTTTGTTGTTAGAATTAGATCTTTAACGGAAATTATCTGCCCTAAATAGATATATTCGTCAATGTAGTCAATATTTATCCGTCTATTGTAATGTGATAGGGAGGGTCTATATGGAGAGACTATAGTTGATGGTTTTTAACTATATGAGTTATTATAAGAAGTCTTATGAACGGAATGGCAGAGTAATGCACTAGACGAAAGTAAAGATCCGGTCACTAATAGAGACGCATTGACACAGCAAGGTTAGCAGATCAAAAATCATGTAAACATAGTGGACTAAGGCCAACTCGCTGCAGAAAACTTCAAAAGACTGAAGTTGATTGGTTGTTGACTGAGAAATATGATGCACGGGAAAACCGGCGTCGAGGATTTGAATAGGATATCTACTCATAGATGCTTTCATCGTTATCATCTCCGAAGACAAGATAACAGAGTGTAAAAGTGGGGACTTCCATACAGTTCTGCTGCTGCTGATTTTGTTTTCGTCATTTCCGAACTGTTGAAGATGCTTTCATCATAATCTCCAAAGATAAGAGGACAAGTAATATATACTGCTGCTGCTGCTGCTGAGTTTGTTTTCATGATCTCCGAGCTGCTGAAGATAAGAAGACTAGAAACATACTGCTGCTGCTGAGGTTGTTTTCATCATCTCCGAGCTGCTGAAGATGAGAGGATTAGAAATATACTGCTGGTGCTCACATAGTTGATGCTGATGAGGACAAGGAGTGTAGAGCGAAGACTCATAAACAGTTGTGCTGAAGGTATCTACAGTACTTAAGGTAAGTCGCATGTTAAATGTGGCGAAATTTTTGAGTTATGTCTCAAGTCAAAATCTCTGGCCAGGTGCAGTAGCTGGGAGTATAAAAATTGGACTTGGCACTACAAATATTAAATAGCTGGTTACCAGGTTACAACATACAGATTTGACTACAAGTAAGTTTTACCTTGGATACCCCTATTGTACTCCGTCGGTGAATGGATCAGTTGGACGTGTCTGATGGCGACTTATGAAGACTGTACTAGAGGTAATGATTGGTCTTGATTATTACTAATTGGTTACCCAAACAAGTTGGTAATATAAGGCCTACCCGAACAAGTTCGTAATAAAACTTAAAAGAAGTTCGTAATTTCGAGTTTAAAGATTTAATAGAAGTTAAAATATTATACTGTTTGGATAATCGATTAAAATTAAGTTGCAAGGTTTGCGACTAAGTGATTTGGAAAAAGCCGCAGTGGCTAAATGGTTTTATTGGAAGTGGCTAAATGGAAATTTGGAAATATTTGTGGCAAAAAAAAAATGGTTCTAATGGTTATAAATGGTTTTACTTGGCAAAAATATATGATGGTTTATTGGAATATATATGAGAAAGTTGAAAAAAATGGTTTTAATGGTTTTTAATGGTTGCCACTTGGAAAAATGGTTATAATGGTTTATATGGTTGCCACTTGGAAAAATGGTTATGACGGTTGCCACTATTTGGTTCTGGAAGGTTATACTGGTTATTACAGATTTCTTTGGACAGTTGCAATGGTTGCGACTGAAAGGTTTGAATAGTTTTAATGATTGCAAATAAAACTTTTGTAAATGAATTTGATAAAAAGCTGAGCAAAATGTGTATTTTGGTAAATGGTCATATTTAATGATTATTATGATTATTTGTTAAATAGGCCTGATTATCTAAGTGTGTTTATTTTGGTAATAAATAAATGAACAGCTCTTCCATATATAAATAATGAATAATATACTTGAATAACGGGAAATTAATGGAAACTATCTGATAAATGCGTATACTCTTCTTATAAACAGATGTATTTTATGAGTCGGTGCTTTATAAAATCTTGTGAAAATCTCTTTGAAAATAAACTATGTACTTTATTTTGCTCGCAATAGAGTCTTCATATTGGTCAAGTAACAAAAGAAAAAAGCAGTGGGGAGCAAGGGATTGATTGGTCGTTACTACATAGAGTTCATTTTTCTCCAAGGTTAGGTTGCTTGGTTGTTCTCATGTATGCGGTGATCGAACCTATTCATACCAATTTTTCTTTGCAGGGACGCAAAGAGGCGTCAGGATGGGCGAGTGTGAGGAATGAACGCTATTCGCAGTGTTGTTGCGATGCTGAGTTGTGATTCATAGGTGATTTTGCATTGCATTTCATGTTCAATTTAGGTTTCTTGCAATGAATTGTTGATTTTATTTTGGAGGATATATTTTGGCAACATTGAGTGTTGCAGGATGCAGAGTTTATTTTGATTGATGCTAAGTAATTTAATCACCAATCGTAGCTTTTCAATATATAGGCTGTAATCATGACAGCCAATCACAAAAATTCAGGAGAATGTTGGTGGGACGGTAACAGAAAAATAGTATAAAGGTGAGAGAAAATGGCGTCGGGAGTTCAGTCAGTATTAAAATTTTGAGGAGTTATTTCAAGTGGATAAAGTGTATATTATTATTGATTGTATTGGTGAAGATTAAGGGTGGATTACGGCATTTTGCTGAGATAAGTATAAATTATAATTACATACTATTTTAAGAGGTTATGTTAGGTTATCATTATCGATTTCTAAACAATTGGCTTTTGGAATATTTTGAGACAGATCTTGTAGTGATATTTATTAAAATCAATATAATTATAAAATCAACTTTAATAGTTCATCGTTTTTATATAATATTATGTTTTAATATCATTGGCTGTTCAATAATTTTTAAAGATCAACTATACCAGTTTCTTGCAGTTTCTTCTGGATAGAATGTGATTCTAACATACACAACAAACTGGAATGAACAGAAATTAAAATCTATTCATGGTTATCTTTGTGTTTATTTTTAACCTACTAGCAGTGTGGTCTAATGTCTTTGACACTTGAGTACTTTTGGCTGTTACATTACAATCTAAACAAGGCGTCAGAGCTAATCAAGAGGTGATCTTGCTAACGAGAAGAGCCAGAAATAAATGCTGCGCTTGCTTTTTTAAAAAAATCTGCTGCAACAATAGTCCATATTTATTACTAGCTGATGCCCGCGACTACGTCCGCGTGGATTGAGGTTTTTTGGTTTCCGCGGGAACTCCTTAATTTTCCGGGATAAAAAGTAGCCTGTGTTATTCCAGACTATAATCTATCTCTGTGCCAAATTTCATCCAAATCCGTTCAGCCTTTCGGGCGTGATTGAGTAACAAACATACATCCATACATCCAAACTTTCGCATGTATAATTTTAGTATAGAAAAGTATAGATTCATACATATGTATCTAATAAGCTGGAACTAAGTGCTGAGAGATAGACAATGGTCAACATTCTAGGAATCAAGAAGTAAATACCTGGGCCCAGTCAAAGAGATGAGATGGTCAAAGATTTTCACGTTGAGTGGAGTTCCCTCTTCGGCCTTTATGTTGCCAAGATCGCCCACGTGGCGTATGTGATCCCGCGGGCCTCCGTGACGTCCCTGAAAGCGTTTAAGAACGTTATCGAGTTACGACATCCATTCATTAATCATCATCTTAATTCATTACTGGTGCAACTAAGCACCTGCAATCTCCTCTGAATGATAATAATGTCCTCCCGACCGAATATCGGCCACGGCGGTCGGCGAGAGATTAGCCATCTGCGCGGAAGATATTAAAGTGCACAAGTGTGTACGCAAACACAGGTGCACTGTCTGTTCCTTTACTCTCGTAGCCCAATTGGAAGGGAAATCCGACACGACCGGAGGAGATCTGGCAAAGGACCAACGGCTATACCTGTTCTCCGAGGCACGGGGGTGAAACACCACCAATGGACCAATCTCCATACAGTTGCCGTTAATATCGCCCCTGTGATGCACATGCAAGCCATTTAAACCCGCAGGGAAGTCCATAATAATTAACTAGTTGCCTTAAATTGTCCCCGGACTAATAGGGACTATAAGGGACGATTTGTGTGCAGATATAATTAACTACTTACATAATAAGCTATGAAATGAGGACCAATCTCCATGCAGTTGCCGTTAATATCGCCGCTCTGGTGCACATGCAAGCCGTGCAGACCGGCAGGCAAGCCGGTCACGTTGCCTTCAATCGTCACCGGGCCGTTGGGGACGATTTGCGTGAAGATCAGATCGCCTTCCACTCCTGATTCTTGATCGGCTTCCAAGTGGACGATCGCTTTGAGACCTGGGCCAGTTTGGTGGTGCTGAAAGCAAATGGCATTTTCATGGATTACCTACTTAAGTAATGTCATTCGTTCCGTTTGCCGTGGAGACCCTGGGGCCACGGATTCTTAGTATGTTTATGATAGGTACGGTACACTTCAGCTTCATCCGGTGACAGAAGGATTGGCCCATTTTTTTGCGCCAGGCTGTCCAGCGCGGACAAATCAAATTAAATTATTTTTATTCAAATAGACTTTTTACAAGTTCTTATGAATAGTCAAATGAATCTACCACTGGTTCGGAATGCCGTTCCTACCGAGAAGAACCAGCAAGAAACTCGGTGGTTGCTCTTTTGAAAAAAAATAAATAGTATATTTTATGTTTACAATAATCTACATACAACATATACAGATACATAAGTAACCACTGTCCTGAGCATTGCTGGAGCGAGTCAAATCCATGCGCCTTTGTCATTAATATAATCTTCGACAGTATAATAAGCTTTTTTTAGGAGCATTTTTTTAATGGTTATCTTAAACTTGTGTAAAGGCAAGTTTATAATAGGTTGAGGAATTTTGTTAAAGAATAGTATGCTCATTCCCACGAACGACCTTCGGACTTTAGTGAGGCGGAGCGATGGAGTCACGAGCCTATGACGGTTTCTAGTTGGCCTATCGTGCAGATCGCATATTCTTTTGTAATTCTGAATGTGCTGTTTTACAAAGATTAGATTACTGTAAATATACTGCGAGGCTACTGTAAGAATACCTATTTCCTTGAATTTCTCCCTAAGGGATTCACGTGGTTTTAAATTATAAATTGCACGTATTGCCCATTGGTATAGTAACCATAGAGTAAGGTAAGCAGAGCCTCGTTAATCCGGACTCCCGCTTGTTCGGTGATCGTTGTAATCCGGCCGGGCAATGGGGTTCGCGGGGGAGGCGGGTGTAGGTGCGGGCAGCCGGCTGCCATGAGCCAACCTGTGTCCTGTCGTCAGTCTTTTGTTCATCGCCTTCCGTCTACAGTGTCAATTTGGCGCGCTCGCTAACATCATAGCGCCCATTAAAAGACAAATTGCGGATTACAGAAATGTTAGATATAGGTGACAGCTACCCTATCATTTCTCGGAAGTTTTATAGGCAGTTCAACTGTAGGCGACATAAAGAAGAACAAAGACAAAATCTTGAAGTTTGTTAGCCTAACAGAACGTGGTCCCGGTGTACGAAAAACATGGCATACTATAATCCGACCGCCTCAATCATAGGGTCTTGTTTTTGCCTTGTTTACGATAAATACTTTTATCTAAAAAACTAAAAACTAACTAACTAATGGTTCGCCCCGAACTGAGACCTCGCGGTATCCATAAGATAGTTTATTATTTGTAAGCACAAACGAATAAACTTTTACAGAGCGCCGTAAAAAATATTTTTCATGCCACCATCTCGGAAAGAGTATTTTTACTCTTCGATATCTGAATGCAAAAGCCGTTATTATCCTCTTGAGGATAAAGTAAATTGAATTTAGAACATTGTGTGCACGTTAGTAAATATATCACTCGTCTATAAAGTTTGTGAATTCAAAACATCATTAAAACCTATTTACTTATACCTCTATGGTGCCGAATTTCCATACAACCGTTTTTAATTTGTTAAAAACTCACACTCGTAACCTTCTTGGTGTACCTACTTATTTAATTTGCTTTGCGCGCACCATTTTCTTTCACCTCATGTCATTTCCTCGCTGAGGTGGGATGAAAAGTTGCGTGTTGCACTCGAGTGAAAAGATTTTTCACCTCGAGCTCTTTTGATTCCCTCGCTAACGCTCAGGATTCTAATTTTAGAATCCTTCGCTTGCTCGGTCATCTAAATTGAGCACGCGGTTAAAAAACAACTTTTCACTCTTGTATAGTTCTATTACTTCGCATTCGCTTCTATGAGAGCCCCACTGAAATAAAGATTTTTATAACTTTTTAAGCCATATTCGGCTGGAGGCCATCGTATGAAACTTAAAGTCATTACATGCACTTAACAATATATTACTACTATTCAAATTATACGTAAGCTAACTTTTTTTTCGATACGAGCGTATGTTTCAAGAGTGCAGGAGAAATTTTGACTTGCTATCGTACATAGTTTTTTCTCCGTTGAGTTAATATAACGGGTAACTTTAAATGTAATCGGAAGGTCCGTAGCTACATATAGGTGAGCGGCAAGAAGTGAAACGCAAATTCGCATAACTTCATCAACAAGGTGAACAATATTATGTCAGCTAAAGGAACCCTAAAGCACGCACTAGTAGCTGATTTGACTTTCTTTTGCTAATAAATAATTGGGTATTTGACACCTATTCAAATGAATTTCTTTTTTAAATAAATAAGCTTCGCTTCGCTCGGTCACATAGTTTGTAATAAAATCGTAATTAACAAAAAAAAAAAAACAAAAAACCAGACTGCGCCTTGATAAATTTTATTAATGTTATACGTGAGGTTATACGATTTAAATGGATAATAATGAAATACTTCAATTCATGTTTTGGTATCCAAGCAGTCGGGTTTTTTGTTTTTTTAATTAGGTACTTTTTTTATTAAGTATATTGCAAAATAGGCTTGCGTGTGACGAAAGTCATCTTCTCTATATACATAAAACTCTCGTGTCACAATGTTAGTTTACCATACTCCTCCGAAACGGCTTGACCGATTTTTATGAAATTTAATATGCATATTCAGTAGGTCTGATAATCGGCTACTATCTATTTTTCATACCTCCACGCGGACGGAGTCGCGGGCATCAGCTAGTATTAATATGAATAATAGAATAATAATTTTCTATTGAAAGCAATGATGAGACGATGAGAATGATGGTTTGAGCACACCGTAGATACCTGGGCATTTTTAGAATTGCTGTCCTTGACACCGTGTAAAGAGGAAGACAAAGTCATTACGTACACGCAATGCCTATGTTAGTTTAGTGCATCCATTTTCCATCACTTATCCCATCTTATCACGTAGGTATCCCAAAATTCTGAGGTTTATATTATGAACGTTCTACGTTATAGCGTTATGCATTGTAAAATGTGTGTATGTATCTATAGTACTTGATGTGTAAAAAAACCTAGAATTATGTTTTAATTTTAATTTGCATATATCTACTAGCGACGCTGTTACCGTGTCAGATAAGTTTGTGGGACTTCACTGTGGCGTTGCCAGACGTCCCGATTTTGGCGGGACGTCCCGATTTTTAATGTCCCGCGCGGGACAGGCTCAGTCCCGCTTTTCGGAGAACTCGACCATGCACGCAGTGTGCTGAGGAAGCGTGGGCGGGTGGCACAGACAGGTGTGTAGGTACCTGCCACCCGCCTGGCGCGTAATGCTCCGCAGGCTATTGTTTGGAACACCATATTTTTCTAATGAATGAAACTTTTTTGATTTTGATTCCTGTTTTTTTTATTCTGAAGACGAATAAGACTCAACTATACCTACTTATAACGATTTAAAATATTACATTTTTATTGAAATACATTTTCTATGGCTATTTTTGCTATCTATTGTCACGTAAACGTAATTTAAATTCAAATAAAAAGATAAATATTTGAAAACTTCTGACAATATATACGTTTATTTTACTATGTCCCGCTTTCGACGGAAGAATCCCGCTGTTTTCACTCAAAAAGGTCTAAAATCCCGACTTGACAAAAAAAAAAACTGGCAACGCTTCACTTCACCTATGGATTATTGGTAGGGAGTAGGGACAAGTGGAACAGGCCTTGAATGTTGCATCTACTTATACCTACCTACTTATAATGTTTTATGCTTTAGAAAAGACGTGCAATCAAAATCTCTACTTCCTCTATTAATAAACATAAACAATGCAATCGTGGCTTCCGTATTATGGTAATATCGTACCTAACCGATATGATCTCACATTGGTTAATAATTATTTTGTAACTAAGTACTTAGCTGATGCCTGCGACTTCGTCCGCGTGGATTAAGGTTTTTAATTCCCACGGAAACACCTTAAATTTTCGGGACAAAAAGTAGCCGATGTCACTATCCAAGTCCTCAATTATACCCATGCAAAATCACGTTGATCCGTTGCTTTGTTGCGGCGTTATTTAAGGACAACCCAGCAAACCAACAAACAAACACAATTTCGCATTTATAATATTAGATGTTATTTTAGTAAGACGTATCATTATCATAGTTCTATGGTAATTAACTACACTGTTTAACTTTAGCTATACTGAGTTTAACAGTTACGTTCAATCAGGAAACCGCGAGTATTTAAAATGTTGCATACTTTTTGGTTATCCTTGATTTAATAATTTTGAAATACCTAGGTAGATAATTATGATATAAATTTTAAATAAACTTAAATGAAAATATCAAAATGATCTCTACAACGGCGGGGAAAAGAGCTGAGCTGATACCTTATATCCTTAAAGCGCTAAACAAATTTTCATAAAATTTTCTTTTTATATAGGCAAGGGGTCGTCCACTCCTTCTCCCCTGGATACGTGGTGAGGTTTTAGTCTAACCCTCATAACTACTATAAGTAATATTAATATGTACTTACCCGTATCGATAAGGTTGTCTGGAAGAGACCGCTATACTAATTTTGCGATAAAACCGCCTTAATGTAGCTAAGTTTTAACTGCCTCGTTGGTCTAGTGGTTATAGTATGTTCGACTGCGGCCGACGAGGTCCCTGGTTCGAGTCCCGGGTCGGGCCATAACATGTATTGGGTTTTTCTGGCAAAAAATTCTTAGTACTAGCCCGGAGTTAGTGTTTCACCCCCGTGCCTCGGAGAGCTCGTTAAGCCGTCGGTCCTGCGCCTGACCTCTCACTGGTCGTGTCGGATTTTCCGTCCCATCGGGCTATGAGAGTAAAGGAACAGAGAGTGCACCTGTGTATGCGCACACATTTGTGCACTATTATGGGGCTGTGTATTCTGTGTAACACAATCTCTAAACTAAACTAAAATGGCAGCTTTAATTCTAGATCTGCCCCTTTCCGTAGGAAGTATTGTGAAAGGGTTAGCAATATTTGTAATGCTCTAATTTTAGTTTAGTTTAGAGATTGTGCACTACAGAATCAGCCCCAATATCTCCCGCGCAGATGGCTAATCTCTCTGAAGATAGGCCGCCGTGGCCGAAATTCGGTCGGGAGGACATTACCTAAGTCTTAAGTTTTCATGTTTGTTGTCTGTTTCTTTTGTGTTTTTGTGGTGTACAATAAAGAATATACATATACATACATACATACATACCCTTTGATTATTTATTAGATACCTGTGTTCAAAGTAGGCACCTACGTCTGTCTTTTTTAATGACGCTATTTAACAGTCTACCCAAGGTACCTATTACGTGGTACGTCTTGGCGTGATTTCCTGAAATCCGATTAGTAGGATACAAACGTCTAGCTTAGCTTACCTACATAATTCAATAATGAGTTTTCTGCTAATTACTAAAAGCCTGTTTAAAGGTTTATAGTGAAGCCTTTGAAATCCTGACTTTACGAGTTACGACTGTACTCTGGTCAAAAGATTAAGCTAATCTATCCTAGCAATAAATGTATGTAAGTAAACATATCCAACTCCAATAAGCATGATGACTGATTTTGAAAAATGGTCAGATTATGTTCGGAAGTATCTACTATTTCAAAAATATATCTTATTTCAGCAGAAAAATAGTTAAAGTTTAGTAGATAAAATTAGCATTTGAAATTTAAATTTTAAAATTCACGCCAAAACGTTCGGCGGTGTCATGGCGTCGTTGTGACGTCACTTTTGTTTTTACCAATGTACTCTGTGCAGTGTGCAGAAAGCAATAGTGTGATTTTCAAAGCTCGAAAACAAACAATTGTGACGTCATTCGCTTCTTTGTGTTTTATGCAATATGGCGGATTGCTGTATTTTATAGTTTTATTTTATCAAAATAAATAGCAATCTCACTCGATATTGAAAAATAAATACATTTTTTATAATCCATGAATCCTATTTCGATAAATTCATAATTGCATTGATTCTTGGTTACTGTCATCATGCCTATTTTTCGAAGTCATGTGCGTTTTAAGAAATTACTTAGTATCACTTGCTTCAAACGGTGAAGGAAAACATCGTGAGGAAACCCAGCACGCCTGAGTTCTTAATGTTCTCAAAGGTGTGTGAAGTCTGCCAACCCGCACTTGGCTAGCGTGGTTGACTATGGCCGAACCCTTCTCATTCCGAGAGGAGACTCGTGCTCAGTAGTGTGCCGGCAAGATGATAAGAGAAGTAAGAATGTGTCTCTCTGTAAGCACTAAGCAGGGCCCATCCGTTTATTCAAATTCGATTTTGATGACGAATTTTGATCCAACTTCCGGGGGGAGAAGTCAGGTTATATAGGATTTATATTTGGGTACATATTGGAGGCTCTAGAATCCTATCTAGAAGTGGCTATAGCAAAACAACAAAATCATCAGACTTAGAACAATCTTTATCTACACACATAGGTACAATTAAGTATAAATTGATAGATAAACAAGATAGTATGAGCCGTTTCCTAGTAAATTAATGCAATTAGCTATAGGTACATACTTTAATTGTTTTTATTGCCGACCTTTATTTTTGGAAGATTTTTCGTAATTTTGTGAATGGCGATGGAAATCTTTAATTACCTGGTCGAAGGAATGTATACATCGAAATTATATTCCCACCATAGTATTTTTTTATTAATTATCATATTAACCGACTTCAAAAAAAGGAGGAGTTTCTCAATTCGACTGTATTTTTTGTTTAAATGTTTGCTACCTCAGAACTTTTGATTGGGTGGACCGATTTGGATGATTCTTTTTTTATTTGAAAGGGCATACTTCCCAAGTGGTCCCATATAAATTTTATCGAAATCGGTCGAGCGGTTTTTAAAATATCAACGATAAAATAAGTACTTTGTATAGCGTGTGCATGTTGTTGTAAAGTTGGCGCGGGAGTTTGAAGTCGGTTGTTTAAAAATAATTTTTTATGTTAAATTATTACACGGATGCTTAAAAAAAGAGGTTTAATGTTTTAAGTGTTCATGTAGGTAGGTATGCTATGTGAGTTTCTTTATTCCACCATAACTTCTAAATGTCTATCGCTAGAATTCATATACTTTCTCCCGAGTGATACTGGCTATAATTTTTTTTTAAATCAGCGTGGCACGGCATTCATGTTTTTTATTATTTTTTAATTTTATGCTCAAGTAAAACGAATGAAGTCCTACAGTCAATTGAGCTTATTGGAAAAATCCATACTAATATTATAAATGCGAAAGTGTGTCTGTCTGTCTGTCTATCTGTCTGTCTGCTACGCTTTAACGCCCCACCTGTTCAACCGATTTTGATGAAATTTGGTATAGGGATATTTTGTATCCTGGGGAAGGACATAGGCTACTCTTTATCCCGGAAAGTTAAGAAGTTCCCGCGGGAATCAAAAACCTTAATCCACGCGGACGAAGTCGCGGGGCATCATCTATTAGTGCCTAGCTTCTTCACTCGGGCGATTTTCTCATCTTCTCTATACATATAAAATTCTCGTGTCACAATGTTAGTTACCATACTCCTCCGAAACGGCTTGACCGATTTTTATGAAATTGAATATAATATGCATGTTCAGTAGGTCTGAGAATCGGCTACTATCTATTTTTCATACCTCCACGCGGACGGAGTCGCGGGCATCAGCTAGTAATCTTATAAAAATCTCAAGCATTTAAGTCGCGCTTTGACATTTTAGCCATCCAGTTTAGCGGCTAAATGGAGTGACTGATACGAGATCAAAGCGAGTGACTGAGTGACTAAAATGTGGCTAACAGCCAATAGGATAAACTTTAGTCTATTAGCCTCACTAAACTTAGGCAAATAGCCAATAGGCTACGCTTCAGCCTGGCCTCAGTTTGTAATAGTTATTATTGATCGACTAAATAATTAAACTGATTTTAGCTCCCGAGACTTTAGACCTCAACGGGCTCCAGGCTATAATTGGAATCGACGCCATAGTATGAATTATCTACTATTACAATTATTGTAATTTTGTTACCTACGCTTCGTAATTTCCTATTTTTATAGCACAATACGTGTACATACGTACGTACAATAGTACGTGTTAAATACCTTACTATAAGTTACTTACCTCGCCCAATTGTATTTGCTTTTGTGATCGATCACCCACGGGGTAGCCTGTTCCCAGTTCCTGAAAAAATTAATAAGAGTCTATATTAATTAAGAGAAATAAGCCCCACTTCGAAAGAGTGAAGTTTAATGCAGTGCTAAAGAGTCATGTAGAGCTATGAGATAATATAAAGTGCTTTTAATTTATTGCAAGGTATTCTGCATTATGCTGAGCTGCAATGTCTTTTTTCAACCGACTTCAAAAAAAGGAGGAGGTTCTCAATTCGACTGTATTTTTTTTTTTTAATGTTTGTTACCTCAGAACTTTTGACTGGGTGGACCGATTTGGAAGATTCTTTTTTTATTTGAAAGGGCATACTTCCCATGTGGTCCCATATAAATTTTATCGAAATCGGTTGACCGGTTTTGTAAAGTTGGCGCGGGAGTTTGAAGTCGGTTGTTTAAAAAGAATTTTTTATATTTAATTATTTCAGGCTGTGCTACACACGACATAACGTTACGTGGTGCTTCAAGTATGACTTGACCATAAGTTTAATGCTCATGTACTGGAGGGGCCAGGGCAACACTGTGTGGCACAATGGTGTTAATAAATGGGGTTTCCATAAAATTATACATCATACTAATATTATGAGTGTGTTTGTTTGTGGGTTTGTCCTTCAATCTATGGGACCACGAGAGTCACTAAGACATAAATTTAAAGAAATCAATATTATGACAGTGCACAACCAATATATATTTGAAAATTTAGTATACGTGCATAAACACATTGATAAATTCAAGAAGAAAAGTGATTGTCATAATGTCAATACTAGAAATAAAAATAAACCTGTAATGCCTGCTTCTAGGCTTTGTAAAACTAGCAATTCGTTTGTGGGAAGCAGTGTCCGCTTCTACAATAAGCTCCCAGAAGGCATGTTGAAGATGTCTCTGAATAAGTTCAAAGTTAATGTAAAACGTAAACTCATTGAAAAATCTTATTACCATGTGAAGGATTACTTGAATGACAAGGAAGCTTGGCAATAATTTGCTCTAATGGCTCTGATAGTTCCTTAGTTAAGATTATTTGTGAGATGGTGATAATGAAAAAAAAAACCCCGGCTGAGTTTGTTGTGGGCTCTTCTCAGACCAGGGCGCGTTTGGAACCCTCGTAGCTTTAGTTTTAAGAAACCGTAACCGATTATCACCATCGTGTTTTTTTAAGTAAGTAATTTTTAACGTCAATAAGTGTACCTACAGTGTACCTATATTGAATAAATGATATTGAATTGAATTGAATTGAATTGAATTGAATTGAATTGAATCACGCCGTAACGGAGCAACGGATCGACGTGCTTTTCGGCATGGGTATAGTTACTTATATAGTACAGGGGACGTGGAGACTGACATAGGCTATTTATTCCGGAAAATTAAGGAGTTCCCGCGGGAATAAAAAAAACTAAAACCACGTGAACGAAGTCATTCTTTCTTTTACTGTCTATCGGCTTTAAAAATAATCGTACTTACATATAAATAGGGCTCCATAAACACTTCATATAGAGCACTCTGGTAGTCGTCCACGGCGGGTATAGCTTTTATCACCAGGTTCCTGCCATACCCGGGTATGCCTTGCAAGCTTTTACCGTTCAACACTGATATCAACCAAACGAATTGACCGAAAAATATATGCAGCCGTAAATTCATTTTTAAACTATAACAATCACTTGTAACTGTTTGAAAAATCTAATTCTGAATCAGTAGGTACGTTTTTTTTAAAACACGTTTTTTTGTTTTTTTTAAATAGTGCTGGAAGCTTTCGTTTTAATAAGAATAAAGAAAATTAATATTGTAGGTAATCAAATTGCAATAATTTTGTTAAAAACGGTAGGTAAGGAGAAAGAACAGTGTAAATCCGAATAATTGTTGGTAAAGGTCCGGATAAATAAACGAATTTGTTTACAATGATAATATTTGTAACAATAAAATAATTGTAAAAAGTATATCTATATTTTTGTTAATACGCGTAGTTTTATCAAAGGTTTGGTTAACAATGAGTTGCTATTTAGACTCGAGGTGGTTTAAGCTTTTTTTCTCAGTTCGTGTAATGAATCCGTGAGGATGGTTGTCATTATTAGGATTAGGTCTTCGTGAGTTGCCAAGGTTCTATGATTGAGAGGCGTGACGTAATTTGGGGCCACGGCATTAGTATTGTGACGAGCAATACGATAAGCGACGCCAGCAGGGCGACCGCGTATCTTTTGCATCAATCATTGATAAATCGCAATCACCTCCGATTGGCTGAATTTATGGTATTCTTGCTGCGTCAGTGGATTTCGCCCAATAGTGGAAGAGTGTTAACCAATCAGAGTTGATTGCGATGTATCAATAATTGATGCAAAAGACACGTGGTCGCCCTGCAGGAGTCAGTGGGCGATGCTCATACCTTAAAATACCTTCGGATTGGAAAAGGCTGGTAGCTTATATGGCGCGTTCTTTATTCCTTTCGTACTTTCATCGATTATGGGAAGATTAGTGGAAGAAATTATGAAATAGTAAGCCACCAGCCCGAAAAGTATCGCGAAATACTTTTACCTATTCTTGACCAGATGATGCAGGATTAATTCCGACAGCGTTTCCTTAAATTTTCGCGATAAAAAGTAGCTTATGTCCTTCACCTGGATAGGTACAACATAAGTCTGTATCGAAACATCTGTATCGAACATATCGAAATCGGTTGAAAAGATGGGCCGTGAAAGTTTAGTGGACAGACACACTCTCTCATTTTTAATATTACTATGGATTTACTTTACGAAATAAACTTTCCCGGAAAAAAAATCACCTTTAACAGCTTTACACCTAACACTAAGGTACTGGAACTAGTCCACAAAAACAGAGATGTCCACCATCTTGCGGAGCAAAATGGCTTTCTTCAGACATCTACAAAATATGGGAGCCCAATTCTCACTTCCAAGATTAGTTTTGGAAAGAAGAATTGCAGGCAAGTGAGCTCCAAGTCGCCAAAGGCGCAAATGGTTGGACGATGTAAGGGAGTGGACGGGGCTTAGCTATCCGAAGCTCAAAGATGCGGCACAAAACAGAGAAGGTTTTCGGATGATGACCGCCAAACTTCATTTTGAAGAAGGCACGTGCTTCTTCAAAATGGACAACGGATCAACGGGTGTAGGACAACGGGTTAGCGTCATGTAGGTAGATTGTAGCTGATATAATAAAGTCGTGGCCCAGTGTAAAGCCGTTTAGATACGCTATTGTGGACATGGAAGTTGGCAGTTATTTCGTGCAGGTGCTTATGCTCTTAACACGGCAAATAATGGTTTTGCAATTAATCTCAGTTAATTTTAATATTTGTACTTAGTACTCTGGTGGTAGGTATTTGAATATTAAGCTTTGCACGAGACCTGGTAGTCGAGTATCTTGGCAAATTAGATACCTACATACTCAATATTATCCACCACCACCACTACAGCCCATCAACGTCCTGGGCACAGGTCTCCACTCTCACAGGAGAGTGGGAATTAGAGCTTAGACCCACCACGCTACTCCAATGCGGGTTGGTGGGCTTTAACGACTATTATCATGTTAGTTATAATAACCGGGACCGACGGCTTAATGTTATCTCCGAGGCACGGGGGTGAAACACCGCCAACTTCCTGTCTCCGGGGTAGTACTGAGAATTTCTAGTCAGAAAAACCCAATACTCAATTATGGCCCGACCCGGGACTCGAACCCGGGACCTCGTCGGCCGCAGTTGAACATGCCAACCACTAGACCAACGAGGCAGTTACTTAATATTATATTACGAATTAATTTATTAGCAAGTTCACTGGTAAATTACTTACCTAGTTATAATAAGATTTACAGAATAAAATAATGGTACACGAATACGTATGTTTTATTTCCGGACGGATAGACAGAAGGATGCACGTTCAATGGGGAGGCACACTGCCAATTTATCCCGCTAGGTGTCGCATCGTCGCTGGTGTTGTTTACCTGTCAAACACCATATCTTTTTACGCTATAGTTTAATTTTCTTAGATTAATTCATTAAAATGCCTAAATGTATGTGCATTCAAAGGTGATAATAAAGGCGCACACCGTTTTCCTGCTGCTGATGAAAAAATAAGACTATGGTACAAAGCCTTGCGCCAACAAAATTGGAAACCTAGTTCATCGGCTAGGTTATGTATCGCTTACTTTAGACTTGTCAATTTTTATGGCGAGAGCACATACATTGGTTTTTTGCCCAGATTCAATTGAAATAGGACGCCTAATTACCTCAAATATGTACGCAAATGAACCTGACAGTTACCAGCGAGGGTGGCGCCATCTGAGATTAGCTTTGCCTGTCCCTCCCCATTCCTGCCGGTTCCCCAATTTTTGATATGTATTATAAATTCTAGGATTTGCCAATGAATAGAAAGACTACCGATTTAATCGCACTTGACCTCTTTGTCCGATGCGGCCGTGGGAAACTTAAATTTCTTATTCGTAGCACTCGACTTGGTATAGGTAGTTTATGGGTAATACCTTCCCTTATGTTTTTCTACTCAGTGGTAGCAGGTGGCCGTACCTCACGAGGTACCTGACTAGGCTGGCAAAGCTGTCGTGCCTTTCGATGAACTATGCTAACCTGTCATCATTTGAATAAGTATACTCATGTACAGGTAGAGGTTGTTAGTTTTAAGTCTTTTGGACTTTAGGTCTCTACTTTCGACGATTTATTAATAATATTTTCATTTACCTTCTATATCGGGTACCTAATATTAAAAAAATCAAAGATAAAAGAATTAGGAAAGAAATGGCAAAAAAACTAATTGATGACACTGAATAAAACGTCTTAAAATGTCATCCGACGTCAAAATTGTGTAGTGTTTGTCAATTAATTTGATAAATAAAAACAACTTAATAAAAATAAAACAAACTTCTGCTCTAATATCCTTTCCAAAAAACGTGTCTCTGCCATAATGGCTTACGATTGATAAAAAGTCTGATTAGTATGTCAAGCATGGTTACAAGCACAGTTGGGAAGTGATGAATCGCGACTTCGTGTATCATCATGAGGATAGGCCGACTGCGTGGTCTAGAGCGGGGAGTACGATCAACAAGTGGTTGTGGGGAGCGCTGTGCTGTGGAATGCCGGGGATTCCTTGCTACTTCTGCAGGTGCTGCGAGAAGATGGACGACGCTGCGGACAGAGACCGACCGACAGTTAACCGTATGTCTCTTATATTACCTACAACATTGCCATTCATGTAGCTTGGTCTAGAGCGGGGAGTACGATCAACAAGTTAATGTGGGGAGGAGCGCTGTGCTGTGGTATGCTGGGGATTCTTTGCTACTTCTGCTGGAGCTGCGAGAAGATGGACGACGCTGCGGACAGAGACCGACCGACAGTTAACCGTATGTCTCTTATTTATTACCTACAACATTGCCATTGATGTAGCTTGGTCTAGAGCGGGGAATACGATCAACAAGTGGTTGTGGGGAGCGCTGTGTTGTGGCATGCCGGGGATTCCTTGCTACTTCTGCAGGTGCTGCGAGAAGATGGACAACGCTGCGGTCAGAGACCGACCGACAGTTAACCGTATGTCTCTTATATTACCTACAACATTGCCATTCATGTAGCTTGGTCTAGAGCGGGGAGTACGATCAACAAGTTAAAGTGGGGAGGAGCGCTGTGCTGTGGCATGCCGGGGATTCTTTGCTGCTTTTGCTGGAGCTGCGAGAAGATGGACGACGCTGCGGACAGAGACCGACCGACAGTTAACCGTATGTCTCTTATTTATTACCTACAACATTGCCATTGATGTAGCTTGGTCTAGAGCGGGGAGTACGATCAACAAGTAGGTACTCATAGGGGAACTATGCTGTGGCATACCGGGAATTCCTTGCTACTTTCATACTCTTATGTCTAAATAGCTAAAGGCAAACATATTTTATCCTATCGTTTTTATTTAGCAATTGTGTTTTAGAGCGTAGGTGCCACTGAATATTATCTATTTCTATCTATCTAGCTTTGACTTTCGGCTTTAGTTGGTACAGCTAGAGATCCAGCTAGAGATGTACCATCTATGGCCGGATTTATTCGAATGAAAGCCAGTTAATGTTTTATCTTATTTTTTATAGAAGCAACGGCGACAGCGGAGAGAATGTCGCGACCACATCGACCGCACGCCCCTCGAGGGAGGAAGTCCACACCAGAGATGCTGTCAGCTGTCCGTTGCGCGCTTTCTCAGCTCCAGGGTGAACCTGCACCGCCAGTTCCACCAACTGCCTCTCAGTCTGCACACGACTCACCAGAACCAGGTTAAAAAGAAAGGGAGAACCACTAGAACTATAGCATACTAAGTACAAGCTGCAGAGGATTAAGATTAGTTTTTGTTCAATATTCATCGGAAGCATACGTTTTGTGGAAGGAAATCTTCTTCAGAAAAGTTTTCGGGGGAGAAATTGCAGTTTCATCTAATGCTTCTAAATCTGCAACAAACTTGCCTAGAACAGGTTCAGCAGAGAAGAGAGAACTGCTGTTTCCTTTGTTATCATAAATGACACACTCCTCGAGGAGGAAGTCTACACTAGAGATGCTGTCAACTGTCCGTTGCGCCCTCTCTCCCCTCTCTCAGCTCCAGGGTGAACCTACACCGCTGGTTCCACGAACTGCCTCTCAATTTGCACACGATTTGCCAGAACCAGGTTAAAAAAAAAGGGAGAACCACTAGAACTATAGCATACTAAGTCAAAGCTTGAAAGCAAATGCCTGAGGACCTGCAAAAGTTCCATCTATTGTTTCTAAGTCACCGAACTTGTCTTGAGCTTTTAACCAGGTTCAACAGAGAAGAGAACTACCTACTGTTTAAACAAGAGGTGTATTACTTCCTATTAACTTTTTTAACAATCATTGTACAGTGTTATTAATTTACGTTTTATAGAACTTTATTTTAGAATTTTAATAAAATGCCTTTTGATTTTATAAGGGTTTTATTATTACTTTACTCTAATAACAGCAAAGTTACTGGTAATATTTAAAACGAAATAGGTTGACTAAATCTACACTTCCTTCAGTCTTCTTCACAACTTTCGTAACTTACGATAGGACTCTACATCCGCAGGCTGATTAGGTACGTACTACGTATCAGCAAAAGATTCGCGATAGCAAAAATAGCAAAAATTGTACAATATTTGCTGTCTAATTGCAAATTCGTAACAGGTATCGACGATACATAATACGAATTTGCGATTAGACAGCAAATATTGTACAATTTTTGCTATCGCGAATCGTTTGCATGATACGTAATCAGCCTGCCGGTCCGGAAAGCAGTGGTAAAGTTTTGACATGTTAATCATAAGGTACAAATATAGGCTGCGTTCCGGGGAAGGGCATATCACAATATACCTAGGCTTTATCCCGGAATATCAGTCCTTCCACTAAAATTTCAATACCCAAACCACGTCGACGAAGTCGCGGGCATCATCTAATTAGTACCTTAATGTGATAAGTAGTAAAAGACAGACAGTTAGAATCACAGCACAGACCTAGGTATATCTAAGTTAATAAAAACTACTCAAGTGCGTGTCGGAGCTATCGGAACTCATAAGACAGGGTTCCGTACATAGCAATGCTCGTTGCTACTATCTTTGGCGTTCATTGCTCTTATAAACGGTATTTTTTTTAATAGAACTGTCTTAGTAAACTCAGTATTTTTGTGATGGTTATCATTCGCCTCGTACACCAGTAATTCTTTTGGTCTCTAACTTTTCATGTTTAAGGTAGCCTTCTTGCTCCATCACAAAGTTTGTAATAAATCGGACCACGAGACAAGTAATAGGGTCATGGTCCAACTAAAATAGTAGTTGGACCAGCGCCCCTACGTTATGCTGAACGACTTAAATTTGTTCTTCTACTGTTATTAATTCTTATGAAAAAAAACCTTTATACAAAAATTGAGACATGTATAATTTGCTGCTCTACAATAACGCGACGCGCGGTCGGTGGAGCATTTATCGATCTACTACTGCCTGTTAAATCATACAGCCCTGGAGAGTGTCTGGAATGTACAGTGAAAAGTATAATAAGTTTATTTGGCCTTATAAGTTCTTATTAGTATTGTTTAAATTACTAGCTGATGCCCGCGACTTCGTCCGCGTGGTTTAAGTTTTTTTGATTCCCGCGGGAACTCCTCAATTTTTCGGGATAAAAAGGCTATGTCACTCTCCAGGTCCTCAAATATACCCATGCCAAAAATCATGTCAATCCGTTGCTCCGTTGCGGCGTGATTGAAGGACAAACCAACAAACCAACAAACCAACAAACCAACAAACAAAGTGACTTTCGCATTTATAATATTAGTAAGTATAGTATGATTAGTATAGTCTATTTGTACAATGACTGTGACCCACAGCAGAAAAACGAACTGGACGAAACTAAAAAAGGGAACTATACTAGTTTTACGACGGAACCCTAAAAATACTAAGTAGGTAACCTTAACGTCACCATACTTTCTCGCAGCAATCTGTCCCGATGTTGAAGGCTTCCTCTTATCAACGACTTCAGTCAGTCAGTCAGTATCTGTGGCTGCAACGCGCGGGCTTGCTCTTACGCGACAAACACCGAGCTTAATTAACTAAATAGTTATTTGTTACCGTCTGTAAGGTGGAAGGTTAAAGTGGTTGATATAAGTGTGAGGTCATTGTTCACGTTTTCAACATTGTTTACCTACGTTTTCGGCATAATTACTTAAGTTTGTTTACTTACACTTACAAATAAATAGGTAAGTTTACTTGTTTTTGGATAATGTAGCTTACATTGTAGCAATGATAAACGCATCTAGATTTTAGGTACCTACTCAATGTTAGAAAAACGAACCGGTTAAGCGGTCTACCTTGCTCAGTTTTAGTTTTTCGTGCAAATCGTGTTTGCAGTTAAATTTTTCTCAGGCACAACTATTAGTGTTTTGTGTATTATCTGCGTTGTTTATTCATCAATGTTATTATAGCAGACGCGCTTGTAAAAATAATGAATAGAGAGGTGAAATTTTTGAAAATCCTGAAACACATTTTTCTATTGATAGGTAGTTATTTATTTGTTAGCAACTTAAGGTGGCGTTAGGCTATACCGTGATTTAGAATTACAGAAAAAGGAGTCTGCTTATTAATAGTCTTGTGAACATAGAACTAAGTTTCCACTTTCCGGAAAATAACGTGCACGTAGTTACGTAAGTCTGTTTATGTACTTTTCCTAAATAATACTTACTTGTTTTAAGATAAGAGATAAATTATCTAAGAAGCAATAATAAACGCACCTAGATTCTACGTGTCTAGTGTCTACAGTCTAAGTTAACGCACTAATATTGTAAAGGTTAAAGTCTGTATGCGTGTGTTTGTATGTTTGATACTCTTTCACCAATCTCTGGACGATTTAGCTGAAATGGAGATTAGACCCTGGATTAACACATAGGCTACTTTTTATCCCGGAAAATTAAAGAGTTCCTGCAAGAACCAAAAAAACTCCAATCCACGCGGACGAAGTCACGGGCTTCGTCTAGTACTTAATAAGTATGGCCTACGTAGAGTAGTTAGGCACACGTTCATGGTAACGTCAAGGTAATTTTGTACGTGTTTATTCTTAAAACAAAATGTAGGTATGTTCATACAGCATCGTAGTAAGTAGTGCGAGCAGCTCATAGAAGTCCAGCAGCACTGCTTACCCTAGTTGCAATAACTCAATGCTTATCTTGCACTATAAGCTGCCAGTAAGTGGCTACCTAAATGCCTACCTCTTGGCTGCAAATCCTGTGCACGCCAGTATACATTAACACTATATAAGTGTATTATTATAATATATCTTGTATAGCACGCGATCTGTCCAAACGAGCGACATTTAATTATGTAACGTGCTACGAGTTTGTGTGCTGCAAGAGCGCCTGCCAGCCACCCGCACGCTTTCTTATAAATAGCGTCAAGCGTGCTATATAGCGATATTTAATAGCATGCTAAAAATTATAGTTTATAGTCTGTAGCGAGCTATTGATTTATAGCAGTTTTGAACAACTCGAGTCTTCTTCCCAGGGTTGCATATATAACATTACCAACCTCGGTATATAAGATAGCCCTAGGCAGATCGAGTTGCAAACTTGTTGCTTCTAGTCGTTTTCTCTAAGCTTCGGTATTGAACTTTGAAAGTATCTAACGAGATCAAGGCGTTCGAGTTATATTGATACTTACAATATTTTTCAAAACATGGTCAATACTTGTATTACCTATTGCAATCAATAATTTCCCGTTTCAATGAAGATGTTTGCCTTGCTTTTTAGGGTTCCGTACCTCAAAAAGAAAAAAACGGAACCCTTATAGGATCACTTTGTTGTCCGTCCGTCTGTCAAGACCCTTTTTCTCAGGAATGAATGGAGGTATCAAGCTGGATTTTATTTCAAATACTCAGGTCTACTTGGAGCTGTAAAAAAATCAAACTTCTAAGCCAACGCAATCAAAAGATACAGCCGTTTATGCTGCAAATTTTCGACACTCGCAAGGGAATCAACAGGGTACTTCCCGTGAACTCAGAATCTTGAAATTTTATACGAAGCAACGTCTTATAGCACTGATAAAGGGAAAATTACGAAAAGCATACATTTTTAGTTACATGGTATTATAAAAATATTTTTATGCAAATTTTCGACACTCGCAAGGGAATCAAAACCTGCAGGGTACTTCCGGAGAACTCAGAATCTTGAAATTTGGTACGAAGCAACGTCTTATAGCACAGATAAAGGAAAAATTGCGAAAAGCATAAATTTTTGTTACATCATATCATAAAATATTTTTAATAATTTTAAACTTACTACAGGTTCATACGGAACCCTCGGTGCGCGAGTCCGACTAGCACTTGGCCGCTTTTTCTTGGTGCATATTTTTTTATTTGATTTACTTAGATAATAAATATTATGGAAGTGGTAACATTCACAGCAGTATTATTTAAATATCGTTGACGCTCTTGTTTAAGAATTATATAATCCATATCATTAAAGGCAAGTTAAGATGCACATCATCTAAAAGTGCATTATTAAAATAATACTGCATTAAGCGATGGAAGTAAGCCCCTTGTACTATTCAATGCGTTTTTTGTCCAGCCATAAAAGTAATTTTGCATTTTTGAGATTTCAGCATTTGCAATGACGAATGTTCATCTCGTAATGATATCAATCAATCATTATTTTTTCATGATTGGCAGAACAGAATGCTGCAGAACCTGTTTCGTTAAGGAACACCTTAAATCTTACCTACCTCTTACCTACTCTTAATTACCAACTCTTTTAAGGTGTTTCTTAAGGGTGAGCGCGCACTTCGAATATTTACGCGATTTTTCACAGAAAGTGCCTTATTGTAAAAATTGTAAGAAGCCGCACGTACATCAACCAAAAGTTTCGTAATGCAGCGTTAGTAAGTTACAATAACTTTAAACTGAAATCTTTTTCAATCAAATTTAAAAAACTTTTTAAAGTGCTTTTATATCGTCGAGCGAATCTACCGCTGCTCAAGGTATTAAGTCAATAGCTTGATTTTATAACAGCTACAAGGGATCGTAAACCGAGCGAATCTACCGCTGGTTCGGTATGAGTTTGAATGACATTCCTACCGAGAAGAGTTGTAAGAAATTCGGTGGTTGCTCTTTTAAATAAAAAAATCCAGTCATTATAAGGATGCAGGTAACTGCAGTCCCAAACATAGCTGGAGCGTGTCAAATGTATGCTCTTTTTTCGTTGAATATAATGTCATAGAAATGGGAATCCTCTTAAATGTTCATATTTCTACGAAACCGACAGCGAACAGTACCTAACTATCTTCATACGGTATTTCAGACGATCTGACAGTAGCTTGGATTTCCTTCTCTATTTATATCCTCGACCTTAATAAAAATACCTACTCTAAAATTAGTTTATTCAAACGTTTTCCTTAAAGGCTGTTGTGCTATTCTTTGCAAATCTTGTTTTTTTCCAAGAATTTATTGGGTCATTATCTAGCATTGATGACCTCCGTGGCGCAGTGTGTAGCGCTGTTGTCTTAACGTGCGGAGGTCCCGGGTTCGATCCCCGGCAGGGTCAATTTAAGAATTTATAATTTCTGAATTT
Source organism: Erebia epiphron (assembly GCA_963932025.1). Taxonomy (NCBI): domain Eukaryota; kingdom Metazoa; phylum Arthropoda; class Insecta; order Lepidoptera; family Nymphalidae; genus Erebia; species Erebia epiphron. The sequence goes on from OZ009948.1 coordinate 25,330,360, forward strand.
TCCCTGGTCTGGTGGGAGGCTTCGGCCGTGGCTAGTTACCACCGGCAAAGACGTGCCGCCAAGCGATTTAGCGTTCCGGTACGATGCCGTGTAGAAACCGAGGGGTATGGGTTTAATATAACTGCCATGTCCCTAACAGGTTAGCCCGCTACCATCTTAGACTGCATCATCACTTACCATCAGGTGAGATCGCAGTCAAGGGCTAACTTGTAGTGGATAAAAAATAAAGCATCAAGCCAATTTTATAGATAATAAACATTAGATTTTACTATTCGATATTTTAGATTAGTTTTTAAGTTTTCCTGTAGCCTTATTGTGTAAAACCTGCATCTATCATTGTTACTGTCCCAATTGTTGTGATTGGCTCATTTTATGGCAGATACTAGCTGATGCCCGCGACTTCGTACGCGTGGATTGAAGTTTTTTGGTTCCCGCGGGAACTCTTTCATTTTCCGGGATAAAAAGTAGCCTATGTGCTATTCCAGACTATAATCTATCGCTGTGCCAAATTTCAGCCAGATCCGTTAAGCTGTTGGGGCGTGATTGAGTAACAAACATCCATCCATGCATCCATCCGTACATCCATCCATACATCCAAACTTTCACATTTATAATATTTACTAGATGATTCCCGCGACTTCGTCCGCGTGGATTGAAGTTTTTTTGATTCCCGCGGGCACTCTTGAATTTTCCGGGATAAAAAGTAGCCTATGCCCTTCCCCGGGATATAACCTATCCCTGTACCAAATTTCATCAAAATCGGTTGAACAGATGGGCCGTGAAAACGTAGCAAACAGACAGACAGACAGACAGACACAAGCTTTCGCATTTATAATATTAGTATGGATTAGTATAGATTGTACTTATAACATGATGGAGAAAAGGGTCTAGTCAATAATATGTAGATTACAAAAACTAAAAAAAAGGTTTCACAAATTTTAACTATAATGTAAATTGGACTCGTCGAAACAAACCAAATGAGTCCATACTCGAAGTTTACTATAGCAGCCATTGAAGAGTTCTGAATATCATCAAATCAGCTTGATAGAACCAAATAACTGTATTGCTGCCGGTGTTTTAATGCATTATCAAAGTTTAAAAGCTAGGCTAGAATGGTTATTATTAGAAGTCACATTTCATTGTGCAACAATTTACTTTATTGGTTACTACCTAACCAGTCTGGATGCACTGCACTCTTTATTTTTTCTATTTATCACAATATAATATGTAAATAAGTGATAAACTATATTATAGGTATGTGTTCGATGGTTCTAGGGATGTGCAAGCATCAATAAATTACACATTATCGAATTGAGTGATTTTGTGCGGAATTTTATTTTATGTGCATTTTTTATTGATACAAAAAAAACAAAGTTTACGTAATTGGAAATCGATCTACCTAAAGATGTCTGATGTTTGAGACTATTTCTGTTGAATATTATGTGAAGGATAAAAGAGCATGTATTTGACTCGCTCCAGCTATGCTTGGGGCTGCAATTACTTGTATCCTATAATAACAATTAATATTTTTTTCATAAAAAGAGCAACCGCCGAGTTTATTGCTGGCTTATCGGTAGGAATAGCATTCCAAACCAACGGTAGATTCACTCGACATTTCAAAAGCACTTGTGAAAGTTTATTTGATTTAAAAATATTGAAGTTTGAAAATATAGCACAGAATAGGTAATAGTAACTTTAAAAAAAATTACTATTACTACTAGTACTAACTTACTGATAGTATTTTTTAAAAAGTTTAGTGCAGTTTAGTAATGATTCAATCTGTAAAGTTACCAAAATCACAAAGATCCATCCATTCTCTTGCGGAAATCCGCACTAAACTACGCTATCGCCCATCGCACATCCCTACTGCTGCAAGTTTTTGCTACTATGTTGTATGGGTCTATAAAACCGGTCCATGAACCATAATACTAAGACCCTCGCGACTAGCCCCCGGTCTTTTATCGTAATATTCTGCATCTGTTGTGCGTTGGAGCAAAATAGATCACGTTATGATGGTCAGTTACACGCAATAAATGAGTATGCTTTATGATTTCATTGAGACACTTAAGATTGGACCCCGCGGAGGTAAGTCGTGCTCTTGTACTGAGATAAAGATATTATTTTATCCTATAGATTACATCGTTAACTTGTCAATCCCTTGAAATTTGTTTTGTTTATCATAGGTACAGACTGATATCTTTGAGTTTCTTATGTTTTTCATCATTCGTTAAGAGTTAAAGATAGTTTTCATTTTATTACTCAACAATTTTGTCCGGTATATTTTATGTGTACCAAGTTTGCCCGGTGTCATAATAATCTCGTAGTATACATTATAGGTCACGCAAGAGAAGACTGCCATATTTTGCCCGGCATTTATGACCACATTCCCTTGCTTAGTTTTCCCAGTGTAATAATAAACAACATTTCCCGATATTTTGTAAAATAAGAACGCTGTTAAGTTGGCCCGGTGTGATAATTACGTAGCAACGTACTTGTTTACGTCAGGTAGGTATTAACGCAACAAAATTTTTGTCTTTGCCCGATTGCATAATATTAATAATTTACATACATTAATCTTGTCCTTCCGTTGCTTCGATATACCTATTATTACTTACTATGTTTACAATAACCTGTGCGCCGGTAGTTTATTGCATATTTATTATTTTAATTTATTTATTTATGTACCTAACTAGGTAGTTGGTAGAGTTTGAGAACAGGTGATATTTTAATATTTGTATAAATTGTTATGATTTAGTAAACTAGTAATAGAAGCGGAATAGAAAAACGAATAACTGATAAGCTGGAAATGGTTTGAATTCAATAAATTTAAATCGATAAAAACGCACGTAGGTATTTTGCCGCAAAATGCCGTAGGTATAGTTCTTATTCATAATAATTCATTTTAGATCCACTCTACATAAATAAGAATTCACCAATAATCCCTGATTTCTAATACTTACTTATTATAATAAAATATAGGTAATGAATGTGTTTATTATTTATGAGATAAGTGTTTTTAAATTGTAAATGAAAACATGCAAAAAAGATAAGGGGTCAAACTTCTTTATCAGTAAAGACTAAGTAAACAAAAGCAACAGGTGTGTACAGTGTAGGTATAATTATTATAAACAATGTAACATTTAATATACTTCCTGACAGTAAGTAGTTACAGTAAGTTACTGTAACTATAACTTCGATTAAAGTTACTGCTACTTAAAAAAAATGTAGGTATGTGTGCAATTCACACACAGCATAAAGTGAAACTTCAAAACAGTTTCCTACGAAAAAATGAGATAGGTAAATGTAACTTGTATTCTATCTCATTCTCTTGCAGGCTAAATCCTATATATGTTTGTCTCTTTTTGGTGTCGCTTTCTCGTTTTATTGAATTTTCAAATCACAACGATTCTAAAGAAGTTTCACTTCATAAATTACATACAAAAACAACTTTCAAAAATATGACGAATATTAACCAAATGACTGGTACTTAGGTAAATAACGGAAAGATACAAATTATCATGAACATTTTTATCACTCTAGTCTCAATTACGAATGTACATTTAGGCAACATTCTAGCAGTAAAAATAAGGAAACTTAATTAAAACAGGACAAAATATAAATAACTAGGTTTATGATTATCCTCTCGATTGATAAATAGGTAGACTCGCCATTATGTCCTGAATTGTGGTCAATAAAATAAATCTCTACATTTTTATGTAGGGGTGATAGCATACCTACTTTTTTTTTTTTTTTTTTAAATGGCTTATCTAATTGTAACAGTTAATTCAAAGCAATATAAACTCAGTGCAATGCCTCTCAAATTTCACTCAGCTTTATATTGTCGAAGGTGTTGATAACTTCACTATTATTATACTTTTAGATTTAACTAGGTATATTCGATGAAAAGTTAGAGTCCCTGTTGAGTGGAAGTGATCTAAATGTGTTCTAGTCTAGGCAATAAAGCTAGTCGACCCCAACATTAATTCCTCAGGCGACGAAACTTTACAGTATGAAAAATACTGTAAAGTACATGAGTACTGCTAGTATGAGTTTTTATAGTATATGAGTAAAACATATATTATAAAAATCCAATAAAAAATCAGAAAGGAAGTAAGATTTTTATGCTATGCCAAATTGTTGAAGCAGGAAGGTACATTATCGCGTAAACGCAGTTCAGGTTTGATAATAAAATCTGTTGTTCTGCATGATTATTTCGTTTGATATAATTTCGGTTTTGAATGTAAATATACTAGTTACCTACAATTATTTTAAAAAGAAATCGATGAAATATTCAGTCATAAATATTAAGTTTTAGGTATAAATATACATAACTTCCGCATGGTTATTAGTGAAGTTTGGACAGGATAACTAATAACTTATCTAATTCACTAATTGTATTTATCCTAGTTAACAACTTATCTTATCAAAGTCATATTTTTTCTTAACTTATAATTAAATGTATTATTAATTTGAATATTTTTTTGCAAGCAATAATATGTTTGGGGAAAAAGTAGGTAATCTAGGCTTACTTTGCCCTGAAAAAATAAAAGTGTCCTACGGGCAATTTTCATAAATTAAAATCTACTCTGGCAAAAACCGCGGCCAAACCTAAAAGCATAAAAATTTCAAAATAATATTATATATTAAATAATCATAATTAAATTATAAATAGTAGATAACTATCTGATTGAAAAAAAAAGTAATTAAAAAGAGATTATGATAATAGTACCTACCTATTATTAAATTGCTTCTGGGAAATCCATAACAATATGAAGACAAAAAAAATTTGCAAATTATTTATAAATATAATTCTTATATTATAGGTACTTTGGATCCTCATGATTCTAAAATAAAAAAGATACTTGTTCGCCTGGAATGTTGACTTCTTTTAGATTAATTTTTTTTATACTAGGTGAAATTAAAACCACAAAGAATTATTATAAGTATTTTACTCGGTTATAATCATAGATTAAAACATATAAACAAAATATTATCTAATATCTCAAACCTAGCTTTAGCGATAAAATAAAGTTCAGTAATAGTTATTAATGAATGAACATTATATATAAAGTGATTTGTTGATAAATAAGAATACTTTATTTATGATGTGTACTGTACTGTAAGTGCATATACTCGTATCACCCATAGAATAACATTTTTATAAGCATTTTTATAGCTGATCAAGATCTAGGTAGAAAAAATCTCGTAAACAAGATTCTAGAAGATCCTAATAGGTTTGTTGCTTTTGCTTTGCTGACGCATACATTCACAAGGTTACACAGTAAGTACGTATAGTAACGTATCTACGTTTCGTCTCATTTCCAGAGATATTAGATACATAGATACAGACTATAACTGCAAGGCACGTATTAAATTTTTCTTTACAGTAATGAGCACGTGTCACATTTATATAAAAACTAGATGATTCCCGCGACTTCGTCCGCGTGGACCAATTTTTTTCGATTCCCGCAGGAACTCTTGAATTTTCCGGGATAAAAAGTAGCCTATGTCCTTCCCGGGAATACAACCTATCCCTGTAGGTACTTAATTTCATCAAAATCGGTTAAACAGATGGGCCGTGAAAGCGTAACAGACAGACAGACAGACAGACACACTTTCGCATTTATAATATTAGTATGGATATGGATATTATATTAATCTGATTGTGGTCTAATTGTGTTGTGCAGTTACAATAATTTAAAGAATGTTGTTAACAAAGGGATAATATTATAATGTAAACCATTTGCGGATGTTTCCTACAATTAATAAATAAATTGAGCTCCTCAAGGGGCGTTAAATTAAAACTGACTATTGCTGCTTCATGTAATATTATGATGATATATTTTAACGTAGTACGTTGAGGATAGTTTTTGGGGAATCCTGTGGTGCGGTAAATAAATATAAATATGTATATAAAATATATAATCTATATATATAAAATCACTGTACGACATATAGATATTCCTTTTGTCGCGGATTATAGCGTATTAAACTTTTGGTTCCTCCATTCTTTCCTCCAAATAATATTTTTTTAAACTTTTAACATGAAGCTATATTATGACTTGTATTTATCTATATTTGAATTTGATGATTAGGTACATTATAAATGCATTTCGTAGAGTGGGCTCAGGAATTATTCTATTATTCTATCTGAGTTCCTGAGCCTCCACAATTTTGTCATCGGATCGCAAGGTATCTTCCATAAATAGTCGACATTCCACTGATACGTGCCATTGGTGTCCTCTTATAAATCTTTGGTCTTTTTTATATATATAGAATATCATTGATAATTAATCATTGATGTAGAATTTTAGTGTTGATAAATTGATAATACGTGATACAGTAGGAATGTTTTTTAACACAAGCGTACTCTACCTTAAAAGACCTAGCTTTACTACTTCACCTATTAGGATTATAGAAGGAAGTAAACTAATAATGCAATGTGCAGTAGATAAAGGGCAATCCTTTAGGTAGGTTTATTTTGTGCTGTGCTTCATAAAGACAGAAAGAAATTAATTTATTCAATGGTGGTGTCACAAACAAACAATCATTTATCATACCTAATAATATTCTTGTCTGTGACACCACCCAGAATGGGTATAGCATAGCAGCCTTTTGCCTTAATCCTACATCATTAAACTTGCATTTGCACGGTTTGTGCAGGACACTGATTTTCAGCTGTGACCCGGGTGACGTCACATCCAACGAAACCAATATACATAACCTACAAGTTACAACTCTAGCAAACCTTTATTCTGTGCTCTCGCTCTGTTTCTCATAATTTTTGTTGATCGCTTATTTACAGATACTAGAAAATAAATTAAGATGATGTATCAGCTGTTAATCTTGGCCTCAGCGGCACTGCTTGCTGCCGGACACGGCGTTTCGGTGAGCATTATATTTTTTAAAATAATAATTCGTTTCTTTAAAATTCTAATTTATGTCTATTATTATTAACTATAAATATGTATATCACCGGCTGTAGCTCACTAGATTTGTCGGGAAATGCCCGACCAGAGGCCTAATTGTTTAAGAAAATCGTAATCATTTGACAGCTTAAAACGTATTATTCGAACTGTATAAGGAGTTCATACATGCTTTTTGACGTGCAGGTATATATGAACTCTATGATTAGGTACACGATTTCCTTACACAATCGGGGTGCAGTTTCGAACCCGTCCGGGGCCTTTGTTCATGAGCCTGTTCGCGCGGAACGGTAAAACTAGTGAGTTACAACCGGTGGTATATTTATAGTTTATAATGAATATCAATCACGATAGTTTAAATGTTAAAATAATATGTATATTATGTATTTGTTACTAGATGATGCCTGCAATTTCCGAACGTGGCTAAAGATTTTTTGATTCCCGGAACTCTCTAACTTTTCGGGTTAAATAGTAGACTATGTCCTTCCCCGAGATGTAACCTACCCTTATTAAAATCGTTTGAAAAGATGAGCCATTAAAGCTTAGCAGACAGACAGATAGACAGACATTCTCTCGCATTTATAATATTAATATGGATTTAGAGGATTTTATTTTGATCTTCAGGACCACACCCACGTGGCAAGTACAAGTCAGGAGGGAACACCTCTACGCGCAGTGGCTCGTCTGGCCAGCCCGGATGGTCACGACGTGCACGGCAATGTGACCTTTACACAAGAGGGAGATAAGGTCCATATCCTTGGACACATCTACGGCATGCCGCCAGGAAAATATGGGTTCCACGTCCACGAATCCGGAGACATCACTGGAGGATGTCTGTCTACTGGAGCGCATTTCAACCCTGAAAACGTAAATTGACAATTTCTTGAGAGTATTCTTAGTTAAATTAGAAAAAGACCACTAACAAACCCTGTCCCCACTACCAAAGGTTAACTGGAAGATAATACCTGTAGGTATTAAGTTCGCATTTGTACATTGTATTTTATGTGCAATAAAGACTTTAAAACAAACACACAAACAAAGAATAGGAGGTTTAACGTCTGTACTAGTCATTGGTGTAGAATTTTATGGTACTAGTAGAAAAAAATATCACTTCCTACTTGTAACGGTGAAGGAAAACATCGATGCCTTGCATGCCCGAGAATTCTTCACAATGTTCTCAAAAGTGTGTGCAGCCTGCAAATCCGCCAATCCTCTTTATGTAAGTCTTCAGGGTTTTCAGACTTTTTTTGGCTAAACCACAATTAAATGAGTTTGAGTCCAAACCCATAACCATTTACTCGACATTACTGCAACATTTGCAGCCTCAGCCGTTATGAATTTAAAACGCACTAACATTTCAAATATCATGATACTATTACAGAAACAGCACGGTCATCCCGAAGATGCGAACCGTCACGTGGGAGACCTCGGCAACATTGAATTTGACGATCAAAGCCTAAGCCACATCGACTTCTACGACGGCGAAATCTCTCTAGTGCCTGGATCCAGCCATAACATCGTTGGCAGGGCTGTCGTCCTTCACGCCATGGCTGATGACTTCGGAAGATCAGACCACCCCGACTCCAAGAAGACTGGCAACGCTGGGGGCCGCATCGCTTGCGGTGTTATTGGCATCCAGTAATTTCCTATTTGTTAATATAAAGCTTGTTCCCAAGTCCCAACGCATACCTGTTCGATTCAATTACAAGATCTAATTATATAAGCCTCTAATAAAAAAATAAAAAAAAAAGTTACAAGATCACGTCGAAAAGAGGTTAAAACCTCAAAGGGAATTATAAAAATGCAGAAAAAATGAGCTCATTCGCAGTGCTGACACAAACAAACACTTGTCTGTGACTATACTCAGAATGAGTGTACAGCTCAGTATAATTGTGATCATAGTACTCATCATTATAAACAATTATATAAAGGACCAAAAACTAAATTAAGAAGAAAATCCAATCTTAATATATATAAATCTCGTGTCACAATGTTTGTCCTCAATGGACTCCTAAACCACTTAACCGATTATAATAAAATTCGCACACCATGTGCAGTTCGATCCAACTTGAGAGATAGGATAGTTTAAATCTTAAAAAAACATCAATTCACGCGGACGAAGTCGCGGGCATCATCTAGTAGTCTATATAGACCTTATCGAGTGATTATGATTTTTGTATGTAGCATTGCACATGACTATTTTTTCACGATTTGAGTTTTGGTCCTTTAAAAGTTGGCTATAATGAGAAGTGAACCCCCATTTTACTTAGTATTCCTTTTCCATATGACCTTGTAGAAAATCTAATTAAATGTATGCTCATGATGGCCTAGCATAACTCCCGATAACTGAAATGCTAAAGTTTTAAAGGTCTTAATTTCTTTTGCTGTCTCTGATTTTGTTGTCAATTTTGAGGTATTTTTCATTATTTTGTAGCGTTTCAGTCTTCGATCGTAAATCTCGTGTTTGAACTGTGAATACATTTTAAAATTTAGCAGGATTGAGTTTGTAAATGATTTCAATGTTTTTGGGATCTGTTTTATTACTTTTCAAGGTAGTTTGAAGAGTATCGTGATCCTATTATTTTTAAATAATGCCAAAATTTTGTCATGTTTTCTTTTTAAGTAATAAAACAGGTCTATAAATAAGTAGATGCAGTTATTTTTATTTTTTACTATACCTAATAATTGGATAAACTTTTATTTTATTGTTTTACTTTGTTTCTCTCTTGTCCCTTCTCCCGATTTCGATGTATTAAGGACCCACTTGCACAAGGCCGTTAAATATTTTTAAATGTTCTAACCTTAACCTTTTCGTATCAATTCCAGAATAAACTTCAAAAATCAAAGAATGACAGCATAAAAAAAGGGTCTTGACACACAGACGGACGGACAACACAGTGATCCTATAAGGGTTCCGTTTTTTCCTTTTGAGGTACGGAACCCTAAAAATCACTAAATCAGTACAGTGAGTTTTGCAAATCGGAATGAGTTCGCTGGGACTTTCTAGTGTTCACATGAATAATTTTGAAAATAGAATAGATAAGCTGTTATAGAAAAAAAAAACACGAAATGAAGATTCTGAATATCGGCACCATTAATATTAGTAAGCGAATTCATATCACAATGGAATCTAGCACTTCTTTAGAATGATTTTCATATCGAGAAGAGCCAGCATAACAGGTACATAGAAAAGATTAAGTCTCATGATTCCCGCGGGAACTCCTTTATTCTCCGGGATAAATCCTGGGATGCAACGTATCTCTAGACCCAGTTTCATCTAAATCGCTTAAAAGGATGGGCCGTGAAAGCGTAGCAAACAAACAGACAAACACACTTGCGCGTGTGCGTTTCCACGAAAAATGTGCTACATTGCTAAGCTTCAAATCCACCAATAGGAACGCCTTGATGGATGACGAGGACGAGCTCTTTGTATGGATGAGAATTACCTAGTGGTTTTTTAATAAAGAAATACCGAAACATTACCCAGGTTTTGGGTAGGTACAACTATCAAAAGCAGCTTATAAAATAAGATATCAAAAGATCGATTGAAGACGACCGGGTCACAGAGTAAACTGACAAGAAAGGACCATGCAAATAATATTATGCAAACAGTAAAAAAAACAACAGCTTGTCTCGTAGTTTTTTCGTATAAGGAAATGTCGTTGGAAAATATTGAACCTCGCGTCCTTATAATGACCACATAATAACCTTTTGGAATGTGTACGCTTAGTCTAAGTTTTAATTCGATTGATAGTATAAGAATTCTATGACATTAGCGTCAAAGTAAAACGGACTCAAAACCCTTCATTTAAAGACAAATTCAGTACAACTGATTTTAATTTGGAAACGTGTCGTTCATGTAAACGTATATGAATGCATACACGATGTTGAGCTCTAAATGAATACGATTAAGGCTCATTTTACTATGACAATAATAGCATTAAATGCTTATACGATCAATCGAATTAAAACTTAAAGTAAGGGTGTGCATTTGCAATGCACTTATTGAACTCTCACGTTGTTTTCGACGGGAAAACTAAATATCTATAGACGAGAACATGAAAAAAACAAACAAATTATATACCAGCGTGTCGTGACGAATCAGAGACATTTATCAGTTTCATACATAGTCAAGGCTACCCCTGATAAATTGAATGTTACAGGAAAAGAAGGGGCTCATCAACAATTGGGATATTTAGAGAAAAAAAGACTTATAAATAAATTCAAATTCAAATGTTTTTTTATTCAAATAAACTTTTACAAGTACTTTTGAATCGTCACATGAATCTACTACTGGTTCGGAATGTCACTCCTACCGAGAAGAACCAGCAAGAAACTCGGTAATGTACCCCTCCTAAGCCACTATCGAATGAAATGCGGTCCTTTCCTCAGCAATAGGCTCCTTTAACCCTTTAGAGGAATATTAATTAAGCCGATTTATGAGGAAAGAGCCCCTTTAAAGCTTTTTTGATGAAAGGCCCGAGCAAAATCTGTCATCAAATGATTCGATTCTTTGATTTTAATAAAAATGTTATTGAGCCCCTGATGTTTCTGTACCCTTCATAATATTATCCAACTACACGACAGCAGCGACTTACGCCCCTTATCATCTCTCATCATCGTCATCACTACAGCCCATTAACGTCCCACTGCTGGGCACAGGCCTCCACTCTCATAGGAGAGCGGGAATTAGAGCTTAGACCCACCACGCTGCTCCAATGCGGGTTGGCGGGCTTTAACGACTATTATCATGTTAGTGATAATAACCGGCACCGACGGCTTAACGTGCTCTCCGAGGCACGGGGGTGAAACACCGCCAGCTTCCAACTCGGGGCTGGCACTGAGAATTTCTTAATTGAAAAACCCAATACCTAACTTTTATGCTCGACCGGGAATCGAACCCAGGACCTCGTGATCCGCAGTCGACTATGCTAACCACTAGACCAACGAGGCAGTTGTCATCATCTCATTGTTATCATCTCTAGTGTCTTGGTATCGGGAGAAACAACTCGTTGAAATGAGCTTTGAAGAGGCAGGGAACACATCTCCCCGTCAGGAGACAGTGCAGAGCTTTCCCAAACATAAAATATTACTCGCTGACCCGGCAAACGTTGTTTTGCCATATAAATTAAAATGTAAGCTATCCTATCTTTGAAGTTGGATAAACTGCACACGGTGTGCAAATTTAATTTAAAATCGGTTAAGTTATAAGTAGTTTACGAGTCCATCGCGGACAAACAACGTGACACGTGATTTATATATATTTAGATAGATTTTATGATGTCGATGCACTGAGATCTATACAGAGTACTTTGACTATGATCAGATTTTAATGAGAGTTAAATAAAACGGCGCAGATATCTATGGCATCATATAGTATCATCAATAGTAACAATTAAAATGAGTAATTTAATGTAACCGCGACTGGGACAATTACTATCGTATCAGTTTTTCAAGGGGCCTTGACATGGAAATGGTCCTTGATATGCAGATTTTCCCACTATATCTCGCACATTCTAACATCCATACTCCATACTAATATTATAAATGCGAAAGTTTGTCTGTCTGTCTGTCTGTCTGTCTGTCTGCTACGCTTTCACGGCCCATCTGTTCAACCGATTTTGGTGAAATTTGGTACAGGGATAGGTTGTATCCCGGGGAAGGACATAGGCTTCCGCGTTCAAGAGTTCCCGGGGGGACTTTTTATCCCGGAAAATTCAAAGGTTCCCGCGGGAATCAAAAAGTTTATCTGTTCAACCGATTTTAATGAAATTTGGTACAGGGGTAGGTTATATCCCGGGGAAGGACAAAGGTTACTTTTTATCCCGGAAAATTGAAGAGTTCTCGCGGGATTCGAAAAAACTTGGTCCACGCGGACGAAGTCGCGGGAATCATCTATAGTTTTCAATAATTGTGAAAGTCTCAGTATACCTTTGACAAAGACATATTAATGTTTTAGAAATAAATTACCCAGTTTTTGATAGAAAAAATGGTGGGGAAAAATACTTAGTTGGTTTGGCCATTTTTTCTATCAAAACTTAAACAAATATGTCCAAGTCTATTGATCTTATCGAATGTCTAAACATTTAGGTTTGCAGGTTTGCGATTATGTATGTAATTCTATCCTCATTTTCTTTTTTTTCTTTTCAGGAGTCCCATTTATGGCTGGGAGCGGAATGCTGCCTCGTCTAGCAAATACTGGGTTACTTCGATCATGTCTGTTTTCCTGTCTGTTATGGCAATTTTACTACAGTAGGTAAATTAAGTTTCTCTTGAATGTTATCACAGTAACCTAAGTTTCCCTTGAATGTTACTACTGTTACTACAGTAACTTAAGTTATTTCTATAATGTTAATATAGTAATTTAAGCTTCTCTTCAATGTTATTACTGTACTTTATTGTTGACTTACACAGAGGTGTAGAGAGAGAGAGAGAGAGAGAGAGAGAGAGAGAGAGAGAGAGAGAGAGAGAGAGATGTATGAGAGTGACTTTAGTGTTTCATTTATGATTAAGTAACTAATATCAATTAACATGTATCTTTATGTCTTGTGTAGCAATAAAGAATGTATCTATCTATCTATCTAACATTGCTGGGACTTACATTATCAGCCATTATGTGTTATGATCAATATAATTTTAACTAGTTTTAATTATTCGTATTAAATTTTGATTATTGTTACATCAAAAAGTAACGGTAACTGAAGCGTTTTTTAAATTTACTGATAGCGCAGTAAACTAAGGCGCGGGAATCGGGATATACACGAGAGGCGACGGAAGCGGGCGAGGTGCAGGCGAAGCGCGGGCGAGGTGTAGGCGCGCCGCCCTTTTTATCTTATTTTATATCAAATTAATGCAAGCGACGGGACGCCAGGTATACAGAGGCGGCGAGGCGCGGACGCCGCTTCCATACTTCCAAGGCCACACCGGCGCCACACCTCCGCCGCGCCGCCACGCCGCTGCGCCTCTCGTATATTATATCCCGCGCCTAATAGCTTCTATTGAATGTTATGTCAGTAATTTGAGTTTGCTGCTTCAGCCATTGTTTTTAAGCTTAGGTATTGAAAACGAGATATTCGTTATTTATTTATTTATAAGATTAATTATAAAACTATCCTATGTTTATCATTACCTATTAAACGTTTATCATTATCAAAATAAATACCACCACGTTCTGCAACCACGAGTCAAACGTTTTGACAGTTCTTGAGGTGGTCCTTGAGTATGCTCTACATGTGGTACCTAAACTTAAGAACTTAGGGGTAGGGTCTTAGATGTATACCTATGCAAATATGATAAATAAATTTAATAATAAAATGTTTCTTAATTTGACGCGTAAGTAGCTTAGTAATTTAAGTCATAGAATTTGGTGGTACACCATGTTATTATTTTTCAATAGTTTAATAATATTATTATAATAGCAGTTATAATTTATTACAGACAGTAAAGTACTTAAGAGCTAAAAAATATACAATAATTAAAGACATGCAATCAACAAACTAATGTTTTATTTGACCCGGCGTGCCTTGCCTTTCATACTATAGCATTTAAGTACCTGTGTATATTATAATTTAATATCCGGTTAAAAATACACGGCTATTATACCAATGTGTTCGACCCGGAATTATTAGGCCCAATTGTCTAAGCAAATTGTAATCATTTGACAGCTTAAAAGTAAAACGTATTACTCTGTTTAGTATTTAGTTCATACAATATGCTTTTTGACGTGCAGGCAGGCATCTATCCCTATGTTCCGATATACACTGAGAGCACTGTTCAGTGCTCTTACTGGGGAGAAATTCGTTCCGCTATGGAGTGACAGTATAGTGCCGCAGTATCCTAGGGAAATATATGACGTCATAAATCGTCGCCATTTTTGTACTGTGAGTACTGGCGTTTTCGAGGTAAGGTGCTCTCAGTGCTGACTGCGTTCCGTTTTAAACAGTGACCAGTGTAGCTAACTATAAAGGAACGGTTTCGCAGTATACTAAATTGACGTCACACCTTACAGTGCTCGCAGTGTATTTCGGAACATACCCTATGATTAATAGGTCGGATAAATCGTTTGACAAACGTTTACAATTTCCATAAAAATTGGGGGCAGATCGTCTCAAAATTCACATGGGACCAACCTGATAGCATAAACTTTGTTATAATAGGAAAAAAATTACTAAAACGGATATTGGATAGAAGCAAGTGTAACTTAGTGGAAGTTCATGATCTATGAATCTAGTAAGGCTTCAGCGCTCAACACTGCGCCAAAGAGGTCGTCTTCCGTCAGTCAATTACGAAACACAAATCCCTAGTCTACCATTAGTCTACCAATAAAATCAATATGTATTCGTTAGAATATCGAAACAAAGACAGCTTGCCACAAGGGATGGGAAAAGACATATGTTTTCCCATGCTCCACAATTCTTTTTGTTCCAGAGGAAAAGAGGTTTATTGCGATGCGCATTTTCTTTATCAATTTGATAGCCGGAGGCAGCCAAAACAGAAACTCTAGTGGCTTTTATACGTATAGAAATGATAACTACAGTGTAAAGATCGCAATTGGTTAGACAACTGTTCCACAGTAGGTATAGGCCAGAATCCATTGTGGCAGCTAGTTTTTTTATAATCCACTATAAGTTACCCCTTGACATCTCACCTGATGGTAATTGGTAAGTGATGATGCAGTCTAAAATGTTAGGGATGCCCCTAACATTTTGGCAGTTATATTAAACCCATACCCGTAGTCGGTTTCTACACGGCATCGTAACGGAACGCTAAATCGCTTGGCGGCTCGTCTTTGCCGGTAGGGTGGTTACTAGCCACGGCCGAAGTCTCCCACCAGGCCAGACCAGGGAAAAATCAGAAATTTATTCCCACATTGACCCTGTTGCGGATCGAACCCGGGACTTCCGCACATCCATCCGCAGGCCTAGGATATTTTCTCAGGAAACACATTGTTTTCAAAATAATTTTTTGTTCGACCATATTCAATTCATAATAATAATTCTATATTAGACAGAAAGTGACTAACTATGACAAACCAATAATAGACAATAGTAAAAAAACTAAATACAAAACGAACTTAAAATCTTTTCTTTACATTTTTTTCGTTTCATCAAATTTTCAAATCACGATTCTAAAGAAGTTTCACTTCAAAAGGGTGCTAGTTCCGTTTTAATTCCCTAAAAAATTTATAAATTAAACATTTCCCAGGAAACAAGAATTACCCATGACTAAACGAATAAGCCCCTAGATTTGAAAGCGACACAAGAACAATAAAATACGTTTAGCTTATCACTCCATCGCACCCATTAATGACCACGGGGTGAATGCAATGATCGATACCCCACCATTTCATGCTCATTTCATGCCACTACGTCGTCGCCACCGAACAACTGTAGGGATCACCGTGGTAAGAAATTAAAAGGTAAACAAAAACAATGAAAGTAAGACTACCAGGCGACATGTAATGTTCGATTTGGGCGGTCATCACATCAATATAAAAGCTAAATAAAAGCAATCATATAAAGGGCCGTTGTAACCAACCTGACGGGGTCCCTAAGCATCTACACCTCACTCTACTTATAATATTCAATATTTCTTTAAAATGGCACGTGATACATCTAGCAGTAAGACCCTCACAACATTGCTGTGTCCATAATAAACCAAGATCTTTTAGAGTTTCGGAAGCCTCGAATTCAATCAACCCAACGACTAAGTTATATACAGATTTTAGATGTAATTCAGTTAACTTAAAACAGGCATTAAGTAACGTGATCGCGAAGAGATAAATCTCTTCGGGATATTTACGAACTAACCCAAGTGGTAGCATCTTCCTTTTATAACCTTTTATAAAGAAAAGGAAGACGCTTTGTATGGCATCATTTATATTTCTAAAAAATAAATGATGGCTGGCTGGCTCCTCCCCGCCACCAACGGTAGGCTTCTTCCCTCTCTTGGTACCCCTAGAGGCACATCAATACATGGACTAATACATCTCTAAGAATACCAAAAGTCAACAGCCCCCCCCCCCCCCCCCCCTTTAACCACTTGGTCATCAATCGCGAAGGCCAGCGCAACGTATGTACGAGCATACTTTAGAGTGGTGCGTTCCACTTATGTCAGCGTATAGCTGGATAATTGCATTTTTAGAGTGGTGCACTCCCACATATACCTGTAATAGGTTTCAAGGATACACCGGACGCACTGCAGGGTCGTTCGTCGCAACGTAACAGAGCCACAGGCGTGATGCACCCTTCAGTAATAGTATGTTATACCAAATACAGCGCGGAACCACCATGGGTGATAGAATGTCGTTTGTGCGTAACATGGTTTTTAGCCAATGTGCCGCAGCATAGGTCGTGAAGCTATGCTTTTACAAGTAACATGGGTTGTGAATCCATGAAACTCTGAAGTGTCGAGGCTGAACAAGCGTAGTGCAAAACGTAGTAAGATATCAGGCGCAACGTACGCATAATCCAACCTTCGGCAATAATAAACAGCGTCCTTCCAACCATGGTAAGTTATCGTTCGAGTATTGCGAACGACGTACGTAATTTAGATAAGTAGATCGCAAGGTAAAGTCAGACGTTTTGTGGAACGTAGAAGTATACTCGAACTGCACTGCGCTCAGAAAGCAAGCTCACTGATTCAACAACAAACCAATCCCATCTGAACGTCCAACCACGTAGACATCCAGACAGAACCAGCCGTGCTGAGGCATCGCTGAAGCGAGACACCGTTACGCCCCACAGCCTGACCCGACCTGCGATAATAATTGTTTTAGTAATATACGTGTAAATATGTTGTAGTTATGATATGTATATAAATCCACCAGAGGCAGATAAGATTTCGTCGGATGCTCTCAAGCTAGGTCCGCTAAGGGTCCTCACATTAGACAGCATCCAACAACACAGTGCGTTCAAACGATCTATTGCAAATATACCTGCTCAATATATTAATTTTATGTATCGCCCCTCACGCAAACACAACAAGATGTTGACAGCGCTCACTCCCTCCTACACCACCGCCATACCCACCCTTGGCGAGCGGTCGTAACGACGGGAAACTTCTCCGTAAGCTTGTAGTCGCGCATCCATATACACCCATACTATACTACCATTCTATTATCGTTTTAATATTACTTTACTATTATTTTATTATTATAATATATATATATATATATATATATATATATATATATATATATATATATATATATATATATATATATTTTTTTTTTTTTTTTTTTTTTTTTTTTTAAATTATTACCTATCTTCCACTGAATAGTAAGATACGTATAGTTACACCGTTTATCACTCTCAGGTGAATGAATAGATCGATACACCACCTCGTCACAGCCACCGGACAACACCAGCGATCATCTTGGTAAGAATTTAACACCTCCACATATCGTTCTATCGTAGCCAGTAACCACCACCCGGATAAACCACCTTATTCTGTACCCCTACGACATCTTCACCAGACAACTTCAGCGATCATCGTGGTAAGAACTTAAGGTAAACAAAGAGATTGCCCGCTCCGCTTTTATAACTCGATCGTGGTGAGTAGTTGACCACTGATCGATACTTTCCAACTCATTCTACGCCCCCACGTCATCGCCACCTGGCCACTCCAGCGATCATCGTTGGAACTTTTAAACAAAAACAAAAAGATTCCCGCTCCGCTTACCACTCAGTCGTAGCCAATAATTACCATTGGGATATTCCACCTAATTCCGTGGCATTAGGTAGAATATCAGCGTTTTAAGAACTTTAAAACATAAATAAAAAGATTACCCGCTCCGCTTGTCACTCGATCGTGGGCGAGTAGTGACCACCAGGTGAATGCAATGATCGATACTTTCCACCTCATTCTACGCCCCCACGTCATCGCCAGCGGACATCTCTCCAGCGATCATCGTGGCTTGCGTGAGTGGTAACTATTCATAACTTATTTTAGTAACTACAAGTTAGCCCTTGACTGCAATATTATCACCAAGTAGGTAGGTAGGTAGTGACAAGTGACATTGCAATTTCAGATGGAAGCACTTTAACCTGGAAAGGATTTAATGGCAGTTTTTATCAAAACCCTTATCGACTTCAGAAATTGTTTGGCGGCATATCGTTGTCTGTAGGGTGGTAATCAGCAATGGCCGAAGGCAATCCCCAGATCAGACAGACAGATCACGAACGCCAGCTCCAGGAGCAAAAGTTCTAAACGAAAGCTCCCTAGTCTTGCATCGTATCAAACGTCTTTGTCGGCGAATCACCCATTACTGTAGATGACTGTTCCTGTAGACATCTGATATGATAATAATATAGAGTCCTAACTTCTAATAAAATCTATTATGGGTGAGGAACATTGGCAGTATACGCTCGTAAAACAATCACTATGTAAGGTTTCTCAACTGTTGCTAAGAGGACGGAGGATAGGAAATTGTCACCTCTTGGTTGATGTATTCACACCTTCATCACTCTTCTTCAACGTACATTTTCCAAAAGCCTTCTCATTAGAAGGCTTTTGGAAAATGTACCCATTGGTTTAAAACGGCAAGACAATAATTTAAAAAACCAACCAAATGCTATTAGTTTTCTATGATTTTTTTAACTCTTAAACTGAATTTCAGACGATAGGAGAAGATTGAGATCACGACAAAGTTTTGCAAACGGTGTGCAGTGCCATGAAGCCTAGAAGCATTCGTTGTATGAAGTTCTTTCTGGCTCTGTTCAACATAGCTTTCATTGTGAGTTTATCGAGCGAACCTTTTGAATTTTAATGGCCTGAAATCACGACTTTAATTTAATTTGCACATTTTTTTCATTATTTACAGCTTTTACCATAATCGATCTATTGTTCCACGTGTTTTTTATGCTTACCATTGCAATAGTAATTTAATACCATGTAATTTATGAATGTTATATGATATAGCGTCAAAACCACATTCTGAGCACAATGGTTATTTTATCTGAGTTAAGTACCAGTATACCTTAATTATGTATTTAAAACACGCTCGCTCGTTTGCTTGTATGCTCTTGAAGCACTCTTCAATAATTCTTAATAATGCTCAAAACAAGCAATACTTACTTATAGTTACTGTCCTCATAAAAAATAATTTATGTACTTTTTATGGATAGGCGATAGCAAAGTTTGACTGATAAACCAATGCCCGGCGAAATAGATATCTACCCTTTACTTTATACTTACCACCAAGCAAGTCGATAAACTACCTACCACACTTGTCAGCGGTAACTATACCCCTAATCAGTTTCTACAGGGCATCGTTCCGGTACGAACGTGCCAGCTTTGCCAATAGGGTCGTAACCAGCCACGGCTAAAGCCTCCCACTCAGAAATTATAAATTTCCAAATCGACCCTTCTGGGGATCGACACTGGGAACTCCCTTCATAAAAGACTACAGCCTTCACAGTGCGCCAGGGAGGCCGAGCTTTTGAGTGTATAATGTATATTGTTTCAATATCCTACTTCTCCCAATATTATGTACATTAATATGACAGGTTGTTTTTTTCACACAGCTCTTCGGCCTAGTCCTCATGGCGATCTGCGTGATCAACATGCGCGAGCGCAAGTCCAGGCCCGAACAGCAATCAGCCTTGTCCCGAGGAGTTCTGGCCTTCCTCATTACCCTGGCCCTTGGCCTGGTGTTGACGGCCATACTGGGTTGCATTGGCTCTTTGAGGGAGAACGTCAAGATTCTGTATGTGGTAAGTAAAACAACGTCTCAGTCCCGAGGAGTTAAATTTGTTCATTAGTGATTTACCTGGCCTTTAGCCTGGCGTAATGGCCACACATAGTGGCATTGGCAAGGAGAGGAGTTAACATTTTTGCTCTTGGACTGGTAATCCATTCATCAACCTACTACAGGAC
This sequence comes from Erebia epiphron, assembly GCA_963932025.1. Taxonomy (NCBI): domain Eukaryota; kingdom Metazoa; phylum Arthropoda; class Insecta; order Lepidoptera; family Nymphalidae; genus Erebia; species Erebia epiphron. The sequence continues at coordinate 25,351,164 of OZ009948.1, forward strand.
TATAGGCATTTGAGAGCGCGTCAACAAACATCGTAAGGAAGGCAGATGACTGGTAAGGTCATAGGGTAAGGTAGTTATTAAACCTGTAAAATAGGTAAAAGCAAGGTTTTTTTAGATGTTATGACTAAAACAACAAAAAGGTCTAGCCGATATTTCCGAACAAAGAAAACTCCACACCATGAAAATCAATATAAATCGAGTGTCCATTGCTCATAAAATATGCAGGGAATTTGTGGCCTTCATTGATTGATCCGTTATTATTAATTTGTTCCACTTTTGTGAGACTTAGGTAAGTACTTATGTCCTTATGTACAATAATTTCTGAAAACTCTATTGCGTTCCTTTCTTTGTTAGCAATTGAATTGTCAAGGATTAATTTGGATTTTACTCTGATCTAAATACCTATACCTATTAGAAATATTAAGCACGTTCTTCTCATAAAGAGTGTGTTTGAACTTGAATAGTATCCTATTGTTCAAGAATTCTGTGAAGTAAGACCCTTTTTCATTCGGAAAAGTAAAAACCTATTTGTATTGATTTTTGTTATTTTTTTCAGCATGCTTGCTTTTTGATATTCCTGGTATCCATTGAAGTAGTGGTGGGAGTTGGAGGGGCGGTGCTCAGCGCTTGGGTCGGAGCTTCTAGTGAGCTGAGAGTGGAGTTCTATAGGAATGCAACTGTTGACGACGAGGGACCGAACCAACCCTTGCACTGGGATAACTTACAATCCGAGGTAAGGCAACAAATAGGATTTCCTTGAGTTTTACTAGCTTGGCTAAAGTCTTTTTCTGTACTTAGTAAAGTAACTACCTAGCTGGTCTAGTGACTATTTTATTTGGCTTCGAATCATGAAATCGCGAATTTTAATAATAAACATCCACCAATTGATTCTGAAATATGGTATTACGGAGAAGGTGATACACAAGCTTGAGAAAATCAGCAGCTGTTTCAGACTTGTATACTTCTACTATTACTAGCATATGCTGTGGTTATTTTACTTATATTATAAATGCGACAGTTTGGATGGATGTATGGATGGATGCATGGATGTTTGTTACTCAATCACGCCCCAACGGCTGAACGGATCTGGCTGAATTTGGCACAGAGATAGATTATAGTCTGGAAAGCACATAGGCTTTTAGGCACTTTGTATCCCGGAAATTTAAAGAGTTCCTGCGGAAACCAAAAAACCTCAAACCACGCAGACGAAGTCGCGGGCATTCGCTAGTTTACTAACTTAATAAGAATGCTCACGTTTATTCAGTGGGCGATAGAGAGGGCTTGCAGTATCCCTTTACATTGCTTGGAGTATCCCTGCGTGATCAAATCAGGATTGAGGAGATCTGTAGAAATTACATAGGTCGAATAGTCGGTACTCGCTAAGCTTAGGTGATGATAATGTGCGGGGCATATGGTTTGAAGAACCGATTGGCATTGGGGTCCCAGTGTGATTGAATGGCGGCCTGGCACCGAATAACACAGCGTTGGACCAATCCCTACACTAGGAGAACAAGCGAGTCGCTACGTCCAGCAGACGAGACAGTGACAAATAAGTTCTTTAACTTGGTTATGTACATTTTCACTTCACATTAATCCACAGAACCAATGCTGTGGCGTGGACGGCCCTCAAGACTACGCCATCCTCCAGCGCGAGATCCCCGCATCTTGCTGCGCGCGCGCACACCCCTTGCGCGAGGGGGATGCGCGGCGCCACTTCCATTCAACCTGTCTCAACAACAAGTCGTACTACATGAGGGGGTGTGAAGACGTACTGAGGCAGAAGAAAGCTACGAAGGGCAATATCTTCATATCGACTGGCGTGCTCTGTACATTGCTTGAGGTTGGTGCCATATATTTCAAGAATCAATAAGCTTCACACTGCAATGCCTGGGTGGCGGATCATCAGGTCCTGGGTTCGAGTCTCAGGTTAAAAAAGGTAAGAAAAGACACGCAGTAGCAGACTGAAGTTACGAAGTTGGTGGTGTTCCTACGTAAGTAGGTACTATTAAAATTCAGTAACTTCATGATGTCGTTCTGCTGTTCCAATTTTAAAGATTTTTTATGTAGGTAAGAAGTAGGTGTTAAGAACTCAGCCTCATTTTTGGGGGGGTCCAACGTTTCACCGTAACTTTTCGGAGTAATTTTCGTTTTAAGCATTTAAATTACTCAGCAGTGTCCGCCAATTTTAACTTTGTATTACAATTTCAGATTGCGTGTATCATTCTCGCCTTATGGATGGCAAGAACCGTGAGGAATGAACGCCGGAAGCTTCAACAAAACCTTCAGGCGCATTTTGAGACCTAATGTTCTACAAAAGCAATAATATTTTATTAATTCTAATAGGAAAACGACTTTTTTGATGGAAGCCTTAGTTTTCCTATTTCGAATATATACTTTTGATTGGGTTTGGGTGTCGGGCATGCGTCCACGTAGTATGGACCCGTTTCCTTGTATTCTAAGAGTATAGTCCCACAAACTACTGACCCGGTGACAGCGTCGCTAGTAACAAAAAACCGGCCAAGCGCGAGTCGGACTCGCGCACTGAGGGTTCCGTACAAACCTGTAGGTATATAAGTAAAAGTTATGGTATTTTTATTCCACTTTTCTATTTTAATTTCAATTTAATACCTCTACGCGTTCATGTGGAAAGGGGTAGTAAGTATAAAATTATTAAAAATATTTTTATTATATGATGTAACTAAAAATTTATGCTTTTCGCAATTTTTCCTTTATTTGTGTTATAAGACGTTGCTTCGTACCAAATTTCAAGATTCTGAGTTCACGGGAAGTACCCTGTAGGTTTTGATTCCCTTGCGCCCCTTGCCAGTGTCGAAAATTTACAGCATAAACGGCTGCATCTTTTGATTGCGTTGGCTTAGAAGTTTGATTTTTTCACAGCTCCAAGGGACAGTAGACCTGAGTATTTAATATGAATTTCAGCTTGATACCACCCATGCGTTCCTGAGAAAAAGGGTCTTGACACACATACGGACGGACAACAAAGTGATCCTATAAGGGTTCCGTTTTTTCCTTTTGAGGTACAGAACCCTAAAAACTAAACAGGCATAAAAAATAGTTCCAATTTTGGCCACCGGGCCAGATAGATTTGTGGGATTATAATATAGTTAATTGATATTCTTAGATCGATGTTGGCGAAGTTTATATACGGTATTTTCATGTCTAAATATTCACCTACTGTGTTCAAGTCACACGAAAAGTATTTTTAAAAATTATTGTGAATCTACTTATTTACTGTTCTCACATTTTTTGTGTATTTTGTACACAACTAAGTATAGATTAGGTATTAGGTACCTTATAAGATTTTTTTTTGCCGTGAATACCTAAAGTCAATATAATAAACCTAATAGGTAATGTGCCTCATTGCAGCGGCTTAGATGATATTTTTAATTTAGATTTTAATTTATTTCATAGTTATAAAATGCATATTAATTATGATTTACCTAAATGTTCTAAATATATATTAATTACCTACATACTTACCTAAGGATTCTCTTTAAATGATAAAAAATAAGAACACAGGCTTAGCACAAATATGAATCAATATTAATATGGTAATTTGAAATGAAGGGTAGTATATTCTTTAAAAGTCATAACTTTGCAATAACAATAAGTCAAACTCTACCGGTCAAGTTAAAAAAAACAGCACTGCGTGCACTGTATACCGTACTGCTAGCTACGTGACGTCATTCTAAATCCAATATGGTGGACTTCTAAAGATAGCGGACTAGTTATTTTTTAATGCCACCCCATGGTAATGGGTATCGATTAAAAGATTTGCTGAGTAGATTACAAAAAATGAAATGACGTCACACTTTTTAATTTAATATGGCGGACAACGACCTCAATTTACATAGACGGGCGCTGTCAAACAGAATGTGGTCCTATTTTACTAACGCCATCTAGTCTGAAATGCGGGACAGCGCTATGGCGCGGACAAGGATAGGGCTATACAGGCTAGGAGCGTGCTCTAAAGGTTAGACGCCCAATTTTTTTTCCATGAAATGGCCCATCTAGTACCTACATTCTACATAATATATATCGATGATGGTGGACGATAAAAAATGACTTTTTTTAAGTATTTTTTAAATGATTTAATAATTATTTTTAATATTTATTAGGTATATGTACCTGCTTAGCTTATAACTTCTGGGTCATAATCTCATAACTTGAAGTAGTAACTGTGATAAAAAGTAGTTGACACAAGCATGAAAATACGTATTTTTGAGCCTACGCTTTTCTTTTAATATAAGTAATTAACATATTTAAAACATTTACACTTTCTCGTGGGCACCTGCTCTGATTAAATATTTAGAACTAACTTTTATCCGTGACGCCGCCCTTGTTTCGCCCATTTATCGAACCTACAGACGGACAGATAGAAAGATAAGACAATTTTTATATACGGTTTCAGAAATTCGCACAAAACCAAAATGGGCGTTAAAAAAACTTTTTAAAATTACATCCAGATCCTGATTATTCTGTTATAACTACTATAAAAATATAATAATAGGTACCTATAGGTACATTTTTTATATTAAGAACTTTTAACATAATATAACTCACACTCAAATGTTTTTTAATCAAATAAACTTAAAAATAAGTGCTTTTGAATCGTCGGGTGAAGCTTTTGTATTCACTTTATTGCTACTTATAACACTGCCTTACAACGCCTTATAAGTTAATTTTAACTAGTAGGTACCTAAGTCACGGTCGTAATTAATAAGTTAAGTTACTTGTAAAATAAATCAAAGTCATTATTTCAAACACCGATATTTTATTTCAGAAGATGTATCAACATTTGTATTACATTACACACTAATAAAAATATCTTAAAAACGAAAAAGGAAGTTTTACTTAAATTTAACTTTTAACTTTAAGGCATACGTTATTTTAAAATAAATATACGTCGCAAATCCAGGTTAATCTCAATAATAACTGGTAAAAATATCTTTCAAAAAAGTCTTTAAGTATAAATTTTCACATTCGTTTTAATTTTAAGGAAGGAATGGGTTACGTAATACGTTAAATTAAGAAAAAAATCAGTAAAATACCTAGTAACACATATGATATGCATATAATAGTATACTAGGACTACCTTATACTTATACACAAGTTAAAAAAAATAACATTGAAAATATTAATAAGAAGGCCACATTACTACGTATACTTAGTAATGAATGATGATAATGAAAGAAGTGGTTTTGTCTCGCTTCAGCTACGTAGTAAAAGTTGGTAGGTATTCTGTGATTTAGAAAATGCACGGGACTGCATTATTTAAAAAAAACACAACCACCAAGATTCTCTCTCACACGTTTCCACAATAAATACGAAAATTTGTACAGAATAATTAATGTAATACCAAGTGGTTACGACGAATATAAAATATTATACTGAATATGTACAGTTCGCACTTGAGTGCGAACTGTACGTATATATGATAATATGTATAAATATAGTATTCATAAAAAAATTACAAAAAGTGCAGAGAATAAGCAATAGACCTAATACTTTGTACATTCAACTTAATATTAATAAACTTTATTATAGTTTTGGTTGCTTATTTGACTAGTAAATGCTTAGTACACACTTAAAATACATGTTAACTTATTCCTAATTTTCTTTTTAACAATGTCAGAATAATTTAAAAATGCAATAAAATAAATATATACCTAAGTCATAAATTGCCTGAAAGATTGCTTTACTTCTTTATATTCCTTTCTTTATTTCATATAATTAAGCTCATTAGCTTTTCCGCTAGAAACACTGTATTCTTTTAAGTATTTTCTTCTTAATTAAAAAATGCACTTACACACAGATAGATTAAAAATAATTTGAAAAAACATAACATGAAATTGAAATTTTAATTGAAAATAACTACTAAATTATTTTAGCACCAATAACAAATTCAGTGCGACATCTTATACCTTAAAGTGATAGGATGAATATCGATGAATACTTTGCAAACAATATTTATTTAATATGTTTATCTCTGCTGCAAAATATTTTACAAAAAGCTTTAGATAAGTATGTGATGAGACTTTGTTAATCATATAGGTGATATTATTTTCATATCTACAAAAAACCTCACTGAATAACGGTTGAATCTATTATAATATGCGTAAATTTTAAAACAGTTTAATAAATTCGTCAATTAGAAATAAAATTATTTAAAAATGCAAAATCATTGATTGCAAAATAAATAACAGTAGATAAATAATATAACACCGCACACTATATACTTTTGTACATTGTATTAAATTCAGCAAATGCACATCAATAATATAATTATTGCTATCTACTTACTTGAAACAAAAATATATGTGATAAGTAATGATTACATAAAATTACTGAGAAAATAATAATTTACCTAATAGGTACTCTAACCATAATGGCATATAATTTAAAAAATAAGTAGAAACACTTCATTCAACAACAACTACAATTTCTATTCTAAAATACTAATTACTACATAATATCTAGTGATATTTACGTAGAAGGTAGGTATCGTTCAATAATGAATTTTACAATTTTATAGTTTTGTGTAAAAATAAATCTCTTAAAAAGGTGCTTCATATTGGTAACGTAGCGGGTTTTATTTAATTCTGATTAAATTGCACTATCTATGGTTATGGTTGATGTAAAACTTGGCCACCTAAAAAACACTTTGGATTTTTTAAGATTTTTAGTCAAATGAACCATAACCATCGATGGTGCAATTGACCTTTAAAATGTCTTTTTAATTTTAAGCGGATTCTCTGCCCTTGCCTTCTGTTTTGATAGTCTGCGCCAACCATAGTGCAAGTATGATGCCAGCAACCTGAAAACAACATTATTACTATGTTATATATGATATTATCATAATATATCAGCTGAACGATATTATGTTTAAGTCCTATACTCTATCCGTCAAAAGACCTTTATAGTATTGCACCACCCTTACACCCTTAAATCCACGTCATTCCTATCCTTACAATTTACACCACAGCACATATAATAGTAATGAGCAGATTGCTTGGATTTACAGTTTGTTTAGGTCAGTCTCGCTTCCCCCTTCTCTTTTTTCATTGGAAAAGGAGGGTTCCAGTGGAGAACTTATCTCTTCAGAATGCTGTTAGGTTTTCTTGTAAACAACAAAAAGAAGGCCTCCGAAAATCACGGGTAAGCCAACATTAGGGAGACTACGATACTGCGCTTCATCCTTGCAACATTTGTGAGTAAGTTGTATTTGAAGTGGAAAAAAGGACTCTCAATTATCTTTTATATAAAAACTAGAGAACTAAATTATAAATTCTACAAAGAGCAGACAAAGATGCCACAGATGAAAACTGTCATACTAGAGCTTTACTTTGAAATGTGCTAATTGCTTTGTGTGCTCAGAGAGATGGATCATATATCTAAACATACTTTTAAAAGTAGTAACTTATTTTTAAAAACAGAAAAGGATTTTACAGAAAATAACAATTATGCCAGTACTGTGAACTATGCTGAGTATTTTACCCTCACAACAATTTTAGTAAAATTCAGTGATGGAGATAGAGGAAGATTTATGAAAACCTCAAATAGATTAAGAATTCATTTACTTACCTCCAAAAAGCAGAAAAGGATGCCACAGACAATAACAGTCATGCCAGCACTATGAACCGTACTGAGTACTTTATCCTCGCAACCTTCTTGGTAGTATTTGGTGAGTGAGATGCAGTCAGAGCGCTTGGTTTCCATGGAGTGGTCCGAGTCGTCGGGAGGGCAACAGCTGTAGGCGGGGTTGAGGCGAGGCTCGGACGCGATGTAGTTGTCAGGGCCGGTCACACCGCAGCATTCCAACTGAGGAAGGAAATTTTTGTGAACATGAAACGCGCTTCAATAAGAACAGAAACAGACCAGTTATAAGTCCAATATTTTTAATTTTCCAAAACTTTTAAGTTTAAACTGACGAACATAAAATGAAACTAAGTTACTCAAAAGCAAAGTAAGATATTATAGCTTTTAAACATAGGAAAAAGGAGGACTTATACTCGTATAGAGCAAAAGTTAAGGGAAATGATTTTGCTATGATAAACATACCCCAACATACAATTAATGTTACAGATTAAATATGATAATCATGCCGATTATCAGACTAATTTGTTTATTTTATGCATGTAAATCACAAATCTTCAAATTAAAGAATAAAAAGTTAAAATAATACACCCATTAAAATATAAAAGTGAGATTAATATGATAAAATGTAGCGTTACGATGTTTGGAAACTTTGATAATTTCATTCAACAAGTAAAATAGGTTAAGCTAGGATAAATAAATAAATGACTTTGCTAATCATGACGATCTCTTCGAATTACTAAAAATACGTAATACTATTTCTATTGAAGCAATCAAGCATTACGATGCACCGACAACGATATAAAGAGGATGGCGGGAAGTGGCTGGATGAGAAAGGCTGAGGACTGGGTGTGGTGGCTTTTTTTGGGAAAGGCCTATGTTCAGCAGTAGACGTTTGCAGGCTAGATGATGATGAATCAAGCAGGCGGGGGACCTAATTTAAAGTGATTGCACTTACCTTAGTCTGGATATTATCCCAGAACTCCTTGTAAGTGGAGTCTTCCTCGCGGCTGGACTTGTTCTTGATAAAAGATGCTCGGAGCTGGGTCTTCATGGTGCCTTCGATCTGTGGTCGCAAAGCTGCCGCTGCGATACCGACAGATAGCTCCAGTAGAATGATAATGATGAGACAACCGGCGAACTGAAAGAGAATAAGTTTATTTAATTTATTTTGTACTAATTGATTGAAGTCCTTGGAAAAGACCCTTGTCCAGTAGTGGACGTCTATCGGTTGGCGACAGACAGAATTAAAACTCAACATAAACATTGAAATAACGTATAGGTACACCAATTCCTTTAAAGATTTTCCTGCCAGAAGGCCTAGAATTTGAGACTATAATGAGTCTTAAAAACGCAGATTCTTAAAAATAGTCAGATTTGAATGTAGGTAGATATACGATTGTAACATGTTTATTGATCAGGTTTGCGTTGGCTAAAAGAAATTGAACTATTCACTGTAGTAAATATGACTAAATGACGTCATCGGGTGACCGGCTTCCCCGAAAAAGGAGTTTCAAAGATCTCAAATGGTGATAATAGTTGTGGGCGAATAAAAAGGTAGAACTATGTAGGGCCCGAACCAAGTTGAGGAGTATAAATTATTACAGCTGTTTGCTAGGCACAAAGTTATCTGATAAGTTATAACTAGCTTTTCCTCGCAAAATCGTCCCGTGGATTTAAGATCCCGTTGGCATGTCTCAAAATCATTATGGTCCACAAACTTATCTGACCCGGTGCCATAATTGGAACTAATTTTATGCCAGATTATTTTTTGTTTTTATTTTATTTTTCATAGATACTAGCGACGCTGTCACCCAGGTCAGATAAGTTTGCGGACTATACGTAGTATTCTACGTTACGAAGATGGCGTATGACAGTCTGTAAGTGAATCCGAGAAACAAGAAGAAGAAGAAGAAGAAGACAGTAGTAAAGCAACTGTTATTTCTACATTGATTGGGGTTTGATATTTAGGAACATCATTTAGAACGCACATAAATAACAAATAGCGATTGACTAATAAAGCTAATTCTCTAAGCTCTAATTCAATTCCCTTTCTCTTATGAGAGTGGAGGCCTGTGCCCAGCATTGGGACGATAATGGGCTGTAGTGGTAGTGGTGGATTGACTCCTGAAAATTTGCTACCGAATTCCGATTGGCTGATAGTGACAACAAAGGCAAATGCGGTCCATTTTAAGTTTCATCACCACTTGCCAACCAGCCTGGTGGCAATCAAGCGCTATAAATTAAAAAAAAAAAAAACTCCACTAGTGGCTAAAATACAGATCTAGATTCAAGCAACAGTTCTAATAAATTCAACAATATGTTGGTTATATTTGGTTCGGTGTTTTTAGGATTAGTACATTGTACCTCGGGGACCTTACTGCCAAATGCCAACGCTTAAACAATATTACCCGTCGAAAGCAAGCGGCAATGGATCGTATTCTGTGGAGATCCACGGAGGACTTCGTCTAGCAGTGGACGTCTATCGCTTGAGACGACGACGACGAATTCCAACAAATGTTAAGAAACTCACAATGTAAAGCAGTTTCGGGCTCTCCTTCCAAGCACCGAAGCACCCGAAGGCAGCGACTAGGAGGATCAGTACGCCGACCACGATCAGCACGATATCAGTCTCGTGGCCCGTCGTCTCCATGCCGGCGAAACCCTTGATCATGCTCAGGTCCACGCATGCTGATGCTATGATCACTATGCCGAAGATCTGGAAGAATGCACAGGCAAAATTATGACAAATCCATACTAATATTATAAATGCGAAAGTGTGTCTGTCTGTCTGTCTGCTACGCTTTAACGGCTCATCTTTTCAATCTATAAGTATAGAGATGAGTTGTGTCCCGGGGAAGGATATAGGCTAGTTTTTATCCCGAAAAATTAAGGAGATGGAAATTTATTCCACGCGGACGAAGTCGTGGATATCAGCTAATAATAATAATAATCAATTAATCAATCAATCAATCAAATAAATATTATAAATGCGAAAGTTTGGATGGATGGATGTATGGATGGATGTTTGTTACTCAATCACGCCCCAACGGCTGAACGGATCTGGATGAAATTTGGCACAGAGATGATAGTCTGGAATAGCACATAGGGTACTTTTTTTCCCGGAAAATGAAAGAGTTCCCGCGGTAACCAAATACCTCAATCCTCGCGTACGAATTCGCGGGCATCAGCTAGTAACTAATATTAGCTTTTTTATGCTTATTCACGAACGAATTCATGGTAAAATCAATATAGTGTAGGCCTTACAAGTACAATAGCTTAGCTTTAATGTAACTCATAAAAAGCACGCAAAGAAAACAGCATAAACCATTTGTCATAAACTTAAGTATGTCGACCTAGCATTTTATTTTTTTAGGAATTTAATTATGTTAAAAGCTTCTATTATACATACATTGTACTACTAGTTGTACTAGAGTTCCGTACATCGAAATGACAACTTTTATGTCCAGCCGAGTCCTGACTGCTGGCCCAATCACTTTATTATCTGTCAGATAGACATGTACATCTATCAAGATTCGAATGTTGCCTATCATCATCATCATCACTACAGCCTATTAACGTCCCACTGCTGGGCACAGGCCTCCACTCTCATAGGAGAGCGGGAACTAGAGCTTAGACCCACCACGCTGCTCCAATGCGGGTTGGCGGGCTATGTCTATGTTGCCTATGTCAAAAATAAATTCTTTTTTTGTTATTAAGTAATAGGGGACCTTCCAATGTCACTCTCCTAGGGCAGGGCGACCGCGTATCTTTTGCATCAATCATTGATACATCGCAATCACCTCCGATTGGCTGAATTTATGGTTTTCTTGCTGCGTCAATGGATTTCGTCCAATAGTGGAAGAGTGTTAACCAATCAGAGGTGATTAAGATGTGTCAATGATTGATGCAAAAGATACGCGGTCGCCCTGCAGGTCTTCACCAAACCCATGCAAAAAATCACGTTGATCCATCGCTCTATTGCGGCGTGATTGTAGGACAAATCAACAAAGAAACCAACTGTCGTATTTATAATACTGGCAGGCCATGGATTGAAATGGTGATGAAAATTTACCTCAATGTATAAGAAATGGGAATAATACACAAAAGAACCACGCCTGATTTAAATGTTGTAACAATGTGGACGTTACCAACAATGCAATGGGGAGGCACACTGCCAATTTATCCCGCTAGGTGACGCATCGTCGCTGGTGTTGTTTACCTGTCAAACACCATATATTTTTTACGCGATAGTTTCATTTTCTTAGAATAATTCATTTTTATGCCTAAATGTTGTGCATTCCGTTTTCCTGCTGATGAGGAATGAAGAAGACTACTGTTAGATGCCATCAGTATTATTAAATCTAGAAATAGATATACGTTGTGATAATGTATAAGTGTTTATGGCAATGTTAATTTATCTGTGTTTTGTGAGTACAGAAATGAAGCGGACTGAGAACCACAGATTTGTATTTGAGTCTGTGGCGTAAATTATGAACGTAGGTTGTCTATGTTCACATCGTACATTTGCAGTCTTAATCTGTGATTCAATAAATCGATTCATTACTTTACCAACCGCCAAAGTGTAAACAAGTTTTGAATAAATACCTCTTTTAATTTAATTGTAACCTCGCTTTTATTATCAGAAGTGGGATAACCTAATTAAAATTGGCAAAATGGTTCACCGAAAGCGATCAAAACGCTCTCATCATAGTTATTCCAGCAAACGAAGACGACGCCATGATGATACGACGAGTGAGTCATCGTGCAGTTCCGACACGAGCAATCGAAGTCCACCAAGGAAAAGCCGAGATCGTTCGTCTGCTTATCGATCTCGTACTCAACGCAGCACTAGCAGACGAACCGCTGCCACACCAGAATTATGCGACGTTGTATCTGCGACCGGACGAGTTGGAACTTGTACTGAAGGCGAAAGAAGAGAAGTAGTACGATCAATAAGTTCTGCGACCGGACGAGATATCATCCAAATACCCTCCGAGAAGGCGAGCGACGGCCCGTCGGATGGGCGCCACGCCGCCGCTTCAGCTGCCGAGGGTCACTTCGCAGGACATCAAGTGCAGGTACCACAAAGTGGTACATCAGGTCAGTGCAATACTAATACTATACCAAATATTGTGTTGGATTCTAATGACTTTGCTCAAATTTTGCAATCCTTTGTAAAGCCTGGTTTTTCATCGATTAATACAAACGTAAATAATATGATTCCGGAATTTGATCCATCGATTAAAAATCATCGAATAGATTTGTGGTTATCTAAGGTTAACGAGTGCGCAAAAATATATCGGTGGGATGAAGCTCATATTATGCATTATGCATTGCCTAAACTTGTGGGTAATGCGAAAAAATGGTATCAGGGTCAGACGACTGTGTTACGTAATTGGCAAGAGTGGCAGGTTATTTTGCGTAAAGCTCTACCATCAGAGACAAACTACGGTGTAATTTTGTCGGAAATGCTCGAACGTAGACTTAAATTTGGTGAAAATTTGGACGAATACTATTACGAAAAAATTATGTTACTAAATGCATGCGAAATTTCTGGCAAAAGAGCCGTAGACTGTCTCATACACGGCATAGACGATCGAACTGTTTGTGCTGGTGCATCGTCAGGACGGTTTATCGAACCGGAAGATTTGTTTAAGTTTTTAAAAGACGTGTGTAAAGAGCAAAAAGATACTACTTTTAGAAATTCTAACGCAAATAAAACCCACTAAGTTATCATTGTAACAGATGATGAAACAGGCTCGATGAAGGATTGAAATTGTTAATTGTAAACGGAATCTAAAAGAGAAATAATAAAAATAATTATTAAATTAGACATTTTGATGATTTTGTTTAAATTGTCCATGATGGCTTATAAGAATTTTCGATCTAGGTATTGTGTCTGTTTATGATTCTATAATAGTTTTGGGATTATTTTTTAAAGTTACATGTTGATGATAACGATGTGTCTTATGTTATTTGATTAACGTTATTGTGAGACGATAATTTTGATATGTTTTATTTGAATAGTGATATAATCTGGAAGTCGTACACGGCCGTGAAGTCAAATTGCTCTCGACTTTGCGGTGAGGGGTGCGGTGCAGATGAGTAGTTGAAATCTGGAAGTCGTACACGGCCGTGAAGTCTTGTAGCAAGACAAATTGCTCTTGACTTGACGGTGAGGGGTGCGGTGCAGATGAGTAGTTGCAATCTGGAAGTCGCACACGGCCGTGAAGTCTTGTAGCAAGACAAATTGCTCTTGACTTGACGGTGAGGGGTGCGGTGCAGATGAGTAGTTGAAATCTGGAAGTCGTACACGGCCGTGGAGTCCTGTAGCAACACGAGTTGCTCTTGACTTAGCGGTGAGGGATGCGGTGCAGATGAGTAGTTGAAATCTGGAAGTCGTACACGGCCGTGGAGTCATGTAGCAACACGAATTGCTCTTGACTTAGCGGTGAGGGGTGCGGTGCAGATGCGAAGGATGGGATCAAAAGGCGATGGTGGACCAAATTGAGTGGACCAAAGTTTATAATGCGATTGAATATTTGGAATGTTTACATGAGCTAACTTTGTGTGGTAAAATTTAATGATTAAACAAATTATGATGTGATAAAATTAGAGGTAGCAACAATGTTTACATATTAAAAATTTAAATGAACTAGATATTTACTTATAAATATAAATTATACTGTCTTAATTAAATTATAGAAATTATGTGATATTAAGAAATAAAAATTAAATTCTGTGATATTTAGAGAATATACCTATTGTCATGTATGTTGTAATGTATGTTGTGTGAATTCACGAACTCTGGTTTAGTCAAAGTGCATTAATATGATTTGTGCAGTCATCTAATATAATATAATGTTTTTGTCGACCTACCCACATTTGAAGATGTTAGTTTATATTTTATAAAAATTTGAACAAGTATATTAATTTTGTTTGAGGACAAACTTAATGTTGTCAGTATGGCCGACTGTTAGATGCCATCAGTATTATTAAATCTATAAATAGATATACGTTGTGATAATGTATAAGTGTTTATGGCAATGTTAATTTATCTGTGTTTTGTGAGTACAGAAATGAAGCGGACTGAGAACCACAGATTTGTATTTGAGTCTGTGGCGTAAATTATGAACGTAGGTTGTCTATGTTCACATCGTACATTTGCAGTCTTAATCTGTGATTCAATAAATCGATTCATTACTTTACCAACCGCCAAAGTGTAAACAAGTTTTGAATAAATACCTCTTTTAATTTAATTGTAACCTCGCTTTTATTACTATGGTACAAAGCCTTGCGCCAATAAAATTGGAAACCCAGTTCATCGGCTAGGTTATGTAGCGCTCACTTTAGACCTGCCGATTATTATGGCAAGAGCATACACTGGTTTTCTTCCCAGATTCAGTTAAAATAGGACGCCTACGGCCTAATTACCTCAATTATGTACGCAAATGAACCTGACAGTTACCAGCGAGGGTGGCGCCATCTGAGATTAGCTTTGCCTGTGCCTCCCCATTGAGTGACGAGCCTAAATGAACGCCTGTCACCATTGTGATGAGGCGTCCGCTACAAGGGCGAATCGTATTAATTGAACCGGTAAACATGTGGACAAGTGTCAGAAATTACTTTGACTAAGCTCGGTAATAATTTGCTTTATAATGGCTCTGATGGTTCTTAGTTTAAGATGATTTGTGAGATGGTGATAAGTACAAAAATTCTTTCCAAAAACCGACTTCCAACGCCACTGTAAACTATACAAAATAATATTGATTTCTACCCACTATGTTGAAGTCTAAGTTGAAGTATAAGCAGGATAGGCTCACGCTTGTTCACAATTACACCCGATGGGAAGCGATGTGGATAATGGACTCTAACGCCAACGACTTACTCTGCCCGTATTGATAAAAATGTATCAACTAAGAACACGTTCTCAAGTATCAGTCAATTTATATGTTATGACCGGTCTTAGTCGAGCATATTATACTATCGACGATTTTATTAACGCAAAGTTGCATGGAAGCAACCCGCATTGGAGCAGCGTGGTGGGTCTAAGCTCTAGTTCCCTCTCTTCTATGAGAGTGGAGGCCTGTGCCCAGCAGTGGGACGTTAATGGCCTGTAGTGGCAGTGGACCGGTCTTAGTCGAGCTTATTATATTATCGACGATTTTATTAACGCAAAGTTGTATGGAAGCAACCGGCCTCGAATCCAGTGACCCACAATTCAGTGTAATACTTGTAACGTTGCGTATGTATTGTATTGCTTAAATATTGTAACCTCTTTCTTTTTTTGAGAAAAGAGCAACTGCTGAGTTTCTTGCCGGCTCTTCTCAGTAGAATCAGCTTTCCGAACCGGTGGTAGAGCCTTGACGTATCATAAGTGACACACGTTGTCCTATGTGAAATAAATATATCATTTATCATTTAAGCATAGATTGCCCAAGACTTGAGAACCTGTTCTTAGCTGATGGCTGTTTATTAATACGGGCCTATGATTCCAAATAACGCATCATTTCACGTGTAGGAATATCTTGAAAGTTGAAACACCTTATAAAAGACCTTGGTTCACCAAAGTTTGCAGTTCAAAGCCCACGATCGGATGTTTCGCGCCGACGCTTTCTCATCCGATCACCGTACCTAACAATAAATATTGGTTAATCCATCCCATAGGTACATGTTAATTAACTTATGCCTATAGATCCATTCATACGTGAGTGTTATATGTTGTTGCGAAGTATATTACGAATTACTATAGCGCGTGTAGGTTTTTAAGGCGTTAAAAGTAAAATGTACTGGGATTGATTGATGAGATTTAGGTTGTGAAAATTCCACGGGAATTCTTTGATTTTCCTGGATATTTTTTTTAATTTTTCCTATGCCCTTCCCCGGAATGAAACCTACCTATTTTTGTATCTTTTTTTTCAAAATCGGTTCAAAAGATCCGGTAGATTGGCCGTGAAAGCCGACTACAAACGTAGTAGAAGACAGACAGACACTTATATGCTAAAGTCACTTGGACGATTCGAACACTGTTTCATCCAAGGAAAGTCACTATTGGTGCGGTGATAGGTAGCCTAGTGGTTTTAAGACCCCCGACCTACTGTACGGGATGGTGGGTTTGAGCGTTTTAAGAATTTAAATATAACTTGCTTCAAACGGTGAAGGAAAACATCGTGAGGAAAACGAGAGTTCTTCATACTGTCCTCGCAGGGGTGTGAAGTCATGCCAATCCGCACTTGGCCAGCGTGGTGGACTATGGCCAAACCCTTCTCATTCCGAGAGGAGACTCGTGCTCAGTAGTGAGCCGGCATTGGTTTGATAAGAGAGAGAGAAAGTCAATATTCATCAGTACTAATATTAAATAGGTATAAATAATATTAGTAGGGATGAATAGAAATATTTAACGTGATAAAGACACATCATACGAATATTATAAATGCGAAAGTTTGTTTGTTGGTTTGTCCTTCAATCACACCGCAACGGAGCAACGGATCGACGTGATTTTTGGCATGGGTATAGTTGAGGACTTGGAGGGTGATATAGGCTTTTTATCCCGGAAAAATAAGGAGTTCCCGCGAGAATCAAAAAGTTAAGCATATTTCGTATTTGTGCGGACGAAGTCGCGAGCATCAGCTAGTTAAGCGTATTTTGCATTTGCCTTTGGATGTTCGTAGCTTTATGGCGATGCAGGGATATAGACCATGCTGACCTCATTTCCTGCGACCTCATTCCGCAGATGATGGCGTGCTGAACTTTATTGCCCTACGGCCATAGACTAACAGAAAAAGTAGATGAGTCCTCACGACCCTTATAGTCCCACAAACTTATCTGGCCCGGTGGCCAAAATTGGAACTAACTTTATGCCTGTTTCGTTTTATTTTATAATTTATTTTTTATATATACTAGTGACGCTGTCACCGGGTCGGTTAAGTTTGTGGGACTGTAACTAAAATGTGGAACCATAGTAACGTGCGTGGTATACCTACCATAGTGCCAATGACTGATGTTTGCATAAATGATTAATATCTTCACAAATTTTTGCTCTTTTATTCATTTAATTGACGAAATTGACCGATGCAGCACCTAGATTATCTATTACACCCGCCAGAACTCAGAACTTGCTTTTGATTCGTCAGTTTTGGCAAACCGCAGATCAAAGAAAATAATTAAGTATAAGTTGGTAGGTACAGGGATTTTTTATTTTGATGAACCCAAACTTGATGACACTTGCTATCCCATGGGAACTAGTTGATAGGCAGATGTATAAGTCTCCAGGTCGTTTACTAATGTCTCCAGGTCTTTTACTACATCCATGCAAAGATCACGTCGATTCTGCTCCATTACAACGTGATTGAAGGACATACCAACAAACAAGCACAATTTCGCATCAATAATTTAAAAAGTGATATTTTTTTCTTTTAGATAGAGATAAATGTTAATGTTACAATCTGCGTTGCATCAACCAAGCGCTCATTGGTTTCCATAGACGGATGAAAGTTGGTTTTAATTGTCCTTTAGTCTATGCCTTACACGAGTGATGGGACGGCCTAATTGTATCGCGTAATAGGAACTGTGGTTAAAAGTTAAAAATGGCTGCCCCTAGTGATGTAACAATGTTTAATACTGAGAAGTAAATGTCGACCGTTAAATTAGAACTTTTCATCATCATCAACTTATTTAATAAGTTTTAATTAAGACGCAATTTTTGATATGTATTTAAGTAAGTTTAGAAACTTACGTAGCGTGAGAAGCTCTTTAAAAATTGTGTGTGTCAGCTCCGACGCACGACTGGAGTTTGCTCCTTACGAACGAAAAATTTTACCATGGAAACATAAACAAGTGTTAGCGTAGAAACATAAAGTAAATAACGTAACGGAGAAAGTATGATTTTATAATTTTACTACAGTGCTTCACACACGAGGATAGTTTCTAAACTTACTTAAACATGCATATCAAAAATTCGCGGAACCGGCAGGATTTGAACCTGCGTCTCTCTGGGAATCGCGCCCTGAGCGCCTTGACCACTAGGCCAAGGTTCACTTACCTACCAGTGCCGAAATTTGAGATATGCATCTGTAATCCAGTTCCACGAATTTTTGATATGCATGTTTGATTTTAGTCCCTATAAATTTTCATACCCCTTAAATATGAAAATCGATTCTTATGGAGGTAAACTCCAATAAAATATAAAATGGTAAAGTTCCCACTAGTTAGGTACTATGTATCATCCGTCGCTATCATTCCATGAAATCATTCCCACTTTAGAGCTGAATTGCGTCAATTAGTCAATTTGCTAAGAGACACGAGCAATGCGTCCTATTAAGTCCATTCAGGATATTCACGGACACGGGTTATTGCGTAAAACGTTCGCGATCACAATCGCTTTTAATATTTAAATGGCAGTGGCTCTATTACGGTAAAGTGATTGCTACCACCTAAAGACGTACCTGCACTGGTGCAATTCCGTGTAGAAACCGACTAGGGGGTATGGGTTTAATATAACTGCCCGCAGGTTAGCCCGCTACCATCTTAGACTGCATCATCACTTACATTCCATGTGAAATTGCAGTCGCCCAGTCTGGGGCTAACTTGTAGTGGAATAAAAAAAAATGTTTTTGGGGACGGATTAGGTACATAATTTTTAAATGCAGAATTAAATCCTCTGGGTCACCGTATATAATTACTACTAAGGTAACTTACATTGATAATACCATAAATGCATTTCAACTAATCAAGCCTTATTCATTTGTAGGGCACCAACTATCCATACTTACTTAATCCATACTAATATTATAAATGCGAAAGTGTGTCTGTCTGTCTGTCTGTCTGTCTGTCTGCTACGCTTTCACGGCCCATCTGTTCAACCGACTTTGATGAAACTTGGTACATGGATAGGTTGAATCCCGGGGAAGGACATAGGCTACTTTTTATCCCGGAAAATTCAAAGGTTCCCGCGGGAATCAAAAAATTATATGTTCAACCGATTTTAATAAAATTTGGTACAGGGGTAGGTTGTATCGCGGGGAAGGACATATGTTACTTTTTATCCCGGAAAATTCAAGAGTTCCCGCGGGAATCGAAAAAACATGGTCCACGCGGACGAAGTCGCGGGAATCATCTAGTAATATTATAAATGCGAAAGTGTGTCTGTCTGCTACGCTTTCACGGCCCAACTACTCAACCGATTTGGATGAAATTTGGTACAGAGGTAGGTTACATCCCGGGGAAGGACATAGGCTAATTGAAGTTTCCCGGAAAATTGAAGAGTTCCCGCGGGATTAAAAAATCACCAATCCACGCGGACGAAGTCGCGGGCATCATCTAGATTATTATAAATGGTTTATTTTTAACCGAACTATACCTAAAGCTATTTAATAGGCTATTACATATTCTGTACCTAAAGCTATCTTATTTTCTGTGCGATCGATGTTCGATTCGACCTACTAACTTCCCTGACCCTATATTATCACAAAAGTGTCAGGTTGTTATGAGGAACGTTTTTTAGTGAAAACTAATGTATTACGTATAGTCGATATCGATAGCAACTAGATGATACCCTCGACTTCATTAGTGTGAATTTATATCCATTTCCAGGATTCATTCTGTTAATTTGTACAAAATTAAGTCAAAATCGCTGACAGACAGACTGGTGGTATAATATTGAGTGTGGAGTCCATCCATCCATCAGCCTGTATCCACTGTTGTACATAGGCCTTTTCGCCCCAACACACACGGTCCTCCGCCTTCCTCATCCATCCACGTCCCACCACCTTTTGGAGTCATCAAAGCGGGCTGGATGTCTTCCGGAACTGCGTTCATCGGTACGTGGTCTTTACTCCAGAATGCGTCTGCTCCAACGGCAATCGGTTCTGCGACAGATATGGCCTGCCTAAGAAATGGCCTGCCCACTGCCACTTCAGCTTACTAATTCTCTGGACTATATCAGTTACTTTAGTTCTTCGGCAGATTTCCTCGTTACGCATATCTCTAACTATCATAGAGATCATCATATCTATTCATTTGCTTACTTTCATAGTATTATGTCTTACGGAATCTTACTATGGGGTAAAGCGGCAGATATTCAAAAAATTTTTGTATTACAAAAAAGGGCAATACGTGCAATTTATAATTAAAAACCGCGCGAATCCCTTAGAGAGAAATTTAAGGAAATAGGTATACTTACAGTAGCCTCGCAATATATTTATAGTAATCTAATCTTCGTAAAACAGCACATTCACAATTACAAAAAAATATGCGATCTGCATGATAGGCAAACTAGAGGCCGCCATAAGCTCGTGACTCCATCGCTCCGCCTCAAGAAGGTCCGAAGGTCGTTCGTGGGAATGAGCATTCTATTTTATAACAAAATTTCACAACCTATCTTAAACTTGCCTTTACACAAGTTTAAGAAGTCCATTAAAAGTATGCTCCTGAAAAAAGCTTATTATACTGTTGAAGATTACGTAAATGACAAAGGAGCATGGATTTGACTCGCTCCAGCAATGCTTAGGACAGGTATTTGTTAACGCCAATATTTGCGTTCCGCTACGCCAACAATTCAGCCAAGTTGGTGATGTAATAAAAGTAGACTATTCGGGTTCAAATAATGTGTACCGTGCTTAAAAGGAACATAATCTGTGTTGTCTATGGCTCATCCTACAAATTAATGAAATTGTACCTATATTATTTTTTTCAAAAGAGCAACCGCCGAGTTTCTTGCTGGTTCTTCTCGGTAGGAAAATTCAGAAATTACCACCACCAGGGCCATGACCATAGAATAGGTAATAGTCGGGCGCGTTCGGAACCCTCGAAGCTTTAAAATATACCGTAGTTCTGATCATCACCATCATATTTTACAAGTAATTGGACGTCAATAAGTGTACAGTGTACCTACCTAATTTGAATAAATAAATATTGATGATTAATTGATTGAAATTATAAATTCCCTCCTCCTCCCACCTCCCACTTATAAGACCTCTACGCCACAGCACTCATCACTACGCCAGGGAGGTTTGTCATATTGACAAACTTGTTATTGTTGTTGTTTTTAGGTGGGAAGGGCTTACTAATATAGTGCATTCACCTAATGACTGAAACACCCCAAATCCATTTACAATCCGAAGGTCTCCATTAAAAACGGTGGAATTTTCCGGAAACACCAATCAAAGTGCCACATTTGACTGATAGCCCGTGGTTACAACTTACATCTATTATTTACGAGCCGAGCCCTACGCGGTACCTTCTCGTACATTCACGGTTTGACGTGGAAGGTTTTGTACCCGATTTGTTGATGGTTAATCGATGACCCGGTTAGCATGTTAAACCTTATAGTTTTTTGTTGTGGTTAAGCTACCTACTTTGTTTTTATTTTACGAATCCATGTTGTACTACATACTCGAATTACCTACCGCCGAAAATGTCTAGTCTGCCTTGGTGGGTGGTTTTGGCCGTGGCTAGTTACCACCGGCATTGACAAAGACGTGCCAAGCGATATAAGTACTCGTAAGTAGCGTTCCGGTACGATGCTGTGTAGAAACTGATTAGGGGTATGGGGTTATATTGGCAATTTGAACTTTCGACACTGCAGCTCTAAATAGTGATCGGGTGCTCTTATTGAACCACTGGCGTAAGTTCTTCAGCCAGGATGTCGTTCTCCATCCCACGATGGCGTTAATAACTTAATTTAACTGCTATGCCTCTAACAGGTTAGCCTGCTACCATATTAGGGATAGCAGTCAAGGGCTAACGAGTAGTGGATAAAAAAAAAGATTTTTAAAAAGCTAATCACATGTAGACGAAGTCACGAGCATTAACAAAGCCATACTTAATATTATAAATGGGAAATTGTGTATGTCTGTCCGTCTATCTGCTACGTTTTCACGGCCTAACTACTCAACCGATTTTGATGAAATTACAATACAGCGACAAGTTACATCCCGGGAAAGTTAAAGGACATAGACTATACTTTTTATCCCGGAAAAATCGAATTCCCGCGGGGAAAAAAATCCACGCGGACGAAGTCGCGGGCATCAGCTAGTCCTTTACGTGTAGGTACGTAAAAGCTACGCCCACGGTGTTTTTACCAACCGCGCATAATCAATGTTATTCCATTTCATCATACAATTCCTTTGACACGACACAATTCAAGATTATCCATGCATGATTAATGAATAGAGACGATGACTTTTCCATTTTGTCGGGCTATAGATGAGTCAGTAGGCATAGTAAGGCGTCTATGTCATGCATATTATGTGTGCAAAAATATAGAGGCAGCCAAGTGCGAGTTGTATTCTGGTTGGGTTCTGTACTGATTTAAATCAGTTTGAAGAGAAAATTTTCAAAGGAAAACTTTAAAAAGAAAATTTTCTTTGACTGTAGGAGTTCTTGTTTGGGTTTTAGTGCTTCGATTGAACTACCAATTTCCCAAACAGAAACTTTAATTTAAAAAAACCTTCAGATACTTTTTTTTAATGCCTCTGTAACGGTAACAGGGGCCATACTGCCAACGCTTAAAGTAATACTTAAGCAATATTACTCTAAATGACAGTTTAATGTCATGAACCTTGTCATTCTTGAATCCATACTAACTAATATTATAAATGCGAAAGTGTGTCTGTCTGTCTGTCTGTCTGTCTGTCTGCTACGCTTTCACGGCCCATCTGTTCAAACGATTTTGATGAAATTTGGTACAGGGATAGATTATATCCCGGGAAAGGGCATAGGCTTTCTATCCCGGAAAATTAAAGAGTCCCCGTGGGAATCAAAAAACATTGATCCACGCGGACGAAGTCGCGGGCATCATCTAGTGGATTATAATTCTAAAACACGAAAGTCAACGATAATGAAACAATATAGCTTTGAGCGTAGGCAGTATGGCTCCTGTATTTTACAGCTCCTACAGCTCTAATAGGTTATTTTCGAAATGGCTGTTCGGTACCCAGGTTAAGAAGAACATAATGCTAGCGTTTATGAATAATAAGAGCTCATTTGACTTTATAAATTGAATCAAGAAATATAATATCATGACAAAAACGTCATTATACTAAATGTGTCTTCTATAAATAAGATCGCTTGTCGGTACTTGATTCATTCTTTATCTGTTAGTGAAAGTGTAATTATTATTGTCACCAGTAATTGTGATTGGTGTTTCCGGTTAACTAAATCGCATTAGATGTATTTAACACATGAAATAACCGAACGTGGAATTATACTATACGAAGCATCATCTGTGTGTATTATTTACACGAGTTTCCTGCCTTCGTGTAACAATAAAAACGCCTAGATAATATTCTAAAATTCCTTCCATACGTGATCGAATTACTTAACCGCAGTTAAGTAGTTTTTTAGTCTACGGTTTAAATATTGAGAAATTCAATACCAAGAGGTCGCTAGAGGTTGACTGTGAGTTGTGATTTCAAAATACTTCCGAGTTGTTTAAGAATTTGTTTTGAATAACTTATTATTGTATTGAATAATATGGTACTCGTAGAATTCGGTATTAAAGTTTTATATGTGTGTTTAGTATGCAACATATCAGCCCAATCGGTTGGGGATAACTGTTTTAAAATTAAATTTCAAGATTTGACCTAAACACAGACATTGCAAGTTAAGTACCTAAAAGCTTGTAGAAAAAGCTGACACACAAAAGACCTCGTCTCCTCTCCTCTCCTCTCCTCTCCACTCCATAGGTTCGCGTCGGACAGGAGTAAGTAGGTATACGTAGAGCTTCCGCTTTTATTAAAGAAATTCTGATATGGTTTCGTTCCCTTGAGACAGGATAGGCCGCCATAGGGAACGTGTAGAATATTGATAAATCTTTGCTTCCATACTAATATTATAAATGCGCAAGTAGTAGTACTTACATAATATAATTATTATGTATCTGTCTGTATGCTACGCTTTCCCGGCCCATTTCTTTAACTTTTGATGAAATTTGGTACCTAATTAGAGAGGTCCGTAACATTCCGGGGAAGGACATACTTTTATTCCGGAAAATAAAGGAGTTTCTGCGGGAGTTCTCTTTTACAAATAGAGAATCTTGATGGTCATGTACCGGAACGCTTAAGCACTTGGTGGCGTCTTTTCCGTTAGGGTGGTAATTAGCCACGGCCGAAGCCACTAGGCCAGACGAGAGAAAATTCTGAAATTATAAATTCCCAAAATTGCCTCTGCCGTGGATCGAAACCGGGACCTCCCACTTTAAGACAACAGCGCTCAACACTGCGCCAGAGAGGTCGTCAGACTATGAGCTCTAGAGAGTCGGCGATGGGTTGGAATGATAAATCGTGCAAAATGTCAACCCTAACAGAACTTTAACCCGTATTGTGATAAAAAATTGATCAACCTTCACGCGCCGATGGGTCTAGCCAGAAACAAAACAAGTCAGGCATTGTGTTAGCACAATATCCTTTGTGCGGGCTAAATCTAGAATAAATAACACCTATTTATTATTTCCCTAGGCGCAGACAGCACTAGTAGAATAGCAAAGTTTTATTATAACTAGTTGCTGCCTGCGACTTCGTCCGCGTGGAATACGCTTTTTTTAATTGACACGGGAGCTCTTAAATTTTCTGAAATAAAAAGTATGCATATGTCCTTTCCCGAGACGCAACCAATCTCTGTAGCCGTCAGAACTCAGTTTCGCTAGGCGGTATCCGGTATTTGCCGGTAGGATGGTAAGTCCGGGGATTGAAAAACACTTTCATAAAAATTGCAGAATTATACGTGTTACTGTATGAACATATTATGTATCCGGGTATCTTTAAATCAAGAGTGAATAGGCATCTTCTAGGCAAGCGCGTTCCATCTTAGGCCGCATCATCACTTCCCATCAGGTGTGGTTGTGGTCAAGCGTAAGCCTATAATAATAAAAAAAGAAAGACGTGTGGCACTCGGAAACTGCCGCGGTAAAGCTATTGCATAGCATTTTTTATCAACTTGCTATGACTACTTGTGTTGTTGACTTCAAGCTGTTGAAAATATAAAGGCGAAATAATTTTAAAGAATTATGTTTTCAATAGTCCGGGTGTCGAAGGGGAATCAACCTGAAAATTGATGTTTTTTGTTTTTTTTTTTCGTTACGGAATTTCTGGATTCGGTCTCCACGGCCCACGCTCAAGGCCCGCGATAGAAGCTATGCAATAGCTTAAAAAATATAACAGAATCAAAGATTTTCTATGTGTTCTTAAATCTGTTAACCTAAAAACTTATATTTCTGTAACAGAAATGAATTGGTCACAGAAATAAAAGTGTTAACACTGTTTTAAAGTGTAACTGGTAAAGCGACGTTGGCATACTTATCATTGGTAACTATAGCCACCACCGAAGCCACCAGGCAAATACTTTTCTATAAGCCTCGCTTGCCAAGGTTTTAATGTTAACAAATTTATTTTTCAGTGAGGCCAACCTCAAAATGGACTTTGAATAAATTAGCCATGATTGCGGTATCGCGTGACTGTAACGTGGTCCGCGCCTTGGTGCTTTATTCATTTCTTACACGAATTTTGCTTGCTAACTTCACAGTTTATGTATTTTCATACAGTGGGTCGAGGCCGATACTAATGACAGTTGTAACGCCTCGAGATACGGTACTCTCATTTATATTTGAGATAGTTAGGAAACTGCATACTGACGTAGCACAAATAGGGAATATGCATGATTTATTTTTATTTCTTAAATCAATTATTTACATCTTTATAACATAGTAAAAAATATAAATAGGTTTGAAAATAGTCAAATAATTACGTTAATTGGTGTTTCAAAGTTAAGTATAAATTTGAGCCGTTCAAACGCCACCATTAATCGCGCGCTTTTGATGACGTCATTGGTTATTTCCCGTGTTTGTTTACTATAGCGATTCAGTTCAGTTACTTTATAATTATTATTATTTAACAAGTAATCACACAGGAATACAGTTTTAAACAATTTTTTCTCACAAACACTACTAACACAGTATGAATATCGACGCCGATAAATCCACTGACGTGACCATTTACGTCACATTTCGTTTCGACCAATGGTGACGCGTTTTGCAAGTTTGAATTTGCCTCCCTTATTTTTCACTTTCTATTTAATATTTTCTGGGTTTAAATAATAACTAAATAAAAAAAATACTTTCTAAGTATAATGTAAAGACAATAAAGAATCTAGAAAAAAAATTTGAGACAAATTTAAATTTTATGCATATTCCCTATTGGCACGTTGAAAGTGGCCTATGTCCAAAAGTGCATGCACAACGGCTGATAATGAATTATGACATTAGAGTGACAGAATTATTGTCACGGATGTTATGGAGCCCTGCAACCGAAAACATCGGATAATCCGAAATGATTTCATTTCCGCAACCGTATACTGGCACCGGTACAATATTATTCACATATCCGTACCCAGATCCGAATTTTTATATCCATAACATTCCTGATTTAACTAAGTATTGAAAATTGAGCAAATTACTTCATTTCAGCGGTTTGGATTTATTTTTTAACAAGCCGATGCCCGCGACTTCGTCCGCGTGGTTTAAGTTTTTTGGTTATTCCCGCGGGAACTCCTTAATTTTCCGGGATAAAAAGTAGCCTATGTCACTCTCCTCACTCACCTATACAACAAAAAAAGAAATAGCGAAATTGGTCCAGCCGTTCACGCGTGATGCCGTGACCAAGGGAAATGGGGATTAATCTAATCTATCTAATCTAATATATATATAAAATCGTTAGCTAATCAACGCACAGCCTAAACCGCTGGGGTTAGAAACTTGAAATTTTGACAGTAGGTTCCTTTTGTGACGTAGGCGCTCACTAAGAAAGGATTTTTCAAAATTCCTCCCCTAAGGGGGTGAAATAGGGGGTGAAAGTTTGTATGAAAGTCCGTCATTTCTCAAGTTATATTGATAAAACTTAGTATACGAGTTACTGGTTGAAAATAAAGAAATAGGTGTTTCATAGTTTTTAAAAATTCTACCCCCGAAGGGGTGAAATAGGGGATGAGAGTTTGCATGAAAGTCCTTCATTTCTCAAGATATTCTCAAGTTATATAAACGAAACTTGGTATTTTGGCTTTCGTTCAAAAATAAAGAATTACGTGTGTCACAGTTTTTCAAAATTCAACCCCTAAAGTGGTAAAATAGGGGTTGAAAATTTTTATGAAAGCTATAGCCATGAAACTTGGTTTATGAGCTGCGAGTTGAAAATTAAGAAATACGTATTTCACAGTTTTTGAAAATTCAACCCCCAAAGGGGTGAAATGGGGGATGAAAGTTGGTATCAAAGGCCTTCATTTCTCAAGGTATTTTACAAGTTATATCAACGAAACTTGGTATTTTTGCTAACGGTAAAAAATAAAGAATTACGTGTGTCACAGTTTTTCGAAAATCAACCCCTAAAGTGGTAAAATAGGGGTTGAAAATTTTTATGAAAGCTATAGCCATGAAACTTGGTATATACGCTGCGAGTTGAAAATTAAGAAATACGTGTTTCACAGTTTTTGAAAATTCAACCCCCAAAGGGGTGAAATGGGGGATGAAAATTTGTATCAAAGGCCTTCATTTCTCAAAGTATTTTACAAGTTATATCAACAAAGCTTGGTATTTTGGCTAACGGTAGAAAATAAAGAATTACGTGTGTCACAGTTTTTCAAAATTCCACCCCCAAAGGGGTAAAATAGGGGTTGGAAGTTTGTATGGAAGTCCTTCATTTTTCAAGTAATAGCCAAGAAACTTGGTATGTGAGCTACCGGTTAAAAAAAAAGAAGTACGTATTTCACAGTTTTTCAAAATTCCACCCCCAACGGGGTAAAATAGGGGTTGAAAATTTGTATGAAAGTTCTTCATTTCTCAAGTTATGGCCATGATACTTGGTATAACAGCTGCGGGTTGAAAATGAAGAAATACATGTTTCACAGTTTTTGAAAATTGGAACCCCAAAGGGGTGAAATAGGGGATGAAATTTGGTATAAAAGGCCTTAATTTCTCAAGATATTTTACAAGTTATTTCAAAGAAACTTGGTATTTTGGCTAAGGGTAAAAAATAAAGAATTACGTGTGTCACAGTTTTTCAAAATTCCACCCACAAAGGGGTAAAAAAGGGGTTGGAAGTTTGTATGAAAGTCCTTCATTTCTCAAGTTATAGCCAAGAAACTTGGTATGTGAGCTACTGGTTAAAAATAAAGAAACACGTGTTTCACAGTTTTTCAAAATTTCACCTTCAAAGGGGTGAAATGGGGGATGAAAGTTGGTATCAAAGGCCTTCATTTTTCAAGGTATTTTACAAGTTATATCAATGAAACTTGGTATTTTGGCTAACGGTAAAAAATAAAGAGTTACGTGTGTCACAGTTTTTCAAAATTCGACCCCCAAAGTGGTAAAATAGGGGTTGAAAATTTTTATGAAAGCTAGAGCCATGAAACTTGGTTTATGAGCTGCGAGTTGAAAATTAAGAAATTAAACAGTTTTTGAAAATTTAACCCCCAAAGGGGTGAAATGGGGGATGAAAGTTGCTATATATGTTATATCAACGAAACTTGGTATTTTGGCTAACGGTAAAAAACAAAGAATTACGTGTGTCACAGTTTTTCAAAATTCCACCCCTAAGGGGGTGAAATAGGGGTTGAAAGTTTGAATTAAAGTCCGTCATTTCCCAAGGTATATCCATGAAACTTAGTATATGAGTTATCGGTAAAAAATAAAGAAATACGTGTTTCACAGTTTTTCAAAATTCCACCCCTAAAGGGGTAAAATAGGGGTTGAAAGTTTGTATGAAAGGCCGACGTTTTTCAAGCTATATGGCCGTGAAACTTGATATTTGGGCTACCGGTTTAAATTATGAAATACATAATCCACAGTTTTTATAAATTCTATCCCAAAGGACGTTAAATAGTCCTTCAATCACGCTTAACAGAGCAACGGATCGACGGGTTTTTTTTCATGGGTTCTTTTTATTCCGGAAATTAAGGAATGCCTATGGGAATTAAAAAACTTATGCCACGCGAACGAAGTCGCGGGCGTCCGCTAGTTTTTATATATATAGATATAGATGTGCGGTTTTTAATTTAGATTTTAAAGTATTTCATAGTTTTAATTTGATATTTTTGTTATTAAGATATAATAGTTATTTGTTATACAAGAGTGAAAAGTTGTTTTATAACCGCGTGCTCAATTTTGATGACCGAGCAAGCGAAGGAATCAAAAGAGCACGAGGTGAAAAATCTTTTCACTCGAGTGCAACACGTAACTTTTCATCCCACCTCAGCGAAGAAATGACATGACGTGAAAGAAAATGGTGCGCGCAAAGCAAATTAAAAAAGTACACCAAGAAGGGAGTGTGAGTTTTTAACAAATTAAAAAAGGTTGTATGGAAATTCGGCACCATAGAGGCAGAAGTAAATAGGTTTTAATGATGTTTTGAATTCACAAACTTCATAGACGAGTGATATTTACTAACGTGCACACATGTTCTAAATTCAATTTACTTTATCCTCAAGAGGATAATAACGGCTTTTGCATTCAGATATCGAAGATTAAAAATACTCTTTCCGAGATGGTGGGATGAAAAAAGTATTTAAATAAATATTATATTTTCAGAATTGAAAATTTTGCCAGTTTTGTCCTGTCACTCTGCAGCGTTGCTCTGTCTAGACGCATCCGTTGAACGACTGGTAGTAGACATATCTCGTTATACTGTGCTAGCTTACTTATTTCTATTTTCATTTTATAAATTAACTAAGTGGTGTTCTAATTTGTAACTGATTTTGATACAAGCGTACACATTATCAAACAAAGAGCATAACGTATAAGCTTTGGTCATAGAAATAGTATGTATAATACATAATATTTCTATGGCTTTGGTAGCTTCCACATATTTAAAAGGGATGATGCCTATGTCAAAAATAAATTATTTCTTACTGATTATTAAATAGAGGGCCTTCCAAAAGACCTTAAAGTCACGTCCTCGGTTTTTTTTTTATCCACTACAAGTTAGCCCTTGACTGCGATCTCACCTGATGGTAAGTGATGATGCAGTCTAAGATGGTAGCGGGCTAACCTGTTAGGGGCATGGCAGTTATATTAAACCCATACCCCTATTCGGTTTCTACACGGCATCGTACCGGAACGCTCAATCGCTTGGCGGCACGTCTTTGCCGGTAGGGTGGTAACTAGCCACGGCCGAAGCCTCCCACCAGGCCAGACCAGGGAAAATTCAGAAATTATAAATTCCCAAATTGACCCTGCCGGGGATCGAACCCGGGACCTCCGCACGTTAAGCGACAGCGCTACACACTGCGCCACGGAGGTCGTTAGTTTTAAGTTTTAAAACCATTTTAAACTATAAGATTAAAGAAAAAAAGTGCGTTGAAATTTTATGACGTCACAAATATGTATTTCATACAAACTTCCATACGAGATGATTGAGTTGACATCATACCTATAGCTGTAATTTAGCATAGAGGTTTACTTTTTAGAGTGGACAAGGGTAAGGCTGGTTTTGTTATCCACTACAAGTTATCCCTTGACTGCGATCTCACCTGATGGTTAGTGATGATGCAGGATGGTAGCGGGATAACCTGTTAGGGGCAAGGCTTTTATATTAAACTCATACCCCTAATCGGTTTCTACATGGCATCGTACCGGAACGCTAAATCGCTTTGCGGCACGTCTTTGCCAGTAGGGTGGTAACTATAGCCACGACCGAAGCCTCCCACCAGGTAAATTTCTCGAAATCCCCACGTTAATTTGATATTCGTATTGGTAAATGGTGTAAACTTAGATAATGAATTCATTGGGTGTAAATAAGCACTTAAAGTGATGGTTAAGACACCCGACCGGGGTTTCGATCCCCGGGCGAACTTCAACTTTTCGAAGTAATGTGCGCTTTAAAAAAAATGTCACGTGCTTCAAACGGTGAAGGAAAACATCGTGAGGAAATTGCACGCCCGAGAGTTCTTCATAATGTTCTCGAAGGTGTGTAAAGGCTGGCAATTGGCCAGCGTGGTGGGCTGTGGCCAAACCCTTCTCCAACCGAGAGGAGACTTGTGAGGCAATGGGCTGATAAGAGATAGCGCGTAAATAATATGCATCAGAAGCTACATCATAATAACTCAAGTCATAATATGTAATCACTGAACGTGTAGGTACGACACCGTTGTATTATAACGCATACTATTTAATGTGTCTCTGATGCCTTGAACGTGCTGAGTTACTCTAATTAGGGATTATTAGAACACTAGCTGATGCGTGCGACTTCTTACGCGTGGATTAAGGATTTGATTCCCGCAGGAAGCCTATGTCCTTTCTCGGGATGCAATCTAACCGTGTACAAAATTTCATCAAAATCGGTTGAATAGATGAGCTGTGAAAAAGTAGCGACAGACAGACGGACAGACAGACTTTCGCATTTATAATATTATAGTTTGGTTTGTTTACTGAGTTTACTTTATTCACCTCAACCTGAGGTCATCGATGCGCTGGCGATCGTCATACCCATGAATAGTAGGATAATCCTATAACCACACGGTATAACATTGAAATAGTTTGACACGCCATAGAATTATAGTAAAGTTACGAGCATGCTGCATGACTCATTTTCAAGTTATTTGCAAGATGTGAATAGCTTGATTTACTTAGTTGCTTAAAACTACAAAAGTCGTTTTATTGTCCTAGCATTGGAATGAACTATTCTGGTGGGAGGCTTCGGTCGTGGCTAGCTACCACACTACCGGCAAAAACGTACCACCAACCGGTATACCGTGTGGAAACCGACTAAGTAGGTAACCTACCTACTAACCGACCTTTTTATTCCACTACAAGTTAGCCTTGCAACCTCACCTGATGTTAAGTGACGATACAGTCTAAGATGTTAGCGGGCTAACCTGAAGGATATGGCAGTTATATTAGACCCATACCCCTAGTCGGTTTCTACACGGCATCGTACCGGAACGTTAAATCGCTTGGTGGTAGGTACGTGTTTGCCGGTGGGTGGTAACAAGCCACGGCCTAACCAGACCAGACCAGAGAAAATTCAGAAATTATAAATTCCCAAATTAACCCTGCCGGGAATTTAACCCGGGACCTCCCACGTTAAGACAACAGCGCTCAACACTGCGCCAGGGAGGTCGTCACAATTTTGACAATTCAAAAATATACATATCTCGTATTTTTGGTATAGTTGTGTTTACTAACAAGCTAATTATAATGTAAATCACATGCACGTGGAATTGTTCCAAGGATGTCCAATCAATTTCCGCGATGATCTGTCTGGTCGAATCTTTGCCCAAAACTAACTGGAATCCGCAGCTCTGTTGCGGCGTGATTGAGAGAACAGACAAACACAGTTTCGCATTTATTAAGTACTAGATGATTCCCACGACTTCGTCCGCGTGGATTAAGTTTTTTTTTATTCCCGCGGGAACTTAGTAATTTTTCGGGGGTAAAAAGTAGCCTATGTCACTCTCCAGGTCCTTAACTATACCCATGCCAAAAATCACGTCGATCCGTTGCTCTTTTGCGGCGTGATTGAAGAACAAACCAACAAAGAAACACACTTTCGCATTTATAATATTAGTATGATATGATATACTTACCTAGGTACCAGCTGATGCCCGCAAGTTTAAGTTTTTTTTTAATTCCCACGATTTAATTTTTCGAGATAAAGAGGGGACCAGAGAGTGACACAGGGTTCCTGTGTCACTCTCTGGTCCCATCTATACCCATGCAGAAATCACATCGATCCGTTGCTCTGTTGCGGGTTGATTGAAGGACAATCCAAAGACCAAACACACTACCAGATTTATGCTATTAGTATGATATTTAGGTACATAATATGTTCAGAAATTGTATATTATAAGTTGTTTAGACTAGACAGAGTTCTTGAAGTCCTTTAGTTCCTGATGCTACAAAACTAGCATTGTCTAAGGCGATCTACTTTTATTACGCGAACTCGATCGGTTTGTTCCGATATGGTTTTATTGCTTATCGAGTAAATCTCACAGAGGTCGTCAGAAGAAATTTGCTATAGTTATTTTACGTAAAAAAATTGCTAATATTTACAATTTTTCCGTGAACATGTGGTAGAAGGTTCATCAAAATGGTGATAGTATTCACTGCCACTAATGAGTTTGGTAAGATTTTATTTCTAGTTACCTATATAAAGTAATTTTTTAATTATTATTTAAGAAAATTAATAATCTGATGTCTAAATAGGGCCAGAACTCAGAGCCGCTTTATGCCAGTAATTAAAAGAACAAATTAGAGTGAAATCATTAAAATAAAACTAAGTAGGTAATTATATTTTGACCTACTTACGACCAAAAATAGAACGACTATTATTTAAATAGCAGCATTTATTTATTAATTTTATTTTCCTTATTATGTATTGAAAACGTCGTAGTAGAAATCGTTATATATAGTAAGTACATATTATATTTGTACCTACTAGCTGATGCCCGCGACTACGTCCTCGTGGATTGAGGTTTGTTGGTTCCCGCGGGAACTCCTTAGTTTTCTGGGATAAAAAGTAGCCTATGTGTTCCCGCGGGAACTCTTTAACTTTCCGGAATAAAAAGTAAAAGTAGAATTCTAGACTATAATCTGTCTCTGTGCCAAATTTCATCCAGATCCGTGCAGCCGTTCGAGCGTTCTGGGTAACAAACATCCACCCATATACATCCATCCAAACTTTCGCATTTAAAATATTTATTTGATATTTGATTTAGGTATTTCTAAGTCTGATTCTGTAAGTAATTTTTATATTGCGAAATACTGTTCATAAAATATGTTTGGTATCTATAAAAAAACCGGAATAACTTCGCATTCAGCCGTAAAATATAAATAAGAACGAGCACTAGGGCAGCGCTATAATTTCTTCTGTGACTAGGGCACGCTTTTCACGGCGAGACAAAAATAACCACGAAAATACTACTGAAATCTCAAATAAAAAGAGACAGCAAAGTCAACATGAGATAAAAGGAAACAGAGACAAAACACTTACCATAAACAAACCGTTGAAAACAACTAGAAGGTATTTTATACAATTCATCCCGCAGCCCTCCATCTTCGTTTAATTCACGAACCACTGAACAGATTAAAAATTAAAACAGAATGAAGACACGATTTGAAATTCGAACGTTATATTTTTTAAACGCGTTCGCGCGCTCTACCGACTCGAGAACTTATGGCGGTTTCAGACTCAGTGACGCATATACAAGTAGACTGTCGGCCAGTATTTCGGCCACCTCGGTATATAGTTGTTCGGAGCTTTGTCGCGTGAAGGGGTAAAATCACGCACTGAAATCACCCCCAAAATTACTTTGACCTCTAATTGTACTGTCGTAAAGTGTAGATAGGGATCTGATTAATTGGTAGCGAAACAAGCGATAGGTTACTGATCTTAAAATTATCGGGCTTACAAATTGTTTAGGCATAAAAGAAAATTTATTTGTGTTTAAGGAACTTTAACCTTTTCCGAGCTCGGCATTCAATAAATCCATAGCTAATAGTACAAAGGTGAAAATTTTGTCTGTCTGTCTGCTTTTCACGACCAAGCCGCTAATCAGCGAAAGTAGTTACCTACAGCTTGCATCCAAAGAAAACTTACAACCTTTGGAGCAAAGATCCGCAAATATAAGCTTAGAGTAAGCGCACTTACCTACAAAAAATATATTCTAACTTTGTGATATTTGTTCATACGATTGAAATAAGAAAATTTAGTAAAAATACGGAGCAGTCACGCGCTATCTCAGTATAGCCACCTATACTATTACCTACCTATTCTGTGGTAGGTATAACGTGGAACTAGGCGTGGCCGAAACCTCAGGATAGAATATTTTAACAATCCCGTAAAAGAACTCGCCTGAAAACTTATATTGAAATGGATTCGCATAGTTACTTGCTCACATAGTTACTATATAAATGTCGTGTGCTACAGATTTTTCCAGCTAACTTAGGGAAATTTTGAATTATATTTTTTTAATAATTCTTAGTTTTCGTTTCATACGATTAACTTCGAAAAATGTATTGTTTGCAGCTCGTGCTATTATTTATCCGTACGTACTATAGGTATATTTTAAACGCAAGAGCATCGAATTATTTCAAATCAAATCAAATCAAATCAAATTATTTTTATTCAAATAGACTTTTTACAAGTTCTTATGAATAGTCAAATGAATCTACCACTGATTCATAAATGATATGCGGTTCATTGGAGCAGCGTGGTGGGTCTAAGCTCTAATTCCCGCTCTCCTACGAGAGTGGAGGCCTGTGCCCAGCAGTGGGACGTTAATGGGCTGTAGTGGTGTAGTGGATATGCGGTAATTTATTTATTTCTTGTGTGACTTACGATAAGTCAAGACTCAAGACTCTACTACCGGTTCAGAAAATTTTGATGCGCGAAAGTGTGCTTATTTTGTTGGTTTAAACTTTCAACCACGCCGTAACAGAGCAACTGATCGACGAGATTTCATGCACGAGTAAAAAGGAAAATCAACGACTTTCTTCGGAATTTTCAAAACCTAAATCCAAGCGGAAGAAGTCGCAGGCATCATTTAGTAAGGCCATAAACCAACGAACTCTAATGGTAATCCCAAGGCCACAACACTTCATATCTTTAACCCGTAGACCGCATCATAATTATTATATTTAGTACTGAAATCCGGTAACACCTTCCCATAGTCATGAAAACAATAAATTTACAAGAATTTCCATATTTCCTATCATACTCGTAAAGTAGGAATATTCCTAACTCGCTAGATTACAATAAAAATTGTTATCTGGGATTTTAAATGATACCTTCCTATTCCAATTCGTTATCCAAGGATAACTAGGATTCAAAAAAATCGGGATGTCCTGGGTTTTCCGGGATGATATCTAACTTCTGATATCTTAAAAAACAAATCATCTCAGGGTCTTTCAAACTTTATTAGGTACTAAATTAGTGTTAAAAAACTTTTTAGAAGACTAGATTATAGTACCAAGAATGGATTTTTATGGGATTTTTGTAGATTTTTGTAGAGATTTTTCTTCTTCGTCGTCGTCGTATGGCTCTTGTCAGAGCGGTCGTGGTTGTCACTTTGGTGTGATGCCCTACCACTACAAAGTAAACTTTGTAGAGGTAAGGCAACTTTGTAAAGGCAACTTTGTAGAGGTAGGGTAGTTTTATTAAACCATTGAGTGTTTTTTATCAACTTTTTCAAAACAAGTAGGTAAGTACGGCTTTTTCAAAGTAGGCTTTATAACAGTTCGTCCCGACTTGCCCAGGATGTTGGCAACCCTGAAGAACTACGGCAAATCACCATGGCAACGGATTCTAACCACTAAAGAGTGCTCTCACCCTGAGGTCAACAGCTCACTCCCAGCCTTAACACTTTCTTCGATCTGCGTTCGATGACTTATTAAAATAACTATGAAATTTCGTCGTAAATATAGCAGGAATGAACCAGTAACTGCTTATTAGTTCCATGGAACAAACTGATTATTATGAGTCATGGATGTAGGAATACTAATCTGAGATAAATATTACAGGGTGTACCGAACCTAGGGACAGCCGGCCAAGGCTGTGAATACGTTAAAGGATTTTCAATCTTAATAATCCTATCTTATTACTCTACATGTGAAAAGGATATTATGTTTTTATGTTTGTAGTAGGTAGGTAAGTTTGGATGTTTGTTATTCCTTCACGCGACAATGACTGAACAGATTTGGCTGGGAATGCATACTTTTTATCCCGGAAAAATAAAGAGATCCCGGGGGAACGACGACCTCCCTGGCGCAGTGTTGATCGCTGTTGCCTTAACGTGGGAGGTCCCGGGTTCGATCCCCGGCAGAGTAAATTCGGGAATTTATAATTTCTGAATTTTCTCTGTTCTGGTCTGGTGGGAGACTTCGGCCGTGGCTAGTTACCGCCCTACCGGCAAAGACGTACCGCCCAGAGATTTAGCGTTCCCGTACGATGCCGCGTAGAAACCGA
This sequence comes from Erebia epiphron, assembly GCA_963932025.1. Classification (NCBI taxonomy): domain Eukaryota; kingdom Metazoa; phylum Arthropoda; class Insecta; order Lepidoptera; family Nymphalidae; genus Erebia; species Erebia epiphron. The sequence continues at coordinate 25,388,729 of OZ009948.1, forward strand.
TTAGGGGATGAGTTTAATATATCTGCCATACCCCTAACAGGTTAGCCTGCTGGGAATGCATACTTTTTATCCCGGAAAAATAAAGAGATCCCGCGGGAACGACGACCTCCCTGGCGCAGTGTTGATCGCTGTTGCCTTAACGTGGGAGGTCCCGGGTTCGATCCCCGGCAGGGTAAATTCGGGAATTTATAGTTTCTGAATTTTCTCTGTTCTGGTCTGGTGGGAGACTTCGGCCGTGGCTAGTTACCGCCCTACCGGCAAAGACGTACCGCCCAGAGATTTAGCGTTCCCGTACGATGCCGCGTAGAAACCGATTAGGGGATGAGTTTAATATATCTGCCATACCCCTAACAGGTTAGCCTGCTGGGAATGCATACTTTTTATCCCGGAAAAATAAAGAGATCCCGCGGGAACGACGACCTCCCTGGCGCAGTGTTGATCGCTGTTGCCTTAACGTGGGAGGTCCCGGGTTCGATCCCCGGCAGGGTAAATTCGGGAATTTATAGTTTCTGAATTTTCTCTGTTCTGGTCTGGTGGGAGACTTCGGCCGTGGCTAGTTACCGCCCTACCGGCAAAGACGTACCGCCCAGAGATTTAGCGTTCCGGCACGATGCCGTGTAGAAACCGATTAGGGGATGAGTTTAATATATACCACACAAAACATTAAAAAGAAACAATAAAGTTAACAATCAAAAAGAAATAACAAGTGCCCAAAGGCGGTCTTATCACTAAAAGTGATCTCCTCCAGACAACCTTTAATAAAGAAGCTAATGCAATGAAGCGGGATAGTGCAACAACATTAATACATATTTATAATATACTACATAAACTATACATTCTAATAATACATAAACAATTACACAAATAAAATACTAAAACATATAAATAATAAAATACTAATACATTTAATCATAATACATATATAAATATTTCGGACCTACTTAACAAAAGTAAACAAATACATAAATATTTTATAGCATATTAGTAAGATACAATTCTTTCAAACGATTCTTAAAAATACTCAAAGATTTTGACTGTCTAATATTACCTGGTAGCGCATTCCATAACTTGACTGTCTTTACCGTAAAGGAATTTGCATACACCTCAGTCCGACTCAATGGTATTTTTAACTTGTTGTCGTCCCTGGACCGCAAATAAAATTGAATGTCTTTGCTGCCAAGAAAAGTGAATCGCTCTTTCAAATATGGTGGCGTTTGAGGATGATATAAAATAGTGTATAGGAGCGAAAGAGCGTGTAAGTTTCTGCGGGATCGAATTGGCAGCCACTTCAACTGTGCCCGAAACTCAGACACATGATCATATTTGCGCAGACCATAGATGTAGCGAATACATACATTCTGCAATCTATCCAATTTGTTAAGCATGGTCTCCGATAAATCCAAATAACTAACATCAGCATAGTCCAAAATGGGTAAAAGAAGAGTATTTGCCAAAAGTATTTTAGTCTTTATGGGCAAAAAATGTTTCCACCGTCTTAAATACCCAAGTGCAGCAAATATCTTTCGGCTTAGCTCTGTAACTTGTGGAACCCAAGACAAAGAATTATCTAAGATAAGGCCAAGATCCCTAACCACACTACTTAAGGATATGACTGTGCCATCTAAGAGAACAGGTGGTAGACTATTATGGGAAAGTAAGGAAACGTAATAATTGCTGCCAATAATAGTCACCTGAGACTTATTTGGATTTATCAAAAGACCATAAGAACGACACCAAGCACTAACTTTATTTAAATCTGCATTGATAGTATTAATAGCAACAGCTAGATCATCAATGGTTGCCGATACATAAATCTGCAGATCATCAGCATACAAATGATAAGAAGAAGAAATTACTGAGGTAACAGAGTTGATATAAATGGAGAAGAGAAGAGGAGATAGCACACCACCCTGCGGAACACCAGATTGTAGAGAAATAAATGAAGAAAACTTATCACCTAAACGAACACACTGCTGACGGCCACAGAGATAAGACCGAAACCAACTGATGACAGTAGGCGACAAATTAACAGTCTTTAATATAGCCAAGAGCAAATCAAAGTCCACGGTATTAAAAGCATTACTGAAGTCTAATAATGCAATCACTGTAAGGAGCTTATTATCAACCGCATACCTAATATCATCACAGACCTTGATAAGGGCTGTTGCTGTGCTATGACCCCGCCGAAAGCCTGATTGAAAACTTGTCAAAATATCATACCTAGTTAGATAGATGCTTAATTGTTGATGCACAATACGCTCAAGCACTTTGGATAAGAAAGGGAGGATGGAAATGGGTCGAAAATGAGATGGCATTACAGGATTTTGAACTTTAGGAACGGGAATAATATAAGCTTTAGTCCAAGCAATAGGGAAAGCACCAGAGGTAAGTGAAAAATTAAAAATATGACATAAAATTGGAATAATACCATCAAGTGCAATTGTAATCATCTTCCTGCTTACCCCATCACTACCAATAGCATCAGATTTTATAGCAAGAACATGCTTACGGACCTCAACTGCAGTTGTAGAACTGAACTGGAACTCGGGCCTACTATGCACAGGAATAGAGTTTAAGTAACTAAGCGTTCCTTGTTTAATGAGCACATCAAAAGGACGGGCACTAGCAAAGTTATTATTAAGAGAATCTAAGTCAGCAGAGTTCGAAACTACTTGACGCTGCCGCCCAATGCCTAAAGATGCAAGGAATCGCCAGGTTTTCCCAGAATCATTGTGATCAGCTGACGAATGAATGTACTGACGCTGTGCATCACGACACATTCTGCTACAGCGGTTACGTAATTTTTTATATTTCACAAGATTAGCATCAGTTGGATTCAACTTATATTTACCTTTTGCCGCATTCCGTTTAGACATAAGCACTCTGATACTATCGGTAAGCCATGGAGCTGGAAGGTGCTTAACTTTGATGAGTCGAAGAGGTGCATGAATATCAAATAAATCAGTTAAAAGAGTATTAAAAATATTGAGTTTGTCATCTGCTGTAGGAGCATCAAAAACAGCTTGCCAATCAATGTTATTTAGATCCTCCATGAATGTGTCATTATCAAAATTTCGAAAACTCCGACGCATAACAATGCTAGGTTTCACTTTAGGAGGCCGAATTTTATAAGACATATACATCAAATCATGATATGAGAATGCATCGGCCGGCAGCTGCACATGAGCATCCACAAGGCTAGGAGAAGAAACTATCATGAGATCTAATTGGGAAGGAAGACAATTAGGGAAAAAATGGGTAGCATTTGTTGGTAACAGTTCTAGATTTGAGCCATCAATAATTCTCAACAAACGCTTGGCCCGATGGCCATTTTTGATAATACATGTATTGAAATCACCCATAATTATAGTATGATCAACCGAGGAGGAGTATTCTTCAAGTAAATTTTCAAATGAATCAAAATAACTGATATGGAGAGATGGGCTATAATAAACCCCGAGAAGGACTTTTTTCTGACCAAACAGCACCTCAATAAATAAGTGCTCTGTGGATTCAGAGTATAAAGATGGGGACTTATCTAGAATACGAAAAGGAATATGACTTCGCAAGTAAATTGCCACACCGCCGCCACCTTTACCCGTTCGATCATTCCTAATAAGATGATAGCCAGGCAAACTATAGGAAGTTGAAGGAAGAGAAGGTTTTAAAAAAGACTCTGAAACTAAAACAGCGTGAACATTTTTGGAATCAAATGAAGTCAAAAAATCTAAATAATGAGCAGGAATGCTCTGAGCATTAATATGAGCTATATTAAAAATTTTTGAAAATACCGAAAATATGTTATCAAGTGCAGAATTTAGTGGTATGGCGGCACTATGGAAGCTGACACTAGACAGAGATGAATCCGTGAGAAAAACATCGTTATCTGAATCAGAAATATTATTGTTATTAATGGCATCAGCTGAAATCATGCTACAAAAATAAAATATATACTTATATATACCTAATATATAAAAATAAATTAAAAATAGATAAATATCAACAAGAAAACCCGGAGGCTTTCCTGATATGTAAACAACCGCACTCTTCTATATACCAGCCTACAAAATTTAGTTGGAGACCACTTTTAGAAATATTACAAAAATAAGGAATAATACACTAACTACAAACTAAATTTTCTACAAGCACACTAAAGTCTCCACAAAATGCAAGAAAACGGAATTGCGCGCCAAGCACCCAGATACTCCATTAATGTGCATAGTATAAAAAGTTCATAACAAGCTAACCTATCAAATCCATGCTCCGTGGAAGGGCGCGCAATACCGCTTTGCAAACCTAGCAACAAACGATAATATGATCTAGATGAAAATAAAATATGTAAAAAAGGGCTTATTATTGGTAAATGCTAAAATTGGTAACATAATAATGAGTGCCTACATATGTAAGTTCTAGATGATGCCCGCGACTTCTTCCGCGTGGATTAAGTTGTTTGAGTCCCGCGGGAACTCCTAAATTTTTCGGGATGTCCTTCCCCCGGATGTAACCTACCGCTATACCAAATTTCATAGGTTGCATCCCGGGGAAGGACATTGGCTACTTTTTATCCCGGGATAGAATCTAACCTTTTACAAAATTTCATCTAAATCGGTTAAATAGATGAGCCGTGAAAGCCTAGCAGACAGACAGACAGACAAACTATCGCATTATTTATTATTAGATAAATATGCAAAAGTGTGTCTTTCTGTCTTTAGCTTTTTAGGGTCCATCAGACTAACCGATTTAGACATCAAAATTTCATATAGGGATAGCTTAAATCCCGTAGACTGATGATCTACCTCCTTATTTATAACTCTACTGAGAATTTTACTAACCACATTATATAGGGATACCTTAAATCCCGTAGACTGATGATCTACATCCTTGTTTATAACTCAACTAAGAATTTTGTTTACCACATTATAGTATATTATGACGTATTATTTTCTCGTTCATTCAGTTACTGCAATCTTCCCCTATAGAGCTATATTAATAGAGTTTACCCCGAATTGGTTTCTACTTTTTACGCTACATCATAATATTATCGTAACCCTAAATCGTCTGAAGGCACATTTTTGCCGGCAGGATGGTAAAACCCAGCTTATCATAATCATGTCCATTATACTACCTTCCGAAATTCTACTCGTATATCGACGTCCCTATTACGCGTGATATAGCAATTTTTAAGCTTTCAGAATAGGTAATTGCAAAATCGCGTCCTTGAGCAAAAGCCTTGAGGGGGGAGGTTATGTGGTAGTTGATGGTACCTTTCCTTTCAATAGTGCGTAGTGTTTGTGGTACCATAGCCATGGCAACGCCGATGAGTGGTACTAACTGCTATAAGAATTGAGTAGGTATATTCTACGGTCTGCAAAAAAGTGTCTGTTTCTAAATCTAGTTTTAATAAAGATACCTGATGTAATTCTATGAGTAGGCCTTAAAGACTAACAGTTACTTGGAAATTGAAATATTACGAGGATTTAGGTATTGTGAAATTCCCTTTAGAAACTCCTTTATTTGGGATAGAAGTATCCTATTGCATCCATTGATATATATATATATAATATGTAGATAATAGATGGACCCTTTCATAGAAAAAAGATGGGCGTCCGACTTGTAGGGCGTGCCCTTTTCAGACTCTATGGCGTTAGTAAAATAAGTCCACACTCTTTGTTTGACAGGGCCCGTCTATGTAAATTGAGGTCGTTGATTGCATCCCCAGCATTGCATAGAGTATAGACGATGACGGCTTAGACGCAATGCTGAATACCTTTTGATGAACAAAAAATTTTTTTAGATTCAATAAACAAAACTGAGCAGGTACATCATGGTGTGCTCACTCGTATATTTTTTGGTTACCAGCTATTGCCCAAATAAAAAATACGAGTATGTGAGTTCACCTAGATAGTAGATATACCTACATATTTTTTTATGCTGACCTTAGTCCTTACAATATTTATAGATGTGTTGCGTGAATAATTATATAATCATCCTGATGCATTAGAAAATGGATTGTCAACCAGCAAAGGAATTTCTTAGAAAAAATGAAAATCATGTACCTAGTCTCTTCGGTAACTGGTTTGAAAACCCTTAAAAAGCATTTTGTTGAAGCTCACTCTCCGTACTAAAGAAAATTAGTGATTTAAGTATTTTAAAAGTAAAATGTCAGCACACCAAAGTTTGTTTATTTAAAAAATCAACACGCGATAACAGCTACTGACATGAAAATATAAACTCGCGGAAAACTATGTATTTTTTTACTTATATTGCTATAAATCCGCCATTGTAACGTAATGTGAGTTATCTTATTATTTAGCGTACATATTGACGCAAAATAGGTACACATTAGAAGTGCTAATAAGTCTTGAGCGCATACCTATTCTCGCGTAACGTTAAAGAACCTATTATTATCACATGTTATTGGGAGTGCACATCATAAAGAACCCTTTAAAAATATTCATAATACGTGCTAGAAATGTATAAAAATGGCACAAAAAGTGATTGTTTTAATGAGTTTTTGTGTAAATTAATAAGGAAATGATTTTTGCTAATCAGTGATTTAATAAAACCAAAAAAATAAGAATGCGTGAACATTTTGTACATAGCATAGAATATAATAATAAGACGGTGAAATCACACAGTAAGTTAATTTAATCATAGGTTAGGCTTAGGTTAGGTTATGTTAGGTACAGAATAATGATTTCAAAATGAAAGAAATTTCATTTAGAAATCCTTGTTTTAAGTAGGTAAGTACAATGAATTTAATAAATTTTTGTGGTGTGTGTTAATGTTTAATTTCAAGAAATCTTTTAATCTGCAATGCTATTAAAATTATTAAATTCAATTGTTTATTTGCAAGAAACAATTATTGTAAAATTAAGATGACAAACTAATTAAAAGAACAAACATGTTTCGTCATTGCTGACATGCAAATTTTTTATTTATTAAATTCATTAAATTATACATATTCATTACAATTTTGGCTCTCGGTAAAAAATAAAGAAGTACGTGTGTCACAGTTTTTCTAAATTCCACCCCCAAAGGGGTGAAACAGGGGATGAAAATTTGTATGAAAGTCCTTAATTTCTCTAGATGTTTTTCAAGTTAGATCCACGAAACTTGTTTTTTTGACTTGTGTGTAAATAAAAAGAAGTATGTGTTTCACAACTTTTAAAAAATCCACCCCCGAAGATTTTTAGTAACATTTTTAGATGTATCTGTATATAATTTTTGGAACCTTATTCCACGCGGGCAAAGTCGCAGGAAAAAGCTAGTCTATGATAAAGACCGGTCTCAAGAATAGATTTACCGAGACTTAAGAACCTGTTCTTAACTGATGTCCGTTTATTAAAACGGGTCGAAGAGTCTCAAGTAGTTACCTAAATGATTTTAGGTCATCTAAGTACCTATAACTTTGGACTATAAACTTTTAACAGTTAACAGTTATTATTTATAAATCGTTCATAATCCCAATGTCAGCGTACAAGTGCATCGATAAACGCAAGAATGTTACACAATTGTAGATAATCGTTTATACTTTTGTATTTGTATTTGTATAGTCAATATAAAAATAGAGATTTACCCGATAAGCAGTAAGACTACAAATCCATTTACTTTTCAGTTTTTCAGATTCAGTCTTCTAAATAAATACCTATTTTTTCAATTATTCTTGCAGCACCACAATTATTCTGACGACCGCCCTCGCGGTGGTGAGTGCTGGGGTTTTATAAGTAGGAGGTCCCGGGTTCGATCCATGGCAGGGTCAATTCGGGTATTTACATTTCTGAATTTTCTCTGGTCTGGCTTAGTGGGAGGCTTCGGCCGTGGCTGGTTAGTAGTTACCACCCTACCGGCCAAGAAGTAACTACCGTCAAGCGATTCAGTTAGTGTTCCGGTATGATGCCGGTGTAGAAACCGATTGGGGGTATGGGTTTAATATAACTGCCATACCTCAAACAGGTTAGCCAGCTACCATCTTAGACTGCATCATGATTTGCAGATTGCAGTTCAGGGCTAATGTGTAGTGGCGTAAAAAAAACCCGCGTTTCGACTTAATCCCTGGGATTTAAATCAGAAAAATACCGTCAGTTCTGTGGGTTCCCTGATTTAAGAAAATTGTAGTGCGTATTGGAAGTGAGATAAACTCAAGTACTTCGATATCAACATATAAAATTCCGTTTCGATTGTAACGCAAACCACATGAATAACTTCATAGCCCATTATATTCAACCAAGCGTTGGTCCATGGCCATGAACATTGAACACATGCTGTATAGTATATTCTCCATATAAATACAGGGACTAATGACGCGTTCGCAGTCCCAGCGTATTGGTCAGCCATGGGAAGCGCGGTGACGGCTCCAGGTATGTCGATATTTTAAATCGCCTTCAAATAAAAAAACGTGGAGTTCAACTTTGAATCTTCATTGAATCTTTGGTGGTCTTTATCTTCGTGAATGCGGCGTTTTAAATTTTTTCGCGTGGATTAAAGATTTTTCATTCTCGCGGGAACGAGCGAGAATCAAAAACTCTAGGACATAGGTTACTCTTTATCCGCGATTAAAAGTAACCTATGTCCTTCCCCGGAATGCCACCTATTCCTGTATCAAATTTTATCAAATGGTTTCAAAAATCCGTCGAAGAGATGGGCCATGAAAGCGTAGCAGACATACAGACAGACACACTCTCGCATTTATAATATTAGTATGGATACTTACTGCCAGATCGTTTTCATTACCTCTAAGAATAGGGGATGATGTCTATGTCAAAAATAAATTATTTCTTGCTGATTATTAAATAGAGGATCTTTCAAAAGACCTTAAATTCACATCCTCGATTAGTTTTAAATTAAATTTTAAACTATAGATTATGGAAAAAAGTGAGTTCAAATTTGATGACGCACCGTTGAAATTTGAAACGCGTTTTTAAGTTTGCTAAAGAGTTGCTGATTTGATTGAGTTGTCATCTTCTTCGTGCAGAAAAGGGGCAGGTCCTGGACCCTCAGCCTTCACAGCCCCGGTCCGAGGGCCTGGGCAAACTGTTCGGAGCACCTCCAACTCAGACAGAACCTAATGCAGAAACCGCAGAGGAGAGGAAGGGGAAGAAATGCAGTTTAATACTCAAAATAATCTACTTGGTGCTAGCTGTTATTAATATAGTGAGTATCTTATTATCTTATTTTTTTTTTAGGTGACTTTGTTTTGTTAAGTCGTTGGTATTTAATTTTGTTGTCTGTATTATATATTCGAGTAGAAATAAACACGTCTGACTCTAAAGGCATTTATTGAGAGAGAAGAAGGTGACAGCTGACATTCACATTCAATTGAAAGGATGACACAATTTCTTAGCCTACCCGCACTTACATCTATATTATCCTACATTACACCTCCACCCTTAATCTACCTTACTCCTAATTAACCTAACCTAACCTAATCAAATTCGAAACCGAATCTCTGTACTTGTTTCCTTAAATGTCTAGGCCTAAGGGTCGCTCTAGGTGCATATGCTGGTGATTGTGGTGACTGTTCCACCTTTTGCTCAGAGCCTGACTGAGTTGACCCCGTTGATTCCCTAGAGGTACTTGGTTCACATGAAACCTCGGGTTGCTTCGTACTGGTAAGAGATATATGATCACGGGTACTCGGACTTTCTACATTTGAGACATCCGGGTTATATGTGTTAATCCATCGATATTTGAGCTGGTCAACATGTCTCTTAATCGGTGAACCGTTTTCTCCTACCACGATATAATGACGTGATCCCATCTCTTTATCTACTCGCCCTTTTTCCCATTTCTTCCCACCTGTATAAGATCTAGCCCAAACGTTATCACCGACTTTGAAATCTCTCTGACTTCCTCCCGCGCTAACCATCTGCTTACTCTGTTTTTCCCGTACCCGATCCTCGATATGAGTATCTCCCCGTAAACAGTCTAACCGCGAACGTAAATTACGTTTTTGCAATAACATGGCCGGAGAAACACCTGTGGTACTGTGCTCGACATTCCTATACGCTAGTAAATAAGATTGTAGGGCAGCGTCCACGTCGGAACCCTCGCGCATGGCCTTTTTTAACGCTCTTTTACACAGTTTAACTGCCCCTTCCGCTGCTCCGTTCGATGACGGGTGATATACCGCTGTAAATGTCACCTTAATACCGTTATTTCGCATAAAATTACCGTATTCTACGCTAGAAAAAGGCGGCCCATTGTCACTCACCACTTCCCGGGGTAGTCCAAAACGGGCAAATGTTTCCCGTAACACCTTAATAACAGCTCCGGCTGTTGTCCTCTGCATTTGAAAAATCTCTAACCATTTAGACGTGGAATCTATCAAAACCAAAAAGGTTCTACCATGGAACGGACCTAAAAAGTCTACATGTAACCTAGTCCATGGTGTGGCTGTATAAGGCCAAGGTTGCGGCGTGACGCGGTCCGGTGCCGGGGCCACTTCGGCACACGTAGTACAGGTACGCGCGATGTTTTCAATATCGGCGTCGATGCCCGGCCACCAAAAGTAACTTCTAGCTATAGATTTCATTTTAACGATACCCATGTGATTAGCATGTAATTCCTTTAATAACGGTTCTCGTAAAGCACTAGGTATAACTAACCTGTATCCCCAAACTATGCAACCCATATCAATGTACAGTTCATTCCGCCGCGTGAAATATGGATTTATGTTCTCTTCTTTACATTGATTAGGCCAGCCACTCTGAACGTAGGTAAAAACTTTCCTGAGAACTTCATCCTTGCTAACGTGGTCATTAACTACTTCCCTAGTAATTGGAAGAAAATCTTGTATGAAATTGATGTATGTGCTCTCCGCAGTTTCCGCCTTCTCTTTGCCTACTGGCAAACGTGATAACGCATCAGCCGCATTTTGTTCACTACGCACGTATTCAATACGGTAATCATAACCTGCGAGTAACACGGCCCACCGTTGCATCCTACTCGCAGCCATTACCGGTATGCCCGCCTTACTACCGAAAATAGTTACCAAGGGTTTGTGATCGGTTCTTAAAACAAACTGTCGCCCATATAAATATTGATGGAATTTCTTAACTCCGTATATGATCGCTAGCGCTTCGCGTTCTATTTGCGAGTACGACTTCTCCGCTGCGTTGAGCACTCGCGACGCAAATGCGACCGGCCGCTCGCCGCCGTCCGGCATGATGTGTGATATCACGGCCCCAACGCCTACCGCACTGGCATCGGTTGTGAGCACTAACGGTAAATTTAAGGAATAATGGGCTAGTATTACATTTGAAGTCAACATTTCCTTTACCTTGCTAAAACTAATGTCACACTCTTTGGACCAAACAAACGCGACATTTTTTTGAAGTAAATTATATAAAGGTGACAAAATGCTACTTATATTCGGCACAAATTTCGCGTAATACATCACCATTCCCAAAAATGAGCGCAATTCTGATACGTTTGTAGGCACCGGTACCTTCTTTATGGCTTTTACCTTATCTGGGCAAGTTTGCACACCATCCTTACTAATAATGAATCCTAAATAAGTGACGGAGTCCGCGAAGAAAGTACATTTTTCTTTCTTAATTTTTAACCCCCATTTACGCAATCTGTCAAACACTTTATGCAGGGTTTCGAGATGTGACTGATCATCCTCCCCTGTGATGATAAGATCATCAAGGAATACTCCTACCCTGGGCATGTCCGCGAATAACTGTTCAAGTTTTCTCTGAAATATGCCCGGGCTCGATGCTAATCCATAAATTAACCGATTGTACATAAACATACCTTTATGCGTGTTAATCACTGTATATTTTTTTGACTTATCATCTAATTCAAATTGCGCATACGCCTGTGACAAATCGATTTTTGTGAATTTCTCCCCGCCATATAACTTAGCTAATAAGTCTTCCGGCCGCGGTAACGGAAAACGATCCACCTCGAGACATTTATTTAATGTTAATTTAAAATCACCACATACCCGTATAGTTCCGTCTTTTTTCATGACCGGTACGATGGGCGTCGCCCAGTCCGAGCTGCTTACCGGAGTGATCACGCCATCCCTTACCAGCGCCTGCAGGGCCTGCTCAACCGGCTCGCGCAGCGCATAGGCTAAAGGCCTCGCACGTAAATACACGGGCTTCGCTTCCGGCCGCAGGTGAAAGGACACCGGCCCACCAGTATATCTCCCTAGGCCATCCGAGAACACCTCACAATATCTGGAACTGAACGATTCGAGGTTAAACAGATTCCGTACATAGCTTATCTTATTACAGCTAGTAACCGGGTATGTAATACCTAATTCACTTATCCACTGTCTCCCTAACAGACTAGTTTTACCACTGTTTACTACGTATAAATCTAAACATTTACTGGTACGCTTATGTGTAACTAACACAGGTATTTTACCTACTGGTTTCACAATCTCGCCTGTATAATAACGTAATGTCAAATCACTGGATTCTAGCTTTATATTTGCAAATAATTTCTTGTAGCAGTCCATACTAATGCATGAAATAGCACAACCCGTGTCAATCTCCATCGATAACTGAATATTATTCACGTAAACAACTATGACGTATGGTCCAAACTTTAACAACTGTCTCGACTCAATAGAAAAGTTATTTACCTCGTCACTAATCTCGTCGCTGCTATCTGAGTGGACTACTTCCTCGTGATTTACTGCAGCTTCTTGACGCAAATTTGGGCACATAATCCGTAAATGGCCTTGGCGAGTACATACCCTACACACATACATCCTGTATTTACAGGAAGAGCCGGGATGATTTCCCCCACACACAGTACACTCCTCCTTCTTACTGCTCACATTCCGCTTAAATGCCGTGGCACCACCACTTCGCACTTTTCCGCCCGCTCCGCTCGTGCCACTTGGGCCACTGCCGTATGATGCATTAGAATGCGGCCGGCCGCCTCGCGGGATCCGTGCTGGTTTGTTCCCGGCCGCTATTCTATGTAACTCCGTGCCCTCGCCCTCTCGCCTCGCAGCGCCCGCCTGTCCGGAACTTGCAGATGAACCACCACTGCCCCCGGCACGCTCCTGTACCAGGGCCGCATCTGCCTCCGCCGCCTCCATGGCTACTGCTAATTTAAAAGCCTTATCGAACGTGATATCATCTTCTGTAAACAGCCTTTGCCTTATTAATTCACTCGATAAACCGCATACAAACTGGTCTCGTAAATTTTCTTTAATCAATTCCGGTGTAAACCGACAGTGCTTCGTTAACTTTTTCAATTCCGTCACGTAATCTGCTATGCTTTCATTCCGCTGTTGAATACGCCTCCGAAATTTGAAACGTTCTGCTAATAAGCTAGGTTTAGGTTGTAAATGTTCCTTCATTAGGGTGACTAATTCTTCAAATGTTTTTTGCGACGGCTTGACGGGTGTACACAAGTTAACCATCAGTTCGTACGCGTCACTGCCTAGTACCGTTATTAGCGTTGCTACTTTAACTGCTGGTTTGACATCATTCGCTATGAAATATTGCTCCAGCCTATCTACGTATGAGTCCCAGTTGTCCTTGACCACATCGAACGCTCCAATCTTTCCGACCGACATCGCGGTAATCGTAGATTATTTTGCGACAAACGAATAGAATTAACTCGCGTATTCCACCACACAATACACACGCGTTAATATTTTCACTGATTTCCTCGTCGCCAGTTTATTATATATTCGAGTAGAAATAAACACGTCTGACTCTAAAGGCATTTATTGAGAGAGAAGAAGGTGACAGCTGACATTCACATTCAATTGAAAGGATGACACAATTTCTTAGCCTACCCGCACTTACATCTATATTATCCTACATTACAGTCTGCAAGACAAAAGTCGAAACTTTTACTCATTACTCATTTTCAAACATAGCTGGAACTTAGCTAGTTCTTCTTTTATTATGTAAAAATATATACAAATTGTAACTAAACTCATAGCGATCTCAATAATAGCTTTAAGTCGCTTCAAGATCCATACAGGATATCTTCGTCCAGCAGTGGACGTGTCGAATGATGCCAGTTTGTATTTCATTGGATTTTGTATTTGTGAACTTTTTTTCCACAAATCCTCATTGACGGAAATCTTCCATGGGCAAAATTGGACTAGCCCGAAAATATGAAAATAACTAGGTAATGAGTCAGAAATGAATGAATGAAATATTCTTTATTGTACACCTAACACCATACAACATACTTAACATAAATAATTAATCAGAAAAAATTAACAAAAAACACCAGCCATTTTTTTACCAGAATATCTCGTCCTTCAACTTTTTACTATTAATTTTACAGGTGAAATCAATAGCTCTGATCGCTGTATCGGTGACAACGGCGATCGCGATAAAGATCTTCACGGATGAGCAGTCGGGGCGACGGGTGGCGATGATCATCATTGCCATCACAGCAGCCATCACGCTCTCTATCGCCATCTACGCCATAGTTGCCGTGCTGACAAAGAAGACGCAGCGGCTTATGCTAGTATGTATGAGCTTTTTACACTAACATTTCTTACAAGTAAACGCTTTTTAGGTATCGTTGAAAAACGGATCAACTATACAAGAACCTTGAGCAAAGACCGAAGGGAACCGCCCAATGCTTGAGTAATCGTATAATGGTCAAAGTTAGTCACAAAAATGGACCCTCACTACATTATTTTGGGTCCTCGTGAGTGTGATAAGATGATATAGTGATAATCACGGAGTAGGTGTCGGGGCAGAGGATGGCGATGATAATCATTGCCATCACAGCAGCCATCACGCTCTCCATCGCTATCTACGGTAAGCTTGGTAAGGCTTAAGGTCGATTTTCAGTCAAGACTCATAAATAGATAGTTCCCTGACAGCCTTCGACGAAATTCTTTAGCCATATTTTTGTAGTTTTTGTACAATGCGTAAAATAGAGAATTAAAGGAAAAATATTACTACCCTTTTTACTAAACTGATACTGATAAAAGTAGTTAGTTGACAATATTTTGTTATCGCGTAGAATTCAGCCAAAACCTATGAAGAATGATTACTTAAAAATCTAGGTTATATCACAATTTTTTTAGTTTCACGGTTTCCAGGAACCCGTTTAGTTCGTACTTACAGCAGTTTTATTAGTATTAATTTATGGTTAGTTACCACAGTATTCTTTACTGTTTTTATTGATTTAAACCTTAGGTTTTATCCCTCCCTTATCTCACAATTTCCAAGTATAAAAAGGGTAAATAACACTTACCTAACACTTCACCTTGGGAGTTAATATATTCAAGTTCAGTGAAACAAAGGTACGGGGTTGGTACTGGCATATCACGCGAGCTGTGGCGTGTTACCACCACAAAACCACCAGTTTTTAAACTGCCGCTTGTAAATTTATCAAAACTTTGTATGAAAATACAAAGATTACAGAACTGATTATGAAGTATAAAATTGAAAAAAATAATCTTGAAGCGATCTTTACCTACATTATAAAATATCTTCACATAATGAGACTGTATTTTTGTGTCGGATTGAGACCAGGAATTGGCTATCAAAAAAAAAACCATTGTAATAAAATAAGTGCAGGATATTTCCTCAAACTAGCATATTATAGGCTTTTAGATAGGTAGGTGAGCGGTAATTTTTAAAAATAAAGTTTGCCGATCAAAACATATCGTGCATATTATATCCAGTTGGCAGTATGGCCCCTGTAGGTATTATAACCTATTCTGTGATATGAGAGTAATTTACACTCCTCGGTGTCTCTAGATGACCTTATTTAATTTTAAGGTTTGCATTGCAGCCGATTGTAGCCTTTAATAGGTACAATAGGCATGATGACTGATTTTGAAAAATGGTTAGATTATGTTCGGAAATATCTACTATTTTGAAAAAATATCTTATTTCAGCAGAAAAATAAAGTTTGGTAGATAAAATTAGCATTTGAAATTTAAATTTAAAAATTCACGCCAAAACGTTCGGCGGTGTCATGGCGTCGTTGTGACGTCACTATTGTTATTACCAATGTACTCTGTGCAGTGTGCAGTAAGCAATAGTGTGATTTTCAAAGCTCGAAAACAAACAATTGTGACGTCATTCGCTTCTTTGTGTTTTATGCAATATGGCGGATTGCTGTATTTTAAAGTTTTATTTTATCAAAATAAATAGCAATCTCACTCGAAATAGAAAAATAAATACTTACGTTTTTTATAATCCATGAATTTCATAAGATAAATTCATAATTTCATTGATTCTTGATTACTGTCATCATGCCTATTGTGAATATAAACCATCCCGGGACTCACACAAACACACATAAAAAAGCCATCAAAATCGGTCAAGCCGTTCCTGAGCTTGCGAGACTATAACGGAACAACAATTCATTTTCATAATACACTATACTAGATGATGCAACGACATCGCCCGCGTTGATAAAGCTTTTTAATTCCCGTAAGAACTCTTTAATTTTCCGGGATAAAAAGTAGTATATGTCCATCCCCGGGATACAACATATCCCTATACCAAACATCAAAATCGATTGAAAAGATGGGCCGTTAAAGCGTAGAAGACAGATAGACACACTTTCGCATTTATAATATAATATTAGTATTGACTAGCTGATGATGCCCGCGACTTCGCCCACGTTCCGTAAGAACTCTTTAATTTTTCGGGATAGAAAGCATAATATGTCCTTTCCCGGGACCCATCCATACACAAAATTTCATCAAAATCGGTTGAAAAGATGGGTCGTTATAGCGTAGCAAATAGACAGACATTTTCGCATTTATAATATTAATATGGATAATAAAGAAAGACTACTTAAATAAATAAATCTTCATTGACCCACACAATATCAATCTACCCACATAATATCACAATATAACAAAATTTTTACAAATTAACTCAAACAGACCCTACTTGATTTTAAACTATGTGTGGTCAATGGGCCACCTCCGTCCTCCTCAGCCTGTGTCACAGCATGATTCAATTCAATTAATTTAAAACATGTAGGACATACAGGTGTCTCTTATGCTACGTCATGTTTTAACTCTACCGACATCTGACATGATCGGCATATGTACCAACCTACCATGCCGCAACACTGATTTTCAGGAGGGGCCCGAGCCGAGACGCCACGGGCCATCACATTTTTGGAGTTTACCTCCTTAAGAATTGATTTTCATATAAATAAGCCCGGGGTATGAGTATCTATGGGGAGTAAAGTCAAACATTCTCCGTTACGTTATGTTTATGTTTCCATGGTACACACTCAAAACACTTCGTCCGTAAGGAGTAAACTCCAGTCGTGCGTCGGAGCTGGTACACACAACTTTTGTTTCATCTTTCAGGCGTCAGTGGTGCTGCTGATTCTGGCGATCATCCAGGCTGTGCTAATGGGCATCGCCACTCAGCTGAACGACGAAGACGAGGTGAACCTGAGCCGGGCGCTGGCAGACTCGTTCCGATTGGCCCGCGACGACTCCCCCAGACACGTGAAACTGTGGAACAATATACAGCATGATGTGAGTACCTTATGAGATTGCACCAGAGCTACGAGCCACTAATTCTGCTTGATCTACCATTTAAATTCAAGCGCTCCTATAGGTTAGACTCATATATATCTGTAGCTTAGCAACGTAACACATCTCTGGTGGAACTTTCCCTATATAACTTTAACTTTCCCTTTGTGCTGATATGGCGTCATAAAATTTAATTTAAAATGAAGCAGATTCAGAAACTCAGCGCACATTTTTTTCTTAAATCGTCAGTTTTTAATTATTTTCAAACTTAAAAGTTAAAACTAACAGAGGATGTGAATTGTAGGTCTTTTGGAAGACCCTCTATTTAATGATCAGTCAGAAATAATTTGTTTTCGACATAGACCCTACCTATTGTATCTCTTCCAGTTGGTATGCTGTGGAGTATACGGTCCAGATGACTACCGCAACGCTAACATCCCGGAATTCTTCGCCCCCGACGTGCCTATCTCGTGCTGCCCCGGCTACGACCCGGAACGCTCCATCCTTGTTCAAGAGAGGGAGAGAGAGTCCTGTAAAGCCCGGAGAGCGTACTATGATGTCGGCTGCAGGGAATCCATCATTGAGCTGTACCGGGATACCGCGCATACTGTGCTTGGAGTGGCTATTGGACTGATTATATTTATGGTGAGTTTTATTTTATTTATTTATTTCTTTTTTCAAAGGTGCACCCAAAACGTGGACAAAATACAGCAGATTAGGAGGTGACCAATCATTTCGCAAAAAACAATTAATAACAAATTTTCATTTCACAAACAACGTTTCCCAAAATTAAGAATCATATATTTATCGTTATTAACTTTTGGTCCTATAAATAATTCACTTGACAAAACAATTAACAGACAAATTATCTACTATATAAAAATAAGTCGGGTTTTCCTTCCTGACGCTATAACTCCAGAACGCACGAACCGATTTCCACGGGTTTGCATTCGTTGGAAAGGTCTCGGGCTCCGTGAGGTTTATAGCAAAGAAAATTCAGGAAAAATTTCAACAGAAAAGCGGGAAAATCTTTTTAGCGGGAAAGCCATCTGGTGGCGAAACGGAGTTCGCCGGGTTTGCTAGTCATTTCATAAAATATAATCGTGATTGAAGCGAGCCTACGAGGCCGAGTGGAGCGAAGGGGGGAGCTGGCGAGCGAAGCGAGCCGGCGACCTCCGTAGCGAAACGAAGGTCGCGTGGTTTTTCTAGCTTCTCCATTTCCTTTTTAGGCACCACTCCCGCTCATGCAAGTCAGCAGCAGCTGCATATCGAGAAGCTTTTATTTAAGTTTCCTATTTCTAATTCCTGTTTAAAACGTCAAAATGGGTTTATTTCAGGTGGCGCTGTCAGTAATGGGCATGGTCTTATCGAAGAGATGCAAGCGGCAAGAAGACCCACCGCCGCCCACGCCGCCCACGCTGCCGACGCCGCCACAGAGTAAAGAGCCGCCCAAGAAAGCCGCGCCGCCCAAACCGCCTAAAGTGTAACATGGACATTGGACAAAACCTTTGAAGTGCCAGACAAAAAATGTAGGTAGCTGTCCTGTTTGGTAGCCATTATACCTAGGCGTGACGTAAGTAAACTTACGGCCAATAAAATGTATGACTATTCTTCGGTTGCGTCTAACTGCCGCGCTCAGACTAGCTTAGATGTTAAAAATATTATGTCATTGTTTGTACCTACTATAGAGCTGTAATGATGTCTAAAAAACATTGTTTTGATTTTCATTGCAATACTTAAAACCACTTTTTTTGATTGCATGCCCTTCGTAAAAATTCAAATGTCTTCATAAAATTATTGAGACTGAAATCCTACTATTTATGGGTAAGTAACTAATATTCTAAAATCAGAATGAACAAAATGGCATTTCAAAGGTCCATTGTCCCATGATTATATCGTAATAATGCTCAGTTCTTGTAGAACAAAATTGAACATTTTCTGAGTAGGTACCTAAATGGATTTACAGATCTCAAAGAACAAAATAATGCTAAATGGCTGACCGGATGACAATGATAGCTGTTATATTAATTTATTGTAAGTAAAGCATGTTTTTGTAGGAATCGTTATTTTAATTTAATAAGTAAACAACTATGAGACTTCATTTTCTTTCACTGGACAAAAAATCGTAGCATTTTACGCATTCTATTATATTTTAATATTCCGAATTTTATAAACGCCATCTATTTTTTATTTCCTACACTTTTATGTTCAGCGCCATCTGTGTAGCTTAGCTGGTATTAAGTAGTAAGCAGGTTGTCATGCACGGTCGTGATAGTTGCGTAGGTTTGTACAAGATGACGTTCTAATCACAACCAAAATAATTTTTCCAAATCATTTATTTTGATCTTTTTTTGTAATTATATGAAAAATATCGTGCAAAAAATCATCAAAATATTTAAAAATATATTTGTTAATCTCTAAGTATATTTCCAAAACAATATCGATGCTTAACTTTCACATCATAAGTACCAGCATCGATGGTTCAGTGGTAGAATGCTCGCCTGCCACGCGGGCGGCCCGGGTTCGATTCCCGGTCGATGCAAATTCTTTTTGTATTTTATTTAATCCATACTTGGGATTCATATCCCGGAATGTTGTGATTAAAACTCTTTTATAAGATTAGATTAGATTTGCTGATTGCAAATCCTGAATTGAATTATTATTTTTCCCAATTTTCTGTAGTGGCCTGTCGTTAAACATAATATACATAATATTATTATCTTCATCTTATAAAAATCAAAGCCGGGTTTGTTTGAACACTACTCCTAGAACGGCTGGAGCGATTTTCACGTTTTTTGATTTGTTGTATTGGTGTCCGTCCCGAATAGCATTGGAAAATTGATGCAAAAATAAAATAAAAGAAAAAATATTTTCCCTTAATTTTCCCATAAAAAATGTTCATGGGTTTCGTAACAGCGATCCCGTAGAAACAAAAAAGGACAAAGTCGCGGGCATTAGCTAGTATTTATTACATACTACTTTCAAGGTTCTAGAAGAAGGTATATACCTACATTTAATAGATTTATAGTCATTACCCGTAGTTAGAGGCAAACAGATAAATAGATCTGCATGTACCATTATTCTGTCAATTATCGATAAATTGATCGAGATAGTATCGATAACATCGTTTTATCAATATTATCGACTTCAAGATTGGGTTATGTACCTTTTAAATGGATTCTTAAAGTTGATAGAAACGAATAGGGAGGAAGGATAATGTTTGTTTACTCACATAAATACGAAAGTACCTATATCTGCTCAGTTTTGTTCGAATGAGCGAAACTCGCTTCTATTTTCTACTTCTAGTTATATTATACTAGCTGATGCCCGCGACTCCGTGCGCGTGGTTTAATTTATTTGATTCCCGCGGGAAGTCCTTAATTTTCCCTAAGTTTCTCTCCAGGTCCTCAACTATAACCATTAACCATGCCAAAAATTGAGATGATTTTTGAGAATTGAGAACATCCTCCTTTTTTTGAAGTCGGTTGAAAACGACGCCGATTTGTAATAGGGCTAACATAAAGTTATAGTTACTTTAGGGTTTAAACCTATGATGCGTTTTTAAAAAGTCATTAGAGTTAAATTCATAATATGCAATATTTTACTAGCTTTAAGTAAGTATAAAATTTTACTAAATAAAGTAATGAATATTAATTTAAATACTTCGATTAATGTGTGTTTTCACGCGTGGAATTCATTTTATTTTCTTAGATAGGTAGAAAAAATTAACTAGAATCACAGAGGTATGTATTACTTTTCGAGCGTACAGTACATTTTCACTGCTAAAAAAACAATAAAATATGAAGCGCTGATATGATAATATACTTAATATCAGCGAAATCTAGTTATAGTTCTATTAATCATTATCTAGGTACCTATTCTGCGGTTAGAGTGATGAAAGCGTGACGTGTTCACATACTATTCATGTTTAGACTATGTGGTCTGAGGGACATTTAGCTCAGAGTTGGATCTTGATATTTATATTATAGTTAGACGAGCTCTCTATGTCTGGCATTATAATATTCTGACTAGCTGATGCCCGCGACGTCATCTGTGTAGATTAAACTTTTTTTTTTAATTCGCGCGGCAACCTAATTTTCCGGGATAAAATAAGCCTACTATGTCACTCTCCAGGTCCTCAACTAACTAACTTATATTCATGCAAAAAATCACGTCGACCCTTTACCTACTCTGCTGCGGCATTAAAGAAGGACAAAACCAACAAACAAACACTTTCGCATTAATAATATCAGTAGGTATGGTTATAAGTAGCTATCTTACCTACTTAATACCACAGAAGTAATAGGTACCTAGGTACTAAAAATGCGAAAGTGTTTTACTGCCTCTTACCCACCCGTCAATCCGATAAACTGATTTTTGATTATTTTTACAACAGCTGTTGTACTTACCAATAAGAAAAATTCATTCCGGAGATGAATATTTCTTATGTAGGTTTTATATTAGGTATTAGGTATTTAATCCACGCTGATGGTTGTTTGTTTACTACTAATATACTAATATATAAATGCGAAAGTGTGTCTGTCTGTCTATCTGCTACGCTTTCACGGCCCAACTACTCAACCGATTTTGATGAAATTTGGTACAGGGATAGGTTGTATCGCGGGGAAGGACATAGGATGCCCGGACGAAGTCGCGGGCATCATCTAGTATTAGTATACAAATGCAAAACTGTCTGTTGGCATTTCCTTCTATCGCGTACCTATCTAGTCATGTAAAAATCAAGTAGGTAGTAATTGTTTGGTAATATAACGTTTTGTACAAGGGAACGAAATGTTGCGAAAAGCCGCAAATGCCGTGGCAAAGGTTTGGTTACAAATGTTACAACATTTTCTTGTTCTAATACCTACCTACCTACTAGTTACGGTGGTACAAGTTACAACGTACATAAGTACATAAAATTCGGATTATTTACAGTACCCAATTAGGTACAATAATTAATAATCCGCATATAGGTAGACAGGTAGGTAGGTACTTGCCTATGCTTTTCCTTTACTTGAAACTTTTTTCATCCCATCTATTCTAAAAGGACGACTTGGTTCGCCTTGTGCATCCAAAGGTGGTGTTTTCTATAAGAAACTTTTAGCGGGCAGGAATGAGTTTTTAATCCTCTTTATTTCTAAGTGCGCCGCAATTATCTTTGCCGCGCACTTTTTGAATTTGGAACATCCTAGTGTTCAGCGTCAAAGAAATCGAACGCAAATATTGTTTGAATAAAGACTGGCTGGTACGAGTTATGGAGCTACGACGGCCCATAGTCGCGCCGCTAAAAAAAAAGAAATCAAATTAAAAACGCGCGAACTACAGCCCTCGTTTTCGTAAATTTTCACGGATTGTTAAAAATTCATGGTTTTATTTTGAAAAAATGAGTTCTTCAAGTGACAGTGAAAGTATAGAATTAACTCCTGAAAGTATTAGAACTGACGCAAGAAATGTGATCAATAATTTATTACTTGTAAAATCCCGGGTATGAAAGCGGTTATTTTATTGAATGGAGAAATGCAAGAGGCGCCAAGAAATTTCAGAATCTGTGTTTTGGCCTACTTCCAGTACTAAGTCAAAACTAAACATCTAAACAATTAAACAACTCCTTGAAGTACCTACTCAATGCTAAAATCAACAGTCAGTTCTAGTAACGACGTAAAACTGGACTCATATTCGAAATTAATAGCGTGTCTGAAGAAGATGTCTGATGGATTTGTATTTTCTCATAGAGGATGATGAAAAGTAGAGTGTATCATTCGGGCGCAAAATTTTTGGCTCGGGTGACGTACTATGAATCCCTCGCTACCATAGAGGTAGGCTATACTACCTCATGTGCTCGCTACGTTCAGGATTCAAAAAATCGCCCTCGCCGTAAAAATATTATTTTGCTCCCTTTTATTACAATCTACTATTATTTCCCATTTAAAAAATTAATAAATTTTATTCCTTGCTTTATATTTTATGGATTAGTTTCTAGTTTAAAGATATACCTACTAGATACGCGATAGAAGGAGACGCCAACAGACAGTTTTGTTTATACTATGATTATTAATTATAATAATTATGATTTTATTTACTTACTTTATTAGTTATGTAAGAGTATTTATTTATGCAATATGGGTACTATATAGTGGGGTTTTATATGTATAGATGTGTATAGATGTATCTAATTCTAAATTACAACGTCAAACGAAAGCTTTGTTATTCGCTGTCCCAAGCGAACGATGTTATCAAGAACAACCCTTTATATCAACGAACCAAGGTCAGGGTTAATGGCTGATCCTGCGAGAGGGTGGGGTGGTAAGGTTGTAGCCAAATCATGGAATCCGCCGTACTACATAACGATTAACGGCTAGCAGTATTACAAAACGTCACCATTTTGTAATTGGATCATCGTTGCGAGGTTCTACACAATACTTCAGCGGTTCTAAAACACGGCTCGTTTTACCGTGGTTCTACACATTACTTCAATGGTTCTACAATAAGGTAAGTTCTACCGTGGTTTTACACAACACTTCAATGGTTCTACAATAAGGCTGCCCACGTTTAGCCAAATTGCATTGTAGGGTGGCCATACTAATAATAGTTATTTGTGTTATATGGGGCCAAAGAAAATTTTTGTTCCCCGAGGGCGCTTTTTTGAATTCAGAGCCAAGTGAAGGATTCTAAAGTAGAATCCTGAGCGTAGCGAGGAATTCAATATACGCCGCCCGAGAACAAAAAATTTGGCCCCGAGTGACACACACTATTTTTCATCATTACGTATAAGAAAAAGCTAGGAGTATCAACCTACTATGTATGGACATTACCTATACGTTTAAGCACCAATCGGTGCGCTGCCTGGCGGTGGGCGGCCGCTTCCTCGAGATCGGCAAGCTGGACCTGTCCAACAACACCGCGCTCGGCATGAGCGTGTTCGCGTGTTCCTCAAGAACACCACGTTCCACGGCATCCTGCTGGACGCGCTGTTCGGCGCGGCGGGCGAGGGCGACGACAAGGCGGCCGCTGCCCGCCACCGTGTTCGGCGAGTGCGAGCTGGAGCCCGCCTTCCGCTACATGGCAGCCGGCAAGCACATCGGCAAGGTGCTGCTGCGCGTGCACGAACGCGGACCAATCAGAACAGAGAAATGAAAAGTCCCATGGGCCTAAAAATTACATTTTGCTCCCGCTATCCTCTGAAGCCAATATTCGTTTTTCGAATAGGTATGATGAAAAATATATTATGGGTTACGCAGTAGGTACGCTAGAAAACTCTTTGTCTCGCCTTCATTCAGCTTCACCTATTCGACCTTCTTTTCGCTACGGAGTCTGCCGGCACGCTTCACTCACCATCTCTCCTCTTCGCTATACTCGGGGCCCCGTAGGCTTGCTTCATTTACCTCCTCAGCGATTTTCCAGCCTCATATTTCACAAATCACCCTAGAAGTAGGGCATACAAGACTGCATGGGGTCAGCACACCAGATTTTATTCTGAATCTAATTCTGGAGTTTACGATATGGTAATTTGACACCAATATCTATTTACAATTCAGCTTTTCATTTCTTGCTGTTTTACAAAACGGCGGCTCATGAATTACAAAATGTAAGTACGGCTAACTGCATTGAAAAACGCGAAACGATGGTACGCAATGCATGATTCGTACGTGCTTTCAGCGAAACAAAAAGGTGCGGTTTCGTAACACGGCTAGCCGTTATGTGACACGGCGGGTTCTTCAATCCTGCTGCGACATAGGTATGTATGTACCTACTTATAAATTGTAATAAACTGTAACTGGACGATTCCGATTTAACACAAACTCGTGATGTTTTTTAATAACCTACTTAGTACTTACCGCCCTTGTATCACAATGTTGTATTGTGCTATTGACTATTGTAGTTACTAAATAATGGAATTTTTTAAATAGTTCAAGTGTTAACGACCTGTGTATTGAAACAATCCAAATAGAAAAATTCATCTGTGCCAACAAAAGATAAAATATCTACTTCTACTGGCCATTGTTCATACTGTTGCTTTCCTACTGTAGGGTTAGTATAAGATTCTATACCTTACCAAAGTTGATTACCAATTGACAATAAATATACGCTCAATAACTATAGCTACAGCCAGTGCTCCCAAGTGGAAACCTTGCCTTAAAAATAATATCCATTGTTCCTAGAAATCAACGGGGTACACAGTACCTACTGCGCTATCCCGCGCCCCGCGGGTGTGTGGCAACTTGGCAAGGGCATGGGACCATGCCTCCAAGGCCCGTACCTCTACTCAGTAGAACCTTTTTTCTGAACCGGTGGTAGAGTCAAAACGACGTTACATAGGAGACATCTGTATGTCTACATGTTATAATTAAATTGAGTTCGAGTTTGATTGGCCTTTACAGGTCAACAGAAGTGCTAAAGAATGATTAACAACTTGTGCCACTTATACATTATGATACACGTCAGATCGATGCCGCTGGTAGAGACTAACCTTAGGAAAAATCAAGAAATTTACTCTGACGTCACATATTTTCGACGCTAGATTTCTATGAACGTTGGTGAGAAATAAAATCTCATACTTACCGCATTGGTCACATTATTTACCGTAGGTGTTTGTTCTCGCATAGCTACGCTGATCTACCAAAAAGATATGACATCTGTGTAAATAGAAAATACGTTTTACCTACTTAAGAAGAATGAAATTCCTAGCTCTTTGTAGCTAGAAGGTATACCTACTTGGATTGTTTGAGAAAAAAACGTACCTAAATTTCTTGTCATAAGATAATATTTTCGTAAAATGGAGCCTAGGGCCAATCTACATATTATATATCGATGATTATGATGTTTTATTTTGTGCTTTTACTTTTTTCCTTTTGATCTCGGAAAATCTATGAGTTCACACAGTATTCAAATAGGAAAAAAATATTCAAAATTCAAGATACTCTATAATTTTAGCCTATGTGTTATTCCAGGCTATAATCTACATCTGTGCCAAATTTCATCAAGATCCGTTCAGCCGTTCTGGCGTGATTGAGTAACAAACATCCGTCCCAACTACTCAACCAATTTTGATGAAATATGGTACAGGGATAGTTTGTATCCCGGGGAAGGACATAGGCTACTACATAAGAAGTTCCCGCGGGAATTGAAAAAACTTAAACCACGCGGACGAAGTCGCGGGCATCATCTAGTAAATAATAAATAAATGTAAAGTTAAAGATTATAGGTAAAAAAATATATAACTAAGTAACGTTTGAAGTGTAAAATCTGTCAAGTTCTTTCTTCTTCTTACACTTTCTTTTACCGTACAGGCACCTGTCCACAATTTTTGCACATTTGAATGAATCAAACCTTGAAGAACGCGATATCGCGATATCTACGTACATCCATTTTTGACCGAGCGAATGGCGAAGGTCTCTGAGTCTACTTGAGTGAATTTGCACTTGTCCGTCCGTCCGTCCGTCCGTCCGTCTGTCAGAGCCTTATAACTTCTGAATTACTGAACGTAATTACTTCAAATTTAAATATAATATGTAAACCGATGGCCTCCAGCCGAATATGGCTTAAAAAGTTATAAAAATCTTTATTTCAGGGGGGCTCTCATAGAAGCGAATGCGAAGTAAAATATTTTTTATAGCGTTACATAGGGTTGCAGTATATCATTTTAAAAATACAGGAATAGAGCCCAAATTTTTTTTTTAATATTTTCCCCAAAAATTGACGAAATGGGGAGCTTTCAAAGTGGACATTTTCTAACGCCCAAAGTTGACCTCAGAACTCTCAATTTTCTGAAAGGCTGAGCCTGAAACTTGATCAATTATTTTAACTATATCCTGTACTTGAACAACAAATACTGAAATGAGATAAATATTATAAGGAAACGAAATAATTTAATTTTTAATGAGCTTCAGTATTTTTAACAGAACTTCACAATAATGTCAATAGAGGGCGCTCTGTTATGGCGATACCGCGAGGTCTCAGTTCGGGGCGAACCACTGGTAAACTGCCTTCTTCTTCTTCAATCAAGGCTTGTTCCGTACTTCTCCGTGTTATTTCCAGGTTCTAGTTTACCTTCCTATTAGAGCAATAATTTATGTATTTTCGGGTCAATATCACAATATGTTGAAGATAGTGCCAATGACTTGCTATTAGGGACAGCTGCCATTTATTAAAATTTTATTACAAATTAATTCAGAAACTAAGCAATTATGCAGCCTAGAGAATTTCAATAATGAACATATTATTATAATTCGTTAAAATTTAACATAAATT
The DNA here is from genome assembly GCA_963932025.1 of Erebia epiphron. Lineage (NCBI taxonomy): Eukaryota > Metazoa > Arthropoda > Insecta > Lepidoptera > Nymphalidae > Erebia > Erebia epiphron. Next base: position 25,416,441 of record OZ009948.1, read on the forward strand.
ACATTTATTATTACAATAACTGTTTCATACTAAAACCTTTATGTTATACCCGGACTTGTGTTTCAGAGATGTAACGGCGAAAAATTATTGGTGTATTAAAATGATAGCCCGATTATGATATGGGCTTAATATAACTGCCATACCCCTAAAAGGTTAGCCCGCTGCCATCTTAGACTGCACCATCAATTTAACCATCAGGGTGAGATTGCATTCAAGTGCTAACTTGTAGAGGCGTAAAAATGACCATTATTGTGGTTTTTCTCAGTAGAATCTCTTTCCGAACAAGTGGTAGAGTCAATACAAGACGTAGCATAAGATACACCTGGTCCTAAACAAATTGAGTATTTATTATTGTTCTTTCGTTAATTTAACCTAGCACAGTTTATTGAAAAATGCATTAATTCTAAATAGCGTTCTTTTGACTATACCTGATCGTCCTAAAATAAACCAATTGAGTATCTATAGTATTAAGTTCTTTCGTTAATTTAACCTAGCACTTATTGAAAAAGGCATTAATTCTAAATAGCGCTCTTTTGGCTCTTTATAATTTCCCATTTTCCAAATACTCAAGGTCACCTATTGGTGGCGCTGACGACTAAAATGGCGCCAAACGAACAGCTGATGGACTGCCGCATCCGTTTCCGAGCACCTGAAGACCAATACCCAACTGATCGACAAACGAATCGACCGATAAGTTGGCAAACTAGAAGAAAACCCCTCGATTTTAGCTTAAATCACTCGATTCGATTCAGTCCGTTCGCTGCTCTGAAATAGAGCGAATGTCTTAACAATCAACGATTCTATATCAATTGTAAATCGATTCCGAATACGAGCGATTGATCGATTACTAATTAATTTTTGTGAAACGTATGATTTATCAGTGGATTGTTAAGTGTCTGAAGTTTAAATCTACATTTTAATAACATAGAATGAAACAAAGTTATCGATTATAATAACATTGGTATACCTAGGAAGGTTTTCTCTAGGTCACTAGGGAATAAGGGATTACCTAAGGATAGTGTAAGAGTTAAAGGTGCAATTATTATTGTTGTGATCAGTAATTATAGGAGTCAGTGACATAGATATTGAGGTATTTGGTGTTAGTAAACTAGTGTTTTGAGTGGGTGTTGCTGTGAAGTGGTTTCTGTTTGTATTGGGATCTCGGTTTCGTAATATCGTCGATATGTTTGGTGTTTTGATGAAGAAGTGGAAACCTAAAAGGTAAGACTGACTATTTTTGGCTGTGGCTTATGTAAACTATCTCCAAAAATTGTAGATTTTACACACCTTTTTAGGGTTCCATAGTCCATACACAAAGGGTGCCAACGGGACTCTATTACTAAGCCTCCACTGTCCGTCGGTCCGTCCGTCTGTCTGTTTGTCAGCGGGCTGTATCTCATGATACGTAATAGTTGACATTTTCACAAATTACCTAAGTATATTTCTATTGCCGTTATAACAACAAATAATAAAAATTCAATTAAATTAAAAAAAAAATTAAAGCCCCTTTAAAGAAACGAGATGTTTTCGGCGTTTTTTGCTGAACCTCATCATACCTATCCTTTGAACCGACAAAATTTTCAATGAGAGAAATGAAATGATTTATCAACCGAATTCAAAAAAAAGAGGAGGTTCTCAATTCGACTGTATTTTTTTTTATTTTTTTTTATGTTTATGTTTGTTACCTCAGAACTTTTGACTGGGTAGACCGATTTGGATGATTCTTTTTTCATATGAAAGGGCATACTTCCCAAGTGGTCCCATATAAATTTTATCGAAATCGGTCGAGTGGTTTTTAAAATATCAACAATAAAATAAGTACTTTGTATAGCGTGTGCTTGTTTTTGAACTCGTAAAGTTTGCGCGGGAGTTTGAAGTCGGTTGTTTAAAAAGAATTTTTTATATTAAATTATTCAAATAGAAAAAAGAAAACAACAACTTAAAATAATATGTAGCTTAAAACAATGCTAATAGTGATTATTAAGTAATCACACTAGGATCATACTAATATTATAAATGCGAAACTGTGTTTGTTTGTTAGTTTGTCCTTCCATCACGCCGCACACGGAGCAACGGATCAACGTGATTTTTGGCATGGGTATTGGGTAGGCATAGTTGAGGACCTGGAGAATGACATAGGCTACTTTTATCCCGGAAAATTAAGGATTTCCCGCGGGAATCAAAAAACTTTTAAACTACGTAGACGAAGTCACGGGCATCAGCTAGTACCTACTAAATAAAGTGTGTAATACCTAGTGAAAATAAAATAAAGTTTTGCTAGCCACCGAGTTGGAGAATAGGACTGTAAATACGATGCCGATGTCTAAAACGCTTACCTATCACATACCTAGTCATAACGTACTCGTAGCAGCTTATTAAAGTAGGTACACCAAACTGTAAGTAATAATATGGTTGTAGGTATGGAAGTATGGGAGCCCTATATGAAAACGTTTCTAAGAAGTTAATTCGAGATGTCGCCATTCCTATTTCGGATTAACGATTGTTATTATTTACCTATTAGTATTACTAAGCAGGTGTTTGGGGATTAGTAAGGTTGGCCGCACATTGGCTACTTGTGCCCGAACTGGGGTTTTATTAATATCATCTATTTTAAGTGACGTTTTATATGACGTACGTTGACGTCTCTGAAATGAAGATCTAATTCTGAAACAAAAGCGACAACAAAAAAAAATATTATTGCTTCAATTTTGACGCTTTTGTTTAATGATAGTAAGCTCCCTGGTAGACCGTGCTATTCTCGGTTTGGTAAGTACCTACGTAGACTAAATATGCTTCTACGACTTTGTGTTCAATCCGGTCTCTTTATTAATGTCTGAAAACCATAGAAATCATAATCCAATGATCGATCTCAAGCGCAAGCAACAGTTTAGCGGTCACATTGAAAAAGAAAAACTTTATCAGGTAATTTTATTTTATTTTCTGTTACTTATCGATATCTACAATCGTATTTTCTACTAGATATACTCTAGATAATATGCTAGATATATCTCGTTAACTGAGTTCTGTTATTTGGGTGACAGGTAATTCAGTTAATGTGCAAAGCTGCTAGTTAGTAAAAAAAGTTAGTGGGACATTGGTAAAAACAAACCGTCTCTTCTCAAACAAGTGAAGCAAAAAACCGCGTCGCATCGTGTGTACTGCGTAGCATAAAGTAATAATTGGGTCTTTGACAACTAGTCGAGTCACTAAGTTTTTTTTACACGTAAAACGCGTGCTTAGTATAGAATTTTTTGTTGAAAGTGACGTCATCAAACTTCAACATACTATTTTACTTTAATCGACATTTTAAAATGGTTATTTCACAAAAAACTAACAGGGTACGTGGATATTACGACTTTTAGGAAATCCTCTATTTATAAATAAATCATTAAAAAATAATTTATGTATTTAACTAGTAATCAAATACCCTGAGCATTAAATTAGATAAGTAGCCAATAAGCGGCCACTCTAAGAAGTTTTAAAAGTAGGTAAGCAGCGTACCAAAGGTTGAGATCACCTGCTTAGCTTGTTCCAGCTGTTGTCTATGGCTGTTTTGTAGTTGTCAACACCTGCTCTATTTATCTAATTGCAACTCGTTATGGCGTCAGCAGACGATCCAACTTGTTTGTCCAATCATGTTCGCTAAACAAATAAACGGGGGTGTTTGTAATTTCTGGGTAGAGAAATGCCATATTCTAGTCTTTACTTCTCCTGAAGATGCTTCGGTATCGGAGTGAAACGCACGGTCAGAATAATTTGGAAGATTTCTGTGGTGTCGCGGGCTATAAGTGCGGGATATCACACAGTACCACATAGATTTACCTACCTATTGTCGCGGATTACAGCGAATTAAACTTCTAGTTGCTTCAAATGTACTAATAACATTTGTCGCCAATCGACACCTCAAGTTTAGTGGAAGTATGTAAGAACTACGGAAATAATATAATTTTTAATTATAGTTACTGCGGTAGTTTAAAGTAATTAATTAAATAATTATAATAACTTATAACAATAATTATTTAATTATTTATCAAGCAAAAACGAAGTAAATGTTTGTCTGTCTGTCTGCTACGGGCTCACTCATTGGATTGCACCCCAAACAAGTAGGTAGTTACATGGCTACTTTTTATCCCGGAAAATCAAAGAAATCCCCCGGGAATTCAAAAGCAAACGACTCGGATGAAGTCTTGGGCATCAGCTACTGTAGGTACCATAATTATGCTTCCACACCTGCTCCTAAATATGTAGGTGCCTTCTGCCACGGTTCCGTTAACTGTCTCTACTATTATTAACATATTTTTTGTTTCCGGCTCACTACGAGCACTTTTTTTTAAATTGTACTATAAGTTAGCCCTTGACTGCGATCTCACCTGGTGGTAAGTGATGAGTCTAAAATGGTAGTTGGCTAACCTGTTAGGGGTATGGCACATAATCGGTTTCTACACGGCATCGTACCGGAACGCTAAATCGCTTGGCGCTGCTTCTAACTCGCCATCGAATAATGTACCTTGACACATTTAGGCCTCGATAATTTAGAACACACGTTCTTCCCTTACTAGTTAATAGTAAACCAAGAAATAAAATTAAACAATTAGTAAAGATTTGAAAAAAAACTGAGGCAACCGGAAATCGAACCTCACATTTCTTCATGTGTTGCAAGAATGTTGCAAATTTCTTCATAGTTGCAAATCCAAAATGAAATAAAAGCAGGTCATTCTTATAATATAAACGTATTGCCAACCAACAGTCGAATCAGCAATAATTAATGTTAAGTATCCGATTTCGAAAAATGATGATGCGCAGTGTTATAATAAAAACACTGAGGTCGTATGTCCTATGTCAGCTGAATAGAGGTGCTTTAATTAAGTAAGTACTTCTGTATCTGTAGACACGTGTGCTATCTTCTTTAAACTACCGATTATTACGGTACGGTACGGTTTTGGCGGGAAAAAGGGATACGTCCTCCCCGTCTGAAAGGCATCTGCCATTTACCGCCCGTCGCCCGCACAACACCCGCTAGCATTATTTGGCCGAAATATGTGAATTTTCGTGGAAAATCGCCAAAAATTAAAAAAATCACTGCTGAGTTTTTACCTTATAAATATTCTCTTTATTTTTATTTAAGTTTCACTTTCGTGGGTCCTTAGGTAATAAAGTTAATAGACAATCATGTGCGAGGTTATTTATTTTATAATTGCTTGTATTAATCTAAATAATCGAAAAATTAAAAAAAGGCCTCCACACAATTGAAGAGCATGAATCTAACTATTGCATTACATTTTTTTTCAAAATTATGTGATGTCATTTGAAGAAGAAAATAGATATTCAATAACACGGAAATACGCTTGTAAAGCGCATTGTAAAGCGCATTATAGAGTGCATTGAGTAGTTATTGGGGGTTACTAGCAGTATTATTTTGATACATCGTGCGTTTTGATGCGCAGAGTAGAATCCAATATTAGGTATCAGCCGTACGGTTCAGTTGAATGTCTAACTTCCGAGACGTCATAAAGTTTGAATAGGACTGTACCTTATGTCCCTTATGTAAGGTTATTAATTCTATAACAAGTGTGTCAACAATATTAAAATAATACGCTAAGTGATGGTAGTATGCCCCCAGGATCGGACTAACAAAAATTTAGGGGCACATTCTACTATCTACTATTCCAAAACCACCCTCTAACGGCTGTTGCTTATCACAAAAGCTGTAGATTTAATCCTAACTTTACTATTTAGGTATAAAAGCGATTGTAAGTCGCTTTCACCGACAATATTTTCAATTTTGATCAAATTTGGTACAGAGTAGGGACAAACTTAGATTGTGTCTCGGGGGAAGGGTATATACAGGCTACATTTATCTCAGAAAATTAAGGACGAAGTTGCGGGCAACTAGGTTCTGGTATGGGCCGCGTAAAATGTAAGTGGTAAAAACGCACATAAAATTGAAATGACTGTCCCGGGAGCGAAATGGGCATTTTTCGAATTGGGAATGCCTGAAATGCTTCCTATACATCGATGGTCCTACTAAAGAAGTGGTTGTAATAAGTTGTAGAAGAAGCCCCTAAATGAGCGATAAGTAAATTTATCTAGGTCACACTGTAGACAAGCACTATTAAAAAGGCAAGGGCAAAATATTACATTACCAGCAACCACCCGCGCCTTCGCTCCCGAGGGAATTTCTTTATCTGAATTATAAAAGAACTTCTAGGGCACTTTTCTGGGCAGATTTTGTATGTTGTATGTAGTACATATCTGTCAAGTCATAAACGTGTAATATTTTATTTGTCCCACATAAAATAGAACGCGCGTATCTGGTGCAAAGTTATTAGTTTTTTTTGCGATTGAAATCGCTTTGCATTAAGCATGATATATATTATATCACAATAAAAGAAAACAGTAATAAAACTCATTCTTTTAGATTAATGACAACCATAATCTACTAGTGCTGTAAAACAAAGGTGGGAAATCCTAATGAGTTACCTAGCTGGTTCTAAAAAGTGGAAGTTATAATACCTACTTTTTAGTTAGTTATGAAATTGTCGCGTGAGAAGAAAATTTTAAGCATTGAAACGTTAAATAAATCGCAATTAACCAAGATTTCATTAGCCGATTAGGGAACAGAAATCCGTTGAAAAACAGGTCTGAAGAACAATAGTTCCGTGTTGCACTCGAGTGAAAATATTTTTCACCTCGCTCAGGATTCTAATTTTTGAATCAATTTTAGAATCCTTCGCTTGCTCGGTCATCAAAATTGAGCACGCGGTTAAAAAACAACTTTTCACTCTTGTAATAACAAATAACTATTGTTCTTCAATCATTGTAAGTATTTTAAATGATTTTATAGTGGAAAAAATCAAGTTTCAGTTCTTGCAAAGACGTAGGCCATTCTCTTGTCTAACTCAAAATAAGTATAGGTATTAGGTACTATGATAAACTATGCGACTTTACCCACCAGAACTTATGTTATTCAAAATCTCGCGAGAACTTTCTGATATGCCAGGATAAAACAATCAACTAACATCAAAATAATAAGTTGAACTGATGGACAGTGAAGAAAAAGGAAACAGACAGATGAATTTTAGGATTTTGAATTTTAAATGTTTTTTATCTACTAGTTAAGTTAGCCATTGACTGCGATCTCGACTGATGGTAAGTGATGATGCAGACTAAGTTGGTAGCGGGCTAACCTGTTAGGAGTATGGCAGTTAGGATATTAAGCCCATCCTAATCAGTTTCTACACGGCATCATACCGGAACGCTACTTCACTTGGCGGCACATCTTTGCCGGTAGGGTGGTAACTAGCCACGACCGAAGCCTCCCACCAATCCCAAATTGACCCTGCCGGGGATCGAACCCGGGACCTCCCACGTTAAGGCAACAGCGCTAACCACTGAGCCAGGGAGGTTGTCAAAATGTATATAAATAAAGTCTCAATTTGCACTTAGTAAATAAAAAATATTTTTTCTTATCTCAAAGTTATACATATTGATGCCCGCGACTTCGTCCGAGTGGTTTAAGTTATTTTTATTCCCACGGGAGTTCCTTAATATCCCGGGATTAAAAGTAGCCTATGTCACTCTCCAGATCCTCAACTATAACCATGCCATATTACGTCGATACATTTCTTCGTTGCGGCGTGATTGAAGGACAAACCAACAAACAATCACACATTCGCATTTATATAATTATTAGTATAGTATGAGTATGACATACAAGGTACTTACTCCACAGAATACTCACTGTTGTATCAATGGATGAGAAAGTGTGAAGTGATTGTTTCAACGATCCATTGCTTAACCTCAAAACAAAACAATGCGCGGAAGATTTGCGACACGAAAAACTCCGAACAATGAATGAATGAAAGCCGTGAAACAAAGGAATAATGAATATTACCGCGGGGCTAGCCGCAATCAAAATATTTACTCACCATTTGTAATATGGCTTTTCACACTTCACAAGATTTCTAGGACGTTAAAGCACAGAATAGGTAATGTTTAAGTCCCACAAACTTATGTGACCCGGATTCAGCGTCGCAAGTAGATATGAAAAACCGGGCAAGTGCGAGTCGGACTCGCGCACGAAGGGTTCCGTACCATTATTAATAAATAATTACCTTTGTTAATGAACCGCAAGACTAACTTTGTTTGTAGAGGTTTATTGTTAATATCAAAAAAACTATGCTAGTTAGAGCATTGGCTATAGTTTTCCTGTAAAATATACGTAAATTCCTATTGACCATAATTATTTCAAATTTTTCGATTGGTAAACTCCGGAGATAAGGGGGGGGGGGGGGGGGGAACGGTATTTTTTTAGACATTTTCCCCGATAAATCAAAAACTATCATAACTAAAAATAATTAAAAAACTGTTTTAGAATCTACAAAGTAAACCCTTTCATATGATACCCCACACAGTACAGTTATCTCACTTTTAAATTTCAACCCTCAGATTTTCCCCCCTTTTTAAATAAGAACAAAAATAATTTCCAATTTTTTTAAATTCCAGTATCTTTGGGCCACTAATATACACAACTATTCTAAATTTCATGTCGATAGCTTCGGTAGTTACTGAAATAATCGAGTGTGACGGACGGACAGACGGACAGACAGACGGAGAAAGTCGCACCATAAGGGTTCCATTTTACCATTTTGGTACGGAACCCTAAAAATAGAATTAAATAAACTTAACAGACATAAAAATTTGTTCCAATTTTGGCCACCGGGTCGGATAAGTTTGACGGACTTTAGTTTTTTCATATTCATTTATTTTGCATTCCAATATAGTTCATAGAGTAATAATTTACATAATGTCAATTGATTGAATATTGGAACCCCGGTGGGGCACAGCAAAAATCAGTGGGTAGTAGAGAGACGGCTGCCTTATTTTTATTAAAAAAAAAAACATTTAATTTATAGTACACTTTATCAATTAGGAATGTTTTTAAAGAGTTGACAAACGCTCCAGAGATTTTTATGGCAGGATTAACGCTAGGCCCTAGCGAAAAAATTTACGTGACAGAAAAGTTTAAGCCTCTGTCTCTCTCCCTTTAGGGTAGAAGGAGAGAGACAGAAAGCCATTTTGAGATTAGTTTAGTTAGTTTTGAAGTAATAGTAGTTTTAGTTTGAACATTTTAGAAGACCCGGTGACTCTGTCAGAAGCAGCGTCGGTAAGCAAGATGTTACATGTTCGAGACATACAAACTCGAGCGAAAGATATTCACGTAGGTACTTAGGGGGTGTCCAACGGCTTGTTAGAGTACAATAATACCGTCGTCTAAACAATAGAGTACAATAATATCGTCGGCTAAACTATCAAATCTGATAAAGATCCGTTTTTGGATGACAATGATGTTACAAGGTATTTTGATGATCTATTTTTTTTTTACTCCACTCTTTCTGATCCACTGTCATAGACAGACTTCCCTGTACACCACCACCACTACAGCCCATTAACGTCCCACTGCTGGGCACGGGCCTCCACTCTCATAGGAGAGTGGGAATTAGAGCTTAGACCCACCACGCTGCTCCAGTGCGGGTTGGCGGGCTTTAACGAATATTATCATGTTAGTGATAATAACCGGGACCGACGGCTTAACGTGCTCTCCGAGGCACGGGGGTGAAACAACGCCAACTTCCTAACTCCGGGCTAGTACTGAGAATTTTCTGGTCAGAAAAACCCAACACCCATATGGCCCGACCCGGGAATCGAACCCGGGACCTCGTCGGCCGCAGTCAAACATGCTAACCAACGAGGCAGTTACTGTACACAGGGTTAATATATTATGGTAGACGTACTTTAAAGCAGGTCCCTAGGTCGGGCTTCAGTCTGTTCCTATAATCCCCTGTAAGGCTCCCCTATACTTATAGTGAATTTCAAAATACATCGTCATACACCAATGGGCAGTGAAACTGAAAGAGTAGCAGACAGACACACTTTCGCATTCATATTATTACTACTGTGAATTTTGCCCATTGAATTGTCTGTTTTTGTGTGCTGTCCGTATGACACTTACTGGTTGACTCATCTTCAAATGGGTTAAAACTGTGGCTTACTTATCTAGATATCTGTTATCAGTATCGGCGAGCCAGTCACACGTGAAAGTCCACTATCTAATGTTATCAGTGGTTATCATGTAGGTACTAGCATTATTTCATTGATCAAGGCTAGTATCGTGATGAAATCCATACTAATCCATATTAATATTATAAATACGAAAGTGTGTCTGTCTGCTACGCTTTCCCGACTCATCTGTATTTTGAGGAAATTTGGTACAGGGATAGTTTTTATCCCTTTCCCGGGGAAGGATCTTTTAACCCCGGAAAATTTTAGAGTTCCCGCGGAAATCAAATCACCATAATCCACGCAAACAAAGTTAGCAAAGTAATCTAGATGATGCCCGCGACATTATTAAACATGCGAAAGTGTGTCTATCTATCTGTAGCACGAAATTTCATTAAAATCCGTTAAGTAGATTCAGCCCCCTAAATCTGAGGCCACAGTCGGAAGGCCCCTCCACCCACCATTAGTCCTCCCCTGCAGTGCCTTTTTGCCTTCACGAAGCCTTCAATATCCTATAGATTTATGTATATGATAAAGGGCTACCTAAGGTATTACCTCATTAAGTCAACGCCGGTGTACAAGTTTTTGCACCCTACATGGCACGCGGAAAGGACAATAGACTATTGCAACATGGAAGACAAGTTTTTCTAGTGTCAGTCAATGCCTTGTTTGTTTGCGCAATCCTGTTGCGCTGCCTATTGATGTAGTAGGTAGGTATAGTCCTTTTTTGTTTACTTTTAATCGACTACAAGTTAGCCCTTGACTGCGATCTCATCTAATGGGAAGTGATGATGCAGTCTAAGACTGTAGCGGGCTAACCTGTTATAATGAGATTACGTGATCATACGTTAATTGATGTTAAATAATTGAAAAAAAAAAGCTTATCTCTGTTGAAACAGGCTTTAAATACTTACTTAGGTTTTTTTCAAAATGTTGACAACAACTGGTTTATATATTGTCTTTGACAACCATAGATTAATTATAATACCAAGTATAGATTGCTAACTCCCTTATAAAAAAAATTCTAGGTTAATACTATCGTTAGATGGCGCTACCAGGCTCGCTCTTTATATGATTATAGTAAAATCGGTGGAATATCGTATTTTCTTGGTTCAATTTGTATTAATTATTCATATAAAATTATCAAAATACAAAAATTTGATAAAATCACTTAAGCAAATAACAAATTTACATTCAACTAATTTTAACAAACAGCTTGCATAGTTACGCCATCTCAGATTGTGCGAAGAACTACAAGGTACCGGCGACTTTAATGCGCATTTAGCGAGCTTTGATTGAATGTATGAAGTGAACAGTCTTAAACTGGTTTATATGTACAATAATATTGTCTTTGACAACAAATAATACGGATTCCTTGTTTAAACTATAGAGCACGAAACTCCTCAAAAAATGAGAAAGGTTTGCCCATAGTACACCACGCTGCCCAAGTACGGGGTAAACTTCACCTTTGAGAACATTAGGAAGAATCTCAGGCATGCAGTTTTGATTACGACGTTTTCCAAAACACACATCTGACCACAGAATAGATCAAACTCGGAAAAGTTAGAAATGCGTGTCCGGGGATCGAACCCCCGAACGTCAGTATGATGCTAGGCGTCTAACCAACAACCACTCCTATGGAGTATGGAAGCTTACTATGGAATACCTAACCCAAACCGTACTTTGTCACGGTAACGTAAATCATACCTAATAAACTATAACAAGAAGGGCTTAAGTTAATTATATTCGGTACCTTCAGGCGGTCCTAACTCTCATTTCGTAATGACTACTTAGACTAGCAGTCCCCCGTATGCAAAGGCGAACTATTTCATTACTAGTGCTGCCCTCCGGCTCGCCACCTGCCGTGATTTTAATCGACAATTGGCCCTCTATTTGTGAGGCTCTGAGCATTGGGGCTCGGAGGGATTCACGCTGTGTGGCCACCCCACTATGTTTTAGAGTTCCGTAGTACGGAAAACGGAACCATTAAAATGGCAGTGCCAAGTTGACTATAGGCTTATTTATTTTAATATGTTATCAGTAATCATGCAGAGACAAAAAAATGAAATAGGTGGTAAATATTTCTAATCGTTTTTAATTGATAGTGATTTCTACCAATTTTTGGTGACTAGCTTTGTATCAAGAATATTTTCATTACATCTATTTTGAAAGCAAAGCGTATATTATATTTAAGTAGTAGGTATTAACTACTATCTTATACGCAGATTATTGAATAAAAAGACCTAGTTATCCGATAAAATTCTTAAATTCATATTTTTTAAGATGTTTAGAGTTATACATTACATTTTAGGTATGTTTTGAATGAATCATACTAAAATAAAATACCTAATATAACGATATTTGATTCCCGCAGGATGTCTTGCATTTTCCGGGGTGAAATGTATTCGATTGGTTAATTTAGGCTATAAATCACCATTCCAAATTTCAGCCAAATCGGTTCAGTCATTGCAGTGTGAAAAAGTAACAAATATCCAAACTTTCACATTTTTAATATTAAATAGTAGTAGTAGTAGTAGTTTTTCCATTTATAGATTTTAGCATAAATAAAAATAAATTGCAGCTTCAATAAAGTAATTTTTAATGAGGTAACTAGTACCTACGGAATACCCTTATAAACATAAGGTTCTATCCTTACTTTTCCGATTAGATTTTTTTCTTTTAGGGAATAATCATCATCGTCATAAGGTCCATTGTTTGGCCCAAAAGACACGGTTATTAAAATAGTTTTCATCTATTATATTTTTAATATGTTAATGTCGTAGATTTGTATGTTGCCATCAATTTCTTTATTATACACGCTTATCGTTTTTTTATTACATAAATGATAATATTCAATTAAGATGAACCTACGTAATGTAGAGGTCAGAACTCGGAATGGTATTTTTAGGGTTCCGTACCCAAAGGGTAAAAACGGGACCCTATTACTAAGACTCCGCTGTCTGTCTGTCTGTCTGTCTGTCTGTCTGTCTGTCTGTCTGTCTGTCTGTCTGTCTGTCTCCAGGCTGTATCTCATAGACCGTGATAGCTAGAAAGCTGAAATTTTCACAAATGATGTATTTCCGTTGCCGCTATAACAACAAATACTAAAAATAATAAAAATATATATATTAAGGGGGGTCCCCATACAATAAACGTGTTTTTTTCGTATTTTTTTGCTCAATATTAAAAACGGTAACAGGTAGACGGTTCAAATTTTCACAGAATATTAACTTGTATGTTACCTTTCAAAATAAATAATTAAATATCAATAAAGTAAATATTAAAGGGGGGCTCCCATACAACAAACGTATTTTTTTGATATTAACAGTAAACCTCTACAAACAAAGTTAGTTTTGCGGTTCATTAACAAAGGTAATTATACCTACTTCTTGAGTACGGAACCCTCGGTGCGCGAGTCCGACTCGCACTTGGCCGGTTTTTTAATGTTTTATCACAAAATTGTTTTTAAAGCACAGACGTAAGTAAATGTTATAGGTACATATTTTGAACTTGCTGTATGAACATAACAAATGATGCCCGTGATTTTGTCCGCTAGTAGTTTTTTTTTAAAATAACTCTTTGGCTTTCCGTGATAAAAAGTAAGTATTAAGGGTACAGTGACTACTTTTTACTGCCGAACATGAAGGAGTTCCAGCGGGAATTTACACACACATTAACATACAAAGTTGCGGGCATTAGCTAGTTTCTTGTATATTCTTAATTCTTAAGAATTTCTTATGTATTGTGTCGCCACACTACCACCATGTGTGTTTTACCACATACTTGACTGATGGATGTATTTATAGAATCTGCAAATAATACACGATTAGAGAGGCCTTCAACATTATATTGATTGCATAGGTAAACAGGTAAAAATCAAAGTTCAAGGCGGGACACGGTTTTATCGAGTTACTGATTTTGTCTCTCACCTAATATTACGTCAGAATTCATTTTGAATGGTTTATGTGCGTGGGACAGTGAATATAGTGTAAGAGCTGGCGCATTGGCGGCGCTTTGGCAGTTCCTCTGGCACTGGATATGGTCATGGGCGGCGGAAATCACTTAAAATCGCAACAGTTTAAAGCCTGAGTAGCGCGCGTTTTGGCATAGAAACTTAAAAAGGTTTCTGGCAATAAATTACCTGGCAGGTAGGTACTGTCTTCGAGTGTCGTTTTTATCGAGTTTTGTAAAGTAAACATAGTAAGTATGTTTTATTATCAAAGTTTTGAACTCAATTTTATTGACATTATTATAAGTACCTGATATATAAGTAGGTACCTAGGTTTTGATTGGTTGGAATTGGAAATAATCTTTTATTTAGGATTTATATCAAGGGAGGCTTTGACTTTGGCTAGGAACTAGGAATGGACATTAACTTTATCACAACTAAAAAGGGTCTTGGACGATGTCGTGTAGTAATTTTACAACTGATTCTAGCGTACAATTTAAGATTACCGTAAGTTCAGTTACCTTAGTTTTCAACCGACTTCAAAAAAAGGAAGAGGTTCTCAATTCGACTGTATTTTTTTTTTTTTTAATGTTTGTTACCTCAGAACTTTTGACTGGGTGGACCGATTTGGATGATTCTTTTTTTTTATTTGAAAGGGCATAGTTCCCAAGTGGTTCCATATAAATTTTATCGAAATCGGTCGAGCGGTTTTTAAAATATCAACAGTAAAATAAGTACTTTGTATAGCGTGTGCTTGTTATTGTAAAGTTGGCGCGGGAGTTTGAATTCGGTTTTATATTAAATTATTAAGTATCTTTAAGATTAATATTATAACTTAAATAACATGACTTAATTTTGAATTATATTTTTGACATTAATAAAATCTTATAGCTGTTATGCTTGTATGCTGTTTGTTTAAAAAACTTACCTAAATTGTCGACAAATTACTTAATTTGAGGACCTCCCTAGTGTAGTGCGGGTTCGATTCCCGGCGGGGTCAATTTGGGAATTTATAATTTCAGAAATTTCTCTGGTCTTGTGGGAGGCTTCGGCCGTGGTCACCACCCTACCGGCAAAGACATACCAAGCGATTTAGCGTTCCGGAACGATGCCGTGGAAAAATTGTGGTGGATTTAAAAAAAACCGCCACCTCTTCGCCTATCCCAGCCGTAGCGCTCGGAATGACTCGATACATTTGTTTTGAAACTAATCAACTTTAAATAGCACAATATTACGGTAGTCACGGCTTGGATTCTTGAAATAGTTCTTGGCTATATTACTGGCTTAATAGCTCAGGCGTGAACTAAGCACTTTCTATGATTAAGTTAATTTTACTTGAACAAGTTATTATTATACCTGCTATGGATAAAGTGATTGAAAGCTGATGTTCTCAGATAAAGTAGGAAATCCTATAATGACATCCTCATGAAACACATAAAAGACATAAGTGTGCGATCAAATTAAATCAGCAGTGGTTTCAGCGGGATGCCGTAACAGACAGACATACTATAATTTAATATAAAAAATTCTTTTTAAACAACCGACTTCAAACTCCCGCGCCAACTTTACAACAACAAGCACACGCTCACAGATGTAGTACTAACATCTGTTGTAACATGTTAGTACTACATCTGTGCACACGCTATACAAAGTACTTATTTTATTGTTGATATTTTAAAAACCGCTCGACCGATTTCGATAAAATTTATATGGGACCACTTGGGAAGTATGCCCTTTCAAATATAAAAAAACCCAGTCAAAAGTTCTGAGGTAACAAACATTGAACGACGACAACGAATTGAGAACCTCCTCCTTTTTTTGAAGTCGGTTGAAAATTAAATGTTTTCGACTCTGCATCGATATCCTACTAGCATTAAAAAATATGTCAAAGTTGCAGAAATCCTGATCTCATCTTTTTGCTTTCCATGATTGTCGTCAAGCACAAGCCTATTGTGAAAACGTACAAGGGACATGAAAAAATTTTCTGATGGACAAAAAGTCCACGTTCACTCTCTTTTACATGGATGCACGACAAAACAACACACCGTTCTTTCCCTCTGATGCAAACGATTCGCGCAGTTTTTGTAATGTCCCTAGCATGTTTCGCCCTAAAAAATATATCCCTGTATTACGTAATGACATAATGTCCTGTCCCTAGTATGTTTTCGACTTTAAACAAAAAGACGTGTGGCACTCGGAGACTGCCGCGGTAAAGCTATTGCATAGCATTTTTTATCAACTTGCTATGACTACTTGTGTTGTTGACTTCAAGTTGTTGAAAATATAAAGGCGAAATATTTTTATGAAAAGATGATTTTGGTTGCTATGACTACTTGTGTTGTTGACTTCAAGTTGTTGAAAATATAAAGGCGAAATAATTTTAAAGAATTATGTTTTCAATAGTCCGGGTGTCCAAGGGGAATCAAAAAACCTCTTTGTTGAGGTCATAGCAACCAAAATCATCTTTTCATAAAAATAGTCTTTTTATTTTCAACAACTTGAAGTCAACAACACAAGTAGTCATAGCAACCAAAGTGTAAGGTTTTTTTTCGTTACGGAATTTCTGGATTCGGTCTCCACGCTCAAGGCCCGCGATAGAAGCTATGCAATAGCTTAAAAGTGTGTCCTTGTATTACGTAATGACAATGTATTGATTAATGGTAGTAATAGTAATAGGTACGTAGTATAGGGATTGTATGTAGCACTTGTATTTTGTATGCATGACTCAGGTATTGACCGATAAGGTACAGATAAAAATGTGAGGTCAATCACTTCGCTTTCTCGATGTTATTTTCAATTTTTCTTGCGTAATTTATGATACCAAGCTATGAGACGTATCGTAGTCTAAACAAAGGTGTTTGCTTATTTGTTGGTTTGTCCTTCAATCACGCCGTAAGAAAGCAACGAATCGTCGTGATTTTTAGATGGGTATAACCACGGGTATAATTGAGGAATTGGAGAGTGATCTTTTTAGGCCTGGAAAATAAAAATAAAATATTAAAACCTTAATTTATAAAATTTAGTTAGTTTTAAAATCTAAGCCACGCTGGCTGGCATCATCTAGATTCTAGTCTAAGTATAAACTAGCTTATGCCCGCGACTTCGTCCGCGTGGATTGAGATTTTTTGATTCCCGCAGATCTCTTTTTAATTGTCATCCGAGATAAAAAGTAGCCTATGTGTTATTCCAGACTATAATCTCTCTATGCCAAATTTAATCCAGATTCGGTCAGCGTTCTGGCGTGATTGAATAACAAATATCCATCCAAACTTTCGCATTTATTATATTAGAAGACAACGAAGAAGAGGCTATGTATACGGCTCTGTATGGATTTTGGAGATATCTACCATGTATTATGCTGGCAAAATTTTGACGTCTATTAAGCTGGAAAAATATCTAGGTAAAAAGATAAGATATACAATTATTTTGTAAAGAAAGCATGCACTATGCAAGCGGTCTCGGTCGAGTCGTTGCTGTTACCACGGTTCGGTTCTCATGGCTGCACTGCAGGAAGCGCAGTAAGCAAGTAACATTAGCAACGAGGTGGTTAGTAACACTGGTAACTGACCTATCTCTACATCAGTAACGGTGTCGGTTTTGGTTCCATGTTTATTGAATTACGTTGTGGGGGAATGGTCCAGCAGCGGGCTAGGCTGCATTTCCACTGAAGAGAAGCGGAGCGGAGACATGTCATACAGGCCAAGGCCCAGACTCCACCAAAGCGCGGAGATGTCCGAAGCGGAGACGGGAAGAGAAGCGAATGATGATATTGATTTATTTTTATAATGTAATTTTTTATTAGCCTGATTGGTCGAAACGTACAGTCTGCGCTTCTCTCCACTCATCTCCGCTTCAGTCAAACACACCTTAAAGATTACCCACTACAGATGTTAAGTCATTTGACTTATGACATGAATCCAATGGGTCCCAACCCACCGTCATTTGGACACTCATAGTAATTATGAGTTCGAAATCCATGTGCCATGGCCATAGATTAATTATAAACCTGGTTTATATATTGTCTTTGGCCATGGCATATAATTTTAAAACCATATATCTGACGTCACGAGATAATTTTTCCGCCATTGAAAATCGATCCCTATCAAAATGCGTAAAATATTAAAAATTCCTATCAAAAATCACAGAAAACTATTTTATAATAAAAAAAAAGTTATTTTATGAAAAAAAGGTAAAACTTAATTATTTCCGATACCGGGAATCGAACCCGAGCCTCCTGGGTGAGAGCCAGGTATCCTAGCCACTAGACCATATCGGATATGAACACTGTACTGAATTACTTGTTCGTTTCTATACACAGAGTCTCTCCTACCCACCTCAAAAATCTCTGAGTATGAATTTCCATTTTTTTAATCATTTTTCTACTTCTTTGATTATGATTCTGTATAGTATAATATAATATAATAAATTTTGACATCCTTACTAAATATTATAAGTGGGAATATTATAAATGGGAATAATATTATAAATGGTTTGTATGTTTGTTCCGCTTTCACGCCGTAACTAATGAACCGATTGCTTTGAAATTTTGCAGACGTAAAGTTAGAAGTCCGGATTAAATAATAGGGTACTCTTTATCCCGGAAAATTAAAGAGTTCCCGCGGGAACTAAAACTCC
Organism: Erebia epiphron; assembly: GCA_963932025.1. Classification (NCBI taxonomy): domain Eukaryota; kingdom Metazoa; phylum Arthropoda; class Insecta; order Lepidoptera; family Nymphalidae; genus Erebia; species Erebia epiphron. Next base: position 25,435,084 of record OZ009948.1, read on the forward strand.
TCAATCCACGCGGACGAAGTCGCGGGTATCAGCTAGTAATAATATATAAAGCAGGTCAGCAAAACAATATACTTACTTACTTATTTAATTATAATTATTTAAATTAAATTAAATCTCGTGTCAAACATGTTTTTTATTGCTGCATTTAAAAATTGTTAGTAAGTTGCTGGGGCGGTCTATAAAATATTACATCTCTTCACAGAATTAATATTATAAGCTGTCCAATTTGTTTAGATCTGTATTTTACAAAATATTCGTATGACATTTTTATGTTTAAAAATAAATATTCTTGTTAGTCATTATGTCACTTTAGTTGAAGAGATATGAATAGTCGATAAGTGGGTTAGTTTATTTTAACTGTCCGTGTTTAGTTACTTGGGTATAGTGACCCGAATGATGTCGTATGCTATTTTAATTTAACCGGGTGATAGATCGTGTGCACGGTGATAAATTATGCAATAGGTACCTACCTACTTGTTGAAGCGTCTGCGTGGAATAAGTTTTTTAATTCCCGCGGGAACTTTAATTTTCTGGGTTATAAAGTGGCCTATGTCACTCTCCAGATCCTAAACTATACCCATGCAAAAAATCATTCGATCCGTTCCTCTGTTGCGACATTTCACGTGATTGAAGGACAAATCAATAAACCAACAAACAAACACACTTTCGCATTAATTATTATAGTATGTATGATTTAGCACTAATAATATACTCGGGTTCGAGTAGAGTAAAAAACGTAGTAAGAACTGGTTTCGTTACTTGTAATTTTTTTAATTTTAATATAATATTGAAAACAATATAGAGAAAAAATATAAAAGTAAAAAAAGTATGCATCGGCCGGGAATCGAACCCGGGCCGCCCGCGTGGCAGGCGAGCATTCTACCACTGAACCACCGATGCTTGATGAGTAATTTCAAAATTATGAATATAACATTTTCTTTCAACTATACATTACGTGCATCAATATTTTTAAATGACGCATGTGTGTTTGTGTGTCTGAGTGTTCAGTATGTCTAAACAAAAACAACACTTATTTCTGGTGTATAGATAGCTATCCTCAGTATGATTATACGAAACCTTTATGAGATATGGGCCCTAGGCAATAGGCAAATAGTCTAGAATTAACATTTTACTGCAATTCCTAGGCTAGACTCAATCTACCGCGTGGCGTGACGGTCGCAGGTTCGACGCTCGGCCGGTCACGAGGCCTCGTTTATAGCAATTGAGAATGATTACAGTTAAAGGCTGCTTCACAATGGTGCTTCATAATGTAATGATGTTAAGTTATGTAAAGCCATATCGTATACTTTATGAAATATGTACTTTAATATACATAATACTATTCATACTAATATTGTTATTGGTTTGTCCTTCAATCACGCCACAACAGAGCAACGGATAAAAGTTAAGCACCTGGAGAGTGACATATAGGCTGTCTTTTATCCCGGAAAATTAAAGAGTTCCCGCGGGAACAAAAAAACTTATTCCACGCGGCCGAAGTCACGGGCATTAGCTAGTATTTTAATATATTAAAGCATGGTTCTTTTATCGGTTTTTTTGTCGGAAAATGTCCGACTATAGTTTCGAACCAGTCTGGGGTTCTTGTTCACATAACGTAACGCAGACTGTGCGCTGCGAGGGGCGCTGAGGTTGGCTCTGCACCCCTGCGTGTTATGCATGACTAGCCGCCGCGGAGAGTGTAATTTTACCATCCCTCTCTCCGCCAAATCTACAAAACCCGTTTACAATTAAAGCATTTTCCTTCAAAAACCGCATCATCGCAACTGCATCATTACTTACCATGAGGTGAGATCGCAGCCAAGTGCTAACTTGTAGTGGAATAAAAAAAACCATTCGTTCGTAATAATATTATACGTACGATAGCTATACAAGTGTGCACAAACCTTTACGTAATCTTGCATGTTTGCGTTGCATTTATTATTTACCCATATTGAACAAAAGCGGTGCATTGAACTATGCTTTAATGTGCCGGGACATATTACATCATAGTTGATACACTACCCATAAATAGGATTGACGATTCCCCTGGTTTGAGGTCACCAGTTCGATTTATGACAATCTCCCGGTCCGGCGGGATGCTTCAGCCTAGGCCTAGTATTAGAAATTAAACACTACAAGTTTTATGGTAGAAGTATTAATTAAACTTTCTTACTTTTACAACTTCCCCCGTCCTTGTCACAGTTCTCGCCAACAAAACAATTTAAACCTTACAGATACAGAAAGATTTAGAAATATTTTTAAGTTTATCGTTAGGTTATATAATAGTTCATTTTAGGTGTATAAGATATTGAAATGTGACGTCACGAAACTTAGGACCCCTCCCACTCCTTCTCACACAATGTCACACTTCGTCTACCCCCTACCCCCTTAACGTGTGACGTACTTTATGGATGATCCCCTAGTAGTCTATAAGGCGAACGCTGAGTTGCACGAAACAATTTTATAAATTTAAGTGTTGATTAAACTAATTTAATGACAAGACTTCATACAATTCTTGCGATTAAATAAGTTTAACTGCCGCTTAATTTTTGAATTTGTTTCATGCAACTCAGCGTAAGAGTAACAAATGGGCTTACTTGCCAAAGTAATCAGCTCTATAAACATTCTTGTATGCAAGTTATGAATTTAATAAGGTTTTATTAATGCTCTGCGGATAATGCCGGCTGCAGGCTGCAGCGTCTGAGCCTTTCCTTCAGGGGTTGCATTAACGTAATGGCCAAGCGAAACCACTCCAAAAACTATAGGGTTAGCTCTTTATACATTTTGACTTAGTTAAAACGTTCTTGATCGGTTTATAGGTAATAGTTTTTACGAAATGTATAGGTACTTCAACCGTTTTATGACAAGATTAAGTAACTAAAAAGTAGCTAATTGAATATCTATCTATATATATCTACCAAGCTTGAAATATAAAATTAATTGAAAAGCTAAAAATAAAATTCATTGAAAATCTCCAGAAGTAGAAAAGATTCGTAAAAATGTTAGGAGTTAGGACTCCATTGCAAGTTTGCTACATAAATATTTCAATCAAGTTAAGCCGAAACTCTATGGAAAATATAAATATCAAAAGTGACCAGGAATTTGCGTTACAGAAGAATAATAACTCATGAACCGAATATTATGTATGTTAAAAAATTACACAAACTTTTATGCCTACTTACACGTAAATATGATATGAAAATTAACTCATGTATTATAAAGCATTAGTAAATAGACACACGTGCCAACCCTAGCGCTCTTGACATTTCCCAAGGGGTGGCCACGGTGCGACCTAGTTTTCGAGACCGTTTGAACTTTTTTTTAATGTCATCTTTTCAACTTTGTCTCTAGAATAACGGCAACCTTTGTAACAAACGTCGATAGAAGAATTTTCTTAAGATGAAGTTTATACGACCTCTGAAAAAGAGGTGAAGGTATCACACTTCACAAAATTGAAGTCGAAATTTGATTAAGTCTGGGTCAATTTATGAAGTAACCTTTTTAAAGAGTTGAGTGCCTGTATTAATTAAAAGGAAATCAGCTAAGAAGATGTCGACGTCTTGAAACCGATGATTGAGAACATGTTCTCAGCTGATCGCGGTTTATTGTGACTAATTGTTAGTTTTACGGGCTAAAGAATCGTAGTTCAAGGTAATTGATATACTTTGAAGAGCTACAATTACGTTACGAAATTTACAAAAGCATTTTTTAAAGCTTGCATCTCTCAAATAGATTTCTACCTATTTCATAAATATCCATTTGTATTTCATATTTAAATAATCAACAGCTATTTTCATGGATAAAACGTAGCATATTATGTCCATCTCCAGTCGTATTGATTTGTCTCCATAAATTTTTTAAAGAATTATATGGAATTTCCATAATTTTTCGGGATTAAATGTCCGCCTCCAGGACTTAATTTCAAGCTACCTCTCTAGAAAACAATAAAGCCTTGAAAAAAATAAAGACGAAAGCTTTATTTGGGAAAGACTACAGCATTTGTTATGCTTAAATTATGTTTAGAAAAATATTAATATCGATATGGACAATATTTTATGAACCAAGTATACAAAATATAATATTATATTTTAATACAAGTAGTAGTTATTTCAATAAAATATTCATTTGCCTATACCATTGTAACGTTCGGTTTCTATTGTGCGAAATTCACAATGGCTCTCGTATTGTTTCTTGATTCGAATAGCTCCTATAGTTCTCAGTTTTTTGCTCTATTACACTAGTTTTTATGGGTAAATTTAAAATAACCCCCGATATATTGAAGCTACATGATCCCAATTTTGATTCGATCAGTGTGAGACGTTGATCACATCCCTTCATCAACTAGAAAAGAGCCGATGATCTTTAAACGGCTGAACCGATTTTCTTAAATCATAGCTAAGATCACTCTACTAGAGCAAGTCACTTTTCAAACAAACAAAACTAAATTAAAATCGTTCAATCTACGATGCCACAGACAGACACACATATAAACAAATTAAACTAAATAACAACCCTCGTTTTGCGTCGAGGGTTAAAAATTGCTTCGGGCCGTGAAAGTATTGAGCTTGAAAATAACCAAGGAAATGCGGTGGGAATGTAATTCGTACACTCGTGGAGCCATCTGCGAAATTGGGTCACCCAGTTCATCACTTTCTTACAAGATATCGATCTTTCTTACAACTACAAGCACATCTCTACTTTTCTTTTTTTCTAGGATTTCTTGCTATTGAGGAGTGTCTTCAGACTCTACATTCTTGTTACCTCTTGTTTTTCTTCCTGTCCGATACTTGTTTGCGGAAATTATAACTCTAGCGCTTTTTACATCCATAACAATTAAAATTGCAAAATAAGATTTATTTTTATCAATATGATGTCTTTTTTTGTTTTTATTGCAGTCCGATATTGTTTGTAGATTTTTTTTTATCCTCATTAAATATAAGTACCTACCTATTATTAGATTACTAATTGCTATGCTAGTATGATTTTACTCGTAATCTTATTTTTCTAGCACCATTTTAAAACTTTTCATTCATTTGCGTTTGGTAAAAACTATGCAGTTCAGTAAATTACCGAAGTCTTTATTAAAATTACGATTGTTTTTTTTTGAGGTGCATTTTAATCATTTTTGCTTTTATTCGTGGGCATTCTCGCCGTAATCCGGAGCCATTGTCGAAATTCCTAATAAATCCAACGATTAAAACATGATAAACAGTTCGCATGGCGTAATAAATGCCCCATAACAAATCAAAGAACGCGATGCCGTTCCATTCAGCCTAAACTAGCTTCGAAGCGGTTGACATCTAAAATTTATTAATACAAAAGCTACTGGGGTATACCAGCTGCATACTGCAAGTGAACTGAGGCCTGAGCCAGCCAGTCGCCTTGCATCCGTCGCGCGCGGAGCTCGTGTGCCAACATTATAAACACGTTTCAGTTTTTGACGTTCATCAATGTCAAGCGAATTAAAAACATTCGATACATCGATATCACCGAATCAATCTACACGTTCCACAACCCTAGGTGTTCCGGTCACGAATCTTATCGGTTGTTTGTAAACAGTGATGGGGTGATTAAAATTAGAACCGTTTTGGACGTGCACGATTCATAGGAGAGTTTTATTTTTCGAAAACACGCTCCCGTCGCTATTTTCGTTTTCAGTGGTAACCTTAACTATTGTGTTTGTGATTTGAGTGGTAGTGATGTGAATAACTGAATATTGGATTAGTTTATCATCATGTTCGGCGTATTCATCAAAAGGTGGAATAAAAGGTATGGGTGCCCTAGTTATCGGAACAATGCTAACTATTGATTTGCGTTATCGATACGGAATAATAAATGCGAAATGAATGCACATAGGGAATGACGGGCATATTAAGGAACATGGGTTTCTTTGTGTTTACTTGTTTCAACGATAGAATGCAGATTTTTATTACGTTGACCTATTATGCTGTTAGTTGATACTAAATTAAATCACTTCCGACTTTGTGATTTACGATATCTTTCTTAGCTCTGGTTTCCTTATTTGTGGAGGCAAAATGGGCAGTGTAACTTTGTTGTTAAATATTGGATGCTTTTACTATTTGATGCAGTTTTATATTCACTTACAGAAAAATTAAAACAAAATTTGGTTGATATTATAGTTATAATCAAATTTGAGAGAAGTTTTTTTACAGATGCAATTATAGTAACATATAATTGCATTAAATATTTATTTGGAAAACCTAATCTACTTATTTTTTGCCACATTTTGAGATAAGTACTGTTTATTGATAGCCATATACAAATGAATAATGTTCTTAACTTAGCAACTTCTAGGGTTGTCTCTACATTATCTACGTAATAAATAGTAATAAAACTTTACCCAAACGTTACTGTTATTTGTTGTTCCTAATCTCTTAATTTCTTATCTTCTCAGTAGAATCACCTCCGGTGGTAGACTCTTAACCATTGATGTAGAATTTTAGTACCTATCTCTTAACGTATCATAAGTGACACAAGTTGTCATTTGTGAAATAAATAAATCATTAATCATTAATAGTCTCCTTTTTTTGTAAAATCTAAATCATCTCTTCTCGCGTGACGTCAGAGCTAGCAGTTCGAATAGTTCTGCTACTGGGACGCCGCCACGCGAGCTTCTTCGAGAACTTCTAGTTATCACGTAAAACTATCGTCCGTAAACCGACTTTACAGACAACCGTCATTTTTTTATTATATCTTAATTATTTTATTATCTAATAGGTCGCTATTTCATGTCAGAAATCAAGGAAATAAAATTACTTAAAGTTTTACGGAAAAAAAATGTGTTCCACGTTTTCTTGATTTTATTATCAGAGCTAATTATTAAATTATTTGTGATTACTATGCGACCTTCAACTTGTGCCTGTACCTTTAATTGCTGAGTTGATTGACCATACAGTTCTATTACAAGTTTTACATTCTGAAAGCGTCAAGCTTTGTGATTGACCGATAGGATGATGTGAATTATCTCGATAACGGCATGTCCCTCTTTGGGTGGTCTGTGATCTTAGTATATTTTTACACGCTTCATTTCATATTCTAGGTCACCAATGTATTTTTTTATCTTTTATTAAAAACACTTTTAGACCAGCCATTTGGCAAAAGTCGGATTGTTTTGAAAAGCGAGAAGTAAATAAATACTTATTTAGATCCGTCTTCCCTATCATCATCATCATATCATACTAACAAACCTAGGTTTGTAGGTTTGTTGGTTTGTTGGTTTGTTGGTTTGTTGGTTTGTCCTTCAATCACGCCGCAACGGAGCAACGGATTGACGTGATTTTTGGCATGGGTATAGTTGAGGACCTGGAGAGTGACATAGGCTACTTTATCACTCTCCAGAACCTCAATTATCCCGGAAAATTAAGGAGTTCCTGCGGGAATAACAAAAAACTTAAACCACGCGGACGAAGTCGCGGACATCAGCTAGTTTTAAAATAAATGTATCTTTCCAGGAGTTTGTGAAAATGGCTTGAAGACTTTGCGAAATGAAGTCGAAAATTTTAAAAGAAATCATAAATTTTCAAAATGGGGTATTTGTTGGAGATGATGGCGATTCCTCAAGTTCTGATAGTTTGAACAAATTAGAAATTGAAAGGACAGGCAAAATAATGTAGACCGTATACCAATTTTCAATACTACCCATTGGACTAAGCTTCAAGTATCTACCATTAAATTAATGAGACAGATTAGGTAAACGAACCTATCTATCATAGGCCGCTGAAGTTCTTGTAGCTATAAAAGAGGTCGTGTGAGTATTTGTCTATGTTCCTTCATGTTTTTCCTTGCAAAGGGTGTAGCAAGTTTTTATTGGATCTGTCGCGAGTGCGATCTTACGGTAAAATTAGTACTACTGTTTAAAGTATAAACCTTTCTTTTTTATAAAATAGTATAGTTTTTTATTTCATTTCATGTTTTATTGTCTTTGTTTTTCTTGTGTGGTGCAAATAAAGAGTTAAATAAATAATAATAAATATAATATAGCAGAGGAGAGGAGACGAATATTTTCTTTGATGTGTGTAATGCGTCCTACTGAGTTTTTAATATTGGTTTCTATGCGACATTGTATACCTACTAGATTCCTAAGTCTCTTGGTGGTATGGTTTTATGAGTAGAGTGTTCAGTAGCCTCAGCCGAAACTAGAAGCAATTATTTAGAAATAAGAAATCTCGGGGCGTCCCAGCCAGTTATGGATGTTATGGATTCAAAAAATTTCGGTACAGCTACCCAATTATTAGTGCTTCATCTCACAATTAAAAGCGATTTATTTAGGGCAGGTTAGCCGTGACACAGGTCTAAAAAATCTAGCTTGGATAGCCAGTTCTTGACCTTGCAACATGTCATGTAAATTTTCAGTAACAAACACATAGTGTCAGGATCAAAAGTTGAGGATCAATTGCCATGTAAACCAAAATGATTGAAAATAAACGATTTATTAAGCTATTGCATAGCTTCTATCGCGGGCCTTGAGCTTGGAGACCGAATCCAGAAATTCCGTAACGAAAATAAACCTAACAACTTGTCAACAACACAAGTAATCATAGCAACCAAAATCATCTTTTCATAAAAATAGTCTTTTTATTTTTTTAACAACTTGAAGTCAACAACACAAGTAGTCATAGCAAGTTGATAAAAAATGCTATGCAATAGCTTTACCGCGGCAGTCTCCGAGTGCCACACGTCTTTTTTTTATTTATTTATTTAAACTGGACTCTGTATAATTTTTACCATTACCATAAAGATAAGCAATCAGATAAAAAATGGCAGCCCTGCTGTAAAATTATACAATCCCACAATTGGGTGCGTGGGCCGACCTGACTCGGGGGTCACATTGGAAACGACTTGTCTATTAAGTGCTAATGATCTTTTATATCAGGGGCCTTGTGTTTAATGAAGTTCTCTCAATTTGATCTTAACCTGATGTTTGTCGACCGCCTGGTGCAGCAGTTGATAACATCTTACTACATAATATTATACCTAAATGCGAAAATTTGGATGGATGTCTGTTACTCAATCACGCCAGAACAGCTGAACGGATCTGGATGTTTGGCATAGAGATTTTAGTCTGGATTAGGCTAAAATACATAAGCTCCTCTTTATCCCGGAAATATGCATGGTTCCTGTGGGATAGATTTGTATTTTTTCACAGAACAAGGGAACGGCGTTTAATTTTGTTACGGACTTCTGCCGCCCAGAATAATAGTGCCCAAAAGGACGCCTTTTATAGTCACCCTAGTTTTATAGTGCTCACATTTTGTATGAGATTCCTAAAATGTCATTGTTAAACTTAACTTAAGATGTAAACTTTAGAAGAAAAAATTGTTAAGTGTTGAACATATTTATGTAGGTACCTATTCGTTATAGTGCACCAGATAATAAGCCTGCATATGATTTATTATTAATCAATGTTTGGGAAGGCACTGGCCCCTAACATACGGTTTCTCCTAGTTTAGGGGTCAGGAATTCATTGTTATTTGTAGTTAATTCCAATAATAAAGATTTCCATATTTCTTTTTTTATTTCTATTTGGGCTGTTCTGGCGTAATAACTGAATTAACGGTTAATATTGGAAATGAAGTATCTACTTCATACTTGTTGATATTATAAAAGCGAAAGTGTTTGTTTGTTTGTCCTTCAATCACGCCGCAACAGAGCAACGGATCGACGTATTTTTTGTATGGTTATATTTGAGGACCTAGAGAGTGACATTGGCTACTTTTTATCCCGAAAAAAATCTTTCACGCGGACAAAGTACATTTAAAAAATCCTAACCTTACCTATGAAAAAAAAAAGATGTTCTCTGGTCTAATGTTTATGTGGCCATGTAGGTAGAATTATACGACACATGCAGTGAAGAGCACTTAAGTGTAATTCCTCAAGAGTTTCGAATGCTCGCCGGAGCGCATTATAAAAACATTACGCGAGTCCTGATTACATACTAAGTACACTTAGGAAATCTTTGAATAGAACCTGAACATATTTTAGTGCTCTATGATACATATAGGGCAAGAACTATTCGGAGAAGATACGTGAAGACCAAAAAAACTTAAATCATAAATTTTTTGTTTAATTTAAAGATAGGCTTATGCTCATCTAGACGACATTCATGCTTTAAAGGAAAGCAATGATGAAGTATAGGTTGGAACACTACTCATTGCCGTGAAGGCAATTTAGCTAGGTTAGTAGGTATGAATATAAGGGGTCTTCTATGCAAGCGCGCCGACCTAGACCTCATCATTGAATTTAGCATGATTGTTGGAATTGTATAAAACTTAAATTGCTGCAATTATCTGTTGCGCAGGCAAAACCACGGATATTTTTAAGTTGTACATATGCAATGCAGTCCACCTTGGCTCTCATCCAAATGTGTAAATATTCATTCACAATGCTCACTTCAATCAATACAATACAATACAATGTTTTGGCACGATAATCGATATAATTATTACGGATTAGTAGATCTTGTGTTGAATCGTAGAACGTCAATCGGTATAGGTTTGTAATTTGTATTACTTTTACGTTATAGGCTGCTGGAGAGTGTGCTCAGGAACTTCACGACCTTGTTCCTCCTTCTCCGTTCTACCACAGAACAGCGAGAAACCATTTGCGTTGGCATCCTCATGTGGTTGATGTCCAATCTGCCCGCACGAAACGTTTTTGCTCGACGTTTCTGATCCGAACCGCTAGGATGTGGAACACCCTCCCGGCGTACGTGTTTCCTAGCGTAGTTTCCTAGCGTTTAACGTATAATTTAGGAATCTTCAAGGCAAGAGTGAATAGGCATCTTCCATAGGCAAGCGCGCCTCATCATTGCTTTGCACTAAGCATGATTGTTGTCAAGCGCAAGCCTATCTCACAATTTAAAAAAAAAGAAATATCGTTAGTCATTACTAACTCTATACGATTTGCTAGGTAAATTCTGAATTTGGCGAAATACTGTCGAAAGTTACACAGTTACTTTGCAGCGAAGTCGATATTACAATCCACGGTTATATGTTAGATATACATATAGAATTAGCTTTGGTAATTTGTGTAGCCGCGTAGACAGCAGGCAGTGTGCGAAAATAGATTTGTCTGCTTTATTACAGCGAATCAAGTTCTAGTTCCCTCATTATCATGGACTTCCGTAAGGTAACGCTTGCTTCTAGGTATCCAATATTAGCAAGTAAACAAAAAAAAAAAAACATTAGTTCGCGCGGGCTCTAATATTTAGATAAATAGATAACAGTCGAGATAAAGTTGTTTTCCATACGAGTTGCAAATCTCCAATGCGATCGGCTTCATTCCAGTAAAGCGCGTTTAATGCCAGAGCAACTTCACAAGAAAAGTTTTTTGTATAGATAATTGTTACAGTATCCCATTCTTCACTTTCGGGAATAATATATCCGATAAGATCAGTGATCAGGTGCACGCGCGTTGAAATGCGTATATCATTCTCTTTGAAAGTTCTCATAATGCTTTCTTCATACATTGCGTTCAACAAAAAATCCATTCAAAAGGTCGTTGCTCTTTCATTAATGTATGATGTGAATCCTTAATTGTATGGAACCATAACTATGCATTCAATGTTATCTGTTATCTTTTGTTTATTGTTTCAATAGAAGCATTTTATTATTATTTTATTTGATTGCTTGGAAGCGTTTATTAGTTACTAAATGCTCGCGAGTTTAGATTTAGGTTATAACTAAAAAAATTTAAACTTCCGATATTTGGCTTAATCTCTGTGATAAAAAGTAGACTTTCACTCTACAGGTCCTTGACTATGAATAAACTAAAGTAGATCCTTAATTGCTCAATTGTATGGTGTGATTGAAGGACAAACTGACAAACAAACACTCTTGCTTTAATTATAATATAAGTGAGAATTTCGTTTGGAATTTGCGGGTTATCAAATTATCAGGTTTAAAAAGTTGTTTTTATATTGCCTGCCTTATTTTTTAAATCTGTATAAAAAGTCTTCTGGTTTTAGGTCTATTTCAATCAGGGAAACGAAAACAGAGAGGCCGAAAACATCCATCGATAAAAAAGGCGAATCATAATCACGGAAGAGATGACGATTTATGCGTGAAATCAATCCATAGCAAAAAAAACGCTTCAATTTGGTGTCATTTTACACTTAATTTGCTATGCCAGCGACCAGCTTATATAATTCATCCGCGGAAATTGATTTCTTATCCACAAAATATAAAGAAATTTAACTTGAATAAAGTGCCAATCTGTAATTCAACCAATTTGCTCGTAGTCCACCGACTGGTCGCGTGATAAGGCACATAGCAAAAGAAAAAGTCAGGTATTGGATATAATTACTTGCGGAATTACAGGCGTTACTTTGTGGAAGTCCATGATAATGAAGGAACTAGAAGTTTAATTTGCTATAATCCGCCAAAGCAGACAAATCTATGTAGGTATAGTAGTACAACGTGTAGATTGCTCGACAATGCACGAGTCAATATCTCCTGAAGGTGCACCGGAGCTGCAACGTACGTTGAGAATAATTTGGAAGATTTGTGTGGTACGTGACATAAAACTGTCATTTTGAAATAATAATGCTTTACGCGATGGTAGTAAACCTGCAGGTGTCGACGTAGGAAATTATAAACAGTTGATTTATAAAGGACAAAACGTTTAAAAGCTGCATTCTTCAAATCTGTTAACTTTATAAGTCTCATTTATTATAATGGCCCGTGTCCTCGTGACCCGTTTACTCGTACTGGAGTTTTCGAATTTTACATCAAACTTGTTGCGATCTCGCCAAATTAATTAAGTTCCGTTAGGCCGGTGTTCCGACTATAAAACAGAAATAAACTTAATAATAATTATCATCTTCTTAAATTATAAATGTCATTATATCTCAGGATTTAAAATTTAACTTAAGTTGAACATTACTTGTGATTTCACAGATAATTCCAAAGTTTTAACAACCCAAAAAGAGGTTTTTACCTCCAAGTCTTTTTAAGCCTCTGAGCATTCAGTAAACGCTGATAATAATGGTTTTATCAGCGTTTCGTTTTTATCATTTCATCAAATGATTAGGATTTGCTTAGAGCTTAGACAATTCGGCCTCTGCTCTCGGCAAGGCCATAGTTCACCGCGCGGGCCAAGTGCGAATTGGCAGACTTCACGCACCTTCGAGAAAAAAATGAAGAACTCTCCAGGTTTCCTTACGATGTTTTCCTTCACCGTTTGAAGCAAATGATGAAAAATTAGTAATGCGTAAACCCGGGTAATGAACCTGCGACCCCGCACAGAAGGTCGGTTGTCTAAACCAATAGGCTATCACAGCTTCATTCTTTTTCATAATGTTTAAGAGTATTAATTTTATTCACATCTGAAATCTAGTGAAGCACGATGTCGCGATATTTTTTATCGAAAGATCGGAGACAGACAATACGCTGTTTCTCGATAGCTTTCTATTGCTTTCGATTGTTTAAATCATTGAAAGTACCTAAGTAGATACATTTCAATATAAGAACAGACATCATTCATTTCAGTTTATTAGAACGTTCACTTTATACTTTATAGTGATAAGAAAGAAGTAAATACCTAAATCATTTATAAAAACATTGTTACTTTTTCATTCTGCATGTAAACCTATCACTTGTTTTAGGGTTCCGTAATCAGTACCTCAAAAGGAAAAAAGGAACCCTTATCATAGGATTACTTCGTGGTCCCTCTGTCTGTCTATGCTAGTCCCAGACTGGCTAAAAATAGTCAAATATTTTTTGTCACGTACGATTTTCCTACGTCCGATTCCCGCCATTCTTATGTTTCATCGAGCGAAAAAGAGATCTATGTTCTAAATTTTAAGTGGTTTTATTTCGCACCAAACTTCGCCTGTGCGATTCTACTTTCATCATTTCTTAACAAAGTGATCTGCATTCTTCGCAGATTCTTTTTTTAAGACGTCTTTCTGTCCATTAGGTACCGTAGTTTAGGCTGAAATAGATGCACATTAAATTCTTTGAACCCATTTAGTAAAACTGTTGACCCAAAAGGCAATTTCATATTAACTTCCAAGTTCCATTAGTGTTAAAACGTATGATGAATCATTGTATTTTTTCCTTACTCGTTTTTGCATGTTCAAAATTATGAACTAAAATGTTTTTGCCATTTCTGGAACTTCATCTCTACCCATTCGTGATAAGGTCCGATTTGCCTTTTCACTTAAACTTTGACCGTAGTACGAATGTGGGTTAAGTCGTGGTGTCGATATGAATGGCAGATTTTTTGCTCCTGTCATTAACTTATTATATCGATATGTATTAACAACTTGTATTATAAAGGTTTTTTGCGAACACCTTTTAAGATAAGGCATCCATCAAAACGTTTTACAAAGTGTTCATAAATAAATCATTCATTACTTTCCTAATTATTTTTATAATTCTGGCTCGAGGCTGCATATTTATTAGGTAGATAATTTACCTACTGTTCCTACCACATAAAGTCCGACAAACATATTATGTGACCCGGTGGCGTCGCTAGTACCTATCTATGAAAAAAAAACTAAACAGGCATAACATTAGTTCCAATTTTGGCCACCAGGTCACATACGTTGGTGGGACTATAAATACACTAGTACGCGTGCAGTAAATAATCCGTTATAGTCCCACCAATTACTTATCTAGCCTGGTGGCTAAAATTGGAACTAATTTTTATGCCTGTTTAGTTTTAATTTTTTCAACCGACTTCAAAAAAAGGAGGAGGTTCTCAATTCAACTGTATTTTTTTTTTAATGTTTGTTACCTCAGAACTTTTGACTGGGTGGACCGATTTGGATGATTCTTTTTTTATTTGAAAGGGCATACTTCCCAAGTGGTCCCATATAAATTTTATCGAAATCGGTCGAGCGGTTTTTAAAATATCAACAATAAAATAAGTACCTCGACAAGCGTTATCATGGTGCTTCTATGACTTGATCATGATGCTCAGGTACTGGTAGCGCCATGGTCACATTTACCTTAAGGTATTGTTTTGTGTGGCACAATTCTGTCAATAAATGTTTTTTCTTTCTTTCTTTCTTTACCTACTTTGTATAGCGTGTGCTTGTTGTTGTAAAGTTGGCGCGGGAGTTTGAAGTCGGTTGTTTAAAAATATTTTTTTACATTAAATTATTAAATATAATATACTTGCGATGCTGTTACCGGGTCAGATAAGTTAGTATATAGAACAAACTAAACTTGTCATTGCAAACTTCGCGATTTATTTTTGATAATTGAATATTGATTTACTTACCTAATTCTATTTGGAAAGATTACTTCATTAATGTACCTCTTGTTACGAATGTACCAACCAATGAAGATTCTACTGAGAAGAGCCGGCGAGAAACTCAGCGTATCAACGTAACATAATATTAATAAATATTACAACAATATTATGGCGTTCATCCGCCATTTTGGAAATGCGCCAAGCTGATGTAAAACTTGAGTGCAGCTGTCAAATTTATGAAGATCCTTCATTTTCACCCCTGTTCCCCGCGTTGACCTAATTTGAGCAATATTGGCAGGGGCAGGGGAGGTCAACGTTAATGGACATGTAAATTCTAAATGGAATGCATACACGCGTGGCACTATAGATATATTTAAGACAAGTATGTGGTATGCAGTGATTAAAAATAATATCAAATAATAGGTGATGCCCGCGACTTCGTCCGCGTGGATAATTTTTTTTTAATTCCCGCGGGAACTCCTTAATTTTCGTGAGTAAAAAGTAGCCTATGTCCTTCCCCAGGATACAACTTATCCCTGTACCAGATTTCATCAAAAATCGGTTGAACGGATGAGCCTTGAAGATACCAGAAGCATGTAACCAGACAGACAGACACACTTTCGCATTTATAATATTAGTATGGTTGCTTTACATGTTGCGTGGATCATCGTCAGATATTTTCATCGCGTTCCTAAAGATATTTATGAGATAAAAGTAATATTTTCAAATATTTTTATCCACTTTTCCCATTCACACATCGTCGGTCACATTTTTTGCGTTAGTCGTTCTGAATATTTGGGTTTTAAGAATTTGGAAGTCATTTACGAAAGTAATAAGTATCATTTAGGTTTCAAATTTTATATTTATTTTATGTGGAAATGAATTTAAGATAATTAAATAAGAAGTACTTACCTAATATTATTCTTGAAATTTACTGGTAACTCAATTGATTATTGTCAAGCGCGAGCCTAGTCCGTAAAAAAAACCTTTGTATTAATTTTATTCTTCGGCCTAAAAAAGCTTGGTAGGCCGAAGAATAAAATTAATAAAATTATAAGGACCTTTTCACAACAATTTCAATGCTGGACCTGACATAGTCCAGAATAGAAATTGTGGTGAAAAGTTGGTAGTGCTCCCACTAGGTGGATGCAGAAGATCAAGATAATCGGCAGCCGCTGCTGGACCCAGGTGGCGCAAGAACAAACTGGGTCCAACAAGAGACGTATTTCCGGCTACGGAGGGTTTTCGGTTGACGACCATAAAAAATATTCAAAAAACCTTTTTTTTTTATTCAATAAACTAATTAGTGTTTTTGAATCATCGAGTGAATATATACCACATGTTTTGGAATGCTATTCCTAACGAGGCGAACTAGCAAGAAACTCGGTGGTTGCTCTTTAAAAAAAACAAAATTACATCAATGTGTAGATAATAATATAAGTAACCGCAGTCAAAATGCTTACTCTCACTTCTCAAATCAAGCAAAAAGTATTATAACTACAACCAAAACCAATAAAAAAAACTCGAGAGTTTAAAAATAAAGTATAATTTTAAAAATAGAGCTCTAAAATGCTAATGTATCAGAATGCTTGCATAATATTAATATTTAACTTATCGTTTACTGGAACGATTTCTGTTAGTGACAGCTAAGTGCTCGGGTAGATTCTATTAAATACGTGGGTGGCTGGACTAGATAACCGTTTCACACGTAGCTTGTTTTATCTGAAGCATGACAATATCCGTTAGACGCCATATCTGACACTCGCACTTGTGTTATTAGTGCGAAATGATGTCTGTTCGTTTGTTTGTCAGACACTTTTAATGACTTGGCTTAACTAATTACTGACTCTGAACGCGGACAGAAATGAAATATAATGATATTTCACGTAGTACAACGTACGCCACT
Source organism: Erebia epiphron (assembly GCA_963932025.1). Lineage (NCBI taxonomy): Eukaryota > Metazoa > Arthropoda > Insecta > Lepidoptera > Nymphalidae > Erebia > Erebia epiphron. The sequence continues at coordinate 25,452,212 of OZ009948.1, forward strand.
TAGAAAATGGAAAATGGAAATTTGGTTCGGAAAGGAGATTCTGCTGAAGCTGAGCTAGAAGAACTGGCAAGACTCTCAGCAGTTGCTCTTTTAAAAAGAAAAAAAGAATGTTACAGAGCGTTGACACTTGTCAGAACTCAGAATGGACTCAAATAGTCAATTTATCTAATAGTTATTTTTTTAATTTCAGTTTAATCTGTTGTCAGTAATTTTGTTCCTGTCCAAAACCTTTATCATTTGACCATGTGACGCAACTCAAAAAGAAGAGATAAATCATATAATTTTATTATTCATCCATCCATCAAAACTTTCACATTTACTTAAAATTTAGTAGGTATAGAAGTATAGATTATTATTACTTATGGATTAAAAAAAAAATTTAAAGTTTTGGCATATTTTTTTTAAAAGAAAATTGGTAAGTAAAGTATTAATATGATTAGCGAAGTATGTGGATAGTTTTTATTATACTACCGTACCCTGATTCATGGTGTTCTGTAAGCCATGTTAAACACAACTGAATGTAAATCTTAGCAAATTACAGTTGTAATTTACGACTAATAAAACATTAGCAATAATTTCTGGACATGACACAGTTTATTTTAATGTGTCTATAAAATAAATTTCTTCAAATTAAGCTATCACATTGTCATTTTGCGACCACTTAATAAACTACACTTCTTATAAGTTGAATCACAAATAATTTAATTTGTTGCCATAGGTACTAATTTTCAGGGCAGTCACATAAAAAAACGATTGTTTTTATTTTTGTGAGTAATTATAATAAAAAAATAAAAATAAAATGTAAAATTTTAATACAATTAATGTCCTCCCGACCGAATTTCGGCCACGGCGGCCAATCTCCAGAGAGATTAGCCATCTGCGCGGGAGATACGATTATAGTGCACTAGTGTGTGCGCGTACACAGGTGCACTCTCTGTTGCTTTACTCTCATAGCCCGATGGGACGGAAAATCCGACACGACCGCAGAGAGTTCAGGCGCAGGACCGACATCTTAACGTGCTCTCCGAGGCACGGGGGTGAAACACCGCCAACTTCCTAACTCCGGGCTAGTACTGAGAATTTCTAGTCAGAAAACCCCAATACTTTTTATCGCCCGACCCGGGACTCGAACCCGGGACCTCGTCGGCCGCAGTCGAACATGCTAACCACTAGACCAACGAGGCAGTAATACGATTAAGTAGGTAACAATAAATCTGTTGAATTAATATAAAATGATTCTCCAAAATCTTTTTGAATATACGGCAGTTACTATAATTTTGATTCGGTTACGGTCATAGACGTCCTATACGGGGTCGTGGGTTCGACATGCAGGCATTTAAGAACTCCATAATCAGGTCGAATTAACCGTTTGGCAAATTATTACGATTACGATTTCCTTACGCAATCGGGGGTCTGATGTCGATTATATCGTGAGGACGATTACCTAACGAGCCGGCACGAAGTAATGGACGTTGAATGTAATCTAGCCTAGATGTTAGACTCGTTTACATACGCCCGGTGCGCCAGGCAGGCGCGATTGTGATCGACAACGGCAATCGGTTGCGGACCTTGAAATGCATGAATGAATTACTATGGCCTCTCTGACGTTGGTGCATTTTGATTTTTTTATCAACTTCAAGTTAGCCCTTGACTGCGATCTCACCCGATGGTAAGTGATGCTAAGATGGTAGGCGGGCCTGTTAGGGGTATGGCAGTAATATTAAACCCAATACCCCTAGGGACCTTGTCAGTTTCTGCACGGCATCGTGCCGGAACAATATATCTCTTGGCCGGTAGATCTTTGCCGGTAGGGTGGTAGCTAGCCACGGCCGAAGCCTCCCTCCAGACCTGGCCAGAGAAAAATTCAGAAATTATAAATTCCCAAATTGACCCTGCCGGGAATCGAACCCGCGGGTCCTCCCACGTTAAGACAACAGCGCTTAAACATTCTTCTTTCAGTTTTTTTTGCATCATTCTTTGACTTTGCCAATTGCCACCCCTAGTCGGGTAAGAAAGGTGAATCGATCACGATTCGTCTAAACGCAATCGTACCAAGACAACTGCAATGGACGACTTCCATACCTCGTTAACTTTGGCATTGCGAGTAGCAACACTAATTAAATGTTTTAGCAACTGTTCGTGACTTTGCCTTTAGTCTTCCTCACCCCTAATTAGTGTACATTAGGTACGTAAATTAAACAAACATGTACAATCAGTATAAACAATAGGTAGACTATGTACTGGAATCCATACTATTATTATACATGCGTAAGTGTGTTTGTCTGTCTGTCTGTCTGCTACGCTTTCACGGCCCACCTGTTCAACTGATTTTGATGAAATTTGGTATAGCAGTAGGTTACATCCCGGGAAATTAAGGAGTTACCCCAGGAAACAAAAACTTAAGCCACGCGGACGAAATCGCGGAAATCATCTAGTTTATAATATTAGTATGGACACTACTTTATAATAAACCGATTTTGATGAAATTTGGTATAGGAATGGTTTGCGAAATTGCGTCTCAGGGAAGGACATAGGCTACTTTTTATCCCGGAAAATGAAAAAGTTCCCGTGGGAATCAAAAACCCTAATCCACGCGGACGAAGTCGCGGGGATCATCTAGTAGGTGCCTACTATAAAGTCTGTTCCAATATAGATGAGCTATTTTTTTCATCGTGTGATGAATGTCTGATTACATTATCTCATCTGCCCTTCGTCTAATAATGATGGAAATATCAAAATACTTGTCGTCTTCCAATACTCCCATGACTATCAGTCAAAATAGCTCATCTCTATTGGAACAGACTATAAGTAAGTACATAAAGGTTATGTGTCTAAACCAGCATTACTTGAAAATCATCATTGTCATTCTGAACCTATCCCAAGTCAACTACTAAGTAAGCACGAATGTCCTCTAAGTTGAACTTTTACAAAATACTTACACGGTTTGATGTAAAACAAAACTTTTCCTAACTGACTAACCATGTTATTGATTCTTGCTTGACTGCAATCACTTTCTGCGCTGTGGTCTCAAAAGTGGGAGGTGCCGGGTTCGATTCGGGAATTTATCAGTTCTGAATTTTCTCTGGTGTGGACGGTGAAACGAATCGTTTCTTATGAGTCTGTGGTATTTTTAAATACCGGCTAAGCACGTTAATTTTGAACTAGGGAGGTTCACAGTAAGACCGATCTGGTATATATGTTCAAAACACAATAGAACTCTTCCTCAAAATATACGGAAGCAAGCGGTTCGAGGAAATTGACAATAACATTGCCCGTAGAGCGTCGTATATCTGCGGAAACCTGCCCATTAAGGTGTCTCTATACATAGAGCGGCATTTAGCGCTGCGGCGCAGAATACCGCGATGTTATTGGACGACTGCCGCGTATATTATATCCGTCGGTAGGTAATAATAATACTATAAATGTGAAAGTTTGGATAGATGTCTGTTTGTTACTCAACCACGCCAGAACGGCTGAACGGATCTGGATGAAATTTGGCACAGAGGTAATTATAGTCTGGAATAACGCATAGGCTACTTTTTATGCCGGAAAATTAAAGACTTCCCGCGGGAACCAAAAACCCTCAATCCACGCGGATGAAGTCGCGGGCTTCAGCTAGTAGGTAGTCCATAAGTCCTTACTAACTAGAGCGCGGTAAAATTGTGTCCTGCAAACGCCGCGTGTTGCTGCTGTGTGCTTGCAGCTCTGTGTTTGGACACACCTATAAACGTTGAGTGGTATTGGGATTCATAATAAAAGCCGTGGTATACTACTAACTGACGTAAATTAAAAAGTTGTAAAACGAAACGGCACGTGGACGCAAACTTCTTGATTTGTCTCCATTGATCCACGATATTTTTAGATGCAACTGTCTTTGGTGATTGGTCCTCGTTCTGATAGCTTCACAATATGTATCTACGCTATGGTGACCTTTAAAGAGAATGCCTCAGATATAGTATGCTCTATAAAATAAAGGATTTAAAAATTATATTATGAGTAACTATAATTTCTTACATTGGTTTGTATGTAGTTGGACGATAAGTAAATAATGTACAAATAATGTATCACACTGTGCTTGATAGTATTTTACGTGATTTATTTTTAATCATCTTTTAATCTAACCAAGTTTTCTAAATTTTCTACCAGAGAAAAAGAATATTTAAACACTGTTTGATAAATTTATATGTATGTAATATTATGTAGTTCATAAATGATTTTGCAAATAAAGCTTGAATTGGAGAAAAAAGCATTCTGTCACTGGTATGAATAGAGTAACGGTTACGAGAATAAATCGTAACGCTTACAACAAAGGAGCCGCGCGCCCGTCATCCTAAAATACCATCCCAAGGTGATTTAGTAGCGATAAACAGAACATCAGAGAGAGCAGACGAGTGTGTTTGTCCGTGTTACGTCATTAAGCACTAAACTCTGTAGAGCAAATATGGCGTGGCGCCTAGTCGAATGGAAACGGGCCGTGATTGGAAATATCCAAAAATGTTCTACAAATGTTGCGAACATGCAACATTTCTTCGAAATAGGGTGCCAAGTTAAATTTTGGGAGTCATATTCCTAACAGTCCGCGACACTTCAATACAAATCAAACGATTGTTTTTTTTTTTTTTTTAATCCACTACAAGTTAGCCCTTGACTGCGATCTCACCTGATGGTAAGTGATGATGCAGTCTAAGATGGTGGCGGGCTAACCTGTTAGGGGCATGGCAGTAATACCCCGATTCAGTTTCTACACGGTATCGTACCGGAACGCTAAATCGCTTGGCGGCACGTCTTTGCCGGTAGGGTGGTAACTAGCCACGGCCGAAGCCTCCCACCAGGCCAGACCAGGGAAAAGTCAGAAATTATAAATTCCCAAATTGACCCTGCCGGGGATCGAACCCGGGATCTCCGCACGTTACAACAGCGCTGCACACTGCGCCAAGGAGGTCGTCAAAAACGTTTACTGTACACCAGACTAGATAAAAACAGAACATAGAAGAGAACAAGCTGTAAAATACGCCTTCGCTAATTAGAAGTGACCTCTTCCAGGCAATCCTTAAGAATAAATAATACTATAGAAATACTGTAATACTGGAATGTACCTGCTTTACTTGCTTACTTTGTTATTTTCAAAGATTTTACAAGTACTTTTCTCACTTTTATATAATATGTATGTATAGCGCAATCATGATAGTTTTACAAACCATTTCCGCGCTGTTTGGAATAAAGCTACCACCAGGTCTTACATAAATAATAGTAAATTGTAATCAAACAGACAGTTAAAATCAAAACGATTTAGGTATTTCATGAACGAAAAAAAGCACGTTCGCATTAGTTATTCCATTATTATTTAAATCATTAAATCCATACTAATATTATAAATGCGAAAGTGTGTCTGTCTGTCAGTCCGTCTGTCTGTCTGTCTGTCTGTCTGCTACGCTTTCACGGCCCAACAACTCAACCGATTTTGATGAAATTTGGTACAGAGATCGGTCACATCCCGGGGAAGGACATAGGCTATTTTATCCCGGAAAATTGAAGAGTTCCCGCGGGAATCAAACAAATGTATCTGTTCAACCGATTTTGATGAAATTTGGTACAGGGAGAGGTTGTACCCCGGGGAAGGACATAGGTTGCTTTTTATCCCGGAAAATTGATGAGTTTCCGCGGGAATAAAAAAAAACAATCCACGCGGACGAAGTCGCGGGTATCATCTAGTTTTCTATAATAATGTTCTTCTTCCTTGTTTAATGGCTGTGTTAGTGCCATGTCAGCATATGTAGTTTATGAATATGATAAGGTTTTTGAATTTTCTTGTTTTTGCTTCGACCTTCAAAGTTTGCAAGGTTTGTTATTTGTGGAAAAAATACGCTAAGTTATTAACTAATAAATAACCAGTTAATTATTTTTTCTTTTATTTCCTCAGTTAAATTATTGCGCACATATTAAATCATGTGTGTAATTAAAATAGTATTATTAATAGCTGATTTATCTGCTCCAAGACATCGTGCATCGTCGGACGTAAACAGGGGTCTTACGGCCATTGCTTAAAGCATTACTATTTTAATATTGTTGACGCTCTTGTTTCAGAATTATAATCCTTATAATTCACGTAGGACAAATTGTGTCTCTTATGATACGTCAAGACTCTACCACTGATTCTATTTTCTGAAACTCAGCAGTTGATCTTTTCTCAAAAAGATTTTTTTTACAATAAGTAAACAATACAACCAATACGCTATTTCAGAGACGTCAAGGTTTGTCATATTAAACTATCATTTTGAAATAATACTGCTATAAGCGATGGCGGTAAGCCCACAGAGATAGACAGCTGATTTATTGCCATTACGTATGTGATTACGATGCACTACACTTGTACTTTAAGATCAAGGCCGATTGTTATATTGTGTCTGTTAATTTAGTAAGTTTAACCCGGACGCGTGTTCAATAGAAGGCACGAACACCGCATGGATGGATTTGATGTGCTAACTCTCTTTTCAAACTCGTGTTCAATATAAGGCATCAAACCTCCAATCGCGCACGCGTTTGTGCCTTGATAGGCAACACGCAAATGCAAATACGCGACCCGGACCATAATAATGATCCAAGGACCAATTCTCACTTCCAAGACTAGCTTTGGAAGGAAGGATTACAGGCAAGAGAGCTCCAGGTCACCAAAGGCGCAAGTAGTTGGACAATATAAGGGGGTGCGGGTGGACAGGGCTTAGCTATCCAAAGCGAAAAGATGCGGCTCAAAATAGAAAAGATTTTCGCATGATGACTGCCAAACTTGGGTTTGAAGAAGGCACGCGATGATGATGATAATAACTAGCTCCCTAGTTGATTTGGTGGTTAGCATGTTCGACTGCGGCCGACGAGGTCCTGGGTTCGAGTCCCGGGTCGCGCCATAATTAAGTAAGATTGGGTATTTCTGACTAGAAATTTTAGCCGGACTAGTTTACTAGCCCGGAGTCAGGAAGTTGCCGGTGTTTCACTCTCGTGCCTTGGAGAACTGGTTCAGCCGTCGGCCCCGGTAATCATCACTAACATTATAATAGTCGTCAAAGCCCGCCAACCCAGATTGGAGCAGCGTGGTGGGTTAAAGCTTTAATTCCTTCTCTTCTATGAGAGTGGAGGCCTGTACCCAGCAGTGGGACGTTATTGGCCTGTAGTGTTGGTGGATAATAACGAGTCGATTGACAGTTGACACCTCATTCATGAAAATAGGCCCAGAAGTTTAGGCGTTACGGTGGTACTTACATAAATACAAACATACATGCATACATAGACTGCTAAAATCATTACTAAATAGACGTGGTTAATATAGCACGTAGCGCAATAGCATAGCGCGCTATTTTTCCATAGCGCCAATAGCGACGGCGCTGGCGCTACGGCGCTATGAATATCGCGCCATAGCACTAGTAGCGGCACCCGCCTGCCTTCATAACCCTTCTTTTTGACTTTGCCGAGTAAATAATTTAATATAAAAAAATATTTTTAAACAACCGACTTCAAACTCCCGCGCCAACTTTACAACAACAAGCACACGCTTAACAAAGTACTTATTTTATTGTTGATATTTTAAAAACCGCTCGACCGATTTCGATAAAATTTATATGGGACCACTTGGGAAGTATGCCCTTTCAAATAAAAAAAGAATCATCCAAATCGGTCCACCCAGTCTAAAGTTCTGAGGTAACAAACATAAAAAAAAAAAAATACAGTCGAATTGAGAACCTCCTCCTTTTTTTTTAAGTCGGTTGAAAAAGAAGAAAATTTTATGTCCCTGGCCTAAAAGTTTTATTTTCTAACAGCCTATTGGTTAATGGTTACTATGAAACTGATATTACGATCCCATTGTAAACACTGTCCCACTTTCTCTCGCATGATGACATTAAACTAAAAGTAGGTAAGTATATTATTTGCATATTTTAATTACAATTCCCTTATCGCTGTTCAAACAATAGTGTGTCGCGGCCGCCGCTGTCACTCACGTAGCAAGCCAATAAGGGCATATACACACTATTATAATATTTACCTAGTGTATGTATGCCCTTATTTTCTTTCTAAAGGGCAAACACACACAGGAAGCGGGCGCGGGTCGGGTCGTGTGCGGGTCGTATCTACTAGGGCATGCAGTCGATACTGCTTCTGAGTACCGGGAATTTTCGGACCGATACTGGCATAGAACCGGGAATTCCCGGTACTTTCGATACTTTCGATACTACCATAAATTATCACAAAACAAGGCAAATACATTAAAGAAAGTATGAAATAGACGAACTATTTGACATAATATATAAAATGTCGCGTAATATTTCCACACAGGATCATAAATTCATGATTTTTAATGAACTTGTGCAATAATTCGCATCGTTCTAAATTTCAAACTTTTATTGTAGTTCTACGCGAAGGGCCGGCGTATAGGTTTTACAGTGATAGCGTGGGACATCTTGTCTGAAAATACACTTCGAAAAGCTGTTTTTTTGTATCGTGATAAGCTTATGATTTTATTTTTATAGCAATTAAATGCCTCAATCAATTTATTACTACAAGCAGTTTCTAGAAAAAAGCCTTGAGGCTTGGTCAGATCAACAACAAAGTGATCCTTATCATCTTTTTAATATGTAGTTCTTTTTAACCATTTATTCGTGCAAGTTCCAAATGAGAGTACAAATATATTAAAAGTGTCTCATACCTACTTCTGGATTGTCTCTTACACAATCGACCAACCGATCAAACAACCAATCGACCAACCGATCGACCAACCAATCTACCAACCAATCGGACAACCAATCAACCAACCTATCGACCAGCCAACCGACCAACCAATCGGACAACCAATCGGCCAACCAATCGGACGACCAATGAACCGATCGATCAAACCAATCGACCAACCGATCTACCAACCAATCGACCAACCAATCGACCATTCGATCGAATAACCAGCCGGTCGACCAACCAATCGACCAACCAATCGGCCATTCGATCGAATAACCAACCGATCAACCAACCAATCAACCAATTAATCGGACAACCAATCGACCCACCGATAGACCAACCATCGACCAACCGATCGACCAACCTATCAACCAACCAATCAACCAACCAATCGTCCAACCGATCGATCAAACGAATCTACCAACCGATCGACCAACTAATCGACCAACCGATCAAACAACCAATCGACCAACCGATCAACCAATCAATCAACCAATTAATCGGACAACCAATCAATCGATCAAATCAATCGGTCAGTTGGTTGGTCGATTGGTTGGCCGATCGGTTGGTTGATTGGTTGGTCGATCGGTTGGTCGATCGGTTGTTCGATTGGTTTGATCGATCGGTTGTACGATTGGTTGGCCAATTGGTTGTCCGATTGGTTGGGCGATTGGTCGGTCGACCAGTTGGTCGCTCAGTTGGTCGATTGGTTGGTCGACCGGTTGGTCTATCGGTTGATAGATTGGTTGAACGATCGGTTAGTCGATTGGTTTATCGATCGGTTGTTCGATCGGTTGGTCGGTTTGTTGGTTGATCGGTTGGTCGATTGGTTGTTCGATCGGTTGGTTGATTGGTTGGTCGATCGGTTGTTCGATTGGTTTGATCGATCGGTTGGACGATTGGTTGGCCAATTGGTTGTCCGATTGGTTGGTCGATTGGTCGGTCGACCAGTTGGTCGCTCAGTTGGTCGATTGGTTGGTCGACCGGTTGGTCTATCGGTTGATAGATTGGTTGAACGATCGGTTAATCGATCGGTTGGTCGATTGGTTGTCCGATTGTTTGGCCGATTGGTTGTCCGATTGGTTGGTCGATTGGTTGGTCAATCGGTTGGTCGATCGGTTCATTGGTTGGCTGATTGGTTAGTCGATTGGTTGGCTGATTGGTTGGCCGATTGGCTGTCTGATTGGTTGGCTGGTTGGTTGGTCGATCGGTTGGTCAATTGGTTGGTCGATCGGTTGGTCGATTCTGGGTTCTGGGTGGGTTGGGGATACTGGGTTCGGTACCTCTTAGTATTTCTATGTCTCCAACCACCGTCCTCTCCGTGCGTGTGGTTCACTATAGGATCTTCCTATCATGTTTCCTATCAGCCACTAAGAGCCTCCAGTTTACAGTGATGTATGGAACTGGATTCTGGAGTCCAGAATCCAGTTCCATACATCAAGATTGGACTGACCACAGTCTTGGTTTTTTCACTAATTATCTTGGTATATAAGATTTAACGGAAAAACGCTGAGCATTTTAGAGAATTATGAATTCTTCCCCTCTGCCGTTGGTGTCAATGACAGTGGAGTCAAAAATCAAAATTTAGCAGCCATAATCCAGGTGCTTATGAGGTATATTTTAAATTACAGTAAACCCAGTCATTCAATTTTCTTTCTTTTTTTTTGAAACTAAACTTTGAACTGAAATATAATACGATTATCAGAGTAGCTTAATTAATCTACTGTAACTCATTAAAGCAGAACAAATTTTATTGGAGTGACAGATTCATCAATTAATTGATCTTCAAAAAAGCTGGTAAATAATATTTAGAAAGACTAAGTAAAAATAGGATTTTTCATACTAAAACCTCGAATTTGTGATCATAAAATACAGTGTAGTGAACGAAGTTCTTGTTACATTCAGAAATATCCGCACTTAATTAGAGAAGTAATCTATTTAATTCGAGTCTCGAAAGTATCAAAAGTACCGGTTTTGTGGTGTGGAGAACCGGGACTGAAAATATTCAGAAGTCTCGGGAATTCCCGGTACTTTTGATACCGGTAATTCCCGGTAGCATGCCCTAGTATCTACCTAGGTATGGTACTGAACTACTGAACTTGCGTCAGTAAGACGTATCGGAGTTCGTAACTATATGGTACTGGTGGGTTAACTAGTTACTACAATCGCTTAAAGCAGTATTATTTCAAAATGACACTTTTATATCACGAACCTTAACGTCCTTAAAATAAGGATTATAATTATACTACACGAACGTCAACAATATTGAAAACAATATGATGGGTATGGCCCCTGAAGCGTTGATAGTCTAGCTCTAGTGGTATATAAGGCACCCGACCTGCTGTATATTTCGCAGTTTTGTGCATTTTAAGAAATTAAATATCACTTGCTTCAAACGATATTTATTTAACGATTAAATAGCTTATTTAGTTATTTTCAACCGACTTCAAAAAAAGAAGGAGGTTCTCAATTGTTACCTCAGTACCTTTGACTGGGTGGACCGATTTGGATGATTCTCTTTTTATTTGAAATAAATAAATAAATAATAATAAATAATAATTTATTCATGAGAATGTAGGTGATATACAGTTGTCATGGTTACAGTTTGGGAGCCTTATACATTCTACCAATTAATGGTGTATGAATATTTGGTATACATCATCAAAATTAAAAAGAGAAATTTAGTAAATTAAATTAATAAAAGGTCATATACAATTACAATTAAAAACCGAAAGAAAATAATATAAAATAATCAATGATAATATGATAATAGAACTTAATTACAATTACAAATGTCAAATTCCATATAAGAGGGGATACTCAATTATTGCACTATAAAACCATTTAGTTATTCACGTCATCATCTTTACATATTATATTATTTAAAAGTTACTTGAGATTATCGCTAAGAAATTCAGTAATTTTGTAATAACATTTATTTATAAGCAGCTCATAAGCCTTCCTTTTGAAAATATTAAAAGTACTGCTTTTGTAGCTGTCAGGAAGTTTATTGTACATAGTTATTGCCATGTAGTGTGTACTCTTTCCAAACATCTGCAGTCTTTTAGGAGGTACAATTAGTTTATTCTTTCTCTGGGCTCTCCGAGATCTAACCTCAACCAGTTCATTGTAACTCTTAAAATAACTTGGATTTTTTTTGACTAGCAATAATAATTCATAGATATATTGACAAGGCAAGGGAAGAACATGGTGCTTCTTAAACAAAGGCCTACAGGTATCTAAGGACAAGGAAAGGACATACTTCCCAAGTAGTCCCATATAAATTTTATCGAAATCGGTCGAGCGGTTTTTAAAATATCAACAATAAAATAAGTACTTAGTATAGCGTGTGCTTGTTGTTGTAAAGTTGGCGCGGGAGTTTGAAGTCGGTTGTTTAAAAATATTTTTTTATATTATTTATATTGCTTCAAACGGTGAAGGAAAACATCGTGAGGAAATCTGCACGTAAGGACAACGATTTGGTATCCAGAATTCGCAACTTTACATCAAGATTGATGAAATGTACACTCGGCCTTTAGCATTAATATTATATCGAAGAGCCTACAGTAATCTAATAACTGACGACCTCCGTGGCGCAGTGTGTAGCGCTGTTGTCTTAACGTGCGGAGGTCCCGGGTTCGATCCCCGGCAGGGTCAATTTGGGAATTTATAATTTCTGAATTTTCCCTGGTCTGGCCTGGTGGGAGGCTTTAGCCGTGGCTAGTTACCACCCTACCGGCAAATACGTGCCGCCAAGCGATTTAGCGTTCCGGTACGATAGCGTGTAGAATCTGAATAGGGGTATCTGCCCCTAACAAGGTAGCCCGCTACTATCTTAGACGGCATCATCACTTACCATCAGGTGAGATCGCAGTCAAGGGCTTACTTGTAGTAGTAAGTACGTACATCTAAAATACGAAATCTGACCCTGAGGCAGCGGCGATAAAGGTATAACAATAAATTGTGAGCCTAATAAAACTGTTCGGACATAAATCACTCGAATTTCGCCTTCGGCCTTGGTGATAAAGATTAATTTAATTATTTATTACGCGTTTGACCTACTGGCTTTGTCCGAAATGCCTATAAATTCTCGACCGTAACATGATACTTCACAACTAGAGATCTAAACAACACACACACTGACACGCCCACGTGCACTCATTTATACTAGCTGATGCCCGCGACTTCGTCCGCGTGGTTTAAGATTTTTTTTGAATTCCGCGCGAACTCCTTAATTTTCCGGGATAAAAATTAGCCTATGCCACTTTCCAGGTCCTCAACTATATCAATCCAAAAATCACGTCAATCCGTTGCTCCGTTGCGGCGTGATTGAAGGACAAACCAACAAACCAATAAACCAACAAACCAACAAACAAACACACTTTCGCATAATTATATTATTAGTATGATTATATTTTGCAAAAGTTTGGATGTATGGATGGATGTTTGTTACTCGATCACGCCAGAACGGCTAAACTGATCTGGAAGAAATTTGAAACAGAGATAGAATATATAAACACACACTACACAGGCTACTTTTTATCCCGGAATATTAAAGACTTCCCGCGGGAATTAAAAACCTCAATCCACGCGGATGAAGTCGCAGGCATCAGCTAGTGTCTGCATTATATAACACACATACACACACACACACATCACTATATTATTATGTTTCAAAAAATTGTGTAATGATAATTCTTTGTTGTTATAAATAAATATTAATGGTCGTTTCTTTGTCTACAGGTAAATTTTTTCGCAGATACCAAGTGGTTGGTCCGTGGGGTGACGGTGGTATTGGAAAGAAGGTAGTTACGGTAATTTTGGCTAATTTAAGAAAAACTATTAGAACTTGTGTGTTAAAATTACTTTTTAAAATATGTTTGTAGTCTCTTTAAAACTTGCACGAGCGAACGGTCACAACGTGTAGCGGTTTCACGAGAGATTAAGTATAAAAGGCCAAAGCATCACAACAACAATAAATTAATCATTTGATCAGACTGCAGTTGCTACTGCTAAGCTCTAAATTAAATTGCGCTCTAAACACGAAAGTATTCAATAATCGCTGAGTCTGCCGGTAGGAGACTAACTTTTAAACGCCAAAATACTGGCATCTAAGCAAATTATTCCAATATGGCGTCCCCACCTAAGAACAAACCGAGTGAAATACATCGAATGAGTCCAATATCTGTCTAATTAAACATTCAAATGAACTAATGTCAAAGACATTAGACCACACTGCTAGTAGGTTAAAAATAAACACAAAGATAACCATGAATAGATTTTAATTTCTGTTCATTCCAGTTTGTTGTGTATGTTAGAATCACATTATATCCAGAAGAAACTGCAAGAAACTGGTATAGTTGCTCTTTAAAAATTATTGAACAGCCAATGATATTAAAACATACTATTATATAAAAACGATGAACTATTAAAGTTGATTTTACAATTATATTGATTTTAATAAATTTCACTACAAGATCTGTCTCAAAATATTCCAAAAGCCAATTGTTTAGAAATCGATAATGATAACCTAACATAACCTCTTAAAATAGTATGTAATTATAATTTATACTTATCTCAGCAAAATGCAGTAATCCACCCTAATCTTCACCAATACAATCAATAATAATATACACTTTATCCACTTGTAATAACTCCTCAAAATTTTAATACTGACTGAACTCCCGACGCCATTTTCTCTCACCTTTATACTATTTTTCTGTTACCGACCCACCAACATTCTCCTGAATTTTTGTGATTGGCTGTCATGATTACAGCCTATATATTGAAAAGCTACGATTGGTGATTAAATTACTTAGCATCAATCAAAATAAACTCTGCATCCTGCAACACTCAATGTTGCCAAAATATAACCTCCAAAGTAAAATGAACAATTCATTGCAAGAAACCTAAATTGAACATGAAATGCAATGCAAAATCACCTATGAATCACAACTCAGCATCGCAACAACACTGCGAATAGCGTTCATTCCTCACACTCGCCCATCCTGACGCCTCTTTGCGTCCCTGCAAAGAAAAATTAGTATGAATAGGTTCGATCACCGCATACATGAAAACAACTAAGCAACCTTGGAGAAAAATGAACTCTATGTAGTAACGACCAATCAATCCCTTGCTCCCCACTGCTTTTTTCTTTTGTTACTTGACCAATATAAAGACTCTATTGCGAGCAAAGTAAAGTACATAGTTTATTTTCAAAGAGATTTTCACAAGATTTTATAAAGCACCGACTCATAAAATACATCTGTTTATAAGAAGAGTATACGCATTTATCAGATAGTTTCCATTAATTTCCCGTTATTCAAGTATATTATTCATTATTTACATATGGAAGAGCTGTTCATTTATTTATTACCAACATAAACCCACTTAGATAATCAGGCCTATTTAACAAATAATCATTAAATATGACCATTTACCAAAGTACACATTTTGCTCAGGTTTTTATCAAATTCATTTACAAAAGTTTTATTTGCAATCATTAAAACTATTCAAACCTTTCAGTCGCAACCATTGCAACTGTCCAAAGAAATCTGTAATAACCAGTATAACCTTCCAGAACCAAATAGTGGCAACCGTCATAACCATTTTTCCAAGTGGCAACCATATAAACCATTGTAACCATTTTTCCAAGTGGCAACCATTAAAAACCATTAAAACCATTTTTTCAACTTTCTCATATATATTCCAATTAACCATCATATATTTTTGCCAAGTAAAACCATTTATAACCATGCGAACCATTTTTTTTTTTTTGCCACAAATATTTCCAAATTTCCATTTAGCCACTAACAATAAAACCATTTAGCCACTGCGGCTTTTTCCAAATCACTTAGTCGCAAACCTTGAAACTTAATTTTAATCGATTATCCAAACAGTATAATATTTTAACTTCTATTAAATCTTTAAACTCGAAATTACGAACTTCTTTTAAGTTTTATTTCGAACTTGTTCGGGTAGGCCTTATATTACCAACTTGTTTGGGTAACCAATTAGTAATAATCAAGACCAATCATTACCTCTAGTACAGTCTTCTTAAGTTGCCATCAGACACGTCCAACTGATCCAATCACCGATGGAGTATCAATAGGGGTATCAAAGGTAAAACTTACTTGTAGTCAAATCTGTATGTTGTAACCTGGTAACCAGCTGTTTAATATTTGAAGTGCCAAGTCCAATTTTTATAATCCCAGCTACTGCACCTGGCCAGAGATTTTGACTTGAGACTTAACTCAAAAATTTCGCCACATTTAACATGCGACTTACCTTGAGTACTGTAGATACCTTCAGCAGAACTGTTTATGAGTCTTCACTCTACACTCCTTGTCCTCATCAGCATCAACTCTATGTGAGCACCAGCAGTATATTTCTAGTCCTCTCATCTTCAGCAGCTCGGAGATGATGAAAACAACCTCAGCAGCAGCAGTATATTTCTAGTCTTCTTATCTTTAGCAGCTCGGAGATGATGAAAACAAACTCAGCAGCAGCAGTATATTTCTTGTCCTCTTATCTTTGGAGATTATGATGAAAGCATCTTCAACAGTTCGGAAATGACGAAAACAAAATCAGCAGCAGCAGAACTGTATGGAAGTCCCCACTTTTACACTCTGTTATCTTGTCTTCGGAGATGATAACGATGAAAGCATCTATGAGTAGATATCCTATTCAAATCCTCGACGCCGGTTATCCCGTGCATCATATTTCTCAGTCAACAACCAATCAATGAAAATGAAATGAAATGAAAATACACTTTATTGTACACCAAACAAAATACAAAACAGAAGAACACATATATACATAAAGCGAAGAAGCTGTACAATAGGCGGCCTTATCGCTAAGAAGCGATCTCTTCCAGGCAACCTAACTAGGAAAGTATAATAGAAATACTGAATGAGGGTGTACACTAAAAAAGAATGAAGGATGAAATCGTAAATAGGTACAGTCAATATCTTAAAACTAAAAAAAAACAATACATATCTAACTAAATACACAAATTACTTAAAATTAAATATCATAATATAAGATATAAGCCTAAAAAATGAATACTAATAACTAAGGAATTGAGAAGGTATACAAAATTACGGGGGCATAAAATGTTTTTTAAGGAGTCGCTTAAAAATAGGCAGGGACTGCGCCCGCCTTATATTAAGAGGGAGAGAGTTCCAAAGACGAACAGCTGTAACGGAAAAGGACTTGGAATAGAAGGAAGTGCTATGCGAAGGAACTCTGAGAATTAAGTTATCCTCAGAGCGGAGAGATCGAACCGAATGAGAATCACCGAGAAACTCAAACCGTTCTTTCAAATAAGGAGGAGTAGTTGGATTGAAAAGAACACTGTACAGGAGAGATAAAATTCGAGTATTCCTGCGAAGGTGAATTGGGAGCCACTCGAGTTTATTGCGAAATTCGGAAACGTGGTCATATTTACGGAGCCCAAATATGAACCGTATACAGAGATTTTGGATGCGCTCGAGCTTATTAAGTTGCTCCACACTTAAGTCCAAGTAACAAGAATCAGCATAATCAAGAATTGGTAAAAGGAGAGATTGTGCAAGCGCAATTTTAGTCGGTATAGGTAGAAAGTTACTTAACCTCCGGAGAGAACCAACAGCTGCAAACATCTTCCTACTCACTGCACCAACCTGAGGGATCCAAGACAGAAACTTGTCAAATACGACACCCAAGTTTTTGACAGTATCGCTATACTGCAATTGGACTCCATCAAAAACAATACAAGGAAGAGTAGCCCAATCAATGCGTGATACTAGATTTTGACTACCTATTATAATGACTTGGGTCTTTGTTGGATTTACTTTTAGCCCGTAAGATTTGCTCCAGTGTACAACGGCATCTAAATCATTATTAATCAAGCCAATAGTCTTGGACAGATCTTGTAGTTTAGACTGAGCATACACTTGGAGATCATCAGCATACAGGTGGTAGAGAGAAGATATGTGCTGAGTAACTGAACTAATGAAAATCGAAAAAAGGAGAGGAGACAACACGCCACCTTGCGGTACGCCGGCACTTATCGAACACCAGTCAGAAAAAGTTTCTTCGACACGTATCCGCTGCCTGCGCCCATGCAAGTAACTATGAAACCAGTCAATGACTCCAGGAGATATATTAAGAGAAGTTAAAGTTGCCAATAGTAATTCAAAATCGACACTGTTAAAAGCATTACTAAAATCTAGGAGAGTCAACACTGTTACACGCTGATTATCCATACCAAAACGGATGTCATCAGTAATTTTGATTAATGCAGTAGTCGTACTATGCCCGGGTCGAAAACCGGATTGAAATGGATTTAAGAGGTTACATCTAGAGAGAAAAAGTGTCATTTGCTTATGAACTATACGCTCAAAAACTTTTGAAAGGAATGGTAAAATAGAAATAGGGCGATAATCTAAAAAACTGGCTGGATTAGATTTTTTTGGAATAGGAGTAACCTGTGCATCCTTCCAAGAGGACGGGAAAACACCGGTACAAATGGAATGATTAAAGACAGAAGTAATTACAGGAGCTAGCAGATCAAGGAGAGGAATAATCATTTTACGACTAATGCAATCAATACCAACGGCATCAGAGTTGAATTCCATAATACTTCTCTTAACATCACTGCAGTCAATTTGACTAAAAATAAAAGCGGGATCATCAGGAGTGGGTAAAGCTAGAATTTGATTTTTTGTATTTAATTTTACAGCACTATCAATAGTACTAGACGAGGAAAAATGCTGATTAAGCTGATTAAAATCAATATTACTAGAGTGACTATTGCTACTTGCTTTCCCAACTCCGAGAGATTTCAGAAACTTCCATACCCGTCCGGAGTCTTCCTCCTCGAGTACAGACTTATGAATATGACGTCGTTGCTTATCTCTACATAACCTGTTGCATCGATTCCGAATGTGCTTATATTTAACTCGATTAGCGTCACTAGCATTCGATTTGTTCTTTGCTTTAGCCACAATCTTTTTATGTTGCAAGGTTTTAATTTCCTCAGTTAGCCAAGGAGCAGGAAGGTGTTTAATTCTTACTGGGCGTATTGGAGCATGGATATCATATAACTGAGTCAAGAGAGAATTGAAAATTTCCACCCGGTTATCAATACTGTCACCAGTAAGGACCTCAGTCCAATCAATTTGAGAAGCATCGTCTCGCAGCTTAACAGGGTCCATACCACTAAAATTACGCTTGAGAAGAATTCTTGATCTAGCCTTGGGAGGGCGAATTTTATAAGACAGATAGATTAAATCGTGGTAAGAAAAAGCATCTGCAGAACATTGACCATGTTTAGCCACAAAGTCCACTGAGGAAACAAAAATAAGATCAAGAAGAGATGGAGTAGAATTAGGAAAAGAGTGAGTTGCAGAGAGAGGAAGAATATGTAAGTTAGCTGCCTGCACTATTGACTTCAAACGGAATGCACGTGCATCATTTTTTAAGAGGCATGTATTAAAATCCCCCATAATAACTGAGTGCTCATAGAGTGGGATGAATTTATCCAAAAGAGTTTCAAAGCTATAAAAGTAGTCTATTGTTAGACTGGGACTATAAAACACACCAAGCAGAAGTTTCACACTAGAAAAAATTATTTCAATAAATAAATGTTCCGCCTCTGGAACAGCCTGTAACATGGACACACTGAGGATGTTAAATGGTATGTGAGTGCGAAGGTATATTGCAACACCTCCACCAACGCGATTAGCACGGTCATTCCGAATGAGGTGATAGCCAGGAAGAGCATACGATGTGGAGGACAGACACGGCTTTAACCATGACTCGGAGATCAAAATCGCATGGATATTCTTGCACTCGAAAGACGAAAGCATATCTGGGAAATGTGCAGGAATACTCTGAGCATTAATATGTACAATATTGAAATTTTTCGGGACGTCAGAAAAGTGTGAGTCTAGAGTTTCAGAAAGAGAAGGTATACTGTAAAAACTGTCGCCACTGCTCAATCCTTCATCAGAAGAAAGTGAAAAAAAAGAGTCATCTAGGCTTATATCTTGAAATAACATAATACACAATAATAAAAATATATACGTAACTCAAATATAAAATATATAAATATAATATAAAAAGTGTCAAAATAATTATAAAATAACAACTTAAAATAGGTATGCAATACTTCTTAATAACTCAACTTCAGTCTTTTGAAGTTTTCTGCAGCGAGTTGGCCTTGGTCCACTATGTTTACATGATTTTTGATCTGCTAACCTTGCTGTGTCAATGCGTCTCCATTAGTGACCGGATCTTTACTTTCGTCTAATTCATTACTCTGACATTCCGTTCATAAGACTTCCTATAATAACTCATATAGTTAATAACCATCAACTATAGTCTCTCCATATAGACTCTCCTATCACATTACAATAGACGGATAAATATTGACTACATTAACGAATATATCTATTTAGGGCTGATAATTTCCGTTCAAAAGAAATTTAGAGAAGGATTGCAAATGAATGCAGCAAGAGACTTATGACTTGGATTGCGCTTACAAATAGAGTAGTCAACGCTTGTGTCTTACCATGCTTAACCTATGGTTGCGAAACCTGGGCTCTTAATGCAATCCACGAGAAGGTACCACCACGAGGCAAGAAGTATGCTGGTAGTAAAGATCAAAGACCGACACAGTAGCCGAGGTATAAGAAAGCAAACAAAAGTAACCGACATTCTAAATAAAATAGACACGAAGATTGAGATCGAAAACGTTTCGAGGTAGAGCGCACCGAGGAGGCTTTTGTCAACAAGCAATACGAAACAAGTGACACTAAAATCTGAATTAAGTACTTCACATTTGTGAATTTCATTGATAACAATAATTAAATTTTCTTAGGTAATCATATTATTATAACTATACCAACTATCAGCTCTGCTAATTCAACTCTATCGACTCTATCATATCAACTCTATCGACTATACCATATCAACTCTATCGACTCTACCATATCAACTCTATCGACTCTACTATATCAACTCTATCGCCTCTACAATATCAACACTCAAACTAAATCATCTATCAATTAAAATTTTGAATACGCAATTAATAGCAAACTTCAGTAAAAATAAGTGAAACTAAAGCCGATAGCAAAACTCCAGAGTTACAAATCTGAAATCTTTAAATTGTTGCTCAACACTTTCAACGATACTCCGCGACAGTTGTGTTTCGGATTTCGGAATTCGCCAGAACAGTAATCAATTTAAACGCAAAAATAAACCCAAATACTTCTATCGGTGCCTCTTCTATCGAAGGTTGGCGATAATATTGGCAACTTGAACATTCGACACTGCAGATCTAAATAAGGATCGGATGATTTTATTGAACCACTGGTGTATGTGCTTCAGTCAGGATGTTCTTCTCTGTCCCACGCCCCTTTTGCCTTGTATTTTGCCCTGAATAATTAATAGTAGAGGGTCATACTTAGGGCCACGACACAAGCTCCAGTTTCCTCTCTTATTTTCATCTAGAAGAATCTTCTTCGAACCCAAATACGACAAAATCCCCATAAAACAGCCATAATCAAAAATTCACTTCAATGAAACTCCATTTACAATCCTTTCGTTTTAAAATGAACAATATAATAATAATTTAGCAAGTCAAAATACGCTAAAAACTTGGACTGCTCACGCCATCCTGTCATAGTATTTTTGTTGACGATTTAATTGGCATTTAAGAATTAAAGTAAACAAACTATACTAAAACGTTTGCAGTGCAAGTAGTAAAACAAGTAAGTTTTATTGAGAAACTAGATCAAGAAATATGTAGCATTACTAATATCAATAGTTACGTATACGATTCGTTTTTCAAATTTAAGTATTTACTCTTAATTTAGAATATTTGCTTGAAAACATTGCTTTTGTTAATAATTTGTTTTAAGTAGAATAATTACTTTTTGTTGATTACTTCGAAATACGTGAAATTTAAACAATAGCACAAATTATCAAATGATCATTAATACGGCACTGAACAGCAAAACTTAAACCACTTAATCTCAAAATAAGGGTATATAGAAAATAATAAAAACTTTTGAAAACCAAGATCACATATCGTACCACCATAACCATAACCATCCTGATATTAACCAATTAATAAAACTTAGTATCCCAAACGACACCATGTAAATCGAACCATAAATGTATGCTTTCTTCTATAATTCCTGTATGGACCGTAACGTAAAATAATTGGAACATAAATAATACCTGTATAACAGTAAAATAAACCTGCTAGGAAAATCTAGTACTTAATTATTATTAAAACACCAATTGTAGGACGATCGAATTTGTATAAACATTAGATAAAATGCGGGTACCGTCCCCGCATAACTATCGGTAATAATAATTTAATTAGATCCTACCAGTAAATCCGGATACTCATTTGATGTACTGCCTCCAAGGAAGTGGCCTCATGCTCCAAATGCATCAGGAAGTGGCCTCGTGCTCCAATTGTATGTGGGCTGTGGGATCCTACCTCTGTAGGATCCCACTTCTGAAAATGTCAAAGACATTAGACCACACTGCTAGTAGGTTAAAAATAAACACAAAGATAACCATGAATAGATTTTAATTTCTGTTCATTCCAGTTTGTTGTGTATGTTAGAATCACATTATATCCAGAAGAAACTGCAAGAAACTGGTATAGTTGCTCTTTAAAAATTATTGAACAGCCAATGATATTAAAACATACTATTATATAAAAACGATGAACTATTAAAGTTGATTTTACAATTATATTGATTTTAATAAATTTCACTACAAGATCTGTCTCAAAATATTCCAAAAGCCAATTGTTTAGAAATCGATAATGATAACCTAACATAACCTCTTAAAATAGTATGTAATTATAATTTATACTTATCTCAGCAAAATGCAGTAATCCACCCTAATCTTCACCAATACAATCAATAATAATATACACTTTATCCACTTGTAATAACTCCTCAAAATTTTAATACTGACTGAACTCCCGACGCCATTTTCTCTCACCTTTATACTATTTTTCTGTTACCGACCCACCAACATTCTCCTGATTTTTTGTGATTGGCTGTCATGATTACAGCCTATATATTGAAAAGCTACGATTGGTGATTAAATTACTTAGCATCAATCAAAATAAACTCTGCATCCTGCAACACTCAATGTTGCCAAAATATAACCTCCAAAGTAAAATGAACAATTCATTGCAAGAAACCTAAATTGAACATGAAATGCAATGCACAATCACCTATGAATCACAACTCAGCATCGCAACAACACTGCGAATAGCGTTCATTCCTCACACTAACAAACTTTATCATTTTTAAAATTTCAATTCTATTTTAAACACAAAGCTGACACTTGAGCGAATAAAAGAGAAAAATGTATTTTTCTAAAATATTTTTTAAATACCTAGTCTTAAATTAGCCCCACCTGACCCGGTGACAGCGTCGCTAGTAGATATAAAAAATAAAATAAAAACAAAATACCAAACAGGCATAAGAATTAGTTCCAATTTTGGCCACCGGACCAGGATAAGTTTGGGGGACTGTAGTCTTTACCTAAATATGATTTCTAGGTAGATTACGGTAGGCCAATCAAAACTGAACATCCCAAAATCATATTTGACGTCGGGTATAGGTAGTCTTGCAGACTTTTAGATTGGATTCTGATGCCCGGGAAATTGAATCCGACCGATCCAATCGCGGTTCCACAAAGATTGCTTTGCTGAAAACTGAATTATTCCAACTGTTCGGATTATTTTGAAACTTTGGTTTTATTGGAGATGGTTGTATTTTTGGGCCCCCCAATTTTTTACATTGAGTGCTGCACACTGGCCGGAATTATATCGTATACCTACCTAATTGCACCACATATGAACTTTGATACATTAGACAGATCGCCATCTATTGACATCATTGTGAAGTTCTGTTAAAAATACTGAAGCTTATTAAAAATTAAATAATTTCGTTTCCTTATATTTTTCTAATTTTAGTATTTGTTGTTCAAGTACAGGATATAATTCAAATAATTGATCAAGTTTCAGAAAATTGAGAGTTCTGAGGTCAACTTTAGGCGTTAGAAAATCTCCACTTTGAAAGCCCCCAATTTCGTCAATTTTAGGGGAAAAATTTAAAAAAATATATTTTACCGCAACCCTATGTAACGCTATAAAAAATATTTCACTTCGCATTCGCTTCTATGAGAGCCCCCTTAAATAAAGATTTTATAACTTTTTAAGCCATATTCGGCAGGAGGCCACCGATTTACATATTATATTTAAATTGGAAGTAATTACGTTCAGTAATTCAGAAGTTATAAGGCTCTGACAGACGGACGGACGGAGGGACGGACGGACGGACGGACAAGTGCAAATTCACTCAAGTAGACTCGGAGTCCTTCGCTTCGCTCGGTTAAAAAGGAAAAGGTGATTGACTGACTGATCTATCAACGCACAGCTCAAACCACTGGACCAATCGGGCTGAAATTTAGTATGCAAATAGCTATTATGACGTAGACACCACTAAAAAAGGATTTTTGAAAATTCACTTCCTAAGGGTGTAAACAGGGGTTTGTAATTTGTGTAGTCCACGCGGACTATAGCTAGTATTGTTATATTTGCGAAAATGAGTTTAATAATTGTCTTTTACGATTTCACTGCCTCTCTTTTCAACCGATTTGGTACAGGAAGGTAGTACCCTGGGGAAGGCCATAGGTTACTTATTATTTTTCCCGCAATAATAAAAAAAAAACACACGGACGAAGCCGCGGCCCGCGGACATTAACTAGTCTTACTAATCTTACTAATATTATAAATGCGAAAGTTTGGATGGATGTATGGATGTTTGTTACTCAATCACGCCCCAACGGCTGAACGGATCTGGCCAAAATTCGGCACAGAGATAGATTATAATCTGGAATAGCACATAGGCCTACTACTTTTTATCCCGGAAAATTAAGGAGTTCCCACGGGAACCAAAAACCTCAAACCACGCAGACGAAGTCGCTAGCATTCGCTAGTGGGATTATAATTAAGGGCCTAGGAATACGACGTACGGCGCAAAGTGAGACGTCATAACATTAGAAAGTTAATCAAGAACCTGAAGATTAACCGGCACTTTACAAAGTTTACACCTACACTGAACAAGACAATGCAAACGAATGCGAAAGTGAAAATAAGTTAAAACCACATTTATCTGGAAACCAGTATTATGTGAATAACACAGTCATCACGCTTAATTACTTGAGTACACAGTAAGTTTATTCGTTTTGGACATTTCACTTTTAACCGACTTTACAGAGAAGAACGCCTATTCATTCGAGTGATTTTCCAAATGAGAGCTTTTGAACCTTACCAATGATAGTTCATAGTTCTATTTAAAATGTCATTTAAATACTGTGCAGGAGAAAATTAGTTTTTTTAAAGATTAAAAAATTACCTCAAAATCAAAATCTCCCTGTACCATGTTTGGAATAACATAAAACAAAATGTAAGTAAGAAAGTAAGTGTATACTACGCTTAAATATTCTTGATATTTGCAAAATTTTGAAACGAAATATTGTTGATGATAAAGGTGTTCGAATAAACTTGCTATACGGAATCGTAATACTAAACGTTTCGTACCAACACCCACGCTTCGTGTATTAAGCAAGCGATACTTCTAGACTGTGTGGCGCGAGAGTTGTAGCGCGATTTATGCATCTTGATGCTTTTGAATTGTAACGCCACATAAATCAATCAATCAGTCAATATAACTTAACTTTATTACTATATGTTATATACCTACCTATAACAGTACTTTTGAAGTAATGTTATTTTGATCGTAAATAGTGACTCTATGACCTATTTGGAATACTTCCAAAAGTGAAAGTTGCATCTTAATCGAAACAATTGTTAATTTATGATAATACAAAATATTGAGCCGTGGTGTTGGTCACAAACAAACCAACACCAGGTTCAATATCTTGATGAGTAGAGACGTTTGTATGAATATTGGCTGTTGCCGTGACCTCTACCGGATGGATAGGTAAATAAAGCTTTTAGTTATCTAACAATTGCTTGAATTAGTATAACAGGGTATCAAATAGACAAACACATTTTCGTATTTATGCAATGACGGAACACAGCATTTATAGCAATCTAAACATTATAATTGCTAGCTAGACTATCGTGGCATGAGTAATAGCCCTGTTTACAGTTCATTACCAATCAATATGCACATACATATTAGGTATGTGACGGACGACGATTGACGGTTGACCTTTATTGACCCGTGATAATTGAACGTAAATGATTTGTTAAAGTATGTAGCTAATGGTATGTATTAAATACACGACTGTCTAGAATTGATTTTGTTTCTTAAGAAAATTATACTGTTCTTTAAAATTATAAACTATAATCTACCTCTAAACCAAATTTCATCCAGATCCCCTCAGCCGTTCGGGCGTGATTGAGTAACAAACATCCATCCATACATCCACACATCCATCCAAACTTTCGCATTTACAATATTTATTTGATTTATTATTTGATATTTGATTTGATTGATTGATGAAGGTTATTTATAAATCTTTTTCAAGCAATATAATCATAGTTTCATAAAATGATCGCATGTATTTCGAGTAAACGAAATGGATCATCAGAAGAAAACGAGACCTGAAAATTTTCTAACCTTTTTCGTTCAACAAGGATAAATGAATCTAATCGATAAGGAAATCACAAACTTACAGTAAAATGTCATGTCTAGATTGGTTGATAAATTGCTATACTATACTACATTTAACTAGCTACAGTAAGGATTCTAAAAACGTACATTTCTTAACCTATTTACATAAATACAAATGTTTTTCTTATCATTTCGCTAAACTCTTATCAGTCCTTAAGTATCCACTAACCTTGTAACCGGAAACTTTTAAATTTTTAAATTACAATCGGAATTGTGATAAAAGAAATCATGCGGGTGGGTTTTAAGGTTACCCATAAAAGCTATCTGTAACCAAAACAATGAAATGAAACAAGTCTATCTTTTGTAATTCATGGCGATGCCCGCATGAAGTTTTGAAACGTTATTCTTATTGAATTACCTTCTCGAGTTTGTACAACTTTCTATAATATTGAAAATGATTTTTTTTTGTGTAAATAAAAATGTAGTTTTATTTCGAAGTTGGAAATACAGTATTCAATGCTTTTAATGTTATCAATTCTTCCAAATCGGAAGTCGTCTAGTGATTTTTGAGTGACCCAGGCTCTAACTACCGGTTACAATTTAATCATAGTTAATAGTAGGTATATAAATATATTTAAAATGTTTCTGCTGTATGTTTCCCTTTAGAAGTCCAGATATGAGCTTATAGATTCTGTAAACTTGTGGTTCTGCTTAAAGTAGAACTGGTTCCAAACATCAGATAAAGTAAGTATGTGATATAATCAGATATATCATTCAAGTATCAAAATCTATCAGGTATCATACATGCTGGGTGATTGCGACAGTCCATTGAGAGCACGCGTGGGTGTTCACCAGTTAGTTGATAGTAAATATTTATTTCACGTGCCAAAATATACTCTAAGAACTTCAAAACAAGGGTTTAAATTAAACGCTCTATTTCTGTTATTTTCCGGGATATGCTATAGGTGTGTAATTGTTTGAGTCGGGAATGGTATCGGAGAGCCGATGGGTAATTATGAAGAGGCGCTTGATAAGTCCGACTCCCAACGCGGTTATACATTGTAACGGTAGATCCGCACATGCCGCCGGGTGTAAGCCCGGTGATCAAAAACTAAAAATAGGCCTTATTTCAACACTAGATGATGCCTGCGACTTCGCGTGGACTACGTCGAACTCCTTAATTTTACGAGATAAAAAGTATCCCATGTCCTTCCCTCTCTGGATACAATATACCTCTATGTCTATACCAAATTTCATCACCAACAGGTGGTGTGAAGTTTCCATTTTTTTTACTTAATCACTTTTTCAGTAATATTCGCAAAAGCATCAAGCATCTCTTCATCAGTGGCCACCGACTCTCGGTCCGGTAGAAAATGTTGTCGGCATAATTATATGTAACGGTTCGTTCTATTGAATGAGTGAATGGTTTATCGTTGCACTTCTCTCGTTACGATTTATATGGCAGGACGGTGGAATTGCATTTACATTTTATCATTTGCTAGCAACCTGCCTTGCTCTGCCCTGCCTCCCGATTGTGTAAGGAAATCGTAATCGTAATCGTTTGTCAAACGTATAATTCGACCTGTTTATGGAGTTTATTGATGCCTATACGTCAAAAAGCATGTATGAACTCCTAAAACAGTCCGAGTAATACGTTTTAAGCTGTCAAATGAGTACGATTTGCTTAGACAATCAGGGCTACCGCGTTTAAATTCGCCGCTAGGGGCGCTAGTGTAGTGTGAGGTCCCCGAAATGTCAAATATCACTGGGCTTTTATCGCGGATCTAATTATTTAATTAATGTTATGAATATTTAGCAATAACCGATTAATTATGGAAGATGTAAGATACGTGCCAAAGAATGCCAGTGCTCTGTGCTTTGAAAGCGTAGCTAAGAAAAATAGGTGCAAAATTAAGCGGATTCTTTCGAACAGCTAATTCATAGGTTAGTATTTCCCTGGTTCCTGTATGTTTACTATTTAAAAAAGAGTTCTTTTTTTCAGAAATATGCTTGTTTACCGAATATACAGCAATACTTCAGGACCTTACTCGCAAGTGGCGCCAACTAGTGAGCATAAAAACGGTAGCCCTCATTGGACCACTGGTTTCGGACAGTGTCTCGGTTTGTTTTGAACGGAAAAAAAACGCCGCCGTTTGCTTCCAGCGTTTTTACATCCGATTGAGGTATATCGCGTCTAGTTTCGGTTCCGCGTACCTAGCTACCTTGGTCCCTGGTGCCAGTTGTACTCACTGCTTGCAGTTTGAGGAAGCGGCCGGGTCGATCTCGCGTTAGCTACTGCCCCCGACCGGGACGAAAACGCCGCGTATCCCTACTGCCCTTTTTCGTGAGGAAAAAGGTGCACGGGATCAAACCCTTCTGCCTACGCCCTCCACACCACGCAGGGTTGACCCTGCGTGGTGTGGAGGGCGTAGCGAGTGCGCGTGCGCGCCCTACGCAAACTATGGGCGCGCACTCGCTGTCCGAGGGTCAAGCGTGACCTCAACCGTCTTGCACAGGAAGTGTCACAAGCACTCGGCGCCCGCGAAGATGATGACTGGGAGAAGACCATTGACGCGGCGTCTGAGTCTGAAACATCATTGTACCACCTGTGCAAGACCCTCACCGGCTCCGACTCACCCGTCTACCCTCTACTCGACGGACAGGGTAGACGAAGATACCCCGCCATGGATCGAGCTGAGATCATGGCGGAATATATGGAAGGACAATTTACCCCCAACCCACCGGCCACCGACGACACCGTGACCAGGCACCATGCGGCGATCGTACAACAGGTAGAAGATTTCCTGTCGAGCCCGACTCCTCCGCTCCGGGGAGAAGACTTTATCTCCCCGTCCGAGCTAAGGAAGGCCGTCTTCCGACTTCCTAAAAAGAAGGCGCCAGGCTACGACGGGATCCCGATCGCCGCCCTACAGCAGCTGCCGAGAGGAGCTCTCGTTGCATTAGCGAGACTCTTCAACGGCGTACTCCGTACCGCTCACTTCCCGGAGTCATGGAAATTGGGGAAAGTTATTACTATCCCCAAACCGGGAAAAGACCGCCGCCTACCAGGAAGCTACCGCCCCATCACCCTCCTGCCGCACATCGCCAAGCTGTTTGAGCGTCTGTTGCTGCGAAGACTTGCCCCGCACCTTCATCCGCGTGCCGAGCAGTTCGGCTTTCGCAGCAACCACTCAACGACGCTCCAGCTGGCGAGAGGACTGCACTATATCGCCAGTGAGAGGAATCGTGGCCAATTCATCGTCGGGGTCTTCCTCGATATCGAGAAGGCCTTCGACCGTGTGTGGCACGATGGACTCCTGGCGAAACTCCTCTCGACCACCCTACCACCCGCGATCGTGCGGCTGGTAGCCTCATTCCTGGAAGGCAGGTCCTTCCGAGTGGCCGTTGAGGGCGCGGACTCCCAGCCGCGTCCGATACGGGCCGGAGTACCCCAAGGCAGCTGCCTGTCCCCGTGTCTCTACGCGGTGTACACGGATGATATCCCTACCCTCGCCGACCACCTGCGCGAGGGAGAGGAAGACGTGCTGTTGTCGCTTTACGCCGACGACAGCGCGTACTTCGCGTCGTCGTACCACCAAATCGTCGCTACAAACCGCATGCAACGTCTGCTGGACTTGCTTCCGGAATGGCTGGACAAGTGGAGAATGGCCGTCAACGTGGGGAAGACGGCCGCCATTCTGTTCGGCGCCCGGAAGCACATGCGTCAGCTCCAACTGCGAGGACAGGACATAGAGTGGCAGACTTCGGTGCGCTACTTGGGGTGCCACATTGACGCCGGCCTGGCCATGGTTCCCATGATTGATCATGTTGTGAACCACGCCACGGCTGCCGCGTCGATGCTGCACCAGGTCCTCACCTCAAGCCTCTCACCGAAGACCAAGCTCCGGATCTACGGAGCCTATGTCCGCTCACGGCTGACGTACGCGGCTCCTGCCTGGTATGCGCTGTGTTCTGCATACCAGAAGAGCCGCCTACAGGTCCGGCAGAACAAGTGCCTGCGCCAAATCGTGGGAGCTCCGAGGTACGTGAGGAACGACGTGATCCATCGCGACCTCAAGACGCCCACCGTGGAGGGGTACGTCCGTACACTCGCGCGGCGCATGTTTGCGCGCGCGGACAACGGACCGTACGAACACCTCCACGGGATCGCACCGCCGACCACCCGACCTCCGACCGGGCGTCCACTACCTCGTGAGCTCCTACGATCGCCATCACCTGCGCGGCACGCAGGCGACCGTAGTGACGACGACGACGCGACCCATACCGGATTTGACACCGACTCCGCGCGCAGCGGCGACTTTATCGCCCACGACGCGGAGTCCACCGATTTTGACACCATCTCGGCGCGCGAGAGCGACCCTACTGCCCGCAGCGCCGTGATCCCTGGACGAGACACGGGTCCTGCACGCGGAGGTGACGACGTCACCCACAGTGCGGACCCAACACCGGAAACGACATCCAACCTAGGGGCCCGTAGCCTACAAGGCAGGCCCTAGCCGGTTTAACTACCCGGCTTAAAGATACACACCGGGGCACAGAGTTGCCCCGCGCCCCGCCCGGGTAAGGAGGCTCAGCCTCGAGGCCCGTACCCCCGCTTGGCCCTTACGGGCCAAACGGAGAAGACTCACACAACTGGTTTCGGACAAATGCCGTACCTACATAGATAAAAAAGGTTCGCGTTGTGTTAGTAATTTTCAAGCCTTAATGGTAACTGAAGGTATGAATATTCAATTCATAATCAGCAATTTCACCCGTGTCAGGGTTTTTATGCGCGACAATGATGATACTCCGCGACAGTTGTGTTTCGGATTTCGGAATTCGCCAGAACAGTAATCAATTTAAACGCAAAAATAAACCCAAATACTTCTATCGGTGCCTCTTCTATCGAAGGTTGGCGATAATATTGGCAACTTGAACATTCGACACTGCAGATCTAAATAAGGATCGGATGATTTTATTGAACCACTGGTGTATGTGCTTCAGTCAGGATGTTCTTCTCTGTCCCACGCCCCTTTTGCCTTGTATTTTGCCCTGAATAATTAATAGTAGAGGGTCATACTTAGGGCCACGACACAAGCTCCAGTTTCCTCTCTTATTTTCATCTAGAAGAATCTTCTTCGAACCCAAATACGACAAAATCCCCATAAAACAGCCATAATCAAAAATTCACTTCAATGAAACTCCATTTACAATCCTTTCGTTTTAAAATGAACAATATAATAATAATTTAGCAAGTCAAAATACGCTAAAAACTTGGACTGCTCACGCCATCCTGTCATAGTATTTTTGTTTACGATTTAATTGGCATTTAAGAATTAAAGTAAACAAACTATACTAAAACGTTTGCAGTGCAAGTAGTAAAACAAGTAAGTTTTATTGAGAAACTAGATCAAGAAATATGTAGCATTACTAATATCAATAGTTACGTATACGATTCGTTTTTCAAATTTAAGTATTTACTCTTAATTTAGAATATTTGCTTGAAAACATTGCTTTTGTTAATAATTTGTTTTAAGTAGAATAATTACTTTTTGTTGATTACTTCGAAATACGTGAAATTTAAACAATAGCACAAATTATCAAATGATCATTAATACGGCACTGAACAGCAAAACTTAAACCACTTAATCTCAAAATAAGGGTATATAGAAAATAATAAAAACTTTTGAAAACCAAGATCACATATCGTACCACCATAACCATAACCATCCTGATATTAACCAATTAATAAAACTTAGTATCCCAAACGACACCATGTAAATCGAACCATAAATGTATGCTTTCTTCTATAATTCCTGTATGGACCGTAACGTAAAATAATTGGAACATAAATAATACCTGTATAACAGTAAAATAAACCTGCTAGGAAAATCTAGTACTTAATTATTATTAAAACACCAATTGTAGGACGATCGAATTTGTATAAACATTAGATAAAATGCGGGTACCGTCCCCGCATAACTATCGGTAATAATAATTTAATTAGATCCTACCAGTAAATCCGGATACTCATTTGATGTACTGCCTCCAAGGAAGTGGCCTCATGCTCCAAATGCATCAGGAAGTGGCCTCGTGCTCCAATTGTATGTGGGCTGTGGGATCCTACCTCTGTAGGATCCCACTTCTGAAAATGTCAAAGACATTAGACCACACTGCTAGTAGGTTAAAAATAAACACAAAGATAACCATGAATAGATTTTAATTTCTGTTCATTCCAGTTTGTTGTGTATGTTAGAATCACATTATATCCAGAAGAAACTGCAAGAAACTGGTATAGTTGCTCTTTAAAAATTATTGAACAGCCAATGATATTAAAACATACTATTATATAAAAACGATGAACTATTAAAGTTGATTTTACAATTATATTGATTTTAATAAATTTCACTACAAGATCTGTCTCAAAATATTCCAAAAGCCAATTGTTTAGAAATCGATAATGATAACCTAACATAACCTCTTAAAATAGTATGTAATTATAATTTATACTTATCTCAGCAAAATGCAGTAATCCACCCTAATCTTCACCAATACAATCAATAATAATATACACTTTATCCACTTGTAATAACTCCTCAAAATTTTAATACTGACTGAACTCCCGACGCCATTTTCTCTCACCTTTATACTATTTTTCTGTTACCGACCCACCAACATTCTCCTGATTTTTTGTGATTGGCTGTCATGATTACAGCCTATATATTGAAAAGCTACGATTGGTGATTAAATTACTTAGCATCAATCAAAATAAACTCTGCATCCTGCAACACTCAATGTTGCCAAAATATAACCTCCAAAGTAAAATGAACAATTCATTGCAAGAAACCTAAATTGAACATGAAATGCAATGCACAATCACCTATGAATCACAACTCAGCATCGCAACAACACTGCGAATAGCGTTCATTCCTCACACTAACAAACTTTATCATTTTTAAAATTTCAATTCTATTTTAAACACAAAGCTGACACTTGAGCGAATAAAAGAGAAAAATGTATTTTTCTAAAATATTTTTTAAATACCTAGTCTTAAATTAGCCCCACCTGACCCGGTGACAGCGTCGCTAGTAGATATAAAAAATAAAATAAAAACAAAATACCAAACAGGCATAAGAATTAGTTCCAATTTTGGCCACCGGACCAGGATAAGTTTGGGGGACTGTAGTCTTTACCTAAATATGATTTCTAGGTAGATTACGGTAGGCCAATCAAAACTGAACATCCCAAAATCATATTTGACGTCGGGTATAGGTAGTCTTGCAGACTTTTAGATTGGATTCTGATGCCCGGGAAATTGAATCCGACCGATCCAATCGCGGTTCCACAAAGATTGCTTTGCTGAAAACTGAATTATTCCAACTGTTCGGATTATTTTGAAACTTTGGTTTTATTGGAGATGGTTGTATTTTTGGGCCCCCCAATTTTTTACATTGAGTGCTGCACACTGGCCGGAATTATATCGTATACCTACCTAATTGCACCACATATGAACTTTGATACATTAGACAGATCGCCATCTATTGACATCATTGTGAAGTTCTGTTAAAAATACTGAAGCTTATTAAAAATTAAATAATTTCGTTTCCTTATATTTTTCTAATTTTAGTATTTGTTGTTCAAGTACAGGATATAATTCAAATAATTGATCAAGTTTCAGAAAATTGAGAGTTCTGAGGTCAACTTTAGGCGTTAGAAAATCTCCACTTTGAAAGCCCCCAATTTCGTCAATTTTAGGGGAAAAATTTAAAAAAATATATTTTACCGCAACCCTATGTAACGCTATAAAAAATATTTCACTTCGCATTCGCTTCTATGAGAGCCCCCTTAAATAAAGATTTTATAACTTTTTAAGCCATATTCGGCAGGAGGCCACCGATTTACATATTATATTTAAATTGGAAGTAATTACGTTCAGTAATTCAGAAGTTATAAGGCTCTGACAGACGGACGGACGGAGGGACGGACGGACGGACGGACAAGTGCAAATTCACTCAAGTAGACTCGGAGTCCTTCGCTTCGCTCGGTTAAAAAGGAAAAGGTGATTGACTGACTGATCTATCAACGCACAGCTCAAACCACTGGACCAATCGGGCTGAAATTTAGTATGCAAATAGCTATTATGACGTAGACACCACTAAAAAAGGATTTTTGAAAATTCACTTCCTAAGGGTGTAAACAGGGGTTTGTAATTTGTGTAGTCCACGCGGACTATAGCTAGTATTGTTATATTTGCGAAAATGAGTTTAATAATTGTCTTTTACGATTTCACTGCCTCTCTTTTCAACCGATTTGGTACAGGAAGGTAGTACCCTGGGGAAGGCCATAGGTTACTTATTATTTTTCCCGCAATAATAAAAAAAAAACACACGGACGAAGCCGCGGCCCGCGGACATTAACTAGTCTTACTAATCTTACTAATATTATAAATGCGAAAGTTTGGATGGATGTATGGATGTTTGTTACTCAATCACGCCCCAACGGCTGAACGGATCTGGCCAAAATTCGGCACAGAGATAGATTATAATCTGGAATAGCACATAGGCCTACTACTTTTTATCCCGGAAAATTAAGGAGTTCCCACGGGAACCAAAAACCTCAAACCACGCAGACGAAGTCGCTAGCATTCGCTAGTGGGATTATAATTAAGGGCCTAGGAATACGACGTACGGCGCAAAGTGAGACGTCATAACATTAGAAAGTTAATCAAGAACCTGAAGATTAACCGGCACTTTACAAAGTTTACACCTACACTGAACAAGACAATGCAAACGAATGCGAAAGTGAAAATAAGTTAAAACCACATTTATCTGGAAACCAGTATTATGTGAATAACACAGTCATCACGCTTAATTACTTGAGTACACAGTAAGTTTATTCGTTTTGGACATTTCACTTTTAACCGACTTTACAGAGAAGAACGCCTATTCATTCGAGTGATTTTCCAAATGAGAGCTTTTGAACCTTACCAATGATAGTTCATAGTTCTATTTAAAATGTCATTTAAATACTGTGCAGGAGAAAATTAGTTTTTTTAAAGATTAAAAAATTACCTCAAAATCAAAATCTCCCTGTACCATGTTTGGAATAACATAAAACAAAATGTAAGTAAGAAAGTAAGTGTATACTACGCTTAAATATTCTTGATATTTGCAAAATTTTGAAACGAAATATTGTTGATGATAAAGGTGTTCGAATAAACTTGCTATACGGAATCGTAATACTAAACGTTTCGTACCAACACCCACGCTTCGTGTATTAAGCAAGCGATACTTCTAGACTGTGTGGCGCGAGAGTTGTAGCGCGATTTATGCATCTTGATGCTTTTGAATTGTAACGCCACATAAATCAATCAATCAGTCAATATAACTTAACTTTATTACTATATGTTATATACCTACCTATAACAGTACTTTTGAAGTAATGTTATTTTGATCGTAAATAGTGACTCTATGACCTATTTGGAATACTTCCAAAAGTGAAAGTTGCATCTTAATCGAAACAATTGTTAATTTATGATAATACAAAATATTGAGCCGTGGTGTTGGTCACAAACAAACCAACACCAGGTTCAATATCTTGATGAGTAGAGACGTTTGTATGAATATTGGCTGTTGCCGTGACCTCTACCGGATGGATAGGTAAATAAAGCTTTTAGTTATCTAACAATTGCTTGAATTAGTATAACAGGGTATCAAATAGACAAACACATTTTCGTATTTATGCAATGACGGAACACAGCATTTATAGCAATCTAAACATTATAATTGCTAGCTAGACTATCGTGGCATGAGTAATAGCCCTGTTTACAGTTCATTACCAATCAATATGCACATACATATTAGGTATGTGACGGACGACGATTGACGGTTGACCTTTATTGACCCGTGATAATTGAACGTAAATGATTTGTTAAAGTATGTAGCTAATGGTATGTATTAAATACACGACTGTCTAGAATTGATTTTGTTTCTTAAGAAAATTATACTGTTCTTTAAAATTATAAACTATAATCTACCTCTAAACCAAATTTCATCCAGATCCCCTCAGCCGTTCGGGCGTGATTGAGTAACAAACATCCATCCATACATCCACACATCCATCCAAACTTTCGCATTTACAATATTTATTTGATTTATTATTTGATATTTGATTTGATTGATTGATGAAGGTTATTTATAAATCTTTTTCAAGCAATATAATCATAGTTTCATAAAATGATCGCATGTATTTCGAGTAAACGAAATGGATCATCAGAAGAAAACGAGACCTGAAAATTTTCTAACCTTTTTCGTTCAACAAGGATAAATGAATCTAATCGATAAGGAAATCACAAACTTACAGTAAAATGTCATGTCTAGATTGGTTGATAAATTGCTATACTATACTACATTTAACTAGCTACAGTAAGGATTCTAAAAACGTACATTTCTTAACCTATTTACATAAATACAAATGTTTTTCTTATCATTTCGCTAAACTCTTATCAGTCCTTAAGTATCCACTAACCTTGTAACCGGAAACTTTTAAATTTTTAAATTACAATCGGAATTGTGATAAAAGAAATCATGCGGGTGGGTTTTAAGGTTACCCATAAAAGCTATCTGTAACCAAAACAATGAAATGAAACAAGTCTATCTTTTGTAATTCATGGCGATGCCCGCATGAAGTTTTGAAACGTTATTCTTATTGAATTACCTTCTCGAGTTTGTACAACTTTCTATAATATTGAAAATGATTTTTTTTTGTGTAAATAAAAATGTAGTTTTATTTCGAAGTTGGAAATACAGTATTCAATGCTTTTCATGTTATCAATTCTTCCAAATCGGAAGTCGTCTAGTGATTTTTGAGTGACCCAGGCTCTAACTACCGGTTACAATTTAATCATAGTTAATAGTAGGTATATAAATATATTTAAAATGTTTCTGCTGTATGTTTCCCTTTAGAAGTCCAGATAAGAGCTTATAGATTCTGTAAACTTGTGGTTCTGCTTAAAGTAGAACTGGTTCCAAACATCAGATAAAGTAAGTATGTGATATAATCAGATATATCATTCAAGTATCAAAATCTATCAGGTATCATACATGCTGGGTGATTGCGACAGTCCATTGAGAGCACGCGTGGGTGTTCACCAGTTAGTTGATAGTAAATATTTATTTCACGTGCCAAAATATACTCTAAGAACTTCAAAACAAGGGTTTAAATTAAACGCTCTATTTCTGTTATTTTCCGGGATAAGCTATAGGTGTGTAATTGTTTGATTCGGGAATGGTATCAGAGAGCTGATGGGTAATTATGAAGAGGCGCTTGATAAGTCCGACTCCCAACGCGGTTGTAAATTGTAACGGGATCCACCGCTAACGCGAAGCCTCACGTAGGTGCCGCAGCGCACAAAAGTACTTACTTTTTATTGTTCGTAGTGCTACGAACAGTAGGCATGTTTAGCTGCCTACCTCCTGAGTAATTGTAATCTCACGCTGCGCTGCCGTGCTTTGCTTTGGTTGTTATCTGAATTTGGCACATAGAAATAATAAATCTGCTAATTACTAAGTTTTGGCATAGTTGCTACTTACTTGCTTATTTATTTCAACACTAGATGATTTCTGCGACTTTGCGTGGACTACGTCGAACTCCTTAATTTCACGAGATAAAAAGTATCCCATGTCCTTCCCTGGGATACAATCTACCTCTATACCAAATTTCATCACAACAGGTGGTGTAAAGTTTCCATCTTTTTACTGCACTTTTTCAGTAATATTCGCAAAAGCATCAAGCATCTCTTCATCAGTGACCACCGACTCTCGGTCCGGTAGAAAATGTTGTCGGCATAATTATATGTAACGGTTCGTTCTATTGAATGAGTGAATGGTTTATCGTTGCACTTCTCTCGTTACGATTTATATGGCAGGACTGTGGAATTGCATTTACATTTTATCATTTGCTAGCAACCTGCCTTGCTCTGCCCTGCCCCCCCGATTGTGTAAGGAAATCGTAATCGTAATCGTTTGTCAAACGTATAATTCGACCTGTTTATGGAGTTCATTGATGCCTTTACGTCAAAAAGCATGTATGAACTCCTAAAACAGTTCGAGTAATACGTTTTAAGCTGTCAAATGAGTACGATTTGCTTAGACAATTGGACCACTGGTTTCGGACAAATGCCGTACATAGATAAAAAAGGTTCGCGTTGTGTTAGTAATTTTCAAGCCTTAATGATAACTCAAGGTATGAATCCACCACCACCACCACCACTACAGCCCATTAACGTCCCACTGCTGGGCACAGGCCTCCACTCTCATACGAGAGAGGGATTTAGAGCTTAGACCCACCACGCTGCTCCAATGCGGGTTGGCGGGCTTTAACGACTATTATTATGTTAGTGATAATAACCGGGACCGACGGCTTATCGTGCTCTCCGAGACACGGGGGTGGAACACCGCCAACTTCCTAACTCCGGGCTAGTGCTGAGGATTTCTAGTCAGAAAAACCCAACACTTATTATGGCCCGACCCGGGACTCGAACCCGGGACCTCGTCGGCCGCAGTCGAACGTGGTAACCACTAGACCAACGAGGCAGTTAAGATAAAGGTATGAATATTCAATTCATAATCAGCAATTTCACCCGTGTCAGGGTTTTTATGCGCGGAGACATAGACTAGTAGACATACCTATTTTTTTAAAATTCCCATCCATTTTGCCCTCGCAGCTTTGAGAGCGGATTAAATTATAGTTAATAACTTCATATTATAAACTTTTTATTACCAAAACTTTTATTTATAAACTAGGTATATAGATGATGCCCGCGCCTTCGTCCGCGTGGGTTAAGGTTTCTTATTCCCCCGGGAACTCTTTAATTTTCCATGATAAATGTCCTTCCCCGGGATACAACCTACCCCTGTACCAAATTTAATCAAAATCGGTTTGATAGGCCGTGAAAGCGTATGAGACAGATAGACGCACTTTCGCGTTTATAATATTAGTATGGATTTGGATCGAACCCGGGCCCTTTAACAATGCCAACTGCTCAATAGCTGCGGCTACGAGATTGTCTTCTTTCTCGTCCCCAAATACCAGTTCAACGACCTGTGTAGTGAGAAGACGAATCATAATGACAGATAACACTAATGTCACCATAATGTCACCTATAAAGTTGTACATACCATACCCTAAGCGACATACAAAATGTGCAAGGAATAATAGCGTGTATTTCAATGAGGTAGGGGCGTATATTTCATGTTGTAATTTTGTTTGATTATTGGGCGGGTTGTATGCAATCTGTATAGGACCATTATGTGCGTAAGTTGAGTAAACAGGAGTAGGTACAGAGGGGTATTGTATTATAGGGAAATTGTGAGTACACAGTATGTTGTACTTTAAAGATTAGTCACGCGGAGTATCCTGACTTTTAAAATCAAACTCAAAGTATATTTATTCAAAATAGGTACCTACAAAGTACACCTTCTGAACATTACGTTTACAAAGTATAAGACGTGATGGTGATAATTAGCTACTAAAGTTTCGAGGGTTCCAAACGCGCCCTGGTCTGAGAAGAGCCCACAACAAACTTTAGTTGTCCGTCTGTATGTCAGCGCATTACATTTTATCGTTTGGAACAGAGGTCTCAAATAGCTGGCTAGGAGTTTGAGGGGGCAGTAGCTAGCTACTATTAGACACTGTCAATTTTTTGCGTTTTATAATAAAACATGAACACAAGTCAGTATAATATACCCAATCCATACAAATATTGTAAACTAGATGATTCCCGCGACTTCGTCCGCGTGGACCAAATTTTATCAATTCCCGCGGGAGCTATTTATTTTTCCAGGATAAAAAGTAGCATATGTCCTTCCCCGGGATTCAACCTATCCCTGTACCAAATTTCATCAAAATCAGATGGGCCGTGAAAGCGTAGCAGACAGACAGACAGACAGACAGACACACTTTCGCATTCAAATTCAAATTCAAATGACTTGAAAAAAAAAATGATTTTTAATATTATTATGGATATGGATAACATAAGTATATAATATTAGTATGGATATGGATGTGAAAGTGTGTCTGTCTGTCTATCTACTAGGCCTTCAATGCCCATCTTTTTAACCGATTGTATTGGGTATATAGTTTAAATATCAGAAGTTATACTGAAGACTTTAAAGAGGTCAATTAAAATTATTAAATTCATAATTAATTAAATAGTGAAGATCTCATGGCAAATTATGTATATTAGTCTCCTATACCGCATCATATCAGTTCCTTTAATCGATATCTATCCCCCATGCTTCCTGACAAAAGAATAGATACAATAGGGCTTGTCTACAAATATCTGTGGAGTGGTGTTCATACTTGGGTGGTCTGAGATTAGAGAGGGAAGCTGTATTGTTATACTCTAGTGTGCACGTGGGCTTATTAAATGGTTCGGTAGAAATAATTTTGTTCAGCTTTCTGCTACATTGTTCGTAATTGGCGCTTCCTACTTTGCGAAAAACTTGTAAAGTAATAAAGATTATAGGGGTTGTGAGTAGGGTATTCAATTCGTTAATATTTTATTTCGGGACTTTTTCATTTTGATAATATGAGAAATGGGTCTGATTTTGAGGCTTTCACGCCAAAATATTGAAAAAATGAACCCTTATTTGGTGGAGAAAGAGATGGTGCTGGTAACAAAGTAGGGTTGACCGCAACGGGAGAAAAAATTGAGACAAGCTATTGAATACTTATTGGAGCATTTTAATAAGTAGAAATTATGAAATACCTAATAAGTTAAGTACGTAAAATATGAAATAATTACCTAAATGATTAAAATTAAACATTCACACAATAGTTTTGGAAATTTCAATTATCTGCATAATCAAAAACAATATTTACAGAAAAGCTGTTAAAACCGTTATCAAACTAAAAAAAAACAACCGTTTGACTAGGAGCATT
Organism: Erebia epiphron; assembly: GCA_963932025.1. Taxonomy (NCBI): domain Eukaryota; kingdom Metazoa; phylum Arthropoda; class Insecta; order Lepidoptera; family Nymphalidae; genus Erebia; species Erebia epiphron. Next base: position 25,493,539 of record OZ009948.1, read on the forward strand.
GATATTCCGAACCAGTGGTAGATTGAATAAAAAAGATTTGAGTTTGGAGCAGTCTATGGACATACAGACATAATCAATTTAGATTAAAAACTAATGAAGCACATAATTATCTTGTAATATCTCAGTTGTGTACTTAATCGTTTTTAAATAAACATTTCAAAGAATTGAAAAAAAAAAATTACCTAGTCGGTAATGTCGGTTTAAAACAAGACAAAAAGAGACATTTCATTATTTTTTCCGTATAACAGCACACAGTCGAATGAAATCTTTGTTTTGAATACCAAACGTTAATGAAGACTACATCCTTGTATCTGTCTGAGATGAAGTTACAGTCCTCTTAAGACCTAGGTCGTAAACTATAGGAATATAATTGTCTTGTTTGAGCGAGCGTGGATTATCCGGTTGCATAATTAAAGTTGTACAATTATGTTAATTATTTTAGGAGTTTATGTTTTCTAGATTATTGATTAAATTATTATTCGATGTGATAAAATCATTTGTTTAGCTGGTTTAAGCCGTGGTTACCAATGGGCCGACAAGCAATTTTACGTTCTGGTACGATGACGTGCAGAAACTGATTAAGGGTATGAGTTTAATATAACTGCCATACCCCTAACAGGTTAGTCCGCTACTATTTTAGACTGCATTATCTAAGATTGCAGTCAATGAGGCCAATTCTTTGGTACACCATCTCTAAAATGACAGCTCTATTTATATTGCAATCCCTTTCATAATACTCGGAAATAGGCAGCCTAACTGGCCGTGGAATAAGAAAACAGAGGAGATCCGCATTAGAACCAGACATAGCTCGATCAGCTGCAAAGCTGAAGTAGTTAGCAACGGGCGGGGCACATAGTCTGAAGTATCGCTAGGGTTTCAATGGTGCTTGAATGCCGACCTCGCATCAGAAAATGCAACGTTGAAAGATCTATAGGTGGATGGACGATATCGAGCGAGTAGCAGGGAGCCGCTGGAAGCAAGCGGTGGAACCTTGTCGCTTCGACCAGAAGTTGACGTCTGTTGGTAGAGATGACTATAGGATTCCTCTACTTATAGGGTTATTATCATAATTGTGATTCGGGCGCGTAACGTTGAAATTGGGTATTTGAAAACAAGTAACCAGCAACTTTTTTTCGAACCTCAAAACACGCGCTTAGTATGGGATGGTGTATGAAATACTCAACTGTGACGTTATCAAAACTCGACACACTTTTTACTTCAATCGATAGTCAAAAATGGTTTTCAAACATATAACTTCCAGAAGACGTGGATATTACGACTTTTAGGAGATCCTCTATTAAATAATCACGAAAAAATGTAATTTATTTGAATAGTTCTCAAATACCCAATTGTATTCTTTATCATACTTACTAATATTATAAATGCGAAAGTCACTTTGTTTGTTGGTTTGTTGGTTTGTCCTTCAATCGCGCCGCAACGGAGCAACGGATTGACGTGATTTTTGGCATGGGTATAGTTGAGGACCTGGAAAGTGACATAGGCTAATTAAGGAGTTCCCGCGGGAATAACAAAAAACTTAAACCACGCGGACGAAGTCGCGGGCATCAGCTAGTTCTTTATAAAAAAAAAACAAAAAAAAATTGATTGGAAACATAACTAAAAGGCTCCATAGAATACTAACTATTACTACCTATCTCCTTCAAAAATTAGGAATCCACATATGACCACGCATTCATTTGTTCTGTGATCTCCTTTAGCAAAGCAGTGTTATGTTCCCATTCAATCCTGTATGACGTTACTCATACTATTTGAAATTAAACGTAAGTTTCTGGGGTAATTTATAGCCCCACCTCACGTTCATACTCGTAATTCCATTAGCAGTAAATCAATTTGGACTGTAAAGGCAATTACTCTTATCTGGAAGGCTCTATCGCAAAGAGGTGTCTCTCAGAGTATTTATAGGGGAATCAATCAAAAAATAGAGCCGATGGTTGGTGCCCACCATCAGTTGCTAGTGTGTTTATTCATTATTGTTTAAAAAAAAAACTGATCAATTTCAAAGTCAAATGTTTTTTTTTTTACTCAAACAGGCTTTTACTAGTCAAACCAAACTTTTACAAGTGACTTTATTTATTGATCTCAACCTAAGTAAGTAAGTAACCTTTGGATAGTCTAGCGAATCTATCACTGGTTGGGAATGAGATGCCAAGCCCATCATGGGAACTTGGAACACACTTCATATTATCTTTTTTGTATTTTCTGTAAAAAGTAGGTAAGTACGTTTGTGTTAAAACATTGAAGTAAGGTTTGATGCGTGAAATTGAGTTGAATTTACGTCTAAATCGGAAAATCGCAAAAAGAAGCCATGAAAAGGCAATAAACAGACAATTTCGTAAAAGATATGGATTAGTATGGATAATTTTCCCATCAGTGTACACTTTGCCTTCGTGCGGAGTGAGGCGAATCGGTAATACGTTTCATAATGCCTGCATCTAGGCTCAGGGATGTCTTAGGTTTTGTTTTAAATGATATAACGGACTATAATGGGAAACTTTGCGCGTTAAAGTCGCATGCGCACCGTGTATTATTATGGTAATTTTCTATGACAATGATGTATGATCGTATGGAATGGTTTTTTTTTATGTTGGACACGTTTGCGCTCGATTAGAGTCTCATCTCGTGCGAAATCTTGGACTAGGCATAAAATGAAAGACCATAGATTCTTATAGGCTGAAGTAGTTATTGTAGCAGCAACATTATTTTATTCCGCTACAAGTTAGTCGTTGTCTGCGATCTCATATAATCATTTACAGCCAGTAAATGATTATATGAGTTGCCTGTTAGGGGTATGGCAGTAAAATTAAAAAAGAATTCCTATTATGAATTCCTCAATTCAGCCAATGACAACAATTCAAATAGGTAGTTAGTACAATTTTATTATTGATGCAGCTTTTTTACTGTCGACCTGCTTAATAAAATCCTATAGATCTATCAACGCACAGCTCAAACCACTGGACGGATTTGGCTCAAACCTTTAAATCTTCTAGGCAAGCGCGCTCATTTTAGGCTGCATCACTACTTCGACTTCCAGCAAGTCTTATTACAGCCAAGCGCTTATAGTCTACTAGCTGATGCCCGCGACTTCGTCCGCGTGGATTGAGGTTTTTGGTTCCCGCGGGAACTCCTTAGTTTTCCGGGATAAAAAGTAGCCTATGTGCTATTCCAGACTATAATCTATCTTTGTGTCAAATTTCAGCCAGATCCGTTAAGCTGTTGGGGCGTGAAAGCGGAACAAACACACAAACAAACTCACTTTCCCGTAATATTAGTAAGGATAAACAAAAAATAAAAGTCCATGAGTAAAAAAAAGTATTCTGTTATTTAGATAATTGAAAATTCAACCCCATAATATGGGTTAGAAAGTATGAAAATCAAACTTAACTTGATGGAAGCTGCGGTCAAAAGCTACATAATATGTTTAAGTATAGTGAGTTTTTTTATTGGTTTGTCTTTCAATTACGCTGCAACGAAGCAACGGATTGACGTGATTTTTGGTATGGGTATAGTTGAGGACCTGAAGAGTGACATAGGCTAGTTTTTATCCCGGAAAATTAAGGAGTACCCGTGGAAAAAATAAAAAAACGAGTGTGCTTTAGACCACACGACTGAAGTAAATCTTAGTAACTGGAGAGAAAGAGAGAAAGATAATGTGTGCTCGCACCTCTCTCTCTTGCCCCTACAGTATTATACGAAACGTAACTATCTCTCTTTCTACCTTCACTAACTTATATATCCCTCTCATCTTCCGTTCGCCTCGCCCGATCACACTTTTCGTAACACTCTCGTCACGCATTCACCAGCTTACTCCCCAAGGCAGGAGTGCATAAAGAAGTTTTACTTAAAAAAATTAACCACGCGGACACCGGCATCTGCTAGTTACATAATTACATAATATGTTTATATTCAACATAACGGAAGGCTCACGGGCTGTCAGTCTGTGGAGAGGACATTCGCGGCATGTTAATACAGTTGTAAATCACTTGCGCGTAACACTTCTAACGGCGAGTGTTGTGTTTCAGCCACGCCGCTGCGGTTTCCTGGTTCAACGTATTTCAAATTATATCTGTTTATATCATTATTCATTGCTGCCTTTCAATTAAGGACCCAAAAAGAAAGATTCAGTCTAGGGTAAGGGCAAAGAGCAATAAATGAGCGATGGCCACTATGAAAAACCTAATTAAGGTTAGCGTTTTATAGTTATTTGTTATACAAGAGTGAAAAGTTGTTTTTTAACCGCGTGCTCAATTTTGATGACCGAGCAAGCGAAGGATTCTAAAATTGAAATCAAAAATTAGAATCCTGAGCGTCAGCTAGGGAATCAAAAGAGCACGAGGTGAAAAATCTTTTCACTCGAGTGCAACACGTAACTTTTCATTCCACCTCAGCGAGGAAATGAAATAGGTACTTCTCGCGTGATTGTTGAGGGAGAAAGCTCATTTCCGCATTTTTAACAGTTTCAGTCAATTCTGTTGGCGTCAAATTAACTTCTTCGTCACTAGAATCACTCATTTTAGGTTTTTCACTTATTTTCTATTTTCTTGTTTTTGATCGAAGGTTTTAATTTTAAACAATATGACGTGAAATAAAATGGTGCGCGTAAAGCAAATTAAAAAAGTACACCAAGAAGGTTACGAGTGTGAGTTTTTAACAAATTAAAAACGGTTGTATGTATATACCTAATCAAAGGTTGTATGGAAATTCGGCACCATAGAGGTAGAAGTAAATAGGTTTTAATGATGTTTTGAATTCACAAACTTCATAGAAGAGTGATATTTACTAACGTGCCCACGATGTTCTAAATTCAATTTACTTTATCCTCAAGAGGATAATAACGGCTTTTGCATTCAGATATCGAAGCGTAAAAATACTCTTTCCGAGATGGTGGGATGAAAAAAATATTACAGTTTATTTTCACTATTGAGCCAGAGAGAGAAAGAGAGAGACAAAGCTCGAACGGCAGAACGGATCTGGATAAAATTTGCCACAGAGATAAACTAAAGTCTGGAATAACACATAAGCTACTTTTTACCCGACTGCGGAACGCTTTTAGGAAAAATAGCAGATTTACAAACTTTACCAAATTAATATTATAACTTATGCGATGATGGTTATGGTGATCATCGCTCGTCAGTACGAATAAATTAATCCGCTGATTATTACTACTTCTTATACAAAATACTTATTAGTACCTTTGGTGCTACCACAGAATAGATAATTGATGCTACTTCAAGCAGATAAAACGTCCCCTATTAACGGTAAAAAGTTTGAAATAAAAAAGTACTTAATTTAAAAAAAACAAAAAACCCGACTGCTTGGATACCAAAAAGTATAAAAGAAGACATGAATTGAAGTATTTCACTATTATCAATTTAAATCGTATAATATTAATAAAATGTATCAAGAAGGCGCAGTCGCACGTCAAATAGCTAACCTTAACGTGCGACTCCAAGCAGTCGGGTTTTTTGTTTTTTTTTAAATTACTTTTTTATTATCTCAGTAAATTAAAGGGTTCCCACGGTAACCAAAAAACCTCATCGCGCGCGGACGAAGTCGCGGGCATCAGCTAGAAAAATAACACACTTGTCTGGGCATATGCATATAACCTTTCAAAGGTTCAAAGGACGAATTTTAAGACACGATAAAAGTTAAAACATTAGAAGCTGCTATAAAAGATGCCCGTCTCGACTAAAGGAATACCTTATTTCGGACACTTTAGTACGCCTGTATACTTTTCAATAGCCCGTAAATACTTATCTTGTAAACTGGATAGATCGAAACGCTCGTTAAAATTGCAGTAAAGGCTTGGTTAGATAAAGCGCGTAGCAGCTGTGAGTTTTTTAATACTCACTAAAAAGTTAGCCCTTGACTTTGTTTTAATCCACTACAAGTTAAGCCCTTGACTGCGAACTCACCTGATGGTAAGTGACGATGCAGTCTGAGATGGTATAGGGGGCATGGCAGTTATATTAAACCCATACCCCTTTTCGGTTTCAGGCTGTGACGTAATGATCTTTTTTGGTGATCGATGGCCGTTGTAAATGTCCTGCCATTGAAGCCTTAATATTTTGATGTGTTGGACATTATTAGGCTCACCAAAGACACCTTATCTACCCATTTTATTGGGGTCTACGCGCCACTGTACTGGAGCGCCACACTGGCAGATTGAGTTGAGGGTAGGATTTTTATGTGCCTATTTTATGTACGACAGTGTTAGTTTTTCCATAAAATCGTAATAGATTAAATTAGATAGCCAGTGCCTATGTGTCTGCATAGAGTCCAAGACGCTTATCTAACGAGGATGTACTCACGATCAGGCTCTTTGTATTACGCAGTAGCCTTCCCTTTTACTTTAGACTACTTTTTGTCGCCGTAGCTAAACGAGACAAAGAGGTTTAATTGAAGCATAGAGTGACTATTGTTAATAAATATTATGTTTGCTGCCTATTAGCTACCAGATTTTTACCTTTCAGCAGTTAAGCGATTTTTTGGCATCTTAAATTTATATACTCTACTTTATTATTAATCTCATGAGTGGTCGATAAGTATAGGCTAATTTTTGATCGAGTGTTTAGACGCTTACACTAAAATCAATGTACAACAATATGCATTCTGGTGTACACGATCTCTACACAAAACTAAATTGACAGATCTGAATCTAGTGATATTATTTTCTGCTGGGAGCATTAAGAAATGTATTATAAACCGCTCATTTTAGAGGGTTTATTGTGATCGTTAGGTACACTGTAGCAATTATTATACCGTAAAAAAAGCTTTTGATCAAAGCTGTTCATTTTAACATTTAACAGCAGAAGATATTAACCGATGGAAGTGGAACCAGTCCCATCTGCTACCAAGTCAAAGATTACATATCTTTGAAATGCGAGGAATCATTGCGTTTCACATCTCGGCAAAAGAAACTGCTTATGTTAGATACGTGATGTTTCATGAGAAAGTCTTGTTTATAAGCGACTTAAGACATAAGCGATAGCGATTTTAAAGAGTAAAAATAAACTTCAATAGAATTGATATACTTAATTATTAAGATTACTTACTCTATCTCAAGATGGTTTGCTAATATCTCTTTTGTACGATATTCAAAATGGAAAATTAATTATTTATCTTCAGTAAAATTAACTTCGACCTTTTACATCGAATTAACATCAGAAGTAGATCTAGAAAAAACTTTAGTTAGACTTTAGTACACTATGTGTACCTATATAGTTCTGTAGTACTTGGGAGTCTGTAATAGTAGTAGTAAGTACTGTTTTCTGTACAGTCGTGATTGCTGTGCTAGGTTGATTGGTCATAAATAAAATTAATCATTGAAGTACTATAAAAAAACATCATTAAAATTAATGATGAACAACAGCGGCCTCAGAGCAGCTGGTCTGTTTAGCGGTCATTAAAATCATTGACGGAACTAACGTTCGCGTAGTTCCCTGAAAGATCTGAGTTAGTCTAAAGCTAAGCTAAGTAAAAAGTAAGAAATAATAACATGTTTATTTAAGAAGTCTATGGTCTCAATTTTTTTTGGTGTGACGTGACACCTTTAAAAAGTTTGACTTTTAAAAGTCGCTACTGCTTGTAGATTATAACTCTGTATATGTTATGACAGTAACGCGATGCGTGAGATAATGCGTAGGTATGATAGCTAGCGAGCAAGTGTACACGCGTTTATGTTACCTCGTATTATGGTACCACGACGTGACCCGCCACAATGCACTTTTGGACGTTGCTTGCATTGTAATAAGGTCATATAACGATAACTAAAAGTAATATATTTTTAGTATACTTAGGTATATAGGCTTAGTCAATCACTAGGCAGCTGCTGATTATGTTATTTTTAATGAGTCTTTAAGCGCGACGTTCACAAGACATGTTAAGTTTTTTGATTCCCGCGGGAACTCCTTCATTTTCGGGATAAAAAGTAGCTTAAGTCACTCTCAAGGTATTCAACTATACCCATACCAAAAACCCCGTCAATCCGTTGCTCCGTTGCGGCGTGATTGAAGGACAAACCAACAAACAAATACACTTTCGCATTTATAATATTAGTACCTATGATGAACTATGATTATGAAGTATGGTGATATGACAGTTTTTTTTTTTTTTAAATATATAGGCTAGCGCTTGGCTGCAATCAGACTTGCTTGCAAGTGGTGATGCAGCCTGGTGGAGCGCGCTTGCCTAGAAGATGCCTATTCACTCGTAGTACAGTAACGTGATGCGTGAGATAATGCGTAGGTATGATAGCTAGCGAGCAAGTGTACACGAGATTATGTTACCTCGTATTATGGTACCACGACGTGACCCGCCACAATGCACTTTTGGACGTTGCTTGCATTGTAATAAGGTCATGTGACGATAACGCATTAGAATTAGAAGAATAGGGATGATGTCTATGTCAAAAATAAATTACTTATTTCTTACTGATTATTAAATAGAGGGTCTAAAGACCTAAAACTGTCATCTTCTGTTATTTTTATATGTTTTATATTCATTATAAGCTATCGAATAAAGAAAAAAGTGTGTTGAGATTTGATGACGTCACAAGTAACAGCGTATTTCAAACAAAGTTCCATAAGTACTACAAGCGCGTTTTTAAGTTTGATCAAGATTTGATTGAGTTATCAATTGTCATCCATATTATCTTTTTTTAGTAGGTACATTGGTATAGGTATATGTAATTATGTATATTATAGTCCAATATTTTTGAACACTAGCAGTCGATGATCTATACCTACTAATATTGTAAATGAGATAGTTTGGATGGATGGAACTGGCTGGATGTTTGTTACACAATCACGCCAGACCGGCTGAACTGATCTAGATGAAATTTGGCAAATGATTTGATAAATGATAAATGATTTATTTATTTCACATAGGACAACTTGTGTCACTTATGATACGTCAAGACTTTACCACCAGTTCGGAAAGCTGGTTCTACTGAGAAGAGCCGGCAAGAAACTCAGCAGTTGCTCTTTTCTCAAAAAAAAAAAGAGGTTACAATATTCAAGCAATACAATACATAGGTCCGCAACATTACAAGTATTAGGTACATACAAAGACATAGATTATAGTCGTTATCCTGTAAAATTAAAGAGTTTCCGCGGGAGCTAAACAATCTCGATCCACCCGGACGAAGTTGCGGGTACAGCTATTATGGTCACATATTTATGAACTCTGACAGCCAGGCAACCTTGCGTCGATGATAATATTATATTAATTAATTTATGACATGTAGGACATATTATGACTTTGATGTTACGTCATGTTTTGACTCTACCACCGGTTCGGAAATCACATTCTGCTGAGAAGAGCCGGCAAGAAACTCAGCAGAGGCTCTTTTTTAAAAACAAGATATTACAAAATTGTTTGTTTGTTATACCTAGATCAACTAATTTTCTCATCACAGTCATCGCACAGTACCTAAGTTACTTAAGGTTTGTATTGAGGTTGCGTACATCGTATATCACTTTTTCTACCAGAAGCCTACTGATTAATGGTGTAGCCTTGATTATGGGAAATTATTGTGCAGTTCAATACACTATTATTGCCTTTCGTTGATCTTTAATCTCAAAAGAGACGCTTGGAAATGTAAAAACCAAGTAACTACTAAGTATACTTAGGTACTTAATTTTGATCCAATAAATTGACCTCAATTCACATATTTGTTGTATTCAATGAAGGAATAAGAACTACGAGTAGATGATGCCAGCGACTTGGATGAAGATTTTTATTCCCACGGGAACTCTTCAATTATCCGAGATAAAAAGTAGCATATCCCTCCCCGATATAATCTATCCCTGTATCAAATTTCATCACCAAATCAGTTGAAAATTATAGGTCGTTTAAGCGTAACTTATAGACAGTATACCTAGATACACTTTCATATAAATATAACATTAGCTTGGATAACTACATCAATGTCAAAGTCAAAATAATTTATGAATTTTCTCTGGTCTGGTCTGGTGGGGGGAGGCTTCGGCCGGGGCTAGTGCCCCTCTACCGGCAAAGACGTGCCGCCAAGCGATTTAGTGTTCGAGTACGATGCCGTGTGGAAACCGATTTCGGGTATAGGTTTAATATTATGATCCACACCCCTAACAGAGGTGCAATCATGTAAGGATTGCCGATCAAATCGTATAAGTTCGGCTTCAAAGTTAAATAAACCATAAAGCATTGAATTAGAGGTTAATTTCGTGTATCCATTCTTAATCGTTTAGGCTATCGTACATACCTAAACGTATGAGAATGGATACACGAATTGAGCTCTAATTCAATGAAGTTTTAAGGTTTATTTTACTTTGAAGCCGAACTTATACGATTTAATCGACAATTCTTACATGATTGGGGGGCAGGTTAGCCCACTGCCATCTTAGAATGCATCATCACTTACCACCAGGTGAGATCGCAGTCAAGGGCAAACTTGTAGTTGATAAAAAAAATATACCCGACAAATATTTCAATCGTTAGTTTTAGCCCAATATCTACACAAAAGCTCGCTAGAAAACTGGGCTTATTTGAATGAAAATGTACACATGTTTGTGTTTGAATAGCTTTCCTATGCCCTTGTTGCTTGGAAATTATGTATCTGTGCCGCACTGACAAAGGTTTGCATGACACAGAATTACATTATTTGTACTACCGTTTCCGACATAGCACGTAAATTCTAAATCAAAACATTGCTTACTAGATGATTCCCGCGACTTCGTCCGCGTGGACCAAGTTTTTTCGATTCCCGCGGGAACTCTTGTATTTCCCGGGATAAAAAGTAGCCTATGTCCTTCCCCGGGATACAACCTATCTCTGTACCAAATTTCATCAAAATCGGTTGAACAGATGGGCCGTGAAAGCGTAGCAGACAGACAGACAGACAGACACACTTTCGCATTTATAATATTAAGTAGGTATGGATTCTTGTAGTTAGGTCTATTTTACTGGCTCTAATTGGAGCGCTTTAAGTCGCTTTTTCTAGTTCAAGTATTTTACATTTTGACTACTACTGCAGCCCATTGACGTCCCACTGCTAGGCAGAGGCCTCCACTCTCATAGGAGAGAGGGAATTAGAACTTAGATCCACCACGCTGCTCCAATGCGGGTTGGCAGGCTTTAACGATTATTATCATGTTAGTGATAGTAACCGGGACCGACGGCTTAACGTGCTCTCTGAGACACGAGGGTGAATCCGGGCTAGTACTGAGAATTTCTAGTCAGAAAAACCCAATACTTAATATTATGGCCCAACCCGGGACTCGAACCCGGGACCTTGTCGGCCGCAGTTGAACATGCTAACTCCTAGACCAACGAGGCAGTTGCGGGCATCATCTACGAGTAGTATCTAATAAGTAGTACTTACTGTAAAATGTATGTTAAGTAATTAAAAACCCTGATGTCACGCTCAAACGCAAACACCTTTACGGTATATAAGTAAACACATAAAACCTTACCTAAAACCTATGTACCCGTTGTGTTAATATTTAAAAATCCAAGCTTTGTTTAGTAATTTTGTGTTTTATTCAGATTTCATCCGATGTAAAGTGATCCGCACTAAATGAACTGTACCTCTAGGGTTGTCACCTATGAGTATAAATCTAAGTACAATTTCCATATCACTTAATAAGAAAAATAATAATTTTTTCCTTTTTTTATTGCCAGATAGGCTTGCGCTTGACGACAATCATGCTTAATGCAAAGCAATTATGAGGTCTAGGTTGGACCGCGCTTTCCTAGAAGATGCCTTGAAGGTACGTTTTTAGATGAGGTAAGGTTTCCCGAAAATAGAAACTCAGTTCTTTCTCAATTTTATAAATTTCGAAATATTAATGTTAGTCAAAGTAAATTATACCTACCTACTTAAGTACCTGGAAGCCCATAGGCTATAATGCAATAATATGCTAGATGATGCCCGCGACTTCGTCCGCGTGGATTGATGTTTTTGATTCCCGCGGGAACTCCTCAATTTTGCGGGATAAAAAGTAGCTTACTTATGTCCTTCCCCGGGATACAACCTATTCCTGTACCAAATTTAATCAAAATCGGTTTAACAGATACATTTTTTTGCTTCCTGCGGGAACTCCTCAATTTTCCGGGATAAAAAGTAGCCTATGTCCTTCCCCGGGATGTTACCTATCTCTGTACCAAATTTCATCAAAATCGGTTGAGTAGTTGGGCCGTGAAAGCGTAGCAGACAGACAGACAGACAGACAGACAGACGGACAGACAGACAGACACACTTTTGCATTTATAATATTATAGTATGGAATAGTATGGATATAGTATGGATATGGATGTCGTAGATATATGTAGGTTAAGTAGAAACTTACCCTTAAAATCTAGATCTAGTCCCACTGCCCCACTTGTTCCAACCGAAAGTATTGTGATGATTTTCAAACAAATAATGAAATGAAATTTTTAAATTTTTATTTAAAAAAATTACTATATTTTTGAAAAGAGGCAGCCCTATTCTCTACAGCACAAGCAAGGTTCTAATTACATTGGTTGTTGACGCAATTGTAATTTGAAACGTTTCTTAAGCTTACTACAAATATTTTGTCCGAATTCCGCAATCGAGATACGTTATCTCTCGATCGAAGAAATTAAATACTTGAAAGGACAACGGCGGGGTCAAAAACCTTTGGTATATTGTTTGTACATTAAAATAAGATTTATAATACAGGAAAATTTGGATTAACGGGTAAGAACAAGCTCAGATTTTTTTCTTTACTATCCCTCTCTCTCTGCGTCGTATTTGCTGAAGGTCGTGACCCCTTTCCATTAATTCTAAATCAAAATTCAATTTTTTTTTTATTCAAATAAACTTTTACCATTTTTCTGAAAAAGTGTTTACCTACCTATTGAACTCGCTCAGTTCTTACCGCTAGCTCTCAGTTGGTGAAAGTGTTTGCATACATTTTTCGCGGTGGAAGCCCCGTTTACAAGGTAGCTAAAAACAAAAACACCAAGTGTCTCGTCACAGACTAAAAACATACAGTGTGTACTGTGTTAGCTTTGTGGCTGACAGTTTAAAATGGCCTTCAAATATGCCTCTGTAACTTGACATGTGTTTTTTGAAGCGACGTTGGTAAATGGTTTACTTTGGAATACACAAACAAAGCGGGTATACTGAAGGCTGTTAGGGTATGGAGGCAAGCAAGTAACTGACTGACGGTAATGACAAAGAGTGACAAATAGTGACAAGTGAGTGACAAATAGTGACGAATTGTGTTAAAAAGTCCATGAATAAGTCGTTTGCTTTAATTTTGTCAAATTAAACTTGTTATTTGTTGCAAATACTTACTTACAACTGCCTCGTTGGTCTAGCCCCCGTGCCTCGGAGAGCACGTGAAGCCGTCGGTCCTGCGCCTGATATCTCTCCGGTCGTGTCGGATTTTCCGTCCCATCAAGCTATGAGAGTAAAGGAACAGAGAGCGTACCTGTGTTTACGCACACACTTGTGCACTGTAATATCCCGAGTGGCCGAAATTCGGTCGGGAGGACATTATTGTTAATACTTATTGTGGTTAATTTGGCTCTATACGCACAGAAAACCACTGCGCCTTGATAAATGTTATTAATATTATAAGATTTAACTCTTAATTATAATGAGACAGAAGAATTACTAAAAGTTATAAAATAAAATATTTGTATGGTATATGGTAAACGTAATTAACGGCAGACACTAGAATGAACTGATATGCATACTCTCACACACACACACGCGCGCACACACACACACACACACACACACACACACACACACACACACACACACACACACACACACACACACACACACACACACACACACACACACACACACACACACACACACACACACACACTAATTAAATCATCCAATTTCCAATGATATTAACATTAAATAATTAAATATATTATATACATATAATTAATGAAATAAAAATAATGATAATTAAATAAAGAATATTTAAATAATATTGCGCAAATTTTTTTTTTTTTTTTCCAATATATTTATTATTATATAACTAGAATAATTTATGAAATCATATTATTGTAAAAGGTTCGGAGGAAGGTGACGACACCCGTAATACAAGTTATCTTAGTACGGGTGTCTAAGCACTCCTTTGCTCATTTGTATCAGAATAATAATAACCTTGTCTAGTTTTTAAGGAGTATACTGTATGTGCACATATTGTTGTATTCACAATAAATAAATTGAAATTGAAATTGAATTGAAATTGAAATTGATAATAATGAAATACTTCAATTCATGTCTTGTTTTATACTTTTTGGTATCCAAGCAGTCGGGTTTTTTGTTCTTTTTAAATTACTTTTTTATTTCAAACTTTTTAGTTAAGCATTTACCGTAAACAGGCGACGTTTTATCTGCTCGAAGTAGCATCTATTATCTATTCTGTGGTAGCACCAAAGGTACTAATAAGTATTTTGTCTATGAAGTAGTAATAAGCAGCGGATTAATTTATTCGTAATGACGAGCGGTTATCACCATAACCATCATCAAATTTGCATATGTTATAATGCTAATATTAATTTGGTGGAGATTGTAAATCTGCTATTTTTCCTAAAAATGAGCTCATTAATTTTCGAAAGTCCTATCGCATCGACGTCAGGAGACCTCGGCAATGAACGTCGGCTACTTACGAAAATGCCCGTAGACAATGCAAAAAAGTATTTTTAAGTATTTTCAAAAACACAATTTGTACATAGTTATTTAGTATTTTACTACCGTAATATGTGCGAGTACGGGCGCCTTCTCCCTTACCTATCCGCTGCCAGCCGCGTCAATTTCTGTTGAAGGTACGATATATTTCTACGATATCTCATATGAATGGCGTAAATGTAAATTTTTGTCTAAATTAAATACTTAAGATGAGTAAGATATTTATTTTGATAAGGAATGATCGATTAATACTATGTTGGCAAAAACACCTTCGCAAGTAAAGCACTGTTTAGACCAAATTTGAAAATCATAAAAATGGTTATTGTGAGTCAACCTTAAAGATAGTCATATGCTATCGTGAACTTTTTTTCAGAACTTTTTGAGAGAAACGTTCCCACCATACATTGTTGTCGTGTAACTTTAACGATTTAGGCAGCGCACGCCACGTAAGCTCTCAGATGAGATGATTTTTTCCGACTTAACTAACATTATTGCAATTTTCGTAAGGATCTCTAATTTGTTTGGAAATAAAATATTGCCTATTTTACTTGTTAATAATGTAGCTTTCTATAAGTAATATAATTTTTAAAATAGGTTGGGTGGTTTTTGAGATAATCCACCTAGTTCGATAGATATTGATATGAGTAGGAGCTTTAAACATTTCCTTTGAAACCTCGTAAATCCTAAATTATCATTTAAACGGAAAAATGGTTTGAGGATCCTAGGTGTGATTTTAAAAGTCCTATCTAACGATACCCCACTTGCTTATAGCCTATCGACTTTCATTTATTAATTGGCTTCCAGTCGACGCCATTTTGTTTTTGTCAAATTCGGCCTCCGTTGTGACACTCGGAAGACTAAAAAAAATCTATTAGTGCAATTACTATCAAAATCGGTTCAGCCGTTTTTTCTGAAATGTGTCACAAAGGAATACAACCTTTGAAACCTCGTAAATCCTAAATGATCGTTAAAATGAGAAAATGGTCAAGGAAACCTAACTATGATTTTGCAAGACCTTTTCATCGATACCCCACTTGCCATAGTCCATCGACTTTTATTTTTTAATTTGTTACATTATGACTTCTAGAGGGCGCCATTTTGTTTTTTCTCAAATTTGGTTTCCACAGTGACACTCTAGTGATATATTCGGCACAAACTGGTGCATGAATCATCAAAATCGGTCCACGCGTTTAGGCTGTAGCTGTCCTGCAAGGAACATACAAACAATATATAGACTGATGAACACATAACCCTCTGCGTTCCGCAGTCGGGTAAAAACAGTGATGGAACTTTAATTTTTGGGGTCAAAAGTGGCATATGCGGTCAATTCTTTGACAGCACCAATTTTCTTGCTATATCCCTTTCAAAATATTCCCCGCGGAAAGGGACTCTTCTTCTTTTTCGTCGTCACACTCTTGGCAGAGTGGTCGTGACTCGTGGTCATCACGAAGTGACGGCCAAAAGCGAAGTGAAGGGGAAAGGGACTAGATTTTGGCAATTAAGTTTAGGTTTTAGATCGTTTGCAAGCAAATTAGCCACAATTTGCCTCCGGGATATTCTAAAACGGTATTTAAAAATAAGTTTTTTTTATCCACTACAAGTTAGCCCTTGACTGCGATCTCACCTGATGGTAAGTGATGATGCAGTCTAAGATGGTAGCGGGTTAACCTGTTAGGGGCATGGCAGTTAATTAAACCCATACCCCTATTCGCTTTCTATACGCATACGGCATCGTACCGGAACGCTAAATCGCTTGGCGGCACGTCTTTGCCGGTAGGGTGGTAACTAGCCACGGCCGAAGCCTCCAGGACCAGGCCAGGGAAAATTCAGCAATCATAAATTCCCAAATTGACCCTGCCGGGTATCGAACCCGGGACCTCCGCAGTCCGCACGATAAGACAACAGCGCTCCACACTGCGCCACGGAGGTCGTCAAAAATGTCCAGATGGACTGGGCGAAATTGTATGGGTTCGCAATTGTATAACAACGGAACCATAAAAATCACGTCGCAATAAGCTTCCGCATGACTGAGGTAACAAATTGGGTTTTTAATTAAACGATTTAAAACTCAATTTTAAAAGTACCTACTTTCGAACGTGTATTCGGCGTCAACACGTAGGGTTTTAATTTGCCCTTGCGAAGGTTTTTATTGAATCGTATTGAGAGGTTTTAATTAATTTGTGATTAATCGTTGTAATAATTCTTTTATTTCACGCCAATTTCACGGTAAAAAATACGCGAGTTGAAATTTATATAATTTTGAAATCGGGATTCGAGGTAGGTACCTACTACCTACGTCCTAAACCTACATACTTTTTAAGTAACACTAAGTACCTAGTGTTTTTATGTTGGCTTACTTAATTTTATGTCTGAACTCAGGAATCAGGAATGGCTATCGGTAAACTTTCATCCCCTATCCCAGAGGAACCCTTATCTATGTTTTTCAGGATTTTTTTATGTTGACCCAGTATGTCAGCTTAAGTATGCCAAGTGTACATACCTATAATAGGTAAGTACTATCCAGTAGTTAAAGTATGATGCCGTAACAGAAAGACAGACGAACTTCTCACTAGCCCGGAGTTATAATACCTAGTCGTTAAAGCCCGCATAGGAGCAGCGTGGCGGGTCTAAGCTGTATTCCCTTTCTCCTATGAAAGTGGAGGCCCAGCTGTGGGACGTTAATTGGGCTGTAGTGGATTCTACTGTTTAGGTACATCACAGACCAGTTTATATTCTGCGATATAAAAAGCGTACCTCTGTATTGTCGTTCAATATATTATTGTAGAACCTAAAAACTTTAAATTCCCAAACTATTTGCGACCAGGCGTGAAAATCTGTCAGCTTAAAAAAGCTGCAAAAAAATATCGCATTAAATCCACACTTTATTACAAGCACCTATAAATATAATTATATCTTCACACTATTTATCTTACTAAAGAAAGGTTAGCAACAATAAATCAAGTAATAATGCATTGAAAATGCCTTCGACCGCGACCTTCACTGCGCTAACTACTTCTTAATACGTTTGTACAATCTACCCTAAACTCGTTTATAGAAACCTAACCTCTAAAGTTTCGGAACATAAGCATAAAAATCCAATGATAGTGATTACAAAAACGCGTGGTGCGTTGTACGTTTGAGTTCAACATGTCAAAGTATCGTGTTACAAAGTAGTACATTGCTGGTTTCGCGCTTGTTGCGTTGTCGCACATTCGTTGCGGGCTGTCGATGCAGAGCATGTAATCCGCCAATCTCGCTGCTGTGGTGTACCCGCAGGATGTTCGCGACAGGCGCCGGTTAATAACAAATTAGCTAGGGGTGTGTGACTCATGCAAGGGTGGCCATTTATTCTTAATTTACAATGAAGTCTAATCTGTTATAAGTATAACTTAATAAGTAAGTAGCCATAATCATCATCATTTTAACCCATCGCCAGCCCACTAATGAGCAGTGAGCACATGCGAATGATTTGGCCATAGTCCACCACGACAATCAAATGAGCATTGGAAGACTCCATACTTACACTATGAAAAGCTTTCGGGCGTGCAGTTTTTCTTACGATATTTTCCTTCACCGTATAACGTAAGTGATATTTAATTACTTGAACGTGAAACACACATAACTCAGAAAGATTAAGAACTGTGTTCCCGAGGATAGAACCCCCTACCGTTGAACAGGAGGCTGAAACTCGATTAACCACTAGGCTATCATTGGCACAGTCTAGTTTCCTTTATTTAAAAGAAGCCACCATTTTGCCAAAGCTTTCAGAGTTTATGTCAAGTTGAAAGTTCAAGGTATTGAGGTTAGTCTAAAATTATCTATATTATAATTAATATAGTTAAAATTATCTATAATATTATTATGATAAATATAGACTATATAAATAGTCTATAGTTATCATCCCTATATTATAAATGCGAGTGTGTTTGCTTGTTGGTTTGTCCTTCAATCACGTCGCAACAGAGCAACGGATTGAGGTGATTTTTTGCATGGGCATAGTTGAGCACCAGAGAGTGACGTAGGATTTTCTCCCGGAATATCAAGGAGTTCCCGTGGGAATTATAAAAAAAACGTATTACATGCGGATGAAGTCGCGGGCTTCAGCTAGTTAAAAGAAAGTGGAGATATTGGTACAACATTTCGGGCTGCCTCGTTGGTCTAGTGGTTAGCATAGTCGACTGCGGATCACGAGGTCCTGGGTTCGATTCCCGGTCGGGCATAAAAGTTAGGTATTGGGTTTTTCAATTAAGAAATTCTCAGTGCCAGCCCGGAGTTGGAAGTTGGCGGTGTTTCACCCCCGTGCCTCGGAGAGCACGTTAAGCCGTCGGTCCCGGTTATTATCACTAACGTGATAGTAGTCGTTAAAGCCCGCCAACCCGCATTGGAGCAGCGTGGTGGGTCTAAGCTCTAATTCCCGCTCTCCTCTGAGAGTGGAGGCCTGTGCCCAGCAGTGGGACGTTAATAGGCTGTAGTGATGATTTCGGGCTTTAAGACTTATCACTCTGGCCAAACCACTACTAACCGGTATATGTGAATAAGCCTTAATAACGGTATGCATCTTTACACTCATGCTTTGAATGCAACAAACCATAAATTAATCAGATTTGACAGCGACTCAATACCACTCAATGAACTTATAATGATAAGAATCTAATCATGCATTAATGAACCTGTCCTCGATCCGTGTGATGGGTTGTCACAACAGTTAACCCGTGTACACCTATTCCGGTTTGTGTACATACATTTTATCACATAGGCGTATTTTTTTAATTGTAGCACGAGGATCTTCAAAGGGCGGAGAAACTAATTTCTCAAAAACCGGCAACGCATTGGCGGTTCCTCTGGTACCTGCTGCAAATTTTCATGGGCAGCGGTAATCACTTAACATCAAGTGAACGTTTGCTCGCTAAATATATAGTAAAAAAAACTAAACTGGTACAGTTCCAGGGAACTTTTTGGTAATTTGGTGACGGCAACATCTCATCTACAGCGAGTTTCCTCACGACTTTTGTAAAATAAGGAACCTATACTTACCGATAGTTTCAATCCGTCGATGGGCCGTCTGTCGCTCTGTTCGTCTGTTTGTCTATTATTTTAATCTCTCTGTCTGTCAGCCATTATAAAAACCTATAAATTTGAAATATGGGTATAGAGTGCCGAAAGTAACCTTAGGCCGAATTATGGCTAATTCGCCTACCTATTTGAGGAGTTTCATTGATGCTTACAGATTGAAAAGCATCACACTAATATGTATTATAAATGTGAAAGTGTTTTTGTTTGTTGGATTGTTGGTTTATCCTTCAATCACGCCGCAACAGAGCACACAAGCTGCTCTGTTGCATGGGTATAGTTGAGGACCTGAAGAGGTAGGCTTCTTTTTATCCCGGAAAGTTAAGGAGTTTGACGGTAATAAAAAACATTAATCTGTGCGGACGAAGTCATGGGCATCTCTCTCTGCGACGTATTCCTCATTACTGAGGGTCATGACCCCTTTATGTTAATCACATAATGGTAGGAGTTTTCTGGGGACAATAATTCTTGGGATAGTTCGAGTTAGCCGTTTGACAAACGTAACCATACATTTTAAGCTCTCAAAATATGAGAACGAAGTCCCATGCGACGTGTGGTCACCCCAGTTAACCCGTCTCGTACGTACATTCCGGTTTCGGTACATTAATAATCACATCGGCGTTTTTTATTATTTTCAATCAACGCCGGTGGCGCCAATGAGACCAGTTCCAACAGTTCCTTGCTGGCGAGTGGTGACCTCGGCTAACTTGAACGATTTGCATACGAGTACATGTAATGTATCCGTCTATCTGCCTTAATTGGGTACTTAAGCTAATTTTATAATGGGATTCTTGAAATAGATCTATGTACCTATACTTTAAAATAGGACTAACTGAGTATAACATGTTTGAAAACGTATCAAGGTCTAGTCTCACTACAGAGGCACGGCACGTAGCGTCAAGTATTCTTTGTATGTGTCGCAGTGCATCTCCGTGCCGCGTTGCTTACACGTGTAAGCATAATTCCAGAAGTGGGCAAATAATTAAAATTACATTTAAAATATGTTTGTACTCTCTTTAAAACGTGCACGAGTCACAACGTGTAGCGGTTTCACGAGAGATTTAATGTAAACAAAAGAATAAAACTTGGTCAAAGCATCACAACAACAATAAATTAATCATTTGATCAGACTGCAGTTGCTACTGCTAAGCTCTAAATCAAATTGCGATCTAAACACAAAAGTATTCAATAATCGCTGAGTCTGCCGGTAGGAGACTAACTTTCAAACGTCAAAATACTCGTATTTATGTTAATTATTCCAATATGGCGTATCCCCGCCAAAGAACGAACCGAGTGAAATACTATGAATGAGTCAAAATATATCCGCATAATTAAACCTTCGCAAATAAATAAATTAACAATCTTTTATCTTTTCTAAAAATTCATATCATATTTAAACACAAAGCTGACACACGTGTGCCACACAAGTGGGCCCAGGTCCATACAAACTCATAAAAAGAAATAAGAATATTTGCCGCAAAGCCGCCAACCCGCATTGGAGCAGCGTGGTGGGTCTAAACTCTAATTCCCTCTCTCCTATTAGAGTGGAGGCCTGTGCCCAGCAGTGGGACGTTAATGGGCTGTAGTGGTGGTAAGTGCCGCGACGCGTCGTGCATCTGTAGTGGGGCTGGACCTTAATGTTTAGAGCTAAATCACACTACCGACAGGACCGACGAATGACGAGCTCCCTGGTGCAGTGGTGAGCGCTGTTGAGCGGGAGGTCGCGGGTTCGATTTGGTAATTTATAACATAGGTTTCGACCGTGGCTAGTTACCACCCTACCGGCAAAGATGTGCCGCCAAGCGATTTAGCAGTCCGGTACGACACGTGTAGAAACCGATTAGGGGTAAGTATGGTCCAGTTATTATAACTGCCATATACCCCTATCAGATTAGCCCACTACCATATTAGATTGCATCATCAATTACCATCGTACTTAGACGAGTCGCAGTCAAGGGTTAACTTGTGTCTTGTAGTGGAATAAACGAAAAAAATGCCATGAAAAATCTTGATCCGTATTTCCTTGTTTTTTTAAGCTATTGCATAGCTTCTATCGCGGGCCTTGAGCGTGGAGACCGAATCCAGAAATTCCGTAACGAAAACAAACCTAACACTTTGGTTGCTATAACTACTTGTGTTGTTGACTTCAAGTTGTTGAAAATAAAAATATTTCGCCATTATATTTTCTACAACTTGAAGTCAAGAACACAAGTAGTCATAGCAAGTTGGTAAAAAATGCTATGCAATAGCTTTACCGTGGCAGTCTCCGAGTGCCACGCCTTTTTTTTTTATTAACTTTAGTAAGGCAAAGTATAGTGTGCTCGTGTATTCTTGGAACTCGCGCTGCACTGACCTACGCGAGAGTGAAGTTATTCTCGTCACACGGGTCGCCCTTTAAGGCACGCCTCTCTTCCTGTGTATCGCAGGTCTTATCACCCTTGAAGCCAGTTCTCGGTGACTCACAGCTAATCAAGTTACGTGTAGAATAATTAATTAAGGCTCGGACAAAAAATCCGCTGAGCGAACGCCAGAAAGGTATACAAAGTACTGAGCTTCAAGTTTTAACTCACAAGAAATTATTCTATGGATATTTACACTGCGTACTGCGATTGCCTGTGTCTTATGCGTAGATTATTCAAGCTACTGAAGCGTGAATTGATCTCAA
This sequence comes from Erebia epiphron, assembly GCA_963932025.1. NCBI lineage: Eukaryota > Metazoa > Arthropoda > Insecta > Lepidoptera > Nymphalidae > Erebia > Erebia epiphron. The sequence continues at coordinate 25,515,957 of OZ009948.1, forward strand.
ATGTATGGCATGGCATGTATGCATCTCAAATTTGGGTATGATAGGTTGTGAGTTGTGACCTCCCGGCCGTGCTGTTGTCATTACGTTTTGTGTTTGTCCAAGCCCTTAATCTAGTACCTGCTAGAGCTGACAGCACCTGACAGTGTTGTAGAATGATACTATTTTAAAGGGAAAAATTATTCGAAGTAATTAAAAAGCATCCAGAGGGCGCCATTTTTGTTTTTCATTGTAAGCTCTTTGGTGATTAAGATAAATCTAATTAAGGTGCCAGAATTTTCAAAATTGGTAGGTACCTACATACATTTAGTTTCGAGTGACAGAAATCAATAAACAAACAAAGACTGACAAACACAATCCTATTCTTTGCGCTGTCCGACACTAGCAAACAAACCAAAATATTCCAAATCTGGACACAACTTATATCCTTCTAAAGCTGCTAAAGACCGTGTACGTGAAAAAGTTCGCTTCATAAAAAATATGCGATGAATTAGAGCCTTATTTTTTCTGAAATGATACAAACACAAGGTTACAAGTTACAATAGGCTTCAAGTTTTACCCCGATTCCATTAAATGAAAATTAAAACTTCATTTAATTATAATTTGTAGCCAACCTAAGTAGTATAAATACTATGTAATAATGTAACTGTAGTTTCCCGTGATGAAATCGATAATGCAGCAAATCACATTTGTGTGTTAGAGTCAGTTTAACACCGTGAGAGCGCATCGATGGGAACAGCGCTCGAGTTATACCTTTCTCATGGGTGTTGCATGCACATCGCAATCTATGTAGTAGGTACATGCTCATCATAGTGACTAATGTAAGCTATATTGAACCTACATTAGTACATACATATTTTTTAATCCACTGCAAGTTAGCCCTTGACTGCGATCTCACCTGATGTTAAGTGATGATGCAGTCTAAGATGGTAGCGGGCTAGCCTGTTAGGGACATTGTACCGGAACGCTGAATCGCTTGGCGGCACGTCTTTGCCGGTGGGGTTGTAACTAGCCACGGCCGAAGCCTCCCACCGGCCTTGACCAGGGATAATTCAGAAATTATTAATTCCTAATTGCCGGGGATCGAACCCGGGACCCGGGACCGTTAAGATAACAGCCCTCAAAACATATTTCCTGCATTTTGAGTCTAGTAACTAGTTCGTTAAGTAGATAAACTTACTTTATTATTATTTGCTACACAAGACATACAAATACATAGAAAAGAAAACAAAACAAAATCTCCATAACTAATACTTATCTATTTTGTTATGTACTTATCTATCGTGGGTAAATAGTTATAGGTACATCAGTCTATCAGAGCTTCTCGAATGACCCAAATAGCTTTGCGATTTAACGCGATTTAACGTAGTAGGTATCATTGTACCAGGGGCGGACTGAGTCCATCGGAGGCCTGGACCAGTGTCACTGAATGAGGCTTACGGGTTCTATATGGTGGTTCTTGGGATTGGGAGCTAGACATCTGATGAATAAAAGCAAAGGAATTGGAAATTAGCAACCGTAATACGGAATTTTGCACAAAACGAAATACAAACTGGGTCAAATTATTGAAAATATCTCGTCATTGTCGTTGTTTCAACCGATTAACGCCCAATGCTGAAATGCGAAAGTCTGCAGGAGACCTACTTTTGGATCTCCACAGTGCTCCGCTTGCTCCGCTTACTTCCAGTATCTCCTAGCTATATTTGCTAGAGAAGATATTATGTGAACCTATTGCAGAGTTTTCCATTGCTGCACTTTTCTGTATGAGGCTGCCTCTCGAGCACTTTGGGACCTCAACACCTATCGGTTCTTTAAACCATGTCCCCACTGTCACTTAAGCTTAGCGACTCTTCGTGCTATGTCGGTTACGTATCCTACGAAATGAATGAGTTGTAGTTACAGTTGGGATTTGACTAATGAGGATTTTGGAGGCCTTACTAAACAAGAGGCCCCTTTAGTCCGCCACTGTATTCTACTGCAGAGATCGTGCAGTGAAATGTTCTCGCAAATACCACATCGATCAATCCGATCTGCGCTCCAGATGTAGTAATTGGTGCTGTTTTTGTGCCAATGGTTGAATGGAAGAGAAAAGGGTAAAATTCGCAGATATATTCCGACACTATAGATGCCCGCGACTCCATCTGCAAGTGTTTAAAGCCCCGTGGTACCTACTTTAATATCCCGTCAAAAAAAGTAGCCTTTCTTTGTCTCGAGGATGCTAACTATTACACTATTTCTTCAAAGTTTGTGAAATGTATGTTAGGCTTTACATTAGTACTTCACTTTAGTATTTATGATAATACTAGGTACATAGATGATGCCCGCATGGATTAAGTTTTTTATACCCGCGGGAACTTCTTCATTTTCCGGGGCCAAAAGTAAAACTTTGTCCTTCCCTGGGATACTTCAACAACCTATCGTTATACAAACATCAAAATCGGTTGAAAAGATGGGCCGTGAAATCGTAGCAGACAGACAGACACACTTTCGCATTTCTAATATTAGTTTGGATTATTAGCGTGGATTCGTATGGGTTTTGTATATGGCACATCGGTAGAGTTAAAAAAAATGCGCCGTATTGAAAATCATCCCTTTTTTGGAAGTTGTTTAAAAACGAAACTCAGCTGCTAGCGATTTGAATATTCCTGATTTTGAAAGATTTTATTTCTCGACGATACTTCGGTACTTGATTTAACATGATAAAGCGTAAATCTTAAATCAAGTACATTCACCGACATAGAGTACAATTTGCAAGAACTAACTGTTCTTGCAAATTCTATACTTATAGCATAGATCAATCCGATCGCTGGCCCAGTTGTAGTAATTGACAATTTGTGCTAAGCGTGCAAAATAGTGTGGGAAATGTTGTGTTTAGTAGGTAAATGAAATTGTGGTTGGTATATAATAATAGATTTATTTATGTCATCCTAGGCACTCCTTTGCCTCGTTGGTCGTTGGTCGTGCCTCGTTGGTCTAGTGGTTAGCATAGTCGACTGCGGATCACGAGGTCCTGGGTTCGATTCCCGGTCGGGCATAAAAGTTAGGTATTGGGTTTTTCAATTAAGAAATTCTCAGTGCCAGCCCGGAGTCGGAAGTTGGCGGTGTTTAACCCCCGTGCCTCGGAGAGCACGTTAAGCCGTCGGTCCCGGTTATTATCACTAACATGATAATAGTCGTTAAAGCCCGCCAACCCGCATTGGAGCAGCGTGGTGGGTCTAAGCTCTAATTCCCGCTCTCCTATGAGAGTGGAGGCCTGTGCCCAGCAGTGGGACGTTAATAGGCTGTAGTGATGAGGCACTCCTTTTCAAATGCTATGAAAATCGAAATACTTGAAATGTCGAATTTATGCATTTGATTTCCTTATTGCTCCATTATTTTTTCAAGAATTCATTGTCCACCACGCTGGTCAAGTGCGGATTGGTGGACTTCACATACATTCGAGAACATTATGAAGAACTCGCGTGCAGGTTTCCTCACGATGGTTTCCTTCTCCGTTTATAGCAAGTGTCATTTAATTTATTAAAAAGTACCTAACACAAGTTACCCAGAGGTGCGTGTCGTGTTCGAAATTTAAATGGAACCTAATCATTAAGCAATATAAAATTATAATAAACGCACGGCTGCCTCGCTACAATTTATAATTCTGAATAAGACATTCAGCGAGAGACGCAGTTGCCCTCCGACACCGCTGTAAAGTAATGCTCGTGTCGTGCCTATGAATTTGAGATTAGGCAATTCGTAGCTGCCCCCCGATTGTGTAAGGAAATCGTTATCGTAATCGTAATCATTTGTCAAATAAGTTCATAGTTGCCTGCGTGTCAAAAAGCATGCTCCCTTCAAAATTTGATCTAAAATATCTGTAATTCAACTTGATTCAGCTGGTTCAAATGACTTCATAAAATTCTGAAAAAAATATACGTATGTGCTACTTTCGTTCATTTACTTCAATTTTGTACAATTATTTTTTCAAAATATTATTTATTGAATTAAATACAAACCGTACCAAAAAAGTTTTTTCACTAATAATGCCTTATAACTTTTATAGCTTTGCAGCTATTAAAACAAAATTTACATGAGTATAATGAGAAAATATTTGTCCTCAATTCTGTGGAAGCACTTTATTTAATTTCGATATCCCAACAAAGTAATGGTGTATTTAGTTGTTTTTGTGAAATTATAGTGCAATGCGTCCCTGTCGCACCCACATCCTGGGTTCGCAAGAGTGAGGAGAGGAAATGCTCAAGGTCGTTGGCGTGGGTATGAGTAAACAGTTCGAGTAATACGTTTTAAGATGTCAAATGATTACGATTTGCTTAGACAATGGAGAAGTTTCATGATGTTGTGAATATCATATTTAACACAACTGAAGTAAAATATAGATTAAAACTAATAAATCAGTGTTTTTTTTTTAAATCCATCATTGAGAAGTTTTGTGAGTGAGTTTTAATACCTAGCCGAGATTTAATACTTCAAAATTATCTTCACACACAAATTAAGTGCTTTTAATTCAATTAAGTCACGTTAAGTCTATTAATTTATTTCATTCGGCTTTATAAAGTCGATTGATAGGGAATTATGACGTCACGTCTCCCGTCTTGCAAGCGCAACTTTTAAGTTCCATAACTTTTTCATTTGTTGAGATATTTTAATGATTCTATCATGTTTTTGTTTTATTTTGTCTTAATTTTCATAATAAACTAGCTGATGCCCGCGACTTCGTCCGCGTGATTTAAGTTTTTTGTTATTCCCGCGGCAACTCTTTAATTTTCCGGGATAAAAAGTAGCCTTTGTCACTCTCCAGGTCCAAAACAACACAACAAAAAAAGAATTGGCGAAATTGGTCCAGCCGTTCACGCATGATGCCGTGACCAAGGGAAATAGGGATTCATTTTTAGGGTTCCGTACCAAAATGGTAAAATGGAACCCTTATGGTGCGACTTTCTCCGTCTGTCTGTCCGTCTGTCCGTCCGTCACACTCGATTATTTCAGTAACTACCGAAGCTATCGACATGAAATTTGGAATAGTTGTGTATATTAGTGGCCCAAAGACACTGGAATAAAAAAAAATTGGAAATTATTTTTGTTCTTATTTAAAAAGGAGGGAAAATCTGAGGGTTGAAATTTAAAAGTGAGATAACTGTACTGTGTGGGGTATCATATGAAAGGGTTTACTTTGTACATTCTAAAACAGATTTTTAATTATTTTTAGTTATGATAGTTTTTGATTTATCGGGGAAAATGTCTAAAAAAATACCCCCCCCCCCCCCTTATCTCCGGAGTTTACCAATCGATAAATTTGAAATAATTATGGTCAATAGGAATTTATGTATATTTTAAAGGAAAACTATAGCCAATGCTCTAACTAGCATAGTTTTTTTGATATTAACAATAAACCTCTACAAACAAAGTTAGTCTTGCGGTTCATTAACAAAGGTAATTATTTATTAATAATGGTACGGAACCCTTCGTGCGCGAGTCTGACTCGCACTTGCCCGGTTTTTATATATATAGATTTTAAAAAAATAATGGTAAACTACTCCATTGGGCCTCTGGTATCTGTTAAGATGTAGAGCTTGTACGGGTGCTAAGTTTACGGTATTTAAGATTTTATTGCGTAAATCCTATCGCAGCACTAGTAGTCTTATGTAAGAGAGCCTATCGGCTGGAATAATTTACGGTCTTCTGTCGATAAATACTATAAATTTATGTATAGTAACGTAAGTAAGACATGAAAAGCTAACAATAAATAAATGAAAATTTCGACACAATCGCCACTTTACAACCGAGCATAGTAGAGACGACATCTACTGAAGATGCTGACGACATGAAGACGGTGGAATTTGGAAGATTTGTGTGATGTGGTGTATATCGGAAGATACGTACTGTACCACATAGATTTACTTACTGTGGGGGATTATAGTGAATTAAAGTTCTACTTTTTTCATTGTCATGGACTTTCGCAAACGAAGGCCTGCTTCTATCACATCCATATCCATACTAATATTATACTTAAATGCGAAAGTGTGTCTGTCCGTCTGTCTGCTACGCTTTCACGGCCCAACCGTTCAACCGATTTTGATGAAATTTGGTACAGGGATAGGTTGTATCCCAGAAGGCCGAGCATGGGCGGGGAGATTTTATCCACGGGGAAAGGATAAGATGTCCCAGTTGGCTCGAGACATCTTTTTTATAATTTAATGGTATGAAAATAAACTTAAACCTACGTCCTATGCACAAGTCAACCAGGGTCCCCTCCCATGCTCGGCCTGCTGGGAAGGCTACTTTTTATCCCGGAAAATTAAGGAGTTCCCGCGGGAATCAAAAAACTTAATGAACGCAGACGAAGTCGCGGACGTCATCTAGTAATAAATAAATGACTAAATGCGAAGGTGTGTTCGTTAGTTTTTTCTTCAATCACGCCGCAATAGAGCTATATCAGTGTGTTTTTTGCTTGGGTAGATATAGTTGAGTATTTATTCCGGGAAATCAAAACGTTTCTCAGGATTTTTAAAACTTAAAACTTAAATCCACGCCGTACATCATCTATAGTCGCTGCTTTATCATTAGTTTTCGTAGGGTTTCGTATTAGTTACTTGAATTGTTTTCACTAACCATATGCTACTAGCTAAATAAAAAACTTTACCAGGGCACCATATGAAATTTAATGCAAAGGTCACAATGACCTTTTAAGGGTGGAGATTGGAGAGTGTCCGATAACAGTTTCCTGAGAAATAAGCCAAAAAAATACGTCAAAAATGTAATATTGAATTCGATTGGTTTCTAGGTTTGATGTAAATATAACATAGTTTCGATAACTTTTTTTCGTATTATTTACAGTCAAAGTCATTGAAAGCTCAACGCATACGGTGCGAAGTGGAGCGAATGAGGGCTACCGTTTTTATGCTCACTAGTTAGCGCCACTTGCGAGTAAGGTCCTAAAGTATAGCTGTTATAAATTCGGTAAACAAGCATATTTCTGGAAAAAAACCCCTTTTGTAAATACTAAATATACAGGAACCAGGGAAATACTAACCTATGAATTAGCTGTTCTTTCAGCCCGCTTATTTTTGCACTTCTTTTTCTTAGCCCCGCTTTCAAAGCACAGAGCACTGGCATTTATTGACACGTATCTTACATCTTCCATAATTAATCGGTTATTGCTAATTAGACTCGCGATAAAAGCCCAGTGATATTTGACATTTCGTAGACCTCACTCTACACTAGCGCCCCTAGCGGCGAATTTAAACGCGGTAGCCCTCATTAGAGCCGAGTCTTAAGATTTTAGACATTTTAAATGTCACAATAAATTTATACCTAGTCCGTCAAACTTCTGACCCGTTGACCAAAACTGGAACAAATTTTTATGTTTTGGTTTTATTTTTTTTTTAATTAAGGCGCTGTGAGCTCACGAGATCAAAACACAGGCGCGGGGGGGTGAAATCGAGCAAGCGTATGTCGCAAAAAATGCATGAAATCATTTGTAAAAAAAATTTATTAACTTTTCAATACAAATGAATCCGACAATGTGTTTGATATAGAAATATGAATTTAATCTTATATTTCTAGAGCTAATTATTGGTTTCAATAAGGAGAAAAATTGCTTTAAAAGGTAAATTAAGAGGTATGTTTAAAATAAATTTCAATGCTGAGATTTTTTTTAAATTGTGTTTTGAGATGCGTCAATGGCTGCTTAAAGGTCTTGAATACCTACAACAATTATTTTTACAAGCATACATTATGTCACCGTTTGATGGATATGTCAACGTAAGATTGTAAAAACCGTAAGATTGTAATCCAACGCTTTTTATTTCGATAGATTGTAAACAATCGAAATATTGTGAACCGTTCAATGTTTTAAGTGTCAATTTTTGAAATATTCATTGTATTTACGTTTTCTTGTCTTTTTCTTGTAGGTTAGGTTAGGGTTCGACATAAATAACCAAGTAGTGCCCGGCCCCAGGCCGGGCACTTAGGTTCTATCGGGTTAATAAACCTAACAGATTACAATCTACCGAAAAATAATCCGTTATATTGTAAACATTCGACAGTTTACAATTTCGCGAGTTAGATTATAATCGAACGGTTTTTACAATCTTACGGTGACAGATACACTGCTTTTAAAAACCCCCTTTTGATACACAGGGTCTTAATACCTACTTACGAGTACCAGCAAGGCAATCATCGGGTTAGATAAGTTTGTCGGACTGTACCAAAATAAACGTATCTACCTATTATTTTCAATTATATTCACATTGGCATAACGGAGAAGGACCTAACATGGTGGTCATAAAGGTCAACGTAAAATTACACAAAAGTAATCTACTTACACTAATCTTACTTAATATTATAAATGCGAAAGTTTGGATGGATGGATGTATGGATGGATGTTTGTTACTCAATCATGTCACAACGGCTGAACGGATCTGGATGAAATTTGGCACAGAGATAGATTATAGTCTGGAATAGCACTTATGCTACTTTTAACCCCAGAAAAATAAGAGTTCCCGAGGGAACAAAAAAATCTCAATTCACGCGGACGAAGTCGCGGGCATTAGCTAATTAAGTATATAATATAGCTTGGATTCAGATTAAATATAATAAATGCTCTGAAGATGGGCGTTGAGCCTTTTAGTACGTTATTATTTTTATATATTCTGTGCTTTGAGTCTTTCTGCATTTTCTGAAGTCGGCAAAGTTACAAAGATAGGGTCAACAAAACAAAGTTTAAGAAAGATAGCTTGGCTTACGAAACAAGGTACAAACAAATGGAAAAAATACTAAGAGCACGGCTCACGTGCGGTCTGGCGTATCGGGTGATGACCTTTACAATGATGTACGCTCATATTCCCATACCTAGGGTTGTCTAAACCATTTAACTGAAAAAAAAATCACGAATGCCTCAACGATATACCTTCTTCGCATGGCTAGGGTCTGGAACACTCTGCCTAAAACTGTGTTTTCCACCAGTTACAATCCGGGTATCTTCAAATCAAAAGAGCGCATCCCATCTAAGGCCGCATCATCACTTCCTATCAAGCGTACTTAATTAATTTTTAAAAAATGACAATTATGTGATTTCGTTCCGAGTGTATTTAGGTATTTGATTAGCTCTTTGGAGCTTCTTTTTTTCGGTATAAAAAACGTTTATCCTTTTTCGGTACATGCAACTTATTAGATTTCTAATTTCTTCCTCATTTTTACAAACCAAAAAGTCAAAAGAGGACAAGCCTCTGGGGGGAGGCTTTGGCCGTAGGTTCGCTAGACGTACCGCCAAGCGATTTAGTGTTCCGGTACGATGCCATGTATAAACCGACTAGGAGTATGGGTTCAATATAATTGCCATACCCCTAACAGGTTAGCCCGCTACTTACCATCTTAGACTGCATCATCACATGTCATCAGATGAGACCGCTGTCAAGGGCTATAGCCTATAACTTGTAGTGGAATTATAAAAAACAATCCTAACCAATATAATTATTCGCATATCTAATTCATTAAAAGTAAGTAGAGCAATCTCTATACTGCCATGCCTGGATAGCGACGACGACGTTTGGACGACTGGATAATTTGTAGTGCTTTTGAGAAAAATCTCAATTAATAAAGATTTTTTTTCTTTTTTTTTTTTTTTACTAAAATAAATATAAAATACGTACTTCTTTTAATAACAAGCAGACTTTCTCGGGCTATCAAAAATATCATTATTAAAATAACAGTAAATATTATGGAGTTTTGTCAACCCTATTTATGGTATAGCAGTTTATGAGCCAGCCAGACAAAGGGCTTTTTCTGCTCAGCAAGCATTATAAAAAATGCCTTTTTAACCTGTCTTCGATGAAGTGGTTAAACATTATTTATCTCCTCGATGCGATGCACTTTTAATTATTGTTTCTTTATTGTCTTCCTACGAGGCAATAACTTGATAATTCTGGTGGTAATTTTATTCTTGATAATTAGATTATTAATTAAATTGCAATCTATACTTATAAATAAAAATAAAATGAGCCTTTATTGCAGCGCTAAATTCGGTTTTACTAAATTTTAACTTAAAATATAACACTTAAATTATTCTGAGAATTGCTCTGCGGGTCCTTCGACCTATGCCTCCTCTAAATTTTTCCAGACATTTCTATTTGTGGCTAACCTTGTCCACATACTACCAATCAAGTTACCAATCTGTTACCTTCTTACAACCCAATTGATTTATTTTTATTCAACGCGATTTTTTGCATGGGTAGGTATAGTTGAGGACCTGGAGTGTGACATAGGCTACTTTTTATCCCGAAAAATAAATTAAAAAACTTAAACGGGTATCAGCAAGAAATAAATAAGTCAAGTCCTTAGTAAGAGGATCGTAATCCATATCCATACTAATATTATAAATGCGAAAGTGTGTCTGTCTGTCTGTCTGCTACGCTTTCACGGCCCAATTACGCAACCGATTGTGATGAAATTTGGTACAGAGATAGGTTACATCCCGGGGAAAGACATAGGCTACTTTTTATCCCGGAAAATTGAAAAGTTCCCGCGGGAATCAAAAAACATCAATCCACGCGGACGAAGTCGCGGGCATCATCTAGTTACTAATAATCTAAAAACCATTCAAATCGTTACCTACAAAGCATAAAAACAACATACCACATTAATTGGTCCCACTCGTCACTGGTCGTCATAGATCCTTACATTAAATCAAGATTAAATAGTATGATTTTAATTTTTTTTTCATTTGTTACAGGTATGTCAGATCCAGAAGCGTCAAGAGTTTCACCAGGAGAACTTCAGTCTTCACGCTGTAACAAACAGAAGCTTCTGGTTCCTGGTGCAATGTGCCTACCACTGAAAACCGTTATGCGTTCACGCAGTCATGGCCTAGTGCGTGTTAGGGGGCATACAACCATCGCATAAAGGCGTATTGTTTTAATATTGTTGACTTTCGTGTGTTAGAATTATAATCCTTATTTTGGGAACGTCAATTTGAGTAATATTGCTCAAGTATTGCTTTAAAAGCGTAGGCAGTATGGCCCCAGAACACGCTTATGATAGGGTTCCGTATCATGCTAGTTGTTTTAATGAAAAACTACTTACATCTATTATTTTAATAAACGGTAGATTTTTCCAAAAATTGTTAAGGAAACCTTTACAATGATGCCAATAATATGAGCTTCGTGTAGTATTAGCATACAATAGATAGTAGTACAGTTCAGTTTTATTACATTTCAAGGGATTCACATTATAAAAAACTGAAGTAATTCTACTTTAGTATAAGAATTTAGTTTAAATTTATTTTATAGTTAGTTATTTTTTCTTTGGATAACTATATTATTTATTAGGTAGGTAACTTCTATACACTTAAATAACATTAATAATTGATTATTTATAGATAAAATAAACTAAAATCTAAATTGAAAACTAAAATCTTAAAATTAATCCTCGTCGATGCCACCGCAGTGAACCATACCTATTAGTGCCCAAGATGCTGGCAGCATTGCCTCTTTGGATAACCAAACTTATTCTTTGGCCAAGGTAGCTGTCAGCTCTTGGATCCCCGGTAGTCTTGATAACCCTTTTTGATTAGTTAATCCATACTAATATTATAAATGCGAAAGTCTGTCTGTCTGTCTGTCTGTGTGTCTGCTACGCTTTCACGGCCCATCTGTTCAACCGATTTTGATGAAATTTGGTACAGGGATAGGTTGTATCCCGGGGAAGGACAGGCTACTTTTTATCCCGGAAAATTCAAAGGGTCCGCGGGAATCAAAAAATTATCTGTTCAACCGATTTCAATGAAATTTGGTACAGGGGTTGGTTTTATCCCGGGTAAGGACAGGCTACTTTTTGTCCCGGAAAATTGAAGAAATCCCGCGGGAATCGAAAAACTCTGTCCACGCGGACGAAGTCACCGGAATCATCTAGTTTGCTATATTTAGATTTTAGTTTATTAATTATTTACAATATTGTTTATTTAATTTACATAACATATTTCATAATATTTGATTATGAAATAAGTTGAAGTTGAATTTGCTATAATCCGCCACAGTAAGTAAATATGTGTTACCTATACTGAATAAAGCTGGGTTCAAATTGCTGTGTTGTGGTGTGGTGTGGTGCTATCTGTTGTGTCGGCGAGTGTTCATACTTATGTGGTGTGTCGTGTCGCTTTGTGGCGCGTTTTTGGATCATTCACAGTCCGTACCTACATTGTGGTGTAAATACATCTAAAATGTTTTTCTCAGAATCATCTAATAGCAACAGCGATTTTGATGAAGATATTAACTTTCTTGTATTGGCGAGTCTTCTTAAAAAAGAAAAAAGAAAAGGAAAGTTTATATAAGTTCTCTATAAGTTCGTCGGACATTTTTACGCAGTAGGATATCATTCATATGACCGTATCTGTCGCGATAACGCGTCGTACTGCTAGATACATAGTACATACTGCTGTGGCGTGATGTGGTGTGACAGATCCCCCACCACCACCACTGTGGCGCGACCGGGTGTCGAGCGATCGACGCCGCGACAGAAGCCGCCCCAACACATTGAAAGCGCAATGCTATATACTGATGTGAATCTAGCCATACTAAAAGTATGAAACTGATAGCATTCTGTCGCGCCACACCACACCACAACACAGTAATTTGAACCTAGCTTAATTAATTAATTGATTAATTATTTACTGTTTTTTATTTTTCTCTTCTCTTTTATATGGATTGTTTATTTGCTCTTTTATTTATATTGTTTATTTGTATTTTCTTTTGTTTTTGTCAAGATGGGTTTCTTTTTTTTAAATTGTTTGTTTGTTAGTGTTAGGTTATTAGGTATACTAGTGCATTCTTAGATGCAAATTATAAAAACTATAATATTTATTTGCACTTCTTGAATTTTTTTAACAATTTTTTGTCTAAAAATAAAAGTGTCTAAATATATAATAGTAAAAGATAAAGCTTAGTTATCACATTCAATTTTAAATTAATGTAAATCAAAAGCTCGTTTTTTAAAATATAGTATTTTTGCGTACTATGTACTTCTTCAACAGTATATAGTACGCAGACCCGAAATACAGTACAATACTATATATTATAGTACGGTTGGCAACCCTAGTTGTGGTGGGTATACCAATAAATATTATGAGTCTATGGGGCATAGGTACAACCATGAGCGGGTCCTGCAATCTTCAGCTAAGTTGTATTTCATTTCATACAGCCCTGACGCGCGACAAACTACTAATACATCATGCTGAACCTGTGGCATGCAGTTCATAGAGGCATAAAAGCACCGCTAACCCAAATAGATTATACGTCGATGCTCATTTTTAATCAAACAGCTAGAAAATAGGTATTCTGACTAACCAACACCTACCCTAGCCACAAAACATGTGCACGCCACTGCTGAACAGGATTGTGTGACCCAATGGCGTTTTACGGTCGTTCTCACCAAAATCTGATTGGTATTTTCATTTAATAGTTGCTTTAAAACACAGCGGATGTTCATCTCCAGCCAAAACAATGTAATAACAAAAAAAGTATTAATCCAAAAATTGTCAATCATTTCATTGAAAAGTATTTATTCGACATCACCTCCGTGGTGGGAATGAAATGCCGCTCACCCGGTCGGATGTAAGGGGCAAACAAAAACTTACCGTCGGGCCACGGCCCTGTCGCTAAGAGCGACGCTAATAGGTGTTAACAAGGTCATAGAATGCTTTGCATCTCTCTTAAACTCACTTTCAGGCTGTAGTTTCCAAGGATAACAGTCGTTGTCGCCGTCTAAACAAGGAGGGCGATTGTTTAAAAATGACAGCTACGATGTAACGGTCGCAATCGCCTCTGATTGGTTAAAATACTTCCACTATTGGCTAAAATCCATGGCCTAAAAAAATACCATACATTCAGCCAATCAAAACAATTGAGGCTAGCAATAATTGATGCAGGTTTTACATAATCGCCCTGCTGACGTGTACTGGTGACAACTATAGACACCATTATAATATGGTATTATAGAACACGCACGTGAAATTACTACTTTAAGAACAATATCTGCAAATGCGGTCAATAGGTATTGCTTAGTGGCCGTCCATCTCTTTCTCGGTACACGACTGAATAAATCTTTACGTATCCGGTTTTAAGCATCGTTTTGGGCTCTTAAGTAGTAAAAACTAGCACCTTGGGACCTTATCGGTTCAAAAATTAAGTGCCAGTACTATCACTTCGCAAATCATAATAATAAGCTATGTTGGTTACTCGCTAGTTCTTCTCCGGCACTCTTAATTTCAGATTTGATAGCATACCTAGAGAAAACCCTAGCATAGCTCACTCCATCGCTCGCTGAGTGAATCTGACCTTGTTCTGACCTACAGTACCAAATTTCCTTATCAATTCATTAGACCATCCATTGTCCACTTCGCTAGCTGCACAGGCAGCTGTGTTATGAGTAAGCGGTAGCGGTTATGTTCGTGGCCCCAAGATTACAGTGATTAAAAAACCTTATGAATAGAATTAAGAAAGTTGTTAAGCCGGGCGTAAGTCATTTCACCGCGCGAACAATAAAAACATTACCATAGACTAATGTGCATATACAGAGAAAAAGAAACACCTGTGGTTTATAAAAATGATTGGATTCTATCGACACATTTATTATAAAGTGAACCTCTAATATTTCAAAGTTTGATTTCTACATACCTAAAAATATACCCTACATAAAAGTTCATGCATAAACTCATATCAAATTTTTTCATGTTCATATGATTTTTATCCAAATAAACTTTTACAAGTGCTTTGAATCATCGAGTGTTTCCACTTTCTACCACTAGTTCAGAATGTTCTACAAAGAAAAACCATCGAGAAACTGGGCAAGAATTAAGATCAAGTGAGACGACATCTATCGGTATGAACTTAAATAAAATCAGACTCCCGATTGTTTAAGGAAATCGTAAACGTTTGTCAAACTGATAGTTATTATAGTTACTATAGTAACGGATAGTTATTATAGTAACGGATAGTTATTTATAGTTATTCGACCTGTTTGAGCAGTTCATAGTTGCCTGCGTGTCAAAAAGCATGTATGAACTCCTTAAACAGTTCGAGTAATACGTTTTAAGATGTCAAATGATTACGATATGCTTCGAAAATTGGGCCTCATAAAGAGAACTTTAAAATCTGTTCAGAATTTTCCGATGTAATTGCGCTTTTAAAAATGCCGACTTGGGGTCTGACCTACGGAGCGATTAAAATCGCTGAGCAAGAGGGCTGTTATTATTGTATTATATGGCATCATCATTTCAATGGTCATGTCGTCAATGTAATAAGAACCACCTGTGCGTAATTACTCTATGGCGAGCAGAGGATCCAGGAAATGCCACAAGAACAAAAAGCATCGAACAGGAAGTGCCGGGCAGGTGCGGGCTGTCCGTCCGTCTGTCCGGACTCCGAAACCTGAGACATTCCGTCTACCTACCCAGTAACCAGTACATCAAAGGTTTTACTGCGGCCGGGTTTTGTGCGAACTGCGAATATCTCTTGTTGTTTTTATATGAATAGCAAGCAAACGAGCAGGCAAGTGACCAAGGGACTTACGAGTACCTCTGATTCAGCAGGCGAAGCAAGAATATGTATAAGTACCTAAAGTTAGCTAAATATGTCAAATTACTCACGTTAGGATCAGACAGACACACAAATTTGCTTTTGTATTAATATGGGTCAAATTTCTTCTGGGGGAACCTAAATGCTTGGAAATAATGTCAACAAGTCTTCAGAGACAAGCTTTTAGTAACACCGATAAAAAATCAGCGATAAAAAATATTTTTCGGTCCATCCGAAATGGGTGAAATTTTATTTTCGCGCTTTCTGAAACACTTTACTCTCACTTAAACATAAAAATCTATAGCCATAGAGGTGTCATACACGTACTAGAGGTGGCGATATCCCGCAAAACGGCCTTAACTGATAAACAGGAGAATCTTTCTTGTCGCTCAAAAATTTGGCGCTTCACTAGCCCTTTTGGCACGTAAGGTATTCTTTCTGCGACTGTGCTTTTCATCAAATGGCGCGAAAGTGTCAGCCAATCAGAGACGTTTACGATCGCCATGTAGCTCAATTAGCTGCCAAGTCGTGAATTTTACTCGTCAATAATAAAAATCGCTCTTTTTTACATCTTACTTTTAACAAGAGTAATAGAGTTAAATATATTATGTTTATTAGCTTTTGACGAGTGCTGACCAAGAACAAAGGTGCGACAAAGTTTTTTTTGTCTCTATCAGTCCTTGAATTTCTTGTAAAAATATTTTATGTAGTTTTGATGGCGGCTTTTGGAAATCTTTATCTACAGACGCAGCGAGAAAGCGAGACAATCATTCTCTTTCCCCTTCTCGCTGCGTTTGTAGAGCTCGAGTTGATGTTGCATGGCATTTGTCTCTATGGTCTTTAACTCAATGGCTGTAGCTATAAAAACATAAGAGTTGCACATAAACATTTCTTTTGAATGCGTTTCGATTCTTCATTACCGCATAAAAATGGAAAACGAACTATAAAAAATAATAACGACTTTTTAAATAGGAGCGTTTCGATCGTACTTTGTTGTAAGGAAATAAAATTTCAATAAGAAAAATGCGATTGCAAACAATTCGTAAAATGGGTCGAAGTGAATTTGCTTATTACAATGTTGCAAAGAGATAAATGTAAATAGCAGTTACCTGATTCAAGTTTCAACCGCGTACAATTTATGTATTTATTGGAATGTTCAGAATTATTTCTGTTGCCAAAATGCAAGCTGCAACATTACATGTCATCATCATCATCATTTCAAATCTCTCTAGTACTGAACACCAGTATCTCTCAGGATAAGAAGTCTTTGACCATAGTTCACCCCGCTGGTCAAGTGCGGACTGGTAGACTTCACTAGAGATATTTATGTAATTTTGTAAAACGCACGTAAGTAATTTAGAAGTCCATCAAATCAAATAATCAAATAAATATTATAAATGCGAAAGTTTGGATGGATGGATGTATGGATGGATGTTTGTTACTCAATCACGCCACAACGGCGAAACGACTCTGGATGAAATTTGGCACAGAGATAGATTATAGTCTGGAATAGCACAAAGGCTACTTTTTATCCCGGAAAATTAAGTAGTTCCCGCGGGAACCAAAAAACCTCAATCCACGCGGACGTAATCGCGGGCATCAGCTAGTCGTCCATACATTTCATGTATCTTTTGGTCAGAGTTCTGATAACTGATAATTAGGTAGTGTGGTTAGTTAGAAGAATCCTCTTTGTAAAAGATAGTGTGAATGTGGAATCCAACTGTTGATTGGGGGTAGCGGGTATGTCGACAAAAACAGTATTAACCAAACAATGCCTGCAGGTGCAAAACACGTCTGCCCATCACGATAATTGTACACATACTGCGCCAGAGGATCGATTTATTTCGAATATGGAACAAAAAGCCGGCCAATCAGGCACAGATGTTATGGGCTCGTGCGCCAGCGCATGCCTAACGGATTGTTTTTTATTGTAAACGTTCCCATTTGAAATTATACGTCCATTACTGCTTTTCAATTGCTCGATCTAGATTTTTTGCTTTTGAACATACATTGGTTAGGGAAGTCAGTCTGATAGGGATAATTTTCCTGAATAGGTAAGTGCAATAGCTGTGTTCTCAGGTGTTTTACTAGAATTTTAAATTGCCTTGTTATTTCGATGTACCTAGGTAAAACATCACAATCTTTTTTTTAGCCAGTAGATATCCACTGTTGAGCACAGGCCTTCCCTGGTGAGTGCCACCATACCCTGACCTCAGCCAACCTCATCGAGCCTTGGTTCTTCTGCCGATATCTTCATTTTGGATAGCCTTCAGGAAAACGGCTTATGAAGTTAGCTCTCTTCAAGCTGGGTGAAGAAAATCGTAGGTTGAGGAATTCCATATTTCTGTATTTTTTTAGTAGGTACCCAGTAAACCCCTAAATATTAGTTGTGTAGGGAATAGGGATAGGTAGTATTCGTGACAATTTTCCCAGATTTGTAGAAGTTATTCAGGGTTTTCCCCAGTGAACGACAACTTTTAATCGTACTTAGGTTGTCCCAAAAACATGTGTAGGTATGATTAACAATTTTTATATAATCTGATAACCCTGGTTTTGGAGTCCAGTTTTTCACGACTCTTTCTTTGAATTATTGCACTCCTGTTAGCGACAGGTGCGTAGCGGAACAATATATAAACCGATGTTAATTAAGTCTTTATGTTGCCAGTTAATTAAAATTGAATGAGAAATGTTTTATTCAACCCAGCTTTTTATTTAGTTGGATAAAATCTTGAAGGAAGTCGTGAAGATGATTTCATTCTTAATTGTGGAAAAAAATAAACTGTAATGTACCTAACTGTACTTACAAGTTCTCAATCAATCAATCAATAGAGTCCGCTGCTGTCCATAATGGTCTAGCCCCACTTGAGATGAACAGAGCAGCGCGGCACGTACGGGGCCGCGTCGCGCATTGCATATCCGTGCCGCGAGATGCAATGCGCGAAATAATTCTTGCCGATACAGGCCGCGCCATTCCTCTAGAATGGGGCTAGACCTTTTATCTCTACCCAAACTGAAAACCAAAATAATCACAGTTGTGTAAAATTCTTACTTTATATTCTTTTTCATATTATTCATATGATTCTTCAACACTATTAAAAATATAAAGTAGACTTACCACAATTGGATAATAGTATCGAACAGTTATTACCTAACAAAGCCATGAGATAATATTAGTTTTCGCACTAGTGCGGTAATATGATGGCCCACACACAAAACACGAAGCTATTTGGATGCAGTCATCTTTGTTGAGGTATTTTATAAATAGTATAAAAGTCTTGTGTGGTGGTGCATGTGAGTGGTGGTGGCATTGCTTGCTTGGGAACTTAGCTTTCTTGCTTGGTTGGGAAGGTAAACGGTGCTTCGCTTGTAACTGCATGCTTGACCATACAGAATTTTTTTCTTTTGGCGGATTATAGCAAAATAATTGTATTCTTTTCTTGCTAAATCATGAACTTCCGCAAAGTAACGACTGATTCTATCCAATATTTTATAAATAGTGAGCACGATAGCTTATTACAAAAACTATTTTTCTTACTAACTACATGACATAGGTACTAACTCGCACGAGTTTGCTATGAGTTATTTATTGTAGAAAATATTATTTTCTTTTTCATATTTTACGGTTTGTATAACACGAACTCGAATCGCGTTCCATTTTCACCAATGCCAAATGAGTTCTGTTATTTATGTCCTGATTTTCCACCTTCATATCCTATAAATCATTAAGATTATGGTCACAACTCACAACACTCCAATCGAAGACGACGTTTCACTCGAAACACGAACTCGAATCACGTTCCTTTTTCGCTCCAAAATGCCAAATGAGAGATAAAATCGCTACTTCCTTCAATAAAATATTTTAATGGGAAGTCAATTTTATAAAGCATTCACTCTTATTTGTACGCTCTTTCATGGAAGAGATTTTATCGCGAAGATTCGACTGTATCGTCACGTAAGAAGAACGCCAAGTCAGGTTTTAACACATTTCGAGACGTAAAATATATTTTATTTTATTATTTCCAGATATTTTTTGTGATTAATTTCTTATGACTGTAAGATGGTATCAGATTGTGAATGTTCTACTTTCTGTAATGTTTTTGGATTTGAATGTTTCCAAGAGTTTATTTTTACACGACTGCAAAAAACGACTGTTGTCTACTGTTAGGTATGTTTATATGTATTTACGTATGTAACTTTCTTTATTCCACCATAACTTCTAAATGCCTGAACAGATTCGGGTGTACCTATGAGGTGTCCCGGGTCGGGTCATAATGAGTGTTGGGTTTTTCTGACTAGAAATTCTCAGCACTAGCCCGGAGTCAGGAAGTTGGCGGTGTTTCACCCCCGTGCCTCGGAGAGCACGTTAAGCCGTCGGTCCCGGTTATTATCACTAACATGATAATAGTCGTTAAAGCCCGCCAACCCGCATTGGAGCAGCGTGGTGGGTCTAAGCTCTAATTCCCGCTCTCCTATGAGAGTGGAGGCCTGTGCCCAGCCGTGGGACGTTAATGGGCTGTAGTGGTAGTGGTGGTGGTGGTGGTATGAGGTGTCGTTAAAATTTTGTTACATCCTCCCGAGTGACACTGGCTATAAATATACAAAAAAATCAATAAAGCATGCTATGACAGTTTTTTTCGTGGTCGTAGAATTCTCCCTAATTGCAATGGACACAAATTATACCGGACTAAATAACAAGTGTATTAATAAGTGGTAAATATAACAATAATGTGTCTATTGCACGAAAAGGAGTGTTTGTGTTGACCCAAAAACGCCTATGTCCCGGGAGGACTTACGTAGTGATACAATATATACCTACCTATTATGCGCTGCATCGTAATTACCAAATATTGTGATCAGTTTAATAATAAAACATTAGTTGTAATCAATGAATATGTGCCCGTTTTTAGTCTATTTTAAACAGGATAAATAGTAGATTATTCACCACGGGGGTAATGCGATGTATTATGTCACGGGCGCCGGGATAAATCCCAAGCGGAACGAGGGATTTTAGAGTAACTCCCGAGCGTAGCGAGGGTGTTGCATCTAGAATCCTGAGAGTAGCGCGGGAATTAGGGGCGCCCAAGATTAATACAGCATTACCCCTACGGTGAATACTCTACTTTTCACACCTCGCGATACAACCACTTCTTTCAGCTGGCGTGGCCTACTCGATTTGACAAACAAATGTCGTCAGTGTGAATCTAGTGGGCCACGGCTTCGGTTTTCGAAAATCGAGTTGGCCGCGCCTGCTGAGAACACATTCTGTTTACCGAATTTAGACTTTATGCATATAGCAATAAGAATTATGAATAAAACCTCTTTGGACTGAATATAATTTCCTTCAGATCTTGCTTCAGATGCGCGATGATTCTAAATTCAAATCACATTATAACCCTAGGGAATAATGGATTTCAGTACAACATTATAACCCTAGGGATTTAATGTCTTACTTTAACCTTAGATAACAGGCCATGTAATAAGGCGTTGTTTAGCGAGTGGTGTGAAAAATTATTTTAAAACACGACTGTCATATTTTTTTCTTTCAAAAGAAATGTATAGCCATTGTCGCTCGGGATGGTGGAAGAATGCTAACGATACCCCAAAGTTCCAAACATCTAAATCTTTTCAGGAATTTAGAGATTATGATGGAATAAAGAAACATAATACATACCTACATGAACCCAGAAAACATTACAGGCAGCAGGGTAGTCCTATTTTTAGGGTTGCGTACTTGAAGGAAGGTTTGCAACCCTTCTTTATTACTAGCTGATGCCCGCGACTTCGTCCGCATAGAAGAAATTTTTTCAAATTCCCACGGGAAATCCTTAATTCTCCTTAATAAAAAGTAGCTTATGTCACTCTCCAGGACCACAACCTATATAAAAAATCACGTCAATCCGTTGCTCTGATGCGTCGTGATTGAAAGACAAACCACTATATTGATTAAGTTCACTTGTTATTCGTATGAAAGTAGCTTGAAAGAACAGATTAAAAAGTATTTTCAAGTAAGTAAGTATGTAAATTGTTACTTTGAATACGAGATCAAGTTACAAAACATAACCTATCTAAAAATAAATTGAGACGAGAACGAACTCAGAAAAATGCGTTTATCTTTTTAACGTGTTGTGTTTTGTAGGTTTTTTTTTCGTTTCATGTGTTAATTAACTCGTTATTCGACTATTTTATTTAAATTGCGGTTCGATTTGAAACGGCCATCTTAAAGCTCGTTAGCGATTGAAAAATAAAATTGGCGATTAAAACCAACGACCTCAATTTACATAGACGGGCCCTGTCGAACAAAGAATGTGGACTTATGTTTGACAACGCCATCTAGTCTGAAAAGCGGGAACTTGCTTGCAACATATGCGCCATCTTGAAAACGTATGACTCGGTCATAGATTAGTACAGATGCGCTTGTCGAAAATAATACCTACATGAGTGTACTCTCTGAGGTAAACGATAAATGTTAGTATGACGTTGTTATTTTTACCACTTTTTTGTTACCAATTTTATGGAAAACCATTGAACCGATTATTATGCGGTTTTTTGCATTAGATATATATAGCTTGTGAGAAGGTTCTTAGATATATTTAAAGGTCAAAGTCCACACAATGGGGCGCTGCAGTTCGTCGTGGGTTTTTTTAATTTAATTATTTGTTAATTGTTGATACTGAAGTTTTGTCGAAAAATTGACAGAAATAAAGTCATTTTTAGGGTTGCGTACCAAAATGATAAGAAAACAACCCTTGTGGTGCGACATGACTGTCCGTCACACTTAGCATAATTCGGTAACTACTAATGCAAAAAACTTGAAATTTAAAATTTTAAATAACAGCTAAAATAGTTTAAAATAATCCTCGCCAAACCTTATTGCAAATGAAAGAATTCAAAAATAATTATTAGTACTATTATAATAAAAAGGGGTTGGAATGGGAGAGGTGTAAGAGTACTAATGGATCGAGTCACAGAAAAATACTTCATTTGAAATTATTTTATTTTATACATTTCTAAGTATGCTACTTGCCATCAAAAGAAATATTAAAAGTTATTTTGAGATAAATCACTTACACAGTGTGCATTTAAAAATACGATTAAGTAATAAACACTTGTAAGTAGGTAGATGTACATAATAGGTACTGAACAACTTTTGTTCAACGAAATAATAAAATTCTGAATTTTGAATTAACTATTTATTTTTCATCAAATATCAATCAATCAAATCAAAAATAATAATATATAATATATAATATAAATATTATAAATGCGAAAGTTTGGATGGATGGATGTATGGATGTATGGATGTTTGTTACTCAATCATGCCCCAACGGCTGAACGGATCGGGCTGAAATTTGGCACAGAGATAGATTATAGTCTGGAACAGCACATAGGCTACTTTTTATCCCGGAAAATTAAGGAGTTCCCGCGGGAATCAAAAATCCTCAAACCACGCAGACGAAGTCGCGGGCATTCGCTAGTACAAAATAAAAATTATCAACTTTAATAAATAAAAACCTTTTATTTATTGAAGTTGGTTAAACATTAAACTCACGTCAATAACTAATTTTATCATATTATTACAATAGCATAATATTGCGTCTCGGAAGGTATTAATGCCTACTGTCCGTTCTGCCCATCTATGCATTAACTAATCTTGGTTGCATTTTTTTTATCGTACTGGACTGGACTATTCTAGGGCTGGAACCCAAAGCCGTAAGGCCAGTTAGTAAAAAAAAAAATATCATACAGTTTGCCGCGGAAATTAAATGATTGCGAAATGGATAAAAATATTAAATAGGAAGATTAAATAACGTTTTCTTGGAAATGTATAATTATGAATTGAAACACTTACCTTAAAATAAAAATAATACAGTGCCAAACTAATAAGACTTTAGATGTTAACTTAATAACAAATTATCTACACGATGAGCGACCGTGATCGCGCTACGACGGGGACAAAGACAGGCTTATGACAGGTTATAGGAGCGCGCTCTCATAGTTGGTCGCCCGCCATTTTTCTATGAAAGGGCCCATCTAGTACTTACATATATATCGATGATTAAAACAGAAAAGTTGTTAAAATAATGAAAATAAAAGTCTCATAGGCTAAGATTTTTGAGTCTCACCTATGGAGTCTAACATTACGTAAGTTTTAGTAAAAACTGGAATTTTTTTACAGTTTAGTCTTAAAAAGTTTTTTTTTTTTTAATTCGTTAAAGGCTTACGCTTGACCTAAATGACACCAGGGAAGTGATTATGCGGCCTAAAATTGGACGTGCTTGACTAGAAGATGCCTATTCACTCTTGATTTAAAGATACCCTGATTGTAATCGGTGAGAAACACAGTTTTAGGTAGAGTGTTCCAGACCCTAGCCATGCGAATGAGGAATGAAGACGCAAAGCGTTTCGTACGTGATGGATGGAACGTCGACGACATATCGTCGCTTTTCCTACGAAAGGACCTAACTGACATCGAGTTAATTGTTCAGGGCAAGCGTTTTTCGGTTTCGTGCTCAACTATATTGTCCACAGCTTGCTCAAATAAAGCTATATTAAAATTAAAAAAATATTCTTATAATCTGTGAATCAAGGCCTTTTTGCAAGTAGGAATTGTCTTATTTAAATGTGCGTATTCATTTAGGTAAAAATATTTAAAACAGTTACGCCACTTCATAAGAACTTTGTTTTTCTGAAAAATTAATTACTTAGGAGATACGACTGTATTTTTTACTGAATAATTAAATCACATTTAATTCAAAATAATTTGTTTTTTATATCTTTATATATAATAATAATTAGGATAGTTTTAAATCATTTTTTGACTGAAAGTTTTTGGATTCGTACTATTTTGGATTTTTTTACTGCCCAAGGTTTTATACATTTTTTGTCACCAATTTACATAAATTTTTAACTCTATTAGTTAATGTCTAAGGTATTCCGTCGCAATCAAAATTCAGACGTAAGTGAAAACCCCATTTTTATTCAATATATTCTAGTTCACACTAAATGACGTATTTTCAGTTACGTCATAGTTGATAGATTTTTATTTAGCTGATCAGTAAATAAAAATCTTTCTAATAGCCCTAAGTATAAAATACGTACACTTAGTATGATTTCCTTTTCGCAAATGAGCATATACGCCATACTTACCGATTGTCCTAGCCAGTAAACGGTAAAAGATATGAAAAAGTCGATAGGACAGATCGACAGAGAATCAAAAGTACATTATTATGATGTATTTAGTGCAGTTACGTCAAAAGTGTCAGATAGGTCCTTTCGTAGGAAAAGCGACGATATGGGTGGAAGCTCATACGGCGTCTTGCGGTACGATGGTAGAAAGGTGAAGGAGGTACAAGATCGAAAAACACCTGAGCACACTCACCGAAATATATCCAAACTTCCATTCTTAATATTATAAATGCGAAAGTGTCTGTCTGCTACGCTTTCCCGGCTCATATTTTTAATAGATTTTGCTGAAATTTGGTACACAGGTAGGTGATATCCCGGGAAGGACATCCCAGGCTCCACAACATCATACTAATATTATAAATGCGAAAGTGTGTTTGTTTGTTGGTTTGTCCTTCAATCATGCTGCAACAGAGTAACGGATCGATGTGATTTTTTGCATGAAGACCTGAAGAGTGACATAGTCTAGTCTAGCCTTTTTATCCCGGAAAATTAAGGAGTTCCCGCGTGAATCATAAAATCTTGATCCACGCGGACGAAGTCGCGGGCATCAGCTAGTACCTTATAAAATACCGAATGTTTGAGCAAAGTATAACAGAAAGGCCACAATCACACACAGCGACACCCGCCACGCGACCGACCCGCGGCCGCGTTCTGTGTGTTGTCGTTCATATAAATACAAGGAATTCAACCCGCCGCGCACCCGAGCCGACGCGCGCCCGCTCCCTGTGTGTTTTGCCCTTTAGGGTTTAGCAATTACCTTGTAAGTAAAGCGCGCCCATTTGCAATACCTATCTCTGTTTAACCCTGGTGATAAGACGCCATTACCGGTCCGCCATATTTTATACACGGGTTTAAGTACCCGATAAAAGGTACTTCAGTATTGTATTTAATGTATCAAGATCTGAAGGGCTATGATTATTTATTGTTGACTAGCTGATGCTCGCGGCTTCGCCCGTGTGGTCTGAAGTTTACTGATCCCTGCGGGAACTCCTTAATTTTCCGGGATAAAAAGTAGCCGATGTCACTCTCAAGGTCCTCAACAATACCCATGCCAAAAATTACGCCGATCCGTTGCTCTATTGCTGCGTGATTGAAGGACAAACCAACAAACCAACAAACAAAGTGACTTTCGCATTTATAATATTAGTATGATGCGAGAGTTGTATTTGTTTGTTGGTTTGTCCTTCAATCACGATTTCAAAAAAACTTAAACCACGCGGACGGAGTCGCGGGCATCAGCTAGTTTATAATACATACTAGCTGATGCCCGCGACTTCGTCCGCGTGGAATAAGTTTTTTAAATTCACACGGGAACTCCTCAATTTTCCGGGATAAAAAGTAGCCACTCACTGGTCACTCTCCAGGTCCTCAACTATACCCATGCAAAAAATCACGTCGATCCGTTGCTCTGTTGCGGCGTGATTGAAGGACAAACCAACAAACCAACAAACAAACACTTTCGCATTTATAATACTTATTAGGTAGTATGATTAGTATGATAGTATGATTAGCTGATATGATTACACTACTACTATAATGATAAGCGCCTATGCAACTTTGTATGTATTTAATTTACCTGCCTCCTTGGTTCAGTGGTTAGTATGATTGCTGTCTTATGATTTAGAGCTAATTATTTCATTTTAGTTATGAGATGGTGAACAACTTATTTGGCCTTACTTGATGCCCACGATTTCGTCCGCGTGGATTGAGGTGTTTTTGGTTCCTTAACCTCATAATCTCTGTGCCAAATTTATATTTTATCCAGATCCGTTGAGCCGTTCTGGCATAATTGAGTTAAAAACATCCATCCATCCATATAGATTAGTGATATACCAGATATACTTAGGTCTTAGAGCGTCTAATGTGTGAACATTAAAAGTCAATCAGCTCTCTTGCTGGGCCACTATTTATAAGTTTCGCAGAACAATTGTTGAGTCAGGGGACCGGAATAACGCCTAACATTGTACCGTGTCGGTTGCTTGAAGAACTAATAGGCAACTTGTTAATAGAAATTATGGTAAAGAAACAAGGCTATTTATCTTAAGACTAAATTTATTCAGTAAAACCTAAGATTTACGAAATTTTATGAGAAAAGTCCACTTATATCTGTGACAAAATTGACAATCATTAATTTCTGACTTCACACTATTAACATTAATTTGGTAAATCTTAGATCGGACACGGTAAAGTCCGAATTACAATTATTATAATATACTACCTGATGCCCGCAACTTTGTCCACGTTAAATAAGTTTTTTAATTTCCGTGAGTAAATTCGTCAGACTCGTCACTTAAAAACCGGCCAAGTGCGAGTCGGACTCGCGCACCGAGGGTTCCGTACAAACATGTAGTAAGTTTTAAATTATTAAAAAACACGTTTATTGTATGGGGACCCCCCTTAATATATATATTTTTTTAATTTTTAGTATTTGTTGTTATAGCGGCAACGGAAATATTACATCATTTGTGAAAATTTCAGCTTTCTAGCTATCACGGTCTATGAGATACAGCCTGGAGACAGACAGACAGACAGACAGACAGACAGACAGACAGACAGACAGACAGACAGACAGACAGACAGCGGAGTCTTAGTAATAGGGTCCCGTTTTTACCCTTTGGGTACGGAACCCTAAAAATTGTGACTCTTTACCTATTACCGTATCTGTAGGTATGCCTTAGTATAAATCTATAAGTATTGTGTCAAACCATATTTAAACGTTGTACTCGTACGCATAAACAGTTTTGATTCCGTGTTCGGTCTGTGAAACGCTGATTGGTTTGGAACGGAATTAGTTCCACACACAGACGCGACGTGTAAACAGAAGTGCATTTGCGTTTGCTGCAATTGAGGCGAACGGGCAACTGGCGAGGCGAATTTACATTTCACACAAACTCGAAATACTGTGCACTTATTGAAACTCTTTTTAGTAAATTTAACGACTGGAATCGAAAAGATACTAAAACAAAGATTTTAATCGAAATATTCATTTACAATGTGTGCTTCCGAAATTTCTTGAAGTTACTACAAGTTCAGAATGTCTTAGTCTTAACCAGAGAATCAAAATATGTAAAAGGAAAAGTGAATGACTGATCTATCGACGCACAGCTCAAATCACTGGACGAAACGGGCTGATATTTGGCATGCTACTCGTAGATAGCTATGATGTAGGCATGCGCTAAGAAAGGAATTTTGAAAATTTTACAAATATGGGGGTAAAATAGGGATTTGAAATTTGTTATAAGCTATAAGCGCGGGCATAAGCTAGTACTTAATATAGTAGCTTTTGAAGAACCTGCCGTATTTAAATGTGTGTCTCTGTGTGAATTGCCTAAAAAAAAGTGTTTATTGACCATTCATACATGAATGACGAAAAAGAGTTTGTTAAAGTAAAATAGTTCTGTTTCTTTAATCTTTGCCTATTGACAAGCGCTGCGTGGCAATTTACAGGACATGCACTCACGTCACGTGTAGGTCAGGGATTTTTCTAGGGTTGCTATTGTGAGCATACAAGTCCATGAATATTTTCTATCATTTTGTTACTTTAATTTTGTAATTCTATTACAAAATCACTATGTTTTTATTGGCGCTGCAAAATATAATAACCTACAAGGTAAGTATCTACTTTTGAATAAAATTAAGTGATAGAAATTTGAGGTTGATTAATCAGATCTTTAACGATATCTAGTCCAGATTTTGCTCATTATAAAATTGTGCGCGGGTTTTGTATGTATATGTAATACTAGCGGCGGGCGACTACGTCCGCGTGGTTTGAGGTTTTTTGGTTCCCGCGGGAACTCCTTAATTTTCCGGGATAAAAAGTAGCCTACGTCCTTCCCCGGGATACAACCTATCCCTGTACCAAATTTTATAAAAATCTGTTGAACAGATACATTTGTTTGATCCCCCCGGGAACTCTTCAATTTTCCGAGATAAAAAGTAGCCTATGTGCTATTCCAGACTATAATCTATCTCTGTGCCAAATTTCATCCAGATCCGTTCAGCCGTTCTGGCGTGATTGAGTAACAAATATCCATTTGAGGTATTTTGGTTCCCGCGGGAACTCCTTAATTTTCCGGGATAAAAAGTAGCCTATGTGCTATTCCAGACTATAATCTATCCCTGTGCCAAATTTCAGCCAAATCCGTTAAGCCGTTGGCGCGTGATTGAGTAACAAACATCCATACATCCATACATCCATCCAGACATCCATCCAAACTTTCGCATTTATAATATTTATAATTATTAATTATTAATTAATTAATAATTAATTATTTGAATATTTGAATTTGATATTTGATTCTAAAATTTAAAATTCGTTAATCAATTTATTTAATGGTTTATATAATGTAGTTTGTATAAAAACTATTACTTACTTGTAACTTTAAAAGTTTAAAAAGTACTTCGTTTTGTTCTATTGTTTTGTATTTGCTATTTTAAAGAAAGTAGCAGCCCTAAATGTCAGGTCACCGTGCCGACTGCCGGGTGTCTTAATAGAATTATCGTGCTCTCTTGTTCCGCATTTATGATTGTGGGAACTTAGATTTGCATTGAATGGTACATCTGTTTTTGTTGTTCTCTATGGCACAATAATCTAGGGTGATTATAATGTGGTTTGTTTGAATACTTATATATTACATTATTACTATTAGTTCATATTGTACCGAGAAGAAGAATTTTGAAAGTGAAGCAACTTGATGAATATCGGTACCCAGCCCCCCGATTGTGTAAGGAAATCGTAATCGTAATCGTTTGTCAAACGTATAATAGGAATGATGACTGATTTTGAAAAATGGTCAGGGGGGTTACTGCCACTGCTTAGAGCAATATTAAGTATTATGTTATTGTTGCGACAAATCCTACCATCACGTCCCAAAAATAAGCTTATTAACACAATGTTTTCCTGAGCAGTTTTGTGACGTCGCGATGCAAATCATTCGCTCAATTCGTACCACCAAGTGTTTTTTAGGAGCTAACATTCTTGTTTTACGTATGATTTACGTCACATTTAGCAATCTTAAAAAAGTTACTTTCTTGCGACGGATCAACGACGGATTGACTTTGTAAACAAAGAAATAGGAAATTGTGAGGTGTTCCAAGTGAATATTCCACTGGATTAAACTAAGATAATGAAATTTAACTTTATAAAAGTGAGTTATAGAATTTTCCAAAAGGTATTAGGTAAATTGAAGAATCAGGCACCCAGGGCAGTGGAGCTATACTTGGAGTAGGTATTCCTAAGTGCTCAAATCAGAAATGAGGAGATCCGTAGATACCTACGGATTTAATACTTCGAAGAACCGACACCGACAGACGTTTGGGTCGCACGGTGCTTGAATTTCGGCCTCACACTGGAAAGCTCAGCGTTGGACAACCCCCCGCTAGGGGGGGCAGACGATCTCAAGTGTGTAGCTAGGAGCCGCTGGAAGCAAGCAGCACAAGACCGTGCCCTGTAGAGATCCAGGGTAGGGGTACAACAGTTAATTAAGTACCTACCTAGTTGAAGCCAACCTCACAAGCAATTACCAGAAGTTTCTACAGATACAACTAGACATTCTCTGCCAAGGCGGGGGAGAGGAGGATGATGAGACATGCATCATCGAAGAGCGGTACCTAGGACTCTGCTCTAAGATCAGGAAGCTTAAACGTAGGTACAGCGGAGCAGGAGGGACATTGCGCCAGTTCTACGTGTGTCAAGCAGCGGGTTCATCTTCCTCCCATTATCATCAAGCCCTACAATGGGAAGGACATAAGTGGATACAAGAAGTTTATAGATTTGTTCAGTACAGTGATAGACAAAGATAGAAAATTAACAAGCGTTGAAAAATTATGTTATCTTAAAACTTTATTAGTCGCTGAACCACTTCAACTTTTAGAAGGTTTGCTGGTATGTGACAAATCTTACAGATCTGCAATTGACCTACTAAGTAAAAGGTATGATAACATCTCATTGTTAATAAATATAATCACATAAACATCTTGTTTATGTGTAAAGTATTTATCTGTCTATCTTGTTGGATTTACCTACTGTTAAAAAGCTCACAGTTTTCATGATATTGTAAGCCGTATTAGGCAGCATACATCAGCTTTAGAAAACTTGAAGCAACCCGTTGTGCAGTGGGGACAGGATATAGGTATATAATAGCACCATTGAATTCGAAGTTGACAATCCCAAAACATCAGTTAAATGGTGCTCTAGTACTCAGTAACTTGATGACTAAAGTTTCTTATATATTTCCAGATATTAAAAACATCAGCTTATTTAATTATGGTGGCATGGGCCCAGATTATTTACAAAATAAGAGTAGGTACTTATAAGTAATTTTAAATATTTGTTTATAATTGAAATTCCATTACAACAAAACTGTCATAGTGCAGATTTAAAGTTTTGTCCGAGTAATATTTATAGTCTTGATGTTTTACCTATCTATACAAAATATTCAAGTTTATTATAAATTGCAGCAAGTCTGTTACATGTTGAGATTTGTTAAGAAATGTAAAGGAAATTCCTTCAATACAGGTTTCATCTCTGCAATGGAAATGAAGAATTCATTAGGTACATACCTACAGTTATAAAAGGACTGCAGTATATTTACTTCAGTGATGAAATAAGATGCTTGCAGAAAGGTCAAAATGTAACATTTCACATATAGCCCTTACATCCTTTTTTAGATAAAGTTGGTTTGATAAGAGTAGGTGGGCGGTTGCAAAATTCTTCACTTTCCTTTGAAAAGAAGTTTCCTATGATATTACGTTCATAGTAAGACTTATTAGCCTGTAATTGTAAGCTCCATGACAGGGCTATATTCAAGGTGGTAGTACTGCTAGTGGATGATGACACTACCTTATACAATGTAGTTAGCTTCTCGTAGGACTTCTGAAGTGTAGGTCCAGCTTCACTGGTCTACGATGCCAAAAGAGCCACTATACATATACTTGTTAAAATATTAAGCTAAGGTTTAGGTTAAGTAGGTAGATTAAAAAGTCTTAAGCATAAAATATATTATGTAATATATTATGAAGTAATGTTATTTTGTTACCTTTAGTTAATTTACTAAGGTTATTACTTACTTGTGTCATGTTAAGTTTACTTACTTCTACAACTGCTTATGTACCTATCCATTGAATGCTAGTGTGAACTAACTTTCACAATTTATGTAGCCGTTTATTTTTCTATTGAATTAGCCTCTATAATTGAAATAGTTATTTATTTTAATAAGGTGAGCACAGAACGACATGTTAATTCAAACATGAACTTCCTACAATGATATTACAATAGGTACATGTATGAAATGTTAAATCAAGCAAGTTTATAAATCAATTCTGTTTAAAATATAATATGAGTTACAGTATATTAAAATTACATCAAAAAGCCCTTTTTAGGGTTCCGTACCAAAATGGTAAAATGGAACCCTTATGGTGCGACTTTCTCCGTCTGTCTGTCCGTCTGTCCGTCTGTCCGTCTGTCCGTCTGTCCGTCCGTCACACTCGATTATTTCAGTAACTACCGAAGCTATCGACATGAAATTTGGAATAGTTGTGTATATTAGTGGCCCAAAGACACTGGAATTAAAAAAAATTGGAAGTTATTTTTGTTCTTATTTAAAAAGGGGGGAAAATCTGAGGGTTGAAATTTAAAAGTGAGATAACTGTACTGTGTGGGGTATCATATGAAAGGGTTTACTTTGTACATTCTAAAACAGATTTTTAATTATTTTTAGTTATGATAGTTTTTGATTTATCGGGGAAAATGTCTAAAAAAATACCGTTCCCCCCCCCTTATCTCCGGAGTTTACCAATCGAAAAATTTGAAATAATTATGGTCAATAGGAATTTACGTTAAATTTACAGGAAAACTATAGCCAATGCTCTAACTAGCATAGTTTTTTTGATATTAACAATAAACCTCTACAAACAAAGTTAGTCTTGCGGTTCATTAACAAAGGTAATTATTTATTAATAATGGTACGGAACCCTTCGTGCGCGAGTCCGACTCGCACTTGCCCGGTTTTTTTACTTGATGAGAGGATGAGACACTTTAAGTATTTTAAAAAACAATAATATACATAAGGTATAATGATTTAATTTCATTAACAAACAACCCTAACTTCAACAGTAACTAGCTAAAGCCTGCAACTTTGCCCGTATGGATGAAGGTTTTTTGGCTCCCCCAGGAACTATTTAATTTTCCAGGATAAAAAGTAGCCTTTGTGTTATTCCAGACTATAATCTATCTCTGTTTCAAATTTCATCAAGATCCGTTCAGCCGTTCTGGTACGATTGAGTAACAAGCATCCACCCATCTATCCTTTTTTTTTTTTTATCCACTACAAGTTAGCCCTTGACTGCGATCTCACCTGATGGTAAGTGATGATGCAGTCTAAGATGGTAGCAGGCTAACCTGTTAGGGGCATGGCAGTTATATTAAACCCATACCCCTCGGTTTCTACACGGCATCGTACCGGAACGCTAAATCGCTTGGCGGCACGTCTTTAGCCGGTAGGGTGGTAACTAGCCACGGCCGAAGCCTCCCACCAGGCCAGACCAGGGAAAATTCAGAAATTATAAATTCCCAAATTGACCCTGCCGGGGATCGAACCCGGGACCTCCGCACGTTAAGCGAACAGCGCTACACACTGCGCCACTGAGGTCGGAGGTCCATTTTATAATATTAGGTATAGAAGTACGTATTAAAATAATTCAAATGAAAAAGTATATGTAAAAATCGATAAATTTATTATAGATACATAGCAGTTAACTTTAAATTTACAATAACTAATTCAGTCACATTTGACTAAACATAAACTGATTTAAACTAGGTATAATTTTCAGTTAAAAGTTTCACTTGACTGAGGATATCCATTGAGAAAAGCAATGATTCCAATATTGGATGCCAGGC
Source organism: Erebia epiphron (assembly GCA_963932025.1). Taxonomy (NCBI): domain Eukaryota; kingdom Metazoa; phylum Arthropoda; class Insecta; order Lepidoptera; family Nymphalidae; genus Erebia; species Erebia epiphron. Next base: position 25,549,605 of record OZ009948.1, read on the forward strand.
TCCAGACTCGCTTGACTCGCCTGAGGCACATTATATGAATTTGTATGTTTGCACTTGAAATATGCCCTTAGCGGAATGCCCTTATTCAACAACTCTGTGCAAGACGGCAGCATTTATAGTTCTGGAAATAAACATAATACTCAATTAAATTTAATAACAAACATTTATTTATTACTAGCTGATGCCCGCAACTACGTCCGCGTGGATTGAGGTTTTTTGGTTCTCGCGGGAACTCCTTAGTTTTCCGAGATAAAAAGTGCCTAAGTGCTATTCCAGATTATAATCTATCTCTGTGCCAAATTTCAGCCAGATCCGTTTAGCCATTGGGGCGTGATTGAGAAACAAACATCCATCCATACATCCATCCATCCAAACTTTTGCATTTATAATATTTATTTGATAAGTATTTGATAGATTGTTAAATTCATATCTTCACTTGTTTTCATAAAAATAAAAAACTTATTATTTTATATTATTATTAACTAGAAGATGCCCGCGGATTTGTCTGTGTGGATTAAGATTTTTGATTCCCACGGGAATAAAATTATGTGCTTTTGTCCTACACCTATGTCCTTCCCTGGGATACAACCTACCTCTGTACGAAATTTCATCAAAATCGGTTGAACGGGTGAGCCGTGAAAGCATAGCAGACAGACAGGCACACTTTCGCATCCATACTTATAATGTTATAAATGCGAACGTATTTCTGTCTGTCTGTCTATCTGTCTGTCTGCTACGCCTTCCCGGAAAATTTAGGAGTTCCTACGGGACTCGAAAAAACTTAGTCCACGCGGACGAAGTCACGGGCATCATCTAGTTAATAATATTAGTATGGATAGTGTTGAAGGTTATGTAAATGATAAAAGCGCTTGCATTTGACTTGCTCCAGCTATGCTTAGGACTGCAATTACTTATGTATTGTACTTTAATTTATTATTCTTCAAAAGAGCAATCACCGAGTTTCTTGCTGGCTCTTGTAAAAAATGGCATTACAAGCCAGTGGTAGATTCAATCAATGATTCAAAAGCACTTGTAAAAGTTTATTTGAATGAAAACGTTTGCGGTTTGTATTTTGAATTATTGTAATGTATATTATTGTTTATTTTTCTTCGACATCTGCTGCAAAAAGCACACAAACCACTTGAAATGCATTGCATTATGTGCACTGCTGCATCACAAATCCAGTCCGATCTTCACGCGTAGCGCCACAATTTTACCAATATTTTTTGTTTTATCCAAGAAAGAAAGCAATAAACGCACAATAATTATACTTACTCGAGGCCCGACATATTATATAATTATAAAAGTTATAAAATACCGATTAAAATTAAATAACCTCAAATTTCAAATATTATTTATTTACGACTTACGTACCTTGTTTGACAATTGACATTTATAACATCCGTTTCGTTTTACACAACTTACAGAAACATTTTCGAGTAAATTTTTATCCTTTAAAAAAAGTGCAACCAAACAATTATTATTTGGTTTAAAATAATTAAAAATAATACTAAGAAACTTTTTGTTAATTATTGCACTTTATAAAGGTAAAATAACTTTGTAAAGTTATGATATTTAATTAAAAAGATGTCGGCACTGTGTTATTTTATGCATGAAATGAAACGCGATAAGACGAGATAGCGCTATAGAAAAAATATAGCTACATCTCGCTTACTCTGAAAGTAAGGAATAGACAATGATAAGAGTATCATTCGTTCTTTCCATCTTGTAGGCAAGAGTAAAACCATAATAGTTTTGTAGGGTCATGGTACCTTTCTCAGTAATATTAGAAAGAGATTGAAACAAGATGTTCCTGTATCATAATGGTTTCCTAAATGTTGATAGTAGCCGCCCAGATTATGTTCGGAAGTATCTACCATTTCGAAAAAATATCTTATAAAATTTGGTAGATAAAATTGGCATTTGAAATTTAAATTTTAAAATTCACGCCGAAACGTTCGGCGATGTCATGGCGTCTTTTGTGACGTCACTATTGTTTTTACTAATGTACTCTGTGCAATGTGCAGTAAGCAATAGTGTGATTGTCAAAGCTCAAAAACAAACAATTGTGACGTCATTCGCTTCTTTGTGTTTTATGCAATATGGCGGATTGCTGTATTTTATCAAAATAAATGGCAATCTCACTCGAAACAGGAAAATAAATACGTTTTTCATCCCACCATCTCGGAAAGAGTATTTTTAATCTTCGATATCTGAATGCAAAAGCCGTTATTATCCTCTTGAGGATAAAGTAAATTGAATTTAGAACATCGTGTGCACGTTAGTAAATATCACTCGTCTATGAAGTTTGTGAATTCAAAACATCATTAAAACCTATTTACTTCTACCTCTATGGTGCCGAATTTCCATACAACCTTTTTTAATTTGTTAAAACTCACACTCGTAACCTTCTTGGTGTACTTTTTTAATTTGCTTTGCCAACCATTTTCTTTCACGTCATGTCATTCCCTCGCTGAGGTGGGATGAAAAGTTAGGTACGTGTTGCACTCGAGTGAAATGATTTTTCACCTCGTGCTCTTTTGATTCCCTCGCTGACGCTCAGGATTCTAATTTTTGAACCACTCGCTGCGCTCGTGATTCAATTTTAGAATCCTTCGCTTGCTCGGTCATCAAAATTGAGCACGCGGTTAAAAAACAACTTTTCACTCTTGTATAACAAATAACTATTTTATACTTGATGAATCCTATTTCATTAGATAAATTCATAATTTCATTGATTCTTGGTTACTGTCATCATGCCTATTCTACCTGTTTAAGGAGTTCATAGACTCCTGCACGTCATCAAGCATGTATGAACTCCATAAACAGTTCGAGTAATACGTTTCAAGCTGTCAAATGATTACGATATGCTTAGACAATTGGGCCTCAGGTTGTTGTTATAAGTTTTGAGCTTTTTAAATATTACTCGGTCTGACTCAACTCAGAATCAACTGAACACTACCTACTTGTTCTTCTGCAATTTTACAGCTATCTAAGTAAGTACCCGTTTCAAAAATCGGTTAAAAAACATTATCTTTCTAACTTGAGTAGGTAGGTAAAGATATTTCGATTGATATCAACCTGTAACATCCTCGATTTTGAAATCAGTTACAAAAATCCTATATCTTAATTCGAATGTTGCCTTATACAAAATAATGGAGCCCATTTCATTGTCACTGTAACTGTTGCATAAACAAACAATACAAAACCTTGACAGCTGAATAGTGCTCTTATCTTCGATCTGCAGTCGGGGCGAGCGGTGAATAAAACAAACAAATGAAAGCCTCCGATTCTCACGGTGCCACTACTACGGTGATCGGACGTGACAGCGACGTGACAAGAGCGTTTCCACTCCGTGACATGAGCGTGACAAAACAAATGAAAGCCTCCGATTCTCACGGTGCCACTACTACGGTGATCGGACGTGACAGCGACGTGACAAGAGTGTTTCCACTCCGTGACATGAGCGTGACAAAAGTGTGAATGTACTTATAAATATACATAATTACCGGATAAACTCACGTGTTACGTCGGAAAATGCCCGACTAGTTTCGAACCCGTACAGGGCTCTTTTAACGAGCCTATTCGCGCGACGCGGTCGCTGACTGACTGTGGGTCGCGTACCCTTAAGCTCTCTAATGTGTGAACTGTGAATATACTGTGTGAGTACTGGGCTTCACCTCGTCCTTCCAATATTACTCGGCCATCAATTGCCTTATTTCCGGCCTGGACAGTAATGTATCTACTATCATACTAATTGTGTTGATAGTTTTCCTATTTTTGGAGATTACTCGTTAATATATTTCTTTAAATTGTTATCCAGTGGTAGGCTAGTGGCAGTAGCACATTAATGATCTTATGTTTTATTTTGTTTGTTTGCTTTTTTTTGTACGATGGGGTCCAAAAGGACAAAAGCCTCCAAAAAATTAAGACTATAAATAATAATAATCTTCGAGCCAGAGTCGGGGCGAGCGGTGAATTAAACAAACAAATCAAACCCTCCGATTCTCACGATGCCACTACTACGGTGATCAGACGTGAGAGCAACGTGACAAGAGTGCGGCCACGCCGTGACATGAGCGTGACAAAAGTTTGAATGTTGTAATTCCATGTTTCCATGGTTTCTGGTGATTACTTATTAAAAAAAAACCGGGCAAGTGCGAGTCGGACTCGCGCACGAAGGGTTCCGTACCATTATTAATAAATAATTACCTTTGTTAATGAACCGCAAGACTAACTTTGTTTGTAGAGGTTTATTGTTAATATCAAAAAAACTATGATAGTTAGAGCATTGGCTATAGTTTTCCTGTAAAATATACGTAAATTCCTATTGACCATAAATTTTTCGATTGGTAAACTCCGGAGATAAGGGAACGGTATTTTTTTAGACATTTTCCCCGATAAATCAAAAACTATCATAACTAAAAATAATTAAAAATCTGTTTTAGAATGTACAAAGTAAACCCTTTCATATGATACCCCACACAGTACAGTTATCTCACTTTTAAATTTCAACCCCCAGATTTTCCCCCCTTTTTAAATAAGAACAAAAATAATTTCCAATTTTTTTTAATTCCAGTGTCTTTGGGCCACTAATATACACAACTATTCCAAATTTCATGTCGATAGCTTCGGTAGTTACTGAAATAATCGAGTGTGACGGACGGACAGACTGACAGACGGACAGACGGACAGACGGACAGACAGACGAAGAAAGTCGCACCATAAGGGTTCCATTTTACCATTTTGGTACGGAACCCTAAAAATATTTAACTCAATTTTGGTACAAAAATGCAGATAATCGGTTTTTGCAATAAGGGTACGAAATTTACGAATTAAGTGTTGTTACTCAATTCGTAAATTTCGTTCGAAGTTCCTGAAAAATATATTTTCTCCATCTTTACTAAAGGGAAAGAGACCTCATAACGCTTTTTATCACTACGATTCCTGCATAGGATTTTTCCAGGCTAGTTCCTCTCGTTTCATCGTCCCATAGGGAACTATCATCTAAAAAAAGTTAAAAAAAAGTCAATATCGCCTCGTAACAGTTCCTTCACCCACAAGTCGGTTAAGTCACCCAAACAAAGCTTGCCCATACAAAGATTAAGATGAGTTGATCCCTCGTTACCAGGCTATATATAGCGGTAATTACATAATATACGTCCGTAGTGAGATATCAACCGACGCGGCTCTTACAACCAACTTACAACTCAATAAAAATAACACAAACGCACACCTCCGCGCGCAAAGTGCACTGAACTGCGTAATGTTGCGAGCAATTACGTATGTAAATTGATGTGACCATTTTTTTCTGGAACATCCATTTTTTATCCACTTTCTTGAAATAGATCCTCGCATACCTACATACTATTTTATATTAATACTAGATGTTGCCTGCGACTATTGATTTCAGGGGGGCTCTCATAGAAGCGAATATGAAGAAAAAATATTTTTATAGCGTTACATAGGGTTGCGGTAGGTATATCATTTTAAAGATAATTAGGAATAGAGTCCAAAAATATATATTTTTTAATTTTCCCCCTTTTTAAATTGACGAAATGGGGGGCTTTCAAAGTAGAGATTTTCTAACGTCCAAAATTGACCTCAGAACTCTAAATTTTCTGAAATGCTGAGCCTGAAACTTGATCAATTTTTTGAATTATATCCTGTACTTGAACAACAAATACTAAAATTAGATAAATATTATATGGAAACGAAATTATTTAATTTTTAATGAGCCTTAGTATTTGCAACAGAACTTCACAATGATGTCAATAGATGGCGCCGCGAGGTCTCAGTTCAGGACGAACCACTAGTAGTTATTAGTATGGATTATACATTCAGAAGTGTTTCTGTCTGTCTGTTTGTAAAACTGTGCGTTCTGCAGCCGGGTAAAAATTTTATTGTCTTCTAGAATACGTACCCTTACACTCGTAAATTTTTGGTCACCCTACTTGCTCCACAGTCTGCTAACATGCTCTTCCGACATACTTGTGGCAAGTACGGTATGGAAATATGTTATAAACAGCTCCGAGCGAAATAAAACTACATGCTACTTGTACCTAGTCCTACCTTTTACTTTACGACAACCCATTTTGAAATTAGTCCGCCCAACGTTATACATAAATGAAGAAGTTTTACCGTCTATTTAATATCTTTTGTAGTGGTACAGCTGTACTATTACTTATTCTGTGGTAGTAGAAAAGTCTGAAACTATGCTAGGCTTAGAGATAAATTGCATTTTGGAGACGGGAATGCTTAATTATTTAAGGAAAAAATTACGCACGGGAATTATACTGCAGTGTTTATTGATAGAGCAGTAAGTGAGAAAAGATAGCCAATTTTGTGAAAGCTTTTTTTTTTATACAAGCACCATTTATCTAAAACCGTCGTTTCCGACTGATTATTTAATTACTTACTAGGATACTTTTTAGAGCGAACACAATGTGGACGTTTTGCGCAGACTCTTTGTCCCTTCTGGACCCTAGAACATACTCCCAGTATGCCTACGCTCTAATTCTGAAAAATTAGTATGAAAAGGCTTCTTTTCTGCTAGACAAGCACCCTCGTCCCTCACCCTTAGGCTGCATCAACACCTACATATATATAGTCCCACAAACTTATCTGACCCAGTGACTGAAAAATTCACAGATTAAAAAAAATTGTGAAGCACAGAAAGCTTCACTTTACGGTGACGATCTACGAAAGACAGTCCCAATGGGAGCAAAAATAATTGAACGTCAATCAATTTCAAATATTAAATACCGGACACTTTTTGATCACCCCTAGCACAAGCACATAGCACCAATGATATTTTAGCACTCTACCAGGATTATGTGTGTAGTATGTATTACAAAAACTACAATTAAGGGTAATAAATGTAATAATAAGAATGAGGTATTTTATAACAATAATTGCGGGAGCATTCTGAAGGTTTACGACGTAAACGCCGTATTTATTGGCACTTCAAAAGCTTCGCTACGGTTAGGGCAGCAGTAAACCTAAAATAGGTAACCTAGATGTTGATTTGTGATTCATACATCTCGTTCGGCTAAATTTAGGCAAAGAACGAACAGCTTCCTACGTTCTAAGTTCTAAAATATTCTTCACTAGCGGATGTCCTCAACTTCGTCCGCGTGGATGAAAGTTTTTTGATTCCCGCGGGAACTTTTTAATTTTCCGGGATAAAAAGTAGCCTATATGTTATTCCAGACTATAACCTGTTTCTGTGCCAATTTTTATCCAGATCTGTTCAGCCGTTTTGGTGTGCCACGTGATTGAGTAACAAACATCCATTCATCCAAACTTTCGCATTTCTAATATCAGTAGGTATGGATTGATACCTACACAGTAGGTACCTTCTGAACGTCACGTTTACAAAGTTTATGATGTGAAGGTGATAATTAACTAAAGCTACGAGGGTACCAAACGCGCCCTGGTCTGAGAAGAGCCCTAAAGGGAATTTCTGAAGGGGATTGCTACACCTGTAGCAACACGAGTATTGCGCAATGCAACAGTACTAGACCAGGTAGGTGCAGTTATAGATACATTCCTCCGGATTGTGCCAGACCCTATAGTAACGAAACACCATTGTGGTAGTTTGATTGACGTCCATTTACCGCTGATTGCTGCCTTGTATTGATATGACTCGACCGAATCTGTGTTTATTGGTTTTGATATTGGATTGTTGTCATTAACATTTTTTATGTGTCTACATACCTAATTATTATTAAAGGGCCAATTTATTTTTTGAGTAGGGCTTGGTATTACTTACTGTTAGGTACCTACTTATGGGGATTGCAAAAGGTTGTAGAGAAGGCAAAGTTTGTTAAAAAGCCTCGTTCTCAGACGGGTGCATTTGGAACCTAGCTTTAATTTTATATTTACCTACGTAGATACCTAATTTATTGCTACCATTACAATTTACGCCATTATAATATACTTAGTGGTTAAATTCAACAATTTATATCCAAAAGCTGTACTATAAATGCGAAATTGTGTTTTTACTTTTTTTGTTGGTTGTTCGGTTTACTGGTTTGTTGGTTTGTCCTTCAATCACGCTGCAACAGAGCAACGGACTGTCGTGTTTTTTGCATGAGTATAGTTGAGGATCTGGATAGTGACATAGGCTACTTTTTATCCCGGAAAATTGAGGAGTTCCCGTGGGAATCAAAAAAACTTATTCCACGCAGACGAAATCGCGGGCATTAGCTAGTGTATACTTTATAGCAGCGTTTAGTACCTAAATATAGTTTGCGGATTTAAAATATACTTATTTATTTTTGTTTTATCTTTTACATTGATTGCAATCGTAAGAATGAGATGTTATCTTCATAATTACACTCGGGCGCCGCGTACTAGTCGATTTTATTTATTTTCCGTATCCACTCAAGGCTTGGACATGCACAACGCGGGACGACAGCGTTACGTCAAAGGAAACAATACTCTAGTATTATCGCAGAAATTCTTTTTTCTCGCGGTGACAAGTAATAAAACCAATCTGTGCACTGCGTACTAAAAAATGTGTGCCCTGTCCATTGATTGCTACTTTATGCAACCTCAACCCGTTGAGCTACTAGGTACGTTCTTGGATAGAAGCAGGCGTTACTTTGCGTAAGTCCATGATAATGAAGAAGTAGAAGTTTAATTCGCTATAAACCGCGACATTAAGTAAATCTATGTGGTACCGTGTGTATACCGCACTTATAGCCCGCGATATTCACCACAACACAGAAATCTTTCAAACTACTCTCAACGTACGTTTCACTCCGAAACCGGAGCATTTTCAGAAGTTGACTCGACAATGCACGATTGTAAAGTGTGTCTTTACGATCGTGCATTGTCGAGTCAAAACCTACGAATCATCGGCGCATTTCCGATTTGATCACGTAGAGAAACTCCAAGCAAATTTTGCTTTTGAGCGAATTTTAACTTTCTTTTACACTGTCAAGTGAAACTTTACCGTTGAAATAAAAATGTCACCAATTCAAGGAGCAGCGTTGAATACGCTACCGGCGTTGTTTGTCCAGGACTTACATCAAGTAGCATACCAGTTACTATAGCAATAATAGGTTTATGGCATGGTTATGGTTACTAAGCACTTGTGTGTGACTGAGTCATCAAGTAGTAAAGGGATTATATACTGGTTTAATTCGCTAGAGTTTTTATTAGCACTATAAGATTACGAAAATAGAGCTCTATCATGACTTCATGAAATAATTTGCTTCGAAATTATATTTTTCTTTACATTCGAATTTTCATTGTAAGTATTGTTACAATCAGGCAGGATACTCGTAGAAATAATATACATAGAAGAAGCTTCGTATTGTATAATTCTATGTTCACTTATTTTATGCGTTTTAACTATACGTAACGCGATATAGGTAACTCGGAATACCAATCACAATTACTGGGGATAATAATGATTAAGTACACTTTCACTTACAGATATATACTGACTCAAATACCGCCAAACGATCTTATTTATAGAAGACACATTTAGTATGATGACGTTTTAGTCGTGACATTTTATTTCTTGAATCCAATTAAAAGTCAAATGAGCTCTTATTATTCATAAACGCACAGTAGGTACAGTACCTATGTGATAGTTTGATTTTGTTTATTCGATGACCAGGTAAAGCTTGGCTGGTAGGTAAGTATTTCAATCCACAGTCTGGACATTATCGGTTGCAAATTTACTAAACATTTACAAGTTAGCCCTTGACTACGATCTTACCTGGTGGTAAGTATGATGCAGTCTAACATGGTAGCGGGCTAACCTGTTAAGTGTATGGCAGTTATTTTCTAGAAAGCATCGTCCAGTAACGCTATCGCTTGACGGTACGCCTTTGCCGTCCATTACTTAATTACAAAGGGAAAACGCTGATGAAGTTCAAAATAGGTAAGCAGGTACAATTTTTTTTTTGAAGTACAAAATAAGTACTACAAATTTTTTTTGTATTTTTTTTTGGTTCAGGTTAGCATTGCATATTCAGCTTTAGAAATAAATTCCCTATAAAATAATGTGAAATTGTTTTATAAAGATCGTTGAAGATGGCCATTGCTTTCAAACGGTATAGGTACACTAATAATATTGGGGTTATTATGTTTGTACCTATGTCAAACAAATATGCCATATTGTCACGCAATGAGGGAATTCGAATTACTTAATTAGGCGCGATGTACAGTTGCGCCCATGAAGCAGCATTTGCAATTAATTGTACTTACGTAGGTACTTATCTAATAAATCATTGCACATAAATGAACATGGTGGAATACCTACACCGTTATAATAGCGATATATTTTAACTCAATTACTAAGTAGGTTAAGCCCTTAAGTGTCTGTTTAAAGGTCTAGCCCTATTTGAGATGCACGGAGCGGCGCGGCACGTAGCGGCAAATATTATTGTATGGAACTGGGCCCATAAGTTAAGTATGTTAGACGACGCGGCATGTAGACGCACTGCGCGATGCGATCCCATACAAACTCATAAAAAGAATAGGTATTTGCCGCAAGGCATCGACCCTTTCGCAGTCGAAATTCCGCGGACTCGTACGAAGCGATTTGCTTCCTCGTTCCTAATTCGAATCACTAGGATAGGTAATGCCCTTCCAGCTTCCGTTTTCCCCTCCTCTTTTAATATACCTACGTACCTTCAAATCAAGAGTGAACAGGCATCTTCTAGGCAAGGGATGCGCTCCACCTTATAGGCTGCATCACCACTTGCAAGTCTCTGATTGCAGCTAAGCCCTAGCCTATAGGTATATTTAAAGAAAACGTGCCGCGCCGCTCCGAGCCTCCGTCCATCTCTAATAGGGCCAAACCTTTACTTAAAGCATTATCGGGCACCTTTTCAAAACCCAGCTATCAACTCCTAGTTACGATATCTTTGTAACCCCATGTACTTACATTACAAAGTAAGCACACAGGGTGTATATGTCTGCGCATCCCTCTTCAAAAGGTTCACATTCGAGGGTGCTTACTATCCGTCGGCTCAGCCTGTATAACGTATACGTGGTTATACAGGCTGCTTCTTTTGTTTTTATAATTAGCTAAGCTTGCGATATGACGTGAGGCGACGTGCAAAGTCAGTAGGTATATTTTCTGTCGTGAGTGACATTCATTTTAACCATGCATAATTACCGGATAAACTCACGTGTTATGTCGGAAAACGCCCGACTAGTTTCGAAATCGTTCGAGGCCCTTATTCATGAGCCTGTTCGCGGTACGCGGTCGCTGACTGACTGCGGGCCGCGTACTGTAAACAAAACGTAAAAAATCGCTTCTTAGCGAGGCAGTCTATTGTAGGTAGGTACAGCTTTTTCCCCTTATATTTGTTATTATGTTCTTTCGTTTTTATTTTGGTGTGCAATAAAGTGTATTTTCATTTAATTTTAAAAAGGATTAAATTACAACAACTCAGTAAAAATAACTCACAACATCGCGGCATAAAAACTTTAAAACTACAAGAAGTGGCTCATCAGAGTCATCAAGCATCGTTTGTTTGCAGTCAGTCTATTAGTCCATTTCTAAATATGTCCCTGGGAACGGGAAGGAAGCACCCGTTCAATACTCAGAACACCATAAATCCATCAACAATACATGCCATATTCGACCCAAATACGTTAACAATAGGTGCTGAATTGGTTTAAAAGAATTTATCGGTTAGAATGCGAACGCTTTTGCGGTAATATTTTCGTCACCTCACATCACTTTATTTATTTTTGACGTGTCGTTTGGCGACACTCAATGTTTGAACATCGGCGTAAAAAAAATTTGATTTAATTTGTTAAAATCACAATAAGTTGCGTAGTTTACATAATTATCTTGTTTAATATTATGACATGATATACCTACAAGTTGATTAATAATTTTCAAAGCATGCTAAGTATTATGCTATGTTATGTTACCAATAACAAAAAAAAAAAGAACTTAGGTAGGTATCACAAGCAGACAAGCTATAAAAATACCTATATGACTCATAAATTAAAGGTTGTCTGCAAAACGGATACCTACCTATATTATCACAGAAAATCTATAGGTACCTACTTAATATTATAAATGCGCGAAAGTATGGATGGATGGATGGATGTTTGTTACTCAATCACGTCAGAACGGCAGAACGGATCTGGATAAAATATAGCACAGAGATAGATTTTAGGCTGGATGCTACACAAAGGCTACTTGTTTGTTTATTTCCCGCGGGCACCAAAAATCCTCGATCCACGAGGATGAAGTTGAGGGAATCAGCTAGTATAATATAATTACAGCACAACTCTTACAACAAATCGTTTTCGTTCTTCGTAGCCGTACATTTACTATAGCGTCTAAAATCAGTCTCAATAATAATATTTTTGTTCGTAAGTTCGCAGCGTCAGCGTCCGGCGGGTGAGGCGGGTGACAGATAAAGCAATCAGCAACGACATCAAAGAGCCAAGTCGAGGAGCGGCTCGAATTCGGCACTCGTTGAAAGGCTTGCCGGGCCTAAAGTGGTCTTTACTCATACCTACTGTATGCTGCTTCTCATATTGCTATTCTTTTTAGTAATTAACCCATGAGTTTTTTTAATATATAGGCTAGCACTTGGCTGCCATCAGACCTGCTTGCAAGTGGTGATGCAGCCTAAGGTGGAGTGCGCTTGCCTAGAAGATGCCTATTCTTTCTTGATTCGACGGTACCTAAATGGATATTAAAAGAGGAGAGGAAAACGGAAGCCGGAAGGGCATTCCATATCTTAGTGGTTCGAATTAGGAACGAGAAAGCAAAACGCTTCGTATGATTCCGTGGAATATCGACTTCGTAAAGGTGCAGATCTTGTCGATGCCAAAAAGGTGATGGAGGAGCCAGATCGAATAGTTCCTAATAAGTATACTATCAAGAATGCCAACTTGCCAATCAATGAACAAGAACATTAATTCGCTATTATACGCCAAAATAGGCAAATCATAGATTTGCGCATCTTGCAATTTCCAAGCAAATCATATCAATTAAGACTAATTAAGATTAAGAATAATTAAGACTAATTGTTGCAGGGTTTTGTAAGTCCCCTGTCACCCCGCAGCTTTGCTTTGTCTAGGTGCCTCCGTTGAACGACTGGTAGGAAAGAACGTATCTTCCTATACTTACATACCTAGGTACTTGTGTCTGTGACATTAGATTGTAACACAGATTTAGTGGATTGGTGGATTGTAAGGGTAATTGATAGTAACCATAGACTATAAACTTTTACTACCCATTTACTACCTACATATAACATTTGTGTATATCTCGTGAAGAGCTTACTATAGAAATGATCCTATGAAGTAAACCCTTAAAATTTTTAAAATTAATTACTACAATAATTATATAAGAAATTACTTTAATTCGTAGAGGCTAAATGCTAGGTAACTTTAGTTCGCCTACGCTATGCTATTAAGACATAGTTTTAGAGCACGAGAGTTGAAAAAGAATTTAAGCATAAAATTCCTCACATTTTATTTTTGGGGAAAATTTTTCAACAAACAACCAAATACTTACTACCTGAATCCACAAACGTAATCCAGGCAGTGTCAAAAGGCAGGTTGACATATTTATCTGGGCTACTGTTGGTTTAGGTACCTTTTTATCTTGTGTCAACACTTGCCACTGTTTTCGTGAGATTAAAAAAACCTGGTTAGGCTGTACTTTTTTATAACTTTGCTGAGCTACCATCGTTTCAGTCTCATAACAAAAAATAATATGTACTTACCTAAGTATATGTAATTGGTTTTTGAAATGGATTAATTATTATTAACATCCTTAAAACATCCATTTAAATAATTTTTTTGTTGTAAATGTAATAATTACAACAAAAAAATTGATTTCGCGGCAAACTGCAATACCTACCAACATTATTTTTCTCCGTATCGATAAAACAAGAAGGAATTTACAAAAGATCAGTAGTACCATAGACATAGATCTGTAGGAAAATGGTAGGATCTCCTTTATGTATATAAAATCAAAGGGTAGGATACGATGGGTAACATTGACATTCAACTACGCTTTGAATTTTTTAATTTTTTGACTGATGATAGTAACCATAGACTAATTAATAGAAGTTGAGAATAAATTGAGATTTTTAATGAATGGGATGGATGATGGATATAAATGGAATAAGCAACTGTTTAACAAATTATGACCGCCAATGTTTAAAATTAGTAACTTTGTAACCCTACTTTTACGTAGAGCTAGCATGGGCACAACGAGTAAAATTATGTCTACTAGTTATCTCTATTTGTCTACCGAAGCTAACATGGATGGATATGACTTAATGTCTCGTTACGTCTAAAGTAGGTAGAGATAAAAGTAATATTGCTTAACTGTGGTATTTTTCTCCAACATGCCAACTACATGCCAACTATTGTTTCCTCGTAATGTACCGGATTTTGTGCATGTTAGTGTAAACGTAAAGTTAGTCGGCAAGTGGTCGGCAACGACAACATCTCTCTTTCTCTCTCTCGTCGCGAGATATCTCGTTGCCCGCATGCTAAGCCTGCTGACTTCCTAGTTCTTTGGTTTTACTTTTAAACTAGGTACTTTATAATGTTATGATAGTGAGTAGTGACCTTCTTAAAGAAATTGATTTGAAAAACTGGCACATTGACCCTTCTACTTACAGGTAGGTATTCGCGGAGTGCGTGGCGCCAATCCAACTTGTAATCATTATTTTTTTTCTTTCATTAAATGACATTATTATGCCCTTCATAAAGCAATTCCAATATTAATATCCAATCGTATATTATATGGAACCGACTGCAATCAATTATATAAATTGGTCATACTAGCGCCATTCAAGCGATTAAAGTCTTTATGAAATGAAAAATAAGATACATTTTTCAGGTATTAATAGAAGCGTACTAATAAAGCCATCATTGTTTGATATGAACATGAAATGACAAGTTGTAAATGAATTGACTTTATTAATTATTAATTGACTAGTGCGATTAAATAGGTAGGTATTTTTTGTAATTTGTAATAAATAACGATATTTTGTTAAACACTAGGTATATATAATATTTATTATAAATACTTATTAAGTAGGTATATCTCATGTAACGTATAGGAGTAGGTAAAGATTCCAGAACATTCCAACACTTTTAAAATAATATGTAGGTACGGTCTACTTAGTCCTATCAAGCTTATGAATTACTAGCTGATGCCCGCGCTTCGGTAGACAAATAGAGATAACGGGTAGACATAATTTTACTCGTTGTGTCCATGCAGCTCTACGTAAAAGTAGGGTTACAAAGTTCTTAATTTTCCGGGATAAAAAGCCTAGCTTATGTCACTCTCCAGGCCCTCAACTATACCCATACCAATCGATCCGTTGCTCCGTTGCGGCGTGTTTGAATGACAAACTGACCAAGACCAACCAATAAACTAACAAACAAACACAGTTTCGCATTTTATAGTACGGTGAAGTATGAGTAGGTAATGTAGACCATATGTACAGACATGACTTGTTAAAAAAAACAGCCCACGTTCAATAGGCATGATGACAGTAACCAAGAATCAATGAAATTATGAATTTATCTAATGAAATCAACGACCTCAATTTACATAGACGGGCCCTGTCGAACAAAGAATGTGGACTTATGTTTAACAACGCCATCTAGTCTGAAAAGCGGGAACTTGCTTGCAACATATGCGCCATTTTGAAAACGTATGACTCGGTCATAGATTAGTACAGATGCGCTTGTCGAAAATAATACCTACATGAGTGTACTCTCTGAGGTAAAAGATAAATGTTAGTATGAAGTTGTTATTTATACCACTTTTTTGTTACCAGTTTCCTGGAAAACCATTGAACCGATTATTATGCGGTTTTTTGCATTAGATATATATAGCTTGTGAGAAGGTTCTTAGATATATTTAAAGGTCAAAGTCCACACAATGGGGCGCTGCAGTTCGTCGTGGGTTTTTTTAATTTAATTATTTGTTAATTGTTGATACTGAAGTTTTGTCGAAAAATTGACAGAAATAAAGTCATTTTTAGGGTTGAGAACCAAAATGATAAGAAAACAACCCTTGTGGTGCGACATGACTGTCCGTCACACTTAGCATAATTCGGTAACTACTAATGCAAAAAACTTAAAATTTAAAATAATAACAGCTAAAACAGTTTAAAATAATCCTCGCCAAACCTTATTGCAAATGAAAGAATTCAAAAATAATTATTAGTACTATTATTATAAAAAGGGGTTGGAATGGGAGAGGTGAAAGAGTACTAATGGATCGAGTCACAGAAAAATACTTCATTTGAAATTATTTTATTTTATACATTTCTAAGTACATATGCTACTTGCCATCAAAAGAAATATTAAAAGTTATTTTGAGATAAATCACTTACACAGTGTGCATTTAAAAATACGATTAAGTAATAAACACTTGTAAGTAGGTTCAGTACATAATAGGTACTGAACAACTTTTGTTCAACGAAATAATAAAATTCTGAATTTTGAATTAACTATTTATTTTTCATCAAATATCAATCAATCAAATCAAAAATAATAATATATAATATATAATATAAATATTATAAATACGAAAGTTTGGATGGATGGATGTATGGATGTATGGATGTTTGTTACTCAATCACGCCCCAACGGCTGAATGGATCGGGCTGAAATTTGGCACAGAGATAGATTATAGTCTGGAATAGCACATAGGCTACTTTTTATCCCGGAAAATTAAGGAGTTCCCGCGGGAATCAAAAATCCTCAAACCACGCAGACGAAGTCGCGGGCATTCACTAGTACAAAATAAAAATTATCAACTTTAATAAATAAAAACCCTTTATTTATTGAAGTTGGTTAAACATTAAACTCACGTCAATAACTAATTTTATCATATTATTACAATAGCATAATATTGCGTCTCGGAAGGTATTAATGCCTACTGTCCGTTCTGCCCATCTATGTATTAACTAATCTTGGTTGCATTTTTTTTATCGTACTGGACTGGACTATTCTAGGGCTGGAACCCAAAGCCGTAAGGCCAGTTAGTAAAAAAAAAATATCATACAGTTTGCCGCGGCAATTAAATGATTGCGAAATGGATAAAAATATTAAATAGGAAGATTAAATAACGTTTTCTTGGAAATGTATAATTGTGAATTGAAACACTTACCTTAAAATAAAAATAATACAGTGCCAAACTAATAAGACTTTAGATGTTAACTTAATAACAAATTATCTACACGATGAGCGACCGTGATCGCGCTACGACGGGGACAAAGACAGGCTTATGACAGGTTATAGGAGCGCGCTCTCATAGTTGGTCGCCCGCCATTTTTCTATGAAAGGGCCCATCTAGTACTTACATATATATCGATGAATGAAATAGGATTCATGGATTGTAAAAAACGTATTTATTTTTCTATTTCGAGTGAGATTGCTATTTATTTTGATAAAATAAAACTATAAAATACAGCAATCCGCCATATTGCATAAAACACAAAGAAGCGAATAACGTCACAATTGTTTGTTTTCGAGCTTTGAAAATTACACTAATTGCTTACTGCACACTGCACAGAGTACATTGGTAAAAACAATTGTGACGTCACAACGACGCCATGACACCGCCGAACGTTTTGGCGTGAATTTTAAAATTTAAATTTCAAATGCTAATTTTACCTACCAAACTTTATTTTTCTGCTGAAATAAGATATTTTTTCGAAATAGTAGATACTTCCGAACATAATCTGACAATTTTTCAAAATCAGTCATCATGCCTATTCGGTAGGATTATGTGTACCTAAATATTTTTTCCACTCATCCCTACCGTAGGGATAGGTGGAAAAAAAATTCCTCTTACCTCCAGGGGGGCCTAGTGGTCAAACAGGCCGATTAGATTTTCATGAGGAGCTTTGCTGAAAAACTTCAATAATACCTATTATTGTAAACCTTCACCGTGAAATTCTTAAACATTATTGAGGATTGCTGGATCAGAAACGTCAACTTAGACTATATTGTTACCTACTCTGTGCTATTATGGAAGCCACAAAAGCTAAGACTAAAAGCACAATAAAGTAAAAATAAGAAGGCATAAAAATCGGTATCAATTAATAATATTAGTGTAATTTTTTTTAACCGACTGATCAAAAAACTGGCATTCGAGTGTGTTCTCGCCGCCATAGTATAGAAGTGCTCGAATATTAAACCGGAGCTAAGCTAACGAGTTAACTAAAACCGCGTAAGGTTTATAAGGCCGCCCAAGGAAAGTGCGCCGCTGGGCCGTCGCAGCCGCGCGGGCGATCGTCTGCAGCGCACGTTACAAGAAGCGTCGCCTGAATACGAGCGCGTGACGTCACGTGCTATAGACCTTCTAACTATCGCTAGTGATCTAGATAGGTAGTGGCATCACACTAAAGAATACACTTCCAACGGTACTACCGACCCGCTTGTATATATACCCAACCCGGCAAAAAACTTCAATAGCGCGAGTTAGGATTTTCACTAAATTAACTATGAAATACTTGAAAATTAAAACATTTTTCAATTTAAATATCACTTCATTGCTAATTTATATCTGATTTAGCAATTTTTTGCTTTTTTAAATATTTATTTTTGAAAATATTGATTGAAAACATAAATGTTATATTTTGATGCGATCAGCGCCATCTAGTAACGACTTTAGAAGTTTTTTGTTATGTAACAGTAGTGCCATGCTGTTCTCTTTGTATTGATTTTTCCAGAACCTGAGAAAGTTTATTTTTATTTTCATTTGAATCAGGTCTTTTTAGAGTAATTAAAATGTCCTGTTTCAGTTCAAATTTTTAATGATATCTAATTTATGTTTTTATTTTGTTTCAGAATATCAAACAATGAAAGAATTGAAAGCCCCGTTGCAGATGGCAGCGTCTCTCCAGAACCGCCCGATCGGCCTCCCGGAAAGGTGCGACAAGTTCATCCCGAACAAAAAGCACAGGTTCTAGCGTACGAATCCACCTATCGCAAGAAAAACAAACCAAAATCGCTCCCTTTAGAAGACAACCAAATGTACAACCACTTGGCGAACGCGAATGTTGCCTTGTCGCCAATGTATCCTCTGACCCCGAATATTTGTATGGAGGGTGGGAAGATTGAGTTCATAAAGTCGCCGCCTGGGAGTGCTAGGAATAGTGTGGCGCTAGTGTCGCCGCCGCAAACTCCGCTGTTGGTTCGACGCGGTTCGAAGGAGAGACGCGAAGACAGGGCATGTAGCGATGAACCGGAGAAGTTCGACGGCGATAAGGTAGGTGGCGCTTACATATTTTTTGGCCATTTTTAGATTATAAATTGTTTTGATCACAGATTTGGTTTTGATCTAAATGCCGCGAAGTTGATGAAATTAAATCATGTTCTACTACGGTTACTAAAAGGGAAAGTTAATTTATTAAATGAAGTGACGTTATCAATCTGGAAAAAGCTTGCTACCTACCAATTCTACAACTTTTTCATTCAGTTATTATCACACAAGAGGGAAATTCAAATAGGTACCTAATTTAAGTAACCTGAGTAAAATTTTGATTGATTCTTGAGACAAGTTGAAAAAAGCCAACGAGCTTTGATAAATAAATGTATAATACTTGCATTTTTGATGTAGGACTAATTTAAGCTAACTGTAGGAAAACTGTGGTTTCACACACCCCAAAAGGAGTGAATGAAGAAGGGGGAGGCCTTTGTTCAGCAGTAGGTAAGATGATAACACCTGCACATACTTACATGATATAATATTTGAAATTGCAGGCTTAGGTATCTATACTATCTATATACCTAATAATATATAATGTGCGAGTTTCGATGGATGGATATGTATGAATGGATGTTTGTTACTCAATCACGCCAGAAGATCTGGATGAAATTTGGCACAGAGATAACTTATAGTCCGGTTTAAAACATCAGGCTACTTTTTAACCCGGAAAATTTCAGTGATCCCGCGGTAACCAAATAACCTAAATCCACGCGGATGAAGTCGCGGGTATCAGCTAGTATTTAAATGTGATAGAGTGGTTATACTAAGACATAAACCTTTTGCTATAGTAATCAAATCACACATTTGAATGAAAATCATCTAGGAAAGTATTTTTCCGAAAAACCATTATTATTATTATTATTTATTATTAAAGCCTACCTCTAAAGCTATAACATTTAATTTTTTTTTAATTATGTTTATATGTATATATATATTCTTATTTTTATTTTTTTTTATTTTTTTTCTCAAATTATAATATTTTGTTTTTTTTTTTTTAAATCTTTTTTTTTTTTTTTCTCTCATTTTTTTATGTTTAGAGGTCATCCCAAACGTGGGCAAAGGCCTCCCCCCTCTTCATCCATCCTCTTCATCTTTCTATCCGAAAAACCATACTTAGCACTTAATTAAACCAAAATCATGTCTAAACGAAGCATATTTCAAAAATTCTAACATTATTGTTCAAGTTTAAAGAAATGAAATCCATAAAAATGATACCTACTTACTGCAACATTTTTTTACCTACAAAAAGCTGAAGATCAAGTTCCCTATACATTTTCAAATGAGGAGAGAACTTTTAAACAATCACTTAGCCCTCAAAAGTTAGGGGTAGCATCAATTTCAATAAAACGCGCCTCGTCTTTTCATCCCTCGTCAAAAAGGTTCCAAAGTTCTCCAATTTGTTTGTCCAAGATATTTGGACCTTTTTCGTATAATGTGACATGAAAGGCGGTTTCATAATTTTTATATTATATTATAAATCGCAGACGTCGATCGATTTCATGAAAAAAAAAATTTTTTTTTAATCCACTACAAGTTAGCCCTTGACTGCGATCTCACCTGATGGTAAGTGATGATGCAGTCTAAGATGGTAGCGGGCTAACCTGTTAGGGGCATGGCAGTTATATTACACCCATACCCCTGTTCGGTTTCTACACGGCATCGTACCGGAACGCTAAATCGCTTGGCGGTACGTCTTTGCCGGTAGGGTGGTAACTAGCCATGGCCGAAGCCTCCCACCAGGCCAGAACAGGGAAAATTCAGAAATTATAAATTCCCAAATTGACCCTGCCGGGGATCGAACCCGGGACCTCCGAAGAGCGTCACGGAGGTCGTCAAAAAACCTTACTCTGAAATTTGCATTCTAACGACGGGTAAAATATTTGTATTGATAAGTCTTTGAAATACGAAAATTTAGTAAGTAAGTAGATATTATCATTTCTGAAGAACTCGTGAAGCTGGCGTCAATGTTTACCTCTTGTTTTAAACCTCGACGAAAAAAGAATATATTGATTGAGTAAGGAAAAACCACCAACAATCAAATCAAATAAATATTATAAATGCGAAAGTTTGGATGGATGGATGGATGGATGTATGGATGGATGTTTGTTACTCAATCACGCCCCAACGGCGCCCTCAGCACATAGGCTACTTTTTATCCCGGAAAATTGAAGAGAACCCGCGGGAACCAAAAAGCCCCAATCCAAGCGGACGAAGTCGCGGGCATCAGCTCGTCTAGTTATAAATATTTCTAGGTACCACATTATATTTTCTAAAAGCGTAAAATATTTTCCTACATCCCTTGATCAGAGCGAGGGTTACATAATATAATTGCCCATAAGCACCTTAATGCGTATTTAGTCGCGCCAAAATTGTTTTCGAAATCCTCTATCAAGGTTGTCTTTGTAAGTGTGGTATGAGATTACTTTGTGACGAGGGGGATTTCTTACATTGATAGAATCTATTTGGTACAGAGGTTTATCCAGAAGATCCTGAGGAAAAATGACAAACTTGTATTTTTCTGCAGCTATGAGCATTTTGTGCGTCTTTGTTTATAATTAAGTTGCTGACGTGGTTTGCTGATCTTCAATTCACTGACAAACTTTAAAACAAGAGTGATTAAAGGCACAGTTAAAGGCGTCTTTACCATAATCCGGCTATACCAACACTTCCCATAAGCTTTATTTATTTATTTATTTATTTATTTATTTATTTCCCCACTTACAACTAGCATTACAGGTTTCCCTAATACACTAGTGTAGCTAAAATAATCCTGAACTAATTAAACATTATTATTGAATTACTAAACTAATTAAATATTATTATTGTTATTATAACATAAAGCCCACAGAGCAATCCTTGTGTTTATGGTCAACAGTGTGCATATTTTAATTGCTATTATTACTCAACAATGCATATGGTATGAATTGTGGTTATTATAAAAATGGAGTCTGTTAAAAATGCAACAATACAGTGAGGTTTTTAAAATTAAAGTTGGCTTGCTCTGTTCGCTTTAATGTGTAAATCCTTGAAGATTTGTACAACAGCAGAGGTCTTCTCCGGTTGGCCTGTGTGGCCCAAGCGGGGGTACGGGCTTCGAGGAGCTGGCCTCATTACCCGGGCGGGGTGCGGGGTAACATTGTACCCCGGTGATTGTTGTGTAGCCTTGTGTCGGCTAGGGCCTGCCTTGAAGTCTACGGGCCCCTAGGCCTGATGTCGACTCCGGTGTTGGATCCGCACTGCGGGTGACGTCGTCGCCACAGCGTGCAGGACCCGTGTCATGTCTAGGTGTCTCGGCACTGCGGAGAAGATTTGTAGAGAGGGAGATTGACGGGCAGCCCGGGCCGGTCCGGGACCTCGAAGCTCAAGGGTTCTACTGAAAATCAGCGCTGATATAGTGCATCTACACCATATCAGCATTACGCTGAGTCGATGCCCTTTTTGGGACTTTATCTTACACAGACTAGTGTTTATAGCATTAGGGTTTAGTATAAACGAGTAAGTTTATAGTAATAGTGTTTAGTTCTCTCAGTATTCTTTTTATATTCTGTATTATGTTGGTTTTCTGTGTATTGTAAATCCCAAACAAAGATTTTATTTATTTTTATTTAGAGTTAGACTGAGATCAGCATGGTCAGGGGGGCTACTACCATCGTTTATAGCAGTATTATTTCAAAATGATAGTTTTATGCCACGAACCTTGACGTCTCTTGAAATAAGGATTATAATTCTTAAACACGAACGTCAACAATATTAAAACAATACGGCTTTAAGCGATGGTAGTATGCCCCCAGAAGTTCATACTTCACTCGATGGACTAGTAAAAGATGATGCTGGCCACAGGCCTCCACTCTCATGAGAGAGAGGGAATTAGAGCTTAGACCCACCACGCTGCTCCAATGCGGGTTGGCGGGCTTTAACGACTATTATCATATAGTGATAATAACCGGGACCGACGGCTTAACGTGCTCTCCGAGGCACGGGGGTGAAACACCGCCAACTTCCTAACTCCGGGCTAGTACTGAGAATTTCTAGTCAGAAAAACCCAATACTATGTCCCGACCCGGGACTCGAACCCGGGACCTCGTCAGCCGCAGTCAAACGTGTTAACCACTTGACCAACGAGGCAGTCCTAACAAGATGAACCTACTCATAGTAAAAGGCTTCTTTAAACTTTAGGTAGAGAGGAATAGGCACCATCTCAAATAACAGTTTTAAGAAAGGAATAAGGATCTTTGCAAATCAATCCCTGAAGCTCATTAGACATCCTAGACGTTGGACTGGTCTCATTTAAATTAATGCAAATCTCTGCAAAGGCGTCTATTGGAAATTCAAAGGAGATGGAACGTAAAATGAATTAATTGTGGATCTAAAACTGAATTACACTGACTGTACAGCGGTTACTGTTACTTGCAACTCTTAAAGCATTATTATTGAAATTTACAGTTTTATGTCACGTACCTTGACGTCCCATAAATAAGGATTATAATTCTAAAACACGAACGTTAACAATATTAAAGCATTACGGATTTAAGCGATGGTAGTATGCCTCCAGGCCCAAAAAATGCACTATTAAGGGGATGAATTATTTTATCACTATCTCGTCATACAATTGCATTGATCATTTTTATCTTGTGACATGCAAAGGTGACTTATGAATTTGATTAATTTATTCTGGTTATAATACGCTCCATAACATTATAACAGAACGTCTACGTGTACGCTACGTGTGTTTTTCGGTAGTAATAAATGGCTGGTTGAAGTCTTACTCCAATAATCTCCTTGATATGTATCCCACTTCCCAAATAGACTCGTCATCATCATCGTTGTCTACGATAGACGTCCACTGCTGAATATAGGCTTCTTGCAAGGACATCCTCACATCATGGTCTTGCGACGCCTAGATCCAGCGGCTCGATGCGACTAGATTGAAATCGTCCAAAAGGCTTGGGCATAATATGCAAAGATATCAAGAAAACTTAAACAGGGAACATCCTTAAAGTTTACAAGTAGCAGGCGAAGCTTTTAAGCAGAATATCTTCATAATACCACCAAGGGGTGCAAGCATTAGATATAGAAGATGGTAAGCAATGCAAATGACTTCCCAATCCGACCGTCTCGTCTTCCTATCGTGTTACAAGCATAATTCCTATATTAATATTAATGGTATGTGCACTTTGGACGTGATTTTACTCTTATATGGCTGGAAAATTGCAGACAAAATGTAGATGCCGTATGTAGCGCGTTTTATTTTTGCTATGCTCATGATTTTGTTTCTTTCCTTTCTTCAAGACTGAAGTTTAATATAAATTCTTGACAATTTAATAAGCTTAGTTGCTTTTCGAAAGTATTTCAATAAGAATAAATGCTACTAAGCGATTTAATATCACCAGCTTTGACGGTGAAGGAAATCAGCGTGAGGAAACCTACATGGTTTAGAGTTCTTCATTATATTCTCATGGAAGTCTGCCAATCTACTTGTCCAGCGTGGTGGACTATGGACCGTTACTGGGTTGTAATGATGATGATGATGAAATGAAAGTAGAAGAGGTGAGTGGTTGTTTTATGGAAGCCTTGAAGTCTTTAACTTAAGTATTCTGTGCTATAACGCACAAAGTAGAAGACATTCAAAATGTAAATTATAGCTCTAAAGTTGCCCACGGGCGGGTGTTCGCTAGTAAATAATATGCTACCGAATTCAACAGTGTAAAAGGTTCAGGAAAAAACCTTATAGCAAAGCCTTATATATAGTACTATCTGATGCCCGCGACTCCGTCCGCGTGGAGGTATGATAAATAGATAGTAGCCGATTCTCAGACCTACTGAATATGTTCACAAAATTTCATGAGAATCGGTCAAGCCGTTTCGGAGGAGTATGGGAACGAAACTGTGACACGAGAATTTTATATATAAGAAAATAGTATAGGTTTAGGGCCTTATTTTGAAATCTAGGCCATTGCATGACGTCTAATTATTCATTTATCTTTATCTGTGGTTATAATCCCCTCCCTAATCTTGTTATCTCTATCTCGTTAAACATCAAACAAACTATACCATAATCCTCACCATAATCAGTGTCAGTTGAACGTCAAGCAAAAATAGGCCCTTGTTTAGATCAGAAAATCTCTAAAAAGAAATGGATAAATAAAAATGAAACAGCTGTTATGAAACCACCTAAAATATAATCAAGATAAGTTAAAGAAAATAAAAGCTACAAGACAAATAATAAATGCTGTGCGATTTAACATAAAGGTTCAACATTTCCAGAAACTCCATAAGATATAGAAACCCAAAATTTCCATAATAAAGAACTTCCAACAATCGGAAAGTTACATATTCCTAAAACCAGGATCACAAAATACCAGAATTACCTGGATTAGGCGATGAATTTTGCATCATATATCGTCACCACTTTAGAAGAAAATTGCTATGTTGTTTGGATAGTTCTATTAGTTATGTTTCTAACGCTTATACTGATGCATAGAAGAGAACAAAAAAATAGATGTGTATGCTCGCCTCCATTATGTGTTAGCCATGGAACCAGTACAGTGTCATTGTATGTGAGTGAAAGTGAAAAATGTGTATGTTCTGATGCTTAGTCAAGATTGTGATTGCAGATATTTTGTTGACGAAGTGTAAAAGATGGTAGTATCATGATTATGCTTAAGTCAGAAATATATTGATGAGTTTTGATAGCTTCCTTTTGACTTGTTTTTAAGTAAGTGCGCTAATATATGTAGGTAAGTATATAGGGTTTTTATCTCCGGGTATATGTTTTTGTTATATGCAGTAATTTATATGTATAACTAGTGGGCCCTGCGGACGTTGTCCTGCCCTATCTTCCTCGCAATTTTTCCATATTTTCTCACCATTTAAACCTTCCCTGGACTACGACAAATATTTCAAAACCAAAATCAGCTAAATCGGCTCAGCCGTTCTCGAGTTTTAGCGAGGACAAACGAACAGTAATTGATTTATATATAATATATAGAAGAAGAAGATAATATGTTATATTAATTATGTATAAAAAGTAATAAGGTGATTGCGATATTTCACCGTAAAAGCCCCTGCTATACTGCATATATATAACTTCAGAAAATGCTGCCAAAATTACCAATTTGAAAACTAGGCATACAAGAAACATTGATACCGCAGTGAGTGCATAAAAGTGCGACACCCCAAAGGGCATGCACCAAAATACAATGGTTCACATAACCATAACATGGGTAATGACTGCTCCCCATTTGTTGCTTGTCTATCTCCCGCCATTCAGGGGGGCATTAGCTAAAGTGGCCCATACGTTACGTGCCCTCTGCGTTTGATGCAGTAATGTACCGTGAAGATTCAGGGCCTGTATGAGTACTTATATGTAGGAGTAATGCCCCGGTTAAGGTGATTGCTCTTAATTGCTACTTTTAGTTTTCTGGTACGCAAAGGCTCGAAGCTTTATGGTAAAAGCAAATAAATGCATAAAACTTACTAAAAACTAAATAAGTTAGTAGGTAAGTTCTGTTTACAGTGCAAAAAATATGGACTGTAGTTTTGAATGGTGTCCAAATATGATTTGCTGACACAAAAAAACTAAATTTACACTCAGCTTTAACTATTTAAAAGCGGATCAGCCGTAAAAAGATAACAGAGAGGCAGAAAGGAACATTTTTGAATGCACACTAATATTATAAATGTAAAAGTCTTTCTGTCTGCTGCGCTTCACACACACACAGCCCTGCATCTTTTCAACCGATTTTGATGAAATTTGGTATAGACGTAGGTTACATCCCGGGGAAGGACTGTTTGAAGGACTGTTTGAATGACGCTTTCAGGGAAGAATTTCTAGAATAAGTAGATAACTTATGTATCACCCATTTCAATTATTCTTGTGAGGTCATAAATATCTTAAAAGTTCAAACTTTGATTGCATTGATTCTGCAGATATGGCTGCACCATAATTCGAATAACTTTCAACCACATTTAGATTTAGCACCGACTGGAGGAATCGTGTTCTTTACAGCTCCATAATGGCGGATTGCCAGAGACCCGCAGAGGCGCAGTTGCAAACTTTTAACAAATCCCCCTAGAGCTAGACTCAAGCTGCATGGAACCGTTTCAACTATGCGCTCTAAGTAAACCACGGAAACCGATGTTTTAGTGAATTGTATTACTGTACGAGAGAGAATTACTTAATTCGCTATACAAATATTTCCTCGTGGTCCTGCTGAATTGTTGTAGGTACTAGTAGGACCACGAGGAACAGGGCATCCTCATGTTCCTACAATTGTATCTATTATTATTACTGTATGTGTAAAAGTACCTTTGCGATAAAAAACACTGAAATTAACATGTGAGAAAACTTTGGAAAACAAATCAAGTAGGTAACACATTCAAATGGGGTGCTGTCTGTTTACAATATCTTTATTTTTATTCGACTACAAGTTACACTGCGATCTCGGCTGGAGCGTCTCTAGACCAGACTAGACCAAGGGAATTTCTGAAAATATAAATTCCCAAATTGACCCTGCTGAGGACCGAATGCGGGACCTACCACATATAAATACAGCGCTCAACGTTGCACCAATGAGGTCGGCTAGATCCACAATACAAAATCAAGCAATGATAAATTTACTATAGTACATAAGTACTATCTTTTGTTACGTAGGTATGTTTTATTTTAATGGTATGTATTTACATGGTAAAGTACCTGGGCAAGTGGCGAAAGAAAAGTTTTATAGTAAAAAAAGGGTCGCTACTTCAACCTTTGGTTCCTGAACTCGTTCTGGTATTTACCTACAATATCTTTTTCATATTTTTTATGAAAATGAACATTATAAAAAGCCAGATGGGTAGGTAATCTAGTTAATTACTAACTTCTCTTTAGGGACTTTGCAGACACTAAATGGAGATTAGTCTAGCGGACTGCATTATTAGAGATTTCAATCTAGTCTCGGGGGTGCTATGCCTTATAATTTGAATACATTTCCTTACACTCTGTACCGACATATAACAATAATTGTAACTACCTCCGTAATTTTGACGACCTCCGTGGCGCAGTGTTGTTCGCTGTTGCCTTAACGTCCCGGTTCGATCCCCAGCAGGTTCAATTTGGGAATTTATAAAATTTTTGAATTTTCTCTGGTCTGGCCTGGTGGGAGGCTTCGGCCGTGGCTAGTTACCACCCTACCGGCAAAGACGTACCGCCAAACGATTTAGCGTTCCGGTACGATGCCGTGTAGAAACCGATTAGGGGATGGGTTTAATATATCTGCCATACCCCTAACAAGTTAGCCCGCTACCATCCTAGACTGCACCATCACTTATACCATCAGGTGAGATCGCAGTCAAGGGCTAACTTGTATGATAAAAAAAAACTATGAATATATTCTCTCTAAGTAACCTATTGACCACACAGGGTATCATCTTGTCTAACATTTGTCTAATATTCCGTGGCTTCCATGATCTCAGTATTTTGGGCTAGAGTACAATTGCCAGTTGGGTTAATAAGAGCGAAAACACAAATGGTACAAAAGTTAAAACGTCCGTCTTAAAATTCTTAAACGCCTGCTTGAAAAAAAGTAGGTACATTTTGTCATGTCGCGGTAGTTTGTGCAGCTCCATATACAGGACTGCATGTGCATTATTATGTGAACGATCTCGCCAGGACCCACGATCTTCAGCAATAAAGGAACGACCGGTGAGAGAGGGAGATCATAACGAGTATTGAAGTTAGCTCTACCAATTATTTAATCTGTGGCTCTACGCGAATGAAGTCACGGACAAAAGTCACTCAATGTAAACAGCAGGCCGAGTGGGAGATTTTTACGTATACGATCGCGACAACGTTAACTGCCATTTACATGGAATTGATCGAGCATCAGCTATCGAGCGCTTGAAAATTCAGGCTCATTTTAGATTCAGCAGGGCGACCGTGTATCTTTTGCATCAGTCATTCATGCATCGCAATCACCTCCGATTGGCAGAATTTATGGTATTCTTGCTGCGTCAATAGATTTCGTCCAATAGTGGAAGAGTGTTAACCAATCAGAGGTGATTGCGATGTATCAATAATTGATGCAAAAGATACGCCGTCGCGCTGCAGATTCACTTATTTTGACATTTAACATGAACAATCTTGTCCGTTTAATGGAGATACTTACTTGCACAAGTGTTCCTTATGAATTATTAAAAAAATATTTGTATTACAAAAAAGGGCAATACGTGCAATTTATAACTTAAAACCACGTGAATCCCTTAGGGAGAAATTCAAGGAAATAGGTATTCTTACAGTAGCCTCGCAGTATATTTACAGTAATCTAATCTTTGTAAAACAGCACATTCAGAATTACAAAAGAATATGCGATCTGCACGATAGGCCAACTAGAAACCGTCATAGGCTCGTGACTCCATCGCTCCGTTTCAATAAAGTCCGAAGGTCGTTCGTGGGAATGAGCATACTATTCTTTAACAAAATTTCTCAACCTATTATAAACTTGCCTTTACACAAGTTTAAGATAACCATTAAAAAAATGCTCCTAAAAAAAGCTTATTATACTGTCGAAGATTATAGTAATGATAAAGGCGCATGGATTTGACTCGCTCCAGCAATGCTCAGGACATTGGTTACTTATGTACCTGTATATGTTGTATGTAGATTATTGTAAACATACCAGTTACTATTTTTTTTTTTCAATAGAGCAACCACCGAGTTTCTTGCTGGTTCTTCTCGGTAGGAACGGCATTCCGAACCAGTGGTAGATTCATTCGACTATTCATAAGAACTTGTAAAAAGTCTATTTGAATAAAAATAATTTCATTTGATTTGATTTGATTTAAACGTTGTCGCAATCGAATGGGAAGAAAATCTCCCACTAGGCACTCTGTACGACAGTTCCAGCCGCGTTTTTACATACAGTCGCTATCAATCATGCAGATAACTGTCGTTTAATAGATGGCCTCGGCTGATGTTGGTGCGTTGTTCGTTCAGAATACAGATTAAAATATCGATTGGGATGCGAGTGGTTAATTGCTTAGGGAGGCTGTTGTTATGAATGATTGGATTTGGAAGTTTGAACTTCGGAACTGTGGAAACACTGGACCTGATAAAGTGACTAATTTTTTACCCGACTGCGGAACGCACAGGGTTATGACGTGTTCATCAGTTTATATATGTTTGTTTGTTCCTTGCAGGACAGCTACAGCCTAAACGCGTGGACCGATTTTGATGATTCTTGCACCAGTTTATGCCGAGTATATCATTAGAGTGTCCTATGGAAGCCGAATTTGAGAAAAAACAAAATGGCGCCCTCGAGAAGTAAAGTCGATAGACTATGGAAAGTCGACCTCCGTGGCGCAGTGTGTAGCGCTGTTGTCTTAACGTGCGGAGGTCCCGGGTTCGATCCCCGGCAGGGTCCATTTGGGAATTTATAATTTCTGAATTTTTCCTGGTCTGGCCTGCTGGGAGGCTTCGGCCGTGGCTAGTTACCACCCTACCGGCAAAAACGTGCCGCCAAGCGATTTAGCGTTTCGGTACGATGCCGTGTAGAAACCGAATAGGGTTTATGGGTTTAATATAACGGCCATGCCCCTAACAGGTTAGCCCGCTACCATCTTAGACTGCATCATCACTTACCATCAGGTGAGATCGCAGTCAAGGGCTAACTTGTAGTGGATAAAAAAAAGGAAAAAAAAAGTGGGGTATCGATGCATGCATACATCGATGGTCTTGCAAAATCATAGTTAGGTTCCCTTGATCATTTTCTCATTTTATTAACCATAGGTATACGTAGTCGAAATTCGTCCGTGTACAAAGCGATTTGATCTCTTGTTTCTAATTCAAACGGCTAGAACATAAAATGCCCTTTAATTTAAGGGCATATTTGCCCTTAAATAAAAGGGAAATATTAATTTAATTAATTTTAATTTAATTTAAAGCTCTAAGACTAAGTTAGTAATTTATATTGGAAAGATTATAAATTAATGCTTTACAAACTTTCTGGTTTCAGTTCGCCTTTTAGACCTCCGTTTAATTACTATCGCTTTTCAGAATTTTAATCAACAAACAAAAAATTTCATCAGGTTTTAGTTATACCTAACAACCGACATAATTTTAGTACACGTATTTCCGAGAGAGGAAATTGTAAAGCAAAATCCAAAGCAATTTAGGCTTTGCGTTTCAACGTCCATATTCATAGGCCAGAGCTGGTTTTGATAGCCTGTGATATACGCGGCACCTGCATAGCGCCATCTGGTGAAGTAGTAATTAATACGACTATGCCCATTGGCTTCGTGCCAACAGCCAACGACCAGCGTGCGTTTTTTAGTTCGGCAAGTTAAGGAATGTGTAATAAAGGACACGCGTTGGGTGGGCAGTCTTGAATTATGATTTTTTAAATAAAAATTCATTTTGTGATGGGGATGTATATTGCGGTACTAGATGATACCTCAATAACGCAGGACTAATTACATATTTATTAAGGACTAGCCGATGCCTGCGACTTCGTTCGCGTGGATTGTGATTTTTTGTTCTTTAATTTTCCGAGATAAAAAGTAGCCTACGTGTTATTCCAGACTGTGATCTATCTCTGTGCCAAATTACATCCATAACCCTCATCCATTTCATCCATTTGTTGAGCCATTCTGGCATGATTTAGTAACAAATATCCATCCATCCATCTAACTATTTTAATATTAGTATGGATTACCTCATAATTTCTTTGTTTGTCTGTCTGTTTACGGCCCAACCACGGGCCACTCCAAGTTCATGCATTTAACCAATTTTGATATATTACAGCATACATTTTAGGGATGGATATGGGACACTTTTTACCGGCTTTTATCATGGAAAATTACCTAACTTTGGAAATTCCCCACATTAGGGGTGTTTCTAAAATTAACAACTCCAGTTTCCGCGAAGGTGGTTATAATAGAGACATGTGGATTATGAAGTCGTCAGTCACATTCAAAAGTCACCAAACCAATTTGAGTAATGGAAAAACAAATTTCGCAAATGGAACCCTTTGATGCCCGCCTTGTGGATAATCCGTTTGTGTGGAACACTGGCGTTACAACGCTCGCAAATTGGATCTCTGATGCACTTTTTAATCTCTGTGCATCTCTTTATGGGACGCTAATTTTGCCCTCGCAATTTGGGGGAGTTCTTTTTGGTTGATGAGTTGATCTCTGAAACTTTAGGTTATTTTTTATGTCATCTTAAGGCGCTTCAAGGGCTGTCTGTTGATCTACGAATGTTAGATTTAAAGTACTATCTGTGTATGATCTATGTTTACTATGTGTTGGGTCAACTAATAAAATAAATTCTATTCTACTCTATAATAATTGTAATATCCATACTAATATTACAAATGGGAAAGTGTGTCTCTCTGTCTGATACGCTTTCACGGGCCACCTTTTTGATGAAATTTGGTACAGGGATAGGTTGTATCCCGAGTTCCCGAGTGAATTGAAAAAACTTAGTCCACGCGGACGAAGTCGCGGGCATCATCAAATTCTAGTGTGTAATATGGGTGAAAAGAGATTGGATCAGGGCGGTTACTATCATCATTTAGAAATTTCATCATTTATCATCTGATGTGCTAGATGTATACAAAATGATTAGGGCTTGACTCTTGTCTTACTCAAAGTAGTGAAAGAATAACAGCGTTAACTTTTTTCAACCAAGTAGGCTTTTAGGTTATTTGAAGCCTTACTTTCTATCGAACACTTTCGGATACTTTAGTCAAATAGATAGCCACTAGCTGCTAGTTCTATATTGCCCTCAAATCTTTTTAATTTAATTTCTTCTTTTAGAGTAACATATTTACTTGCATGTTTGGGTCTAAGTTCATTGCAAGTCGCAACTACCTATTGCTGAATAATAATAAAAAATATGATATTAAAAGCCAATTAGTTTGGCCTTATTTCGAAAGTTACTCAGATAACATCTATAGCGATGGTTAGTATGAATAAATCGTTGTATTATGAACAGTCCACAATAGTCCACTCATTGCTTGAGTGCTTCAACGAGACATTATGGAAATTCAAATACGTACAGACTGCTATTACATAGAGCTGTTTCGGTTCTCTTATAGCGAGAACTCCGATATACTCTTGTATTCTATTAGTATTATATACTACCACTGTTCAAGATAATATTATGTTTTAGGAAGACTGGTATTTTTATGTACAGCCTCAGCGTAAGTATATTATATTCATACATTTGGTCGACACCCATACAAATGACAGTCCCGGCTACTACGACAGTTGGAGGACCTAGGTACGTTACTCTCACTTAGATGTAGGGAACTGCATACAAACTTGACATTAGAGTGACAGAAATTTGTTATTGTACTTACATTCATTGCTCCGTAATTATTCTTTGATGCACTGATCCTTGATCTTCAACCTCTTGGTGTTTCGCCAGACTGTCTGATTGGTCTAGGGTTAGCATGTTCAACTGCGCATTCACCCACGTGCCTTGGAGAGCACGTAAAGCTACGGATCTGCGGCTAAGTTCAAAAAAAAAAAAAAAATACGAACTAATTACGGTAAGAGAAGTATAAGTTATGAAGGAGCACAAATGTTTAATAATTTACCAAAAGAAATAAAAAGTATTAATAAGATCAACATTTTTAAAAAGAGACTCAAAGATTTTATAATTCATAATGTAACTGACTTCTGAGTGCGTCCCTGGAAATTTATAAACATTGCAAGGTTCTTTTTATTTCTACCCACTTGCATTATACTATTACATATGCTGTTTACTTGTTGCTCGCCGCTGTGCGTAATGATGTTATTAGGTTAAGTTTATGATAAGTACTGATAAGTTCTCATTAAGTGAAATTTTTTGTAAATTTCTTTGAGAATAAATTCTTCTTTAACCACAAGTTCTCTCCGGTTGTGTCCGATTTCCGTCC
Source organism: Erebia epiphron (assembly GCA_963932025.1). NCBI lineage: Eukaryota > Metazoa > Arthropoda > Insecta > Lepidoptera > Nymphalidae > Erebia > Erebia epiphron. Next base: position 25,583,760 of record OZ009948.1, read on the forward strand.
CAACGGTCTATCAAATAAGGAAATAAATATTGCGCCTGTGTTTATGCATACACTTTTGCTGAGAATATCTCTCGCGCAGATGGCTAATCTCGTGGAGATTGGCTGCCTTGGCCGAAATTCTGTAGGGAACACATTATTATCACCACGTTTCCACTGGTAGTATTTTGAACCTCTGTCAGAAATTGCTCTGTCCATTCTAATTGACGAAAGACATCCAGTCCTTGTTGTGATACGTCGCGAGCGGAGCGTTTAAACAATAAATATTATTGCTTCTCCACACCATTATTGTTCTATTCATTACGTTTTTATATGGAGAGCGATTGATTGTATCAGTTATTTCAATAGTTTGCTAGTGCTTGTGTAGTTTGTCATTGAGAAATAAATTAATTGTAATAGCGATTTTGTTTTTTGTGTCTATGTAGACACAACATCTTATAATTAAAAGTGTCATAGTTTTTATTTCGTGTTTATTATCGTCCGGGTGAATTTGTGCGATATTAAACTGAGAAACTTGCGTTTTCATTCAACTTCTGTGATTGGAAAAGCATTAGAGTCGCTATTGGTCGGATATTTTAGACTTGTCATTAGATATACTTGCACGTCGTATCAAGTTGGTGTTGATTGTGACATTATGATATATTTTGTGTGAGACATGTTTAACAGACATTCCTATGCGTATAAAAAGGATGATAGAAATTCGTACTATGCAAAGGTAAGGCCTGAATACATTTGATTACTGGTACAAGAATATAACAATTAACTCCTTAATTTTCGCTCTTGACTGCGATCTCACCTGATGGTAAGTGACGATGCAGTCTAAGATGGTAGCGGGCTAACTTGTTAGGGGCATGGCAGTTATATTAAACCCTATTCGGTTTCTACACGGGATAGTGACGAATTGATATTTGATACTAATTTCAACCGTACGCTATTGCGTAAGTGTCTCTATCAAAACAGAACCCGGCAGAACGAAAACGAAACCTTGAGAGGCTGTCACATCTCTTAAAATATATAACTAGGGAATGCCCGCAACTTCGTCTGCGTGGTTTGAGGTTTTTGGTTCCCGCGGGAACTCCTCAATTTTCCGGGATAAAAAGTAGCCTATGTGCTATTCCAGACTATAGTCTATCTCTGTGCCATAGCCAGACCCGTTCAGTCGTTGGGGCGTGATTGAGTAACAAACATCCATGCATCCATCCAAACTCTCGCATTTATAATATTAGTAAGATAAGATATCATACAAGATATAATATAAAAATAAATAAATTAAGAAGTTAGATTTTTAAAATACTTACTCAAAATTTCCCAGAATTTAAAAGGCCTATGTTCACGCTTAACGCCCTTCAAGCAGAGCTTACTCTCGCTTACATGTTTATGTGCCGTTGACCTTATTTTCATAATCACTAAATTGCTGTCTCCTAAACAAGCTTACATTCTTCTTAACAAGCTCTTTGCCAATACAGGTGAAAAAGAGTTTTAAATCTTATGCTATAGGATTTACTTTTGTCTACAATTGATTCTTAATATATCCACACAAATAGCCTACAGGGCATGGACCCACTTATAGTAATACTAGCTAATGCCCGCGACTTCGTACGCGTGGATCGAGGTTTTGTGGATCCCGCGGGAACTCTTTAATTTTCCGGGATAAAAAGTAGCCTATGTGTTAGTCCAGACTATAATCTATCTCTGTGCCAAGTTTCATCCAGATCCGTTCAGCCGTTCTGGCGTGATTGAGTAACAAACATCCATTTGAGGTTATTTTGGTTCCCGCGGGAACATCTTAATTTTCCGGGATGAAAAGTAGCATAAGTGCTATTCCAGACTATATTCTATCTCTGTGCCAAATTTCAACCAGATCCTTTCAGCCGTTGGCGCGTGATTGAGTAACAAACATCCATACATCCATACATCCATACATCCATACATCCATACATCCATACATCCATACATCCATACATCCATACATCCATCCAAACTTTCGCATTTATAATATTTAATTTGATTGATTAGGTTATAACTAGCATATGCCTGTCGCTTCATTCATGTAGAACAATTCAAGAAAATTTGTTAAGTAGTTCTACTTCCGTATAAGCCGTACCGTCATGCGATTTAGCCTCATTTAGCGTTCCGGTACGATGCCGCGTTACGTAGGTTGTCCTAGCTAAGCTACAAAGCTAGCTGACCCTTAACGTTGCCTACGTCATCGCGTAGACAAGTTTGTCATTCTCGCTTCTATCGCTCACCTAGGACAACGGGTCTGGCTGCATTTTCGGTTCCGCTCACCACTGCCCTCTGAATTTTCAGCTTGGAGTGCGCCTATCAGATTAGCCAGCTACCATCTTAGACTGGATTAATCACTTAACACCACGTGATATCGAACTAATTTATAGTACTTAAACAATTTTTTTTAATTAGCTCTCAATCCATGGTTTTTAAATTGTCAGTTTAACGCTTGGTATTTGAAAGAGATGTTTTAAACTAACTTTTGAAGTTTAAAAAAAAACATCGAGCACCAAAAAATGCATTTATAAGACAGTATTGGTAGATTCATTACTATCAACTAACATTGTAGATTTAAAAATTTGTAGGTATAATATGAGAAGTATTTATCTTGTCTAAGCTTAATTTCTTCTCTGCAGCATAATATATTTCACTAGAAAATAAATCTGAAAACCACGTAAATCATGCACCTACGTATTATAGTTCTTAATTATAGGACAATAGGGATCATAATGCGTTGTAGGCTTAGATCAGTGTTTTGAACAGCATCATTTGTCTTAGCACAGGTGGATCTTAAGCGAATGTATCTCAATCTCACGGTAGCAAACGATGGAACGTAGCAAGCAAGACACGGTATTTGGTTTAGATGTTGTGGAGCTCGCCAAAACTATAGGTATACTTAATGTTGATCACACATTACAGCATATCCTTTTTGTTTTTTTTGGTTACGCGGGGGCTGGGGAATCTTCTTGAGATATCTATCTAATCTCCGGGGGAGGAGATCAGGATATGTGGGATTTCTACCCACTAAAACCACCTGACTGCCTCGTTGGTCTAGTGGTTAGCATAGTCGACTGCGGATCACGAGGTCCTGGGTTCGATTCCCGGTCGGGCATAAAAGGTTAGGTATTGGGTTTTTCAATTAAGAAATTCTCAGTGCCAGCCCGGAGTTGGAAGTTGGCGGTGTTTCACCCCCGTGCCTCGGAGAGCACGTTAAGCCGTCGGTCCCGGTTATTATCACTAACATGATAATAGTCGTTAAAGCCCGCCAACCCGCATTGGAGCAGCGTGGTGGGTCTAAGCTCTAATTCCCGCTCTCATATGAAAGTGTAGGCCTGTGCCCAGCAGTGGGACGTTAATAGGCTGTAGTGAAAACCACCTGCGCCGGAGCTTCTCTTGCGCGCGACGCCGATTGGATAATCCCCTTTTCGATTACAGCATATCCTAGCTGTTTATATACCTAGCTATGGTCCTGTCCTTTCAACGACAAACGCGATAACGCCCTGGCCCTGACCACTCACGTCTACGTTGAAAAGAGCAAACACCGAGTTTCTTGCTGGTTCTTCTCGGTAGGAATGTCGTTCCGAATCAGCGGTATATTCACTCGACGATTCTAAATCACAATAAAATAGATTGAATTTTGAAGTGGTACGTAGAAAAGTTGGTCATTTTCTATGGATAGTGTGGAGTTTCGCGTTGCGTCGCGTCGCTTTCTTCGTTCACCCAGCACAACGGGCAATGCACTTACTTACACTTTACTGTAGCTCAAGCACAATCAGTGTATTAACGCTTTTCAGCTTTTCCAGGTTTTTTACTTCAAGAAAGCGTTGTAAAATCCGTGAACTGATGTGTCGCTTTGATTAAATAAATATAAATAATAACTTTCTTTATTTAGGCAACATAGGCCCATGGATTATTAGTACAATACAATCTTAAAAACTATGTTAGTATTTTATTTCTGGTATAAATTTACTTAAAAACAAGATTCCATTTAAGTCATCGAACGACAACCTTAATAAAATGTTGCAGGATCGGTGACTCCAATTTTACTTAAGTTCGGGTTGCATGCTTTAAAAATCAAATTCGACACAGAAATGAAAATGAAGTTCAATTTTGATTTCAATCAATAGGACCCATCTCTGGAGTCCCATGTTACGTAGCGATCTACTACGGCGGATTCCTTTGAAGCGAACAAGTCGACTTCTGGTACGCCCCAAAACCTGAACACGGCCTCCGAGGCCGGGGGCAACAAGTGCCATTCCGGCACTGGTCGATGCCTTGACAGGCGGTCGGCTATGCCGTTGTACCTCCCCGGGAGGTACGCCGCCGAGAGTGTGATGTTCAACCGTGTGGTCAGCTCCATACTCCCGCTTCTGTAACGTCTTTACTACTAGATTTAATATGCTTTAACTACTAGATTTTTGCGTTCAATAAATTCATTTATTTATTTAGGTTAGCTAACTTTAAGTTTTTTGTAACGTTTACGTACGAGTTCTACGTCCTCGTGCATGATATAGCACGAAAAAGGATTTCTTGAAATACTGTCCTTAATTGCTAAGGATTAAAATTATATACTGCACTCTTTAAGAAAACTGAAATAAAATGTTTTGTGCAATAGAGGTATCATTGTTTCGCTTTAAACCTTATTTTGCTATTAACAACAATCGACTCAGCCCCAAAGAGCCATCGAAAGGGTTGGAAAGATACATCAATCAGACCCTGACACGCCCAGTGGCCAAATGGAAAATAAGGGACAGAGGGACTGCTTACAAAGAAATAAATGGAAAAAAGTTTTTTTTGTCCGTTGAAATTTGCTAAGTGAAATTGTCGGATTTTATTGGAAGGACTACGTTAAGTTTCTCATGTATCCATTACTATGATCCTCTATTAATATTCATTTCATTTCAGTATTACGAATTACTATGTACTCTATTTATGTATTTCATTTCAGTGTACCTAACGAAACACAGAGCAACGGGTTGACGTTATTATTGTTGATATGCAGATGAGGAGGAGACAGTGACTCTCCTGATCTTAGGCATAGGCTACTTTTTATTACGAGGAATCAAAAAATTCAAATTTTAAGTTCTAAAAATGTACGTACTAAAATTTGGGCCTTTTGGTTGCCTCTTGAAAAAAAAATATATATTCGTCGTCATTTCTTCTAGTCGTAAAGTCTATAGTGAACCTGCTACTTTAAAAAGCTCGGTTTTTAAAAACCCCGTAGGTAACTCCTTGATTTTCAGTGATAAAATCAGCCTACGTATGTCCGTTTCCCATCCCTGGGATGCAACCTATCTCTGAACCTAATCATACTAATATTATGAATGCGAAAGCGTGTTTGTTTGTTGGTTTGTCGGTTTGTTGGTTTGTCCTTCAATCACGCCGCAACGGAGCAACGGATCGACGCGATTTTTGGCATGGGTATAGTTGAGGACCTGGAGAGTGACATAGGCTTCTTTTTATCCCGGAAAATTAGTTCCCGCGGGAATCAAAAAAACTTAAACCACGCGGACAAAGTCGCGGGCATCAGCTAGTTTAGTCATAAATCATGTAATATACTACTGCCACTAAACAAAACTTACATGAAATACCGTGTCCGTGTGTACTTATAATTTACTAGCTGATGCCCGCGACTTCGTCCGCGTGGTTTAAGTTTTTTTGATTCCCGCGGGAACTCCTCAATTTTCCGGGATAAAAAGTAGCCTATGTCACTCTCCAGGTCCTCAACTATACCCATGCCAAAAATCACGTCAATCCGTTGCTCCGTTGCGGCGTGATTGAAGGACAAACCAACAAACCAACAAACCAACAAACCAACAAACAAAGTGACTTTCGCATTTATAATATTAGTTTAAGTATATATTTTTTTTTTATTTTTTTATTTATTGATCAAAACAAACTTTACAATATACAAATCTTAATATCGGAGCCATCCTCTAAAAAACTTGGCGTTTATGGTGAGGATGGCGAGTTCGCCTTAATAAACTAATACATAATATTAAGAATATTTGGATGTACTTACCAGTTACACAGACAAATAATGTACATTATGTTCTATATTAGGTTATTGAATTAGTTAGTGAGTATTATCATTATTTACCTAATAAATATCTTTTACACTTTCTTATATAAATATGTTTTTTTTCTTTGCTATTATATTGTAGAAACGATGGAAGATCTTCGAGAATTTTAGGAAGCATATATTTATAATTTCTTTTGCCGTATATATTATTTGTTTTCGGTAGGGTGAACTTTGCATAATTCGCTAATTTGCGTAAATTACTGCCTCGTTCTTTACGTCTTAGATATTGTAAATTATTAAATTCCTCCTTAAGTATGGCTAATTTTACTTTACTTTGCACAGGCAACACATTGCAGTATGTAAATAATTTGTGATAGTCCTCACAATATTTTAATTTAATTTTTCTAGGTACAATAGTTTTTAGCATTTTTAATTGTAGTTTATATATACGTATAATATATGTTTTGAAAGTTTTTCCGTAGCTACTTAAGCCATAGCCAATTATTGAGTCAGCCAGTGCCAAGTAAAGTAATCTCAGCGTCTTGTAGGGAAGTTTAAATTTGAGTATGTATAGTCTACTAAGAATAGCTCTAAGCTTATCACAGATATAATTTATATGTGGTTGCCAATTAAAACGATAGTCAATTTTGAGACCTAAATACATATGTTCAGAAACCATATCAACAGGTTGGCAGACACAGTGTTTTATCCTGCCATGCAGGCAGTCGTGCGCATGTGCAACTATAGTGGCCCTATTATCTGTTTTATTATGTGCGGAATGAATATGCATTACTTTAGTTTTTTTGGTATTTATCACTAGTCCGACATCATGCGCCCATTTACTGAGGGTGTCGAAGTTGTCTTGCATCATGCGCTCGGCCGCCCGCAGATCCTTGTTAGCAACAATGATACATGTATCATCGGCGAATTGGTACACGGATCAAAGGCGGCTCGCTCAAAGGAGCGCTGGTGCAGTGAACTCCCACAAAATTTAAAAAAATACATAGGTACTAGGTAGGTATAATAATCAAATAAACTTTGCTATAAACGTTATAAATATTTTTATATAAATCTATTCCCATTGTCATTATAATCATGAATATCCTTAAGTACCTACCTACCTACTTTACTACTTATTTCATCAATCAACACAAATTTAATACATGGTATTTTTGTTAAGTGGAGCGCTTCGAACAACGCTCCTATAGACGAAAGTTTAGTACAACGCTCTTATTGAAATGTAATGAGAGTAAAAGAGAGCATTCGATGCGAGCGGCGCGTGAGACAAAAGATTTGTATGAGAAATTTGGTAAATATGGAGCGGCGCTCCTGACACGAAGTACGCATGCGCGATATTACCCGACTAAATGACATCGCCTGTTGTCACGAAGAAAGAGTTAAAACTCGCGAGTATTTTTTTTATTCGTATTATGCCGGTAAGATGTAAACAAAACACAAAATACGAAAGTAAATTTATTTTGATTTCTACGCGAGTGCGTCGGATCATTGTACAGTGGCTGGAAAATCTGTATTGTTGTTTTAAATAGTGTACATATTGTGTTGTGTATTTATGTGAAAAAGACTGATTTATGTAAATAGTGTAGGCGATTAAAATGGAACAATATAACGTAATGACCGCCGATCATTTACAAATAATTGGTAAGCATTTTCTTTTTTTTTAGTGAACTCCCAATATAATCTTTCACGAGCCGCCTCTGACACGGATCCCTCCTGGAATAGGTTGCACATGTCATTAACATATAATAAGTACTCAGTAGGTCCGAGTATCGATCCCTGGGCTGTTCCTTTAGTCGTATGTATCTTGTCACTCATGGTATTATCAATTTTGACACAGGTTACTCTATTTCTATGATAATCTTTAAACCATTCCAGGAGGGGTCCCTGTATTCCGCAATTTATCATACTTGTATATAGCTTCTCATACACCAGCAAGTCAAAAGCTTTACTAAAATCAATAAAAACAACGAGCACATGTTTTTTTTCATTCATGTACTCGTTTATTTCATTTGTGAACTGGCATAATAATTGAGACGTACTTCGATTTTTTTGAAAGCCGAATTGTTTTATGTTTATGATACTGTGATCCTCTAAGAATTTTTTTATTTTGTCACCTAGGTACTTCTCAAATATCTTGTCGATGCATGACAGTATGGTGATTGGTCGATAGTTATTGACATTTTTATGACTACCGCCTTTATAGATAGGCCTAATTATACCGATTTTCAGAGAGTCGGGGTAGGAAGAGGTGGCAATGCAGGTGTTTATCAAATGAGTCAGCACCGGTGTAATTTTTTTATTTAAATTTTTTATATCGGATGCTCTAATTTTGTCATATCCAGGGCTTTTTTTTGCATCAATGTCTTTAATTATTTTGGACACCTGGTTATTTGTTGCCCGCTCTAATCTCATTGTCACCCCTGCCCCCTCCGACCCTCCAGATGAATAGTACAAAGGTTGGTTACATGCTACAGAAATTGCATTGACATTATTTTCAAACTCTTGGGCGAAGCTGTTAGCCAATTTCGTTTTTTCCAAATTAAAAGACTTTATCACTAATTCATCAATAGAAATTCTAAATTTACCGCATATTTCATTAATTAAATTCCACAATTTCTTAGAGTTCTTAAAATGCTTCCGAATTTCATCCCTAATATACTTGTTTTTTAAATAATTTATGTATTTATTTGTTTTGTTTCTATATTTATTGTATAAGATTTTATTATCAATATTTCTTGGATCTTTCAGCCATATTAAATACAATTTTTTCTTTTGGGCACACATTTTTATCATTTTTTTATTTCCCCATTTGCAATTACTCCTTTTATTACAGTTAAATCTAATAACTCGCGAGCAGTTGTTGTAGATAGTATTAAACTGGTTATAAATAAAATTGTACACTTTGGTAGGGCAACTAAACGAGAGCGCTGCGCTCCATTCTACCTGACTTAGCTGTTGAGCTACCTCCTTGTTATTAAGTATCGTAATAAGTCTCGATGCATTAGACTTGAAACTCACGCGGTGACCGTGGCCTTGACGCTGCCCGCTAGCTGCGCTCGCGCACATAAGCGTACAAGCTATAATGTTATGGTCAGCTATTGATTCATTTATCGTTGCAGTATACACTGGGTGTGCGGAAGCGAGGCGCGTGAATATGTGGTCTATGCATGTTTGAGTAAAACGTTGGCCTTTTGTTTCTATTCTAGTGTATTGGGAGATACCACAGCTAAGACCCAACTCTGACATTTCATTTAAGTAGGCCGTGCTTGTACTAGATATTTGTTTTAAGTCAATGTTTATATCGCCTACGAATAATAAGTCAGATTTGTCCGTCATTCTATTAATATGAGATGATATCTCTGAGATGAATTTTCTTTTACAAGTATTCGGCGGCCGGTACACAGCACATAGGCTTATTTTATAATTTTGATTAAGTTGAATATAGCCAGTAATGGATTCAAAGTTCTGTGTGGGTGAAGATAACAAAGTAAATCTTAGGTTCTTATGTATATATACAATGACACCGCCACCTCTTCTGTGTTTTCGCAAGTTCGTGTACATATTATAGTTTGGTAATTCAAATAGGTTTTTAGTCGTATCCCTAATATTAACTTCACACAGTACTATTATATCTATACAGCGTTGGCTATTAATGATTATATGTTCTAAAGCGGGAAAATTAAGTAACATTGATCTTATGTTGACAGTTAGGGTAATAAGTCCTTCTTCTTTTTTTGGAAGAGAGCTAATATACTCATTCCATGAGTTAAAATTTCCTTCCGATAAGTTGTAATAGTTACTGTCCATTTTGAATAAACACAAAAAGTCAAATATTTAAACCATAAGTTAGTGATGGATACACAAACCTCGTATTCATTTTTTTAGTTCCGCTATCCACTTCTCGATGTCACTTTCCGACCTTATGGAGTAAATTTTATCTTTCTCGGATTTCCTAATGAGAATATTACCGCGCTTACACCATACGAACTGCACTAGGTTACTTTCCTTGAGCTCGGACTTTGTCTTCCATAGAAGGTATGCTGTAGCTGGTGTTAGGGCTTCTCGTAGGTATATTCTGCCTTCTCCGTCTTTGCCAAGTACACGTGGAGTGATCGTACGTGATTTGGCAGCCTCGAGCCACTGGTCCCGGCACCCTTCCCGGAGTGTCAGTACTACGGCTGATGAGTGTCTTTTCCGGGATGCTAAACCTTTACTTTCTTTTCTGTAGATCTTTTTAATATCATTGCTATCTTGATTAATAGCACTGGCAATTTTCTTAACTATTTCATTTAGGTTTTCTTGTTCTTCTTTCGGTATTCCGCTTATTTCTAGAGTATTTTCGATTTTTTCTTGTTCTAGTATATTTAATTTGATTTGTATAGATTCGAGATTATTCTTCATATTTGTGTATTTATTATTTAGATCTTTACACTGGTTCTCAACTATTTTAATCTTTTCCTCGTATTTATCTATTTTTATTTGGAAGTCGTCTATTTTGTCAGAGTAAAATTGTAAGGTTCTTTTAAGTTCCTCTTGTATCGTTTCTCGAATTTCGTGCCGCGTCGTAGATAACACGCTGGTCAGTATCTTCTGGCTATTAGGGTCGATGCTCACGCTGGCCGTTACTGAGTCCGTGTCCGTGACATCGTCCTCCTCGGGATCCGGAGGAATTACTGAAATTCTCTTTTGTTTTGAAGAACCGCTGCATGAACGACATTTCCATTCGGCTTCCGTGGCATATAATGTCGTTAGCTGTTCGTGGCTTAAAGAAACGCACTCCCCGTGCATCCATTTGTTGCAACGTCCACACAACACTCCTGGGCTTTTTTTCGTGACAACTTTGTTGCATTTAGCACATTTAGCCATATTGGATATCACTAAGCAAAAAAAAAAAAAAAGAAACGGTTAAACACAAGGAAGAATACTCGTCACGCCGCGCACACTTTAGTAGGTATTTCGTTGTAGAAAAACACTCGATACGTCTTTACGCAGCGCGCGCGACTAGCGAACTTGAATGACTGACTTGAACTATGATATGATATACTCACGGAGTATTATATTAGGTATAAGGTGTAGGTATTTGTATGGAGTATAAAGTAGGTACAAACTTCCAAATTCAATTAAAAGCTTTCTCCTTGCACGTTGCTTAGTTCCAGTTTAGCAACGAAATTAATTAGCAGTATAACCACAGGTAAACTGGTGCCGTCACTTGCGCGGACGCGTTTTAATCATAAATAAAGCATTTTTGTTGATGAAAGTTTTACCTTTAGTACAATTAAACTTATCTTATTACTACATAGATGAACCGCCCAGATCATGTTACATTGATCGGAACAGATTTTCTGCTACCCGGTTCACAAAAAAAAACTTTAAAAAAAAGTTTTGGGCTCTGTATCGACTAAAAGGCCTCCTCTAATTAAATTTTTTAAAAATTATTAATGTGAGGGAATCGTCCAATTATATCTTCCAGCTTTATAATACGTGGGAATAGATGCGTAATTTATGTATTCCCACTATTTTTGGAATTATCTTGTCACAGTCTAGTTCATAAGTTTTTTATTTTTCTTTTCTACTAGTACTTAAGTTTTTGGTAGTATACCTTCACTGTGTCTGGAAATTCCAAATAAAGATTTTATTTATTTAATTATTTTATTTAGATCAGCGGTGGAACCAATCAGTTGAACTACCTATTATCTAGTACCCTTATTATCAATAATCTAGTCAGTATCCATATCCATACTCAATCCATATACTATTATTATAAATGCGAAAGTGTGTCTGTCTGTCTGTCTGTCTGCTACGCTTTCACAGCCCATCTGTTCAACCGATTTTGATGAAATTTGGTACAGGGATAGTTTGTATCCCGGGGAAGACATAGGCTACTTTTTATCCCGGAAAATTCAAGAGTTCCCGCGGGAATCAAAAAACTTGGTCGGGCATCATCTAGTATTATATATTATGCGATAGTGTGTCTGTCTATCTGCTACGCTTTCATGGCCCACCTATTCAACCGATTTTGATGAAATTTGCTACAGGGACAGGTTATATCCCGGGGAATGATATAAGCTATTTATCTCGGAAAATTAACGAGTTGACGCGGGAATCGAAAAAACTTAGTCCACGTGGACGAAGTCACGGGAATCATCTAGTAATATTGTTTGCCTTCACGCTTTCAAAGTCCATCTGTTCAAATAATTTTAACGAAATTTGGTAAAGTGATAGGTTGCATCCTGGCTACTTTTTAAACAGAAAAATTTAGGGATTAAAAAAAACACGCGGATAAATCATATAGTAATCCCTTATTTACCAAAATAATTGGTTACCTATAGGTATATTCCGTACAGTTGTAATCTCGCGTTAATTATCGTGCCGATCTCCGGTGATGAAGTGCTCTCCACGTTAGATTAGCCTTTGTCCGCTAATGATGGATGAAAGAGGGTGACTTCGAATTTGTTGCACTTTAAATTATAGGCGACCGCGGGTGAACATAATATGTATATAGTGTGAACCCTCGTCATAAACCCTAGGTTTATGTAGGGCGTGATAGAGTCTTGGCATATCATAAGTGACACAAGTGGTTCTACGTGGAATACATCATTCATTTTATGAACGTATGATGGTATTTTGGGAATCATAGTAAAAGACCTCGGTGCAAGGTCCCATTACAATACAATACAATATATCCTTTATTTGCATGAACACAGGTACATTATAAGGAAACGCAACAAAAGTAGCACTTGTATGAATTTAATTTTTTCGTGACTTTTTTATATAGAAACTTACATTGCCTCAAAAAGTCTAGTCCTAGAGTCAATACTGGTTGGCCCCATAGAAATCAATAAACTTTTTTTCGTGCTGCAATGCTTAAAAACAAGCTTTTTGCTCATATCATTTTAATTTTTAATGTTCGGTACGGTGTGATTCTTTGAACATGATTTTTTTCTATGCACGTTGAGGTATAATTTTAGTTTCTCACTATAGGTTTTTCTACTCACGTGTCATAACTGTTCTAAGACCGTATTTTTCAAGGCTATTCAAAGACAGGTTATTAAACAATGTTACCAGCTGAAAGCTTGTGACTTGTACCCCGCACAGTTTCGCTAAGGTTTCACGGGGCCTCAGTTTAATTCGTCCGGGTTAATCTTGCTCTCTGTTCGAGTGTGGTCAGGGTACCGGTACCATGGGGCCTTGTCAAGCATTCATGGGACGGTGACGTGGGACGAGTGCTTTTAATTCGTACACAGCAAGTAATTAGCGAGTGGTTGAGATATTTGGCTAGGTATAATTCATGAGGACTTGTAATGGGGTGTACATAAATGATATCGGGTACTTTGAAGGTGTGTATATTGTGAAGGTACGTACAATTTTGGTGGGGCCTTTAAATATTAAAAATCATGCAAAGTGCAGTTACTCTTAGAACAGACTGATAAATCTTCAAGTTAACTCAAACTTAGAAACTCTCTACGGTTTTAGAATTTTTTAGGTTGAACAAATATTATGCAACTCGTGCTTTAGGAATCATTAAATATGTGTGAGTGCACGTTTGTGTCAAAAATGATTTTTTCATAAAATAGGCAGATATGACTTTAAATTAACAGATTAATATAACCAGATATGTTAATGTTTTAGGACAACTTCAGTGTTAGTATGGCAGTTTTTTAAATTCTATTATATTTTCTATAATCCATGTGTAGGTATCCCCTATCAGAATGGTCCTTTCAGGCTATAATTGACACGTAGCCAATTTGTCAAGTTGGTACAATAGGCAGCCTTCGCCACTCGCCAGGGAAAGAAGACAAATGGACAGACTGACAGATACAACAATAAGATAATATATATTTGTTGTTTTAGAAGGCCTGGAACTGGTGACAATGGGAGTTAGTTTAAATACATACCTACTAATAAATATGATTTATAATATATCTTCGCTTAGATAGATTTGGGATGTTTTTTAAATCCCGGAACTGGTTTTCCGTTGTAAAAGTCTATGTCCTACCCCGGATGCAACCTTTCTGATTTAAAAATTTCGTCAAAATCGCTAGAACAGATATACAGACAAACAGACATAGATAGATAGACAGACACACTTTCCAATCCATGTTAATATTAATGTTTCTTCTGTTTGTATGTCAGATAAACTTTTACGGCCCATCTGTTTAACCGATTTTGAAGTTTGGTACAGAGATAGGTTGCATCCCGAGGAAAGGAAATTATAGAGTAACTAGCTAATGCCCGCGACTTCGACCGCGTGGTTTAAGTTTTTTTGATTCCCGGGGGTACTCCTGAATTTTCCGGGATAAAAAGTAACCTATGTCACTCTCCAGGTCCTCAACTATACCAATGCCAAAAATCACGTAGATCCGTTGCTCCGTTGCGGCGTGATTGAAGGACAAACCAACAAACCAACAAACAAACATTTTTTCCCATTTATTATATTAGTATGATTTTAGTATGATTATCTCTACTGAGAGATGGAAGTAAATACAATAAACTGTGATTGCCTGGCAATTTTTAATACAAAATAGTCCAGAGAAAGATGCGAACAGTTAAAAATACTATGCCAATAGAATTCGGGGGATCCGTAGCAATGTTATAATGCTCGGAGGCAATCTTCTGAGATATGACAAAGGGAAGTGAGAATATCCCGTATATCAATTTCCAATAAGTATGGCCATTCATTTGGCGATATTTCCAAAAGATTTCACCCCCTCTGCACTGTGGATATTATGTATGACGCATGCGTCCTGCGGCGCCGGAGGTCGCCGAACATCCTTGCAAAGAATAAAATATTCATGAAGATGAGACAATTTAAATCAACTCTGAAATAAAAAAAACAAGTCTTTGTAGTATGTATGAACCATATGAATGAACCATAATTATATATATGTCACCGTAAAATTGCAAAAACCATTAGATTGTAATCTAACTAGCGATATTGTAAACTGTCGACAGATTGTTAGCCGTTCAATGTACTGAGTGTCAATTTTTTAAATATTCATTGTATTTACGTTTTCTTGTGTATTTTTTGTAGGTTAGGTTAGGGTTCGACATAAATAATCAGGCACTTAGGTTTTATCGGGTTAATATACCTGACAGATTACAATCTACCGAAAAATAATGCGTTAAATTGTGATCTGTCGACAGTTTACAATATCGCTAGTTAAATTACAATCATCTAGCAATGGCATATAGAGGACAAAAAACAGACTTGAAATGGCAAACGGTAGATACGATATCTACCTACCTAACCTATGATATGCTACGACAACCTTATCGTAAGGTTGGTTGTAACGAATTTGTTCTTTCAACTGGAATCCCGTTGTGTTCACGCAAGTTCTGTAAAAACTCCTACTTTCAAGCTTTTTCCTAAGAATTTAAGTCTTTCAATTTACTCTACCATCGGTTCAAAGAATGCACTGATTTAAATAAAGGGATCAGAACACGGATTGAACGAGCAGCTTTTCAGGAGTTAATTAAAAAATAGGAGAAGGTAATAAAAAAAAATATTGGTTTGATTTATTTTATTTATTTATTTGGCAACCAAAACAGATTACAATAAATTTGCTCTAACGTAGTATCTATAATAACATTTTGAACTTATTATAATCTTAAAGGGTCGCACTACATGATTGGATTTGTACAAGTTGGTTATCTATTTTAATTCTTTACTCTATGCCTAATATTTATCGCGTCTCTCTTTTGTCTTCATCCAAACATTATACAAAACAGTAAAGCCTCCACATCTTTATAACAATCAAATAGGGTTCAATGTCCCTAGTCTTTCTAATTTAAAGGCATTTATAGGGAAAATCTAGCCATTGTTCGTGACAGTCGGTTCGGAATCGTCGCCTTTTGGTAATGAGTTGTTAGGAAGTGGGGCCAACAATTATTTATATGCCATCGTTTGTATGGTAATGGGGATTGTGCATTAATATTAAAATGAATAGGTTCTACGGATAATAATCGCGAATTAATAGTACATTACATCGCGAGACCGGGAAGTACGCGTTTTCTGGTCGCGTGTTAGTTAGGCCGAGCTACGCGAGGCCGGCTATATACGAGACCAGAAATGCTCTCCCGGTCGAGGTGTGTATAGTGCTTTTCTAAACAAGTGATTTTTTTTTAATATAATATAATAATATATTATGTAATTAAAAGAAAGTAAATAAAAAAGCAACCTAAGTACTTAAGAAATATTAAAGTTAAAAAATAAATATTATACTTTTAATTTTTTTTTTGCGCTGTGAGTGCTGAGCGCGTAATACGGTAGAGTTCCAAATTTAAACTAAAGAACATTTATAACAAGTTACAAGATATTCAGGGAGAAAGATTCCAATTCAAACTTATGATAATATGTAATGAAAATACATACATTCTTTACTGGCCTAGGCCGGGAAGTTTAACTTTTGAACTCATTTACAGGGTATGAAATGTGTACATTTCATATCATTTTTTAGAAAAATATTTTTGCTTTACTTGTTTTGTTTGAACCAATCGATAATATTATTTGATTTCTTTAAATGCATATAGGTCCGAAAAATTTGAGTTGCGTGCCCGAAAATCAAACTCGCGACTCCTTAAAGGAAGGAGGTCTATATATAGGTACAACTTCCTCAAATGTGCATTCCTAATATGAATGAATTTCTAATGAATACCGTTTATTACAAAAGTGGTTTTCGCGCAGCGATGAAAATATTAACCTCGAAACTAACCCATCGATTTCCAAGATAACACAATTATAAAAAAGTATAGTAAGTATTAGAAAACAAAACACCATGTTTTACAATTTGCACCTTGTGCTATTATAAGTACCTATTATAAGTACCACCTTTCATTCATTCACTTCGAGTTAAAATTTTATTTGTGCGATGAATGAATTCGAAACAATCATCGTTTAACTTGTCCAAGTTTATATAACTGGGAAATTGTTTAATCATGGCAACCCGGATGTGACGTCATTTATCTGGCGTCATTTGCCGGAAACGCTTCTATTTACCCGGGCCCTTTCGGATATTATGCGATTTTTAACCTCTATTATTGTAGTAGATGTTATTTTAGCGTTACGTGCGAATGCACCGTTGTACTAGAGGCGTTATGGCCCGTTTACATTAGGTCAGTTTGGCCGTATTCGGTTACCGATTACTATTTTTTTTAATCCATTACAAGTTAACCCTTGACTGCGATCTTAGCTGTTAGGGCCACTAGCCTCGGCCGAAGCCGCCCACTATAATATAAACTATGATTCGGTTGGCCACATCCGATCGCAGCTCGTATGCGTTGACCGACCAAATCAAAAAAATTGTTCCGGCTAGCCGTATTCGATCATAACTCATAACCGACTTATAACCGGAAACTTACTGTTAGGCAAAACCGAATACGGTCGACGCGTTCGGTCACCGATCAAATGTAAACACGCCAAATAGATAACATCATAATAATTAATTAATTTATCGTTACAGGAACTTCTAGAAAAGCGAATCAAGCAGTTGGAAGATCAATTAGAAGAGGAGAAACGGCGCACGCAGCGCGAGCGTATGGCCGTCACCAAGCTGCAAAACAAATTGATAAAGGTAAGAGTAACTTAACTGAATGGTGCCCGTGAAATCGTACGACTGGATTTAGGATATTGAAAACTCCCTTGGGAACGCTTTTGTTTTTGGGGGATAAAAAGAAGCCTGTTACTTTACTGTAAACCTTCAGCAGAACAAAACCTATCTTTTTACGATATTTTGTTTTACTTTTTACGAAATTGAACAATACGCCGTGACAACTTTTTTAGCAGTCAGACAGGCAAACATACTTTCGCATTCATAATACTACTACGGAAGTATGGATTTATGTATGGTTGATAGTTGCAATTAACTAGCTACTTAGCATCATAACCAGGGGCTATACTGCCAACACTTAAAGTCGTATTTCATGTAGTTATTTAGCTTACCTACGTACGAGTTCGATTTTAAGCTCTCATATAAGTACGAGGGAACAAGCTCTGTCAGCATTGATTTAAAAATATTGGGTGGTTAAATAGCATTTTATCTGAACCCGGATTCCGTTTTAGCTAAAATCTTATTTAACTTTTATATTTAAATATATATAAATCACGTGTCACGTTGTTTGTCCGCGATGGACTCCTAAACTACTTGACCGATTTTAAATTAAATTTGCACACCGTGTGCAGTTTGATCCAACTTGAAAGATAGGATAGCTTACATCTTTAAAAAACATCAATTCACGCGAAGTCGCGGGCATCATCTAGTTAGTAGTATAAAAAATAGAATAGATACATAATTAGAACTTTTATGTAGTAAAATAAATTAAGTAAGTAGAATAGTTATGTATAATGTTAAGTAATAATGGATAAGCTACCAAATAGGACTGTCATATAAATATTGTTTAAAAGCCCTTGAAATTTATACTTTTTTAATTTTTATTTTTACTTTGTATAGCGTGTGCTTGTTGTTGTAAAGTTGGCGCGGGAGTTTGAAGTCGGTTGCTTAAAAATAATTTTTTATATTAAATTATCTTAGACAAAAATGGGCCGCAGGAATAATATAAAAAAAAAATCGTTTGGTATTTGTATTATTTTCATCATCGCATTCTTTCATAGGTAATGTTTTGTTGCTAACTTTCAAATAACCAAATCCTGTCGAAATGTTTTGTAGTACCAGACGCTTGATTAATCAGACAAAAAATGTACGATTGTTTAGACTTTAGGTAATATTAATCCACCACCACCACCACTACAGCCTATTAACGTCCCACTGCTGGGCACAGGCCTCCACTCTCATAGTAGAGCGGGAATTAGAGCTTAGACCCACCACGCTGCTCCAATGCGGGTTGGCGGGCTTTAACGACTATTATCATGTTAGTGATAATAACCGGGACCGACGGCTTAACGTGCTCTCCTAGGCACGGGGGTGAAACACCATCAACTTCCAACTCCGGGCTGGCACTGAGAAATTCTTAATTGAAAAACCCAATACCTAACAATCTTTATGCCCGACCGGGAATCGAACCCAGGACCTCGTGATCCGCAGTCGACTACGCTAACCGCTAGACCAACGAGGCAGCTGTAATATTAATCATTTCTATTGAAATGATATCAAACTAGATGATTCCCGCGACTTCGTCCGCGTGGATTTATGTTTTTGTATTCCCGCGGGAACTCTTCAATTTTCCGGGATAAAAAGTAGCCTATGTCCTTCCCCGGGATACAACCTGTCCTTGTACCAAATTACATGAAAATCGGTTGAACAGATACATTTTTTATTCCCGTGGGAACTCTTCAATTTTCCGGGATAAAAAGTAGCCATGTCCTTCCCTGGGATGTAACCTATCTCTGTACCAAATTTCATCAAAATCGTTTGAGTAGTTAGGCCGTGAAAGCGTAGCAGACAGACAGACAGACAGACACACTTTCGCATTTATAATATTAGTATGGAAGTATGGATTCAGTGCAAACTAATTTTCCTACCAGCAATTTATTAATCCTAAGATTTGAAAGGGATTGAGTACCTATCTGTATTTAAATTGTTTGCATTAGGTGTAGGATTTTCCACGGGAGATATTATTTCAAAGTGTGAGTGCTTGATTGATTCTTTGTTTACTGAAATCAGAGTACCTATTTTAAGGGGTAGGGAAAATTTAGGGGGGGTGTATAATCCCGGCTCCATTGTTCAATATTTCCTTTCAAATTGAAACAATTATTTGAAGCTTTGTTTACCGACTTAATATTAATAGATAATAATAGGTACCTATAGCTACCTGTACAATATTTTAGTTATTTTGTTCACCTAAACATTGTTAGTATCCTCGCTATTACTATACTTATTAGATGATATCCGCGACTTCGGATAAAATAGGACAAAATTAAAGTTAGCCCTTTCCCGGGATGCAACCCATCTCTATACCAAATTTCTTCAAAATTGGTTGACACAGACAGACAGACTGACAGATAGACAGGCACTCTTTCGCTCTTTTAATATTAGTAACCTATGGATTTAATACACTCACAATCACATTACAAGGAGTTGTCGCACTAAAGTGTTTTTTAACCGACTTCCAGAAAAGGAGGAGTTTCTCAATTCGGCGCCTATTTTTTTTTAAAATGTATGTCGGTGCATATCTCCGTGGTTTCTGAATCGATTTGATTTTTTTTTTCTTGAGTCGTCAGAGGAAGCTCTCGAGGTGGTCCCATAAAAAATTCTGACCCCAAATCCTCAACCCTGATACTAAAAAGTTAAAAATCAAAATTCTTTCCAAAAAACCGACTTCCAAAGCCACTGTGATGTAAAAAATAATTTTGATTTCTACACACTATGTTGAAGTCGGGCGGGTATAACAAGGATAAGTAAAGTTGACGCATCAGGCTCGTCCGACTTCAACATAGTGTGTAGAAATCAAAATTATTTTTTACTTTGCAGTGGCTTTGGAAGTCGGTTTTTTGGAAAGAATTTTTATTATTCCGGAAAATCAAAGAGTTTGATGCCCAAAAAAAATCCAAAGTAATTAGCTACTTAATTCAGTTCTTTGTATTACAAATCTTGCACACATATCGCTCATCCAGATTATGCAGTATGAACTATTGTACCCAGGTTTGACTATAAACCACTATTTCCCACATTATACTATGTAAATACAAGGCCCAAAAACATATTACATTTCTCATCAACTGTACCTATTATGTATTTTACATGATACCTGCAAGTAAATACCTACCATATTTCTATTAGCACGGCGCTCTGGAGACATACCATACCCTCGTTTGAATCCGTATTGTTTTAATATTATTGAGGTTCGTGTTTTAGAATTATAATCCTTACTTTAGAGATCTCAAGGTACGTGGCGTAAAAGTGTAATTTTAAAGTAATGCTGCATTAAGCGTTGGTAACCTCCCTTCTGATGTCAATATTTGGCTTCTATTAATTAGTACCTCTGGTGGCTTGGGAAGTGGGGGAAGTTTACTACATGCGTTACCGTATCTCTCCCGAGGCGTAGGAAGTTAAATATAATAGTTAGTGATAGAATGCATGAAGTATTCCTATCAAAATATGTATTAATGGGCAACTAGCTGATGCCCGCGACTTCATCCGCGTGGATTGAGGGATTTTTGGTTCCCGCGGGGATTCTTTAATTTTCTGGGATAAAAAGTAGCCTATGTGTTATTCCAGACTATAATCTATCTCTGTGTCAAAGGACTTGACCAGTGCCACTATGAGAGCTTGCCTAGGTGTCAAAAATCAATGTGCAGCAACGATTTCTTTATTATTGTAATTGTAATATTTTATAGCTTTCGGATAAAAAAGCTCAGGAGTCTGAAGGCTCTGAAAACGGAGAAAATAAATAAAAAAGGTTTCACCAAAAAACTGCTTTCACACACTAGATGGCGCTAGACGTTTTGGTTAGCGAGTTCAACTATTCGACCACAGATGGCATACAGATGCAATGTCAAAGGGCGTTCCTTTAAACGCAGTGGTTATTTGAAAATGCTTTGTTCGATCAATTATACGTTTCATTGAGGCATGTCAACAAATAAAAATAATTATTAACAAAACATACATTTCCTTTTCATAATGAAGTGATAGAGGTACCTAAATGGTATTCATGTAATGGATTACAAGATTATTACTAGGCAACGATAAAATGGAACGTCAAAATGGAGTAGTGCCTAAAAGAGGAAAGCGGATGCTCAAGAATTAATCAAAAATTGTTTTTTTTAGATATTTTAACCTTGACCTTTTTCGGAATAATAAATCCATACTAATTTCGGTTTTAATTTTTAAACCTTACTGTAAAAACGGAAATCCTGCACATTGTCCTGAATCAGAGGGCAGTTTCTGGTCATGTCCTTTCATCGAGAATCGTTCAGCCGTGATTGAGTAACAAACATCCATCCATACATCCATCCATCCAAACTTTCGCATTTATAATATTAGTATAGAAGGATAGATTTGCACGCCATATGATTGGCTGATTGTGGTTCGGAACAATTATTGTAACAAATTATTGTGTACTTAGCACTTACCTACAATCAGCAAATAAATGTTTATGATGTATCAAAACAAAAATTAAGTATTCTTACTTTTCGAACTTAATTTTTGCAAGACTAACGCCTTCTCTTACCTTATAAATAACTTGCTCTTCCTTTCTTTAAATGTAACTTTTTATCTAATATCTACTGTAAGATATGATATTATGTATATAATATACAGTATAAGTATATATATCAGACTTTTATTATACTATCAGATACTTTTGAATGTCTTAAATAATTCTATTTTTAACTTTTTATTTCTTCATGTATCTAAATATGGAACTGTGTACAATGTACTTTGGAGGGTTATAAAAACTACAGAAATAGACATACAATAACGAAATAAGCATCTTTTATTTTGTGTCTAACTGCACAGAAATAATCACGTTAAAAAGGTGGTTAGTAAATATTAAGTAATGTCATTAAAATAAAGTATCAAAAATGTAGTGTCAACAGAGAAAGAGAGAGAATTAATTCAAAAATGTTCAATGAATTCTACATAAAGAATAAAATAGATATAGATAAACAATCCCCAAAGCAAAATCTATTTTAAAAAAATCATACGGCTCTCCCAAAACATTGGCTAATGAAATTTTATATTTATTTGTAGGTACGTATCGTTTCCAACAAAGTGTTGAATCGAAAAAAAAAAGATACGCGCCGAATTGAGAACCTCCTCCTTTTTTGGAAGTCGGTTAAAAATAAGCCGCAACAATAAAAAATTTAAAACATGGCGGATTGTTTTTATCTGCCAACTCGTTTGGTCAAACCCGATGGGAGATGGCGCAAAATTGATTGGATGCGTTTTCATTGTATCGCATACGTCTGATGATTAGCTGAATTAGCCGTGTCGAAGGTTTTGTTACTGGATAATGCCCGTGTCTTCGTCCGCAAGGATTTTAGGTTATTATTAATCCAGGAGGAGCTTCTTAGTTTATCTGAGATAAAAGTCCTATAGCCATCTCTAGCATGCAAGATAGCTGTATACGTAACTTTCGTCTAAATCGATTGTCGGTCGGCGGATGGTTTGAAAATCAAATTTTTGAAGTGAAACTTCCTTAGAATCGTTGTGATTTGTGTTGTGAACGAAAAAGCGACACTAAAAAGAGAAACATTTATGAACATAGTAGGCTTTAGCCTGCGAGAGAATGACATAGAACACGAGTTAAATTTGTGTCATTCTCTCGTAGGCTACTTTTCTAAAGTTTCGCTTCTGCCGTGTGTGAATTGCACACCCCCTTTTCAACCGACTTCAAAAAAAGGAGGAGATTCTCAATTCGACTGTTTTTTTTTTTTTTTGTTACCTCAGAACTTTTGACTGGGTGGACCGATTTGGATGATTCTTTTTTTATATGAAAGAGCATACTTCCCATGTGGTCCCATATAAATTTTATCGAAATCGGTCGAGCGGTTTTTAAAATATCAACAATAAAATAAGTACTTTGTATAGCGTGTGCTTGTTGTTGTAAAGTTGGCGCGGGAGTTTGAAGTCGGTTGTTTAAAAAGTATTTTTTATATTAAATTATTTAATTTTTGTTTATTTATTTGTGCAATTCATTGTATCACGACAGAGCCTAATTTTTCAATCTTTATGCAGTTCGAAAAAAATTTCTTTCTTAAACTAATAGTTTTTACAGAATAGATAATAGCACAGTACCTACTGACGTGCTATTACTGTAGTAATTGACAGTACCACTATAGATACTTATTCACCCCCCAGATAAACTTTTTCGGCTATCTAACAGATGTATTGTAATGTGAAAATCAGAGCGGTGATATTTTGGCGAGTTTTTTGTTCAACGTTTCGAAATAGCTGTTGTTAATAACCGTTATTTTTATACTTAAAGAGCGGAAATATTTCAAAAATAGAAACGCACCATATGGACGTAGCGAGAATAAGCGGGAATTAAAAAAAATATAACAGGACGAAAGGTTTTTGTATCTTCCGCCCTCACTTGGCTCATCAAACCCCGATGAGAGCTGCGCGCGGCGTGAAATTGATTGGAAACGTTCTCATTGTTTTGTCTACGTCTTCCGGTTATTAGCCGAATACCGATTTTGTGCCGAATTTTTGCTCTTTGATTTTTGGGGTCCTGTTTTGATTTCAATTGAAAATGGATAGTAGACCTTGGGTACACAAACTGGGGGGTTACTATTATACAATCGCTTAAATCAGTATTATTTTCAAAATGACAGTTTTATGTTACGTACCTAGACGTCCGTCCTTATCAAGGATTTTAATTCGTAATCTCGAAGGTTAACCATGTTAAAACAATATATTAAGGTATGATGGTAGTAATTTCTGCTTTTTTTTTCTCGATGAGCAATCAACCCATTGTTTAGATATACAGAGAAAGGGAGTTTAATAAAACCACGGCCGAAGACAATCACCTGCATAGTTCTGACTTCAGAGGGTATAAGAATGGATTTAAGGACAACGTAACGAACGCTAATCGTGTATTTTGTCTATATTTTATCAACCGACTTCAAAAAAGGAGGAAGTTCTCTTCGTCGGAATCTTTTTTTTTTTTATGTATGTTCCCCGATTACTCGAAGACGCCTGTACCGATTTTGAAAATTCTTTTTTTGTTTGAAAGGGTATACTTCAAAGGTGGTCCCATATAAATTTTATCGAAATCGGTCGAGCGATTTTTAAAATATGAACAATAAAATAAGTACTTTGTATAGCGTGCGCTTGCAGTTGTTGTAAAGTTGGCGCGGGAGTTTGAAGTCGGTTGTTTAAAAAAGATTTTTTTATATAAAATTATGGTATAGCAAACTTTATTCAGTTTGGTGTCGTTGTCAACCGATAGACGTCCACACATATTGGACTTTCACACATCGCAGTCAGCCAGCGGTTCCTTGTGACTCGTTTGATGTCTTCCGTACTAGGTTCAATTCTGCAAACACGGCGGTTGCGTTAAGAGCCTATGTCGGTCACTCTAGTCCTCTTATTTTCTAAATGAGTGGCTATCATGGATGTAGATGGCTATCACAAAATGAAACCCCTGACATTTATTTTTATCCATTGAAAGTTTGCTCGGTAAATAAATAAGATAAATCAATAATTGTCCAGAAATATTCCAATATGCAATTACAAATTAAAAAAAACATTATACATATATAAGTACTTACTTAACCAGCTAAAAAACCAAGAGGCTTTTACATTAGCATAACTTACTTTTACTTCATAGCAAACCTTCAGACCATAGAGTAACTCTAAACATAGCTGTTATAATAGTCCACTCAATTTTATAAACAGTTTAGTTTGAACAGGCGCTTTGCTTGGTCAAGCTAAACTCAAATAGTCTGCCGTCTGCGGTGGTCCGCTGAGGGCTGAGTGTTGTTTGTTAAGACGTTTGCGCCCTACGGCTAAGCAAATACTTCATGACAGACGGTTCTACATAAGTTACACTAGGTACTATAAAGTATACTACTTTCGTGCATGCTCACACAGGAGCCATTATTTGGAAGCCCAGCTTTGAAAAAAAACCCAGCTGGGTTTGTTGTGGGCTCTTCTCAGACCAGCCCCCCTATTCTGTAACTCAGTGGCTATCGAAAAATGAAAGCCACTGACATATATTTTTTGTCCATTGAAGGTCCACTATGAAAAAATAAAATAATGTTTCATAGCAAACCTTCAATGGATTAAAAATATAAGTCGGTGGCTTTCATTTTTTGATAGCCACTGAGTTACAGAATAGGGCTGCAGGGCGCGTTTCGAACCCTCGTATTTTTAGTTTTAAGAAACCATAATTCATTATCACCATCATGTTTTATAAGCTTCGCATGTCAATAAGTGTGCAGTGTACCTAGATTAAACAAATAAATATTGAAATAATGTAAATTCTAAAGTAGTTTATTTTGCAAATATAATAAAAAAAAATTAACACTCAAAGCAAAATTCAAAGCGGTTACTGTACCTACCAAACTTCAGCGTTTATAGGTACTTTTAACTAGACTTGGAAGGACACCGAATTGATGTCATAATAATATAATTATTGATACCCGCGACTTCATCCGCGTGTATCAATAAGAGTTTTTGATTCGTTTGGGAACTCTTTAATTTGTTATAAAGTTTTGTCTAACTTTACTTTACTATCTTTGTACGAGGTTCTGGACTATGTTTAGCTTCCCTTATGGCTACGAAGTTGTAATTAACCTTCCCATTAAGATATGCTGAGATAGATAGGTAAATAATCTACGGATTTAATCTACCAACCCGCGTCGTGGTGGGCATGATGCGTGGAAAACTTTGATCATACATCCATGCCCGATGTTTCAGGAATAGGCGACACAGTTTAAATTGACAGTGGACTAGAAATTATCTTAATTTAATCTTTATTTAGCATTTTGTAGGAATATTCCACACACAAAATTAGATTATAAACATTACATCCATACTAATTTATACTAAAATTATAGTTGCGAAAGTTTGGATGGATGGGTGGTTGGATGTTTGTTACTGAATCACGCCAGAACAGCTGAAAGGATCTGTATGAAATTTGGCACAGAGATAGATATTGTCTGGAAAATTAAAGAGTTCCCGAGAGAACCAAAAAAACTGTAGTCCACGCGGACGAAGTCGCGCGCATCAGCTAGTATTATAAATGCGAAAGTGTGGCTGTCTGTCTGCTACGCTTAAACGGCCCGTCTTTTCAAGCGGTTTTGATGACTTTTGGTGTAGTGATAGGAAGCATTCCGGGGAAGATTTATCCCGGAAAATTAAAAAGGGCACAAGGGAATAAAAAAAATTAATCCACGCGGTCGAAGTCGCGGGTATCACCTAGTTGTAGATAAACCAGAAACTGCAAACATTATTACTGCACACGTATTAGGAAAAAATATTAAGATAACTATACTTAATAAGTTCTTACAATAAATTTATCCCGTTATAACTCATGTGTTTTGTCGGAAGTCGAGTGTTATAACCGGTAAATATTTATTATAGATAAAATAATTATATACTTATCACTCACCATTGTTAATCGTTAGAAAAGTTTAGATCTGTTTACAAAAATCTACCCTAATACAGCATTCCCAATCATATCATATATCATCATACTTCATATCATCATATCATACTTCATCATACTTCATACTAATATTATTAATGCGAAAGTCACTTTGTTTGTTGGTTTGTTGGTTTGTTGGTTTGTCCTTCAATCACGCCGCAACGGAGCAACGGATTGACGTGATTTTTGGCATGGGTATAGTTGAGGACTTGGAGAGTGACATAGGCTACTTTTTATCCCGGAAAATTAAGGAGTTCCCGCGGGAATACAAAAAAACTTAAACCACGCGGACGAAGTCGCGGGCATCAGCTAGTGCATTAATAATAATAATTCATTGTCCAACTGTTTATATCCAACATAATTATTTAAGGTGTTCTCAAACTAATTAAGATTCCGATCTCCCTTCGTCTAGACGCACTTTGTCCTTCAATGAGAAAATGTGAAGTGGGAATGCGAAAAATAGACGACATTGTATGTGTGTTGCGATCCAGCTCATTAACACATCCTAAACGGTTTAATTCCAGACTCATTTCGCTTTTGTTGTCATTTTTAGAATAACTGAAGAAGTACCTGAGTTTGTAGTTAAAAATTATGACCTATTGTTGATTTGGTTAGTATATAAAAAGTGAAAAGCGTTTTTTTTAAAACTAGTAGCTCGTATACCAACTTTCATGGACATAACTTGAGAAATGACGGACTTTCATACAAACTTTCACCCCCTATTTTACCCACTTAGGGGTGGAATTTTGAAAAATCCTTCCTTAGTGAGCGCCTACGTCACAAAAGGAACCTACTGTTAAAATTTCAAGTTGCTAACCCCAGCGGTTTAGGGTGTGCGTTGATTACATAATCATACATATCATAGATACATTATTCTATCCAGGTCCTCAACTATACCCATGCCAAAAATCACGTCAATCCGTTGCTCCGTTGCGGCGTGATTGAAGGACAAACCAACAAACCAACAAACAAAGTGACTTTCGCATTTATAATATTAGTATATAATTAATAATATTAGTAGTATATTAGTATATAGATTAGGTTCATTATTAATTAGGGATTAAGATTTTTTGACTCCCGCGGAAACTCTTTAAAAACTCTCTTAAAAACCAATCTTTCACGTTTACTGAACCGATTTTACTGGAATTTAGAGTGGAGATGATAGCTTATGGCCTGAATTAGAAGACAGACTGGATAACATTTTATCCCGAAAAATTGGAGAGTTCCCGCGGGAATCAATTACCTTAATACATGAAGTCGTGGGCATGTATTGTAGTCTTAAATGCTAAATTCAAGGTCTTTTATAAATTTTTCAGATTTGTTGTGACAAAGTTTGTCTGTGGCAAGACTGTTTGAATTAGTTTGATTGATGAAATCTATGGGATTTTTCAATGAACAATACCTAACCAATAACAATATTAATCCATCCGACAATCTCTGCAACACAAAATAGCACTTAATTAATTAACTTACCCAGCAATGTATGTCTATTTGTGATTTGACTGATGAATGTAACACGATCATTCAACGTCTTAAACACACAGTCACGGACTTTTAAAAGACCCTCAGTACCATGAATAAACAAGGAAGACGTTACCATAATACCACGGATATTATTACCCTTTGATATCGCAAATATCCGTAGCAAATACCAGGGGAAATGAATCAATCCCTCTCTCTAATTACCCGCGGTATGCGTCAAAGGCGGCGCGCGCGCAGGAATCCGCGTGACGAATGCGATTAGATGATCCTTCGAGCCGGATGTTTTGCGGCTCTCTTTACATTTCCACTCCCTACTTTAAGGGCTTAACTACAAACATCTGCTCAGTATAATTTGAACTTTAAACTGTAAGTCATTGAATTTATTTCAGATAATTAAATCGCAACTTGAAATGACTGAACTGCTATGCAAGTTATTTAACTGACATAAGTACAACAATAACTCGTAGTGTAATTCAAGCTCTATAATTTAAGCCATAAGATATATTTTAAATGGTTAAGTTATATTTTTTAAATATGACGATTGATCAGTGATGGCTTAACCAAGTTTGCACCTTAAGCGTAGGTTCTTAAGTTTGATTTTAGTTGTAGGTGTAGAAATAGTGCAGTTGGACGATGTCCAGATTGTCGTTCCTCACCTAAATATTTATCTGATTTGTTTTGATTGCAGCAATGTCACACCTGTGTCACTTTAATTGGATGTTTCGCGATTAAGTTTACGTTTACCGCTATAATTGTAGGTTATTATTTTACTTTATGCTCTTGCATAGTGCCAAATACCAATGCGATTATCAGCTCTAAAAAATTAAAATTATAAAATTGCAATCTGGAAAGCTGTAAAAACAGGCATTTATTTTAACCTGAATTCTAGCTTGTTTCATTACATAATTATACTGATGTCGTATCTTTTATGCTAAATTGGTTCTGGGATAGTTTATTTTTGTATTTTCCTTTTTAATAAAATGTATTAAGTTAAATGTGTCCATTGCTGCTAGACCGAAGTCTTTTGCAAAGAGGTCTACAGAATATGGTCATGAACTTACCACGTGCGTCCCCCAACTAGGGGTATGAGTTTAATGTAACCTAACTTCCATAGTTAACCCGTTTTCCTACGTGAGTGACAAACGCGACACCGCGACTCGATGCGACGCGACGTGACCGTATCAGACAGTAGTGGACCCTTCACGTGGCCTACGTTATCATTTTCTATGGCGTCGCAACTCGTATCGCTTCGCGTCGCGTCAACGGGTAACAGATTAGCCCGCTGCCATCTTAGGCTACATCGTCACCTACCACAAGGTGAGATAACTGTCAACGGCTAATTGTAGTCAGTAAAAAATAAAGCTAATATTTTCTTAGAATAATCTGTCCACTTTTGTAAAGTTAACATCCAAATAAGTTACACTTAAAATAACAGAGACATTTAAAAATATTCAGCCAAATTTTCACAGTTAGCAGTTAAACCTAATTTGACTACGTCATTAGTACGACAACTATTTGACTAAAGCAATCAAACTCAGTAATAATCGTTAACATCCCTTCCTAATCAAACTTGGGGGATTCAATTAGTAAGCGAGATGACCCGTCCCTGTTTGAGACAAGATCTTTATACGCTTGGCCCTTCCTTGTATACACACTGGCTGTAATAAACGCAGCAGGTTTTCCTAAGTTCAATATTATACTTTATATTAATTGGAATATAAATAAAATAATTAAAAAAGATTTTATTATTCCTCACATAATTTCCGTTACTTACCATCTATTTTACATTACATTTTAAATGTTAAAAAAATTAGAATATTCTAAGATGTAAATTAAAAAATACGCTTGGCCTTCCTTGTATATGTCACCGTAAGATTGTTAAAATCGTTAGATTATAATCTAACTCGCGAAATTGTAAACTGTCGAATGATTACAATATAACGGATTATTTTTCGGTAGATTGTAATCTGTTAGGTTTATCAACCCGATAGAACCTAATAGTCGACATAAATAATCAAGTAGTAGGGCACTGCTTGATTATTTACGTCGAACCCTAACCTAACCTACAAGAAAGAGACAAGAAAACGTAAATACAATGAATATTTCAAAAATTGACACCTAAAACATTGAACGGTTCACAATCTTTCGACTGTTTACAATCTATCGCAAAAAAAAGCGTTAGATTACAATCTTACGGTGACATATACACACTTGCTGAAATATATAAACGCATATTTATTATTTCACATATTTGAAGCTAAGATACAAATTTTATAAAAATGACTTCACATTTTAATCGCTTCCATTGGGCTATGTAGTTACTAGCTGATGCCCACGACTTCGTCTGCTTGGTTTAAGTTTATTCTAATTTCTGCGGGAACTCCTTCTTAATTATTTTCCTCGATAAAAATTACCCTATGTGACATATCCAAGTCCTCAACTATACCCACGCAAAAAATTACGTTGATCCGTTGCTCTTAGCGGCGTGATTAAAAGACAAACCAATAAACCAACAAACCAACAAACCAACAAACAAACACACTTTGGCATTTATAATATTAGTAAGTCTGTTATGAAAGCTGCGCGTCACGGCTATGGCGTTATTGAAATAACTTCGTTCGGTTACGGTTATAAAAATATTACTCTTCTTTTGGTGCTGTCGGTTTAAAATATGTTATTCCATGAAATAAAGTCCACCTCTTTGCTTAGCTGCTGTAGAGTGGTTTTAAAATCGGAGCTTTAAATTAAAGCCCGTGCGTATTATATAAGGAGTGTTTCTCCTTTGTAATCTTGAATCTGCGATCTCTATCTCACGCCTTGTAATTATTTCTCGCACGTCTAATGAGGTATGTGATATAATAAGGACGACACATAAGTTACTAGCTGATGCCCGCGACTACGTCCGCGTGGTTTGAGGTTTTTTGGTTCCCGCGGGAACTCCTTAATTTTACGGGATAAAAAGTAGCCTATGTGCTATTCCAGACTATAATCTATCTCTGTGCCAAATTTCATCCAGATCCGTTAAGCCGTTCTGGCGTGATTGAGTAACAAACATCCATTTGAGGTATTTTGGTTCCCGCGGGAACTCCTTAATTTTCCGGGATAAAAAGTAGCCTATGTGCTATTCCAGACTATAATCTATCCCTGTGCCAAATTTCAGCCAAATCCGTTCAGCCGTTGGTACGTACATCCATACATCCATACATCCAACCAGACATCCATCCAAACTTTCGCATTTATAATATTTATATTGATTGATTATAATTTCAAAGGATTTTATACCATCTTTGTCTCTGTAGTTCATTATGTTATCTCGACTACATGATGACCGCATCTAAACTACTAATACAGTACTAGCTCATCATAAACTACAAATATTATAAACTAGCTGATGCCCGTCCGCCTGGATTAAGTTTTTTTATTCCCGCGGGAACCCCTTAATTTTCCGAGATGAAAAGTAGCCTATGTCACTCTCCAAGTCCTCAACTATACCCACGCAAAAAGTCACGTAGATTCGTTGCTCTCTTGCGGCGTGATTGTAAGACAAACCAATAAACCAACAAATAAACACACTCTCGCATTTATTACATGAAATATGATGCGAAAGTGTGTTTGTTTGTTGTTTTGTCCTTCAATCACGCCGCAACAGAGTAACGGAGACGTGAATTTTTGGGTATAGTTGAGGACCTAGAGATTGACGCTACTTTTTATCCCGGAAAATTATGAAGGAATTTAAGAAAATCTCATTCGACGCAGACGAAATCGCGGGCAACCGATAGTAAAACTTAGATTGGAAAGGATTGATTACACTGCATATTTACAAGATTTCACAACATTCGGACACGCCGCTGTCCCAACATCCCGTGTTTTGTAAACTTAACCGCGGACAATAAAATTCAGCGCTCACGTGCGACATCAAAGCCTGAAGCGTCGTAGAACAACAGAGCGAGCGTGTGGGCGCACCTGCTACGCGGCCGTTCTACGAAACTTATTTAAAAACTAGTTTTTGGGTGGCGAGGTTATTTTTAACGAGTCAAGTGCGTGTTGGAACACTCCTAAGGTACGGTTCCATTGGCATGCTAGTTGCTAATAATTTAATATAAAAAAATATTTTTAAACAACCGACTTCAAACTCCCGCGCCAACTTTACAACAACAAGCACACGCTATACAAAGTAGATAGATAGATAGATAGATGAATTCTTTATTGCTACACAAGACATAAAAATACACAAAAGAAAACAAAACAAAACAAAGTGCGCAAGGGCGGTCTTATCACTAAAAGTGATCTCCTCCAGACAACCCATTAATTAGGAACCTTTAATATAGGAGCGGGATAGTGCAACAATATAGACAGCTATACAATATACTACATAAACTTTACATACAAATAATACATAAATAATTTTATAAATACATATAAACATAAATATATACCTATAAACCTACATACACCATACTTAAATATTCTATAGCATATTAGTACTAGATAAATAATAATCCTTTAAACGATTCTTGAATATATTTACAGATTTCGATTGCCTAATGTCATTGGGTAGGACGTTCCAAAGCTTAACCGTCTTTACTGTGAAGGAATTCCCGTACACCTCCGTATGACAAGATGGTATTCTCAACCTGTTGTTATCTTTAGACCGCAAATAAATAGACAAGTCGTTGCTGCCAAGAAATTTGAACCGCTCTTTTAAGTAAGGTGGCGTTTGAGGATAATATAATATCGAGTACAAGAGAGAAAGAGCGTGTAAGTTTCTACGGGAACGAATTGGCAGCCACTTTAACTGAGCACGAAATTCAGATATATGATCATACTTGCGTAAGCCAAAGATGAAACGTATACATACATTTTGCAGCCTGTCAAGTTTATTAAGCATGGTCTCAGACAAATCCAAATAGCAAACATCCGCATAATCTAAAATGGGTAAAAGCAGAGTACTAGCTAATAGGATTTTAGTTTTAATCGGTAAAAAGTGTTTCCACCGCCGTAAGTACCCAATAGCAGCAAAGATCTTACGACTTAGCTCGGTAACTTGCGGAACCCAAGACAAAGAATTATCAAGAATAAGGCCAAGATCCTTGACTGTACTAGTGTAAGGTATAGTTGTTCCATCTAAGACAACAGGTGGTATACTATGATAGGAAAGTAAGGAAAGGTAATATTTACTACCTATAATAGTCACCTGTGACTTATTTGGATTTATCAAGAGACCATAAGATCGACACCAAGCACTCATCTTATTCAAATCAGCATTAAGGGAATCAATAGCTGCAGCAAGGTCATCAATGGCTGCTGAAACATAAACCTGTAAATCGTCGGCATATAAATGATAAGAAGCAGAAATTACTGAAGAAATAGAGTTTATATAAATAGAGAAGAGAAGAGGAGAGAGGACCCCACCCTGGGGCACACCAGATTTGAGAGCAATAAGCGACGATAACTTATCGTCTGAACGAACGCACTGCTCACGATGACACAGATATGACCGAAACCAGTTAGTAGCAATTGGTGAAATATTAACAGCATTCAAGACAGCCAACAGTAAATCAAAGTCTACGGTGTTAAAGGCGTTACTGAAGTCTAAAAGTGCAATTACAGTAAGAAGTTTATTATCAACAGCATAACGGATATCATCGCAGACCTTGACAAGGGCTGTGGCTGTACTGTGTCCCCGCCGAAAACCCGATTGTAAATCTGTTAAAATATTATTTCTAGATAGATAGATACTTAATTGCTGATGCACAATTCGCTCAAGCACTTTGGACAAAAAGGGAAGAATAGAAATTGGTCGAAAATGAGAAGGAGTCGAAGGGTTAGGAACCTTAGGAATAGGTATAATATAAGCTCTTGCCCAAGCAGTGGGGAAAGTACCAGAAGAAAGCGAATAATTCATAATATGACACAGCACTGGAAGGACACTTTCAAGTGAAATTAATATCATCTTCCTACTTATTCCATCACTACCAACAGCATCAGATTTCACAGCCAAGATATGTTTCTTAACCTCACTACTAGTCGTCGTGCAAAACTGAAATTCAGGTCCACCATGTGAAGGAATGGAGTTAAGATGATTTAGTGTACCTTGTTTAGTTAAAACATCGAAAGGAAGCGTACTAGTAAAGTGTTTATTAAGAACATCCAAATTAGCCGTATGTGAGATGCTTTGACGTTGACGTCCAACACCCAATGAGGCCAAGAATTGCCAGGTTTTGCCAGAATCCTTGCTATCGACTGAGGAATGAATGTATTGACGTTGGGCGTCCCGGCAAATCCTGCTACACTGGTTGCGAAGCTTTTTATATTTCAAAAGATTGGCATCAGATGGATTCAATTTATATTTACTCTTGGCTGCATTACGTTTTGACATAAGTGCTCTGATGTCGCTGGTAAGCCATGGCGCAGGAAGATGTTTAATTTTGATTGGCCGCAGGGGCGCGTGGATGTCAAATAAGCCAGTCAGTTGTGTATTAAAAATATTTAGCTTATCATCTATTGACGGAGCATCAAATACAGCGAGCCAGTCAATGTTATTCAAATCCTCCATGAACTTATCATTGTTAAAATAACGAAAGCTTCGCCGCAAAACTATGCTAGGTTTTGATTTAGGAGGGCGAATTTTAATGGACATAAAGATTAAGTCATGATACGAGAAAGCTTCTGCTGGTAGCTGTCCGTGAGCTTCAATAAGACTAGGGGAAGAAACTATCATAAGATCTAGTTGGGAAGGAAGACAGGAAGGAAAGAAATGGGTTGCATTTGTTGGCAGTAAACTCAGATTTAAGCTATTAATAATAGTCTGTAACCTTTTGGCACGATGGTCATTTTTAAGAAGACAAGTGTTGAAATCGCCCAAGATGATAGTATGATCAACTAAAGAAGAGTATTGTTCAAGTAAGTTTTCAAAAGTATCAAAATAATTGATGTGAAGAGATGGGCTATAAAATACCCCAAGAAGAACTTTTTTTTGACCAAAAAGTACTTCAATAAACAGGTGTTCAGAAGATTCTGAGTAAGGCGATGGTGATTTATCTAGGATACGGAAAGGAATATGACCACGCAAGTAAATTGCCACCCCACCACCACCTTTACCGGTTCGGTCATTCCTAATAAGATTAAAACCAGGCAAACAATAAGAAGTTGAAGGAAGACATGGTTTTAGAAATGACTCTGAGATAAGAATCGCGTGAATATTTTTGCAATCAAACGTTGATAAAAGATCGGAATAATGCGAGGGAATGCTTTGCGCATTTATATGAACTACGTTAAAATTTTTAGGAAAATTCAAAAAAGTTGTATTAAGCTGAGAGCTAAGTGGTATAGCGGCACTATGGAAACTGTCATCAGACACAGATGAATCTGTAACATATATATCATTATCCGAATCAGATATATTCAGAATGTTATCACCTGAAAACATCATAACATAAAATCTATGCAATATAAAATAATTATTACAAAAATAATATATAATAAATAATAAATTTATAATAATATAATATTATACCTCTATAATCTACTAATATATAATATTTAAAAGTACTTATTTTATTGTTGATATTTTAAAAACCGCTCGACCGATTTCGATAAAATTTATATGGGACCACATGGGAAGTATGCCCTTTCAAATAAAAAAAGAATCATCGAAATTAGTCCTTCCAGTCAAAAGTTCTGAGGTAACAAACATAAAAAAAAAAAAAAACAGTCGAATTGAGAACCTCCTCCTTTTTTTGAAGTCGGTTGAAAAAAACTTTGACGGACATTATTTCGGAAACAAGTTTCGGAAATGGACCAATGATATAACGGATTGGTACCCACGTAATGGAAAAAGGAAAAGAGGACGGCAACATCTCAGATGGGTAGATGATATTAAGTCTGTGGCAGGGACTACATGGCAGAGAAAGGCTTTAGATAGAAAGCAATGGAAGGGAATGGAGGAGGCCTATGTCAGAAGACACACTGGGGATTAAGAACAGACACCGACGGGTGCTTATAATTTAATAGAAATTAAGTAACAACAATGTAAACCTCAGTTAAAAAAGGCTTTATTTATTTTATTAATTTATTTAATTAATTATTTTTTACCCACTACGGAACGGGTTAATATGTGTTTGCCTGAGGTTATGCGTTTGTTTGTTTGTGCACTTTTTTGCTACCATTTTCCTAAATAACTACCGAAGCGATTATAATGCGATTTTTGCATTAGATATGTATAGCTTCTGAGAAGGTTCTTAGATATGTTATACAGCTATAGTCCACCACGCTGACCAATAAGAAGCCCTCCGATTATGATTACCATTTTAATTATTGTTTCAAAGTTTTAGGCGACAAAGGAGCGATGCAGTTCGTCGTGGGTTATTACTTGCCTCTGCTGTACTAACAGTTCACGTTATTTCTATGGAGCGCGAACTGTTAGTCCGTTAGTTTAGTCTGTTAGTTCTATAAACTTCTCTTCTGAATATTCACATTCGCTATCCCTTTAAAGTAGTACGTACGACTTCGAGGCAGAAATAAACAACATTTATTAGTAGAGAACCAAGCAAAAAGAATGCTCTTGCATTTATTCAGATGCCGCATTCAATGCTGCGGAGGTAAGGAATGCTAATGCTAAGCTGTAAGTACCCGCCGCCCGCTGGTCTGAATAATATACAAGTTAATGTAATGAAGGATTTTATTGTTGAAAATAAGTAATACATTCGATATTTTTTTTAATAACTGATCTAGTGCGTGTTAGAATACGAATATGGTTCCTTACAAAGGGACCCTGAAGTTACCTTTGTGCACAAAGCATGCCAGCAATTTGGAGTGGAGCCAATCAGTCTTGACTGCTTCAAGTAGTCTTTGCACGACTGCTCTAATGCACTTGACTAAAAGTAAGCATAAGTGTAGGCTTAGGTCGTTTTGAGACAAAGTGCAAGGACTACTACTACTGGACGACTGTAATTTTTTTTCCCCTACAAGTTTGAAGTTAGCCCTTGACTGCGATCTCACCTGCAGGCCGAGCATGGGAGGGGACAAAAATCTTTTCCCCCGATTATATCCACTGACAAGAGATAAAATTATGCTAGAGCATGGCAACAGGGGAAAGGAGAAGTATATCCCTGTTTGACTTGTGTATAGGACGTAGGTTTAAGTTTATTTTCATACCATTAAATTATAAAAAAGATGTCTCGAGCCAACTGGGACATCTTATCATTTCCGCGTGGATAAAATCTCCCCGCCCATGCTCGGCCTACTGATGGTAAGAGATGATGCAGTCTAAGATGGTAGCGGGCTAACCTGTTAGGGGCATGGCAGTTATATTAAACCCATACCCCTATTCGGTTTCTACACGGCATTGTACCGGAACGCTAAATCGCTAGGCGGCACGTCTTTGCCGGTAGGGTGGTAACTAGCCACGGCCGAAGCCTCCCACCAGGCCAGACCAGGGAAAATTCAGAAATTATAAATTCAAACGGTCAAAACCGCGTGAATTTTTGTGATTGACTAGCAATTCTATAAACGCTCGATGTGCTTATTAAGCAATCTATGTGCTGGAGTGAGTATTTCGACCGATAGGGACACCACTAGAATACTGATGATGGCAACTCAATCAAATCAGCAACTCTTTATCAAACTTAAAAGCGCGCTTCTAGATGAGTGTACGAAATACATAATTGTGACGCACAGACCATACAACCAATTGACTGAGCATAGCGTGCCCCCTCACCAGCCAAACGTTAGCAGTATGAGTGCTAACGCTACGTTTTGTGCCTATAGTCGCCCTCAGTCCGTATTCGACAGTGCTCGGACATTGATCGAGTAAAAAACGAAAAATAGGCCTCTCTGTAGCATTAAATGGCGTGGAAAGAGAAGCAATACCTCCAGCTATGTAATGGATGGGATAACATTTCATAAGTTAGTTTAGTTTTGTAATAATAAATAAAAATCATCAATACGCAAAAAAAATAAAATATTTACAAAAATGAAAAGGAACCCGTTGATGTCTTTCAGTTTTCTTTGTCTTTCACATGTAGTTCTACATATCTCCGTCTCTTCCACGCATATCCCAGTGCAGCCTGTGCAACTATCGATAAATTATATCGATAGCCTTAAACTACTTGAATGCCAATAAATTAATTTATTGAGTATAAACCTATATTTCATTAAATTCCGAACAATTCTGAAGTAGAAGAACAGGATTAGAGGTTTATTATTTATTTGATTAAAAGTTGTTGTTGAAAACTTCAGTTATTTAGTATAGAACTTGGGCATTTGAGCAATTTAAAAAAAAAATTATATACTTATCAGATAATTATCTATAATCATACAAGTTATATTTTGCTGTTTGAATAAAATTATTTGTATTGATTTTCCAATAGGTACTGGTAATTTTTATCGATACATTTTTGTCGCGCAGCGGATATAGCCCATGTGCCGCGGTACAACATATACTTTGTACTTATAACTGTGTAAAGTTGACCTTGAGCCAGCCAATAAGAAATGCTTTTATTACCTCGTCCCCCACCTGAAAGTGGTGAGACGTGTTTCAAAGCGAAAATGTGGCTATTAGTTCTCAATAGGTTTACTACTCGGTGTTGTGACGTCATCAAATTTAAACGAACTTTTTTTCTTCTATCTATAAGTAGTTAAAAATGGTTATCAAACTTAAAAATAACCGAGGATGTGAATTTCAAGTATTTTGGAAGACCGTCTATTTTATAACTCCAACTAGTATATTAGTGTATTATCTATGACTCCACCAGAGGCGGCTCGTGAAAGATCATATTGGGAGTTCACTAAAAAAAAATGCTTACCAATTATTTGTAAATGAAGTCCATACGTTATATTGTTCCATTTTAACCGCCTACACTATTTACATAAATCACAGTCTTTTTCACATAAATACACAACACAATAAGTACACTGTTTAAAACAACAATACCTACAGATTTTCCAGCCACTGTAGGTACAATGATCCGACGCACTCGCGAAGAAATCAAAATAAATTTACTTTCGTATTTTGTGTTTTGTTTACATCTTACCGGCATAATACGAATAAAAAAAATACTCGCGAGTTTTAACTCTTTCTTCGTGACAACAGGCCATCTCATTTAGTCGGGTAATATCGCGCATGCGTACTTCGTGTCAGGAGCGCCGCTCCATATTTACCAAACTTCTCATACAAATCTTTTGTCTCACGCGCCGCTCGCATCGAATGCTCTCTTTTACTCTCATTACATTTCAATATGAACGTTGTACTAAACTTTCGTCTATAGGAGCGTTGTTCTAAGCGCTCCACTTAACAAAAATACCATGTGTTGATTGATAAATTATGTAGTAAAGTAGGTAGGTAGGTACTTATGGATATTCATGATTAAAATGACAATGGGAATAGATTTATATAAAAATATTTATAACGTTTATAGCAAAGTTTATTTGATTATTATACCTACCTAGTACCTATGTATTTTTTTAAATTTTGTGGGAGTTCACTGCACCAGCGCTCCTTTGAGCGAGCCGCCTTTGGACTCCACCACCACCACTACAGCCCATTAACGTCCCACTGCTGGGCACAGGCCTCCACTCTCATAGGAGAGTGGGAATTAGAGCTTAGCCCCACCACGCTGCTCCAATGCGGGTTGGCGGGCTTTAACGACTATTATTATGTTAGTGATAATAACCGTGACCGACGGCTTAACGTGCTCTCCGAGGCACGGGGGTGAATCACCGCCAACTTTCCTAACTCCGGGCAGTACTGTGAATTTCTAGACAGAAAAACCTAATACTTGTTATGGCCTGACCCGGGACTCGAACCCAGGACCTCGTCGGCCGCAGTCGAACATGTCAACCACTAGACCAACGAGGCAGTATATTTTTTTTTTCGAGGCAGTTTTTTATAACCAATATGAAATAATTTATTTTTGTCACAGGCATCTATTACCTACTGGATCTAAGAGCCTCTTCACCATTTATAACAAAACGCAATAATATGTTATGCTATATGTGTAATACCTATAATATAATGTATGATATTCCATATTCGGACCCCGATATTCACTTCCGGATATTAACGGCGGACATTTGTCAAAGTGATTATTGCTCCACCGGACATACGTCAGCGAAGGTTGTTTTATGAGAGGGCGACCACTTTAATATGACAGGGTAAATAGGTGGGATTATTATGTGTGGCCATAGATTAATTATAATATTGTCTTTGTGTGTGGCCTAAAAATGACGCCGCTTAGATTCATACACACTTTTTTTTAAAGCTTTTACATACTACACACATAATTATTTGGTGACTATTGAAATTTCTAGCACGGTGCGTCGGTCTATTATAGGTAATTTTTGCCCAATTTCAATCACACGGCTATATTTATCACGGCTATAATTATTATATTAAGTACTAGATGATCCCCGCGACTTCGTCCGCGTGGATTAAGATTTTTGGTTCCCGCGGGAACTCTTCAATTTTCCGGGATAAAAAGTAGCCTATGTCCTTTCCCGCGGTGCAATCTACCCCTGTACCAAATTTCATCAAAATCGGTTGAGCAGATGGGCCGTGAAAGAGTAGCAGACAGACAGACACACTTTCGCATTTATATATTAGTATGGATATGGATTTTTTTAAGAATCTCTTTATAAACTGACACCCAAATTAGGAAAGGAAAGAGACTTTGCACACAAGTATATCTTAGCTTATTTTTCAGGCAAAACATTTTTCGATATTCTTTCAGGAGCAAAGCCACGGCCGGTCACGAGTCTAATTAAGTCAATAAAATAAAAATAAAAATTATATAATTTAAGGAAAAGGTGACTGACTGACTAACTGACTGATCTATCCATGCTCAGCTCAAACCACTGGATGGTTCGGGATGAAAGGCATGCAGATAGCTATTATACATAGACATCCGCTAAAAATAATTTTTGAATATTTTACACTTAAGGGGGTAAAATAGGGATTTGAAACTTATGTCGTCCACGCGGACAATGAAATCTGAATGATAGATTATAGTCTGGAACAACACACCTATTTTTATTCCCGAAAATTAAAGAGGTCCCGCGGAAACCAAATACCTAAATCCACGCGGACGAAGTCGCGGGCATCAGTTAGTTAAATAAAATAATGTACGAAGGTATCTTTGTTTTAAAACAAAAAAGTGTAATTCACTCTCGAACAAAGTCGGACACTCGATGGATGTTTTGCAGAAGAAAGTAAATGGCATTGCTAAATAGCATTAAATATGCAAACAAACAAGCCGACAAAGCCGCGCTGTCTGCATGCAAACACCATGCAAATTGGTGCATTGTCTTGAATTAAAATGCATGCGAAAGTATTAGGTATGTTGTTGACAAACTAAGGTATCCTTTTTTCTTACTTTGATCCTCAACTTATTTCGCGTTCCACGGCTCCATCTTATTATAATCTAGGGCAAACTAGATTATTGAGTTAAAAATTAATGAACAGCATAACTTACGAACAAGTCCCGCTCTACAAAATGCCGAATAGTACTAAATTTTTTTGCAAGTTAGGCTTGCATCATCAATTATTACCATTATTGTTATTGGATAGAAGCAGGCGTTACTTTGCGGAATTCCATCATAATGAAGGAACCAGAAGTTTAATTTGCTATAATCCGCGACAAAAGGAAGATCTATGTGGTACAGTGATTTTTTAAATATATGTATATATATTTTTTAATAACATTATATAATATGTTATAGAATATATTTATATGTTATAAAATATTAAATATATAATATATTTATATTTGCTCACCTCACCACCTCACCGAAACCGGAGCATTTTGGAGATGTTTAATTTCTGGGAGAACTCCTTATTTTTTTACCATTAGGGTTATTTGGGGCTCCATAGGCCATCCTTTCCCTAAAACTCTGTAATTAAACATTACTTTATTGTTAAACATACTTAATCAAATATAATTAAAACGAAGAAATAATTACCATTTCCATTTACATTTCCTCTCGAGGCGTCGTCAAAGAACTTTACAATTTAAACAACTCCGAAATACCTTTAATGGCATATTTTACCATACAAAGTACATTTTGCATTAATTTAATCCTTAAAAACAAACTGTTAAAGCTCAAAATTGCTTGTCTGATGGAGAATAAGTTGGTAATTAAAGGGTTTTCACCAAAATATTAGACATGTCCCGTCATTTGAAATCAAAACATTCGGAAGTTTACATAAAGTAATGCAGGGTGCCGCTTGACTGTGAAACAACAGAAGACTGTAACTGATTTCATTTTGAAACCGACCATTAGATAAGATATCAACTTACAAAGAAGATAATGAGAGGGCCCAAAAGTGTTAATTGATACTGTCCCAAAGTAAAAGTGTAAAGTTTTTTAATTTGATCAAATGGTTTTGAAAAAGTG
This sequence comes from Erebia epiphron, assembly GCA_963932025.1. NCBI lineage: Eukaryota > Metazoa > Arthropoda > Insecta > Lepidoptera > Nymphalidae > Erebia > Erebia epiphron. The sequence continues at coordinate 25,626,727 of OZ009948.1, forward strand.
GAAGTGACAGTAGGTAATATTTCCTAATTTCAAGTACTATCCTTATGGCGTTCAATGACTGATACTACCAAAACAGGTATCTAGGTATTTTTTTGGTAGTGTCATTGTGTGTGCGTAATACAAGCCTTCAGGAAGTCTTACGCCGTGATTTTATGGGGTTTATAGCTTCGAAATCCCACCGATTTTGCTATTTTGGATATGTCTTAGAATGATTTGACTTTTACGATATTTTTATGATGGCCGCGACTTCGTCCGCGTGGATTAAGTTTTTTAGATTCCCGCGGGAATTCTTTAATTTACCGGTATTAAAAGTAACTTATGCCCTTCCTTGGGATACAATCTATCTCTGTACCAAATTTGATCAAAATCGGTCGAACAGATGGACCGTGAATGCGTAGCAGGCAGACAGACATACGGACACAGTTTATATAGTTATAATATTATTAGGTATGGATAATACCAAGATTATTGTTTGATTTTGTCACTCAAGTAGTTATTTCTTTCAGCTATGGCAGCATTCGTGAATAAATGTTTGCCAGATGTAATTGAGAGGTAAATGGGCGTGACCGGCTAAATGGGGAGCGTAGATCTGGTGAAATTACGAAATCTTACTTAAGGAAAAGATTCATTTTAGGCCTACTCTTGTACACTCTACCATGAATAGAGGAAAATGCATAGATTGTATTAAAAATATATAATAATTTAGAACAGTAAAGTAAATAACGAGAAAAAAATAAAAATGAATTTCAACTTTCGATACGTTTCCAAGATGGCAACCTTCAACCATAGAGAAGGCAGTAGGCGCGAAATGTATCAAATGTCATTTCTGATAGTCACTGTCAAAATAAGGTGTTTTTCCTTTGAAAGCGTCAAAAAATATGAATCTGCCTTTGTTACCCACTCATGTTTAGTGTTGCTTAACTTGGAAATATTAAATAATTTCGCCACCGAAATTACGACGAATTCGTAGATTTGACCAATTAAAACTGGTCTAGTATTTCATTTTCCTTCATACTTGTACAAGATCAGAGGTGCAATCATGTAAGGACTCCCGATCAAATCGTCTAAGTTCGGTTTCAAAGTAAAATAAACCATAACAGCATTGAATTATTAGTTAAATAAACTCAATTTCGTGCATCCATTCTTATACGTTTAGGGTATCGTACATACCTAAACGTATGAGAATTTTACGTTTATTTTACTTTGAAGCCAATTTTTGACGATTTGATCGACAATTCTTACATAATTGGGGGGCTGGCCTACGCCCCATACAAATCTGAACCGTCCCTTTTATGTATTATACTTAATTAATATTAATAATATAAATAAAAAGAAATAAATAAAAATAAAGGAAGGAGAAAAATAGAAAATAAAGGAATTCCCGTGGGAATTTAAACAAATTATTACACGTGGACGAAGTCGCGGGCTTCAGCTAATACTTTTATAATATTATGGTCGGCGGATATGTACAGAACCTCTTTTTCATTCCACTATTAGGAATCCCTTAACTGCAATCTCATGTTTTTAAGTTATGGTGCAGTCTACGCAGGTTAGCAGGTTAGCGCGCTACCCATCTGGGTAGCGCGCTAACCTGCTAGGGGTATGACAATCAAATTAAACTCATACGTGCTCATACCCCCAAATTTAAATGGCATCGTACTGGAACGCTAAACCATCTGTGCCAATAGTGTGGTAACGAGCCACGGCCGAAGCCTCGCACCAGACACACTCGCACAGACCGGCGAAAATTCAGAAATTATAAATTACCAAATAGACCCTGCCGGCGATCGAACCTGGGACGTCCCACCTATCCCGTCCCACCTGATAAGACCACAGCGCTAGTAAGGTCTTCAAAATATTGTTGTATAACTGAACTAATATTTCAAACTACGATACATAAACTTCGTGTAGGAAGGTACGTTTTAACTAAAGGTTGTATAATTGAAGTATAAATCCACACATTACACAGCCACGCCTTTGCTGATGTTGTATCGGTTAATTTATAACATGTCAAAGACTAATCATGCAGTTGATAGGTATCATATTATTGTTATTAAATACTACTACGAAGGACATTATTACAAAATTACATACAAAAGGAGACCTTATCACTAAAGTGATCTCGGCCAAGCAACCTACATGAATGGATCGTACTTGCTGTGAGACGGGAAATTGCTTTAATCATATACTATATACTAATATTATAAATGCGAAAGTCACTTTGTTTGTTGGTTTGTTGGTTTGTTGGTTTGTTGGCTTGTTGGTTTGTCCTTCAATCACGCCGCAACGGAGCAACGGATTGACGTGATTTTTGGCATGGGTATAGTTGAAGACCTGGAGAGTGACATAGGCTACTTTTTATCCCGGAAACTACTAGGCATCCGCGTTCCAACCTAGACCATCATTGCTTTGCACTAAGCATCATTGTCGTTAAGCGCAAGCCTATCTCGCAAGAAAAAAAACTACTTACTTATACCTACCACCTTTGTACAGTAATTTACTAGTTTAAACTTCTTTGCATCGTCCATTTGTCTACTCTTTGACAATATTTCGAATAAAACACAGGTGAAGCGTCCGTCAAGGGTTCAAAACAAAACAAAACGAATTGCTCGGTTTACACGCACATATATTTTGTCATTTAGCCCAAATCTGGAAATAATTTTGCACACGAAACCGGGCGGTCGTAATGGTCGAGTTAATTTGACGTTTCTGACCCGCTTTGTTAGTCTGTGGTATGCGGTTTTGTAGTAATATATATATTAAATTCTAGTCAGATGATTTGTATGAAATTGTGACGATATGATTCAGTACTGTTTGGTATATATTGTTTGATGTGAAGCATGAATAATATAGATTGATAATAATAAATTAACTATCTATCTATCTTTGACTGTAATCTTATCTACAATAGTACTAATAAGACTAAAAATTTAAAATAACCCCCGACACACGGAAGTAACAGGATACCAATTTCGATTCTATCAGACATGTGGAAGTTGCTCCCAACCCTTCATCAACTTAAAAAGAACGTATGATATTAGAACGGTGGAATCGATTTCCTTGAAACATAGCTAAAGCGATCTTAAGGCTGCCCTTCCACCAGACATGTAGTTACGTTCCTAAGCTATGGATGTATGTCAATCCCACCAATAGAAGCGTATGACTTTCATAGATCGCTATAATATGTTAGATGAAGCACTCTCATTGGTGAATTTGACATTTGACATGAATCAAATAAATATTAAAAACCTCAAACCACGCAGACGAAGTCGCGGGCATTCGCTAGTAAATATTATAAATGCGAAAGTTTGGATGGATGTATAGATGTTTGTTACTCAATCACGCCCAAACGGCTGAACGGATCTGGATGAAATTTGGCACAGAGATAGATTATAGTCTGGAATAGCACATAGGCTACTTTTTATCCCGGAAAATCAAGGAGTTTCCGCGGGAACGAAAAAACCTCAATCCACGCGGACGTAGTCGCGGGAATGAGCTAGTCTTACTAATATTATAAATGCGAAAGTTTGGATGGATGTATGGATGTATGGATGTTTGTTACTTAATCATGCGCCAACAACTGAACGGATCTGGCTGAAATTTGGCACAAAGATAGATTATAGTCTGGAATAGCACATAGGCTACTTTATATACCGGAAAACCAAGGAGTTTCCGCGGGAACGAAAAAACCTCAATCCACGCGGACGTAGTCGCGGGAATGAGCTAGTATTATATAACTAGATCCGTTCAGCCGTTTGGGCGTAATTGAGTAACAAACATCCATCCATCCATACATCCATCCAAACTTTCGCATTTATAATATTAATAAGATCCGTAGGTTAGCAACGTGACATATCTTTGGTGAAACGGCACCCTAAGGCGCAGGTCACACGCGGAATATCTATTGGTCCCCCCACTGTCCCTTAGTTAAGGGGGCAGGTATGACTTTGCTTTGTCTCTAACGCTAAGCCATCATTACGTGTCGCGTTCCGCGCGTATTAATTAACGTTAAATAGCAAAATTATAAATACGAGACAATCTACTCGTGCGTGGATTGTTTGATCTTTTGTCAGACTAATCTTTTGCTCGAACCTTTTAGTTTATGTTTTACTAGATGATGCCCGCGACTTCGTCCGCGTGGATTGATTTTTTTTGATTCCCGCGGGAACTCTTCAATTTTCTGGGATTAAAAGTAGCCTTTGTCCTTCCCCGGGATGTTCACCTATCACTGTTCCAAATTTCAACAAAACCAATGGACCAGAAGAAAGCGTAGCAGACTGCAGACAGACAAGCACACTTTCGCATTTATAATGTTAGTTCGCATTTTGTAAAACTGTGAAATGAGGGTAATTTGTAAATCAGACGTACAGTGCGACTGCGGGCACATCTGAGGACCGGTCACTGACTGATCAAGCAGACAGGGCGGTCGCGGGCCGCTAAGATGCTACTTCCATACGTTTCCCACTTTTTTTTTTAGAAGTAACAGCATGATAAATTTTACGCTGGGGCATCAAGGCGCCTGAACAATAATCAACTTTCCATTAGGTGGAGGGACGTGCAGTGGTGACGTCTATTGGTTGCAATGACGACGACTTGAAGATCGCAGCAAGAACTCCAACCGCTGACCATCAGCAATATAAAACATCTTAAGTGAATACCCGCTGCCGTCCATGAACATTTGTAGTGAGAACTTACCAGAGGCATTGCCAATGTTTTGCCCACTTTTCAAGAACTATCTTATCCGCCCCTTGATTATTAGGTATAGTTTTGTGTTTGTATATTGTAGTTTTGAGGGAACACGGCATGTGGAACCTGGGTTCATAATTTGCAGATATACCTACTTCGTAAAAAAGACCTAAAATTATCGATTGGTCAAGAACTATGCATGCGGGTAGTGGTGGTAAAATTTGTTTTTGTGCCGTGGAGGGATGGTGGTATTAGAATAAACAGCTCCCCAGAACACTCCCTGTTTTGATACCGTACTATTACCCTGCATTCTGCGTCGATAGAACTCGCTGTGCGAGCTAAATTCTCGTTTTGTCATTTTCAATTTATTTATTTATTTATTTATAATATAAATAACAAAAGCCCACGAAACACAAATAATCTATACCTAATTAATGTTATAAATCCGAAATTTTGGATGGATGTAGTGATGTGTGGATCGATATTTGTTACTCAATCACGTCACAACGGCTGAACGGATCTGGATGAAATTTGGCACAGAGATAGACTATAGGCTACTTTTTATCCCGGAAAATTAAAGAGTTCCCGCGGGAACCACAAAACCTAGATCCTCGCGTACGAAGTCGCGTGTATCAGCTAGCATGAACATAATATAAATAGCACTTTCATCATATTTTGGCCATTTGCATAAGTAGTATAAAAATTTCATTTATAGTTAAGTTGTACCTATATTCTATTCTATTGCTAAACTTTAAAAATTTGAATCTGTATGGTGTTAAATTTTAGCAGCCCTGCCTGGGATCCGTAATCCCTAAATTAATTTGTATTGTGTCCACCTTGCTTGCGGTCCGCCCAGGCGCAGGTGCGAATAATGCTTTACAAATGACCCTTCGGTCTGAAATGACAAGCGAGGGAAAGCGGCGGCCATTTTGTGCGAAAATTTAAACTTTTAACCCGTTTTAAATTTTAATCATGCACAAGAAAAGCAATATTTAAAGGCTTGGAAACAATTAAATTCTATTCTTACTAATATTATTAATAAAAATATCTGTCTGTCTGTTATCCTATCATTTCACATCATTTTAACCGGTTTCGGCGAAATTTGGTACAGTACGCTTAGTCTAAGTTTTTGCATTGCAAATTCGATTGATCGTATTGAGCGTTCGATCACATAGCGTCAAAGTAAAATGGCCCCAAAAGCTCTTGTTTTGATGTCACAATTTCATACATAACAGATTTAATTTTGGAACGGATCGTTTGGAGCGCTGGCTGTGAATGTATACATGAAATTTAGCTCTAATTCAATGTCTTTAAGGTTCATTTAACTTTGACGCTAATGTAATCGAACGATCAATACGATCAATATAAAATTTGCAATCTGAAAACTTAAAGTAAGCGTACAGAGACAACTTGTATCGTATGATGTAAGTACCTATGCTACGTTTTACTCCAGTGAATCCAAGGATAAAAAATAACCCAAAACCACGGAATACAGTCCCGGGTATCATCTATTCAACAAATGAATTTGAAACAATTAATAACTTATGTAATTTTCAAAGCGAGGGAATAATAAACGGTAAACCATGCTTCATACACAGTTAAACCGTGCCTTACATACAGTTAAACCCAAGTTTAAACCTCACTTAAACACGGTTAAAGCAACGCGCAACTGTTACATATTTCAGTGCTAATTACACGATCGTTACTGCAAAAGAACATTTGTGTTAGCGTATGTATGTGCAGTTAAGGATGGCGTGTGGTCCAAGTTATGGGAGAAAGCGCTTTTTAAAAAGCGATGGTAGTTTTGCTCTTTGTCGTGCTGTGCCTACCTATCCTTACACAGAGATAAAATACACCTTTAAGCGGGAAAAACTACGTTTATAACACAATAATTACTTATTATATTCAATATGTGGTACAAATCATAAGCGTTTTGCATAAATTTAGTTTAATATCGCCCGTCGTTTTTTTTATTTGCCCTTTTATAGTTTTTAAATTGAATTATTTATTGTTTCAGGTAATACGGTCATAGAACGGAGCACTTGGAAGTAAGACACGAGGCCTTAAATAGGCAGTAACTATTCTAAAATATATTAAATAAGAATGGTAAAGTAAAACTAGTATTAGTAAAGTTTACAAGAAATCGAATTTTATTGAAAAAAAAAACTGCTGCATAAACCCGATTTGATTAGCGCCTAGGTATGTGGTAAGCCATATTCTCTCACGGTATCTTTGGAAGTTTCTGTATTTAAGAAATCTAGAAAAATTGGGTAGAAAAATTTTTTGTAGTAAAATTTCTTATTTTTTTATTGAATATGCTCCTACCTTGTGTGAACCGAATTTCAAAGATCTTGCAAATAAAAATCACAACTCTAGAAATCTAAGAAACTTCACTTGAACGGATTTGAGTCTAAATCCCAATAAACAGCAGCCGGTGTCAATGCGAGGCTTAAACTTGTCGGACGTCGGATTAGACGACAGCTCCCAACTTGTGCATTAGCGTCGAGTTGGTAACTATAACCCGACTGGTTCGGAGTTTAATACTTGTTTGGTGTATAGTATTTTGATGCTAATCTTTACTTCTATCTATACTAATATTATAAAACGAAATGTTCGATGTATGGTTTGATGGATGGATGGATGGACGTTTGTTACTCAATCACGCCAGAACGGCTGAACGGATCTGGATGTTTGGCACAGAGATAGATTATAGTCTGGGATAACACATAGGCTGATAATAAAATAACCAAAAACCTCATTCCACGCGGACGAAGTCGCAGGTATCAGCTAGTACTTTAATATGTATACCTACTTACTGGATAATTTCGACGCAGAAGTATACTCATTTGAGTGGTTATATTTCGACGCAGAGGTAACTATACTCATTTGAGTGGTTATTTGTTGTTTAATTTATTGTTGTTTTTGTTGTTGTGCCGACATAAAACAAAATATTTACTTCACCGATTTTGCTTAGTTTTGAAATAAAACTTTACTTAGCTTATCCTGTAGTATTAAGTATACCTACTGTACATTAGCTGTCATAGTTCTGGCTACTGGTACTTTTCGTAACAACAACACAACTTTTCGTAACTGACACAACAAGTTGTTGTCCAACATGAATAAAACATACATGTATAAACTAAATTTACTCTAAATATAGAGTTAATTTTTGAAATAAAAAGCAAATAGGTAGGTATATAATTAGATTGTTAAAACAAAATGGAAAAATGCATAACTAATTGTTTGATATAATTGATGAATGTTGAATTTTAGTCCGGGCTTTAAGCTACTTGTTCACTGTTCAAACATATAAATTATAAAAAAAAAACGCTCGTATGTAATGTGAGCAAATAAATTTTTAAATTAAATTTTCATAATATACTTACTTATAGTATATTTTCATAATATACTTAGTTATATCTTGACTATGACTCGTTTCTCCAGAAAATCATCTCAGTAAGTAAACGTGAATCAGAGGCGGAAGGGCCGTAGATCAAATAAAACAATTTTCCCTTTTATCTAAGGGCCTCTGAATCATAGTTTTACTCTTAACGACTCTCAGATAAAAACTATTAACTATAGACTACAAATTTATGGAGTTCTTTAGGAAAGATATTATTATTAATTTAATATAATCGTCACGAAGCGGTGATAGCCTAGTGGTTAAGACCTCCTGCACGGGGTCGCGGATTCGATCCCCGGGCACGCATCTATAAAGTTACATGCGTTTTAAGAAATTAATTATCACTTGCTTCAAACGGCGAAGGAAAACATCCTGAGGAAACCTGCCCGAGAGTTGTTCAAAATGTTCTCAAAGGTGTGTGAAGGCATGTGTGTGAAGTGAAGAAAGAAGTCGTCACGAAGACATAAAATATTAAAATTGGAGGACTGAGTTGATCTTAACCGTTCCTCCATACTTTGGAGAATGTAAAGTAAATCGAGTATTACTTGATTCACCTTAACGCCCATCCCAAACCCTTTGACTCAGAAAGCTGAAAGTGAAATGTACGCACTGAGATTCCTCGTAAAAACTAGACAAAGACCGCTGTCGTCGTCGTCATCAACCAATAGACGTCCAATGCTGGGCATAGATCTGTTGCAAGCATTTTCACATGCAGCGGTCTTGCGCTGCCTGGATCCAGCGGCTTTTTAAGCTATTGCATAGCTTCTATCGCGGGCTTTGAGCGTGGAGACCGAATCCAGAAATTCCGTAACAAAAAAAAACGTATGGCTAATTCCCAGAAAACCCGTACTATAATTAAGTGATTAATGGATAAGGAAACAAGAATTTACTTAGTACTAATTAAATATTCTTTCTTTACTCCATCCAGCTTTAAAGCAAAATATTTTATAAAATATTTTAACTTCAAGAAACATTCGCTACTCGTAAAAGATAGATCCAGTTTTCCAGAAGCAAACGTGTAGTGATATTTAAGTTGAACGTTGAACCGCGAACCACAGACAAGACAAATGTCTGCGACGTGTAGCGACTCTGTGTACATTTGCTATTCAAATACGAAACTTTTATCGTCTCTGTTATATTCTAACCTTTCAAGTGCTTCCAATCTTTGTATAAGCTTTTGTCGAATTTCATGTTCTTAGTAGGTATGTCCTCCCAGTTTCCTATGCATGCATGCTTCTCTCTGTATAACTTGAAAAATGACAAACGTTCATACAAACTTTCAGCTAGTTAACACCCTACCGGCAAAGATGTGTTGCCAAGCGATTAAGCGTTTAGAAACCGAAGTTAGACCGCTGCATCATCACTTAGCATCAGATGAGATTGCAGTCACGGGCTAACTTGTAGTGGATAAAAAAAAGCCTCTTTTAAACCCCCTTGGAGACAGAATTTCGAAAAATCCTTCCTCAGTACACCAGGATATTCAAGGAATATTGTCTCAAAATTTCGGGTTTCAATTTCTGAAGTACAACACTGACCATGAAATAAAAATTAAAGTTTATCCTTAAAAAAATCTAAAACCACGCGTACAAAATCACTGGTATCCTTGTCTGGTCTACAATACAAGGTAACTAAACTAGATGAGGAATGTAAATAGTGGGTTGAACTGGTATAAAATCACCGAATTGGGTCACCAGAATAAGGCCAGGCGGACGCCAACCTGGCTGGCATTTTGTGAGCTGAACTTCCCAACTGCGATGTGTCATCCGTGACGCTGACTGACTTTTACAAGTTGCCCAAAGCATATCGTATGATAAAAGTTTCATTCCTTACATTATATTGTTGGAAAATAGGAGCTTTTATCTTTCTGTGGATTCCCTATTTCATAATTTGGGGTTTATTCATATGGATTCTGCAATGCATTTTATCTACCTACTTACTCATAATTGTGAAAAATCAATTGGTTTCATAGTTCGCGATTTATCCTAGTGTAAGTAATGTTTTATCTACTCATATAATATTCAAGGAGAAATTAATCGATTATCAACGTTCCTACAGCTCAAATTAATTGGTAAAAAAAATATTCTTCATGAAGTCGTAGGCTTTTTTGAAGGAACTCTGAATACAGTCCTGCATAATTGTGTGTTACATTCAAGTACATCCTTAAAAATATTTTCGTTTTTGTCAGAAAAGCAGAAAAAACAGAAGTTTATTACTTCAGAATTTGTCTCTACCACACGTACTAGTAATTAATTATTATATTATAGTTCGCTCTACTCATATATAAAATATCGCTGTTTCGCGCCTTTTTTCAAGGATTCTCTACAAACAACTCAAGCATAACACCTCAAAAAGATAAAATTAAGCATTAATATTTGATGACTTTGACGTACTCGTAATTGGATTTGGCCGCCAAACAGTAATTAAAGCGACACGTTTGATGAAAGATACGGCACTACATTAAAATGTACCCCTCACTTACCACTTTACCTGTTATACCCAATTGGGGGTAGACCGTACGATTTTTTGATACACGTCGCACAGAGTAAATACTCAGACTACAAAACAAGACCAACATATAAATACTCGAAGAGGAATAAAATGACCGAAGTATTTATTTATGCAACTGGCTGCATTTAAAAAAAAACTAGCTGATGCCCACGACTTCGTCTGCGTGGTTTAAGTTTTTTATTCCCTCGGAAACTCCTCAATTTTCCGGGATAAAATTTCCAATGTTTTTAATAGTTATTCTGCTATTCGGGACGGAGACAAATAAAACAAATCAAAAACCATGAGAATCGGTCCAGCCGTTCTAGAATTATAAGTGTTCGTACAAACCAGACTTTGTTTTCTATATTAAGAGAAGATGACCATAAGGATTTTAAATAAATAAATAATCCATGTTAAACATACCTACATGGAGTGCCACAGCTCTCATGGAACCAAGGTGACAACCAAGATTTAAGCCTACTTTGGTTTCACGAGCCCCGGGCACTCACTCCTTAAACAAACTTAGAATCTATATTTTTTGGCTAAACGTGGCGCTGCCTCAGCTTAATGCTGCAGCCAGTCGACTACAGCGCTGGTTTTCAGGCATGACCCCTAGTGAATTCACGGCTAATCGGAAGCGCAATATTATTTCTCGCTTTTCTTTAAATTTAAGATTTTAGCATATTATAATCAAAAGTAGAGACAAGCGTAAATTCAAAGCTAGATCGTGTTTTGTTTTAAAACCAAGGAATAAGTTGAACGGAATCCTGCGAAATCATTTTTTTAAAGCTATCCGTAATAAAATTAGTAGAAGGTAAGTATAGTTTTCAGAGCACTGTTCCATATCCAGCTCAGGAATTATGACGCAAAGACCAAAAAATATCAACTTCTATAACCATAATTCTTCACTGGACTAACAGCTCTGTAAATTGATTACTCTGTACATCGTACATGTAACTTCAACTTCCTCGCCGCGTCGCATTACAAATGAATGCATTACCCTTGGTTCGCGTTAATACGCACACCTTCCTTTAATCGCGTTTCGGTTTGTTAATAAACAATGACGGGGACTCGTCAAACATGAGGGCAAAGTGGGGATAAACACTCATTTGCTCGAGTAAATAATTAATAGTGACTGAAATCTGATTCCAATGCTGGATCATTTTGAAGTGAAAGTGTTGTTATTAAGTTCGATGTACAAATGAATGCATTACCCTTGGTTCACGTTAATACGCACACCTTGCGTCAATCGTGTTTCGGTTTGACGGAGACTCGTCAAACATGGGGGTAAAGTGGGGGTAAACACTAGTTTGCTCGGGTAAATATAATTAAGTCATTTTTACCTGAAAATCTGATTCCCGTGATAAAATGATTTCGATGTGATAGTGTTGTAATTTAGTACCTTTTTTATTCTTCCCCTACAAGATAGCCCTTTACTGCGATTTCACGAGGTGTTAAGCGATGATGCAATCGAAGATGGTTCTCAATTTAAGAAGTTTCTTATCGGTTTCGGACACGGCATCGCACCGGTGTGCTAGATCACTTGGCGGCACTATTTGCCGGTAGGATGGTAAGGGTAACTAGCCACTACGTACTAGACCCGACACGAAACAACGAGCTAGCAAGGTGTAATATTAGCATGTATAGTTTAAGTAGTATAATATTATTGCATGTTTATCATTATTTTTGCACTTTCCCGCTCCTTTTTACAGTTCCTTAAGAAACAGGTTGTCTGGAGGAGATCACTTTTAGTGATTAGACCGTACTTGCGCACGCGTTCTTTTCTGTTTTTGTTTATAAATTATTTCTATGTTATGTGTTACAATAAAGACTTTATCTATCGATCAAGGTCGTCCTGAGAACATATATCAAGATGTAAGCGGTTGCATAATCCATCTTACTCACAGACCGCTGCCAATCACAAACCTATTCCCAAAGTTGCTCACAACTTAAACAATGCATTACAACTCGTTAATTATTATTCCTCATACTCACTCGCAGACTCAGTCCCTCGTCAAAGAGTAAACCTGCGTGAAACGGACCCGTTTAAATTTTGACTCGTGATTGACGGAGGTATGAGCGGTGTTTAAAATTCAATTCAAATATATTATGGCTATTTTTAATACCCCTGATCAGTATTTTGACAAGTGTCTGTAGTAGATTTATGGAAGCGAATCTTCTTTGTATTTTATATGCAAAATTCACCATCCTTTTCCAGTCCTTCGAGTAACGATTTATCACAATCGACCAAGCTGTTAACTAACTCTGCACACCAAAAAATAATAATTGTTTTCGGTGACGCCTTTTCATTATCCATCCATCAGCCTGTATGCATCCACTGCTGGACATAGGCCTTTTCGAGAGCGCGCCACCAAACACGCTCCTCCGCCTTCCTCATCCACCCGCTTCCCGCCACCATCTTTAGGTCATCGGACTAGCGAGTCAGAACAAAACGCGTTTATTAGTTTCGGTTTTACTAATGCAAACTGTAATTAGGATAGCCGCCTTCGATCAAAACCGATCATAGCCGACCGAGGCCAATTCGGTTATCGAATCGAGTAAAACCGAATGCACTGGCGCGTTCGGTCTAATGAAAACGCGCTGCCATATTGTTTTTCTTGAGACGTAAACTACCCATTGTCACTAACATCTAGACGGATTTCCAAGCAATTGTTGATACGTAGGTACCTACCAGGTACACCTTCAGACGCAATAGGCTACAAAATCATTTTCGTCGATTTAGGAACAAGTCAAATTTATTTATTCACTATTTTAAACACACTTATTGACGTCCAATTACGTATAAAACATGATGGTGATAATTAGTTACGGTATCTTAAAACTAAAACTACGAGGGTTCCAAACGCGCCCTGGTCTGGGAAGAGCCCACAACAAACTCAGACGGGTTTTTAAACTTATATTGAAGTCGACAAAAATGGCATCCCATAATGATGACTCAACTAAAAGCCCCTGAAATAGTGTAAATGCGAAAGTAGTAGCGGAAACGAAAAACAATGCGAGCGCAAAACCCCATAAAGCGCAGGTAAACCCATTATCAGAGCGCCACGTGTGGCGGAAGTGCAGCCATTTTTCATTGCACCGGATGTGACGTGCATATCGCTCATTTTATCTGTCTGGAATGTATGCATTTGTTATCAGTTTTCAACATGTTTTTCTCTTCTATTTAGAGAAATAGGCCGGAGTTTAATATCTCAACACTTTTCTACACATTTTTTTTTTAATTTCTCGATTGATAAATGAGCCCTGATTTTGTTGGTTGAACATTTAACTTACTATACTACTTTCGCCGGTGTTGACGATAAACGTCTTACTCAAGACTTATCTAAACTGAAATGAAATGTTAATTTATGATTTTATGATAATTATAGATTTAAGACTCTACCATCGGTTCGGAAAGAAACTGAGTGTCGACTGTTAAAAAGTATTTCACTGCTTAACCCAACGTAGATTCCGAACCATCAGATCCGAAATTAATCAAGGTAACTATTTCGACTAAAATTGTAAAAAGCTTTGGGTAACAATTTAATCGATTGTTATTGTATCATCAAGTATCATCATCATCATCATCATCGGTATCTTTAGACACTGGTATGCACATCAAGGTAACCAGGTAAGGTGGGCGGGTGTATACTCTGACACCTACAGGCTGGAATGCGGAGTTCGGCAGGGTGGAAGAAGCTCTCCGAAGCTTTTCAGCCTGTACGTGAATGAGCTGATTGAGGGACTTAGCAGCATGTATGCGGGATGTTCTATTGATAATCAAATGATTAATAACATCAGTTACGCAGATGATATGGTGCTGCTGAGTCCGTCAGTCTGCGCGTTGAGGGATCTGCTGCGTGTGTGTGAGGACTATGCAGAAAAGCATGGACTTAAATATAATGTTAAAAAAAGCATGCTCATGGTCTTCGCTGCAGGCAGTTTTTCTCCTAGCTATGTGCCGCCTGTGAGATTGTGCGCTGCAGAGCTGATCAGGGTGCACCAGTTCACTTACCTTGGTCACGTGGTTACAGCAGACATGAAAGACAATGGAGAGATAGATAGGGAACGGAGGGCGTTGGCGGTTAGAGGGAATATGTTAGCTCGCAGATTTGCTCGTTGCACAAAAGAAGTTAAGGTCACACTTTTCAAGGCCTTTTGCCAGACCTTCTACACTTGCAGTCTGTGGGTTGACTATACCCAAAAATCTCTAAGCGCTCTCCGAGTCCAGTATAATAACATCTTCAGCATGGTGTTGGGACTGCCTCGGTACTGCAGTGCGTCCGGTATGTTTGCGGAAAATCGTGTGGACGGTTTTTTCGCAATCATACGGAAGAGGATCGCCTCGACCAAATGTAGATTGGAGAGTAGTTCCAACACTATTCTGAAGGTGATAGCTGACAGACAGGACAGCGCTTTCAAAGCGCACTGGATGTCAGCTTTAGTTTGTAAGTATATTAATTATATTAACTAACATACAATAAGTCATATACTAACACATATTATTGTCTATTTTTATTATTATTATTGTTTATAATTATTTATGCCACTAATTAGAATAACTAACATAGGATAAGTATTTTACTAACCATTATGGACCTTTGTTGTCTGTCAATAAAAATATTCATTCATTCATTCATTCATTGTATTACGTTTGTTTACCTAGTCCAAAAACTGTACTTCGACTGTTCATCAAACGTATTTTTATCTTTATTAATTGTGTGAAAGTTTTATTTTAGAAAAAAAGTACTCGCACACGTTTTGATGTAGCCTTCTCGTGGCGCCGGCATGGCGTCGCAATTTTTTATGCACCCCCTTGGATAAGTAGGAAATAGATTGATCCCGAATTGACTTTCGCAGGACTTGCGGAATATTTTGAACTTTATGACTTTTGTAAACTGTTTAGTAGGTAGTCCTACTCCTAGGTCACACATACTTATAATCCGCACTTTTTGTATACATGTAAAAGTAGGTATGTCTTTTCATCTACGTCTTTATTAGACCATTTTCATAGCCCACCAACCAAAGCATTGGAGCAGCGTGTCTAAGCTCTAATTCCCTCTCTCTTATGAGAGTAGAGGTCTGTGCCCAGCAGTGGGACGTTAATAGACTGTAGTGACAACTGACAACCCACAGAAAAATATATTATTTGTTTGTAGAGCGTGTCTTTTCAATATAATTATAGCTTAGAGTTTATAGTTTTCTACTATTCGATACTGTACGAAGTTTAATATTTCTATGTGTATGTCACCGTAAGATTGCAAAAATCGGTAGATTGTAATCTAACTAGCGAAATTGTAAACTGTCGACAGATTGTCAACCGTTCAATGTTCTGAGTGTCAATTTTTGAAATATTCTGCGGCCGGGCACTTAGGCTTTTTCGGGTTACTATACCTAACAGATTACAATCTACCGAAAAATAATGCGTTAAATTGTAATTTGTCGACAGTTTACAATTTTGCTAGTTAGATTACAATCTAACGGTTTTTGCAATCTTACGGTGACATATATATTATTAACATAGAATTAAACTGCGATTCTATGAAGCGCGCTCTGATCATGCACTTTTCCTAATCGACATCGGAATAAGATATCTACGTTAAGTTTTTATTAATTTGATTATTGTAGGCTTAGGGAATAGAAAAATCATCATATTTTTAGTTAAAACATTCGCTGATCTCTAGCGGCAGTGTAAATTTTGTATCCTGTCATCAGAAGATTATACCCGGGCATCGTCGGTGGCGTTCGGGTATCAATAACTCATACATCCACTCCTTTAGATTAAACGAGGCGCCGATGGGGCGGAAGCTTGTTTATCGACTATCGGTCGTGTTTTCTATACAGCCTCGCAAATATTATGTGACATTGTCTTATGAGTGTTGTGGTTTTATCTTCTAAATATCCATTTACGTACGTTTTAAGAAATTTATTAGGCGTTTCTGATCCAAGCCGCTAGGGTGTGGAACACCCTCCCAGCGCACGTGTTTCCTGCCACATACAACTTAGGTACCTTCAAGGCAAGAGTGAATAGGCATC
The DNA here is from genome assembly GCA_963932025.1 of Erebia epiphron. Lineage (NCBI taxonomy): Eukaryota > Metazoa > Arthropoda > Insecta > Lepidoptera > Nymphalidae > Erebia > Erebia epiphron. The sequence goes on from OZ009948.1 coordinate 25,643,339, forward strand.
TTCTAGGCAAGCGCGTTCCAACCTAGACCTCATCATTGCTTTGCACTGAAATGAAAAAATGAAAAAAAAAAATCGCTTGCTTCAACAGTGAAGAAAAACATGCATATACCAGAGAGTTCTTCAATTATAATCAATGTTTACTTATTCAAATTAAGTACAGTGTACCTGTACACTTTTTGAACATCCAATAAGTGTAAAACTGATCGTGATAATCAAAGCTAACGTGCCCATCGTGGTGGACTATGCCAAAACTTTCTCATTCTGAGAGGACACTCGTGCTCAGTACTGAGCCAGCAGTGGATTGTAATGATAATGTACAGTCCCACAAACTTATCTGACTCGGTGGGCAAAATTGGAACTCATTTTTATGTCTTTTTTGCTTTTTTTTATACTAGCGATGCTGTCATCGGGTCAGATAAGTTTGTCGGACTATACCTACCAGTGGCGTGCACAAGCTTTAAACTTTGAAACTAGGGTAAGCATTGGTAAGTTAGAATACCTAATATACTGACTGTCTGATAAAAAGGGTCTTGACACACAGACGGACGGACAACAAAGTGATAATATAGGGGTTCCGTTTTTTCCTTTTGAGGTACGGAACCCTAAAAATGAGCATTGATGTATTTCCACATGGGTAAGCAGTGCTTTTATGCCTCTATGAACTGTACGCCACTGATACCTACCTATACATATTTTGGAAATGCAACGCGATGCTCAGATTTATGCGAGAAATAAAATCTCGCTACAAACACATGGCGCGACGCGAACCCCATGGCAGTAACGCATTGGCACTACTGACTTAACAAACCACCCTTAACAAAACTGCTGATAAAACAATTTGGTAGGTCCTCCTCTTTAACACGCAAAATCCCCTTTTACCATGCAAAGTCGAAACTACGTATTAGGAACGTGGCAATTTTGCAAAATCCTTTCACAGCTTTCATATTTCTGAAAGGTCATTATAACCTAATTGTCCATTGAGTTGGCCTTTTAAGATGGCCACAGCCGAAAGGGCAACAAAGGGACACATGCAGGCACGGTCGGGACATTTGCATATGCATGCAATATGACGGTTGGAAATTTGTCCACGTTTTGCCGGATTATGCTAATACGGGGTAAATTTTATTGGACATATCAATTAGGAAGGCCCTTCGAATTCCCTTGGGTGGTGTTTCCCGGATAAAACGTTGCCTAGATGTCATTCCCCAGGTCTTCAATCCATGCAAAAAGTCACGTCGATCCAAAACACACTTTGGCATTCATAATATTAGTATTTTATGTAAAAATAATTTAATATACAAAATTCTTTTTAAACAACCGACTTCAAACTCCCGCGCCAACTTTACAACAACAAGCACACGCTATACAAAGTACTTATTTTATAGTTGATATTTTAAAAACCGCTCGACCGATTTCGATAACATTTATATGGGACCACTTGGGAAGTATGCCCTTTCAAATAAAAAAAGAATCATCCAAATCGGTCCACCCAGTCAAAAGTTCTGAAGTAACAAACATAAAATAAAAAAAACAGTCGAATTGAGATTCTCCTCCTTTTTTTGAAGTCGGTTGAAAATATCGTTAACTTCGAGAATGACGACCTCCGTGAACAGTGTTGAACGCTGAAGTCTTGACGTGGTTCCCGGGTTCAATCCCCGCTAGGGTCAATTTGAGAATTTATAATTTCTGAATTTTCCCTGGTCTGGCCTGGTGGCCACTTTGGTCGTGGCTAGTTAGCACCCTACCGGCCGAGACGTGCCGCCAAGTTATTATACGATGCCGTGTAGTAAACCGATTTATATATGGGTTTTCAATTTAACTGCCATACCTCTAACAGGTTAGCCCTACCATCCTTAACTGAATCATCACTTACCATCAGGTGAGATCGCAGGCAAGGGCTAACTTGTAGTGGAATTAAAAAAAAAGTGTTGATCACGATAATGTGAAAACGCTGTCAGTGTTAAAATATAATAAGCTCGCAGAAGTTACACGCTGAACAAAAGTTGCGAGGAAGCGGGTCAAAGAATACATAATTGATGTCTGTCTAGAGCAACCAAGTGGAAGAGATATGGTGTTAAATGGCTTAAATATGACTTATGTCGTTTCGTCGGCGCCTGTTTCTGCCATATTGTCTAGCTTTTATCAGCCTTCTATTGGTATTTTTAAACATACAGTACCTAGCTACTTAAAGCTTAAGTAGCTAGTCTTTCTGTAGTCACATGCTTTAACTTTACGTAGCATTTTCACTTAATAACGAAATGCGAAATATTTCCTCCGATTCTTATAAAAAAGGAGAACTTTATATTTACCTACCAGCGGGGAAAGCGCAAAGTTCTTACTGAAATCGGAAAAGGATCCTCCCTTTTATAAGGAAACAGTTTTAAGAGGAAAATAAAAAAGAACCTTGCCTGAAGAAGAAGAAAGTCGAAGATAAAATTTCTCTCAGTGTAAATACCCCTGAAAAAAATCAATTCGTAGCACTGAAGCTGCTGGAGCTGAAATTGAAGGACAAACTAATAAACAATCACACTTTCGCATTTATAATAGGTATTAAATTATTAGTAGGGATTTTATAGAACGCCACGCTACGCTGCACTGGTCAGAATATCTGATCGTAGTTAAAGTATCTATAAGTAATAATAGACAGAGAATATTGAATTTAGAGTGACGTATTTTAATTTTCGTATCTTTTTCAGCAAACCCTTTTTATTGATACCTATATCATGGGGATGCTTAAAAAAATAACGAGTCCGCCATCTTTGGGAGTCCGCCATATTGGATTTAGAATGACGTCACTTAGCTAACCATGCATTTTCATCCAAACTAAAGCTTTTTGCAAAATTTCAGCTAAATCGGTTGGGGATAACTGCTTTAAATTCAATTGCAAGATTTGACCTAAACAAACGCAAACATTACCTTATTAAGTACGCCTTATTACCAACGTTTTAAGTTTTTCATGTTTGTTATCTGTTTCTTTTGTGTTTTGGTGGTGTACAATAAAGAATATATATATATGTCACCGTAAGATTGTAAAAACCGTAAGATTGTAATCTAACGCTTTTTTTTCGATAGATTGTAAACAGTCGAAAGATTGTGAACCGTTCAATGTTTTAACTGTCAAGTATCACTTAGGTTCTATCGGGTTAATAAACCTAACAGATTACAATCTACCGAAAAATGATCCGTTATATTGTAATCATTCGACAGTTTACAATTTCATGAGTTAGATTATAATCTAACGGTTTTTACAATCTTATGGTGACATATACATACAGACATTACAAGTTAAATAAAAGCTTTTAGAAAATAAAGGTCACTGACCAGGTTGCTCCAATGTCAGCCAACGACCTCCTCACTCATAGCACATGCATCTAGATAAGTTAAACCGCATACTTGCGATTAATTGCAGGAGCCAGGGCAGTGTAAATTTTCCCAGGCAGACACGGTCGCAACTAGCCGTCGCGTCGATACGTTCTTTTGTTGTCGCAGATTGCCTGGATACTAACAAAAGGTATCCTTTGTGGTGGATGCAGCACTGTAACCATATTGCAGTTAGTCACAGCTCATAGTATCGTATTTCTCGTTGCTGAGGGTTGTGATACCTTACCATTAATCACGTAATAGTGGTAATAGTAGAGGTTTTCTTGGGATATGCCGGTCGGTTCCCAGGCCCTTCCGCACACGACTCGTTTTTCTACTGTGTTTTTAAAACACTTTTCAACCTATAGGTTTTTATCAATTTTCACATCATTACAGCCCATTAACGTCCCACTGCTGGGCACAGGCCTCCACTCTCATAGGAGAGCGGGAATTAGAGCTTAGACCCACCACGCTGCTCCAATGCGGGTTGGCGGGCTTTAACGACTATTATCATGTTAGTGATGATAACCGGGACCGACGGCTTAACGTGCTCTCCGAGGCACGGGGGTGAAACACCGCCAACTTCCAACTCCGGGCTGGCACTGAGAATTTCTTAATTGAAAAACCCAATACCTAACTTTTATGCCCGACCGGGAATCGAACCCAGGACCTCGTGATCCGCAGTCGACTATGCTAACCACTAGACCAACGAGGCAGTCATTCATTATCAATTTTACTGATAATAAAAAGCCCCCAAAAGATTGTGTGAGGAAATTGTAATCGTAATCGTTTGTCAAACGTATAATTCGACCTGTTTAAGGAGTTCACAGATGCCTGCACTTCTAAAAGCATGTATGAACTCCTTAAACAGTTCGACTTATACTATACAGAATAGACCTAATAATATAGTACCTACAGCTATTAAAGTAGGTAGGTACGTTGTAAGCAGTCAGATGATTACGATTTGCCTCGACAACTGAGCCTCAGGACCGATTGCTAAAACTTACTTTCCGCTGCATATATAAAAAAAAGGCCTTAATCTAAATCGTTTATACCCATCTAGTTACCGACTTGAATGAAAGTTGCTTAATAATCTCAATCAGCTAATACATCCGTATAACAACAAGGCGACATTTAACGGTACGATTTCGATTATCGTTTTAATTTGGTTCAAACTTTACTGAGTTGCAATTATTAGTTATTAAAAATGAGGAGGGGACAAAAACCAGTAATAAAAGAAACAAACTATCTCTTAAACCCCTATTACACCGCACTTTTCACAAGGCCCTGTGGTAAGGGTGAGCGTGGCCGCTAGTTTTGGCGTCGCTATAACATTGCACTGATTATCGGGCCCTAACTCAGTCTGAACGAGAACGTGAAGAGAGTTGTACGTGTATCTTTATGTTGATTATCGTACACTAGGCACCCATGCTATCGAACGGCTGGACCGTTTTTTATTGTTTTTGATTTGTTGTATTTGTTTCCGACCCGAATAGTAGAATAACTATTAAAAACACTGGACAATTGACGAAAAAATAAAATAAAAGAAACATTTTCCCTTGATTTTCCCAGACAAAATTTTCATGGGTTTCATCAGATTATAGTCTGGAATAACACACGTCAATCCACGCGGACGAAGTCGCGGGCATCAGCTAGTCCTACATAAAATATAAGTACATTTCATCACTTTTATCCTTGAAAACTAAAGAGTTCCCGCGGGAACCAAGAAACTTCATTCCACGCGACACTTCGAAGTCGCGGGCATCAGCTAGTAAAATACGAAATCCCTCAGCTCTTATATCTTTATTCGTGTAATCTGTATGTTATTTTTTCCATAGATGAGGCATGTCTTTGTACATCTCAATCACATTCATCAAAATTTCTTTTTCATTTGGACACGATATAATATTTTCAAAATACTCGCGCGAGCCGGAGAAACACAACTACTGTACAGTACGTTGGTCGTGCGACGACTTAGCTTCTTAACCACCCTGAATGTTATTACATTACCCTGATTGCAAGGTGCAAAGGCAGCTAGGCAGATCGGGACCACTCGATCTCCCTGCATAGGGACCCTTCCACCCTGTGGCTTATTACACTACACTGATTCAGGGGAAGGGTCCCTGTGGAAAGCGCGGTGTAATAGGGGTTTAAGTAATTACTATCAACAAAAAATCTTCTAAAATGTTAACAATTCAATAAATTAAGAATACCTTAGACCAAACTTAATATTTTTCCAAGAAATAAATCAAACTGACTTTTAAAACGGTCTAATGAATATGGCAACGATTAGTAGAAAGGGAAAAGTACCATTAATTTTCCTTATGGAAAAATAAAGTGACATCGGCGCCAGTTAGACTTAGGATGGGATAAACAACCTTACTTCAAGGTCAGAAACAGTATCCGTCGAGTGTCCTTCGTAGTAAGATCATATTTTTTTTTATTGCAAAATAGGCTTGCGCTTGACGACAACCATGTTTAGTGCAAAGCAATGATGAGGTCTAGGTTGGAACTTGCCTAGAAGGTGCCTATTCACTCTTGCCTTATGAAGATATTTAAGTTATGCGAGGCAGGAAACACGTGCGCCGGAAGTGTATAGTGTTTCGTATCAGAAATGTTTCGCAGTCATCCAGATCGCTATTATAAATGCTATTATAGGACCTCGAAGGTCATATTCTTCTATTTTCAAAAATGAAGAGGCGATGTTCGGTAGAGTCTTTCGTATTTACGAAAATCGACGCTTTGTAAACGTTTCCTTAAATTTAACCGTCTACAAAACATACGAATATTTGCACATCAATTTCGACTATGAAATGAGATACAAACTCGGCAGCCCGGCGTCGCTTTGTCCTCGTGACACTTGTGTGATAGCGCGCCTTTCTTGTTTGCTGACAGTCGGTAACTTTGTGTGAACGTTGTTGACTATTCTATATTTTGTTATCCACAACTTCCAAAACACAACCTGAGGGCTGAACTCCCATAGTCTAAAGCCGTATTGTTTTAATATTGTTCTCGTTCATGTTTTAGAATTATAACCCTTGTATTAGGGACGCCAAGGCACGTTACATAAAACTGTCAAATAATACTGCTTTAAGCGGTGGTAGTAATCCCTGTGGTGACAGATTTTATATAAGATCATATAAGAAAGAGACTATTTAACAGATAAAGTACCTAAGCAAGTAAAGTACGCCTACTTACCCAGACATGCGTGCGTAAAAGTTTGCCGAGCTCACTCTTAGTCACTCACTCGTACCTACTTACTATCACCCTGAGAGCAGTAATCCAGATAAAGTCTGCTTTTCTTACCATAGGCAACCAAAGTAGACCCAAAGCCAATACCTAAAACGTCTAAATCACGAATGTCTTCTCAGAGTAAGAATCGTGTTGCCATTATCCCACAGTAAGGCAGACAGGCTTTGAGAACATTAGGTACCAATTACCAATAATTCATGCGCGTGAAAGTTTACTCACCATATTTTTTATCACCGATATTTAATTGATTTGACTTTAGTGATACTTAATATCTTAAAATGTAGCGCTGAAAATTTAGAGGCGCATACCCGGGGATTGAACCCTCGACTATTCGAATAGGATGTACGGCACCTGAACCATTTTGTCGCCCAAGTAATATGCCTGTGTGATGATTGGTTTTTATAATAAATGTTCGATTGGGGGAAAATTCAATAACCCTCAAGTCCGAAAAAAAAAAACGAACCATTTTGTCTGAACTAGCGGCTATCCCCGATTTTACCACTCGGATATCACTCTTCCTTCCTCACTCCATCCTCGCTATTAATTTTGTAGCGCTTGTAATTGTGTTTTAAATTAAAAGCATTAATTAAGGTGACAAGCAGTGATTTGTTTATATACTAGCAGATGCCTGTGACTTCGTCCGTGTGGTTTAAGTTTTTTCCCCACAGGTAATACTCCTTAATTTTCCGGTATAAAAAGTAGCATATGTCACTCTCCAGGTCCTCAACTGTATACTCATGCAAAAAATCAAGTTGATCCCTTGCTTTGTTGCGGCGTGATTGAAGGACAAACTTTCTATTTACCATCCTTGGGGATGAAATGTTCAAAAACTGTGAATCACGTATTGCTTCATTTCAAACCGAAATTCCAAATACCAAGTTATAACTAATTGAAAAATTACAGATTTTCATACAAAGTTTCAACTCCTATCTTTATTCTATAATTTTGAAAAACTGTAACACACGTATTAAAAGGAACCTACTGTCAAAATTTCAAGTTTCTAACTCCATCGGCTTAGGCTGTGCGTTGATATATATGTCAGTCAGTCAGTCAGTCAGTCAGTCAGTCAGTCAGTCAGTCAGTCAGGACTTTGAGTTTTATATATTATATAGATTTTTTAAATCTTAATCGCAAAAATATCAAATTAAAGCTCTGAAATACATTAAAATCGAAATTAAAAACTAAACATTAAAAAAATCACCCAAACCGCTGGGAATGAGGCAATGTGTCCAAAAACGTTTGTATTTGAGTTGCATTATGTTCCTAACATTGCAGTATGCAAATAGTACAAACGTACACACAAACTAACTTTGCCATTAATTCTCACACCGACTCCGGATACATTGATGGACGTGCGATACAAGCGCGCCGCCCGGCGCCGCATTGTGCTGTCCACAGAGATCGCCCGCACTGCACCACGCTCGTACTGCCAATCGATTGTATAGCCCCACAAACTTCTCTGACACCGGTCTCTTTAGTGCAGTGGTTAATAAACAAGCCACAGGAAATGGTGCTGAGTAAGATCAGGGAACTTCGGAAAATTAAAAAATCAATTATTTCGGGAAATCAAAAAAAGAAATCACGCGGGCGGAGTCGCGGGCATCAGCTTGTGATAGTATAAAGTTTCACAGAAAACTTGCACTGACGTTGATGAAAACAAAATTATTACACACTGTTTCTGCCATTTTTATCTGCCACGAACAAACCGGAGGGAGTATGATTTAGTGGGCCGTTACCTCGAGAGCCTGATATGGGGCAGTTATGTACGCGAATGCTTTGTTTTCTTAAAGTGGGAAATATTAAACTAAGTATACGAAGGTTTAAAAGATTAGGTATCTCTTAAAAGCTGTGAAATAGTCATACGTGTCAGGAAATTAAAACAAATTAAACCTTAAATAGCTATATTTTATTTTTTAACATACAGTAGTCAAAACTAAAACTCAAATGTTTTTATTCAAATCAATTTTTACAAGTGCTTTTTGAATTGGGTGGATGAGGAAAGCGGAGGACCGTGTGTGGTGGCGCGCTCTCCAAAAGGTCTGTGTCCAGTAGTGGACGGATACAGGCTAATGGATGGATAGATGGAAGTGCTTTTGAAGGAAGTGGAACCGTCCTACCTATTCTTACCGAGAAGAACCTGCAAGAAACTCGGTGGTTCCTCTTTTGAAAAAAATGATTTCCAATTACATCAATGTGTATATCATACACGAGTAATACCACAGTCCTAAGCACTGCTGAAGCGAGTCAAATCCATGTTCTTTTATCGAGCGAATGATCAGTGAAAATGTATCGGACAGGGCTGACCGTTCGCACATACATTTTCACAAATACATAATGTATGCAGACTAATAATTATATTGGAGGATCTTTGTATACTGTTTCGTAAAACTTCAAGTGTAATAAAATACTCCGAAACACTTTCTTCAAAAATTTTCATGCAAAATTTTTCCAAGCTCCTTTGATAAATCAAGCTCATAAAATTCAACTCTGCATGCACATAATTTTACAAGTACAATATACATGAATTTACTGGTCTTTACAAGCCAAAAAGCCCGCATCCATATAATAATTTTGACAAGTTACCAACTAGTGCCCGTTTGCTTCGTCTAGACGTCGATTTTTGGCAAAGTCAAGGCTACTACTAGTACTGTCGCGTACAAAGTAGTTTTCCGTTGCGTAATAGTTAGGATAAATCTGGCTTTTCGCGACTTTTCCTGGCGCAGTGGTGAGCGCTGTGATCTTGCAATTGGGTTCTGGATTCGAATATTGACACAAGCAATTTAGGAACTTACTGAATTGCTATAGTTGAATTGTTCTGTTGCGGCGTGTTTGAAAGACGAATCTTAAATTAAACACACTACAAAGAAAAATAACATTCTTTTGCACGAGTCTCATAATGAGATTCCCGTTTCTTATGTGCTCCCCTTTTTTGTGTTTCCAAGGAGAATTACTAGAATGTCTGTTCTAATTCAAAGGTGTGTGCCCTTTGTATTTGCACACTAGTACGCAAGTGTCCATTCGACTGAGTACGGTGGGTATGGAACCGCTAATTAAAAGAAAGAATAAACATATTAAATTCCCAATTGTGCCACACATAAACAAGTATTATGTATACCTACCTAAAAAGGTAGATCCCTGCAGATCAGCGATTTATGACATGATTTTCGTCTTGGTTCCACGAAGTCTCCCCATACTAAAATTATAAAATAGTTTTTTTAAATAAGTAAAAAGACCACTTTGGTTAGAAAGTACCCTTTTTGAAAGGTTTAAATACAAAAATTACTTAGTTTAGAAATAAATTTTCGTGTCGCCAGTACCAATGAGCGGAGTGGTCCCGTACCAGCACGCTCCAGGTTGGTCTGCGTCCAAATCACAAATCAAACCAATGTTGGAGTCTCGACGGAGACGAGAAATAACCAAATAATTATGAATTCTTGCGAATAAATCCTTTTCTACGAATATACCTACTTGTGACATGTTTTTCGTACATTTAATTATTGAAGTGAAACTTCTTTAGAAGCGTTGTGATTTGAAAATTCGATAAAACGAAAAGGCGACATCAAAAAGAGTCAAACATAATATTATAAAGGATTTAGCCTGCGAGAGAATGGGATAGAATACAAGTAATATTTATCTCTTTCTCTTGTAGACTACTTTTCTGAAGTTTCACTGCTGCCGTGTGTGAATTGCACACACACTTTTTTTTAACGAACTCTTGGACAAAAGTATCCAAGAAGACTTGGACGTGTCTCTAAAAATATTTTAAAGTTTGTATAAGAAGATTACTATTAAAAACTATCTAATGTCTGCGACTTCGTCCGCGTGTCCGCGTGGAAAAAGTATTTTTAATTTCAGCAGGGACTCCTTATTTTTCCGGGTCTATATATCTGTACCAAATTTTATCAAATCGTTTGAAAAGATGGGTCGTTTTAAAGCGTAGCAGACCGACAGACAGACAGATAGACAGGCCGAAAATTAAAAAGTTCCCGCGGGAATCAAAAAGCTTTGATCCACGCGAACGAAGTTGCGGGCATCATCTAGTTCTCTAATTATTACGAAACTACTAAGTATTTAGTAGTTTTAGTTCAATTATTCAACAATACAGTAGAGTGCTGGAGTCAAAAGAACCTCCTCCTTCTTGGAAGTCGATTAACTAAACGTATCATAACAAAGGAGATACCTGTAGGTATGTCCAATATAAGAAATATAATAAGATTTTGAAAATAATAAAATATGGTATGTACTATTTCTGGTTTTAAGTTTCAAAAAGCTGTACCTACCCACTTTGGATAAATGGCTTTTGACTTTGCTTATTTTTTGCAGTTTCTAAATAAATCAGAATTTTTTAAATGTTGTTGAAGTCAAGAAAATCCGTCGAGGCAAGCCAAGTAATATTTCGTTAACTCAAATAAGTTGAACGATAGGAGCAATACCCGGGGAGCATACACTTTACGACTGTATCCCGGATAAGCCATGCCCGGATCTGAGCTCGCATCAAATCTCTGATTACGCATTACGTAGAATTGAATTTGATGCCGTTTCATTTTTCCCATGGCCTCGTAATGTTAAACGGTTGATGAATGTGACCCACGCTATAATAATATGGTAGGTAGGTATGTCATTTTAAACACAATTCGCGAAAGAAAAAAAAAATTATGTGTTGGACAGAAGAAGTTTTAGGCTTTGCTTTGCAGAAGTCCACGATAGACAAGGAATAAGTACTAGAAGTTTAATTCTCTATAGTGCGCTAAAACAGACAAATCTATTTTAAACGTTGTGTAGTATGCATTATGCATGCTTCTAAAATAAAACAAATAATTTCATAAAAAGTAGTCTAACAGGTTCAAAGTGTGTGTCGTAAAAGTTGTACCTATTTATTCTTCTCAATTAGGGAATTACAATTTACATTGCAATTACAAATTAGGATTCTCCATCTTAGACTGTCTCATCGACTTTCCATTATTTGGACATGGTTACTTAAAGCAAAAAACACTAGAAACCAAATAGGAGGTTCCCACGGGATAGTAGGTAGTGTGAATCCATATCAGTTAAGCTTTTAATTAATACATTAAATTCAGGTAGAGTTGTAACCTATCATAAGTGACACAAGTGGAATGGAATAAACATTCCATTTTATTACGAAATGAAATAAATTATCTAATTGAGGACCCTTGTGTCATGTTTGTTTGTGTGTCATGTGGCTGCCTCGTTGGTCTAGTGGTTAGCATAGTCGACTGCGGATCATCGAGGTCCTGGGTTCGATTCCCGGTCGGGCATAAAAAAAGTTAGCTAAGTATTGGGTTTTTCAATTAAGAAATTCTCAGTGCCAGCCCGGAGTTGGAAGTTGGCGGTGGTTCACCCCCGTGCCTCGGAGAGCACGTTAAGCCGTCGGTCCCGGTTATTATCACTAACATAATAATCGTTAAAGCCCGCCAACCAGCATTTGAGCAGCGTGGTGGGTCTAAGCTCTAATTCCCGCTCTCCTACGAGAGTGGAGGCCTGTGCCCAGCAGTGGGACGCTAATAGGCTGTAGTGGTGGTGGTGGTGGTGGTGTCATGTTTAGACTGACTCTGCCACCGGTTCGGAATGTGAATTCTACTGAGAAGAACCGGTAAGAAACTCATTTTCATTTCATTTCATAATACAGGCCCCACTAAAATTATACAACCACAATCAGTCGATCAGATATAATCTGATAGATGATAACAATCAGGCAATTTCAATAAACTATCACAGTAAAACGCCATAATCATCACATGCGTTAAAATATATACCATATTAACAACGAGTAGGTACCTATACTCGTATTAATCACTGTGTAAATGTAACCCTTCTCCAATAACGCGCGGTGCTTTCGGCCCACCGCACACAGCTTATGAAACAAACACCGTATTAATTCCCCGGTTATTATTGGCGAAGGAATTACGCCCGGGCCTGACGTAGACGGCTTAATGAATCGTGTATGAGCTACGGCCTATAGGTTCTGTATTGACAGCGTATGAGAAAATTTCACTTGTTAGTGCAAAATGTCTATTACCACAAGGTACTAAAATTCTACATCAATGATACCACAGATTAATAATTATTATTACTATACGTCATTTAGCTTGTAGGACTTGCAACCTAATATAATCATAAACCTAATTAATCATATATTTTCCTTATCAACTTGTTATGTAGATTGTAGACGATATCTCGGGTGAAATTTCCGAAAACTACTTCAGTGTGCGAGTCCACACTTTACGTTATTGAGAAAATAATATGCAACATTTGAGTTTTAGGGACTCTGGTTTAAGCTGCTCGACAGTAATAATTTATGTCAGTCAATCAATCTAATCTCAGAAAAGTTATTTAGTATTTTAATCTCCTTTTTGTATTTTTCAGGTACGTTTTAATCCATGTTTTCATTTTGTTAAGTTGACACTTTATAATAAAGACACGTTCACGAATAAAACAAGTCTATGTTATTTTTTCGCTTCGATTTTAATTCACACCTTAAATAATTTTCCAATAAAACAGTTTTCCCATTCAAATACTCGTCTAAGTAAGTTGCTACAAACAACAGGCTGAAACTAGTGTAAAGCGTCGTTACCCTGGCATTTGTCACTCAATTTAGACCCAAAACTTTCAACATTTGAACAGCAACGGATTCGAGGCACGGCTTTATTCTGAATGGTTTCTAATTCCTCTATATATCAAATATAAGATAATAGTTCACGCAACTCGGTCTTAGCAACGCCCCCCTGCCGTCAAAGGGTTAAATACCGACAATATTGTACTGTATATTTAAATTTAATATACTTTATAGATTGCGTGTACTAATTAATTATCATTATGTAATATCCAATTTATATCGATTTGTATTTCACAAATAGCTTTCAATTATTGAGAACAATAAACTAAAGTTTGAATACAGTCCTAAAATATATTGTTTTTCAGTCTACTACAAGTAAGCCTTTCACTGTGATCAAAACTGGTGATTGAGATGGTGCAGTCCAAGATGGTGGCTGGCTATCTATAAGATCATGTCAAACCCATCGGTGCAAATCGGTTTCTACATGGCATCGTACTGGGACGCTTAATCAGTAGGGTGTCACAAGCCATGGTCGAAACTTAACACCTGGTTGGACCAGAGATTATTTAGAGATTTTAAGGTGGTAACTAGCCACGGCCGAAGCCTCCCACCAGGACAGATCAGGGAAAATTCAGAAATTAAAAATTCCCAAATTAACACTGCCGGGGATAAAACCCGGAACAGCGCGCAACACTGCGCCAGGGAGGTCTAGGTTGGAGCATGCTTCTCTAGGAAATGCCTGTTCACTCTTGGCTGGTTGTTGAAGGTTGTTTGAGTAGATTTCTAAACCTAAGTCTATGTTTCTTTAAAAACTATAACCATAGTGTGTTGCATATGCATAGAACATCCCTAATAAGTTTTGGATTATAGCGAGATATCCAAACATGGAACCTGCTTTAATGGAAATCCAAAATTTTAAGCAAACATCACCTCGACGTCTAATTACTTCTCGACGTATGTGTTTTGTAAACAATGTCCAAACTGAACCGTAGTTTTTGTTTAAACCCTATCAACTAAAAAGTCTTTTGTACTGGTTTCACCACGTAACTTACCACGATGTTCATTCCACTGTAGGACCCGTAAAACAAGACAATAAGGTAGAATGTTGGTAAACTTTCTGCATTTGTAAAGTTGTCCTCTATAATGCCTGGGCCATATGCATGGCCACGCGCTCCTTCATCACCCTTATCTACACCATTCGGGGTCGAACCCACTGCCCTATCACACAAACACAGCCAACGTCGATATTATCAAGACAAAGTGCTACATGTGTGTGGAATTAGAAAGAGTTTCTAGCGTTTTAAACGTCTGGAAAAAATTAGAATTAAAAATGGTAGGTATTACTATAGATATTATTGCAGTCAAGGACTAACTTGTAGCGAAATAAATAAGAAAAAAAAAAGAATTCATGCATCATGGAATCACTTGACCCAATTTTGCCTTATTGCTCTCGTATAAAGCCAATAGTAAAAATATAATCTTTATATAAAACAGCCTATAAATTTTGAAATTGTCAATTATTATTATTATTATTATATATATATATATACTATATATAGCTCTATTACCACTGACTGACTGACTTACACACTCATTGACAGAATTGTTTCTCCTAGAAAGAGACAGAAAACGGTATAATGATGTACGGGAGATGTGTTCGGGTGCTGGATGAGGGTGGAAAAACTATTGACATTTCGGAAAACAAGATGGCGGCCGACGTGATTCTCGCAACTCTTTTGTTTCCAACCGATATCGTTACAACTCGCAAATGTTGAAGAAATTAGGAAACGATTAATTGAAAAAGTGGAAAAAATTGGAAAAACAAGATGGCGGCCGAGCTGTAGAGCTTTAAAATTTTGGATTTTTCGACCTCGAACCGCGGCGAAAGAGACAGAAAACGATACAATGATGTATGGGAGATGTGTTCGGGTGCGGGATTCGAGTAGGGGAAAATAATGATATTTCGGAAAAACAAGATGGCCGGCCGATTTGCCGAAATGAACCGATCGAAGCATTGAGGATCGGTGGGGGGTGCTCGACCAAATGTCATTCGAAACTTCATCCAATAGACAATGAGCTGAAAAAAAAATCAAAATGGCGGATTTAAGATGGCTGCCATACTATATTTGATGTCTATCTCAGAAAGTATAAAAGTTGGAAGAGTGGTTTCTTGGTAAAAGATGATCAGGACCTGAAGGTCTACTTGATGAACTGGAAAAAAATTCAAGATGGCGGAATTTATTTTTCCATAGAAAATAATATATGGCCAATATTGAAGAGACTATTGAAGAGAATTACAAGACTGTGTAGAACTATGCAACATTTTGATACGGTTCCAGTTACCCGAAGATAGTGAAATAGGTTACGCGAGCTGCTTTAGCAGCTCGCGCACAGAGCGAAACACTAGTTCACATTATATAATTAGTTTAAGTTGAATCACGATTTTGATTTGTTTAGGGAAATAATATGTGTCGCATACCGTTAAGCTAGGTATTCAAAATGTAGTCGAGATAAATCTTCAGATTTTTTATCAAATGATAATTTTTAGCTAACATTGATAATGTTACGAACGTCAAGTTCTAGATTAAGTCTCAGTTTCTCTCTACAAATTTCCTTATAACACGTGTTATGACAATATTAGATAACACGAAGCAAAGTGGTCGAGCCATTCGACAAAAAATTAAAAAATCTTTCAAAAACGCTTGCAGTGTAAAATCAGTGAAGAAGCGGTTGCCAATAATAGAATGGCTTCCAAAGTACAACGGTACTTTATTGATGCAAGACATAATAGCTGGATTTACAGTTGGATTGACAGCTATACCTCAAGGCATAGCCTACGCTGTTGTTGCCGGGCTATCACCTGAATATGGACTTTACGCTGGCCTTATGGGCGGGTTCGTATACCTATTTGTTGGAAGCTGCAAGGATATTACAGTTGGACCCACAGCAATTATGGCAGCTATGACCTCGAAATACGTATTTGGCTACTCAGCAGACTTTGCCGTATTAGTCGCATTTCTATCAGGTGTACTTATACTAGCGATGGGTATTTTCAACCTTGGATTTTTAGTGGAGTTCATATCTCAACCTGTGATCAGTGGATTCACTACAGCAGCAGCTCTGCAAATAGCAGCAGCACAACTCAAAGGTTTGTTCGGTCTCACCGGATCTGGAGGCAACTATTTTGCTGAATCCATGTATAATTTCTTTAAAAATTTCCTGACTATTAAACTCTGGGATACGCTGCTAGGATTTATCACAATAATAATTCTTTTGTTATTAAAATGCCTTGGCGAAGGTTGTGGACGGACAGATGGATTTGTGAAACAAACTAGATGGTTTATATCTCTCGGCCGGAATGCCGTGGTTGTCATCTTTGGTATCATCGTTGCTTACATTTTGAAACAATTAACAGATTCCGAGCCTCTATTATTAATAGGAGACATCGGTAGTGGCTTACCTAAATTCCAACTCCCGCCATTTAGTACAATAGTTGGAAACGAAACGTACAGTTTCACTGACATGACTAAAACATTAGGACCTGAAGCTATTATAATACCATTGGTGGCCATTTTAGAGTCAATAGCCATTGCTAAAGCTTTTGCTGGAGGGGTACCAGTAAATGCGACTCAAGAAATGATTGCCCTTGGTCTATGCAATATTTTTGGATCACTTGTAAGAGGTATGCCAGTTACAGGATCATTTACGCGTACTGCTCTTAATTACGCTTCTGGAGTGCAAACTCAAGCTGGAGGTATTTTTACAGGACTATTAATAATTTTGGCACTTAGTCTCCTGACTTCAATATTCTATTTCATACCAAAAGCTTCACTAGCTGGATTGATAATAACGGCCATGTTTAACATGGTCGACTTCATGATAATCAGAAGACTGTGGACGAGCAGTAAAAAAGAGCTGTTCATATTACTTGCTACAATATTGGTATGTCTGTTCAAAGGTCTAGAATATGGAATAGTGGCAGGAATTTTGATTGATGCCTTTATATTGCTATACACAACTGCTAAACCAACTATAGAAGTAAACATCTTAAGGGAGGAGAGGGGAATTATGGTTGTACTTATTCTACCAGAAATATTGCCATATTGTGCAGCAGATCATACAAGACGAACGATACAGAAAGCTTCTTTCGAGGGTGGATTAGATACTTTGATGATCATTGATGGCACTAACCTTAGAGATATGGATACAACAGTAGCTTCAAATATCATTACTACTGTGAAGGACTTAAATAAGAAGTCACGAAGGATTTTACTTCTGAACTTTAATAGTATGTTAAAAAATATGTGCATAGATATTAACTCTAGTATTAGTGACAAATTTCTCAATACAGTTAGTGCTGATAGTTTGTTGGAAATATCCACTAGGAGTGTTTAGTTAATAAAAATAACTTAAAGGACGTGATTGCATTTCGTGGTATTATTCGCAAAGGATAAAATATATCTTCCTGGCGTCGCGTCGTTCCAAAGTTGTAAACTAAAAAATGCATGTATTTTTGAATATTATGTAAAATACATTTTTAATACCAATTTTTAATAATATATTGTGTCTTAAATAATAAAACGCTATTACTTTTGTAAGTTTAATTTTCAGTCTAGACTACTGTTTAGTTCCCTAGAGCACAAAAGTGGGAATGTGGCAAGCCAAAGTTAGACTGAACCGATACCTAAGTCTTCAGTGCCACAAACGCAAACTAGTCTAGGGCTCGTTTGGAACACTCGAAGCTTTAGTTTTAAAATACCGTGGTTAATTATCACCATCACGTCTTATACTTTGTAAACTTGACGTTCAGAAGGTGTACTGTGTAGGTACCAATTTTGAATAGTAATTTAATATAAAAAAATATTTTTAAACAACCGACTTCAAACTCCCGCGCCAACTTTACAACAACAAGCACACGCTATACAAAGTACTTATTTTATTGTTGATATTTTAAAAACCGCTCAACCGATTTCGATAAAATTTATATGGGACCACATCGGAAGTATGCACTTTCAAATAAAAAAAGAATCATCCAAATCGGTCTACCCAGTCAAAAGTTCTGAGGTAACAAACAAAAAAAAAACAGTCGAATTGAGAACCTCCTCCTTTTTTTGAAGTCGGTTGAAAATTTTATACTTTGAGTTTGAGTAATGTTGCTCTGTCACCACTATCCAGAACAGAGAATCAGCTTATTGTATTGTATTATTTAATCACATAACCATGTGATAGGGACTGAGGTTGGGGAAGGTTCCATTTTGACAGAATTCGAGAGCTCTTGCTGGTCTTCATCGGCTCATAGCTAGCACTACCAGCGTTATCCAGTCATACTTGATACTGAGTCGTGCAAATGTGGTTTCAATGAATACCACTCAGGACAGTTTAAACGCTACAATCAATAATTTGGTAGGCAAAAGGGCAATTGGCGACAAATCTCGCCTACACGTAAAACGTCCAATATAATCGATTCAGCCCAAAAGACTGGGGATAGGCTTATCGTAAATTCGTGATCCCCTCAATATTTCTATTGCGCCGTTGAACGCGTCAAAGAGGGGTGTCATTCGGTTTCCTGAAATTTATTAACGTGATTCAGCACTTCTGAAGGTGGCAGAACCGGCAGATTTATGTTCTTATCGCATCAACTAAGTGCGTGTATAGATTTTCGTTTAGCGACACCTCTCTGATAAATCTGTCAAGAGCTCTATTACGTAAAACATATTTTTTTATCTCGTTTATTAAATTTTGAGATTAGATTTTTTTTTTGCCACAGAGAAATATTATTATCGCTGTTTTGCGTTTATATCCATAATTGGCAAAAAAAATTTGTTAAAAGTACTTGCGCTACTTAAATTACATAATTATAATTACTACTGGTTTTGACGGCCTTTCTCACTGTCAGTATTTTGTTTTGTTGTCAAATTATGGACATAAATTCTGGACTGCCAGTGGCATATTTTGTATCCGAGTTTACGCACTGTCGTCTACGCACGTCCTTATAATAATTTCTTACTACTTCGACGACCTCCCTGGCGCAGTGTCGAGCACTGGGCGGTCCCGGGTTCGAATCCCGGCAGGGTCAATTCGGAAATTTATAATTTTTGAATTTTCCTTGGGCTGGCCTGGTGGGAGGCTTCGGCCGTGGCTAGTTACCACCCCACCAAGCGATTTAGCGTTCCGCTACAATGCCGCGTATAAACCGATTAGGGGTATGGGTTTAATACAACTGCCATATGCCCCTACCAGGTAGCCCGCTACCATCTTAGACTGCATCATCACTTACCATCAGGTGAGATCGCAGTCAAAGGCTAACTTGTAGTAGATTTAAAAAAAACTTATTCCGCATTTACATTTCTGAACAAACAACAACCTAAGACCTCATATTTGTTAGATTTTAAAGTTTTATTTGTTTGTTTTTACCAGATTTTCTAATTAAATATTGTATTTAAAATAATGATACTGCACACACATTGTTATCTTCTGCATCATGGTGTTGCATAAAATATGAGATTAAAGTTAAGAGGTCTTATCTCAATGCTATAATGTTGTATATATTTGGCGTACCTATATAAAAAGACACTAATTTAATGTTTGTGAGAAAGGTGCAAATAACATAATACTCGTATTTATCTATACTAATCTATACTTCTATACTTCTATACTGATATTATAAAGAGGAAATATTTGTTTGTTTGTTTGTAATGGATAAACTCAAAAACTACTCAACCGATTTTAAAAATTCTTTCACCTATAGAAAGCTTCATTATCAGCGAGTAACATAGGCTATATTTTATTTTGAAAAAATTAGAGATCCTTACAAAACTTCCAATAATGTGAACGAAGTCGGAAAGGTCGTCTCTTCTGAGAGCTTACGAGGCGTGCGCTGACTAAATAGGTAAAGTTACACAAGAACAATGTGGCAGGTGTGGTGAGGACGGGGACGGACGTACTCTTACAATATAATATTAAAATGTAAAACCTGCCCATTGCCCACTGACAACTGGCTACATTGGGTATAAACTATTATAATTATTAGTGCTACCCGTGCGAAGCCGGGGCGGATCGCTAGTTATATATAATATAATAATATGTAAAGTAATTTCTGGAAAACCATATTATTTTAAATACATAATCGTATGTATTCATGACACAGATGATGATGATATGAACAGCAAGGTAACATTTTATTGATAGAGTTAGATATATCTAGGTAAATATCCGGTTTACTTTGCAATACAAGTTGCTACTAAGTACGTGCCGCCTTAAGTTATTATTAAAATATGCCGGTAAGATTTTTGTTTTCCTTTTTTACTTTTTTCCAGTTGACACAGTTTATTATTAAAAACGGAAAGCCTACTTTTGATTTTATACACTTGATTCGTTTGCAACTTTATCTGCCCTGCCAAGGTATGGCAATGACACGTCAAATCACGCGGAAATAATGGTTGAATGAACACGCCGTTATTGTCCCCAAACCAGCTCATCGTGACCTTCACGCCCCTCAGCTTCTTCCTTATTTCTAATACCATAACTTTCAATTTAAGAGTCTTTGGAGGTCTTGGTTTACTGGTCATCGAGGACACGAGTGGAGACACCTCCCTGGACCGTTTTTTGTGTAAAATTTCAGGTTCTGAATAGGGAATAGTTTCCAGATGATTACCTTTGGCGTTATGTACTGATTTGTTGTATGGGAATACGTCATCTGTTAGCGGAAAAATATTGTTCATCGACCGTTTATAATTTTGGGTTTTCTGGGAAATTTTCGAAGCAGGAATAAATGTGTTTTGGGGTGAAAACGAAAGTATGATTTAATATTTAGTCAATTCTTTGCAAAAAGATAATAACACAAAAAAAAACTCCTAAATGGTAGTCTAAATAATATATAAAAGGAGATATTTTAAATTCTAAGAATTTAAAAAATCCTTTCTTAGCAGATGCCTGCGTCATAATACGAGCTATGTGTATGCCAAAATTCAGCCTGATCCGTCCAGTGTTTTGAGCTGCGCATTGATAGATCAGTCAGTCTGTCTCCTTTTATATATTTAGACTACCATTTAGGAGTATTTTTTTTTGAAATTTAAACGGAAAGAAGCCGTGGGCAAAAGCTTGTTATTAACAATAGGCATGATGACAGTAACCAAGAATCAATGAAATTATGAATTTATCTAATGAAATAGGATTCATAGATTATAAAAAACGTATTTATTTTTCTATTTCGAGTGAGATTGCTATTTATTGTGATAAAATAAAACTATAAAATACAGCAATCCGCCATATTGCATAAAACACAAAGAAGCGAATGACGTCACAATTGTTTGTTTTCGAGCTTTGAAAATCACACTATTGCTTACTGCACACTGCACAGAGTACATAAGTAATAACAATAGTGACGTCACAACGACGCCATGACACCGCCGAACGTTTTGGCGTGAATTTTAAAATTTAAATTTCAAATGCTAATTAGGGTTCCGTAGCCAAATTTGGCAAAAACGGAACCCTTATAGATTCGTCATGTCTGTCTGTCTGTCTGTCTGTCCGTCCGTATGTCACAGCCACTTTTTTCCGAAACTATAAGAGCTATACTGTTGAAACTTGGTAAGTAGATGTATTCTGTAAACCGCATTAAGATTTTCTTACAAAAATAGAAAAAAAACAATAAATTTTAGGGTATACTTAGAACTGAAACTCAAAAATTTTTTTTTCATCTAACCCATAGGTTTCTATGGATAGGTCTTCAAAAATGATATTGAGGTTTGTAATATCGCGAGAGACACTTCCAAAGTGGTAAAATGTGTGTCCCCCCCCCCCCCCCCCGTAACTTCTAAAATAAGAGAATGATAAAACTAAAAAAAATATATGTTGTACATTACCATGCAAACTACCACCGAAAATTGGTTTGAACGAGATCAAGTAAGTAGTTTTTTTTTAATACGTCATTAATCGTAAATCGCAATTTACCTTTCATTCAATCAACTCAAATATTTGAAAAAAACATTTAATTTAAAACTTACTACAGGTTTGTACGGAACCCTCGGTGCGCGAGTCCGACTCGCACTTGGCCGGTTTTTTCATCTACCAAACTTTATTTTTCTGCTGTAATAAGATATTTTTTCGAAATAGTAGATACTTCCGAACATAATCTGACCATTTTTCAAAATCAGTCATCATGCCTATTGGCTAAGTATGCTTCTGCTATACATATGTAAATTATATTTTGTTAATATGGTACAGTACCAAAAAGACAAAAGATTTACTCAATCAACAAGTTTGATAGCAAATCTTCATAGCAGTATCGCAATGATTTTGTATATTGATAAGATCATTATATATCCATCCTAATACTGGGGTGTCCCAGAAGTAAAGAGACAAGTCAATGAAAATTTTTTTTAATGAAAAATTGTATGTCAACTGTTATGTGTGTCATTATAAATTATACAAAATAATAATAAAAATACAATCTATATCAAATTTGCTCCTGCGATGCCTTTATAGCCGATTTTTCTCAAATTAATGCTTGCACGTCTCATGACTGCTTTTCCAGAAGTTGTTGCCACCCGTTTGGCCAATCTAGCCCATCTTTGTTTGAAAGATGTCAACGTTTTTGATTTTTCTGAATACTTTTTGTATTCCTTTTTACACAGAGCCCAAAACATTGCGATACCTCGAGCTTGAGGAACATTTGGAGCATTGTTTTGTTTCGATATGAATTCGACGCCCATAGATTGCAAATATTGAGTGACTTCAGACTCGTAATGACACGAAGCCATATCCGGCCAGAATACAACGTCTTCCCTCTGATAATACTTGTCTATAAACGGTATTAATCGCTTCATAATACACTCTCGAAGATAAACTTTTGCGTTCATAGACCGTGTACAGATAAATGGTTCGGAAACATTGCCGTTTTTGTCTATAGCTTGCCAAACCAGATACTTCTTGAAAAATTTAGACTTTGTTTTAACTTTTTCGCTGTAATCCACCTCACCACGACTGGTAGCGTGGAAATATTGCTTCCCAGGAATATCAGAGGGGTCAACCGGTACATAAGTTTCATCATCAATTATGAGAATTTTTTTCAAAGTTTTTTGGTAAACTCGACGGCAACCTCGCTTAGCACGCACTTCTTGGTCTTTCACGTACTTTGGAGCGGACAATTTCACAAAAGCCTTCATGCCCAGATCTTGAACTTTAATTCTGGATATGCTTGACTTAGATATTTTCAATTTGTCCGCCGCAGTCCTCACAGATGTTGAAGGTGCTTCTTTAAAAACCTTTTTTACCTTATCTATGTTTCGATCAGTTGCTATGGTACGTTGCCTTCCCGGAATCTTCTTAAAATCAGTTTCTCCTGAGTCTTCATACCGTTAAATTATCCTGTAGATACTTGTTCTTATAGCCCCTTCTTGAGAAAAATGACGAACTGCCTCGGATTTCCCATTATTCAGATAGTACTGAATTACTCTTTTTGCAAACGATTCTCGTTCGGTTCGCTTCATGTTAGAAAAACATCGACAATATTTGCAAAACCACGCGAATTTGACAGATTTGTTACGGGTGGTTACCATGGCAACAGTTATTTTTTTTTTGTGAAACCTTTTTCTTGGCCGATATGAACACTCAGTTTTGTCTCTTTACTTATGGGACACCCTTTATTATAAATGCGAAAGTGTGTCTGTCTGCTACGCTTTCACGGCCCATCTGTTCAACCGATTTTGATGAAATTTGGTACAGGGATAGGTTATATCCCGGGGAAGGACATAGGCTACTCTTTATCCCGGAAAATTCGAAGGTTCCCGCGGGAATCGAAAAAACTTGGTCAACGCGGACGAAGTCGCGGGAATCAACTAGTATATCAATATATTGATAGTATATTGATAAGATCAACGAAACATGATGCAATATAAATATAAATAATATAAATAATATAAAATGAACGCGTAGATTCTATTTATTAAGGTAACGGATATTTTAACAATTTGCATACATTGTTAACGATCGTGGCTTATCGGTCTGATAATAATTATTTAACCGTAAACATTTAGAAATTTCATAACTAAATATTCGAAACAACAATCAGCAACCATTAATCTCAGCTTAACGTTAAACATAAGTTAAACAGCTGCTTAATAGCGGTCACATCTACAACAAATACCTGTTATCTATCAAGCAGATCCGTTCCCTTGTAATTTACATGGCTAATAACCATTATTTCATTAGTATTAAAACTTAAATTTGCATGTTCAACTAATTTATTTAATTTGTAAATCTCATACTCGGGTTGCAAGCTTATATCTTCATCTTAATCAAAATCTATTGCATTGGTTTTAGAGCTGAGATTATAATATCTTGGGTTTAAAATATCGTAGTAAAGTTTAGGGTCATTTGGCCCTTGTCAAGTCGGTCTTGCAGCAGACAAAAGTAATGAAATACTGAGCAAATGAGCCGTGCATAGTTGTCAAAAGCAACGTGCGGTTCTATGGGACCTGACGAGATATATGGGATTGTTTAGAATGTGGGCATACCTTGAGAGTAGTACCTTGTTAATGGTATGTCTGTAGATTCTACAGAAAAACATATAATTAAATTATTTATTACTAAATGTTTGTTATTAAAGTATAACACGTACTAATAAGGCATAAGATGATTTTGGATACTTAAACTCAAATTGGTCCACCACCACCACTGTCTCTACCACCACTGCAATACGGCCCTTTTGCAAAGCAGATTCTACTGAGACGGTTATAAATTCAACAGTTACAGTTGAAGTAACAAGAAACTAAGATTAATGGAAGCTTATGTCGATCTCCAGGTCCTCAACTATACCCATGGAAAAATCAGGTCGATTCGTTGCTCCGCTGAGTGATTGCAGGAAGAACCAACAAACAAACACACTTTCGCGTTTATAATATTACTTTTGTAGAAATCTTCCAGTTACAGTTTGTTAAATAAAATCAATAGTTCTATAGCAGCATCTAATTCCTAACAATATTGTACACATTTCTATGACAATACTACCAACTTGCCCAACACTTAACAAAGCGTTCAGTTCTAACTTCTCTATTCAGCATTAAGTTTTGGGACTGTCCCTTTGTGTCTAATTTTAGAAACGCCTTCACGGCGTTGATGTTAACGAATTTAACTAACGCAAGTTGTACAAGAATAAACAGTTAAATCTGTAGGTATCTATCAGCTGACCGTTCCAGGCTTTGTTCGCGGGTAATTTTTGCAAATTCTCAAGTTTAGCTCGGAAATAGACGGTCTTTCATACAAACTTTCGTCCCGTAACCTCACCCCTAAAACACGTTCAACCCTAAACCTCCATAATTTCCAAAAATCCAGCACGTTTCTCTTAACTTTTACACCAATATTCATGGATATAAATGGTAGAACTTCATAACTTCATAATCCTCCTTTTACTACAGGATGCTAAAAAATATTTAAAGTACCTATTAATTCTGTAGGAATTGCAAGAACTTTCTGCTACTGATATAGTTAATTGATACTTCATAGTTCAGCTACCATTGTTTGCATATACGGTACACGAAAACACGTTACATGAAAGTACCTAATGCAAAAAAAACACCATAAAATATTCATGGGACAATAAGTGGTATTTTATGGCAGGCGGTTTAATGGCGAGAACATTAAACTCAGTTTTACTATGAGTGCCTGGAAGACTGCTTTCATTTGATCGGGATCCCGCGAAATTGCTTTTTCATTGCAACCAATTTCCCTACTAATATTGTGAATATTAAAAGGAACATCTTGTAATGAGTTTTTTTGAAGAGCACGTGTTTTGATTTTATAACTGTAACTTAAGTGCGTTTCAAAAGATGTTGATCGAGAGCAATACCTACAGAATACTGTCTCATTCAAGAGGCCCTATTAAGTAAGTTTAAGTGTTATTGTACTAGCTGATGCCCGCGACTTCGTGGATTCGTGCGTGGATTGATGTTTTTTTTATTCCCGCGGGTACTCAAAAAGCATATTAGGTATGTCCTTCCCCAGGATGTAAAGTATCTCTGTACGAAATTTCATCAAAATCAGTTGAATACAGATAGACAGACAGACACACTTTCTTATTTCTAATTTTTTATGGAAATATGGAATAGGTATGTATGTAATATAGAATATATGGAATATAGATATGGATCATGGATGTATAGTACAATTCGTATGGCAACACCGCACTCCGAGTCCCCTAAAATGACGGTTAACCCAAAAAATAACACCCATAAACTACCTACGTCCATCAATAATCCCGTTTTGTTTACTGAGTATGCCATTTTTTGCACGTTTTTTACAATTTATGTAGTCATTTTTAACCTTTGACAAGGAGCCAAGCGGGCATTGCTTGCCCGGATGGGTAGTAATGGAAATTTTATGGTGTTTTTATATCTTGCAGGGGTTTGTAGGGAAACGTTTCGTATCCCTTTTGTTTTGGATTACAATCACCTGAAATGAGATTAGGTAGATATTTTGAAAAAATGTCATCGATTTGAGTAGTATCACTGTTTTCTTCACTATCATTAAATTGATAATATTAGTTCGTAAGCCTTGAATCTTGGTCAGTAAAATCTAAATTATTGATATTTCTAAACGGCCTGGATTTCTTGCATTTACAATAACAAAACAATAATATTTTACTTATTGGTTTTAGTATAATTAGGTATATTACGTTTGAATAAAGATATCAAACTCAAACTCAAAGTATATTAATTGAATTTAGGTACACTGTACACTAACTTATTGACGTCCAATTACTTAAAAAACATGATGGTCATGATCAGTTACGGTATCTTTAAACTAAAGCTACGAGGGTTCCAAACGCGCCCCGAGAAGAGCCCACAACAAACTCAGCCAATAGAAATATCTGGGGGCATACTACGGACTACCATTGCTAAAAGCCGTATTGTTTTAATGTTGTTGACGTTCGTGTTTAAGAATTATAATCCTTATTTTAGGCCTGTCCAGGTATGTGACATAAAACTGTCATTTTGAAATAATACTGCTATAAACGATGGTAGTAACGTCCCTGGAAATAATCGCTATTTTTATTAGGGAAGCGTTTATTTGATACCTACCTGGTACCTACCTAGATCAGTTGGTACAAAACGTTCCTTTCTCCATTGTGCCATTACGAGACCAAAGTACCTGTGGAGTGTAATATATGACGTGTCTCGACGTAAGTAGCCTCGCTCCCTGCTATTGAGTGTTCAATAAAAATATTAGACAGACATAAATATAGAACCTAGGTAATAGGTATATCCTACCTACGTAGGATTTGATAGGATCGTTTGGTACCTAGCGTTTGCATAGCCAGATACGTCAGGTAAGCAGGTATTGTTTCAGTATAAAATTTTATCAGGCGCTTGGCTATATATATATATATGGCTTCCACACATACATCTGTACTAATAAATTATAAGTGTTAAATTGTGTCTGTCTGTCTGCTTCATTTTCAGCCTATCTTTTTAAACCGATATTGATGTAATTTGGTACAGATATGGTTTGTGTTCTGGGGAAGGACATGGGCTACTTTTACCACAACGAACAAGATAAATTAAATAGTTCCCGAGGGAGTAAAAGAAAAACTTTAACCACTCGGACAAAGTCATGGGGATAAGCTAGTTAACTAGATAAGTGTTACCTACTCGAAATAATGTTTAAATTTGACGATGGAAACTCAATTTCTCCAACAAAGCGAAGTTTTCAAGAACCCATTTCATAGTTGTACGACCCTTGTGTAGAATATCATGATACAGAGGCCGTTGCCCGTCTACTCTCATAATGGAGATATAATATATAATAGGGATGTTTTTCAATCTATGCGGAACCCTTGTTTAACATTCCAGTCTGCCTGTGCCTAGTCTAGACGTAGCGATTATGTTAGTTAGTTTTTGATTATTTGTACTTCTTCTTAGTGAGTTTTTGATGCATTATTAAGTTTTTTAATATCCTGAAAGGGGTTTGGAAACTTTCCGCATAATGGACGATCCGGCATTTTTTAAAATCGCGTACGCGCACAATAAAACATTTAATTTGAATTGGGGATGCCCCTAATCAAAAACACAAGTCTTATTGTACACTAGCTGATGCCCGCGACTTCGTCCGCCTGGAATAAGTTTTTTGATTTCCACGGGAACTCCTTAATTTTTCGGGATAAAAAGTAGCCTATGTTACTCTCCAGGCCCTCAACTATACCCATGCCAAAAATCACATCGATCCGTTGCTCCGTTGCGGCGTGATTGAAGGACAAACCAACAGGACGTGATTTTTGCGTGCAGAGTATTGTTGGGGACCTGGGAGAGTGACTTGTGCTACTTTTTGTCCCGGAAAAATTAAGGAGTTCGCGTGTTAATTAAAAATCTTACACCCATCGGTTTCTGCACGGTAGTATAAACGGACCGCCTTACTCGTAGAACGTTGGGTTAAACTCAGCTCGACTTCATCTACTAGAATGTGATGAAGGGATACCGCCTTGGCACTCTCAGCGTCTATATACTTGCCTTGCACTTTTCAGCAGGATGCACAAACACAAACACATTGATCAGAGTTCTATACAAACCTTTATTGATTTAGTTACACAATCGTTTCCTCAAGCAGGTACAAAAACTTGTTTTTCTTTTGATACATAAATTTAACCGACAACGTTTACACTCCTAAAAAAGTATCTCCCAGTTCTCTTTCTGCTCACTCATCGCCCTTCACCGCAGACCCACCAACATCCATGTATTCTCATAGACAAGATGCCCGCCTAGGTAATCTATGCAAGCCCATAGATCACCCTGGTGTTGCCAACAGTCGGCCATCCTGTTTACAGAAATGTCCCTATTTCTGGCAACTCGGCCTTCCTAATGTGGGTAATGACCTCATACCCACAATAAAGTAGGTACAAGGAAAATGAAATACCTAATAATCCTCTGTAGGTAATATAACCAAAAACATCAATAACATTCAACAAAATAAATCCTATAAGAAATTAAAATACAAAAGGACATGTAGTCAAATCTAGTTATTAATTATTCTAAGTACCTATAAAAACAATAATCACAACGAGAGTAACAATTATTATAATCTTTATTGTTAAATCTACAACTTAATAATGTTGGACATGTAGTAAAATCTAGTTATTACTCATACTATACAAACAATAATCACAACGAGAGCAACAATTATTATAATCATTATTGTTAAAGTTTTGCTTCAATAATGTCTGACATGTAGTAAAATCTAGTTATTACTTATACTATACAAACAATAATCACAACTAGAGCAACAATTATTATAATCATTATTGTTAAATCTATGACTTAATAATGTTGGACATGTAGTAAAATTTGGTTATTCTGTACTTATACTATACAAACAAAAATCACAACGAGAGCAATCATTATTATTATAAGCCTTCATAGTAGTGAACACAAAATATGTTACAATGAGATCAATTAATATTAATGATTAAAGTTAATCAAACTATACCTTGATAAATTAATAAAGATAGACCTTATTATTATAGACTGATGATGACCAATATAATTATGCTCATGATATAATATTATAATAATACTGTTAGGGCTGATATAGCACTGCAATCCTCAGGGAATATTTACTAGCCCATTATTCTCTGTCACTTTCCGGTTACTTTTAATATCCACTATTAGCTGTTTTCGATATAGTTCGTTGATTCAAAGTACCATTCACTTTACTTGTCGCACTTAGCACGCGGTATGTCACTAAAACTTAAATTGCTGGCTACCATTCATAACACTTTTCACTCTTGCGGCACGGTTTATTACTAAATTGAATCCTGCCCATTCCTGTTTGTCGCACTTGGGACATGATTGGTTACTACTTCACACTTGATACATGGTTTGTTGCAATCGTCACGCTTGGGACTCGACTCGTTACTCTTATCACACTTGGGACATGACCTGTTACTTGTGTCACACTTGGGACATAACCTGTCACCTTTGTCACACTTGGGACATAATCTGTTACTTTTGTCACACTTGGGACATGATCTGTTACTTTTGTCACACTTGGGACATGATCTGTTACTTTTGACACACTTGGGACATGATCTGTTACTTTTGACACACTTGGGACATGATCTGTTACTTTTGTCACACTTGGGACATGATCTGTTACTTCTGTCGCACTTGGGACATGATCTGTTACTTTTGTCACACTTGGGACATGATCTGTTACTTCTGTCACACTTGGGATATGATCTGTTTGAATTTGTGCTGTTGACCGCTCTTCGCTAATATAGGGCTAATTAACTGTTTGGCACCACCATCAATCGGCCCATCGTCATTGCAACTGTATACCTAATCTGTAACTGTAATGGTTAGGATGTAGGGGATAGGGAATCATATACTTGAGAACAATATAATCATACCGTCATATGATCGTGTCTATAATTAAACCGTATCTTACATTATTTCTATTTGGTTATGCATATTATTTTAGTGTAATTTATCAATTTACTGTCCCCTACGTCTCGTCTGTTACGTTTGTATCGTCACTACTGCCGTCACTATTACTACCTTCACTTGCTGGTGGGGATAATTGAAAAGTGATCCAGGGTTTAAGGTGATCCGCCGGATATATGTTTTTATACTTTTTTTGGGAATGGCCCTCAATATTCGATATTTCATAACTGTCCTTATCCAAAACAGATGTTATTTAAAATGGTCCTCGAAACTTGGGTGCTAGTTTTTTGCTTTTTCCTTTTTCAGGGTTGTGATTCGGTATCATTACCAAATCTCCTACCTTAAATAACTTGGTGGGAGCTCGTGTTTTATCAAATGTCTCTTTCATTTTCTTTTGCGTGTCTTCGATATTGCCTTCTACAGTTTCCCTTATCTCTGAGTGCTTATTTTCTTCTCGTTCTAAAACTGATTTTAAAATATTTTCTGACCGTCCGTCAGTTCTTTGTCCAAAAACTACCTCTGCAGGGGACTTCCCTATTCCTTTATTCAGCGTGTTGTTTAAACTCCATTGAAGTTTTTGTACATTCAAATCCCAGTCTCTTTCATCAAGACCATGGTTCATCGCGGCCAGCGAGTTCAAAATGGTTCTATTGTATCGCTCAATTTGTCCATTTGCTCGTGGTGTTGCGACTGCATTGAGCACTTGTTTGATGCCGAGTGATTCCAAGAACCCCTTGAACTCCGCAGAAGTGAACCCAGTTCCTTGGTCCGAGATAATAACTTTGGGGTGACCAAAATAGGAAAATATGTCTTCGAGGACTTTGATAGAAGTTTTCGACTTCGTATTCCTTACGGCCTTTATGAAAATAAATTTACTAAATCCATCGATTATCCCCAGAATATATGTGTTCCCTCTTTTGCTCTTGACAAAAGGACCCAGGTGGTCTATGTGGAGCGTGTGGAATATTTCCGCAATTTTGGGGATGGGGTGCAAATAACCCGATTTCTTTCCACTCATTTCTTTATTATATGCACAATTTATGCACGATGCAACATATTTTTTTAAATGGCCCGCTTCGTCATGATTAATTTGACATATACGCCATCGAGCCCCATGGGGTACCACCCACTTTAATTTACGGCCTACACGTCTATATAACTTATCATCCCGAAGGGCATAATTATTTGAAATATCTTTAACATCGGATTCACTCGTCTCTAGAATAGTTTTTATGTGTTTTAATCGAGGGTCTGTCATCTGAACTGTATGTAGCCAATCATTGGTTGTTATTTGAAGTACTTCCAGTTCTTCATGTTCTGCTATTGGCAATGGATTACGACTTAACGCATCTACGTGTTGCATACTGTGGCCAGGTCTATATTCAATGGTGAAATTGAATTCTTGTAACATGAGCCACCATCTTGCTACTTTTGGTAAGAGGTCTCTTTTTGTAAGTGTTGTCCGTAGTGCAACACAGTCGGTGATCACTTTAAACTCTAACCCGAGTAAGTATACACGAAATTTCTTAAGAGAGAGTACTACAGCCATCGTCTCTAGCTCATAAGAATGCCAAACTGATTCCTCCCGCGTGGTTTGTCGACTAAAGTAGGCTACAGGACGGAATTTGTTGTCATCTATACCTTTTTGCAGCAAAACGCCTCCTACTCCAATTTTACTAGCATCACAATGTACCTCAGTCACATTGTCAGGATTGTACAGCGCAAGTATAGGTCTACTTGTCAACTTGGTTTTGATTTCCTGGAAAGCAGCCTCTTGTTCGGAACCCCAATTCCAGGGTACGTCAGACTTGGTCAGTTTAGTCAGAGGTTTAGCGAGTGTTGCGAAATTATATATGAAACGACGGAAGAAGCTGGCTAAACCAACAAATTGGCGGACTTGATGAACGTTACAAGGTGTTGGAAATTCAGAGACTGCACGAATCTTTCTGATTCCTGGTCGAATTCCAACTTCGGAAATCTCGTACCCCAGGTAATCCAGTTCTGATTGGAAAAAGAAACATTTCTTCAAGTTCAGTGTTAGACCGGCCTTGCCAAGTAATTCGAGAATTTCCTCCAATTTCTGAAATGCTTCTTGAAATGTGCTTCCTGTACTCAGCAGGTCATCCAAATATGGTATTGCCAATTCGAATCTTCTATTGCCGAGTGCCTTATTGATCATCTTCTGAAACACCGCAGGCGCGTTAACAAGACCAAACGGCATTCTGGTATATTCGTAGAGGCCATCGGGCGTTATAAAAGCCGTTAAATGTCTTGAAGATTCCTGGACCGGTATTTGATAGTAACCCGATGCCAAATCCAAGCTAGTGAAGAGGGTCTTGCCACTTAATCGGTCTAATTGATCATCAATTACAGGCATCGGGTAACTGTCCTTGACCGTTTTTTTATTAAGTGCCCTATAATCTACGCAGAGTCTATATCCGTTATCTTTTTTACGTACAAGAACTACAGGACTTGCGTAAGCGGACTGAGATTCTCTTACTATGTTATTCGCAAGCAGTTCCCCTACCATCTCTCGTACAACCTTACGTTCACTATAAGGGAGCCGATATGGCTTGTAGCTAACTGGCGTTTCATCGTGAAGACGGATAGACATTTCTGCAACTTGTGTCACACCAAGTTCTTGCATATCGAGCGCGAAGCAACTGCGGTGACGATTAAGAAGAGCAAGTAATTGTTCTTTTTGCTCTCCGGAGACTTTAGGGCCAACATTCAGCATGTCCATCATAATAGGTAATCTAGTCTGACCGGATTTATGTGTTGTCCTAGAGTCATTTTCCGTTATGGTATTAACATAAGCCTTCAATGATTTGTCCTTAAGGCGTTCATTGTCAGGCAGTATAGTTGCGCGCGCAATAATTTTATCTACAGAAATATTCAGGGGTTTACCAGAGAAATTAACTAGAAGAATACGCCCATTTCCATTATAAAATTCGTATGCCCCTTGTAGAATACAATGTTCGTTATTCTCCTTTAAACACACATATCCGGATACTAATAAGAGACCCGTGAAGTCACATTCCTTCACACGGACACCCACATCTTTCAAACCCTGAACAGTGACCTCCGTCGAATTAAGTAGAGTTACCCGATTTAATTTTGTATCATCGCAATATAGAGTTAGCTGCGTACTTGTTTTATAGACTGTAACCGATGGTAACTCTGTTAAAGATTGCCCTATTAAAATGTCAGAGGTCAACAAATCATCACTAACCACATATGCCTCGACAACCGCATTAACGGTATCTACCTCTAAAGTCACTGTTACCCGCCCAAGAGGTATCACACTTCCTAATCCAAATCCATTGATGACAGGGAGACCAGTTTTGTCTAAAATCATATTCGACTCTTTAGCAACTTTAGATTTAATTAATGTACACTGACTACCAAAATCGATATAACCTAATCGCGGTGTACCGTTCAGTAGAATATCTTTAAAATATTTACCATTTTGTGTCTCTCTGTTATCCTTCGTTATATGAAGCACTTGTTTGCCTGTTGACTTGTCCGTGCCTAAACCCTCAGACTGCCCTGGTTGGCGATCCCTTATATTATTTTGACGGCACTGTCTAGAATCATGCCCTACGCCTGAGCACTTATCACACCGGATTATGGGCTTATTGCATGTACGCAGGGTATGACCTGTCTCAGCGCAGTTGTAGCAACGGATATTGTTTTTAGGTTTATAATTAGCAGAGTTTAAGTTTGATCTGAGTACAGGGTTCATGCGGCTTACGTTGTTTTCTCTAAAAGTATGCCCACCACCTTGGCTAGGCTTCCGTAATTGATTATTACTATTCTTCTTAGAAATACGGCGTAAGTAACTAAGAAGTTGAGCTGGTTTTTTTAGAGACAGCCCTTTTGCATTTAGCCTAATGCTATTATCGAAGATGCCGTGAATGACACAATCAACGGCATTCCTTCCTGATATACCGCACATTTTAACCAGTCTTATTTTGTCATGAAAATATTCTTCTAATGACTCCTCTCTTTTGCTTTTCCTCAAAAGCATTTCATATAACCGATCGGCGTAATTTCGGTCATCGGGAAAAGTTTTCAATATCTTGCTCTGCCACTTCTTCCAGCTTAGTTTCAAGGACCTCTGTCCCTGATACCACTTTTTGGCGTAACCCGACAATTTTGGAATTGCGTGATATACTATCTCTTTTTCACTCCAGCCATAAATAGTGGCTGTGTCATTCACCTTGTGGAGCCAGTCAGCGGCTGACTGAGAATTTGCGTCTGGATCAAATTCTGGAATAACATTTTGTGAACCTTCAAATGTGCCACTACCCTTACGACTCATTAGTTTGACCAATTTTGTCAACAAATAATTTTCAGAGCCTGCTCTCCTTAAAGACGGCGTGTCGGATGATCTTCTTGTTTCCCTACTTGCACGTGGACGCTTCCGTTTGTGATATCGTTCAATACTGGTATCCGAGTCACTGGTGGTAGTATTTTTATGCCCATCACTTTCAGAGCTCGTGCTACTATCGGTACTTGTCGGTCGACGGTCAGAGCTGCTTGGTGACCTCCTCCTTTTTTCCTTTTTTTATTAGTGTTACTGGGAGCGGACCGTCTTGAAATTCTGTATCTCTTGACTGGGCTATCTTTCAAGGGTGGGGTGTATGCTCTTTCTGTCATAATTTCTGATAAATAATATCTGAGCGGTTGATTAGTAGAAGCTAATAGGTAGGTACATCAGTAGGTAATAGGAATTGGAGTAAGGAAGAGAGAAAAAAAAAAGAGAAAAACATATATAAGTAACACAAATACTTAGTTAATAACAGAACATCGAATTCCTTCTTACATACTCGGGTTTCGTACCTCCCAAGCGGCAGCTTGCCTAGAAATAAAATCTAAAATGCAAGCCAGGTTATTATCCAATACTAAATTACCACCATGTCTGGTCCTACCAATAACATCGGTCAATGAAAGGACTCAAATTAAGAACCTTAAGTTCAACGGTTAGGTTAAGTGTATTCACTGGATTTCATTAATACTTAGTATGCAATACAAATCAATATTTAGTTCAAATTGAATTAGTTAGTAAACTATTAAATGTTATATTCCCCGAGTAAAATAAACTTTTCTTCTTAGTAGAAATCACAAATCATTAAGTTTTAACATATCAATTAAAATGAGAACATATTATATCACATGTTATATTTTAGGTAAGTAGGTACTAAGGAGTAGTTGTGTATCAAACACCTTAATCTAAATATTAGTTATTTAACCAATAAGGTAGTCAGTAGTCATCCATAGTAACTAGGAAATATTTACACCCATTGAACTAGTAAATAGTGAGGTCATCCATGGATGTAAATGTTAAAGATGAGATTAAACTGAGTAAAGGTAATTTGCTTATTTATTCAATGTACCTACTTTTAATAAATTCACAGTTAAGTTTATTTAGTTACAAATTCACCCACACAACAACTGAGCTTTAATGGTGTATATTTTACCTACTATGTTTTTGTTTCAAGTAAGATGTTACACCTAACACCATGCATATATTATAGTGCATGTCAATTTTACATAATATACCTACTTAGCACAGTTTGATGTATTCTCTTTATTTATCTAGGTACATACCTACTTCAATTCCCATATTCATGTTCTCTTTGTTTTTAATGAAATGATAAGCAAAACAGTCAAAATAGGAAGGACCCTAAGTGTACCTCAAATGAAAGTATGATCAAATGTAGGTTACTTATTTAATAGGCAAATCTCTTGTCAGTATTTTTTTTTTACTTGGAACATAAAATACATGCAATCAACCTGAAGTGTTTATAAACGGTAGGTATTAAAGTAATTAAGTCACATACCAGTGGGCTATGGGCTGTTTTGCAATCTTACCACACTTCGGATATAAACGGACCGCCTTACTCGTAGAACGTTGGGTTAAACTCAGCTCGACTTCATCTACTAGAATGTGACGAAGGGATACCGCCTTGGCACTCTCGGCGTCTATACAAGGTGTAAGGTAAATGGTATAACATACCGGCGGCTACCCATGCCATTTTGACGTTATAAACACTATGGTAGAGTAAAAAGTCAAAATTAATTATCAAAAACTTCCATACAAAATTAATTAGTTAATTATGGAAAATAAACTTTGGCAACCCTGTGGAGTCCTTTGTTCCTTCTACACCTAAAGTCAGAACTGTACTACAAGCGATAATATAATAATTATTATCGTATCGTTATGCAATTTGGCAATTCATTACAATTTGCAAATCATTGAAAGAACAAACTACACAGAATAATTATTAACTATTGATCAAAACTTAAACGAAGTAAGTCGAGAAATTAATCACAGGGAAAGGCGGCTCATCGAGTAAGGATAAGTGACTGACTTCGACTTACGAAGTCCGATACTAGTCGGGAATTTTTTTACAACAATACGTAAGTTCTAGCCGGGCTTTTGCTTTGAGAATTTCATTGCATGCCGAATAATGATTACTTTAGTTAGTATCGCGACTGGATTTTATCGCAACGCTCGCGCTGGCAACGAGGCTTAACATACGTCGCATTGTTCGCAGTTCATTGATATTGAATCAGCTGTTTTAAGGGATGCCACCTCAATATTTATGCTAAAATTTTGAAGTCCACATAACTCCCCCAGGATATGAGCTACACGTCTTATGACATTTTTCCAATATATCTATACACCATCTAACATGGGTAGCCGCGGGTATGTTATACTAATTACCTTACACCTTGTATACTTGCCTTGCACTTTTCAGCAGGATGCACAAACACAAACACATTGATCAGAGTTCTATACAAACCTTTATTGATTTAGTTACACAATCGTTTCCTCAAGCAGGTACAAAAACTTGTTTTTCTTTTGATACATAAATTTAACCGACAACTTTTACACTCCTAAAAAAGTATCTCCCAGTTCTCTTTCTGCTCACTCATCGCCCTTCACCGCAGACCCACCAACATCCATGTATTCTCATACACAAGATGCCCGCCTAGGTGATCTATGCAAGCCCATAGATCACCCTGGTGTTGCCAACAGTAGGTATCCTACGCTCTACGTGTCTGAATTATTTATTAGATCAAGACTAATCTGACATTATTTCCTTAACCGAAAATAAAATTATCAAAATCTATAGAGATTTGATTTGATATATCCAATCCTGGATTTACCCTACCTAATACTTATAGCAGTACATGCAGGATGATACCTAACGTCACAATGCTGCTAATCACATTATGGTTAGGGTGACGTTATTACATTCTCAACTGGCATTGTGCAACCTTATAGCACTTCACATTAGCTAACAAACTTCACTTACTCAATAAAGCACGTTTTGACAAGGAAGTGCTTCGCGTGAGTGGAAGAAAGTAAGGAAATAAAATTAGTAAGACGTGAGTCTTCAGGAAGAGCCAGTAAGTAGAGTTGTTTGAGAAAAAAATCTGTACCTGTACGCTTAGTCTAAATTTTGATTCGATTTATCGTATGAGGATTCGATCACATTAGCGTCAAAGTAAAAAGGATCCAAAAGCCCTTGGAAGCAGTGGCGTGCAGTTCGTAGAGGCATAAAAGCACTACTTACCCAAGTGGAAATACGTTAATTATGCTAATTTTTTACCAAGACAGTCACAGTAAATAGAAATTCTGACCAATGCCTACCCTAGCTTCAAGCCCTGTGCTCGCCACTGCTTGAAAGACAAATTCAGTACAACCGATTTTAATTTAAACACGTCTCGTTTATGCTATAAATGCATACACGAAATTAAGGTATTTTTAGATTTAAGGTTCATTTTATTTTACGCTAACGTCATGGAATGCTTATAGAATCAATCGAATTAAAACTTAGACTAAGCGTACTTGTAGGTAATAGGTATACCTCTCCGTTCGAAGTATACTTGCATCCCCTGCTACAGAAGCAGAATGATTTTTTAATTTAAGCTAAGCTAGCAAAGAATAAGTAGTGTCTAAATTAGGTATAACTTTCTCTCGGGGAAATTATATAGGGCTGACATTCGGTGAGATCAGAGACAAAATATATGCTAATAAAAAACACAAAAAATAATATTACCAGGTAAGTACCTATTTCATATCCAACAAACATGAAATAAATGTAGGTATATTGTGTATCCATAGCAAATCCCTTAGTAGGTATCCTTATTGCTGCATGGTATAACTCGTGTATATTAAGAAATAAGGGTGAAATTGGTATAAACCAGGGGGTTTCAAGGCTGCCGCCCACCTTTCGCAGTTGAGAGAATTTCTCGTGCTAGCATAAATACTTCGCGTCACTTTAGACAGATATTTGAAACTTGACAGTCCCTACCACTTCGAATACATTTTGCTTTGATGTAAGTATCTACTTATATCAAACTACACATACCTACTCTAGGTATTTGAGTAGGTACAAGTGGTACAAGTGTGTTTTTTATTATCTTATTTTCATCTTTCTGTTGCTACTTGCTTATACTTTGCTATGCTATTACTTTGTATATTATGTGTATCCATATCCATACTTCTTACTAATATTATAAATGCGAAAGTTTGGATGGATGTATGGATGTTTGTTACTCAATCACGCCCCAAACGCTGAACGATCTGGCTGAAAATTGGCACAGCGATAGATTATAGTCTGGAATATCACATAGGATACTTTTTATCCCGGAAAAATAACGAGTTCCCGCGGGAACCAAAAAAAAATTTGTCAAAATTTGGTACAGAGATAGGTTGCATTTCGGGGAAGGACATAGGCTTTTAATCCCGGAAAATTAAAGAGTTCACCTTTTTAAGCTTTTACAAAAGCACAAGGTTGTGTCTTTAGTACTTACCGTACTTATTGGTACTTATAGCCACCATTTGTACCTACTATCGTAAAAGCATAACAGTTTCTGCAATCCTCTAAAACATGAAAGTAAAAAGGGTTAACACTTTTGGTGTAAAATTTCGAGCCTTGTGAAGAGCTGTCGAGATATAAGAGTGGCATGTGCTCCCAGCCTCCCAGTGACAGTGTAAATCGAGCCCTCTTCGAGATACGCATCGCTTACTTAGAATGTACATACTCACAAACAAACTGTCAAAATATACTTTGAAACGTTTGTGAGGAACATAAGTGCAATATTGTCGACCTCCCTGGCGCAGTGGTGAGGCATAGGTATTAGTGGGAGGTGAAGGATTCGCTTGACGACACAAATCTATACTAATCTATACTTTACTTAATATTATAAATGCGAAAGCTTGCATGGATGGA
Organism: Erebia epiphron; assembly: GCA_963932025.1. Taxonomy (NCBI): domain Eukaryota; kingdom Metazoa; phylum Arthropoda; class Insecta; order Lepidoptera; family Nymphalidae; genus Erebia; species Erebia epiphron. The sequence goes on from OZ009948.1 coordinate 25,683,208, forward strand.
TCTATGGATGGATGTTTGTTACTCAATCACGCCCGAACGGCTGAACGGATTTGGCACAGAGATAGATTATAGTCTGGAATAACACATAGGCTACTTTTTGTCCCGGAAAATGAAGTAGTTCCCGCTGGAACCAAAAAACCTCAATCCACGCGGATATAGTCGCGGGCATCAGCTAGTTTGTTGATAATGGTACAAAATGTTTACTACTAGATGATGCCGTGACTTCATCCGCATGGATATATACACTGTTTCAGCATGGTTTCAGTAAAAGTCATGAAGTATAAACCGCTCTCGGCTGCGGGTGATGGTAACTTCGCTATCTAACATCCGGGCTGGATCGATTGCGCGGATCTGCCAGCCCCGTAATCAGTATTTAGGAAATGAGTTTGACTTCTGACTATATACACTGTTCCATGGGTATATTGATAACTATGATATACTGATGCCCGAGACTTCAACCGCGTGGAATAAGTTTTTATTTCCAAAGGAACTTCATAATTTTCCGGGAAAAAAGCCTATTTCACTCTCCAGATCCTCAACTATACCCATGCAGAAATTCACGTCAATCACGACGTGCAGATTAAAGGATAAACCAATAAACAAACAAACGACACACACTTTCGCATTTATAATATTAGTAACTATGAGTATGATAGTATGATGATAAATGGCTTATCACGCTCATAACTGAGAAAAGTAAACGCACATAGTAACTACTGACGGTACAGTAATGTCATTACTCTCACTTCATTCAAATCAGGCATCCACGTCGAAGCGTTCCAGGGAATCAGGTTGTTTTTTCGTCAGTAAGGCAGGCAGTTTGATGGATCGCCGGGTTTACTGCCCCCCGTAATGAGGCCGGTAATCGCGCCGGGTTTTATCTTGCACGCTTGACGGATGCTGCCTCTGAATGTAGGTATACCTAAATTGACTAGATCTGCACGCTTGTATGAACACGTCAGTGGAGAAGTGGCTTCACTCAAACCCACTTGTTTTACTATATGGGATAATTTTGTGGGTGCAATTTTTTTTATACTTCGCTACAATATCTTATCTCGATGGTAAGTCTAACATGGTAGCGGGCTTACCCGACTGTGGTATAGCAGTTACCTAGTTATGAGTGAAAACCCTCGAGAACGGGGTTGATTCTGTAGTGCACAATCTCTAAAGTAAACTAAAATGACAGCTTCAAATCTAGTTTCGTCCTTATCCGCAGGAAGTATTATAAAAGGGTTAGCAATATTCTGAATGCTGTCATTTTAGACTCCTCTAAAGCGCCAGACAAAGCGCCTCCCTTGCAAGTTTTGCTAAGGTTTCTAAGATTTTCTTACCTCTCTGAGGAAAACTGGACATATTAATAATATGATGAAACACATACCTATCACCATTACAGATTTATGTTTTTGTAGATTTTAGCGAAATAAGCTTGTTAGAATCACTCAGTCATCGAGTCCAATGCGGCAGGAACTGACATAGCCCGATGAATGCAAAGAAACCTGTAACATTATATCCCTAAAATAAAACAACAGTGAATTACTTCGATAAGTCGATTGAGTACTGGGAGGTGTAACAAACGCACATTCGAATTTCGAATTAATTTGGTATGGATTGGAACAATAACGACTAAAGCCTTCGCGTCTTCCAGTCCAGTTTTTTCATGTAAGGTTTCTATCTATGTTCTATACTAATTTTATACAGGGTGGTCCAACTAGTGACGTCAATAATTTTTTTTTAGATTCCTCACACTTGGGGTTGCCCGAAAATACCCCATGTATGTTCCGCGATTTTTTGTAGTTTTCAAGTTATAATTTTTTTTGTGTTTTTTGAATGTTTTCTGCCAGCGAGGTTTAAAAAATTCATATCTTTTTTTGTAGTAGGTATTTTGCCGTTTTTTTCTTGTGACGTAATTGTCTTGAATATTGTTTTAATAAAAAAAAATAACTCAGCTTCCTGAAATTACTTAAAGATACTCAAAAAAGGGTTGAAAGTTAGAACTTTAGTTTTAAATAGGATTTACTCAAACATTCAACTTCAATTTAATAATACAAAAAGGAGTTTCCATAGCTTCTGGCTAAATTTAAAAACTTTGCAGGGTCCTAAGCTACCAAAATCATTAAAAAATTTTTACTTAATTGGCTTTTTTTGTTGTAATCGGCCTTTGTAGGTGGATAGGCTAAAAAACGTTAAAACTTGATTAAAGCATTAAATTTTTTTTTATCTACTTTTTATAATTCTTATGGTAAATTAAACTTAAAAATGTAATTTTATATTAATTTTAATTGGAATCTCTGTAAAATAACTGTAGCTCATGTATTTTTACAATAAATTCGGTCCTTTTTTTAGTATCTTTAAGTAATTTCAGAAAGCTGAGTTATTTTTTTATTAAAACAACATTCAAGATAATTACGTCACAAGAACAAAAGATATGAATTTTTGAAACCTCGCTGGCAGAAAACATTCAAAAAACACAAAAAAATTAAAACTTGAAAACTACAAAAAATCGCGGAACATACATGGGGTATTTTTGGACAACCCCAAGTGTGAGGAATCTAAAAAAAATTATTGACGTCACTAGTTGGACCACCCTGTATATGCAAAAATTTCCATGGACGGATGGATGGATGTTTATTACTCAATCACACCAGAACGGCATAACGGATCTGGCTGAAATTTGGCACAGAGATAGATTATATAGATAAGTTATAGATATAGTCTGGAATAGCACGTAGGCCACTTTTTATCCCGGAAAATAAAGAGTTCCCGCGGGAAACAAAAACCTCAAACCACGCAGACGAAGTCGCGGGCATCAGCTAGTATGACATAAAGTTATTATCTTAAGTCACATTAGTTTGTTTCTTAACAAAACGAAACAAATCCTCGTGTACATGTAAGAACAACGTGGTGGTCCCACGCTTGGTGTACAGTGTACACCAATCATTAATGTCATGTATACTTACAAAATCTGTGTCACACTAAAATAATTCCTATCGACCTGAAAACTAGAGACATTATCGGTTGCATGTATTGTAATTAGCTTTGTTTGAGCTTCGGAATTAAATAATCTTAGATCTATTTTCGTCCAGTGCATTTTGTCCACAGCTGTTCTGTGTAATTAAGTCCATTCATGAAAGTTTTGTAATGTTACACGATAGGTACTTTGTTATAGCTGATTTTCCATATAGGTTAACTTATATAACGATGGACTTGTTTATAATTAACTAGCTTTTGCCCGAAGTTTCGCTCACGTTTAGTTTGATTTTTATACAAATTTCAAACCCTTATTATACCCACTTAGGGGTAGAATTTAGCGAAAGGTATCTGTAAGCCAATTTCAGCCCGATCCGTCCAGTGGTTTAAGATGTGCGTTTATATTTCAGTCAGTCAGTCACCTTTTCTTTTTACAAATTTAGACTAGATGAAGCCTGCGATTTTGCTTGCGTGTATTAAGGTTTTTCTTAAAATCCCGTAGTTTGATTTTCGTGATTAAAAGTATCATAGACACGGTCTCTGGGATGCAAGCTATGTCTGTAGTTTTCCAAATTTCAATGAAATCGGTTGAATGGTTGGGCCGTAAAAATGTAAAGACAGACAGACAGATTGAAAATATGTCACTTATGTCAAGAAGTTTACCTTTTATTTCATCTTTACCGAAATTATCCCCTTCATCTCAACATCTTAAATCACTGCCGAAAATTAAATTACTATTTCTTTGGGGTCTGCCCACCGATTACGTGCTTTTAAGGAAAATTCAATATTTCAACGGTCAGTAAAATGCGTTATCCTTTCGATTATTTAGTGCACCGTTCTATTATGTTATCGCAAAACCGTAATAATTTACCCCTCTTAGGGATACAACAAAGAGGCCAAATAAGTTGCGCCCTCTGAGCGCCGAAAATAAGGGTGAGAGTGGGCTGGAGGAGCCAGTGCGAGGTCGGCTGCCGTGCGGAGCGGACGTGTCGGTGTGAGACGGAACAGTGCTGGCTCGATCGTGTGTGGGACGCTAATAAACAATCATACAATTACATGAAATAACAGCACAATTCCCATTAGTGATACCAAAGACCTTGTCGATACTGAAAAGGTCAAAGAACCAAGTGTTTATATGCGGTAAAAATTCGGAAACGAATACTTAATATGTTTAGTGATTTATAATATTGCGTGCTTTTTGTATTAAAAAGAAATCACGTGTTTCGTCGTGAAAAAGGACCGATAAGGAATAAAAATTATTTTGTATCAGTTTTTCAAGGTGAATTTCTTTTCCTTTACCCGTATTTGTATTTCTTTATTTTATGTTATCAGTTATTTTCATTTAGAAAGTTTTAGTATTTATATATTTATAGTATTAGATTTTATTTAATACTGTCTCGACCACGTATGAATGAGTCCCGCATGAATTGAAACGATAATTAGTTCGTTTATAGAGTAGGTAATGAAAATCGGGAGTTTGGTAGAATAATTAAATCCAGGATGAAACTGATTCAATGTGGCCGGTGGGCAAATGAGATCGTAATGCTTAATCGGAACACATTAAACTCGATGCGACATACGGTCATTGAACAGATAAATCAATTTGCTTTTATCAAACTATACTGCAGGATGTAATAATTGGGTAAAATTTTACATCTTTTGATAACTAAGATATCAGCCACGGTAGAAAAAGCTTTAAGTTTTGTAAAATTAGTAAGCTTTAGACTAAATATACCAGTTGCAACAAAAATATCGACTTTTTGGTAATATTTAATATCTATCAATATTAAAATTGAATATTATTCAAGCTGAAGAAACCTACAACTTATTATATTAATATTCATATAATATTACTTAGATATATATTAGGCGATGAAGAGAATCTATTCTTGATTATCTACTCCTTCAGTATAATCCACATGTACTTAATATAATAATATTTAAGTCATGTTACAAAGTATTATTTGAAATTATAATAACGATTAAATGAATCAGATCTAGGTACTTAAAATTCTGCATTTTCAAACATGAAGTTCGTAGCAACTAGCAAGCAACTAATCTACGTACCAATCGTTGTATTTGTATTTGTGGGGGTCCACAACCCTTCGTTTAACGCATTTAAAACCATCAGTATCGATCCAGTGCACCGCATTATAAATAAGATTCACTCCACTGTTACACTGCTACATGTGGCTTGTAAAATTGTTGGAAATAGATTTTTTAATTTAGATACATTCATGTCGGGATTTTCTGTATCTTGCAGTTAATCTCAGTTGTCTACTTGTTTATCAACAGAATATAAATTAACTATGAATGGCTCCTGAAATATCAGAAAAAAAATGCGAAAAAACTAAATTGCATAAATTCGTTGCAAACATGTCAGCTATTTTATTGATCGCTCGAAAAATTCAAACGTAACAGCTATGAATGCTAAACACTGCAACGGTTACCTGGATGACTCACTGGTTTTACTGGACTCCCCATCGATTGTAGATAGTGATGTTAATTAGGGTGTAATTCATGTTTCTTCCTTATTTATTGCAGAGGTTAACATAAATCCTCCAGATAATATCGAATCTGTACATGAAGGTTGTTAATCGTTTAACTTTAATATAAAATTAAAATAACTTCCTTGTATACAAGAAGCAGAACTCCCATAAAATATATAATTTTCAATGAAAACGCTAAATTAAAAAAGTAGAGGTTACAGTTTTTTTTGCTAGTAAACGAGAAGTGTTGATTGAATTAGTTAATTAGAGTCAAAGTAGAATAGATTAAATAAACAAAATTGATAATCAAAGTAGAGATAAAGATATTGAAACTGGTAGAGTAGTTGATTTGAAAGTCAAACAGCGTTCATTGATACAATTGCATTGATTCATTTACTCGTTCGCCCACGTTAACGTAGGTGGCTAAGACCTGAATGAAAGCAAGATCGTCTGCTTTGCCCTTTTTGGGACGCTTTCGTAAACGTGGCTTAAACATATTTGCTGATCTCGATTTTACGTCATTATTGCTTCTGATTACACAACATACACTTAAACGTTAAAATATACACTTCCTCACTTATAAATTGAGATGTTTTCTTATATAGTTATATTTTAAACTTTATAATTGATATTTATTAGGGTCTTGTTTAGTTTTTTTGGTAGGTACATATTATGTCATTTTGTTTTGCTTATCGTTATCAATTTTATCCTCATCTTCTGTATTCGATTAAAATTCCAAAAATTTTTTTTCAGCTCTACTCCATACGAACATTAATAAAGTGACTTTTATAAAACTGTGTTCATTACCTAATATTAAAAAAGACAATGCTGTGATAGTGAATGAGACAGTCCAAGCAAATGTGTCCTTAGATGTGCCAAATAATTGATCAAACTTTTGTAAGAATTGTGTAACTTTTTGACTCTATGTGAACATTTTCAAAGCATTCGTTTGGATAGACGTCGTTGAAAAAGACTGCCATTAATGGCTACGGATGGGCACCAACTTATCTAAATTGAACAAGACCAGGGTCTCCGGTGTCAACCATGTTAGTATAAATTTTCCAAAATTTTAATTTTAATGCTTCCGCTGTACATTTTTATCTGGCTTAGCTTTTGAACTACACCATATTTGTTATATGAATTGGGTTAATTTTTAGGTATGCAATAATGGACCAAATTTATGTGAATTTTCTCTATTTTTGTATCAAAATTGCTTAGAACTGATTATACCAATCTCACAACTAATTTATTAGCTTGTTAATATGCGATCGCGTAAAAATATCTACTGAACGTCTCAAAAATGCATTTGAAGATATAAATCCAAGTTTTATTGCAAGAGTTTCCGCCATGATACATACGCCATTAAAAAGAGCGTTATTTTTGTCGCGAAAACGCTTGTAAATCAATGTTATTTGTCGAGAAAAATATTTTTTGCCTCCAAACTGCTTATTCGGTGATATATTTGAGGTTGTGACAATGTTATGGATGGAATTATCTTTTTTATTTGAAGAAAAGACGAATGTTTTGACATCATTATTATGTTGAATAGTTTGGGTTTTATGAATTAATATCTCGATTTACCTTTGGCTTCGTGGTAGCAGATTTGATTTCCAGTTAGTAAATTAAGCAATGCTAACTTAATAATTTCATGCTTTACAAATACCTACTAGCACATTGTAAATATGAAAATATCATCAAAATAATTTTAATTGGAAGTATTGTAGACCATATTTCATTTTATTAATGATCAAAAAAAAGATAATACAAAAACATTACAAGTACTGATTGAAAGCTCAACGCAGAACGTCGAGAATAATTACCTTAAAATGGATACAACTTTTTATCATAATTATGATAAATCACTCCATTGTTAAAACCTCCACGCTGCTCTACCTATCTACTTCAATCAATCATTATATCGATGGCACATGTTCTCCATAACCATAACTATGTTGAAATATTTTTATGGAGCTTATTATGATATTTTATGAGTAGGTATACAAAGATAATCACAAGACGCTTTCGAATGCCGTGTACCAAAATCATTACAGCACTTAAAACGTGAACGTAAGTGCAGGCAAAGAGACAGTGGTAAGATCAGCAATTGGATGCATCATAAAGATATCTATAATGAAAAGCGCCAATTTTAACGTAACCAACCCATAATCCCATAATACAGCCAATTATTACTATAAAAAGCAAAAATCTGATCTTTGTGAAGGCTATGTTTAAAAAGGCTATGCGTAAATTAGATACGTTTAAAATATCATCAACGAGAACGGTTTTATAGTAAAATGCAAGATTGGGGAGTATGAAGTGGTAAAAAGTTCGTATTTCACACTACAAAAATGTTCTTTGTTGTCTAAGTTGCACTGTGCGACATATATGGTTCAATTGTAATTTGATGAGAAAAAACGGTTTCTCTAGATTTCACTATCAAGCAGACGTTAGATATAGCAGGACACAATAGGTACTAAAATTATATATCAATGAGGATACATTATATTTTTCTACTGGTGGAAAGTCGGGTATTGCTCCATTAAAATATGATAAAAACCTAGGAACGCGGATATGTTCTACACAGAACAAGTTCTACAGAGTTCTACACAGGCTAAGGGATGGCTCTTAGACTGTATGGTAAGATCAAATTGTTTTCCTCCAAACCATTATACGTTCTACCTCAGTTAGGAAGTAGGATGCATGGCACGAGTAACATTATGATCGGTAATCTTATACTAAGACAAAATTGCATAGCTTTGAAGAATTAACCGGGTAAAACGCTAGATGATGCCCGTGACTTCATACGCGTGGATTAAGGTTTTTTGAACTCTTTAATTTTCCGGGATACAAAGCAGCCAATGTCCTTCCCCGGGATACAATCTACCCTTGTATCAAATTTCATCAAAATCGGTTGAACAGATGGGCCGTGAAAGCGTAGCAGACAAACAGACACACTATCGCATTTATAATATTAGTATGGATATGGCATTTCTTTCCTCTTACCGGCAACGGAAACAGCACGGCGTTGACTCCCACCGGTGCCATTACTGGACTGCAAGCTTCCCGCTCGGTGCTGGCCGGGCGAGCCGGTGCCGGCGACGGCGCCGTACCGGTGCCTTACCGGTGAGTCAAAAAACGCCCCATGATGAGGTCTACGTTTGAGTGCGCTTGCCTAGAAGAAGCCTTAGGCAAGAGTGAATCTCTTGCCTTTTAAGTTACTTTAGTTACGGACTCTCATCAATTGATAGAGTAAGGAAGAAAAAGTAGTCTATAATTACTATTACTATTACTACAGCCTATTAACGTCCCACTGCTGGGCACAGGCCTCCACTCTCATAGGAGAGCGGGAATTAGAGCTTAGACCCACCACGCTGCTCCAATGCGGGTTGGCGGGCTTTAACGATTATTATCATGTTAGTGATAATAACCGGGACCGACGGCTTAACGTGCTCTCCGAGGCACGGGGGTGAAACACCGCCAACTTCCAACTCCGGGCTGGCACTGAGAATTTCTTAATTGAAAAACCCAATACCTAACTTTTATGCCCGACCGGGAATCGAACCCAGGACCTCGTGATCCGCAGTCGACTATGCTAACCACTAGACCAACGAGGCAGTTATATTTGTCTATAATTGAGAAACTTTATATTATATAAAGTCGAAAACTTTTAACCTTTTTTAAAAACGTGTCTTATAGTCCCTATTTTCTCCCCAACTAAGCCTAAGAACAGATAAAACAATTAGGATTATTTTTGAACCTACAATGTTATTCAGATTCCCGTCAATTCCATACCATTGAGTTATTGATGCCCTAAAAGACGTATCTCCCTTGCTTCTAGTTCCTCCATAAGTTATCTATGGAGAGAAGTTTGAATTATTTCATTTCGCAATTGGCACATATGGCATCCCTACAGCTAATACCGATAATCTTATAACAAATTCATCTCCCTAACGCGTTACCTATCACGCGTTACGCAATCATTCATAATCACTATCAGCGATCACTCTGGTAAATTGTGCGTCGTCACAATGATCATTCATCACTGCGTATATCACGAGATAATCACTATCACGATCGATCAGGCACGTGTCTGGTGTACCTTCTGATTTAAATTTTGGATTAGAAAGAAAAAAAGTAGTTAAAATTTGAGGAATTACTTGGCGTACTCGGTCGATATTATATCTTTGGTTTGATGGATGGATGTTTGTTGCTCAATTATGCTGGAATGGCTGAGCGGATTTGGATGAAATTTGGCACATAGATAGATTATAGTCTGGTATAATAGGTATATAGGCTAAAGACTTCCCGCGGAAACCAAAAAACCTCACCGGACCGGACAAGTCGCGGGCATCAGCTAGCTTAGTATATTATTATAATGTTATTGACATTCATAACGATTATATTTAAATAATTCAGATGGTCTTGAAATACTACGACACCAGAATTACTATACGGTATTCTCAGAATACAGAACAAACAGTTTCTTCTGTATTCTGAGACGGTATTGTAACATACCGAGCCCTTTGCCTTTTTAACTGCCTCGTTGGTCTAGTGGTTAGCATAGTCGACTGCGGATCACGAGGTCCTGGGTTCGATTCCCGGTCGGGCATGAAAAGTTAGGTATTGGGTTTTTCAATTAAGAAATTCTCAGTGCTAGCCCGGAGTTGGAAGTTGGCGGTGTTTCACCCCCGTGCCTCGGAGAGCACGTTAAGCTGTCGGTCCCGGTTATTATCACTAACATGATAATAGTCGTTAAAGCCCGCCAACCCGCATTGGAGCAGCGTGGTGGGTCTAAGCTCTAATTCCCGCTCTCCTATGAGAGTGGAGGCCTGTGCCCAGCAGTGGGACGTTAATAGGCTGTAGTGATGAGCCCTTTTCTCTAAACTTATACAAAATACTTGAAGTATTGAATTATATCACTACGTTGAATACAAACTTTGAAACAAACAAAAATTGAAACAATAAAATTAGAAGACATACACATAAAATAATTACTATCGATAGGCGACAAGATAGATACTTGTAACTAAGTATCACGTAGAACGTTTAAAGTGTAAGTTTTTCATCCCAGTTTTTTCAGTTTCTCACCTGATTACGAACAAATCCAAATATGTATATTAGGCAGCAGCTGGTATGTTTGAAAATAACTTACCACTCCATACATCAGCAAATAACATCTAAGCGAGGCAGTTAAAGAAAATATAGTTTGTTTACACTAACGCAAACAAGATAAAAAGACCGGCGCCGTTACGTCGACCAATCGTAAGGAGCAGCCACGACTTCCGGATTGAGCGCGGGAAAATTCAATATCCGCTTCAATACGAGATATTCGATTACTCGATCACAGTGTCCCGCTTGCCCCGACCTCCCCTAGACTCGATTTAAAACATCTTATTAGTTTGTGTCAGTCCATAAAGTACCTATTTATTTGCTGAGTGTTGCTTTAACTAGCTTTAACATGATAGTTGTGACTATGACATTGCTGCAATCTAAATTGCTATAGTTGACTAATTTTATGGTATTCTTGCTGCAAAATTGCTAAGTTTTAACCAATAGTTAGAGAATAATAGTGTGTAACTGTCAACTAATCAGTGGTAATTTTGATTGTCACATTTTTAGGCCCACTTGCACAAGGACTCTTAAATTGAATTAAAATATTATAATGCTGTCCCTTTTTGGCAACTACCATATTATGCATTTTCCAAAAAGGGACAGAATTACAAAATGTAACTAAATCTGTTTAAAAGTCCTTGTGCAAGAGGCCCTTGCACTACATAATATGCCTGATTTGTAGGTTAGTCATAAAAATCATTATAATTTGCATAGGTTAAGCAACGTTAACCAAAGTTGGTTGATGGATGGGTGACCGTATTTTGAAATACGCGCCAACTTTTGCACCATTATCAGTATTGTAGGTACCTATCTGTTCTTTCTTGCTTTGCATATTTTACTAGCTTAGCAGAATCGACCGCGGTCTGTAACTGGATGGGTTTCGAAATTTGGTTTAATTCAATTCGGTCGTCTTCTTTCCTTCCATAAGACGATTATGTACATCATACTAATATTATAAATGCGAAAGTGTGTTTGTTTGTTGGTTTATTGGTTTGTTGGTTTGTCCTTCAATCACGCTGCAACGGAGCAACGGATCGACGTGATTTTTGGCATGGGTATAGCTGTTGAGGACCTGGAGAGTGACATAGGCTATTTTTTATCCCGGCAAATTAAGAAGTTCCCGAGGGAATTAAAAAAACATAAACCACGCGGACGTAGTCGCGGGCACCAGCTAGTTTTTTATATTTTCATAATAAGTTCTTTTTGGGTGCGTCACGTCTGTCTGTCAGTTATATTTCCCCCCACGAAACCTAATGTTTTTCACATTCACACAAAGGGACGTTAATATTTAATCTCCATAAAAATCGACAGCCCTACAGAACACGGGCGCACCTAATTGGCGATAGCACACACGAAGCGGCAAGATCAAAGTATTCCGCGTCCAATAAAACGTCACGGACTATCATGGATGTCACTCGCAGATTACTAGTGTCAAACGCATTTAATTGCATTACCACCCGCCTTCTACCCTGGCGGCTTTTGTGATCAATAAACTAATAAATTAATATTTAAGTGGAATTGGATTAACTATTTGTCAACTAGATTTAGTCTGGACATGACTGCAAATACTTAGCTCAGGTTAATAGGATTTAAATAGGATATTCAACGAATTCATATGAACTGTATATGCTTAAATAGTAATTGTGCTATCAGGCTTCACCTTCCTCAGTGAACTTTCCAGATGGACAGCGTTTTTTGGAACTTTCAAAAATCCTTTCTTAGTATTCGCTTTGGCCATAACCTGAGCGTCTCTTGTGCAAAATATGTTTCTAGACCCGCTGACTTCAAATGTGCGGTGAGTTTTTTTTTTTAAGCAAATAAGATGTCACTATTGATTTTATTGCCAAATACTGATACAAACATTGCGATAATCGTAATGCTTCCGATCGGCTGACGCTATTGGCTAAAATAAACAGTTTAAAGAGGATCGTAAATTCAGCTTATACCTACCAATTGCGATAACCGTTTGCTGAATTCACAGAACATATTTAATACAAACTATAAATAAAACATGGGGGTATTTTCGCTTAAGTCATGTGCAAACCAAGTGAAGGGACATTTGTTCTTTGGCGATCGAAAATCGCTTCTATTGACTTTGGGTAGCGCATGCATCATGTACGAGTAGGTATACCGTATAATGAATTGCATTTGTAGTAAACAGAAGGGTGCTTTTAGTTATATCAAATATTGATTTATCTTCGATTTATTGCTGGTACCCACCGTAGGTACGATTAAGTAAGTTGGTACTAAGTACATGTCACTGCTTACTACTTATATATCAGAATTCACAGGGTGAGACATAGGCTACTATTTATCCCGGCAAATTATGGAGTTCTCGTGGGAATTAAAAAACTTAATCAACGCGGATGATGATGCGGGCATCATGGTTCATAATCCAAGTTTGGATCGATGGATGTATGGATGGATGGATGTTTGTTACTCAATCACGTCAGAACGGCTGAAAGAATCTGAATGAAACTTGGCAGAGAGATAGATTATAGTCTGGAATAAAATGTAGCCTATGCTACTTTTTATACCAGAAAATTAAGGAGTTCCCGCGGAGAACCCAAAAAAATCTCAACCCACACGAACGAAGTCGCGGACATCAGCTAGTCTAGTAAAAATATAAATCGAATCCAAAACATTGATCTATCCACAAGGTTTTTTATATGTAGGCAGTCAATTATTTCATTTATTCTTGCAAAGTAATATGATGGAAAGTCGACATTGTCATATTTCGAAAATAATAGGAAAACGAGTAGGAAAAGTGACATATTTTTTTTGGCTATTGTAATCGAATCAAACTTCGCCGCTTCCCCCGCAAGTGTCGCAATAACAATACGCTTTCATAACAATACCATTAGGAAACGTCCCGAAAACAGAGCCGACGCCATTTCGGTGTCCGGCTCTAGGTGTGTTTTTTATTTAATTCTGCAAATCCACCCTTGCGTTGTTTTTTGTGGGGGTAGCTTTGACGTGTGGCACAAGTAATGACTGTCAGAGAGAAAACACACTAAGGCCCACTTGCAGAAACGCCAGGTTATCCTTTTAACCAGAGTTAGCTGCTATACTTTGACAGAATTTGTATAAAACTTCTGTCAAAATTTTAAAATTATTCCAAGGTTAATTGCAACCCAGCATCTCTGCAAGCGGGCCTAAGGGCCGGAAAGGATAAAATGGTAGCGTCAGAGCTGAACGACGTTTTGCCCTATCGCTTAGTGTATGCGCTCTATTGACGACCTCCCTGGGCGCAGTGTTGAGCGCTGTTGTCTGACGGGAGGTCCCGGGCTCTCCCGGCAGGGTCAATTTGGGAATTTATAATTTCTTAATTCTCGCATCAAGTGCTGACGGGCTAACGAGCGGAGTGGAGTCGTCAAATTGGCTCGCACGACGTTAAGCGAATTTGGCCCTAATTGTGTTTGGCGGACCGCGTCGGCAAAGTGGAGTGTCGTGTGACGTTTTCTGCCGTGGAAAAGTTGCAGGAACTGAGTTTTGTTTCGAGGCACTGTGCAATTTTGTAGTGAATACTATGCAGTTCTTTTGTTTAGATGTTCAGAAAAACATGTACACTGTACAGGTCTTATACTTGTTATGGCTTTGCCAGCGGTTCTGAGAACAAGTCCCTACTCAAAACAGCCTCGGTAAAATGTTACAGTAATATTAACTTTGATGCGCAATATTGAGCACCGTTGCCTTAACTTTCTCTGTTAATTTCTCTGGTCTGGTCCGGTGGGAGGATTCAGCCGCGGCTAGTTACCACTCTACCGGCAAATACGTACCGACAAGCGAGTCAGTACGTGGTCGTGTAGAAACCGATTAGGGATGGATTTAATAATATAACAGGTTAACCCGCTACCATCTTAGACTGCATTAAGTAGGTACTTACTCTTACTCTAGGGCTAACTTGTAGTGGAATAAAAAATAAAGAAAAGTTTCAGCGCCTCGAACTTTTTGATTGTAATGATTTGACTGTTTGATGTAATAGTCCTCAGTCGGTTTATTCATAGAATATTACGTGAGTCTTGTAACTGGCGTCAAATACAACACAGATTTTTATATTACTGAAAAAAATTGTATCTACTCAATGAATTCTTTACTATTACTGAGTATGACCGGAAAAGAAAAAAAAGTTAATAAAATTATGGGCTCGTTTTTCATTAAACGGGAACACATTCACACGTTCAGTTCCATTCACAAGGATGAATTCTAGAAATGCGCACCTCAGGAGGTGTATTTTTTTTTTAATTTCATAGCACACGACTTCGCTACCCAGTTATTTCAATCCTAGAACCGCTACTAGCTTGTCACTTGCACCATTCATACCTAGCGGGCAGTGGAAATCAATACTTGACAGCAATTGAAATGATTATTATGCATTGAATTATTTGATCCTATTAGATTAAATACAATGCAATTGATCAGAGAACTTAAGCCTGTTAGTAGGCATTATACACTATTAGGTATTATAGAGGTCATTGGCTGAACTCAACCTTTTAAAATCCATACTAATATTATAAATGCGAAAGTGTGTCTGACTGTCTGCTACACTTTAACGGCCCATCTTTTCAACCGATTTTGATCAAATTTGATATATAGGTATGTTACTTCCCGGGGAAGGACATAGGCTTTTTATCCCAGAGTTCTCGCGTGAATTAACAAAACTTAATCCACGTGGGCGAAGTCGCGGGCATCATCTAGTCTAGTAGTATATAATTTAGATTTAGTTGACTAAGTTCATTGGCAGAACATTTTAGAATAGAAAATAAAACGTCGTTTGATAATCCGTTATTTCTGCCATAACAAAATATTAAATGCAGAACGCATAATATATCTCTCAGCAGCACATTACACAGATACATCGGCGACAGTTTTAGTATCTGTGTTGCCCTCTGCTGAGATTTATTGGCGTTTGACGTCATGCGTGAGGTGGAAGAGTTGAGGCGAAGGATTTTTAAAAGGGTAGTATTTAAACGAGGGAAAATAAATTTAAAAGGTGTCAAAAAAACAGAAATATAAACAGTACTGAAATACTAAGTTAGCGACAGGCTGAGGGCGACTACAAATATTGAAAATGTTGACTTGAAAATACTAATTTGAGTTACTGGTTATTCAGAACGATCAGTTTAATAATTCCTAAGCGAACACTTTTCTATTTTAGGGACAATTTTACGGCTCACATTATATCAACATTATGTATATATTTTATATCAAGAATAATTCATTTGTCAAATTCGCGATTTTACATTTCGGTACATTTTACATTTACCTGTATATTTAAGTCTAACCCTAACCTAACCTAACATTTTGACAAATATTGTACTTATTATACAAGATTAAACGCAGAGATTTTGTACGAGACGAATAATTTATCTGTTCTGCTATTTTCAAAATATTAATATAGCAAAATAGAATAATAAATATCTCAAATAGTATTATCAGTACCTAACAATACTAATAGAACACCCTACATAGAACATATTTTTGAAGCACTCAATATATTAACTCAAACCGGTTATAAAGTTACTTACTTAGTTTAGTAGTCACTAACTCAGTATTTTTGTCGCTAGCTATAGTATTTCATTCGGTCACTTACAGTCGTCAGTTAATTTTTTAGTCGATTGATTAATAATATCCCTTTTTAAAATATGCCGTTCTTTTGACAAAAGCCCCATATAACATGAGTTTCTCGGCGTAACGTATATTGGAACCTACATTTCTATCCAACCATTTAATTAGCTTTTACATTAGTCTATTGAGATAGCTGCACTTTTGGTAACTATCGCCAGAAAGGCCGATTCAGTATTAGGTGGGTGAATGGCTCTCTACTGACGACGCTAGTGAAAGTCTGTCTGTAAATTATTGGACAAAGAATAGTCCCCCTAAGTTAGTAGCACTAACTTATCTGACCCGATGACTGTTATCTATCTTATCTGACCCGATTGATGTTATCTATCAAAATATATAAAAGGAAAAGATGACTGGCTGACTGATGTATCAACGCACAGCTCCAATCACTGCACGGATCGGTCTGAAATTGGGCATACAGAAAGTTTCATGACGTAGGCAATTCAACCCCAAAGGGGTTTCATTTTTTGTATTTAGTTGATTTTTGTTTGAATATTGAACTTGACGTAAGCAAAATAAAATAAAAACTAAACGGTCATAAAAATTTGTAACTACCAATTTAGGCCACCGGGCCCAATAAGTTGGTGGGACTAAATAATCCAATCATAAGAACTCGTATTAATAAGTCTACATCAGCTAGGTACAGGTTCTCAAGTATCGGTCTTAAGTTTAGTTAGTGTTTGTGTGTTACTTTGGGGCTTTAAACTTTTTTATTAAGATCGGCTTTCCGTTTTCCATAAGCAGTTTTCTGTTTTTGTCTGAATCAAACTGGGTGGCATTGTCACTAATCATTAGTCTTTGGACTCGTTAAATTTATCCAGTGGAGCGTATTCTCCGTTGCGACAGATCTACGAGTAACTTGACAGGGTTAAGCTAAGCCACAAGCAAACTTTGGATATCATAGCGTTAGCAAAACTTTGCCTGAAATGTCAAATTATAACTGGGGTCATTATTTTTCATGACACAACATGAGTAGCTAAAGTTCTTGTATGCCTAGAATTCTGCTAATAGAAATTTGAACTTTGTGGAAATCTTATTAATTTCTTAACTTTAACTTTACAGGCAGTATAACGAATGCATCCTCCCTTCGAAGATCAATGGAACGTACATTTTTTTGGTTGATTGAGATCATTTTCTCTCTGTCTTATAAAATGCTACAGAAAACTGTTCAGTACGCTTAGTCTAAGTTTTTACATTGCAAATTCGATTGATCGCAAATAAACGTTCGATCAAGTCATTAGCGTTCAAGTAAAATTAATCTTAACAATATTGTTTTAGAGCTTAAATTCGTATATGCTTTCACAGCCAGCGCTCCAAACGATACGTGTCGAATAAAAATCGGTTGCGCTGAATTTGTGACTTTAAATCAAGAGCTTTTGTTCCATTTTACTAAGACGCTAATGTGATCGAACGCTCAATGCGATCAATCGAATTTGAAATTTAAAAAGTTAGACTGCGTGTACGGATGTTACCCTTGGCTCATATTGACATTGTTATATCATCATCATCACCTTGAATTATACACAACATGCTATGAATGTATCCTCATCAGAACAGGCGAAAATCAAATTAAACTTAATAAAATGCTGAAAACGCGAGACAGGCAAAAAATTCGCCGATGAAATTCCGAAATAAAAATTCCGTAATAAAGTAAACATTTTCGCTATTTGCGAACATTTTATAAAGAAAAACATTATTCGCCAGTTTAATTAGATAGCTGGTATTGTCTCTGTTGATCGGAGGGTAGGTACACTCGTTAAAAACGCGCAGCGGACCGAACGCGCTGTGACTATCCAAACTTGCTTGGTTTTAAGCCACGCGCAGTTTGGATACTGTAGCGTCAGCAAAACGAGGCGAAATATTAATTGGACTGAATGAGATATAAATAACAGGAAAACAGGGGTCCACTTCTTATTCTCTAATTTGTTTCGTTTTAATACACTACAAGTTAGCCCTACGCTGCATATCACCTGATAGTAAGTGAGATGCAGTCTAAGATGGTAGCGGGTTAACCTGTTAGGGGCATGACAGTTATAAATTAACCCATACCCCTAATCGGGGTCCACACGGCATCGTACCGGAACGCTAAATTGCTTGGCGGCACGTCTTTACCGGTATGGTGGTAACTAGCCACGGCTGCAGCCTCCCACCAGGCCAGACAAGAGAAAATTCAGAAATGATAAATTCCCAAATTGTCTCTGCCGGGGACCTAACCCGGGACCTCCAACGTTAAGACAACAGCGCTCAACACTGCACCAGGGAGGTCGTCGAAATTATAATGACTATCGGAAAGACCCTACGTAAACTAGTGGTTCGCCCCGAACTGAGACCTCGCGGCGCCATCAATTGACATCATTGTGAAGTTCTGTTGTAAATACTAAGGCTCATTAAAAATTAAATAATTTCGTTTCCATATAATATTATTCTAATTTTAGTATTTGTTGTTCAAGTACAGGATATAATTCAAATAATTGATCAAGTTTCAGGCTCAGCATTTCAGAAAATTTTGAGTTCTGAGGTCAACTTTGGACGTTAGAAAATCTCCACTTTGAAAGCCCCCATTTCGTCAATTTTAGGGGAAAAATTGAAAAAAAATATATTTTTGGACTCTATTCCTAATTATCTTTAAAATGATATACCGCAACCCTATGTAACGCTATAAAAATATTTTTTCTTCATATTCGCTTCTATGAGAGCCCCCCTGAAATAAAGATTTTTATTACTTTTTAAGCCATGTTCGGCTGGAGGCCATCGGTTTATATGTATAATATTTAAATTTGAAGTAATTATGTTCAGCAATTCAGAAGTTATAAGTCTCTGACAGACGGACGGACGGACGGACGGACGGACGGACGGACGGACGGACGGACGGACGGACGGACGGACGGACGGACGGACAAGTGCAAATTCACTCAAGTAGACTCAGAGACCTTCGCTTCGCTCCGTCAATTAGGTAACGTTACACGACTCTGTCGTTTTATAGTGTCTAAAATATTGGTTTATTCTGCTAGGCAAGTAGGTTACCAAAAACACTTTTTTGAGCATTTTTAAAACAAATATTCTTGGTCGAATATCTGTCTGCCTATCTGTCTGGTTTAGCCTCAAGGTACGCATGGTATAGCCTGAAATTACAAGATAATCCTACCAAAATTAGCATGTAAGCAACATAGTGGTTGCATAGAATAGGATAACTATTACTTATGTACCTACGTGACGGGACTTCTGAAAGTTCATGCATTACGCGGTGTATGGCGTTTGCATAATGCAGTTTCCATGTTCTCCCGCTAGATTTATGGCATTACACCCTGATGTGTAGGCTTCATCCCAATTATATAAATTCCATTCGGAGAGATTTATTTTTAATACAACTGCCTGGAATAATACGAGTCTATAGTTAATTGAAGCCTTCTTTTTGCCCACATGCGAATAATTTTGGAATACCTTTAAAGAAGATCATATTTTATTGCCATCTACAAAGTATGTTTGCAATTTGTCAAGTCTGTTACTTTTTTTTTAATATATAGGCTAGCGCTTAGCTGCAATCAGACTTGCTTGCAAGTGGTGATGCAGCCTAAGCAGAAGCGCGCTTGCCTAGAAGATGCCTATTCACTCTTGATTTGAAGGTACCTATATTAAAAGAGGAGGGGAAAACGGAAGCCGGGAGGGCATTCCATATCCTAGCGGTTCGAATTAGAAACGAGGAAGCAAATCGCATCTTACGAGCCCGCGGAATTTCGACTGCGTAAGGGTGCAGACCTTATCGATGCCTTGCGGTTCGATAATAATTACAATAATTAAAAAATACTTATTAAACAACCGACTTCAAACTCCCGCGCCAACTTTTATTGTTGATATTTTAAAAACAGCTCGACCGATTTCGATAAAATTTATATGGGACCACATGGGAAGTATGCTCTTTCAAATAAAAAAAGAATCATCCAAATCAGTCTACCCAGTCAAAAGTTCTGAGGTAACAAACATTTAAAAAAAAAAACAATCGAATTGAGAACCTCCTCCTTTTTTTGAAGTCGGTTGAAAAGGTGATGGAGGAACCAGATCGAATAGCTCTTGAGCACACTCTCCGAAATATATCCTGTAAAATACCGACTGACAGGCAACTTGCAAAATTGCAAGCAAAACAACTGGAATTTCATTATTTATGTACTCGCAACATTATCATAATATTTTTTCAACTTATTGATTACTAGCTGATGCCCGCGACTTTGGCCGTGTGGTTTAAGTTTTTTGATTAGGGGATTTTGATCGTGTTAGGGGCACGGCAGTTATAGCAAATCCATAACGGTGTATTTAATATCCATATCCATACTAATATTATAAATGCGAAAATGTGTCTGTCTGTCTGTCTGCTATGCTTTCACGGCCCAACTAGTCAACCGGTTTTGATGATTGGTACAGAGATAGGTTCCATCCCAGGGAAGGACATATGCTACTTTTTATCCCGGAAAATTGAAGAGTTCCCGCGGGAAGCAAAAAAAATTATCTGTTCAGCCGGTTTTGATGAAATTACACAGGGATAGGTTGTATCCTGGGGAAGGACATAGGCTACTTTTTATCCCCGAAATTGAAGAGTTCCCGCGGGATACAAAAAACACCAATCCACGCGGACGAAGTCGTGTGCATCATATAGTATCTTTATAATAATAATATTATGTTGTTATGTACCCACAAAATATCAATGAAAGCACTATTAGATTGCTTAAAAACTGTAGCGCACTTAACTAATCTTGATCGTTAACAAAAAAAAAAACTGATGTGACATACCTTGATGTTCCTAAAATAAGGTTTATAATTTTAAAACACGAAAGTCAACAATAATGAAACAATATGTCTTTAAGCGTTGGTAGTATAGTCCCCGTAACTACTTATAAATTAATAAGTACAGCTGTTATAAGCCAAAAATTTGGACAATAACACACGAATACATAAATTATTCCGATTCCCTGTCAATATACTCCGCTGGCATAATAAATGTGGCTCGTAAAAGCGAACCATTATCTACGGCCGCATTTTTTTTGCTGACAGTACACACTCCCTTGGGATTATAGCCCTCGCGGATCTTAGTAAATAGTGTTTTTCCTGTCCTCTCCACTAAAACCTTTGGTATTCACTATTCAAGTTAAAGAGGATTCCGTTCGGTGTTAGTTTTAAATGAATAAATTATTGTGTTTGTTGAATTTGTTTGGTACAAAAAAGCAAGTTGAAAGTCCACTTTATATGCACTAAGAAAACTGGTCAATCAATCAGTCAATCAATCCATATTTATTTATTCAATTTACGTGGGTACACTGCACACTTATTAACGTCCGAAACTTGTAAAACATGATGGTGATAATCAATTACGGTATCATAAAACTAAAGCTAGGAGGGTTCCAAACGCGCCCTGATCTGAGAAGAGCCCGCAACAACCTCAGCCGGTTTTTTTTTATTATCACCATCTCACAAACATCGTAAACTAGCTGATGCCCGCGACTTCGTCTACGTGGTTTAAGTTTTTTTTATTCCCGCGGGAACTCCTTAATTTTCCAGGATAAAAAGTAGCCTATATCACTCTTCAGGTCCTCAACTATACCCATGCCAAAAATCACGACAATCACGACAGTGACCGTTGCTCCATTGCGGCGTGATTGAAGGACAAACCAACATACCCACAAACAAACATACTTTCGCATTTATAATATTAGTATGATTAATTAGATTAATAATTATAACAATTACCATAATAGCCGCTGGAACTATTCATACCCAAATCTTATCTTAGTTCATTTTTAAAATGCTAATTATTGCCAGTGACTATACAAAACTATGGTTCTTTATTCGTTTACTAATGAAACTCTAAAAATCAATAAGAAGTACAATTACCATAAACGCTACGATTCCCACTGTCTTATACGGTTTCTAAGCCCTCTCACCACAAAACTCATTGCCCGTAGATATGCCGGCATTATTAGATTACAATAAGCAGATTACGATGGAGTACTAGTTCAAATCTGTTGGTAACGTACATAATTGTTTATTGAATTATTTATAGAATAATCCTTGAGGGAATATGGGATTTGTTGTACCTACCAGCTTTATACTCATTGGGGTTGAAAATTTGAGCCAATGTTGGTACAAATGTTGGTTGCTTTTCTAATTCTTAAGTCTTTATAGAACTTTGTTAGATTTTTAAGATACTAGCCGATGCACGCGACATCATTCACGTGGATTTAAAATCTCTCTCCTCTTTGATATTTCGGGATTAAATAAGCCCATGTAACCTCAACGTATTGGAAAAATGTCTATGCATAGAACCAAGTTAATCAATCGCTTCATTGCGGCGTGATTGAAATACAAACCAGAAAATTGACACACTTTCGTATTGAAATGTAAAGTAAAAAAATTGTTTTAAAATTCAACGACATGAAACGTTTATGTTCTATTTAATTCCCAAAATATGTTATACCTAGGTAAGGTAAAAATTTGAATACAAGAGTTTGAAGATATAGTTAAAAATCATCGATAAATAAATGCTTACAAAATTTGTTAAATGGGTGTAAATAACACAGTTATTATGCCAAAAACAATCTTTCATTTACCACCTGACCATTTATATCCACCCTACGGACTATATAATATTTCGTATTTGTGTAGCACAAAAATTTAATTTTATTGATTTACAATGTTCTCTTTGTCACCAACGTACTTACCAACCAACCTATTCTATGGTTAAACTAATAATTTTGTACCTAATTAAAGTCTAAATGACGTCTGGATTCACATATTGGGTTGGTGCATTAAACATTTGGCAAATTTTTTCCAAAGTTGGCACCTTAATACCAGTGTGTATAGCAGGGTATAATGCAAAGTTTGATCCGCAGGGGGTGTGTAGATGACTCACATTTTTTGCTTTCAATACCAGGGGGCGAGGATTAAGGAGATAGTGAATTTAATTAGAATTTGTCGACGAAATTGGATTTTTTGTCGACCAAGTTTATTGACATACGATGAAAGAGCGACAAAACGAAGTATGTTTTTTTCCATTAAAGTAAATTAACACATTTACAGATGTCCCATGAAGGGCAAGCAGCTTAAAAAATACTCAATCATGTTGCTCTTCTCATAGCAACATGATTGAAATAATCTACTTTGTCAAAGGTTGTGGTGAATTTTATTAATTATTATGATTCATCATCATCAGTAATTATTTAAATATTGTAAGTATTAAAGTACTTACCTAAATTCTTAAATTTGCACGTCAGCATTGACGAAACATGTGTGGCTGTGGACTACTTATGAACTGTTATCATAATTGTACAATGTTTCAAGCAAATAAACGATTGATTGATTGTTTGAATCAATCAATCGTTTATTTGCTTGAAACATTGTTAAGTCTTGACGTCTCACTAGAGCCACAAGTTTGTCGATATGAAAACTTTTGAATTTCACATGGAATATTTCTCTATGCCCAACGTCCTCGCCGCGGCTTTTCAAACCCACTGCTAGATAAAAATATCTTGGAAGGATATCTACAGCAAGCACACAAAAAAATCCGAACTAAGTGACAGGGTCGGAATTGCGATATACAAGTGCACACAGAACATTAGAAAACACAGTAAGAGAAGTACAACTTCCAAGGTTTAATGGTTAGATCAGCGGACCCCGGGTATAAAACTAGCCTGGATTGCTCCAAACCCTAAGGTCTAGCCGCACGGCGCGGTGCGCAGCGGCGAATATTCTTTGTATGAGTTTGTATGGAGCTGGGACCACTTGCGACGTGTTGTACAAAGAATACTTGTCGCTCTGAGCCGCGCCTCGTAGTGAGGCTAGACCTCTAACCCGAGGATGGCTATCTATAGTTACGCTCGAGCCATACTATGGCCTTCTCCCGTACACTGACACAAAATGGATAATCACGACTTCAAGACACGTCTCGATCAAACCTGCATGTCACATACAAAATGCCAAATTGGTCATGTAATAGTCGCGAATCCTTTGATTACACACAATTAACATGTGCATTTTATTCGCACATTATGTAAATTTCCCTTTTTTGTCCGTTATAAAGGACCCCTATCTAATTTGGCGGCTAAAGATGGCACGTGCCGGTCACGTGCCAACGTTTCGGCCAATCGCGAGTCATTGTTTAGACTATGACGTCATCATATCCCTCGCACGGCGCGGGGAATGATGGATTGTATAGCACGTTTTAAGATGTATTAGCTTTTAACTTAATTTTTGTAATTTTTAGGGTAGAGTCCCGAAAGAGAAATATGTTTATCCTGATCACATTGACTGTTTTTTTCCATAAGTTTTTTTTTTACCACTACAAGTTAGCCCTTGACTGCGATCTCACCTGATGGTAAGTGATGATGCAGTCTAAGATGGTAGCGGGCTAACCTGTTCGGGGCATGGCAGTATTAAACCCATACCCCTTTTCGGTTTCTACACGGCATCGTACCGGAACGCTAAATCGCTTGGCGGCACGTCTTTGCCGGTAGGGTGGTAATTAGCCACGGCCGAAGCCTCCCACCAGGCCAGACCAGGGAAAATTCAGAAATTATAAATTTCCAAATTGACCCTGCCGGGGATCGAACCCGGGACCTCCGCACGTTAAGACAACATCGCTACACACTGCGCCACGGATGTCGTCAAAAAAGTATGTGTAGTGTATACTTAAGGTAGTTCTGGTGATTATTTTCAGCAGAATATAGGGCATACCAATGTCCATCGGTGGTCCAAGCTCTAAGAAGTGAGAGGTAATTGGCTTAACTTTGCGATACGTAGAGAATCCCGAAGAGAGACTTCCCGAATCTCGTCATTTCTGCTTCATACCGATGCGGAAGTACCTGGGAACCCACCTCATTATTATGCCATTATTTGATTAATGGAATGGGGTCACGACCCTCAGCAATGAGGAATACGACGCAGAGAGATGCATACTGAATACAAGGCCAAAATAATGGTTTTATTAAAGCTCTTTGAATTAAAATAGTTCAACTCAAATACGGCTAAAATAGTTCAAGTCAAATATTGCTATTTAGTCGTTTACAGTTTATTCATGAACAACCGGCGTGCACACGTCCTAAGCAAGATTTACAATATTTGGCAACTCGTTGTTTGCTTTCTCACTTTGCCCCTTGAGGGGGACGTTTAATACCTAACGCCTAAACAAACTAGGACTTTAAGAGATGCTGTCAATAAAATGTATTTGGTTAAGAATTTACAAGGGGTGAGGAGCTTTGTGAAGTGAGAGTGACTTCGGATTCAACAACTTTGTAAAAACAAACTCTTTAAAATAAACATTTGAAAAACTATGATGTGATTTTTTGGAGTCCAAATTGTCGTTGTCAACCGATAGATATAGAGTTGTCACCGTAAGATTTAAAAAACCGTAAGATTGTAATCTAACCTTTTTTTTCGATAGATTGTAAACAGTCGAAAGATTGTGAACCGTTCAATGTTTTAAGTGTAAATTTTTGAAATATTCATTGTATTTACGTTTTCTTGTCTCTTTCTTGTAAGTTAGGTAAGGGTTCGACATAAATAATCAAGTAAGGCACTTAGTTTCCATCAAGTTAATAAACCTAACAGATAACAATCTACCGAAAAATAATCCGTTATATTGTAATCATTCGAAAGTTTACAATTTCGCGAGTTAGATTATAATCTAACGGTTTTTACAATCTTAGCGTGACAGAGTCAACCTATTGCGGGAATGGGTGTTTTGTAGAGGCCTCTGTGTCTTGATTTTTGACTGATTGCTACTTCAGCTTTGCAAGTTTTGTTTTCTGTATACGGATCACCTCATTGTCTATTTGATCACGTAAGTACTAACTTGACTTCGATCATAATAATATAGCTCCCTTTGTTGTCCGCACAGTTAAGTACTGTGATATTTCTTTGAGGCCTATAGTTAGCGACAATTTCACTAAAAAAATTAATAGTCTTAATCATTTCCTTACTTCGTAATCATGTAATCCTGGAAATCAGATTTTATAATATGGAAAAGTCATTGAATGGTATTCTTCATTTTGTTTATGTTTACATTCAGAATTATTTCATTTTGTACACAGTTGTGAGAACATTAACTGTAATATGAGGGAAAATAAATCATCTCGAATGAAAGGAGGAGTATAATTTCTGACTTTATAAATCGTTCTGTTTATTAAAAGAGCGGTTTTTTCGACGAGATGAGGTAATCAATCAACGGAATGACGCCGCCGGACTTTATGAATGTTTTAACGCTGTTTACAGCCTCTATAAAGCTAAACTCATTCTAAAATGAACTTTAGTTTAAGAGGTCCTTAAAGTATAAGTACTTTTATGCAACTTACAGCCGTTTTAACTTCTACAAAAATTATACTAGTTTGTTAAAAATGTACTAGTTTGTCAGTTCTCGTATAATTGTGAATTCCGGGATAAAACCGATTCCACGGACATCCGAAACAAAACGAAACGACGGATTCAACGATTTACTTCTTAAATACTGGATCTGCTACTAAGTATAAACTTCTTCTTCTTCTTTTCTTGGTTTTTGGCTTTCAGTAGTGCCAAAACAGCACAATGCACTTAAACTTCTTCTTACTCCTGTAAGCAAAGAGATAGAAACTCTAATAAAACTTGTCATAGAAATGTCAAATATCTGACAGTTTTTCAAGCATTCATTGATATCCGCAAAATCAACCCATCACCATCATCTTATATTATGTTAAGTCCCCAAATGGTGTCCAGGGCCCGTATTCTCTAACTCAGTGACTATCAAAAATGAAAGCCACTGACATATATGCTATATCCATTGAAGGTTTACTATGAAATAAAAAGTAACATTTCATAGTAAACCTTCAATGGATATTACATATATGTCAGTGGCTTTCATTTTTGATAGTCACTGAGTTAGAGAATACGGGCCCAGGAAATAACATCGTTTGCAAACGTTTTGATATATCCACCTAATACCTACCGATCTTCGCAGGGCTCGATGGCGTTACCCCCTGTCAACGTCAACTTGACATCTGACAGTTTGACAGGTGTGAAACATTGGGTGATATTCGACGAAGCGCTTCATTAGACTTCCGTTACAAAAAACATTTCTATTAAGTCTCCCCTTTTAAGTAAACGTTCGATGGAACAGTGTTATTCGACGATAGTGACATGACGTACTGTATCTTTGTATTACATTACAGTAGGTATAATATTATTGTTGAGTAACATAGTATTTTTTGGCAAAGAATGTTAGAAAACTTAACAAGAACACTGTCGTGTGTTTTTGTTAAGTTTTCTAATATACTTTTCTTTAGGGGCTGATGCTGTTGTACACAATCTCTAAACTAAATTAAAATGACAATTAAAAATATTGCTAACCCTTTCATAATATTTACTGCGGAAAGGGACAGGACTAGATTTAAGCTGTCATTTTAGTTTAGAGATTATGTTATACAGAATTGGCCTCATCACCAATTTGGCATGGTTAGGAATTACACTAATATTTAAAAAATAAAAGATACAGCAATAAAGCAATGAAAAACTTTTTTGTCAATATTTTTATAAATCTAAAATAATATTGATAAATTTATTGAGCTATTGGCTACTTTCTGTTAACGTACTCCCAAACTTCAAACAATTAGCCAGTTTGCGTCCACGGCTTGATATATTTATATAGGTCTTGGCCTATGTCCAGCAGTGATTGCATACAGGCTGTTGGATGGATGGATGGATGGAGGTCTTCCCGAGAGCACCACCACAGTCTACACACGGTCTCCAGCCTTCCTCTTCTTCCCACCGGTCTTTAGTCCAGTGGGCTGGAGGTCGTCCCACACTGTATTAACACAAAATACCTAATTACTAATGTTCGTACTTATTACCAGCGATACTAAAAACTCAGAAAGTAAGTAAGACTTTCCTTAAGTGCCGTCTCATCTTTTTCCTTAATTGCTTACCTTTTAATAAGTTAAGGACAAAATAATATTTAATTTCCCGGTCTACTGAGGCCAAATGAACTGAAGCCAAGATACGCCCAAGACTAATTTTCAATTAAAACTTCATCAAACTTTAAGCTAGGATCCCACTTAAGTAGATGGTTTATAATTCATAAGCGGTAGCGGGAGTATTGATTATTTTTTCTTAGATTAGGTTAGTTACAGGAAATTATATATTTTCCAAATATTGTGTAGGTGTAGGAAAGTGTCTTCCACAGAATAATATTATGTTACAAGTACAAAGTAAAGTAATTAGTAAGGTTGTCTGTAAGAGATTCCTTTAGCAATAAGACCACCTTCGCACACGGTTACTTTGTAGTTTAACCAGTTATTTTTATTGCATTGCTGTAAATTATATGTGTGCAACAAGTATCTAAATAAATAAAGTAACATTATTACTGTTTATCATTTAGCTATTCCTCATTTATTCGCATACATAATATTTTGCGTACATGCATAGATTAAAGATTAAGGCCGCCTTTTGTATAATGTCTGTGTTTTTTTTTTTTTTGTGGTGGTACAAATAAAGAGTATATAATAATGATAATAAAGATTGGTCTCCGCTACGCTCAGCGGAGACCAATCCTAAATCTATGCGTACATGCAACATTGACATAAGACCCTGTCATTGCACAATACTTAATTGTTATTTAATTGTATTTATTTCAGATTTGTATAGCTGAAATTTGGCATAACTAAGTAAGATCCTAATTAAATTATCTAAATTATCATTATTGGTGGCAGTTGTCATGGCCCTCAGTAATGTGGAATACAACGCATAGGGAGAAATGATCATTTATTATTATTTCTCATTATCTTTATAAGTTCTGTCATTGGTATCTATCTCTACTTTAGCTCTTTTGTTTTATCCACTACAAGTTAGGCCTTGACTGCGATCTCACGTGATGGTAAGTGATGCTGCAGTCTAAGATGGTAGCGGGAAAACCTGTTAGGGGCATGGCTGTTATATTAAACCCATACCCCTTTCGTATAATTCGGTTTCTACACGGCATCGTACCGGAATGTTAAATCGCTTGGCGGCACGTCTTTGCCGGAAAGGTGGTGACTAGCTACGGCCGAAGCCTCCCACTAGGCCAGACCAGGGAAAATTCAGAAATTATAAATTCCCAAGTTGACCCTGCCGGGGATCGTAACCGGCAGTACCGTAGTAGGCTTATAACTTGTACCGCGTTCTGAGATAAAATCTTAGCTAAACCAAGTAAACTGCAGGTAAGGTAAGTTCGAGATAGGGCTCGCCTCGTAGCAAATGTAAACGTTTATTTCTCCCATTAATCGAGGACATTAGGCGAATGATAATTATGTTCAACTCGTGCTTTTAATGGCAATTACCCCTAACACCGTGCGAAACATATACTTAATATGGAAGTTTATAGATATAGTATAAACTTTGTCATTAGATACCGCAAGGGATCTTCTTCTTCATGTGCCTCTCCATTACTGAAGGTCAGCAGTCAGTTTACTAAACTTCTCCTTGTCCATGGCTAGGCGGAATAGTTCTCCGACGGTTTTTATACCCGTCCACTCCCTTATGTTACGTAGCCATGACTTCTTCCTTCTTCCCACCCCTCTTTTGCCAGCGATTTTACCCATCATTATAGTCTGCAGCAGGCGGTACCTATCGTGTCGTAAGATAATGGCCTAGGTACGAGATCTTTCGCTGCTTGATGCCGCAAGGGATACAGGGGCCTTATTACGTAAGAACGATTGCTACAGTGTAATGATCGCGAACAATAATTCTGATTGGTTAACACTTTCTGCTGTTGGCCAATATCTTGGACGCATGAACAAGGGAACAAAATCCATTTTTGCAGCAATAATACCACAAATTCAGCGCCATGCTGGCAACGCTTAAAAAGTAATACTTTAGCAAAATTGCAGTTTGATGTCACGTGCCTTGGTTTTCCTAAAATAAGGATTGTAATTCTAAATCACGAAAGTCAACATTATTGTTCATTATAATATAATTATTGTTTAATTATGGAAACAGTATGGCCCCAGATAGGTCCCAATAATTATTGAGACTGCAGGTTTAAATAATTAAGACTACAAGTAGGTACAGGTATAGAGTAAATCAAATTCATACAAAGAATACTTGTGGCTACTTGCCGCGCCGCGCCTCTGTAGTGAGGCTAGACCTTGGCGTTTTAAGCTATTACCTCAAAATTATCACTTGCTGTAAAGAGAAACGTCGTGATATAATTTGCACACCCATAATACATAATGTCCTTAAAGATTTGGGTAGTCTGCGTCATCGCCCATCTGTGTGGCCGGCTATCGATTGATAATGGTGACGATGATGTTTTACAAACTCAAACATCTACCTTGGGTATGAGCGAATTTAACCGTAATTAATTCGAGGAAGAATATAAAACCTCCATTTCGGATGCGACCGTCAAGTCGTGACGTCGTCGGCAGCTGGTGTTCACGTGTGCGGTGTGACGTCACAAGTGGGCGACGCGACGTGGCGAAATTGGATTTTTATCGGATCCGCCGATAAAATGATAAAATACGGCTTTGGCCGGATGCGGCCCGGAGATGGCGGTCTTTCGGCATTCTGAAATGTCATCGCTATTCTAGATACTTACTGGTTTATTTTTGCGCGCTCTCGTTTTATGATTTTGCTTTCATAATAATGAATTATGGTTCAGGTTATGGATTCATGAATAATGCTCATGAATCTACTTGGTTTTATGGAAAAGGTTATGGTGCATGTCTAATTATTCCCATTACACGATTTGACCATCTGGGTTCAAAATATAGGAACAAGGAGAAAAGGGTGTTTGCCGATTGAAGTTTGATGACAAACCTTGATTAGACAGCCAATGTGTGATCATCAATACCAACATCGAAATCCATTATGGCCAAGGGCCCACTACTGAGCATGGGCCTCTTCTCAGAATGAGAATGGTTTTAGTCATACTAGGTAAGTATATTGGCCATGTTGGCTGTTGCGTATATGCGTGTTCGTTGTTGAGAGTTGGAGCAGAAATGATACGCACAGACTCGGTGTTAATATGGCAATATGGCATATATTTACAAATAAATCCTAACCTTATATACTAAGAAATTAGGTACATTGGAGTGGGGGAAAACCTTGTAATGATCATGAAGGGCTAACTAAAATATTGCTCATTTATACTACGTGACAAAGTGCGAACTAAATATAATTAAATTGTGATAAATAAATCTGTTACCTACATTTCTATGGTCACGTATTTGTAAGTGCCATAGATATTCCCCCCTTGAAAAAAAGAAAAAAAATATACAGAATTATTATCAATATAAAATAATTAGCATTATGACTATCTATGCAAAACGAACGGTGGGGCGAGATACGCGCCCTGAACGTGTTATCTTCTGCTGTTTATATCCACTGTGCTCGGTCGATAAATCATCTCTTACTGTATTGTCATGTTCCTCTAATTCCTCGTTTAGCAAAAATGCTGGCTTCAGTCGATCTATCGATACGTTCAATTCTTTGCCGTTACGTTCAATTGTAAATACTTTGCTACTCCGCCTGATGACTCGAAAAGGTCCTTCATACGGAGGAGTTAGGCTTGGGCGAAGTCTATCGCACCTCAAAAATACGTGTGAACAGTCTGATAAACGTGGATGCACGAACACGTTCCGATTCGAACTCTCTCGCTGTGGAATACTCGTGACTCGACTAATATTTTCCTTGATCTCTTGAATGAATTCGGGGTATGTGGTTTCCGATTTATCACCGAAAAAGCTTGCCGGTAACTTAATAGTTGTGCCGTAAACAAGTTCTGCAGCGCTAAACCCAGTATCTTGTCGATAGCTGGAGCGTATGCCAAATAAAACTGACGGCAATTCTTTCGTCCAATTCGTCGTATTTGCTCGAGCCATTAACGCCGTTTTAATAGTTCTATGTAATCTCTCAACTTTAGCGTTAGATTGTGGATGGTATGGTGTAGTTCGGAACTTCTCAATTCCCATTAATTTTGCAAGATTCCTGAATATCTCCGATTCCATCTGCCTTCCTTGGTCCGTGCTGATTACATCCATGCACCCGTAACGACAGATCCACCCTTCGTAAACCAGTCTGGCGATAGTCTCAGCTGTTATATCCGAAACTGGAAAAGCTTCAGGCCATGACGTACAGCGGTCTATCATTGTTACTAAAAATCTTTTGTTTTGAGATGTAGGTAATGGTCCTACGATATCAATATGTACGTGTGAAAAACGCGCAGCAGGCATAAATTTGCCGAGCGGCGAAACTGTATGTCTATGCACTTTTGATCGCTGACATTGTAAACATGTGTCGCACCATTTGTTTATTTCTGAATTCATATTAGGCCAGATGTAATTTCTTCCAATCAATTTTCTTGTCGTATTTTTGCCTGGATGGCTCAGGTTGTGATAACTGTCAAAAATAGTCCTTCTTAGTTGCTGTGGTATATACGGTCGAGTAACTCCAGTGGAAATATCGCAATATATCTTGCTGTTTGTATTTGGAACTTCTATGCGCTTCATATGCAACGACTTATTTCGCATAAGTTGTTGTAATTCAGCGTCACCCTCTTGGTTTTTTTCTAAATCAGAAAAATCGATAACCGTGGGTAAAGTTATAGTTTCTACAACTCGAGACAAAGCGTCAGCCACAACGTTGTCTTGTCCACACACGTGCCGTATATCGGTACTGAATTGCGATATGTAATCTAGGTATCTTATTCTTCTTGGAGTGTCATCCATTGATGGATTCTTGTCGAAAGCGTGAACCAATGGTTTGTGGTCGGTATAAATCGTAAAATTGCGACCTTCAATCAATCGACGAAAATGTTTCGTCGCCATATATATATACCCAAAAGTTCGCGATCATAAGTGGAGTACTTGACTTGTGCATCCGATAAGGTTTTTGAGAAAAATGCTATCGGTTTCCATTCCTGATTGACCTTCTGCTGTATAACTGCGCCCACACATTTTAAGCTTGCGTCGCTCATTAATGCAATCGCTGCATCAGCATGAGGAAATGACACGGTTACGACGACGCGCAAATCTTGCTTGCATTGTTGAAAAGCACGTTCGGCCTCTAAATTCCACAATATTGGTGTGTTGTCATTCTTTTTTGAATTCCTTAAAAATATGTTAAGTGGGGTTTGATGCTTAGCGGCCTGCTTGATTGAATTTCTGTAAAAGTTGATCATGCCCAGGAAACGACGTAATTCCTTCACAGGTTTTGGTTTGGGATAATCGATGATTGCTTGACTTTTCTCTTGTTCATCCCTTGGCTCGTTATATGATAACCAAGAAAATCTAACTCTTTTTTAACAAACTCACATTTGTTCATATTTATTGCAATCCCATTTTCTTGTAATCTGCTGAAAACAGTCTCCAAATGTTTGAAATGTTGTTCTTCGGACTCGCTTGCCACTAATATGTCATCGACAAAAATAAAAATGTAGTCCAAATCTCGAAATAGTGAATCCATAAATCTCTGGAACGTTTGTCCCGCGTTGCGTAATCCAAAAGGCATCCTTGGAAACTCGAAAAGTCCGAATGGTGTAATGATTGCCGTTTTTTCGGGCTCCGCTACTTCTATAAAATGATAAGCCTTCCGGACGTCAATTTTGCTAAAAATATTTTTCCCGCTTGCGATGTATGTAAAATCTAGTAGCCTCGGTAATGGATATCTGTCTGGAACAGTAATCTTATTTAATGCGCGGTAGTCACCGCAAGGTCTCCATTCACCATTTTTCTTTTTTACCATGTGCAATGGACTAGCCCATGGACTACTAGATAGTCTGCATATTCCCATTTCCATCATCTCCTGAAATTCCTTTTTGGCGGCTTTATACTTGTCAGGAGGGAGCGGACGAGCGCGAGCGGATACTGGAAATCCTTCTGTGACGATGTGGTGCTGCACCTTATGTTTTGTGGGTATTTTCATTGATGTCGGCCTAGTGATACTTTCGTTTTTTTCCAATAATCGTTTGATGATCTCGGGTAAACCAGAGTCGATGGAGCGTATGGACGGCATATTTACTTTTATTGAACTCACGGGTGTGGTTATATCCGTCGTTTTGTCGATCAAAGTTTGACCATGCACGTCTACCAATAGACGGTAGTGTTCTAGAAAATCGGCTCCTAATATAGGCATCTTGACATCGGCAATGATGAAAGTCCAGATGAACGGTCGGCGTAAACCCAAATTCAGAGTTAAAGTTTTTTCTCCGTATCACGTTCTCGTTCTCACGGTTCCATTAGCGGCGTATAATTTGCAATCGCTTGTGCTTCCTGTGTGCTGTGTTGACTTGCGTATAACTGATATATTTGCACCCGTGTCCACCAGAAACCTATAACCACTGTTGGAGTCGGTAATAGTTAGGCGGTTTGAAGGACGGATAGCACAGAGTTCCGCCGTACTCTGCGCTGAGCTTAGTTTTCCGACGACTGTTGTTTACTTCCCCAGGAACAAGGTTGCTGACATTTGTATGCTTTTTCCTTAAAGACCTGATGATAATAGCAAAGATGGTCTCCTTGTTTAAACGATGCTCGTTGGCGCGATCTTGACCTAGATCGGTAGTACTGCGGTCGACTAAAATTGCAGCGTCGACCGTTGTGCCGTGCGCGGTCATTGCGTATCGCAGCAATTTCTAACTGCATTCTTGCAATTCGTGACGTTAGGTGAGTGATGAGATTTACGTCAGTGCTTACTGCGGCCGTAGTGGTTTTACTGGGACGAGTGTTCTCGTAGATGCGGTCAGCCATTTCACTCAGTTTATCTATTGCCAAATTCTCGGTAACAGCCAATACGGAAGTCACAGAGGGAGGAAGTTGCCTCATCCATAACAAACGGAGTGTATCTTCATTTATTTTTCCGCAACCAGCTTCCTTCATTCTTCTTAGAAGCTGTGATGGCTTTTGATCCCCCAGGTCCATCTCAGAGAGTAATTTGTGGAAACGCCAATGCTCACTCTCTTCGTAGCAATTGATTAGCCTTTCTTTAATACAGTTGTACTTGTTCTCTGTAGGTGGGCTGGTCAATATATCGCTGACTTGGTGGACGACCTCTTTTGGTAATTTTGACACTACGTGGTTGTATTTGAATTCGTCTCCCTGCTTCTGAGAGGCGATAATAGCTTCAAATTGCGAAAACCATAGACGCGGTGAGTCGGTCCAAAATTGCGGTAATCTTTCGGCTACGGTGATTGATGCCACTAGGTCTGTGCCGGAATTGGATGGATTTTCCAAAGTACTTCTTGCTGGTGTGAGTGTCGGATGGGCCATGTTGCTCCGTTGGTCTTGGTTGCTGATCCGTAGCTGGCCGTTTCCGTAGACTTGTTAATTTCGTCGGTTTGTTGATTACGACGGCTTGAAGATCACGTCGGCTTGAAAATTACGTCAGCTTGTAAATCACGTCGGCTTGAAGATCACGTCGGGGTCACCAACTCACCACTGTTGCGGATTGCGTGTAGGTTGTTGAGAGTTGGAGCAGAAATGATATGCACAGACTCGGTGTTAATATGGCAATTGTGGCATGTATTTACAAATAAATCCTAACCTTATATACTAAGAAATTAGGTACATTGGAGTGGGGGAAAACCTTGTAATGATCATGAAGGGCTAACTAAAATATTGCTTATTTACTACTACGTGATAAAGTGCGAACTAAATATAATTAAATTGTGATAAATAAATTTGTAACCTACATTTCTATGGTCACGTATTTGTAAGTGCCATATTGGCCAATTGCGAATTGGTAAACAACACGTATCCGTGACAAGTAACACTATATGGGGAACTCTCGGGCTTGCTCCTTACGATGTTTTTCTTCTCTTTAAACAGATGATATTATGCTATGGGTTAAAATGCACATTTAGTAAGTTAGAGGTGGGTGCCTGGGGGATCGAACCACCTGAGTGAAACGTTTTAGTTCGTGTAGGTAAAAATTAAGTAATTAATTAATTCGATTAGATTTATTATCTAATCTAATTTAGCCTGCACTGTTCCACGACTAGGCAAAGGTGTCCTTCCGATTTCTCCACATCTCCCTATTTTATCCTACTCTCTCCTCCTCTCCTGCCTCTCCTCTGTGGCTCCTATGCGGGCCACACAATTGTGTATTTCTCTAATTAATCGCGCCATCGTCGTATCGGGCTACCATGCTGGCGTTGATTTTGGGGGGTCCAGAAAGTAGCAGATTTAGCCCACAAGTCGTCTAGCATACGGCTCACATGACCGGCCCAGTCCCATTTTAGTGAAGCTGCTGCAAGGCCTACGTCGGCTACTAGCGTTTTGGATCGTATGTCCTAGTTTCTTACACGATCTGCTAGTTTCAAAGTTCTCAAGTATGGCTGCATTCCATTTGTGTAGTACCTACTAGTTAGTAATGTAAATGTGTTTGTTGCAGCGCGAGGGTGCGGCGCGCAACGATGCGGAGCGCGAGCGTCGCGCGCGCGGCGACTGGGAGGCGCGCGCCCGCGCTGCCGAGGCCGACGCGGCGCGGCTCGCCGGCAAGCTGCACGCTGCACAGCGGGAGATTGCCAGGTAACTGCACTGAGATCTAGTTCTTCTTCTTCTTCTCTCTCTGGGCTTTTCCGCACTTAAGCATAAGTGCCCGTTGTGCGTGAGACCTTTGGTGCAACTCCCCGCTGGATCACCCCAGCCAGCCGAGCTCAGTCCAGAATCCAAGCAGGCCGTCCAAGTCGGCGAGGACTTCCGGGAGTGTTGCTGGAGAGCCTATGTAAACTTCTCGTTGCGTGGTTACAGCACTACACTCGAGTAGTATAGGTATGTCTTGGAGCGATCTAGTTATTTTTGAAGTAAAACTTCTTTACGCACGCTTGGCTTGGGGAATAAGCTGGCGAATGGGTGACGAGAGCGTTACGAAAATTGTGATCGGGCGAGGCGAACGGAGACAGAGATATAAGTTAGTGAAGATAGAAAGAGAGAGAGTTACGTTTCGTATATTACTGTAGGGGCAAGAGAGAGAGGTGCGAGCACACATTTTCTTTCTCTCATAGCCAATTACTAAGTTTTACTTCAGTCGTGTGGTATAAAGCACATTCTTTTTTTTATCCACAATAAGTTAGCCCTTGACTGCGATCTCACCTGATGGAAAGTGATGATGCAGTCTAAGATGTAAGCGGGTTAACCTGTTAGGGGCATGGCAATTATAATTAACCCATACCCCTAATCGGTTTCTACGCGGCATCATACTGGAAGGCTAAATCGCTTGGCGGCACTTCTTTGCTGGTAGGGTGGTAACTAGCCACAGCCGAAACCTCACACCAGACCATAATAGAGAACATTAATTAATTATGAATTCCCAAATTAACCCTGTCGGGGATCGAACCCGGGACCTCCCACGTAAGACAACAGCTGCGCTCACCACATGCGCCAGGGATATCATCATAGTAATTTTCTTGCGATATTCTCTTTTTATAAACTTCTCCTTATTCCAGTCAATTTCATCGTATTCCCCATAAACTAAACAATACATCACACTCGCCATCAAACGGCATCATTTTTTATCGTGACGCGGCGCATACAAATAAGGCGGGTTACGAAATATAGCCCAACAGGGAATAGAACCCGGGCCTACCGCACGCTACGTGATCTTACTAGGAATCGCGTATTTTCATTATTCGTTGTGACTTTGCTTTTATTTATTTTTTCAAAACGAAAGGTTCACATGGTTTGCGGGGAATATACTACGTAAAAAGATTATGTTTGAATTGAAAGTTGATACCTTTTTCAAAATATACCTACTCTAAGAATCTTTCAGTACTTTTTAATTGTAACAATTTTAGTTTATGCTATAACTTTATGAGACATACTCGTCCGTGACGAAAAAAAATGCAAGTACAGGAATCTTTCAGTACTATAACAATTATTTTACCATAGATTAAAAGACATGTACATGACAATAATATAAGGATGAAATTACTTACTGTTGAACCATGAAGCATGACCACCAATCAAAATGGGTTTAGTGTCACTCACGCTGTGAACCAGCACATCTGCGACGGTTGCAAAAGAGGAAAAACAAATTCTATCCGTCAAAATATCTCCCCGGGCGAGATAAAACGATTATTGCGGTCTAAAAAACATTGATAGCGGACCACCTCTGTTTTTACGTGCTTTTGTATCTAGCAACTTTTTGTAGTCTGTGGAAAATGTTGAGCCTTTGTTGATTTTTCAGTTTACCATACTAATAATATTATAAATGAGTGTGATTACAACGGATTGACGTGACTTTGCATGAATATAATTGAGGGCCTGGTGAGTGACATAGGCTACTTTTAATCCCTGAAGATTATAAGAAGAAGTAAATAAGAAGTTTCCGTGGGATTTAAGAAAATTTATTCGAAGCGGTCGAAGTCGCGGGCATCAGCTAGTTACTGATATTTTAAGGGCGAAAACATACTATTGTCTAAAAATATTAGATGGCACTTTTATATCGAGCATGCACACTAACGCGACAAGACCAGACGTTGTTTCTTTCTGTTGCGGGGTTTACTTACCTCTTACGTAGATGTATAGTACGTCTACGTAATAGTACCTATTACTGCTCCAAGAAAAGTTTTTCAAAATATTTATATAGAGAGCAAACGAGCAGGAGGGTCACCTGATGTGAAGTGATTACTGCCGCCCATGAATGCAGCACCAGAGGAACCACCAATCATGCTTTGCCAGCTTTAGAGATATTTGTTTATCCGCCCTTTGAAGAGCCCCATAATCATAAGCCGCTTTATAATCAGGGAATACAGAAGACGGAAGCTGGTTCCATAATTTCCAGGTACGTGGCAGAAATGACCTGGAATAACGGGAGGTGAAAGAAGACCAGGCATTCATGATAAATGATTTATTTATTTCATTTAGGACCACTTGTGTCACTTATGATACGTTAAAGACTCTACCACCGGTTCGGAAAAATGTTTCTTCTGAGAAGAGCCGGCAAGAAACTCAGCAGTTGCTCTTTTCTTTAAAAAGAAAAAGGTTACAATATTATGTAAACAATACAACACAAACATCAAGTAGGTATTACTCTGACTTGTGGGTCAATTCAGGTGGATAGAACAGTTTATTTTCTTTTCATTGAAAAAAAAAAGAGAACCTGAATAAAATATACGGCTCATACGCACGTTCGTTTGCTTGTGTAATATGTACACACCTTTATTACATGTCAAGCATTAATAACATCCCTCGCGTTAATGTATCGATAAAGTGCGATATCGATACGTGATCCGAATAACCGAGTGTGTTCACTTTAATTTAATACGCCGTAAAATCGATTCGCAATCGGCTTAAATGGCGCGTAATTACGTTATCGGGGGTTTTGTCTCTTATCTGCGCTTGTTATTTTTTTTAAAAAGAAACGCTCATCTAAAATATTACAGGTGACCTCAAATGAGCTACTAGTAGATACGTAAGTAAAGTCCCATCAACTCATCTGACCCAGTGGCCAAAATTGGAACAAATTTTTATGACTGTTTTTTTTTTTATTTTTCCTACAAGCGATGAATTTACAGGGTCAGTTAAGTTTGTAATTATTTTACTGTAGTATTTATTAAATAGGTAGTTGTATATTTATTGTAGGGACTATGGTAATTACATTTTATTTTTACAGTAAGTTTTCTTGTATTCTGTTCAAAAACTATGTAGTGGGATGGTTATTTATGATAATAATCCATACTTATATTATAAATGTGAATGTATTTCTGTATGTCTCTCAGTCTGTATTCTGTAACCTTTGTACGTCCCATCTCATTGACGAAATTTGGTAAAGATATAGGTAGTTTGTATCCCCGGATAATGAAATCGCGAACGAGATCGCGAACATCATCTAGGTACCTATGACGGAATGTACATTTTTAGGGTTCCGTAGCCAAATTTGGCAAAAACGGAACCCTTATAGGTTCGTCATGTCTGTGACATATGTCTGTGACATACGGACTGACAGACAGACGTCTGTCCGTCCGTATGTCACAGCCACTTTTTTCCGAAACTATATGAACTATACTGTTGAAACTTGGTAAGTAGATGTATTCTGTAAACCGCATTAAGATTTTCTTACAAAAATAGAAAAAAAAACAATAAATTTTGGGGGTTCCCCATACTTAGAACTGAAACTCAAAAATTTTTTTTCATCTAACCCATTCGTGTGGGGTATCTATGGATAGGTCTTCAAAAATGATATTGAGGTTTGTAATATCACCAAAGTGGTAAAATGTGTCCCCCCCCCTGTAACTTCTAAAATAAGAGAATGATAAAACTAAAAAAAATATATGATGTACATTACCATGCAAACTTCCACCGAAAATTGGTTTGAACGAGATCTAGTAAGTAGTTTTTTTAATAATTTAAAACTTACTACATGTTTGTACGGAACCCTCGGTGCGCGAGTCCGACTCGCACTTGGCCGGTTTTTATTTGTGTATTACGGTCTAAATATTTTTTGAAGTGAAACTTCTTTAGAATCGTTGTGATTTG
Organism: Erebia epiphron; assembly: GCA_963932025.1. NCBI lineage: Eukaryota > Metazoa > Arthropoda > Insecta > Lepidoptera > Nymphalidae > Erebia > Erebia epiphron. The sequence continues at coordinate 25,723,856 of OZ009948.1, forward strand.
AAAATTCGATGAAACGAAAAAGCGACACTAAAAAGAGACAAACATTCTTATTAGGATTTAGCCTGCGAGAGAATGAGATATAATACAATTTTTATTTATCCCATTCTCTCGCAGGCTACTTTTCATTTCACTTTTGCCGTGTGTGAATTGCATACACATTTTTTTAAATTTTTAATCATTGTTGATCTTTCGTAATCGAATTTTGAATCGCATCGTGCGATATCGGAACAGTTCTCAGTACGGTAATTAACGAAGTTTGGTTCCATTTTCAAATTTACGGTGCCGGTAATCAGGCCGGTGTCATTGGATAGCGATAAGCGTTCTCCCGATTGGCCGATGGGCCGTAACTGTTCGAAATTCGAACTTCGGGATTTACGGTCCGGGGACCGTTATACATCTGACCCAATTTGCTGAGGCCCATGGAGTTCGGAAATTGAATTTTTTCGCCTATTTTCACATCTATTTTGCTAAGTGATTCGGTATTAGGAGACGATCATTTTATACGAAGTAGCGACATTACGTCACGGCCCGGCTATGCCACTAAACTTATTTTCAGAAAACCTTCGTAACTTTTGTAATAGGTATTAATATGAGTTTAAGTAAGCGTTAAGTAGCGTTTTTTTTTTTTTCAGACAAAATTCTGCTGAGTACTTTATTTTTTGTCAATTTTGTCTGAGGGTGCAGCATAATTCTCACCAGTTAACTTTCATGACAATGTTTAAACCCTTTTTTAAACCCTGATCATCGTCGTAATCTTCATAATCCATACTGTAGACTATTTTTACACACACTTATTATTTTTTAGAGAAAAACTATGAAAGTTAAGTACTTGCATCTTAACCGTGAACTTCAGTTTTCGATTCCGACCTAATCCACAGTTTCTATTTCCAGGGAACCCCTCTTCATCGTAAAACTTATAAATAATAAACGGCCGACGCTAAGAACAGACCAAACAACGTTCATAACAGCTAATACTGTAATAACGACTTTATTCCTCAGAAAATAGAGTTCAAAATTATTCTTATTCTGGATTTATTACACGGAAAATTTAACAATGTAATTAGAATTCTATCATAGGGAAGTTATGGTTGAAAATGCAATGAGAAGGGAATATTGTAACAGAGATGCGTTATCATTATGATGCAAGATAATTTAATGTAGTTCGGTGTACTTGAAAATAATAATAAATGCATCGTATCATGAAAACGTATCGGGATCTAATGTAAGTATGTATTTCTATACATGACTCAATTAATTGCGTTTTTTAGAGTTCCATACCACAGTATTTTTAGAAATCAGCAATTTACAAACATAGATAAGCATCTGGTCTCAAATAAAACAGTTTTCTGCGGCAGTGAATTAATTTAGAAAAAATGTAACTATTTATTTGTTTCTATCCAAACTAGGAAAATACTCGTGTTATACCTATTAATATTATAAATGTTAAAGTGTGTTTGTTTTTTGGTTTGTCCTTCAATCACGCCGCAACAGAGCAATGGATCGACGAAGTGATTTTTTGCATGGATATAGTTGAGAACCTGAAACCTCTAACTAACCTGAAACTTTTTATCACGGAAAATCAAGGGGTTCCCATGGGAATTAAAAAACTTAGTACACGCGGACGAATTCGCGGGCATCAGCTAGTCTTCTATAACTAAATGCTTTTAATATTTCTTTTTTAATTTCATTTATGGATTTAGCGGGTGTTACCTTTAAAAATAATAAGACACCCGATACCTCTGTTCACCCCTGCAACTTTACAAGTAGGGTGACGGAATTCAATAGGTACCCTTTCCAGTGGTAAAGAAAATCACTACTCCCTTATAATTTGTTATTCACCTCTTTACAGTGTTTAAATTTCAAACAACAAAATTCGTCAAACTTCTATAGGAATTTAAGAATTTAATGATTTCAATTTACCAGAAAATCAAAAAATAGTAACATTTTTAGGTACCTAATATACTTAGATAAATATCTACAAATCCAAAATGTATATGCATATAAAATTTCCTAATAAGTGAATCCTGAGCATCTAGTTTTTGGAGGCAGAACCTCAATGACTAAGTGAATATAGGTACACATGGAATTGCATCTTCTAAATAAGCTGGTGGAAGGCTTCGGTGGGAGGGTTCGGCCGTGACTAGTTACCACCCTAGCGGCAAAGACGTAGGTACCGCCAAGGGATTTACTGTTCCGGTACGATGCCGGTTAGAAACCGATAAGGGTATTGGGTTTAATATAACTGCCGTACCTCTAACAAGTTAGCCTGGCATCCATCTTAGACTGCATCATCACTTACCATCAGGTGAGATCGCAGTCAAGGGCTAACTTGTAGTGGAATAAAAAAAGCATACGATCAACAGCATTGGCTCAACCTAGACCGCCAGTCTTTCTTCTTTCATGATGAAATTGCTGACTCGGAAGTTCATTCATCATTACCAAAGAGTAAAAGGTGCCCTTTGCATCAGTTTTATATAGGTAGGTACTTTATAGAACCAATTATTTTAAGTAAATAAAATTGAGATGTCACAGCCACCCGACACTCGCCCGCAATAAAGCTCCCCCCAAATGATTGTCTGTTTTGTCTGTAAGTCGAAACTAAGCATTCCGTCCCCTTGTTTTTATTTTACGGTCCGAGCTGAAATTATTTCTGTAACTCGACCCGGCCTTGAAGTGGATCGGAGTGAAGCCGGGTGTTATATCACACCCGGTATTGGCGACTGGGAAAAGAAGCTTTAGCTTTTCCATTTCTTTTAATTCACTACAGATGTAGGCTACAGATTTCTGAGTTCAAAAATATAGGAATCTGTAGCCTCAATTTTTTTTTACGTGCTGAAACCTGAAACTCGCTTTTGCATAGGCGGTCAATTTCAGGCTGATTGTGACAGCTACGCTTCATAGCACTATCTTTGTTCTCTTTATTGCATTTTATTCTGCACTGACTGCGCCGTTGGTCTTGCGGTTAGCATGGTTGACTTCGGATCACGAGTCCTGGGTTCGATTCCCGGTCAGCCGTCAAAATTGTTAGGTATTGGGTTTTTCAGTTAAGAAAATCAGTGCCAGCCAGTGAGAGCACTTTAAGCCGTCTATAAGCCGTCTTTAAGCCGTCGGTCCCGGTTATTATCACTTAGGTACGAGATGATAATAGTCGTCAAAACCCGCCAATTGGAGCAGCGTGGTGGGTCTAAGCTCTAATTCCCTCTCTCCTGAGAGAGTGGAGGCCTGTGCAAAGCAGTGGGACGTTAATGGGCTGTAGTGGTGGTGGCATTTTATTCAACGATTCGGACAAATTTAAATGCTTTCTACTCTACACGAGAAGGGGCGAGATGCGTCTATTTTTAAAATCATTTGTTCGTTCGTGCTCATTAAAGCTATTCCTATTAACTTGCTCATTATTCCGCCATAATTGAAACCACTTGGTAATCTGTTTTTAGTACGTGTAGCTACTTTGGTACTTTTATTGAACAATTTATGCTCTACAGCTGTACAAATTTTATGAGCATTTTATGTGCATGTAAACCAAATACTTATGTTAAGAATTTCTTGAAGGAATTTTTAATTCACTTCTCTTCTCATAGTTTTAAAGATAAACTATAATAGAATATTTTTTCTAGTGATTATAAGGAGATTATTAATATGAAAGCTTACATACCTATAATTTTATTTTTAGTATTAGGTACCCCTGCGAAGCCGGGGCGGTAACTAATCCATATCCATACTAATATTATAAATGCGAAAGTGTGTCTGTCTGTCTGCTACGCTTTTACGGCCCATCTGTTCAACCAATTTTGATGAAATTTGGTACAGGGATAGGTTGTATCCCGGGAAGGACAATAGGTTACTTTTTATCCCGGAAAATTCAAGAGTTCCCGCGGGAATCAAAAAAACTTAATCCACGCGGACGATGTCGCGGGAATCATAATATAGTCAGTTATAAAAATTAGTTCCAATTTTGGCCACCGGGCCAAATAAGTTTGTGGGATTGTAGTTTGCAATCGTATCGCGAGATTTCGCACAGTAGGTAATTGAGATTCAGAAAACTAAATTCGTTTATTTCTTGGACCAACCATTGGAATCCACCGAGAGTATATCCATTGAACGATAACTGGGTGAAATGGTGATGATTTTGGTCGGTTTATCCGGATTATATTAGATGATTTTCAAACTTTTTGATCATTCGATGCTAAAACGGTAAAAAAGAAAAATAGAGATGACGCAGAAAAATGGGTACACATAATTTTCTCTTTTTGCGCAGGTCTTTAACTAGATCCATGCAAAATACCACGGTTATTATTATTATTATTGAGCCATTAATTCCTTATCTGTTTACAAATATATTTTTCGTACCACTTGCTCAAAAAAGTGATATTCTATGCCACAAAAAGCGAACATAACAATAGTCATTTTTAATCTGTTAAAAACAGGGAAAGAAAATTGTACTGAATTTCATTCATCCTCTAGGGGGAGAATGTGATTTAAATTTGGAATACATACTTACCGAAATTTATACTGAACTACATCTGTGTAATACACCATTGAGTTTGTATATATAAAGCATTAAACATCTTTTTGAGAAAGGAATACGCATTTATTATGCAGTTATGATTATTAAATAAATTTACGAAAACCGACGAGGCCGTATGAGCTTGATGCCTTTGCTTTTCCGACAAAAAAATATTAGTCTAGGAATTTGCCGCGTTTTTGTTTTCTTCAAATACATAAACGTTAAGTTTATTTTAATTTATTTTTATAAATAAGTTAATGTTCTAAACAGTTCCTCAGACGCAATAACAGAGAAATAGGCTCTATCAATAATTGGACCAATGTTTCGAATGTTAACTTTTAATTGTCATTATTTTTAATAAATGCTTATCTCATATTATTATTGTGTTAATTTTTTCGCAAATGGTACGAAAAGTAGAGTATTTTCCTCGGTAATAAAGCTGTCTTAGTCTTGGGTGAACTTAAATCGTCACCCGCGACAGAAGACACTGCTTTATCCCCTTGGTTAATAATCTACTATTTTTAATAACATGAATATTATGAACTTCATAAATTGTTAATTGTTTTATTAAATTTCATTCTTATTTTTTTGCTTACAGTTAAGTATACTAATATTATATTTACCTTCTGACATAGTACAATTTTTTATTTAAATTATTGTTAGTTCTATTTTACCTGGTGGTTTATTGCAATGACGAAGATTTTCGTCGGTTTATGCCGATTTTTTTAGATGATTGTAGATTCTGTGAGATTTTTTTTGAACGTAAAAAGGAGTCTAAAACACTATATTACTAGGTAACATCTATGCAAAATGCCACGGTTATTTGTTCAATATTAAGCGCACATTATTTGTAAATTCCATGCAACAATACATCACAGTCCTATCGCATAACATGCACATTCTTCGATGCAAGCCCAGCCGCGCCCATGTTAGTAGAAATGAATGACGGTGTACCGGAACAATGAGGTGGTGCAGGTGTTTTTATATTAGCCGTGCAAGTCGCGTGCGATGTTCATAATGTGCTCTAGAAAAAAAACCATAATGATTAACAATGGCTTATGTAAATTAAGACTTTTTGATGGCGTTTCTGGTATAATTTGGGAAAGAAAAAAACAGATATTTTGTTTGTTTGTCATTTAGTCAGTTACTTGCTAAAGGCGGATTCGTAAATAGATACAACTAGACGAACTTTTATTAAAATCTGAGCAAAGTTGAAATACCTATTTATTTCAAACTAGATGATGCCCGCGACTTCGTCCGCGTGGGTGAGGTTTTTTATTCCCGCGGGCATCGATTTACGCGAGAATTCCTTAGTTCTCCGCGATAAAAAGTAGCCTACATCCTTCTCTATAGGTACCAAATTTCATCAAAATCGATACCTAGAAAAGATGGGCTGTGAAAGCGTAGCTTACAAACAGACAGACACTTTTTTATAATATTAGTATTAATGGAAGTATGGATTTATTATCAAAGCTACACTACTTAGAATTACTATTTCAGAATATATTTTTTTCTATGGGAAAAACTTTTTACAACCCAAAAATAAGTGACCTAATCAATTCGTTTCGTTATCAATGTTGAAGGGGAGCGTGGCCCTAAAGTTTTCTTTAATTTAACTTAACACCACAAAGTACCTCAAAATTTAAATTAAATAAGTACACTAAAATTCAGTTTCCCGTTCCAAAATTGAATAACCAGAACGGGCAGGTAATAAATAAATATCACAATATAAACAGCCCTCAGACTGGCAACACTTGTCAATGAAAATTAAACGGAACGCGTCCCCTCATCTTTGTCACATCTCTCCGCCAACATACCTTTGCTTTTATATTTGACACTACACTTTAAATCTCACCCTTAAGTTTATAAAGAGAGAGTTTATAATTCCTGATACTTCAGTTTTCAAATTGTAAGTGTTAAGTTTGTCGAGACGGCTCCTTGTAGTCATTTCATTTGACTGTTTGCTCTAATATGGATCGCAATTAGCTACGTGAAAAGGAACGCTTGAATGTTTTACGAGTATATATTATCTGTGTACGGGAATGCGTTTTAACTGTGTGTTATAATTAAGATGCTATGGACCGTGGACAAATGTAGGGGAAACGTAATTTGATAAACGTTTTTTAATAAAACTGTGTAGACATTTATATTTTAATTTAAAGGTTTTTTATAATATTTGAAAGTCTTTTCCCCCGCGACACGTCTGCATGGATTTAGGTTTTAAAAAATAACGTGGGAAACCTCCAATTTTTCGGGATAAAATGCGTATGTCCGTCACCCAATGTAAGCTATCTCTATACCAAATTGGAGACAGGCAAGACTAGTGGGTATCTAGAAAAAATAGGGAGTACCTAAACTACAGTGGTATATCAAGCGGGGTAAACAAACAACCCCCAATCCACCAAACTGCAGGGGTCCCGCGCATTTGCATGCGACGTAATTTCACATTTTACATTTAAACAGATTTAGCCCTAAGCGGCGTAAATCACGGCTGTCTTTGGGCTACACCCAGACTGAATTTACCTCCCACTAGACTCCTGTGTGGAATGTTGTTATAGCAACTTAGTTCTTAATAGATATTCTTTTGTACGGGAGCAGGTGATATGGCTCGACCCTAACAATAGGATGATCATCCTCCGAGTGGGTGTTGTGCTTTGGGACCACTGGTTCGACCGTTCATCTTTGGAGGTCGTATATATATAGCGTAATAGGCATGATGACTGATTTTGAAAAATGGTCAGATTATGTTCGGAAGTATCTACTATTTCGAAAAAAATTCTTATTTCAGCAGAAAAATAAGGTTTGGTAGATAAAATTGGCATTTGAAATTTAAATTTTAAAATTCACGCCAAAACGCTTGGCGATGTCATGGCGTCGTTTGTGACGTCACTATTGTTTTTACCAATGTACTCAGTGCAGTGTGCAGTAAACAATAGTGTGATTGTCAAAGCTCGAAAACAAACAATTGTGACGTCATTTACTTCTTGGTGTTTTACCCAATATGGCGGATTGAGATATTTTATAGTTTTATTTTATCAAAATAAATAGTAATCTCACTCGAAATAGAGAAATAAATACGTTTTTTATAATCCATGAATCCTATTTCATTAGATAAATTCATAATTTCATTGCCTCTTGGTTACTGTCATCATGCATATTCTGAGAAAACTTCGTAAGCGTGAGTTGGGCTCTTCATGGTCGCGTGCATCGTACTAGTAATGCCATCTATTGGATTATGTGCAGACTGCGAAGACCGCCACATCACTCCCCTTCGAGTCTGGCGGTCGTCAGCATTCAGTTGAGCGGCGTTGCCGCCACACTTTAAAGTCATCTTTTTTTTATTCCACTACAAGTTAGCCTTTGACTGCGATTTCACCTGGTGGTAAGTGATGACGCAGTCTAAGATGGTAGCGGGCTAACCAGTTAGGGGTATGGCAGTTATATTAAACCCACACCCCTAGTCGGTTCTACACGGCATCGTACCGAAACGCTAAATCGCTTGGCGGTACGTCTTTGCCGGGCACGGTCTTAGATAAGTCTCTGCAAATTATACGTTAAAACATTGGAGCGGAACGATGGTTTGTTCTGTCGCTCTAGTATGTGTGACACCATATAAAAGCGAGTTACGCTGCTTTTTTTGTCACTAGAACCCGAATTTACAATCAATTTTTAGTGAAAATCGTCACTAAAAGATTCTGGCATGAAAGGACTTGGAAAACCTGTTACAAAAATAAACATACGAAGTAGTCCTACCTACGAGAAGTAAGAGGATACGATATAATCTAAATCATAGATACCTATCACACAGCTCATTTATATTCACCGCCCGTACACCGCGACCTACGAATCTTATAGCTAAAAGCTTATCGATTCCTGAGGATGACCTTGTGTAGTGCGGCTGTATATTTTTGTATTGGAGATGAAAATAAGCTTGCTTCTCCTTTTCATGCACTCCTAGTACAATAAATAATCTGTTTAATGCTTTAAAAATGGCTTTCTTGAATGCTAGTTTCAATCTCTCCCTCTTTGCGTCGTATTCCTCATAACTGAGGGTCGTGACCCCTTTCCATTAATCACATAATGGTAGGAGTTTTCTTGGGATACTAATGCAGTGGGTTCCCACGTCCTTCCCCATAAGCTGCATAAGCATGAGCTAGTTTCAATAGAGGGTAGGTATTTTTGTTATTAATCTAGATATGTCCCACAACTTATCTACCTATTTATTTCAAACTATAAAAATAAGGTTTGGTAGATAAAATTGGCATTTGAAATTTAAATTTTAAAATTCACGCCAAAACGCTTGGCGATGTCATGGCGTCGTTTGTGACGTCACTATTGTTTTTACCAATGTACTCAGTGCAGTGTGCAGTAAACAATAGTGTGATTGTCAAAGCTCGAAAACAAACAATTGTGACGTCATTTACTTCTTGGTGTTTTACCCAATATGGCGGATTGAGATATTTTATAGTTTTATTTTATCAAAATAAATAGTAATCTCACTCGAAATAGAGAAATAAATACGTTTTTTATAATCCATGAATCCTATTTCATTAGATAAATTCATAATTTCATTGCCTCTTGGTTACTGTCATCATGCATATTCTGAGAAAACTTCGTAAGCGTGAGTTGGGCTCTTCATGGTCGCGTGCATCGTACTAGTAATGCCATCTATTGGATTATGTGCAGACTGCGAAGACCGCCACATCACTCCCCTTCGAGTCTGGCGGTCGTCAGCATTCAGTTGAGCGGCGTTGCCGCCACACTTTAAAGTCATCTTTTTTTTATTCCACTACAAGTTAGCCTTTGACTGCGATTTCACCTGGTGGTAAGTGATGACGCAGTCTAAGATGGTAGCGGGCTAACCAGTTAGGGGTATGGCAGTTATATTAAACCCACACCCCTAGTCGGTTCTACACGGCATCGTACCGAAACGCTAAATCGCTTGGCGGTACGTCTTTGCCGGGCACGGTCTTAGATAAGTCTCTGCAAATTATACGTTAAAACATTGGAGCGGAACGATGGTTTGTTCTGTCGCTCTAGTATGTGTGACACCATATAAAAGCGAGTTACGCTGCTTTTTTTGTCACTAGAACCCGAATTTACAATCAATTTTTAGTGAAAATCGTCACTAAAAGATTCTGGCATGAAAGGACTTGGAAAACCTGTTACAAAAATAAACATACGAAGTAGTCCTACCTACGAGAAGTAAGAGGATACGATATAATCTAAATCATAGATACCTATCACACAGCTCATTTATATTCACCGCCCGTACACCGCGACCTACGAATCTTATAGCTAAAAGCTTATCGATTCCTGAGGATGACCTTGTGTAGTGCGGCTGTATATTTTTGTATTGGAGATGAAAATAAGCTTGCTTCTCCTTTTCATGCACTCCTAGTACAATAAATAATCTGTTTAATGCTTTAAAAATGGCTTTCTTGAATGCTAGTTTCAATCTCTCCCTCTTTGCGTCGTATTCCTCATAACTGAGGGTCGTGACCCCTTTCCATTAATCACATAATGGTAGGAGTTTTCTTGGGATACTAATGCAGTGGGTTCCCACGTCCTTCCCCATAAGCTGCATAAGCATGAGCTAGTTTCAATAGAGGGTAGGTATTTTTGTTATTAATCTAGATATGTCCCACAACTTATCTGACCCTTCTGCCTACTGCCTTCTACGGAACACGCAAACGGAAATACGCCACCCAGTGACAGCGTCGCTAGTTTAAATTAAAAATAAAATAAAAACAAAAACTAAACAGGCATGAAAATTAGTTCCAATAATTGGCTATCGGGCCAGAAAAGTTGGTGGGCTGGTAGATAAGTACCACCAAAATGGTGTTTATTAAGTTTACCTGTTTACTATCTTCATGCACGGTGAAGAAACGAGGACCAAGATTCCAGTACCAATCCAGACAAATAGATGCTGTCCGTGACTACGTCCGTAAAAGGTTTTAAGATATTACTTTGATTGTCCTGGATGAAAAGTTGTCGACGGACAGGTAGACAATCAGACATATATTTTTTGCATATATAATATTTGTATGGATGAGAAAATGTGTATATCTGTCATTCACCCGATTTTGACGTTTGGTACTATAGAAGGCTTCCCGCAGGATTTATAAAAATCTCGAGTTCACGCGTACGGAGTCACGGGTATAACATATAAAACTTCTGCACCTGTCTCCTCTCAAGGACAATTTTCCAGTGTAATGAACATTTTTCTGATATTATCTCTTAAGAGGATTAAGACGGCAGATGTTTCTATATTACTGGCAATTGCGAAGAGCTCTTGAAATATCCCCCTTCTCATGAAAATCTATAGAAACGCAATTATTAATCAAAGGTTAGCCCTGACTGTATGGTGTACATCTTCGTATTCAATTTAGTCATCAGGCTGAATACTCTGGAATTGTAGCTTAATTAAGGCTTTTCTAATTCTATTAATAGCTTGCCTTGACATTAATGGCGATTTAACCTGGTGTTAAATAAAAGATGGAGTCTAAGATGACGTCCAAGTTAGAAATTACTAAATTGTTTCTGATGGTAATCGAATCCAAGTCCCTTATATAAGACCACTGCTGACTACTGCGCCAATAAATGCGTACCAAGGTCATGGAAAGCTGAAATGCCAGGGGTCGTAATTCCAATTTCTAGTTAATCCAATTTTCAAGTTATGGTATTTTAAGGGTTAAAAATCTGTACAACCCAATTAGTATTAGGTGACGTTAATTAATACTGAGAAATTCCTTTAATAAAATTAACATGTTAATTATAATGTGGATGTATACTGATTATAATTATTTGTCGGCAACAACTGGTTATCCGAATTTTGTTTAATTAATGATGGAATCTGATAGAAGCAGATGTTACGAAAATTCACGTCAAGTTAGAAGTCGTAATTAACTGCGCGCGTTAATCACACATCGCGTTACAAAATGGCGTCTCTAATAAGGCTGCGTTCAGATGAGTGTAACTTTTGCATATCGTGTAAATGCTAGCTGATGTATTGCTGTAGTTTATCTATCACTTCAGCTAATTACAGTATTATAAAGAATAATTATGTGTGTTTTAAATACTTGAATATTGATAAGAAACCGGTAGGACAAAAAAATATGTTCTTCATAGTTTTGTAATTTTTTGGTTGTATCTCATCGTCCGTCATTTTACACTTACAGTTAGACATAGACATATTTTAAGTAACTTGCTAATTCTTCTTAATATCGTCCCTGCACTTTCCTGAGTTGCTACGTGCTTTACTCTCCGTTCACCAAAACCCGGTTGCCTCTCGATTGATCTAGTGGTATTTGGTGAAGAATAAAGCATAATACGAATAAATTATTATAATTAATAATTCTAAAAAAAGTATATTTGGGTACGGATAAACTCAATCACGCGGATGTGTCAAAAACATCGATAAACACAGTATATTTGTTTGGAATGAATATCACTCAAGATTAAATTGAAAGAACTGGTGATGGTTTGATGATTCCTGATAATTCAAACGTTATTTTTTTTCTTTTATTACGTTATATTCGTTTTACGTTACGCTCGTCTGGATTCTGCTTTACACGTCTTGTCTAGGCCCGGCCTAAGACGCCGGGCGCCGCAGAGTGACAAGTCTTTATTAGTGCAACGTTGCCATGCTGCAGTGGTTTCTTAATAAATGTCGTTGGATATTAGTCTTCGAGAGGGACAGCCTTTCTTTGATGGCTCTATTATCACCAAGTGCCTTATTTTATTAGAAATACTGACTAAAAGGCTTTGGGAAATTTTCTGAAAATCTGTTATAACTATACATCTACATGTAGGTAAAGAGATAATTTATTATAATACTACAGTTTTAGCTGTTTAATATAAATATTGCGCCAGTATTCCTGTATGTTATTCCTGTCTTACATAGGTACTCCTACTTTAAAGTTTTTTATTACAGCTCTACTGTAATTTTCATCAATTTAACCCATTCTTAACTTTCAAGAACTCGTTGGTTGGAATCGGGTATATTTGGCGCTTTGTGTTCCATAAGTTATACTTCTTATCTGTTTCAAATAATTTACTATTCAATCGATATTTAACCGATAGATATCCACTGCTGGACATAAAACTTCTTTCTGAAAATTCGTCTGCCAATTTTTCACCGGTAGCGCGTTAAGTTTCAATTTTATTTTAAACGTTAGTCGACAAAGTAGTTCAAACAGCAAGGCACATATTCCGAGTAGGTACTAGGCTATCATAACCTAGGGAGAGTTTCATCTCGGCGCAGATTGCAGTGCTCTTGTACCGTCTGCCACTCAAAATATTTTCCTTTCTTTTTAAAAAAGTACTATATCTTCAAGTTCACTATTTAATTGATCGTTTCATTAACCGGACGTCCACTGCTGGATACAGGGCTCTAGCAGGAACTTACAGAAATCACGATCTTACCAACATTCAATCAAAGCAGCACCAGCGGGCAGCACACATTAAAATTTCTTCGAACGACTCGCATTTTGAGAGTCGAGTCAGTAACTAGGCAAAGTAGTACAAACTACAAACATCGAGGCACATATTCCGAGTAGGTACTAGGCTCTCATAAGGCAGAGAGAGTTTCATCTCGGCGCAGATTGCAGTGCTCTCGTGCCGCCTGTCACTCAGAATATTTTCCATTCTTATGAAAAAGTACGAAAATTCTCGTCGGAGACGTCTTGAAATTTGCCCGCTATCATTCCCCTTCCTGTGCGGCACAAATTGTGCAGGTACTTGTATGCGGAGTTATTTCAGCCTTATCTTGTACGTTTGGCTGGGAGTATTTTGAAGTTAATTGTATGTCACTAGCGGCCGAATACTTTTACGCCTCTATTCTTTTGAGATTGACTTACTTATTACTAACTAGTGTCTGTTTTATCACGTTTTTTTTTATATAAAATAACACCTATACATAATAATATTATAAATGCGAAAGTTTGGATGGGTGGATGAAAGGATGTTTGTTAATCAATCCCGCCAGAACGGTTGAACAGGTCTAGATGAAATTCAGCACACAGTCTGGAATAACACATAGGCTACTTTTTATCCCGGAAAATTAAAGAAGCAAAAAACCTCAATCCACGCGGGCGAAGTCGCGGGCAAAATCCCAAGGGATGGCATTTCGCCTGCTGACCGCCAACTTCAATTTGAAGATTTGAAGATACATATACACAGTTTTACATTTAAAATATCAGTAGTTTTCATTCATATCATTCATATTTAACTACCAAAGGTTAACTGGAAGAGAATACCTCTTGGTATTAGGTTCGCCTTTGTACAAGTGCAATAAAGAATTTCAAACAAACAATATTTTTTGTAAAGTTCTATTCAGTACAGACGTACTTAACAAATTGTTCATGCGTTTGATTCTGTTTATACTGAACAGCAGATCAAACGGGCAAATAAAAGAAATTCCAGAGAGGGTCTTGAATACATGCATCAAGAGGGCCCTACAAATGAAATAGCTTGGGACAATATCTCAAGACAGGCTCTAAGGGACACTCGAAAGAATCCACCGGTCCCTTCTTAGAGTAATCTTGGCGATTATTAAAATCATACATCTTATGGGCAAAGTGGGGTATGCACCCTGATTTCAGAGGGTGCATTCTGTTTAGTTGGGATTTTTTGGATTGTTTCGTATATGTAGTGGCTTGCGTCCGTAGCATTGCGTAGCACATAGTATAGGTACTTTACTATTGAGTTTTTGTTGTATAATAATATTATTTAAAGCTAATAACCTAAATCCCGATTTTCAAGTCTGTGACTTAAAAATTTACTACCTTCATGTAAGTTTCCAATCCCCATTTCACCCCCTTTAGGATAAATTTTCGTAAAATTGCTTATACAGGTTTTATTATTTAAAAGTTACAACTTAAAAACCGATTTTCATGTCTCTAAAGACAGCACTATCATTCAAACTTCCAACCCCCATTTCACCCTCTTAGGGGTGAAATTTCTCAAAACCATAAACTACCTACTTTCCAAGTTTCAAGTTTGTATGCTTTGTATTTCCCGAGATATCGTTATTAATGAGTGAGTGGTATTTCGCTTTTATAATCTCTTACCCCACTCCCCCCCATACAGCCCATTGCTCCACTGCTGGGCACAGGCCTCCACTCTCTTAGGAGAGAGGGAATAAGAGCTTAGACCCACCACGCTGCTATAATATTTTTTACGGATTACAATTATTTATCTTAGTTCCATTATCTATGTTGCTGCAACCATAATTTCTAATTCCTAATGGAAGATTGCAGTAAGTAAGAAATATAATAATATCTCTTGTAGGTACAAACAACAATATCTTGTGAAATGTGACTGGTCGCAAACCCGTGCAGTGTTATGGCTTTATGAAATTATCGCGTAGACGGGAGCAGACAGACGTACAAATTAGTTTAGCGGCGTCTGTTGTACTTTACCACTGCAGCGAGCGTGTGATGTGATTAGTGATTACACTTATGTAAATCTTGGATTATGTTATATAAAGATTTAATTATTACTAGCTGATGCCCGTGACTTCGTGGATTGTGGTTTTGTGGTTCCCGCGGAAACTCTTTAATTATCCGGGATAAAAAGTAGCCTATGTGTTATTCCAGACTATAATCTATCTCTGTGCCAAACATGATCCGTTCAGCCGTTCTGGCGTGATTGAGTACCTAACAAACATCCATCCATCCAAACTTTAGCATTTATAATATTAGTACTTATAGATTACAAAAACCTAGAGTTATTTACTACACTGGATAAATATTTTATTATTATATGCCTAGATCATTGATGTAGAATTTTAGTAGATACTTATACTCTATTTCAATGACCTAGATTAACTTACTACGAACTTTTAACGACCTCCCAGGCGCAGTTGTACGCGCTGTGGCCTTATGCTGAGAGAACCCGGGTTCAATTCCCAATTTGGAATGGCAGGGCAAATTTGGAAAATATTTACTGAATTTTCTCTGGTCTGGTGTGGTGGGAGACTTCAGCCGTGGATAGTTACCGCTCTACCGTCAAAGACTTACCGCCAAGCGATTTAGCGTTCCGGAATGATGCCGTCTAATTATTAGTGTCTAATTATGACCTAAAGTACCTTTTATCAAAATCAGTTGAACAGGTGGGCCGTGAAAGCGTAGTAGACAGACACACTTTCGCACCTAATATTAGGATAGTATGGATTCTCCGAATTTAATAAGATCATGTTCTTCTACCAAAAAAACCTTACTAATATTATAAACGGCAAAGTTTATAAGTATGGATGTGTGGATGTACGGATGTATGAATGTATGGATGTTTGTTACTCTTTCTCGTCAGAACGGCTGAACGAATCTGGATGAAATTTGGCACAGAGATAGATTATAGTTTGGAATAACACAGGCTACTTTTCATCCCGAAAAATAAAAGAGTTCCCGTGGGAACAAAAAAAAAACAGAAATGGATGTTTGTTACTCAATCACACCAGAACGTCGGAACTGATCTGGATGAAATTTGGCAACCTCAATCCACGCGGACGAAGTCGCGGGCATCAGCTAGTCTTAGAATAATTATTTGTTTAATTACTTCATGATGATTGATAAAACATACGCTTCATTAATTTGCTTAATTGCAGATAGGTGAAGTTAAACTCCATTCCGAAACTTCTCTAGAACCATTCTATACCTTTTCAGAATTCTGTAGGGATGATTTTCTATACATGTTTGGTGAACTTTACTTGCTCTGCCTTCCTAACAGATTAAAATAAGATAAAATCCCCAATACCTTATTAAGTTCTTTTATTTCCTTAACTTTTAAAACGGGAGTTTCTCGATGGCTCAGTCGTTTATTGCGTCGGAGTCGTTGTCGAATGCAAATCAGCAGGGGTGGCCCTCGCTGAAATATTAGGGCTATAATCAGCAGGGCCGCGACTCTTCAGAACACCTGACGCTATGGTCACCCCTTATTCATCTATTTTCAGTAAAATACTTTAGGTATCAGTAGGTATGCATGTATAGTCCGTCAAACTTATCTGACTCGGTGTCAGCGTCGCTAGTATGTATCCATACTATAATATTATAAATGCAAAAGTGTGTCTGTCTGTCTGTCTGTCTGCTACGCTTTCACGGCCGAACTACTCAACGGATGAAATTTGGTACAGAGATATACCAAATTTTATTTAGATAGGTTACATCCCGGGGAAGGACATAGGCTACTTTTTATCCCGGAAAATTCAAGAGTTCCCGCGGGAATCAAAAAAAATATCTCTTCAACCGATTTTGATGAAATTTGGTATAGGGATAGGTTGTCTCCCGGGGAAGGACAAAGGCTACTTTTTATCCCGGAAAATTCAAGAGTTCCCACGAGAATCAAAAAAACTTAATCCACGCGGACGAAATCGCGGGAATCATCTAGTGATAAAAAATAAAATAAAAACAAAACCTAAACAGGCATAAAATTAGTTTAAATTTTGGCCACCAGGTCAGATAAGTTTGTGGGTGTACCTATTTATGTACGAGTATGTATGTATAGATGTGAGTTTCTTTATTGCACCATAACTTCTAAATGCCTTAAAAGATTTGGATGTATTGGGTATCGTTAGAATCCTTACTTCCTCCCGAGTGACACTGGCTGTAATTTTTTTTAAAACTCAATATGGGAAGTTAAGTAAAGTTAATAATGATCGCTTGTTATTTTTTATATTGTTTTATGAGGCCAGCCATTTTAATGGCAAAACAAACGAAAGACACTTGTCTACAAACGACAACTTACTATATTTTTCTCGGTGGCGATTAGTAGCTTACTCCATTAATAGCCTCTACGATTACAATATTCTGCGTGAAAGATACAAAACTACACAACTTACTAGACCGATACTTCAAAATAGGTTTTTACTTCCAAGCAAAAGCTTCAGTCTGTTTTTCAATCCTCAGTCTTTTAAAGTCCCAAACTCTTTTATTTATTTTGCCATTACACGGACTCATTTTCTTTTCGATTCCGTTAAGCTGACGCTTCTGACGAAAATATTAAACATCGCTAGCCTTAATTTTCTATCTGAGAACCTGAATTCACCAAAGTTTGTCTCACAAAAACTGTTATTAATAATTTTGAGAAAAAAGCAGCATCTATAAAAATTTACAAAAATCCCTAAATCATTAACCGACTATTCCCGTTAAGCTCTAGATAAAATACTGAAACATTTGTACACAATATTGAAAATTAGCCCGTGTGCCCGGCTCAATTATGAGGTTTGGAAATACCACGTTTTCGATGCCTAAGTCCGAGTCTCCTTAAAAGAATCTCAATACAAATGACGTTTTTTAATCTGTCGTCCTCCATGATTCATTTGACAGTTAATTGCGACCCGGCAGCCATTATTGAAAAATGGAATTTTGAAAAAAGAACCATAATTGGAAGCATTGTTCAACCTTTGTAGATGTCGCCCTTGGCTATTTTTCCCCGTGTGTCGTGATGTATTTTGCAATTAAGCTCCTGAGGGCATACTTTGATAGATTTTTCTAGAATGGATATGGAACGATACGAAACCTTTTTGGTTTTATTGCGTGTCGAGGGTTAAATTAATTTCTTTTGTGCCACTCGTTGTCTATTCGCTTTTCAATAACAGTGTAATAGGAAGGTTTCGATCATAACTTCTACAATAACTATAGGTACATCATGAAATGTACCTTTTAACCTAATAGGATGAAATAGCCTCTGCTTGTAAAAAAATATTACATCTATACACGGTCTATGATAAAACGTTGTAATAACCTCTATATTATACACTACTACCTATATATGAATACAAAAACATTAGAGCTATCTGTTACTCTAACAACAATTATTCTTCAAAACGAAAAAAAATATCTAGTCCCATAACGAAAGATCTAGTCGTAGATTTGTTATTTATTTTATTAGAAGATAACACTGGTTATCCACATAATTATTATTTATTACTTTAATTTAGCAATTTATACGAAAACAGACGTAACACCGTTTTCGAGTGGAACATAGACCTGTATCTCCACCGTAGACCGCGCAGGCCGTAGATTAAATAGGGCCCATTATAGACTATCGATACAAAGAGTCTAACAATTTTGAGCCTGAGCTAAAAACAGCCATTCCAAAAGTATCGTTAAAACTCGCAAGTCTTTAAACCGGATTAATTATGTAAGTTTCAAACACTGTAGAAGTTACAGTCGTTTTAATTTAATTGTGATCCGAGACGCGAGGCGGCGGGGGTAGACATAGCCCGTATTAATTCAGACATTTGCATGACAATTGCGTTGGAACCGACCGGACGTCCGTTTTCAGAATTTACGCATCCGACGAACGTACCCTGCAGTGGATGTTTATCGCTTAGATGTATTTATGTAGATTAATTTTATTTGGCTAATACTCTGAGAGCCTGACGCCAAATTGCGGGCGGTACCTACTTTAACAGTTTGACTGATAGGTATATTACCCTAGACATGGCATGATCCACGTGCTATTGTATTGAACGCATAGAATAATAGAAACCTTAATACTTATCTATGCTGCAGCATCGTAACAAAACGCTAAATCGCTTGGCGATACGACTCTCTGGATAAGGTTGTATCTAGCCACAGCTGAAGGTCGCCAGATTAGACATAAGCAAAATCTATGCTAATCTATACTAATATTATAAATGCGAAAGTTTGGATGGATGATGGATGAATGGGTGGATATAATATTATGTTTGTTACTTAATCAAGCCAGAACGGCTGAACGCATCTGGATAAAATTGGCACAGAGATAGATTATAGTCTGGACTCTGGAAGTTCTAACCAAACCAAAAAATTCAAACCACGCGGACGAAGTTGCGGGCATCAGCTAGTCCATACTAATATTATAAATTCGAAAGTGTGTCTGTCTGTCTGTCGGTCTGTCTCTCTGTCTGTCTGTCTTTCTGTCTGTCTGTCTGTCTGCTACGCTTTCACGGCCCATCTGTTCAACCGATTTTGATGAGGTATAGGGATAGTTTGTATCTCGGGGTAGGATATAGGCTTTTTATCCCGAAAAATTAAAGAGTTCCCGCGGGAATCAAAAATCCTTGATCTACGCGGACGAAGTCTGTATAACGAGAGCTAGTCTGTATAAAAAAAAAAATAGGAACAAAATCCACATTCTTAACCGGACATTGCCGCCAATCGTGGTAAAGAGAAAAGTAAGCAGTACAAGACACTCACACTAATGACACACTTCTAAAGTCCACAGCCGAGTACACTGCAGTGTACGCAAGTAGGTACGCATAGTGCTTTGAGTTGAGTTCACGCAACTACCGCTTTCTGTGGACTCGAGGTTTCTATGCGGCTTTTTCCGCATTGGCAAATTGCTGAGTAAGGCACTGTTTAATAAGAGTACGGGTTTTATGTAAGAAAATTTCATTTCACGATATAAACGCCATTTTTCGGAAAATGTGGAATTTGTGTTGGATTTTATCTCCTACTGGAGAGATAGAGGGGAGAGTCTAAAACAAAACAAAAAAATACGCGCCGAACTGAGAACCTCCTCCTTTTTTAGAAGTTGGCTAAAAAATAAACCGTATATTTTAAATAGCAGGACGATCGGCATATTGTTTAAAGACATTGATTGGCATACCTATTAAACTAGTAGGTACATCTAGCAAAACGTACTATTAATAAGTATATCAGAACTATCCAAATCGGCCCAGTAATTTTTTAGGAAAATCCATACTTACTATTATAAATACGAAAGTGTGTCTGTCTGTCTGTCTGCTACGCTTTCACGGTCCATCTGTTCAACCGATTTTGTTGAAATTTGGTACAGAGATAGGTTTTATCCCGGAAAATTAAAGAATTCCCGCGGGGATCAAAAACCTTAATCCACGCGGACGAAGTCGCGGGCATCATCTAGTGATAACATAAGAATTTAAATAAACACGATTTCAGCTGGTGTTTGTATACGTAAACATATCTTTGGCAGAAGAAACTCAGAAGCTACATAATGCACAAAACCGCATTATAACCCGTCCGGTATTTTTTGTAGGTAGTACACAAATAATCAAAATTTTTAAATTTTGTACAATATGTTGTATATGAAGACTGTATGCGTCTTCATCGTGGGTAAAAATGTACAAAAATATCAAATTATGAGTTGCTGTAATCGAAATTTGTAACATAATGTAAGTCATAATAATTTGCTCTTTATCGAGTGTGAATCGTTAGGGGACACTCATCGACCACCCGTGGCTACCAATTGACCACTTAAGCGCTCATTGACTGATCATCGCTTTCCTGTGGACCGGGGCCAAGCTTCCTGTCTCAATTATACAACTTTTAGGGTTCGGCGCTTGCTAAAATCTTGCGTTGAGCTCTTTGCCTAAAGCTCTGTTAACAAAAAGTCTTTTTGCATAAAAAGAAACAAGTTTATATTATTAACAATTTTGGAAAATAATAATATTTTCTTACATTGTAAGTGTTTCCATCCTTTTCTGTAAAAAAAACTATATCGTAAGCCTATAAAAAGGAACAGTAGAGCAAAATATTCTCAAAACGAACTAAATTAAGTTAAATCGGTGCTGACGATTAGGTCATTTAATCATACTTAATATCATAAATGCGAAAGTGTTTGTTTGTTGGTTTGTTGGTTTGTTGGTTTGTTGGTTTGTTGGTTTGTGGGTTTGTCCTTCAATCACGCCGCAACGGAGCAACGAATCGACTTGTTTTTTGGCATGGTTATAGTTGAGGACCTGGAGAATGACATAGGCTCCTTTTTTATCCCGGAAAATTAAGAAGTTCCCGAGGGAATCAAAAAACTTAAACCACGCGGACGAAGTCGCGGGCGTCAGCTAGTTCATAATAAGGAAACTGCTTAAGTACTCGTTATAACTAAGATAAAATAACCAATTTTGAAACTTATTTTAGGTACCTAGATAAATAAGACTATTTTGTACTGTTAGTATCAATTTCTTTCTATATCGCATTGTAATACCTTTAACGGTCGATCAACTGATTTTTATTCAGAAATTCTTTAGGGTGAAAACAAACTATGGACAGGACCGAATAAAAACGTCAGCGCGAAACACGTTTCCTCCTGTCGTGCGGCTAGTCTGTACAGCTACACGAAAGCGCGCGCATAGACTTTTTGTCCGACAGCCAAAATTGTTTGTCTACAGTGTGTTTTCTCCTTGGATGAAATAAACACGGGATAGAAAACGTAATAAAATGAATGAAATCACGTTCGACTAACTTTTGCGTGGCGACGGGAGTGTGCCTTGTAATTTTTTTGCCCAATTACAACACTAGTGCGCGAAAAAGCCGATCACTTTTTTTTTTTTTTTTTTTTTATCCACTACAAGTTAGCCCTTGACTGCGATCTCACCTGATGGTAAGTGATGATGCAGTCTAAGATGGTAGCGGGCTAAGCTGTTAGGGGCATGGCAGTTATACTAAACCCATACCCTTATTCGGTTTCTACACGGCATCGTACCGGAACGCTTAAACGCTTGGCGGCACGTCTTTGCCGGTAGGGTGGTAACTAGCCACGGCCGAAGCCTCCCACCAGGCCAGACCAGGGAAAATTCAGAAATTATAAATTCCCAAATTGACCCTGCCGGGGATCGAACCCGGGACCTCCGCACGTTAAGGCAACAGCGCTACACACTGCGCCGCGGAGGTCGTCTGTGTTGTCACTATGGCAACACAGTATCATAATTAATGGCGAAACTGCCCAGTTCGCGGCTAGAGGGGTAAGGCGAATATGGCCGATATCACGCGTCCCATAGTGTGTTTTCTCCCTTCATATTTGCAACAAAAAACTTGGAAATATTGTTACAAAAAATGTTTTTTTTTTCTTTACAGGTAAAACATTAATTAAGCCCAGTCACAGCGGCACAGAAGTAAGTTTAGCAAACTTTGTCATTCAAATAGAACGCTTTATTACTTTGTAACAAATAACGAGCACCTTGAAAGTAGTTACTGTCCCCTTCATTGCCAGTCTAGACTCTACGCCTTTGCGGGTGTCCTGGGGTCCAAGTTCCCCAAACTTTTGCTCCTGAAACTTTTTAAGTTTCCACTTAAAGTTCGAAACGTTCTACGCACTTTGGCGTCCAGAGATCTAACAAAAAGGAATATTACTTTTTTGACGGCCAACCTGGCGCAGTTGTTTTTTTCTTAATAGCAAAACCTGGGTTCGATTCCGGGAGAAGATAATAATTAATTTAAGTTTTTATGGACGACCTCCCTGGCGCAGTGGTGAGCGCTGTATTCTTATTAGTGGAAGGTCCAGGGTACGATACCTACTAGGCATTATTGGCGTATTAAATGGTGCCTGGTCTGAGGTCCAATTGTTTTAGCAAATCGTAATCATTTGACTGCTTAAAACGTATTTACTCGAACTGTTTAAGGAACTCCTTAAACAGGTCGAGTTATCCCTTTGATAAACGATTTCGACTACTTTTTCCTTACACAATCAATTAACGAGTAAAAGAAAAAACCGGCCAAGTGCGAGTCGGACTCGCGCACGAAGGGTTCCGTACCATTCTTAATAAATAATTACCTTTGTTAATGAACCGCAAGCTAACTTTGTTTGTAGAGGTTTATTGTTAATATCAAAAAAACTATGCTAGTTAGAGCATTGGCTATAGTTTTCCTGTAAAATATACGTAAATTCCTATTGACCATAATTATTTCAAATTTTTCGATTGGTAAACTCCGGAGATAAGGGGGGGGGAACGGTATTTTTTTAGACATTTTCCCCGATAAATCAAAAACTATCATAACTAAAAATAATTAAAAATCTGTTTTAGAATGTACAAAGTAAACCCTTTGATATGATACCCCACACAGTACAGTTATCTCACTTTTAAATTTCAACCCTCAGATTTTCCCCCCTTTTTAAATAAGAACAAAAATAAATTCCAATTTTTTTTAATTCCAGTGTCTTTGGGCCACTAATATACACAACTATTCCAAATTTCATGTCGATAGCTTCGGTAGTTACTGAAATAATCGAGTGTGACGGACGGACAGACGGACAGACGGACAGACAGACGGAGAAAGTCGCACCATAAGGGTTCCATTTTACCATTTTGGTACGGAACCCTAAAAATGGTGAAACTAAGTACTACTAACTCATAAGGATTCTTAAAGACCTTGCATAAAACCTGTTAACGCTTTTATCAATTTTCCTAATTGATCAATGTAAATTAGATACGGAAGTTAAGGAGTTGGTATACACGTTTAGCAACTCCTTTCAGTTTCGCAAAGTATATTTAACTGTTATTGCTCTGTTAAACTGTTTTGTTTTGTTTGAATGAGGAGTTTTTGTTAAAAATTAGCTTTTATATTTACACATTTGCAAACGCGTAAAAGACATTCTTAATCATAATTTTTTCTTTTCCATACCTACTGAAATTTATGCGTAGGTATGAGGTAGGTAAGTACTCGTGGTAAATCTAAAACGATTTTCAGTATTTCTTGTACTCGTAATCTAGAACTTATTTTAATGATGGTTTAAAAATGATCTGACAGTAAATGTACAAAATTTATTTAGGATTTTCACCTCTTAGGGGTCGAATTTCAAAGGAGGCTTACCTCGTTGCTGAATGCCTCGGTTGATGGTCAAAATGGATTTCATACTAGATATGATGTCCCACAAACTTATCTGACCCGGTGACAGAGTCGCTATTTATGAAAAATAAAATAAAAACTAAAACTAAACTGGCACAAAAATAAGTTCCAATTTTGGCCACCGGGCTGGATAAGTTTGTGGGACTATATACCAGATACCTACTTAATAATAATAATAATGTCCTCCCGTCCGAATTTCGGCCGCGGCGGCCAACCTCCTGAGAGATTAGCCATCTGCGCGGGAGATATCATAGTGCACAAGTGTGTGCGCATACACAGGTGCACTCTCTGTTCCTTCTACTCTCATAGCCCGATGGGACGGAAAATCCGACACGACCGGTGAGAGATCAGGCGCAGGCGGCTTAACGTGCTCTCCGAGGCACGGGGGTGAAACACCGCCAACTTCCTAACTCCGGGCTAGTACTGAGAATTTCTTGTCAGAAAAACCCAATACTTGTTGTGAACCGACCCGGGACTCGAACCCGGGACCTCGTCGGCCGCAATCGAACATGCTAACCACTAGACCAACGAGGCAGTCAAATACCTACATAAATATGCTATGTCCAAGTCACGTCTTGGAAAATATTTTCCAGCAAATAGATTTGAGGACTAGCAGATCATGCACTGGCAACCAAAAGATATATAACCAGGTATCTCTAAGTGTCAATGCATGATCTTGTCTAGCGGGGTAGTGGGTTTTTATTTTATGCACTGTCATCCTCCTACCAAGTTTTTCTACTATCATCTTGCTGCCTCAGTTACCTGTCATACTTACTTCTATATAATCTGTACTACTATTATAAATGCGAATGTTTGGATGGATAGATGGATGGATGGATGTTTGTACTCAATCGCACTCCAACAGCTGAACGGATCTAGATGAAATTTGGCTAGAATAACACATTTTACTTTTTATCCCGGAAAGTTAAAGAGTTCCCGCGGGAACCATAATGCCTCAAATTTTGAGGCCCTCAATCCACGCGAACGAAGTCGCGGAGGTCAGCTAGTAACCTTACATACCTTAGTTGAATACTTGCTCGATTTCCATTTCCTACATCTTATTAAACTCGAATTTTTTAGCCAAATATAAACATTGCAAACATCCCGTGCCAAATCCTGATTTATTTAAAGTAGGTAAACATAAAAATTTAATACAAACAAGAGTTGCACCTTGCATCTTGTTGCCATTTGCACCCTTCCCTTTGTTTGCGTAACTCACTAAAACGCACCCCACTAATGAAAACCTGAGGGAAAATTCGGGAAAACTCATAATAATGGGGGACTGCAGCTCGTTTGCCTAGAGGGTGTTCTTTATTTAGTTTAATTTTAAAATTGTCGTACAATGTTATTTATACACTCAGTGTTATTTGGAAGTGTACATGTGTGTGAGTGTGTTTGTGTGTGCGTGTGTGTATTGTTAGGGTTCCGTACCAAATTAAAAGTAGAATTAGAAAAACTGGCCAAGTAAGAGTCCAGATCGCTAACTGAGGATTCAGTAGCTATAAAAGGAACATAACAATATACTTAATAGTATTTTGCCATTCTTTCCTCGTCGATGGGCAAGTCTGACTCGCGCATGTTTTTTAAATATTTTACTGCTAGATTAGCCTTTGCTTATTCATGACTTATGGAAATCAATCATTATGTCTAGGTTCGAGTGCACCTGCCTAGAAAAGATGGTGCCTGCTACGATTTTTCAGTCCATGCATAACTAATGCATGACAAAAATATTGGAAGCGATTCTTAATTGAATAAAATAAAATCGTCACACAACAAATCGTCGATAAGATGAGAGTTGCATGTTGCTAATTTAGATCTTTAGTGAATTTAAAAATTAATGCGATTTTCAGTATTTGAATTTAAGAATTTATCTGAGTATATTTTTTTTCGAGAGAGGTCGCAAGTAAGCAAAATACTTAATGTTTTACAGTAAAAATAGATTAAACAGCACACCCTGTATGCAACGGTGCGAATTTATATAAATTCAAAGGCCGGTGCGTCTCAAATTGTGCGAAATTCAAACTTATGCAGATTGCGCCCAGATGTCGCCCCCTACCCTTCGATTATCGTATGGAGATTAAAATGGAAAAGCCGATGTTTATACCGTAACTAGGTTGCACCCCAACTGTACCTAACCAATGTTTTCTATTCTGAAAAACGGATGGTAATTTTTGTTTTAAATGTAAGACAATATTTTACTGTAGGTTTTAAAGGGGATGAGGGGTCTCGTGTTTGAGATAATAATATCGTGATTCAGGCTTCTATGTAACTTATAAGTTTCCAGTCGATTATCTATCCTGCGATGTAGATACTATAAGCGCCATCTAGTTTACACTGTGGTTACCGCTACAGGGTTCATAAACCATTTTTTTAAAGCTAGCAACTCATTTGCAATTGGATGTAGCCATTGCTGCGTAAAAAAATTAGGCGAGTAAGTTCCATTATTAACCGGGAGTTCGGAAGCTGGCGTTGTTTTACCCCCGTACCTCGGAGGACGGAGAGCAAGTAAAGCCTTCGTTCCTGCGTCTGAACTCTTCCCGGTCTAGTCGAATTTTGAGTCCCATCGGGATATGAAAGTAAGGGGAATAAATAGTGCACATGCGTGTTTGCTTACATTTTCGTATAATATCTCCCGCGCATCTTATCTCTGAGAAGATTAGAGATTATAGCTACAGCGCCGTCGCTCATCGACGCTCGGGCCTCGGGAGGACATAATATTCTATAGTCTGTTCGTAAGATGAGCCATTTTTAACCGACTTCCAAAAAAGGAGGAGGTTCTCAATTCGGCGCGTATTTTTATTTTATTTTTTTAATGCATGTTACCGCATAGCTCCGTGGTTTCCAAATCGATTTGAAAATATTTTTTCAGCGGCAGGAAGCTCGCGAGGTGGTCCCATAAAAAATTCGGACTCCAAATCCTCAATCCTGATGCTGTAGGTATACCTACGACTCAAAACTAGCGAGTTAGGAAATTTTGATGGTGAATTCATATAGTAGGTATGAAGTCACGTGTATACGATTCAACTCCGAGTCCCAACTCCTCAACCCTGATGCTGCAGGGTACAGAACTCCTTAAAAATAGCGATTTAGGATTTTTTAATGGTGAATTCATATTGTAGGTGTCAAGCAACGACTTCATACTTAAACCCAAGTCCCAACTCCTCAGCTGTGATGCTGCAGGGTACTGCACTCCTAAGCCGTGGGGATTAAGAGTAGACTAAAAAATTAAAAATAAAAATTCTTTCCAAAAAACCGACTTCCAAAGTCACTGTAAAGTAAACCTGACGCGACAACTTTGCCTATCTTTGTTATACTCGCCCCACTTCAACATTGTGTGTAGAAATCAATTTTTTTTTACTTTACAGTGGCTTGGGAAGTCGGGTTTTTGGAAAGAATTTTTATTTCAACTCAAGAGTGTTGTTTTTGGATCCCCTTTACCCTGCATACCTAAAGTAAAGAGGTGATAAGGCATTCCTAAATGAACTAACGTTAGCATTTACGGGGAAACTAACGACAGCTAAGCTAAGCTAAGTTTAAGACGGTTTAGATTCTAAACTAAACGAAATTATTACCAGTGTTAACGGCTGGCTGGACGAGCACAACTTAGAAATAAATTTTCAAAAAACAAAATTGATGCAATTTAGACCATACCAAAAAACCCCATTAGAAATAAATTTTTCTTTTCAAAATTGTAGGCTGGAATGTGTCGAATCATTTAGTCTGCTTGGTATTGACATTGACTGCCACTTAAACTGGAAAACACACATTCAAAAAATTAAAACTAAATTATCGCGATTCACATATGCGCTGAGGGAATTAAAAAAATCCACCGACACGGAAGCGGCACTGTTAGCCTATTTCGCGTATGCAAATGCTTGGCTAAGTTACGGAGTCATATTGTGGGGTAATAGCACTGATGCACAACAACTTTTCGTGCTACAAAAAAAATGCGTACGGATTATCTATAATCTAAAAAACAGGCAAAGTTGCGTACCACATTTCAAAACATCTAAAATCCTAACCCTGCCAAGCATATACATACTAGAATCATGTAAATTTGTAAGGAAATATCCGAAATTCTTTAAAAAACTCCAGAACATGCCACGACCAGATAAATTACGGAGTGCGCGAATGTATAATTTAGTTTATCCCAAATCTAATTTAAAAATCCACAGCACCGGTCCCAACCCAATGTGTACTAAACTTTACAATCAGCTCCCGAAAGAACTGAAGGCAGAAGAGAATATAAATATATTTTTAAACAATTTAAAAGACTTCCTGCAAAAAAAAGCGTATTATCACGTTAATGAATTCTTAGATCAAAAATGAAATCATTTGTTGAATTGTTATTTGTCACAATAAGTCCGCCTCCCTGGTTACAGCGCCCTTACAGGGTTCCGTTATTTTAATGGAAATGTAACTAATAATAAATAAATAAATAAATAAAAATAAATAAATAAATAAGTATTCGGGTTAAATAAATCCGTCTTATGTTCATTTTACTTATGTGATTCCACTATAAAAAAAGAACAAAATTTCCTCCGTCAGCAAAATCCCTCTTCAGACATTGCTCGAATGTTCGAAATACGTAACCACGCAACACATCATAATAACTGAAATGTTTCAAATATCAGACCGTGGCTTTAATATTTGAATAGCGGATTCCCTTCGCAAATAATTACCCAAATTAGGGGAGAGTTTACCTTGCACGTAAATAAATGATGAATAGGCGCTTTTCACCTGGTCCCGCACCGACTAAATTCACCCCAATTCAACTCCAATTACTAGTTGAAATACAGCCTAAAATTGCGTGTAAATAAGAGAGTGCCAAGGACTGAATTATTTGAAAACATAACTTCTAACTTGTAAGATAGAAGTTTAGATTATGCGTCAAAATATTCATAAAGGATAATAATGTTTGTTCGATGTCTTGACGGGACGTGTTGGTAAATTAATTTGACACTGTTGAGAAGCTCTTTGCATGAACTTTTCATTGACTTTATGGTAGGTAAACTGATTTTTGACTGGGTGTGGCAGTAGTAATGCTTTAGTAGAGGATGGTAGTTTTAATTCAACCAAAACCCATAATCTGTTGCAACGTGGTATGTAAACAGAACGCTAAATGTCTGGTGGGAGGCTTCGGTTATGGCTAGTTATCAACCTACCAACAAAGCCATTTAGCGTTTATTTACTACGGTATGCCATGTACTCATGTTCCAGGAGTAGGGCTCCAGCTGAAAATCAGCGCAGAATGGCTCTTGTAATTTATTGCAAGGCATTCTGCGTCATGCTGAGCTGATGCCTTCTTTCAGGTCGTGCCACACACGACAAGTTTTGTCAGGGTGCCTCTTGAAGGGTGGGACTTGACCATGAGTTTAATGCTCAAGTACTGGAGGCGCCATGGTAACATTTACCATGGCGCCTTAAGGTATTGTAATGTGTGGCACAATGGTGAGAATAAATAGATTTTCTTTCTTTTTCTAATGCTAAGCTGGCCCGCTACCATGATAGACTGCATCTTCACTCACTATCCAGGTGAGATCGCAGTCAAAGAATACCTTGTGGAATAAAAATTAAAAAAAGAAACGCTCAGAGCGATAGGTTACCACCAGGGTCAAAATAACGACAAAAGTCATAAATTACCCCTGTCTAAAATCAAACCCAGGACTTCCCTCTTATTCGCCACATCGCTCACCGCTGTGTTTGGGAGGAGTCTACTTTCGTTGAAAAAGGGAAAATTTTACCATCAATATTAAAACCAACCCATTCTCGAAAATCATACTAATATTATAAATTTGAAAGTTAGTTTGTTTGTTGGTTTGTCCTTCAATTACGTCGCAACAGAGCAACGTATCGACGTGATTTTTTGCATGGTTATATTTGAGGACCTGGAGAGTGATATACCTAGGTTTTATCCCGGATAATTAAGGAGTTCTCGTAGAAATTAAAAAC